>OY754331.1:101172993-103980493 GCA_963573305.1 Pyrrhosoma nymphula | reverse complement strand
TGAAATACTTGCAAATATTTGTTAGTGTACTAGAAAATGGTAATAAACTGGAAAAAGATGCTAAGTGAATGACAATGTGTGCTGGAAAACTAGAAAACCCCGGCAGTACTACATATGATTAGGTACTTCCGAAATGAGAAGCTGACGATAATTTGCAAGGGATAATAAGCCCAAGTGTAGCCGTAAGGATAGGTACCAGAGTCACCTGGAAGTGAAGGGATGTCCTATTTTCAAGCAGCCATTTCATTGTGGGAGGGTCGTAACGGGTCACGACGCCGTGGACCCACTAGACCGATGCCCTCCTGCGACGCCCCCCGTAAGGCTGCCATTCCCGCGTCCCTTTTTTTGCCCCGGCCCGCCCAGATTCAGCCTCCCTGCCCCGAACACCTACCCCATGTACGCACAAGCGCTATCTCCACGGCCGCGTCGCTCGGATGACGCTCCTCCTAATTGGTTGTTAGCATCGTTCGCAATTTGGTGACATGGGGCACGGAAGCTATCCCATCTTGACTGCAAAAGCGGCCCCATGCGGCCGCAAACGCCCCACCCACCGCCTCCCACCCACAGTAATGCGAACGGTGGGTTGGCATGGTCCAGTTTTAGATTAGCCCCTTGTTAGGAGGGACCAATAAGGAAATCCTTAGCGAAGACTTTCGCGGAAAAACCCGAAGGAATTCTGGGTAGACTATTTTTGTGACGAGATTACGACCGAAGCTTTTGAGAGCGCTCTCTCTCTTTCTCAAGGTGATGACGCAGACGTAGTTTCCGGAGAGAAAATAGCAAATATTGATAAAGAACGTCGAGGACTGGGCACTGACGTGTGAGCTCACTCCACATTGCATAGAGTTTCTGATGCACTTGACTTCCGATTGAAATGGTAATCGGCCTCGGTGGCGGCAGGGTAATGTCCTCGCCTACTAACCCGTAAGTCGCGGGTACGAGACCCGCCTAGGGAGGATTTTTAACCTCCCAGGGCACGATGTTTTGCGGTTTATTGATGCTAAGTTACAATGCCTGATGTAAAAGGAACTTGAGGCTGTTTTTAAGTATATAATAAATAAATAAAATAGTATCCGAAGAGATGGAAATGCAAAGTTATCTACGCCAAGTGGAAAACAAAGAAAGTTATGCTAGATATGGTATGGTAAGAGAAGGCCTCACAGGGAATATTCGAAGGTGTCAGAAAGAGGGGTGAAAAATGAGATACAAAATTAATAAAAAAACAATTTTGTACAATAAGAAGTGATACAATTATTAATAGCTGCAGAGGGAAATTATTTTGAACAAAAGGAATCTAGTGTGATAGAAAATTTTGGAGATACATGAAAAAAATCGAAACTTTCTCCAACAAAGACCAACCTCACTTGTTGGAATGTTTTCAGTTATAACAGCCATCAAGAAACTCTCATTATTGTACATGCAGACTGATAACAGATTCATAAAAACTCTCACTTGTAAACAGGCAAGGCAACAGGAAATGCGGTATTTACATTTGAAAAGATTGTATTCCCTACAAATATTCATTAAAGGTAGGATGATGCAAAAGCTAATAATTCAGATTTTTTAACACTTATTACCGAGTATTACCAAAAGAAAGATACCATGAGATGATGTAAGGGGTACAACCACAGTCTATACAGTCGCGACAAGACGGACACAATTCTTGCAGCTAGCTGTTAGTAGCGCCCCAAGCGGCGAACGTGTATAACTACCGTAATGTGGGGTGATTACATACACTTTCGCGCACTGGAACTAGAACCTATTTTCTTCTTCGTGATGTAATGGTATTATTCCTTTTGTAGATAATATTTGATAATGTCTCCCCTTTTAGGATTATATTGCGTTAAAAGGCAACAGTGAGAATAAAACGCAGTTCAAGCGTACTAGAAACAACCGTTCAAACTCATCCTGTATTTCAATCTGGCGATACAATACCGTACTTAGGATGTCATACCGGCTTTGATTGAGACTGTGTGCTGAGTGCTGCGACTGCGTACAGTGTTTTCACATTTGATTTTTATTAAATAATACTGCAGCAGAAATCGGTAATGGAATTCAGGAGTGTCATTTTTTCCGATTCCCTAAGTATCATTACAGGTTGGTCGGTGCTCTTGATATTTTTGAAGCTCTCAAAACGTGAGCGCTCTCTAATTCTTTTATTTTAGCACGCTAATGTAATTTATTATTATCATTACCCGTGCATACGACGGGTCACCCATTGCCGCAGAAAAGATTGAAACGGGAAAAATGCCGCTTACTTGTGCACAAAATTATTTGCTCTGTTCGGGGCATTTTGAAGACAGCCAGTTGATAAAAAGAGATTGGTGCTAACCGCTGTCCTCATAATATTTGATATACCCAATAATCCGTCTCTAATAAGCTTTCAACGGAAGTTACCTGCCTGAAAGACAGTCTTCCCGAGGAAAAACTCTAGATACCAATCTCCTCTTATATACATATAAAGAAAGTATCCTTCTATAGTTTTTTTTAGCGTTACTAACATGTTTCTTTTCACCCAGTTTCTGCCAATCATGGCACATTTTTCTCTGATATACAGTTACAACAGGATCATCCAATGAGTGAGTAATTTTTATTTGTATGTCTATAGTTCGAAACCAGGAAATTAAGAACTCACTAAAGAGAGTAAGAGATTTCTTGTTTGAGGAATAACATAACAGTTCTTCGAATTAAGAGTAGATTGAGATGTACTGGTGGTAGGTAGGAGATGGTCAGGGTAATTAAAAATGGAAGATATATTGCGGAAGTGCAAGATATAGCCAAAAACTGTTTAAAAACATTTTGCCTGGAAATTAATAGGGATTATATTTCGTGGTCATGGATCTCATAAGTTCAGTGATACCAAATGTTTTTCACTGAGTCTCCTGTATCGCAGTCCTTAAGCACAGTCTAAACAAATAGTATAGACTGTGTATAACAACAAATAAAACTTTTACAATCCACAATTTTTGTCAATACAATTATGCACAAACCGGATTTCAATGCATGTGCATCATCATCAGGTGCTTATTTATTGTTATAAAATGGAATTCCACAAAGTTAAACCTGATCTTATTTCTTTTATTAGTTTATACTGTGCCTTAAGGTTACACATTGTTTCCGAACATTTTAATCTATCCTCTATTTGTATGTAGCAACAGTAAGTTGAGGGAATAAATATCAAAAGTGGCCTGGATCTAAGAGTGTTTATGCTTTTTAAAGAGAAGGCAAAGAACTTGAAATAGGACCAAAGGTTGGTTAGTTTGAGCATAGATAAATTAGCAGTTGCGAGGCATTTGTTGTACAATAATAGTGTAGATTATGTCTGTGGCTTAGAGGACTTGGGTTTCTTCAGAAGCAGTAACATAACAAGTCCAGCTCTACTGCTAATGATGAAGGGATTGTTTTATAACTTAAGGAAGCCTATAGGGTATCTATTTCTCCTGCCAGTCTGTTAAATACAAATGTTTTCAAAAGGTTTTCAAAACTACTCTTGAAATACTTTCTAAACCAGCGTTTACCGTGAAGACATGTGTGACTGACCAGGGTTCAAACTTTGTTCTGATGCGTAAGTCAATAAAAATATCAACTGATTTATCTTAGATTTTTATGCAGGAAATTATACTATTTTTAAAATATTCCTCATTTGCTGAATAGTTACAGAAATGACCTATTTTAATATGATTGTTTCCATCTATTAAAAAGTGGAATTAGAGTGTTGATCTCATTGGAGGTTATTTGTGAATAGTTCTCCCTGGATTCTATGAATACAGTCAGACTTGCCCATAGTTTTAAAAAGCAGTAACTCCCCCTGCTAACTCCCCGTCCTCTCCAAATTGAAGGCCAGTTCACCACATATACTACGTCATTCTACAGAAGTATCAGCCATAAGCACTCTTATTTCTTGTGGATTAATGCCTGTTCAGTCACTGGCAACACCAAAATGTGTAAAAACGTAGATGATTTATCCAATACTTTCAACTCCCACGGCATTATTTCAGCTGCGACACTGATAGTTACTACCACAGATGAATATGAATACATTGAAGCCCCCGAGGTAATGAAAAATTGGCTGGGGTCAATCAGGTTAATTGACCATAAAGGAAATGATAATAAATCCATAAAAGGTAAAATTTGTTGAAGTTTGCCTTCTAAATATCAACTCTGCAAAATATTTGGAAAGAGCTGAGAACCAAAGCCCTTTAGAAAGATGTCAAGAAACAAGAAAAATGAAACAAGACTTTTTGGAGAATTTTTCTCTGTTGTCCGCTACAAGGCTACTCCTATGCCAATCTTTGGTTTTTAAATCGTTTCTGAAGCTAAATTCTTCCTACGGCTGTGAAGTATTCGATAGCCAGGAAGCAATCCTTGATAGCTTGAAAGAAGTGTGGTCATAACATGATTTCTTGTGAATGATATATGTTTTTGGGCTATTTTCTGAGAAAACTGATATCACTTCATTATTGTGAATGTAGGTACTTCCTCATGAAAATAGAAGATAATATCTGAGGAAAAAATTTATTAACTTATTTTAAAAACTTTCAAAGTAGTGAAATTTCTTCAGTCTTATATTGTGCAGTGAGGAACTGAATTCCTTTTTCGAGGAATGTTCATCATCATTGATGAGTAATACTCATTGTGTTGTTAATTAAAACAAATAGGGCATCTTATGGGAATGTGATTTACGAATCAAACAAAATGCCCCTTCCAAAAATATGCAACTCACGTGAAACATTTGCTCAATAGAATCTTTGTAAGGACATGCATTTATTTTATATTTGAAATTAAAAAATCAGGGTCTCTCTAGCTACAAAAATCGAATGTATAAAAAATACTTAAAGGTGAATAATACAAGTTACTGACTTGAATTAAATGTATGAGAAAGTATTGTTCCATAGATCCTTTTGTGTTTTCATTCCTCACAGCAAATACAAAAATGTAATAGTGACCTCAATAAATACCTGTACATGTGCTTCCTATTTTGTCTTTATGCCACTTAAAAAGTCAGAACAGACGTACGTTATGTCATAAGCCATAAGTGCTAGACTGGGGTAACAAACTACTCTGTACATATTTCAAAAATTGAAGAAAGTTTTGCTCCTTCTTTGAAATGTCTAACCATTGAATGGACCATTTATTCCGCGAACGATTGTGTGACATCGGTGCTCTGAACGAGATTACGATAATTTAAAAAGGATGGAAAAGCCGTTAGCATAAAGCATTACCCGCAAAAATAAAATGTTTAGAAGGCAATGCAAATGTTGGCGAAAGTGAGCAAAAGTTAGCCACATTTACACCGTAATGAAAGTAGTTATACACGTTCACCACTAGAGGCGCTTGCATCGGCGCGCTGCAAGTCTGTATAGGGAAAATTACATGGCATGACGCGACTGTATAGACTGTGGTACAACTGTCCCACATTAAAAACACACACCTATGAATATTTGTTAGACGCGGAGTAATTCCAAAAGGCAATCCACAAGCACAATCCTACCTCGTGCCCCTCAGGCTATCCGGCAAGTTCATTCGCAGGTGACCACTTAGTTGCTGCAACTTATCTATGTCTGCACGGCACAACCTTCGCAATAAACTCATGCATGAGCCACTGACGTGTTTGGAGCTTGAGTTGTTAGCGCTCCAGCCGATTACGTGCACTAATGACGTGAACGTAATTAAATTTATCAAACTTAGATATTCAACAGATACCTACTCACCGTGAGAAAGTTGAGACGTGTTCCCCTCCCATTTCAAAAGAGCCACCGAACCGCTTTACTTCCCCGCGTATTAAGTTCAGCGGTTCGCGAAGAGAGAAATTCGAGTTTGAGACCCGCCCGTCAGGCCATCCCGCCGTCACTTCGACCTCCTCTTGCGGGGCCCTCTTTAAACCTCACCCCACACCTTCTCTTCTCTCGTTTCCACATCAGCGTTATTCCACACAGCCAACTTCTCGCTTCGATTTTCCCTTCCCATTCCGGCCAACCCATTCCCAAGACCTCCTCTTCCGTCCCCCACCATCTCATCCTCTCCTAATCCTTAACCCGTCACCTCAAACCCCTCTCTCTTTCGCCGCTTCCTAAAGGTGCCGGATCCACGGGTCTTCCACAGAGCGTCGAGAAACAGGGGTCTGAAGGCTCTGACGCAGGAAGAGATTTGTTCAAAGCCTTGTTCACAAAAGTGATTTTAAGATTAGGGTATGTTGCAACCCAAACACAGTTTAAATACGAAACGTGTTGAGTGATCCTATCCCAGCAAATTAGATGGTATAAGAATTGTGGTTTTGGCGTGATCAAGATCAATGAAAGTGTATAAGAACTTCGTACAGTCCCACTTTTATTTTATATTTATTACACATATATATTTATATTTTAGTGTCGAATTTTGACAATGGTTACTTCGGTTACGAAACTGGCTGTTCAACAGAATTAAATGTGGAATAATACTACTATCTATGGCTTCTGTGATCTGTTCTATATTAGTAGACTTTCTGACAATAGAATTTTCTAGCGTACAGTAACCCGAGCCGTAGAAAACCAAGATATTTATTAAATGACAACCGCAGTTGATTATTTAGAAGCCATTTCCAAAAGATCATTTCATCTCTTATTAGTGCGAATCATACGGTCAAATTAAATTGCGCTGCATCAGCTTATTATGGTGAAAACCAAACCATTCCATTTACAGTTACTGGAATGGATATGAAGGAGTTTTTGTTTTCTGAAATTACCATGCGTTCTCATGATGAAGCGTACAATTTGCTATAAGAAATGGAGAGAGAATCACTTCAAGATAACTATTTATCATATATTTGAAATATCCGTACTACACTGTTAAATAGATGGTAGGTACGGGGTGCATTGGAAAAGTCACGTGACTGTGGGAACTTCATCTTTAAAACGATTGTTTCAATTATAAAATATCACAAGATATCACTTGGATGAAAGAACTGAACAAGAAACCGTCGAAGAGGCACTAGTATGAGAGAAAGTTATACTGTGGGGGGGCTTTGCCTATTTGGGAAATTCACTGGGAGTGTATTTGCATGCACCGATCAATTCATTCCCTCTTTCTGAAAAACACAAGTTAGCCGTTCTATGCATTCACATTAACTATCCTCCTCTTTTCCTCCGCCTGCTACTTCATGTTTTATAAATATAACCACCCCATTACGTTTTGATGTTCTTTCAGTAAAATATTTCGATTACAAAAGGTAGAATATAAACTTATAAGGTAACATGTTGCTATAGAGATATACTGGATACCAACATGTTGCTACAGAGATATACTGGATCCCCACGTTGACACAATGGGAACTCTCCACTCAAGTGCAGATAAATGTCTCAGCCACCTCATAGATATGGTCCGTAGAGCCTTTGGAGTTAACGCTCATTCGTAATGGCTATAGGAAAGAAGATAAATAGGTCTACGGTTGACACTTGACGGCAGCTGACGGCGAGTCCGCAGTCCTTCTGCTCGTTCACTCTAGCCTCAGTACCGACCTCATTATAACACAGATAACCAAAGCTTTCTAGAGCCTTCACCGAAATAACCTATTGCCCACTGTTTCGTCTCAAGCGCACTAAGAATTACACACAAGACAGCGAATTATAAGAAATGTGGAACAATTTTAAAACCGTGAAAGTTCTAAGAAAGCTCATTGCAAACATTGTGTTCTCCGCAATATCCGTATCATACGCATTATTTTCTCGAGAAGATATAACCACACGAAGGAGGCGAGAATTTTCAGTAAAAATATTTAATTATCCGGAGTGAGATTCCCATGACAATGATTACGTTTTTGGGCTACCATTCATAACCAAGCTAGCCATATGCTCAAGCCTTTTAAGTTTTATCTGTAACAATTACGTAAGCTACAACGCCACTTAAAATCCGTTCTCCGCAGCTTAAAACCGCCGTCTCTTAGGATAGATTAATTAAATTCACCAATCTCCTTCCCCGAGCTGGAAATTAATATTAATTTTAACTATGAGAGTGATTTGTTTTCCTCGTCGTACAAATTATATAATTATTCTCTGTCAACCCGAAGGTCCTCCATTTTTCTGAAAGCATTATGTGTATCCATTCACAAACGGGAATCCGTCTATTCCGCCAGTTTTACCTGGCCAGTCTAGATGAAGCCTGGCTATTAATTATTCTCATGCAGTTCTGAGTAACTTCCTTAAATTCACACAGCAGGATTAGTTTGCTGGAAAGCCTTCAAGTTGAAGCTAAAGCATATTCCACGTGCATATAACCAAGGTGCATTATTGCTCAGTGATTCCAATGATATTAAAGGGGTAATTACCATCCTTTGTGCTTTATGTTAGCGAATCAAATATTGAAAATTTTGTCGAGGGCGTGTAATCAACAATAAAATAGCTAAATCACTGCGTAATTGCTCGAAGTTATGATGCCTAACCGTCACATGTTCATGTACTAGTGTAAACAACTATTTTAAGTTAAGGATAGTAACAAGAATATTGTTTTCAGTCGATTGCTGGGGTAGTTCAGAGTCTCTTGCTAAATGCATTATATCTTTTTGTTGCCCCTCCTCCACGTTTGATAGTCACTGCTCACTTACATAAATAATTTTTACTAAAGGGAAGAGTGCCATATTACGTCAGAAATATATGCCAAAAGAGTGACTGGTGTAAAAGAAAGGCACATATCGAGGAAATCAAGAGTAGACCGTAGAAAAGATTCTGGTGAGGAGTAATAATAGGAGTTTTAGGAAAAAAGTTATCAAAAACAATACATGAACGTAAAAGAAGTAAGAAGAATGCAAAAATAGGACTCTTAAATAAATCGGTCAAGTAGATCCCATTTACGAAGTACACCACTCACAATTACCATTTTTCTGCCTGCCTTTAACGAAAATGAATGAAAAGGTGGGTTTCGCTTATTTATGTTATTGTTAATGTTTAACTTCAAACTGGCGGAGTTCGCGTATCACACTAGATTCCGTAATGTTCTAACTCACCTTTATCCAAACACGCACGCGCTACTCACAGAAGTAACTGCAAATGTACTCGGGAACAGCTTCTGTCAAACAGCTTCCATTTTTTTTTAAATATTAAAATTGTAACCTATAGCAGCGGTTTCCAACATGCAGCGTCGGTACCATGAGTGGTTCATGCTTGGCAGTTTACCATTTTACAAAATCGTTTAATAGAGGTTGGAGTAAGTTAGAAGTAGCAGTAAGAATACGCATAATATGCATTTTCTTATATAAGGGGTACGATCTCGGGATATAGGCGACCAAGGGGTACGCGAATCCATAGAATTTTAGAACCGCTGACCTAAATCAATACTGAGGACAGTTCAATAGTTGTCACATTTTTTTTTCGTGAAGGCTTCCGCCGAGTTTTGATGAAGAGAATGGTTTTTCGGGTTTCCATCCGCGTTTATCCATTTTTGGTGGACAATATTTCGCCAGCGTTCCAGCTAGCTAGCTTCCTCAGGTCCGTTGGATTGCAGGGTTTGGTCCGTCCTTTTTATGTTATACCGGTTTCGTGTGTCACATTTTTACTTGCTAGTTGTCACATTTTTACTTTCAAAATTTGGTCTTTGTTGCCCCAATAGCAGAGGAACGTCATTTTAGTTCCATTTACCTACACGATAATAACTTTTTTATTTTGATGGAGTGAAGAAGTAGAGAGACCTAAGAGTTATCTCTCATCTACCTACGAGTGTAATATGAACAACAATATTTTTCACTAAAACGTCAATGGAGCAGCTTCTTTCGAAGAACTTGATCCACTCTCAAAATCACCTCATGGGATAGCCTTGGTCTGCTCACGAGACATCCTCACGACCTCCCACTAATTTACTCGCCACCACCTTATTTCATTCGCTATCCCTTTTAACTCCGTCCTCCTCCTTTCTCTCGCTACGCTACAGACACACTTCGCTGTACTACCATCTCCCACCCACCCTCCTCCTCCTCCCTGGAAACCCATAAATCGCCACTTGCGATCCAAAACCCCCAGTTATACCCCCGCTACCCTCCCCCAAATTCGCGACTATTTCTTGCTCCCGCACACCATGCGCCTTTCGGGGGCCTCGCGACGCCGCCATGCATCGGCGGAGACATACGGGGGTGCCGGTGCGGCAAGTCGACGCCTCCCATGCGACGCCCATGCGTCACACGACGTCGTCATGCGTCCTTTGAACCGATCCTAATGGTGTAACTGGCGGCGTAAGCAAGACGCACGGTGTAATTTCGACGTGCCACACGGAACAGCGAGAGGCAGACGTGGGAGTGACTGTGACATTAACGCGCTGAGCGCTACTGAGCTGTCGAGGGCGAGTTCAGCACCAGAGATGGACATTCATGGTCATTCGAGTGAACACGTGAATACGATGTGAAATGGACTTTACGTTTCCTAGTTGAGAACAACGTGAATAGGAGGTAAAATTCCACGGCCGTACCCTTAGTGGGCGTAAAAATGGAGAGGGAGAATCGGGGAAGGGAGATTACAATTTGTATCAAAATCAGCCAAACATACACTTAGGGTTTTTTGAAGGGATTATCCCTTACGCCTTTTTCGAAAACGTGAAAAATATTAGTAGACCTTAATTTGGGGATTCGTCACTCAACCAGGAAAAACAAGCACTATAAAAATGATCAATCGCTTGCTCAATTGGTTTTGAGCGAAAGTTAAATCGTGAAACGCAATAACGTACTCCGGGTGGATCTTTGACGGGGGCGTGTTAAACACTCCAACTTAGAGTTTTGCAAGAAACGGCGAGAGACCCAAACAGCATCGACAAAATTAGGCACCTCGCGACGCCTATTATATATATCATTAGAGGTGATCTACTGGTTAAGGTAAGTTTAGCTGGCAAAAGGGCTTCTTCAGCTTCCACATATTCTAGTCGCTTTCCTGAAAGTTCCTCGCCTCTTGATTTCCCACCGCACTCTCACCTTCTCAGTCCGCACCGTACCTCTCGCTTAGCTTCTTGCCTATATCAATTTACTCGTTTTAACCCGTCACCCTTCGGCTCACCCTTAACTCTCGCACTAGGATAGTGGGAAATGATGAGGAATAGGGTTGGGTGTAAAAGTATATCACTTGACCTCGATCCCCATTCCCTCCCTTACCCCATTGAGTCGTTCATCTACCTGTCACGGCTCTCCTTAGTCGTCCTTACAGCTGTCACCATTGAAACTATCCTTTTCTCTGTTAAGCACGTCGCGCGCATTCCAACAATCTCTCCCTCTCATTTGACTCATGTTTTACATTCATACTTAATTCCGCCACTATGCATGATGGTTGCCGGTTCGTCAATAACTGCGTCGATAAAATATTCAATGAAAGCGAGCAATATAAGGTGCAAAAAAACCTTGTAACTCTCCGGAGAAAGGTTTGACAAGACGTGCACTGAACTGATAAAATTGTATTAATATTTCATATCGTACACAAGATATAATTGGCGGTTTAATGCGAAACCTTGTGGAATCAATTTAGGATAGAGAGCGTTCAAAAAGTTGCAGTTTATCATTCTTACTCAAGGTATCTTGAGTATTTGAAGGAACACTATATTACAAAAGAAGGCCAAATCAAAATTTGATGTGTTGTAAATATTCTATCTGTCATAATCTAATAAAACAGAACACATGCGTTGAAAATTAGCACCTTTATTGAATAATTCACCGCGGAGTAAATCGTCCCTCCAAGATCCGTAATAGCAGGAGATTTCGACGCAAAATAAATTCCATGCGTCATTCAGGCGAAAGCTTCCATTCCTTGACTCAACTGTGGGCATCCGATAATATCTCCACTCCAGGTAGTGCCAAAAACGTGAAGTTTCGTTTCTGAAAACGGGAAAGATTTGCATGGGATCGATTCTATCTCAATCCGCTGACTTTTCTATTTGGACACAAATCCTCACTCAGATTTGCGCCACATTCCGATCACCAATGCCTCCTTTTTACGCTATACATCGTTAAGTCTCCCTCGTTTCACCTTATCCCTATTATCCACTAATCGCCTCCCGGCAGCCCTTTTCCGACCATTTATGGAAATTATTACGCTTTTTATTTCACACGACCGACATTTAATCTGCCATCACTTCGGCTGGATAACCAATCGTCATTGTGTCACTCTCCTAAAGTCACCCTGTGGTGGCTTATCGAGTTGAGACCATGAAAAGCCAAAATATAGATAGGGATATGTAAACCTTATAATTATATCAGGAGATAGGAAAATATCCAACAAAAAAGACGGAAAGAAAAGTATAGGCAGCTCGAATAAACTCGAAAAGTGAAAAGTCGTGTTAAAAAGTTTGCAAGCAGATACATTTTTACTCATGAGTTCATTCCTTTAATATTTTTTCATCTGTATAACAACACTTAAACTGATTTTAAGAAACTAAAATGGGTCTTTAAATTTCTTCTTGATCATACATCATTACTCAATCACCAGTTGTAGGTGCAGGGTATGATAACTGTAAGCAAGAAGATGCAAAACAATAGCCACATAATGCAAATGGTAATGGGATGTCAATATTGAAAATTTATCTCAGACTTCAATCAAGCTTAGCAAAAATATGCCTGAGCCGCCGGTATTCCTGGTCTTCAGTTGCATAACTTTCTAATTCGTCGTCAGAAGAATTGATTTGGATCGGATTTCCATTGATTCCGGCGATTTGTTCCATAAATTTTACAGCAATATAAATTATAACCCATAGAATATCTAATATTCCCACAACTCCGAATCAAGGAATTGAATTTGTTCGGAAGTTCTCATTTCATTATGCGGTCCTCAATGGATAAAATCCCGACTTGAACCAAAAAGGAGTGTTACTGCCAAAAAATTATAATAACATTGTAAACTACGCTGAGTTATTTATGAATTCCCTCCATTCCGTCGGGGTTCCTTGGAGTGAGGATTAAAACAAAATGCACCCGTCGGCCTTAACATAGTCGTTTATCCTCATGTCTCTCCATTTCCCTGGCACCGACAACATCCCCACACCACCGTACATTTCAATAACTCCGCCGACTCCTTCTGATACCCACCCCATTGTACACCAACTCACCTCTTCCGTGAGCCTCAAGACCACGAAAACACACAGCTTCTACCCCAAAAAGCCTTCCCTCAACATCCACCCCCATCCCCTAACGGCAAATCCTCCAGCCAAACTACGCCCTCTTTTTTTTGGGGGGCCCGCTAGTGAAGACGAATGCTTCTTCCTCTCCTCCAGAACAGCAAAGGATGGGGTGGGAAGGATCTTAAGGGTACATGAGGGAAGACAGTGGATTAAAAGAGTAAGGAGGAGATAGTGAGAAGAGGAGGCGTTCGGGATGGGTTTGGCGGAGAAAGACCCGTTGGAGAGAAAAGCAGAAGGGATAAAGGTTGGCGAGGAGAGGAGAGCGGTGCGGAACCAAGAGGGATGATGCGGCGCGAAGAAAAGGCTTAGATTATGCCCTCCCGCAAGAGAGAGAGAGAGAGAGATAGTTCGGGTGGTTGCCAATAGTCAGGGGGAAGAGGGCGGGTATGGGAGGTGCGAAGGGAAGGGAGAGTTTATAAGGACCGGGACTGCAACTCTCCGCGAGTGAAGGAAAAAAATTTCGCCGGAAAGGCCCTCTTCCCCCGTGGCAAGACTGCCAAAGCGGGCGGGGACACAGCCTTTCCTTCTTCCGCTCCACAATGTTTCTCCCCGTGACCGGAATATTCAATCTTGGCGCTAATTCATTTCAATCAGGGAAAAGGAGAAGAATCTAGGCATTAATAAATATGATCAACGACGATCCCGGAGAAAAAAATGGAGGCGACCGTACTTGTGGAAAAAAAGAAGGGAGATCTTATCCTTGCCGTGAAAGTGTGTCCTACCCCATCGCCGCCAAAATTAATCATTTAAAAAGTCTAAGGGTCCCGGAGAGGGTGATAATTCAAGTTTCTAGTTCCGGAAATTTAGTTTACTCTCGGGATTAAGCGATCCCCCAGAAACTGAGCATTCCGAGACCCGAGCCAAATGTTTTTAGGGAGGGGGGAGACTTTTTATGCGATATAAATTAAGTTTTCTTTTTTAACAGTCAACATCATTCATTGGGTCTCGGAGTCGGTCAGAGAAGATTCTAGCGAGCCATGGAGACACATTTCTGGTCAACAATGAACATGCTTTCAGTACCAGTTCAAGCTTCAGGGAATCTCATACTGCTATCTTCCATCTAAGGCTGTGAAATAATTCAATCAATTTTCATTTAAAGCTATCATATACGCTTAAAAAAAACTTTGCACATTGTGCACCTGCTGAATGCATGGCCTTAAAGAAGAACGATAAAAACAATAAAATTTATCTCAAAGGCGATGCGGATTAGTATTTTAACAAGTTTGGAACGAGAAAATGACGCTCACACGTCGTCAGCAATTTCTAAGTATCCAAGTACCCTTGATCCAAGAATCCATTCATTTTTAAGCTCCTATGAGACTCACGATATCAAGGAATTACTTTACCTTTCCGTTGGCGAAGAAAGAGATCATTTTGCTCCAATAAGCAGAAAAGATCGCCTCCTTGCGAGCACAGCACGTCCCCTTCGATGCAAAAAGCATGGACTCCACTGAGGCCAACCTCCTCTGCATAACAAACGGCCTCAAAATCGCGCACAAATCGCTTTCCTGGCACGGCGCGTAGCTCACCGCCCGACGTGGCCCACACTTAGACCCCGCGGAGCGAACATTAGTTTACGCTGTAACGATGCACGAGCCGTCAAATCGAGCAGCGCGGGTGAATAAATAGGGTCGCGCCGCGGAAGGGGGGAGTAAAGGCATGGAGGGTGGTGCTCCAGGGCCAGGCCAGTCGGGGTGGATGGATGCCGAAGGGGGTCGGAGGTTCCGGCGGATATGAAGGAAGGGATAGAAGTTTCTTTGGACGAAAGAGAGGAGAGAGTGCAGGTGAGATCGTAGATAACCGCGGTTATAAATTCGGCACCTCTGTCCTCGCGGCATGTCGGGGTGAGTCGACTAGTTTCGAGCGTGCGGAGGGCTGGGGGAGGATTTTAAGGGTTTCGGGGGAGGACGGAAGATGTGGGAGAAAGGCCCTACCCAGATCTTCGCTCTCATTTCCCATCATCCTCCCCTTTCGCTCAGGAGGAGGAAGGAACGCAGAAAACGAGTGGTGGGCGAAAGTAAAGTGGGCGGGCATGATTTATTCGTTTAAATTTAAGAGACCTCTAACGTCAACAAACTTGTAACCAATCATTCAGCAAATCTTTCCGTTTTAACTGTGATGCTCACTTTTGGTACGGAGGTAAAATAAAAGTTTTCTTTACTCGAGTGAATTACCATTTTTCTCGGAAACAAACTGCGTCCTTAAATGCATCAATAATACGACAAAATATCCACTTTAAATTTGGCTCAAATACAACTAGTTGAAAATACCCTTATAGAAATATTATCTGTAAATGGACATAAGCGGTTTTCAAGTGAGCATGTTAGTTTTTTTTTGGGCTCATACGGTTCTAGCAGCAAACACTTGAACGAAGTGGCGTACAATTACAGAAAATAAAACTCTAATTCGTAATTAGCACACGCAAAATAAACCGACAAGAAATGTGATATGATTTCATGATCAATCCTAACTACGGCATTTTAGCACAACACACGCTTAGCTATGAGAAATAATTACCGGTCCTAAATCCAAAATTTAGGGCCGTAGGAACTCCACATTGCCCGTAAAAAAGAATAGAGGCAAAACTTTATTTCACTTAAGAGTTTTTCTCATATACTCTCGCAAGAACTTGATCTTATACGAAAACTGTCAAATAAAGGTTCATGAAACAAAATTAAATTTAGTCCCAATAAAATACTTTCATCAGCAGACGCGATACCGTAAAATGGAGTTACTCTAACTTATATGAGCCCATTCGCAAATTTATCGCCAAGTTCATAAAATATTTCAAACAGATACGGTATAAAGCAGTTCGAAACTCTCTACATGCTAAAGGTTAAACAAAAAGAGGGGGGAAGGGTGACAGGTGATGGCAAAAAGCTTCGCAATAAAGAAAAGGCATTGTTAATGGAGGGCTTGGATGGCCGAAAGAAAGCTTTAAGCAGCTGGAGGGGGAGTAAAAAGTCAGGTGCATTAACGGCAGAGTTATAAAGGTTTTGATGCTGAGATATAAAGGACGTCGAGAGATAATTCTTTGCTGGGGAGGGACGTTAATAATGGCACTCAAGCCCCTGGACTTAAACGAGTATGAGGGTGTAAAACCCAGTGGAAAATTTTGGACATCAACAGAAAACTACAACGAAAAACAGAATTTTCATTAAGCAGATAGATTTCGGAATAGACTTATATTGAAAATAACACCACTAATAGACGAATAATGGAGAGGAGAGACGATAATAAATTTGTACTTCGCACACACATTAAGGGCTTTCACTCAATGCGTAAAAGAAACAGGGGCAATAATCCATTTACCTGAAAGCTTATCGCAATGGATCTTTCCAAGAAGAACACAAATTTGATCGCTAAAACTAATCAGGTTTACGGATAATGCATCAACAAATGAGACAATCACTTCCCGAGGCTGATTTCAATCGATGCGATTGGGTAGAGCGAGTGAATACATTCCCTTGAAACAACAGCATGCAGAAATAGAAACTTGATGGAACGAAAGAGAAATGTTATTTCAGTGATTCAGCCGGGGAAAAATAACAATAATAAATTCCGATGCTGTTTGGGGGAGTCGGAGCAGGCCGGGCAACACGGGAGTAGATCAAAGGCTATCGGTAGGGTATTTTGAATATCACAGCGCAGCGGGAGAGGGACGGTTTCCGGCCAGACTGCGCCTGATGAGCGAGAACATACATGGAATAATGGAAACTGGAATTTCACTTTGTGAGTCCCGGCGTCCACTTTGTTGCCGACCGACCCGGAAGGCCAAGAGTCGGGAGTGAGAGATAAGGCTCCCCCACGCCCTTCTTCTACCCGCCCCACTCCGTGCACGGATTCCCTACCACTTAAAAAGACCACACGGTCGCCCAAAAACGACGGTGAGGACCGCTGGGGAAAACAATTCCACGCGATCAAACGAAAACCGGGGGGTGGGGAAAGGGAGGGAAAGTGAGGAGGAGGAAAAATATGGAAGGGAGAGGGGGGGGGGGGTTCCGCGGAAGTAAAATTTGGGGACCAATGACGCAAAATAGGCTGTCTTGCTCTCGGATGCGTGAGCCAAAAATCATCTCAATTCGTGACCTCACCATTTTTTATTCGTGACGTATGAAATAAGTAACGATTTCCTTTAAAACATGATCAAACTGTTGATGATTGCAGTACAAATATTAAGAAAAAATACAGTGATTGAAACTGATTAGCAATTATATAAAAATCGAGTTCCTAGTCCTTGAATTTTTGCAACCAGATCGTGGTACGATTAAAAAATTAATGCCACGTGATTTGGTGGAAGTAACATAGGAGAGAAAAATCCCTCTCCTCCGAGTTATTTCATTTGCGTAAACTTCGAAAAAACGGTCAGTTTTAGTGAATATGATTCAATATTTTCATAATTAAATTCAAAATAGACCTAGATCGTAAAAGTTATCAGGTAATTCCGGTTAATGGATTGTAGGAAGAGTTCATGGGTTTCCCACCGGCTCCTGAAATTGGTTGTCACTGACGTTGTGAGTGCTGAGTAGTCTGTCATCGTACCGTCTAGATATTGGCATACTCAGCCCTCTAAACATCTGTGACATATTACTACTGTAACCCGCGTGGGGAACAAGAAAACTCATCCTATAGACCTGGACGTTATTCCCATGAACATGTTTATAATGAATTGCCTTTCTCAGTCCGAGGTAAAAGTTGCAAGGTGGATTCAATTCCATTAATGCTGTTTCAATAGCAGTATTACACTAATAACTGTTAAAATTAGGCGTGCCAAAGGCTTCATTCGGTTGAAATTTTGTCCTTTGGGAAATACGCATTTTGCATCAACATTTCAACAGAGCCCATAGAACATTTTGGGGTAGCTTTCATATTCGCCCTTTTAGTTTTAAGTAAGATCTGGTAAAAAGAAGTAAGAAGAAAACATCTTAAAACGTAAATAGAAAGTGACCCTTAATTCTTAATTAAATTCCACTAATGGGTCAAGTATTCATTATTCGCTCTATTGTGGCTCTATTTCCTTTCAAATCCTATCTCTTTACCATAATCAAATTTTGTGCAGTAAAGAACATATTCTTTGCTTTATGGTACCAAAAAATTAGAATGTTTTTCATTTTACGACCCAACTTCCTCAAGTGGACATCGGAGACCCCGGAAAGCCGAGCACAGGCTGGTGCGCTGTGCGCCGGCGATGAATGGTGAAGCGGATATGGCGGAAGGGGGGCGGAGGAGGGCCTCAAATGCAGGGGACACAACTCAAGGTGCACGAGTCACCCGTGCGTGCGGCATATCGGCGGCCGAGTCCAAAGGCAACTCTAGCCGGGAGACGGGCCGACTGCTTCAATGGGAGAAGGAGCGCTTTTGCGTTTTAAGGGCGGGTGGTAGGAGGGAATCCGGGGGCGTCGAAAGCTATGTAGAGATACCGCTGCTGCAGGAGGGAGAGAACAGTGGGAAGGGGGCAATAAAAGGTCCGCGATGTTTAGGGAGAAGCCGTAAAGCAAAAGATAACGCGGAAGACGGCAAGAGTGGAGAAATGTTGGGTTCGGTGAGACCGAGTTGAAATATGCGCAAGGGGGATGAAGCCTGGGGGAGGAGATGAGTAATACGATGGCCTTCAAAATAGAGACAGTGAAGAGTAGTATTATGAAGGGTACGCGAGATGGAGTAAGGTGTACTTAATATTTCTGTCAGGGGGCGGCCACGCATAGGAGGCGGTGGGACAAAGCAATTCAGAACAGATGCTAGAGCAGCGATGTCATTCTTGGCGAACCAAGCCAAAGAATCCAGCATGTGTTCGGCACATGACGAGCCATCCAATGAAGTTCAAAAGGCAAATATTAAAAATGTTGGTGAGTCCTTTGAGTGAGTGAGTTGATCCCAATAATATTTGCACTTCTATCGTGAAAATATTCAACCAATCAACTTTCACCCGAGAATAGGGAATGACGCAATTGAAGGAGTTTAACATTATAACAATTATCATGGGTACATGAATTCATAGAGTATTAAAGTTGGGAATAAACAAGTGGGAGTACGCGGCACCCTCTTCAAAAATATTCAGCAAGATAAAATAATTCTGCAAAATATTTTGCTTAGGTACCATCATTCTTAAAATGATACATCACATAAAATTTGAATGAAACCAACTAAAGAGTTGAGGTTTGTACACAATTTGTAATGCATTCAATCATCTTGCAACAGAGAAATATTCACGAAATGATTTTATTTTTATATTTAGCCATTAGCGCCTCATTCTATTAATCGTTTTACGTTCCAGTGATGGCTAAAAGATAAGTGAATAAAAATGAACTTAATTCCTCAAATACAGCACGGAATTGAAATTTATCAAAATGTTAACCGAGACATTTGACACACTAAATTATCCTTTAGGAAATTGGCCGAAATACACCACGCACAGCATGCCTTACCGAAAGGGTTACACAGAGGTCAACTCAGGACCATAAAAACGAAGCTTAAAAGCATGCTGCAATTAATAAATCACAATTACATTAAAAATAGCTAACATGTAACTACTAATTTTTCAGCAAATGGCGAAGCGTTTCTCATATGCCTACCTATGGACAAAATAAGTTCTTAATACTTATCATTCGGATTACGTCATGGCATGCTGTTTGGCTTTCGTGAAAATTCGAATGATTCCCATTCTCCCCAAGAAGAATTTAACTTCATCATCACAGAGCACAAAACTTTTCCTCCTGATGGGAATGCAATTAAAGACCTCACAGCTAAGCGGGGTCCAATTCCTCGTAGATTATAAAGGGAGTAGCATAGGTAGGTGTGAGTAGGAAATTGATCTATTATCGTTTTCTTCCATTGCCAGTAAGTACCATTTTGAAGTTTGATCGGAACCGAACTTAACCGCTGCGTCATTAATTCGCAATTTTTAAATTAGGAATTGCAAGTAAGCCAATAAGTCCGTACATGATGCTTCTCGTTTAATAAGCTGTGACGACCAATAGGATAGATATGAATTATATCACTGTTATTGGAAATTTCTCTTCTCTTTTTCCTATAATATGTACTGAAAGGGGGGAAGTAAAACTGTAAATTCAATAAGTTCTCTAAGCTATTGGCAGAGTACATTACTGAGTAACCCAACAAAAACATGAAAGTAAAAAATTATATGTATTTTAGATATCTTCTGAGGTAAAATGCTATAAATTATCTAAGATAGTGATCGTAAAAACCCTTCCAACCTATAAGTAGAAAAACATAAAATTACGATGATCAGAATGGATTTTGAAACAATAAAATCAAAATAAATAATATGGTAAATATATTCATCTATCGCACCATAGCGTGCGACTCAGAAGTTTTCTCAATTGAAAGGAAAACGAGACTGCTCCAGGTGACTTTCATCATACAGCAATGTGCGGAAAAGGGTAGATAAGGGAAATTTAAGACAATTAAGAAAGTGAAAATTAGATATTTTTCCGACTTTTGCATTTACATCTACATATTACCCTGAGAGCCTCCACAGAAGCGTGTGGCACGGGGTGTCACTAGTGTATAGTCACTACTTGCCACCTCTATCAATTCTAGAGATTTAGTTTGAGATGAAAAAAATATTCTCCGTTTCATCCGGAAAATTTCATGATCTTGAATTTTTGAATATGAAAAAATAATGTTTTCAAGTAGTTTCTTCATTCCTACCCAACGCTATCTCAATAGTTCAATAGATACTGAATCCTATATATCCTTTGAAAAAGTGAGAGTGGTGAAATAACGCCTCTATCTCCCCTGGTTTACAAAATATTCCCAAAACTATGTATAGAGGCCTATCCTAAAGATATATTACGACTCAAGGGCAAAATGCCAGAATTATATGGACAACACATTAACGACGACGTTACCACCTCGTGTGGAGCTCGCCAGTAGAGGGAATGATTTTGCGATAACATTCCCTCCATCTAACATCTTTTAAATCACCAATCCGCTTATTGGAATCATTACCTCATGGATGCTGAAACCTCATGATTCAGATGAGAATTATTCTTTCAGCACAGTGTATAATATTCTAATTCTAAAAACAATACTGGCTTCCCAAACCCTTTAGAGTCAATCAAAGAAATTATGTACAGCAAATCTGACATTTTTCTTGTAAATTAAATTGATGTCAAGAAATTTTTGATTTTGCAGAAAAATCCAGTTTTTTTAGTGAAAGTGTTTGAGATATCGGGGAAGATAGGTGGCGAGAAAGTTACATAAGGAAATCAGAAAGATGCTTCCACACGAAATGAAGCCGGTGGCAAAGATTTGGACAAGGCAGGACAATTGTATAGAGGACATAATGAGAGGGATCGGGATGCTGAAAAAGGCAATAGAATGGAGAGTACAGGGGAAGTGGTGTAGATAAGAAATTGGAATGGCCATTTAGGACATAGAGGAATCAGTAAATAGAAGAGGTCCAGACATCCTTACTCAGGAGATAACAGGGATAAAAGATAGTTAAGAACAGAAATTCTTAAGCCGACCTCAAAATTGGATAAATAACAACACGCATTGCCTAAACCTGCAAATTAAGCAACTGGAAACGATGATAACGATACCAAATGACCCTCAGTAAAGGTTTAATCGAGATTAAGTCGAAACCTCTCCACATTGGATTAATCGAGATTAAACCGCAAAACATTTGGGCGCTCCCGCAAACGTGGTTACTTCTCGAAACCCTGCCCTGCGATCGATGGACCAGGGTTGCTTTTAGCGGAGCAGGGCTCGGATCGCATATTTAACTACGCGCACTGTTCGGATCCCTCCCCGCCGGGGTTGCTATTCTCCCCCCCTCCCCCCCAAGAGACCCATTTCGTTTATTTTAACGCGGAGGAGCACATAAGGAACGGTTACCCACCTCTCCTCCTCGGCGGCGGGTACCCTCGGGGATGAAAGGGTTGGAGTGGGGTTGGCACGGGGGAGGAGGCAAGGAAGAGGAGAGAGCGACGAGTGAAGGAAAACACACGCGTCGAGACCCCCCCCAGAGAGGGAAGACGCCGATGGTGAGGGCCGCGCGCTGATAAAGCGAGGCGCGGGAGGGAGGCGGCGAGTTTGGAGGCGGGACGAGGGCACGGGGAAGGAAGGGGCAGGTGGGTTGGAGGCGGCGTCGGTTGAGGGTTGGTTCCATCTGTTACGAGGCTTTAGAGAGGGCAAAATGCGCAAAATTGAAATAGGGATGTACCACCGCACAGCCCCGGACGAGAAGGAAGGCGAGGAGGGCTAAGGGATAGTGTGTGTAGGCAGGAGGCCGAGTGATAGCAGGGTAGCACGACGATATTTTTGCCATGATATTGGTATAATGTAAACGCATGGCTTAGATTACTTGAAAATTTCAGAACAGGTGAGTTTCAGAGAAACACGGAAGGCATTATTCTGGCCCAGAGCTATATCAATAGAGCTGATAAAAGTGAAAAAAATAAGAGAGATACACTGCCGAACTGACAGGTACAAAAATTCCTTCTTTCCACGTACCATTAGTGACTATGACAAAAACAGAGCATGGAACTTCGGCAGGACATAAACATATAATTCACCTTTGTCTCCTCTCCTCTACTTTTCCCTATTCCCTCCCCATTCATGACTGCTGTCGTACCTCCTCCTGCCACACGCTTCGGCCGCGGCTCGCAGGGTAGTTATGTGGATAAAATGTTCGATGCTTACGCAATAGGAAAAACAATGTTGAGGTACAAGGAAATACAACTGACAGCTTGAAGATGTAGCAACTTAGGAATGTGATAGATGATACCACGCCACTTTGATGATTAAGGAAATTATATAGATTGCAATGCCATGCAGAAAGTATACAACTGATCGCATTGCTCTACTATGCAACATTAATGCGACGCAATATGGTACAATCAACATCTCATCAGTTTTTAACATGAAGTCATACGTAACGTTAAATCATTTGAAAGTTACTCAGTAACCCTCATCGTGAAATTAAATTAGCGAAAAATCAGATAATACATAATAAAATGCATTTCCAGCTTCCAAAACAGTTTCCAGCAGTTTAATTTTCAGCTTGAAAACAATGCGTACGGTCAATGCTCCGCCGGGCTCAATATTAAAATTTCATCGCAGTACTTGTAAATGAAACACGTAATGGAATACAGGAAAGAATAAATATTTACAAGATAGATAGTGACGTCAATGGAATATGAAAAAAAATCGCCATAGCATACGGTACAGTGCCACTATATCAAATACTATAAATACGTATGCATGCATTATACTATTTATTACACGATCTGATATTCAATTACCATTATTGCACACCCCTAAGGGAGCTAAGGCGTTGGGTTGGAGAAGCAGGAGGTGTAGGAGTGGAATAGCGGGTTCGGGGGCGTGGGCGTGGGGGCCTGCTGGGAGGGTTGGGCGTCTGCGAGGTGATAAGGGAAATTCACGAGAGAGCGGAGAACGGAGTGAGATATTCAAAGGCTTATTTATAGGCCGGGAGCGGAGAGAGACGAGAGGGAAGAAAAAGCAAGCAGCTCGGGCCCGCACGATCTTGATATCAATCATAATTTTCTCATTTAAGGGCACAAGCAAGCCGAGGGCATCTACAGAGAAGGTACTCCCAACCACCTATGTGTACCACGTAAATATCTTGAATCGGCAAGGTCTTGCTGCACCGCTTTCACTAAAAACCACCACCCTAGACGAGACTATGTTTCCGAGAAGGCGTCTCAGACGAATGAAATAAATGCACGCAATAAAAACACGATTTCACGCAATGAAATGAATTTCTCCGTCAGACGCACGAAAGGCACCCCTCATAGTAAGAGCGTGTCTTACGGCGGGGAAAGGAACTCGCCTAAAAATATATTCATAAACGTCATTAGTGAAAAATTTCTGAATTTCCGCTTTCTCTTTATCGTACTTCTAGACTGATACATGAAAGCACGAGAATAAAACATTTCCCCAATGGAATTTATAAATAAGTCCAAGGCATTTACACGAAAACAGGCTAATGAGCTCTGTCCCCAAAAACTTTAAATAAATGCAATCCCATTGCTTTTTAAGTGAACGGCATGACATTCCTTATAGTCTTCATGTCTAAGCAGTATTCGCTATTATCCCAAAACATCCAACAATTCATTATACTGGGCACATCGCGAAGCTAAGGAAATAGAACATAAATTCATATTTTAGCACAAATATTTCAACGCACGTTGATAGTTCCAAATGACTTCCAATACACTGCTCGAAACATTGGTGAAAGAATATTCTATTCACTTAATCTCCGGGAGAGATAGCCGAGGAAAACTCTTTAACGCTATTAGCTAGGTTACGAGAGCGAAAAATTAATATGCAACGAACGAAAAAGCGGACACATACAGAGAGATCGCTTCGATAACACACCGCTCCCAATAATGTGACGGAATGGTCCGCCAATTTAATTCCTGCAGCCGGCAGAGGAGGTAGTGAGGACTGAGAGAGAGGAAGCATTGGCCGAGCATGCGGGGAGAATCGTCGGCCTCATTTATCTCCGCGGAAGAGGGCACATGATGCGAATGCGATCGGCTCAGCACCGTCCAAACAAGAGATCCAATTAAGAGGAAGTGCGGAGCGAAGGGAGGGGGAACAGCCATGGGAAGGGAGGAGGAGAGGTGGTGTCCGTGATATAAGGGTGGAGGGAAACGAACGACAGGGGGGGGAGGGGAGAGTTACGAGAAAGCATTGCGAGGGAGAACTCGGGGCGCGAGAGGATAACCTATTGGCTTCGGGGGAGGGAAGTGCAAGTGGTAGGCGGGACAAAGTGCTCGCAGGAGGCGAGGGGAACACCACACAGAGTGGGGGTTCGGGGGTGTAAAAAGCGGGAAAACTACACTTTATTATCCCAAGCCCCGTCGTATGCAACCGGTTAAAAGCGGCTTATCCAATTAGTCGAGCAACGAGATTTCCGTGACGCTAACGCCTCAATTTCGATGCAGGTCGTCGACGCAACCCCTCCCTGGCCCCGGTCTCACCGGGGGTACAACCTAAGGGTTGCCAACATTTCCGGATTCTTCTGAAGACCGCCTGAATTGCAGAATAATATTGAAAATTCTCCCGCCTACCGTATTAAGGCGTTTCTTTCCCGCTTTAAGTGCAACTGGATAATAATAGATTATTATTCTTCCATTATTAGAATGAGCTGTGATACACAATTTTTATTAGCATTTTAATTGCTACTAACATAAGGGAATATGTAAATGTTCGCACCTCAGCATTTCGCTATTTACATGATTGGTAATTGGGTTGTTAAACTTGGTAGCGCTCGCTTATGAAGAGCGTGACGTCAGGGGGAGGATGACATAAAAGAGAGATGGGAAAGAGGACCCTGTAAAAGTTCATCCCAACCTCTTCTCACACATCAACGATTGATTCAACACCACTGAGCTCAAACCCTCTGCTGGAAAGTGCCACCAAGTTTTGCGGCGCCAGTTTGTGATGGTAAGTGATACAAATTATCACATTTCAACCATCTCCTGGCAGAACTAGATGGGCAGCAATCAATTTGTAGAATTTAATCAGCACATTTACTGATAATATACATTTCAACGGTATGGAATGCAATGCAATACACTAAAATCTACCATGATTTCTAACTCCTGGAACGGACTCCTCATGGAATTAACGCTTCAGAGGTTGGCAAACCTGGGAACACCGTTCCTCACCCTCATCCAGCCATAACTGTATCACGCCCATGTCTAGTGCCACGCCCACCGAGTAGGACTCAGCCACTCATCGCAACTGAGCTAGGGAGAGATGCAATTTTGAGGGTTTCGGTCCCCTCCACCCTCGCAATTTCACAGGGGTAGAATGAAATAACTCTCATGGGGTCCGGATGTCCGTTCGACGGCGAGAATGAGTACTTCCAATCGGGGCAAGACCGAAGCCCTTGGCGAGATATAAATACATCGTCAGCGTGGGTAATGACTGTACGTGGTCCCAAATGCCGCGTTATTTTCACTCGAGGGGAAATGGTGTGGTATCAGCCATTCCCTGGCTATAACTCGTCGCCGATACTCACCCCTAATGGGCAGGCTAAATGAAATGCACAATGACCAAGAAGGTTGACGTGAAAGCAAGATATCAGATAATACTAGAGTGGATTAGTCGAAGAAATAGATTCCCTTGAATTCAGTTTCCCATTAGTCCAGATATTGGGCATGAGAAGAAAGGGGTGAGGCATTCAGGTAACAATCATTTGGAAATACGACCCGAACTGGTTCTTAAGAAACACCAACAACGAAGGCCTTGCATTACGACCAATTCATAACAATGTAATGACAGGAAAGGCTTAATACTGGAATACCACATTGCCTATTTGGATCATTTATCTATTCCTAGTACTACATACCCTGAACGACGAGTTTAAAAGATAATGATGGTCGTATTTATATTAAGACTCCCTCTTCATTTCCCTGATTTGAATGCGAGACTCATAAAAAGTGCCCTGAGTAGAACACACATTTATTTAGACGGGCTTCAGTTACAACTTCATTTTAGGCATGTATATTGCAATATATTTTTTTCATTTGCACATATGAGTATAAAAAAAAATTAAAGGAAAGCTATGTTCAACCAGTAAGTAAAGGGCAGCAAGACAAGTGGAGGGTGGTGAGGAGCAAGTGGGCACATTAATGTGCAGTTGTAACAACAAAATGACCCCTATGTAACTTAGTTTTATTCCAAAGTGATCAGAAGTTTTTAATATTTTTATGTAAAGTACTCATTTTTGTGTTATCATTCGATTATTCTTTTCATCTTTCGGCTAATTCAAAGCATAAAATGCTTCAATATTCCGATTGCCGATTTATAACACCAGAAAATTTTGCAATGTTCTTCACGTTCTTGACCATCTCACACACAAAAAAGACAGTGAGCGAACGGTTAGAGGTCACTGATTTTCTCGCAGTTACCACTTTAACCCAAAATATTGATAAATTCGGAACAAGGAGGCATGAATATTACACAACTCACATGAAAATATTTCCATACACGCACTAATATTATTGTTGGTTAGTACTGCACCTTTCCTCAATGAAATCTCTCACCCACGCCAGTCAAATTAGAGATAGAAGGGATCGATGTGGGATGAGGAAATGCTCCCTACTGTTCGGAAAAATATCAAACCCTTTTGAAGTATAGAGACGTCAAAGCAAGCATACATCCTCTTTGAACACTTCGTATATTTTGAAAACCCGCCAGGCTTAAGTGCCGAAAGGGTAAAATTATTAGACGACTCACTTCAAATATTTTTAACCCCAAGGCGATGACATAAGGCGAATGGCTCCATAAAAAAACATCGATTTCAGCTTTATAAGCGATTTTGATGTTTGCTTTTCATCTGTTCCTCTATGACGTGTCGTTGAAGAAAGAAAAACAGAAGGGCCTGCCAGTTTCACGGAGATAGGACGCAATTTATCTCCACAAAACTAGTCGGGTTTTTAGTTAGGAAGCGGGATCTTTTCCGAGAAATAATTTGGAATTGAGCGTGATTTGAAAGCCTATGTTTTTTTGAAGATTTAAACAGATATCTTGAAACTCTACGAGGAGAGAATTTTCGAGCATATTGCTGCTGATTCACTTAAAAACGACGACTTGAAGACGTTCACTGAAACTCGATATAAATTAAGCTATGATGTACCCCCATAAACATGCACTATTCAATATTATACATTATTTTGAGCTTCGTTTCTTCGTTCAAAACGAATGGACTGTCTATCGTGGAATGAGTAAACTGACTTGAAACTAAAATATGTGAAAGGAAAATGTGTGCAGAAAAAGTCATGAATGAATTGTGCTGTCTCAGGAAGAGTGCCATAAGAAATAAGAGAGCGAGGAAGAAGTGATGATTAAAAAGCAATCAAATCGAAGGAAGTACGTATGGATAAGGTGAAACAAAACCGGGGGGCCGCGGTGTTCTGAATATACAACAGCCTAGTATCTACCCTTATGTTAATCTTCGGACAAGTACCTACTATTTTCACGCCAGAGGTGGAAACGGAATTGACAACCTTTGATTGGCCGGCTCGTTACCAAGCTGACGATGGTGGGATACGTCCATCTTCGAATTGAATACGGTTCGTAAAAAATAACATTAACGGCAGTAGGAACAAAACTATAATGTCTGTAGAAGTTAAACTTATACTGATGGAACGCTGGACGGAAAATGCAAACTGTCCACCTGCTATTCGGCGAAGGGAATAAGACCATCGGCGCGGGGGTGCTAGTTGGGACAAGAGAGGGGGAAAAGATCGCAACGGGCAATGGTGGCGACAAGCAGCCAACTGACGCTGACGGGGATTGAACATTGGCGAAATAAAAGTGAACGCGAATGCGCGTGCGGAAGGTTCGTAGCGCGTGACGTTTACATCCTCGTATGCGGGGCCGCCCCGCTTGGATCCGCTCCCGCATCGTTAGGCAAATGATGGGATTATCGGTGTGCAGAGGAGCGGGATGGAGGGAGGTGAGGAATTGGGGGGGAGGGGGGGGGGTCACGGAGAGGGAAAACAGCCACCGCCAGCGGTGGCGCCGTATCCTGAACTCGCCCGTCCCTCTTTCCCCGCTTTATTTGCGCATGTAAATCCGCTCTGCTGTCGCGAAACCATCGCGGGACGTTTCCGCGGGACCAAAACTACAAATTGACGTGCGATTGGCGAGCTCCCTCCGTCTGTCTGTCCGGCCGGAGATATGGCGCCGCTGTCAATTCACGGGCAGGACAGAGACAGACGGACCAGCGAGCGCTAGAGAATGACACTAACCACATCAGTATTGGTACAGGGTTAGATGGGGGGAGGGGGGGGGGAGAGCACACGCCGCCCGCCCTGGAGGCACGCATATTCCAAGTGCCAGAGGATCCAACAGCTATCCCGCACCGCTACAACACTGTCCCTATCTGCGGGATGGAAAAAACTACGGAATTCCCGCACGATTAGCTGAATTACGGATCGCTCTTTTGTAGCCCCGGCAAAATTACGTCTTTGGCAGATGCTCACTCACCGTGTTGAAAATTGGAAGCCAAGCCAACGATGCCATTCACCATCTTCCAGCTTTGTTCCTCAACTGGGAACCCCTAAATAATAGCCTTCCGATCAGTTTTCCTTTCAAATTACGCAAATGAAAGGGCAAACCGAGTTTATACCTATCTCCACTGACTGAAAGTACTACGGACCATACTTTGAAGTAACTCCTAAACCACAATGAGTTAGCCCGGCAAGGTGTCCGGTAAATCTCAATATCTTTTTTCCCTGAGTTTTCCAGGTTTTCCAGGCAAATATTTTGAATTTTCCAGAGTCCTCTGGCACTTCGTTTCTAACATATTTTTAATGAATTTCTAATAAAATTGGCATATTTTTCCAGCATGAAAAATACGATAAATTTCGGTTCTACTTTGAGTTAAATAATAGGGTATACAAGGAATGTGGAATATTACAGGTTTTATTTCAACCAACAAATAAACAAAAATGGTTAACTTACAACAAAATTTTGAGTCAGGTGCAATTCGAACACAGTAAACTAGAATCAGACTATATGGCAAATATGATGCCTATCAGCAGTGGCGCACCCAGAACTTTTTATGGGGGGGGGGGGTCGCCATCTGCCCGATCTTTTGCGAAGAAGTGTAACCGAAATTTTATTGTTATCAGTATATTTTAAATGTTTTAGTGGGCCATATTAGTTATTACATGTATGCATCCTGTAAGTAGCCATATCAGATTTACAGACAAAAATAGTCATAATCATTTAGGCCTATGCTATGGTGTTCTTATCATGAACAGTACTTATAATTGATAAAAATCCTAATAATTTAGTACTTTTATGCAAATGCAATAAGACCCTCCAGGTTGTCTGTGGCGCTAGGTTTAAACATATTCAAATGCCATGTTTACCTAAATACAAGTATATTATGTTTAAGCATACACGTTACGTATATACGTAATATCCAGATATTACGCCATTAACTACAAAACAAAATCAAGCCGTCTGGATTTTTCCTTAGCCATTAGATTAATTTTATCGTGCACTTCCACTTTAATTTCTCTGTGTATATTTAAAGCTGCTACACCATTGATCCTGTTTTCACCCATCGTAATTCTGAGGTAGGTTTTCATTCTTTTAAGTGAAGAGAACGACCTTTCTGCAGTAAAAGTGGACACTGGAAATGTTGCAAAAAATTTTAGGATTTTGTGGATATTAGGGGACAAATCTTCATCACACCAATAAGTCCTCAAGAGCGTTTTTGCAAGCAGAACTCTTTTTTGAATGTCAGTGAGCATACCATAGCTATAATTCTGACAAACAAGATTTACTTAGGGTACTCTCCACACCCTAATCTAGGACACCCTGCCCGGGCTCATGCCACAAATCAGTCCATTTGGTACCAAAAAGTTCCAAGCGGTAATTCAATACAATCTTGAGTCTTACTACATGCTTGACCACTCAAAACGATATTGTCACAATTTCAGTTCAACTATTATACATATGTATTTTTTTAACTTAGAGCAACATGCGCAACACACGCCAATACTTAGGTAACTTAATTTAAAAAACATTTTAAAGGCTATTTCCGCGAAGCATGAAATATATACATCAGCAGAGGCCAAGTTATGAAATGGACAATTCTGGCTCTGAGACAGGGCCTCACAAAAGAAACCACTCAATGGCCGAGCGCCAGAAACAAGAGCATTGTCTAAAATTAAGAAAAACACTATGATACGGACGAAAACAGGAAAAGCAGGGTCGGAATCGTCAACTAACATGCTCGTTAAATAATAAATGAGCCACAAGACATCATTATTCAAGTTAAGATCCCGATTACATTGCCATTAAAAAAATCATTTCCCAAAAGAAACTAATGACTGCAGGTATTTATAATTTCAGTAGACTTGGCCTCAGGCGGGTCTGAGAGTTAGTCACGTGACTCCATCGACTCAGTTTCTACGGAGTCCGTCTAAGCGCCCAATGGAGTGAGTCCTTGAAGCTTTAATCCATATAAAGCTAAACTACGGCATGCTATTTATCAACTGAACTCATGAAGGAACCGACTACGTCAACTTTTATTCCCATTTTCAGTTGGACTAGGGCTAAGAAGAGCCTTCTTTAATCGGATTAAGCTGCCTTCTGTAAATACGGCTGAAAGAATTAGTAACACTTGTAACGCGTTCCCACGAGTGAATTTACAGAATTTACAGCAACGCGTGAGATGATGTTCCGTCCTGTCGTCCGTAAAGTGATGCTGACGAACTTGCACCAAGGAGCGAAGCACTCGTTAAAGCTGGACGGGAGCGAGAGAGCAAAGGAGGCATGGAACCCAAGTCCATGCCCTCTACCGAACTCTAACGTAATCTCAGGCTAAAATTGATAATTCCTCGAGGCGAGGCGCGAGCGTATCGCCGGAGTGGCCACTCCTCTCACTTACCACACTGGGCTTCTAATTCTTGCGAGGCCAGCGAAAGGGTAGTTAGACATCCCGAGAACGTTATCTTCTGACCGCGGGAGCGAATAAACGGCCTACAGGGGCCAAGGAGCGATGTATTCATTGGCGGCAGTTTAAGATAAGGCGAGGAATAGCAGAAAGGGCTCGCCGGTCACCCCCTCAACCCTCCCGCCCTCGCTTCATGGGGATAGGGGAGGAGTAGACGATGAGTCTGCTGTGGCAAGGGGACGAGGAATAAGAGGGGGAGGAACTATGGGAGAGATGAGGAACAGGAAGGGGTGGATAATGGCGCAGTCTTGAGTTGCCAGCCAGCTCTCTAGCTGGGAGATAAAGGAAGGACGGCATGCGGGGATGGGGATGGGTGGAACAACACAAGTGTAGGAGAGAAGAGGAGAGAGAGAGACAACGCAAGAGAGAGTGAAGAAGGAAGTGAGGGGGAAACAAAGAGAAACTAGTCGTTATACATTTACTCACTACCCTGTAAGCATTAGCGAGGGCATTACGCGGGAGGTGTCTGGTCACCAGCAATGGGAAAAGGTTCAAGGTTTTCGTAGATTACATTTTGCTTATTCAGAAATACTAAAATTTTCTGTTCTGGGTAGCCAATGCTTGCACTTTAGATGATAGAGATAAGACCTATGTACGGCGAAGGATAATCTCTCTCTCACTTTTTAGTGCGAGGATCTTACAGCAAGTGGCTTGCTAGAATCCCACCTCCTTACTGCAGTGACACAAATATTTCGAGCGAGATCATCGTAGATAATGAAGCACCAAAAAAACCTTCCGAAAAATCTTCAGAAGTCTTCCGATATTTCAAATCGTTCTCATTAGTCTCTCATGGGAGACCTGCGCAAAAACCTGCATGGCTAGAGCGAAGGAGGTAATGCTGTTTACGTGCGTAGGGAAAGAAGGAGGGATTATAAGACATTTTACATGGCTCCAGGAACGCTTCAGGGTTGCATGGTGAAGTTGGAAGTTGAAAACGAAACCTTATATTCCCCCGCCTCGAATTTGAGCCATGACCCAGGACCGCAAGGCCACGGATTTATTTCCTTCTGAGTAAAATGAACGCGGGGATCGATATGCACATATTCGAATGAGGTCGGGGAAAAATTATTCGCGCTGTCGTAAGGAATGTTTACAACCCCCTGCGCCGCGGTGCACATCGCTTTTAATCTGAGAGAGCTGTGCGGTCGCAATAAAGCTTTATTGCTCCGAGAACTATGCAATATTGGGCAAGGAACAGAAGGCTCATTAGCGTGTTGGCTTTTATCCATTATAAGCCACCACCAATATCCATTTGAACTTCACTGAAGGCGGTTCGGAGTTAAAATGTGGCGTCATTTGATAAAGCTAATCTTAGAAGCGAGAAAAGAACTGAGAAACAGTTGGAAAATTAAACGCACATGCGTTTCTCAATAAAAGGGAACTCTTCTATGGTAACCAGTTTTGATTCGGTAAAACAAGCGTAAAATTGTAGTTTTTCATCATAGTAAGTCGAATTAACTACGTCAGGTACTGCTTGTTATTTGTCATAACGTGTATACCACAAGAAACCATCCGGATAAGAAGATCGAAAGAACGGTACGATGCTGTTTTAAAGTTAAGCTTGGCAATACGTTTAAAGATAAAATCTTTTCGGCTATTACGTTTTATTGCTCCGGCTTCCCTAATCGAAATAACGATCTAAATCACATAATAAGCCTTTTTTTTAGAGTGAAAGGCAAGCGTGGCATTAAATGATTGTAGTGACGTTTATGAACGCAGAAGATAGGGAAATAGGTAATTCCGCCTCAAAGGAAATCTCCAGCATCTCGCACCATACGCAGAACTTACGCAGAACTGGGGTTCCATGCAATTAGCTACGCAAAATATATACAGAGTGACATTCATGGTAATGCATCTTCCTCTGCTCTAGTGGAAAGCCGGTTTTAACTATGCTGAATGCCGTGACCCGATGTAACTACATAAAAACGATGTGCAATTGTACTAAACGCAATTTGTACTAGTTAGAGCATAGGTGCAAATATTCACAAAAATACACAAATTATAACCTGATCTTTACGATTTGGTTCTAAATTTAAAAAAGCGTGAGGAACACAATATTTGGAATAGAAAATGAGAATGGGTTACAATGGAAACACGCATTCAATGACATAACATAAAAGAGCCGGTCAATAGAACTAGTTTATATAAGCAATTTACCTCTTTAAATTGACGATATTGCATATAATTCAAGAAATAAACTGGTTTATCTATACCCTATTTTGTAAATGCATTTCTAAATTAATGTTTTTAAATTGATATATCAGTATTACACATGAGCTACGTATTAACAATTTGCACATTACGCCACCAAAGCCACTTCATTTCAGTTTCAAATTATGCATGAAGATTATATTAAAGAATTAACCACTCAGATACACTTAATCCTAGTTAATCTTTAATCTCGATCAAGGTACTTTTTTAGTGATACAACTGTCCTGCGAGGGTACAATGAAGCATAAGCGCTTCATAAGGATAAATATTTCATTACACAGAAAATACTGAAATGGACTAGGTACACGCTCTTACATAGTGGTGGTGGAGATATTTTAATGTTACATGATGGTAGAGGTAAAAAGATTGTTTATACAAATTTACATTTCACTATAAAAAAGAGCAAAATAGCAATAGTATATTAGATAGGATAGGTAAAATACGAAAGAGAGGAGGATTTTGGTAACTTAACCAAAGAGAGGAAATGCGGACTTTTGAGCAAGCATTTAACTTTTATGCCCTCTGAAGGAATTAAGGTGTCAAATGTGAAGGATAAATTTTGTTCTCAGTGGGGTAAAATGTAACGACTTCATTGCGTGTCTTCCTAGCAATAGTTGTAAACACCCCCCAAAATCAACTATTTCAAAAACTAAGTAAGGCATTAATGATGGATCATACTAAATTAAAATAATGGCCAATCTTTGCACGTACCCTATTGCCGGTTACTTTAAGATTAAATTCCAGTGAGAAAAACTAAAAGATCATTATAGCAGTACTAATAGCAGTATTGACCTCCAAATGAGTGCAATTTTTTAATAAATGTTATGAAGCATTTCAACTCCATACCATTATATATGACGTTTTTGGGGAACGAACAACTCCGCGTAGAAAACTTGAGCCGTGGAAACGTAGCAGGAAACTTAGTGAAAACGTAGCCGGCGTGGAAATATATTGTACAAAGGCAGGCATGCGCTCATTAAGTAAGCCTACTTTGCCGAGGCACGATCAATGCTGTTTAATTTGCGAGTGAGTTCATATGCTCTGAGCAACCTACTCAAACAGAGCACGCTGTCTTTACCTAGACGTCACCTCCCGAAAACCCAAGGAGGAACGAGCTTCGAGCCTAGAATCAATTCATTAAATTAAAGTCTAATCTTCACCGCACGTTAGAACCGTGTACCCATGTGTTGATGCCAACCGTACGTACTCAGGGGTCGTAATTAGCTGGAGAAACACAAGCCCCCAAGGTAAAATAGGTCACGCCCATCGCACGAAGTGCGGTGACACGGGCAATGTATCATGAGGGGCTCGAGACGCGCGCAATTGTCCCCATCTCCCGTGCTCCACACACCTCAGGTCCCACCTCGGTGCAATAGGTCCGTGGCAGACTCCCATACGACGACGCTGGGGACAGAGAACGAATGAATGACGGAAAACAAAAGAGCCCAAAGGCAATACGGTCACACGCACTCACTGACCCCATTTTTATTCCCCTATAAGGCTCACCTGCAAGACTGTACCATCTCGTCCCCTCTTCCATCCCCCGATGAAAAATCCTCTCCACTAAAGCAACCCCCTTGACTCACTCACTCACTCCTATTGCAACTCTGTGCGATAAAACAGAGTTAAAATAGAACGGTGAGATGCATTGCTAACGCAATTGCTGGTAGCAGAGGGATCCGTTGAAGCGATTTAGTAAATTATTTCAATTTGTTATTTTTATCGAGAAATCATTTGATACCACGACATTCCACTACTAATACTAGTATATTTGGCGTCTTAACTGCACAACTGATCCGTTTATTTGGCAACATTGAGGTAGGAAGTGGAAATGGAAAATTTAAAGCTCTGCCAGTCTAATTATCCATTTAATAGTATGGAAAGTGCATAGTGGGTGAGGGAAGTCTTTACTAAACGAAGACTTACAACTTAATAACCTGCAATGACCAATTTTAAGGAAATTAACCTATGCAGTCCCAAAATCTTTTTCATATCTTGAGCTTCTGCGAGGACTGTAAATTATACGTAGTAGAAGATAGTAACTCAGCGACGTTTTGGTGGGATTGCATGAAACAGGTGACTCAGCCGTCAACTTCAGTGCGAGATATCACTGCTATTCATTACCAAAATACCCTATGTACGACGAGGAGGAAAGGCCCCTCCCACAATCACTCGCACCTTGTAAAATCTGGTGCTTATAGCTACAATATCGCGCTCCTGAAAATTTCGTGATTTACTTGAATAACATATCACTGACAGTTAGATGTGTTTCAATGACGTTAAAAGCTCAAATTTGGGTCGCAGAAGCTTGACAAAGACTAACACCGACCCATGCTCACATCGCAGTTCAAGCACATATTTTTGTAAGTAGCAGTCAGGTTAAACATTCTGCTGCTACGTGTAAATGATAGACAGCCTAATGATATCTTACAACGCAAGTCATGGCACAGCTTCTCATGGCATTACGCATCGCAAGAAATCTCACAAGATGTGATAAAGAATGACGTGTAATAGCACAAAACACAGCCAGTTTAACAACGCTATATTTTGTGATTTCACATGGGGCAATTTTAAGAGAGTTCGCATTATATCGGTTAAGGTGTAGTATCTCATGATACTCATCTCATATCACATGCATAGCGCATTATCACATGAAGTTTGTGTAACGCCACTCAGCTGTAAGTATATTGCATGCGCTAAAGCCAACACATAGCATTGCGATGTAATATTTTAAGGTAGTTTTAACGAGATATCGCTTCTCATAAAATCCAATGAAATTGGTCTCACTATGAAGAAAAAGATCACATCTTTATATTGTATCAGACCAATACATCAGACGCTTATTGCACTACTCTTCGACATATTTTCCGAAGAAATAGAAGCCACTTTACTTAAGATTTGATACAGCTGAGCACTCCGTAGAGACAATGTACATAAATATAAAGAGTAAGTTCCGTAATATTGATAGCATCAAATTTGTAACGGTGTGAAGTTATTATTTTCTCTGGATTATTTAAAAATATAAATTTATTACTCACCGTCAAACTTTTATAAAATACCATAAAAACTCACTTGTGGATGCGTTCTCGGTCTACGACTTGAGACAAATATCTAAATTAAAACCTCAAATATGAATATTTAGTAGTCACTGATATTTAAAAGTTGTTGCATAGATTTTAAAAATAAAACTTAAATATGGCCACTACTACGATTACAGAAAAGTCTCGTAAAAACTAACTTAATACTTTCTTACGTATTTTTAGTGCAGCAATCTCGGTAAATTGTGGCCTCAACCATTGCTTCATCTCAATATCCCGTTGCTCGTATATACTATTACCCTTTCTCATGCAAATATTTGCAGGGTTAGCGAAAATAAAAAAATAAACTTTCGCTCGAATTACCTTAAGATCGCTCATTGCAGTCGATGCGTTGCAATACCGCAAAACCAACCGTCTCTGCTCGCCCTCATCTCATATCCCAAACCATTTAATCATCGCCGGTGGTGGTGGTTGGCGGATAGGATTTGGAGAGAGTGGAAAACATGTAGAAGTGACCAGGGGGCAGAAGGGATCGTGGGGAAGATTGAACGCAGTCCCTGCTTCAGGAGACGTGGAAGTGGATTGCGGGGAGGTGAAAGGTACTTTTAAAGGAGAACGTGTCGAGATTTTTATTGCTTCGAAAGTTCATTCGCGAGCAAAAACCGCCGTGGCAGCACTTCTTGGAGGATTGGAGGTGGAGGCTTGTTTACATGAAGTTAGTAATTATGCGAGTGGATGCATGAACAGATGCTTTCTTCACAATAGACGAGTGAATGAAATTTGGAGCCAGAAGGGTTCGTTTTAGGACACATGTTAGAGCAAAAGCGCATTTAGTGATATTTCATTATTTTTAGCCTTTTTAGGAGCATTTTCTCATATGCAAAAGAGCTAAATTATATGCCCGTGTAAACAGACCTCGAATTAGAACACAAAAAAGAACAAAAAAGCAATTACTGAGTGCGAAACTAACGAGTGAAATCGAAAGCTGTAGTCAACGAAATATGTTTTTAATACTCACGTACTCTTCACTGTAATCTTCGACTTACTCAGTAAAAGGTGGCTTGTCAACAAGCAGGTTAGTCGTAATAAAGGATATGATGATACTGCCTACATTACTGACTTAGGATGGCGTCACGAAAATGTTGGCTTAGATAAAAAATACATCACGTGAGAGATAAAATTAATGATCTCACTCACTAGGCTTTCGACAAAAATTAATTCATGTTAATGGCGTGACTGCGTACCACATCACTTGTACAACCACAATGATTGGAAACTTGTTAAGTTAGTCGTTCTAAAGCGACAATGTTGGGTTTATTCTCCGCGACTGGGGCATGCCATGCATGACAACGTCTCCTGTGCTACAATGTTGACTGGGGACGAGAACATCTCGATCGCATAAACCCCCTCTGAAATTCGCCTTGAATTAAGATGGCTTGGTGGTGTAACTAGCTAACAAACCTGACCGGCAATTGGGAGATCTGGGTTCGAATCCCGGTCAAGTCAATGATTTTTTCATAGCGAATTTCACCGTCTTGGTGTATAGGACTGCCAGTTCAAAACTTCACACCCTTGCGCGTGACTGCGTACCACAACACTTGTGATGTGATACGCAGTCACGCAACCGCAATGATTGGAAACTATTCCAAGAATATTCTTTGCACTATCTATGAGTGCCATTTGAACGTTCATTAAATGTACTTCTTGAATGATCTTTGATCGTTTTAATAGTGTTCACTGAACGTTCTTTGACCATCTTTTGGACAATAAATTCCCACTGGGTTACTTGGTATAATTTTATGCAAAACTTGTCACTTTCCAAGGTATTACCACTAAAAAACCCAATACACAATTATGAGATATCAATAATCCAGCGGGTCAACTTTAAGATGTCATTTACACAAAGGAGGGTATTAAATCGTGAACAGCTCATTCATCACAACTTGAAAATGATCTTTAGACAAACTTATCCATCCGGGATTGTAACTTCTTCAGCTAATTAAAGGGGATTGAAGACACGCAATAAATATGCGGATTTTTTTCCTTCAAGGCACCAATGTTATTGGCAAATTTCGTGCTGACGATGTAACGAAGCAGATATCCCTGCAAATAAAAATATTGCACGGCTGAAATTGCGATGCCAGATAAGAAACTTTTCTTTTTCCGCAAGCTGAAGACTTCGTGCATCCAATTATCTTGTCTCTTCAAATGAAACTCCATCTGTTAAAAATTAGAATTAGGTAACGAACGCGGCGTTTGGAGGAGCATGTGGTTACCGATCTAAAAGCAGCCATGAGAAATAACCAGGACTTAATTGGTTATTCAAATTGAAATTCAAAAACAAATTCAGGACCAAAAGTAGATAAATCACGTCGGTGAAGTAAATAAATGTTTGGGAAAGGTTAAGCATCAGATTACAATTCGGAATTACCTTTTCATTCACTGCGGAGCACGTGGATTTTAGGCTGAGCGAAGCAAGTTCCGTGTAGTGCGGAATTGTGGGATTCTCGTTTGCTGCGCAACGCGAGAGAATGAAGCACTTATTACAGTCTCCACGTATTCAAGGAGGCAGGAGCAAACAATTGCGACTGGTCCTCGCGGATGGGAGCATTTCGCTACTCACTCGAAAAAAAATTAACCGGGACAAGCAAGAAAAAAAATCGCGCATGGGAAAAATGCACCATAACGGCGAGAATAGAAGAAAAAAGACGGAAGCTCTAGGGGTAAGTCGAACGAGAAAAACGAAATGAAAAGGGGCGTACTCCGGTGCCCGCCACCGTACCGCGGTCATAATGAACCGGAGACGAGGGGTGGGTCGTATACCCTAGAATTGAGTTTCCATGCCATAAGCGAACGAGGGAAATGGAATCTTATCTTCCATTCTAATAAGGAAAACGTCACACCCAAAAAACCCAACATTCCGAGTCTACTACGGAACATACTTAAATACGGAAAATTATATATTAGGCAATGCAGCGCTTCCGCAATATGCAATATATGTAAATAATTCGAGATGAAGCACATCCATTACTTCCGCATTAAATCAGGGTGCGAAACATGAGTCGCGAAAGTGTAAGAATTCCATGGTGATAGTAATTCTAGAGGTGACACTATAGCCAAGAAAGGTCACCATGGCAAGGATGTATTCAAGAACATAATTAAAATATCGAAAATTGGTTTTTGGAGTGCTACAAAATTTGAAAGCGAATGGTGGAGACTTTCTATTCGTAAACTAGACCCTACAACGTCCTTAAATCGAAATTGGAAGCTATGACGTGGTGGAAGAGCTCCATAATAGCAATGAGAAACTGTGGAAGTCACAAAGTCTCTTCATTGCTATTATCCTACAACGTTTTATTTATTGAATAGGTTGCCGAGCTTTAAGCGATATATTTACTGCACCAACGATTACACGAAGGTCTGCAATTTCTGTATTCATCTGATTTCAGAGGCCTGCCCTCATTATAAAAAACCAATAATATAGCTTTTGCTAATATTATCTACTGTATTAGAAACAAGATAAATCACCCAATAGTATTACGTAAATATGATTAAAATGTAAAACTAAAAGGGATGGTTGATGAAAACTTCTGACGTATGCCGTGTAACTCAAGGTGCCTATGATCTGTGCCTATGAATGAAACTGAGGAAGGCTAAGGATAGATTGCATCAGGAAAATTTTGAAGAACGCCAATATGAAGACTGACGAAGGAAGAAAAAGGTTAAGCTGAAAAGACAACGGAGCGGAGATCTCTGCAGCTATCTTGCCATTGTTGACTGTTGACCAGAATGAAAAATGAAATAATATGTTTAAAAAGATATAATACGCACATTACAGGTATGTATTTTAAAGAGTGAAATAGTATTTCCTTTTGCATTCATTACACGCATAGATACAATTATTAGCCTATAATATATCGGTACTTATATCCACATCTACAAATACCCTGCAAGCCACCTCAAGGGTGTGTGGCAGGGGGGATGCGGCCGTACTGGTGCCGAGCACGTAAGTACTGCGACGCACCGGGCCGATAAAAGATGTGTGCCAAGCGATGAACCAATCTTGCTCTGCCAGCATGGAGATGATGCCAGCATATCGCCCGTGAGAAGAGATTAGGACGAAGCATGGAGGGAGAAATACTAATGCCGTCCAAACCAAGGTAAAACATGGATTCCATTAACAAAGAAAAAGAACCCACTCTCTTTAAAATTTAAATTAACCAAGCGGAAATGCTTAACCTTGAAAATTTCGCACACTTATAGAGGAAAGCGCTCTAGCCATAACACACGGGAGTAGGTAAATGTCCCCTCTTAAAGTACCTGGGATTGCCCGATTGCGCCGATTCGGGAGTTCCGATAACACTCATTCAGCCCGCGGGGAAAGGGTTATTTGGCTGGGCAGGGGAAGCATAGGGTACCCCATGTCTGCGAGTTCCTTTGTCGTGCAACGTCAGATGAAGGGGTAAGGCCGAGGGGTCATATGGGGGTTCCTCTCACCCCCGGCTTCCCAGTGGGCCATGGGAGGTGATTATGAACGTAGCTTATTTCGGATTGGCACGCTAACCCCCCCTCCAACCCCACCTTTCCCCTCTCTTTAATCGGAGAGTCGGGGAGGGGGATATGAAAAGGATGAATCACGTGGCCAAGGGTAAGGAGAGAATGCGGTTGTGCACCGCGGGAGGGCAGTGGTGTCGCGTGCGCGTGGGGAGACGCGGTGGTGGGTGGGTATGGGTACGAGGGGGTCTGGATGTGGTGCTCCAGGTGTCTGAATCATTACGTGCAGGAAGGGCTAGCCCTCCCACGCTCTTCCTCTCCCCTCCCACGACCCCTCCCCTCCGCGTTAAGGCCCCGGAGGAAGATTCCTCCTCGAGCGCTCTCGTAAAAAGAAAAAGATTACCTTCACGCTTTTCGGTCATGGGATATTATGTCGCTCGACCTTTCTAGACCACACCACACACTATAACTTATGTCCAAACACCCCTTATCCTGATTCCAAACTCTAATTACATCGCCCCAGTAGTATCGTGATATCAAGCAAGCTTAGAAATTGAGGTTATTCATGGGATGTTCCGTGGTCTACCAGGTGAAGATTTCAGCTCTAAGTCTTTAAGTCATAAGTGACTCCTTCGAGCATCTGACATGAGGAAAAACTGGGATGCCTCCGAAACGTCACCATGAGAAAAAGGCGTGTTTGCAGGTTTTTTATTAATGTGTCAATACGCGTATTTCCAATAACATTTTTAGAATTTAGCATAGTGCATGTAGGTAAAAATTTGCCTCTTGACACATATTTACAGGTTATTTCTTATGTGCCATTGCTCGTAGTTCAAAATAAAATTTGAACGATATAAAGATAAAGATAAAGAAATATTTATTGTTCTTGGACCCTTGGTCCACTAAGAACATACAAAGGTATACATTAGTATCAGAGCTCGAGCACACAGTAAATTGGATACATACAATAAATGATATAATAATGGTAACAAAAAATACAAGCATATTGAAAAATTAAATTTTTTCCTGTAATAGCATTTTATTGAACAGTATGTTTTTGAAAGCAATCAGCGATTTGGAGTTTTTGATTAGTTCGGGAGTACTATTCCATATCCTTGTCCCAACAACAGAAAAGGATTTATTAAATGTAGTGGTTCGGTGTAGTGGGACAATTAAAAAATCTGGTGACATTCGAGTTGCAACATTTCGATTTTTCTCTTTAGACTGAAAAAATTGCATGATATATTCAGGCTGTTGACAATTGAAAAGTTTATATAAAAAGGAGGCAAGCATGTATTCCCTCCTTGTTTTAGCTTTAAGCCATTCTAACTTAGAAAAATAAGGGGATATATGATCATCTTTTTTAAGATCATAAATGAACCTGACACACATATTTAATTGTCGTTGAATCATGGTGTTAATCTCTTCAGTTAGGTCATGATAAACAAGGCAGCAGTAATCAATATGGGGGAATATTAGCGAGGATACCAGTTGCTTGCGGGTATGAGAGGGCAAAAGGTTTTTATGAATTTTTAGCTGAAACAGGATCATGTTAATCTTATTGCTGATGGCTTGAACATGGCGATATCGTGTAGTGTATGTGGTGAAAACTTATCCAATGCCAAACACCCTTGAAGAGGCTTGAAGTTACAGAGAAATATTGATGAAGACTATGCCGCGGAACAGTTCGCGAAACCCTGAGTGTCCAGTACCCCTAGAAACTTAGGAAACCAAAGAAGAGAGTGCGAGTACTTTTTGCAGTACGATACACTATTATGTACTCAATCAGCAGGTGTGTTTCGTTTTAACATCATTCTGGGAAAGTGTATTCCTTATTTACGCGTGAAAAAACGTTTTATGCTAGTAATTACTTAGTATGTATTCATATTTTATCAATTATAAGTTATCACTATGATTCAACTGTAAATGAGATAGTAAAAAAATACTGAAGACACAGCTGCTGATGGGCAAGAATGATATTAAAGTATTTATTTTCAGAACAGCACACGAGGAAAAAGAAGAATATTAAAAAAAACGCGCTCAGCCAATTTTGCGAATAATTTTGATTAGGATTTCACCTGAGACGAAAAATTATGAGATTTTAAAGGGAAGCATAGATTTTTACCGCGAGAGAGGCTACGCCGAGAAGTGGGCCGTGGGTAATCTAGGTGACAAAGTAGCGTTACGCGATCCGCATTCGAAATTTCGTCGACGGCCGAGGAGAGAATAATTCAACACACGAAGGAAAAACTTCTACGTAGTAAATTCAACAGGGAAGAAAATGAGGGAGAGGTGCACACCTCGGGACACCGATGCGTCTTAACAAAACACAGGCGGATGAGAATGGAATGGATGACCTTCCCTGGCGAGCGAGGGAAACAATCCCGGTCTCCACCCTCGAGTGAAATGGGAGCAGAGTTGGCCAAACTCATCAAATGGCACTTCACCCAGTCCGCGGACGTGCATACGTACTTTCGACCACGCGGATCCAAGGAGGGCGCTTCACAGCCTGAGCGTCGCAACACCTCCGCATCTCTTCACTAGTAATGGGGGCTCTCCTGGCGGGATGCATGCTAGGCCCACTGCAGTCGTTCGTCCCGCTTAGAACTGCTGGGTTATGAGCGTCATGTGGGAAACAGGAGGAGAGAAAATTTGAACGGGGAAACATGGGTGGTTCTGACCTACTCCAAATAAAAGGGTAGCTATGGTAATCAATTAAAATTTCCAATGAACAAGCGACGTGACATATTCTGTGCTGCACATCCGAAAGCCTGAATACCGCGAGTCGAAACATCAACCGCAGCTCTCGTAAATGATTTTATGATAGATTGAAACTAGCAGGATATCATGTAAAACGTCACGTTTTCAATATCCCCAAGAAATATATTGTTCCTCCACCTGTATAACAGATATACCCTGGTTATGAGCGTTCATTCCAATTTTCGCATGCCATTGTTTCAACATTAATTAGATATGATTTGCTCCGCATAGTAATTAAAAATTGAGTAGGATGGTTTGAGGGAGGAAAACGCTCCCAGTATCAGTTAATTTGCTTTAAGGCCGAAATGCGACAGACAATGCAAATAAATGCTCGGTGACGTGTTCGCCGTTTTAAATTCCAAAAATCCCAAAAAAGAGATCAAATCAAAGGAAAATAAAGTTTGAATTGATCTATGCTCAAATCTAACCTGGAGGTGAGATATGATTCCAGGTTTGAAAGACAAATTTAACAATTCTCATACAGCTCTGCGTGTTTTTGGAACCAAATTAGCAATAAGGAAATACTAGAAGCTAGATTACACTTTTAATGCCAGGAAATTTTGCTTAATATTTCAACTGAGAAAAATAAAAAATAAATTATTCACACCAGAAATTTAAGGGAAATTTAAGACAACCTAGCCCTCACATCAACAAGAACTATCCTAGTCTTGTTTTGCCTAGATTTACACGACATTTTTTAGGATCGATGGAACCAACGAGTATTCACAGGATCATCAGACACATCGTGCACCTGTCACCCAGGAGCACGACAGCACGCACCAGGACAAGAGTCCCCCGTCGTTCTAATTAAGCGAATGCTGCATTCGCGACGAGAGGAGATGCGAGAGAGATACCGGACGCCAAAACCAACCGGATCGACTCCCGCGCCTCAAGAGGGAGACGGGCGACACGGCCTCGGTCACGAACGAAGCGACGACACTCCATCGGGTGCGGGGGAGGCACGAATGGGAGAGGGCGACGGAGCGCCAAGAGGGTTGAATGGCGTCGAAGGGAAAAGCGTCGCAACCGCCTTGTATAGACGCAGGTCAACTATTGGCGAGCAGGGAGCCGCCGTCGATCTTTATGCCGCGACGTAGAGATCGGCGAGAACGCGTCTGGGTGGAGTCGGCGTGTGCTGCCGACTTCTGCCCGATAGGCTCGTTCTCCACTGAGGGTGGAATCGCGTAGAACAGGGGTTCCTAACCGGTGGTACGCGTACCACTGGTGGTACGCGGGAACGTTTCAGGTGGTACGCGTGGGTGATACGAGCGATAGGCTAGTAAGGGTCTCTGTGTGCTATCTGTGTGTAAAATCTATATATATTTATTGTTGTCTTGATAAAGGGTTAAAAAAACCGAAATAGAAGTGCATTAACAATTAAATATGAAGTTTTCTCAGCAAATTAATTAAAATAAAACAAGCCATTGGGCATTTTTTCGACAGAAAATATATGTTTCTAAAAAAATATAGGACTGTTGGTGTGCCACAAATTCTAAAAATTTCAAGTGGTACGCAGTTGGTAAAAAGTTGGGAACCCCTGGCGTAGAATATCATCTACAGAATACCACCTCAAGGGTGTGTAGCAGGGGGTGAGTAGTCACCAACATGCATTACACTAAACATCAAAGTTAGTGTTTCTACGACTAATGATGCATCAGTATTAATCGCTAATGCTTGTCACGAGGCGAAGCCTCACAAGTATGCACTACACTATATACCTATTCTACCAATCTTAGAGGGACCGTTATTTTTATGCATACTGCAACTACATAAACGGATAGAAATTCAAGAGTTATTGCGAAATCATACACGGCATGCTGTAAGTACTAGGTAGCAGATAAGGATACAAGTAATAGAACTACTACTACTAAGAGCTAAACTACCTATCGACAAACCTAGTTTAAAGTCTCATTAGCAGCTGTTATGCTCTCTTATCGTTCGCGGGGAAAATGACATTTTAAATCTGTCCATTCTGCAGTATATTTCCCTAATTTAATTCTCATCTACCGTAGTATGTCGGATTTCGTAAAGTATTATTTACGTCGTCAGAGAATAAATCGGTCCGGAACTGACATAATATTAGTAGCAGCGAAGATTTGAATGTGTTTTCCTTCATCCTCAACTCTCTATTACCTGTATGCACATCCAAATTCGTGACTCAGGCCACTGATTACTAGCTTGCAAAACATAAACGAAATGCGGAACTCTAAGAGGAAAAATCCTTCGCCTTGACCGGCACTCGATTCCGGATACCTCGATATCACACCGAGTCGAAATACTCATTGCGATATCGAGGATTCCTGGTTCGAGTCCGGGTCAAGGCTAATGATTCTTCCTCTACGGAATTTCGCACTTACTTGCACTTGCGGGTGACTTAATACCGTTGCTATGACGTCGATGGTTGATGAGTTGGCTGGCTATATTTGAGAAAGAGACTGAGAGTTCAAATACGCCGTTTAAAATAGTTGAGAATGATTTTTTTGGGGACTGGAGGAAGGGACAAGGGAAATCTGGTGACGAAATTATCGTAATGACTTAAGAAAGGTGCCAAGGGGTCCAACGTCTCATCCGATGGGTGGAGGACTACACCGAATCCTTATCCACACAGTTCCCAAGAAATATCCTGGATTGCAATAAAAATCACCACTTCCAGGGTACGAGCCCAGGTCCTCAGAACGGAAAGCCATTGTTCCCACCACCATAACAGCGCGATCTCTCATTTTTTAAATCCTAACAATTTTTTATCAATTCCTCAAACTCACAAACAAATTATGATTAAGATGTAGGTTTCTCGGGTTTCCATCCGGGTGATGTTGGTGAGTTGCAACAGTTGGTGAGGTGCAGCACACCAACATCACCCGGATGGAAACCCGAGAAACCTACACCACAAGTATTCACCGGGAAAGCCTTATATCTTAAATTATGATTATTCTGATTTTAAATAAATTTTTCATTACGACGACGCCGACATATACACCGCTGCCACCACTGTGTGAATGGCACCGCCACCTCCGAAAAAACTACCATCGGTGCCCACGTCTACTTGACGGCGGAAAACGGAGGGGTCGGACGAAATTTTGCGACACGGGAAATGCGAGCCCCGTCGTGGAGCGGAGGCGGAGAAGGGAGGGTCGTCGGGCTCGCAAGACGAATGGCCGAAATCCTTGAGGCGGGGCGGAATGGGGGTCCAACGGCGACGGGCGGGAGAGACCGCAAAACGTCGAGATTCACAACTCCCGTGGGGGCATCAACGGGAAGGATCGGCCGGCGCGTGGAACACGACCATAGCAGCAATAACGCAATGATATAATCCGCGTCAAGAGTTTGGGACGGCGGCCTGGGACTTCCGCAAACACGGAAGAATCATTGAGCGGAAGAAATAGTCGCCATTAGGCAAGGCGGCTTTAAAGGAAGATGGCTACGTTGTTGGAGGCCGCCTCTCCCTTTAAATGGACTGAATAACCGAGCACCGCGAGAGCTTTTCAATCTTCCCGAAACAAGAACTAATCGCATATTAATATTATTAACTACCCCATTGAAGCCCTTACGAGCACACCTGTTCTTCGAGCGAGTGCAGCCATAATGCTAGCATAGTGTACCGTAAGGCCCCGAAATGAGACGGAAATTAAGCTTTCTTCAAAATGCACTCTTCATCAGGATAGCAGGTATCGTGATAGGACTAAAATACATCAAAAGCATAACGACTTAATGAAATATCACTCATCTACGGGAGATAACAGAACGGTGACATATGGATCCGTTTTTGTATACACTTTCTCCACGAGTTTAGTACAAATGAATGAATAACTTGCTGCATGATAAGTTCTTCCGACATAGCCTCAAATTTCCCGCCAATAAAGTAATAAAATCAATTTTGAGGAAGCGGCCTCAGGAAATATTTTCTCTTACCAAGTCCTACTCAAATTATTGAAGAAAGTTCACTTTTAACTAAATTGAAAACGTTATCGACAGGTCAATAATTCATTTCGTGTACTAAATTCAGGTAATGACACGGTAAAGTTCACGTCAATGTGTATTTCATAGCACTGGATGTGCTTATCAGAATCAGGAATAAAAAGAAAATGACAATTCAAGAATATTAGCAAGCTACGGTTAAAAAATGGATATACCACAAAGCGCATATAAAACATGTATACGTTCACATTGTGTCCTATTGAGGCATATTACTGTCGGAATCGGACGAAAATCAAAAGTCAACTCTTACTACACGGAGATGATAAATAAGGTACTAATGACAAAACGGATATGGGCAAATACGTCGTAAGAATTTACCGATGCTGTTTCCATCAGAGAAACTTGCGATTCGAATTCACGAAATAGCTCCAAGGAAGTTCACCGGTTTGATCCCTTCCAGAATTCACATCAACATTATTGCAAGATAATTATATACAATGCAGCAGAGGCAGAGACAATAAGTTTGCCCAGAAGAGTTCTATAAATCGAATCTTCCCATTATGAACAGGCTGCATTCCCCAGACCTCCACCACCATGCCACGCAATGTCGTCTGTTTCGACAGCACTTTTACATAATGCCTCTTTTGGTGTCCCTCGGTTTCTTACACTCTAGGACCAGGAGCTACTAGGGAGAGGCCAACGAAAATTTATGGCCCAAAACTTTGTTGCCGAGAAGCGGGGTTCCATGAGCTTCCGAAAAGTCGAGTATAGTACGGCATAGTATACCGAACACACCGTGCGGGGAGGCATGCACTATCATCCCTGGAGATGAAAACTCAAATACAGCTCTCGCGAAAGCTTATGGCGTTCGGATGTGCAGAAGAAGACGTCGTGGAGGGGTAAATTTAGATGCAAGGGGTAGGGAAAAGGGACGTAGGGGAAAGCGAAGACATGGCATTTGTAACATGCATGATTGCATTTTTAAAAAATGGAATTTTTATGACGTGGAAAACACAAACGTCGCGCATCCGAGCGCCATAAGCATTCGCGAGGGCACCATAAGCTTTTTTTTATACGTGAGCCACCGTCACCTTTTAGACGGGGAAGTTAAAGGCATGCAACCAACTGCACAATACACCTCGCGACGAATTAGATACAAGCAATCCGACTCGACCCGAAACACTTCTGCTTCGGAGGCATCATCCTGTCAAGTCACGACCTGTGTCCCATCCCAGGGGTCACATTTGGACCGGAATGCACTCCATGTCCTGAGGAGGGAAGCTGATCATTCAAAATACTTCACGGCAATCTACCTAAGGCTACGTAGAGTTTCGTTAATATAAATACCAAGTTAAAACCGAACTCATAAACTCCTGCGAGATCATTTTCATGGAAATATGTAATGTTTCAATTTTTTACAATGAAATATCGAATAAGCATGAATCAGAATTTGGATAAGTCAAAGAAGTTTAACTTCTTGGGAGGTATGTTCCTACATAATTAGTGGTTCTGCGCTAGCCACTTTGGTTATAATCATCCGGAAAAAGTTGTGAAAGGTTGTTCCACTTGGATGAAAGTGCTATTGAAAGTTAAAGCGTTAGAAATTGAAAGAAAGTTGAAGAGATAAACCAAATGGAACTCAAAGTCATAGTTTCCTGTTGTGCCTTTAAAAACCTCTTTTTCAAGGCTATATATGCATTAAGTTTCCAGCACAAAATAAACTACTGTAAGTAAGATTTATTTCGGTTCCAAACGTGAAAAAATATCTGTGATTTATTTCCACGAGAAATTATAAACCTTCACGCAGACTAAACTTTGTTTGGAGTCCAAATAAATCACAAATGCGTGATTTATCCCACGGAGAGGTTGGTTTTTGGGGACTACGGTAACCTTTTGAGTTTCTTTACGAGAAGAGTTACGGGTTCAATTGTCTTTTTAACGTGCTACATAGCACCATTTGGTAAATGCGTGTGAACAGCAGGAAACGCGAATTTAATGACCCATCCCCGCTCTCCCCAAGGATATGACCCCATCACGTATTTTAAACTTGCATCAATGTTGGGGAGAATAACTGTCCGAGTGTTGAGAAAGGGCCATCTGTGCGCTCAGAAGCTACCCGAGGATCCTCGGCATGTGCTTCATTGATCCATATTCAAGGATGTGCGACTACTGCTCGACATAGTAATATGCATATTCAGCGCGTATTAAGGGATCTATTTTGGCCTTGCTCCAACATTCATGACGGTCAACGAAATTGACATCCTCCGGGATTCAAGATCCGTCGATATTAATCATTTGTCGATACGTGAATACCTACCAATAATAGGTATCCATTGAATGTCGATATCTCTGGACAGATAGAAATGAAGGCAATCCGACTACGATATCTAGATGCCACGGATCGCGGGTTTGAATAACGCAGTGGGATGGAGTGCTGGGTTTTTCTTAATATTACGTCTTCAAGTCACACGCGCTCATCGCGAGAACGAGTACTGAGTTTCTTTTTAAGATTAAGTCTTTAAGTCAGAAGGAATGATATAACTTCAGACGCTGAAGCACCAAAACCTCAAGCCTGCTACCAGCACGTGAGATAGGCTGACAGAACTATCTCCAACAGTGTTGAACCGAGCAAGGGAGTCGACATTTCAATATTCCATAGCGATAATGCTACTCCCGAGCACCTTCCATACATACATGGCCGCTTTCGGCGTCAAGATGGGGAGAAAAATCCGTGGAACGAAAAAATAACCAAAGAGCTTGTCCCATTGAATCGAAATGAGGTTGGGGGTGACTTCAGCTAAGGGAGGGGAGCCCTCACCCAAGGTGGACATGGGAAGGGTTAGGGCCGTTAGAGCGGAGCATTGGGGGGTGGGGGGGGGGAGACAAGGCGGAGAAGGCAGCGCAGCTACAGAGAAAGGAAAAGAGAAACGGGGGGGCAGCACCGGAGGCGAATCTTCGCATGCATGCCGATGCGAAATGAATGCAATTTCACCAAGTACAGAAGCTTGTCCTGCCTCCCAGATCACAGAAGAGCCGGGAGAAGTGCACAGGGGGGGAGCCTTTGGCGAGGAGGGGGACTGAGGGGTGACGGCAGAGGAAGGCAGGGGCAGAGGAGGGGAGAGTGGAGAAAATGGAGTCCTGTGCAGACCTGGGGATAAGCGGAGCAAGATGGCATAGAGTGCAGCGGAAGCAGGGGAGGACGATAAGGCGGCCTACTCCGGTCAGTTGCGTGATACGTGCACCAGCGTTGATGGGGCTGGGAGGAGGGTGGAGGTCTCGGGGATGCATGAGCCAACCCGGAGAGAGAACCGAGGCTCTGGTTTCTCACAGGAGAGACCCAAGAGAGTCAAAGAGAGGAAAGGGGGAAGGTTTTAAGTGGGAGGCACTGGAGAGATGTGTATGGAGGGGCGGCTCGGAGTGCCGTCGAGCAGGGAACCAGACGGGGGGGGGGGGGGGGAAGGTCGAGAAAGCCGGGAGATGTTTTCGGGAGGGAAAGGCGGAGAAGTAGAGAAGTCTGCTGTCTGGAGTAATGAAAGCTGAAGACCTGAGCACGCGCGAGCTCGCGGAGTAGGGCTCTCGGGGGTGGGGCGGAGGAGGCGGAGGGGGGCGAGACGGGGACAGTGGCGAGATGTCCCCAGTGTGATAAGAAGGTCCGTGAGGGGAAGCGAGAAGTCCGCGGGGGAGACATGCAAGAGGTTGAAGCCAGGAGGGCTCGTTCTGCGGTGTGGAGGGCGAGAGTAGGGGGGGAGAGGGAACATGGGAAGAGCTGCAGGGGGGGCGGGCGCGATAAGTACCTCAGATAGGGCAATGGAATGGAAGGCTCGGAGATTAGGACGGGGTGAGAGAGCGGGGGATAAGCGGGGAAGGGGAGAGCAGCCATGGGAAGCGGCCACACTCTTCTTCGCAAGAGGTAACACAAACCGCCGAGAGCGCAGAGCAGGGACGAGAGCGGGTCAAAGGTTGCAAATCTGAATAAGCCGGAGAAACGCTTGGAGTGGCGGAGGTCAACCCGGTCTAATGCTGCATCGCGCGCATGAAGCGCGGAGCACGAGAGTTCTACACAGAAGAGCGTGCATGCTTGAGAGAGAAGTGAAGTCTCGGTAGCAGGTTACGGAAAAAAACAAATGAAAAAATATAGAATATTCTCTCTCCCCGACCTTGTTGCCTCCGAATGAGGCGGCAGTTCTCGCAAAGCTCGGAATCAATATGCAAAACTCACGTGTGGTCGCAGATGTATAGTAAACAGCTCCACGCATCACTTCGTAGTAGACTGCTCGGGCACTGACGTACGGACCGCGCTTATGGTTTACGTCGCTAGATGGAGATTTCCTTGCAGAGCAAATGCTTCCGTTCCCGCAAAGAGTCAATATTGAGGGGAGAGAGTGTCTCAAGGCGCTAGATAATGGTGTCGTATGACTGCATACTTCCCTTGAGCAATCACAACTCGCTATCTACAAGTCGAAGCTTCTTGGCAATCTGTATCGTGAAGATACCCAAGGTCAACAGAATACTTATAACGGAACTGATTATAACAGATAGCCGTTTTAAGCGTGAAGGAGCATAGAGGACAATTATTAAATTATAATCCTCGAGAAAAACTTTCACAAACATGACATACTAGTATTCAAATGGGAAGGAGTCATATGATCAGGCATAAAAAATATAGAACCTCATATATATTTCTTGGTTATAATAAGTAAGAATGAATACATTTCTGGCACTTGATTGAAGCACGCTAAAATAACTTTTTATGACTCGCCAAGAGTTCTTAGTTTTATGAGTAGGCATTTCAAAAATTACTTTTTCGATACAAGACAGCTATTTAAGCTGTCAATTACTGATTGTGTCACACCTGTAACGTGCTGAAAAGATGACAAATAACAACATTTGACATTACTTCCGCTATAAAAGAATGATTTTGATCAAATTGAAATCCTTTAAAATCACTCGCGGTGCATTGGCATATCAAAATTCACAGTGAACATGCTGATAAGAAGCAAAAAAAGTGAAGAAATATACATGTCACATGATTCTCCAATAAAAACTAAGGATCAAAGCATTTCTTTCAACAGGGTGAAATATTTTCGAGGCTGGAATGTCATGGTGGGAACTAATTGATACAGTGGAAGGCACACTAGGTCGAAAAGCAACAATAATAGAAAAAACAGATCTAAGACGACGCAAATGCCTAAAAGAAATTCATTTGACGACGATGGTTGAAATAGGCGTCGGGCAGAGGGTAGTGGAGGGACATAAGGGAGAGACACTTCTTAGGGCACAGCAGAAGAGGAAAGTAGAATAAGGGCGAATAACCAAGAGAGAAAATGACAGGAGTTGCGAAGAATAATAAGGTTGGGCAACGGGCGAGGCTCCTACACCATTGGCTGGAAAGTTCTTACTTGCTTAAGCGCTTTCGTTTATCGCCATGGGATGGGAGGGAGCGTGGAATTAGCCCGATAAGGGAAAGGGCAATGTCCACGGTCGAAGAGCAAATAAAGATGACGCCTTCCGCGATCAATCTCCCTTCTTTTTCCCGAGCTCAATTTCCCATCTCGCCGTAGCGGTCGCTCTTCCAGGAGAGGCCTGCGATAGGGAAGAGAGCGATAAAAAGCTCTCTCCCCCCTAAGTGCGCCATCTTCAATTTACATTGATATATTTTTAACCCAAGACTTCCAAGTTCCGAGGATAAATTCGGAAATCTTGAGGGTGGAATCAAAAGAGATAAAATTTCTATGGGTAGGTATGAAACAAAATTTACAATCCTATGAGAGGAAAAACTTAAGACGCTTAAGAGAGCTTTTTCCCGCAGGAAAGAAATAGCACTAGCGTACCTGATTACTTACTTCGTCTAACGCACGCAAGAATCAACAACCTAGTAGCACTAAAATCCAGCGGTTTAATGGCGTCATTTACAAGTCAACGCAAGCGTCCTAATGTAGTTCGACAGTGAGGTCATGACATTAATGTATTTATGAAAATAATATGCCCAAAATCTGTAAGAGCTCAACGTATTATTTGTTAATGAGATTAAGGACAAACCTTTTTACTTGAGCAAAGGATGTAACTTATAGAGTACGAGGCTAGTCAAAGTCACCCTATGATATTATTAAAGAAAACTCTTCAACGCGAGATGAGGTTGCGTCTTGAACTTTCGTGACGATCTTTGATGAGCCAAACAGATCTTATCTTTACGATCAAAGAGATTCGCCTATTGCGTGACATCTGAATATATCGCTTAACCATTAAGTCTACAGGGGAAGCTCACCAACAATTTAGATAATCAATGGAATATATAACCATATTCAATCACCAGTAAAACTAACCGCAGAGAAAGGCTGAAAAACGAAAAACTGGAATAGTGCCTTTAACCTTTAAGTCTGTGATCTCGGGCTGTGCCCCGCAACACTCAAGTGCCTATTAAAATCAATGTAATTCGGAGATTTGTCTTCTCTGCAAACTTTTGATGATCAAAGGCATATAAAGAACTTATTTTTTCAGTTCATGGCCAATTTAAATAAAAATGCTAATTTAGGAGGCGGGCTAACCTCGCATTCCAAATCATTATTCTCGTTCTCCACTGAAATAAACGAGTTTACTGGATTATAATAACGTCCTCCAGTTGGAAATTGGATTCAACGGATAAAAACGAAACAAAAAAATGGAACTTATAACCATTCATTCAACGAAATGATTTCCAAAGCAAATCCGATTCAAATGAGCCATCGCCCATTTTTTAATTTCGATCACGCTCACTTTTTTTCGAAAGGAAGAGAAGAGAGCCGAACAGAGAACGCTAAGGAGAGAAGTGGAGAAGTGGTACACGCAGAGGAAAAAATGTTTGGAACGGTATGAAACGAAACTTACAATATATATATATAATACACTGGACAGGGGGTGGGGAAAGAAAAGTAAAAAGAGAGAAGACTTACAGGGAACTTTTCGGGCATGTAAGCCCTTCCTCAGCAAAAGAAATACTTTTTCTTTTGCTGAGGAAGGGCTTACATGCCCGAAACGTTCCCTGTAAGTCTTCTCTCTTTTTACTCTTCTATCCCCATCCCCTGTCCAGTGTATTTTTTATTGTTGTGGCTTATTAGAAAAATTTTCATTGTGTAAATATAAATATATATATATATATATATACACACACACACTCACATACATCAGCAACAATGGCAGAATTGAAGACTTGACAGGAAAAGTTCAAAGCGGTAGGCGGCGTGTAATGAGAAAGGATATGTGCTATTTCGCACGCGGCGAAAAAAAACGAAAACATATCAAATATAACTTTCTCCCCAATGATATTTTATTCTTATCCCCCACCCCCAAATATTCCCAGCGGTGGGTTTGATGAGACTGTCAAGATGAAGGGGAGGGGAAGGTATGAAGAGGGCGATGCGGCAGGGGGGCGGTTAAAAGGGGATTGATGAGGGACGGGGAGATTGGAAAAGGGGTGGGGAGCCCAGGAGGAGAACCATCAAACGAAGGGGTGGTGACACATGCGAGGGGTGAGGAGGGAGAGATGGAAAGAGAATAAAAATGGAGAAGGGTATTGATGACGACAAAATGAAGGGTATGGGGTAAGGGTTGGATTTGTGAAACAAGGGAGAGTCCCCACCGGTGATTTGAGGAGGCAGCGCGATGGAGCCGACAAAGGGACCGGCGCGGAACAAACATTTTACTCATTAGCACACATGCTCGCAGACGATATACTCATGGAGAAGAGCTCGGCGATAGGAGAGACATTCTGGGAAATTAACCACTGTAACTCGATGATTCCGTCAACGGATGTTATATACGGGAAAGCAGGATTTAACGCAAAAGCCATAAATGAGAAATTGACAAAATAAGCACACAGGTTTAGAGTTATTTTAAGGAGAGAAAGCTTCAATTGTAAAACAGAAAGACTAGGTATAAAAATAACTAGCGTTTTACAATATTTTCTATTCTATTTGAATGAATAAGTAAGATATTATAAACAACTCTATATCAACTACAAAATCTCTTTGAGGAAAATTTTGTTTCTTTGATAAAAAACTCTCAGATATAACACATTTCTGAATACCCTATGACAATGAACTTCAACTGCTTCACCTTAAGTTAAAAGAAACAGCAAACATATAGATTTTTAAAGCAATGACGGTCACACGAAAAACTCCTGCTTGCGCGCATTTTGTCTAAAAGTATAATAAAATATTCATGAAGTTCCCCAACGAAAGCTTAGCAAGAATTTGAAATAAAACTTAGGCTCACCCAAGGGTAATAGAAGCAAATGCTTAATAGGATAAACAATAAAAACCAGCAGTTTAAAACTGCATAATGAGAGGTGAAATCGAACGCAATAATTTACAAACAGAACGATATAATTTTCTGGCGTAAACTCTGGGGAAAAAATGTAAATGTTTTTCACACGAGCAACCGTGAATATCTGACTATTGGAGGAAATGCGATGCGTTTACAGCTGGCCTAGTCTCAGGTCATACTACCGAAGGTAAAATGCATAACAATAAACTTGGTAAATTCTCCATGAAAAACGGCTAATTACTTTAGCGCTGAAAAAGTAGCACTATAACGTAATTTTTAAAAGTCAAAAGGTCCCTTTGATTCTCCTGATAAATTTAAAAAATAAAAACATAATTAAATATATCTTTCTAAAAGTGCTTAAAAAGAATATGCCAAATACTAAAAAGTATGGAGTAAAAATGTAATTAAAGTTTATCCGAGCACTACATTAAAATACGCAATCCAAGAGTCGAAACATGCTAGGAAAAATAAATAAAATATATCGAGGCTTACTAATTTAGTCTTAAACCATTATTTTTTATCAAGTCTGGAGTAAAGCCTGAAATCATTTTACATACAGCAACAAGGAAAAAATGGTAACCGTGGATGATTATCAAGTACATATAGCCACATTCAAATTCCAATGCGCAACAACCCCAAGCGATAATTTGTTTAAAAAACAAAAAGGGAAAGCTGATGCGACAACACATTTCATACCCCTTTTGGCCACCACGGGCGACGTACACTCGGCAAATGAATAGCATCAAATTCACTCATTAACTTAGTTGTGGGGCCAGATAAAAAAGGATGCTGGATGATCCCTTTAATACGATTTCCAGCCTAGATTAATGCGTGCCAGAGAGAATCAGCAATCATTCCGCCGCGGCTCGCAGACGTATAATTAAGCGCACCCCTGGAGCTCAACTATCACTTTTCCCCGAGAGATCGCTGCTCACCGAGACCGCGCTTGGAAAGCTTTAAAAAAAGGAGAAAAAACGCCGAAAAATAAACAATTCGTCACAAACGAGTGACGGGGCCGCACGGTTCCCGTGGAAGTGGGCGAGCAGCTGGTCGGCCGGCGTTAAAAATTCATCCGGGCGCTTAAAAAGAGGCACAGGGAACGTCGCAGTGCGGCGGTCGGCGCTATCGCCTTTAAAGAAAGGAGTACTTTCCATCCGGCTCACGGCTTGTGGAAGAGGGAGAATACAGGAATAGGCGCGGGCGAGAGTGGCCTTCCGATTCTGCGTGCGGGCTACTGCACCCGCGGCTTTCAAAGGGGTTCAAGTGGGTGCAAATAACATTTCTGCTGGCGGCTTGCACGGTGTAGTCGGCGTCCACCTAAAGGAAATTTTCAGCATAAGTCTATTAGCCGCATTCATAGTTTAAGAATCAATCCCGAGATATATTTGTTACGGAGATTCTGCCGCGACTGTGTGATTAAAAAAATACTGATTTTTTCCTTTCCATTTGTACTACTTGAAACATGTTGCTTTAACTTATGATAAATAATCCTCGGCAATCAGAAACCAAAACTAGGACACCAAATGCTGATTATTTGAAAAAATATTTTTAATAAACTTTTTTCCAGCCATAGAGGCAGACTGAAACACCGCTTCTAATGATCTAACGCATTGTGAATGCATTTTCCGTATTTATTCGCGAATAACTCAACAGCTAAGATGAGTTAATGGCTTCATTTTCTTACAATTCAGTTTTTTTCAGAGAATTTACTTTTTATTAACAGTTTAAATAGAAAAGTTATATCTTTCCCACGCTTTCATCATTCTCGCAATGGACTCCATGCAATTTCAAGTTCAATTTGAAAATAAAATAGCGGTTAAGTTAGGATTTTTTCTTCATACGAATCAGGGGACATTTTTTTCAATAAGTGACCCAATTGTGCATCAAATGGAATTTAAGGCATTTTGTGGCTGAACTGCCTTAAGTCTTGGTCTAATTGGCTATTCCAATTCAACTTCGTTTGTAAAATAACACTTATGCATTATAGAATGCTTAAGTTTTAACGTTCTCATGAAAAAATTTGTCTGCGCTATGGGTGGCCCGACGCGCATAGCTTTAGACTTGTCCAAAGAAAACTATAAATACAACTGTTCGACTTAAAACTTTTAATGATCACGACTATTTTTGCATAAGTAACAGATATGTATGTAACACGATTATGGCAAAAATGCGTGACAACTTCATCACAGTAGTGCGAAATCTATCGCAGCACACGCCTTTCTATTTTTACATTCCTGGTTTCCATTTTAGCCATGTACGAATCGTAAGGAGTGGAAGAAGTGGGGGGCACGTTCAACGGCACGTTGCTATCGATACTGCGTGCAATAACGCTAGCCACTTTACGGTAGATGGCCTCGCATCAGGCAGCACATGGTCACAACAAGTGCTGAGAAAGAGATCGACGGTGGCTTCTGCGTTCGAGCGAGGAGTAGCAGAGGAATGTAACACTTATGTCCTCATCCCGATGATTCTCCACCATTGTGTGTCCCAACTTCCTAAATACGGAAGAGGTTTTTCCCAACTACCTGAATACGGAGGAGTTAATAAAACATGGTAATTCTCCATTTCCCATTCCCCACTCACACATATAACATGCTGGTAATACGAAACATTTTTCTTTCTTAGAGGGAAGACGCTATGTGAACGCGCGTTCGAGCCATCATAACTCGTAGTTCCTAACACATGTGTGGGAAAATTCACCCTTTAAAAAATCATTTGACTTTGCGGAGATTTGAGCCCGGAATTCCCAGATGTGCCCATCCGGCGTCACTCCTGGCCAGCCATCAGGGAATCAGAGTTAGAATTTCAGTTGTGGCAATCTTTCATGCGTGCGGCACACACTGCGTACAGTGTTCATTTTGTGCAATTAAAAAATTGCATTTATGATGTAGTTCTGGACGTTGCCGGCATGGCACGGTAAGCGGTATGAACGCACGACAAATCGGATAAGCACGACAATCGACTGAGGCTAAAAAACGGGGAAAGGAAAATTATTCAGTGATGAAAAGGTAGAGAGGTCTTAAAAATATTTTTTAAATTAGTCATAGCAATGCAGGGTTTTGTCTTTCGTTCGACATAAATATTCATCGCCACTTGTTCCTTAATTGGTTATGGAGAATTATGCTTAGGGTAGCACAGAGCAATGCGATTGTAAACCAAAAAGTAGCTTACACGAACGTCAACTAGTTTAGTTAGTGTGTGCGATAGCACTGCGAACGGAGCAAGGTACTTGTGACCAAACGAAAATATATTCACGGTTTTGCTGCTGAGTTTCCACCCTCGCGTTACCCATGCCCCCAGCCTTCGAACAACGCCGCGAAACCTCATAATGAGGCCTCATATAAATTCTCACCATCGCATATCCCTCGGCGACAGATGGCACGTGCATTCGGGCAGTTTATTTGCGTTCCTTTTAGTTGAGATGCAGGCGCAAATGAAGTATGCATCAAAACATCAGTGCATGCTAATGATGCAAACCACAGCCCCAAAACAAACCACCGCGACAAAGACGGTCACGATTGATGTCACTCTGACATAACACCGCGGCGGGGAATTTCGGCAGAGAAAATAAATGCGGCACGCCGATACATTCGATGGAATTGCAGATTCACACACAACCCGATAGCTGAATCATAATATTAATGTTCCACGGATGGGGCCACATAAATTTCGAGGTGTAAGGGACTCAAGCATAATTTTTATGCCGCAATTTGAATTCATCGGTTTGTTTTTCCCCTTTTTTACATGCAGACTATAATTAGAGTCATATGCATACTTTAACTATGAAATCATACTAACTTTAGAGTAACTCGAGCTTTTTTCAGGTCATTTTCCTGCTTTCGCAATTTTCCCTCATTGACGAAGTTCAAATAATGAAAAATTCGCTAATAGTAAACCTTATCGGTGATCTAGATTAATTACAGCTAGTCCAATAACATGTAAATCGACACGAAAAGGTAAATGAAGACTAATTCCTGTTCCCGTAGAGTAGAAACACACACACAGTGCGAAATCATTCGGCGACACATTGCTTCAGAATGGACGAATTTTGCGAAAATAAAAGCCATATAAAAATATAACTGTAATACGCTGAGTAAATGCGCTTGTAAGTCGGAATATCACTAATTATGAAACATTTTTAAGGGCGGATGCCTCTATTCTGCACAGCACCGGGGGAATACATTAATGGGAATATGCACACCGTCTGGCGTGGCAATGAGGGGTTCTCTGGGATCTTGCAAGGGCGTTATTAATCCCATTCCGTTTTAGAGGAGAGAAATCCCTTTCCGGCAACGGACTGCTCCCAGCCCGACTCGTCCGTGAAAAGAAATAAACCACCAAAGGGTCCAGAGTCGGACTGTTTGCGTCTGCGAGTCTCCGTAGCGACCACGCCCCCCTTCAACCCCTCCACCCTCTCCGGCACAAACCTGCGACCCACGCTCCGAGCGAACGCCTCACGCCCGAGTACATCTTCCGCAAAGACCCGATTAGCGTCCCAGGAGAGAGGTCCTCCGCCTCTTATCCGGCACTCCATACACGTCCGACGGCCCGAAATTAGATGGAGCAGAGACGGAATGGCAGGGGAGAGAGCAGTAGCGGGCTGGAGAAGGTTTTTAAGGCCGGATGATGATGGCAGTGGGTGCCCCCGAATGGAGTACGGCTCCACCTCCGAGGTGGGAGCAGAGAGGGTGGTGGTGGTTGGGCTGAATGAGATATGGGGCGAAGGGAGGGGGGAAATAGGTTGGAAAGGGCTTGCACACAGGCGTGGGGTCACATGAAGATGACTGCGAGATGACAAGAGGAAGCGACGGGGCGTGCCCGGGGCCGTCATTGGGGCAGCAGAGGGAAGAAGTGAAGTGTCCGAAGAAGCAGGGGGGAGTAGAGAAACCGTAGACCCCACCTCTCGAACCTTAGGTACTTTGTGGGGGAGGGGGGCAAGGAATCGGCACACAAACGGCTTCAGTCGATTTCCGGGTGAAATTGGAATAAGGGTGCGGAGATCGCGGCGTAATTGGGAATTAAAAGGGGGGGAAGGAGTAGCAAGCACCGGTTGCTGCTCGCCTGCAAAACGAGAGACGTGCAACAGCTCAAGTCGGAGCCCGCGAGCAAGTGCTGGAAGCGACGAGGTGTGTAGAAGTGCCGGAGTGGGTCGGAGGAGGAGTTGAACTGGAAATCCTGGGGAGAGAGAGTTGTGAGAGACTCGGCGTGAGTATTGGAGTAAGGCCCAGTAGGTGGATTAATCCAACAAGTTGGCCTACGGGCGCATTTTAAAAGAAAAATAATAACACGGATGCGGAAAAAAATCTCCCCTGTTGGCGCCGCCGCCGCCTTCGTCGTCCCATGTTGAATGAGAGCAAGGGAAGTGGCTTTTTTTATTTCACTTTTATATTTCACTTCCTTCTCGACGTCCATTTGAGGCTCTCCCACTCCACTCCAACCTCCTCTAAGCTCAAACCCTTACCCTTCCCCACCCTCCTCTCCCTCCGGCATGGAAATTTCGATTTGGCGCAGGCAGGCAGCGCCGAGATCTATTGAGGGTGAGAGAGAAAGAGGGATGGAAATTCAATTTAGCGAAACGAAGAGAGCGAAATGAGAGAAGTATAAAATGGCTTTGTTATCGGGCGAATGTACGCAACCTCACGAGAACGTCTCGTGACAATGTTTGGCGTCATTCTTTTTATTTCTCGAGCGAGTGAGTGAGAAAAAGAGGGATACCAGCGAGAGCGAATGCTCACAAAGATTTTGTGGAAAAGCCTTCGAATGCCGACGGAATTCTCTCACCTTGCATTTAAGGAGCAGGAGAGGAGACGCAAGTGGCAGCTGTGAACTCGCCTGAAAAGGACGGCGCAATCGGCGAACCAAAACAGGATGAGTAATATGATTTAAAACCTTCTAAGGACTATTGACGCCTCTCACTGGAATATATTCATTCTGAAACCAACTAAATGAGACGAAGGCAGCATGATAATAGGTTAGCGGCTGACGCTGCTATTGCAATCGACCATGTTTCAGACAAGCTTGCAATGTTTTCAAGCGATTAACCCAATCTGTTAATTATGTTGAAAAGTTTGCAATCAAAACAAAACTTTCTAATCTGATTATTACACCTAAACTTAATTGCATGGGTCTCGAATCCTGTAACGCTATTACTACAGAGATTATTTCAAATACAATGCAACAATACAACTGCCACACGGCAGCATGATATTAAGCCGAGTAGAACTTGTGTAGAGAGTAAATTAAGGGTTCAGTACATTTTGTTTGCAAAGTTCTTACTGTTCTCAGAACTATGCGACACTCATATAAGGTTCAATTTATATTTCTAAGTAAGTCAATCCGATTTTGACAGTTTAATTTATCTTAAGGTGTAAGGGTATTCTCAAGTATTATATACTTTCTAATACACGACAGTCTTGATTCTCCGTGGAGATGTGGACTGAGGCCACCACGGATAATCAACAACTCGGATGTTAGGGGAGGCTTACGAGCTCGTATGAGCTAATAATAAATTAAGAAAAAGAAGAAATTTACAAGTTTACGTTATTTTATTTTGTGACATTGTAAGTGCTAAATAGTGCTGTGAATCTTCGTCCGGAAGAAGATCGAATCCATTCTCAAATTCTGGCGTTCGCTTAACATTAAATGTACAGGTCAGGTACAGACACAACATATCTGTGCACATATTAAGTATATGTATCTTTTAATCGGGACTTTCATCCTAGAGAATGGACTGTCTTCATAAACTTTAACTAGCGCATGGAACGAAGGAAAGATACTACAAAATAGGCAACAAAATTATAGCAAACCGGCTTGTAATTATACGAATCTTCTACTTAGGCATTTCCGCAGGTAGATGTATATTCTCAAACAGAAATTGAAATAGAGCTGTGTAATGGATACTAGAGAACCGTGAATGACTCCATCATCTGCTCAAATTAGCGAAGAAGCCGTATATGTCCTTGGAGGAGAATTTATCTGGAAATTACTCGAGACAATATCCAAGCTTCCTTCAGTCGACAACATTTCTGTGCCCCGGAGGGCCAAACAACTAGCGTCCCAATCAAAGGCACATCCTCCTCATCTCGTCTCTCCACCCTAGCTTCTTCTTCCTTCCAGAGAGAATCCCATTTCCTCATTACCCGTCTCTTCACATCGCCGGCGCCCCTCAACCTCGCTCATCTCATCCACCCACTTCCTCCAAACCCCTCCCCTTCACTCAATACCTGCGAAGCAATCTTTCTCGCCTTTACCTCCACACACACACGAGAAAAAAGAAATACAAAAACCCTATCCTATAAGCGAAGAGCGACAGCGGCGTCGTTACCTGGACGAGTTACGGAGCGAACCAACTCCGATTTCTCGATCGATGACCGGCTAATCATTCCAAAGGGGGGACCAGGAGTGGAAGAGGGAGTGTGATAGGCGAGGGGTGAGATAGAGGGAGAGAGGCGGTAAGAGGAGGGACAGAAAGGATTTGAGAACTGGGAGGATTGGTGGGTTGGAGGTCGAGAGAGCGAGGGGAGTATGAAATGGGTTGCCTCATCCCTCTCCCTCTTCCCCAGGAACAAATGAAGGTGAGATTAGGAGGCGTGGTTTGGGGGTGGTGGTGAAAGAGCAGGGGAGTCGTTGGTGACGGGGGAAGAGGGTTGGATTCCGACGAAAGGACGAAGGGCACGGGCTCTCTCGGATTAAGTCCTCGTAGGGCGAGATGGGGAGAAGCAGGGAGGATAGGTAGCGGAGGTTCTAAGGACGAAGGACAGAGCGTTGATGGGAGGTGTGAGAGTGGGAGGCTTGCGACAAACCAGGAGCAGGTAGAGATAAGAGGGGATTGGGGGAAGGGTTACCAACTCTCCCTGATTCTCCGGGAAATTCCTCTAATCGGACAATAATTTTAAAAATTCTCCTCCTCCCAGATTCCTCCCTTTTTTCTGTTTAAATTAGCATTCATAAAATGGAGGCCTCAGTTCTATACAGGCCAAGTCCATTTTTCGAATTTATTAACTATGAACTGTAGAGAAAGTCTAGACGTAATTTTTTTGTGCAAGGTATATCCAAAGTTTTTTATATTTAACTCTACAAAGGAGAATTCTCGAGAGCACAAAGTAACAACAGCTGATTTACAGGAGGAATATAATGAACTTAAAAACGCTTCCCTCAAAAGCGTTTTCCTCAAACCTTACCTCCAATGGACTTGGCCCATTTCAACACTGAGCCCTAAAAATATTCGCCCCATAATTATCGCTTATTGAGATCAAAAATATTGTTCTCATGCTAAGTACCACTAATATCACAGAATATACCTTCTAACGTCTCTCAATATTAATTATTATTGGCTCTAGAGGGTAAGTGATAAAATTTGTCGCAATTAAACTCGCTCTTCGTAGAGAAAATTGAAATGCGGATTATCTTTTCGAAATATTATCTTCCATGTGGCTCATTCATTGAGAACTTACAGTCAACGGTAGTAATGGTCATACTTTAAACCTCGTATCGCGGAGTTTCTTACCCCCGTAACGGACTATTCAGGAGTTGGCAACCCTATGTTGGGTGGGGATATGGGAGGGAGGTGGAGAGGAGACCAAAAGGGTCTCTCGTTCCGGACACGGGTCTGGGTGAGCCGAGAACTCCATCTCTCGTGCGGTTGTCGCGCAATATCGAAAGCCCTGAGAGCACTTCCACCTTCCAACTCTCCTTTTTTTCCACTGCCTTTGCAAAATGATGTCATGAGGGTCATCAGGAATTTTTCCGAAAGGAGAAAATTTTTCATTTTCATTTTTTTAACGCCGTGGTCAGCGGCCCTTGTAACGAAAAACATTAGAATTTTCTCGATAAAAGCCCAGGACGCAATATATGCCTGGGCGTTATTTTTTATATTCCTCCCTTTTTCATGCAGCGCCTCTCGCCAAAAATCAATTTATCCGCGTATCGGCTAAAAAAGATGGAAAAGACTTTCAAGTGACATGTGTGGGTGCGTGTGTATAAGAGGATCTTTAGAAGAGTGATTAAAATTGTCTCTGATACGAGGAGGATAAAGAAATCCGCTCGGAGGGCCGATAATTCAAAAAAATGCGGCATATGCATCGAGGAAAGTTGAAGACTTTCATGGGGTTATTGGAAGACCAAGCGCTACGCGTTGGCGATGCGGTAATGGATTTTCCGATTTTACGCGTGAACAAAAAGAAAGTTTAAAAGCCATTCTTATACGAAGAGATAATGTGAACTGCAATATTAATTCTTATAGAAGGAATAGAAAAATATTCTAGAAAGAGATTTTTTAAGAGAGTACGTAATAAAGTACCAAATAATGGGCAAAACATTTGGAGTTACATGTATTTATTGCATTTAAAACTCATTTTTTTGCTAACACATTGAAGGCACTGCAAGCGTATAGTATCTTTGACCACCAGCCGTTATAAAGAATTTTTTTAATTGCCACGCTTGACGCGACGCAAAAAACACGGAAGGATTTATCGCCATAAATCCTAAACGACAAGGAGGGCTTTAAAAAAAAGAGGAATCCTCTGGAAACATCTATATGACGCGAAATATTAGCTCGCACAAAAGATTTATGTCATCGTCCAGCAGCAAGCTGAAAATGAGGGTAGTATCTGATCAAAGGGGAGAAAAAACACGATGCAAACGACGAGATTTTCCATAAATGTTATCTCCCATCATACGAGTACCGACATCTCTAATAAACGACACACTCCTGGACGATATCCAACGCTGACAATGGCCATTCCCGCTACGCTGGAACGCCACCGGTTCATTGACGCCCCGTACCCGGTTTTATCAAATCGGAACAAAAGCCGCTCCGCCGTGGATCAACCAGCTAATGCGCTGTCGCCCTTGGAGAGCAGAAGTACTGTGCGTGGAAATCTGGGGAGGGGGGCTACGGAATAACTCCGCCTCGCAGTAACCTCCAGAAAAAAACACACAGGAGGAATAAAAATACCGGTATTGGAAGGGAAACGAAAACATAAAAAGATGACAGAGAGAAGGGAACGTTTATAAAGCGTGTCACTGGATTGCTCTCTGAACAGAAATTCGAACGCACACTACATGGACTGGAGGTGGGGCGTGACCTTCCATTGAAATCCTCCAATCGGGTCAAATTGTGAAAGATACAGATACGAAGTGGAGGAAAAAAGGACTAGGAGACCGGAGTGCCGTGCGAAGCAAGATACGATGTGGGGGAATTAAAGGGAGAAGACAGCCGTACCGGGAAGGTCCTACTCGGGGGAGGAAAGGGGACAGAACGGGGGTGGGAGGCGGAAAAGGAACCCGTAGCGCGGGCGGCGATATTCGATACTTGACGGCCAAAGCGGGGAAACGCGGGAATTCGGCCATTGTCTGACACGGGGAGAGTGGTAGCGGCGATAGGGAAGAGAGCGGAAGGCACCAGGGGGGTAGATAGGAGGAGGGGGGAGAAACGGTGAGGGTTCCGCAAAATCCACTCCGATACAAACCTCCAACACCCCCCACCACACACCTTCCCTCGCAACAATGGGTCCCATTGTCCACCCGGACGAGCGTGACCAATGAAATCCATCCGACTCACCCCCATACCATACATCCCACGGAGCCACCCACCTACCAACCCTCTCCTGTTTTCCCCCCGCTCCCACACCCCCTACGTTCCATTCATTCCTGGCCATGCAGAAGAAATGGAGCTGCCATCCCCTTTTTATCCGATGGGCTTCTCCCACAAAGACCCACCGACGATCATACCCCACACCCTGGCCGATACCCCCCCTTTCCACATCTCACCTACACACGCACACTAGCACACAAGCGACCTTACCTGTGAGAAAGCCCTCCGAGAATACGCATGGGTGGAGTAAAAAAAAGGTGAGACGCGGCGTATATACTAGGGGATAAACCAAACATCTACATACATGAAATGCCCCAAGAGCTACCGCAATGGCATGTGACAGGACAGGGATGATTACTAAGTAGTGTTTGGGTAGAATAAGTGTTTCGATCAAATTTATGCTTTTGCTGTCGTGAATAGTGTGCGCGAAGAAGAAATAGTGCATTCTGTTTTTTAGTGAAATTCTATCACTTTTTTGCCTTATACTGTTATACAGTTGCAGTGAGAGGTAAAATAATGTAAGAGCAGAAATTATGGAACCTACCGAACGATGATACTACCTATGGTGTTGCCATATTTGTACCATGATCACCTACATGTTACTTAAGCCGAGGTGATAAATATGGTCAATACGGATATAACATAGGAGAATGGAAAATAGATGGGAAATCCCCGCGAGGAAGACCCGAGGGCCGAGTACATAGGACAACTAAAAATGTAGATGAAACAGAAGAGCCACAAGGTTAGGAAAGCACAGGGTATGATGGAGGGTTTCACTCAACCAAGCGACTAATGGCACTGATAGATCTTGTATCACTCGATTCCGAAAGATCGGGAAGTCCCATAATAGACTCACAGCCGCGTCAACCAGAAACTCCTAGGATACGAATTCTTCTTGTCACCGTAGCCTAGCATTCAAGTTTCCAGCGATTCCCAATCCAGTCCATCTAATGGCTCATGCACACTTTCGTTCTTAAGAGGATGCGCGGATTTTCTTTGTATTCCGCTGAACACGTGAATTAAACCCATCCCTTACCCTGACGAAGGGAAAAGAATGAATGTGGGCGAGGATGAGACAAAAGAGAAAAGGGGGAGAGAAAAGATAGGGTTCGGCCGGGGACGGATTCGTGATGTGCCCCGATATGTGTGCGGAGGCTTGCGTGGTGGGGGGAGGGAAAAGGGAGGACGACTCCATGGCACTTGGTAGTAGGGAGTGGATAAAGGAGAGAGGGGAGAGTAAAGTTTCTCTTCGCCGGGAAATAAAAGGGTGTGTGTGTGTAGGTGAAAAGTGGCCGCGGTTGGGGAAGGAGAAGGCGTTAAAAAAAAGGAGCACAGAGGTGGTAACAAAGGGAGACCGATAAAAAGGACGCTCAGAAAGGTGGGTGGATGAAACACGAGCGAGGAGGAGGAGATGGAAAGGCATTGAAGAGGTGGATCAAAGAGGAGAAAGATAGGGTGAGGAGGGTGAAAAATGACCCGGATAAGGTAGCAAATAGTCCGCGGCAGCCACAAGTGCCCCCCGCTCTCGAGTATGGAAAAGGACCGAATCTCTAGAGGGTTTTGGAGAGGATACCGGGGTGGTGGTTAGACTCCGGGTCCATTCACCACGGACCACGCACTCGATAAAAACGCCTCCAAGCCCCAAGCAAACAATGTTCCACGGTCAGGATTCTCACTTGTTTGATGCTATCGGCCCAGTGCTCCGCCCGCCCGGTGAACTGCAGAAAATGGCACGGCCAACACGAAATATCGAGAAGAAACATTCCCCAACAGTCATATCAAAGCATCTATCTCAAGGGTTTCGGCACACGCCATTATATGTATCGTCGTAGAACTTCGATCAAAAGACGCTCGTAATCGTCTCTGGGTCACAAATTTAATCGATAAGATTATACTATGCGAATTCTGACAGTAAATAAAGTTAAGATTATATTTAATACGGTCAACGTGAGGGCGTTTCCTCGTAAATGCCCTCCCGAAGCGAAATTCCGGGCCCGAGCATGACATGAGGTAGAAAAAGGGACTGGATTACGATGATCGCGAGGAGGGACACTCCCAATTGTTTTCTACCTGTGAGCTCGCCCCCGAGTAGATACCATGAGTCGATTATTCAAATAATTGACGGTATGATTCAATGACATTTTTCCATTTTTTTTACCAGTGTCAATCTAGATACATCACGTTATTTACGAAGCTTTACCCACGATTATTATGATCGGCTCCTCAAAATTCAAACAGGACAGAATCACTTCAATGGAAATTTTGAAAAGTCCATCTCGCACCTGCATCGACACAATTTATTCTAGTGGAAGTCCATCAAAATAAAACTAATCAACGGAAAAACTTTCAGATTGGAGGAAGAAATTACATTTGTTATGCTAAGATTGTCTCCCAACTTTGACCGTTACTGCTCTGAAGAAAAACATCTTTCTAAGGATGTTATAAACTCAGCCTAGATAAAGTGTTCTTACAAAAGCCGGGGGCTATCATCTAAAAGCCGAAACATCTATTGAGGAATGTGTTCAATTTTAAGTTGGATTAGTATCTAAAACGAAAAAAGCTATGAGATGTGAGAACTAATAGGACGTACATTCACAGCTATTTGTAGAAATGAAGAGAATAAAATACAGCCCATTACATCACAAGTACCAAATGAATTAAAGAGAAAAAACACCGTGAAGTCTTTAAAACTGAAAGATGGCGGTAATGAATAAAAATATTCGCATGATAATGCATGATTCCCAGAATAAAAAAAAATAATAAGTGAAGTTATGAAGAGGAATAAGATAATTCCTTTAAATGATAGAAGCGTTAAGTATAGCGAAAATCGCTACATGGAACGTAAAAAAGATTCAATGCAATGCAGACGAGTAAGGATAAATCCTAATTACGGATGAAGATAAAATGAAGAGGTGGGAAGATCACTTGGAGCTGCTCAAAAAAGAGCGGAGAAGTCATTTCAAAATATCAGAGAAGGAAAACACTGCTGAGGAGGGAGATAAAGCAAGTGCCTACTTGTATCGACGGCAGAATTCCTAATTAAGGCCTAGTGAGTAAGGCCACGAGAATCGATGATATCACCTTTGAGCAAATTTAATTAACCGGAGAGAAAAAAATAGACTAACTACACAAACATATCTAGGGCAAATACTTGGGATAAAGTGCGCATTACTAGTAGCAATGTATTATATGACCATCACCAACTGAAGAGAGGCAAATGTAGAATGCTCGAAAAATTCAAGGCCGACATTAATAAAAAAAAATCTAACATTAACTGAATCATTGTTATTTGCAAGGATCAATGAGTGAATTCACTAAAATAACCATAAATATGAGGCATAAGATTAACTAGGCCTATTTCTTTAACAACTACACTGTTTAAACTAAAGAAGCAAGGCAATAATAGGAACTTATCACCAAAATATTTAACACTTAGGAAAGAAGAGTAGTGAACAAATTATTGATTAAGCAAAAAAAACCTTCGAAGTGTCAAATAAACATCGACGGAACAATTAAATGTTACCATCTGGTAGGTACTTAATAACAAGCATTAGGCTTTTTTCAATGTACGCGTAATTCAAAAGCAAAGCATAACAATTTCATCATAATGACTTGAGTTATTAAAGCTGGTTTAATTCTACTAGCTTTTGAATTAGTTCAGATCCAGTCACCGTAAAAGATACACTACTATTCCGCTAGTGTAGCTGGTGGTACAAGATGTAGGAAGGAGCAAAACGAGCAGAAATCAGTGGTTTAATTCGCTTAATGGGTAAACATACAAGGAGTCAAATAGTGGCTCACATACCGCATGCCATTTAGTTAAAGTCATTATCAATGTGAGACAATACACCACCCTACAATGCTTTATTCTCTCTACAACCCATTCGTTCTCAATACCAGTTCAATCAACGAAAGACTGCTAGAAAATTGCGAAGCCACAACCTGATGTTCACTCGTGAATCGCTAAATATCAACAAAATCAACACGTAACGACTCATTTCCAGCATTGCATTCACTGACCATAAACCGACCAACTACCAGCCAACGATGAGGGGAATCATTAATTCAATTATCGATGTAGCGTAACGGAACGCAGTCATTAAACACACCGTTCTTGACAGGAGCTTCATGAAGTGGCGGTCGCAGCGTGAATACCCGAGTCAAGTCTTGGCGGCGCTGACATTCAAAGGGATACATGTGGGCGGCGGATGGCTCGGTTTGCACTCCAAAGCAATAAATCTGCGGCAAGTCTGCCCGCCAGAGAGGTACCCGTGAACAAAAGAGTATTTTTGGACCCGAGGGAGCCAAGAAAATAAAGAGAAAGACGAAACTACTGAGCTTAATTAGCGGGCAACAAAAGAAATCTGGATGCGATAATTTGTTTTGGACATATCTGTCTTTTTATTTCTGGATCAAATGAATGCACATCCCAACGCATCATAGTAACCGTGGCTGAGTAGAGCGAGGGAAAATGTCCAGCGTAATCTATGAGTTGATACCAGCCTGCGAAGGGGAGAAAGCTCTAAAATAAAAAAATACAAGGAATAATTTTACCATGTGTTGAGGCACAATGTGTGAAACAATGCATAAAATTCACTTTACAGACATTTTAACGCCCCTAATAGTAAACAATAAAAGTTAATTGTAATTTCCATTTATTTTGTACAGTATAAAAGTTTATTAGAACATAAGAACGGGATGAAAAATAAGGAATATCGTAGCTCGGATAAAAAGGAAATACTCTTGATACTGCATACTTCCGCTGCATAAAGCGGAGTAAGATACAACTAAATGTAATAAATTCACTCACAGTACAAATAAAAAAGTCTCTATTCCACCATATAATAGAGAGAGAATGAAATAAAAATAAAAAATAATTCGACGACAGCAATTATCAACCAAAAGATAGGTTCTGTAAAGCTCGCCTGTAATTTAAGAATACCTATCTACCAACTTCGATGCATCTAAAAAGTATAAAATCACAAACATATGTAATAAAATTGGTGATAAATTCCGTGTATTTCTTCAACTGTGGTAATACTCGCAGTTCGTATTCCACACTAATTGCATTCATTCGTTCCAGAATAAGATTTGTACAGCTATTTCGATCGATGCATAAAAAACTACATTTACAATGTAAATGAAATGAAAAGAGTATTCGTGTGCTATTAAGATACAGATTTTTAAGTCATAACTTTAATGACAAGACTTAAAGAGCAATAATGGCTAGAATGTGGACCACTCAGAGTTTTAATTACTGGCCGCTACACATGCGAAGTTGGTCAGGCGTGTATACCCACCCACCCTTAACATAAAAACAGACCCACCAAAAATGAGCTCTCAACAAATTTATTTATTTTGTAAAATAAATGGAAACAGGAGTAGCGACGCTATCCAATAGGATCAACAAACCAACTCGAGGAAAGATACAGAACATCATGGATTAAGACTTCGCGCTGGAAACGGCTTTTGCTTATTACGAAGCCATAGCTAAATATTATTTTGAGCGTTTTTCAAAGATGAAAGCTCGTTCGAAGTATCGGACACGTTCTCTTGAAATAATAGTAGCCTCGACGACTGGATGGCACCTCGAAGTTTTTGAAAAATAGGTTATCTCCCTTACACGGCCCATCGGAAAATAAAAGCGAAGCCTCTAAAAAAAACAGCCCAACCAAAAATAAATTAATATTAAGTTACAATACATCGGAAGAAAAACGATAAAAAATGAGTTGTTTGTTTTACAGAGAAACAAAATAAAAATTAGGGTTAAAATATCTGATTTTTTATGCCTATAACACCAAACAATAAGTGGCTATGATTCTGTTATTGCTTTAAAAACGTGCCGTAGGGTCCACCCTCCATCTGAAAGCACAGTGAACATCTAACGATCATAGTTACCTCTGAAAATTGATGTATGTACTTCATTCTTGATTATTTGGAAACTCATCGAGGTCAACTTAAAAGCTATGCCATTATTTTGTGTAACATATCCCAAGAAAATTCTCCAAATACAGATAAAATTCTGCATGAAAGGAGGGGAGAATTTAGATGTGCACTTATAAAATGATTACATTTTCTTGGCGGAAATGTTTTTCATATAAATCTTGTGATAAAAAAATAATGAATTTGACAAAGATTGTCGTCGCATATGCGCTGGTTTACCTAACGTGAAAATTGACTCCACCTTTTCTAATGAGTAATACTATTTTGCAGAACCTCAGCAGACTCACGAGTGTGGGGAGCTTTATCGTTCTGAAAAGTCTCAGATCTAATTTTTATGTTGGGCCAAATCCAATTTTGAGAGGTAAACAGAGGCGCCCAACCCCTTGGCCAATCTTGCTTTGAGTAATGACAGCAAGTTTTTTTTAAGACTTCAAAAAAGTAACCAAGAAGGGTGGTCAGGAGAGGAGGTCAGGAGGTGGAAATGAAGTGAAAGGGAAGGGAAAAGGGGATGGCTAAAAAGTACCAGTAAAGCCTCGAGGATAGGTGAAAAACCAATGAAATGTAGGACAGAGGGAAAGCCATCATCTTTACCTCATGAAATAATGTATAGACAGGAAATTGAACTATAAGTCCCAACATAGGTGACACGAAAGCCCAAATTCAACGCACAGAGGATACAAGGAATTAATAACGGCCCCAACGACACAGAAACATGGCTTTCAATCACGACAACTATGGACGCCTGTCATTTAACACACATTTAATGCTAAAGGTGTATGATAAGAGACAAAATACATCCAATTACGATGGATCTGGCAGGAAAAAGAAAATACGGGGAGTGAAAAAATTTAAATGGCACCACCCTTGCGTAACTTATTCAGTCTTTCGACAACAAATATTCAACAAAATGGAGTAAACTCTATATCGGTACCCCACAACAGAACTAAGTGGAACAAGGATATTCTTCTCATTTAAGGAAACCATTTGAGAAAAAAGCAATATCGATTTCGCTAAATCATGCTCTCTTGTATGTAAGGCTCACCCCTTCATAGAAAATGGGAAGGAACAAATTTAAAAAAAAAATATTATAAAGAGGAATTATAAAATTTATGAGAACCTAATAAAACAAGATTTTAGGAAATAGTGAAAATATTAGGTGTGCCTAAAATTGGATGTTATCCTTTCTGCTGAGGACACAAATAAATTATAAATAACGATGCTCAAATTTTAATGTAATAAGATAATCCTTTCGCGAACGGCATTCAAAGACGATGATCATACAAAAATATACCTACAAATGAAGAAAAACCAACCTCAAACTTTATAAACATATAAATAAGTGAAAAACTGGATTACACCACCGGTGAAAAGCTCGAAAAAGTAACCAAAACCAACTCATACCTACGGGCGACCCAAAAACAAAGAAGATAACAAGCCAACAAACCTTCTCACCGGCACAAAACAAACAACCCACTCAATTCATGACTTCCGTCCCATGAAACCACGCCGATGAGTCCCCAGACTATTACAAATGACAAGATACACGGGTCAAGGGCCAGAGTTTGAGGGAAGCACATGGGGGATAAATCCGCGGAGCCGTACGACCCAACGTTGGGAGGGCGTGAACACACACACACAACGAGACGGCGAGGGAATAGATGGCAGTAGGTGGCTTATGGCATCGGAAAAGGAGGAGGAAGAAGAAAAAGGGGAGTTATGGCGGGATAACAAAAGAAGATTAAGTTGATATCGAAAAAAAGACTGGGGGCCCGCAACGCAAAAGATGAAGGATTAGCGCCCAGAAGAAATTAAAGGGAGGAGGGTAGGGTGGGCAGAGGGAGCTTGGGGAGGGAGAAAGAGGGTGAACGCTGGGAGGGGGGGGTAGTGATTAATGATGAATGCTCCGAGGTAAGGAGTTGATAAAGAGGGGAGTGGGGGCGAGGAGACATTGGGGGCGGGGGAAAGAGCGCTGGAGAAGGGAGGGAGGAGGGGGAGGGAGCTGAGAAAAATACCGAAGTCGGAAACCTAAGGAGGGAGGGTTAAGACGAGATGAAAAAGGAGATATATAGAAAGAGGATAAGCGCGTAGAAGGAAAGAGGAGACCCCGTGCACACAGACGTCCAGGGCGGGTTGGGATAGAGCCGGCGCGGCGGGAATCCGGCGGGGGCAAATGAGATGAGGGGCGCAGGGACGGGAGTAGTGTGAGGGGTAAAGGAGGTAGGAACGAACGAAGACTCCACCCCAGTGGAGGCGGCGGGGGAGGCGGCGGGAGAGGCGGTGTCTTGGGCGGACGATTTGAAGAAAGGGCGGCCAGGACGAATGAAACTTTTCGTGGTGTTGATGGGAGTAGGGTGAAATAGGGGGTGGGGGGATATATGTGAGGGCAAACCATCGCTGGGGTCGGGCGGAATAGTTTTTAAGCCGAGGTGGGGGAGTTGGAAGATTGATTGATCGATTAGTCGTTTATTATCTCGAACACGCCGACTCCCTTCTAGAGTCCCATTCCCCTCGGCAGTAATAACATGTCCCCGGCAGAAATTAATGTGGCCGGTGAGAAACGACAAGGAATGAGTACATATATATTCACAAATTAGTCGTAAATTACCCTAAATTAAAGTATTATACAAACACACGGATTGTTTTCCGCTACAGATTTTTCAAATTACAGATCCATTATTTCGAGTTAATTCATTGTACTATGTGTTAGCATAGAGTAACATACAAAGTTGACTCTTAACTACTACCCATTCATCATGAATAAAAATCTTGCTCTATTTTACCCCTGGGTAAACAAAATATTTGGCAGCTGACATTACTTGGCACGGCTTCGACAAAATGAACTACTGATTTTATCTACAGCCCATTTTTTTGCTCTGAACTGAAGTTATCAGAAGTGAGCAGCGGGACCAAATTTCTTTTTTATGATTAAAGCACTGTTACATTGATTCTAGCCCCACAAGGGTGAATTTACAAACCTATATTCACAAATGTAAGCAGACATATAGCATAGCCATCTAGTGTTAATACATTAGCTTTGATAAATACTGGGTTTGGATGTAGTGAACAAATACAAATATGAAAAAAAGAGGGTGTATCAAGAAGAAATGAGTGCCAAACCGCATCCCATCAAGTGCTCTTTACAAATAAATTTAAACTCCACAATTCGCCATTATTATACTTAAATTTATCCCATACCTAGCTCCTTGTATTAAATAACAATCACCATTCGGACAATGTTCAATTTCCGTTCACAACCGCAGCCTACTTCATTTCTCACGCCATCACTTCCTTCGTTAGACCGTCACGACTCAACTGTCATTTGATTGGCTGCCAACGCTAATTAATACTTCCATATTTCTTATTTTCATGATAACTCAGTGAAGCCTTATGATCACTAGCCATAAAGTGCAATGTGAAATTTGGAACTGAATCCCACTTTTCGAAAAAGGAAATATTAAGGATTTTCTACATTCTACGCCATTTTATTTAACTATTTATGCATACCAAATAACAAGCATACACTTTGAACAGATTATTATACGATACAAACAGCTTTGATCGTCTTCGACAAAAGGTAATTCGGCCACACACTTGTTCAAATGCCGAAGTAGTACATACATGCTGGCTGTTACTATACATAGTTTAGGTGTAAAGGTTGCATTTAAACGGTATATAGGAAAAGCTAAGTCTAGTTTGATACAAAATACCACCATGTTGTTGGCTTAGGAACTGGATTAAAAACATTTTACTTGATTAAACGAGACTTTCAAATGGATAATGATTTCAAAAGAGCATAAACCGGAACCGAATACAAGTTTCTTTGAGGTAGAAATATCCCAGTATCCTCACCGCTTAAAAACTGCGTCTGTATAAGCATACCATTTTATGACTACCTACTTATGAAGTTTTGTTTGAATTAAAGAAGGAAAATTCTTACGTTACATGAAGACATCACGAAAAAACATTAGGGTAAAAATAATTTTCCACCACATTTGAGCACACATGCAGAAAAAACAAATCGGGGTCAAGTTCACGGCGGACCTAAATCTTCCACGTGGAACGAGAGAGGCATTTCTGATCCCGAACACCCAAAAAGCACGAATTTTAGCCTGCAGACGGGGAAAGAACGGGTTCCGCTTCCGTCGGGGAAAGACGTGGCAGGATGGCAGCGCACGTGCTCCTAAATATTTCTCTCATCCGGCACGGGACGACGACACGTTGGGACCCCGGGCTTCGACCAAAACGTAGTCGGGCCACTATCTTCTCCTTCCCGCCTGCCTACCCCCAACCCCCAATTCCTCGCACATCCAATTTAAACGCCGCCTCACCGTCGTGTCGGCAAGAGAGTGAAATGGAGGCGGTGTAATGCTGGAGGCTGGATGCGGAAGGCAGGAACGGCGTAGGAAGTGGGGGTAGGGGGTTGGAGGCTGGAAGGAGCGTAACCTCCGCCCCCGACCACCCCCAGAAACAGGAGCCACCTCTGCCCCCCACAACTGCCTCTCACACTCCCGCCTCCTTCCGCCCAGGGTCGTAATCCTGGCCACCACTAAACAAACCCGTATGGCACCCGCAGCACACCTGAATAATGCAGTGAGCCTGCGGCAAATATCACTCCAACGGCTGCTAGAAAGACACGGCGGCGGAGAGAGTCGCCGCGCCGGGAGGAAAAAGGATATGGAAACGGAGGACCAAAGGAGGAGGCGGTAGCGGGAGAAAAGGCAGGTACGATCCGGGGAGCTGCGCGGCAGGATGGGAACCCGTAACCACGCGGTCCCACCTCGTGTGCACGGTTTCTTTTCCCGAATACTTTTTCCGTAAGGGTGTTTCCTATTTATTTAATGTCCCTCCTAACCTAAACCCTAGAATGGAAATTGGAGCAGCACATCTGTTCTCCTTCGCGGAGGCAGCACTACAAACCCTCGCTTCCTCGCACCAATGGAGGGAGTTGGCTCGAATAGGAGGGGGGGCGCTAAGGGGGAAGGTAGGGGAGGAGGAGAGGGCTAGGAGGCCTCCCTAGGCAAACAAGAGTCGTTGTCCCGGTTCCCTCCCACATCTCACTCTCTTGTTCACCCGATTCCGACGCGTTCCGTTCCGAACGCTTTGAATAGATGGAGGGGAGGAAGCGTAGAGTGGATTTAATTACTACACACAACGTATTCCGTCTCAACGCGGGATTTTCGGGTCGCGAGAAATCTCTCTCCACCACATTCCTGCCTAAAGGCAGTTTAAGCAAGATATCACAACACAGATCATTCAATGAACAGATCCTCTTTGTAAAGAAAAATATCTAATATTTCTAATGATATCAAAATATCATCCACTTTTCACGCTACTTATCGCGGGTTTTCCAAAAAAATAGCTGTTTTAAAAGGAATATGTTACGACTGTGCGCTCCAGAGTGATGTTATCAAAAACATGGGTAAATTCTGACTCATAAATCTCGCCAGAAATGTAATTCGTATTTTTCGTCACCTATAAGAAAAAAAACATGATTGCTACTCACCGAAATACTGTTTATAAAATCGCAAAAAAACTTTTTGTGTGGACGTTTTCAGTGTACAGCTTGAAAAAACTGTCAAGTTATAGCCTTAGGTATGAATGTACAGTCGATTACTGAGAAGTTTATGGAAGAAAATAATCGTGTAGTTAAGATTTCTATATTTACGCCATACTACTTGAAGCTACTTAAAATTGAACTAGAATTCGAAGAATATCCCTGTGTTGAGGAGAAAACGGTCTCGCTTTTACTATCGTGAGTAGAAATAACAAGGGGCGTTTTTCTCCGCGTTCCCTCTTGCGCTTAGCCTATCGTGCTATCTTTTGACCTACTGCGAATTTATAGAAAGGAAACCCAAGGTTTTTTCAACGCAGAACCGGTGCGATGTTTCTCTACTTCCGCAGAACCGCCTTTCCGATAGAGTTTCTGTTATTGTCCCGCATTTGTTAATTCCAAGCTGTACATTCCAAATGTTTAGAGCCATTTAGCCAACGTGATTAACGATTAAGTCGATATCTTTAAGTGTAGCATCAAGGCTAAAAATTCCATGAACATAACAGCTTCCAGTTCCACTGGTTGGACAAGTGTTCAATGCGTGACGAAAGCCTTAAGAAGCGTCATGTTAATTCGTTCGGTTTTAGGTGCTTGAATGTGCCCGTTCATACGCAGGAAGAGAAAGTATTGTTTGACGCAGTTCATCCAGTATATCAAAAAGCAAGGACTACTAAAAGCAAGGACTAGATCTACAACGCCGAGCTGCACGCAAAGAATAGCGCAGGGAAAGTTCCATGTTTGGCCGGCTCTACGCGCTCGCGATAGAGAGAAGGATGCTCACCACGGGGTTAATCCCAATGAGTGGGTGACTTCAAAAGCTTCGGCTTCATGCCCGGCACACGGGTCGCCCTTTGATGCGTATTTTGCTTTCCGACCGGAAATGAGATGCCCACGAGGGGCCGCCACCGTACTGGACGGACGGGCAAATGTTAATCTTTTCCTTACAGAAGCGCATATCTTGCGGTGGTGAAGGAGTCGAATTATTGTTTCCTGTCCCCCGAGAACAGGGTCCGTTGTACAAGGAGAGATTTAAGGGCAACGTGGTTCCACATTACGCCGCTTTAAGCGCCGGCTTGGTAATTTGCATTTGAATTCCAGAGTCCTCGGCCATTAAAGCAATAAAAAGGTTCAAGTTGCCGACTTAAAATGTAGGAACTCCGCGATTAGGGATGATGCAAGATTCGTGAGGGGAAAATTACAGCGTCGGTAGTAATGTTAAAATATCTCAGCCAGTGCTTGCAATCGATACAAAGTTATTTTAGACCTGAGAATGACGTAGCTAAGCACTAATTCAAAGACGATCACGAACATTTTCTTCACAATACTGTGATTATGGTCTAATTGAAATCATTTCACGAAGGAAAGGAAGACCGTTCGTTGTTTTATTACTGACAGAAATATAAATGATTACAGTTTATCTTCGTGGGAGTGTTCATTTACGTAAAACAACTAATGACTAAATATTCTCTTTTCCGATTGAGAAGTTGAGCTGGGTTTAATGATTCAAGTTGGATCTCCGTAGGAATAAACTACCAGAGGGCATTTTTTAATGATTCTAGTGATACTTTTTTTATGGTAGAAAGATGCAACCGAGCCTTAGAATAATTGCCATCACCCTAAATCGTAATTGCACGACACCTTAACGTACACTTCGACAGAAATTTCAATCTTTATTCATTTATGAATATCAGGAAGGCGTGCAAACGGATGTATAAAAATTAGAAATTGAAAACAGCAGAGAATACTTTAAAATTCAACTTTAATTTTCAGGTTCAAATGCTTCATACCTGCCACTTGAAAATTCACTTATGAGCCAACTTCCCAAGGAAAAAGACAGCGACAGAATACCGAATCAAATGATATGCATCTCATACATAGCCCTTAATTCAAAAGGTAAAGAGATTGATAGTTTCTCGTGGTATCTGATACCCTAGAGTTGTTTATAAACCGGCAAGATTAATTAGCAACGGCAGTAGCCAGTACCGGCTGCTTAAAAGAGCATTAGCAAAGACTACAGCACAAGATTACGACAGGAGCTCCATCTAAGGCGTAAAACGTCCACCCGCACGGCTTCCACGTAATTACCCAACAATACATTCTCAGTTAGCGGTCGAATTTAGAACGGCCGTTGCATGATTACGGACCAGCGCCAAACAACAATTGCGGTAGTCACGGAACTGGACCCAAAGGTAATGGTGGCTTTGTTGATAGATTACATGTTATTTAGCTCCGTGACATGTCATTACCGCTCGCATTTAGTCACGATAACGATATTCATGGATTCCCCTCAGCACCACGCGGATCAAAGGCCAGGCATGAGGCACGAAGCTATAGCGAAAATGAAAGTGCAGCGCTTGCGCATTTTCGCAGACTCGAGTTAAAATCGCAGTATAATTATCAGCGCTTGCTTATCGGAATAAGGTCACTTGAGCTTGATAAACGTTCTGTACGGGTTATTGAGGAAAAAAAAGTTCAAACGGCTACTGTTGCAAGAGCAAGTATTATATTCCAGATATCAAGCTTTTATAACGAAGAGATATTTATAAAATGAACGTCCTAATCAAAGCTTCTCCTCTTACTGAATGTGAGATTGCCATATCAATTCATTGCCGTAAAAGTTAAAGAATTTTTAATAAGAGCGTTGAACTTTATTTTATGCATGCATTAACATAGTAAATTGGTGTAAATGCAAGATGCGCACTGATTTTGGCTGGAATAGGGGAGGATAACGATAGGAAAGAATAGTTAAAATGTTTTGGTGAACTCTAGCCAACCTTCAGTGGACTGAACATACAGAGAATTTACTCAATCAGGCTTGGTGAACAAGGCCGATAGCCTAATTTACTATCATTCCTGATCCGTCAACACAAAAGAACTAGAAAAATATTGAAGACAGCGGAATTATTAGAACATGTGGGAAGGAATAAATTATATATAGAATCTTTTGCTCTCGGCAACGATCTACCGCCGATGACCGATGGCTTGACCGTCGAAACGTTCCAGTTTTTATGTCCTTATTAAGTTTTTCTGTGTTTTTCAAGTAAGTACACACAATCAAAAATTGCGATACATAATAAGTGGAGCCAAATTCTCAACTCTTGAAGAAGGCCAGACCATTGCTGGCCGAAAATTTGAGAATTTCGTGTTACTGTGTTCTTTTTTTGTTTCTATCCATCGTGCCATACCTATTGTCTCCACTTATTATATGTACGTATTATAATACACACAGAGAATCAAGTTGAATATATAATTAAAATGAAAATGCAAGGGTAGATTTGAGAACGTATAAAACTTTGGCTTTTACAACTCGGACTCCATTGTATTCATGGGTTTACGCGTCCAATTTTATCTAATCGGGCTAAAATGTTTCTTAGAATAGTATTGTTATGTTAGAGTTCAAAGGAATGCACGGCATAGGCGTACTTTTAACAGACTGAGCAAGCGTTTTCAGTCACGATGAGCAACAATTATAGCCGAAAAGACCGCAGCAAGCAAAAAATGTAGGTACGTATAAAATATTGAAACTAGCATCCCAGCAAAATGTAGGTATGCTCTCAAGTTATCAAATATTTCAAAAACTTAAACCGTTTTATGAGTCTTAATTACAGCAACGCCGACTCCAATTTTTTAGTAACACCCGATGGAGAAATGTGTTTACTCACATTCTTTGAGGAATATAATGAACATGGAGGAAGTATGGCCGAGGATTAGGACGGCAGGGAAAAACGGGGACGAGGTGGAAGTGGGAGGGATAAAAGGGTGACGAGAGACGAGAGGTGACAATTTAAAAAACGAGGAGCAGAGAGAAAGAGAGTGAGTGAGTGTGGAAAAAGAAGCGTCCTGCCTATTGTTGACGCTCGTTGCCACCTTTCACGAGACAGGGGTGGACTCTGCGGTGGGTTCGAAACGGAGGAGGTAGATACGATGGGGGTAGAGCGGGTATAGGGGGCTCCTTTACCGACGCCGGAAGACCACCCTCATACACCCAGCTCTCCCCCCCTTACACCCTCGGGGGGAAGGGGACGGCTAGGGCCCCGCGGTCACCCATCCAGGAATTAAAGTGTCATTGACAAATCCGCGCAATCAATCTCCCCCACACCCCGACCCCACCTGGCGTAGCGTAGACGAGCGTAGTCACCTTCCTCTACCTCGCGACCCACCTGGAAGGTTAATGGATTGGGACCCGGGACATGTTACCCGTAAAGTGGGGAAAGGAGGGTGAAACTTGCCCCCTCTCCCACATTCTCCTCCTCTTCTGAAACAAAAATTTCTGAACAAAAGAACTCCAGGATTGAAAGCGAGTTTAAATTACCGAGAACGGTAAAAACTCGCTTTTCCGGGCTAAAAATGTCCCGTGACGAACCCCCCCCCCCCCACACACAGCCCTCGGCCTAAAATTCCCTCCCGAAAAACTTCTTCCATCAATTTCATTCTCCCCCCATTTACCTCCTTCCTCCCCCGAAACCTCCACCGACCCCCACTCACAAAACTGTTTCGAATTCCGAATGATGGATGTGCCGGGTGATATCGGCCGCCCTTTAATTGGCGTTCATATTTTCGAAGCCGTTTGTTTGGACTCCTGATCCCGCGGAGAACGCAAGAGATGAGCGACCGCAAGCCCGAAAGGTGGGTGAGAGGGGTAACGGGTGAAAAATGACTTTGTAATGCGACCTAATTGCGCGAAGAGAGACTTGCTAGGCACCCAGACACCTCCCAGGAGCATTACCGTTCAATTACTGCTGGTACCCTTATCAACAGTAAATTCGTGACGCTTTGTGATTCTCATGAATATCACTTTCACCACCCTGTGCAGGCTTTCGAAGTAATCTACCTCAAGGGCACATCATGACCAAGTGCAATAGTACGTAAATTCCCCAACAAAGTGCAACAACGTTTCTGCGAAACGGATATTTGTAAACTATGTTTCATTACGATGATAAGAACTCTAAATAATGTTCAATACCCCTACCGTTAATTCAAACGTTGGAATTCGCTCTTCTGCAGTTTCGCGGGATGATTGTGTTTCGCGTCGTTTGCTACTTCTATCACTACATGACCAAAATCAATGTATAGCATATGTATTACTTAATCATAGAAAGGCTTACACTTACATAGCCAAAGCTCACAAGAGCTTTGCAAGAATCACCTATTACATTCACTTTCAAGAATTTCCTATTTTCAATAATTCCCTGTGTATATGTACAAAATGTGCATCCAAAGAGAGCCAAACGATAAACAAGAATGACAACACAGCGATTTGCTGCCATTGTGCCATGGTCTTGTAACAAGCTGAGGAAAGGAATGGCCATGTAACTGGCCACGATAGCCGAGGCAAATGCTATAGGAGTGGACCGGGGATGGGATACAACCGGTGAACTGAACAATAAGGGGCCGTTCAAGTGTTACGTAAGACGATTTATACCATTTTTTAACCCCCCCCCCCCTCCCCCAATGTAAGACAATGTAAGATTTTCCCAACCCCTCCCCCCCCATCCGTGTCAGTGTTACCTAAGGCGTTATATATTTGTATGCTCGCTTTCTGCAGTTTCATCTGTTCATAGAAGCCATCGTACACCTTTGAGTACTGGATATCATATAATTATGCAGTGATTTTTCAATATGCATATTAAAAATTTCCACAGAGTTACGCCGGAAACGTTTTCTCATATTAATTATGCAGTGTTGGAGTACCACATTCATTGAGCATGGAGGTAACGTAGCTAGCCATGCGACAGAATAGGAGCATTGGTATACCTAGTGGTGAGATTACGGAAAATACGCCATTTACGAGCGGATGGTCCATGTCACTGCTAAATTTCATTCGGAAACGATACAATGTTTCAAGACGGACAAAAATCTTACGTAAATTGGTTCCAGACCCCCTGCCCTCCCTAGATAAGACAATGTAAGATGATCCCAAACCCCCTTCCCCAAAAACATCTTACGTTATACTTGAATGGCCCCAAAGACAGAAAGAAAATTCTTAAGTCCTCTTTTCCCACTCTTCTTCCAATTCGTGGCGCTCCGGCTTGTGAATTACGAGAACCGGTAAATAGGGACATACAGTACCTATGGGGGAGCCTTAAGATTTGAACTCTTTTATTTTTACGTTTCTTGAATGTTCGTAGCATGTGTAATTTGATTCCCTCCGTGGTGAAATGATAGTTTTACACGGCGTCAGGTTTCAGTCAGCTTCCTCGGAAATGGATGATACTTGATACCGGATGATACTTGATACTGGATGATACTTGATACCGTGGACTATGGATTAATTTCATCACGGAGTCTTAAGTCACCTGCGTGATATCTGACACCGTGCATTTGGCTGATGTGACTTCAGCAGGGGTGAGCGAAAAGTGGAGTGGGAAGAGGAGAGGGGGGGAGGAAGGGAGAGAGGGCCCCCAATGAGGTCTTGTCTTAATAAATTCAGAGAATTTTCTGAGGAAGGGGCTCAGTGTCTGCTTGAAGCCTGAAGTGAAAAGGGGCTATCCAAGTATTGCGTAAGACGATTTTTTTAACCACTTTTTCACTCTCCTCCCCACATAAAACAACGAAAGATTTCACGAACCCTCCTCTTCAAATCTTACGTAAGTTATCAGACATTTTTGAAACCATGGACAAATACAGTAAAATATGGGGTATTCTACGTCAAAATGCGCAAAAACTGACCCCATCACGGATATCGATACCGATTTTCGGTATTTCGCGATTCGCTATACATGTATGCACAACTCGCAAAACATGTGATCTTTGAAAATGCAACATCTCCAAACTAATGAACAAGAAATAATAACGGTTTGAGTGTATTCAGTTTGAGGTAATATTGTACCCATACACCAATTTTTATCAAAATCTGAGACCCTAAGGGACAAACGTTTGTTGAATTGAGGTGGAATGACCCATCTATAAATAAAGTTTTAAAAATTTGCATATATTACCGATTTGTTTTTTTGGCAATACAATGTTGTCTTATCACGTAGTATGGCACACGAGATAAGTATATTGCGTAGATAAAAATTCGATTATATATGAAAATATTTTATTTTAAACGCAAAATAGTACATTTCCTAATAATGTAATATGGTCGCCGTCGAACGCCAAGGTGTCACACCGAGTCTGTTATATTCGAAAAAACGTATTTTAATATAATTTTCGCCAAAATGTTTAACACCGCGCCGAAACCTTTGTAATAATAAATAACCGTTGTACGTTTTTCTATAGTTTAGCATACATTCAGGCGTACCGCCTAAGGTGATCCTAAGATTTTTCCTCCAAAAATAATTTTATAAATTGATAAAAATACGAATTCAGAAATGATATATCTTACGTAAGACTGTCTCGGACCCCCACACCCCCCTACGTAAGACAATTTAAGAAAAGCCCAACCCAAGCTCCCCAAAATGTCTTACGTAATACTTGAATTGCCCCTAAGATCTTATTCATTTTTATGCATGACGAAAGGACTATGGAGAAAGTATTTTCGATTTCAAAGCCATTTACACAAATTTTTCATTGGTGAGATTTTTTTATGTTTGTTACTATTTCTACATGCGAAGTAAAAATATACATATTCCAGATGGACGATAAAAACTAAGAAGAATATAACATGCCACTCGTGGTAAGGTAGAGCTCCTGCGGAGTCAAGGTAAAATATCCTCATGTCATGCTACAATTTCTAATGATATAAAAACTCTAATAAACTTTATCACATTCATCTTTTGAAGAGAATTATAAATTCATTTCATTATTAACCTGTAATTCGTATATAGATACAATTGTTGCCACACAGCATTATCATGCGTCGTTAATTTCGTATTGAATTTTCCCACAGGCCATAAATTAGTTTCCTTAAGCATATTCTGCTTACTCATTAGTTAACCCCAGAAATTTTTACCATTATTCATAAGGTGGTCAAGATCCATAAGAATTATTACTCATTAATGTTAATATTGTCACCTGACACCCATATTTGAAGATTTTGCAAGTCTTATTTCCAATAAATCCTTAGTTACGATAATAATATAGGCATTTTTTTAAGACGAGAATTTTTCCAACCATAGGGAGTAGTAGCAATCCAATCCAATTCTCACCAGGAAATTATTTAATATTAAAATTCTATCGTCACCCGCTAGCAGCATTGATGGCTTAACTGTCCTTGATCAATGATCAATAAACACATCCTCATTAATCGTAAAAGTGACAGCACGAGAGAAAACCGGATTAAATGGTAGATCAGCAACGCAAACCCAGAAATTTGTATGAGAATGTCTAAACACTATTATAGCTGAACTCCATTATGGCCTGAAAGGGTTTCTCAAAACATCTAGCATCCGGAAAGCAATTACATGCACTATAAAGGAGGCATTAAAATACGACGACGAAGCGCAGCACTTGTCCCTGGTTTGCTGCAGCCTCTTCGGAACCAGACTTAGAACACGACGATAGATAAATGGTTTTCCGATGGTAAAAACATGAGACCGATCTCCCTAAAGCGAGGATAGTGGACAGAAAAATCACGAATCTTTCATTAATATAGGAGCAAATGGCTTCTAGAGTGAGTGGCCTCAAGTAGGGGTTACCAATTGGAGAACGAAGAACGACTAAACAATATGTGGTCCAGACGTAAAAGTTGAAAAAAAGAGCGCGGTAGATAAGGCCGAGTCTATTTCAAAACTAAATTGAGCTTGTTAAAGGTACATATTTTACTAGTACGTAAAAATAATGACTAGCCTTAAAATGAGTGTGATATTTTAATACTTCCAATCGCGAGCCCAGTGACCAAAAGAGTATAAAGATCGAATTTCGTGAAGAAGAGGAGATCAAACAAAGAGTGAGGAGGGGACTTCAGATGCCGACGTCTACCGCTCTACATCTCCGCTCAAAGAAAGGGAGAGTTAAGGGGGTGATGACAGCTAACGAGGCCGGGTTGGCTGCCGAGGAAGCGGGATGGGAACCCTCATGAGGATGGAGGAATACGCCTTGAGAACCATTGAGAAAATCTCGGGATGTGAAAGAATCTGTGAAGAGGCTTCGCAATCCGCAGCATCCTTTAAGCTCCAGGCAAGCATCATACAAGAACCATTGGACACTAGAACCAAATCCATAATGAATGACTCCTTCACTTAGACCAAAGCATTGTTTTAAGATTCCACTCTTACATCGATCTAGGACAGTGCTTGCCCTATTTTATATTGAGATATTCCTGCTGCACAGCATTTTACTATGGATTTAAAAAAATCTAACGTTCCCATTCTCTTTAAAGTTGTTTTTTTTATTAAGACCCAGGCTGACGCTAAAAAAATTGTTCTTCAGTAATTTTTGCTCGAGGCACATAAAATTGTATTATTCTTATTTAAAATGTATTTTGGCCAATAGGGGGCCGTAGAGAAATTATCCGCCTAATATGTATGATTATTTTGATTTGCAGGACGAATTGAAAGTGATATGGAAGAAGCTTCTCCTTGGCACAACGTACGAAAGGCATTGCAACGACGGACTAATTTTAACACGGTCGATTTTACTTATAGTTGGGAACTGTCTCTTATGGAAAAGTGCCATTGATGTAATCACGGAGGGATAAAGCAGAGTTAAATGAGAAGAGATCGATAGGAGAGTTGAAGGTAGAGAATGATGGAGCCTAGGAAAATTGGAAAGGAAAAGAGAATTGGTTTAAGTGAACAGGTTCATCCAAGAGACTTTGTGATCAAAGAACTCCTCCTTTCTGTTCTACAAATGCTGAAGAAAAGAGAAAGATGTGGCTAATAGCAGTAGCATCTGGTGTGAATTTATTCCTCTCTTTCATTACAGAGATAAATGAAACATGAATGCCAGAACTTTCACTGAAATCTGGATCACTTTCAAGAGCAATGAAATCTCTGGTAATTAGCGTCATACAAACCTTTGTGGAGAAATAATTGGACGAGACTGAAAAATGAAATACGCAGAGGCAAAAAAATAGGAACTGACATATGGAAAATGTAACGAGGCAACCAGATAGGTTAAAATAGTCACTAATATAGAGGCATAAAGAATGACAAAAAGACGATGAGATGGCAATAAGGAAACTATAGACTTGAAGAGAAAATTCCATTTATGCCTAGCCTAGGGAAAAGTGTGACTTTGTTAGTCATTTTTTTTACTATTTTCCAAGTACTGCCCATTAGAAAGCTTTTACCTGGTGACTACGAAATTTACGAAATTTCTGAGATGCTTGTGGCTTTAAAATGATTTCAGAAGGATATTTTAGGGACAGATAGATAGTAGTTCATTTTTAATGTGCATGATATCCGTCTAAAATCACGGTATTCGCTAGCAGAATGTAAGGCTTCAACTTCCATACGGTACGAAAGGATACTCTCGCTAAAATATTTGGCAATGATATCAAAAGCCTCATTCCTCCCGATTATTTTTTCCAAAAGAAATCTTATTTCAATTTTGTCAGAGCCATAAAAACTGCATTGGAGGGAAAGTTGAATTAATAATTGTGACATTTTACCCCCTCAATATCTCGGACATATAGCATCTAGTTCCAAGCTATGCCTATATTAGTCCCATACAGCGAAAACATCATGAAAAAGTTTATTTCGACGAAATTACCCCTAATTTATGAAAAATGGTCCCCATTTCACACCTCTACAACATATTCTCCCTCGCAAATTTTTAACGTTCCACCAATATTATTATTAAAATTTTATTGAACCAAGTAAGGAGCAAAAACAAAGCCTTGATACAAAAGGATCCGAGGAGAAGGCTTTCGAAAACGAGACAGCTGAGAAAAAAAACAGCAATGAGCACCTACGATGGCAAAATTCCAGTACACCACTAGAGATAACTTGGGTGAAATTGGGACCCCCAACTAAGACCCCTAGCCGTAAGGGTGAGGCATGATGAGGGCCTGAGAGTTCACTTGTACGGAGAGAGAGAGAGAGGTACCCGATGATGGGGAAGCTAGAGAAAAGGCATAAGAGGAGACGAGACCCAGGGGGACAGAAATTAGGGTAGCCGAGCTGGGATACGGGGCCAGAACAAAGAAAAAGAAGATTCGAGTGTGATGGATGAAAGATCAGTGGAGGAAGCGTAAAGGAGGAGCGGGTCGAAAAGGAAAAGACACACTTAGGCAAGAGGGTTCGAGGAAAGACGGGGACCGGGCCGCGTGATGACGGACGACCGTAGCAAGGCGGACGAGGGAAGGATCTCGTGAGACTGGGAAGATCTCACGTGTGAATGGATGGGGAGGGGTGTGGATCAGGACGAGGTGATGAGAGGAGATGAGAGGAAAAAACGCTTGGGAGGCCGGGAAGGCCTCCGGGGAAGATAACGAGCGCAGTTCGGAGGGCGGAGAGTCGAAGATAACAAGGTGGGCGGAAGGGAGATTGGGGGGGGGGGGGAAATCACTGAAAAGATGAGGGAAATTGGTGGGAGGGGTCGAGAGAAGATAACGTTGCAGGGTGGAGGCATCGAGGATAGAATTGGAAGGAGTAACGGAGGGAGCGGGTTAAAAATTGCGAAGAGTGGGCATCTTCGGCGTTCGAGAGGGTCTCTCTGAAAAGAGCCGAGACGGTATGGCGGCAGAAGAATGTCGGGCGAAAGCATCTACTAGGCGGCATTCCTCTGATAAATGAGGCGGTCGGTGACTTGGGAAGGGCGTCTACAGCTGAGCTAAGTAGGTACGAGCGTTAATTGCATTTTCATTTTTTACGAAACGCGATACTGAATGGTGTTCACTGGGACTAATTGGAAGTGATAAAAATATTAGAGCTGAAAGAGCGTAATGCTGACATAGAACCAGAAGGAAGAGGGAACGTAGAATACATTGGCTATATTAATGTAAGGATTACACCCTCATACGCACCAAATGGAGACTGCAGTACAAAGGTTTAATAGAAAATCTGACAAGAAAGACAGAGTGATAAAGTAATTACCATACCACTGAAGGAAAACCCCGCACATCCCCGTAAAATGGATAAAATCGAAAACTTTCTGCATGGAATATTTCAAGTGCCTATCACTATAAAACGGTGGCCGGATATCTGTACTTAATATTTCGTTTTAAAATGAAGTCTAAAAAAAAGAGATAAAATGTCAGTAATTATTACACGGCGACGAAATAAAAGAGGCTTAAAACTTAAGTATCATTGTGACAAAGTTATATAATTTTCACAGATACGAATATGACATGGAGAAAACCAATGACTAATGAGTCATGGGTTTTCCCTATACGAATGCAAGGGGAATCCCGTCTTTTGTGTTCACGGGTTTTCCACAAACATCGTATTCCTCTATAGAAAGTCTTAATCGCCAAGGAATCAATAGTAATTGGAACACATGTTTCCACTCAAAGTTTCCACAATGGAATTTTACCAGTGTATTTCAAAATCATACTTCAAGAACAACCCAATTCCCTCAAGCCTGTAATGCAAGCCAACTATTTCCGTTTTCCGCCTCGCATTTTATATCTTGTTAAGTATTCTTTTTGCATTGGCTAGGCGAGGAAGACTAACGTATTGTACACATTAATCTGAAATTGCCTAATAGACATGATATTGAGCCGAAACAGAGAACATCATACAAAAACGGGGTTTTGCATAAGATTTGATACTTGACAGCAAACATTTTGCCAAATATTGTCTTTTTTTGGCGAAGATTAAAGACTATCATGACATGCACTTTACATTTGGTGTTTTTAGGAATTCATATTAATAGACAATTACGAAATCCCACACAAAAAATACCTTATAATATAATGCATTTTCATTTGTCAAGCACATTTCCTTCAACAAGTACTCATTGTATACAGTGGGGATATATTTTGCGAACAAATACAACATTGTGAACTGGATTTAGCTGTATACAGTATTTTCATAAATGATAATAACCAAAATAAGTACAATTATTCATGCATAGTTAAATAATACCTAGAATGAAAAATATTCCGGCACGTCAGCACTACAAATGAAAATACAGATTTAATTTTGTAACTTACCAAGATGGCCTAGATATCGGGAAAAATGGGAAGTTAAATCTCTGGTACTTACCTAGAAAGAGAATAGGAGCATAAATTAAGTTCAATGGGCAATGAAATAATTGCAAATAATTAAAAACATAACTAACAATTAAATTTGTCAATGAGTTGCTTAATATGCCAATGAGGAAATAAGACAAGTTTAAGAATACACTCATACTCAATTATTGTCATGGATGTATCGCCACACCCATACAATATGGCTTGAAATTCTAGAAAAAACTGAGTGGGGGGTGACAAATAAAGATGCTGTAAAAAGGATTAAACGTTGAAAGGAATACATAAAAAGTAATGATATAAAGAAGTATTCAGGGCCTGATTAATCTCAACTTCAACACACCACATAATTAATCACGTTCATTTTCTCTTTACCATACTGATTCTCTCTAACAATTATCCAGGTCCAGCGATTACTTAGTATACAAAATGAACTCGTATACTGGTAGCAACTATGCTAAGTGTGAACCACAGGAGACACGATGGCCAAAGTCCCAAACACTAGAACTTTGAAATGAGGGCAGACCCTTATTAGATGCAAATAGAACTTGATTTAAAAAATTCCTATCTCAACCACGTGGCTGCAGCACGAGCATTTTGCGAGAAATGCCACAGCCGACCCTCGGCATGCAGCGCCGCCGTACTCGATGGGTATTGAAAACGATCCTCAGAACGAATTGGCACCGTACTGTAAGCCGAAACGCCCGGAGAATCATTTCCCCACCGCCCAATCTACTTCGGTGGGCGAGGCGGGAACATCGTTTACCCGAGCCCCACTTCAATGACGAGATTAAAGTATTCGCCAATAACGTGGCCTAGAGGGGAGGGAAGGGCCTTTGCACGAAGGGGTGACGATCGGTACCAGTGAAAAGCGATTTCGGAGCGAAAATGGGATTTCCCCGAGGCGACACCAGGGAGGACGACGGAGGGGTTAAAAGAGAAAGGGGGCCAGGAGGGGTGGTGTTGGGAGATGGCCGTGCGTGCCCCTCGGAGGGGTGGAAGGAAAGCGGGTCGGGCGAAGGGGTCAGCAGCGAGGTGGGAGCCCTCCTCTCACCCCAGAAAACCCGACCTTATCACCATAACCACAGGGTGAGGAACTAAAAAGAGCCGATTTCAAATGAGCAACGTGTTGGACCGCGAGGATTCCACCTAGGCGCGGGGGTGGAAGAGAGGGGGCTAAGGGGCAGCAATTGAAAAAAAAACGCGTTTCAGAAAGGTGTTTTATCTCCGACTTATCAGATTCCGGGGGCACAATACGCCTGGCCGGTCCACAGAATTTCCTTCTCCTTTTTTTCTGGAAAAAATAATGGGTAGAAGCATCTAGATAGAGCGGATTGTTATATAATTTTTTCCAAGACAGAAGATATCCCTAAATTGATAAAAAAATGCATTATCGCAGGCACTAACAGCCCTTTTTAGTGATGAGGTGAGGATATAATTTTCAAAATAGAGTAATACGGGCATTTCAGAACTCATTTCTAGCATCACTCGTCGCACGAATTGAAAGACGGAATTTAAACGACGAATAAATACTTGTCTCTAAAATTTATTGGTCTACTCTTAGGAATTCCCATTATGAACGTGAAACGTCCATCACCTGATTGTTCTCGAACCTGAAGTATTCAACACGTGTTCTCGCAAACAGCTCGCAACGTAGAGTCTTCTCTTAAGTTTCATTCTCATTCCTAAAATTTCACTGTCCAAAAAACCTTTAATTTACTTAAATTATTCCAGCAGTGCACTTTAATTGAGCAGATAAAATGTTGTAACAAAAACGAGGGCAAATGGAGACTTTAATTCCAATTACGATAAGTCGATTAGTTATTAAACATACCCATGCCTTCAAAAATTCGAGACATTGATGACCAGTGGCTTAGAACACGGAATATGCACTCACTTCGGTGACTAATTACATTTGAACTTTTTAAGGCGTTATTTCAACCATCAAGAGCAAAAATTATATATATTCCAATATGTCTGGTGAGATGAGGTGTAACAGGATAATAAACTGAAATAATAAAACTTAGTTTTGGCTACTGAATTGTCTGAGGCCAGAACCATGTTCTATTATTCCAGTTCAACAGCGTAATTCTTAAAACAATGGGTTAGAGGCAATGTCCATTAATACATAATATGCGGACGCCAAGATGCGTAACGCTAAGCAAATGTAATAAAAAGTATTGCTGGGCACCAAAATCAAGAATAACGAAACGATAGTATTGGAGCTTCATTTGATAATGAGAACTCAAGTAAATAAATGCAGCGAAGGTAGTACACCGAATGCTACCTCATTTTAGGACGCATCGCATTTTAACCGGATTGTTCAATTCAATACATGGCCCTCTCGGGTCCAAAGAAGGTTCCCTGGGCCGGGGGAAGAGGTGGCCGAATTGTGGCCTCACTCAGCCCGGGTAAAATAAAAAGCAAGTAAGTAAGTAAGAGTCACTCTCGTGTAATATAAATCAATGAACTCACCATAAGACGATGAACTGCCTGATGCTTACCATAATCAATATTAATCATTTCCAAATAGAAATAATACTGCTGTGATAAGAGTTTAGGATCACCAGGAAAATATCCCCTTCTTTCCAGGGAAACGATTGTGCCTTTCATACACCATCCTGGAGGTAGGCACGGAGATAGTCAATTAAAAGTTTAAACGATTATGGCACACAATCAGCTAGCTGTTACTTTTTAATGCATGAATTTAACAGTTGGAATTCATGCTTCGTCAAATTTATGGAGTGACAGATCTATTACGTGGACGCATGAATTTCTTTCATGGAAAGCATTGCGGAACTAGAGCGTAGGATATGGGTGGGATAGGAAAGAAGATTTTATACGGGAAGGCATTCATATACCGTATTTTTTATCCGTTTTACATGGGATTACCAGAATTCAAATGGGAATTTCGGTACGAGAAATATAGGCGGGAACCACTATCGACCGTTTCCGCTGTCCTCGTGTACTAAGAGAGGGAGATCAAGTACTAAATTCTCAAGATAGAATGCGAGTGAATGGCTACCTAAGGGCAGTAGAAAGGGAGTTACCAGAACGTAGCTGGAATTCAGTGTCATTAAACAGCATTTCTTTTTCCTAGCCGGCGATGGCAGTGCCCAGCTCGTTAGCTGAGCGGACCAACTCAATTAAGACTATGGGAAATGACCTCATTGCTGGCGGAAAGGTCATGGGGTCTATTTCGAGAATTGATGATGCGTGTTCTCCAGAGATACAATAACTTTACAGAGCTACATAAATGAACGGATTCGATATGATACAAGAAGCCGGATAATGTATTACTCAAGTTGGCATTAATTAGACACTAAAGGTTCTTAGTAAAAAAGAAGGTAATTTAAATTAACCTATAAAATACAAATATTCTGCTACAAAGAGGGCACGCAATCCGTAAAATATTGGATAAAAGACTTACTTTCAAAAGGTTGAATTGTTCGTGTTAGACATCAAATATTTAAAATTTTACATTGGAGATAATATTGGCTACCACAGTGTTTAATATCAAAATATTTACGTCTTTTCACAATCATAATGTCATGAGCCACGATAACATTGACAAGGTTTTTTTAAGATGTGAAAAAATTACATTATGATAAAGAATTTGAACCACGAAATAAAACTAACATAAAATTATGTTCACGTAGGATCAAGTACAAGCTCTATTTCGTGAGAAATAAAAACATGATTGACTAAGTAGGATAATGGTTAATCTAACAAATGGCGTAATTGATTTCGTTATGCTCATGCGTAGATATGAGGGGTGTTTTTAAGCTATTCATTGCCATGCGTAGGTATCTTAATTCTAGTTTTCGCTTGTTGTTTTGTTTCCTAAAAGATTTAGGTTTACTTTAGCTACTCCTTATTCACAGGTCACCACCAAGTAGAATAATTGGCAAAAGGAGAAGAACTGAGTTATCAAAGTTTTACACAATGGGGTCAAACATCATAGCTTTGTAGCTTCAAAACGCCGGGTGCCTGTAATTAACAATTTATTCTGAGATATGGTCAAGGTAGTGGGAGATTATTTAGTCATGGATATTCGGTTACTTCATCAAAATTAATTTTTTAAGCGGGCGCTATTTGGGACTCATGAAATATGACACGACATAAGGAGACTTATGAAACCAGATTCCTTTTATAAATCTGGAGAGAGACTTACGGACTGATTGGGGTTAAAATCTACTGAATAGGAGAAAATGTAGCTGAGAAAGTGAGCATAATACATAAATGAGGTGGATACGCTGAACAAAACTAGAAGGAATTGACTGCAACATTAGCAAAATAGTAACTTTCCAATTAAGACAACAGAATTTTATTCAAACCCCCTTCCGCAGCTGACTCCCAAGTTTCCCTCACACTGAAATACATACTTCCTACTCGTACAATAATTAAGAGGTGACAATAATAGAGAGGTGACAACACTAAGAGCAAATGCCACCTCCTCCTGCAATAGCACCGTAAGACAAAGGACACTTGTAAATTGAATATCTAAGGACACAGTTTATCATGTATTTTAGTAAAATCTGTGGAGCAATAATTGCCCATATTAAATAGCTACTACACAAGAAGACGAGTGATAATAAACTCAAAGTTTTGCAAATATCCCTGGAAAAACATAGGTACTTCACTCCTTACTGAAACAGGAGAAAACACAACCACAAGAGAAGTGGGGTCCCTTTTCGCTGGAAATTTTAAAAACAGAATCAGCCATTTAATAGCTTATTTTTTTACTGGCCTTGCCTTACGGTTGTACATCCATCGCAGGGCCGATCACGTGGTGTTCTGGCGAGTTTCCCTATCTCCGTCTTTATCTCCAGTCTGTGCGAGTAGAGCCGTGGGCAAGGCTTCGCTCTCCCGGTTGAATGGCATGCTTTCAATTAAACTATATTCCCCTTTTTGCAGACCTGCCCCAGGGATGGTCCGCGGCATTGCGTTGACGCAACGACTAGCGCGGTAGTTCCTGAAATTAACCCGTAAACATCGGTGGCTCTTCTGGTTTTAACGGGCGCGGCGGTGCGATGATAAATATTTTCTCTCTTTTTCGCGCTTTCCCCGTGAATGTTATGATTAGTTCGGCGATGGCAGACGTTAATGGGCTCGGCCGATTTCATAAACATCCGTTTCCGACTGCCTTGCCGGAGCAAGTCAGTCGTTTGTCCATGTTTTCGTTTGTTTTATGCCCCTCCGAGTCTTGGTTTCCTTGTGCTCCCAGCTGATTCGCTCGCTTCTGTCGCCGAGCATTCCGCAGTAAGTCGTATCTTGTGTAGGTATCCCTCTGAAAGCGTATTGATTTGTTCGGAAATCGGTTCGGATTTGTTATTAATTATGAAAATGAGTGTTAGCGCATTTGATAGAAATTGTGGGGACTAATAATTTATGCCTGCGAAATGAACCATTATTGTTTTTTAGGATTTTTATTCTAAAACATTTATTCTTAAAAATAAATACGTCCTCTGCCATTATTTTTTTATTAAGCTACTGATAAGCTGAAATTTTTCGTTACGTATCTCAAGGCACAAGCTTCTATTAGAGTTTCTCCAATACGACGGAATTTACGAAGTAATGTATTGTGCGAAATACGAATCGCCCCATTTCTCGTATGCGAGTCCAGTTTAGGTCCGGCTGCAATTTGCCGCAAGAGGTTTTAGGCAACTACGAATCAGATTTGGCTCATTGTTACAGTGGGCAGAATACACTTTTTATATCCAATCGCATATTATTGCTAGAGTTTTATAATTTTTAGAATGAGAGACACCGCCTTCCAATTAAGAAAGGAGACCCAAAGTCAGCCGTATCGGACAAATACCAATTATCATACGCAATCATCAATCCGTAGATTGGTTTGGTGCAACTCTCAACTCTGCTCTCCTAACAACCAAAAGCTTCATTCCTTCATATTTTTTTTATTTCAACGTCCTTCATGATTTGTAAAGTGTATTCTATTCTTGGCCTTCCTCGTTAAAATTTCCAATATCTCCTTCCAATATTGTTTTCAATAGGCTGTTTTGTTGAAAAATGTGCCCAATAAGTTTTTCTCTTCTACTTCTCAGGATTTTCATTAAAAAACTTTTCTTTTTTACTCTTCATTGACTTCTTAATTGATTCATAAATACATATTTGATAGAAAATTTGCGGTTTCAGAGTGTATTACGTGAAATTTTTCCATGTTAGGAATGATAAAAAATTCGCATAATTTTTTATCATTCCTCACATATTTTATAATACCACAGATCTATTGTTTCAGATCTAATTTTCTCTGTAGATAGTATTGTCCAGGATCCACTGCATATAGGAGCATGCTCCTAATACATCACATTCATTTAATTAGCAGCGAATAACTATCGCAGTTTTCACCCATTTCCCAAGAACTCCTTGTAATTCAGCTGGATTCTATGTGCGCGCGTTGAGTTACAATATTTTCAGTGACCGTACGCAGTAGCTGCATTAATAAAGTAGCGTAAGACTACAATTATGAGCTAAATACAGGTTACACACGAAGGTCTAATTGAAGATCACTATAACTTCCTCCTAGAGCTCCTTGTATCGCGGGACATGGCCTTATAGTATAAAGAAGCCTAGATTTCGTGTGTTGCGAACATCGTACGGATTAACGCATGATCATAATACTTGAGAGCTAATAGAATATCCATGCTTGAAGCAGGATTCAAAGCCACGTCCTTATATCACCTAGAAGAGCTCGTTAACTACCTGGCTACCGTGGACAGAACAAGAGGTTAACTATGGCAAGGTGAAGCCAAAGAATATATGAATACCTCTAAATTCCATAGTCCAACTAAGCATACTTTCCCCACAACGAGAAAAAATATTAACATTCCGATATAATGGCGAATGGGGACCTCATTAAAACCCAGAAAATTAAGTAACCTTTTGAAAACCCTAATTAATTATCAATTAGTAGGTACAAATAAGGGAAAAACAATCGATTTTCTAAAATTTTGGTGAATAGGAAAGCCCATTAACACCCAGCTAAATACGAAACCATACGTGGAATCTTACTGTTTTTATTGAATTGATAAATTACAGTCGTAAAATATCGTGAATTCAATATATCGGAATTTGGGTGCCTAATTAACGCCCAATTAATTATTTACCAAACGTAGATTCTTTTCCATTACCAATCGTAAGGTACGAATAACCACGCAAACTACATAAAGAAGAGAAGACGAATGGAGAGGAATAGACAGACCGCCAAAGAACAGGGATGGAAGAGAGACACCAAAAGGATGAATATAGAGAGTCAGGATATGAGAAACGCAAGCGGAAATGACAGAAGTAAATGAAGCATTTTATGGATAGGCATAGCGAAGACATTAAGGGATAAAAGCCAACCACTAGTAAGGTGACATAACAGCATAAAGGGTATTCAGGAATGCATTGAGAAATCGCTGAAAATCAGGAATGCATTATTTCGTGGGGTTGGGATTCAATACGTATGTCCAAAATGTCTCAGTATAGTTATGCTTTTTATTTTCTAGGATTAATCTTTGATTTAAGCTCATCGGGCATTCATTGTCCGGGCATACATGTTAAACAGAAACAACCTATTTTCCCTAATAATTACATTGTGAAAACGAGGCAAGAAAAAATAACAAAATAGAGGCAAACACAAAATTGAAATTCAAGGTAAAACAGAAAAAGATAATAAAGAAATGCATAGTAGAATACTGACATGGTTAATATCACTATCGCATTTCAAACTGATCTGCTGAAAATACTAAGCCGAAGAGCATATGGCTGAAGGATAGCAACCCTGTTTAAAATCCATTACCCTAATAGCTTGCCGCGAGAACGTGTGGTAGGAGATGCTGGGACACTAGCCTACAACAGGGAAAAAACCCGTAGAGAGATAAGGAAAAATATAGGAGATACAAAATGGGAGATGGGGAAGTCTTTCAAAGCTAAATTATACGGTTATGCCCGATTTGAGTTTCGCACATGACGTGAATGTTAAGTGGGAAGGAATTTCTAAACCTATCTATTCAGATGTGTATAAAAATTATTTTACTACCATAGCGTTTTCTAAGCCGCAGTAAATGATTAAACATCATCTGAGCCAACCAGTTTTACCTGTGATAGGAATAGAAAAACACAAATGAATCGATGAGTATCGCCAATCCTAATATCCTACCGGCCACGCCCCAGGGCAGGGGGAGGTGTGAGGTGGCAGTACCGTGCACCCGAGGAGACCCGGTGAAATGGACGCTGGCTGACCATCCCTTCTCCATTCTCGAGGGATTATCCGTTTAAATTATTTGCACGCCTTTTACGACCCGCGGGCGGACTAATGGCGATTACCGTCGGGCTACCAAAACCCACCCATCCCTCGGCTCCCCGGGATAATCCTTCTGCGGTCGGCGATGATTACTCACGGCTCGTCTCCCCACCGCTTAATTGCACTCGTTCCTGATCCATTTTCGGTGCTCGTTCAACGTTTCCTGGGAGGAAACAGAATTTGGTCGAGTCTTTAATGCACGAATCGTCTTAGAATACCAAATTACGTGAGGTGGCTCCAGCCCGCATATGACCACTTGCCCGCATCACGCAAACCTTCTTCGATGACTCTGGCCGTTTACATGTCCAAGCATTCACCTACAGCCATGAGCAACTAGTGCACGAGTAATTTCAAGAACTATTACATGACTTAAGCCTTTAACTCTAACGTAAATGTGTGTTACCTTTCAATAAAATTTTTCCTGAGCCAAACATTTCACATTTTGTGTGTTAAAATGTGAAAAGTGATAAAATATTCAAGTCCCGGTTCTGGTATTTTTTTGAACGTCTGGTAAAGTAAGTAGTTTACGTAATCTCAGGTTTTAAGGAGTGATTGATTTCTTAATCCTACGAGCCAGGTTATGAAAGAACATCGTGCAAGGATTCTACTTTTAAAATCTACTTAAATTTAAATAAAGTGACAAATTACAATAGTAGCCAGGAAAAACCAATTAGGAGGTAACAGACCCAGAAGAATATGAACTACAAATTAAAGAACATCATCGTAGATCCTTAACTGAGAGCAAAAAAATATGATGAAGTGTACGAAAATAAATAGTAAAATTAAAAATAAAACGTTCAAAATATTTCTTCAGAAGCAATTTTGAATTAAAATTACCTCGCCTTGGTTTTGTACTATCATTGTCACTTTGTTGGGTGTGAGGAGGCCACTCTAAAAATAAATAGTGAATTTTTGGCGATCCATGCAGACTCGCTTATTTATAGAACTATAACTCTGCTCTCTATTTATTATATTTTTCTGTGAGAGATCAATAATTAATAGCCAAATCAAATGACTGACTAACAAGATAAGGAGTATTTAGGACAGTGTCTTGTGATATAGACAACTTCCTCGTACTCCCATTTCACATTTGAACGGAGAATTCAGGAAAGATTGTTCTCTTACAGCGTAGAACGAAAACATCTCCAGCGCACAACAAAAATTAACTAGGTTCACAGCACTGCTTCAATAGACCTTAACACCTCTGAGAACGCTAAAAATGTTTCCGCGAACAATTCTCTCACACCATCATCTTCAAACGCGATACGCAGCAGAATCACGGCCAGCTGCACTTTTTTATAATCCTATCCTTGCAGAAAAACCATCGGTAAATGCCTTTATTTGGATGCTCTCCACGTCGGGAGAGTTTCATCACCCTTTGCGTCTTTCTGGGTCGGCCTTTCAAAGCGGATTATCCCGCCGGCCATCACAACCGCGGCAAGACAGGACGTTCAAAGAGGTGTCTCTCAGAGCAGAGCGACCGCCCTCTTAGCCTCTACCTTGTCCCCCATCTTACAGCAATGCGGATTTAAAATTTCAGATGGAAAAAAGACCCAGATTAGCGCTCCGGAAGTTGCTTTTTTAGGTGAGAAGCATTATGAATACGTAACTATGACTGGCGGTGATGCTTGAAATTTTTGTGCACAAAACATTCCGTTATAACTTGGAAAGTTTAAGAAATATCTAAATGAGCCAGGTCCCATCAGAAAAATAAAACTTAAAAAAATAAACTGCCGTCTTGTTTCCACAACATCATAATAAACCTATGGGTGTAAGATCACATGTCACCGCCAGCCTGAAATTAGTGCAGCTCAAAGTGAAATACTGAGAAGAGTTAGCGAGTGGGTTTATTTGAAAGCACGTTGATCATTTATGGGATTAAATCACAAAACGAACCGAGTTCAAATATATTTAGAAAATCTGGCAGATTTCAAATGTAATATATTGACATATTTGTGCATATCCATAAAAATATTTAAGCATCTCCGAAATAAGAAAATTACGCCTATAGAAAAAAGTAACAGGATAATAGAAGCATGGGTTCTCAATCTGAGAAGCCCAAAATACCATTCACGTAAAGTTGCAGAAAATTTTGGTTTCGATAGGCACTCAAAGCCACAACTAAGTCAGCGCCTACCAAATGAGTGCATGCAGTATAAATGTTCATTTCGTTTATTCCTTTAATGCCATGTATTAATTTAACTTACGCACATCACCGACTCAAAACAAGCCGATGGTAGTGTCCCGGACACTACCAGATAACTTTTCTTTCATTTTTATCACGCATTCCGGGTCGGAGAGTTTCCACAGCTTTGGCTCCATCGCGGACCGGAGTGATGCTTTAAGAGGGCAGGAACAAGGCATTGGGGGGACATGTACACACCGACGGAGGGACGTTTTGGGTGAAACTCGTAATTCCAGTATAAGCGGGATGCAAGAGAGCGGTAGATGGCGCATGCACCACAGCAACCAGACCTATTTCTAGAGCTGTGAAAGCGCGGAGATTTCCCGCGGTGCGTGAATCTTGTGCGGGTGGACATATTCCTCAGATTTCATTCCTCACTCCCAGTTTCAATTCAAAGTAAACGGTTGTTATGCAAACGAAAATTTGGTCAGTGGCACGTTCCGGCGAGTTCACGGCACCCACCGACTAGTTCCACCGTTTTTACCCCCAGTTGGAGGTGCACGAATTCAACGTTGCTACTCGATGTCAATCATCGGCTCAGGAAGTGAGGTCAACGTTAAATTATGACAGCAGTAGAATTTCGAAGGGGACACCATACTAAACAAGACGAGTACACTGGGAAAACTTTGGATTATCATACACCTCCCGCCCAAGGGAAAATAGTATAACTGACTGAATAACAAAATATAGAAAAATCTGCTCCTACAGTAATTTCAATTTAAATTCGAAAGGTAATAAATTATAAACTCATTACAGGGAGGTATTGGCAGTGATTCAACGCTGCACCAATGCTCACTCTCACTCTAACCAAAGTACTGCTTCTTCTCGAAATGAACAATCAGAACATATTCAAAAGAATGAATATGATTTACTTTTCCACGATAATAAGCTTACTTTCTACCAATAATTTTGTAGATCTACTGAAAACAATGTCCGGATCGTCGAGCTGTTATGCCATGCATTAGAAACTTGAAAAAATATCCACTTTTCCGCTAAAATTCCGTTTTCCGTAAAGTCCTACAACAGAAGACAATAAATCTTTTACACAAGGTAAACTGACTTTTACCAACTTGGGCATTAGCGGAAAACTGAAAAAATAAACTAGACAAATAGGATTTGAATCTGATATCGTTCCAGAGGCATGTATATAAAAAACCTTCATATACTGTCCATGCAAAAATTTGAGATAACCGAGATCGTCAGAAAAAGCGTAGTTTTTACTGCAGATTAAACAGCATATTCACATCGAACGTTTACAACTTGAAAACCAATTATTCATCTTGCGTGAATGTTTCAACGATTTAAAACGTATCTATACTAAGTATACATATGTGTTCATTACTTTCTCCATCATTCAATATATATCTATGAAACAATGAAAGGAAGCTTTATGTAGCTTTGAAGGATATACCTGTGAGTACATATGCATGCAAGAAAAATGCTGAATCAGTAAAATCAGTACCCAATTTTATAAATCGTTTTACACTCTTCTATAACCATTATTTACGAGGGGATGAGAAAATTTTAAATCACGTACGCACTAGATGAAAGCCTACCCAACGAATATATAAACGCAAAACTTTTTCATTCGTTCCTCTATATAATAGCAACTTTTTAGTAAATTCTACGGGGCGGACTCGGAAGCCATACATTATACCAATCGAAATGAGAATTAGAAATTTTCAAAACAGAAAAGAAAAGAGAGAAGCAAAAGAGTGAAGAGTTGAAGTAAGAGGGAGAGGGGAAAGAGGGCGCTTGGGGGAAAATTGGAAAGAGAACTTGGGAATTGGGAGGATAAGCAGGAGGGATGAAGTGGGAGGCAGGTGATGGGGATTAGATGAAATGGAAGACAAAAAAATGAGGGAAGCGGGAAGAGGGTAAAGAAAAAATCGAAAGGGAAAAGACGCCTAAGTTGGGAAGTGGAAAAAGGAAAGGGCTAGAGGAAGGGTGAAATACGGCACACGACAAAATCATAGGTATTTTACAGGATACAGGTCTCATGAATGTCAATTTAGTGAAATATTATTGAATACTGTGTATGACACGCGTTGCATTTCCTCTCTCCACATAAACTAAGATTGTTAAAGAAAAACCCTTTGTTTTATACCATACTTGAGTTATGAAAAAAAATGTTGCAGGGTGTCAGAGAAAATAGAATGCAGTGAATTTTAATATGTGACACGATATTGATGGAAATAAAAAAGACAGGAGTACCTACTTATTATTCAGATTGACTATTTTCGCAATGGCATTACAAACTGACTTAGTCCGGGAACTTAATAAAATACAAAGGAAAGCTGCGCGATTCGTCAAAAACAGCTACGGGCGTACTGACAGCGTTACACAGATGTTAAACGAATTAGGCTGGGAACCGCTAGAGACTCGGAGGCTGCGCGCTAGGCTTAGATTGCTTGAACAATTGAGAATAGATATCTTTCAGAGCGACACGGAGAACATCATATTAGAACCCCACTATATTTCCAGGTCCGATAGAAACGATAAATTAAGAGAGATATTTTGCCGAACGGATAGGTATGGGAATTCGTTTTTCCCCCGAACAATAAGGGACTTCAATAAATGCTAGGCGCAATTACATTAGAGCGTTTCCTTTTTATCTTTAAGCGGCTGGTGTCCTAACACCCCCCGCCACACGCCTATTGAGGCGGCTTGCGGGGTAATATGTAGATGTAGATGAAACTGACGGCCGTATTCATAGATTTCATGTCAAGGCTGGAGTTAAAAGGTTTACCTTAGTCCGGTCTAAGTGTGGTGTAAAACAGATCTAAAACTTGGTATTCATAGATTGATTTTTGGGAGATAGCCTCAGGGACTAACGTAGTCCAAGACTTGCCTACTGCAAGGGGATAGAATGTTAGGCAATATCGCTTCGTCAAGTAGCAGGGTATTTCTCTGAATTATTAACTGGTTTTCAGCGTCCCGCGAGGAGTAGAGCGTATTTACAAACCCTTTTCCCTCAGTTCTTGCTTCTAGGGACTTCTGGTTGTTGCTTGCTTACTTAAATCGGAACTGACATCGCGCAGTACGGTACGTGCATTTAATCGGACTGTAGCCACGGTACACGCAATGTAAATGTAAATAAAATCAATAGAAAATTCTGACATTCTAGAGCACTCAACGGATCCACATAAGATCCAATCGTACCATTTGCTGCGAAGTTAGCGGAGTTTTACAATTTTTCAGAAATATTTTTGATCCAATCGTACCATTTGCTGCGAAGTTAGCGGAGTTTTACAATTTTTCAGAAATATTTTTAATACTAACAATTGGTTATCTGAAAACTTAATACATCCGTCTTCCTGATTCAAACGTTCAAGTCAATAAATTTAAATTAACAGAATACTGAGCGCTCAAACATGGGCTATCAGTTTATACGTGTCAAAAACCGTGACTTTCTGCAAATAAAATTTAGTATAAGTACAGATAAGTCGACATACAGTTTTAATGTACATCAATTAACGTAAAAATAAACAAGGTTTCAGGTAGATTTTACTGCTCTTAGCTCTATTTCGTCGTTTAGAAGATATAGAATCTCAAACTCTGGTATTTCGGTTCATTTCACAGACAGTAATAATACTTCCCTTTAAACTATCCGAAACGAAGAGAAAACTCAAGGTAAATCAAAGAATACCTTCTACAATCACTACACTACACCACAAAAGGTGAAGAGGAAATAGCTAGTGAAGCTAAAACTCATCGTTAAACTATAATTCCATAGGTTTAACTTTCTCCGGTATAAACCTACCGGAGCTAGGGTCGGTCAGCGCCAAAACGATAGTAAGAGTACGGGTTTAACATCAAACCCGTACCAAAACAAACCCTACACCCTCAACTCCAGGGTGACATACCTTAGTAGTGATCTCCTCTATCTGAAGAAGGGCCTAAGCCCAAAAGCTACTCTAAGCAGGGGACACTGTCGTCAAGGATAATCTGCCAGTGAGTGTCCACTAATTTACTTACCTATCTATCCTTCCCCAAACTCAACGCCTTATTGCTAATACACACAAACACACATTATATATATATAAACATGTTCGTGGAAAATCACACACGCGATAATTTAAATAAACTTTGCCACAGGTGGGGCGGAATTAAATATAGAAACACAAAAAGGAAGAACACTCACAATATACGTTCTGATATTTCAGCAGCCGAGCTGCCTTTCTCACAGAAGGAAGGATACAGAATCAGAATGATTCTGTATCCTTCCTTCTGTGAGAAAGGCAGCTCGGCTGCTGAAATATCAGAACGTATATTGTGAGTGTTCTTCCTTTTTGTGTTTCTATATTTAATTCCGCCCCACCTGTGGCAAAGTTTATTTATATATATATATATATATATATATATATATATATATATATATATATATATATATATATATATATATATATATATATATATATATATATATATATATACCCAATAAGGAGTCACAGGCGTGACAGGTAAAAACATAGTGACACAAACAAAAGAAACTCACACGAATGGTTGTTTAATTTTCGACAGCAATCAACTGTCTTCTTTTAGAAAAGTTTTCTTCTCTCCTTACCCACATCTGCATCCAGTACTCTCTCCAGTTCGGAAGAAGACAGTTGCTTGCTGTCGAAAATTAAACAACCATTCGTGTGAGTTTCTTTTGTTTGTGTCACTATGTTTTTACCTGTCACGCCTGTGACTCCTTATTGGGTATATTTTCACCACGTGTGAACTTCGTCGATTGATAATATATATATATATATATATATATATATATATATATATATATATATATATATATATATATATATATTAATGAGTGCATTCATCCCCATCTCTATAAGCAACAATTCAAGTGACTACAAATAGATTAAAAAAACTGTTCTCGAGGAATCCAGCGAGGATGGTTGCGAATCCCAGACGAGCGAATCACGACGCGACATTCACGGCGTCTCGGCATTCACGGCGTCTCGGCACGCTCAGCATTCCCAAAAATAGGACACCGGAGGGCTGGATGGGAGAATGGGGGGGGGGGTGGAGAAAGGGGATAAGATTTCGCAAAATGACAAAAGAGGAAAGGAAGGAAGGTTGAATGCGCCGAGGAACGTGGGTCGCAACGGGGGAAGTTTCCATCTGGGAACAAGAGAAGATGCTGCAAAATGTTCATGGCAACTCGCGCTACACATTTATACACACTAGATATTAAATTCTTGCATTGCACCCAATGTAAAAACATTTTACTTAGAACTGTTTGGGATGCCAAACTGCAATAAACGTACCGAACTCCATGTCCATGTAATTTTAATGTCCTTAATATTCATAGCATTTAATGTCGATCGGAGGTAAACTCCTTTACATGACGGACATGATACTTCATTTCATGCAGCAGATACACAATTTCCAATTCTCATAATTATAGAATGCATAGAATTATAGAATAGAAATATAGAATAATAGGACTGCTACTCTTGTGAAGAACAAATTCATTATTAACAACATAGCAGGTTAAGCTAACTACGTAATCTGAGATATAAAACTATTCATAAAACCTGGTTGGTATTTCTCGTTACATTTAAGCAGTCACGATACATTTTGTCATAACGGCAGTCATCACATATAACCAACCAACCAAACAATTTTAGTACCGGCTCTATCTTCTCTTAATAGTTGTTCTACCACTAATTGTAAGGTCAAAAAGAAGGAAAGGCATTCAGCGCCATCCATAGTAATGAATGGAACTCATAGAAATAATGTCCCGTCCTTTTCAATCATTTCACTGTTATTCTTCGTGACTCACATGTGCGTGGGTCTGTTCTTTTGTCTACGTGTTCAGCTGCTTGGAGGATATAAAAAAATGAGGCGGCATTCCGCTTAGTCTCTAAGTCAATTCCACCATCACAACTGGGAGTTTGGGCCTCAGTCTGGTTTACGTTTACCGTGGCCGCGTTTGAATTCCGTCAAATCCGCAGGCAATCATATGCTTCGCGTCTGATAGGCCACGCCAACTCGGCACAAAAACTTCCCATGCTCCCGTTCTTGCTTCACATTCGATCATGAGCGTTCATGGCCATGCATCCTCCATTTCATTTTCATATCCTAAATTGAGTTTTCGCAAAGCATCAGCAGACTACGTTTGGTCGCAACTAAACGCTATTTTGAAGATGGCTATGATTAATTCCCCAGTTCTTCGTATCGTGGGAAAACTATACGAGAGTTAACACGTGAGAACTTGTGAGCGATACATTGTTGTGGACAAAATTTCCGAGAAACTTATACCTTAGGCCTTGCACGAGAGAAAGAAGGGTACGAGAATGAGTGTGGGTTGCTGGACGAGGAGAAGACCAAGGGAATCAGAGAAGGGTCGAAGGGACGACTACTCCCTCTCCAACCAAGAGCCGCAAATGCAAATGATGGGAACGCTTTGGTATACCTTAGACGCGCCGGGACCCGGGCCGAATCCATTATGATAATGACCGCGGGGGAAGGGGCGATGGCACACGGCTCCCACTGCCTCCCCAGTTACCAGAGGCCGATGAATGAATGTTTGTGTGTGTACGGTATAGGAGTTTAAAGGGAGGCATTTACGCCGCGGGTGGTATCGGGAATCCGCTAGCCGGCTAGGCGGGGGGTATAAGCGGGGAAAGTGTTTGGGTGGGTCGGTGGGAGGGGATAGGCGAGGGAGTGTGGGTTGTTCCCCTACCACGGTCCCGGAGCCATTAGGACCCACCGAGGGAACGAGCGAGGACGTATACAGGGACGGTGTGGGACGAGAAGCAGGGGTCTTGTGGGGCTATTTACATCACTCGCGACGCGTCATCGAGTACAATTTTGCCCCATCGACTGGCGAGAATCAATATATGCGATCGGCCAAACGGGGTCGCAATACCGTTGGGTGTCCACGCGCGTTAAACCACGCGACTTCCTCCAGTGGAACGCTGAGGCAGAAACACGAATGGGAATCCGCGATGGGTAAAAAAATTATGTATATTAACACCATCGCGCCCTCTCTCACTCCCCGGACGAAATGCGTTAAAATGTTCCAGTGGGGTGCGAGTGGCAGGGGCAACGAAATTACGCGGTGACCACACAAGTCGAAAAAGTGTGAAGATATCGATGCGAAGCGCGGATCAAAGCGATGAAATAAAATACAAAAAACGGACGTAAATTTGAATTATCATGCGGCTTAATTCGATACAACATGTCGTAAAATATTTATCCCGGAGCGCACTTTTTCAATTCTGAAGTTATTTTGAACTTTTATGCGTAAAAATTAGTATCCTCGGAGTTCTGAATCTATTAAATTTGACTTGAATGCGCTGAATAATAGCGCAGAGGTGGATAGAGTTACGGAAGGTTTCAGGTTGAACATGGATATCACGCCTAAAATATTTTGTACACCCTCCTGAATTGCTTACTTTGATCAATCAGTTGAAAAATATATTTCACTATTGTTTTTGGGGAAATAAATTGTTTTTCAAATTGAGTGTATCCAACTCATTCAAAATTATGTTCTACACAAATTCTAATTTGGAAAAAATATTTTAGCTGCAATAAAAGGAAAATATTTACCATTCAGATGTTGAAGGTTCCTTCTCATGAAAAAATTAACAATTGACAATGTGCCTAACAAGAGAATCCTTTGATATGTAGAGCGACACTACCTAGCAATTCTTAAACTAGAAATCTAAATAACTACCAAAAGCTTATATATGTCTATGGTTTTCATCCGTGGACGCGGTTAGCTGAATTTCCGGTTAAGGGTACAAGCGATGTCCTTATCTTTAATCCCGAAATATACCGAAAACTGCTTCACCGTATTAACTTCGGCATTGAAATTTGTGCGCTCCAGGAAAAATAATTTCCCGTATCCCATGGGCGTTATTCCAGAAGTAAAACTAATCTCCAGAGCTTACTCCTGTGAAACACAATGCTTACAAGAAGAGCAACTCTCTCGATCAGCTTTCGATTGGGGCTTTCAACAGTTCTTGCTGCCAGTAATCAATGAACCCACAAAAGCTCAACATACTAGAAGATTACAAGTTCAGTTATCTCGCTATGACTCTCCTTCAAAAACCAGACAAACATTAAAATGCGGCTGTCTGTGATCATGAAGACACATCACCATATGAACCAGAAGGATAAGGAAAAAACGAGAAGGACTGAATGGAAGAATATAACACAATCAACAAACGACATCCACGGATGTTTCAAGAACTAAAATGAAAACAATAGCATGTGCCCTGCAAATAGCAAGGCTGCGCACATACCTCCCCTAAACACCACTCTAGACAGCGCCACGATTGCGCGCTGTGATCGTCTTTTGTTACCTCATGCTCCCCACGTGGATCAACTCCCTCTTGATCCAAGTCTTGTCATCCTCGAAGAATGCCATTGCCGGACACTACACGGTCCAAAAATACTCTCGGGCGGGGAGAAGACTTCTTTCGAAACCCACACGCGCTCGCTGGCTCCCGGAGCCCGTGACCCCTACAAGGCACCCGCGATCAAAGGCCTCCCGAGCAAGAAATCACTCCCGATCACGACCCACAGCCCACGGCTCCTCGCAAGAGACTGAACGCGAGGTCGACCTCAGCGCCCTCGGAGAGGGCTGCGACGCAACCGTCAGTCATTCCATCCACCCCCTCTCATCCCACTCCCCCCTCCTATCCCACTCCCCCCTCCTATCCCACTCCCCCCTCCCATCCACCAACTCCTCCACACAACTACTGTACCCTCCCTCCCGTCCCACAATATCACTCCCCCCTCTTTCGACCATTCCTTGCAAGCAGGGGATCCCGACATCCAACCCCGGCCGAGCCTCCTAGTGCAGACACCCATTCGAACGCATCCGAGATCCTCCGCGGCAAGAGCCGGGCCGTGGGCAGAGCAAGTAAGCCTCAGTACACTCCCGCGCCCACCTCCCCAACTGGGCCGGTAAACACAGCGGGCCGTCCAGGGGTTTTAAAGACTCGAAGCCCGCGGACGTACCGGCGGCACAATGGGAACGAGCCTGGGATTGACAGCTTTTCATGCGCCCGTTGAACGATTGATTGTATTGGCCGTTCCAAAGAGTCGCCCGAATTTACACAGCCAAGCATTGCGATAAGAAAGGAACGATTTACGCGGCTTAATGAGTCACGGATGCCAAGCACTAGTACTGGTGTTCGATGGGCCGAACGCATGCTAATAAATCCCTTTTGTCCACCGCCGGGTTCAATGTCCAACCGGACGTGTGCACCTCCTACACGGTTCGATATGGAAAACTTACTGCTTGGAGGCGCAAGCGACGAACGTCTACGCCAACGTGCACTAATTCACTATTGTCCAGTGACCGTTTCGCTTGTGGCGGCACACTGAGGTCTGCGCCAACGTAAGCGACCGCTGGTCCTCGCGTGTCAGCTCGGCACATCCATGAGGCACCTCAGCTCTGTCAATACACGATTCCAAACACTCAAATATCTCCCTGATGTTGAGAAGGATTCAATACAAGTGGCTGGAAAGAATATCACTTACACAAAACTATGGACTTTACAACGTAATCAGGACGCAAGCGTCGACGAGAAGGAAAAAAAATTTCAACAGGAGAGGCTCAACAGATTATTCGTATGATTACCTTTTGAAGCACGACAACTTACTGTAGATACAGATTAAACAAATGGGAAAGTTTCAAAGAGCGAGAATGAAACTGGGACAGCAGCATAATGAAAAATATAAAGTACGGTTGAAGATTGGATTGCTGTGGTGATGAAAAACCTGGCTTCCCATTCCGAAGGCCAGGGTTTGAATACCGGCAGTAGTGGACGTTTTTCAGTGGAATCCCATTTCTTACTTAGTTGCAATGTGGCGGACTCTTCCAAGAAAATACTATGGCCAACGATTGTGACGTTAAACTGTGAATCCCTTATCACCATTTATCAATAGCAGGCTTATTTCAACGCCAGGTTCTCCACCCTTCCCTCATTCCCCAAATCACCCTAATCCTTAACAATCAACACGCCTATACTACTTGGCGCAAACGACAGCTGTCGGTCGCTTTCTAAACAATCAATCAATGAAGTAAAGTCACAAGAAGAGACTGAATAATAAGAGAGTGGAAAGAATCAAACCAATTCTAAAATTATTGACTATGTATCTAATGTGGAAAGAAAAATTAAGAGGATAGATTCCGAAGACAATTTTGCGGAGAAAACCCACATCGCTTTGGCTATTTGGGTAAATTCATACAAGTTTACAGAAGTCTGACGAAACTGAGACATTTCTCCATCAATACATTTCACAACGAAAAAGAACTCTTGATTATTTCCGCATGCTTTGTAAGAGAATTTGTTCTGCGTACGATGTAGTGCACATGCTACTTAATATTCAAGCTTTCTTCTTACACATTCCAGGCAATGGTTTTTAATGCACAGCACTATCGCAAGTTATTTTACTGGTGCCAGATGAGAGAAATACGTATAGGACATGATTCCGTCCCATTCAGGATGAGGTGAGTAGATTTCATACGTCTTGCAATTAAAATGAGGTATGTTAAACCCCTATCTCCAAAAATTAGTTTAAATTAAAAGACGTTTTCTAATGGCTTTGAGACAACTTTACATTTCGATGATAAATAAAATCATGAGGGCACTGAGGAGTTACTACCACGATAACACAATGAAATTATCTAAATACTTTGACATTTTTGACCCTGAATTAGTAAAAATGAAGTATTTCGATAAGATGTTATTTTTCCTTCATGGAAAGAAAGTATTCAAGTCAAAAGATTAAGTTTCACCAGTTGTTAATTTTTCAATGTTGATAAAATAGAACATTCATGCAGATTACGGCGGAGGAAGATTGAAAGGAAGGAGGGCTACAGTAAATTGATAATAAAAAGGATTTTATTGTTTATACTGTAGAATAAAGATCACCAGGTTAAATTTCGAGAATCAATGAAAATGATATAGGATATTTAGAAAGTTAATAGAAATTCATTACTTGTTTAAGCTTAAAAATCGGCATGTCACCCACAGAACAGTTTTTGAATTCTATTCAACATATCACCGATCCTTTTATGCAAAAATTGACATTCAAGCTGCCATTGCAATTATACTAAATAAATAATTCGCTTGCTATCAGAGGTTGCTGTAGGAAATTAATCCTTTTACAGATAAAAAAATATTTATTATTTTTGAAAATATACAACAATACCATTTACGTACATAAAAATACCACATGAAATACTATTGCAACAAAATTTAATATTGCTATATAACTGTATCCCTTTTCATCTTATACTACCGGTTGAAACAGTACACAAAACGTTGTCATATTCCGCTTTTGTTCAACGACGCTGACTCACTAAAGCGAAGCCCGTCACTGACGTGTCCGGAGAACAATAGAAATAAATACCCTTCGTGATTTCAAAGGGTTTACAAAACATTTTAATTGCATGCTTTGTAATAACTTCACTAAAATAACGCAATCAGGAAAGATCATTATTCATTTTCGAAAAGTGAGGATATTGTTAACCACGAGTATAAATATAACTCCGCGTTTTTTCCTATTGGATGACGTTAAATTTAATCGATGCTTTCTAGCACAAATTAGAGGGTTTCACACAAAAGCTCTTTTTTATTGCGACATTATTCCACGCAGATACCTACGAATGGTTTTTTAAATTTGAAAAATAGATAATACTCACCCTATTGTAAAATATATTTTTTAAATTGTAATTGCACCGATACTTTGTAGCACAAATTAGATATCACACAAAAGCTCTTTTACTGCAAAATTATTCCACGTAGATACCTACGAATGGTTTTTTTATTTGAAAAGTAGATAATACTCTTGTTTTGTAAATTACCTTTTTTAAACCAATAAAAATGAACCATGTAAAACATATTAGAGAAAATAAATGGGCACTCATATGAAAATTATTCCGTGCATTTATATTCAATCTAAATATTTAGTGGACAAGTGCATCTGAGAACAATCATGGTTTCTTTAATAGAATAAATGAATAATTCCTAAGTCAAAACGAATTTCCTAAAAGTTCGCTAATCATTTCTAACTTCCGAGAAAGACTAACAATAACTCCATTTAATTTGCCCGTCACCCTCGTAAGAATAGATTCGTGTTCCACCTTTAACCCATTCAGTCGCAATCAACGCCTCTGAAAATTCTTCAGCATGCACAGATCGGTCGACGCCTCTTCCCCTGTAGACAATCATCATTTTGCTTAAAAAACCTACAGATCGTAATTTGTTTAATTAATCTGGCACCTACCCTTGTCTTAGCAGTGGCGAAATCCTCCCAATATCCAACCCCGGAATTCCAACCATGCGCAAATGGAGAACCGTAACGGCCCAGCGCAGAACGGAACTAATCTCTCCTCTCGACCATTTCCGGCTCCTTTAAATCTTAGCTTCACAACCCGCCCCTTAGAACCCCATCCCAAAGGCATTATGTCTCAAGCCTCTCGAGCATCTAACGAGTTTCAGTCGCCAACAGTCACGATGCGTACGCTCTCCGTTAAAAAGTTGACCAAACTATAAATGAAGTCCGAGACCTACACAGTACTTAGAGAGCGTAATATTTGAATCTAGAGGGTCGACTTAAAACGGGACCCATGAGCGCCACTCGGGATCTGAGCCCCTTTGATATCTCCGTGATTCTCTTCTAGTTGGATGCGTTGATGAACAAATAATGACGTCATCGGGTTGAAAAGAGAAATCCGAAAGCCAAAAAGATTAACAAAAACATCCATATCGTTTTGCGGAAAATGAAAGGTCAATGAACCGGTGAAATAACAGAGGAACTAAAGCAGATAAATTGGGGGAAGAATACAAAGGACAAAATATCTATGGAGGGAAATGATCCCAAAAGGAGTTAAAGGACATGCAAAGAAAAACAGGCCGTCTCTTTGTCATTTCCACGACAAACACCAATAATCAGGTCTCCATAACGTTCCACTGCATTTTATGAATGGTTCCGTACACTACGGACTGCAGAATATTATCAAACCCGCTCACCCTAATTCAACGTCATGTCCCTCACAATTCCTGGTCACTCAAGCACGTAATGGAGACAGTTAAAGATATTCGTATCGAAGCGCGTGTGGACTAGAGCAAGCATGCAGGGAAAACAAACTAAGCCCGGCGCCACTTCATGAAATGTTGACATGTAAATGATTAACTAAAGTAACGTAAAAAGAATGATTTTGAATCATGATTCATCACGGTATGAGAGTTCCAAAATGCAAAATTTTTCCCTCTTCTTACCTTTTATACTACACCGTGTTATTGTGATGATCATTCATGCGATATGTTCAATTTGCTGATTTAATGAGGAACAAGTTATCCATTTTATCTATTCATGATGACCTAGTGCGTTTAACTTCATTTTAAATATCATCTACTCACGCTTTCAACCGAATTTCGCGGTGCACGGAGAAAATTATTGACTTAGAAAATTTAGTCTAACTTTAACTTCCGTAGAAACTTGACTTAAATGAGGTTGCTTAACGATTTGCTGAAGGGAAAGAATCTCAGCGAAGTGGAACGGGAAACAACAAACATGGACATCGATCGGTACTCGAATATGTACACGATGCTTTCAACTCTTGATTGGCAGAGATTGTTTGCGCTAAACTGGCTGATACTCAGTAGATTACTGCGCAGGTGAAGCCCATCACAGAAATTAGGAGTGGAAGCTGTTAATTTCGAGAAAATAAAAAAACGTAATCACTTGATCTGCATGCTGGATGACTTAAAAATGTGTAAAATTATTCCGTATTTCCACGCCAAGTTGTGCAATCCGGCACGATTTTCAGCGAATTTTTCCTGTTTCCTACTTCCCTCCAAAATACGTTGGCCTATATTATCACACTTCTGCAGGTGAATACACAATATAATAACTTTAACTTTAAGCTAGCTGTAGCGAGATATCACTTCACATATAATTCAATGAAGCAGACCTCATCAATTAGAAATTTACCTCATATTTATATTAATACCAAAGTATCAGCCACTTCCCGATATATTTGAAAAAAAAATAGAAGTAGTTTTATTATGAGGTATATTGCGGCAGTGCGCTCTAGAAAGGCGTTGTTTAAAAAATGAGCAAATTCTGACACACATATGGCATTAGTAATGTAACTATCCGTTATTCGTATGTTTTCTCAATGATTTTTAGCAAGAATTTACGGCAATATATTTATAAATTAACAAAAAGATGTCGGCCGTGAGGCTTAAAAAAATGTCGAGTGTTTCAGCCTCAAATTTAAATATTTAGTTGGTTGCAGAGTTTTAGATATTTAAACGTTTTTTTGCGTCATTGATGTTTCTTCATGCTTCTTAAAAGTGCTTACATTTATTAAATTAGGACATTCTCTCCATGATGACTACAGAAAATTCTCATTCATACCATCTCACGACCCGCGATTGTTTCACTAAAGAATGCTGGACGCCGTGAACATCCCCCTCTAACTTCCCTCCACTCCTGTAGCAGGCACGCTGCGCGCAGGGTAGTCAAAAGTAAAAAAATAACACACAGCTTCTACCCATTCACCCGCAGTGACCGATTTTCAGGAAATAAACTCATAAGTCCCAAAATCGTTCACACGGCATGCAACGAGTTTTTGCGAAGGAAAGGGAAGTGAAACCCACTCAGCTCTCGTAGGAAAATCTAAGGCGGCGAACCCCATCTGTACCTACACGTTTTCTTTGTACCTCGTCACATGGAACTCCATCGACTTTCCACCTACTCGTACTACTGCAATTCCCAAAGCATTTCACAAGTGGCGTGAGCCGCACGTTTGCTGGACTTCCTGTGAGTTAACACGTTGAGCGGAGGGATATCCATTCGACCATCAGCTGTTGTTTTCGTCCGCCTAGGACGTCTGATGATGAAGGACTACTGGACGTCTGTTAATGTATTTATACCTCTAATTACGATATCGCCACGGCAGATGTTGTCCCACATCGACACCGGTAACGGTGTCGTCAGTCCATTCGCTATACTCTTTCCAATACAAATTTTTCGGAATTGGCTGAGTTATGCCACGAAGTAATACTGAGTTATATTACAGAGTACTATTAATAATAATTATACCATCGATATCACGGAGACACCTGAGTCCAGAACTACTTCAAAACGGATAACACTTCGTAGCATAGGGGATAGCCCTCTATATGACTGCTCAATGGCTACACCTTTTTTACGACGCTACGAGACCACCCCTTCCTCTACACATGGATCCACGACTTCACACTAACTCCTACCTAGGCATGGGTGGAACTCACAAAGTAACGGTATTTTTTCATGAGTATTAAAAAGCAATAATACTACTCGCCCAGCAGTACCAAGGAAAAAATGCCGGTATACCGGTATTTATGTGATTGATTAAATATTTTAATTAATTACACCCTAATTTTACGGTTTCACCCTAATTTTACGGTATTTCGGCAAATTAGAATATCAGTCCAAAAAGGATACACAGAAATGTCCATCAATCGGCATTTTTAATGAACATTCACGGGGAATATATCTCGGCTATTTAGTAAATACATTTTATTTGACACTGTATGTTTGCGCTCGTCGCTCTTTGTTGGAATGATTTTAAATCACATGAAGACCGATCGGTATTGTTTTAATGTTGTGGTCAGGTAAAATCCCCTGTTCTAGTGATCAATCCTTGCGGTCGCACAAACTTTTAACTTATAGGAATAAATATTTGTATTTAGACGGTTAAAATCATCGATTGCCTGGTGTTCGGCATGCGTCAAAAAATTATACTTACCTATTATATCAATTCTAATAACAAACATATCTCAACTTCACGGTGATGTAAATTTGAAAAAAAAAAACAGACATATTACTAGAACATTTGAAAATTAGTGTAGTTAGTAAATTTTCGTAGTTCCGTTAGTTGACGCAAGATGACAGCGCTGTCTAAATACCGGTATTTTTAGTACCGGTACCCTCGGTAGTACCGATTTTAAGTACTGGTCGGTACTACTGGATTAAAAAAATAGTATCGGTAATACCGAATACCGCTATTTTTTGCACATCGCTACTGCTACCAGCTCCGACGCATTTTACAAGGGGTGTACGCCCAAATCCTGCGCTCACTCATTGAACTGACACACTGGGGAATACGGAAATTGAACAGATTGCGGGGTGGACACAGGAAGAACGAATTTAAGGAGGGAGGGGGAGCATGAATCACTCCAATCTTTTTGGCGGGCCCCTCTTCTTTTCCACTTGATAGGAAGGGTGGGCGGCGAGGAAAAATTGCGACTGGGATGAGGGAAGACGGAAAATGGGATTCGACCGTGACAGAGCTTGTCTCCAATTGGGGTTTCCAAATTCCCGATATTTTGGAACCTTCGGGAATCAAAAACGGGAAAAAATATTTCCTCGTACTCTCTGGAATAGTCGATATCAATATTTTTACTATATTTTCACACAACATCAGTAAACATAAGCACAACACTAACCGTTTATTCTTAGCAAATCTTGTAGAGAAGTGTAATGCAGGTAAATATACGTAGGCATGTGGACAGGGGGAGGAGGGGGCGGGGGGGGGGGGGGGGGGGCGAGCAGTCTTGCTTGATGCATTTTTTTTTTAAGTTGCCACAAAATGAAGCATGGTGGTCAGTAGTTCTTAAATCCGGAGGATATCGCTTCTCGAAAGCCTGTGTTCAAAGTCTAGCGTGGTGAAATTTTTTCAATCCCTCCATTCCGCAAATAATTTTTCCCTTACTATATCCTCGATATAGTAAATCATCTTAGTTGGTACGGAGGCCTCCGCGGTGATTTGATGAGTTCCGTATATTCGGGTTTTTCCCACGTTTATTCATTTTAAGGGACAATAGTTTCGCTTGCATTACAGCTAGTGTCGTCAGGTCTTCAGTTGTCAGTTGATCCCCTAAAAAACCAACCCATTACTTATGTAGAGGTCGACAGCACTTTCATAAGCAGTAAATCACTTGCCCAGGACACCTAGAAGCATTAATTTGGCTCAGGTAAATAGTATAATTTGAGCATGGTTTCTGGTACATTTTCGGTTCTCTTAAAATGTTATAAATAGTAACATTATTACTGGTTTCAAGAACCAATATTTCCAGCTTCCCGCCCAATTTTCTCGGTATTAGGGGACGAGAAATCGCGAAAGTTCACGGGAACGGGCGGGAAAGATTTCTCGTCCAGAAACACTTTCTCCTACCTAGCCTGGATGGAAGGGATCCAATGCCTTGTAGGCTCTCTCGCCTGACACTTGCTCGACTACCCCCGGACCTTCACAACAGCTTCCACCCTCACCACCCTCCAATCATTCCACCCTTATCCCCAGCCACCCTCCTTCAATTCCACCCTCTCCCCCTTCGCCCGCCGCCTCACTCTCTTCCTCGCATCCCACTCGCTCAATTTAGTTATGGAATCGCAGAGTTGGCACACCCCATAATCTCATCTTCTTCGCAATGCAGTGAAGAAAGAACTAGTAGGGGGTTTTGGGAAGACGGTGCTGACGGGTGCCAGCGATGGGGAAGGGGAGGTGACCCGGTGGTAACTCAGGGTGGAGGGCAGGGGTTGTGTGGGTGAGCCGGAGACTGTCAAGGAGCGGGGGTTGGGGATAGGTGGGGGACGCGGAGGAATACTAATGGCGCAAAGGAAAGAGGCGAAGTGGGTACGGAGAAGGGCAGTGTGATTTTGGGATTTGCATTTTGCTATCTATACGTATTTCGTATCACATAATAAAGCAAACCGATTTCGCGATATTATAGAACGATACAGCATTTTACATCGAAGCACATGACATTATTTATCTGATGATATTACATATTGCAACAGTATTTCAAAACGAGTGATTTGGTGTATCGCATAAAACTGCATCTTTTTTCAAAATCGATATATTGGGCGGTTAGGAGTTAAGTACTTTTACACCGTAATGCATGAATATCGAGTGCTAGACTGGGTCTTTCGAAGCTCCAGCCTCTAAGGTAACATCTCAAAGTCACTAGTTTTTTAATTATTTTATAAGTGTGAATAGTATATGTTTTGTTAACGAGACGAAGTTACCATTCGGCATGAATTCACACAGGCCACAATTTTACCCTCAAAATCCATTCGTAGGCTTACTGACAGTACACACTGAGTCCACTCCTGCAAAAAATTTAGCCCAATAATAAGGGAGACCGGGGCACGTTGGCCCACTTTTTGCCAAATGATTTTTAGTTTTCTTTTTAGCATGTAATATTAAAAAAAGATTTTTTAGCCTACACTATCAACACACACTTAAGAATAGTATTATAAAAGGAAATATGAATATGCTCGTCCATAGCTCTGTTACAGAGCTTAAAATACACCAAATCACTCGGGCCGACTTGCTCCTATCACGGGGAAAATTGTAGTTCCCCCTTCTCCTTCGGGACAATCTCTTTGATGCAGTTTTCTTATTGCTTTGCATCAGTTTTTCTTTGCATTGTTTTGCCTTTCTTTGATCTTCCTGCAGTGGTAGCTTGATACGGTTAGTACAGCAGAATGCTGTTTCCTTGTAGACTATTTTATTTTGTCATGGCATTGCTTTCTCCAACTTGTTTTGCAAAAATGTTTTGTTATGCCTTTGGGCCAACGTGTTCCTATGGCCAACGTACCCCGGCCTCCATATTACGCTAAATTTCAAACGATTAACACAAAGAGAGCTTAAAGGCCCAAAGCAGAAACCTAATACAGATATAAAAAACATTAATTTGGCCAAAATTTAAACTCGTGTTTGTTAGGTTTCCAGGGCGGCGTGTGACCAACCTGGCAATGACCGTCGCCTAAATAAATATCGCATTTCTCAAATGATACATCCCGATATCACAAATCCACACAAAAGAGGACTGTGAAGGTAGGTGAAGTCTGTGTGGAGTTGGATTAAAAAAACATGTACAAAGGAATCGACACACGTGCCTGTCCAATCTCAACACTGAAGCCTCACATTGTATAAAAAGTATGTAGGGATTAGGAGGTAAAGTTGGTGGGGGAAAGGATGCCGACGGGGGAACGTGAGGTCCTACGTTCGTCCCCGATGAGGAGCAAGAGGAGGACAACAAATGCAACCCAACCCCAATTTCCACGATACACCCGTACAGTTTTTGTTTCGAAATGGAGAAAGAGGAGGAGGCGGACGAAAATAAAATAAAGCGTATTGGGAGGGAAGAGGCCGCTATGGAAAGGGGAAAACGGGAAAAACATTGAAAAAATTAAGCCTCCTTCCACCGCCTCTCTGCGGAATGGAAAAGGATTGCAGAAAAGCCTTCTTTTCCTCTTTACCCCTCTCTTCCCTCGATCGCTTCTGTGGGGACGCGTAACGGGAGGCAAGAACTGGGGACGAGGGATAAGAAAAGTACAGATCGATCCAACCGGGGGGATATTCGACGCTAGTGTGCGACGATGTTTCCCTCAACACGTTAAAATGCGTTCATCCCCCCATTGATAGTCACGGAGTGTTTGGGATTTAAGACCCGGGCGACATAAATATTTATCGGAGGCAATCGCGGGACGTGCGCTGAATGGATGCAATTAGGCGCGGCGCTGGCGGGGCGGCACAGAGGTGGTCGTGAGGGAAGACGGGGGAAGAAAAGGTTAGCGAGAAACGAGTATTCGTTAAGTCGGTAGTAAATACCTAGCAATGCGGATCAGACTACGGCAACGGTGCGCCGTTCCACGCACTCGTGCCCCAGGGAGTCTACGAAGCACGCAGGGTCCAGCGGGTCTACGTCCTTAACACTCTCGCGAAAGTAAAATGAATTAACTTTCGCGGAGGGAACCATTGGGTTATTTTTTTCTTAATGAGGTGTCCCCGGGAAAAGACGAGGCTTGTGAGAAATGATAAGGTACCCGTTCCGGTTTTAGGTCTAGAATACATAGAAATGAGTTTTTATCAAAAATTCGGAGACCTTAATCTTCTTGTAGCAACAATTTTTACGCACATTTGGATGCGGAATGTTTTCAGCCCGCAGGATTTTGTTTAAAAAATGGTAACCAAACTTGTTGCGTATCGACCATAGCCAAAATAGCAATCAAAATATATCTGATCTAATTAAAATGCAATAGTTACCATTTACTTAATAGATGGTGCCTAATGGGTGGTGATAATTACAAAAAGCATTCATGACGAGAGAAAGTCAACATGATTAGCTTAAAAACAGTTTCCATCCCTTTTTCAGTGCATCTAAACTTTTAAGATAAATATCTATATTTCTATGCTTCTCTATACACTGCTGACTACTAAATGATAGCCAAGTAATAGCTCCTTTGGGAAACGTTGAGATTAAGTTTTTAGTAATACAATAACTGAAAATCTTGGAATCTCAGAAAATAGGATATATACACCTGATGGTTTAAAGGCTCATTTGAGGTGAAGTGAGAAGGTTGATTCTGTTATTAGTAAACAACCTAGACACAGCATTCATGTTTCAATGAATGAGGTATGAATGAAAATTTGACAATATTAAACGATAAACAAGGCAAGCACAAAGAAAGTTTTCCGTTGATTTCTCAATATTTCCTCTCCGTTTTCGTTTATTTCCTAATACAAGCCATTGCAAATATGTACATCATTTCTGGCCATTTGCTTCACCGATATTCTGAAAGCCGTTAAGCTGAGAGCTTTAGATATTAGAGGTGCATAAATCAATATGCTACACTCAACATAGATGAAACGACATAGAAACAACAACATGAGAAAATGTTTTTTTGTGTGTGTTTAAAGTATGTATTGCAAATCCCAGAGACTGCAAAATTCTAAAGCCTAAGTGAGCGTGGGCGATTGAATTGCCTTTTGACAGCCCAACGCAGGTTGTTTCAACTTAACAATCACTCTGAGAAATTTTCCTTTAGGAAAAGTCTTGCCACGAGCCATTTAACCTGAAGACTAAGGGGAAAAATAAGGGACTATTTGGGGAAAAACTTAAAAATTAAAGTCACCACTCCTAGGTGATATGTAAGAATGTAAGGACCAAATTATTCACGCAACCACCGTGGTTGCGAAAAGTAATTATGGACGACAATGACATGATTTGTTTAGTGATGAAAAGATTATGGAATTCTCTAAACTCAAAGCTAACAAGATTCATGAGCCAAAGGCATGCAAAAAAATATGAAGTACCCACTTGTAATTCAGGTCCTTAAAGGTCCTTAACTAGTTATGGTAGAATTCAAAGGGGTGGTGCCGCTTTGAGGTGACTTCAAAATGTTTCGAGGCATTGAGTAAATACTTTGATTGGTGAGGACCACTGAGCTTTTGCAGGTGCATTTCGATAAAGTCAAACGAATCTGGCACTTATAAATAACTATTTATATTTCATTTCTAGCGCCAAAATTGTGATATATAGTTATTAATATTTATAGTAAAAATAATAACCTTAAAATTGCTTAGCTTTTACACACGCATTTACTTAAATTTACCTTCGGAAATAACGCAACCAATCAAGGTAAGCCATAAGTTTGAAATCTATATCAATCATACTCAAATGATTATAATAGAGCTAATTATAAAACGATATTCTTATACAAGAATTGGGCCTCATGTTTTATACAGCTGAAAACCGCAGCACAGAAATAATGTCTCAGAAAGTGCGCATGATAGATACATTTCCCAATCACTGACAATCTGGTTCCCTTTATCTAAAGTAAATATAGAACACAGATACAAACGAGTCGAAGACAATCAGACGGGGATGAGAACTATAAAAATAAAAAGGGCACGATTCCCACTCTTATCTCCTTCCTCAAGGAACACCTCTAATTGCCGACTGTTTTCATTTCTCCATTTCCAAAACTCTTGGCCGACTTCCCGTCTTCAGGAGGAGAAAAAAACGCTCACTCCATCAAGTTAATCGACTCCGACCACTTATTTCTTTTCTCATCGCCGAGCACCTTTTTTCCCCCACCGAAGTGACCACCGTGCATGGCGCCGCATCAAAGCCCTACCCACCCACTTCTCCAGCTCCACCGTACCTCCACCCCCGGTAACTTCTCTCGTACTCCCCCATCTGAAGGCTCTAATTCCGTGCTACTCACAGCATCACGGTCACTCCCCTACAAATTCTTTCATCTCTCTACGACCCTTACCACCGATGAAATATTCTGCAAGACTGATAGGGAGTAGGTAACTTAAACTTCTATAACACTGATGGTTTACAGAGCCGGAGCGTGACAATATAAAAATACTAGTTCACCAAATGAGGAATAAACTTTTAGGTTTTCACGAATCACAATCATTGGTTTAAGTAGGTTTTGTAATGACTGGCTTATTTTAACTGATAGATGATTTAGTCGCAGCGCTAACGTGATGTTAATTGCTAGTTGTGGTTTTGAAATGGCATCAGACTATCGGATAATCGACACGAGTTTTAAGGAAGAGAAAAAGCACCCACATAGGCTGATATTCAAATAAAATGTTAAAACAAAGATAAGGATTGGCTGACTCTTGAGTGAAAGAGAAATGATTATGATTATCTTTAGTTAATCATACAGGAATCGAAAAAATAACACATAAAAAAAACGGATGTAGCCTTAACTTTGTTGAGGTTATCCATTACGGAAGAATTAAAATACCTTACTTAATTCCACTTGTAAGATTTATTGTCGAAACCCGGGTCGTGACCATAAATCATATAAGTGGAATTAACTAAGGTATTTATTTCTTTCGTAAATAGCATACACTCCGATAGCTTGTATCCACATCAAACACTAAAACTCATTTCCGGGCAGATGGTGTTGAACGCTACTACTCTACCCTTCGATCATGAAATGGGCGGAACAATAAATTCCTCTGTTTTGGTCCATAAATTGCAACTCAACAGTGCTTTTAGAAGTAAACAAAGCAATTGGAAAAAATAGTAGCAGAAAACATTTAAAAAAGTATTCATTTTGTGATTGTCAAAGATGGAAATATAGGTTTTCAGAAGCTGAAATGAGATTTTAAATAACTATGTTATTTTTATCCTTAATATCGGTGAAGTTCAACCACTAGCATTGGAACGCAAAAACAAAAGAAACAGATCGTTCACTTAAAAATACAATCTGGAGCGAAAACAGAAAATTGTCGTTTACATTTGAATACTCGTCGTCCCACATCATAACACAAAAAAGAATTATGGACGTTAAAGAAATTCTTCAAGGGATATAATTGGCTCTCAAGTATTTTCCTTTATAATTTCATAGTTGCTATAGCTATTTACTTTAAATGTTTAAAGTTTTCCCTTAGTAGTATCACCAAAACCTCCTTACATTTTAATTAACGAGCAAACCAGCCTCGCGTGTTATCTTCAAGCATTGAAGGATAAAATATACCTAATGTGAAGTACCCGCAGATATTATTCAGCAGCTACAAAATAACAGATCCTTTGGGTCAGAGTAATTGATGGTAGCACATTCGGAATTAATAACACAGCAAGAAGGATTTGGATATTGGCTGGAGAGAGAGGGTCGGCCGAGTTAGCCAGGCTGGTTACACGCTGGAATTGCCACGCAAAGGTTACGTGCTTGAATGCTGTTTTAGTATGGATGTTGCATATGCCTCGTGAGACGATGGGATATGATATAGTCTTTGGAGCACCTATAAACTTTAGTCTACCACAACTTCCAGGCGGACGTCTCTTTACTCAGACGTTTCAGAAATATTTCGCCAGACAATGAGAGGTTTTTATTATTTGCGTTGGGCAATGGATCCTAATCTTTTTGTTTTTTTTACACTCCCAAGTCTATCATTTCCAAAAAAAACGCACCTATAAAATAAGATCAATGTTTACGATGATTACTGCTACACTATCCTTAAATCAGCCATCATTCGAGTTTCTTCGCGTACTCCTATATTTCCAAGTGCATGCTCCTCAGGGTAAGCGTACCAGAGGTTGGAAACAGTGGACCTAGGCTTATTAAAGAACTTGTTGCACTTTACTGTTAAGGTTTATCAGGTATTTGTGTGCCGAAAAATATTCTTCAGAACTTGTTTTATTGCTATATATTTCTCGATTTTGGCGCTCAGCATGCTGCCCTTCATGCGTCGATATGTTTCCTTCCGTGAGCCTCGGAGGAACGATGGGGACCCCTGCTACCCTCTTTGGGGGTCGAGATAGGAAGGAGACGCACGCTCGCAGCAGTGCGGATGCTGAAGAGGATCCTCCACGCGCGAGCGGCGGAGTAGGAAGAAAAAAAATACGAAAATTTCGTAGAGCGGGAGAGGGGGCTGGAAAGAGGAGGACCTGTTGAGCTCCGCGAGGGGTGAGCAAGAGAGGAGAGGGAGATAGAGAGGGATGGCGGGAGAGTGGGGAGACGAAGGGGAGGTAAGAGATAGGAAGGGAGAAAGAGGGAGAGAGAGAGAGATGGCACACAGCGGCAAGGATGATTTATTGATCTCCTTGATGGAGGAGAAGCGAGGGGGGGGGAGGAGTGAAGGGGGCGAGGGAAAAGTAGAACCTCACCCCTTCGGGCGCATCTCCACCCTCTTTGCCGAAAACCGTGGGGGGTGGGGTTCAGAAGTGAGGAGGATGGGGTTGGAAGCGGGAGGCAGGATTTTGAACCGGGGGGGGGGAGAGGAGTTGTGCGTGTGGCTTGCCCCCGCAAAGCCCCACCACGATGATGCCACCCCTCGCACACGCGTGGAAACTCGCCATCTAGGGTCACAAAATGTTTTTAAGGGTGGGAAAGGAGTGCAGTCGGAAGCAGGAAAACACACACAAGGGGGTCGCTAGGCGAACTGAGAGCCAGCCACGTTTTTTTGTTGGGAGGACCGGCAACGTCACGTTCCCAATGAACTTGTACCCAAATAATTTCCAAGGGGTTTACCATCCACGTGCATTTCTAAGGTTCATTTGTTCTTTAAAATAACATCGCGTTTTTCAGAGAGCATGGAACATCAAGAGTGCAGCTCTAACCTTTTTCCCTTTGGCAGTACCGTCAGGATGCTGACTAGCCATAGGCCAATAAATTCATTGAACTTTTCGGGGTATATGGATTCATTATTTATGGCTCTTCCATTCATTCTAATACCTCAAATAACTTAATTTCAGTCAAATGTTAATGGTGGAGGTAAATTAGAACCTAAGGAGTACAAAATGAAAAGAGATGCTTGATCTACAGCCGTGAGATCAAAAGTACCTTCTGAGAGCAACCTATAAAACGACGGAGTCGCTTAAATGTCGACCGTCTTAGCGAGATTGCTAAGGCGCTGTACCGGCAACCCAAAGGTTCACGGGATTGGAAGATAACCTTATCTTAAGATTAAGATCTTTGGGTTTACGATGTGACATGAGCATTTACAGTACTTAAATTATGAAATGTATAACTATTTCCCTCGGTTATTTGGCTACACAACGCGACACTTTTGAAAATTTCAATTCGAAAAATGATTCTTGATACCAATTTTTCTTTAACCCGCCAAACTCCATTAATTTTCCGGTTTTATATGCTCGATTTCTATGCTTTCTTTTGCAGCAAGATCGAAAATTCAGTTTGAGGAGTCAGCTGCCCTCCCTAAACGACGTGACGCCTCGAGGGAGAGCGAGGATATGGGGCAAATGAGGTCGCGAGGGAGAGGCCACTGGGGAACGGCCGAGGCCAAAGGCGGAAGTAGGAAGGCAGAAGCATTCGCAGGGAGGCCACGAATACCTATTTCCATATCGCTGACCGACGGGAAACAGGAGAAGGGTAGCCGCGCAGTTCCTCAGAGATTTGCCCTGGCGAGTGAAAGGTGTTGACGCAGGCAAGCGTGACACGGGTGAGGCCAAGTGGTCCCACACACCTGACTTCAATTCACTGGCCCGAACCTCTCCCGAGGCCACGGCTCGACGATCCTTGTAATAAAATCACGTGAGCGATAGTATTCACTTTTACAAAAATATGGATTAATAAAGGAACTAATAATAGCCAAGTAGCCTAGGCTTTGATTTGCTGAAACAAAAATAACTAATCTGCTCTAAATAGAAAATTAACTACCCAGAAGTTGAGAAGAACGAAGAAGTTATAAGTAGAAGATACATACAGGAGGTAAAGAAAATTCAAAATAAGTAGAATAAACGGACGATGACACAGTGTAACACTAGGCTACGATCACCCACCCAACCACCCAAACCTTCAGCAGCATACTCACATATTCTTTCACTGACTTTTTTTTTCAAAATCCACGTGCAGGAAAATAAATTGTTAGCGTAAGTTGAACGGCTGAACAATAAAACAAAGGAGATATTGGCCACATAATAGAAACGAGAAGTTCATATTTCCATGAGAATTTTTGTAAAGGATCAAGTTGCATATTTTTAACCACGATACATAAACTCGAGCGTGGTTGTGGGATTTTCAATATCCCATGTGTATACAAAGGTGAAGTTGTCCAAGCAGCAAGCGCAAGGTTCCTACACGAACGCAGCCCCTAGTTGCTGCGAAGACCCCAGGGATTTGAAGCCCTTGGTGCCTGCAGGCTCGACCATATTCCTAACCTGTTCCCGCGAGCGCTGCATACGAGAATATTTCGATTGCCGTAGTGCGTGGTCTTCTTGGATTAACTTGAGAGATGATGTGCTGAGTTCTACTGCTTTCATTATTAATTTTTTCAAATCAATCGAGAAGATGAACGAGTTTATCTCGCTTTATGGCTATATGCATAAGCAGTCACGTGGGAAGCAATCGCAAAGATTGCGGAGATTTCTTCATTTCTGACCTTTAGACATTTCCCAGCAAAAAATGAAGATACTTAGAAGCGTTAATCTTTCTCTGCATTTATGATGTAATTTTTCCACATAGAGGTTATGGGATCTCCTGAGATGATAACATTTCCGTCATTTCATCATACAAATCCCATGCGAGACACACAGATAATTACATTTCTGACACTATTTGTGCAGTTTATTACTGTGTTCTGAAGTGTAAGCGTCACGACGAATAGGCAAAATTATAACGATGATGTGAGCACAGAAAATATATGCAAGGGAAGTATATGCACCCAACCAATCATTGTTCTACGATTCAACTCAATGCTGATTTCCTGTTTTCAAATACAAATACTTGACTAAGGGAGAGGGCCAATTTACTTCATTATTAACGCTTCAGGGAATGACCGCGTGAATTTCATTATTGACACAGCAGAGCTTACCGTTCGGAATCTGAAAATGAAAGAAATAGCTGTTATATCAGAAAGATAAATAAAGGTTTTTTCGGTGTTTACTTCGTGGCATGTCTGTTAAACTCGCTAGTGCCCTTATAGGAAAAAAATATTTTTTAGTCGGGTAGAAAGCAAAACCGAAATCGCAAAAACTACCATCATAATTATCAAGAGAGCCCCCATATTTTTCTCTGATCACACTACTATGTTCCAAATCCACGCAGTTTTCGGCATACTGCGCTTTTAGTAATTTGCGACAGGGTAAGTCATCACTTTCCGTAAAACGTGTACCAACTCTGGGTCAAACAAAAACACTGAATAAATGTAGCCATAATCAAGTATATTTCATTATGGTTCTATTCATTTGCGGGTGATATTTCTTCATCTTCCCCACCTTCAACGTTTCATGAACCCCGACTAAGTAGGCCGCCGCGCTCGCGATGACAAAAAAAATAAGATACCCCTACCATCAGGACGCAATCCGGGAAGACATGCTCTCCCCCTTCCACCTCTTCCTTCTCCAGTCCAGGCCTATTTAGATCAACCCCGAGCTAAATTCCACGGTGAGCCACGCTCCCGCCACGGTGGAGGCAAAAAAGAATGGCTGACAGGGACGAGGAGGAGGAAGAGATATGGGATGCGGGGTAAAAGGAAGGCGTGAGAGAGAGAGAGAGAGAGCAAAGGAGAAGAGAGCGTGAAAGTGGATCTCGGGGAAGGAAAACGGAGGAAGATCGAGGGGAGGAGTGTACAAAAGAGAGAACGCTATGCGTGGAGGAGGAGAAAGTTGGGTTGGGAGGGGGGAGGGGAAGAGGAGGAATTGAGGAGGAAGGGAAGGGGAGATGAAATGAGAGGAGTTGGGGTCACCTGGGATGAAGAGTAAATTGTGTTCGCAAACCTCTGGGACACATATTTCCTTACTTTCCCCCTTTTCCTTACTTCTCCTTCTCCTCCTCTCTCTCTGAAGGAGTGGCGTCAAATTGAAAAGGTTTTTACTCCCCGCCTCCTCACGGCTGCGAGAGGGAAAAAGCTGAGGGAAACTTTTTATTCCTTACCACTTTGGCTTGATTAAAAAGACACTGCATTAGAAGAAGGATGTGCTTTTTTTCTCTCCTCCTCCTTCCTATAAAGATTCCCCAACGCCTGGGCTCGCCTCTTAACAAATGATGGCAAATAATGCCTGTCTGAACTCGGTAACCTGAATGTCGTTGAAGAGCGTTTCTGAATTTCCACGTGGCTCCCATTGCTAGTAGACAGATATTTCACGGATTCTCCTTATTTAGAATTGTGCTCAGTAATTTCAACCCAACACTGGTCGTTCAAGTAGGCAAGGACTGGAGACAAGGGCTATTCCGGGCACTTTCGAGGAGATGATTCAAGTCGCTGTCATTTCATTATTCATTATAGATTGGTCGATGATAATTATTTCAGTTGATATTTGTTAAAATTCCTCAAAAAGGTCCGAAAATTTTAGGAGCAAAATCTTTACAAAGTAATTCTAAAAGTTTTTATGTTTTGGTAATTAATGTTATTTTTAAAGTTGTACACATTTAAAAAAACGTCAAATTTTTAAAGAAATTACTATACAAAAGAAAAATAACTCCTAGTACAAGTTTTTATGTTTGTGCAAAAGCTAGCATATCTTCCGTGAATACATTCATAAAAATATGAAAGATAGAAAACTCCTCCAAGATCTGCAAGTTATTACGACTCCGATACTATAATTACTATTGAATTATAAATAGCATCCATTGCCTGTTTTCATCAGTTAATGCAGATAACCACCAAAATGACTTAATGAAACTGAGGTGTAGGTAATATTAATACTTTTTGTAGGGAATCATTGGCAAATTCATTTTCACATTCAGTAAGCCCATTCATTACTCAACCTAATTTGATTTTGTAATAAAATGGCGTTCTAACATTCAGGGTGCCATCATTCAGTGCTCACTGTATTTCACAGCTTTATAATATTCGCATCGCATATTTATTACACATTAAAACACTAAACAGCGATTAACGGTTTTGTTCTACTTTAAAAAGCTGATATTATAAAAACATTATTTTCCTCTCTGCTAGTGATCAATTACAATATGCAACGTTACATCATCAATCATGCGATAAAATAAAAACCAAGCATAATTTTGAATGGAGAATGTTAAAATAAAAACTCATACAATTGTCAGTTCATTTTATCGACCTTAATGCGGGTTAATGGAATAGCGTCCCGACATATTTCGACTGAATTCAATAAACGCCAACCGGAAAATATGCAACGGGAATTATGACTCAAATAAAAAGCTTATAATTCGGTTTGCCGGGCGTGCAACATTTGCAGTGAAAATGGGATTCTATGCGGGGGGAATAAGCGCCAGCCGAATCAGTTATGAAAATGAAACCCACCGACACCCGTAGCGATGACAACCCGAATAAAAACTAGGAAATCACGCACCAATTTGTAGGCATGGCTCTCTTTGTTAATTACTCCCAAGGTAAAGTAGTAAACATCCTCCAACCCTGTGCCGTGCCCGCCGCATCCGGCGAAATATTTAGCTAGGAACCTCGCTATTGCAAAGCGTGCGAGGGAGGGGCGAAGGAAGGGAGGCGGGTGCGAAAAATAAGCGGAAAGCAAAGAGGAGGAGGCCGGGATAACGCTCGTAATCCAAGCCATTCCGGGGGCGAGTGAAAACCGGATTTTTACACCCTACTGTCCTGATTGCGTTTGGCGCATCGCCGGACCCTCAAAAATTCATAATCAACGCTCAAAACCCCTCCAGGTTTCAGGCCATGCGGAAAGGGGGGGGAGACGGGCGACGTGCGATATGGCATTGTGTCGTCGACAGCAAGTCAATATTCTTTTTTTTCACATCGACTAAGGAATAATTTTATGTTATATTGAGGGGCGAAAGTTAAATAGAGGAAAATACTGGCATAAAAAAATTAAAATATCGATTTTCATTAATATGTCCACAATTCTCGTCAATATGAAGATAGGATATGGCTGATGGACGATGCCGTTACCAGTATAATAATATGAACAGCATTGATAATCTGCTTGATATGGTAAAATGGCAATAACATGATCGTTGACCAAGTCATCATGTGAATACTCAAGCAATTATTCCCGTCTGAATGATGATGCTGACAGCATAACTAAATTAAATACCATACACAACGTTATCGTTTACACGAGTATATCGAATAGAGATTCACATGGTAGAAAACGATCACCGCAAAACATAGTGCTTCTCCCTTAAGCACATTAACGATTATAGTTAAAGGAATAATAGTTATAATCACCGAACGGGCTGTTGTAATCCTTTGCGAGGATTAATGCGAGGTATTTCAGCTTGATTCACCGGAATGGTTGGCTCATTATACAATTCTTTAGAATGAACAAAAAGGGCCAGTTTCCTTGCCTCTTTCACTTCGTTGTCCCTTATTTAAGATGTTTTTACAAGATAATCCGTTTTCAACATCAACCATTTTTGCACGAAATGGAGGCAAAGAAAATGCAGAGATATAGTTATGTTTGCTGTAATGCCTCTTACATCGAACGACGTCCAAAATGCTGTCCCTTCAGCAACTGTAATCCTCGAAGGTCATAGCTAAGAAGGACGATATGCAGAGGGGACCGTCTTCTGCTTCTTTGGTCTCCGAATTCTGAACATAACAATTAATAATTGGAACTTACTCATCAGTGTATGATATATGAATAGTGACTTGACGAAGTATTTCCACGGAAGTGAAGAGTTTCCAATTTTCATCACCAGTTCTCGCTTACTTAAAATGAAGATTGGAGACGGAAACGCGAGCTGACGTAGACGTTACCCACCGACAGTTTTCTACGCGAGCATACGCACCAACTGTCAAAGCATCCGCAGAATCTCCCATCCACTCCCCTCAAACACATCGCTCGGAATTGATTCTTCCTCCGGGCCCAATGGCGCCGAGCAACATTACGCTCAAACTGTGAGTGTAACGGGTGAGAAAGAAAAAACTGGTTGCGTGCATGTGGAAATTGATGCCGAAGGTGGGCGATGCAGGGGGGGGGGGGCAGGTCAGGAGCGGTTCGTGGTGGTGGAGGCAGCCGAAGGAGTGTAGCAGAGCAGGGAGGCAGGATGCTGTAGGGGGTAAGGTGGGGGCAGCGCTAACTCCCGACAATACTGGAGAGAGCGACTGATTTCCCATGCGGCCCCTCCTCGGAGGCCCGCTAATAATCCTTCGCTCCCGGGGAGGTCAGCGGCAGATGATTGGTGCGTACGGGTAAGTGGTGTGGGTATTCGAAAGAGGGGGAGTGGGGCAGGAATGACTGGGTAAAGGGGAGGGAGGGATGGAAGCGGTGGGGTCGGAGGCGGGCTCAGATCATATCGGAGGGGGGGCAGCGGGGGCGGAAGTTGTAGGAGGAGGGAGGGACATCCTCCCACCAGATGGTGCTGCCCCATGCCCCCGTCCCCACTCTCGAGGTTCGAGATTTCCGAGTTAATTTGACATCGGGATCGGAAATGGGAGAAAGTGATGCGACGAGCCCTTTCCGTGACCGGTCGAGACGATTGGGACTTGCAAAAATTATGCAGAGGAGATAGTGTTCCTGCCGACGCGTTGCCCGGGATCCAAATGGGCCGAGGTAATGGAGATTTTTCCCTTCTCCTCTCTGTCCCTAAATGAGGAAATCGTCAAACCCGTCACGGACGATGAGTTCTCAGTTGCGGGCACTGGCCCGATATGACACCCGTGGGAGCCGTGGTTTGCCCGCGGCGAATAAGGCCCCTTCTCGTTCGACGGCGGCCAATATTTGAATTCCGATTCCACGAGATTCGGGCCTGCCCCATTAAAATGGATGAATCTCACCCAATAAATATGTTAATTCCCTGACTGTTAATGGCAAAGAGATTGAAAAATGAAAGAAGATAGCACCGCCACATCAAGTGCTAAAGGTCACTGAAAATAAAAAATCAAGGAATGCACTCCTAACCTAACATTAATCAGAACTCATATGCAATAAAGCCAACAAAAATTTTGAAGCACCAGAAAAATACATTAAATGAGGGTTTCGACTACAACAAATTCCTTTCATTCACGCTCCAGTTAAGGCAAATCTATATTCTAATGATGTCAGTCATTTGATTTATCATATATTGCCAACGAATCGGTTAAGCTAAGTATTTACTATGAGCCACTCTTGAGCTGCCAAAGTTCTCATAACGTCGTGGGCACACGTATGTCGCTAAGATTAACTAGTGGTATGATCTCAAGTAAATCCACGAATTCTTACTGTGGAAGCAAATTCTAGTTGAAGCGATCAAAAAGTGGGACGCATTTTCCATACATTCGGCATCAAATTGTACGAAATAGCTACCTATGCAAGAGAGAAAAAGTATACCTACTTAGGTTTTACTCCTTTAACACGATGCGACACAGAAAAAAATGAAACTGAAGGAAAACAGATTCAGCCAATGTATATTTAAGAGTGAAACACTCAGATTCACATTAACACCACCTAAATTAGTGCTAATTTTAGATGGTATTGCAACAGATTGGGCAAACAAAAATAACATTGTAAATTAAATTACTGAATAATTAGAAAAAAATTGGCCTGTAGGCACGTCTAGACTGGTTTTTACCCAAACCAAATAGTCCCAAACAAGTAAGTCCCAAACTATTCATCTTGGGTCCAATCCAATTCATCAATAGGCCTGACCTGACCGAAACACATGGTAAACCGACCGTGAACGTCGGCCAGACCAGATCGAAACCAATTCCACTAGATAAATGGGTCTGAGCCAGACTCGAACCGAGAGAGTCTCGGCAAGTCGAATCAATCGCATGGTTGCCAGAGCAAGGCAAGTTTGCTGCAGAGAGAATAAAAGTAAAGTGCCGTTAAATATAGGTACATAATAAACAAATATGTGCCAATTATATACTTCAGCGCCGCTCATTTTTACAGACTACGCTAAATTTCGTTTTTGCTAAATCGATACATTATAATTTCAACAAATTTTAATGGCTTAACGTGTATTTTGTAGACATGCTTAAATAAATAAACTTTGCAAACTCCACACTTTTATTGCCCGCAACTCCGTCCGGTTTCAAAGCTCTCATATAATTTTCAAGGGGGTACATAATTTACAACTGAAATTCAAAATAAATTTCATTTATGAGCCGGCTGATTATTTCCGGAAATTTTCAAATAAAATACATGAGAATTGTAACATCTGATATGGTATGAAAATGAATTTCTCGAACATTCTAAATTATGAGACATTCTGCGCTGTGAATCCTGAAGAGTTAAAGAGCCACTGGGGGGCCTATCCTCTCCGTGAACACACTATGTACTTCAACTATTTGGATTATTTATGTTATTATTTCATGACAACATTGAAAGTACAAAATAAAAAACAACGAGCCATATATAAAACTAATGGAAATAAAAAAACATCCTACTCTCCACTTTTTGAGTCCAGGAACTACTCAATTTAACTGTAATGTCAATACTTCACCCCCAGAATCCTATTAGAGGATAAGAAAAAACAGGCTTAAACACCATAGTGTCAAAGGAACGATGTGACGCACGGACAACATATTTAGGATTCCACAAGTTCACTGCAACGCGGTATTACGTAAATTAAAAACTATCAAGTACATTAAACCATGAATCAATTCGTGTTAAAATTCTGTACCAATACGAATCATCTGACAAGATTATTGTCAATGTTAATTATAGCATAGACGAGAAAAGGAGAAAACATTGGAGGTCTCTCCCACGAGCTCATCACGAATGCTTGGTCTTGCTCCGTCATTCGCTTACGAAGCGCTAGGGAGGGAGTGAAAGTCAATCTCTAGATTGGGAAAGTAAGGACAACGCAAGCAAAACAGATCTTTTCAAGACAAGGGGGAGATTGCGAGTAAACATGTCTCTACGGAAAAATTTGTTTTTCCAACGTTTTATCGAGTTTGAGCCATGTGATGCCATCAATTTTACAGCTTTATATAATACTACAATGAATTAATGCCACATATCTTCCCCAATTGCCTCTGTTATCGGCATCGGTCGAGCACAAACGTTGTACGTATTTTCTCATCTAGAGCTTTAGGTGAAAGTAAAGAAAGGATATCAGTAGTCTCTGCTAAGAGGATGGAAGAACACAGGAGACGAACACGCTACGTGGAATCGTAATTCCTCCCTTCGAATGGCTTCCTTTACTCGCGTCACGCGCGAGAAGTGGTATCCATGACCGTATCGGTGACTGTGGAGAGAACTCTGAGGAGGAGGCACGAGAGAAAGGCAGGGATAGGAATCGACTGAGGGAAAGGAGGGGAAAAAGATTTGGTGGAGGCGTCTTTGCCATTGGCTTACTTGACTGTGGATGCTCCTTGAGTGCCAGTGAAACAGCAGTGGAACGCCAGCTAAAAACAGTTGCGGGAAGAGGAGGAATATCGGAGGGGTTGCGTGGGACTCAGTTGACGCGGGGGAACGAAAGCATGAGGAGGATCTGGAAAGCGGTGCGGGGCGTCGATTTGTCGCGATATTGAATGGGAGCACCCAGTCCCACGCGGGGACATGCGGGGACGGAGGAAGAGGAGGTTCTGGAGGGGTCGGTCGGTCGGGAGGGCACGGACCACCCCAAGAACCCTTCTTACCAAGCCCCCTCGACTCCCGGGGAAGACTTAGAAAATCCTGGGACTTAGCCTCGCAGAAAAGGGGCAGAGTGCGGGCGAGAAGACCCCCCGCTCCCTCCTCCAAAAACCTCCCTACCCTTCGAGAGAGGAGTCAGGATAATTGGAATGGAGGAGGGGAGATGAGCCGGGGAGGGATGCATGGGGGGCGGGGGGGAATGAGGAAAGGCCGAGTACCGGCGGGGGAGGGGGTTTATCAGGGTTCAGGGTATGGCAGAGGGTGGGAGAGATTTCCGAAGAGGGGGGAGAGATGAATACGAGGCACTAATTAAGGCCCACGAACGGCAATCTATGCCCTCATTTAAAAAGTGCCGATTAAGGCGAAGAGGAAAGGATTGGGTGCGCCGGGAGGGATTGGGGGGAAGGAGTGGAACGAACCGGGAGATGGTTGGTTAAGTTCGAGAGGGTTCGGGCAGAGAGAGAGAGTCCAGATTTACGCAGGAAGCGGGACAAATGGACGATATAGAAAAAAGCAAGAGGAATAGAAATGGATAGATTTATACCCGCCGAAAGGGCAAATGGAGATTGGCGGGAGGGAAAGGGCATGGAATCAGTGGGGGGTTGGGGGCACTAAAGAAACCGAAGAATGAGAGGGGGAAGAAACTGGGAAGTAATTCAGTAGGGAGGTTTGGAAAGAGAAGAATCGGCAGAGGATTGTAACGAGAGAATCCGGTGAGCCTTAAGGTAATTAGCAATGGAGAGAGGGACAGGATTTTGGAGGGAGGTCGTAAGCCATCTTATAGAACATGGTTGAGGAGATTTACGTACAATTAAGGACTAAAACTCCAGTTCGGATGTAAAATATAAGAAGAACTTTTGTGCAGCTTCAGTGTCACTCAATGTTTTCCGAGTTCTAATCAAGTCCCGCTAAATACAAGATGGTAGACTTTTGAGTAGGTAACTGTAATTTGATGAAACTTAAGTATTCATAAACGTAATAACTTCAGACCTAACTTTCTAGATACCGCGCCACATTGCACAAAAGAACAAGTAGCTTCGAAATTTACTCATATTTAACCAACCACGTTTGGACTACACCTTGATGAACACACACACAAGGAAAAAATCTATTTCTCTCTTCGAGGTAAACTGTCAAACCTGTCCTAGCAGTTATAGCGTATCATTTAATAAGTGCAATTAGCATTAAAACTCTAAATTTAACAATATGTAATAAAAAATACAGGTAAATTAATTAAAATGCTTAAAAATTTACTTCTGGCAAATTATAGTCCAGAATTTAGAAGAGCGCCATTCGGTAATTCATTTTCTTGCACGCGCCAAGAGCCTTGGATTCGGCAGCGCACGGTCCTATGAATGTTTTTATTACTAACACTCTAAAACACTACAAAGAATCAAGCTAATTAAAACTATTATTTATTAAAAGGGATCATTTAATTCATAACTCAAAAGGTTACTCGTTAGTTATATAAAACAGAAAATGTACAGGTATTGCAAAATATACATTCAAATACTCATTTTGTATCCATTATCCAAGTCTGAGCAGAGTATCACTTCAAAATATGAAGATGGTCGCATTGCCTCTTCTTTTCGGAGAAGTTTTAAATTAATTATTGCCTCGCTTTTCGCTGAGGGCCACGATAATTTTCAAACATGCTCAGCAAACTAGTTATCTCAGTACTGTGCTTCGCTTGCTCTTCCCCTAATTGGAAACGGACATGGAATTGACCTCAGTTTTCGAATTAAAAACCCATCGGGCAAAGTGAATATCTTTCTTTTTCTTGGTCCTTTTTTAAATAGTCATTACGTTCGGTCTCGCGATAGGGAGAATATATGTATCCGTGTGTGCCCACTCGCTTTCCGTGCGGCTGCTTCAGTCAGCTCTGAGTCCCTTTAAAAAAAATTCGCCTTTCCTCGATTGAAAATGAGAAAAAACAAGTGAGAGAGCGAGATGAAAAAAAATGCTCCGGGAGCTAATCCCCCCTTTCTTCCAGTGTCCTCGCAGAGGGGTAAGGGGTGGGTCTGGGAGTCGGGTCCTCTTTGGGCTCTCTCTCCTCCTTTGATCACCCCGGCGAAGGGACAAATTAGGACGGGACGGCGAGGCGGTGGAGGGGGGAGAGGCAGTGTACCCCAAGAAGCAACTCAACACAAAACTCCCCGTTTCCGGGAGATCCCAAGCGAGAATGAGTCCGCCTCTGCGCGCGGAGCGTCTGCTTCCGCCGCCGCCACGCTGATTAGAGGAGCGAATGAGTCATTATGCATAGTGCCACGCTTCCTTCCCTACCCTTATAGCCTCCTTTTAGAGCTTAGGCGAAGAGTGAAAACTGGTTTCCCGACAGTGTGCGAGAGGGTGTGTACGTGTATGTATATGTCCCACTGCTCTCAAAGCATCTCCATACTCATCTCCCTTACTCTCTGGTCGGACCGACCCGAAAACGACTTGTTTCCGAGCAATGCGGCAAACAGGAGAGAATATGTGCTCATCCCCCCCCCCCCGCGCCTATGATTTATGCATGCGGGGAAATGTATTCATAGCACTCGTGTAGCACATCGCGGAGCCACGTATGAATGCGGTGTTGGGTGACGTCCCCCGAAGCGCAATGGGGCGGATTGAAACTTGTAACTTCCCCGCTACCGATGCGCCGCGTCGCCCGGGGTGTCCCTCCTGCGATGACCCAAATACGTACGCCTCTGTCCGAAAGAATTTGTTCATATCAAACTCCTTCCCATTTAATTTCCTCACTTCGATGGAGCGGAGAAAGACTCAAAAGACGGGAATACTCGTAAGTTTCCCTCTGTTCGCCTCAAAAATGTTTCAAATTCATCACACCACACATTTACTACGACGTATTAGTGCGTAGCATGAAAACTGTTCACAATTTAAACCTTTCTAACCAGAAATATTATGGAAAATAGAAAAAGAAGTTCCAATGGCTGAATATCCCCATGCGCGCAAAGTATCAAGTGGCACGTGGGGGTATGGTTGATCAGAATATCCAGGAGGCTGGAGTTAATGACCTAAAAGTGTCACCGTTCACTGTTGAAAATTTGTTTTTACATAATCGAACGATTAATTGAACTCAATATCAAGTGAATGTGAAAAAGATTTTTAAATGAATAAAAAATAATGGGTGTAAGAGACACAAAACTATGGCATTTGTTCCTTTGAACGAAAATATTTTTAAAAGTTAAAAATTCAACATCGTTGCGCAACTAAGTACAACAATATATAAATATATATCTATAAGGTCTACATTTTTTTTACCATGAGGTGTATAGGAAACAAAATCAGAAAGTAAGAGTTGTGCATGATGTAAGATGTTTCATTTATTAGAAAATAATTGACGTACACCGACCCGAGTATCTCAACCATATTCGCAAAGCTACAGGTGATATGTAACTGAACTAAATTTTGTTTCAGGGGGCTTACCAATTTAGAGACCCTGAATATTTTCTAAATGTTGACAAGCGGCAACCTTGTCTAATTCACGGTACAAACGTGCATTATTTTAGAACACCATGCAAACACCCAAAGAAGCTGCTCAAAGATATTATAATTAAAGCCACTTGTAGATCTAAGGCAACTAAATTACACGTACCTGATTTACAGCTGTCTTTAAGTTACCAAATAGTCGTTAACATGTTGTTATCTTAACCTGTAACCATTACTTATGATTACCATATTCTAACCATTCTTTTTTTTCCTGTTGACAGATATCAGTAATGGAAACTTTGAGCAAACCAGAGAAAATAGTGGAAATCTCTAAAGAAAATCCGGAATTACATAATTGCCATTGTGAATAGAATGCTGGAGCAAACAATTTCCTTCCATAAAAAAATCTTATTTTGAATACTCAAATGGTAGTAGGTAATTTTTTTTATTTCAATCAAATTAAATCAAAAGCCAAGGAGCGGAGGCAAGAGGAGAATCAATAGAAAGGTAACCATGCCCCGAAGTGCACCGTGAAAATCCAAGAGAATATATTTGTCTTTAAAATCTCGGTAATATCAAAAAATCATCTTTTACTGTACGCAATGTCAGCAGTTAATACTTTAATTCAGCAAATTTCACGACTCCTGCTTCCCTGTTTTGAAACTCCCCCCTTCCTGTCCTTGCTGAAGTAATCCAGGCGCGTGCCCACACCCAAGTACCACTCTTCCGTTGAAGGGACTATGGTACAATAGTATCCAACAACATTGGGTTCGCGGGTCCTCCGCGCAGGGCTCCACCCTTCACCTGGTATCAAACGCGAGCTTATGACCGGGATGAAGAAGGGCTGCGGGAATAGGAAGGAAAAAAAGGATAGGTAAAAAGGGTAAGGGAAAAGGGAAGCTTCCGACCCCATAGTCATGAATAGCCTAAGGGGCAAAAGACGGAACGCGAAACAAGCATTTATTCTAGGGTATTTGCTACATCGAATCCTATTAATGAGGAAACGACGGAGTCGCAACCGGTCTTCCAGGGCCCGGTGAACCCGATAGTATCCAACAACAGCGTAAATCACACGCTTCTCCTCCGTTTCACACATGCCCAGTGCGGACACAGAATGTAGTCGTGCAACTCCAATTGGAGCCGGGCCGCGAAAAACGTCAACAACACCTTTGGACTCTTTAAGGAGCAACCATTCGATTACGTATGAAAGCGTTTCAGGCGCAACTGGGTGGAAATATTCAATCTCCACAATAGTAAGAGCTCTGTAGTTAATTTCCGAACTCACATTTAATTCGCACCGACCAAGGTTTCTACTCACAGTGTCATTTTCAAGGTCTTTTTAGGACCTTGAAAATGACACTGTATTAAAACCATGGTTGGTTTGAACTAAATGTGAGCTTAGAAATTGACTACCGAGTTTTTCTCTTACCATTATGAAGATTCCTCCATTACCATCATCCACAGCTCTTAACTCTTCCACGCCTGCAAGAAGACCAATGCTCATTTAGATTTCAAAGGAGGAGGAGCAAGTGCACGAAAATGCGAGGAGAACAAGACTAGTCGCGAATATCCATTATTCAATGCTCTCCGTAATCGCCATCGAGCGCTGCTCTAAAAAGGAACAAGGGAAGTAAATGAGAGCCTACTGCGTGGAAAGATAGTCAAGATTTCTCGGTTCAATTTAAAAATATTATTTCATTCATCATTCAATTGTGAAAACTTAGAGAGGACGAAAAGAAAAGTATAAGCTGATGGTGAGTTGTAACGTTCCCGAGAAAAGGTGATATGACAATGAGTAATGGAACATTAATTACAAGTTTTTTTCCTCTTTCATCACTTAATGCATTAATTTATAATATTTTGCCTTTGATCACCCATTTTGTGACACCTTCTCGAATTAACCTTTCCAAGGAGAGATATACATTATTTCATCAACTATTGTATCGCTGAACGAGCATTACATTTAATTTACTACTAATATTGCAACCCAAATATCTTGGAAAAATATAAGAAACGGTGCAATATGGTCTCATGAAGGTCTTTTAGTAAATACCTGCTAGTATCTAGCCATCGTACTAATAAATAGTGCACAAAAATATTGGTTATATGGTTAATGCCGTTTGGGTGGTTAGGATAGGACGGAAGTAAGCTGTCTGTTTTCATTTCTCTTAACAGTTCCGCTCAAAGGGTCATTGGAGTGCGTAAAAGACCTTCCACCACGTCTGAATTATAGTCCATGGGGAAGGTTTTTCAGAGCACGAAGAAAAAAACACATGGAGTTGAACTGCGACAGCCGTTCTATTTCGAAATCAGGCTTGGAATTTCAAGACGCATGTATGGGTTAGTATAGTAAAAATGGCGCCTTACTTCAAAGAAGAAAGCGTAAGCAATGCATCACATGAATGAGAAACAGAGCAATAACCACAGAAGATATAAATCTTAAACAAAAGCGACACATTTTGGTATTTCATATTCGTGAAAACAGGCTTGAACATTGAATATTGGGATAAGTAAAATAATAGAAATATGAAGAGAGGAATAGTAGCAGAGTCTCGGACAGATAAAAATCTAACAAAAACGATGAATTCCAAAAGTCACCATGTTGAAAGCATAATTAAATATTCATTACGCTACCGGTATGTAACAAATATGGACTTCAATTCCGAGTGCTATGAAATTTGTAGGAAACACCACCGTAGATTATCTTCATAAATTAACAAGAGGGGACAAAAGCCAAATCTATTATGTATATGCTAAGCTCCACCTGGTAGCATCTTTCCCGAGATCACTGAAATCGTATAAACCTTCATTGTCTTTTCCAGAGAGAGTAAGATACCAAACCAACCATTAACCCCGTAACTATAGCATCTCAAAAGTTTTATTTCCTTTCAATCGTTTAGCAACAAGCGAGACGTTGGGCCTGTTGCCAGAATCTTGGGATCAAGATACAAGCCAGAATCAGTTGGAAACTATGTCCTCGGAAAAACTTCAGAGAACAAAGTTGACTACGTCACTCTCGCGCCAAACTTGTGTATAGCTGAGCTACATCTTCGTTTTGTATCACTGAAGACAAGACAGAAAGGGAGAAGTTGCATCCATATCGATTACAAAACGTTGAAAAGGGCCGAGAAAGCATTCCCTCACCACCTCATTTACGGCGATGAAAAAGGTAAAAAATATCCTCCACAAGACATTAAAGCGTGAAAACCGTCGAGATTTTGATTATGGAGTCAATTACACTCACAAATATTTAAGACGGGTGTTTCTGGTCATAAAATTGTATCAATTCAGTTTCAAGACAAAATACAACTAATACACCTATTTGTAACATTTTATGATATTCTGGATGGAGTTAGTTTTTAAATAAAATTAAAATCTCATATGATTCACAACTTATGCAATTGATTCAAAAGAATTCTTTGAGACTTGACTCCACTGATATTCTTATTGTTTATTTTAAATAATAACACAAAAATAATGATGTGATTTACTAAGTACGCAAATGAAACAAAGTACATACCAAACAAAAAATCCTGAGAAAAAAGAAGTGGCTAAAATTACTCCAAATCTCTTATAAGCTATCTAATGTCTCAGCACCCCAAAAAGTGAACGCAAATAGTTTTTTAGAAAGGTTCACTGGCTATTTGAGCATTCAACAAACATTTAGGCACTCGCCCAAACATGCAATTTTTTCGCCTGCACGACCCAATTTCAACAACGAACGTCTTGTTTGATGAATGATAATTGAAATGAACCACCACCGCAGACTGACCTCAAACCTGGACGTAACTAAATTTCAGAACGCTTTTTCGGGTCAATAACACTCTTCAATGCACACAGGCACACCTTTATCCCGGAAGTAGGTAAGTACGTACCACATCAATTTAAACCATTATCAGGGCACTGAGAAAAGCCTAGAATCTTGACGCAATAAACCGAAAATGCACCAAGTCGACTTCGACGTAAAATGGAAACGGAACTAAAATTTATAGTGAGGCGTCAATCCCATCACCTTTCGTACACGGGGATACCAATATTTCAAAGGCATGCGAGGAAAAAAAAGTTCCTAGTAACGGTGAAGCAGCCACGTAATTTGCTGCGCAACACTCCCAGCCGAACCTTTTGCAGAAGGAGAGCGAGAAGAAGTAGATATTCTCCCTCGACTGCGAGCTCCGATGTAAAACTCACTTGAATGTTTCCGCATGTTGACTGCAAAATACGTAAATATAATAACGTAGGCATTTTGGGAACACCGCTCGAACACGCGGGGTGCGAGAAAGAAATGATAAAATGAAAAAAAGACACTCCGCACCTCGTGTAGGCGTTCCTCCAATCCCCAAACCACTCGGCCAATACTCCCCCTCCAACGATTCCCATGAAAAGGTGAAGAAAAGAAAACGAAAGCGACGAAAATTCTCGAGAGCGCAGTTGAGAGCTAGCGAGAAAGAAGGGAGGAGAGAAAGAAAGAAAGAAAGAAGAGAGAAAAACAGCAAATATTGATAGCAGGAAGGGAATAATGATAAAGGTGGCAAAAGGGCGGTTTTGAAGCAGGGGGAAAGGGTGTGCTGGGGAGTGCGTGGGAGGAAAAGGGCACTGTTAGGGGGGTAGGGTGATAGAGGAAAAGAGATAAAAATGACTATCGATTGGCACGGCAAAAAACGCAGAAAATAGAAGGAAGCGGAAAAAGGAGACTGTACGAGTCGCAGGATGAGGAGGCGAGGGGAAGAAAGAGAGAAATAGTGGGTGGGGTGTTGAGAGGGGAGGGAAATGGTGAGGGACCAATGGGGGAGAAGCTTCCTTTGAGCCCGAGAGACGGCACCGAAATGTTCGAATTGATCGGGAAAGGGGGAACGGAGGACGTTGCCGAGGCGCGCGGGTGGAGGGTAGAACGGATAGCGCAATGAAATCGCCAGCACATCTTCCGTCGATTGTGGAAACCAATGGAGGAGGATATAGGACTGGAAACCCCACCAGAATTAATTCCCATCCCAATCCCTTCGTTCCGTCCACCTCTTCCCTTCCGTGTCTCCTCCGCTGCAGAACAGGCAGAAAGAGAAACGAAATACGAGGCTCAGAGCATGGCAAGGGAGGAAAGGAAGTCATAGGAGGAAGTTGGGAGGATTATAGAGTAGATTGTTCAACAAGGCAATGAAAGGCAATAGGGCGCTGAGGACCGTGACAAGGAAGAGAATACTTGGAAAGCATGGGGAGGAGGAAGAATAACATATTTTGTCATGTCGTGAAAGAAGATAAAGCACACGGAGCAGAAAAATTAAATACCCTTCGGCGCCGAGTAAACTCAATTTTCTCATTTCTTAAGCTATCCAACCAAGCCTTAAATTTAAGAATACCGCTGATAAACAAGGGTCTAGCGGAGTCCCGTTCGGAACGATGTCCGTGTATGAATGTTATTGACACGTTTTTACGCCAACGAAATTTAAAGTAGAAAAATTAATTTTTAGAATGTTGAGAGGATATCGAGTGTGGTTATAATTAATTTTCGATCATTCCTTTCTTTTTGAGAATTCCATTCATTAAAAAACAATAAAAATGTTTTATTTTCAGAAATATTTTGATGATTGCCAAATACAAATCGATGCGCTTGCAAAAAATTGATAAGGTAGTCGAATCAATCCATAAGCATGCAAATAACAGGATAAATTTGGGAAAAAAAAGATAAATGATATGTTTTTCTAACATTGTGGTAAGAGGAATCAAGCCGACCAAATAAAATTTTTGCTACAAGAAGAAAAAAAACCTCTAAAGACATAAACTGTGTTTGCAACACATCCGAGCCCACCTAAAACTGTTGACCAGCCTTAATCAACCAAAAACGAAACCCTCTATCACAATCCCTCTGTCACGACGCGACCGAAACCCTTCATCTTCCCTCCAGCACCTATTCTTCCCGCCACTAAATACGGACGCGAAAATCTCAAGCGGCGTAAAGAGAGGACGCGGGAGAAGAAAGAAAGACAACTCTGCCGAGGACGTGTAATACGCCGCGCGCGGGCGTTTGCCCGTGACAAAAGAAAGCGAGGCGACGATATTCATCTGCTGAATGTGTTCCCTTCTGCCTTCCTCACTCCTCTCTCACGCCCGTCCTAACCCGTACCTCACCCTTTTACGTTATACCCTCCCTCATATTCACCCCTCCAAGAAAAAATACACCACGACACCCCCGTCCCCACTCCCTCCCTCTCTTTACTTCCGCCTGTACCCTTTATCCTGCCCCCCCCCCGCAGCCCCCATTTCCCTTCACACAAAGGACTCCCCGACGTAACGTTTTCAACCACCGCGCGCGCGCACGCGGGATGAGTGGGGAACGTCCACCGCGTCGTCGAGACAAATAATCCAAGGCCTGTTGGCTCCCCGCAGGCATTAAACATCCCGGTGTCTTACGCCAAGGATTAAGGGGCCCGTAAATCATGGCGCAGAGGGGGACAGAGTGCGGGGAGGGCAGACCCTTACGGTGAGGGGGGGAAGGGCGCGGGCTGGAACGAATGGGGAGGTGGTTCATTATAATAAAGGGAAGAAGAGAGCCAAGAAATGTGGGTGAAGATAAGGATGAAAAAAGGTCAGGACCTACAGGGATGAGGCGGGGAACACTGTGAAGAGGGCAGACGGTGCTTTTTTAGTCCATTTAAACGTTGCGGCATCTTCCTCTCCGCCATAGCTCTATATCTATGATGTACATTTAGTTATTTCCATGCAACAATAATGACTTCAACAGGAATAGAGCGAAACAATTAACACTCCTTCAAAACAAATTTCTCTTCCCACCCTTTTCCACTTCTAATTTCTTTTCCTTATTACACCATAAGTGTCATGACTGCCGTAAAAAAACACTCTCTGCCACACACCCTGACAGCTGGCAGCTCGCAGGGTAGCATGCAGATGCACTCAGCAAACCCCAACAAGGGCAATTGGCAGGTGGTTTTAGCAAAGCAGCCATAAATTAGAGATGGAAGTGGAAAAAGGAATTTTAGGAAAAAATCGGAAAGAAAAATAGGACCTAAGGAACGGAAAAGAACGTTTTATTGCTGAAAAGGGCATTGCGTGAAAGATTTCGCCAGTGTGTTTGCCTAAATACGTATTGTGCAATTTCACAAGGCGCGAGGTATGACTGAATGCGAAGATTGGCCGGTGTTTACTGGCCCGGTGTCAAGCATGTTGGTTCCTTGGCAAACCCTCTATGGCTCGTAATTCCGAGCTGGAAAGACTCGCCCACCAATTCAACCTCGACGTCGTCTGATAAGTTATGATAGTACTTAGCCGGGGAAGGTGAATGGATGTCATTCATTTTGTACATGGTTGCCGTTATTAGCTGGATTATTGTTTTATTAAAACGAATGCTGTTACACGATTCAAAACTCATGCTCTTATTATGCCAAAGAGTTCCCTGTGACTGACAATCACCAAAACAGTGACTTACTCTTAGCGGTAAAATCTCGACAGAGACATGAAAAGAGAATGAAAATTAGTCCATTGAAAGCATGCCAAAAATTATCCAAGTACCTTTCATTTTATTCCAATCGGTCGCGTGAATTATTTAATTCAGCAGGTTTCCCACGCAACCCTTAAAATAAGTGCTCAACCCACTAATCTGGCAGAAGTCGCAAAGGCCATGAAGATCTGGCGACAATTGAGTTTAAATGTCAAGTTAAACTATAAATAACTCAATTATCGAAAATTGCTTCCCTTAAATGCGACACTCAGAGATGGAAATTTCGGCATAGGCGTCTTTACAGCCCGTGCGAACTCAGATCATCTTGGGGTAGCGTACCTATTGACCACTCATATTATGATATGTTTTTTGTGGGAGATGAATACAAAGCAGGCCTGTGAGATATTCTTTTCTGAGGCAGGAGGCCATTGGAGTGTTAAGAGTTAGCAGGTGAGGGATTTAAAATTACCAAGCCATCGATACCAATCACTCAAATTAACACCTTGAGATTATGGCCTTATTGTGCAAAACTCATGAAATATTAGTAAAATCTTCTCGAGTTTGCCACCGGGTAAGGCTTTTAAATAATAATTATTTGCCGGGAAAGCCTAAGATCTCATGAAGTATTATTTTTAACATCCACGCGTTAGAATGGTATGAATTCTTGCAAGACAAAGAGTATAAAAACGTCTCCAACTTTAAGCGTATTCATAAATACAAGGTCCCATTAAAATAAAAGCTCATCTGTTACGGCAACTGTAATAATATTCGTATACTACCTAAAATACGAAAACACTAAAACGGCCTCCCATTCATTGGAAGCCAAAACCCAAAGTAATTAGTTTTGAAACATGCGTGATATATTTTTAAAAATTAGGCAAAGCGATTGATGCTCCCAATATTGCTCCTCAATAGTAGAGAATATTTTTGAAGTATGAAACGTCTCAAATCATCTTTCCAAGTATACCTAGTGTTTACCGTTTTATCCGAAGGCAATCGACTTACAACCCTACGCCGCATTATAGAGATGCTTTCCTCTAGGAATCGATGGGTAGAAGACTCGCAAAGCGTACTTTTTCAGAAGACTATCGATGATGAAATTCGCAGTGTTTCCCAGAGCACTCGAGCAGCTGAACTACCTTGAGGCGTGGGTTCGTGAGCTTACTCTTGGCGAATCTCCCATCTTTGTGGCTGTTCTACTCACTGATCATTGAAAGAGACGCGCAATATCAGCATCGTGAAGCCACTCGCAAAGCACAGATAAGTTTTAATTTGGGACCAAGTGAAGGTGACAATAAAGAAATTGGACTGGCTTCAAAGACAACAGAATAGACTGGATAAAAACTACTGTCTTGAAAAGTAGTTTTTTATTGCCTATATTTGTTTGAACAAAGTCTTGACTTCAGTCCCGTAACAAGTTGCCAAATCACACATAATATCTCATTATCAGGGGCCACACAATGGAGCTTGATTTGCACGTATCGACCGCAATATCATACGGAAGATGAGAAACGATAAACAAGGGTGGGGAAGAACGTATGGTGATGTTGTGTAATACTAGACGGAAATAAAGAAAGGTATCTAATGAGAGAGAGCTTTAAAAGAGGATGTTACAAGGGTAAATGAAAATTAGAGACAGTCTTTGAGGGGACTGCAGTTTTTTATCTTCGAGAAATATTTGATGAATTTCGCCAAAAACATTTGAAAAGGTGGAGGAATCTGAATACTGAGACAATGGTTTTAAAAACAATCTCATTCTTCGAATGACCTGTAGATAAAATGTAAAAAAATGAACGCCAATAGAACTAGCTCAAGCAATATTGTACAAATAATTTAGCTGCAGGCTGATTTCTGGGGGTTTTTTCGGTCAATTTATCGGTCGAGGTTTGAAGCATTTTTCAAATAATTAGTTAATCACGATCGTTTATAACTATGCGTCCCAAATCATAAGAGCGCGAAATATTTAATATGAATGCCAATTAATCGACTACTGCATTACATGTAACAACATTTCTACGAGGTAATCGATCATTTTTGGTTAGAATATTAGTGTAACGATTGAATAATTACGTAACGTAATTCCCTCATTTATGCCATCAAGATACTTTTAATCGACATGACGCGTACTGACGAAGCCAACAATTTCTCAGTGCCCGCATTAGAAGAGACTTTAACTTGAAACTCTGTACAAGATCATCGCTTCCAAGATTAGATTAATAGAAAAAAATTATGATACAAAATATAAAAAAATATGATTTTTAACCGTTTATCGCACATATGCCACCATAACTGACCCATTTTTAACCATTGCATTTGCGCACGTTAAAATTAGGTAAATGAATTCTAGCCAGGAATATAGATGAAAATTAGATCTAAGCCTAAGTAGCAAAAGCTGGAATGCAAGACTAATTAACAGGAATTACTGGCACGCGGTGGGATATTTTGCGCACTACAGTCCAGGGAAAGTCGGATCGTAATATAAATACAAATGATAAGAATATGTAGTTATAACTGACCTAGCCTTTCGCCGAAGGTGGTAACTATGTTTGGACATCTCCTGATACATAATATAAACACACCGCAGGTTAACCCAGGGACTGTAGCAAAGGGCAATATTTGCCTACCACCCGGCAAACTGATTTACATAATAGCCACTCTGGGTCACATGTAAACCTCTAGACGAAGTGAATAGGAAGGGTGGGGGGTAAATGTAATGCAGTATGTTAACCCATGAGGAGAATATACTTAGGCACATCAAAGAGGAAATATGTTTACCGAATAGAAAAAAAAGTTTCCGTGCTTAAAAATGTGCTCGTAGAGTATAAATATGAAACTTTGAAGTGGCTTTACAAGCATAACTTTTGGCTAATTGGAGAATTTATACAGTAACTAAGAAATATTGGCGGTTTGAGTGGTAAGGACAGGGTGAGAAAGAGGAATGCCAAAGTAACTATGAATAATGTAGTTAAAGAGTCTCTTAGGTGTAGATGAGAGTGATAAAAACAGGAAATTTTGCATCAAGCTACGTTTAAATGTAACAAAAGCTGAAGGAAAACGAAGGGCCAGAAAACGTGGTGGATATTAGTAAAATATCCATTTACCTATGCTCATACCCATTAATTAGATATTTCTTGACAGTGACGACCCACGGCCTGAGCTGGTTACCGAGATGGACCCTATTCTGAAATTTTAATTTTATATCCCTAAACTCTATTCCTTTCGCGGAGTTAAACGACTCACCAAAGTAATTACACCCCAAAAAAATACTTACAAATGACTCAGCGTAATGAAAATTATAAACAAGGGCTAGAGGTTTGAACAGACATATGATTGCTCTAAGAATATCCAAGGAGAGAGGGAGGTAACAGCCTTAGGGATCCTCTTCTGCCGTCCACCTCTAATTAAGAGCAAACTAATACTTTCTCAGCCATTAGTTTTCAGACAAGAGTTTTCATTGCCTCGACTCCAACAAACGCCTAATGTGACCAAGCATTTTACAGCGAAGAGTTAGAGAACTTTACGACGACCGAATACAATCCCGCAGCCTCCCGAGCATTTAACTTTTTAACGCCTGCTGCTGCGTTTATTTTTGTACCCGGGACAAAAACTACGTCGATACTTGGGGAGACAGAGAGAGAAGGGAGGGAATTCTAGGGAGGGGGAGGCATTAGGCGGGGGAAGAGGAGGAGTAGGAGAAGAGGGTACGCTTGAGGATTGGAGAATCGACATGGCGGTGAGAGATTTAAATGGGCACTAGGGGGGAGGAGGCGAGGACGGTTTTGGGGGATCATTGGGTGGGGGAGCGGGGAGGAGCGAAGCTCGGGACTGTGGTAAGGTGCCAAGAGGAATCAGCGAAGACAATCGCGAAGACGTGCTTGGCTGCCAAGTCGGAATAGCTGCCATCCCTCCCTCCTTGGCCCTCCCTGCAGAAAGGGGGTGAGTGAAGGTTTGGAGAGGTAGGGGTTGAGGCGAGGAGGTGTGGCTAAGAGGGAAGGAGAGACCGCCTCCGTTGGTAGGGAAGATTGCCTCACCGCTGCCTCCACGAGCGCTTGCCGCCGCCTCCGATTATTCCACGTCGTCTCTCGACAGGTCGAACGCCTCCCCCCCCCATCCACCCACCCCTACGGCTAAATCTCTCCTATTGTCGGCTTAAATCTGTCAAATCAACTCCCCGCGGAGTGTATCCCCAGCGATCTTAATAGGGACGACGAATTCCGAGGCAGCAGAGCTCCCACCTTCGTTGGCGGAAGTAGCAAAGGGACCTGCGGAGCATTATGCTGAAGGAAATGATCCAGTGGTGCCTTAATGGGTACACGGGAAAGTAAAAAAATTGATGATGTGAGACTGCATTACAAAAAACACGGGGAAGCGTTAGCTGTACCTTTATCCAGTTCACAACGTCCTGAAAGCCTAAATCTATACGAAGTCCTTTGGCTTATTCACATGATTCATGAACCCGTGTGAGCATATGCGTGAGAAAATGTCCCTTCAAAAATTGCATCCATTAAATACGTTAACATTCGTGAATACGCAGACTCATGTCTTGAAAATGGCTCCAGTTCTGATTCTGTGAATATGTTCTCGCAAGTGTTCACGAATCGGAAACGAGCTGAATGAGTACATGCGTTGCGGAAACAGGATTTTAGATTTAAATACATCACTTTCTTCCCGTATCTAATCCTTTTCTTTGGCTTTCTATGGTTTCATTTTAGCGGAGTAAAGAACTTTCGACTGACATAAAGAATGACAAACGAATAGGTGTAATGAAATTTTACGCATGGAAGGGAACGTGAGAAGGTTTCTAATGTAATTATAAGGGTGAAGGATAACGGTAGGTAGTGAGTAATTTTAGGTGTATGATACTGATGAAAGAATGCTAGTAAACTGAAAAGAGAGAGGGAAAGATAGGCATACAGGATGAAATAAATAGTATTAAATTTCTGAGGTAAAAAATGAAACAGTGAAAAGGCTAGGGTGAAATGGAGGACTCAAAAACATTTAATTTTTAATTTTTGTTGATCGTATATTCAATTGAAAATTTTCAATCTAGCATTCTTGAGTGGCCTAGTATAAATTGTCACCAAATGATGGAGTATGAGTGACACCTTGGTACCAAGGCATATTCTATAGTTTAAATAGCTCAATTAGCACCCTGTTCACTACTTCTCAGGTTTGTCATTACAATTATTTTTGAGTTTATCAAGTTGAGTTAAAGGTTCGTAAGAACCGTTTCATTGACGCAAAATGTACAACGTAGCATGGAAATAATGCCAAATTAAATGTACGACGTGGAACTGGCGATAGCGTTTCTCGACGCGAGAAGATATCTTTCGATTCACATTAGCCAATAAAAAAACAGCTCCAAGAGGTGTTTGGCAATAACGCTGCCTTACAAGCGTGATAGTTGCTCAAGCAACGGTGATAACGGTGTGGTCAACAGAATGAGGCTCCTAAGCCAGATACCTTTCCCTGACGAAATACACACAGCTGTGTAAATTGGAACAAGGATGTGCAGCGGGCATCGACAGATTTACTGTATGAGTGGATAAAAAGATGCGCAATTTACCACAAAATAGAACTATTTCTGTGCAGACCCGGTTTTTCATACGTATTACATCATTATCAGATAAAATAATGTTTAAAATTTACGAAATTACACCCAAATCTTCTGAATTTGAAATTTTTACTGATTTTTAAAGTGGACGACCATTTTGATGATACTAATAATGCTAAGCACTATAAAAGAGCCTAACGGAAAAATAAATACTTCTGCACAGGAAATTTTACGATTCTCTTGAAAGTCGAGGTATAAAATAACCCAAAGAATAGATGCAGTGTGGTGATTAGTGACAACGTAACATTATAAGATGCAACGTAGCTAGAGCCCAAGTGTGCTTGGAAAGCAATAAATGAAGAAATAGGAAAGTTACTTCGTGATTTTCGGATTCAACCCTTAAATGAATTGGATGCTCAAAATTCGAAAACGACTTTAAACTCTGAAACCCATGCCCGTAAAAAACAATCACTTCTAAATTATCACCGGTTCAAATAAACTGCAATATAATTTCTATATACTAGGTTGCATTCGCTTATAGCTACACACTAGCAAAGCTAAGAAATGGTAATCATGAGGATTTATTGAGGATGAGGAGGAGGATAAGTGTAAAAATAGACTTTAGTAGCAGATATAAGTGCATGTGACGTGCAATAAAGAACCACAATGTCATATTTGGATCTATAGTGTCAAAGCTGCTAAAATATCTTTTCATTGCCTAATCGAAGATACTGTAAAGCTGTACTATTAAATACCATAGCTCATTTTATAACTACATTCGGTTAACTGGGCACCTATTACAGCAGCAATATTTTCCAATACGACATCGAAGTATTCTCCAGCGTTAATGAATGCACTATCACATTCTGTATCACCTGGAGCACTTGAAATATTGCGTTAAATTTTAAGTTCTCATAGAGGCTTCCTGTACTACATGAAAATGATTAAAATGGCAAACAAATCTCCTATAATTTGTCAGACTAGACATTATTATCTAAAATAAATTATGTATAGAAAAGTCAACTGTATGTCCTCAATGAATATTTACACACCATTTCGTGTGTTGCACTTTGTACGGGGGAAAGGGAGAGACGATTAATAAGGATTCAATATTTATTAGGCAAATTACACTAACATTGAAATAATTCACTCTGACGCGAGTAAAAGTCAATAATAAATAGCTGATCGTGAGTGCACACTGAACAAGACTTCATTCTACGCGCTTTCGGTGCGAGGATACCTGACGGGAGAGGTTTAAAATGATTCCCATGGAGTACATAACGGGATAACATCGATTTCGGAAGCCATCTTCAGAAACCATATCAGTTATGAAGCGAGCGATGAGAGTGCACAAAAAATGACGCGACGGCATAATCTCACGTTTTTCCCGTGTGGAGAACACACACACACACGTTCCAGGACTCGTAGTGTGTGGAAAGCATGAAGGATTGCTCCTCTCGTCCTCATTTTTTTATCGCGTTCCGTTCGGAAAGTTGAAAAACCTCGAGCAGGAGGTGGAGAGAGGTAGAGGGAGAGAGAAAGAGAGAGAGGTGGGAGTTATAAAAAGGACGAAAACAAAGAAGAATCGATGACGTGGCGTGCTCGAGACTTCCCTTCCGTATGCCATTAATTATGGCACGGCGCTGCAAGAAAAATTCTATTATGAAATGCGACATGGTGGGCTAAAGTAGTGGGCTGAGGAGAACTTTGGGCCTCAGCACCCAACGTGAAAAGGGGCTGGGATGAAAAGAACTAACAAAGAGATGGAAATTGTAGGAATTTGTAACGGGGAAACGTAAAACTAAGGGAAAATATAGGGGGAGCAGGGAGTCCAACGAGGAAATTATGCCCTGGCTAAAGAAAAATTGCACTGCATAAATATGTCAATTATTGTTAGTTGAAAATCTCCTAAAACCTATCCACCCAAAATGAGACCTAAAGATATTAGACACGGCATCTGAGCACGCCTGGTAAAATGCACTACTCTGGGAATATTTCACCGACTATATGTACACAGATTTCAAAGCAAAAATCACCTGATCATTAAAAAACAAAAGGAAGATTTTTTCTACTGCTAAGAAAGTTAAAAAAAATTCAAAATCAGTAAAAAGGCAATGAGAAAACTATAACCATCATTATGAGCATTAGCTGTTTTTCCTTGAGAAAGAATTTCGCATTTTTAATTTGTAGAGCATTAAAATAAGCAAACTTCATGGCCTGCATCCATGCACCTACACGAGAGTCACAGCCAGATGTGGCTAGTGAAAAAAATTACTTAGATAAAAACAGAGTGAAAGAAATGCTTCAAAATATACGTGGCACACTACTTTTAACGAAAAAACGGCAGCGTTGAAAATAAATTTGAAGTTTCATTTGCGACATATAAAACTTCAAACTGTTTTACATAAAGAGGAAACGAGACGATACCTGCAAGCCTGCAATCTTACAAAAGGTAGATATGCAAATAAAATTCACCAGCGCAAGAATCAATGAGATGAGTGAGAAACCAATGCAGTAACAAGATAGACAGGTACATCTGCCTTAATAAGGTGGGTATGTACATGCGTAACCACCACTTTGAAAACGTGAATGGAAAATTATCCGCGCTAGCATCACAAAAGTCCCGGAAGGATCTTTTCACCGCTCCGTCCCGGTTATTTGGGGAGAGCTAAAAAGTCGAGAGAAATCGTAAGGGAATAAATATATATACATATATATATAAAAAGAAGTGCGGTAACAAGGGCAGGTAGGCGGATGAGCAAGGGGAGTGAATTAAGTTAGGGGGCAGGGGCGAGGAGGGAGGCCACAGCATTGGGAAGAAGAGGAACGGGAGATGATTTGGAGGCGAGCTTCGGCAAATAGGATGGGGACGGGGAAAAGGTCGACTCGCACTGAGAAAAGTGAGATATAAAAGGAAAGAAAGGAGTGACACCGGAGAATTCGGAGGAAAATCGAAGGTCGAGAGCGAGAGGGCGAGGCTCGTGGGGCAAGGCTGTGAAAAGAAGGGATTCGGCAGGGGTGGCAGGAGGTAGGGAGAAGGGTTCAGTCGGGGACGGAACGGGGCGAGTAAAGAAAGTGAAAATACTGCAGCAGACAGGATCTCCGATGGACATGCTGGAGTACTTAGTTGGCGAGATTACATTCATACATGCCTATCACGCCGTTCGCTTTCGGGTAAGCCAGAGCCAAAAAAGTTTTACTCTCGATGATAGGACGGTAAAGCTTCAGCTTTCAGTTTTACTGATTTACAAATTCCTCAATACTGCCCTATCCTTGCATTCCTCTACTGCTTCAGTTACACTCGTTCATTGCTTCAAACAGAAAACGCACGACAGACTCATTACAAATATGCTCTCACGGCTAGACTGTAAAAAAAACGGAATTAAAAAAATCACTGAATATGATAGACGCTGATCATCCTCCGAACATAATTATACTAACATTGCTCTACGTAAAACCTACCCTAACCAATGCGTAAGAATTTTTAAACGCTAAATATTACATGCAAGCCCCTATTATCTTGCACTAATTCTTTCTCCACTTCTTTTAACTTTCCAACACCCTTCAATGAAAGATTTTCTTACGCTAAAGGAGAGTTTATACGGAAAAAATAGTTCTCAAATTTTAAAAATGTCTTTCTTTCTGTACACACAACTTTCTCCACGGATAATATTAACCAGAAAAACACGGAAATTTTATTTTGACCCCCGAAGCAAGAGGAGAATTAAATCTAAATTCCAAAAGAAATAACCAGAGTTGAAAATTCAAATTTATGTTTGAAATTTGCATTAAACCTACCTACTATTGTCCCGCAAGTAATCTAATGACCATGTACATCTGCACCATAAAATACCTTTCTTCTTACTTAAGAAATGAACAACTAGTTGAGATGATTTAATTCTAGTTTCACAAAAAATACATTATCAATATATCATCAAACTGAAATAACATCATCATTTCATTTCCGAAGAACCCTATTGCGAGCGTTTCAAATTCAGTTTTAAAAATCCTTCAAACTAACGTTCTCTTCCTTAACACCCATTGAGAATATCGTTGCAATGAGCCCAAAATAACAAAAAAACGAGAAAAATGATCAGAGTGGTTCCCAAATTTAGATTTAGACTTCTCTGTTACTAGAATATGACCTTTCCAGGAAAAAAATGAAAACGAATATCATGAACCATTAAGTACGACCAAAATTGGCGAAAGTGACGTATACAACGTATTAAATACGAAGTACTCTCGCAATCAAACCATTGAAAATAAATAAAGGCATCCTTATGATATTGAATTAAGATATATCGATAGATCTTTCTCCCATCCATGGGGGGAGGAATAGCGTGGCAAGCGAGTAGGAGGTCACGAAAGGTCCCTGCCAGGGCACTTCAAGTACGGAGATGAGGGTGTTTTAAGGGACGGAAAAGGAAAAAGGAAGAGAGGTTCCAATAACGACGCTGGGGAACTCTTTTGTAGATTCGAATATAAGGGGAAAAAAGCGAGGAGGATGAGAGGATCCCTTAAAAGGCACTCGAAGGCAGCAGACGCTGATCTAAGGTGCTCCGAAGGATCCTCCACTCCCATCCTCCCCTCCTTAACCCCACCCACTTTCCCCCGAGCTGCGCTAATGGGCGAGCGTGGCTTCGGCAGCCCTCGGGGAAGACTGCGGCACCAGAATCCCCCCTAATACACACACCTATAACCCCACACATATTTTTGTGTGAATATGTATGTATGTGTTTTTAAAACTATATTTATATTTGTTTTTTTGTTCGCTGAGTGCGTTTTCTGATAAGATATTATGTATGTGTATATATATATAGGCGGATGAATAATTGTACTTTTGTATATTCATACCAGCCTCCTGACGATGTTCCAGAACCATTGCCAAGTTCGGGACCATATTCCTAGGCCGACCCAACAGCAGTATTTAGTCATGGTGACACTTTTCAAAGACACATGGTGACACGATACCAATAAATGTGTCCGAAATGTAGAAAGCATGGGGTAAATCATAAGTAAACATTATAAAATTGTTATTTTAATCATTCTTAAAAACTTGTTTTGGTACATAATGCAATCTCAATTTCTCATTGTCAGAGTACAATAAGTATTTACCTACTAATTCCTACTCCTAAACACCAATAAATATTGTTAACTATTTCTCGCAAATCACGAGAAAGTAACGATTCACTATATCGTAGGCTACAACCTATGGAAAAGTTAACTGGCCAAAAATTATTCTGCTGCTAATCGTCAGTAAAATTCTAACTTGTTGGATTCTCACGTGCTCACAGGATAATTCAAACTTGAAAATGTTAATAAAATGTTGTCATCATAACAGGAATCATACATAAAGTATTTAAAATATTTTTTTTTCCAGCTTTCATTCCAAGTAAATACAGAAAGTAATTGAATAAGAATTATTTGACCTAATAATGCAGCAAAAACTTAAAGTCACGTCCTAAGATTTCACTCAGCCTGCAATGACAATGCCTCAACAGAACAAATACATAATCCGTTTGTTATACATAGTTTGAGCCCCATGGATGATATTGTCGCTCTCTTGTACACCTGTGTACACAAATATGCGCTGAGGATCATATAGGGAGAGAGAGAGAGGAGAGATGAGGCCTCGTAATATGGATTCAAATTGGGAGCGAAGTTCCCAGAGAGAAGATTGGAAGAGCAGCTGAAGTGCGTTTTAAAAGATGGGAGTGGGGTGTGGGGTAAATCTAACAAGTTGTTTCCATCCTTTTTCCCCCTCCCACCATTTCCCTTATTTCCTTCCATCCCAGGGGAACTTCCTCCACCCCCCATATTGCGTCACACGCGGCTTTGGCGAAGGCAGGAATAAAGTGTGTGCTGTAATGAAATTTCAATTTTGAGGACCATTTTTTTGATTTACATAGTAATCGGCTGCCGCTTCTGAGTTTGCTCCAAAAGACGAGACTTAAGCGATTAGATCGTGTGGGTCCTATCCGTGGGACAGAAGTTTTTGATATTTTCAAATCTTCCCGATTCGCCGCGGGATTTAAGTCCCGGCGGAGGGAGCATTAGGTAAGTTCCATCAGCGTTTTTATGCAAAATGGTATTTCGGAGGAATGGATGGAATTGAGACTTTTTTCGTAATTCCCTCTGTGTACTTCGAGCAGCTTTGCTTTGAGAGCAGTTTCTTACTAGCTCGACTCGAGGAATTCGCAACGACTTGCTATTCAGATGCACTTTTACTATACACGGCGCTCCATTTTACATGCATGCCTACGTGCAATATGAGAAAATTTCCCTGTTCTACTTACTGAGTCATACAAATGTCTTCCACCTCTGTTGATCTCATGTACAAGTAAATTCGAACTCACCCATTTATATGACCCCTAATAATCTACGTTTTCTGAGTCCCTGCAGCCACATACTGAGCAGCATTGAGGATCTACCCTTACCTCATACGATTCTTTCTTTGTCGCACACTAGTCTGGTATTATTTCCTTACTTATTGTGTGAATAGGACGATTCAATTCATCTTCATCAATAGAACCATTCATTTACCACTCAGTTTTTCCTCATTCTACCTCTTCCATTATAACCTCACTTTTCCATTGCCCCATATCCAACACGATTCACTCACTGAATGGAAACCTATATTCACGTCCATAAGTTGGGAAATACACTTTCATTCAGTCATTTCTTTCATAAACCTACCTAAAAGTACGTAAGGAAAATAAATTCATACACCTCAAATAAGCAGAGAATTCGGGCCTTTCTAACTCGTACTCTATTTTCACTATCTGGAAACAGAAAATTTTACTAAAATTATAAACTTCATTACAGTGTGACAGGAATGAAATAAACTCATAATTTTCTACGGAAAATAAAAAAATATGTACCACCAGCTGAGCAAAGGTCAACCAAAACATTATATAAAAATAGAGGTATAATAACCGCATGGGAAATGACATAGGTGAGTAAAGCTATGTATGTATTGATCTCCATCTGAATCAGATTATTACGTTTGTATTTACTGACAGTAAGTTTGCATCGTAAAATTTCCTGTAAAAACCAATTAAAGTATTCCTTTTGAATAATGGCAAGTCTCACTCATGGCAAAGTGAGACTTTCACTGAACTAAACCACAATTAGATACCTCGAAAGAAAATTGACTAAAAAATGGATATCACACTATGCCCAATGTTGAATTTCCTCCCAATCATATCAAGCACTTCCCGAGCTAGAACCGTACAGTATTTTCTATTGAACTTTGCTTGTAGGCAATTAGTAAAAGTAGAACGGAAATTTCTCGGGAAGAAAAATTTCACTACTAATGAATAAGTAGCTTGAGAAAGCAAAAGCACACGAAAGCAAAGTCGATGAATATAAGTATTGCAAAAATACTATGATGGGTTGCTAAAAAGTCAGGCGGAAAACAATATAACTTTTCAAGACCACTATCGGGGGTATAACGCTCAGCCAGAGTAATGAGTATTTTCACACTATTAAATATGACGCAATTCGAAAGATCAGAGAGGAAAATAAGTGACTAAAGTGGTAGCTAAGCATGGTGGCGCAGAAGACACTTTTGATTGAAAGGGCCCATTGCCACTACCTGCGCACTGTGGCATTTTTCATACACCTCCCACCCCTTTTTTTGCCAAATACCCCTTTTTGGACATTTTCCCCTCTGCGGACTGTTTACCCTCCGAACTTAGTCGAAGGACTTAGCCGAAGAACTTAGCGCGCCCCGTCATGCGCGCTAACGACATGTGCGCCAACGACGGCCAAAATGCCTACGACTACAAAATGCAGCGACTCCTGCCAGCGACTCCTGCCAGCAACTTCTGCCACGACTTATGCCACGACTTATGCCACGCCTTCTGCCACGCCTTCTGCCGCGCCATTGCCTAACCAGCTCCTGCATCGTTTATATAGCCCCTAAAGTGAGGAAGGATTCCAAAAATGCGGTCTTTCTGACCAAGGCACAAAGATTGTGATACTGTATTCTGCGGTCGAAGCCAGAAAACAGTTCCTGGCGCGCCAATTGAAAACTGCCACCCCATCTATCACCCATCCCATTATTTCCTCCCCTGCAAGGCTACCAATCGCCTATATCCTAAGCTTTCCCATTCCACCTCGTCCTTACCGACAAACCCCCTCCTCTGATGACTCACCCCCCAAAACGACCTCTTTTGCAGCAGAGACGGCAACCGAGCAACACCGTTGTGTGAACCTACTAATTTTCAGGCATTTTTGTATTTAGAGAGAAGCTCAACCTCTCGTACTTCTATATCTTAATCATTTTCTGAGTGGAAACTCTCATAACGGTCGCCTGGCACTCGACCTGTGGGTAATTTGCTTGTAACTTGGTTGGTTTTATGTGTGAAATATATTGATAGTTCATTTATTGATTGATAATACTTGTGTTTCGTTCAATTTCCTCATTTTGTCTCACACGAGCTTGGAAAGTGTTTGTTTTTACGGGTGTTATCGGCGAGAAAATCTATTCCCTTCTCCCGATAGCACTTCAGCACAGGGAAGTAAGATGGTTTTCACGTTAGACTACAGGTGTTTACAAGGTCGCTAACCTTTGTAGCCAGCTTTAAAATGCTCAACCTGTCTCATCAACTAAAGTCCTTTCAATTGCTCTTAATTCAATTTTTTGATGGGGATATGTAAATAAAATTAGGGTATTTTGATCCACCTTTAATTTGATCGTACACATCGTCGTGTATCATGCTGCTGATACTTTACTACCTCTTATGTCAAGTGCAATCATATTGGCAGCTCAAAACACCTTCCACGTGCGTCTTCCCCTCCTTGGCGTCACAATTCGGTCATGCGACTGCCACCAAGCTTCGCTACCTCTAATGATGCACCCTTGAAGAAGACCGGAGACCCAAAAGTGGCAGAAATGGGCAGAAAAACATCCTTACAGAGCAAGCGTGCCCTACATATGACTCCTTTGAAATGAGGAGTGCATCTGACGCCCGCCAGCACAGACCGGAGAGCTGTTTCTCCCACGCGGCAGCGCGGAGTCGGCCCATCCAACAACACGTGGGCTGACAAAGCACGTTGCACTCGCTTTTTTATACGCGTGCTCAATAGCGATCGCAAAATGCATCCACAGTCACGCAAGCTTGATTGCAATCCGCTCCCGCTTCTGCGCCATTAACACGGCCGCCTTTATGCGTGGTTCTTTAAATTTACAATCTGTTACGGCCGCGGAAAAGAAGTGTCGCCCTTGCCTCACGTACGAGAAAGAGAAAAGAAAGATAAATGCCGAACGATACGTGATACGAGAGCTGCCAGTATCAATTAGCCACAGATTTGAATGAGAAAGTCACTCGAAAGGCTCACACCACGTTCATGCATTAGCGCCAAAAAGATAATTCTCAACTTATTTTGCTCGATTACCAGCAATTGAGTACCTACTAGGAACTGTGGTATAGTAAATAAAACATTAACTAACAATAAGTGCCAGTTATTTTTAAAAGGCGTACGATCTTAAAATAATGCTTATGAAAACGATTTCAGAAACAATTTCTTCGTTCACATTTTTTATGCCAAAAGTATAGGTATGCTAACATGACGACATTAAGCGTATTCATATGACTTGAAGCTCTATTAATGAAGTTTAAAAACACCCATACTAACATATTCATACATGTAACATTCCAGACGATATGCGGAGCAATTAGCATTATTGATTATTAATAATCTTCATGAAGTGATAGCTTTAACATAGCAAAAAATCGTTAGAACAATAATTTATCAAAATCCTTTGGTTTCCAATCGGCAAAAGTCTCCAAAACGTTCCATTCTAGTTCCAGGCCCATTTTCTTCTCTTCGCCACGCCAGGCATATACAGTCCTCGCGAGAGCTTACGGCCTTTTGATGCGCAGAACAGGGTGGGTGAAATGTGTGGGAGGGGTAAAGGAAAGGTACTGAGGGGAAAGTGAGCGCGTGGTAGGCAGAATGACTAACATAGCGTCTCAGCGTAAAAATGTGATTCGGAGCCCTATTGGACAATTCGACTCGTCGCGGAGCATGGAACCAAGGAGGTTAAAATGAAATGGAGTAGGCATGACCGTGAACGCTCATGGGCGAAAGTGAAGCAAGAATAGGGGTGCTTGGGAAGGGTTTTGTGCTGAGTAGGTGTTGCCAAACCAGTCACAAAACATCGCCTTGCCTGTGGTTTTTAACTTAGATTTGACGAAAATCGAAAGTGACCGCCGGACACGTAATCCAGAGGAAGGTCTAAACTGTGCCGATTACAATGGCGGAATTGGCTTCAAGAATCAAGTGGTATTTCGCCTCCATTTCTTTTCTGTCCTCCTTGCATGGAACAGGTCGCCGACCCATCCCCGCCATACCTCCGTTCCGCGGCCGGGGCTGTGGAATAGATGGTCTTACGCGATAACTCACAGCGGGGCATTTCACTTACTTTAAACGCATTAATTTTTATTCAACATTAATAAAAAATAACAAATATAATCGTGATTTCGCTGAAATGCTGATTGAGTAGTCACCAAACTTCACGCAATTCCGTTTTTTTTTCAGTAACGTTGCTAAAATTTCCAGCCACGTGAAATTATGTAATTCAGATTTAAGACACAACATTAAATTGCGAAATAACAGTGCATTCTATATTCTTCATTTACATAGCTAATGCAATGAATGGAATCGGACTTTGAATACCACTAGCTATAATTTCAGTCACTGAAATAAGAAAATAAAAAGTACTTGAAGAGATAATGTTATAAATTTGCACTATGTACATGCATATTCGATGAATAAATGGGACATTTAGAACACAAAAGAGTGGAAATATAAGAATATATATTCTAGAGAGACAGAGAGAACATATTTATATATTTCATGCAAAAATAAAATGGACAATTTCCGTAATTTATTAAAAAAAATAAAATCGCAAGAAATACGAATGTGACATTTGTTTTTGTTTAATATTGTTGAAAATAGTTAAGACTTGAAAACTATAAGTCCACTTCCGAGTCATTTGCATGAGTTCCCCAGGCCGTGACCCACTGGCGCGCGCTCAGGGACATACATACAAAGTGACGACGCCCACTCCATAACCCACTGTAGCGAATAGCTGGGGGCATTCAAATTCATTGAAGGCATATGACAAATTTCAAAGTTGGCAACGAAAATCGTGAACATTAGCCCGCCGGTACTACCCTTCCACCCGCGGCAACAGGATTTTAGAAAATAGACCCAGTCCCAAAATCGTCTACTGCGCAACGCCATAAGCTTTCGCGAGGACTGTACCACGATATCACACGGTCGTTTATCCTACCTCCTGTCATCTCACGGGCTCTCTTATCAACCACAACTTATACCTGATTGATAAATCCCACCATGAAACTCGCCTCACTGAGAAACACGGAATAAAGAACGCACGAGCTTGCTTTTACCGACCATTCCACCGAATCTGAAAAGCTCACTCGACTGCAGCAAGATGGATGTTTATTTCTGAGGGCCTCCCCGCCTCAACGGAACACGAAAACGTCAAAAAATCTTTCGCTCGAAAAAACCACTTTCGTCGAACACTCGAATTGAGAACACACTAAGGCAAGTCAGATGGAGGCAACGTTTCACCAGATTTTTTAAAGCAATGCCAACATTAAATTTGGAACGGTTCTGGGCTTAATCCGACCAAATTTTCGCTATTCGCTTACTGGGATTGGTCCATACGTTTTCGAAAAATATTCTTGAGGTAATTCAAGTCTTGATTTTCACGAAACCTCCGTTAACTCTCACAAAAATGCGATGCTATCCTCCGAGAAGGCTATTTGGTGTAAACACGATAGCCGATACAAGAGATAACACGTGCTTATCTCGACGATTACTGTCGCTAGAAGTACGAACCTTCCTAAGCGCTGCCATGCTTAATACGGTGAGTTGCGAATGCAAGCATCCAGCAAAACTATAGCGCCTATTTAATTCTTTTGATGCTATTGGGATAAAATAACCACATTTAGCTAAATTTTATAAATATTCGTATTGTTAGCAGAGGAACATCAACATTCGCAGTTAATTTTATCAAAAAAACGAAAGAAAACTTTATGAAAATATGAATGGAGATCCTTCGGGTTTCACACCGGGTCAGGTTCTTCATCACTTCCGACATTTCGACGAGCGACTAGTCCAGGGTCTTCAGGGATCCGAGAATCCAATGGATTCATGGATCATTGAAGACGATGGGTGAGTCGCTTGTTGAAAAGTTGGAAGTTATGGAGAGAGCCTGACCTTGTGTGAAACCCAAAACATCTTCATTCACATCATTCGGCGGGAAAATACTCAGTAACTTGTATGCAGAATACATCAGAACAAAATACCATCATTTTAGATACTATTAGGCAGCGCTCCTTAAAATAGGGTGTAAGTATTCTGTGAGTACGTGCTACATGGTGAAGGAGTACGTAAAAAAAAGTTAAATAACAACGTAAGTAGGTTTAAATAGTATATACCATTCAAATTAGGACAAGTTTTCTTCTCTATATGATTACGATTCAGGTTAGCGGGCCGTTGAGAGGATACGCCAGCCGAAGATGTTTATAAACCGCTGTTGTTAGGTGTTTTGAATTACAAATAACAAAGCGAAGACAAGGGTAAAGGACCGGAGCCCAAAAACCATGCCAAAAATGTAACACTACTGTTGTCCAAGCGGGTATCGGAGAGCGGTGATCAATCCGTATTGCCGGAACAGTACGTTAAACCGTATCGTCTCGCACAGATTGGAACTCAACACTACCTAGGACGTACCGATACTCGGTAGCGCTCCTCGCACAACCGGTTACTCCAACTTGGACCCTTCCACCTGACCAACGAGCCGCGACAATTAACGAAGGCAGCTGTTTGACTGGGAAAATCGAATGTGTATCACGGTTCGCCACACGCTGCGAGACGTTGCGAGAAGAAGACGGTCGCGGAGTGGGGAAGCGGAGAGAGGGGAACAGTGCAGGAGCATTGGGGGAGGGGGGAATAAAAGGAGCGAAAGAAAGAGAACAAAAAAATGAGAAAACGAAACCCCTATCCCTTCGCATGGCGTGGAGGAGCATTCACATGACAAGTCGATGAGAGCCGATGGCGTCTCAGCGAGCGGGCGGGAAAGAGTTGTGGAGGCACATTCATCGCCTTGCCGTGGGACGGAGGGGACTTGTGCCACAAAAGGGGACGAGAGAGGGGAGGAGGAGGGTGCGAGGACGAGAGGGGGGACTGCGGGGGAAGGAGAGAGAGAGAGAGGAGTCATATCGAAAGTCGCGCTGTCAAGCTAAACGAGGAATCGATAAAGGAGAGGGGGGGAGGGAAAAAATCCGAAAGCAAACAATTCTCTCTCAGGACGAGAGCGAAGTTTGGTCGTTCCATAGATAACATTTTCCAATGCAGAGATAGAGAGAGCAGGAGGAAAAGTGTAAGGTGGCGTCATTTGAGAGCACAATGAGATCCACAAAAAATCTAGCTCCCCACTCTCCTCCGCTGTCGCGAGTCGAAGAAAAAATGTCCAACATTTCCGAGCAAACAAAAAGGAAAAGCATTGTGGGACCTAAATAACTAATAACGGAGCAAAAACTAAATTAACCGCAGTGACGCATATGAACCCCGTGCTCGCCCCGCTAAGAATTGCTAAAGCCATTTTGGTCCTCGAATTCTCATACATTAAATTCGTTTCACTCAGTCAGACGCTCTATATCCCATGCCGTATGGTTTTACACGTGGCATGAGAAATAAAAATCACAGCGCAGTCATTTCAGTACCATGCATTAGACACTTCACAACTTGTGGGTTTTCCTAGCCGATATTTCAATTCTTCTTATCCAAATTTTAAACTCGCAAAATTAGCATTGTCTCTAAGGATTACACTGTCACTGTTTCAGTTCCTGAATAACTGTAGCATGCCAAATTATCGGGGGCAAAAATAAGATGTAACAGGCGGTGGGAATAAATAAGGACTGCTTACGAAGAGAATGGAATTTAAGTTGACGGGAAACACAGTCCAGTGCACGAGTCGTAAAACTTAGCTTAAACATTCATTTTCTCCATCGCACGGTCATTTGTTCTGTAACTGAATAATTTTAGGAATTTTTACAATCCTCATTTGATCAAAACTCATATATGGCGTCACATACCCTATTTGCTGTCGTGCGCTTTGATAGACTGTGGAGATAGGGTTACTGCCGCCGCTCTACCGCCATCCTTGAACTTGTACATGGAAAATGACCGTGTGGTTCAGGATTAAAAGAGGAGAATAAGGGTAGAATACACAAATCAACAGTCCGATAAATACTGGCCTATATAGCAGAGACAAGACCGGAGTAAAAAATAAAAAATTTCTCGAAAAAGCAGAAGTGAAAATCCACAGGAAAATATCCGGTAAAACCTAATTCGATGGAATGAGAAGTGAAAACATCAGAAAGGACTACCATGTAGAGAATATCAACGAATGGGTAAACGGGGAAACCAGGTATGGAAAGGCCACACAGAATAAAAGACGGGAGACTGGTTAAGATAGCCATAGATTAGCTTCAAGGTGGAAGAAGAGGGGCTGACAAACCAAGGAAAAGATGGTGGAACTTTATTTTTTTTTTTCGAAGGCAATCTACCGGTTGAGGCTGGTTTTAAATGGAAATGAGTAAAAATCATCTGAATTTTTCAATGCGCATTGCCCTACCTCCTTACAAAATTTTTTTCTTCATCTCAGCACACGTCCTACGTTTATTCATCCCCACCATAAACCTCCTCCTTCCCCTTCGCCGCTTACCCAACATCCTTCTTTCACGGCCTCCAGCAACCCTACGCGTAAAGAACGTATTGAAGAACGACCAAATGAGAAGAGAGAAAGGCATACTTTCCAAATCATAGAATTGTATAGTTTAACATAAAGTGTAGAACATCAACTTTGTTTTAGATTGAGGAATACAAAATACTTGAAAGACTAGCCATTAAAACCTATTTACCTATTACATAGTCTTGCTTGAGGCTTCAGATTTTCTTGCGGCTAAGATACCAATGCCTCGATAATGCCAATGGATGAAAATTTACACGAGAGGGTTGCTGCAATGACAGGAGCAACGACCAACCCGTTAAATACAGAACTATTACAGGCTCTCTTGAAGTCTGCATTTCAATAGGGACACGAGAGATACGCCATGGAAAGCAACCAGTCATAGGAGAGCAAGCAACGCTCACTTTAGACACTGACTGCGCGAGAAGTCCACAGCTGTCATCGTCTCGGCTGTGGCCACGAGATTAAGGTAAAGAGGGTGAACACAGGGCCCGACTGTGTTCCCTTATCGCCGGGGTGGAGCAAAAGGCGCCATATCTGCCGCGAGTCGAGCGTCTGGGCGAGGTCGGCAAACACGGGCACCCCGCTCCGTCGACCATATTCCCCGTCGACGGATCTTCGGGGGACGATAAGGGGGGGCAACGAAGGTGTAGGAGGGACGCGCGCCAGCAGGAAGGGGGGAGGGAGGACGGACTGAAAGGTATTTCCACAAAGTGAGGTGGGCCCCAAGAGATAACCGAGACAAAAGTGTCTCAGTCGCAAACATCAACGCCACACCTATGACTGATTGTGGAACGTTCAACAACGGACGGGAAAGTTACGTTCTTCGGTAACGACTTGGAAATCCTTTCCCCGATGGATTTAAGTTCTCCCAAGTCCTTCCCGGAAAAAATATTAAGGTAGGGAGTCAAAAATTGCCTTATCCGCCATGGACCGCATGGAATATTTACGATACACATCTTCAACAATAGATATACGCATTGTGTAGATCGAGAAATGATTTAATTAAATAGATTTTTTCTGCGATGCAAATCAAACTGAAGTATATTTAAATTCCCTTTGAGAAGAAACTCAATCAAATAGGTTATTACCACAAAGAGCCTTGGTAACATTACATCGTATAGTAGCCTCATAATTTTTCAAGCATGACTTTTGGGTTAATATGTCTCGATTGATTACCCACTGAATTTGATCAATCTCATCTTAAAGGTGAAACCAATTACCGTAATCAGGTCAGAGCTGTACCGCATCACATAAATATAACACTCATGATAATTAAAATTCATTGCTACGAAATCTAAATATTAAAGCTACAATTAAATCAATATTTTGGTCGCACGTAACTTTCGAGTTTGTATGTACTGAAGGTGATTTGACGGAAATATTCACTTGGTAGCACGAAATTACATCAGCAGTGAGCCAATTCCAGATAGCACATCACTTTTAAATTGCATATCACGCAAATCTAACCACGGCATTAGCCATACCACAAAGAGAAATTAACAAAAATGGCCCAGCCATGTGAAACACCCACAATTGTAGAGCAGAAACAGGAGTTGATGTGCACTTCAGTCTTGACTGATTCTACTCTTTAGGAATAAGTTAACACAAGTATCAGCAAGACTAAAATAGTTACTTCGGGGTCAGCAACTTGACTAACTTCTTTCAATTTCAAGGCAAATTAGAGAGTGGAATTTTCTCATTTTTGAAGCAGATATTTACTAAATTTGACCTTTAATTTGACCTACAAGATGATGATAGCGAAAAGCTAAATATAATGAGTAATTGGTGAAAGAAAGAAGAAAGAAAAGAGAACCCATTTTAAATTTAAAAAATTGGTGTATCTCAGCTGAGGTGAAAGTATGATAAATATCATTCTGGAGCAATAAAATTTCAGCATGGAATAAATAACATTTTCAAGGCTAACTTAATATTGGCTGGAACAAAGCCAGAAGAGAAGGGGAGACCCTCAATTAAAGCAGACGCTGCCGGATTAAAAGAGGCAACGAGACGGAATCGAAACTAAGTTATCGCAGCGTTATCAAAATTTCACAGTTAAATCGGCAAACGCTGGCCATATTTCGAAAATATTTTCACCTTTAACTCACTCTTATCTCATTCATATCTACTCTTATCTGTGGTCCATAAGGCTGAAGCCAATCTGCATTTTCCGCGCGGGGTGGAATACATTATTTTGACTTTCAAATGATCGTATTGAGACAAAAGTGAGTTTATTGGCTAACGAGATAAAAAGGCGTACTGGCACAATGTTTCAAACGCATAATTGTTTTATCAGAAAAGGGTTAAAATTTAGAATCCTTGATTGAGGAATCAATCAAAGGTTTTAAACTCAAAATGAACCACTATAGTTCTGTAAATACGAATAAATTTATGAATATAAAAGTTGAAATCTTGCTTAAAGTCACGAGGAAAAATGTATCATGTCTCTAGCTCTAAGGCTCCAACTACAGCAATACTAATTCCATTAGAAGAACTAACGGAGCCAGTGGGATTACTGAATGGCTTCATTTCGAGATCTTCATTGTCGAAACCTTGATTAGACAATGTGGGTGTGAGAACACTTAAAATAGGGCAGAGACAAGAATTACTCTTTCATCCATCATATTCAGTGTTCAAGTGGAGAAGGTAAAAATTGAAATAAAAGATAGCTGGCAAACGGAGAATGTCTATAGTGTGGGAGCCCATTGGGAACAACTGATGGTTTCTTAGAAATTTACTGCAACTAACATTACAAATAATAGTCGGATAATCGTGAGCCCTAGAAGACATAAAGGTAATATAAAATCGGACAAATAACAGCTTGAAGCCTTGGAAGTTTTTGGGAAAGTGTAACATGACGGAGTCTTCAGAATGAAGCCAAGGTGGCATTTACGATAAGAAAAATAAACTAAAAACACATAATATGAGTCCAGAAATGAAAACTGCTCCTTAAAAGCATACACGCGTGAAAAACACTACTCTAATAACAGCAATAGCAGAAAAAAGTCGTAAAGTAATCCAATTATCTGTTTCTAAGAAGCAATGTAAAAGACCAAACGAGATGGAAGAGTCAGGAAACAGACGAGAAAAAGGTAATATTTTGCTATTATTTTGTTAAAATATTGACGCAATGCTTCATCCAATATGAAGAATGACAATTAAAGAAGAAGAAGATATCCATTGCTTCAATGAAGAATAGATTAATCAATTGAGAGGCGGAAATGTTAGCTTATTGGGCATATTGTGAGACAACAGCTAGCAGTATTACTTGAACCTAAAACCAGGTGCGTAAAACAGCAAATGCAAGCCATAAAACCTAAAACTAATATGTATATAGAAACAGTACAAGAAAGGACATATATGTACATTGAGTTCGGAGGAGCGATGCACCCAAACAATAAAATAACTGAAAGAACGGCCATCGATATTAATCAACATAATATCTCAAATACCTGCTACAGGTTCAGCGTTAGATGTTTATAGGACAATATTCACAAGAATAGAGAGAATTCAACCGCTTAAAGAGAAGTTTAAGAAAGTCAATGCACCCCTTTTATACTACTGACGGAATTTACAGCGAGGTAAAACGAATTCTTGTATCCAACCGTGCGTAAGACTATCTATCCAAATCTAATAATACACCCGAATTTCAATAATTCAAAACTATATTAAAGACGTGTGCTCCATTAAACGGGGAAACTTGAGAGAATTCGATCACGGAATTCAGAGTGTTCGGAACATCAAACCTCCACCCCTCCAACATATTGACTGAAGCCTTTTCGAATTCATTGCCCAAAAAACGTTTCCTACAGTTCTTGGAAATCCACGAGCAGACCACTCAGCCGGCGGCAATAACGCGCGCATTAAAAAGCACAAAAATGCCCCTCATACCTCTCCCCAGGAGCGAAACACCACGGCCGCTGGGAAACTTCGCATGAAAACGGTCATGTGGGGAAAGAGGGGGGGGGGGCTACGTCATCCCCCCCACACAGTGGAAGCGGTCGATATTTTCGAGTGCTCTGTGTGTAGGGCCGTCGCGGCGGTGCTTTCGATATTGCACGCAGAGATAATGCATACACACACATATAAATCCACCTCTTCCGCCCACAAAGGTATGAGAAATGGAACAGATGGCACGGAGGGGGAGAGAGAGAGAGAAAAGGAGGGTGATGCAGGGGTTGAGGGGAAGGACTGGGAAATATTCCTTCGAGCGAAAGACAAGGGACGTTAAGGGAACGACTGCTTTACGTGTCACCACACTATTTGCGAGCAAAAGGGGGGAGTGGCGGTGGAGGGGGAGAAGAACCCAACAACTCGGGTGCGGGTGACTGGTGTTGGCGAGTTAAAGGGAGGAAAGAGTATCAGGGACAGGGATTTTTTTGGACTGTCAGAGTGAGAGGGGGAGGGTAAGAAGAAAGGAGAAAGGGTGCGAGAGAGCCTTAAAAAAATCTTCGGAGGAAAAAAATAAAAGAGGTGGGAAGGGTAGGAATAAAACGGGGAATGGGACAGAGTTCAAGGGGTGTTTTGTAGGCAAAAGGGTTGGGGGTGGGCGGGAGAAGAAACGGAACAGGACAGAAAAAAACCGGATACGGGAGGAAGGAGTTTTTTGGCACGACCAGCTCCTTGGTTGAATCATTGGGGTGGCGAGGGCTAAAACGGAGGGCGGCTGTGTGCGAGGGGGGATGGAGGTGGAAGTGGGAGTGGAATGGGATAGTAGCGAGGAAAAAAAGCAGCAGCATACGAGAGGGAACGGAGGAGAGGAAGACGGGGGGTGGAGGAGGAAAAAAGCGGAGCGAGCCATAATATATGGCATAAAAACAACAATGTTAATGGAATGTAAATGAATGCTCTTCTATATTCTGCGGGTTTAACTCCTAAACACTCCCCACCCGATGCAGGAGGCGTATATCAAACGCAAGTCCTCCGGACCCCGCCGTCTCCGAGCCAACTGTAAAACTGACGAATTTTTTCGGCGAGGCATTACAAAAAAATAAGGGTTGTCGGAGGGAGAAAAAAGAAAGGGAGGGAGAAGGGACACGGCAATTTTATACGCATTAAGAGGATATCTTTGAAGGAGCGATACGCCGGGTAGGAGGAAGAGAAGGCCTTGGGCTTCACGGGAAACCATTACCCTTATTGCCATTGATCTGTGAGAGAGCTTACGACGCACGAGACGGGGGTCGAGAAGGGATGGAAGGAATAGAGTATAAACCCTTCCACGGCGACGCAAGACCCAGTTTCTGAAGAATAAGAGAGCGGCTTTTAAAACGTTTTCCACATGCTCGTGTCGCGGAAGTCATATATACCTTACCTATCTACCCTCCTCCTTCCCCCTACCACCTCCTGCTCCCTTAGCACGCCCCTGTGACCGTACGTGGTACCTGATTTTTCCTCGCTTTTCCGCCGGCTGGCTGGAAGTAGAATGGGAGGAAAATTGCAACCGTGAGGAACGTAGAGTACGGAGACATCCGTGCACTCAGAGAAATTGGATGAGTGATTGATAAAAATGAACTTTGGAAGAAACATATACATATATACACGATTTTCGATTTGTCCGTGGAATCAATTTCCTTCACTGGCGTAACTGTTGTGTGAGCAATTCTGTTTCTTGCGTTCAGGTGAGGCTAAGCTGTAGCATTCAATGCGAGGCAAAAGAAAAATAGGAATATGAGGCCCATTAAAACCATACATACATGGAAGCATTACCAGGGAGCACTTAGCTTGTGACACACATCCTCTCGTATCGGGGACAAAGGGTCTTCGTGATATTCAAAACGCGGACACATTGTTTAACATTCCTTTTAAAGATCCGTCAGACTTACTTCAGACTAAAAAATAATCTGATAACCAAGCCAATTCAGCCACGTTTCACAGATTTTGCATGATATATAAATTTTGATTGAACTGTTAATTTTAATCGTTCTAAATTCCTACTGAGTAAATGATTCCGATTACTTCTAGTATTTTCTTCGGAAGTCTTTATTACTCCTGCCTCATTATTTTAAAACAATAGTCCACACACATGCTTTAAGGTACGTATCTCCACTCTATTGTTTTGCTATTAGCTACAAGCAGAGTTTGCTTCAGAATGAACCTTTTTTACTGACCATAATCTTCCTTGATTTTTTCATCACTGGTGATCCAGGATTCTACGTGACCAGATTCTATCGTACGCTCCAGTATCCTTTGCTCGTCATATTGACCTCTGCTCGTCATTTTACGTGATTTTTTCTCATTTAAATAAATAAAACATTCCTATTGATTACCATTCAACCATAATTAACGATGCCTTTAGAAAATTGTAGCATGCTGATCTTTTCTCACTATGAAGTTATAATTTATTTAAAATGTTGATTATTATATTTATCAAGTTACCGAAAAAAATAGGGAAGAATCGGAATAGGAGACACTGTTTTACTAATTCATTACCTCCAAAGGTTCTCTTTAGTTTTTTAAAAGAATATTTACCATTGATAATGAGCTGAATACCAGGTTAAACAAAAGCACTTACAATAAGTTTTTTGTTTAACCTGGTTTATTTAGATGACGAGAAGTATCAGGCGTGATGTCGTGAAATTTCAACATTAATAAAAGCAGAAATTGCCATTTTCCACTAGTAAAAATGCACTGTTCAGTCAGTGGAAAATGGCAATTTCTGTATTCGGTATTTAGATGACTGTTATTTTTATTTCAGTCCGCGACAAAGTTTATTTCTGTGGGAAAGCGCTGTTTTTTGAGTGTATTACAAGATGTTATGATCAACAGGAGACCGATGACATTGAAATACATTCTTTTTTAGAATTTTGCTGATGATAAGCTTGGAAATTTTGATCACCCGTCTGAAATATATAGTGTTTCATAATCCAGAAAATACGATTGGAGTGTAATTGAAATATAAGATGCAATTCAAGCAGACATCTATGCCAATCTAAGCAGACGACATTATAGTTGAATCCGTAAAAGTCATAGAATGACAAGTAATTAGGAAATAATTAATCCAATGAGAACGCATTTAGGGCATTATATAGCATATATAGTACTCGTGAGGAAGTAAAGTTCAATTTTTCTGACATTGCAATGTTAATTTCAATTAATATTTTTCAAAATGATTCAAAACAAGTGCAGTCACTCCGGTGTCAGCTCATTGCGCATGCGTAGAGGAGAAAAAAGAGCTAACTATGCAGTAAATCTGACAACACCGTAACGTTCGATGTTCTGCCTTATTGAATCGCTCGTTGGTCATCACTCGAATAAATTGAGCTCGATCGAAGGTGAACGAATCCCTAACGTTCGAACGTCAGTCAAGTTATAGAATCGGCCCCATGGATTGTTCGTAAATACGATAAGATAATCAATCGACTACCGGCTTAGCAAAGTTACACAGATTTCCTTGGTGAATGAAAATAGAACAATGGCATTCACGACAACCGATATTCTTTTAAGCGTCCAATAATTAGTTATTAGGGTACTTTTTATCGGCTAACTCTCTCACGGAAAGTTTTAAAGCACAGAGGCTTCACTCACTCAAACGGAACTCATGTTCTGGTCCGGACGAAAGGAAAAGAAAGAATCCATCTGAATAAGTACCCGGCCACAACGTCGAGAATCACTCGCTCCAATAAAATGCGCGCACGAGTACGACTTAAGCGGAGGGAAACAATTTCCCTCGGACAACTTGACTGAAATGTTACGGATGCAGATTGCTCTGAGGGATTTTTTACTGCGGGAATACGTGGCGGAGTTAGAGTTCATTGCAAACGTCTCTGCGTTTCCGCTGCATCACGCAAATGCACTAGGTAGTGCTGTATAACAAGGCTTCCTCAAAGTGATACACGCACCTCACTCACCCTCCCACTTTTCACTTTGCGTCTGTTCTCATTTTCGATGCTTTGGTAATAATTATCTTGGCATATATCACATGGTGTGGTGCATAAAATAGAGACAATCTCGTCGATTTCAGCAAAAAGCATTTCACACTCCATATTATACTATTATTGCTCACCGATTTCCTCCGAAACTTCGCACCATTGATCGCTGCGTGGAGGAATCTATAAGGATACAGGGCACTAGCAACATACTCTTAGCTGCCCACAGAATTCCAAAAAATGTATTCAGAGCTAAAAGGTGAAAAATGAACCATATAAAATATAACCCTCGTAAATATCACTGTCAAACTATTTCTACCGTTTGCATTTATATAATGCATAGAGTCATTTTAACTCGTTCATAATTTTACTTACAAAGCTTGTGATTCTTAGGGTGGGTTTACACTAGAAATTTACTTCATCAAGTTAATTCTGCAAGAGCTTGCGGGTAATTTTACTCTTTCGAAAAAGTTTTCACAAATTAGTGCAGGCACAGATTGGTGGATGTTTATATTGGTAACAACACGCTTCTGCAAGTGATTTGCCGAAAAAGTTCTGCAAGTGGACTTGTAGAGTCGATTACCCGTAGCATTTACGCCAGAAGTCACTAGCTGAAAATAACTTGCGCATAAAACTTGCCAGTGTAAACCCACCTTTCCATAATACTTCATCCATATCCACTCGAGCGTTGCAGAGGTAATAACGAAAAACTGTACTTCAATATTGATAATAACGAATCCATTTTAACACTAACAGCTAGTCAACTCATATTGAAGAACCATTGAGGAATAAAATCCACTTATATTTACTAAAAGGTATATTGAGTGGCATTGTAGATACATTTCATAAAATCAACTCCAAAAGCTAAAAAAATCTAATATATATGCAAGAATTTGAAGGAAGTGATCTCTCAATTGGATGATAAGGCCTGTTCTCGATTTTTATTTGACTAAGATTGAAAAGAAATGAAAAAGAATTTGTTTCTTTTCCCTCAGAAATGGATAAACGATAAATGGTATTTGACTAGTGAATGGTTACGACGCAGTACATTACATAGAACTTGTCTCCAGACTCATAATCAATATAAAAAGGTCCTTTGTGGTTGAAACAAACAATTCATTGATATGTGTGGGCCAAATAACAATAGTAAAAAAAATTTAATGTACTATGTCCAGCTTCAACGGAATTAGATAGACTATTCTAGTCTGCGAGAAACAAACATATTGACCAATGAACTTACCAATAATAATTTTTCAAGCCCATTCAAGGTAAACAAGACTAAAGAGGTGGCCTTCTACGATGGAAAATTTGTGAATACACTCATTCATTCATGCTGTTCAATTATACTATTTTGCGGTGAATAACGTTTTCAAACTATCATTCATTTGACAAATTTTCCACACCTGACAGGTAATTGAGAGATCTGGGTTCGAATACCAGTCAAGTCAAATGATTTTTTCATATCAAATTTCACCCTCTTTGGTGATATTAAAAAATAATATTTTCTCCATTTTGAATTGGCTTTCCTTGACAACATCATAAAATAGGTATAATAAAGGGAATTTATTGAAATCTAGAAACTAGATATTCCGGAGGAACTCATCAAAGAACTTTTGTTTGACTACCAACACCGACACTTGTTGAATTCAGCAGCTGCTAATGGTTGGAGGAAAATAAGTTATACAAAGATTAGCATGACATGGACATGTGTAACACCCAGTTCCTCGAGCAGTTACCATTTTCTATTTTTAAACCCAAGTTTTGCTTACGGAGAATCCGTAAAATCGTACTATGGTGACATCATACCCAGACGCTATTTAGAGAGTTGCAAAATACTACTAATCCGGTTGTGCTTTCCCAGATAAAATAAAACGGATATCGAAACCACTGATTCCTCGAACAGTAACAAGTTGAATGTTTACGGAAAATGATAAAAAATCATTCCCTCTGAGAACAATGACGCCAATAAAGGATTGCAGGAAGTGCAACAATTTTGTGCCATTTACGGTCCTATTTACCCACGTACGCTTCCGCCTGGACATTTTTATCCACAAACATACACTAACACATGAGCAAGGAACGAAAGCAAACCGTGACAACATTTCCCTCTATTACACGACTCTCTGCCTCGTCGAAGAAAGCCGACCTCGAGCTGAGGATCAACAACCTCGAGAGAGAGTAACCATAACATTTCGTCCGTAAAGAGAGATAAGCCCCACTTTTCAACAAATTTCGTTAACGCGCACGCCTTGCTCTAAGGGGGACGCGGCAACGCTGTACACGAGGAGCATCGGCAGCCAGTTTCCTCTCTCTCTCTCGGCTCTAAAACGCGACAGAGGCTTCCTCTTCCACTCCTTTCCTCTTCTCGTGCTTCAAAGTCCGACGTGAGGAAACCTGAGCAGATAAGCGCACCCGCCCCGTCCTCTCGACAACGCCTTCCCCCTTACACCCCCCGCCATACTCACTCCATCGCGACCTCAAACCCCCATAAATCCTCATCTCACTCCCCTTCCCCCTCTCTCGCCGCGTCTTCATCCCTGACTCTTGCGTCCCACGCACCTAAACTGCGCTGAAAGGGGTTTAACCGCAGGTAAGATGGGGGAATGGTAAAAAAATAGGCACTCGGGCCTAGGTGAGATGCGACGACGCACCTACACTATAGCGAGGTATGCTTCGAATCGAGCGGGCGATAGGGGGATCTGAGCTCACGTGTCGAACCATAAACCGATTTCCAAACCCGGCAGAGCCTGAATTATTAACACCGCATTAGCCTCATGGGTGGCGAGGAAGAGGCGCTGAGAATCGCCGGGGCAAGGGTATCGAAAGCTCCGTCGAGCAAGCATTTAACAAATTTATCAAGGAATACCCCATCCGCCGTCAAATGCACTTAATTCGGTTAATACGGTTCTCCCAGGGCGTCTTGGGAACGAGTTCACAAAGACGCAGTGACACATTATTTCCCCGGCCGTATTCCTCAATGTTTACTCGGGGGCATTCAACAGCATTAGCACCTCAAAATAAGAGTTCTATCCAGCCCATTTCAAGCATATCCAATTTTATAATCCGTTGTATTTCAAATTCACCGTTATTCAGCGCGTCCGACATGTTATTCATTACTCATTCAGATCTATATTTATCCGTTTTATAAAATAAACCTTCCTCAACGGCGATTAAAAATTGACGAGGTCTGAAAAGCATGAACTCCTTAGGAATACAATGATTAAAAATATTTCCAGGGAAACACTGATAGATATACTTCAATTATTCACAAGAAAATAATCGTTCAATGAGGAATGTAATACAATTGCAATATCGACTAATAAGTCATACAAAATATGGAATAAAACCGATTATAACCTCGATATTAAAAAAGTGAAGAAAATTAAATATAATTTATTTACAAGGTTATCCTTTCCCTGTAGCCCAATGTGAACGAGGACATGGTTGCTCACCTTCTCCCAGATATTTTCTCCCAATTAAACAGAGCATACGTATCTGAAAAATGCGATCCATTGAAGAAACCTCTAATTCGTCAATGATAATCCACTAATGAGACAAAATATTGAATAAATCTAAAAAAGTAGTTGAGTCTACATTTTCCAGATTACATCACACCACTTAGACCCTCCAGTCGAGAATTTAAATAGAAAATTTTTAAGTATTCAGAATTTTTACAATACAACTTACCAAAATAACATCTTACGACAACTTCTTGCAAATTCTGACAAATACGACTAACATTAATCAAAGGTGGATAATAGAATGTGATTGGAAGTTGACGTGAAATTCATCGTTTTGCAATAAAATAGCGGAAAAGATGCTTAAAGCGAGCGATCACATACTGGGACAAAGGAAGGCCAGAAGGGAAGTTGTAGACCATGGAAAACGTGGCCTACGACCGTTGGCTCAGGCGCCAGGTGAGGATTGTAAACATCCGGGCGTCTGAGAGCCACACAACTTAGGGAAGTAAGACTTTCCCAGGGTGGTGTTGCGCACACTAGCGGTGGAATTGGTCTCAGGAACACCTAACTCGAGGGACACAAAACTTTCCCATTTAGAAAGAGGGTTTCTCATAGGATTATTATTCGGTGCAATGGTTTTTTCAGTCTTCCCGAGCGAAGTTTTGAGTTGGATTATAACTGCAAGATTGAGGCGTTTTTAATTCTAGGCTTAATGAAACGAAATGAATAAATAGTGACTTGAAACATAATACTTTAATTCTATCCTATACTTGACAGTAAATTCTCTCTTTCAACCAATTTGCAAGTTCCAATAACGTGGAAAGACAGCTGACAGTTCGAGAGCTTTAGCTACTAAATTTAACAGCAACATTTGGCATATTTATAGCTTTTTCTTAGAAAAAGGTTTATTTAGTAACTCCAAATCTACCAGGCATAAAATAATTTGTAAGACTAAAAAATTCAGTATGTACTTGAGGATCTGAGTGGTATTAGATAAGTGGTATCGTCAATAAAGAGCTTGCCATTAAAATACAACGGCTCTCTCTTCTTACTCTTTCCCTCGTTTAAGATCAGGTCATGGAGAAGAAAATGATTTATTTACAGTGTAACTTGAAACTGCTTTTACGTTTCACCCGGTGCAGTCCCAGGTAAGCTACATATCTAGTTATAGGCATTTAGACAGGTATCAGGATAAAACTACCCTGATTAATATTATCTTTAAAAATATTTCACTTGGAGCCACTTACACCCCATGAAATACTGCAACGGGATTGTGTATCATGAATTGCGTATATCTACTTAAAACTTGGGAAAATATGGAGTATATGGTACCTGAGCTATTGAAAAACATTACAGCGTATAATGCTCAGCTTTACTTTCCCTAGGCCCGGTTGTATAATGCCTTGTTAACGTTTATCGCAAAAAAACGAAGCCTTTACGTTAATTTAACGGTAACTGAAAGTTTGGGATAAGTATGTTACATGAGATTGTCTGTTACTTGACGCAAGCGCTATCGATGATAGTACATATTAGGACCGGCTTTCATAAGGAGAGAATATTTAACATAACTTATATAGGTTATAAAAATGAGCTTAAGTGTAACAGTACAACTGGTAAGATACACTTGAAGTAAGTCCAGGCATATCAGGGACTCTAAAGAATTAAAACTTGCGAAAACTAAAACTTAAAACTCGGGTATACTATAATAATAACTTAGGCTACGTTTTTTAACGCAGTTTCCACTGCCAATTGAATAAACACTCGCCCAGGAAAAATAAATATTTAAAGTAAATGTCACCGGTGTAAAAAAGAAAGAAAAACTAGAAACTTCATTGGAATTTTTGTGGTCTAACTTTTCAGCCTTCCGAGGTAATGACATGTCATATCAACCTTCATGCTGTCCGCCGTACTCTGGTCTCTTCCAAAACACTCCCGGGAGAGCAAGATCACAGTCTGTGAGAGATGTTACAGCCAAACTTCAAAAATATAATTTGAAATAAAAATTACTACAGTAGACTAATAAAAATGGACCAAGTGCATGAATCACAAAATCAGGAATTGGAGAAGCGCCGAAAAAATCGTCTGTTAACGATGAAGCGCCTTGCATTAGAGTACTACATTTCGTGAAGAGTAAATCAATTTTAGCTTTGGATTTTGACCAGAAAGATAAGTTTCTGACTTCAAGGTCACATTATAAACACTCTTAAGATAATATTAAATATATATGGCATAACCCGTGGTTCTTTAATACGCAAAGTAGTAAAAGTCTATTCCCGGGAAAATTGAGAAAATGGGTAAAGAAGTCAATTGCTGCATATATGAACCAGCACAAATATTGGTGAGCATATACAAATACTACGCACCTCTACACAGTCATCAACAAATAGTGCGAGCCATTATATGTTGGATGGATCTAATGAGACCAAAACTTGGTTGTATTAATTGCTTTATTGATAGGAAATCGCAGATAACACGAAACATTCACTTCGTCGATTTTTGTCCAAAAATGTGAAAACTAGATGTCAATTCACCGAATACCATATCCTCTAAATTTCTCCTGTTTGTATAAAGGAAACGGCCTTCCTTCCCACCACTGTAGGCACATTATCTTTAAGCAAAGTACAGTGCTTAAATTTTTCAAATGCATCAATATATCACAGCTGTCCCTCATGTAATTCAACGAAAAGATAGTCAAGTATAATTTAATTACCAGCATCTTTACAGCAACAGGCATGGTATCAAAATATGTCATTGATCATCCATCGCTTATTCAAATAATTGACTTTTTTAGCTAAAAGATCAATATTCCCATCGTATTATTTTTTGGGGAGTCACTTCAGAAAAATAGCAGAAGGTACTACCTAAAGATTAGTTTGAGCCCTGTTGTGAAACAAAATGACCATCAACTGTCCATGCACCCTAAAAAACTAATCTAAAACCAACCAGTTATGTATATAAGTGCTGTTTTAAGCCTGGAGAATAAAAACACCTTGTATAAGATGCCAATTAAAAGGTCATAGTCATTTTAAAGCTTCTAAGCTGAAGAAACTTCAGCTTATATTTCGTTTAATACAATAATCTGTGCTGGAAGGAGGGTGGCCAAATAGTGAAGGCTTAAGCTATCATAATGACTCGACTTTATGCTTGAAACGTATAGCACAGTATTCCACGAAATAATGGCTATGTCAATGCTTTAAAACGGATATTTTTATGAACATGGTGCACCACGTGCCGTTTAACACTTACATGGAATTTGAAGCTGGTCTGAATTCTATTTAAAACAAACAAAAATGAGTGATAGGATATGCTATTTAAAACAAACGAAAATGAGTGATAGTGTACGCTAACTCTATTCATACGCAACACCAACCTCAACAGAGATAAAATGTACCTGCCTATAAAGAATATAGCTCGACTGGAAGAAATCGTCACTATATCATCAAAGATACATAACAAAAGATATATTTTGCTATAACAGGAAACATTAGTCTATTCGAAGCAGAGAACAATCAAATGTATTTCCCGTAAGCCGTAGAATAGTAATACCTACGCCCTGGGGACTTGCATAAATAATGTGGAAATTCGCCAACAATGTCAACTCCTTATGGAAATATGTATCTGATGGAAAGGCGGCAATGTTTATGAACCCGGAGAGACACAAGGATGAATTTCAAGCCCGGGGGAAATGGTAATACCAGCTACGATCATCACCACACAAAAACAAGAAAAGTCCTTTTGCTATTCCTTTTCCAGGGTTGCGGAGTGTAATTCATTTCAGAGGGATGCCAAGTATAAACACCCACATTTTATTCAAATCAGAACGGAATTAAAGCATACCTCTGTGATAGCTACGTTTTGTATTCTAAGAGGAATATTCAAGTGGAATTCTAAGAGGAGGTTGAGTTAATGATAAGAAGAAACACGAAGGCCTGGTCTGAATGTTTTGTAACCGATGATATATCCTTGCGTGATCAAATTTAGAATGCTACGGAAACAATTCCTTTTCGCTGGAATCAAGGTTAGCAAAAAATGAAAAAAGTGGCATACAGGAAGGAGAAGAAAAAACTTTTGACTCAGGACCTCACTTCCCGATTCATAGTGCGAATGGCTAAGGAACCAGGTCAGAACCTAGATCATGTTCTGTTAGTGACAAGGGATGATATTACTTCTTTTTACGTGCCCACAACTCTCAATGGGATTTCCATCAATGTGATAGCGGAACACAACATTGAATGCTCACGTTCACATGTCGTGTAACGTAATTCTATGGAAACACTGTCCAAATAAGGATTCTATCACTAGAGTAATTGAGGAGAATTAAAGCTATGACCTCCAGAAGCTAAAATAAATTGAGAGCACTCAAAAAACGATACACTTTTACAAATTAAATATTACTTTCAAGAGTGCAAATGGAACACACAAGATCTAATTACTCGTAAACATTCTCAGTATACACAGTAATCTTAGATAGTTAGTAAAGAGAGAAGCCAATAAATTACTATTATACTAAAGTGAGAATCCAATAAATTATTATTAAGCAAGTGAAATATCATGGATCCCGGTGTAATGGTCTGGTTTTTTTCATGGCTCAATACATCAAACAACTTCAGAGTATATGGAAGTATTATTTGAACAGGCATTTATATAATAATACACAACGCGTTACTGCCAATTTAAAAAAATACAATACTTTTAATGAAAAAGTGATTAACCGAGTCGTGCTAAGCGAAATGACTGAATGGAGTTGATAATTAATAATTCCTCCGTCGGAAGTGAAGCAAGGCGGAATCAAACAAACATCTCAACAAAATTCTAAATGGTCCTTGTAATGGGATATACCGATGTCTGACACTGGCTCAACAACCATAAGTTCCCGCACAAACAACAACTAGGTGGAGGAGAAATGCCGGAATCGACAGTTTCAGATCGTCTTACGGCACATCGTACGCGAAAAAAAACAAGTCGGAGAATAAGCAGGAATTAGCGTGGTTCCGTGCGAAGCTGCCGCGGCAGTATGTGACACCGCGTAAGAGTTAGGTGGAAGGGAGTAGTGGGGGGGGGGGGGGGGGGGGGGTGAGGGAGAGACATCCTCGTACTCAACAAGTTTTCATGTTATGTGGGCAACAGGTGTACTTGGGGCGGTCCGTCCGTTTGAGGGAACGCTCAATCCACGATGGATGGACAGACGGATAGAGGATCTTAGATACATTCCCCCCTTAAACCCGATGGTGATGTCGAGATGTGTTGTATCAACGAAATGAACGAAATAAAAATGACTGGGCGCCAAGTCGGTGCCTTGTGGTACTCACTCGTTGGGGCTGCCTGGGATCCCGTTCGAGCCTCCGTTCTCCTCGGGGAGCGGCGACACGCCGTTCAGCTGCGGCTGCTGCTCGTTTCTGAGAGCTGCGGCGGCTGCGGCCGCGGCAGTCGCTTTAGCCATTGCCGCGGCCGCCGCCAGTACGGCCGTAGTCTTGTTCACGTGGTGATGGTGGTGGTTGTTGTTGTTGTGGCTGGTGTTGTTATTGTTGTTGTTGTGGAGCTTCCCCTTGGCCACGGCCATGACATCCGCACCGCTCTGGGGCGATATCTTGCCAGCGAGGGCGTTCAAATTGTGTAGCATTTCCATTTTCTCGGAACTGAAATACCGGCCAAGCCGGTACACCACTTAAGAGGAACCCACAAAAATGGAAGCAAGAAAATGGAAAAATCGAACACCGACGATTCAATATATAATATTTGAAGGGGCAGAATACAAAAAACCGGCCACGTCCGACACACACTCAAACAACTATAAAATATCCTCGGTTGGAAGATGATTTATTTGAAAATAATTTTCTCCTTTCTACTCGATCGCGGCGGAGCGACTCCTGTGCGACGATACGCGTAAAAAAAGAAGAAAATATTTTCTCCGGTACAAAAATAAACGGCCGTCGAACTTTTTTCCTTTTTGGATTCCTTCTGACTCGTCCGTGGGGTGGTGGGACACAACACTGCCTTGAGGGAGGTTTTTCTCTTCTTTTCTCCTCGCTGCGGCACGCAGTCGTCGGCGGACGTAGGGAAGAGAACAAGCAGCCTTTTTATCCCGGGGCGCAATAGCCTCCCTTCTCGGCCGAAGAACAACACTCTTTCTCACCGAGACTCTTCACGGACTCACGTGAAGAGGGACGATGATCACGTCCACCCCTCCACGACGTCCACTCCGGCGGATAGCGCCCCCGCCCCCCGCCCCCACTACCGCCGCCCACCGCCCGCCTCCCGGTCTCCGCGGCGATAACGCACACCGCTGCCCCGCCTCCTCCTCCTCCGCCCCCACCGACACTTCCTCGGACACGTGGCCTCGGACGGGAGATTTACTCCCGGCCGCGGCGGAACCCGCTTTGACCACCAAGCGGGCCGGCGAAAGGCTTGCGGCAAGACCCGGCGCGGTGACTCCCTCACAAGGGCCACTCCATGCGATGCAAGGGGGCGGCGAGTCGCCGCGGGGAACGACGGGTCGACGACGGGACGGGAGGATCAAGCGGGCTGCTGCGGGCTGCGTCGCCGGCGGCACGCGGGGATGATCCGTTCGCCTCCTTCCTCGTCCCCTCGGCGGCGTAGGATGCCTCGCGAGGCGGGAAGAACGCTGCGACGACGTGGGGTGAAGATTCGACGATGGGGCGGGGACCGCTTGCAAGGCGCCCAACGGTCGCATCCAAAGTGACTGCTGGAGCGTGGGAGAGGCGGAAAGCGGGGGAAGAGAGGGGGAGGAAGCGACGGCGGAGGTGGAAGAGAAGAGTAGAAGTAGTCGTAGTAGAAGAAGGAGGGCTGATGGATGGCAAAGCCGATCCGATTTTAGAAGGCTGGCACGGAGGTGGGGCGGTCGAGACGGCTCGGGGAGGGGCGCTGGGCCGAGCGGGCGTCGGCGGTGGATGCCATCGCGGGGGCCGGGTGGAATCCGAACCCGTCACTCTCGGCGCGCACACACCTCTTTTTCGCTGCACTTGGACACGGTGGACTAGGGGGAGAAGGGGATGAAGTGGTGGTGTGTGGCGGTGCGAGGTTTCGAACAAGGGGGACTTCTATTCTGGACACGGAGGGAGGAAGCGAGGGAGAGGTGCAGGAGACGTGCAGTAGACACGGACAGACATATACAAGAGGAAGGAAGGTTAAGACGGGGAGAGTGAGACAAGGGTTTGCGGACTGGGAGAAAAAGTCACCGGGTCACGAGGTCTCCGGACGTGTTGGGGCAAAAGTCAAGTGACACGACACAAAGAGGTGACGGAGGGGGCGGGGATTTGGAGCGTCCTCGTAGGGAGAGAATTGATCTCGCACTACGTGGCTGCGGTTTCAAAAAGGTTCGGACGAGACGAGAGAACGCTTACAGTCACAAATGGGTTGGCTTTTGCGGTCTGGTTCGGGGGTTTCCAACATTGAACGGGTTCAGCAAAGCGAGGGGAAAAGTAGACGGGTGATAGTGTTTGCTGAGTGAGGGAAGACACACAAGACAGGACAAAGGAAGGTAGGGAAGTGCGGGAAGCTTCCGGGGTCTAGCGTGGATGAAAACGCCTGAGCGTGACACTTTTCTGCACGGGAAAAAACCTGGGCCTCGCTTTTCTCCCAACTCCCCTGAAGACTTATTTTTTAAACTATCGGGAGAGATAGAGACTGTGGAGGTCTCCAGCCCCTTTCGACTGCCCGGATTTGTCGCACCCTCTTGCCGCAAGCGACCGGACTGAGGGCCACTTCTCGCGGGACAGGGAGCCTGGGAAACGAGGGACGACGAACCGTGGGGGTTTCCGCCGCCCGGAATCGGCGGAACTACCGCAGGGGGAGATCGAGCGGAGCCTTCTCGGCTGGGGCCACCCAATTGAACGAACACAACACGTGGACCGTGGTGGTCCACCGGTCAGAGCCAACTTAACTCCGCGGCACAAGGCCCCGGTCGAACACCGGTGCACTGCTACGGCGAGCGTCGAAAAAACACGCCCCCTTCAGAAGACCAAAGACTTTCTTTTATAGGCGTAGCACTTCCGATTCGACCGGAGATGGACTTTTCAAACGCCCTCCACACTTGACAACTCTACACACAACACCGTTACTTTGACACACCGTTATCACTCGCGAGGTAAACAACACGACGGGGTCGGTAAGTTGGTCGCTCTCTCTGAGGGCGGAGGGAGGAATGGGAGGCGCGTGGGGGGAGGAAGGTTCGAACAGGAGTGGGAGGAATAGGTGGGGTGGTTTATTTATAGGCCGACAACTATTTTTCTCTAAGGGGCAGAGCGTTCCTCCTAGAGAGGATATGGTAGTTGGACCAAGTCGACCCCCCTGGTGTACTTCCGGGGTTGGTTGATGGGTTGTTCGTCCGTACGGAACGGCGGGAATATTAATATGCGTGAAAATGTTTCGCGGCGCACACTGGAAAAACACGGGACCCGTGCGATCGGGTTTGCGCGGCACACGAGCAGCGAGCAGACTTCTTCGTTCGCCGCTTGGCTCTTGGCCTGCCCGCCTTGCTTTGACCGACGCTGGGAGCGCGGAGGGAACCTTTCTCCCCCTCTCTGCCCCCGTGCCCCCTCCCCTCCGACACCCCTCGCCGCCCCTCGCCCGCCTCCCCCCTCCTTTCCCCGCCCACGACTGCGTCTGCGCCGCCAGCAACACTCCACCGCACACCCTCCGACTCCCGCTCCCGACCTCCCAACTCCCGCGCCGCAGAAGACCGAAGGGGCTCCCGGCGTGAAGAGGTCAAACGCGGTTGGGGCGCTGTGCCCGGGCTTTTCCGCGACGACGGAACAGCTTCTATCCGGCCTCAATCACGCCTCGTTGAGGAGGGGCGAACATGAGTCGTGCCTCACACACTTTGGACCTCCACTGTAGACAGACATCAACCTCCCGTCCGCTAAAGTGAAATAAAAAAGAAATATGGCCCGGAGCGAAGGACACCAACCGAACACATTTCGGGAAGAGATTGTGTCGCTGCTTTAAGGTCATGGTACAAGGTCCCAGTGGAGCGATGGCATAATTATCTGAAGGGAGAGGATTCTCTCTCGTTCTTTCCCCACGAGAAACGGGGCTGGCAATAATTCAAAGTGTCGGTCGCAGAGTTTGTAAAAGTGCATGTTTACGGGGACGGGGGGGAGGGAACAGGTGCCGAGGGAAATATATTGCTCCAGTTATGATTTCCGAGTGTAGTAGAGTAGTTTGAGTCGCTCGTGGAGCAATGGATGTCGTAGTAGGCCAATTATTTGTTGCCTAATTCTGGGATGCGACTTATTAGGAAATATTTCCGTGCTCCCGAAAGTTCCCTAAAGTGACTATTTCACTACAGAACCACCACGTCGGTGTCAAATTAAAAGAATGCAATTTTGCGAGATATTTATGACAATAGACGATTATTAGCACCTCCTATTTCCTTAATTAGTGACTACAAATACCTAAATTTGGTGCGTACTGGAAAGCGAGAGTACCATACCTAAAATGGAGGGATGGAAAAAGGATAGGGGGACGAAGGATTTGGTAAGAGTTGGATTAAATGAGGTATGCTATTTCACCCGATCGAAACCAGTACGGAAATAATGAGGGAAACGCGCTGCGAGTAGAGCGAAAAAACGTTTTCCACTCAATGCCAGAAATAGCTCGTGCGTCAACGGTGCTTGGTGAAATTCAACTCGTAATTATCTCAATGCCATTCCATTCACCATATTATTTCGTATTACACCATGTCCTTTTTTATTACGGCACATAAATACGGCAACCAATTAAATCCCGAAACTCCACATGAGAATGACTAGAAAAAATTACATAGAAATTCTATTGCCATTGATGTGATGAAACAAGACAAAGTATATCTAACTTCTCTCAAATTGCATTCAAATAAATACCTAATATTTCAATGTTTGCCCGTGCTATCGAGACATACTTTTTCAATATTCAGAGTATGTTCCTGTAGTGGTATATTGATTTCAATTTTTACTTCTGAAGTGTTGACTTTGCTTTTGCGGTCGCTGTAATTATCGACAGAAACTTTTTGCCTCTCAGTTACACCCAGGCATACAAAACGCTCCATTAATTAAAACCACGACAAATAAATGCCCATCCGAATTTAATCTACAAATTGAGATTGGCAGTTCCTCAATACGATTTTGACTCCGAAGCGAGCGTTTGCCATAGTTTCCCGGTATTAGGAGATTCATCCATCATCGGGAAATGAAACGCGAACACAGATGCATTTAACGAGCAATTAATCTACATCTAATACATGACTGGATATAGTCCACCTAAAATACAAGTTTTGAAACGTTTCGTTATGATATTTTCCGGCTATGCTTGACCTAAAATAAAGCTATACCTACGCAAAAGAAAATTACCTACTTATTGAGGATATTATGCAAAGCGTTGGGAAATGCGTTATTACGTTATTTTGAGACGAATTACCACCGGCACCACTGTAATTACAATAAGTACGTACATCATTTTGTTAAATTGCTTCATTACAATTTATCTGATGTGTTGAAAATGTAATACTTAATATTAAGTTTAGATGCTGGTCTATTTTCGTGACACAAGGTTTTCTTCTCTTTCGAGAGCATTGAATTCATAAAATATTTCGTATCTTGTGAATACCACGAAACTTTCACTAAATGAAAAATATTGACTTTTCAGCAAATCAAGGTGTCTAATAGCTACGAGTGTGGGAACTAAGGTTTTCTTGTACAAAAGAATCCACAAAGGAAAAGCATCCTCATTGACAGTGAATCTAATCTACCTATTAATGTAAATTCTGACGTTTTATTTAAAATTTCCAGGAAGATTAAACTAATTGGATATACATGGAAGAGATTGCTAAACCATGGTATAGTCTTCTTCAAACGACTATTCCAATTACACCGCTACAAATACACCATCAGTTATATAAGATAAACATGAAGGCGAAATATTTTGATAAAGTTATCAAAGCATTATAGATCTTTCTAATACATGGCGGTCTTAATACGAGTTATCTTGGATCATTGGCGCCAGGACAAGATTGGGAACCATACCATATTGTACGTCAATTGGCACGGGGGAGTGGGAATCATTCAAAACCTATGACGTCACGAGAAAATAAAACTTAAAAATGACTTCGGAACCTCTTTAGATAGGAAAAAAATAACGATTTCATACATTCGTAGCGCAGAGCTGTTATGCCACGCGCAGGGGATCTTTACCACTGTCGTCAGATAACCATTAAGAAAGGAGAATGACGTTTACACGGCGTGAATCACGGAATTAACTCCTAAAAACGTCTCCGCGGCTCGAGGAGAAACTGAAGAAAGAATAAATTTAGTAGACCGCACGGCGGGACGAAACGGACACGTACCCGCCATTTATGAAACACTCCGTCATACCACTATGGCGAGCTCCTTATCCAAGCATCAGAATGCCGACCGCTGGCTGTGCTTCGCTCCGCATCTATCTTATTGATTCAATTAGATTTTTCATCAATTTTTTAAACTATAATCGTGTGCCATTGCATAACTTTGGGTGATTGATGTTTCGGAGTAATATAATGAGCGCTCTAATTTTCTAAATTAGAATGTGTAGCGGTAGTCCGGGAACATCGAGAGCATGAATATACATATGGATCCTAAACTTGCCCCCAGTGGGTGTTGCCAAACATTCCGCATGCACCGAAAAATCAGGACCAAGCAGATAGTAGCGCCGCCACTCTAGAGAAGGTGGTTCTAATAAGGAAAGGCCATGATTCAAATAGAGATACTGGAAATAAAAGTACCGGAATTGGCCTCCATTTAAACACCGGCTATTTTTTGACACACACAAGCGGACCATGCCGATAGCAGCTCCGTGGAAAGCTAGGCAACACTACTACCCGTACAGTGGTGCCGATGATTTAGATCCATATGTATATTCATCATCGAGAGAATTAAGAAATTCCGTTGGAAAATTCACTACTTCCCTTTGGTTCATCACGGAGTCAATGGATTTGTATGCCACTCTATCACTTGCGATTCTGTTTAAAATGATGTCGTTCATATCGTATATGTCGAAATTTTTAGCCGCTAGAATGGCTCAACCATGCGTGATTTCGATCATTTGTTTCGATGCTTTGGAAAACTTTGTCTACTAATTCTCCTTTTGGATTCACGATGCTGCAGAAATAAGATGGGAAATGTGATTTTTCCTGTTCCTGGATTTGTACATATAGTGCCGATACCGACCTCGAGTAATTCTCTTGAAAATATTTCAGCTGTTGGATCGGTTTGAAGCTGAACTCTCATATTTGTTATTAAATGCAAAAATCATCTCTTTGACATAACAGAAAAAAACGCTGTTAATTTTGTGTTTGGTGGATTTGTTGTTCTGTCCTGTATGTTTTGTTCCGTGAAATACACTCTTTGTCCATTTTCAAGATGGATAGCAAGATGAACAACAGTTGGATCCCTTTCGTGGATTGGAATTCCTAAAATACGCCAAACAGTTTCATTGCTGCTGATATATCTGCCGAGTTGATATTGAGAGATTTTATAGAAATTATTTATTGTTGAAACACCAAACACAGCCACATCGCTGCCTTTTTTGACGTATTTACGAATGTATTCTATGGAATTTCACAGAATTTAAATACTCAACGTTGATATGTAATTTAAAAGTTTGCGATAAAAGTGGCGATAATGGAACAACCCAACGATTATCGACTTCAATGTCATTTCCTCTCACTTTCAAAACAATTGCTATTCCATTGTCTTCTGTACTTCTTCGTCGATATAGTGGGTAACCATCCTTGCTAGTAATTGTGTCTTTTAACAACTCTCTCGCTGTGCCCGGCTTGAGCTGCAATACCTCCTTTTCTTTCTAAGTAGGCACATAGACAAAGCAGACATATTAACAAGCAAAAAAAAGAAATGAAAGAAATTGATTTTTTGTGTATTAAATTAAAGTTGAAAAAATATATTCAAGTGCTTTGGGATATACAATATTTTTGGTCTTACCGCCCTCTGCAAAATCAAATTAATTTTTCGGCTGTCCAACTCGTGAGCATGCAACATATAATTGACCATATGAACAGCATAGATTTTCCAGATTTAATCCACGTACTTGAAGGGACTGACCTTTTGCGATGTCGATGGTCATTGAGAAGGCAAGGCGATCTGTAGTCGTTTGACTACAGCTATCAAATTAGTCACTGAACCTGGCCTTTAAAGACTGCAGGAGTGAATAGCCATTCATGAAATCGGTATTAAATGGATATTCACGCCTAGTTGCCAAGGAAATTTCTTTTGTTGACAAGGAAGAAACATTAATGAATTTAGAGATAAAAACGCAATACTTTGACAAAAACGAAGCGTATAAGAAAATTAAATAAAAAAATACTGCATTTTTCATGCGTTCTATGAAAAAAATTTCCATCCAATATCTCGAGTGCATGTAATTTAAAAAAGCAAATAAATAAACACCTGCACTGAATTCAATGCTTTTCTTATGGGAGTAAATGTTAACAATATTGGGGTTAAAAAAAAACCAAAATTTGCAAATTTTATAATTTATAAACCTTTTTGGGCGCGCGCACAACAACTCACCACAGTTTCAAGTCAATCGACCGGCTACTTTTCGAGTTTTGCTGCTGAATTTTTATATATAAGATATTCACCGGCCCCGGTGGAGGCAGGGTAAAGTCTTCGCCTGCCGAACCAAAGTTCGCTGGTTCGAATCCCGCATGGGTAGGATTTTCACCTCCCGGGCTTGGTTGTGTGTGGTCGTCTATGCATCAAATTGATAGTGATTGCCTTCGGCTGTTCCCAATAGAGACATCATTTATGTTACTGCTGTAACAGGCCCCTCCGAGGCCCATGCGAGCAGCAGGTTTCATTGCGGTCATAATGGCCGAAGACTCGAGAGGGGTTGGACAAGTTCCGCAGCCACGTCTGACGCCCATCGGTTGGGTGGCTACGCTGTCCACCTATCGGATTTATTATTATTATTCATACCTTTTATCGCTACTCATATGATATACAGACAAAGATATCATATGGGCACCGCGCCTGTCGACATGAAATCGAATAGAATTATGGTAATGCATTCTGATATTTAAATGCCGAACTGAGGTCATCTTGGAATACAATATCGTAAGGACAATTTTGAAGAATAGAAAGCAAATCACTCTAGAGAAAGGTAATCCCAAAGAGAATTGCAATCCCGAAAATATGCATCTTTTATTTACATGAAATGAAAACATGGAGATGGTTCATATTTAGCACACATCTATGTAATGTGGTTCATGATTCTGTTGAAGCAAAATATTGGTGTCAGTGAAATTTAAGAAGCGTGCGTAATACAACCATTCTCCAGATTCCAATAAGTAATGGTTGAATAAAACCAAACATTGTGACTTTACCCTAAGGTACCTTGAATATGATGATGAATGAGGAAGAGGAAATAAAAAAGGAAATGAAATTTATTTGTCACAATGGGTGAATTCGTATTCAGTCTTCGTACATTTTACATGGTAAATTACTTGACGTAATTGACGGGGATCAAACGGAAATGTTTCGTTAAATATCATAAAACCTATTGAAAACATGTAATGATAATAAAATACAAAAGAAGGATTACAGGTCAGTTCCTGTTCCAGTTCCCATTACCCGTACACAAGGGCATAAGAATAGAATTATTTAACACAATCATCGATAGCTACAAAGTAATTCAAACAAATTTAACCTGAAAGATAAGAAAATCAGAGCATCTCAAAAATTGCAGACAGGAATGGAATGACAATATGAAAAGTTTCATGAAGAAATTCAGTTACAACTCCGTTACAAGTGCATTATGTACTCTCGGTAGTAAGTGTTCTAAGTAACCTGGGAGATGAAGTTGTTAAAAAGGCCTTCACTCGTGATGCTTAATTAGAGTTGAAGTACCTCATTCATTTTAGTGAGAGAAAGGCTATCACTACGTTTACCAATAGATCTCAGATCGGTCTGAGTTCAGACCGATCTGAAAGTTCAGCAGGGAGCTGATTCAGATCGCTTGGTTCACCAACAAGCTCTGAAAATATCCATATTGAGATATCGAATTCAGTAGTTTGAATAATTTGAAGATTTATTGCGTATTTCAGCCGCACACTTATCTCCTTTCCCTTCTTACAACAAGTCACGCCGTAAACGATATCGATAATATTTTGTTTGTCATCGGCAACCAAAAGAAGAACGATGAGCGCCACACACCGACCGCTTCGGATCGATCTGAGATCTCAGACCGGTAAGGGAAAGCGGACTAACTCGGCTCGCTTACAGATCGATCTGGCCAGCCCGTTCCATTTACCATACCGAGCTGAGCCGGTCAGATCGATCTGAGATCGATTGGTAAACGTAGTGTATGGCGGAAGGGAAACAACAGCTCCGCGGGTTGCATACGCGAGACGAGTGAAAAATGCGTTTGCAGAGGTTCACGACTATGTGCACTGTGACAACATAACACGCAGTATGAAATAATATGATTTTTCAACATGAAGAGGAAGGATTCCCATTTAGAGTAAGTGGAAGGATTTCTAAGAAATATACGTCGCACGCGTCATGGCAATCACCATCAATCACGAAACTTTTCGACAAATTTACGTTTCTTCCGCGGTCCGAAATAAAATGTTGAGAGTAACAAGCAAAAAGTTAAACACTTATTCTAAATATTAATCCTTATTCTATAGGAATACGAAAACAGATTTGCTTTAAGTAGCAAAGCAGAGTTGTAACATTAAGGCTCGTAGACGTCTGCTGAAGCGTTTTCGCCGTGGTACACGGCCCCCTTAAGTAGTAATCAACAGTGTCAGGCGAGATGTGGTGGAACTGCATTATCAATGATGAAAGTAATCGATATAGTACTGTCCACTTTTCTTTAAATTTACAACACGTGTTTCGGCTCTCTTGTACTAATTGTAAGCCATCACATTGTACCCTTAAGTAGTAGTTCATCGTTAGAAACGACTAGTTCGGACGTGCTCACACACGGTACATTACATATATGATGGTCGGTTAGTACAAACGAGATATTAGTTCAAGTATAAACGGTCCCCTTCCTACAATACTTCTACCTCCGTTAGCTCCATTACCACCAACCGTTCCGCCGCAACATCCCCTTGCCCCCGTGGGTGGCCATGGAAAAGAGCGGAGAAAGAGCGACCAGGGAGGTCTCCAACACTCTACCCGCCGCACAAGCTACCGCCGCCCGCTTATCTCCTCCAACCCCCTTGCCCTCACAGCGCCTCCCCGCAGTTTCACTTTATTAAAAGTCGTAAACCACTTTGAAGGGACGCAGAAAGGCAAGGGGAGTTAGATGCGGATGAGGAGAAAAAAATACGAGGGCTACCCGCTACCGCTTCAAACCCACCACTTCTTCGTACTACTTCTCTTAACGTCTTGAGATGGGGTGGGAAGAGTGGGGTTGGCTTCTGTCTCGCGTGGGGAGAGATCTCAGGGTTGGGTGGGTGGGTGGATACCATCCTTTAAGGGTTGCTTGAGGGCGAAGGGGGGCGAAGGAGAGTTGAGGGAGCAAGGCTATGACCGGGGGGGGGATGCGGGAGACGGCGACAAAAAGTCGATGAGACAAATGCAAATAAGAACATTGTTCCTCGCTTTACGCTCGCATCTTACTCCGTTACCCCCAAGGAGATGCCTTTGTTTTGTGAGGCGGTGATGAGCACTCCCCGGCCGTATTTTGCCAACCGAGAGGATTTTACGTCGCTTTGTCTCTCTTCTCTACTCTCAGGGAGGTGATTTTTTTGCCGAAGTTATTTTCATAAACGGAGGAATTTTGGGATGAGGCGGGTGGATGGACCTGGAAATTCTCGGAAAACGCGGTTTTCCCTCTTTTTTCACGACCCATTATGTTATGGGCTGCATCAATGAAATCGGAAGTTTTGTTTTCAATTATGCCAAACTTATATTACAAAACAAATGACGTTTGAGAAGTCCATTAAATTGCTGCAGACATCAATACTAAATGGAAAACCCAATGGATATTTAAATAAAAGGAAAGAAAGTATTAATAAACGTGATATTAAATGTGTATTAAATCACTGTATCATTTATAATAATTTAAATTAAAAATATTCGATAAATTATTTAAGAAAAGCATTACATTATCATAAAATTAACAGTGTTATCCACTATTCGTCATATAATCTCTATGAAATTTTTCGCCGTCAAGGTAAAAGATTGCCGTTTAAAATTCATCCCATAAATATAACTGTTTCAGGCTGGATATGGCGGAAGTTCTCGATATTCATAATGAATAAAAACACTCGGTAATCTACCACAGATTTATTTCTTTGGCACGACGCGTTTCACCACACTGTGGCATAATAAAATTCCTAAGACTATGTGAAGAGTGTTCCAATGCTGCGATGTTCAAAGCAAAAACTAATATATACGCAAAATTCAATGAAAAAAGCTCCAAGAATATTCATTTAAGAAATAAGGACCTCAATTCACAACCGTGAATTTCATTAAATACCATTCTGAGACATTAACTTTATATTAATTACTCTGTGCACCAAATAAATATTTTTCCTTCTATTACCTCTTTACCTAATATTTAACACAAGTAAAGAAAGACAGCAGCAGTCATACCGTCAGCAGGTAATATATATTATCTACAAAAGCAGAGTCGGTATCCTATGATGTTAACCTTCATTCATTAAAAATTATTGTTCACGCCTTTATTTTCCTGTAAACGGAATGGAGTATAAGTCCCTAAAAGGTAAGTCACTAAAATATATTTAAAAGAAAAGTAAAAGCATAAAAAAACACAATTATTGATATCCGGGAATATAAGTTTGCGTTTGGAGGATATATGAGTTGCCTTTTGAAATCTATGGGTTTGTATTAACTATTTATGGGAGAGAATAAAACAGCTGCTGGACAAAACTGCAACTCTGTTACAGAAAGATGCATTAACGAGAACATAATTTTACTCCACGAACACAAACTTTTACCAACTCAATAGTTGAGGGAGAAATAGAGATAAAATGAGTTCCAAACACAATTTCACAAAGTGATGCACAGTGCAAACCATAATCTAATCAATCCCTATATACTTTCGTGACCCCATTCGTCGAGGGTCGGCAACATTCAGTGCGTGACGGGCTCTCATCGCTAATTCGGTTATGGGAATCGAGAGGCCACTTAACCCTATCCCCCCCTTAGACTACACGCACTGCTTGAAATTCCGAAGCCGGCGGGCACTCGGCGAATCTTCACCGGCTCTTCGGTGCCCGAGGACCGCGAGTCGACGAGCCCCGCTCAAAGGGTCATCTGGCACTCGGCGCAGGGATCGTCCGCGCTTTCGAACCCATGACACTCGGCCACTCATACCGAGGGAGAGACCCGCGTGCAAATCAACGGCACTCATGCGATAAGTGATACGCAACACCAAGCTGCTGCAAACATTGATTGGCTCCGTAGCCATTGACATAGGCTCCAGGGAGTTTGTTTTTTAAAGAGGCATGAGGATGAGGAGGATGAGAGTGACTGCACTGATTAAAATACGCAACAAGAATCAGGAGAAGACTCTAAAGCCAGAATTTGATACCTGCGAAACCGAAAAAGATTAATTGGATTGCAAAATGTAAATATAAATTTATTTTACTGCGTATGACTGCTTTATAACCATAATGTTAATCTCTAACATTGTTTTACAATTTATGTTGAAAAAGTTATCCATATTATTAAAAGGCACAACGCACTTTTCCTCAGAAATTTTATTGGTAAGACACGTTTCACCGAGATAAAACGTCGCCAGGTAAAAGACAGTAGGGCGCACTATCCATTGCGGGGGTTGAGTTAAAATACCAAAAAAAATTACCATTTGGAGAGAAGGAGGGTCGGTTTGTGGAGGCGGGTTGCTATGGTTGGGGTATTCATGTACATATACTGCCTTCGTACCTGACGATGCCATATCACGGAGAACAGCGTCGTATCGATGTAATTTCTGTGGAACAGTACGTTTTACCTTTTAACGATATGGATATATGAACAACTTACACAAAGTGAAGCCTAAAATAACTGAGTGTATGACAATCTAATACTTGGATAAATTTCCTTTTACTGCATTTGATAGAGAACCACTCGAGCCAAATCAACGAATGTCGCCATGTTGCTCAGATTACTTGAACAGATAAAGCTTTCCTATCAATCGAGTATTTCTTATTTGAAATCTTTAAAGAAATATCGAATGATTAGGATGGGATTTGATGGGAACTTTAGGAAACTGACAACAAAATACACCGGAATGGAGAGACTTCAATTCCTGGGTGCACGAAGGTGTAATATTGTAACTTGTAACAGGTCGCAAATTTAGAATGTAACAGTGAATCGCAATGCATCTCAACAGCCGATGGAGGTAATTTGTTACTGGTATGGAATACCACCATACTCAGCCAATCAGATGCGTAAGGCTTTTTGAATTCTCCGACACCCAAGTTAAATTCCACTGGACCACGGTCTTGGCATTTAATAGTACAGAATTGGGAAGAAAATAACATATTTTTCACTCACTAATGCAAATGATCTCGCGATTATACAACCGAGATTTTCAGATGAATCTTTTACCCCGAATAACGGCTGGTTTCCCTAAGGGCTAATAAGAGGCTTTGTAGTAGGCGGATATCCAATATCTAATTATAGTTTTAAATTAAATGAACTGCAAAAATAAACGATATTTACAGAATGAAGTTAAGATTATTTAATAAAAAGTAGAATAGGGTCGTGTAGTCATTTAATTTTATTATTTAAACGAATTTCACGCCAAAGAAAGAAATACGGTATTCAGAGGGGATATTTAAAACGGAAAAATCGCTATTAACCACTCAATAAGGGCACATTTAAACGCTGCGATGTAAAAGGTACGCCGCCATGTTGGCTTTGATTTTGACGTTAATAGGTAGTAAACACCGCGCTTTTATAGCTTAAAAAGCACATCAAACTTCTAAATACTACACATACACATTAAACTACCAACTAACTTATTACTTCGAGTTTTTTTTCACTTCCATGATTTCGGAAACGGTCTATCTTACTACCCCTTGTTTCAGGAACTCCGTTGGCTTGTATCGAATTTTGGACTATTATGTCAATTGGATCTTGCCAAACACAGTCATTTTTTCTTGAATTTCCATTATCTATGTGACCAGTGAAACTATTTTCCTTTTGTGCGAGTGTTTATTTTTATAATTTTCCCCAGTATCTGCGTTAGTTTCTCCCAGTTTACTCTGTCAAACGCCTTTACGAAATGTACAAAGCAAGCGAAAACATCCTGATTATGCTCTATGTTTCTATCTATAAGTGTCCTCATACCGCAATCGCGTCTCTGGTTGCCCTCCCCTTCCTGAACCCAAATTGGTCATCGCCTAAATAGCAGTTTGCTCTGCTCTCAAACCTTCTATTTAGTATTCTAAGCATGACTTTTGCCGCGTGCGAAATTAAACTGATTGTTCTATACTCCTCGCATTCTGACGCTCTCTTCTTCTTCGGGATAGGTATTAATACTGTTTTCACGAAATCCTCTGGCCATACTCCTTCCTCGTAGATCCTGCGAAGAAGTTCGAAAAACGATTTTCTCCCCTTACTACCTAGATTCTTCAGTAGCTCCGAAGGTAGGTTATCGGTTCCCACGGCTTTTCTACCCTTCATCTCTCTTAATGCCCTCTCTATTTCGCTGTCAAGTAACTCTGGTCCGAGGTTATCCTTATCTATTGTTCCTTCATCCTCTAGATCTAAGCTAAAGGGTCCATTCTCGCTGTCATATAGCTCCTCTACGTATTCTCTCCATCTTTCCTGGATACCTTCCTGTTCGATTAATATCTTCACTGTTTTGTCCTTAATCTTTGGTATCGTTTGACATCTATTACCACCCGATAACATATTCACCTTGGCGTACAAAGCGCCCACTTCTCCCTCCTCCTGAATCTTTTCCATTTCCTCGCATTGACCCTTCCACCAGTTTTCTTTTGCCCGATAGGTCACTTGCCGGAGTTTATTATTTATTTCCTTATACTTCCTCTTGCCTACGTCGGTGTTGACGTTTTTCCATATCCTTCTTTCCTCCATTTTCTTCATCATTTCTTCCGTAACCCACTGCTTCACCTCTTCTTTTCCACCGTTCCTATTGTTTTCTCTGCCGCTCCTGCGATGCCTGTTTTTATAACCCCCCATCTTCTCTCTATTGTTTCCATCCGTTTTGATTCACCTATGTTCTTTTCTACCAGCTCTTGGTATTCCCTCTTTTTCAACCCTTTCAATGCTTCAAGGTTCCACCTCTTTATCTTCCTACCTTTACAAAGCCTTTTGTATCTAACTTCACACTTCATCATCACCAAGTTATGATCTGAGTCCGTATCCGCCCCTGGATAGCTACGCGAGTTTTTTACACTGTTCCTAAATCTCTGCCTTACCATTATATAATCAATTTGGTATCTCCCAGTATCACCCGGCATTTTCCATGTGTACCTACGCCTGGGGTGATGTTTAAACCAAGTGTTTGTCACTACTAATTTATTTCTTCTACAAAATTCAACTGCCTTTTCACCGCGATCATTTCTTCTTCCTAGCCCAAACCCTCCCACTTCTAATCCGTCCCTCCCTTCCCCCACCACTGCATTCCAGCCACCCATCACTATCAGGTTTTTCTTTCCCGGCACTTCTCTAATCATTTCTTTTACTTGCTCGTACACCTCTTCCACCTCTTCCTCCCTATGGTTGCTCGTAGGCATGTATACCTGGACCAGTACGAAATTCGTCGGCCGTGCTTTTATTTCTACCACTAGTATCCAGTCGCTCACCTGTTCAATGTTTACCACCCTCGGTCCCAATTTTGTGTTCAGTACCATGTTTACCCCAAGTTGACTCTCATCTCCCCCACTATAGATTACCCTGTAGCTATCACTCCAATAGTCCCCGCTATCCTTCCATCTCACCTCGCACAATCCCAAAGCAACTATTTTTCCTTTTTCCATTTCCTGCTTAATATTTTCAAGCTTCCCGGCCCTCATCATGGTCCTTACGTTCCAAGTTCCTATTTTTACCACTGTTTTCCTCCTCCATTTCCTCTTTTTCTTCTTCTTCTCCTTCCTATCCCTTGTATCCGCCGATGATGATGCTGTGCAAGGATTTCGTGTGATGACGACCGCGGAGGCCTTGCCTCTCCCGCTGCCGGGAACGACACCCGCCCTAGTGGGCGGCGTCCCGTAGTTGCCAGGAATCAATTCTCAGTGAATGACTTTCATATTCTAGGAAGTTATAGTGAGGTATTCCCACGCCACTCAACGGTATTTTTAACGTTACACCATTACGGAACTACCTTTCGTCAGGCTCCTACCCATCAACCTATCTGACATGGGTGACCCTACCAGGAGCAATAGTACTTGCTCCTGCCAGTCCAGCTCTAGGGGTCATTGGAACGCGCAAGCCCTTCCACCACGTCAAGGTCGTAGTTCAAGGAAGAGTAAAATAAAACTATCAAGCATGTTGCAATAGGTCATAGAGCAAGCTGCATCAGGTTCCATCAAAATAAGTCCCGGATTTTGAAGGACCTTTTATAATCCTTTTGGGGAATAAATATCTGAGTAGTACAAATCTTCTGAGTTTGGAGAGATTTTCAGGTCAAAGGTTCAACTTCGCTTAAAATTAGTCCTTCAAATGTAGAGAGCTAACGTTCTTAAATAAGACTCCTACACGTTGCACTGCATATTAGTGGTTGTGTTTTAAAGGCCAATTACATCACACCAGGCATGAAGGGTACATTTTATGAACATAGATTATTGAGAGGTTTCCATTAAAACTCATATAAATAGATAACTGTTTCACTATATAGTTAATTAGTAATAATTTTCATGCGCGAGATAAATACTTAATCTTTCAGACGCTTGAAGAATAGGCAGCGTATCGGTTGGTAACGGAACTTGAGTATAAGGAAGAGGAAGTTGAAAAATGGAAAATACAATAGCTATTAAGCTGGATTGAGAAAGAATACCACTAAAGATATGGAAATATGACGAGGAAATGAAAGACAAAGATATTGCAGGGTACTCAACTGAATGATCAGAAAATAAAAAGTAAGTGTTGTTAGCCAATGTTGTAGAATTATACCAAACAAGGGCGAATATTGAGTAAAAAGTAAAAATAGAGGACCTTTGAAGAGATCAAGGGAAGTAGAAGAATAGAAGATTGAATGAGAGGCTAAAATATGAGGCCGTGAGAGCTGTAGGAGAAGTGGTAGATACCCCTCAAATGCGTTAAATTATAAACCGGCTTGGAATGTACCTAGACAGAAAACATTCGATTACATTTTACTACTGAATAATGGTTCGTCAAACCGAAGATATTCCGAGGGGAAGCCCACTACGCTGGCAAACCCACGCTTAAGTCAATCACATTGGTTACCATCCATAATGGAGGTGGCTTCACATATTATGGGAAATAAAATCACCTATGCTTCAGGTAAGGGACGATGAACTGCACACAAGCTCGATTAATGACGAGACGCATGAAGCATTGTGTCTGGAGACCTACTCGGTTTGAATTAGCCAGGAGGCAAGAAGAAATGAAGAGATCGTTCCCGACGAAAACTATGGGCGGAGATAGTCTTGGATTATAGGGCCCTCCTAACAGCCTCCCCTCTTTGAAGCCACCTCCAGCAAAACAGCTCAACAACGACGACACCTTCAGTGCCACCAAGAGGGGTTTTAGTGGGAGCTAGTAACCCGGAAAGCGGAAACGGAGGACTGTTATGCTTGCGAATAAACGGCACCACCGCTGTCCCCCTTCCAGCAGTAACTATCGCCCGTACACTGGTTTCGAGGGATGGAACGGGACGGAGAAGTGAGTGGTGAAGGAGGTGTTTTGGTAGTGGTGGTCGGGTCGGAGGGCCGTACGCATTCGATGAGTAAACAGGGGAGCGAGTAGCCGCAATTGGTGCGGTACTAGGCATAAAAGGGAATTCCCGGCGGTGCAATAACACTGCATGGTCTTGCTGCGCTTACATTGCAATGAAGTTACTTTAGCGTCCAATATTCAAGTGCAACATCCATTTCCTGGTCGGTAATTTTTAATGGTCTGCTGCACGTCGCATATTCAGTGCTAAAATGCAGATAATAACTTGGTTTAATGGCCTTGTATTCTCGATCGACAGATATGTCAAGTGAGCGCTAACCATTTTAGGGGGCATAAAAATATGCGGAGGAATCAATTTTTTTCGCGTGCAGAGATGAAGAATGCTGTAAACGGTCGTATTTGGGTAGCAAAAATATCTTGTGTATTTTTACCCCGGGAAACGCAGACAAAACCCATTTCGGTTAATTAAGCTATAACACCTGAATTAATTTACAGCACAAACCTCTCACTACTCAGTTTTGAATGCAATAATTATTGGCCATTTTAACCTTTTGGAGAACATCACTTTTCAACTCAAGTAGTAATTTTGACTAACTGGGTAAAACCAATAATATTTAACGAGTACGATAAAACTTTTGCGAAAATAGATTACTCAGAATTATACTCCCAAAATATTGGCTATCAAAATTTTAATAACGCGAATGTTCACAGGCATAAAGAGACTACGCCAAAAGCAAATATAAGTTGAGAGGAAAATTTCCATTGCGAGGACGGAAAAAACCATAAGCTCAGCACTTAATGAAAATATTTCGAAGTAGGTACCTAGCTTTTTCCGAAATACCTATTATAAATGATCATTCGGCCGATGATTTGAGTCAACACGTGCGAAAAAAATGACGTTTCACCGGAAATGCATTCCTCGGTAGCATGAGTAAATAAAATATTTGCTCCGTCCATTTGAGCACTTTCCTCAAAACGCGATCGGATAAAGCTAATGCATTCACGATTACGGCTTTTGTTATGAAACGTTAACAATCAGGAGTTCGTTTATGAAGGCTTAATAATTTGGGGCAGAGCGGATGATGAATGGAAGTGGTCAGAGCATTCAACAAAAACTCCAAAACAATGCGCTCAGAACGAGAACGGCCTTGATGTGAATATGGTCCTTTATGCTTACAAATCGAAAAAGATAAAGATTGTCAGAATGGATAAGCGTCTACTGGAATACATATTCGCAACGAGGCACAGATAATCATCATATAACAATGCTTCAAGGTTTGAATGATTTATAGAAGATGCATAGGTAAGCAAAGGACAAAAATATTATCTATAATAAGTATCTGAGAAGCTTTGAGTATTAGAAGTGCTTCATTTGCATCAGTTTTTTAAACTGAATAATACCTCAAATATGATAAGATTTATCCAGACAAGACTTGTATCCGATGATTTTTATTTACAGTATTTACAGCCATTCCTTGAAATTTTAAAACAGCACAGATAAAGATAAGTCCTATCAACACAGGCCAATATTTTACGCAGTACCGGCATTCATTAGTAACAAAGGTCATACCGGGTAGCCTGCTCGAAACGAAGAACTCTATATATAGAACCCCAAAGTAGGTATAGGAATTACATAGATAAATTATCATCAAAGCCGGTACTCGGACCCGGAACCTTAAGATGGGAAGCCAGTACTCAAGCCACCACAGCAACTCGATACCCCCTGTTACTGAGGGTAGAATGCTAGGGAAACGGGGAAGAGATAGGAAAATAAGTATGCAGGGGCATAATGCACCTAAAGGGATATGGATACATGTTAAATTGGATAAGGGGCAGATGGTGAGCACAAGAGATACATAGAGAGAGAAAAAAACCTTTTAATAGGAATAATCATAGTGGAAGTCGTCCATCACAAACAATCTTAACCGGTAAATCACTATTAATAATTATGAGAATGTTCGATATGTCACATACAACCAATTCAAAAAATAGAATTTGATAAAAATCTGATTATTTCATAGCACTATCCTCTCTAGTCTGTTTTGCAAATCGCAAATTAATCGTGCACATTTTTTCAAAGGGATGCTGAACTACCTATACATTAGCTGGAAATTTAGGGTGTAAATCGAAATTGCGCGTTTAATTACTCAGTCGAGTGTTGTTCCAAATTAAAGAACCATTTTTTGGGCCAGAAAAAAGTAGGAGATCGTTCCAAAATTCCACATTTTGTCTACATCAATTATTATGAAGCTGCCGGGACTTAAATACTCTCGCAGAGGCTAATAATTTCAAAAGACTCTTCGGTTATGACTTAATGAAAAAACTGTGGTTGGAGAGAGGCCAAAAGGCCAGTAATACTTCAAAAGTTGATAAATGGTAACTGAGTTCCTAAAACATGGTGAAATAGTAAACGTTGACGAGACTAAGATGATAAAGGAAGACTCGTAAGTACTAAGTATTTATTAGTGTCTATGCCCATATATAATAAGTAGAAGTTTAGCATTTTAAGCGACAAGGTTCCATGACAACTGCCTAGTGTCGTCGAAATCAAAACCAACATGGCGGCGTGCCTTGAAATAAATTTTAACGATTTAACATTTTCAATTTTTCCACTGTTGTCATCAGTACTTCGTATTCGACATCAAAGTTCAATTGTAAAAACAAAAATGTACACAACCCAATTAAAATTAACATTAAATAGATTATGTCAGGCATCAAATCAAAGCTATAAGGATATGTAGTTTGGTCAGCTAATAAGAAAAACGCAAGGAGAGTTGTGCCGAGCGCTTTTCGGATAGGATAAAGATGTACAAGATGACGAGCACTTATCAAACTTTCCCAAATAACAAAATATTGCCGAGTCTCTGACATCACGTACACCAAATTGCTGAGGCCGAGTCCTCCCTGAATAAGCCCCTGGATAAGACAGCGCGAAATATTCCTGGCATGCAACGTACACTTAACGACTTAAGCAATGGATTGATCTCCGACGAACGATTAAGCCACTCGAGCGCGCACATATCTGTCTACTACACCCGACGTCCAGCGCCACCCGTGGCACGGCCACGCTGTCCCGTGCCCCGACCTCTGGCGCGCGCCGAACCTCTCACGAGCCGCTTAGCGGGAGATACGACGCAAAGGAATGATAGATATCGTTCATCTCCCGTAATTTAGACACAGGGATTCTTTGTGCGGTGGCATCCCGGCGATCCAGACGTTCAAGAGGAAGACTGTTCGCCGCATTAGGCCGGCTGCGGGCCGGGCGATCGCTTCAAGCCCCACACCACCCCCTTCCCGACGGACTCAATCACACCATTCATTGCTTTGCGTCACGACTTGAGCAGCCCCTCATCCCACCACTCTAAGACGTTCCCCCACCCGTCCCCTCCCCTCCCACGCCCTCCCACCTCATTCTTCCCCTCCCTCCGGAACCTCCCCATACCAAATTTCCCCCTCCGACAGACCTTTCCTCCCCGCCCCGTCACAACCTCCCTCATCCACTCCCTCGGGAGGGGTCGTAGCCGTTTTCTCATATGACGCGATTGCCACCCGAAAGGAATCCGATCTTGGAACGAAATGGCTTCCGAGATATATTAATAATTTCATCTTGACGTTGTTTTCGGCGTCACTGCGCGCGCGCCTGGTGTATACATATGTATCTGTCGCGCGACGCGAGCGCACGACTGGGAGACTCGGGCGTCCCATTCAAATCAGAAGTCAGCGCCCGAGGGATGCAAACTGATTTGATGCTTGAGAATTCTCCCGAGGGTGGTATTGTCGCGCGGTATTTTTATACATATTGTCTCTCTAGGTTCGGGACGTGCGACGAGACAAGATGAGATTCGCGGAGGCAACAAAAAGTAAATAGCGTCACACGAAATTCTTCCACGTTTAGTGTTCCTACGTACCGACAGCTTCATATTTAATCTTTAACTCATTTATTATTTTTCTTGAGGAATTAAGCGAATTGCATTTCGACTATGATTGTGATAGTCCTCGATAGTAATTCATCGCGAACGAATCTTAACTGTTAGACTTATCCTTGAATAAGTCCATGAATGACCTTGATGATATAGCCCTTCATTTTGTGCAAACCACGTGGAGAAGCAGAAGTAAAAACTAGGTACTATCGTATGTTAGGGTCGAAGTCTGTAACGACCTCTAATGGTTCCATGTAAGATAGAAAATTATTTTAAGAGATCCAACGTCTTCTTTATGTTCGCTAGGTCATTTAAGGAAACTATATCTCCGAAGGCGCACATCAGTCAACATTTGCTCGAAACGATAGATTTTCACAGAATTAGGACACTGATGAGCTACTCATTTCGTATGAATTCATATTAAACAAAATGTCAATACCTAACTTTGGGCTGAGACAAATTAACAAAACACAGACGAGAGCTACAATTACTTCAGCGGATGTTGAAGCTGCAGTTTAAGCAGCTCTGGCGAATGTATTTAGGTAATTATGACGATAAAAATTAAACTGAAGATACATGATAAAGCAGCTAATCTATGTCCATTAAAGAGCAAATTAAGAATATCTTGCAGCATTACGACCGTTCCGCGATTCCGCACGAGGATATGTTAACTGGAAGCGGACACGGCAGAGACCGAGACTCGCAGAAGAAAACCTGCGTGCAGCTGTGGCATTATCTGGCAGATCAGGAGGAGAAATATAGCCAACCTCAGGACCTGACCCACCGTGGACTAGGCGACCCTATTCACCAACTGAATTATTCAAGATTCTTTTTTCCTCTATTATACATAAATATTTCGGGACACCTCACGTACTTTAGTCGCCTACTGAACAATGTTAACCGGGGTGGAGGTCCGAAACCTCTGAGACTGCGGGTCAAACGCTAAAGAGTGGCAACCCTGCTCACAGCCGCACACTGCTCCGCTTCCCGCATCCCAACCCACACCGCTCCCACGCACTACTACGACACCTCTCCCCCCCAGCCTTCCCCATCCTCCTTAATAACCTTCCCCCATACCCAAGGGTTCCTCCCACTCCCTGTTACCCCCACTCACACACCCAATCCCCACCCTTTCCCTGTCTAACTCATTTCTCTCCACCTCCACCAGAGTACCCCTTCAGCTCCTCCGCCTCCACCAGAGCCCCTTACGCAACCCTCCAACCCCCTCCCCTTCCCTCCCCCTTCCACGTAGATTCTCGCATGAATTACGCATGAGAACGGACGACCTGCCCCCGAAGGCCTTATATTTGGAAGTGGAGCCGCGGGGGCGGAAGGAGGGCTGAGGGTGTGGGGGAGGAGGGGGGATTTAGGGGGTGGCAGGGTGGAGAAGGCACACCTAGGTGCCACCGGGGAAAGTTTCCGGAATAAGTGTGACGGGGTGATGTGCAAGGGCGTGCGAGGGAGAGAGCGTTTCGACCTCGCCACCATCGCGGTGAAAGGGGAACCGCTCGAAAGATACGAAAGGGAGAGTTTCGCGAATCGTGGTAACGCGCCCCTTTCCAATTCAACAATGAATCACTTCGCGTCTTGAAGGATGTTCCACCGTCATCATTATGATCAGCACTCATCGATCCTAAGGTTTGTTTGCTGTATCTCTTAACTTCATTCTCTTTACTTCCGTTTCATTCCAACATTTGTCTTCTTTTTGGCGTACTACATAATACACCCGATTTATTTCATCCTTGGTCTTCCCCAGTAATCCTTACCATTCATTTTTCCTAACTTTATTCTTTTCCAGCGGATGTCGGTACACACAATGTGTCAAATAAGTAGGTCTCTTCATTTTCCTCAGAGCTTTCATAATTCGAACGTCATTCGTCGTCGTCATAGGTCGAAATTCGAATTTTCATCATCTGCAACAATTCGAACGACTTCTCCATTAGGGATTCTCTCCGTTCATTATGCCTTCACCATTCTTCGATTACACTTCATTACCATTGCTTCTCATCTTCTTTTTTCCACTGCAGTAATCTTCCATGTTTCACTGCCAAATGTTTGCTTTAATTAAGTGCTTCTTTACTTTAAATCTTGTGTTACGGGGTGTTAATAGTTATCTTTTGTAAGAATTCTTTCTTTACTTCGGTAGTTCCGCTCACAATCACTTTCTTTCCTCTTCCATAGTTGGTGATCCTACTTTCAAAATAGCAAGAGTCTACCACTTGCGCAAGTTTTAGCGATCCATCATATAATGAAGCAAATGTTGTTTTATTCGCCATCTTGCCTCTCATAGAAATAAAGTTCTCTATCTGATAACTGCAAAGTATCATGCCTTTCCAAACAGTTTTTAACCAGTTGAACTTGAAATTACATGGAATAATTCGAACTGGAAACTGGGATGGACATAGACCCGAAAAAAAGAATATGAGTTCGGCATGATGGATTAGGAGAGGAAGCTTCTCTAGGAAATACGGAGGTATCTGAGTATGTGGAGCAATTAGTAAGGAAACAGCATTAAAGAGAGACAGGAGGTATATTGGCTAAGTGGAGAGGGAAGTATAAAAAATAGTCCTTGAGGTTGAGATGAAGGGAGGTAGGAAATAAACTGCGGTGAAAAAAGTGCAATGAACCAGTGGCCTTCTCCAATAAAAGCAAATGGCAGTACTTATGTATGCATCAAAACCTACTATAATCTATTAACCATCTCCCAAAGTATTTTAAGACAAAAAATGGGTGAGACATGAGATGATAGTACTTTTCTGTTAATCAAACATATGATTTGTACAAAAAATGAGACAATAGTTGAGTAATTGAAGAAATTTAGCAATAAAATTCAGGCACCAATTCATGAATTTTTTAAAGCTCTTATCGAGGAACTCCAGTAAATTAAGTTAAAATGGGGGTCGAAAAAGCGCGGTGGCAACAGAACTGGCTCGGGGGACCCCGGTTGAAGCTCCCAAGCCGGGTGGTGGAGGAACCTTGTCAGTGGTGATCCGATCCCTAGTTGGGTGCTTTGAGTACAGCACTCGCGCACTGTACTCTGTCCATCGGATGAGGCACTGAACCGGGGTCCTCTTTACGTCTTTTTTTTAAGGGCAGGCCTTCCGCGAGCTTCATTCCTTCCATCTTACCTTCTAATCCTAAAACCTCTCCTCCCGGTGTTACAAGTTTGTGCAAAAGAGACTAGGAATGAGGTGACGAATGAATGAAACCAAAATTCCTAAGGCCAATAGAAATGCATTTGGGACACTGTTCCTCAGGATGAAAAAGGTATTAATTTTCAAATATTTAAGTCGGATAACGAGAAAAATCCACTTTAGTTTTCCAGTACCTAAGAAACGTATCATTTGTTTAGACTAAAGTAGTCGTGATTCTACCTCCTTGAAACGGTCGGGAGGAAAATAGGCTGGCTCAAGGCAGAAGGACGGTTTTAAAAACGTCCGTAGCAGTTCGCAATTTTCCTTCTCCCCTTGTATATCTTCCCTGGGTCCCTCAGCTTTTCTTTTTGGAACTTCAGTCTGTTGTGCCCATTTTTTTTACGACGGGAGCCTTGGGTAGATGGAAAGCTAAATGGTTCCTTCCGCCCATGAACTCGCGGTTTAATTTTGAAGACGTTACCGAATGGAGTTTTAAATGTGCGTTACGTCCCTTGCCGGGGATTATATGAAGAATTAAACTCTAGTCGCATAAAAATTGTAATATTTCACCAGCGTCTCCTTCAGGCCCTCCAAATCCCGGTTATGCCTCCAGTTATGACATAAGGGAGCCTGTTACTCACTTCTGGGCATGGAATGCTACGCCGTTTATTAGACCACATAAATTTCTCATTGTCTGAAAATTTTCAGTATCAACGGGATTGTAATAGCTCCCTTCCAAGTAGTTTCATATAGCTCAACAAAAATTCCCTCCTATTCGTTCACATAAAGAACATGAAAACATAAAATTCTTCTAGTCATGTCTCCGTAAATAAAACGTCACAAAAAGAAGGCTTTAAATCAAAGTATGTGTACATTGAAGTTAAATAAAATTATAAATTCTTAAATTTATTATCAAATATTTATCGAAGGCACGATATCGAATAAGTCTGTTTGTCGTCAAGACATTAATTCCAGAATTACATTCTAGCAACGACCTTCGTGATTTTAAGTAATATCTGGAAGAATTGTTTATGTTCTGCAGAGGAGTATAAGACTAAATTTTATGCAACAGTTTACCTGCCATAGTCACAGAGATAGAGAAATATTACATCCATTACTCCAAAGAAAATTTGATCATTACTAACTGTTGCCCTAGAAATCTCTTCAGCTCAGAGTTACGTCACAGTTATTTCACATACAACTGATGATATTAGGCCTAACCTCGTGGAAATTATGAATATCCATGATGAGAAAACCACCTTTGTTATTTACAAAAAACTTTATTACGATGGCACGACGCGCGTTTCACCACACTGTGGCATACTCATGTGCATTTAGCGGTAGGTTGGATGAGAATATATAGACAATGATGACAATGTCTATATATTCTCACCCAACCTACCGCTAAATTCACATGAGTATGCCACAGTGTGGTGAAACGCACGTCGTGCCAGCGTAATAAAGTTTTTTGTAAATAACAAAGGTGGTTTTCTCATCATGGATTTCACATACATCTTGAATGACTTAAATAACATAGTCACATAATAGCTAGTGCTTTTAAAATTACCTAAATTGCTATTTTCCTATAATTTAATATTCTACCGAATGGAATTGCCCCGTCGAGAATCACAATCAAACACTGCGCACTCAGCACCAACCATGGTATGCAGTGATGTGAACACTGACTTCGTAGCTAAAACAGTGAGTATACACTGACTTCGTAGCTAAAACAGAGGACAAAAGCACTGATGCATCATGGAAATATTTCTTAGAAATTCTACGCCAGGGAATCAACGAATATATTCCGCGAAAATTGAAATGTGATAGTAAAGAACCTCGCTGGTATAACAATGATGTTAGGAGGGACCTTAAGAGACAGAGAAAACTGTACAACTTATTCAAAAAGTCCATTACGTTAGGTGACAAATCGAAGGAACTTGAAGCAAAAGAAAGTTACGCTGCACAACGCTCAAAAACCAAGAAATCAATGCGTACTGCATTGCGAAATTTCAAGAAAAAAGTACTTGGTGAATTACTCGAAGAAAATCGGAAATCTTTTTGGTCATATGCGAGAGAGCTTCAGGGAAAATCTTCAACCGTAGATTCGTTATTTGATAAAGATGGCAAACTTGTCACCGATAATATTGACAAAGCTAACACGTTAAATTCCCACTTCGAAAGTGTATACACTACAGACGATACTCCATGTTATTTCGACATTTCATTCACTGAGGAACCGATGAAAGAAATCACTATTCAATGTGATGGGATAACTAAACAGCTACAGTCGATCAAAAATAGTAAATCTCCGGGTCCGGAGGGAATACCCGCGCGTGTCCTCAAGGAATTAGCACCACAGATCGCACCGTTCTTAGACATAATATTCAAGAAGTCATTGTCTGAAGGAAAGATACCAATAGACTGGAAAATTGCAAACGTTACACCGATATTCAAAAAGGGAAACAGACATGACCCAGGGAACTATCGACCAATTTCATTAACGTCTATTATAGGCAAGATACTCGAACATATCGTCGTTAGCAATATCATGACGTTCCTGGACAGTCGTAACTTCCTTCATGGCTGTCAGCACGGCTTTCGGAAAGGTAGATCATGTGAAACACAGCTAGCGCTCTTTCTTCATGACGTTCTCAAATCTGGTGAATCGAAAACACAAGTGGACGCATTATTCCTAGATTTTAAGAAAGCTTTCGACACGGTACCTCACAACAAACTTTTATACAAATTACAGTCATGCGGCCTAAACGAAACAGTAGTAAACTGGATACGCGACTTTCTGAGTGATCGTAAGCAAAAAGTAGTTCTTGACGGAATTAGCTCTGATGCAGTTAAAGTGACATCAGGTGTCCCACAAGGAAGCGTAATCGGCCCCCTTTTGTTCATTATATACATAAATGATCTATGCTCTCGAATTAGCAGTAAAATACGTTTATTTGCTGACGACGCTGTCATCTATCGCGAAATTAATGATCACTCTGACTTTGAAATTCTATCATCGGATTTAAACAACGTTCATGTGTGGAGCCAAGAGTGGGGACTCGAACTTAATCTGAGCAAATGTGCGGCGGTACATTTCTTGCGGAGGTCGTCCAACTATCCCCGTGTATATGCTGTGGATGGCGTTAAGATAAAGGCGACAGATGAAGTTAAGTATCTGGGAGTTACGATTACCTCAAACCTATCGTGGGGAACACATATAAGAAATATTTGTGGCAGAGCTCTGAAGAAGCTAGGATTCGTCAAGCGTATTGTGGGAAGATTCTCAGATGAAAAAGTAAAAGAGAGGTGCTATTTCGCACTCGTCCGGCCACACCTTGAATATGCAGCAAGCATATGGGATCCGGTGCAGAAAGAATTAATTCGGGAACTTAATAAAATACAAAGGAAAGCTGCGCGATTCGTCAAAAACTGCTACGGGCGTACAGACAGCGTTACGCAGATGTTAAACGAATTAGGCTGGGAGCCGCTAGAGACTCGGAGGCTGCGCGCTAGGCTTAGATTACTTGAGCAATTGAGAATAGATATCTTTCAGAGCGACACGGAGAACATCATATTAGAACCCCACTATATTTCCAGGTCCGACAGAAACGATAAATTAAGAGAGATATTTTGCCGAACGGATAGGTATGGGAATTCGTTTTTCCCCCGAACAATAAGGGACTTTAATAAATGCAAGGCGTAATTTCATAGAGCGTTTCCTTTTTATATGTAAACGGCTGGTGTCCTAACACCCCCCGCCACACGCCTATTGAGGCGGCTTGCGGGGTAGTATGTAGATGTAGATGTAGATGTGAAAGAAATCCCAACAGATAGAAAAATACTTAATGATCTAAGTGAAAGACATCCCAACAGATAGAAAAATAATTAATGCCTCATTCAGCAATCTGTAAAAGCTTCATAGAGGCGCACTACCCCTCTTTCGTGCATACTCATCCGGCATTTTATATTTGAGAAACAGCTGACAGAAGCACATTGCTCGCTTTAATGAGTATGGAGCTAACATTTAGAACATTGTGAAAGGTCCTAACACGAAATTTTAATTTAATATTTTTGAAATTTTTAGTATTTTTCTTGGAGAGGCGTGGGCTAAACATATGTGACAGGTGAGGTCTCTGGCGTTATGCCAGTTTACCCTTCGCGTAAGCAGACGAGTTCTGAGAATTAAAGCAATGGAGTTGGAACACATCCACGTCCAGCAGCGCGAGGAGACACAGCTCATTAAAACAAGGATAACGCCCTTAGAATCTCATCTGTTCCGCTTACAAGAAACATCCTTTGACGGAATAGTACAACATGGCGATAATTTAATATCCATCCACCTCTTTTAGATTTCGGTTATCATTACTTCCACCCGAAGAGCACTTTTAAGGTAATGGAAAGTGTTCTTATAATTTAATGAGTTTTAAGATAAGATTTTTTTAATGGTCAGACTAAACAATTCATTGGACTTTTTTCAGGGGCGGCTTGGTTCAAGAATATTATTTCACACAGGCAAGGTTGCTTTTCGGCACCCTCCCTCATGTCATAACGCCCCTTAGCAGTTGGAAAGGCTAATGAGGCTTCCTTATAAACAAATTATTTTACATTAGTTTCATATAAATCATGTCCCTGTGATCAATAATTATTATACTGAAGTTTAAAACCAATGTCTGTTCAGGTCAGGCCTTAAATTGGCACCTCCACTAAGGTGGCACCCTGGGCGGTTGCCCGGGTCTTAAGCCGCCCTTATTTTACACGTATTATGTTGTTTGTTGAATAATGCGCAAAATAGCTGCCAATTTCATTTAATATGAGGAAAGGAGACTTCTTTTTTATGAATTATAATGGAAAATTATTTTATAAAATTGTTTTCTGAAATAATGTGATGAGATGGCGAGTGGCCGATTGATTCGATTTCCGTGAAATTAAATCGTAATGAACGTGACAATATTACGCTCATGACGCGCTCGTAGAAATTTCATCTATCATCGATTCAATACGCGGAAGTTTAATTAGCCGTTCAACACATCACTGCGCATTAAATACAGTCGGATCAGGGCTTCAAACAAACCGTGGCCACGATACATTTCGGATGATACATCCGCGCACCATTTGGAGCGAAAATGCATTTCACGCGAAAGCTTAATTCCACATTTAAGCCTAATTCAAGTTCAAAGTTTAATTTTCATTTAAGTTCCAATTTAAAAGGACTTTCCTCCCGTTTAATTTACTCCGAGTTCGATTGTTTACGCCGCCATAGTTTTCCGCCGGAAAAAAATGCGAAAAAAATAAAAGAAGAAAACTTCAATTAACCTTCCCTTCCTCGAATTTTAGTCACGTGCGGTGCACACAAAACTCAATGCGAAAATGCAGCGCAAAATTCCGAAATTGTTTCTCTTTTCACAAAGCTCGCGGAGATGAATCCTAAAACCCTGGGTGTAGGCCGAAAAGCGGCCTTCTTTGTTCCCTCGTGTATAAAACAACACGGGCGAACGAACCGCGCGGCCGCCCGCCAATTAATAAAAGGCTAGAAATCAAACACCTTATTTATCAGAACGCGCAATGCCACTGGGTTTTTATTTGCGCGCCGCGCCCGCGAAATCGGGCCCGTCACAAAGGGAGGCGAGTTAGGGGGACGTTGGATTAGCATCCAGACATTACACCCGGCCTGGAGGGCGTGGGAGGACGTGAGGGAGGCGCCCGGTGTAACGCTTCACCCTCACCGGACGCCACACATGACCGCACCCCCGTGATTCCTTGATACTACCAAAGCACGGATACAAGTGAGGGAGAGAGTCGGTAGAGAGACCAGATGACCGACCCTCCATTACTCACAGTATCCCACCACCTACGGCAAACCCTCTCAGCCTCTCCCAACATCGACACCGCAGACTCTCGTGTTTGGAACGAAGTATTAGCCGGGATTGGTGCGACCCGGGCTCGGGAGTCGGGATCCCTGCACTTTGGCACGGGCAGCGCGCGGACGGGTGAGGCTTAGAGCGACGCTAGATCGGATTCTATGGTCAACCCGTGCGCGAGGCAGGATTTGGGAACGGCAGGACGTAGGGGGGCCTCAAATGCGGTCGACGCCGGTACTATAACTCTCTCTCTCTCCGACCGCCGTCTGCCGAGACGGCTGCATTTCAATCCGAGGGGTGCGGCGACGGTATCCACACCCGCCTCGTCGCGCGAGGCACGAGACCTCCGATTGCTTCATCCACGGACCTAAATAAAAAAAATTACATCAGATAGCGAAGAGGGAGACTTCCACACTCTCGATCTCAGATGTGCAGATATCGGGGAGGTGAGCGTGCGGTAGGGATGTTTAGGTCAGTGGGGAGACGTTCTCTTTGTCACCCATGGAGGATAAGGGAGGGGTCACATGGGAAGAACCGATTGGTCAGCAAGTCTCATACTCTCTCTCAATTATCTCCACTTCTTCTCCATCTCTCCATATCCCTTCATTCTCCCGTCCCTTTTCCGCCTCGTCAGTCTCATCCCGGACCCGGCCGAGAGTCCCCCCCTCACCGCCCGGCTCGCAACGGCACCCATGGTTCTCGTCCGGTGGGTAGTCGTAGCCGCCGGCGACGGTTGCAAATAGGTGTGAATGGGCACTGGTCACCGACGCGGACGCCTCCCACTTCCCTTCACAACCCTGATCCCTTCACCGCCAATGGGTCCAAAGGACAACCGCCACGACCATCTCTTGATAATCCTCACATCTCTTTGCGAATGAAGGCATCAGGAGCCGACACCCGCGGGGATGTTCCCTTCAATTCCGACCCTTCTACACACACACACACGCACAACCGCTTCCCCTTCCACGTCCTGTGATCTGCCACAAATCTCAGCCTCAACTATTCTTTCTCCAGCATCACCCCATATCCTCTCCGAAGATCGCTGCGATCAGAAGCCCGCAGACTCCCGCTGCAACTACCTGGTACGCGTCATTTTATTTCACTGGCTTGGATTTTATCGCCGGTGCAGAAGAAAGATGTCTGATTCGCTGGCGCGGAACTTTCAAGGGCCTCTGCCAGGCTTACGTTCCCTCCGATTTATACACAGAATCCAGGTCCCGAGTAAATAACCTTTGAAGGTGTTAATCTGGGGGTTGAATCGAGTAATTTCCGGCGTGCACTCCGATTACTATTCAACGCAGATTTTCCAATAACTAAATTTGGTGTCAAATCGTCATCCGCATATCTTCCTTTAAAAATTCTAAGCTCAGCATGAAAACCTTGAAGTAGGACTAAAGTTCATATAACAAACAGTACATAAAGAAAATTGACGCTATTCGTGTACATGAAAAAGTTTGCCACTGTAATGATCCGGAAATGGAAGAATTCCATTTCCCAAAATATGCATAAATGTGTTGTTGTGTGACGTCTCAGAATAGCCAGCTATGCCAAACTATACCTCGGGAACTGTACCTTTCACTTTCGAGAACGGCTAACCTTCCTCTTCTTCATCCCCTCCCTCCCTTGCCATTTTGCCGAAAACAACCTAGTTTCACCTTTCCTATATAATGGCACGGTGGAGACGCTATGAGAGAGTACACTCGACACTCGCCAGGCAGGCAGTCAGACAGTGATTCACTAGTCTCTCATCGGACAGTAATCGGCTGTACCGGCAGTGAATGGTTACTCTGCAACCATTCACTGACGGTACAGTCACAATGTAGGCGTCAGTAGGAGTCGAAGCGCGGGCCGTATGGCCCGTGCTGCCGAAGCGCCTCGCTATCCATCCGTGCCATCACCAGCAGCTCCTCTCCTTCCCGAGACATTGGTAATATGTTAACGTTTGGCTACTCTAGACGCACAAATTCATTATTTGCTATTTGTTCATAAAGTTGATTCTTTTGGGATTTTAAATGGAAATAAAGTTTGGGTAAAAGACTTTAAATATTTGTGTGTGATCATTCGCTTCCCGACACCAAGGGCAAGAACCCACGTAAAATCTTATGCTCTCGGGTTCCCCGCCACGCGGATGGTGGGGCCCGGTCATAACACCACCAAGGCCACCAAAAACGATGACGGAGAAAGGATTGTCTATCCCCCTTACCTATGTTCCATATACCTCACCAAATTACAGACTCTCATATCTTATGAAAAGATCACTGTGGATGCAATATTTGTAGAAAAAGTTCATATATTCCTTTCTTTTCTAGGGGCAAAAATTTTACTTGTGTATAACGAGAACCATCAGCATAAAATATTGCTCTCGTTTCATATGTTCACCAGCGGAGATAGGTAGCTGAATAAAAATATATTTTTGCGAAACCAGCGGTCCTGAGTTATTTGAGACTGAGAGACAAAACAGCCAAAGTGATCTTACCAGAGAGACCCTCAGGTTTCCCTGCTTTCGATTATGGCTCGATATGTAGTACAGAGTATCAGTATTTAGACAGCGCAGTACATAAAAACCACGGCAAAAAGTTATTATTTCACTAAAATTATACCAAATATTGCTGTGTTGTTATTAGGGGTCGTGCATAAAATACGTTTCCGTTTTCGGTGATTTTTTTACCCCCTTCTCCCCTTCGTTGACAACCGTAGACTTTTTCCCAACCCCCCCCCCCCCCCCCGACATATAACATTGTCTATACGAATGAACTTTCAATTCAAAAATATTTTCTATATTATTGAGTGAGTGAATTTTTATGGAAAGTTTGAAATAAGACAAAGAAAGTAGCCGAACTAAATATCATAGAACTATCTAATTTCCATTGGAACAAGTAATATTAATTTTTAAATTCTTAAAGTCAACCACGAATCACGACGCAAGGTGCAGTGCTCTTTTACTTTGTTCTCTCCCCTCCCCACATTTCTGACTGCTGCCTTGAAAAGTGTTGTCACGAGGTCCCTATTTAACCCGCGAGAAAATTAAAATGTAAGCATTTTGTTGGTATGAAGACTTGCAAAATTGTAGAGGCAATGATTCAGTTGCATTGAGTTGAAGTATAAGCTTGGGGTTAAAGAAACACCCCGCGTGCCATTCCTTATGTTAAACTCTGTAGTATTGTGTACTTATTTTATTTTATTATGTGAAAATTGCTATTTATTTTATATTCAAATTCAAAAATGTTATAATGGAACACATTTATGTTATATAAAAACCAGAATTTATTGTATGATTATTTTTGTAAATGACCGCTGCTGAACTACAGCCAATTTATTTAAGGGAGGGCAACCCCAAAACAAGAAACTATTTCTTCTGGGGTGCCTAGTTTCACCCTCATTTTGATTTGTTAAAATTGTGTATATCTTTTGGGTGAAATAAACTTATTCTTATTCTTATTGTCGACGCGATGTTGACGAGTAAGAAACGTAAACAGGAGCATTGTGACAGCTACGTTACTTTGAGTAAACCCCCCCTTTCCCTAGTTACCCGCCGTAGGTTTTTAGGCGACCCCACCCTAAGTTGGTAACGTAGTTTATGCACGACCCCATACCTGCATGGCGTAATTACCTTAAGTTACCCTATTAAAGTAATAGCAGGACATATTAGGTACAAATTGGTCATGATATATAATTTATGCATTTGTCAGCAACAGTTAGAATATAAAAGTGAACTTTAACATACATCTTTGTAGCAACATGTCATTTTATAAAATAAATATACATCTCACAATAGTCTTCCGCCAGTATTACATATTCTCAAGCTATAGTTAATTTCCCGATTATACCTCCTTTGGTATACTTCAGTCCCCATCGACGCCTCAGTTCCGGATACTAGACTCCTCTCAACCATTCCTCCGCGCCTCAACATCCCATCCCTAATGACCCAAATGACCTCAGCTGTCGATCGGCTCCACTGATAACTACCAATCCATCCACTCCCTCCTGCACACATTCGCCTGGCGTTCACCCATTGGAGCGCTGGGGACGGGAGTCACACTTTCTACGCAAGGGTGGTGACACGACGGATGGAGGGGAGGGGACAGAAGAGATTGAGGGAGGGGGTAAAAGAAGGATCAGACGGCACGAGGGATTGAAAGGAGAAAGACTAGAGAGAGAGAGAGAAGTAGAGAGACGGAAAGAAAGAGAGGCGACGGAAATAAAAGGAAAAAAAGGGGATCGAGCCACATGGATTTGCGGCGTCAGCATGCGCATAAAAAAATAATTCCGGCACTCGGAGTGAGGGAAAAATAAAATAAGGATCGGAGACGTCTGGTAGGGTGAGAAGAAAGGGAAGGAAAGGGGGGAGGTTGTTGATATGGGGGTGAGAAAAGGGTACATTTAGGGACGAAGAGAAGGAGAGGGTGTCGTCGGCGAGTTTTGCTGAAGAGGAGATGAGAGGCTCTGGGTGCGGAGAGGGGGAGGGAGGTTGCGAACCTCCTTGGGAGCGTCTGAGAGGACGAAAGGGGAGGAAGGAATTGATGAGCAAGTGAAGGTTGGTGATTGGAGACGGGATGCATGGAAGTCCTGACGAGTGGGGAGACGGAGATGGTGTTGGAGGCGGAGATGGTGTTGGGGGCGGAGGTGGCTTGACGGAGGCTTGCGAACGGTGAAGGATGGTGCGATAAACGCGGGGGTGGAGGAGGGCGGAGAGAGGATACAAAGACAGCAATTAGGGAGGAGGGAGGGCGGGCAAGAGAGTTCCACGGACCCAGTGTTTTTTGCTCCGACTCATCAATTTTTGATTATTTTCATCGTGGATGATGAATTTCACTCTGATTGTGATATCATTTCGGCACCCGGGCGTCGCGTCGTGGCAATGGGGGAGTGGGGGGTGTCCGTAAATGTTTTTCGTCATGAAGCGGGACGCAAAGAGTTTTTCTCTCTCAACGGGAGTTGAGTCACCCCTTCAAGCTTGATTGCTAAGGGATGAATTTATTTTAGATTTTATTTTCATAAATTTTGAAAAAAAAATTCTAAACTCTTTAGCTTACGTTCAGCAATTAAAAAATTAGAAAAGAAATAATTGTATTACATGTAGAAAAATTCGTCGAAAATGCTTGAGTACTGTGGTGATAATAACGTTTCAACGGCGAGGTCGATTTCACACTATAGTAGGTACCCAAACCAACATATTTTAGTTATCTTCTTAGAATACTCTCCTGACTAAAACTATTGCAAGAAAAATTAAATCTGCCAAAGTGATACATTAACACGCAACCACGACCAAGTTATTTGAAACTAGAGGTACTAACTTTCCATTCTGTGAGTGTACTGCTTTATTAGGTCAATACATTACTGACTTCTATTGCTTGGGTGCGATGTACATTTTGCATTCATGGCAAGCATTTATGTTAAGCATCTCTTCTAGAATTCATATCAGCACTTTGATTTTAGGTAAACACTGAGATACGATGCTTACCACTAAGTTATGAATGCATTAGCAGAACAGAAAAGTCCTCACATAAAACAATCAACATTTCATAATTTACAAAAAGTAAATATCACAGGCCTGCGATGAAAAAACTACAGGGGAACTGAAAGCTGAACTTTATGTTTTTTTTGTTGCTGATTTAAAAAATAATAATGAAAATTTTCACCAGGTTTTCCTTAAAAATTCAATTTTACTTGGATTTTTTTGAACATTTACCATAATTTTTTTTTCGGCGCTGAATTTCTTTCCTCCCTGCCTGACCATCATTCTACCGTGGTGAAACCAACAGAATACCCCTCTGTGACACCTCCCCGTCGCCGTCCCTCCCTCCCCGTCGCAATCTCTCTCTACCAATAGCGTCGCGCGAATCCTTACCTCAGTTACTTATCTTGGTTCGCTGACCTCGCAAGAACGCTTGCTAAGCGAGCCTAATTGGCAGTCACCTTCTATTTATTCGAGCTTCATCTGGATTGATCCTGAACGTGTTTTCATTCTTAACACTGAATTCTCTTGACTTTTCTGGAGCCATCAGAAAAGACATATAAGAGATGTCCTCATGAGGGACTCAGTTTATCTCACATTAGGCCAGAAGATCGTGTACTTACCGTGTTCGTAGTAAGATGAAAGACGTGGAAATATTTATGTTCGTGTTAATTTTTCTTTTATGTATAGTGTCGTGCATGCGCTGTTACAGTGACAAGTGGAATCTTCATAACAGAAACAATTTTAACGATTGCTTTTATCTGAGCGCTTCGTGAAACATGGCTTCGAGTTCGAGACGTTATGAACATTTGCCGGATGACTTTTTTTACATATGGGGCGAATATAGTGGTATTAAAAATAGCATGAGGAGCATTACAGACTATGTAAGACAACTTTATCTAGCGTATTTTGCCATGAATTTCGGAGACCAGGACAAGTCGTGGGCTCCTAATAAAGGTTTTGTACAGTGTCTCAATGATCTACGCCTATGGCTCAAAGGAAAGAAGACTGCTTCACGATTTGGAATTCCTATGACATGGAGGGAGCCGAAAAACCACTCTGATGTTTGATACTTTTCTTAAGGTCATGTGTGTGGGTATAAAAGCAAAAATCAGAAGCTAATATCTTATCCTGATAACATTCCATCGGCCACACGCCTGCCACGGTTCCTCATGGACCTGATGTGCCAGTGCCTTTGCCTCCAACTGAATTGCCAGTCATCTCTTCAGAGTCTTCAGAATCGGAGTATCCAGAGGTTCAAGGCTCGGATACCATATATAAGCCCTCTGAAGGCTATCCACCTCCGCCCTTCTCTCAGGTTGAACAAAGTGATCTGACTAGAGATCTGGACCTTTCGAAAGAGGCAGCTGAATTGTTGGGCTCCAGATTGAAAGAAAAAAAACTTATTGGCCAAAGGAACTTCTTTTTATTGGTACAGGAATCGAGGAAAGGAATTTGTTAAGTACTTAGAGGAAGAGGAGAACCTAGTCTATTGTTCTGATGTTCCCGGATTGATGAGTAAATTTAATATCACCTACGATTAAGATGAATGGAGGCTGTTTATAGATTCATCGAAAAGGAGCCTTAAAGCTGTCCCTCTTCGTCACGGAAGCCAGTATGCATCTAAACCAGATGGACACTCGGTTCATTTGAAAGAACTCTATAAAAACCTGGCTCTCGTCCTCAACAAAATAAAAAATGCCGACCACGGTTGAACCATCTGCGGTGATTGAAAGTTATCACCATGCTTCTTGGTAAACAAGGCGAATATACAAAGTTCTCATGTTTCATTTGTGAGTGGGGCAGCCGTGATAAGACTCAGCATTGGGTCAAAAAAGAATGGCCGAAAAGACAGGCACCAAGAATGTGATTCGGAACAGCTTAATTGATCCACAAAAAAGTATTGTTACCCTCTCTGCATATAAAAATAGGTGTAATGAAGCAGTTTGTCAAGGCTATTAAAAAATATGGCAATTGTTTCAAATACCTGTGCAAAACGTTTCTAAGTTTATTCAAATTCAAGTTGAAAGAGGGAATCTTTGTTGGTCCAGATATCCGCAAGCTAATGAAGAATAGAGAATTTGAGACTAGCATGACAACAAAGGAAAAAGAAGCTTGGGTTGCCTTCAAAGATGTCGTCAGTAAATCTCTGGGTAATTACAAGAATCCTGATTATAAAGCAATTGTTATGTATATGCTGGACAAATTTCAAGCATTGGGTTGTTTCATGGGTGTCAAAATACATTTTCTTCACTCACATGTGGAATTTTTCCCCGAAAATTTAGGATCAGTCAGCGAAAAACAGGGTAAAGGTTCCACCAAGACATCAAAGATATGGAGTGCAAATATCAAGGAAGGTGGGACAAGAACATGCTCACCGAATACTGCTGGATGTTAACACGAGATAAGCCTGAGATTGAACATAAAAGAAGAACGTCAAAAAGAAGTTTCAAAGGAAAAAGAGTTGAATAGAAACTTTTTTTGTTTTGTTTTTTGCTAAATTCAAAATTTGTTTCAAACTTTCATGTACACATACATAATACTAGCTCCTCTGGGTCAATCGTCTATTTTATGTAAGTTACCTTAATAAAAATAAATAAAAATAATATGTTGGTGATTTTCTTCTAGAAACTGCATCATAATTTGATGTAAAATGTTTAAACTCAAGGGAACTTTTTTTTTCTCTCGGCTCGTGCGATCTGGCAGCAGTGGTTTTCATCATTTTAAACCTAAAAAAAAAGAATCAATTACTGAAAAATCAATTTGCCTCACCACTAATCGATTATTTTACATAGATTCAAATGGATAAAAACCACAGTTGCCAGATAGTACATGCAAAATTGTTCGAGAAAATTCCTTTTCAATAGGATTTTAGCAAATATATCGATATCGACTTTACAAAAAAGTTGGAAAAAAATTGTGGACATTTTCGAAATCAGTACACAAATTAACATATAAGTCAGCGAAAACTTTTCTTGTATTTTTCAAAAGCTTCAATATCGCAGGCCTGTGCATTTAATAAAAGGCATGATTACATCCCCTGTAACGATATTCTTTTAATGATGCAGAAATAGCTTCAACAGAGTCGACAGAAATAGACTCAGAACATTCTCTCTGAAGAAGCCAAGACACCATAAAAGATTATGTGACTAAGCTCATTGTAAACCTCACATGGGAGGGAATTACAGCGAGGGGTGTAGAAGGGCTCAGGCAGCAAATCCGGTATGGTCTAAAAGTTTCGCGAAGAAAACGCCGCGTCGTATACGGAGGGGGGAACAAGACGACGACAGCGGAAATAGAAAAGCGATGATGAAGCAAGGAGGAAACGGAGGAATTCGGGGTATGGGAGGAGGGAGAGTGTGGGGAGAGGGAGATTGGGAGAGGAGATGGATAAGAGAAGATGAGGAGCTTTCCTGAGCGCCGAGGAAAGGAAGTGAGGCGGAAGGGCGTGTGGTGGAGGAAAAGGGAGCTAAGGCGGAGCATTTGAGGGGGGAGAAGGGAAAGTGTAGAAGGAGGAGACGTCGAAGCAGTAAAGAGAGAGAGGCAATGATGCCATTCCTGCCGCTCTCTTGAGTAGCCAGATTTCGCGCTCGGTAACGTCAATATTGTTCCCGTATGAGCTGAATTGAATTTCAATGCCGCACGGTTGTGTAGTGAAGCGTGTGGCCAAGTTCGGCAAGATATGTAATAGGTAAGGTTTATTCGCGTCATAAGGCTACTTCAACATTTACGATGGGAATCACTATCGCATTGGAAATTTACACTTTTGAGCTAGTTTGAGGCCAAACATTTTTATGCTGACGTTAAAATGATTTTGCGAACCCTGGCTTACTATGGGCGATTAGATTATTGACATCAAAGTAGAGGATCCAACTGCAGAACGGAAGGGTTTACAGGACAATTTATTTAGTGAACTCATACGGATCGTAACATTGGGGTTCGAGTAAGAGATATGTTCGGCAGGTAGTTGTATTGCTGAATAATGCTTTATTATTTATACGGCAACTAGAACAATTGCTACTCTACAATACTTTCAGCACGTTTTGCATGTCTGCATCACTTTCTACATTCTGGGAACTCTAAGCGTGTATTAATATGCTATTAATTAACTATTGTTAAAGCATAACTTATAAATTAATAAACTACTGACACCTGTACTTCCTAAAACTTCTCCAGCGCCTGATTTAGTGCATGCTTTAGTGAAAATTCAACCCCTGCCAAACTTAATTGAGGGAGCTTGCAGGGTCTTATGTAGATCCAAGTGTGTCAGCGACTTACTAACATATTCCGTCACGTTTCCAAGCAAAGAGAAACTTCTACTATAGTTCTTTCGCGGGATGAAGAATATTAAGGGATAAACTACCCCAATTATACTCAAACAAACCACGAGAAAGCTTGCAATTACGAATTAATACGCACTTCAATTGACTGAAAGGGCGGCAAGCAGCAAGATCGGTAGCCATGGTACAAAATTGTCCCGAAGAACTTCGCCTAGTTGAAAGGACGGAATGAGACTCGGGATCTCTTTGAAAGTATAGGAAAAAATATTGACCGATTCTGCGCGCCGTACCTACGCTCTTAGCTTATATTTCCCGCGCCATTAACTTTCAGTTAAGGTCTTTCGGGACGCCTTTTCGGGCGCGGATCACAGCGCCACTTATGAACGAACTTGAGACTTGGCAACGCCGGAGAGATGAGGAGAAGCTGACGGTGGTGGGGAGCATCTGAAGAAGTGCGATTGAAAGATAAGGGCGAGAGGAGTGGGAATAAGAGATGGCAGCCGTAGGAGAAGTGGGAACTAGAGGCATCATTTCTGAGACTTCTTTTTTTCCATCGAAGCGAGCGATAGTGAGAGAGAGTGGCAGAAGGATGGGAAGGGGGCATGATGGGATCGTAGTCGAGTGAGACTGAGAGTGCTGAGGAGTTTGGGTGAGGAGTCATCGAATTCGCAAGGCGTGGAAGGGGATAGGGAGACAGTGGGGTCACCGAAGGGGAGTAAAGGGGGGACAGGAATATAGGTGCTGGGTGGGGCGGGACATTAAACCTTGGACGGGCTTCAAACGACTTCCCATGAAAAGCGATTTAGCGACGAACAAGTACACCAATTCCCTCTTTACCCTCCACTTGTTTTCCGGAAGATTTCTATCGAGGAACGCTTTAGCTGGAAATTTTTCTGATGAATCGGCGTTCCCCCTTGGGCCGAAATAACTGCTAAATTATTATGGACCCCGGGACAAAAGATCCAACGGATTATTTATTTTTTTATTTCTCATTTCTTTTCCTTCTTTCTTCCGTTCTTTTCTTCCCTCGACGAGACAATGCGACCACGGAGAAAATACATTCGGCGATGAAATGCGGTGGTGTCGCCTCCCCCTTTCCCATTCTGTGTCCCTTCCCTTCTACTCCTTCCCAAGCCCGACCCTCTGGTAAATTGCCCGAAAACTATTCGGATGCGTGTGTGAGGCAAAAATATAGGGCAAAGATCGACGATTCTTCTTCTCCCGTGGATGGCAGAGTGCAGAAAAGATATTTTCCTCTCCCCTCCTCCCACAAGGAATCTCGAATTTTTTCGCCTGGCGAAAATTGTGTTTCTTCACGGTTCTGAGCAAATTTCCATTAGGTACCTGGCTCGTGGAAATCCATCCCCCTCCTCTCACACAGGACTTATTCCAGTTAACTGTTTCCAATTAGAGGGAGCGCTCGGAAGGAAATTTATCTAGTGAGAAACATTTCACATGAAAGTCCAAGTATCTCAAAGCGACCCCTCTGCGCAATTTTTAATAACGAAGGGTATGTTACATTCCCAATGCTCTCTTTTTGTCAGCGGCAAAAGTCAGATTCGCTGGTTAGAGTAAATAACTTGAAAAGTTTATATTAAAATTCACCTGGATATTTCTAGGGTTTGTTACATGCATTCGTAATCTTACGCCTGGGTTTGGATACAGGTAATTTGAATTACTAACCCTGGGCTTAAACGATAGGAAATTCTCTCTTCTGCGTTTATTCTCGTATTAAGTTCTTTTTCGCAGCTATGTACAATCTTTGACGGTGAAAACAGTGCGTAAATCAGCCAACATAATTATCATAAATCCTAATATTAAAGCTACACAACCCTAGATTGAAAAGATTTTTCCATTCGGAGCTTATGTTTAACCCTCAAACCGTGACATCGGTCTCACAGACCGCTATGCTTCCTAGATGGTTACGTTTTTCCCCTAACCCCTTTTCGTGCGGCTTCGTACCTTTTACTTCATAACCTTACACTAGCACTGTTTTGGAAAAGGACGGAGATTCTGCCGATTGAAGAGATGTTTTTTCGATTATTCTGGAATCACCGGTCTGAGAGACAGACGGGTTAGCGTAATTTTTTCAATGCAACGGAGTTCTTTGAAAATCAAGGCAATTTTTTTGTATTCTATTTGCAATAATGTATTTATACAACACTTACCCTACTTAGTCTTCAAATACCTCCATTATGTTGGATTTTTCCTTATGTAGGCCATGGATAGTAGGCGTGAACCGTCAAAAATTCAATTCACTGAAGTTGGAAAGCTCTCGGTTTCCTTTCCATTACAATGGCATTGAAAAAGTCATTGGGAAGTTTGCAAGGCCAGCATAATATAAGTAAGTGTGATAAAAATAGGGTCATTGGCGTTACTTTCAGAAGCTAAATAGAAATTTCTCCTCCGCTATCTACAGGGCCACGTGAATATTGATGCCCCCTAACGAAAAACACTGTACTGAAATCACACCGCAGACAACACAAATATAGCTCGCCAAACAAAGCGCACGAAAGAAAGAGAGGAACGGATTAAAAAATAATCCGTCTATCCTGCCTCTGTGGGGGGGGGGGAGGGATTCGACGTCTGCTCAGTTTGAGTCGGAAGAAATGAGAGCCGATATTAAAGGACGCACCCAGAGCGTGGGCATCTTATTAAGCGCTCGCCAAACATCAGACCCCTCTTTATTAAGTGAAGTCGTGGCAGACTAGGTCCCGGGTAAGCCCTCCACCTCCCCCAGAGGCCCCTCACCCACGTCAACGAGCTTTTGAAGATGAACAGAGGCGACCGTTGTTGGTCCGGGTTTTGTGAACCGAGGACGTGAGAGGACTAGGAGCTGGTTGGTGAAAGGGGTGGGGGTAGAAGGGGTTGTGACGCTGGGTCGGGCGCGGGGGGGTTGAACGGGTCCTCCTAGCCCGACGCCGGCCGATTGAGTCCCCGGGAGCACATCCATCATTTCCGGGAGATCTCACCGTATGCATCCCCCCCGCCCCCTTAGCTTGCTGACCCGCCCGCGTCACCGACCAACTCCCCGGGGTTACCCCAGCACGTGCCCACCCATTCCAGCCCAATCATCGGACGATAATGGCTGGAAAGGGTTGCCCATCGCTTGTACACACGCCCGCTACCTCCACCCCTGGGCCTTCTGGCCAACAGCCCCTCCTCGTCGTACAGCCCAGTCCTCCCCACACCTATCCCTCCAATCCTCCGCAAAGAGCTGTCCTCCCGGCGTATCCTTGCTGAATACCCATCAAACGCTATCGTGACGGGGAACTTCCTCATCCGCCGCCGACGCTCTGATAGCTTCTATGGGGGAGGGGGGCGGGGAGAGGAAAACCCCCGATCTCCCCCTCTTATCGGGAAAACTGACGAAATTTCAATTATTATAAGGGCCAGAGGGGGTTTGCGAGAGGGTGGACATAAAGGGGGCGTGGGAAAGCACGCTTTAACATTGCATGCCATGATTAAGTGATCTCGGGGATAACAAATATACGATGATCGTAATAATAAAAATTCTTTTTCCAAGTAAGAATAGAGATTAATGCTACGACTGGACGACAAGGTATTATTTGAAGCTTACAGCAGGGAATCAGATAAGAATAAGAGAGATTATGTACTGGCCAAAAGGTTACTAATTTTTAAAATGTGACTGAAGTTCCTTCAAGCCTTAAAATTTGATTTTTTTTGCTAACGTACGACAAATGCACGTGACGCTTATGAGTAAAATATTAAATACATCGATTCTTGAATTCACCGTTGAATAAAACTATAAAGTAAATACCTTATTATGTGAATAGAAAAGTCTTCATGGAAATTTAAATGCTTAAGGATTCACGAAGGCGAGACAACCGGTGTTAGTACGATAATGTCAGTACGATTAATGTTTGTTATGCTGTTTTATTTTATACTAGAAGTGGGACCCAGCTTCGCACGGGAAGCTGTGAATTAATTTCACCGATAATGAATGAAAGAACCAGAATAATGTTGAGCACTTTTAAATTTCTCGGCTAAAAAACAAATATGAATGACATGAAATTTGAGGTTTAATTTAGAGAATAATTTAAATAGCATAATTTATAGATATTTCAGAAGAATAAATACAAACAGTACAAAAACCACATATTTGGTAATATTATTAAGCAATCTTGGTCCAGTAATAGTGCTAAATAATATTCATAAGGGCAAGTGGATCATGCCCGATGAATTTCAGTGGTAGATGTCAATTACCTTTATCAATAAGAATCAATGCATGACGCGTGCTATATTCAGGTACTATCTATCAGCCATTAACCGCATGTTTGAACTTCGGAGTGATTTTTCATTGGAACTTGCCTATATGTAATGATAATACTATAAATAATGTACAAAGTATGCATGCTAGTGTAACACTCAAAACGAAATGTAGTACAATTTTCAGACTTCAAGGGATCTATAAAATGTCTTATATGCACAGATAACTGACTACATTTCATGTAACTCATGATCTCCAGTTTATCCCTTAACGTTCGTTTCTCTTGGAAAAATAAATGTACCTACGCACCATGGTTTCAAGCACAAATTCTCTGAATATCTTTGATGGTATACATATTCTATATCAATTCCATAAGCAGAAAAATACCAAATATACCACTTGGTAATGCGATTACATACTGCGGCCATAATTAATACTAATAAGGGGAAGATGGGGGTGCCCATTAAAATTCAGCGCGAGAGAGAAAACATGAAATCCGTTGTATGTGACTATAAGAATCAATTTGACGTGCCAAATGCTGATACTTTGTAAAAGCCATTAAACGCAAATAGTGAGGTTGGGGTAAACACTTTCAAATTAGTCACTGAACCCGGCCTTTAAATGCTGGAGGCGTGAATTGCCATTCATGAAATCGCTATTAAATGGATACTCACGCCTGGTCGCAAAGGAAATTTCTATTCTTGAAAAGGAAGAAAAAAGGATGAATTTCGAGTTAAAAATGCAATACTTTGGCAAAAGCGAAGCGTATAAAAAAATTGAACGACAGAATTAAATACTGCATTATTTTATGCGTTCTATGATAACAATTTCCATTCAATATCTTGAGTGCAAGTAATTAAAAAAAGCAAACAAAGAAACACATACAACGAAGTCAATGCTTTTCTTATGGGAGTAAAAGTTAACATTAATGGGGTAAAAACAACTCCAAAAATTGTTTATTTCAATAATTCTTTCTTAGTGCGCCTACACTCCGCGGTATGGATATATCCTCGAAATTCCACGGTTCTATTACTAGTAGTTTGGGCTGTGCGTTGATGAATCAGTCAGTCAGGACATCCTCTTTTACATAGGTACTAGAAGCTGACGGATCCCTTCGCTCATCGCAGCAGGGGGCGAAGCCCCCCTGGGCCCCCCATGCCGGCGGCTTCACCCCCGGACCCCCACCAGAATTTAAAATAAAACAGAAACGCTGTTCTGTCCGAGTCAGGTCTAGGTTGGGTAAGACATTATTTTATCGCTCTCGCTCTAGTGCCTACCCGTCTAGTGGCGCCGCTCAGGCAGGCGTAGGTCTGCGTTTTCGTTATTTTCGCTTTCATGAAAATCTGCCCAAATTGCACACGCCCTCAAAATGCCCGACATGCGTTGCAATTCCTTTTTTTCTTTCTAAGTAGGCATACATATTCAAAGGAGACCAATTAAATTGTAAAAAATAAATGAAATACAACGATTTTGTGTGTATTAAGTTAAAAGTTGAAAAAATGCATTCAAGTGCTTTGGGATTTGCAATATTTTCGTCTTACCACCCACCACGAAAACAAATTAATCTTTAGGCTGTCCCACTCGTGAGCATACAACATATAATTGACCATATTAAAAGCATAGATTTTCCAGATTTTATCCACGCACTTGAAGCTATTGACCTTGTGTTGCCTTGTTGATGGTCATTGAGAAGGAAAGTCGAACGGGGAACTGTAGTTGTTTGAGTACAATTATACCCCCGGGACCCATCTTCGCACGGGAAGCTGTGAATTAATTGCACCCATAATGCATAAAAGACATGGGCTAATGTTGAGCATTTTACATTTTCTGGCAAAAACATTATACATGACATGAAATTTAGAGAATATTTTAAATAGCATATTTTATAGATATGTCAGAAGAAGAGAAAAACAAATGGTACAAAAGCGACATATTTGGTAATATTATTACACAATCTTGGTCCAGATATAGTGCTTAACAATATTCATAAGGGCAAGTGGATCATGCCCGATGAATTTCAGTGGTAGATGTCAATTACCTTTATCAATAAGAATCAATGCATAACGCGTGCTATATTCAGGTACTATCTATCAGCCATTAACCGCATGTTGGAACTTTGATGTGAATTCTCATTGAAATTCGCTTATGTATAACGATAATCTTATAAATAATGTACAACGTATGCATGCTCGTGTAAAAATCAAAAGCGAAATGTAGTACAATTTTCAAACCATAACCTAGAGCGAACTTTAACCTTTTAAGGAGGTTCCGCCGCGACTGTGTGAGTCAAAACAAATACTAAATTCCACATTTTTGATATTTTGTCAAATAAATCCTGCCTTCACTGATTTAATGCGTTACCTATAGATAACCAAAAGTAAGGTACAAAATATGTAGATTATTCCACGAATGTATTTTAAATGAGCACCTTTTTCTAGACATAGGAGCCGACTGCAGCGCCATTTCCTACGAATTACCGCATTTTGACTTCAATTATGGCATTAATTCTTCAATAACTAGAGAGATAAGGTGGTAAGATGCCTGTATTTTATTTTTATTCAACTTCTCTGGATTATTTCCTTCTTAGAGACAGTTTTCCACGAAAATGGCATTTGCATTTTATGGAAAAATACTATTATTCCCCGTGTTCCTCTCATCCCCCCATTGAAAACCATGTAATTTCAAATTCAATTATAGAATAAAATAGCATGGAAAGGTATTATATGGTATAAAGGTATATTACAAGTAGACAGAATATGAATAAAATGAAATTTTTGTCATTTTGCGGTGGAACCACCTTAAGCGAGAGAGAAAACATGAAATCCGTTGTATGTGACTATAAGAATTAATGTGACGTGCTAAATGCTGATACTTTGTAAAAGCCATTAAACGCAAATGGTGAGGTTGGGGTAAACACTATCAAATTAGTCACTGAACCTGGCCTTTAAATGCTGCAGGCGTGAATGGTCATTCATGAAATCACTATTAAATGGATATTCACGCCTGGTTGCCAAGAAAATTTCTATTGTTGAAAAGGAAAAAAATTGATGAAATTAGAGCTAAAAACGCAATACTTAGACGAAGCGGATAAGAAAATTGAATGGAATAATTAAATACTGAATCCTTTTATGCGTTCTATGATATAAATTACAATTCAATATCTTGAGTGCAAGTAATTGAAAAAAGCAAATAGAGAAACACATACACCAAAGTCAATGCTTTTCCTATGGGAGTAAAAGTGAACATTAATGGGGTAAAAACAACACCAAAATTTGTTTATTTCAAAAATCCTTTCTTAGTGCGCTTATACTCCACGGTACGGATATATCCTCATAATTCACGGTTCTATCACCAGCAGTTAGGGCTGTGCGTTTATGAATCCGTCAGTCAGGACTTCTTTTATATATATTTAAAATATTAAAGATTGGCCTCGATCAATTTTCGATAGCTAGGAAAAGGTTATTTAACGAAGGGATGCGCTAATAGAAAAAACGATGGTCTACTATGTCGCATGCGTTTAAAACTCCACACATACACATGACTGAAATGCAATGGTGACTTGTTGTGCAAGAAAATGCAGACACAGTTGAATCATGTGACTGGTACTGCGACCTGGTATTGACAAAGCAAGGGAAATGTTATTAATTAAACCATTGAAAGAAGATTAATGGCAAGCCAAGAGCAATAAAATTGAATCTCCGTGCAACGCTGACACAGTTGCACGACCAATGGAGGGAACATTGGATACTATAACATTAACATGAAGTAAATAAAAATGTAGGATCTATATTCCTTAAGTTGGTTAAAACGAATGCGTGGGGATGAAGGCAATTTTGACCAATGCCTTCACTTTTCTCAAACCTAACAAACACATTAGAACACCGTGCTTACAGGAATCTTTCTGAGCCTTCCGCTCAACGGTCTTTGCGAGCTTGAGTTCAGTGCCCTCCGGAAGCACTCTTGAATTGGGCTTCCCATGATTTTATGTTCTACCATTGAGAAGCAGTCAAATGCAATACTCTCTTAGTCCATCTGTATGGAAGTTTAAGTGCTTCCTCAGAAGTTTTTCTTCAGGAAAAGGCTGGTTCCGACGTCCGGTAAGGTCACTACCCCCTTGTCTGTCTTGCAAGGAGAATTTATCAAAATGCTGAACAGTGTGACTACTACAGGTATTTAAAAGAATTTCATGAAATGATGGCCAGGCATAGCAGAAGATAATTTCAAATGCGATCTCAATTGAAACGGAATAAGAGTTCATACACGTAAATATCAGTACTCAGTTAACTCCATAATAAAATGTACATTATTGAAATTTTATCATACTTGGGGAAAACAACAATGATTGGCAAATACTCGATGCTTCTAGTTAATAAAATTGAGGCGAAGTATGCTGCTGTGTTTCATGGAGCAAGATCTGGTTAAACTCATGGCCACGGACGTCCTTTTTCTATTTATTGAAATAATTAAAACACTTTCCACATATGTTTAGGGATATTTCTACACGGGAGTTTAATAAATCAACCGCAATTTTGACGTAATGGAGTCACTATCAAGACCTTTGAATGTGTCTTTAATTCTTCAAATTGACTGGAAGAAATTTAGTATCAATAGAAAACGCTTCACAGAAGACTAAATAGTAAAATACGTCAGTTTCAGCATTCAACGAAACATTGTACCGACATTATTCAACAAGAAGCGCCGATTGCATTTACATGAAGATAAATCAACGGGTTAATTGACAACTTTTCATGCATCAGGGAACACTAATGTTTAATTGGCAATAAACTTAATTACTTCAGCCTTCGCTTTGTGGAAGGGGCTTCATAATTCCGATTTTCAATAAGTTCCTGCCACATGGTCGTATGGTCAGTAAGGAATACTACCTGGAAGATATGCACCGTTTGCGTGAAGCAATCCGACGAAAACGCCCAGAATTGTGGCAAAACAACTCGTGGAAATTACACCACGATAATGCTCTCGCTCACACCTCACTGCTTATTCGTGATTTCGTAAAAAAACAAAGCGTTATTTTGCCTCAGCCACCGTATTCGCCGGACATGCCCCCCTGTGACTTTTTTATATTCCCGAGGCTGAAGAGAACCATGAAAGGACGACATTTTGCCACCATTGATGAGATAAAAACAGAATCGCTGAAGGAGCTGACATCTATAACGAAAAGTGAGCTCCAGAAGAGCTTCCAAGATTGGAAAACCGCTGGCACAAGTGTATTATATCTAAGGGGGGTTACTTTGAAGGGAGCAAAATTAATATTGATTACTAAATAAATATTCTTTAAGTAAAACGAAAATTCCCGTTATTTTTTTATCTCACCTCGTATATATAATCCGAGAGTGCACGGAATAACCTCAGCTATTGCCCCCATAGTAGCCTGCAAGCATTGTATTTCAGGTCAGAGCGGCTTTGGTTGGAATTAACCAAAGTATGGTGATGACGCATTGGCTGTGACTGCATCAGGACGGATATAGTCCATAGGGAGCAGGAAACCGCCCAAAGCTCCGTGATTTCAGAGTGAATGTATACAGCTTTCGTCAGCGGAGAGGAGAAAGACTTGCTGATGATGAACAAAAAAACTCTTTCAATTGCTACGTGGCTAAAGGGGAGAGGGATGGATAGAAATCTTCCAAAAAATGAAAAACACATGTCACTTGTGGGTTACCATGATGATGTATTCGCTGAATAGACACATCTTGTAAGATTAGTAGGATATCAAGATACATTTTTCAGCTATGCAGTACAGTAAAGCAATCTTCCAATCCAATCCAAGTCACTTGTCACATGAAATTTAATTTATCACTATTGAAAAAAGGAAATATGAACATAAATATTCTATACCCTAGTCATATTGGCAATAATAATGCCCAGGGCATAAGAAAAATCAAAATTTTAGTTTATGATTAAGACAACACAGGTGCATTGCTCACCGTTAAAATTAACTACGAATTGTATAAAAAATGAAACTTATTTATATTGATATCGTCAAGGTAGCTGAAATAAATAAATTAAGGATGTATCTATTATGTATTTTCAAAAAGAATGCTTTTAGCAATGGAGCAAAGCGTCTAAAGAAGTAAACGAACAATGATAAAAAATAGTTTTTCAGATTTCACTGTGGATGAGGACGGTGTAGCTTTTAAGATTAATGAAGGCCTGTGCAAGAATTCAAAAGTACTTTTCAGTCTTGTCATGGAGAGGCAGAAGGCCTTGATGAGTAGTGAAGAAATCTTTCCCCTCATGCGTTGTAAAAAGAACAAGCAGATTTTTTTTGCTCACTCCGTGCGCGGAATTGCAAACGTTTTTATTATCTCTCACACGAGAAAGACGTAAGACAAATAATTCAGCTGTTCACCGGAGCGTTAATGTTTCATTCTCTAAAGCAATCACAAAGGCACAGCTTGCTAAACAATATTTTCAGTGCGTTGAGCCCAGCGAGGTAAGGGGCGACGAGGGTCTTTCTAACATTTTAAGCGCTCACATTCGTTTTCACCCATGGATTACCACGCGCAAACAAGCCGGGATATTAAAAAAAGGAGCAAAGTATAACCCGAACACACTCGCACAAGCGAACAAGAACCCCTTTTTTATTTCCTCCAAACCTGGATAACAGTTTTCTCCCCACCGCATCGCAGCTTCTTCGCGTCTAGCCTTCCTTTCATTTCCTTGAGTTCTTTGGTCCTTAGTCATACATGCAAAGGAAAGGGTGGGAGAGAGGGGGGGGGGTGCAAGTAGACACGATGTGGGGAGGAGAGAGGGTTTTAAGGGCAATAAAGGCGAAAAAGAGTGAAACACGAAATTGACTCGGAGGGAATTTTTTTTCGAGAGGGTGGGAGAGGTACACAAGAGAGCGTTGGATGGAATCTGCGGAGGGCAGGGAAGCAGTTTGTTTATGGCGGAGGGCAAAGTTAGTGGATTAAAGTGAGGTGGACGGGGGGAACACAGGTGAGTGTGGTAGAGAAGGACGGGGACGGAGAGGGTGCTTCATACTGCCGTGTCCGAGTTTGCCACGGATGGTCGATATAACAATAAAATAGCGATGTGATATATTACATATTTACTATTAAAGAATTATTTGGAAAAATGTTGTAACTACCGATAGACCAGAAATGGATGTCTGTTTTGCGTGTATAAAATTGTGAATCCTTTCGCTGATTCTCATCCATCATTACCACGCAAGAGAATCCGTTATTAGTTACTAGAGTTATGAGAGAATGTAATTTATGAATACATTTTCTATCCCTTGCTTAAAGTATTGTGGCTAGTAAGCACATTGAAAAAATAATAGTACGAGGAACGTACTTTCACCAACATTAAACGGATAATAGCGTATGAGTGCTGAGCTCCTTCAGATATTCTTCCAATTATTTCTGTCCCAGGAAGATGGAACTAACTTATTTTACAAGAGGAATTGATGTCTGTTTTGGAGGATGGGTACCTGGTTCTATTTTCGTTAAAGTCGTGAACTGAGCAAGGAAAAAATACTCTTGCACATATCAATTCAGCAGTCCTCCCTTAGTTCGTCGGCTGTAACCTTAATCACAGATACAACGCGGAGCTATAATAACAGCATCATCCAAGCCTAAAAAAATGATGCGATCTGAATTGTTCCAATTACCTTAGTCTTGCTTGAGGCCGCTATGGCTGTAGCGGTGAGGGGAGGTCAATCCAAATCACTCAAATTGCTACAAGTAAAATACTACCAGAGATATCCTAATTTAGCAGCGGTTTGACAAACTCCGATACAAATGCAGTAGTTGGCAATCTACTTAGTCAATATCTGAGACGATTAAAATAAAAATATTTTATGTTGTTTAACAATCACAATTTTAACTCCTTCTCTCTCTCGATCTGTTTCGACCTATTCGGCCATTACCAAGAGAAGAACACTCGTATTCCGACTACATCGACTACGTGCAGTGTCATCACTATAGGTACCAATACGTTGAGTTCGAGGGCGAATGGGTAGCGGGGTTGAAGTCACGGGGTTGCAGTGCCCCGGCCCTTCAAAGCGTCCCTCCTGATGTTTGCCAAACTTCATTTGTTTGGTCTCAGGGTGTCCTATAAATGGAAGGAAACTAATAATAATAATGAACCTAGACGGGACAATTTTCATACTTGAAAAACAATATGAAAGAAAAAAGAAACTATGGCTTAAATAAATGACAAGACGACGATGGTATAATCAACACCCCTATAGTTCCTGCGAATATCAACATTGAGTGCATCACCAAAATATCGAAAGTTATGATGTAGTCCATCTCTAATACAAGCCCGTGTCCACGCAGATGGTTGTGCAAAGGGAGTGAAGGAGCGGGAGGACGTGTTCGAGGAGGGAGTGAAAAAACCTTTCGCTTCACCCTGGGAAACATGCACACTCACACACGGCAAGAGAGCGTCTTCAACGCCGAAGGGAATATGAGAGAGTCACTCTCGCATACTCACTCTCTCCCTCGAGAGGAGTCGCTGGAAATAAACGAGGAATGAAAAAGCAGTGCAAATAAAAGCCGTTGCAAGAGGAGTGGCGAGGAAAAGGGGTTTTTTCCACCCCTCTCCTCGCCACTTGCTTCCCTCACAGCGTAGAAAGAACCCTTCTTTGGTGGTGGCCGTATATCCCTTGCATTCCCTGTGTCGGGGCAGAAGTGGATGAAAAAAGGAAAGGCTACTCGGGTCCATACGGGGGCCCCGTGATTGATCTCGCTTTATGCTCGACATCGTAACGAAGAATATTTACGGGCGGTGATTCGAACCCCATCCCGGGAAGTACATCCCGGATACACTCACCGCAAGAGCGCACACACTTTGCCCGCCCACAATAAGGCTAGATTCCTTTCTCCCGGTCGATATATATGCAGCCAAGATGGGGCTTTTCAGTGTTTTTTTCCCCCGAAGTATTTTGTTTGCATCATGGCGGCATGAAATCGTCTCAAATATGGCGACCCCACGCATCAAGGAGAACGAAACCCCGAGTAACTCCTCGAAGGGTGCGATGCTTACAGAATGAGTAGCTCAATATGGAAATTCATGTATATATAATACTTTCACTCAAGTATTCAGAGCTTCGGCATGAGAAAATACAACAGATAATGAAATAAAATGCAATTACGCAGTAAAATAATAGATATGAGACTGTTGAAAAACATCAGTGCCACTGCTGAAGATATTAACACAAGGGTTAATATTTGCTGCCATCGAGACTTTATAATTTGGCTTTTCGATAGGTAGTGAAGCTAATTATTTGCATCAGGTACACTCTAAAGCCTTTGTTATAATATGCTTCCGATTCATAGCAGCACGTTTCTCATACTTTCTATAGAACTATTGTATCTCTGCGCATTTATGTGGTTGCAAAATACATTATTACTCATACGATATGGATACGACATACGATATCTATCACATTGGTGACATATGATATCACGCGTGTTGGTGAAATTTCACCTCCCAACTGGTACTAGCAGGTTGTTGCTAAAGCATCAATAGTCGTTGCTTCATTGACTTTAGTAGAATATAGAATAGTGCATGTTTGTGAAAACTCACCCACTCGACACCCTTGAAATAGCTTGCAGGGTATTATGTAGAAATAGATGAAGAGGGGAATGAGACCTAAGTTTAAACAGCAAACCAGATCGTTCTTCATAACGCGTGCGCCCACGTTATCGTCATTTGTCAAATTCACTCATGAGAGCGAAAACGTTATCATTCTTAAAACTATGTCAGGTGCTCTAAATCACTAGTTGTCATTAGTTGAGTACATTCTTAGGACTGAAGCTGTGAGAATTAACTATATAGAGCGGTTACGTTTTGGATAACGATGACGACAGCGTGAAAGAAGGACCGCGATCCCACTCCAGATCTCGTGAATCCAAGGAGGAAAAAACCCAAAGTTAAACCCAAATAGCCAATTATTACTCGAAGTAGGCAAAAGAAACAACTACATAGAACTAACCTAATAGGTACTTAATGAAAAAAATACCTAAATCTAGTGGCGGAGGGAGGTTCCAGTGTTTAATTCCCAAAATATTAGAAAAGAGTGAAAATACCATGACACTGTTGAAAGCATATAATTGATCTTGAGTTTATGAGTAGATCTTTCAACGTAATGTTAGAGACTTACAGAAACATATGTGGGATCTTGGCTAATATCTCCTCCTCCACCATCTCTACCTCAAGAAAATGGCCCTGCGTCAAGGCCATTGCAGAGGGTTAAGCTACCAAGAGCTTTCGGTAAACAGAACCTTAGGGGTCGGTCCTCTCAACTGAGTCCGCCAGAGGCTGACTGATATGAAATGGACCTCATTAAATTAATAAATTAAGATAATAAAATAAAGCTGACCTTGTATAAACCAGCCCAAACTGAGATTAAATATAATTCCGTATCGATTGGATTTAATCCTTGATGTTGTATTGTTTATTTTCCCTGAATAAAAAGGTAATGAGCGAAAAGTATATACGTGCAATCAGATATCTAGAATTTAAACTTAAGAAACCACCCAAAAATTCTAAAATGACACAATACCCAAAAAACTTAGTAAAATATAATAACCAGGATTAGGTAGACGCTCGTAAGCATAAATATTCGTTATAACTCTCTGCATAGTATTGAAACTAAACTTCTAAACTTAATGGATATCATCTCAAGAGACTTCCAGGTAGAATAACGCTACAACTACTATGACTTGTACGACGATTTTGTAATGTAATGACAGTTGATGGTTACCTTTATATGATGAAGAGGTCACCAGGTAGCCAGAAAATAATTTGCTAAAGACTCAAAAATGTGACGAGAAATTCCATGTATACCAACGAATTATAAAAACTCTGCTGACAGGGATTTAGAAGCTACTTAACTTTATGGGTTTTAACAAAAGTAAGAGTGAAATATTCGTTGATAGGAATAAGCAAAGAACATGCTGTAAATTTAAAAAGAAAAGCAATATCCGTGTATAAAAACCTCCGTGACGATGTTCGACATTTTAGCTAGAAAAATGTTTACTTTATAGTACACATTGAATGCCACCACTAACATTCCTTACGGCGTCACTAAACTCCACTGACAAGGACTTTAACCAAAAAAGGTTTTAACTTCATTGGTCTACAGAAAATTAAATGCCCTCAGACCATATTTTTTGTAAATAATCATTTAATTTATTAGTTATTTAAATAAAATAACTCTTGCTCATTTTCATACTCGTGAATTTCACTTCGTGAATGCCAGCTGAAGGTTAGTTGAAGAAAGATATTTCGAATAGTTTACAAAAACATGTGACGAGAGAAGATTGTAGGCGAGACCGGCACATAAAGCATAGATGAATCAAGAAAATACCACACTGCCCTCTGTAATTCACTGAGAAACACGTAATTGACGTTCACTGATAAGGAACGAAGAGAATTATATTTTTAACTCCCTGGAGTCGTGCCAAAAACAAAACTGATTGCAGATCGACCTCGCTTCCCTAATCTATTATTTAGCACTCACGACCGCAATCACTCCACTTCGTTTAGCAACGACAAAGAGGGAGAGAGGCATTTGAGCAGACTACGCCATTGACAAACAAAAGCAAGGAAATACTTTTCTCGCATTCGATGGAATTCCAAACGAGGGGGGGAGGGCGAGGATGGAAAAACTTTTTTCCGTAGCCTCACACTTCTTCCCCCTTGAAGATGAAGTTGGCGTAGAGATAAGAGGCGAACGAAGGGAGAAAAGAGGAAAGGGGAAAAAATATAAAGCGCTCTGTTAAATAATTCAATCGCTGTGGTGAACTTCTCCACGTCGAACAAAAGGTAACTCACCCTCCCAACAGCCGCGTCCTCACCCTTCGGTTCTTGCGCCCCTTATCCCACAAGGCATACGGGCACGTCGCTCCTTCAGTACCGCCACCCCTTTCACACCCAGACCCATACTCCCCCGCCGAAGTCCCCTTCTCACCACCCATCCAAGTCTCCCTTCACCAATAGGTCTTCTTCGTGTCGACATTGGCTCGGGTTGGGAGGTCAGCCTTATCTTTCCCTCGCCTCTTCGAAAACGAGACGGGGTCTCTCTCTCTCCTTCTTCCACCTCATTCAGTACAGAAGCCCTTGCCGTGTCTCCCACCCAGCATCATTGTTCTCCTAATCTCCAATCTCGTCCCCTTGGCTCACTCATAACCGACTGAGGCTCACCCATGCCACCCAACGCCTCACACGAGTTCAACCCAGCCCTCTCCTGCCTCCTCCATTCCTCACACTTACCCCCCTCTCCCCACACCACCCTCCCTCTGCTTCGCTCAATCCCTACCCCCCTACATTTATTCTCCCGCCTTTACCCTCACGGATTCCCTTTCAGGGCGACCTCCTTGAATCACACCATTCTCTTCCACCCCTCGAGGTGTGGTTGGAAAGCGTGAAGTGAGATGAACATGATAAGGGACACCCGAAGCGACCTCTTCTTCATCGGAGTACGAGGGAGATCTGGGATTTTATTGCTTGGCCTCCTCGTGCGGTTTGAGGCTATTTATTTCGCCGTATTGTTTTATTTTTATATGGAATGAGGGCAATGTTAACCCGTATCAAACAGTAAAAATGATGATGTAAACTTGCGCTATTTTGCCATTGTGGTGCAGTTGGTAGTCTGCTTATCATTATTTTTAAACGACTGTGTAACATATTTTGTTTCAGATTTAGAGTGACATTTCCCATTCCAGACAGTTGGTATTAGTTGATGTGTATTTGCGCGACCTAGTGAAGCACAACAGTCTACTAATCTTAGTTTTTCACATAATTTTGTTTCAACGACAAAAAACTTGAACATCAGAAATTACTTGACAAAGAAAATTTACATTCATCGGAAAATAATTGAGATGATTTAATTATAAAAAAACTAGCGATGGGACCTGGCCAAGAACGGAAAGCTTAGAAATAATTGAACTGGTCCATGCATAAAGTAACCAGGCTAATAAAGTTGGGCATTTAACATTTTTTCGGCTAAATGGTTTCAACCCTAAATCTTGAGTGGAAGTCATTTAAAAAGCAAAAAAGAAACCTCTGCACTGATTCCAATGCTTTTCTAATGGGAGTGAAATATAGGAAATCTGGGGTAAAAGTACTCAATTAAATTGTATTTTGTCAACAATCTTGCAGGGCCCACTTTATGGACTTTGAAGCCATTGGGTCTTCCTCATATGATCTATGTCCTTCTTCTACCTATCATGTACCTGCGTGAAATACTTTATGGCGATTGGTTCATCAGCTCATCCGTGATGAGGAAAGATAGAGAACACTGCTTTGGGGCCTTAGGGCCATTTAGCATACCTATGAGCTCCACGACTGTATTATGATTTAATAGGTCTCTAACAGTGTGCCGAAATTCTAGTTTCGCGATATTCTACAACATTCGAAGGACACGTTTTGGCTCGCCTACGCACTCCTATATAGTCCTATGGCACTCCTTAGTATATACGATGGGACCATCAGCTCAGATAAACAATGCAAACGTTCAGCTCAATCAGTTCAGTAGTTTTAGAGGAGAAGAGTAGCAAAAATACAGACAAAAACCACTCCATTTTTAAATGTTAGCACAGGTGGTATATATGAACATGATACAATATAGAAATTACATACTAGAAGTTATAAGAAACGCCTACCAATCGGAATGGCTATTTTAAGCTTGTACATTGAATAGTATTAGATATATAACCAGTTTGCTATGCTGATCCTGCGTATTGCTTGGTCTCTAATAAGATGTCAACTCTCAGAAAACACGTGTTAAACACCAAAAGAAAACACAAACTTAGATATAATCTAAAACATTTGGCCACTCTAAATGACGTGGACATATTTCGGAAGGAACATTTTAGAATAAAAATACTACTATAATAAACTTAAATCTTGAATTTGGACGGTAGCCTACGATCTTTTAAGGAAACGTCCCACTGGGAAACTTACAATAGAAATCGTGGAGTTGGAAACGGCGGAGGACACGATAATAATAGATGTTTGGTGTGAACTAACCAGGCGTAGAGCAGTCCTTGAAATAGAACCTGAGAAATAGACCGACAGGAGAGTAATTTGGTGGGCCGTCGAAAGTGAGTTAACTGCCTGCTGAGAATAATGTATTTGCGCCAGAATCTATTCTAATAATAACCAGCAGACAAGCTGACAGTAATTGAGGCTTAAGCAAGTGCATACCACCATTAAAGTAGTCTACACTAGCGCGAATAATATAGAACTAGATTAAAATTGTGATGAGACAAGAAAGCTACTTAATTTAACATGCGACGTCCCTATTTTGGAAAGCCACGAACAATAGTTTATTAATTAAATTTACCACAGCAAGAGCGCACACTTTCAAATCAGTAAGGGAATACGATTGCAGAAACCATGAGTACAAAAATCTTCATACTGTGGAATAAATGACCCATTATTTATAAAGAGTGAAAGATTCACAAGACGAATGCTTGGAAAATGTTATATTAGAGTATTAAAAAGCTAAGCCGCCACCAGTAATAGTAATTATCCCCTTAAGCTCCAAACGCCGTTTTTTTAGAATAAACAATATAATCACCTGAAATGAGTTAAATAATGAGTAATTACCTTTGTAATTGTTTCTGTGTTACTGAGTGTTGGAGAAGCACACCAAAATAAATAAACAATTATTTTTGTATTTACCTGCATTATGTAGAATAACATCCTCTCACAAACTGTATTAAGCGTTCCACTCCCGTTATCTAAATACAGGAATCCGCTCAAAACTCATGCCATGAAACGATATAAAAATAGTTGCTGCATTGCTCTTTATTTGTTACCTATTTAAAAAGAACACTGGGAATGAGATATATAACTAGGAACAAACCGTATGACCTTGGAAAGGTTCCTGAGATTCAACGTTAATCTCAATTTTAGTTCGCCGTTTATTACACCTTTACGATATTTTTCAATTCTCACTGTTGGGTCATTTCAGAGCCCAAGAAAATCAGTAACTTCTACAAAGTTACTTTCACGGAAGAATTAAGATACAGTAACGATTTTATTTCCTATAAATGAGATTGGCCGAGAGTTAGAGCAGTTAGCACATTTTATAACTCTTCGTATGATAGCGTAGGACTGGAGGCTTTAACTCTAGTCGTCAATGAAAAAAAGAGGCGTTTAGGTTGGCCCGGTGTAATGACTAAATCTTAAAAATTAAACTCATGAAACAGTCAATTAAAAAAGAGGGCAAGACAGAGCAATAAAGATGCATTCAAATTGGTTAGTGAATGGAGCCATAGAAGAGGAAAACTGTCCTACGAAATATGAGAGTGTAGAGACCTCGTAAGAGCATAGCTAGAAAGAAACAGCATTTGAGGAATTAGCATTGGAGTGGAGCAGAAAGAACACACGGTGAGGAAAATACTGTTATGTAAGCCGGGAAATAATCATTAAGGCCAAAGGTTAAGTGATCTAGGGTGGGTGTTCACCCAGGGAGAAAGCTTTTGTATTAAGAAAATATGGAGGACTGGAAACAAGACATAATCAGATAACGATATTCGCGTATTAAACCGACATTACAGATATGAAAAGAAGATAATATATCTCAATCTTCAAGGTACAAGATGAATCCAATAACAAAAAAACGTTATTGGGCAAATACTGATCAATTATGAACTTCATTCAGAGTGAAAAATCTTTTTCCGAGAATAATGACACTGCCACTTGAAACAAGGGATACCGTTTAAAAATGCGCATTAAAAGCTATCGCTAAGAAGTCTTAAATTTATTTTCGTGACATTAAGTGGTTATAAATAAGCTTGTGATAAATATGCAATGAACAATCACGGAAAAAAGCAAAAGTAATATATTTAGAAGGAACGTGTGAATTTCCTATGGATATTTAGATTTTATTTTGTTCCAGCCACCTCAATAGACAGAAAAAAATGATCACGTGATAACAAAACATTTTTACTCAATAGAATCATCCAGTAAATGAATCAAAGCCAGTAAAAATTCCCAGCGCAAAACGTAGAGAGCAGTGCTCCGACCGCGACAGTACTTCGACGAAAGAATCATTTGACAAGTCACCCTACAGTGAGACGGGTGTGTTGATCACATTAATCAACAAGCCATCTTGATTCCAGGCGATTTCGGATGGGATTTATGCAAACAACTGTTCCGGCTCGCTGTCAACTATGCATAACAAGAGTGTATAATCGTACTCTTGATAGACCAGAGTCGCTCGGACAAATTCACACGTTGTTACTTCAAGAGCGACTTCTTTAACCCATAGTAACGAGGAGAAAAGCCGGCAGAGTACATTGTACGCGGAGCAGCGCGCAGGTGTAAATGAGAACTCTCCTGTCTATATCTCACGGAGCTAACTCCCATTCGTTGCACCACCGGACTAAATTAGCGCCAAGTCATAAAACTCGGGAGCAGCGAGGAACCAAACGGCTCCTACCCTAAATAAGCATTCGGCTCACTCAGTGGTCGCATTTTCCCCGTCCAGTTTGCACAAGCGGAGCCTTCCTGTTGACCGCTAGAGCGGGATATATATTTCTTTCCCCCGAAGTTTTGACTCGGAGCCAGGGGCATCGGCGCTTGGAGCGCAGCGCTAGGACTTTGAGCGGGCGGTGGTAAATGGTTGAGTGCGGCGGGGGATGGGGTTGAGGGCTCGACGACGGATATTATGCTCTGGAGGAGGAAAGTCTTACGGTGAGACCAGGCCACCCATCCGTTGAGGGGTTTCTCGTCGGAGACGGAGGAGGAGGAGCTGAAAGAAATCCTTGGCGTCGTGGGCGAGACTGGTGGAGGGTGAGATCGACAACTCACCCAGACAGCAGCCCCTCACATTTTCGACTTATTACCCCACTCACCTCAGACCCGTACTCGGTGAAAACAAGGAGGTCGCAATGAAACGACAAATCCGCCTCTTTTATTTTTTCAACCTCGGTCACCTTTGAAAATCAGTTTTTTCCGACCCCAATATGGATATCAGCCAATGTAGCCATGCTGGTAATGTGACGGTCTGAAGGCTCAAAGACCGCGGATTTGAGTACCGCATCGGAAATGGATGTTGAGTTACCTAATGATTATGATTTTATCTTACGCTAGACGGTGTAATACCACCTTAGCAAAGCACATAACCCAACACTGTTGCTATTACTCAACTAAAAAGCACATATTTTTATCCAATATCACCATTCGGTCGGCGACGCGTAATTGGCTATAATAAAACCTAGTTTTTGAGCATTGTTTTTATTGAGGTTACTACTGTGAAGATCAGAGGGGAAATAGCTCGAAACCCAAATTTTTTCAAAAGTAGGCATGATACGGATGGAAAAACCTCCCAAATACCATTGAGCGCTTAAATATTTTTTCTTTGATATTATTCTTGATTCAATATTTCTGCAAATAATTTTCAGCATCCTACCGTTAAAATATCAAACGGGACTTCAATCTATGCCAAGACGGGACTTCCTGAGGAGTCTTATTATAATTTAAAACTTTTAAGACAAGCAAATCAGCGTTTCCCATAAAAGCTGGAAAAGCTTGCGCTTATGTCAAGCGAATTTCAACAAGCAAATTTCTTTCATGTGCTTGAGGTATACTTTGGAAATACTACTTCGTAATATGAGATCTATGAAGAATGAACTCATTCGGCAACGGAAAGAAAACAAGTATTAGTAACTTAACGTAAGAGCACGTCATTTCATTGTCAGACAGGCTGATAATGCATATCATAAATAATAAAAAAATAAAGGTAAATACAGATCAATTATTGCAGGGTATCATGTTACTGGCTCGTGATAACTATATAATACAACTTTTTAGGAAATTCCAAGAAATCACAAACAAGGCAGAGTCACTCACTGAATGAACGCAGTTCCACGAACACTCTAATAAGTCTCACGATTGTCGAACGATTCATTCATACACATCCTTGGAAAATTATCTCTAAATTTGACGTATACCGATTTCCATAACTTCGTCTGTGAAGTCTAAGGATGCTTAGTTACTCGTAAGAGGTGTTTATGACTCTGAGGTAGCCTATCTGAGCGGGTTGGAACTGCGAACAAGCCACAATTTACGTTGGAATAAAAAAACTATCCAGATTGCAATATGGCGAATCAGGTCAGGTCTGAATTCCTAGTAAATGGGTAAAGTTACATTATTAAAGCGATGGACTCAATGAGTAATCAGGTTAAAATAAATTCCATTTAAGCCTCATTACGCTATTTTAAAGCAAGGATCATAAAACGACGACAGATAGCTAAATAAAAACGGTAAATAATTAATTAATTCGTCGTGGTAACAATAAAACTGTAAATAAACTTTTTTCGGGATTCATTCAAAAAGAAAGAGTCAACACTACATCCGCGGAAGCCTACGAGCTAAAACTGTATATATTTCCCAAATTTCTGCCAAATATTACTATCTACTAACAAAATAGTTGCGTTGCCTTCTCTCTTAATATAATAATGGAGATGGTAGGCATTCGCGCAACGAGAATAATTAATAATATTCATCGAATTGGAAATTTGAATGCATATTTAATTTACATGCTTAATGTCTCAAGAAATGATGAAATAAATATTACAAATTCCTCCATGCAAAATATATTTTCAAGATAATATAAATCAAGTGAAACATATTGTTTTACATTTTGTAGTGGATTCAAATGCATTTCAAACTCCATGGCTGGCATAAATCAATACTGTTTTTTATATAAATAATGGATTCTATCAGAAGTCTGAGGGGAATGTACGACGCAAGCGATTTCTATATCTGAGTATTCATAACAAACTTTCTGTAATAGTAAAATGGCAATTGAACAAATAAAAGTTCATGCTTGCCTAATATTGTACCTCGTAGCCTATGAGAAATGACTTTTTTCCACCCTTGTAGTCGATTTCGGATTTATTAGCACATTATTAGCCTAAAACGGGCTGCATTTTAATGCAGAGATGATGACTTCCATGTACAGCGCATATTCAGTTCAATTAAACACAATAAATAACTCAAATTAAAATCGTTATTTTTGTTCAAAACATATCCACACTTAATGAAAGTTATACTTGTAAACGCATCCACTAAAAGGCAATGAATAATGTCTGAATTTCCTTTTTCTGGTTTCAATATTCTCCTTCAAGTAGATTGTTAGCAAGCGCCTGATGAGTTCACGAATTTATTCAGTGGCATATCCATGTTTACCAATTCAATTTTTCTTTGCTCAAAAATTATTCTCAGGCTTTACTTTTTTGTAAATTTGTAAATTAATAATTTACAAATAAATAATATAAAGGCATTAAAAATTGTCAGACGGAGCTCATGAAACATGCAATCTGTGTATTTACAGTCAGAACTAGAGCATTTCCTCCTCATAGGTATTTCAATACCATAGTGGGAAGAAGTATATAAGGGATTCACAGAAATTATTTAAAAGAATCACTTAGTAACTCAATCGCAAATAGATAGGTAACTATAATCAGGAACTCAAAATTCTGAAAGTAACCTTACAGCAGTGTAATAACTGCTACCTAAGCTTGAATTTCACCAGTAATTAGATAAATAATAGAGCAGAATGCATTCACTACGTTTTGCTGTAATTACTGATTTCAGAAGCGTACCTATAATAACAGTAAATGATCGTTAACTCTTGTCAATTACATTAAACACTAGTATTAGAAAGACACCAGTAGCATTTGACCTGTGATAATCTACCAACTTAGAAGTAAGCCTCAGCGAACAACGTTTTAGGAGGAGAGGATACACACGTTCGAGAATTATTACGACTGCCAACACCGCAAAGTTAATTTTTGGGGTGAGAGAAAATAAAAGAATATTGTGGGCTCCCTCCACATGCTAAAAACCTTACCGCAAAACTTATGGGACATTTACGAACAGGGCTAAAATCTTACAAATGCATTCTCGGCCTTCCACCCCGAAATTACAAGAGAGACTCCTGGTGGAAAAAACTTTGAAGGCGTGCCAGGGGGAAGAGGGTGAGGTGTGAGGAGAAATAAAGCAGTCGAGGGCGACATGACAGCCAGGTGTGCAAAACAAACAGGCAGTGGACGAAATCTTTGCTAGTTTCCGAGATCTTTCAAAAATGTCAGCCGTAAATCGTGACCACACTTCTTATCTACATCGTCACTGTTTGCCTCAGCTGCGTGGGTAAACTGGGTGATCTGATCGACGATGCCTCGCGATTGCCTGGAATGCGGACGGTCAGTAAGGCTAAAAATAAGCCCTTGCCATTTGTCACAAGTAGCCCCATGAATTTGCCCCATGAGGGTGGGTTCTTGAAGGCCATGTACCTTCAAGAACCCGCCACAATTTCTCATAAATCTAAACTCACTACTAATACGGTTCCTCGTCCCCCCACTTCGAAGCATGCTCCTAATAATACGAAATCCAGTGAAGGCTACCCGGCATACCATCACATAACCTTTCCTAAACGCCCCCTTGCTTATACTCGGCTCACCTGTGAAGCGGGATATTGAGTGTTCACACAGAAAGGGAACACAAACGTAGTATCAGGCAATGTGGTACAGCATTTGTGTAGACATAAGCATAGCATGCGATACTAAAATCCGGTTCTCCAAAAATTAGCATTAGCAGGAAGAAACTTTCACTTGCAATGCATTAAGCATCGCAAACATGCTTGCATAGTAAATTAACGAACGCATAGTGTACGAGAGAGCTTAAATTAGTACTGAGGATATGTGATACGAAAAAAATGGTTAGTGACGTTTTAATTTGTTCTCATTTACCTTATAATTTGTGTTTATGATAATGAACAAGAGAATTTTCAACTGCAGAAGGCCTCGGAAAATAATGAGCAGATGAGGTAACGTAATTTTTTTAGGTTACTTCTTTCGAAAGATTATCAAGTGTTTAACACTATCAGAGGCATACCAATGCATCAAAAAAATTACTAATATTTTCCACTTTTTCAGGAATAATGATCATTTCTCGTACATTAATTGATGGCTAATAAGGGAAATCCAAGAAATACTAAAGTTATGATTTTAATTTTTTTATGCCCTCCATAAAATATGACGCTAATGAAATCACACGTGTAAAATATGTCATCGAGTTAATTTATACCAGTGGCTATCATCGGTGGTTGTCTGGAACATCGCTGGAGCCTCCAAAATAGCCTGGAGCCTATCACCTGAGATGAGATTTGGAAATGTTCCAATCATACGGCAGAACGAAACACTGGAAATAGATTAAACGACACTCGGGGGGCGGCCATGAGTCGTAAAAGTTTAGGCCTCATTGATATTCAATCTCGAAATAAATACATATATTCAATTTAAACCGCAGTACAGAAAATGTATTCATTTGCAATCAGTTTAAAGCTGGACTAAAGGAAACCTAATGTAAAAAGGTGAATGTTTAGAGAGTTTCTTTTTTCAATTTTCAAACAATTTATTTCATTTCCTTGGAAGCGTCACATTAACAAAATGGCAACGTAGACCGATGGTGGATAGTCTGAAATTTCTTCCTTTAATGTCATTCGGACCACTGAGCGACGTAAAATTTTAGTTTAATGTTAATCCAGGCATTGCAATATACTCTTATGTAAATATACGAATACAATTGTTTCAAGCATATGATTTCTACTTATTTCGATGGAAACAAAATCCCCTAGAGAGAATAAAATACGACGTTCCTTCATTTAGCCAGGTATCACATGGAAGCTTTGTGCATGCGGTAAGTAATACATTATTTTTTGGTCTGTTACTATGGAGATCAATTACTAGTTAATGACTCGCATTGGAAAGTAAATGTGACCGTTGCACCTATTTATATTACTCTTTCGTCTTTCATATATTCATAGCCATCCCTCTCACTGAAATCATTTGCTCAAGTCATAAGATTCACTAAGCATGGGCCAATAAGTCCATTGTATCTCTCTCTTTCTTATTTTTCAAAGACGATTATAGCACTTAAGTGTGTAATAAAGAAATATTTCGTCAAGTTAGAGCAGAACTGCAATTAAAAATTAGGTACTGCCATTTTAGTACTCAATTATATTGCTTATTTAACGCTGCTTGTGATCTACGTTGCTCTAATGGTGTGCATGACTAAGTGTCTCCATAACTCAGAAACATTTAACAATATTACTACAACTTATTTTTTAAATGTTGGACTTAAAGGATCATGGAATGTTCTAAATACCTTCAAAAGTTTTTAATCCTTCAAAATATTTCATAAGAATGATGAAACTTGTTATCTATAACTAAAATATGACCTCCGGATTCTCAATATTCTCCGAGCAAGGGGAATAATAAATTAAATTCCCTTAACATTTACCACTAACATTAACCTCTTTTAATGCCAGAAACCTAAAATAAATAGTATTCATGATTTATTAAAATACTTGAATACAAAGTTTTATTTGTACATACGACGCGTTTCAATGCGAAAAGATCAGGGATTGAAACCTGAAATTTGAGAAGCAAATGTGCGTATATTTCATTCATCCTCGAAGTCGATCAACTTACGCTTAAAAACGGGTAGAATAATTAAGAAAATGAAGTAATTGAGAAACATGAAGAGAAGTTTGAATCGTAATCAATGACTAGGTATAGTTTTGCTTAATTATTCAATAAACAGACGCTAAGTATGAATAAAGGTAGTATGGCCTCGTGTACATGTAACTAGTTTTCATCAGGACAATGCAGTATGTCCATAGCAGCACCTATGGTAAGATATCACATTATATTTTTATGGAATAAACTGTTCAACAAGCTTAGGTTACATTTTCGCATGAAAAATTATTTGATAGACTGACATATGTACTTGCGAAAGTCTTCACCAATTTTCTCTGAAATTCTATAAAATATTGAGTACATTTTAGTAAAACTCGTATTACTAAAACATATTAATTAGCCAATTAGTGATAATAACATATTACAAGCTCACCTTGGCACGGGTTTTCCAACAAAAGCGACTTCCTGCATGGATAAAGCTTTATTCAAGTAAATATTAAAGCTGTTTCATGAGTAAATAAATGCCTAAGGCTTAAACTTCATTAATATTAATCCACCTAATGTTTTTAACCATTGCTTTCGCAAAAAGCACGCGCATTATTCTATATTTTATTTCGGACAGTACTCAGAACAAATTTTATTAAACACTTGTGAGCAATAAATCAGAATTACGAAATTAAATTGATAAACATGATACATTCTCAACAGTAATTCCTCCGCAACGACCACACGAGAGCTTATGGACGACAAATATGCGTCCTCATAAATTCATCTTTATTAAATCATTCCATGCTACGTCGCAATTAACTTAATTATAGAGATCCCATTTTATGCTGCAATAATTCAGGAAGGATATTTTACCAAAAATAAAACGCGCTAAGGCTTGAGGTCACGATCACTGCTTCATGACGCAAACATAGTATTATTTGAGCGGTGGAATATATAAAAATTACGCTCTTGTTGACAGCGAGTGGAGGGAAGAGTTACAGCTGCGGCAACGGCCGCATTAAATGAAATTGTAAGGTGGATGGGAATTCCAGAAAATACCCATTCGTCAAAACACTTTCGCTCTTGCCATCCGAGGGAGAGGGTTACATACCTTCAACGGTCTCGGGCCATCCCACTTGGCCGACAAATTGCCGCGCGAAAATGTTGCCGGCGCCTCAGCGGACACTTCATGCCGGCCGAAACCCATTCTTTGCGCGCGTTAAGGGATAAGGGGGGGACGCGAGGTCAATAGGGAGATGGGTCTGCCTGAGATTGGACAGCTGGAGGTCAACTTATGAAGTGCGGCCGGGACGAAGTATCTACATCTACGTTTTTTATTGCTATCCAACGCAAAGGCTAGAGGTAGGGGGTGCTGGAGCAATACATGGTGCACTTTCGACCACATACGCCGACAGCATTCCCGGCAAATTTTTTTCTCTCAAACCATTCACAGTACTCTGTATGGGTGTCACATTCCCCTGAATAGAGTAGAATTAGAATTATTCGGGTGCCGCTTTACCGAGGTTCCGTTTTATCCAAGGTAACTATCATTAAGTTGTGGCTTTTCCAAGCCAGTTTTGATCATGAAAGCTAACGTCAGAATTCGAAAACCAGTTCGATATCCATATAAAAGGCGATTCACCCAAATTTTGTACCCTAACCATGCCAAAAACTGATATATGGTAAGACATAGATACATCAAATTTTTGTTGCAATTAATTATCGCTCATATGCCTTCCGTGTTATCCAGGTTTTGACTATTCGAGGAAGTCTCACTCCAAATTACTTATACATTACTTCTGATTGTCGAGACTTCGTTGTACCTTTACGAAAGAAAGTACTTCAACAGAGATCCTCCTCATTTTTCATACCACATAATCCATGTCTATTATCAGATCGATATTTCTAAGGAGAAGGAAAATTTTAAAACACTAAATATTTTATTACGCATTGTGGATTTGTAATATCATTTGGTTTCCCATGGAATGTAGAAAAGCTGCGTATCCTAGAACGCCATTACTATAGAAACGCTACATTCCTCGTACTACTGTTTGGCAGATGCACACGAATTCCTGAAAATCATTAAAATAAGAGAAAAAACGAAAGGGAAGGAATTGCACACTGTGCTGCTTGAAATTTAGATGAGGGCAAGAAAGGAATATGGGTGGAGGAGCATGAAATATACGAATTGGAACGAGTGTTGGAATGCGCGTGAGGAGGTTAGACCCCAAGGAAGAAAGGAGAAAGAAGAGATTGAGAACCAGAGAGTCTAGGGAAATGAGATGAGCGGCGTTGGCGGAAAGGGTAAATATTACAGAACACGGAATCAACATTGGAATCGAATTCATTCTCGCCCGGAGCAATCATCCCAAAGCATACGATTACTCTCCACACACCGGATTCATGAATTTATCACTCTAGTGTCCGCCAGCATTCACGTTCTAATGCAAATTAACCTTTATTTTTTATGCTCACAAACATGATGCATAGAGTATTATCAAATATGCTGCGATAAAATAAACTGAGGTGAAGTATCTTCAGACTATCCATTTTACATTTTTTTAAAACAAGAAATGGGCGCAGCCGCATTCAGTTTCGCAATCTTTCTAGTCGAAATTATGAAAAAATGTTTTGCAGAAAATGCATTGTGCAGAAAAAACACCATTTGACGGTAGAAAGAGAGGGGAAAACGCCAACATTAGAATGCTGTCACGAGTTTTCGATGCAGTAATTGAACCGGAAAGAACTTCAAAAATAAAGAAATGATCTTTAAATGAAATGAAAAACCTTAGCCAAGAGCTAATTAGGAGAAACTACAAGAATGTTTTGTGTTATGAAAGCCAACTTTTCGATGGACAAGGAGTAGCACAGCTATGAAAATATTAAAAATAAGAAGTGCCACAGAAAGTATGAGGCTTTGAGCTTCCTGACCACCGAGGTCAATAATCACTAAATGCCGGAGAAATACGTTAGTAATTTTCGACAAGGTGATTTCCTAAATCAAAAGAAAAATATCGTTCTCAACTGGAACAACTGCTTTCGTATTTGATTTTTGTAAATCTCCTAACCGGAAATCCAAAGCCTCTTCTCCACACAACATCCGGCTAGGCAATAAATTGTCCTTAGGTCATACATATTCTTCCACTGGAGGTAAATATACAGGGTGATTACAAAAGTATGTGTCGGTTTCAAATATCTGTATTTTTGAAATGGTACAAGCTACAGAGCTGCGCGACCTCGTAAAATGATCAATACATACTTTAGTTTTGATGAAAAAAATATTACAAATGTTCAATATGTCCTCCTTGAGTTACCCGAACAATATAAAGTCGATATTCAAATTCCTCTCACACTCTGTGAAGCATGTCAGCAGTTACTGTCTTCACAGCCAAAGTTATGCGTGCTTTCAATTCCCCGCTGTTAGTAGGCAATGACGGCACAAAGACTTGACCCTTGACATATCCCAACAAAAAAAATCACATGGAGTGAGATCAGGTGACCTCGGAGGCTACAGATGAAGGGCGAGGTCTTGCCTTGCAGATGGACCAATCCATCTTTGTGGGTAGGTCTCGTTAAGATGAGCTCGAACTGAGAGGTGCCAATGGGGGGGGGGAGCCTCATCTTGCTGAAACACAAAATCATTGGTATCTGCTTCCAGTAGAGGAAAAAGGCCAATCTTAATCAATGCCTACTTACAGCGAGGAATTGAAAGAACGCATAACTTGGGCTGTGAAGACAGTAACTGCTGACATGCTTCACAGAGTGTGGGAGGAATTTGAATATCGTCTTGACATTGGCTACTCAAGGAGGGAATATTGAACATTTGTGATGTTTTTTCAACAAAACTAGAGAATGTATCGGTCATTTTAAGAGGTCGCGCAGCTCTGTAACTCGTACCATTTGAAAAATACAGATCTTTGAAACCGACGCCTTCTTTTGTAATCACCCTGTATATTATCAGATATATTCCTCTCTAAGGAACAAATATCAGTAGATATTCGGGGCACCGTTCCATAGAAATACAGCATGAGGTCGATTATTACGTCGTGGAATGAGTATTATTAATGCTTAGAAATTTTAAACTTTTTTGATTAAACCATTAACATGTAATATATTAAATAAATAAACAAATATATTTTGAATTTCTCCAATGCTCACCAAATCTTTGATTTTCATGCCATATAGCTAACTTCCATTAAATTTAAGTTAGAAATATAAGGCTGGCAACCAATATATCTGGCCCCCTTGAAACTAAAAACAGCCAAGTTTAACAAATATAACGTGTTATAAGTAAGGTAAACTTGCATAAGATTGATAGTGCGGAAGAAGTCTAGATAACTGACCTTTGTAAGTGTTTGATTCGCTGTACGCAATGGACTTAAAGTTAAATGGTAAAGGTTCTCAAATAAAGGCGGAATTTATATCACGGAATGCCTATCATCTATGGAAATTACAACCAGAGCATAGCGTTGTGACAACAAACCCACAAAATGGCTAGATCCAATCGACAGACCGATTGGGAAATGAGGAAGCACATAAAAATTTCAACAATAAAGGACTCCAAGGAGAAACACAATCAACAGAACATCATGGTGGATTGGGTACTATCTGATACGCGACGGATTTGTAAGAAACATACTAGAAGAAAAAATAGATCATTATGCCCCACGAGAAAGAACAAATAGCATATACGTAGCGTAAATCAGGTTGGATGCAAGAAATAACTACAGGGATGTATCAAAAGTAGGGATCGAGGAAGTGCTACAGTGAACAAGTCTTGCGACTGAATTACTGATGATGACCCACGAAATGGGTAAAACGGAAAAACCAATCCTCAAATTTGGGAGCAGTGAATTAGGTAAGGTAGGCGAGAGGGACATATTACCCTCGCGCATATCTTACCAAATGGAGGTGGAGAATGTTCGTGAGGAATAATTTAAATGTCGAAGGAGAGAAGGCGAGACCGAGAAATGGATTGAGAGTGACGAGCCGCGGAAGAGGCGATACGTGGCTGAGAATAGGACGCATCCATGGGACGAAGCGGACGACATGGGTTGACGAGGGGATTGTCACGGGAGTCGAGGGTTCCGAGATGAGAGGGAGAGACACTGGTGGAGACGAGAAAAAAGCGAAATACGGGGAAGTATCTCGGGACGAGTTTCACTTCACGGGCGAGCCCCTCCGGGCTGTCCGCGCGGATGGGTCGCGGCCGACCAGGAAATCTACGCCCACCACCACCATCCATTTCGTTGCCGGGCGAGAGCAAGGTCGTGGAATTTACGCAACGATTACTTTTTGTAACTCCCCCTCTCCTCGCAAGCGCGCGTGACAAGACGAGCTGTTGCGTGCTTGAAGAAGTGAAGAGGACCGAAAGGGTTGAAATTAATAAAAATAAACGGCGCGGGAAATATTTTATTTCAAAGGGGAAAAGTTTGGGGAATTTTTCTCGCGAGAGATTATAAATAACTCGTTTTAACGCTCCTGTTATTGCCGCCCCTTTATTTAAACGAGACGTAGAGAAGACATTAGGAATTAGTGAAAATAAAAAATACAAATGAAGCAACACAAAATTAAAGAAGCCCTCCTTGGGTTACGTGCAAAGTAAACATTTTCGGAACAAGTTTATTCTCAAATATATATCATCGCAGCCAAATTCCACAGGACTCTCGGCTCTTTTTCACGGTATATTTTGCAGGAAAATATGGCTTAACTAGAAATATCGTGAATATGTCTGTACCTATATTATTATTTTTAACACCCAATATCAAGTAACCTCAGCATAGAAAAATCTACATTAGTATTGCGAAACAGTACAAAGCAACACAATTTAACCACAGACCCTGGAATGGATCAGAAGACTCAAAGCTAAATAAAACTGCTTACACAGATACAAATATTACAACACACGAAGGACAAAGACTACAGCCGTGTGTCTGATAATAGAGAAACAATATGAGAAACTAACCGTCTACCATGAATCAAGATTTACTTAACAAGCTCAAGAGTCAGCTTGACCATCAAACAACTTACAGCCACTAGGCACAAAGAGGGAAACACCTAGATATTGATTTATCTTTTAAACTACTTTCCCGCTCTTCAATCGGGGCTGGTTTAAAATTTGCAGTCAGGCACTCTTGTTGGGGTTTTGAGAATGTTGAGAAGACGTGGATGTGGAACGGAACGTGAAGAAAATGAGGAATGAAATTCGCCATGAAGTCAATGAAAATGACGTGGAATAAAATAAGTAGAAAAAGTATTTATATTTTCCTCAATTGATTTTTATTTAAACTTCACAGCAATACAATATAAAACAGGTTATACCTCAGCGAAATACATTCAGCGATAAAAATACCAGTAAATTTCTGGCAACGGCGACTAAACGCATGATCAAAAACACGGGTATGGTAATTACGTGACATCGACAGCAAATTTATCAAGGATTAGTTTTATAAATGTTTAAATCCATGGGGATAATAATAATGCGCTGATGTAACTCAACGTGTGTCTACCTTGTGTCATACTTACTAATACAAGAAAAGGAGGCAATTCATCTTCCTGTTTCGATATAGGTTCCTAGGAAAATTACGGCACTCATAAAGTTAACCAAGTTTAGGTTCAGATAGGTCGTCCGAGGTATCTCCCAGCATAGAACACGGAATTCAGGACCCAGCACCCAGACACCCTTCTAGTCAGACCATCACGCCGCCTTCATAAGAACATAACCCTTTAAATAGAATTTCTTTCCGAGATTTCCTTCCCGAAAACGGGTATTCTAGGAACTTTCCGCCTCTTTCATTTCTTTCCTCCCCATTTCCCTTCATCTCGACCGAACACAATTTCATCAATAATTTAAGTCACAAGGCACTAATTCGGCGACGGAGTGATACAAAATGCATGAACTGGAGGAAGAGGAAGATTGGGAAAAAGTCCGACGTCGCGCCTAAAAATGGAATACCATTTTTGGCCCCGAGTTAATACGATTCCAAAAGGATTTCACAAGAGCTCACAAAGAAGGGAGGGGAGAGAGGTTTGGGGAGCGATTAAGGCATCGTGGCAAGGCGGCACGGGTGTGCGCGTGGTTATTTCTGGAAGGTTCCCATCCGACACGTGTGCATTTCGGCTGTTTTAAGATTAATTTCTTGAGCTAATAGGAAAGGATTTGCGAGCGTTGATACGGGAGAAGATGGTGAGGTAAGCTGGAGTGTGCAAGCACATGTACATACAAGGAACAACTCCTCATTTTTTCAAATAAGGACGCCGCAAATCTTGGCTAAGGTGCACGGGAGAAATATCTGACCAATCTGAGTTGGAAGAAGAAGGAAAAGTTAAGATACCGATGAAAATATCCAACTATATAAAAGAATGAAATCTTACATTGAAGTTTACCTTCCTATTAATTTTTCCTAGCCGGAACAATTAAATATAATTATGAAAAGGGAATAACAAACAGGCAATCTTTAGGCTTCCTGAACACACCACTGAGTGTATATTAAGGCCAGTTCATAGAAAATGCTAATGTTAGCGCAAACTCAGCGTTAAATGGGAAAGCACTTCCCTCGTTGATGGCGCCCATGTTCCAACTTAGAGCTGACTAAAGAAAAAATACTAACATAGAATTCAATCGAGTTTGAAATAAATTATAAGTAAATTTGAGAGCTCTATAACACAGTTTCTTCGAATTTGCATGCCGTCAGCTGCTGACGGCACTTGTGAAATTCTGGGGAAAACAGTTATTTAACAGAAAATATGATTTCGTCAATCATGCAACAAAGGAGGATAAGTTCGTCTCGCTCTGCCATTTTTTAATAAAAAATTAAAAGGCCAGTTACTAAAGCATGAAAAGACTCCCAGATTTTGACAAAATTATATGAAGGTGGGTGATGGATGAATCATATAAAAGAAAATATTTAGAGGAAAATAAACAAAAAATTCACACACTATTTTTCCCTTTTTTGTTATAAACAACTAGCTGAAATACCCGTTGATTCCCAATCGGAGAGATAAAAGTAAGAAGTAATAGAGTAGTTATAATCACACAGAAGAGAATCTCACTTCTCATTTCTTATCTTAGTTTTTTTACTCAGAGGAAATTGCACGTTTTTGAGTAATGTAATTTAGCCATATTTAACGTAACTGTAAGCCATAAAAGGCTTGGGCAAAATTTTTCGTTCATAGCCACTGCTCAGGTTATCAGGGAAATATGATATTGTTGAAATCGGAGAAAAATTGATAATTTTGGAACTGAAGACAAGTTTTAAGCAAAAACAAAGCGTGTAACACAAAATCGGTTGCGAGAATTAAATATTTAAATCTTTTTTCCATTGGATAGTGAGAATTTAAAAAATTCAACTCTAAGTCATGATTGCAAGTTTTAAAAAAGCATAAAAAGAATCCTCTACAATGCTTCCAATGCTTTTATTATGAGAGTAAAATATAGTGGACCGTTTTGGGGGCCTTGGGGCCCTTTGTGGCCCTGAGGCCTTTTTATATAGCCTATAGCACAGATTATTATAACGCTAGAATTATGCAAACTTTCAGGTCAATCAGTTCAATATTTTTTTAGGAGATGAGTATTGAACATACGGACAGACACCACTAAATTTATATTTATAACTAGCGGAAGGTGCCCGTTGAAATTCAACGGGTGTGAAAAACATTGAACTTATTTTATAAGAAAACCACAAAGCCAGAAGAATACTGTCAGCGTGGTCATTTGAGGAGTTCGTAACCTATCTTGTGCGTTGTGTTCGTTGTAGTAGGCGCGTAGAGTGTTTCCCAGGTGCACAGAGAGATGGTCCTTTTCCATGCACGGGAAACCCAAAATGGGTGAATGTAAGTTAACTGCACTTTAACACCTTTAAATATATACAAATAACTCTCTAGGTTTATGATGTGGGAATTGGTCAAAAAAAATTCGCAATCGTAATGAGAGGCTGACTGTTCCACTACGTGTATTACATTTGAGTATTAAACGATAATAAACAACGCTGTGTTTGTTGTAGCAACATAGGTATTATTACCATTACTATTCGCTGCACCTAAGTATTCTTGCATATTTAATTAAGTGTGCTTTTAATTAACAGTGTTATCTCATATACATGCACTGACCCTGTTAGAGCTACTTTGAGAATAGACATTGAAGATTATACTTATTGTAAATACGCATTGAATTTATTGATTACCACCCGAAGTAATCTGTCATGGGGCCCTTGGGACTCTGGGCCCTTCTTATACGGATTTTCTTTCTGCGTACTATCATGGACCTGCAGAAAATCGTGGTATTTCAATGTTAGAGGCGTGAATATCCTCTGAAAATGAAATCTCTGGTTGTCAAGGAAATATGTTACTGTTGATTTCAGAGAAAAATGCGAGTTTTTTCAGCTAAAAACATGACTTTCACACGAATACGAAACGTAGAATAAAATCGATTGAAAGAATTATAAATTTCATTTATTCAGCCATCCGATAAAAAAATTCCAGCCCTCTATCTTGAGTGAAAGTACTTTTAAAAAGAAAAATATAAACCCACTGCACCGAACCCAATGATTAGCATGGACCACCAGAGGGGCCTTTGGGGGGCTTTAGGAGACCCTTAGGGATTTTTAATATAGCCTATATGACCCACAGATATATTGTCTATTTACATGCCAAATTTAAACTCAATCGGTCCAATAGTTTTTGCGTGATTGAGTAACAAACACCCAAACATTTCACATTTATAATAATAGGAGGATTATAGATTGCCAAAGATGCCAAAAAAGTTTTTCTGTGTTTCAATAGAAAATTGTTGGTCAGATTGGAATATTTCAATGGTCAGATGAAATGTAAAGAATAAAAATACCTACAAAATGAGCCGTGGCACGATACGTTTCGTAAATATTTTGCTCCGAAAATGGAGAAAACCACTAAAATGGCTATTTTTGCGTTAATATATTAACAATTCAAATAATATGTGATTTTAAGGATGTGGTGTTGTAAATCTTTTTATATTTAACAATATGCGCTTAAGATGGGGTCTGCATGTGCAATACCTTTCAGCACAATAACTATTTGTTTATAAATCAAAGCCCATTCAACCATGGTGAGGGTAAATTTGTAATTTAAAGCACGGTTTTAAAAACTAGAAGAGTTGTACTATAGTTCATTTTTGAAAATTATTTCAATTTTCTGCCGTAAACACCCTTAAAAATGATATTGAAAATGGGTAGCTTTTACGACACAATTCAACGTGTATCCGCATGCAGTATGAAATTAAAGGATTTTCATCATTTTTTGAACATATATGATTGCATATTTGTTAATGTCTCCATGAGCTACCCAATTTAAAAAATGAAGCAAAAATCCACTACGTACTTACTTAGTTAACTTATTAAAGAACTTACTTAAGTTATAATGAAGTTCGGCAAGAATCGGTCGATTTCAAGTTGCCTGATCGCGACAAAAATTGATATTGTGACAGAATTGGATTACTGGAATACAAACAAGGAGGTCACGCGTGAAAATTTGAAGCATACGTGAACTTGAAATAACTTTGATACCATTGAAATGTTAAGTAGAAGATAGAGGGATTTAGAATGTAAGCGTGTTCACATGTCAGTGTCTCAGGTTGAACTAGATAAGAGAAGACCCTAGTTAATCAATCAAAGTTTTAGGGGAAGTATAACCGCACTCAGGCAACCACTGACAGTCGGAGAAATCTGGCTGAAAAAAAATTGGGATGAAAATTAAAACAGGGAATCATGAATTTCATTCCAGGACACCAAACTACACTCTAGTACCACACTTGGGTACTACACTTGCATACATATATCCATTCATTCAAATACCTTTCTCTTCTGATATTAATTGTGTTTACTGATGTTACCAGCTTTGTCTCAAACATGAAAAACTCAGTTTCATCAAGCGTTTCAGAAACTGAACGCTCTAGTTTCCACCTCCGAGTACGTTGGATCCCACTTCATGCGTTGACTCTCAAAGAGAAATATTCACTGCCCGTAGAACTCTATTAGAGCATGCTTTTGAAACCGGAGTAAGACAGCAAGTATCTGAAGTTGAAAACCTCAGCGTTCACTCGTGACACAAGAACAAGAGAACTCCGACATAGTGCTGACGAAAAGGGAGGACCGCAATGCTAATTTCCAGTCTATAAAAGGGGGAACGGTTTTAATTGTCGAAATCATATTCGAGACGGGAGTTGAAACATTTGCATAAGCGTCTGCGGTGATTGGTGGTGCTTAGTGAAAAAACCCCGAAGTTGAAACGCAGAGATCTCCAAGAGGAGAGAGCGGTTGTGGGGCGGTGGAGAGACAAGTGTTTATGGAAATGTAGTGAGTGCGGAAGCCCCCGCCGGAGAGATAAGGTTTGCGGGAACGGGAGGAAGATTGGGATGGTGGGTGGGGGGACAAAATGGAGGGAGGGGGTAAGACGGAAGGGTGGGGGTTAAAGTTAACGGCTTCGAGGGTGAGAGTGAAGAGTCTGGAGAGGGTTGGCAGCGGCATCTCGGAGAAACCTTCCGCGTCGAGATAAGGTTAGAAGTTACAGCACCCTGGTGAGGGAGGGTCGGATTAGCTGCGGAGAAGGCTGATGTGAGTCAGCGGTGAAATGGGAGCAGCAGCCTCGTGATATGAGAAGTTCGGAGGAAGAGTTTATATCGGTTGAACCGCATGGGGAAAGCGGAAGAACGTAGCAAAAAAATGAGGCAGGAGACGCCACCGACTTCTTGTTTATAAACTAAGCCGTTTTATGAGACTTTAGTTTCAGTGCATATTGGAGAAGTTTGATCTGATGGGTTAAGGAGTTTCGTCCGGGCCACTTACTTAAAAACTGTTTCAGAAAAAATGGTTGTCCCAACGACAGGCCAAAAATATTTTATCTAGTGTTACTGTATTCTAAACTACATTACATTTTATAGCTATCACATTTTAAAGGGAATTTTCCAAAAATAAAAGATGAAGGAAAAGCAGATCATCAGTGATTTGGCCGTTGACGAACTCTCACACTAAAGGAAAGCACTCAGACCCCTTTAAGTATCAAAAGTTGATTTTAGGCCAACTGGCTATTACTACAATGGAAGGATCAATGACTGGAAATAATAAACGGGAAAGACCAAGGATGGAATACATGACGCTATTTTTTAAGGATGTACAAATGAAAATTTTATAGGTACCTACTTTGCGGTTAGCTGAAAAGAGAGTGGAGTTGAGAGTTGCAACAAACCAATATTCGTATTGCTGACTGCTGCCCATGACAAAAAATAAATATTTATATTAGTAAATGTAAATTATGCCAATTAATGACCTCTTCAATACGAATAACTAAAAAGACAAAAATTCATGCTTATTCAGATTGGAAGCAAGACTTGATAAAAAGAGAATTTTGGTAAGAAGTATCCGAAAATCACATTTGAATAATTTCCGAGTGCACTTAGAAATGATTTCTCAACAGTCAAAATCATAGAAACAGCAGATACTTATAGCTACGCAAGATAAGGGTAAACATTTCTGGGCTAAAGCTAATATATTTCATATAAACTAGCATATATTTAATATAAACCGAATGTTAATCAAATATCGCGAAATCTTGTAAAATCTACCAAAGGTTGAGGTTACTTTCATGCAAATGATTCGGAATAGCGACAAATTACGATAAAATTTCTTCTGATGTATACACACCGACATAGGAGGGTGAATATGACTATATTCAATAAAAATATTATTGTGACCGAGATTTGATGGTTAACAGAGGAATCAAATATGACATAAAACCCATAAATTTTACGCCAAAATTACTAGTGTTCACCCAGCTAACATGACAATTCCTTTGACTTCACTGCTAATTAATGGCGCTGAAGCTCCTGCAATTTATGAGTTATCTTCCTACCAGCTCGCAACAGATGCTCTACCACAGGGTGTGCACCTCTCAGTGGAAAGTTGCCAGGCCAGTTACCTCCCCCTTCTACTTTTAAAGCGAGGAAATCGTGTCAATTGCCAGGGATATTTTGTAGACGTAGATGTTTGCCAATTGTAGACGATGTGCTTGGAGTGGAATAGTTTCTTTTTTCATTGCTTCATTATTTTTCTTTTCTTCATCTGATCCTTTTCAAAGGAATGGCGAATGAGTACATACTCAAGCCTCTCAATTCAACTTTGAGTGAATCTCATTACTGCTGAAAGCTAAGCCGACGATGCAAACCTCCATAAATTTTAAGTTTAAGCCATAAACAACGGAATTGTTAAATTACAGCACCATTCTTCTTCCCTTACAGAGGTAGGGAAGGACTTAAACTTGAAATGCCTCTCTCATTGCATGATTGTGCTTCTTCTACCTTTTACTTTATATTCAACATAATTACGCTTAATATGATGAAAAGTATTTCCATCATTCCATCGTGATTACCACAGCCATAAACCACGGAGCAAGCGTCACGACTAACAGTGGTCAACCTAAAAAATATACCGCAAAACGTTTAAAGTATGCATACCTTCCGAAGGAAAAAATTAACTATTACAAATTTTTCCCCGATACGGAATTGAACATGTAAATTTTACCCATAACTTTATATGATTGTGACCAATGAATTCCATTTTCTATCATCAACATTAGCCATCAATCCGAGGATTGGATTGCTATAGCTGATCAGGTGATTCTCCTTGCTGCTAACCCCTTATCTCCCTGCCACACACCCATGAGGTGGCTTGCAGGGTATTTTGTAGATTTAGATCCGTTTCAAGTCTTCATTTTTAAAATCCCTGGTAAAATGTCTTATGCACTAAATTCATGGTCTTACCCAGTTATTTTTCCGTCAACACCTTATTTCATTGTCGTTTCTCCGTTGACTGATTAAATTTTAACCTCGTATATCAGCAGGTTCTATGCTTTAATTTAATTTGTAATGCATAGTAGATTATCACGCAAATCATTCTGGATAAGATTATGGTTGAGTATATTTTACAGCTCAATTATTTTCCACAAAGAGATTAGTTCAGCCAATAGGCCAACAGAAAAAAACTACCTCCATTAAAACTCTCAAAAAGACCTCTTAGCTCTGCTATTGTAAGCCGTTGCAATCCCAATTTCCGCCATTACTCTTCAGCAAGCAAACGTGACCCCGTGATCATACCCCATCCCGAGTGATCGTTGAGGCGACGAAGACTTCGTACTATCTTATTTGGTAAACGGGAAATAATTTTGTTTAATGGCCATTTCTTTTCTTCATATGTTCCCTCAGAAACTGGGTCAAGTGCTCACACCTTTACATTTCTCTGTTCCAATAAACTCAGTCTACTCATTAAGAAGGCCTTCTCTCCCACATTTCCCTCGAAATTTAGGAAACTGAATTTTTAATCGTCCATACACGTGATGCCATTTTCAACATTCAATTTTCTTTTAGACTAACCTTCTCTGCATTACTATTAGCTAGATATGCCCTCCTAAGCATTTATTAATTTCTTTTCTGATAGATCAACAGCACTTCTGAATTGCAAAGGATAACCCGTTAATCTTAACATATTGAAGGCCAAACAGAAAATCCATCTTAAGTCCTCGACGCAGAATGATTAGCTAAAATGACAATGAGGCTTGAAAATAGGTACTTATGCACACTGTGCTTTTAAATCGCGGTAAAATATTTTTTGCTAATTCACGGACTTCACGGTATTTTTCAGAGGAATCTCACGGAATCCAAGTCAAACGCATGGCACCACTAGATAATTACAAAGCCTCTCGCTCTCCCGTATCATATTAAAAATTTCTCCAATATTTGCCGTTTTTAAAGTCGCGTGATGACCCTCCCTCAATCAACACTCTGAGAAAATCTCAGCAAAACCATACAAACCCATGTCACGAGGCGTCAAGCTAAGGGTAATATCGATCACAGCGCAGGAGAAAGTTTAGGGAATACATCCACACACTAGAAAGAAGACTTCCGCGGAGTCGCTTAGATGAGACATGCCTTCCGGGTTCTCTTCCGCGTGGGTTCATCATTGTAGACGATAGGTTCCGCAAAATTTCCATGTGGCTTCTTCAGGTCCTTATGTAGGTCACCCTCAGACCGGTGCCGTCCTTTTATGGCGCGCTCTCTGCTTTGGGTTGTGGAAAATACGCTTCCAAGTGCTGAAGAACGTACAACCGTCTTCTCTGTTTAGGTTGTTCGGTGTCTTGGCGAACTCAATGGCCTCTATGTTGATTCTGTGGTAGTAGCGTTTTTTGAAAATTAATTTAGCTTTCCCCAAATCGATGTTGTGTTTTGGTCCACTCATACGTTCAGCGATTGCCAAAGTACGGAACTGTCTTCTGTTTACTGCCCTTCTGCGTTCCTGAAGGCAGCATTCGAGGGCTCTCGAGGTTTTTCCGATGCACGCCTTGCGACATTCACACTTAACCTCGTACACGACTTCTTTGATGTTTTCGGGCAGCTTGTCCCTGCAGAGTAGATCTTAGTCTTGGTGACGCTGGAGTAACTTGTCACCACGTTATGTTTTTTCAATACTCTGGCAATCTTGTCAGTGATACCTGCTACGCATGGTAATTTGACATAGGCAGACTGTTTCTTAATAGCCTCAGTAGGGACGTTGGAGGTCCTTTTGAGGGCCGTGGCTACTTTCTTCTATTATTCCTTTCTGATCGTCTTGAGGATTAGTTCTCTGGGAAACCTATTCCTCCGGAGGGTCTTGCGGAGGTGACGTTTTTTATTAGCAATAGATGAAGCGTCTGATACAGAGGAGACCCGGTGAAAAAGTGTCTGGTTCACTCCGCCTTTAGATTGAGGATGGTGTTGGAACTCGACATGTAGGTAACGATCCGTGTGGGTCTTTGTTCGGAAGACCGAATAACCCAGAGTCTCATCTTCTCTCTTGGTGACCAGCACATCCAGGAAAGGGAGGAAAAAGCTCTCATCATGCACACTGATAGTTTTACTCGCAATCAGTTGTGGACTTATAACCCTGGTAACCTTATGAACTCTAATTTGTGCTTAGAATGCTCGGAAACGCAAAAAGTAGGAAAAAATGGGAGATAAACGTATTTAAACCGATTAACAGCATATTCATAACTTCCAAGCCGCCACAGAGGCGTAAGGCAGGGGATATTTGGGCATCAGCCACGGAAGAAGAGTGAATAGGAAAAGGAGGGGGAAAGGACAGAGGAGAATTGCATTTTAACGATGTCTTATGTTTGCATTACGCTGTATTTGTTATAATCACCAATGGTGCGAGGAAGGAAGGAATTTTTGTACCTTTCAGTTTGGCAGTGAATCTCTCTTACTTTGTTATTTCTACGAGTTCTAGAGATTTAGCGAGGGGTTAAAATAATATCCTGCATGTCGTACTGAAACTCGCCTGCTCTGAATTTTTTTAGTAATCTAAGCCTAGCGTTTAGCCTCCCAGTCTCCAACCGTTCCCAACGTAATCTCTCCAACAGCAGTGTGACACTCTGTTCGGTCATACAGTTTTTAACGAAGCGTGCGGATTTCCTCTGCATTTTATTTACTTCGCGAATGAAATCTTTCTGTGCAGGGTTCCAAATGCTCGTGCCGTATTTGAGTAGTCGAGATATTTGCGTTGGGTCCACAATTTGGATGAGAGACCTACTTTCCACGACACTTGAAGAGGTTAAGTGGGACCCTTTGGTAAAGAATATCGATTCAGCAATTCGAAACCAGGCCCACAATCCCCCACAAACACCGGGCCTATTTCTAGCTTTGCACGATTGTGATCAAGCAACGCAATGCCTCAAGTATTCCGCCGACGGTTGAATTGACAAAACATGGGTTCTAGAATCCATCGGGTCAGATAAATGAATTGAGTCAGGCAAAATCCATTTCCACTCCCTTTACGTCCCTCGCCCAAAGTTTCGCACTCCCGTCACCCCCACCCACCTCCCGCCTCGCCCCTTCATGCTAGAGTCCTTACCGGCCTCCCTGTCTTTTCACTCTCTCCCTACAGCCTCCTCTCCGCTCGCCCTTGACTTCAGCACTCCCAACTTGGTCCCACCCACCCACCCTCTTCCTACCCGGACCGATTAAGGACGTGTCACACGGATGTAATTGGAGGAGCTGCGAAATGAAAGGAGGTGGGTGTGGTAGGGGTTTGAGGGGAAAGGAGGGGGGAGGGAGCGAAGGAGTTGAGGAGGGGGTGGGCGACGAATCTGGCGATGTGAGGCGGCGCCACCAGTCCTTTCCCTTCCTAGACATTCATCACGAAGTCTCTCGGGTGAGGACGGAATCATTGGGAAGGGCGATTGAGTCCCATTCCTTTCAACGCCATCTTCTCTCCCCGCCCCCCAAACACCATCCCTCCACCCCCTAACCCCCACCAAACCCCCGACGCCGGGCTACTTGTCTAGAATCTCAATGAGATTACGCAAACTGCGCTAAATGCGTGTCTGCCCATGTCATGTGACGTGGGTCGGAGGGAGCGGATTTTGAAATGATGCTTGAATCGGACAAATTGGTGAGGGAAGACATAAGGCATACGCGTCCCCTCCTCCCTATCCCCGGCCAGCTGCCGACCTTTGGGATGGAGCGGCAAAACAACCGGAGCAAATGCGACACATGGTGGAGACAACGGGAAAGTTAAATTTCATGAGATCTCCCGTCTCTATATTTAGCCGTCTTTCTCTAGTCCTTTCTTTCTCAAAATCTTAAGGAATTTTCAAATCGTCAGTGTTAGTATCTTCAAATTATTATATTAGCCTTTCCTTTCGCACAAGTAAAACCTTACAGGCCTGAAGTGAGGGCAATAATATATAAAAATATCTTTTTTAATGACAGCACATTTAGAATGAGATGCTGCAACAGGAAAAGGCAGAATAAAGAGCTAAAACGTATTGTGAGAAAGTGTTTGTAGTTCCAACTTCAACTATATTGATCATGCTTGCGGTATTAGAAAACTTAAGTAATGGTAATCGACAATAGAAGCAAATTTTTAATATTAATACCTAAGGATCAATTGTATGGAGCAAATACAAGAGTGTTGTAGCTTGGGAAGACAAACAAAAAGATCTAAAATGATGATTAAATATAAATAGTCTAAAAAAATCCTCTCCTGTAAATAAGGATCCTCAGGAAAACAAAAATGTATTCATAGATGCAAGAAAGAAATTTACAATTGCATTTGAGTGATCTTAGGGCTATGAGATAAGGGAGAATCCATCAAAAGAGAAGAAAATAAAACTAATGGCTGAAATGAGGAGCTGAATTAGGTTCATCGAGACCAGATGTAGAAACCAAAAGAAACGAAGAGTTATTGAAGGGAGTGAGGGAAAATTGGCCCATAATATTTGCCACTGAATGGATGAAAAAAGTTTTTGAGACGTCAAATTCGAGATTTCTCATGCAACGGAATGTGACATTATGTTCCACATGAGTTGCAGTCATTACAAAATTAAGGATTTAGCGAAGATGGAGATAAATGGTTGAAATTACATCGAAAATGACAAAAAATTGATGGTGATGCAGGGCGAAAGCCTATACACAAGTATCTTAGCTAATTCGTTGACCAAATTGTGGAATTTCCTGAGATATCCAAGACAAATCTGCTAAGTTAGCGATCTTAGTTGGATAACGAATAGACAATCATTGAATGCTAGAAATGAATCAAGCGGAATATCGCACAATCCATTAATGTGGACATCAAAAGTCTCCATTTACAACTTGTTTCTGCCCTAAGATCCTGAGAATGAAATATAATAAAAATATTGTTTAAGAAAATGAAAATATCAAAAAACTTAAACTCAAACAAGTTAACTAATAAAGCGCTGACCATGAGACGATGACAGGAAAATTAGATAGAAAAAGAGCTTGTGATGGGCGGAATACTCCACGAAGATCATGAGGTATAGTTAAGTTAATTCAACGGCTTACACAGCGATGACGAGGAATTATGAAAATACTTAGCTTCAAAGAGCAATATAAAACCGCTGATAAATATAGGTACAGTATACAAAGAATAGCCCTCGAACGATGATTTAATCAGGTTTTAAATTTAAAAATAATAAGAGTTATATTGGCTCCCTAGAGTTCATTACAAACATGTATAATAACTATCGTTTATTAGTGATAACTAACGCGAAAGCAGTTTCCATTTTGAAGCACGCATTGAAAGTTGCGCAAGCAAGTTTGTATTGAAAACATTATTATTAGTAGAGAAAAACAAAAAGAGGCAGTTGCACTCTATTATATAAGAGGAATATTTCATTTCGAGAAAACAAAAGATGCTAATTTCAAAATTTTTAATGCAATTATAATCATAAACTTAGTAATATGAAACTATTTTGTATAAATAAAAGTTTTAAAAGCAATTTCCTCAATTTATCAAGGAATCATAATGAAGCAGGCATAGTTATCTTTTGAATTTAAAGGATAATGATATTTCCCGTATTCATGGCTTCTTTACGTCTTAAAAATAAGAGTACACTGAGACGCGTTGTAAACTATGCATCACAACGAGAGAGTTGCAACCTACCTACCTACTAAAATTCTCTTCTATTCCTTTGCCACTTCGCACCAGAGAGCAAGTGGAATACAAAATTCCAACGTCGCAATTCGACAGTCAGTCGGGCGATAAATTAAAGGATCAAGATCCACTCTTCAAACCAGCTAATTGCGCATTAGCCAATTTTTCCCCCACCATAAGATAACGAAGCAGCATTTAATCATCTTGGATGGGACAATATTACTGGCTAAGCCAATGAGGTATTGGGAGGATTCCTTCCTCATAAACAGAGCTTACGGCGAGCTGATAAAGGAGGGGATATTCCCCCGGAAGTGCTTTCACGATGAATGATGAAGAAGCCTCCCCGCCAGCCTTCCGCTTTTATACAAGTATAAATATATATTCACATTTGTGAGTGGTAATCTCGAAATATATTAAGAATATGACGGTGCGTGAACAACGGGTCTTGCGAATGCGGTGATAAGGCATTGGGGGGGTTGATGGAATCGGTTGTTTCAAATGGGGGGGGGGGGGATGAATAAATCCCGCGGCGACGGAAGTTGTGGAAGGAGTCGAAGCCTGAGAGGCTGTAAGGGGGCGCTGGTGGGTGGCTGGAGAACGGAATGAAAATGGGATTAAAGACAGATTAGCGATGTAATTAGATTTTTGGTCGAGGACCGACGTTAAAATTCTCCTGACTTTTCCGATTTCGCTCCCCCTTGCCACGCTCCAAAATCCTCCTCTCCCCCACGCCTTGCACTCCTGTCAAACCCACCTAACCTCAGCCCTGATCTCTGACCTCTTCTCCTGCTCTACCTCAGCCGCTTCCGCTATCGTTGCCGCCATCAAACTATTTCCCGCTCCTTTATCAGTCCCTGCCTTCAACCCCTCCTCGAAGCCATCTCCGGTCTCCTAAGCCCTCGCCGTCCCCTAACCTTTTGTCCCTGAAGCCTTTCTCATTTTCTCCTCCCTCTAAAACTCCTGCCCCTACCTCCCTCATTAAGCCACCCAAAGACTCTTATAGAATTACGCGACTCCTGATGAGATGAGCATCAAAAGAAAAAATAAAAGGAAGGAGAGACCTGAAGCTTTTCTGACGTGAGTAATCTCATCATTCGAGTGCCCCTCTCTATCCTTTCCTTCGCCTTCCTCTTCCTCCCTCCCCGCCCCCGTCCGCTCTACGGGGCCGGAGGAGCGAACTGTTAGGAGCGAATTTCGCGACTTATAAAATTTCCCTGCCTCATCCATCGATCTCCCGTGGATGCTTCCGCTTTGCTCTCGCTCTCCAGCCCATGAGGGATCGCGCGAGAGGCAGAGGGAGAGCCATCACTTCCGCAGCCTGGGGTATTTTCATTTTTAGGAGTAGGATAATAATTGGACTAAATGGCCTATCAAAAGCTTGGTACACCGGGGACAAGCCAACACGAGAGATAAAAGGGATTTTCCTCGTGGGGGAAGATAAAGTCGTGTACCTACGGCTAATCTTTGAGAAAGATAATATCCCGGAGTGACTACTTAGTTCGGGAGAAATTCTTAGAAGGTAGGCACATATTTCTAGTACTTTGAGGTTGACTACTAATTTACCAAATCTCCTCAAAATGTTGACTTTCTGCAGCGAATTTCACTATTTATCAGAAATCGGCTTGATCTCCATTACACTACCGAGATCTCATATCCACTTAGAACATAACTATCTACAGAAAATTTTGAGGATTTAGGCGTCCGTTGTCACAATTTTATAAAAGGTTATCTCCATCGTCTCATGCTCAACTTTGTGGAAGTTCATTTTTTTAATGGTATATGAATTTCATTAACCAAATCCTTAAAAATACCAGAGTTAATAGAATGTAGTTAATCAAATACATTGACCACAATGTAGATGAATTGATCCCACTGACAGCTGTATACTCTATACGATTCCCAGCATATATATTACAATTTATTACAATGGAAACATAGACAGTCACTATAAACGGCATTGAAATAATGTTGGGAAACTATTAATAATTTTGGTCATTCATATTAAAAGATAAACCATTCCTTATTTGAGTTTTATGTGCACTTACATTGGTCTTTATAATTAATCAAAAATGAAAATAACTTGTGTATATACACGCAACAGTCTATATGAGAAGATTAATGCAGGTCACAGTGGGGATGACTCAGTTCATAGGTTATTTTTGATATCTTGTTTTTTTTGGATACTTTATAATTCAATGTTTTATCAACTGATGACAGAATCATGACCAAGGCTTATCATATATAAGACCTCAAGATTGCAGTTGTATGCAAAATCTACAATGTGCCCGTGGATGGAAGAAATACCTATCTGCATCATAAGCTCAACTAGTCACCAAATATAGTTCTGCATTTTGAAAATAAAATTAGTCATTAGTACATAATAACCACCAATAATACTATATCAGAGAGACCGCTTGACTCTCTGTCATACTACAGTCACTGCGTATACGAGACAACTGAATAAACCTCGACTGTAAAAACAAGTATACAGAGGAAACGATAATATAACCTTCGTTGGTTATGATCGGAAGGATAAAAACATCCTAAGAAATTTAGGTGACCAGGAGTTCAACTTTAAGAAGACAGGTTCAGTTGTGGTACTTGCGTTAGTGAACCCAACATTCTCCAATGAAAGGTAACATGAGAAAATAAATGTCACTCACTAAAGAAGAACATTAGTACTTCAACTGTTCCTAAGAGGCAAGTATAGGAAATATGCCATTTAAGAAATAAGTACTGAACTGCCTGGACACGATATTGATGGGAGATGGTATTCGTAGCGATATCGAGGGGATTCGAGGAATAAAGTTTGCGTCCAGATAAAGTTAGGCTGTAGTAAACTGGTCACTACTTGTGAAATACAAGTCATAAACGCCAAAAAAGAGTAATTTTCACTGTACCCGCCGTCCACAATCGATCTCATCGAATATCATAATATTGTGCTATTATTTAGTATCGTTGCTAATTGCAGTTGGGTTCAAACGCCAGATTTATATTTTCACGGTAGGTAATCTACCCGCCACTACCCTTAGTAACTAATAAAACCATGCAAACTACTTAGCATGATGAACTCCTAGTCAATGTTTAGCAGGTAAAAATACGCATTACTAGTTGACAGCTTAAAAACTAGTAAAAATTATCGAATTACTTACCTCATATGGACTGAATGTAGTTAAGGCGCTCGTCAAGCAGAATATGTGAACCTGAAAGTATACAAATGTAACATTTAGTAATACTCATTAAGGTGACAACCAGTTTTAAAACATGCAAAATCCTACTTGGAAATAAAAATCTATCATAATCTAGTCAGTTGAAACTATTATTACACTCTATTTTGAAAAAAGGTTGTTGAATACTCATGCTACTTTTTACACTTTGTTATCAGCGGCCTCGCTATTAATATTTATTGGAAATGGTGATCAAATTTTAACTAGTTTTTTTATAATTTAGGACGCTGACCCATGATGTATGGAACTAATTTTGAAGTGTTAATCCGTTGAAGTCATTAAAGATAAGAATTCTCGGTTTACTACGCAGTAAGTTATTGCCAGGTTATTTAAAACCTGCAAACCAGATTGCCAGGTTATTTAAAACCTGCAAATTTGAAGCGGGCTACGCATGATGCAGTGGAAGGTGACTTTCGTTTCACGACAGACACCAAGAACCGTGATAGACCGTATGAAACGAGAACCCATATAAGAAACGAGAACTAGCACGTATTTGGCTCATAAAATGAAGGATGAGTGAAAAATTACTCGTAGCATAACCTTTCCTGTTCATGTAAGTCAATACGGTAAATGCAGGCGATCAAGGCGTTGCAGCAACCTTAGTAATATCGTTCTAAGCAGGTAATTTCTACATCTTAAATCGGAAAGGATTAATCTTTTTGTTTCCACTTGATGATTTAACATTATATTATGCACCTATTATTTTCACGTTGCAAGCTCTAGGTGTGCACGTAACTCGCGTGGCTTCAGTGCCAAAGTCTGGAAGGAATGGGTTGCATGAATTTGCACGTAGCTGACGTGTTGCTGACGAGCAGCAACCATGAGCTACTCTTGGGGTATCCTCTCCACCTTAAACATTCAATTTTCATCTATTTCTTTTTTATGCAATATGGCATATTAAAATCGAAAGTACTCAATTAATGTTACAGGTTACTACATGAACTCTCAATTAAGTCCAAAAATTAAATTAGAACCTGCCATATCATCAGGCAATAAGTTCTGATATAAGAACATGCATGCCAAAAAGATTCCAACCTAATTTCATTTGCAAGATACTTTATGCGATTATAGTGTTTGACAAGGCTGGCATGCCTATGCTACTTAAGGTTAACAGACAAAATTCAGGGTGTCACAAAAAAGGTGCACTGTCTATACATTTTCGGATTCTACACCTGAAATGGAATAAATAATGTTGAATATGTTTTTTTTATGCCGCTTCGTTAAGCGCCTGTCTGTCTGCATGTGTTTTTACAAACAAAATCATAGCTTAAGTACGGCTAAATATTTTACTTTACAATTTGGTGGATGTGTTAGGCTCATGGACATTTTATTAGGAAAAGAACAAAAACTGTTATGATTTCCAGTTTCAAAATGGTGGCCATTCCAAATTTTCAATGGTAAATTGTAAAAATACCAGCCACCTATTTTTTATTTAGCGATTCTCCGCGTATATCAGACAACAATGAACACTGGTGATTCATTGCTGTATCACAGTAACTGTAAAAAACAAGACTAAGCACCGAGGATTCATGAGAGTGATAACCTGCTTTATTACCATTGCGAACGTAGAAAATGCGAAACGCATATTCTTTTCAAGAGATGACGAATATGCATCTCATGAACGGCCTTGCAAACTGCAATCGTGCTGAAACTCGATGCTTATATTCTGAAAGGTTTCCCAATAGGAATCTTCCAAATGAGTCGACATTTGTTAGGCTACAGACTATTGGTATTTTTATGAAAATTATAACAAATTCATAATGATCTTATGGACTAAAAACCGAGGCAAAATTCATAATAAAATGAAAAATAGTACAATTTCAAAATAATTTTTAACAGTAACACGTTTAAACTTATGACGTGTTGTGTTAACATTCCGTTCTGACAGGAAAAAACAGTGTTATTCAGTCAAATATCCACCGATCTTAACAATTCTGATACCGTTAGAATCATAATTTAATTTATAATTGTTTTTATCTAGCACATTTTTCGAAAATGTAATAGGTTTTTAACAATTTTACACTAAAAATTTGGAACGGCCGCCATTTTGTAACTCGAAATCATAAGTTTTAGTTTTTATTTTCCTGATTAGATGTTTATGAGCTTAAATCATCCAACAAATTTCTAAGAAAAATATTTACCCGTACTTAAGCTACGATTTCGTTTGTAAAAAACACATGCAGACAGACAGACGCTAAACGAAGCGGAATTAAAAACAAACACTTATTCAACATTTTTTGTTCCATCTCTTATTACCATTTTAATCTGGAGATTTACGAAACACTAAATATGTAACAATGTTTGGAATGAAGGGAGGGAATTTACAACGCAAATTTCATAATTCTAAGTACCTAAGCTATAAGATGTTTACATAGAATTTGTTAACCAATACGACTGCTGATAATCAATGAACAATATTTAGAGTAGTGCTAAGCTCTAACGAGCCGATTTTCAAATACTCACGGAAAACGGACATTTAGATATTTTTCCCGCACAAAACACTGACTTACTCAGCAAAACAATATGCTTCCGGCGCGCATTAATTGGGCAGAAATCATAAATAAACCAAAGAATAACGTGTAAATTGAGAGTATATGTCCATGAAAGAGCTACATTACCCCGTCTTCCATACTGCATGTTTTACTTTAGCCAGCAAAAAAATTATTAGCCTTCGACCTCAACCGCCACTTTTAACAAGCCCCGCTCTTCTATTACGCTTCTGCTGTAAAACGCTACCTTGGATGTGGAACCATGCTCCGACCTAATGGTTCATTGGACGCTCAGGCATATTTCAGCTGTAGCAGTATAGGAAAAAATGATAGTTTGCGTAGTACCGGACAGAGGGGGTAATTCCACCGGAGGGTCTGGAGGAGAGACGGAGCTGGGAGGAAACTGGTGGTAGGAAGGTATATGAGAAAGCGGTTCAATGTCGGCTACCTTGATTTTGTTTCCACTCCAAAGCTATTTAACGGCAAGGTAGTGGGGGTGCCGTGTTGCGTGGGTGCGGGGTGCGGGCGTCAACACTAGAAGGAGAATGAGGCGCGGCTGCTCCAAGGTGGGCACAGGGGGTTGGGTCAGATGGACCCGGCTCGCGGGTGGACGATACCTAGGAGGGGCACGAGGGAGAACTGAGCAAAATCGATGCCCACGGGACGCCAACAAAGAGAATAGCTTGGAGGGATAGTCCCATTGTTGTTGCGGAAGAGAGAAAGGGAGAGAGATGACTCGGTTGCATTCCCCGGGACCCTGGATTTTACCCCCACCCGCCTATACCACACCCCCCTCCGTTACCCCCCTCCCTTACCTACCACCGGGACAAAAGAGAGCGAAGGAACAACCGAGGGGTTTCGGATGTTTGCTATTCGGAGTCCTCCCAATTAGCGATGGCGGCGGAGTGTGAGAGCGCATGGACGTCGGATAGCAGCAGAAATGGGGAGAGCATCACACTATTTCGTTTCTCCCCCGCTGGACTATAGGATGATGAGAATAGGGGAGAGATAGAGAAAGATCTAGTTTAGAAACGGTGGTGAGCCGTAGTGGTGTATCCCACGGGGGAGGATGGAATTACTTGCTTCCCTCGATCGGGTCTAATTTTTTTGATTCGTCCGAGAGTTCAAGCGATCTTTCGGGGGTAAAAGCGGTGAAAAAGCCCAATTTGTTTTCAAATCTTTTACTACCAACATAATTGTACATTAAAAACAAGACTGCTGATTTTAGATGTTTATGAGGTCGAGGTAAGATGGAGAAAGCAAACAACGCTGCGAGAAAACAAAAGCCCAGTGTCAGATATGATAATGGAACATAGGCAATGGTAGGGAAAATTGAAAAGAGACAGAAAGACTGAATGCACGATGTATCAGTTGATTAAAAGAGGTAGCGAGCTGTTCAAGCGTGCTATAATAGAATGAACACAGGGAACAAGAAGTGGAATGAGGAAAGTAAGAGACCTTAAAAGTATTAAAAGTGATAGATAGAAAATGTAAATAGCTAAAGAGGGAAATATTAATTGGTGAGAGGAGTGGAGTGTGAAGGAATATACTACTGGTGAGTTATTTAGCAATTAAGTATAGTCAATAAAGTAACCTGAAATCGATAGAATATTTCCGATATTGACTCTCAAATACCCAATGGAAAATTACTGCGGCTTTATTTCGGACCAAGCACTCAATACTAACAATTAGTGTAATGAACTTGAAGAATTTCTATTCTATTATACGTAGGTTTCAGGGCTCAAGAGCTAATACATGTATTATAGGTATTCCTATTTTAATTTGAGTCAAGAAAAACTATATTCGATTTCCTCCTTTATCAGTAAATTTCTGGCCGAGTAAAAGTATAGGCCTCTTATAAACTTAGGTCGGGCATGAATTTTGAGCGGGGACAAGGGAATGGTAGACAAACATCATGAAAATGAAGCATCGGGAACTCTTGCAATGAGAGGGAAATTTACTACCGCACTGCACCATATCAAGCAACTCATTCCGTGTACCATTATTTTATCCACAATCATGTGCCTTTCATAATTTCGTAACGTACCCTATCTTGCCGCTCTTGCTCCAGGGTGACACTCTCCGTACTTAGTGTACAGCGATACTAGAAAATAGAAGTTTAGCAATCGTCAACGATTGGGCTCCTACCAATCTTCTCCTGGGCACACACATCGCGCTCAGCTCCCGCCTCGACGGATCACTCACTCCTTTCGCTGCCAATAGATCTGAATCCCCATCATCGAGAATTCTCGGCTGCATTTCTCCCACCTCTTCCCCTCCCCTTTTGCTAAGCAAGCCCCCACATCTCCTACCCACCCTGGTACACAGGGTCCCTCCTCCCGAAAAGGTATGAGGGACGAGGGATATAGCTTTGGCAATTCAATGCGAGGGATTATACGAGGAGCGGATTTCTAAAAGCTGAGCTGCAAAAATGAATAGTCGCTCGATCAAGTTCATCCAAGTTCAAGTGTGCCTGACGGTTACAAGAATTTGCTGGCGTCGACGTCGACCCTTGGGTAAATCCGGAAGCATCGGCAGCATAATTGGTGGCTGAAATACACGGCGTGGCCATGGAGGAATGCACCACTCGTACTACCAGGGACCGTGACCCATTCTGGATGAAAATTATATATGGGTGAAAATATTGGGAGGGATTGTGCCAAGGACATTCTGGTGATTCGGCATCACCCCATCCAAAAAAGGCTGCAAAAGGATTACGTTGCAGGTTTCTATCGTTTCCTGTGATGCACTACATATCCTATCTAATAGGAAATCTTTCATCTTTTCCAAGTAATCACAAGCACCTGCAGTTCAGCGAGAAAAAAACATTTGATTAAATGTGCATTAATGCGCATTAAAGCACTAAGGGGAATATTACCTTGACCACCTACTCTAATACCTCCTAAACAGTATTTAAAACCATCCACGCCCCAAATGACTGTCACAAACTACAGAATGCTCTAAATATAATCTCCCATTGGTGCTCTACCTGGAAGTTAAACTTAAATGAAAGCAAGTGTAATGCTATGTCTATTCACCTTAAAAAAATCCCACTTAACTTCAATTACACCCTAAATTCGATACCCCTAAACCATCTGTCGTCAGTAAAGGATCTTGGTGTATTGATAGATAACTATCTTAATTTCTCAGATCATATTCATACAATTAAATCCAAAGCTATGTCTCTCCTAGGCCTTCAATACCGCTACACAGAAATTAAAGACCCCCAAGCTCTTAAATCCTATTTTACAACGATTGTTCTTCTCGTGATCACATATTGCTCTCCTATTTGGGCGATGTCTGCTCCTTCCAATCTCGCAGCCCTTAAATCTGTTACCCATTTCTTCACAAGTATAGTGAAGTACAGATTCCCCCACATGCGAGATATGTCCACTAACGCCATTCTGTCTTCTCTCTCCATTCACAATCTTCCTTGTCTCCGCCTTAAAAGTGACCTGAAATTTGTTTACAACATCCTTAACTCCATCAAAGACTGTCCCGAACTCCTCTCTTCTATGAATCTCCGAGTACCCTCCCGGCCAACGCGCACCCACAATCTATTCCATTTACCAATTCCTAGATTATCGCTCGCTCAACGCTCACTTTTTTTCCGCCTCCCCTCCCTTCTTAATTCCCTTCCCGAGAGCTTTGATCCCTTTTTTCTATCCTCCAACATCTTTACAAACTTGGCTCTCTCTCATCTTTCTGAAAATAGCTAACAATACTTCTTCATTCAGTTTCTTTCTGATATTTCCTGTGTTGTTATGATATCCGTTATTATGTTTTGTTTTTATTGTGTCTGTTTTCTTATGTAGTTTGTTATTGGGCCACTGTAAATTGGCAACAGTGCTGTATGTGGACATTTTTGATTGAAAAAAATAAAGGAGCACGGGCGTATTTACATGATACAATAGAAATGTGAATCACTAGCCAAACAACTATTGCGATTTAGAGGAACTCCCTCCTGAAAACATTTACAATCCCGTGACTTTCAAATTATCGGCTGGATGCGGGAACAATTTACATTAATCGGGTCGCATTAGTTTTCAATACATACCTATGAAGTAGATATTGTTCAGTTCATTTCATCTACTAAAATACAATTCATGAATTAATTATACAGTCATCAGAGATAAGCTATTAAATTATATTTTTATCAACGTGTTCTCTGAGGTGTAAGCAACTCCATTTGTTTCGAACTGTTTTTACAGACACTTGCCTTAATTTCCCAAGTAGGTACAGGTATAATTGTAATTGAGAATATTCGTTATAAGTTATGGTTTGAAGGCGGAATGCTATTGCAATTTATTATATTTGCAGTAAGAAAAGAGGTAACGCAATATAAATATTGACGTCATCGTCATAGTATTTAATCAATGATTAAAGCCGTACACCAATTTATTCTGACATATATTTATGCAACTAATTCGTGATAAGCAAATAGCAAAAGAGTTTATTTACAAAATTTGACGAAGGATCTTCCACATATTAAGTCACGAAAAGAGATTTTCGGCAAATTACCAGTGGATCGATTTAATCATACACAATACTCTGCTTATCTTAGTAATCCTGTTTACACATGGGTACCTACTCATAAATTTGAAATACTAAACTTTATACGGTTAAAATACCAAACTTTCGGCATCGCTTACTCCAGAGGTGTATTATTTCTTATCGCGTATAATCCGGCACTCAATGAAAAACCTGGAGCCAGTGCTATCAAGAATAGCGGCTCAACGAGGGCTGTAGAATGAACCGTTTCATTGTTAGGGAGTCACATATTTCAACGAGTAAATGAAATATAATGGGTGGCATGAATAGGGTATTAAGCTAGGATGAAACAAGCTCTCTGCTCTGAGCCTCTGGGGTATGATGAGATGGTAGCTGGGAGCTTGCTGATCCTCTACAGCGTGCTCAGGCTCGCATAGAATAACAATCCCGCACGTTGCGTGGATGCATTATCCTCTGTAATCCTTTATCATCCATGGCAATTAACCGGATTAGAGAGGTAAATATACAAAAGATTCATACCAGCATTCAATTATATAAATAGGAAAGCGAGTAAGCTAAGATGTTGTTTAAATTAACCCTAGAAATATGAATGCATGTATATGTTTCTCAGAATATTATTGTGAAAATCACATTTATGAAAAGTCTTATTTTAATTTTATTACGAATATACTACTCTAATCAAGAAATGTCAAAAGATAACTTGATGTATTGAATTACTAGTACTCTAAAAAGGTAAAATCAAAGTTTTTAACAACTCAAGCAAGGATTTTTAGAACGCAAGGAAGAATGAAAGCACAATGTCATGAATTTATATACAAATTAAAATAGCCAAAAATATGTGCCGGAGGTGTGGTAAAGAAGCGATCAATATATATCATAGTGATATGCATCAAAACTAATGCTGCAAAAGAAGGACCTCTAGCTAGGTATAATAATTGATGCGTATTGCTATAATTTCAAGGCTTGAGCTATACTTGAGCACAGACTATTACACTTGAGAAGGCTCAAAAGTGCTCTCCACATGGCACCCAAATAGAGATCCAGATTCCACTAAATATTTGGAGGTCCATAATAATTGAACTAATCATTTAAACTAAAATTAAAATAGCATTTTGTTTTTTCTTGATGATTTATAACGGTCTATAACCATGAATACAAACTGACCAAACAACATTAAACCCAAACTGACCAAACAAATTTGATCAAACAGATCCGAACAAGAAAAATATAGTTTCAAATTCCCGCAGATAAAAGAATTTGATTCAGCATAGCATATAATTTTAAAATGTGGTAAGGTAAAATTACTACGGATAAATATTGTTAAGACATTTAAAAATAAATAATATAAAGATTAAATAATTTCTAATTTATTCTGGAAAGGTAACCATAGAAGAATAATAACTGACCCAGATGACGAGACATAAGTATCCAAAACTGATTCAAAAATTGGGTAACAGTAATGATATAGTAACTTCATTTTTACCATTAAAATAGGATTTTACAACCTAACGATGAAAATGAAGATAAACGCACATCAATAACCACAATGCATTTAAAACGAATTTTCAAATTTTGTATTGTTCCCCACAAAAGATTTTTTTCCATTCATCTCCAGCTTGACGGCCAATGGTCAATTAGACACGAATGTATGGATAATCAGCTCTTACGTATATCTCACGAATGTCACGTTTGCTGAGTCAGATGAAGACTTCCATGTGAAAGATTAAATATTCACTTGTAAATCACTCAAAGCCGTAATTGTCATACCACACAACTCATTATTATATAAACTTCGGCAAATGTGATAATGTGGCTCGATAGATAAAATCTACATGTTATTTAAAATAAAAACTAAAAAGATCAGGTAAAGGTTACGTGAATCCAATTGTTCAAAGCGATGAGGTTTCACATGAATTTAGTGGGCAAACCTGGTTTTGTGTAAGTGCGATGAACGGCTATTGAGAAGTTTCAAGTGCGTTGACAATGGTACGTCCATTATTCTCAGGAAAAAATATGTAGACTTATTCACTATTCCTGAGAACTACTCAAACACTAGTTTTATAAACTGACGCATACGCAAAGGCCTTTTAATTGGAGCTACATAGAAACATTTCTAACCAGATAAACACGTTTAAAACTTACGAGACAAAAATCGTCATCCACCGGGTAATGTCCGGCGACTGTCGACGACGTCATCGTGCGAGTTCTTATTCTTTGAAGCCCATAAAAAGTTTCAGTCACCGGTGAATTTGAAAAATATTGTCGCCGCGTTTAAATTCTTAACGACTGCAATAATTTCAAGTTGAAAAAGAGATTGATTACTTAAAATATACTTAACTATTCCAATTCGTAAGCAAAATCTCAGTGTATTTTTAAAATCTTGAGTTAAAGTGAACTAAGATTGATTCTTTAAGCGTTTCAGTGAAACTAGTTAATAGTTTTGACTTATTTAGTCAGTGATACAAACTATTATCACCAAGATTTTAATTTTTACGATATAATTAATTATAATTTTAATCAGAACTTCAGCAGATAACAAACAAACACATACGGTTTACGTTTTAGTATGGGCCATCGGCTTTGAAGGTCTAATATCATTGGTCAACCGGTCTAATCGTCAACCAATACTCCAGATCGTTGCCTATTTCTCCTAATTCCTCACAATTGACATGAATTTAGTCACATGAATCACTGACAAGAATTTATGCATTAGCAGATTTCTATTATTACGAAGAGAGATAATAAGCAGGCTGAGTAAAATAATAAAATAATGTAAAAGAATAGGTGACCACTCAAGCATAAAACACGAAATACAAAAATAGTGTCGAAGTTGTACTACGATGAACTACCAAGCTTATACTTACAATTGCATTCACTTAAAATAATTTGTGGGCTTCGCGTTCAGATGCTTTCATTAGCAATATTACAACATGGACCTTGTCTCTTACGTTGAGACCAATGGTAGTTTTCTCTTCCAAATCATCCAATATTCGAATGGTGAAATTAAACAAAGGGAAACGAAAACAGCGTCAATTCTATCCGAACTCTGTAATCACGAGGATAATGGAAAAGACAAGCAAAGGGGGCGTGGAAAGGGAGGACTATGTTCCCCCTCCGGGGCACTAATCCGGGTTTGAGCCAGAATTTGAACTTGTAATGCCTTCAAAGGCACCCGCAACGGCATTCACAAGCAGAGCGAAACGACACAATCACCGGCGAAGGTCTTGCACTTCCAGTGATTCCCCCTCTGATTAAGGGGCACAAAAGCACAGCTTCAGAAGCCAAGAGAACCTGACCGTGTAAGTATCCTCCCACGCCCGAAATCCCCGTGCACCGAGCAGTCGGGAGTTGGGAGAGGATTTCTACGACAGTGAGGAAAATAGAGAGAGAGGGAAGGAGAGGACGATATATGAAGACAGGTAAGGAGAGGAGAGGAGCAGAGAAGGAGAGAGAATAGATCGAGGGTAGTAAGAGACAAAGAGAAGCCACTCTCCTACACTCCATTAGGTACAGCTCACGAGGTTCGTTTGCCAAAGGTTAATCTTCAACACCTTTGCCTTACCGATTACCGAGCCGTTTGCAGCCGCATCGTTTTGAAAACGGCAAAAGGAGAGCGGGAGAGAGTTGAAAGATGGGTCGAATAAAGAGCGGTGTGGGAGCCCGGGGATGGTCGAACAAAAGCAGAGGTCGAGAGAATAAGAGAGAGAGAGAGAGAGAGAGAAGAGGGAATAATAGTGGACGCGAAGGGATGGCCAAAGCGGTGCACGGTGGATGTGGATCGCGGCATACAGGGTGGGTGTAATCATCCAAAGAATAATGGTCTTTGAAAATGTTTACTCAAAGACTTCCGCCCGCAAGCCTCATCTGCCTCTCGACTCTTCTCCACTCTTGGTAACCACGCCGGATCGGCGGGCCACCCATCCCACTCGCATATCCAAACTCCGCGCCTCTCTCTCGCCACCCCCCCACCACGCTGTTCCCTCCCACCGCACGACCCATCCATCTTCCCACCCGCCCACCCACCCTCAAGCGCAACCACCCATCATTCCTCTCCTCCCCGCGCTGCTGCCCTCCATTATTGAGCACCCTGGGGTTTCCAGCGCTAAATGTTCATTTGAATTATTCATTGCAGTCCCTTTTCGGGTGGCAGCGGCGGCGGGGGCCCTCGCGCTGCACTAAAACACCCCCCTGGTGGGGCGGAGAGTCCTAAACATGTGTGTGCGGGGGAGGGTAAAGGGTGAAGGAGGGCGGAGCAGGAGGATTTCAAGTGGTGGTGGTAGGGACGAAGGGTCCATCCCTTTTGCTTTCATCACTTCTTCTCCACCCACCACCCACGCTGCCTTCCAACACACATCTCTCCATTCAAGGTGGGCAGGGAGAATCTCTCTCGCTCTCTTAAAAAACCCTGGGTCTTCGTCCATTTGGTTTGAGGGCCTCCGATTCGGTTGACCTCCGAGCTTAAATTATACGGTACGGGGAAAGGTTTGGAATCCAAATCAAATATTATGGCGTGCAAAGGTGTGTGGAGAGGGAAAGAAAAGGGAAGAGAAGGTGGATCTCCAATGCCGGGACTGTATTTGCGAAACAGATCACATGTCCGGCTTAAAATTTTCCTACCCTCCGGATTCGATTGCCTTGAGGTTAATTTTTATCACCTACAAGGAATTTATCGGATAGTTTTAACAGTTCAAACACTTTTATCGGACTTTCGAAAAGTAATTGTCATCACTTAACGCGCGTTTATAGATGGTTTAGATCAACTCTCATCCCACAGGATTTCATACGAAGGAGATGAATGGAAAGCGTTGACCAGAATAATCCCTAACGCCTACACTGATTATAATACATTTAAAGAGTATCATTACCTTACAGGAATAGTCTTCTCACAAACAGAAGCATCATGGATTAACCGGCACGAAAATCTTAACTCAAGAGACGGAATACAAAGCAGAGAGACTTGAAAAATGATAACTTAAAAATCTGCGCACAGAAGCTGTTCTTGGGTTCTTGTTCAATGGGCTTTGGAAGGTAATTTACACAGTTACTTGAAACGCAGAGGAAAAACGACCTCAAGAGGCACTGATTACTGGGCAGAAAATAGCATTCAATTCATGCAAGATGAAAGGCCGACGGTGTCATGCGTTTTATTTCCACGAGTTGAATCTTTGCACAAAATCAACATGTAAGGCAGAGGGCGGGATTAACTCACGGCAGAAATGGCTTCACACGACTTAAAACATTTCACTCGGAAAAGTTTTGAACGGACGGAAAATTAAAGGCCAAACGAAACCCTTCGTTACTAGTGGTTCGTTTTGAGGATCAGAATTCAACGCTGGGGATTGGGAAAGTTGACTATCACGCCCAAAATTGGTCGCGCAATTAGAGGACCTCAGTTGAATAGTGAGGAGACTAAAAGCAAGGGAGCGAGAAAATGGTCGGTTTCCTTGGCTGGTATTTCCTCTTCGCCATACACTCCACCAAGATTTAACAGGGAAGTACTTCCATTCCATCTCTGCGCATTAAATTGCTTGATTATCATTGGACCTTCTAAAGCTAAGAACTTAATTAACCTACGTTATTATCGCAGCAGGGAATATTGCGCATGCAACCAAAACTCTGCATAAAATAAAGCAAAAGATTTGTCGAGACACTCATGTCACATCGCTGGTCCGTGCATTAAACAATAGTGAGGTCGAAAGTGTGTTGGTGTTGATTTTACAAGAGTTAAACGAATTACATACTGCTTACATGACACGCGAAAAAGACATATGTGGGGACATACATCTTACTGGCATACCTATATCAAATTTGGAAAAATGTCACTGTACAAAAAACGACTATAAAATTTGGAGGGATAAAAAATATAAAACTACAACCATTATATATGTTTTATGCCTCAAGTAAATCTATAAATGTAAAAGTAATGAATTATTTCTATAACCCAAGTAATGCCGCAAAACATAAATTGTTAATCAAATGAAAATCACCAAACAAGTTTTAAAGAAAAATTAATTCATATTTCATAATCCCCTTAGTACGGGTCACCGTTTTACTCTTCATAGCCATATCATCTCACGACTGGTTTAGGCATCACCTTACTACTTCTTAAGTGCAATATTTTGGGCAATAAGGCCCTAAAGACTTCAAGACCCTCTGTAAGAAATTTATTTCAAATTCTCATCACAGGTCCAATCAGTGTTGCAAGTACTGAAAGGTCATTCAGCAGACTTAATCTCGTTAAGTCAAGGATACGAACCGGAATGGTTAATGACAGATAAAATGGCTTATGTCTTTTATTTATCCACAGAGATATTAAGGTAAATATTGACAGGGTGCTTGAACGTTACGCTAAAGGAGGAAAAAGAAGATTACAGTTAAAAGTAAATATTTAGAGTTTATGTAGCTTGTAAAACAAGTTGTAATCAAATCTCGCAATACTAATTACTTTGTGTTTTTACTTTCCTAGTCATTCATGTATTTAGGTATCAATATAAATTATCGTTATAGGGTAAGTTTATATCTTTATTCAGAACCTTTGTCTAAAGTTCTTATCAACTACATAACATTCTCATAATCTTGTTATTATGTGTGTTAGTTAGTAGGTATCATAAGGCATTAAGCTCTACTTTCCAAAATTCAAACTACTATACTGCCGATGAAAATACCTTTTTAAGTGTCCAGAGTAGCGTAAAACAGTGTAGTAGTTTTGTCATTAAAACACAAGTGAGAGGAAGAAATAAAAATAGCTCTGTACGAAGCTAAACCAAAGTTTTTAGCTGCTTAAGTCACAAGGCAATAGTGAAATAGTATCAGAATTTAAATGTGGAAATATGTTGAAAACCAGAAAATTTGTATGCAAATTCACCATTTAAAAAAATTGTTTAGTCCCTCCCCATCCCCATTGGGAGATATTCCATACCTCCCCCCTCCCCCGATAATATGGAATATTAGCAGATACCCCCCCCCCCGAGATATAGTCCTCGATCCGCTGGATCCGCCACTGGTCAGCGCTGGTACCGCGAGCGGAAAGCGGAAATGATGATGGGTGATAATAAAAAAAGCCTATGAAAATAATGCAGCAGATGGTGCTAATATTTTGAATAAACAAATAGGAGTGTCAATTGCTTTTTAAAACAACTCGAAATCCTCCAAACGCCACAGGGGTGTGCAAATCCTTATTTTGCTCGCTTGCCTGCGCTTGTTCATCGCGATTCCTTGTGAGGGCAGCACTGAGTAACGATAATAGATTGAATTCGTGTACGGTTGCTACGTTGGTTGGTATGATATTATTATGAACCAGGCATAACTGGACTGTTACGGACTGAAGTCAGTTAATCCTTTGATGTGTGTGTTGACATATGAGTCGAACAAAGATTTATTCCCTGGAAACGAGAACATCGCAATTTCCGAACTCGGGATAGTATGCTTCCGATACATCTTCAATTATGTACATGCACTGCCAGAAGAAAGTGCCATGGGAATAAAAAGAAGCCACCGACAGGCATTTGAGGACGACTCAGTACCAAGAAAATATTGCAAAGGTTACGGATCGACCAAAAATGAAGCAGCAATCCATTCGGGCCGGGTATGTGCCATAAGAAATAAAATGAGATGGATCATTTCGCAAGAAGAACAGTTGAGGCATTTGCCAAAATGTACCACTGACAAAATTAGGAAATCCACACCTTCAAGACTGGCTGAAAGAATACATACCCGGAGCGAAAACATTTTTGCTCAAACTTTACTTTGAAACTACTGACGGCTCACAACTTAGGGCGATACGAACTGCGACGCGATTACGGATTTTATTCACTCCTTGGTATACAATCGCTTAAGTATGTCTGTTTTTATGTGTGCGTGATTTTTTACCACAGACTCAGTTCGAGTACAGTGTGTACAGACTAATTTGATGGGACTGCAATCTGTTTTTTCTTTTGTAACATTATGGGCGTAATCCTTTTGAATCTCGTAAAAATTCTAAGCCAATTAAAAATATTTACCTGTATCGTAAAGGGTTTTGAAATTTGAATGGTTTTTGAGAATGTGTTACTGAGGAATCTGCCGTTTCATGAAAAATATTATTCATTCATTCATTAGAGTAATCTACGGGTTAAAGGTAGGTTATGATGAAAGTCAGAGAATATCCAACGGACTCTTACACGTGCCGTGCCCTATCTACCTCTAATATTTCTTTCTTCATCTCAGCATAATTCCTACCTTTCTTCACCCCGTCCAAAAAACCTTCTCTTTCTTCCCCTTCCCCGCTTACCCAACATCCTTCCCTCTATCACGGCCTTTAGCAAACCATCGTCCCTCATTACCACTTCCAGCCACCTACCCTGCATTCCCCTAATCTCATCTATAATAATAGGATAATAAAAAGAAATGAAAGAGAAAAAATTACTACGAAAAACGAGATTGTTTTACCTGATGTGAGAGCTAGTGAAAGATATACTCTAATAAATACTGCCCAAACACCCAATTTGAGAGTCCGAAAGCAAATTGTGACAATTCACCGTCAACATCTCAGATGCGCATTAAACTTCCTGCAGCTGCGTTAATAAGTGATAGATACGGATTATCTGATAGAGCCACAGCCGCTATTTCTTCCTGTGTTTTACAAGATGTAGGCATGATAAATGAAGGAGGTTTGTCACTAGTCGTAGATAAGAGCAAGATCAAACGAGAAAAACAAAAAAATCGAGACTATTTACGAAGGGAAAATCCAAATACAAAGATATATCGGAGCATATTTCGACGGGCGAAAAGACAATCCTTATTATCAAGAAATAAATGGTAACAAAATGTATCGAAGATTGATGATAGAAGAGCATATCAGTTTGGTTTAAGAGCCTGGTGGAAAGTATATGGGACATTTGACACCGCGAAGTGGTACTGGAAGCGAAATAGCCACAAGCATTTGGTGTTATTTTGAAAGTAAAAACTTTGACTGTGTTAAGCTTGTTGCAATTGGCTGTGATAAAACAGCGACAAACACGGGATGGAAAAGTGGTGTTATACGTAATAATGAGGATAAACATGGCTAATGGCTATCCTTTCCAATGGCTTATATGCTTACTACATTTTAACGAACCTCCGTTCCAACATTTGTTTGAAAGTGTCGATGGTGAGACTACCGGACCCACAAATTTATCAGGAAAAATTGACAAACAGTAGTCAGGCTGTGAAAACACCTGAATTTACCAGTTATAATGTCACGGAAGTCAATGGAAGGGATTTCTGCGTGGGGCGCGCTGTGACACGGTCACACGACAGTTGCAGGAGTAAACTAAGTAGCCTGTGCTGGTAAAATGAGCAACATTGTGCAAAATTGTCTTTCACGCCCATATTATTTTATACCTGGGGAAGACTATGAAACCAGATTCCACTTGGAACTCTGTGGAACTCTTGATGAAACCCCTAGAGGAAAACAAAGCAAGAGTTAACTTTGTCAACGAAATATACTCTTTAAAAAAGTTAAGCTACTGCCTCTCTGATTGGCAAAACACAATTTTTCCTTTAATAAAAAATGAGGACAGTTTCTTGAAATTAATGGTGCATGAAATGTTTGAACATTTGTATCCATTGTTGCGGTATCTAACATCAATTGAATTAAATTTTGACGCCGAGAAGCGCACTGCAAAAGCATCCGAGTATACTCAAGGTTTGAGATACCATATCGAAGAGAATTAACAGGTAAAAGTGGTTAAAAATAAGCGCAGGTGATAGCCTAATCTTAGTTTATTGTATTGCAGTTCAAAAATAGTCAAAATATTCATATCGGAAAAAACAATTTTTTCCGCTTTTTTTCGATTTCAGACCACTGTGCGCCGTCTCTATCCCCCCCTAATGCCACTTTACTCATGGCCACTATGGACGTTACCTCCCTGAATACGTCCATTCCTTACGATGAAAGCATAAGTTCATTAAAGTATTATTTATCTCAACGCCCAAAACCACACATTCCCTCCACAAACTTCATCATCCGCCTGGCCTAAATTGTTTTGACAAAAAATGCCTTCTCCTTTAATAATCAAATTTTCCTTCAAACAAAAGGCGCCGCCATGGGTACTCGCATGGCACCATCTAATGCCAACCTGTTCATGGGCCATATCGAAACCACTTTCTTAAACATCTAAACACTTAAACCTCTCTTCTGGGCCGCTACATTGACGACATATGCGTCCTCTGGCCTCACGGCCGTGATTCTTTATCTTCTTTCATTTCCACACTGAACTCTTATTTCTCAGTTTCCTTCCCATCCTCCATTTCTGAATCCTTAATTACGTTCCTGGATATTAATATCCAAATTAAGGACAGTAAATTCATCATATCCGTCCACAAAAACCTAACTAACCGCGACCAATACCTCCATTTTAAACTCTGTTATCCTTCTCACACCAAACGCTCCATCCCATATTCCCTCTCAATCCGCGGCCATAGGATCTGCAACAATGTCCCCTCTCTAAAAGAATATATTAACACTCTTCATCACTCCCTCAGAGAACGCGAGTACCCCGAAAAATTGCTTTTAAATAAAATATTTCCTCACACTGCAAAATATACCCCTCGGACCAAGACCCACCAACCTGACCAACCTAACCTTATCACCACATTCTTCCCTGGACAACACAGAATCAAAAACATATTGAAATACCTGTATCCGATCATTAAAAACAATACCTCTACTTCCCTTCTCTTACCCTCATGTCCCATTGTTTCCTTTAAGCGTCCCTCAAATCTGCGAGACATTCTAAAATCTACTAAATCCTACCTCCAACCCACCGCCCTCACTCCACCACTTTCCTCAACCTGCGAACGCCCTAGGTCCAAATGCTGCTCTCTCCTCCGCTCTTCTGCCTTCCCCTCCACCAAAAGATCTTCCTCTACGGTCGATTGTACCAACACCAACATAATCCACCGCCTTTCCTGCAATTTATGCCCTGACTTCTACCAGACTGGGAAAATGTACCATCCCTCTCAATATTCGCATGAACAATCACCGCCATGGAACCAAAACTCAACCTTTTCTGGATCCCATCCCGTAACATACCGCCTCCCACTCCCAAACATTTGACGATTGTTTTTCCTTAGAAATAGTAGAAGCCCTTCCCGAATCCGCCGGTAATCTAGATGTGAAAATTCGAGAGTATGCTCATAATGGGGTAACAAGGTATATATATATACACAACATCTTGGAGAATCACTCGAGTGATAAATATAAAATATGCCAAGGTCGATGCCATGGTCGATAAAAACATAGACACAAGCGAAATACACAAATTAAAACTTCCAATATTTCGGTGGTGTTGGCATCCATCTATCTCAAGATAAAGAGTAAGAATGAGGAAAGGGATAGATATTGAGGTATGTGAGGGCAAAGAGGGGGAGACGAAGGTGTAAGATGGGAAAGAGGGAGAGAGGAAAGCGTAAGAGGGGAAGGTGTGGAGAGGGGAAGGTGGGGAAAGAGGAATAGAGGGAAGAGGAATGTGTAAGAGGGGAAGGAGAGAAAGGAAGAAGAGCGGGGAGAGGCTAAGCGGAGGGGAGAGAGGAATAAAGGGGAGAAAAAGGAAGTAGAGAGTGGGGGAAGCTGGGAGAGAGGAGATGAAGGGGGAGGGAGAAACTAGTGCAATTTATTGAGTCCAGGGGGCGAGAAGTCCTGGTGGGTCAAAATACAAGACGATTCAAGACCCTTGAGCTGAAGGGGAGAGGAAGAAGGGGGAAGGGAGGCAAGTACACCAACTTTAAAAGTATTATTAAAGGTGGAGTTGAGGGAGGAGACGTGAATGGCGACAGGAAGAGAAATCCGAGAGGGAAGGGGGATCGTTACACGAAGAGCGGTACCCATTCATACGAATGTTAAGAGGAGTGGTGGATAAGCCAATGTAGGAGGGGCAGTATTGACAGAGGAGGATGTAAACAATGTTTTGTGTGGTGCAAGAAGGTGAGTGGAAGGAGAGAGGGGAAAAGTTAGGAACCTTTCCGGCAGGGGCTGGGTGATGAGGATGGCGCAAGTTTTGTATCGCAGACGGTTGCACGGGGTGAGAAGAGATTTGGAGGGTTTGAGTGATTTGGACAGGAGTTTGTTGATTTTATAAATGCCGGATAGATTGGGGGAGCAACTGAAGCTGAGAGAGGGACATTGAGGAAATATTTTTGAAGTGGTCAGGATGTCTGAAAGGAAAGGGTAGAGGTTTTTAATAATGCGTCTAAGGGAGTCAACACCTGGGAAGTAAGTGGTACAGAGGGAGATTTTGCGTTGAGAAATGCTATTAGTGGGAGGCAGTTTGGGGGAGTGTGGTTTTTAGAGGATTTTTTGTTAAAATTTTGCTCTGGATATCCTCTGCGAAGAAGAGATTGATGACGTAAACATCTCCCTCTCATACAGCAAATTTAGCACTTCCATTCATATCAAGCCCACCAACCAACAACAATATCTTCATTACAATAGCTGCAACCCATTCCACACTAAACGGTCCCTCCCGTACTCCCTTTCTCTTCGCGGCCCCCGAATCTGCAACAACCCTGACTCCCTTGATAAATTCCTCACTAATCTGGATCAATCTCTTTTCTTCGCAGAGGATATTCAGAGCACCCAATATATATATATATATATATATATATATATATATATATATATATATATATATATATACGAGTTCGTGGAAAATCACACTTTAAATAAATAATAATTTTAATTTAAATAAACTTTGCCACAGGTGGGGCGGAATTAAATATAGAAACACAAAAAAGAAGAACACTCACAACATACGTTCTGATATTTAGGCAGCCGAGAAGCTGCCTAGTATATATATATGTAATATTTCGTTCAGGAAGATGGTGAAAGAAAGAGGTATACATATATAACCCATTTTTGCAAACATATATATTTACACACATAGTCAAACATATTAAGACAGTTATTACTGCTTTACGAAGCCGGCAGAACGGTCGGCGAAAGCTACGCTCTATAAAAAATATATACCCAGTGTTACGAGGGGGCGAGAATGAAGTTTGCATGCTTTTTGCGACTGTCGGGAGCGTGTTAAACCCGTGACCGTGGCTGACGTGATATATTCTCCGGGAGCTGGACGGTTTGGCGTCGTCAGCCGCAGTGATGGTCGGTCGTGGGGGCCTGTGTGCGCGGGTCTGTCTCAAGATGTGCGGCGGAATTTTGATGACTTCTATCATGGACACACACTTCTCGGTTCCGGCAGATGCCCGCTCTCCCACTCCCGGCTTGGCGGAGTTTTTTCTGTGGGGGGTGCAATATGGTGAAAGGGCGCGAGTCTTGGATTGTGGGGCGGGAAGGGACTTCAGGGAAGATTGGGCGGCGGGGAAAGAACGGAGTAGGAGGGCTTTTGGGTGAAATTGGTTTGAGGAGTGGGAGAAGGATAATAGGATCAAAGAGCCGGGATGGTCCGCGAATGTGTTGACTGAGAAGAAGTGATTTTCCTGAAGCTGGCACGCTCCAGTAATGGTTTTCCGGCCGTCGATCAGGATTTGTTTGACCCATATTGAGAATTGACACGTGAATTATTCTATCTGGAAAGACATTTGCTCCCGCACCGTGTCAAAAACCTTGATTTTGCCTCGACAATTTTCACGTTAGGTATTTTCGGAAAAGGATTTTCAAGCTTCCAATCACAAGTTCTTGCAGATAAAATATTATTTAATCGAGCTATGGAATTAACAATGCAAGGTAAAACTGTTCTTTTCATAAATTCTCTAATTTAGAAAAAATATAGCATTGATAACCGCTTGCTAATAATGCTTTGTTAAGTAAGTAGGTATATTTTTCATGTATACATAAATAAAACTTATTTTGTAGATTCACTATCAAATATTAAGTCATATAACTGATAACTATAAACTATAATTTCCCGATTAAAACACCATTATGTAAACTTATGAGCAAATGTATTTGATCAATGAATATAGAGACACAATATCTAATGAAAATACAACGTTAATCCATAGGATTCTCCAGTGAGAGATTTTAAATAGTAGCATTTAATGTGATTAGACGTCATTCATCTCTTATGAGTGGATTAAATATCGGCATAATACCCATAAAATCCATGGAATTCATGATAGTGGCTTAATTTATTTGAGTGGTCGTTAAATTAGTAGCGCAATTAAAACGTAAAAGCTAATTTAAAAATATTAAAGAGTTAATTAAAAAGCTGGCCATAAATTCCTGATTTTTCATTTGATACGATGACGGAAAATAGCTTTGCATGGCAGTTTCACCGCCATAGAATTTGACGTATTTTAATCTATGAATTTGACACTCCTTACGCTGAAAAAATAAAACTTTTGTGCCCCCGAAATCCTCCCGTCATCCACTCTCTTAACGACCTGACGAATACCACTCCACTGAAACACAGGGAACATACATCACGTCCACTTTTATCTTTACCATATGACTCCTAATCCGCATTCACGTGACGCGATTAACTACTCCGCCCTACTCCTTTAAGTCATTCTCACACGTGAGTGAGGTGCCGTGCAAAGACCGTCACGCGATACTCTCGCCGAAGGTCCGCGGGGGTAATGGCGGGGAAATGAGGGGGAAACGAAGGGGCGGGGCCCTCTCCAACACGTCAAAACTCCTTGAACTCTAGCCTTAGCAATCTCCTGCCCTTTTCGCCTCCCGCCTTCTGCTAAAGTCTCATTCAGCGGATACATGTACATATTTATACATATACCTATATGAAACACCAACGCTCCGAATAAACTCGCCGGTAAATTGAGAACTGGTGAAGAGTAGGAGAGGGGCAGGAGAGAGGAGGATTTCTCGATAGGAGAAATAAAAAAGAACGACGAATGAAGAAAAAAATCACCGTGTCGGATTTGAAGGAGAAAAGTCACCGGAACGTTTTGTTTACTCCCGAGCGATGGAATCACAACGGAAATAGACGTTGCGTTGAAGCAAAGGGGGCCGGGGGTGGTAGAGGAGCTGTCGGGGGACGTGAAATAGTGTGTGTGGCAGAGGGGCTAGCGGGGGTGTTGAATGCAAAACATGGGCGGGGCCTTCAATGCTTACGTTGCTCGTTTTCGCGGACGGGGGTAGAGGAGAGGCTGAGGAGAAGTAGGCGGCCAGGCGGGAGTTATTGGAGCGGAAGAAGGGCCATGGGTAGGCGGGTGGGGGGATGGCAACACATCACTTGGATTATATTGTTTCTGTGGAGAGTCTTAAGAGGAAGAGATGGGGACTATGGATAGGGGAGGTTTAAGGCGAACACCCACCCTCTAACGTTAAAGCAAAATTCTGCGGATAAAGGTTTTTACGGCTCTATCCTGGAACGGTGTGACGAAAGTAATACATGGAAAAAGAGTGTGATGGCATCGGAGAAGCACCGTCTCAGCATTTGGATGCATATTTCGGTCCGTTACTCACGCCCTAATATTTTCCTTTGAGAATTGAATTATCGAGAGAGGCCTTTACCGTGTGGAGAGGACTGATGAAAAAGCACCCTTAGCAAAGATTCTAAGAAGATGATTGAAGAGCTTGACATAGCGGCATTGTTTGGCCCTGTAACATGGATATAGATGTGGGTATAAAATAGTGACTGAAAGTGTTTTATGATGAGAAGAAGCCGAGATAGAACGGGGAATGTGTGAAGTGGTTGTGTACGAAGGGGGGAGAGGGATGGGGATTTTTGATGAGATGAAGAAAGACGGGAAGAATGAGAAGCTTAAGATGAGAACGGGAATAAATTTGTTTGAGAAAGAAAGGGAGCGTACAGGAACAGTTTTACCTTTATGTCATCAGAGTCCTATCTTTAACTCGTAGAATACTGTAGATGTATGAATTGTTTGCTGCGCAGTGAAATGAGCTGCTCCGCAATAAGAATTGTTACCTAAAAGAGACTCTGGGTGAAGAATAATGAAGTTTTCTAAAAAGTAAAGAGTTAAGACCAAAGAAGATAAGTTCACCGGGCGCTATCAAGCAGGAAAACTCGGAGAATGCACGCAAATATCAAGCATAAACGTAAGGCGCCTATTTTCCCCTTTTCATAAAAAGCACCTGATTAAAAGCCTTAAAAGTCTACCTTTTAAATACCCTGAGATTTAACTAAAACAACAAGCACGGATTAGAGCAGAGAAGGAATTTTACCTTGTTTCACTGCAGATAAAGCCGAAAGGTAAGGGCATTAATTAACCAAAATCTCACCATATGACTGGGAAGGATTTGAATAGTTATAGCATGAATATAGGAGTGATTTAAGCGTACTAAAAATCGTGCTCCTTATTAGTTATTTGAATAAGCGCCGTATAAATGAACTTTGATGAAGCACAGAGGAATTTAGAAAGAAATAATAATGATGAAAAATTCGTACAAGGGTTTTGAATTTTCTAAAAGATGCAACTTACCGTGTCCTTCTGCGCTTCGTAGTTTTCTCACCAGGAGCCCGGAGACCCGGTTTCTCGGAAATAGCTTCTACACTATGAGTCGGATCTCAAATCTGTTGACGGATTTTTATAGACCTCGTGGAGGCCTACAACCTTACGCCTATCCTTTCTCTCTATGACTTATAGTTCGCTGGCAACATGGTGCCAAAATAAACTTTTAGTGAAAACATACTGTACACTGTCGTGTACTGGTAAAGAGGTAACTTAAGGAGTGGAAGGAATAGACTTCGATTCACTGAAGTGGATATTTTAATATCTCCGTATAGGGGGCGAAGCAACCAGAGCCTTATATAAAAACATTTAGAACCCAAAAATAAATATTTACAGCCGTAAGAATACACGAATAAGACGGAGATCAAAGAGGACGAAATATCACAAAAGTATGAGCATAGATACTCATTCGACGATGCACAAGTGCTTTCACAGCAATGTGCTCGCAACGACACAAAACCAAAAACATAAAGGACGTGGAGCTACCCGGCGCCGAATCCGTCGCGCCTATGAGTGTTTGAAATCATCCCCTTAAAAACGCCGACAAAGTCTACCGTAAAATATTACGTACTGGATGGATGTACGCAGGCGGGCACTAAATTCTGCAGAGAAACAGAGAAACCCTCTATTTTCTCTTCGGGAAAACACACACCGAACAATACGTATACAAATCCCGGCACCTACAAAATGAGATGCAATATAATGTAAAATCCTCCTTTCATTTCCTGATGAAGATGAAACTGTTCCCGGGGAAACTGCCGGACATTCGCCGGGGAAGAAGAAAACGGGAAGCGGGTGGGGAAGAGGATGGTCAGAAGGCGATGAGAGATGGCTTGGGAAAGGCGAGGAAGAGGAGAGAACTTTTTTACGCTCCTTGGTCCCTTTGAGACCGCCGCGCGCTCCGGTATGTACATATATATATGTATACATATTTATTTATTTATATTGCGAGAGAAGAAAATGAATTCGGGAGCAATGGAAGTGGAACGTTCGAACATTGCGTCATATCCAATCCTTCCTCTTCCATTTTTCCTCCCATCCCTCTATAGCCTTCGGTCCATCCATCTCATCCTCCAGTCTCCTCTACATCCACCTCCACCCGCTTCAGCTCCAACGCGCCCTCACTCTGACGACTCCACGCCGGAGAAGAGCTCTTATTCCTCCCCTCCCGCTCCCGTTGCTTTCCTTTCAGCTCCACCCATTTTCGCCACAACATTTATTATGAAGGCATTGTGTGGAGTGGCCATAAAAGAAGAGGTGGCGGCGTTGTATCATTCGCCTGGAGGGGTTTAGCGCGGGGTCGAGTGGAACCTTTGGCCCTCGAGGGTTGCTGTGAAGAGAGGTGGGGTAGGATGAGAGAGGGAGGGAGAGAAAGGAAAAGGCCGTGAGCGGGAAGAAGGGTGGAGGAAAGGAAGACAGCGGGACGAGTCAAAGGGTGTGCGTTCTGCGGTAGGGTGAACATCCCATGCCACCCGCCTCCCACCATCCTCTGAAGACGCCCTTACCCTTTTACCACCCTTAAACAATTTCCTCTCCCCTCCAAAATTCCCGCTGCTACACCACTCTCTCTCCCCCCTCCCCTTTCGCTTTCCTTCCTATCTCTCCTCATACGGCCCATTTGCCCACATCCCTCTTTCTCCTCTTCGTACCGCCTCCCGAGTCGACATCGTGGCACCGTACCGTGATGGCCAAAACGAAATTCCGTGGTACGCTAGCGGGATGGTCTCGTAGCTCCCTATGATGCTAGCGATGGAGAAAAAACTGGCGATATTATAGGGTCATATCGAGTAATCAGAGTCATGCGGTTCCTTGGTGCTCTGGTTTATGGTGGCGTAAATATCTTCCCACGAAGGCCAACGGTAATGCATACGGGAAAAGGCACGGAATTAGGTTTTGGGCCGCATCAGGTATGCATGAACGAGAAAGTGGCTGGATATTTTGTTTTGTTTCTAGGGATGATGCAAAAAAGAAAAGAAAGTAGGATTCATCATTTCGCCTGGTGCGCTCGCAAGGTGAATACGAATACATCCATTGCGACATGCAAGCTTTCACGAAATAGTGGGTCACTAAGATTAATGTAACCCAAAGATATTTCACAAAAATTATTTCATTAAAATTCCACATTAATGCAATATATAAATCAGGTAAACAGCTGAACCAAAAAGTTCTCCTTGGTAGGCGGTGAAGTGGATACATCCATACTGGTAGTCAAAGTATAGAAAGAGCAAAGATCAAGAGAATAAGGTTGAGCTGTTGTATTGCCTAAGTTGGAACTAAGTCCCGGTTTTATGATCTCTAGTTAAATATTTTCACTGTGAAAACAGAAGTTCACAGTCCCTCACATCGATAACGCTCACGTCAAAAAATGATGAAAGATACAAAATCAAACCCCTTAATTAACATCGAGTTAAAGAAAAGTCATCTTGCAGATAACGTTAAATGGGAATACTAAAACAGGGTCATAATGCTTTACATCGAAGATAAAGTCGTTTCCAAAACTCTAGCTCAATAATAAACTACAAAATGATATGGAAAACTTCATGAAACTTTAAATTGAACTAACCCAAGGGACTCCATTACTATCTTAAGAGATCATTTTTTCAAATTCCACCTGAGATGCATTCAAATATCTGAAAATTGAACATAGTTTTTAAACATCGCTATGAACTCAACTTTTACCGCCGTACTTTGGCGACTCAATCAAAGAAAGAGAAAATTGATTTTCGTTGCTTGTCAAAATTTTTTAAATAATCGTTAAAAAATGCTATTGAGGCGCATGAAACAATGGAAAAGCGTATAAAACTGAATTCATATGGCTTATTTATCGCGGTGACGCGTAAATATTTCCGTGAGCAATAATTATTCTCCCTCAAGCCTAGCAATAATCGTCGTAACTTTGAGCTTCGCTGGAAATAATGCTGCTTAAGTTTTCATGAGATGTGAAATTTTACGGCCCCGCATGTGTATAACTCTCTCAAAATTTCCCAGCGCTGCGCAGTGGCCGATTTTGGAATATGGGCTACTGAACATTCAATGGGGAGGGGGGGGGGAAGGTTATTTAGTGTAGAGGGTCAGAAAACCTCTTTAACTGCTGCCAGCACAAGTTTCGAGAAGTGGGAGGATTGATTTCTGCCTACCGTCTCATTTCGACTCGTCTCACAATGAGACCTCAAGACCCTAGCAAAGTCATTAAGATGAGTGATTTCAACCACTTGCCTATTAACCTTGCGTTTGTATAGCTGGTGGCTATTTCTCGAAATAGTATGATTCCACTGCCTCACTCTATTTCGTTGCCTCCCTCTCTTCCCCTCTGTCCTTTCCATTCATCTCCTCCACTCTTACATTCCCTCCTTGACGCACAGGTCTTTGGCGGGAGCTATACAACGGTAGACCACACGCGTTTCTTTACTCCTCCCCTCTCCCGTACCAAGCATCCGCGGTTCGATTGTGCGTCAACCTTGTCCCCCTTTTCTTCTCCGAAAACTTCCCGTTCAAACCATTCCCTCCCTCCACCAATACGTTCCATTTCCTCCGATGGACGCAAAAATGCTCGTGATAACACGGATACATAGAAGCACGGGAGTTGGACGACCAACCCCACAAGCTCACACACACATGTGAAAACTAAAGCTCACAATGCTTTCGGGGAACCCAACTCCCGTAAAGGGTTTTCCTTTCTCATTGCCCCGCACCGCCCTTAGGGAATAAGATGAGGCGAGAAATGGGATGCGAATAACAATGCAATGGATTGAATCGAACACACGTTCGGTCGGACGGGAGGTTTTCGAGGGAAACGAGTGTGGGAGGGAAGGGATTGGAAGGGAAATGGGTACGAGTTGGAGGGATCCGGGGTCGGTGGGGGAAGGGATTGGTCGTCGGGATATGTGCGTGTGGGTGTGAGGTGGGACGAGAGGAGGTCTACCTCCTCCTTCTACGAGCGTGTGACCGCAGCAAGTGTGGCAAGGAAGCAAAGGTCGCCGCGGGCCAGTGGTTTCGGGAAAGGGAAATGTTGTTGAGAAGAAGGCTATAAGAAAAGGGACGAGAGGGGAAGGAAAGAAAGAACGCGTTCGCTCTCGGCGAATATTCTTCAGTTCAGGGCCCGGTGATGTCCCTAGTGGAGTGGATCCGACATGCAGTGAGCAAACTCAGTCTACACGCGTTTCCTGAAAGCCACTAAAATGCCAAGTGGTAAGGGGTATTTCCAATACTAAACTGGGACGAGATAGCGATTTGAGGGACTAAATAAGTATACATGGTATGACGCTCTGCTGCGAATTAAAATAGCCACAAATACAAATCAGTTGGGCATCTTTCCTCAATCCTTACGCTCTCGCGCTATTTGCCTTTTTACACTCTCAGAAAGTTCATTTCTAATAGGTATGTGAAATTTTCATCGATTTATTTAAAAATTTTTTAGTGAGTTTACTTTTGCACAGAGAACACTTCTAATTTTTCCATATTGTAATTAGAAACTTATATCAAAATTTTGAAAAGTTATCGCAAGAAAAATAATAATAATTTAGCTTAAATCAATGTTTAAAGAAATAACTTGAGTATCAGGCGATATAACGTCACTTCGGGTGTTTAAGGCAACATGAGGCAGGACATCGGTACTAAGAGCATCCAAGAGTAAAAATAACAATACTTAGTGTGATGGTCAACTAAATTTAGGAAAGTTATGAGAATCATTTAAGTTTCAGAGCAAAAGTACATGTTTCAGGTTTTATTAGTCATTGTAATATCCTGTTGAATCATATTTTCCCTGATAATTCACAACCTAAGGCTTTGAGTAACGTCATTACACGTTTTTTGTAGGAGCAATGATTATTCATACAGCGAGGAGGCCTACATTGAAACAAACGTAGAACACCTATGTTATGTGAAAAATCACATCACGAAAAGCATTGCCCAGCATTCCCAGTATGTTCAACTCTGCTTTGATAAATGCTAGGGATATAAAATTTCCTGGCTTTGAAATATTGCTTGCAATAAAATGAAACTAAATCCTATTTGAAAAATTAAACCGCATCGTTTGTATACCTATATGAGCTCCTCAAAATAGGTTTTCAGCAGCGGTTACCTTGTGAAATTCAAAGAAGTCGGGAGAGTTGCTGTTATATAGGAACACTGTTTCACTATTGTTCAAAATCTATCCACCTAAGCAGTATGGTTATGGTAGCAGTATTTGGTTGAGGGGCCGTTACGATTTCGAATTACATCACGCATAATCTTCATAAGCAATGTATCTGAAATAAGACCTTTCAAAATCAAGTTAGAAATAGAGAAAAGGCATCCGAGTGGGAACTGGATTTGCAGATTCACAATTTACTAATGCTTTTTATATGCTTGAGGATTCTTACAGATTCAATTAATTTCATGTACACTTTCTTGGTCTCTCTCTAAATTTATGTTCTGAGAATGAATCCACTGGCTGACAGGGGCAAGAAGATATTATACATCCTCTTTTTCCTTAATTAAAAATAAGTCGCAAATAACAGGCACATGCTCGATATTGGATGTAAAAAGTCAATATATAATAGTGCGATTACATCGGTTAAGAAATTTTTTCACGAGAAAAACATTGAATGCGTTTAATGTTTCGCTTTGTTTCCTTGTAGTATTCCCTAACCCTATTGGAGTAGTAGTAGTAGGTTTCCTAGTCCTAGTAGTGGTCGGTATTGTTTTTTCATTGACCCGACGCACATACACAATGGAAGTGTAGCAAGTAATGTTGCTCTGCACTTATTATTAAAATTATCGCGTTTGAGGCGTTCTATAAGAGCTTCCAGTTTGAAACTTAATTATCACAAACATTTTGAGAAATGTGTGGGTAGATTCATACCTTTCAGAGAAAACATATATATTGTGCGAAATAAATGTCAATCACCTAATATAAGTAATTAAATCCTTATTTTGGAAATAAATACCCTCAAGAAAGGCCTAGTTATTTTAGTCCCCGTTAGAAAAAAGCGAGCTCCTAAAACTAGCCCAAGGTTCGGACCAACAACATTGCTCTAGATCAGGAGTTGGCAACGCTTTCCCCCACAAATCCTGCGAAATTAATTGCTTCAGGCTAGAAAAAGGCAATATAGGCATAAGGTAAACAAAATACAGTTGGTATGAGAGCCAGCTGAAAATAGACTCCTCCATTTAACTAGTTCCTTGGATATTTTCTAAAAACATATGTATTTTGATACGGTGAATTATGTTTCGTGTGTTATCGTTAAGAAGTTTGATCGTGAAAGCTCCGTCTTCCTTGTGGTAGAAAAAGCCCTACTTAAGCAAAAAAGTGATAGAGAAATTGTTATCAAATCAACAAATGTTTATGACGATAAATATCCCACAATGCGAAAGTATCGTGTAAAATAAGTAGTCGAAAAATGACAAAAATGGAGCATATTCTCCTGTAAACAAATACATCAAACCCGAAAAACATTTTGAACCAATACGACCACGTACTCTAAATGTATCCAAATATTTGGATAAGCCCATCGATTAGAGGTGAATGATCATCGATAAAGTGACTCGACTTGGGACGCAGGACCTGAACGGACTCTGGAGAGGCAATTAGGGAACAATTCTAGGAGCCGAGAAAAACCCCGTGCAGGCGCGCAAATCCTTCTTTATTATCATTTTAAATCGAAAAAACGTCTCCTTGGAAGAGAAACCCTCGAACGCGGGCCAACGGCGGGAGTCTTTCCTCTCCCACGGAAATCGGATCCAGGAGAGACGCGTTAGAGGGTCACCCACTCCACCCAAAACATCCCACTTCCCACCCCATTTCCCTATCGTATCCCTAGGTCCCTTACCCCCAACTACCCACCCTCAACACACGAAACGTGTGAGAAGCTCTCGCCTCTACTCTGGGATCCCCCGAAGGAGCCTTTCACACCATAACACTTTCTAAGGTGTTCGAGGCCTTCTCTGAGGATAAGGGAAAAAAAGATGCCAGGAGGAAAAAAGGGAAGACGGCATGAGATGGGCGAAAAAGGCGAGCAGCACTCCTCCTTCCTATACCTTGCCTCTCTCGCTCATCCCACCGTTTGCATAAGAGGATTCGAAGCGTCTTCGATTCTTTGGGTTAGGCTCCCGAGGCTTCTGGGGATTGTCAACGGAATGGTGGAGACGGTAAAATGGAGAGGAGGGAGGCGCATAGCAGGGGATTTTTGAAGACGTGGAAATCGAAGGAGATAGAGATAGAGCGAGGAAGTGTGAAAGCCGGTTAATGACGAGCATAAGTATGTAACTTAAGAGCGTAACTGTATATATGCAGGAATTTGTGAAATTCACCGTGAAAAATTATTTGCCCTCTTAAGGAGAAAACTCATAGCAGAAAAATTTTATAGAACGTCAACAGATAAAAAAATACGTGAACGCATGGGAGAAATTATTTGCTTGGAAAAAATTCATCCAGGGAAATGATTACTTTCCCTAATCTTTTTTTTGTGAATTTTGTGCATTCATGTATCTCCTCTGAGGTCGACGGCCGATAAAATTGACAGCAAAGAATTCGTTACTTAATTACATTGAACTACATATGCATTCCTTATCTCCAGCTAAATAATACCCCACGAACCACCACAATGGCGTGTGGAAGGAAGTGTCAGGCACCAGCCATGAAGAAGAGGAACTAGAGCACGGAAGTCAGCAAGTTTTTAAAATACGCCTTGAGAACATAACTTAATGCAGAAGGTTTAACTCATATACGCTGGTGAGAAAAAATCTCATTGTTCGTTTTAATGATACGCACGGTTGCAGCCTGAGCTTAAGTTACGTTCTAACATTAAGTGCAAACGGGACTTATGGACATGTGAGCCCTGAAGAGTCTTGCAGAAAATTGAGGGAGAGAGATGGTTGAAAAAACCTGCAGCAACGCTACGTCCTCCTTGACGCGTGCCAGATTATTCCACACCCCGCAGGTGGAGTAGCGTCATGTGTCATTTCACCGAGGGGCGGCTAGAGAGAAGGGGACGCTATTGCGAGGCGCGGACGTAAGAGGCTACGAGGAAGGTGGGGGTGGGTCGCAGATGCGGACGAACGGAGGAGGGGAGACTTCTTAAAGAAGTGGTGGGGGCGAAATCGCACGATGGAGCGAGAGAGGCGAGTTGGCGAGACGCAGAGCCGGGGGATGTTTAAGGGCGCCCAGGGGGAGATGGCGGGAGGAGGGGGGTGCCGAGGGGTGGGAAGACTACTAGAGTGGTGGTGGCGGTACGAGAACTTGGGGGTGTGGGTGGGTTTGAGAGAGAAGACACGGCCGGGAGACTGAGAAATGTGCTTGGAAAGGAACAAAGGAAAGCGAGGAAGGGATTAAGAGAGGAATGGATGCCAAAAGGCTTTAATCTCATGAATTGTAAAGTGATATTTTGTAATTCGTACGGGATAGATTAGTTCGGTCGGCGTGAGGGTGGGGGAAAAATTGGAGGAATGCAAATGAGATAACTTATTCATAAGCTAAGTACATCTCGTCTCAGGTAATTTGTCAACTTCATCCGATTATCGATTCTGCTCTGAATTTATTACCATTTAACCCGGGCTCAAAGATTTGGCTTAATTTCAATTAGCTATGAAATATGACACTCAAGTTGAAAGTCAAAAAGTGTTTTCATATGCCCACTCCATTTCCTAGGTTATTTCCACATATGTATATGAATTCAAATATATTCACCGAAAGTTCCATGATGGAATACCAACTTCGAAGTTTTGGATCGATGTGCTACACTGCTCCGATGTCTAATTAACAAATGTAACTTAAGCGCTAAAGCCTTAGATGGAATGTCAAGCCTCAACTTATCAAGGAATAGTTGAAGATATGAACATAAGACACATCACCTTGAAATGATAACGGCTGACGCACTAACACATTACAAAACATGTAGGCATAATCACTTCCTCCACCAGTGCAGTAGCGTGATAGTAAGTTTCAAATAAAGCTGTAGTCAGAATTGTAACCGACCATCCTGTTAGCCCAAAGATCTGCGCTTCAGCTTCCAATGTTACGTACATGTTTCCCAAAACTAGGTGTTAAAGTATTTTCTCTCTTTTTATGTTTCTTGGCGCAGGAGCTCATTAAATCATAATTCAACACTACATCTTCATTTATCATGGTATTAATATTACTTGTGACAATATAGTAACCAGAAACCAACCACCACGAGAAAATAATTAAATGGTAAATTAGAGCTATTATTTCTTTAAAACTCACGAAAAATGCAGTTAACAAATTCAGTGGCATCCCAAATCCAAAATATTTACACCACTATCAATAAATCTGATTGTTAAGAGCATGACAGTTAACTGCATGATATAGAAAAATTAATTATTCTGATACAGTTCGATAAAACTGCCATGCTAACTCTATCATGGAAGCAATATTGTTGTGAGATTGGATAAGAGAGTGATTGACATAGACGATATTCTCAGCTCTATCTTCCATTGCTCAAATTTAGTCTCACCGAGAGGTAATATTCTTCCCTAATGTCAATTCCAAAATATGATGTACTAGTTGAAAACAGAGCCCTCTGTAGACGGAGAAAGCACCATAACTAATTGTAAGTACACATCATTTACTTCAGTTGAGTTGTACTGAAGTGAAAGGAATTCCTCTGTCCGGAAATGACAACAAAGTGGCTTTCTATTTGAATGACTGCTTTCAATTATCCAATAATAGTTATATTCATGAGGCTAAGAATTGAAATATGTTAAAAAAACAAACATGTTCACGGATTTTGAAGAGTTGTCTTTATACTTTTTTCAGATCAGATTACTAAAGACTCGGTCAGGTATTATATTTTCGTAGGTGTCTAATATTCTCATAGATGAAACAGCATTTTTATCCACCCACATTGAAGATTGAGTTCGGAAAAGCTAGGATCAGTTGACTTATTTGAGACGAATATATTCACTCCAATACCTGGAAATAGATTATTTAATAATTTAACTTTATTTTATGATACGAGGACATGCATCAAAATGCGTCAAAAGTGATGCATCAGGAAAAGAAGAGGACTGCAGTATGCATTTCTACCAGGGATGCTATTTACGATTACCAACAATACAGACAACCAGAGCAATTGCCAATATAACATCGATGACAACATTCTTCACGGGGGATAACCAAAAAAATCTCCACATTCCCCAATATTTCAATGAATATCCACGAATTTCCTCGAAGAATGCTCAAATTCCACAGCTTCCAACGTTTTCCTCATTTTCCAGGATCCCGGTAACCTTGCCAAAACAGGAATCGGTCCGGGGTGGAACGGAAGAAGGGAAGAGGAATGGTTGGAGGAAGGTGGAGAAAATACTAGAGGTTGAGGAGCGACAGTGTGGGTTCGAAGGCGCGGAAGACGTCACGGAAAGCCTGGGAGGATTAGAGTTCTGCGGGGGAAGCGGGCAGGACCGGGGATCCGGGCCGAGTGAAGGGAGGGAATAGAGGAAGAAGCGACGTCGCCCCGCACTTCCAAACGCCTCGGCTTGGATGCGCTCCGCAAACAGTTTTCCGTCCCCCTGGGGTTTGAGGGATAGTGAAGGCAGAGGGAGGGAGGGGATGGTGTGTGGCGATAAACCCAGCGGTGAGGTGACGAGGGAAGGCGTGGGTGCGAGGAAGTGTAGAAGGAGGGGGGAGGAAGTTACGAAAGACGTACGGGGGTTTGGTGGGGGGGGGGGGGGGAAGGAAGACATTACAAACTCCCCCCCACACTCAAGTGCATTTGGTTTGCTCGGCCCAGAGAACTAAACCAAACCAACCCCCCCCACCCTCCTTCTCTTCCCTCCTGGCGAGGGGAAGTGTAATTCCCGAGACTGGCTCCGTCGGGGTAAACGCTGGTGTGAAGGAAAATATATTGGTCTGAGAGCACTCGGGATGCTTTCGAGTCGAACGAATCGAATGGTATATTTCACTGAGCGGACGTGACACTGATGGTGTTCCCGTGAAAGTAACGTTGAAGAGCAATGTTTAAGAGAGAGAGAGAGAGAGCATCGCTAGTCAAAAGTGGACATAATTTTCTTTGATAAAAAATAATCCACCAGCTAAGGCTATCCTCTCAAAATCGAGGATACATGGATCAAATGGCTTCTGTCCCGCTCTTCCATGATGTCTAAAATGTATCCTGATTAACACTCGTGCCTCGGATGACGCGGGGAAGAGCTCGAAAAAAGTTCCGTATTCTGCAGACCATAATGTTCATATTGTCATAAATGTTTTTGCGAGAGGGCAACTAACTAGACAAATATTTTGTATTCAAATGCCCAAGTTTTCCAGAGGATAACAGGTTATGAGAGACTGAAATTTAGGATAAGCACTGAAAAATTAGCAAGTTTAAAAAATCAATTTCGGAATCCTGAAATTTTAAGAAATGAAAGTGTCATATTTCTAACTCAAAAGGGTTCTCATGGAATTGATTTAAACGCCCAACCGTTCCAGGTACAGAATAGCAAAGACCAATGGCAACTACTGATTAACCTTTCTTTATTTAAAGATTTTTCTAACGTGAAGAAAAATTCTAGTGATAAGAAACTGGGGCCGAGCATGATGCAAAACTGATATGACTACAGAACTGAGAGGCTCCCTTACAAGGAGTAATGTTAGCTCAAACCATTTCTTAACGCCCTAATTCCCTCCTTGATTAGCTTCCTTCATCGCTAAAACTGTCTTAGTAATTCCCCATCACCTGTAATTCCCCGGAATTTACCCCCGTCGTTATGAAACTTTAGGAACAAAACCTAGAGCTTTCTTTTTGTATAGCGCGCATGTGGATAATTGTTGCCCGTTTAAATGAGAGGATTTGCTAGCATGATTCGCCGCAAGGCTAGTAATTAATTTCAAGGCCTAAATAAATCAACTACATTTCTAGAATGATGGATAGTAATTCACAGAATAATCAATTTGGACCAAAACTAAAAAAACCAGGAGGTAAATAATTCTAGGATTATTTTTTCACTTGCTCAATAGCAAGAATCTGATAAGGATTACATGAAATTCAGGAAATTGGGTTTGATATAAACATGAACATAATCATAGAAATTTTAAATGACGTTGACCAATAGGATTGCAGAGAACTCCACGTTTGCATCAAAATATAACATTGCATTTATCATTTTCATAAGCGACATTCAAAGCAAGAGCACCAATGTTTGATCGGTTCATTATTATTTTGTCATGAGTTAACTTGACCAGTGCGCATGAAAAATTCAATCAAACCAAGAGCTAAGTGAATATGTAATAAACACAAAAGGATTTCATTATGATGAATCACCAATATGTAAATTCCCGTTATTGAAATATGGTGCGGCTATTTTATTTAGATAATAATTATGGTTTTGATATAAAGGTTTCCGAAAAAGTCAAAGTTATCGATATCGAATGAAAGAGTATTCAGGCGAGGGTATCTGTTGAGAAAGGAGAACCCAATTTATTGGAGCCAGTTAAATTTTCTGGAAGCCACATGATTTTTTAACTAGCTCTTAATTTTCACATATTTGCATTTCAGACAATGGTGATTAATGACATATACCACAACGTGTACGGGAATTAATTATCCTCCCATTCAATCATCGCTCCAATGGAGTGCTTTTTAAACATTAGGTAATATAATTATAACTTTTTATAAGTTGATGTTTTAAATAGCCGGGAAAACTCGAATGAATAATATATGTTACGATACTTAGCTACTTTTTCTTAACTAATACCTTAACAGAGAAGAATACTATCATAATGCAATGAGTCTCATGTAAGCTAAACGCTAGGAATGTTACAGCCAGAAGATAAAAACTACAGGCATAAAGTATCGTATTTTTTCTGTTATTTAATCTCTTTGTTTATGCCTGCTTGTCAATGTTAAATACTAAACCGGTGGGGAATTTGGGATCCATTAAGGTCATGGCAATGCCTAAAATATCGGTAAAAGTGGCAGACAATTAAATTGTCAAAACATATTCTTGGCATGAGAAAGGACGTTACTTTAACATTACCCTGTAAAATGGTTGGCCTTAAATAGAATCTGCTGGAAAGGTAACTCCAAGGAACACCACGACATAAAAATATAAAATTTCGTCACGACTAATTCCACATAATGTAACCGCTTTCAGAACGGGATCGGGCATTACACAGCGCGTTGATCTTAATCTTACTACCATTTATCCCTTAGGTGCTACCATCTAGTTTGCTCCAACTCTAAAACCTTATAGCTGCTTCATACATAGTACTGAGATATTCAATCAGGAGCAGTGTTAGATCAAAATGTGGCATCAGTTATTTTCTGCATGTAGCTAAAGCTAGCGCCATTGATAAAGGCGTACGTATTCATCTCCAAAGGGTTCCCTGCTCGAATTCACCGGAGAAACACGTGTGCCGCACTGATTTGACGGGAAATTCAGTCATTTTGCTCTGAGGAAAGACAGAAAGATAGATAGAGATGTAAGTTGAACGATGCGCACGGTGAAGGCGTGTGGTAGGTACTCGGTTGAACTTCGAGGAATCAAAGTGCAAAACCGCAACTCGAGAAGGGGAAGAAAGAAGGCCGGAGAGGATAGACTGCTGTTTTCGGTGTGCATGACTGCGAGAAAGTGAGGGGAGGGAAGCATAACGAAAAGGACCTTCTGGTTAAGAGATGGAGCATAGGATAGGGAGGGGTGACGGAGGAGGGGGTTCATGCGGAAACCGCGGGGAGACAGGGGCGTGGGTTTTCCCTTCTGATAGTATTCGACCCTGCCAGCTATCGGGTTTCATTCAATTTGGACCTTGTCGATCTTTTGCCATCGAGATCGTTACACGAGAGGGGATGAGTGGGTGGGAAGAAAGATTGAATGGTGTGGGGAAACCAAAGAAAATATCGGAGGATCGGGTATGAGTTCAGAGACGGCGTGGAGAGAGGCATGAGAGCTAAAAAAAAAAGGAAAAAGATTATTTGAAGTGGGAAGGGAAGAGAGGACTGTTGGGAGGAGTGGCGGAGGAGGGTGGTGGGAGAAAAAGGGAATGGTTTGGGAGTGGGGTGGGAGGGTGGGGAAGCGGAGCGTCTGCCAATATTGGAGACTCACGTTAATTAACTTGAGAGAGCCCAACCAATCCCCCTCAGGTCCCTTCTCCCCCGTACCTTCGGGACCCTCAAGCAGCAGCAAGCTCCCTTTTCAACATCCCCACGATGCCTATCTCTTCCCTCCAATCCCTTACCATTCCACCTCTCCCGGCCCTCTAAACGCCCCCCCTCCCCTTCCTACCCTCCTCCCCGACTGAGTCCCGTCCCTACTCCACCCGCCCAGGCCGCTGCGATGCTTGGATCATAACATCGGCGCGCGATGTAAATTGGATATCACGGTTTCGCCGACACGGGGACTTAGAAATGCGAGAACACTGAGAAGATTTTTCATACAAAAATCGCCAATCGCTCCGCAGATCGCATTGACACATCGGCATTGCAAATGAACGAAAATATACGACATATCGACGGGCGTCCCTCCTCCACTCGTAACTACAAGGCCGAAAAATATCCAATAACGACGACAGTGATATTTTGAATAATTTTCGATACGCCCTATCCATATTCTCCATGAGAAAGACGGCTGAATACAACGTGTATACTGCCCACGACTTAAAAATATAAAATGTGGGCGTATGTAATGATACCTGATTCAAGCTTTCGGCCAATTAATTAGTGAACTACAAGGCATACATATTCAAAAGTTCAACGAATAATATTTTTCTCAAGAAAAAGCGATGAATGACGAGAGAGAAATATCTTGGCAAATGTAATTTGCGTGGGGTGTTAATAAACACAAAATGAAAGGTTATTCCAAGAACTTGAACAGGACCCTAAATATATTTTACCGGAGAAATGAGTCTCTTAAAACATTTTACGTCCAACTCTGCTATAGATATTATTAGCAGTAAATACTTTCATAAAAATCTACTAAGAGATAACATAATATCATCCGGGAGACATCAAAATTAAATATATTTTTTATGAAAGAAGTGGCAGTGCTGGATACTTAAAAGCCATCTGCTTCTGGGAAGAACCCTATCATGTGTTAAGCAAATTTATTCCAAACGACGTATATACCTACAGAGCTCAATAGACTCAATTCGATGAAGTGACAACTCAAAATGGTGACTTGATGATAAACGAAAGGTGCACATCACAGCCGATACATGGCGGTGCCACAAAGTATCAGTCACCACTTCCACCTGACCCTCCTCAGCATTCCCAGCCTTCGACTTCCGCCTCTGTAAGATTGCGTGGGACGAGCGGAGTCAACGGGAAGATGGAAGATGGGAACTCCCACATGTATGGGCGTGGTTTAACGATGTTTAATTAAACGGAGGGCAAAGCGCTCTTTAATCTCTCGGCAGGAATCTTCGTCTCTGGGTTAAGCGTGCGTAATTGCCATTCAAATACGATAGAAAAGCGACGCATGAAAACTCAATTCCGGTTCCATTTCATGCTCCCGATGGACTTCCGTCACAAAAAGGACAAAAGAGCTCGAAAGCTAATATTTGCCTCGGAACGTTGAGGCGAGACTACATTATCTTAACGTTTCAATCGGAATTTGGGCTGTGGGTCAATGCTCTCAGTATCTCGTTCTAATACAACCAATTCCGCATCTCCTTTTTTGGATTCACGAATAATATTAAACACACTTAAAAAAACAAAGAAATTTCATAAAATAAAAATAAAATGTGAATAAGGCACGGTAAGCATATTTTATACTTCATATTGCTCATGATTTTTAGTTAACTACTGGTTTCTCATTTCTATATTAAATCCCACCAGGAGTTGTCGTCAATAATCGGTCGCCATCACGTGGTACAGGATATAGGACACGCATATTTGGTCTACTCGTACCTCTTATCAAAATGGTAGTTGCAAACACGAAATATAGGTACCGGGATTTGTGCGATAGACTAGACAAAAAGAAAGACCTGTACACTTTATAGAGAACGACGCTGATCATCTAAACAGAGTAATTTTATTTGTTAAAAATTTATACATTTAGGTTAATTCCATTTGTTCGTTGGTTTCCTGCACTAATCATTAATTATCTCTGCACGTTTATGGACTTCTTTCACGTGAATTGGCTATGAGTCAAAAATTTTATCCAGAACCTGAGGAGGCTGGCAGGATGATAGCCAATTTAACTGTTATCTCACAACCAACTCACGCAAAATAAAATTCTGAAAAAATGCAGAGGTCATTGGTTTAATAATTTTCAACTGACTCGTATCTAAATGTGTGCATAATCATTGATATCGACGTTTTTATTTTATTAATTCAGTTTGTTGACGCAGGAGTGGAGAAGGAAGGGAATATGTTTAAAGCTGGGTAGACAAGGAGACAAATAGGGAAGCGGTAGTTTGGTGGCAGACCAAAAGAAGCTCAATGATGAACCACCACTCATTTCAAACCCTCACTGAAACAGAAGCACGCAAAGAAAATGGTTCTCTGTTCTAACGCTTATTTTTAGAATAATTTGGGACTAATTTTCGAGATGCACAAGATTTTGCATGACGAAATTTTCGAATGTCGACTATGGCTGTAATACGATGCCAAGTGGCTGACAAAGAGTATTTCGCGTGGTCATTTGTTTAGGCTTCATTACATCACACAACTGCGCCATAAAACGAAGAAATATGATCACGCTCAAAGGAGATGCTCAATCGTATATTTTGGCATAGTCTACAAAGTGAAATAGGAACTCTTTACTTCCGTTTCACGAAAAGCTAAATTTTACTTATTTTTGTTGGCATCGTTAAACAGAGAAGTTCTGATAAAGCCCGTATCCCAGAAATTTCAACCATGCAACCATGTTCCTTTCGCTGGCATCTGTCATTCTGTTCATAGCTTGCAGTGACACGCATTATTGCAGTGCACACATCGCTTGCAGTGACACGCACGCACACGTGTATATTAACTAGATCCGACTTTTGTCGAACAAATAATTCATGCAAGACAAAAACCGTAACTAGCTTTATTGAATTGTAAGTCCGTGAAACCATAACATTGAGTAATCATGACTGGGATCTGCATTAAGATGAAAATGAAGTTCAAGACTATATCAAATGGTTTCATTATCCCTGTAATATCTGGAGAAGTAACGAAACTACATAAAACCATTACACTGCACTGGGGCATTATTCTGGGTACAAATCGCACTTTTAACACTTGAACCGTAAAACCTCTGGATTTTAAGTGCAAAAAAAATTCCATATCATTCAAAATCCTTAACTAATGGAACATAAACTTCACAAATCTAAGGAAAGTGAATCAGGTTGCTTGAAGTTTAGCTTTAATTGAAGTGGATAATTGAGTGAGTTCGCAGTTTCATCCAAGATCAAAGAAATAGAATCAGAATAAAAATACCAAATAGATAAAACAAACTTATATGCATAAAACTCACATTTTAATATCAGCTCTAAATCACCAATACTCACAAGGCATGACTTAAAGTTCATGTCATTCTAAGATGGTTTTTCTAGGGGTCATGCTATGCATACTTGTGTAGCAAAATTCATGGAAAAGGACTGCCATTGTGCAAAGAAGAAAAAACAAGTGGAGGAAATCACATTTTAAATGAGGCAATATGAATACAAGCAATGGAACTCGAGGATGTTCATTATGGTGCTAAATTCAAGCTTGCAATACGAAAAAATACACTGGAATTAAACTATTTTAAATTTATAATTTAACAATAACTCATAAAACACGATGTTTACTTTAGGATCAAGCACTCTTTACATGAATTAAGCTAATTTAGTCTAAAGCGTCTAAAGTAAGGAAGAGTAAACTCGATAGAGAAGACTAAACAATAATTAGAAAGTGTGAAGTGTGGAAAATTGAGCCCACCGATAATGACATTTAAACATCTCTATTAGATGCGATATAATATCTACATGTTTCACGTCTCAAAACGTTTGTGCTAAATTCAATATGCCTATTTTCTTTGTCCACAAAAATGGTGTTAATCAGTGTATGTTCAAAGTAATGTGTTAAGATCAAAGGTAATTTGTAAAATGAATTAATAATATAAATTGCATAAAAATATCTCATTAAAGTTTTCAGCACTTCAGTGCACTATACTCATTGCAATTCATCCGAAATAATTTGCTTGTTATGCCAAAATTCTTTCCCTCTTCATTTTCGTTCAAAAATATTGTAGCCTAAACGACAGCGATTTCGAGAAAATCTATTTAAATCTCAGAGAGGTTCTCCAACTTAAGTACATGGTTCAACTTAAGCCTAAGGCTGAAATTCATGCTTGAATCAATATGATTCACGATGGCGGCCGTTACTACAGCAGAGGAGGCAATGCTTACATGTTCATTTGCTTCGACGAAGGATCTAAGAAATTGAAACCAGGCCTTGCACGGTCAAGGGCCTAAGCACTGATCAACTACCAACACAATAGTAAGCTAATGAATTCAAAGATTTTGCTATTTGCAAAAAAGGGCATATTCTCGTTCTCACTAACCCAGGTGTCACCGTCAGAAAATCTACGGCAGAAGGAAATAAATGCACACTCAAATAAGACTCTCACATCCCTCTCTACAGGCATTTATTTCGGGCCAACGAAAACTAAATCTCGCATTTACCTCTCCGTTTCGGAATTCAGCTCCTGGTGTCGAATTAGTCTTTTAAGCCGCCAAAACACGACGGAAAAACACGCGACACGGACGGTTTAAGATTTCAAAGTATAGCAGGCGTAAAAATTTCAAGTGGAACCAGGGGATCATTCTAACCCAAAGGAGAAACTGGTTAGCGGAACAGAATATCGCAGTTTGAGACACATACTGCGGGGGAACAAACCACACGGAAATAGTCGCTTGGAATTGAAATGAAACTTGGTGTGGCGAGGGAAAAAGGACGAAGCTAAAAGAGAGAGGGATAGTGATAAGGATAGTTTCCTGGAGGGTGGAGGGGAAAACTCGGCATTTGAACAGTCCTAACCGCGACGTCGCAAGGCTTTGCGAACGGGGTACACCTACTATTCGCGCTTCTCAGAGTCCTGTATGGGGACACGCGTCCCCTAAAACCTACTTGAACCGCCCACCTATCTCCCCCTTCCATTTTACCGATGGATACCACCTTATTTACCCACCCAAAACGGGGACGGATTTGTGCGTTCCATCCAAGCGACTGGATTCCTTTGCCCGTAAAATCGCTGGAAGAGTCCTGTGAACGATGCTTCGCACCTCTCCACCTCCGGTCCTTGAAAACTCTTTTGCTGATGTCCCTGCTTGCGACGCCACCCTTATTCCATTTGTGCCTAATGGAACGGACGGGGAAGGGGATTCTCCATCCTCACTCTTTCCCTCTATTCCTCACTCTTCAGAGGTAGATAAGACTCGAGATTAGATGGTTGGAGGCGGGAGGATGAGGAGAGTCAAGGAGAGGGAGAAAGAGGGAGGCTTAGGGAGTTGGTGAGAAAGAACCTGGAAATGGATAGGGAATGCGAAAAGTACGAGAGAAACTTTGGCGCGATGAATAATTTGTCGAAACGGCTTAAAGGTAAAAGCTCAACTCAATTAGAAGAGAGAAGGGTTCTAGTCGGATAGGAAATTTGATGATGATACTATACTTAATAGGCCTAACCTCAGCTACCCAGGAAAACTGGATTCTAGGTTTATTACTAGCATTGGTAACGCAGATCACGTAAACAAAGTTACCTACGATAAATTCCATACTTGAAAGACTGATTATAGTAATTAAAGATTGGAGCTTAAATATTATAAATTAGCTAGGAAAATCTATCGATGGAAAGTAAGTGAATGTAAGTGAAATAACTTGTGAAATAACCTGTTAAACCCGTAAAACAAATAACCCGTAAAAAATACCTTAAAGTAAAAAGGTTTTTAAAAATTAATAACAGCGTTTCACTATGATTCAGCATTCCCACATTCCGATGGAAGATATACCAGGAAGGAATGACCAGCACTCAGAATTTTCTATATCTCAAAGTACCAAGTTAAGTATGTGTGTATTAGTGGATACGAAATGTTTTTAGAAACAACTGGAATGTAAGGAGAATCCTTATACCTATGCATGGTATTGTGCGGAAATGGATCGTGGAAGCATCCAGAAAATCCTCTTAACTGATGAAGTTGTAAATCCGCAGAATTAGGATTGTCAACAGCGGCGTTTTGAAATCAGTTATTGTGATCAATGATAACTGAAGATGAGCATTTATGCTATAAGAACGTCTTGATAGACGCACTGTTATCTAGAGAAAACTATTCCAGAGATCTACTTGTCTCAATCAGTACGCATATCCTTCTCTCAACATGAAGTATAAAATGTTTGGCAAAATATGTATTTTCCATCAATAATATTACCGTTATTTGCTCATTTTAGTTTTTATAAGATAATTCAGATGTAGTTTGACATAATAAGACATAATTTAAACTAAGCTAAAATAAAAGTACATTCTGATGCATTGAGTAGCTGTTTCCCTATTGGATCTCTTACTTACTACACTGCACCCTATGAGAGCCAAATGGTAATCGAATCATACCTGACAAAACATTATTTTTCAACTTAAAGTAAGGAGAAAGGAAGTTAATCTATGGAACTATTTAATAAAGTTTTCATCAGCATGTTAGATATCTCTGACGCACACATATTACGTAATATCGATAAAAACCCATGGTTGGTTTTGGAAGGCTGGTACTGTTCCTTTTGGTACTTATTAGCTGGTATTGCTCCTAGAGCCAATAAAATTTATTTATTTATTTATTACTGTCGTTAAGAAGATAACACCGATTTGGAACACTGATATCCGGTTGCATCACTAAGTTTATGACAGATCCCATACAGAGAAAGAAATATGAACTATGCTTTCCCGTTTATTTTACAGCAATACAATGCCAGTTCTGCAATTACAAAAACAATTAAACGGAGGCAAGGTTACATGGAGTTTCACTTAGTAATGCAAATCTAGGATGCTCTCGAACACTTATTTGTGTATATTCACAAATTCACCAAGATCGATACAGTCGTTGGCCTGCAATATTTGGATTAAAACATAAGAGAACTTGTTCAAAATTCTAATGAAAAATTAAGTTCCATGGTCAATAAAAGAGAATAGTTCAAGGGTTTAAATGTTTCGGTCTTTAATCTCTTAATAAATTTTTCAGACAGGGAATCACAAGCATACGCTTCCCACATGCGTTTCTACACTTATGTTAATACCTTATTTAAATAAAGCCCTTTAAGATGCGTCAATTTATTAATGACGTCCTTAGTACGGAATCGTACGGAAACTAGATGTCAAACTATTCTCAAGAAGAAAATCCAATATTCTTCGAACGAAGTACATGTTACTTTTCTTGAGTGTAAAATTATCTAGGATTCGCTTTTCTTACTACACGGAAAACAATAACTATTCGCGGGATAATGCAGCATAATAAATTATGGAGGCATATTCTACCATCTCATGGATTGGATATTAAACATAACTGTCAGGAAAAAAACTGTATGGTTTCACAAGAAAATCAAAGAGCTAATTTCAATGAGCATTATTTAATGAGTCTTTCTTCACTTATACAAAAACAATAAAAAAAGAACAAGTTGTTGAATGGGAAAAACGTGTAAACGTGAGAGAGGGAAATCCACGATGAAAAATAAGATTCAATTTGCACTTGTTGATAACAAATCACGAGTACAAGAAATATCACCTAATGAGGCTCTCCCAAGTATTTCCGTGAATTTTCATGGTTTTGAGAGTATGAAGTGAGATTGAGACTAAAGTGAAGGTCGATAAAAGAGGCAAAGAAAGCTCAATCAGGTAGCCGCGGAGGAAAAGATAGATAAAGGAGGGGGAGGGAATCACGTAGCCACTAGGCAACACCGCTCCGAGGATACCACACATTGAGGCCCATTTACCCATCCAGCCGCGATCTCCAAAACCCAACACTCCCTGCAATCTTCTCCCGGCGCGCCGAGCAAAACTGGCGGCCAAACATCGGGGAGTGTTCCTTCGACCAAATTACCGCATCGGAAAAGGCTCCATATGCCCTCATCCACGCCACAGATTCACTACCACCCCCTCATTCAACCGCCGTTCCACCGCCCCATCAACTCCGGCCCCACGACCCAGTTCCTCTGCCCACCCAAACACACCATGTTCCTTCTCCTCCCTTCCACCTCCACCGCAAGGCACCATCTCTCGCCTCGCCTCCAACTCAAACTCATTTCACATCAAAACGATCGCGCAGCAATTCCCGACTCGATACAAGCCAGCGGCTCATCCTCTTAGCGATCGAGTGGAGACGGCGCGCGGCGGCGTTCGGAGCCGGGAAGCACAGCGCGCCATCGGCCGGGGTCCTGTGCCCCGCCGAGCAATTAGTCAAAACCTTTATCAAAACCCTAGTGTGTGTCGTGATTGAGTGTGCGCCACGCGCGTGCACGGAAATGTATAGCAATTACGATAGTCTGCTGCATTGCTGAGGAGCGTTTTTGTGATCGAAACGGACGCGAAAGCTGGCCGGCCGGGTGTGAGAGGAGCACATAGGCAATTAAGCCGGGCGTCGCGGGACCAACCCCAGCACGGACGTTCTCACGCGAAGGCGTATCTGAAATGAAGAGTGCGATCACGAAGCCTGGAATTAATCGTAGCTGAGGTATATTTAAGTTCCATTAATTACTTTGAAGGTGGTTACATTTTTACCTACTTTGCATGTGAAAACAGAAGTGACTCAATTTCATTCTCACAAAGAGTAGCAAGAAATAATAATTATTCCTAGAGGAAGAAGTTACTTTCAAAACTTGCGTAACGTAGAGCTCGCATTGACAATTTTTTCATTAGGTTACAATTTATATTCATATTTCTTCAGCAATATGCTATATATGCTTATTTGTAAAATAAGCCAGGATTATTACAGCATATGTCATTACTCTTATACCCAGTTTTATGATGTCTGGTTAACGTTAGCTACAAAATAACGAAACCTTTTCACTAACCTGATGCAAACTAAGAGTTCGGGTTTTGTATATCACATCAGATTGATGGACAATTGTATAAAATGTTATCATATGGAGAACGTTTATTAATATATGCATAAATTGTTTTACCTACCGAGAAAATATCTAAACAGAGATTATAAAAGTGAGCCCTAATGTCATAAGAATATCATTGAGCTCTTACACTAACGAGAGATATATTAAAGGATTTCATTAAACAAGCGCCAGTAATCAGTGAAAGACCAACTACCCATAAGCTAAAACATCCCGCGGATAAAAATATACTTTTAAACAATATCTCTCTGTACAAAGTTATAGCTCATCTAAAATAATATTATCCAGCAACATTCTATTGGCGTGATATATTTACAGAAAGGAGAAAAATTAAGCAAACTCAGGTTATAATAGGCATCAGGAATATGTATTTTAAAGTTAAAATACACCTACTGTTTTATATTTTAACCGAGTTAAGAATGTCACTATATGCATTGCGGCTACAATCCGGGGAATTTAGAGCTATCTAGCGATAGGAAAGGTCCGCGGGCAATGCAAGCTCTACGCCAGGGAACCAAACGCTCAGGGAAGATCGAATATCTCACGAAACCATTTTAATCCTATTTACACCCGTAGCTCCCCGCAAAATATATCGGGATCTCTCGCAAGCACACACCGACATCTATACCGCTCGATCGAAACCCCGCGTTTCCGCGCAGCACCCTCTTCTCAAGCTCTGCATCCAGACTCTGTTCGCCCCGCAATTCCTCCCACAACCACTGCACATCTTGAAACTCTGCAACCTGGGAGCGAGCCAAAGGCCCTGATTCGAGAGCAATCGGTTGAAGGAACTAGGGCGGGAGGTGAAAGACGGCGGAAGGGTGTGGGAAGGAAAGTGAAAGGAGAGACTAGATCGGTTCGGAGGGGGGGTTTGACTGGGTTGAATGACGGAATGTAAGGTAGGCTTGGTCGGGTAAGGACGTTTAAACGGTGGATCCGCTCTCCCCCGTCTCCTTCCCCACACTATCCCACGACATGAATTCCACATTACGGCTTGGGAGAGAGGTGGAGTCATTAACTTGATGGGATGGTGTGCTCGGTTAGCGTTCACCTACCGCCGATGAAGCCAATTAAGGGAGCTGAGGGCGAGTGGGACAAAAGGCCATCGCCGGGAGAATGATGAACGGGTGTGCGCTCGTCCTCCATATCTCCTCCTCCCTCCCTCCCCCTCCCTCGCTCCCCGGCGATCGGCGGCTGTATGAAACGGGTTCCCCTCCGGGAGAGGAAGGGCCGAAATCGAAACTCTGAGGCATCCGTATCACGAATAACTTTCATCGTTCTTCCTTGGCGTGACTTTAAAGTTCCGCGATCACTGACTCGTATGGAAATTTTCCAGACAAGTTATAGTTTACATTTCTTGTGGTATTTCTCCTTAATTCTCGCCAGCACTATATATTAAGCTCATTAGACAAAGTACACATCAAACTAATTTAGCTGTGATATTCTGTAGTCATTTTATTAAGTTCCGGTTCCTCAATGTAGAGTTAAATTCTTCCTTAACATGAGAACTCCGACGTATTACCATCGTTAATACTGCTGGCTAATATCAAAAAGCCTGAAGTACTTTACAATATCCTGACAGTGACCGCGGCATTTACATACCAGTTAAACCAATCTTTGTGCGGGAGTGATAAGCCAAAACTTATGAAATTGCCCAAGTTTAAGTTCCCTTTCTTTCTTCGGTGACGAGAGAGTTTTATAACAAAAGATATCGAGAAACCAAAAGCGAATAGTCTAGCCACATCTGAATAGTGATGGTCAATCAATATGAATTACAGTTATCTATTCAAACCTAAGTTTTTTTTATTCATTTTGACTTTTTCACACGTTCAGCGTGGCCTATATCAGCCAGAAGTGTTGAAGGATGCCTTTTAGTCATAGCATCGACATAAAATAATGCAAAAACTCTTATGTGAAACTTTATTTTTTTCATACGAAATTATTATTTCCGCAAATTTGGAATTCATAAAGATGAAAAGCATTCTTAAATTGGCCTTCCTGACTCCAATTGTTGTTTTTCGGCCCACCAATTTTCTCTCTTAAGTTGTGCTTTAATTTTAATCGTTACATAACAGGTTGATAAAAGAATATTTTGGCGAATAGTTTCAATTTTTTTCTCGCTTACATGCAAAAAGATAAAACTGCTACATGCGTTACACAATATATCGTAAATAAAGTTCACCGAAAGAAGACAAATTTTTGGGGATGTGCCACAATTATTAGAGTATTTGGTAGACGAAATTATTTAATAAATAGTTGTCATCAGCTGATTTTATAAAAGTAAAAAATACACGTATCGTTGATTTGGAATAAATATGTACCTATTCATGGCCTACTATTAAATTAAAAGTTATGAGTTTCTGACAAAATTAGTTTCATTCAGAGTGCGTCCCACAAATTGCAACTGCATGTCCCAAATGTTTTGTGCATCAATAGGTTTGGTAAAATAAGCCAAAACTCCCAGGCCTTTTGTTAGGTCACAAAGCAATGACTATAAAATGTTCATTTGGTAATCATTTGGATTCAAATTAGAAGTATTGTAAGAATGTTATTGGCCATCTCCATTTTAGCTGAAAATATATATTTGGCCCAAGTGGAAAAGCAGTTCTTTCACATGCTATCGAAATGAAGTACAGTTCATTCGCGTTAACTTGGCCGATGACAACTCGCGAGAGGGGAAATAAGTGGAGGAGAGGGGGAAAATTGGAGGGGTATCTGCCCACCATACGTCACGCACGGTAAGCGACTTTGGTTTGGATTAATCCAAGTTCTTACAATTTCGCCCATCAAGGGGTAGGGTTATCAAGCCTCACGTGGTTTACCCAGTTTACAGAGACTTCTCAGACAGTGTTCTTGCCTTCGCGGACCCAGACAACATGCGGGGGTAAACAAGTCAGCCCATTTGACTTCAGATTTGAAGGAGAACCATCTTCCCCTACTTTCCCTCTCCCTTTCCACCGCGGAAAAAACTCTTCGCGCATGGGGCTCCCCTCTCAATAAGCACCGCTTCCCCTATTTTCTGAGTTGGACTAGGCCCACCTGCGTAGTAGACTACTGAGTGTCGGCCAAGTTATCGCGAATGAACTGTAACTAATTGGTAGTTAACCAAGGTTGGTAACTTGGTAGCTTAACCGAGTTTGATAGCTTGGTAGCTAATACGACTTTCAGTCCCGATCAAGGTGGATAATTTTTTCACTGTGGCACTTGCCCACAAATATGTATTCTTGGGAGACGTCGTTTAGGTTATATAGCGGCTAGAGTGCGGTATCTTTAAAAAACGAGGAGGATCTATTGGCCATCACTGTCGTTAAGGAAGATAATTTTTCAAATGGAACGCAGAAGGCGAGTCTCAATTGCTTCCGAAATAGTCGTCTACGATCGTAAGTAAAGCACCATTGAACAATTCGGGCAAATCTACTTCAAAATCAATGTTAAGATCGTAGGAAGTCCATTATCGCACTTATTGTAAAAAAAAGTTAATAATCGGGAAAATCCAAAGGGACAAAGAAATTTTCCCTCGCGGTTCTCAAACACACGCTAAGATTCACCCCCACCATAATCAAGTTTTTCTTAAGCTAATATAATTACACAGATGTAATTGTTGTTTCGGACCCATTCAAGCTATAAACCCCTTTTACCGATTAAACAGATTGACTTAAACTGCATTTTAAATCGCACCAAATGTTTCATCCTTTAAACATTTTATGCCTAAAATGTGTAAGCATGTTTATATTTAAAAGATGATTTTCCCCACTGGTGGATCTATAGACAAATTTCCAGACAATGCAACAAAAATTTACATAATCATAATAAATTCAAACGAGATAAATTGATTATTTGAATCCCTTATTTTTAATTCGTAATAAACAGTTTTTTTTCAATATCACTAGGTACACGTACAATAGGTGTACGTTTAATGATGTGCAACATAATTCAATAAAAGCAAAATTACGGCCTTGAAACCTAGTTCAAGCCCTTTTCTTCTAAAACCAAACATTTTACGGGATAAAGCCGAACTTTCAAATTAAGATAGGGGACTGCTAAAGTTTTAGAACCATGAATTTTACTAACTAGTTCGGCAACCCTCCGCACAAGTACGAAATGCGTGCAGCATCACACAGGAGCCAGCGTAATCCAGCTCGATCATTCCCGGAACAAACGCTCAGTGCTCCGAAACCAGGCTGAAAATGGAGGAAATTACGACATAAAAGGCCTCCCCTTATACCCTTTCCTGCTTTTGCCACGAGTCTCCTCTTATATCAGCGCAACGACATCCTCATTGGTCCGCCCTATTTACATCGCGCGGCCGTAATTAGTGGCACAGAGCACCGAAGACCCAAGGCTCTCTCGCAGGGAAGTTGCAAACAACCATTTCTTTTCAGATCCGCCGCGCGCTCCGACCGTGCCTTTTACGACGCCTCCTCCTCTCCCACCGTCCCCGCTTTACACCCGTCCGCCCCCGCCTCAATCCAAGCCTTGAAGATCCTTTGAAGGGCCGCCGACATACGCGAGGCCTCCCCACCCCTTACTGACACATGGTCCACCTCCCCATCGTTTTCATCCCTACACTCGCCGCGGAATGAAGCCTCTCATCCCCGCACACGTGGCACGTATGCTTACCACTTCCAGCACCCCTACTATTGCATCCGACGGCCGGAGAGTGATGCTAGCTTTGGTATCGGAAGATGCAAGTTGGGATGTCAGCATTAAAATGACGGGAAAAGAGTGGGGCTTGAAGGGAGTAGTTTTGGACTCTCCGTCCTGTCCAGGGAGTTCACGTGACTCATGAGTCGAAAAATAAGAGCTGAGGAGTGTGTGAGCTCACGTCGGAGGGAGCTGCGTTTGATGTGCACCGTGTGTCGTGCGATATTGTAACTCCGGAAACCGCTCCGCTATCCGGTTTACGTGAAATGAGAAATTCAGCACGGGTTTCTCGTCAAACGTTCCATTCACCCGTTGAAATACGCATCCATTTGGAGGTATCGTAGCATTAGGTGAATTCAAAGGGAGGATCTGGGGTCCAATATTTCCACGAACTAAGCACTTCTTTCATTTGAGTTCAATCTTTGTTGGAAAAAGGAATATCACTCGTTAAGTAGGAGAAACTAGCTAGCAAATAGGAAAAGGATAAATTACTTTGCACTATTCCACTGGAGAAATATGATTTAATGAGTCGACATGTTTCACTGCACTGCAGCATCATCAGGACTGAATACAAGATAGTTAATTCTGAATATATAGTCACATGGGGAGGGAGGAACTAGCAAATGTTTTAGGTTTTGGAGGTTTTATAGTTATATGAGTATCTCATATCTGGCTGAGCATGTGATAAGATGAAGTGCCTATGAGAATATTCAAATGTTCAACTGTGACAAGACTTTAGGAACTGGAATTTCTGTGCCTTACGTGACATGGTTTCGGTACGGAGAATAAATGGTACCGTATAGTTAGGGTATTCTTCTAAATAGAAAAAATGAGCCGTTTCTTTAAAAATTAATTCAAAAAAGTTTTAACTACTATCGAAAATTCTTCAAGAAAACGTACTATTGTGGAGTAGAATGAATCTTTGGGTTTGTTCCTATGCGGAAATGTTCCCTCTTGTTTGAATCCAGTTATTAGCGCTTTGAGTTGAGTCATAATCATAACTTTGGAATCAAGGTAGATGAGCTCTACGGCCTCTATAGATTAAACAGATAAAATATTTCTCCAATGGCCGTAAAATATATGCACCACTCGTCAAAAAAAATTAAATACTTACTGTGTTGGTTTGCGGGAATGAGGTTCCACAACAGGGACCAACCACAGCCTCTCCACCAGAATACCCTCCTGTGGTAGTTTACGGGAAAATAATTTCCTCGCCAGGGACTACCACAGACACACACACACAACCCAATTGGAATCCTTTGTAGGCTAATGAGACCTAGCTCAGGATTCCTGGGTTATAACCTGGGATCCTTCGGAGAGCTGTAGTGACTCTACTAAGGCTGCCAAGTTATTAACACAACCACACACGCAATCACACAAAACACTCACTCACACACACAGCAGGGCCCCAGATTTCTGGGAGAACAGCTCAAAAAGAGCGTTGTCAAATAGAAAAACAACAAACAGGAAACGAGGGTGAAATTCGTATACGCGTATTTCGACCACAAAGTGGTCCTCTTCAGCGAGCTGAAGGGAAAAACACTAGCAACACGAGGTTGAAAGTGAGTATTTAATTTTTACAACACAGTAAGTATTTAATTTTTTTTTGACGAGTGGTGCATATATTTTACGGCCATTGGAGAAATATTTTATCTGTTTAATAACTTTGGAAGATAAAAGCGTCAAAGTGACTTAAGAAAAATATAATATATCTCATTATGACCCATTAAAACTGCTTGCAAAATAGCATTACATGATAATTGATGCGTTTTTATAGCCGAATTTAATTATTTAAATAATATTGTCATGATAATTTTGACTAGTTTTTCAGTGCATGGATATCCAAATATTATTATATAATAACGGAGCTGAAAACATCTCATGTTTATCTTACACAGCATAAGCACGTTATAAGGCAAATACTATCTTCTTTACACCTTAGATCTGGCCACTGTGAAGATTGTTTTGAGATATATCAGTTATTGCTCTTCAATTTTTATTTTTAAAGAGATTTACGAATGGCTTGAGACTTAACAACGCTATTTAAAATTTACTGTTGGCACTGTAGTGGTTGACATCCTCTGCTCACTGCTCACTGTGAATCTGCCATTTATCTCTGACTTGTAGGTACGCTTCCGTTCTTCTCTTGTTAATTTTATTTCCTTAATACCATTTCTGGAGACAACTACTGTTATAGAATATTTTGTATTCGTTTATATACATATCTCTCAAGTAGATAAATAAAATAAAGAAAAAGATGAATGCATAGTTTCCGCGTTTCACCGTTGTACCGAATTCAGCATTCACCATATCGATTCCAGTTCATTCGTTGTTGCGTAGTGCTTCGTTTTTTGTTGTAATAATTTAAACTGTGGATAGATTTTGCGAAATACTATATATTAAATTTTTCAAAGGTTTCAGTAAATCAGCATTTAGTTCAATTTTGAAATCGTACAGCTAAAATTCTATAAAGGTAAAAATATATGTGCATGTCATGCTTACTTCGCATTTGACCAATATAAAAATACTCAGAATTTGAATACCCTTACTTCTTATTAGTGGGTTTGTAAAAATTACTAAGATTGCGTCTAAGATAAATTAGGAGGTCTGAATTCATTTGTGGTGCTTCATAGCTTCTAATATTGAATTTAAAAAATTAAGCCAAAACGGTTATACTACTGTAAGAGTAATATTTTTATGTCAAATCTCAATCATTCCCTAAACACATTCGATTCGATTGTAATAAGTTAAAAATTTCAATAATATTGATGTGTGTTACTCACAGGCTCAGAGCTTATTTATATGCAAGAAGCAATACTAATTAGCAAAATATAAGTCTGTAGAAAACGTAATGGCATCAGAGGTATGTTTTCCGAAATAAGAATTTTGAGTCAGGTTTCACATAGTGTTTGTATAAAAGAACATAATCAACTTAAAACAAATTCCTCTTCGTATTTGACACTTTAATGAAGACTTAGTCGTTCATGTATTACAAATACTAAAAGAAAGAAGGTACTAAATAGTGAAATTTTCATCAAATAGCAACTTCAGAATATTACTTTTATATAATTCCACTAAGTCGAATGCAGTGAATTTAATAAACATGTAAAGAAGATATACTTTGCCGCAAGAAACACGAAAGCAATAGCAAATTTATTTGAAAAAAGAAGTTGACTTATAGATTCCTGAACATTAGTTGTTCACAATTAAATACACATTTTACAACCTATTTATCTTCGTGGTCATTTTGTTTTTTTACAAAGTAATACACACTGTAGGTAAAAATAAAAAAAATAATTTTATAATCGCAAATTTCTTATGTTACCTACATAATAATAGGCATTTTTAAATAGAAGACCACGTTTTAGTCATGGATAAGCTTACAAATTATTTATATTCAATCAATTGTGAGAACAGGTTTTAGAAAATCGCCAACGAAATCTAGAAAATGCTTCAATGATATATCTGATAGTTTACTACCTAACCTGAGGTGGCAATTTCAAGCTAACTGAAATCCTGAAATATTGCTTCTTTTAGCTTAGGAAGGCTTGTAAAACTCATAGCTTTGGACCTAACTGCTCATTATAAAACAAAGTTGACTTTTGAAAATTATAATGACAATTTGTTCCTCTCAAATATGAATAATTATCTTTCCAAAGCCATAAAACAATCATTTAGATACCCTGAAAGGACGTTAACGTGAAAACGTTTCTTTAAGCAAGCAATTAAAATGGGAAGTAACCGCGGTTCTAGGCCATAATGAATTAACTGTGTTGGCAAAGGAAAGGACAGTGTGAAATTGCTGAGTGATGCTCGGAAGCTGCGCAACGAGACGAGAATCCATCACGCAGAAGATGGGGGAGCATCGGATGGGTGAGGCGGGAAGCCGACAAGGAGACATGAGACGGAGAATAAAGGAAGCGGCACAAGGAGAAAGCACATACTAGGCCACTTGCGACATTGAGAAACGATCTTTTACCCTCGAGGTAAGCTGGGTTTAGTTCGCTTTAGAAAGTAATTATTTGAAGATGCAGTGAGCATTTCATAAATACGCCCTCGGCAACCTATGTTTTATACGTCCATTATGGAATTGCTAAATCTTTCCATGGACCAACAAGAGAATGCTAATGACCCATTACGAATAAAAATATTCGTAGTTAATGAGCTTCACCTCTAGCAATGCAAAGTAAATTACAAAATTACTTTATAGTTGTAAATTATTTATTTTTACCTTGTGAGGTACTTTGAATGAGCATTTTAAATAAGGAAAAATGAAGGTAGGGAATAAAAGTTACAATTATCATTTTTTATCGCGCATTTCAATCATACATATTGATTCAATACATGAAGTCTCAAATAAAATCGATAAAAAATTAAGTTTACTTTTGACCAAAGGTCATTTTTCAAGCATGTGTGCATTAAAACGGAAAATTAATTTGTGTTATTTTAGTCATACTAGGATTTTTTCCGATTTTTCTGCATTGATCTTTGAAAAAATAAGTAGATATTGAGGGCATTACTACTAACGCCGATTATTGAAAGTCAACTAAAAATTAAATTACATCAATACACAAATATTTGCTAGTAGTTATGAAAATAAATATGAGTTTAAATCATCTAATGAACGCCAATAATCATAAAACGACCATATCAGCTTCATTGGTAGGTAGATTTCTAATTAATTTTGTATTTTTTTCCAAATTCTGGAGTATGAATAAAACTTAGCACTACATATCTGTCTATAGTTCTTATACATAGCTCCACTATAATGCTCCACTATCAAAGAACATGTAATACAAAGTTGTTCCTCATACTTGTCCTGATGAAAGAGGTTCCAACGCTCTAGTCCTCCCCGAAGTTGTTATCAAACTTATATCAAACTCCGAGGTCACACCATTAAAAACTTATTCAAATACACCGCAAACGCTTCTCTCCACGTCTTTAGCGAAACCGAGATCAAGCCACGACATTAAGAACCGCTTTATACTGGGTTCCACTTCCTCGCAAAATGCTTCCAGCCTCATCCAGCAAACCAACTACGCCTCCACAGGCGCGAATCTAGCCGTAACGTGAAGTGAACAAGTCTCCCCAAGGCTGGCACCACCACTTTCTCCAACCCCACATCGCACACTTCCAAAATCATCATCGTACACTTTCCAATCCCTTAAAATCCCCACAACGCCGACACAAAACAGCTCTTTACCCAGAATTTCCATTCGATGCTAAACATCTTTCCCTGCTCCACACTCCCCGCTGGCTCCAGATATGTCTACGCCCCTTACCCCGCACTCGTTCAACGCGCCATAAGGTTTCTCACCTCTCTGGGTGCCGCGAACACAGTCCGCGCCCTGTTCCCACGGCCTCCCAAGGCCCATCTGCCTCCTCCCTACCACCCTGGTGAGCCAGCCCTTGGGCCAAAACTAAGCCTCCCTCTCTCGCGCATTACCTACATCACCGCCGCTACAACCTTTCCACTCGCTCAGGCCCTCCAACCCGACAATCTTTTGGTGATGCAAGGATCTTCGTGAGGGAACGGCGGGGAGGGAATACAGACGAGTCTGAATTCACTCCCCGCCAGAAGTTTTCGGCTGATCCTTCATTCCTCAGCTTGTTTTACTGAAATAGCATACTGAAAAATGCATATTGCATTGCTATATCCATTTCGTATAAAAAACAGGGCCGTCACCGTCTCTTCCACATTATAAATATAAGTACTCAAATTTCACGTCTCACTGTCGCAATATTATAAAGCAGCATTCACATCGCATTAGATATTCATTTATCATATTTATTATAATATCGCGCATTAAAATGGCATATTGCTCAACATTTAATATCTCCTAAAATAGTATTCTGATTGCTTCGAATTATATTTCATTTCACATCGTATATTGCAATTTAGTATCAAATATGTAAGTCTAAATTTGATAGTGTCGCTTTTCGCAGAATATATAATTTTGCTTATCTCATACAGAATTAAGTATTTCATATTCAAGCAGCATACTGAATTCTTGTAGCACTCATATAACATTCAGCATTTTAATTTCGCATCGCATTTAATTGTACAGAAACTGATTATATAAGATGAATTATATAGAATGAAGCATGTTCATTTCAAAGCAATACATTCCATCTCACTGGGCGCAAACGATACAGCCCGAAATGATTTTTCACGCATGCACAGTCCGTTTCACGTACAGGGAAGTTGTAGCTGGCCGTAGGAGATGACTGAGAACAAATGATCACACAATTATTCACTAGTTCGGCTTGCCTCTGGCAGGGATAGCAACTACCACAAGGGTAGCCGACGACAGTCGGCTGTTTCGGCAAATAAAAATCACCCAAAGTGGTCAAATATCGCGATATTACATTAATATCGTGAACAATACACCGCAATATGTCGCAGCATCATCCTCATCCACTCATCCTCCCCGACCCTTAGTCCTCGCCCCATTCGACCGGTCATGAAAGGATCGCAGCAAATGCGTGAATGCCTATGGCCCACTTGTCGGTCCACACCATCGCACTCCCCTCAACACCTCCTACCATTCCATGCCAACTCAGTCACCCGTTTGCCGGCACTCCACCCAACTCCACTCGTAGTTACCACTCTCCTTGCTCCAGATGAGGAGTCTGTGTGGTTGAACGCCTTCATCAAGTTCCTGCGGCTTCGCGAGTTTCAGGCATTGCTCTGCTGGAACGGGGAAGGGGTCGAGAATCAGAGGAAAGGGGGGTGAAGGAGCAAAAGAGAGAGAATATGCATGGTGAAGAAGGAAGAGAGGAAGTGGAAAAGAGAGCCCTGAGGGCAGGGAGAGGAACCATTACTTCGGTGCGACGAAGCATAATGAACAGAAATGATCTTTTCCTCCTGGTAATGAAGTAACCTGGGTGAACGCATAGATAAACGTCAATGCTAAAATATATAATAACATTTGAAGATGATATATAGTAACACCAAAAGTAATCGCATTAAATTTTTATTAGTGGAAAACTGTAAGTATTTTGCTTCTGTCATGGAACGGTTCCACCACATCAAACCTGATTCTGTATTTTATAATGTCGATATGGTTATTTATTGATCGTAAACTTGGCTAAGAAATAAAACCGGCCTGGGAACATCCAGATGGTGATACGTTCCAAGGACATTTGAGATACACGTCATGCGTTTATGAAGGTGAACTAACCATGAGTGAATATTCTAGTATAAGTCATAATTACTTTTATCCGGAATCACATCAAATCATGCATTATTTCAAATATGCACCAACCACAAATACTTCGTCAGGAGAAGGAGGAGGCATTAAAATCCTAATTGGAAAGTTTTCATGTGTTGGTCGAGAAAATGACCACTTAAAATGCCAATTAAGCACCGCGTTGATGGCAATTCACCGAGCTAATAATGACAATGATAACCTTATTGGTCGATGCGAAGCACAAATTTAAAGTGTGAAGGGATTCAAGAGACTTTTAAATGAAACCTGCAATAAAAACATAAGAGAAGGCCGTCAGCCGTGTACCCTATTGACGCAAGTGTTACTTTGCTGTGTACGTCTAGTCCTATTTAGTAGACGATAGCATTGCAAGATAACGCAATAAAAGCCTGCTACCAAGTTCAATGACAATGCTAAATCTTCAATGCAATGAGTTACTCCCACTTAATGTTGAAAAAGAAGCAACGTTTAAGGAATAATTAGGATAATACGCAGTAATATCGTTGTATATTAGTGACTTTCGATGAGACTTGGTGAGACTTAGCAATGTCAACCGTCGATACCGCTGTGTAAATTTATAATGCAACTTGTAGAAAATCTCAGGGTGGAATACATACACAAAAATTAATGATGCGCTAAAGTAGTTATAATTTTTATATTATCAGCGGAAGTGGTCATCTAGCTCTACCTACAAAAGAATGTGCATACAATAAACCTCAGAATAAACATTAAGCGGAGGAATAGGGATATACACAAAACATATGCCAAAAGAGGTGTTGAGGGAGAGGAAAATGAGCGGAGAATCTGCAGTATCGCAAAAGGAAGGAGTGGAGGTGAAAGAGGCCGATGGAGTCCAAAATGGTAGAGAGATAGAGAAAAGGGAGCTTCAAATTGAGTAAGGGACAAAGGGAAGGACTGAAGGGAGCGGAGGAGTTGGCAAAGAAATATCTACTTTCGTCAAGGCGGAGCGAGGAAGAGTGAGAGATGTATGGGGGAAGGGATGAGGTGGTGGTGCGGCTGTGGGTTGGTTTGCAGGCTATTGGCGGGAGACAGAGAAGAGAGCACAGCTGAAGTCAACGGCATTGCCGGATGGGGGCGTGGGCGGAGTGGGATGGCGCGCGTTGGGTATGGGATGGGTACTCCCGAGTGGGAAAGGGAATGGCGTGGAAATGGCGTGCGGAAGATCAAGGGAGAGAGAGAGAGAACTGCGGTCTGAGTTAGGAGAGCACTGCGAGCATTCGAGGAGGAACAATCAGACTGTGCGGCACTGTCAGCCTTATGGTTTATTTATGGCGGCATTACGCTCATGAACTAAGACTAGAATTGAAGAAATCACCGCCGTCAAGGGTGGGCGAATGGCGCTCTATGGGTTAGTGCACCGCTGGAAGTTGTCGGTGAGCAGACAAAAGCCGGTCTCACATTCACTGTCCCGAGAATTTTCCATAACGTAAAAATATTACAGAACTTCTCGGCATTGATCGAATACCGACGCTAAAAAACATGAATTACGAAGACAAAGCAAATGCATTGAAGAAGAAACATATAGGCATGAAAAAAAAATATTTTAAAGTATCATTTACCTACATGTGCGGTATTAAACGCACAATTTTCAGCAAATTAGACTATCAATGGTGGGCGTGATAGAATAGCTTCATAACAATGCATGTGCGGAGCTTTAAAAGATAAGGGAGGCAAGCATGGGAGTCAAATCTGACTGAATGACGCCAGAAAAAGTATTCCAATGCATATATATTTTAAAGTAAAATTATCTCGAGTTCCCTAGATTTTCCACATGCTACCTAAAAGGCATTCAAGCAATTAATTAATGCTATATTCGGTGAGTGGGGTTAAGTGCTAATATTTTGCTTTATAATAGTATAATATTATATAGTAATATAATATTATACTATTATAGTATATTAATAATAATAGTATAATATATATAATAATATAATTCCATGTCAGATCAACATACCTACTTAACCTTACCATCTCAGATTTTGATTAAATTTGGTAAGTAGGTAGCCTCCACATAGATTAAGAAAAATCCCAAATTTCATTTCATTTTATCTGCCCGTTTCGAAAATATGGAAAAACAAATTTCTTTCAAATTCCAAAATTACATTTTAATTAAAATGTACTTTTGGAATTTGAAAGCAAACCTCCTTACAACCCATAGTGTGTTACATATAATAAAAAAGCACATAAAAACAGCTACAAATTGACACCTCTTTCATCTCTCTACATTAATTATCAGATGAGCAATTACTATTTAAAACTTTGACGGTCATGCAATTTTGGACGATTTTTGTAAAATTTACATAGCCATATTTTCGAAACGGGCAGATAAAATGAAATGAAATTTGGTATTTTTCTTCATCTATGTGGAGGCTACATACGTACCAAATTTAATTAAAATCTGAAATGGTTAGGTTAAGTTGGTGTGCTGATATGACATGGACCCAATATGAGAAATAAGGGTAGAAATGAAACGGTAGTTAAGAAATTTGGTTTACACTCCTGTAACGGAATATGAAAGAGTTTGTAACATTAGGCTTGGTAGGAGATCGGGTGTGAGTTGATTTCACTACGAGGCATAAGACGTTAGATTAATGGGAAGTTTCACGGGATGTGAAATTTAGAGAGAAACGGGCTAAGAAATCATATTTGCACAGGGGTGAAAAACGCGAAAGAATAGAGTAGCATTGATAAAAATTTATGGAAAGCCTTATTCCTAGGGTTAAAACCATTTAAGGTTTCCTGAAAAACTCTTCTCGGAAGTCGTAAGGCAAAGAATTCATGAATGTACATATGCAGCCTTTGCAATATTGTATTACAGATCCTTTAATGGAATCATCTTTAAAAAGAGTTTTCACAGATTGAAGCTGGGTTTCTTCCCATACGAATGGTCAATAACTCGGATCTTAAGAAATCAAGATGGAAAAGGAAAATAAACACCGAGGAAATTCTGGTTTGATAAGGAAACAAAAGAAAATAAAAAAATAAAAAATCAAGCCTTACCACTCGTGGGAATGGGGAAAGTGAAGTAAGGATATGGGGGAAGGTGGAAGTCCTCCCCGATGCTGGGGAGGAGAAAATGTTTGGAAGGAAACTCTCTTGATCTGCACTCCCCGGGGAGGGTGTCTACGTAAACACAATCAATCCATTAGGAGACCATTGACTGCAGACAATCGATCTTTGTAGCCAAAAGCTTCCTTCGTGCCGCTCGAGACTGCAAAGCTTGGGCAAAATCGCGCCCCATGAGGGGAAACTCAAACCCCCAAGCTACTCCATAAGTCCACCTCCCCATCAGTTCGACCCTTGGAGAACCTTTACGTTCGTGCCACGCCTCCCCCGAATACCACCCGAAAAACCCCCCACCCCACTTGGTCCCAGCCAACCCTTCGTCGACCACCGCATATCTCCGCGAACGGGGCCATTCCTCAATTCCTTTCGCTTTCTTCCTGGCGAAGTAAGCGAGGAGGGGCTGCGGGTATAAAACATTGGTCTCGTTCCGCAGCGTGCCCTCCTCTGAAAGAGCCTTCCGGACTCACCTTCCCTCGCCTCCACCGATCCCGAACCCCTTATCGCCCGAAGAAGACAGCAAGCCGCCCGCTCTGTAAAACCTCTCCACCCCCACCCTCTGTACACTTGCACGCCCGGAGCTCCACTTCCGTTCCGGGACCTTACCCAAAAGAAAAAAACGACTCGGGCGAGCTGTACGTCTTTCCGGATGGAGGTGGAGAGACGAAAAGGTGAGGGGGAAAGAAAGAAGAAACTTTGGCCGAGACGCCGGTGGAGAAACAAAAGAACTCTTTTTCGGGGGTGGGGGGGTGGGGTGGGGGGGGGGGAAGAAAGGGGGAACGGCTCATCCATTCACAGGTCTCCGGAAAAGGGTGTCCCCTCATAGCGACTCCCTCCCGCCGCTCCGGCTGCCAAAACTCCCTCTTCCGTTTTCCCGGAATCGCTCGCCACTCCCTCTCCCACAGGGACCAAATACACGATGGTAACTCTTCCCGTTGACCAGTGTTTCCCAATGTTTACTGCCCGGTACCAAAAACACGCCTCTCTAAACGTCACCACATTAATTCTTTCATCGGGATGGAAATGAGAACCACATGCTAGGCTAGAGGAGAAATTGTAATATAGATACGACGTTATAAGTAGAAAATGGGCTTTTAAGCTTTTTAATGGGCTAATAATGGCATGATACTTAATCTTAATGGGCTAATAAGCAAAATGTCAGTACCTACCTATCTTAGGGCTTAAAAGTTTAAATTCCTTCATGAAGGGGCTGTGCTTCCTCAAATCCTCGATAGATAAAATTTCCAGTAATGGCTCTACTATTCCCCTCGACAAAATATTGGATTGAAAACCACTCTTTTTGCTGAAAATGCATTGGATATGTAGTATATGAGAATTGTGTCCGATATAAGTAGGAGGGATTGAGTTAGAAATGAGAGGCTCTTTGCTGAAATATTTTCCTGCCTGTATTTTGTGCGCAGTGGGTATGAAGTATCTGAGAATCGTCTCCAATAAACGTAGGAGGGATAGATTTAGAAATGAGATTGTCATGGAAGACCGTTGAGTGGATGCTCCCATCTGGATGCTTGGACATGAATGAAAAGGGCATGCTTAATTCGTTTGGCCATTTTAAAAGAATATATGAGAGACGAGCAAATAAACAAATATGTTAGTGTGAATCGTGTAGGAGGAAGGGATAGATTGCGAAAGTCATGGAGGAATGTGGTAAATGAGACACGAGGTGTCATTCATTTGAGGAATCCTAGAAACAAGAGAGCGTTTATTAAGAAACGCATGAACGAAACAGAAGAAAAAGAGGTGTGCTAGGATAGGGAAACAGAATAAATAATTTTTATAAATCCTCATCAGCTAACGGAGCCATTTTACGAGGCCAAACAACCTGACTGAACCTGAAAGAAATAAAACGTTTTGAAGGGTATCTATATATGTCTGTCGGTGACAGAATATTGCCAGGTGAATATCGAAGTAGAAATGTGTAGCTCTAAAAAAAGAATCACATCATGAGATTTTATATAATATACATATTTAAATTCTATAATCAAATTAGGAGAAAAAATATATAGGTAACTATTATAACCTAGTCACTCAAAACGCATTAGTATATTGAGAGTAATGTTGACTCTATTCAGTGGAAGTCAAGATATTAGACAATAAACTCATATTGAGGCTTAAGGATGACTACTTAAAATGATAGAGAGACTATTTAGTGCATCATTATTATTTAATTATAAATGATATTGATGGATTTTTACGAAAGTATCATTTTTAACTCTGGGGACTTAATTCGGATGCTCTTCCATTAACTCGGCATTTATAGCATTTTATTAAATTAATTTAAGTTATTTTTACAGTAAAAACAACCAAGTTATCCATTTGCCCTAATATGAATTAATGGACGTGGCTTCGTTTCCACCGAATATTTTCCCGTAGAAAAATTAAAAAAGTAATTTCATGACGCAGTAGTTAAAATTTTTATACCCCTTATAGAATTACAATTTGCAACACATAAAACTAAGTTTCCACGATTTTTTTATAATTTTCTTTTGATTATTTTCGGTATCCATCGCTATTGGTTGTTTATTTTCCCAACGTTTTGCCTCTCTTCCTAGAGGCGTCGTCAAGTAAAGAATATTAATTTTAACTTCGGCCGCGAAAAATAGTAGCTGGTTGCTAAAACGCATTGTCAACGGCTGTTGTAGTTTGAAAATCAAACTGGGCGCCTTGTTTGGCCAGAGTTATTACTCTAGTCCACGTCATCGTGAGGGGGTAACCGTCTTCCCGGTTGAAGTTCTCCGGATTCTTCATATTCTCCACGGCTTCTCTTATAAGTCTCGGAAAATATCGCTTCTCTCTTTCCGGAACTTTAGGAGAGAACCGATAACCGAGGAAGAGAGTGGTAACTCCGTCCAATCAGAGCGCTCCGTTTGAATTTCAAACTACAGTAGCCGTTGATATTGCACCTCAGAAACTAGCTACTGTACACAACGACCGAAATTCAAATGAAAGTTCTTTACCCGACGACACTTTCAGAAAGAGAAGCGAAACGTTGTAAAATTCGCAACCATACGCGATGGATACCTAAAATATAAAAAAAACAAAAACCAAATTCGACAAGCCAGAATCAAGGTTTACCCAGCTAGAAAAGAATAATTTTCAGTGTTTGACTGTAAGTGAGCAATATTTAAAGGTCACGCTTTGACATTTAACAATATTGATGTTTAATAAGCCTATCTCAGCATTTATTCTACTCCACAGATTTGTTTAGGCTGTTAAAGTAAGAAATTTGAGTTAATACCGATATCTCAATGCGTCTACTATTTATAAAGGTGTTTCAATTATAACGTAGAAACATTGTGGATTAAACTCAAAATAAGGCATTTGTGTTCGTATGTACGTTTACAAGCAAATGAAATTTGAATCACGTCAGTAAAAATTGAAAGTAAGACAATTCAAAATTTGAAATTGATAACAACCAAGTGCGAGAGAAACTCAGAGGAAACGACAGATTTTCTGCTTTTATAAACGCCTTATTTAATGTGATTTAGAAAATTGGTGGTGAATACTCATATATAATTAAAAAGTTACTGTATAACTTATATCCCTCGGTAAAATGTATTTCCCAGGAACTTAACATGGAACGTAATCTAGAAGGTTAAATGAAAAATAGCGGTTTCTTCCTTTCATGCCTTCTCTACCATATTGTATTCATTCATTCATTCTCACCACATCATATTCATCTCTAACACATTTTACCATATTCATTCATTTGTTCCCCATTTCTTCAATTTTCTTGAGGGAATTGTGAGAGCAATGTCAATGAAATATTTAACATTATTCTGGCACAGTTCTTCAAGTCATGAAAGTTCTCTTTTCATATTCAGCATCAGTTAATTGATATTCAACCCCCTAATCTTAAAAAATTGCCATAAAAAGAAAACTAAAAAGTTAGTGGAGGTTAAAAATGGGTAAGTGAAACTCAAAGGTAGGAGTTTCACACTCAAAACCATCAAACGCCTGTTGTTTCCGGTAGTAATTTAGTTATTCAACCTCCTCCCCGTATTAATAAACATTAGCTCTATAGATACTTGTTTCTTCCCTCGGATTTTACTTCAAAATTATAATTTGAATAATGGAAATGGATTTACTCTAATTCTAATGATATCCACTCAGCCTAAGTTGAAATTCTAAGAAAGTGTATCAGGCAAATAAACACGGGCACCACTTCAGGTATTTCGGAAAACAGAATCTCAGAATGAAACGTAATTTTTCAATGAAACGTTTGAATATTGATTCATTACAGCAAAATTGGTAAGAAGTCGTCTTCTACATTGATAAAACCGCTTTCGGTTTGATTCATTCAAGTTTTCTATTTCTGTGCCCTGTCCGACTGATCTCATGAAGTTGATGAAAAGAAATAGTGCATTTATAAAATCAATATAATTTAGGCTTTCAAAGGTGGAAAATAACCTAGCATAAAAGGAAAAATAGGCGATAGACAACGCTAAAAATAAGCTATCGGAAGAAAATGGCCATATATAAGCGTCGTAATGGCGTTCGGAACTTCGTTTCTCTTGAACAGGAAAGGAAAGTAGGATACAGGAAATGATTGAGCATTTCGCCAACCATATAAGTATAGAACCTCAATTACCCCAATGGGAAATCATTACTCAAATACCATTGTAAAATCCTCCATTAGCTGCTTCACGCAACTAGAAAAATGGCCAAAATCCGCCAAAAGTGCCCAAAAAAACAACATCGCTTGGGAAAAAATACACCAATGATATCTGCATTGCCGAAGGCCATTAATCACTGCAAAACATACTCATTTTTATTCCATTGAAATCTAGAGAAAAATTAATCTCATGAACTTAGGTAGTTTTATTATATTTACAAGTGGTAGAAAAACAAACTTCTTGGCTTTTATCTGAATGTTGCGAGTGAAGAACTTACTTTCTGGCAATGAGAAACAATAGAGAACGAAATTTCCTAAACCTTATCAGTTCCTGCAAACTTGAATTTATTTGAAAATTTAATCAAAGTAAAAATACGTGGAGAGGGTATTCCCTCGACCAAAACAGAAATCAAGAATTTATTTTAGACTAACTCAAGAGCAAAGTCTCCATTAGAAAGTTAAATAAATACATTTTTCAAATTAATTACGTACTATTTACACATTTTGACGCTCTTACCAGCATTATGACTCTCTAAACAGCAGTAGTATATAAATCCTTTTTATTGAACCCCCAGAGACAATTTTAAGCGGATCATCATGAAATAGTAAAATGACGTGTTAAACTAAATTTGTAAAGAAATTTGCATTGGAGGGGAAATTAAAAACAAAGATGATGAGTAGCCTCAGTCTGACCGACGTGGTTTATTTCTGCTTTTGTGTGCACTTTCCTCGCACTGCAATAATTAAGACACCCTCTACTAAACGCGACCAAAGTCGGTTTCCTCACGGGAAAGGGAAGAGAAGGAGAAAGGACCAGTCTTCCGTTCATCCACCATGCAATGCATTAATTCCGCACACGGGGACCCGTGACATCCGGTCACCCAGAGCAAGACACACGCAGTGCTGCGCTCTGCCATCCACTGGGAGAAAGGATTTTGGCGTACCTCAGCGCCATGTCGACGAGGAGGAGGAGGATTCCACGCAAACAACCACGGATCAAAGCACAATGGGTACGGCTGGCTGGGAGAGAGACAGAGAGGTGGGGAGGTTGGGTGGGGTAGATGAGGAAAGGAGAGAACAGAATCGGAGAGAGGGAGGAGAGAGGATCAAAGGTGAGTCGACGTTAATGAAGAGAGGATGCCTTCGGCACACCAACACGCGTGGCTCCGCCACCCGAAAACCTCTTTGCCCACCCTCAACCCGACCCGGCACGCATGCAAGCCGGGCTGAGTGAGGGAGAACCCATCGTGTGAGTAATATATAGCACACTGGTACATATATGCATATATGTACCGGTGTTCTCGGAGGCGAAAAGGGAAAGAGCGTAGGGTGCGGGGTGGAGGTAATCAATGGCGGCGGTGCCAGCGAAGGGATTCCGAAACCAGGACACTTAGGCAAAAGGGAAGAGATGAAGAGGTCGGGCTTCGCGTGTGTGTGAGTCGGGGTGGGAGAAAGTTTAGGCCCGCGCGTGATTTGCATCGTATTTATCCGCCGACAGAGATTCGACCGAATCTTAGGCGTGTGCGTGGGGGAGGGGAAAGGTTTTCGCCGGCGCCCCTCTCCTCCCCCTTCGAAAAATGAACCCGTGCTATGGGTTTGGAAAGTGGTTTTTGGGAGTTTGGGAGCGAACTACGGCGCCGTCGGGTAGGAGATGACAGGTGCCAATGCGGTAATTAACTCCCGCCGTCCACTTCCTCGCCTTTACCGCCCCCCACAAAGCCTTGCGTTAGCATGCGGGAGTTATCGGCCACCAAATGAAGTTTACATGTACACCCTTCTTACGGCCCTTATCGAGCATCCATACTTGGTTGTCTCTTTCTTGACTCCGATCATAGTTAACTTTTCACGAATAGAATTTGAAGTATAATCAATGGTAAATCAGTAAATCTGACGGAAACTAAATTCTTATAAAAACAGGATCAGCGGCTGTCACTATTACCATTGCCAACTAATTATGAACAGTTATCACTTTATTATGTGATAATATCACTATAACCCGCTTTTCGATTGCATTGGCGTTCATAAAATTTTATTTCTCTCCTCTAGTTCTAAATATTACCCACCATTATTTTAACAAGTTAATTCAGACAGTATTAAGTAAAAAATGTTAATGAAACTATGAAAATGTTGATGAAAGCATTCACTGAAACGCATTACTCGCTTTTCAATGGCCAGCCATGTGATAAGCGCTGAAAATAGACTTGACTCGATTATTACATTATCTCCCTAAAGATGAGAGAGGGATATATCCAACAAGAATCACGACTGTAACGGACTGTATGAGAAGAAAAAGTTAGCTCCCATAATACCTAATTAAGAAAAAGCTAATCGAAGATTAGTCTTTCCTCACTTGGAAAACAGAATATCAGAAAAGCAAGAAGGGAAACGAAAGCAGAATATCCCAGACGCTGGTTGTCACGCCATCATAACAAGGTATTTTTTTCATTTATTGCTACAATAAACTTTTAACATTTAGGTTTAACAAATAGCTTTCCATCCTGAGCGGCGAGGTATAGAGGCTAATTTAACAATTTCAGCGTAAGCCAAGTGAGATGAAACGTTCTCATACGCAGCGCTGTCGTCGACATGTGCTTCAATAGCCATTCAAATGCCGTCATTTAATCATCACGTTCAAATCAATCCATAATTTGAGGTACATAACAACTTAAAATATATTACCGACTAATGTGGTTAATACTCACTATTGCTAGGTACTGGAGAATTTTTCCCATGACATACCACTTACCTAGAATGAAGAGAAAAGTAAGGAATTAATAGTGAAAATAACATGCAAGTATTGCCATGAATATACCATTACATAAGAAACACTAAACCATTAATTTTTCAGTATATCACATGATTAGTAAGTCTCATTAAACATTCCAATTTGGAGTTTCACTACCAAAAATTACGCCGAAATAATAATAATAACTGGATAAATTCCCTTCTTTATCCGTCAGAAATGTTTCAAAACTGTTGTTTTTCGGTTAAGAGCGATGATGGGTGGAAGCAAGAAGCTTCAACAATCTCGCCAATTTATATGCATGACTGTTGTAGGCGTCACTTCGTAGAAGTTACTAGTACTCAGGATTAACACAGCTTATTACTTTTCTAAAATATTTTAGAAAATATTTTAGAAAAGTACTAAGCTGTGTTAATCATGAGTCGCCAATGTATGACTAATGAGGTCATCTTTCTTCATTCTAGTAATACAATGTGGGGCTTGGTGAACGGCAAATTCTAAGATTAAATCTGGTTTCAAGCATAGGTGCGCAGTTATATTCTGCGCCTCATATTCCAACGTGCCAAATACATCAAACGTGGGCATGAAACCTTTGTAAATATTTCTAATCCGAAAGGACATAGAAGATCAAAAGTTCCCCTGCTCTCCATTCGCAGCGATACACGGAAATTTCCGCCGTTCTGAAAAAAAATTGCTTGATTAAATTCAATTAATTACACTCGGATTCGCGTTACTCCGAGACGAAAACTCTCAAAACCTCCTCGTCGAAACTTGAGCCATGGAAACGAGCGTTAAAGCACTTTTCTTCGCGATCAAATTTGCAGAGAGGCCAATTATTTCATAACGCTGTTTCCTGAACAACATTCAATTCCACTCAAATGACTTATTACACCGAAACCACTCCAAAGGGTAGGCTATTCGTCACATTTGAAATTCCAAGCCTTTCCAACTCGAGGTGGGCGAGAGTGAGTGAGAGAGGCCCGTGGGGTAAGACAAGGCAGCCGGCTTCATCCGTCGAGAGATTGTTTTGTCGCAAACTAAAAGCGACTCCTTAAATCTTAATCCAGTAAGGTGGGGGCGGTGAGAATGCCGGTGAGAGAGAGAAAGCGAATAAGAGAGGCAAGAGGAAGGAGAGAATTCTCACTTCTCTCAGCCTAGGAGGCCCAGTAAAGAGAGAGAAAACGAGAGTTCTCAAGGGTGTGGGTGGGAAACGGAATACAACACACTAGAAAGAGGAAGGATAAATAAGCGGAGCAGAGAGAAAGTAGTTGTGGATGGGGGCAATAAGGAAAACGGCAACCTGAACAAAGTAGATAAATAGTCGTGCAGCTTTGTGCGTGAGATAGACAAACGTTTACTGAATACACCATCGACTAATTATAAGCTTTCATTTATGAAGGCAATTATATAGACTCTTCACAGAAACCACGCTATAATCAGACGCAAAACAGTAAATTACTAATCATTTAGCTCGCGAGTGTATTTGCACACCCACAGAGCCAAAAAACAAACAACTTTTGGCATATCCAAACTCCATTCTAAATTTAATCCGAAATTAATTAATTATCATATTAAGGATGATTTGAAATGTTAGAAAAACAGAAAAGCGTATCACTTGATATAATATAAACATTAAACAAACCATATCTTCTTTCAAAGTTCCGTACGCGCATGTAGAATGAAACAAATCACGAAAATTATGTAGCAAAAGCCAGCCGCAAGATTTATAGACGTAACCGGCCTGAAAAGACATTGGTCGCGGGTTATAGTTACGGCTGCGGCATAGATGTCACGTTTCTCTTAATATAACGTCATATAGTATGGTATAAACTCTATAGTTATTGTAACTAAACCGTATTCCACCACTACAGGCAGCACAACCCATTGGAGCTCGGTTCAAGTTAACAGAGGCACCTGACAAGGTGAATCGGGATATAACGTTCAAATCAAATACGAAATATTCCTTAGACTAATATGCATCTGATTAAATTCAATATCCCAAAATAATTGTGTAGTAACTATTTTGCATTATTTACAGGCGAGATTCATTTGTTACAGATCATTGTTCACGACAAGTTTTATATTTCTTAAATAGCTCGGGAGATTAAAATATTTGGCGAGTGCAATTGACAATTATTAGTGGTGAAAGCCAGAATCACAGCCTCAGAAAAATTGCATCCGAAAGATTTGCTTATCAAAAGTACTGAGAGTCCTGTTCCCTTAGTGAATGAAGGGGGCTATATCGAGAGAGAATGAGATGGGGGGTGGGGGTGGTGAGGAGAATATTGAGAGGGTGGGGGGCTAGAGGAAGTCCTTGAAAGCTCTGGAAATAATCGTGAGAGCTCTTCCCTCCTCCTTCCCCTCTTTCCCGCCCCCCGCTTCGAATCTCTGGTGTCGGCACCCTCCGCCTTTCATCTCTCGCGAAAGCGTAATTCTCCACACGCTCCACCAGTCAACAACAGCACAACTCACCCTCCACCTTATCCACCAACTTACCACGCCCCCCTTTTTTCCCGTTCTCCAAAATGCTCGCTAGCTAGCCCCCCACCCTCTACCTACAATCCCCACGCTATCTTCCCCACTCATCCCTCTCTGCTGCATTCCCCGTAACACGCTGCTGACGGGAGAGGGGGGAAAGACAGCATCACATCAGGAACTCTCACATGCAACCCCCCGCAAAAGATATGCGATATTGAGTGATGCATAGGACGCGCGATGTTTTTGCTAATTTACATCTCCATGCCGAGACGTAGAGTGGTACAATACATGTAAAAGTGAGAGTTGACGAACTGACTGTGTGGAATTGAGACGCAGTATAATGATGACACTGTACAACTCCACAATTAATTCAAAACCTTGAACGGTTTTGAAGTTCGGGTAATACGGTGGAACCGTCTAGAAGATTTACAATAATGTGTAGATAGGAAAACGATGTTTCTTCATCTATGGTACAATACATAATCTTGTGATATTAGGTTAACCGTGTAACTGCAATATATATTGATTTGCATTTTTGTGATATAGGGTAGGAATAGTGGCATCCCATTTGGGATGTATAAACGAAAATCATTAAATACATCGAGGCCAGGAGAACACTAATCGGCTAAATCATCTTTGCCATCATCATCGCAGGTATATATAGATAGCGGTGAGCTCATGAGCAACGCTGTAGGATTTCGCAGACCTTTCAAGGAAAGAAAGTTTTTCTCCTGGGAACTTTCTATCAAGGACAGGTATCTATCTCTAGAAGAAAATTTAAAAGTATTTCATCGTACTGCGTTTAAGTTATAAGAATACCTTGCCTAGCACTATTCTGTTCTTCGGCTCGGCATATTTTCTATCTTCCATAGCAAGTATGAGCCCGATTCTTCCCCCTTCATTATTAGGGTAACATTTGCCGCCATCAACATTTGCCTTTCATTGCTTCCTACATCAAAATATTCTGCTTTATTCGTACTTCCTTTGAGAACTTCTTTTCTTCCACCACCATTCCCAGTAATTAGCGTTATTCATTTTATTTTTCTCGTTTCCTCCATCACACAACATTTTTAAATTCTATGAGTCTGCCAACCTATCTCAGTCTTCTTTTCTTGGATTTTTATATCCAGTACCAAACACTAGACATACTTATAATCTTCCATATCGCTCACTAATCAGTTATCATTGCAATGATGTGAAATCCAAGATATAGAATTTAAAAGTGAGCAGTTCAAATGAAGTCCAAATGCAAAATTTCACATATTTAAGCATCTTCTAGAGGATAACTCCACTGCAATTATTGCCAAGACTAGTCCCAGAGCATCGCGAAAATGTAATTTCATCCGTGATGTTCATTGCGATCTCACCCAACTGCTTCTTCATAACGATACATCGACATTTTCACAGCGTTCGACGTGTCTCGCACTTCGATACACAAAATGCAAACATCGCTCAGTTCCTACCACCCTCTCTCTCATCCTCCAAATCGCCCGGAATTCGCGGAAGTAGGGGACGGGAGGAAGAGTGGGTGGAGGGTGCACAGGGGAGAGATGTGAGAGACAGTGCTACAGCGGGGAGAGGGGTGCGGAGAGGCCGTGGATCGGGTGCGGGAAAGGTGGGAAAAGGGTTTCGCGAGGCCTGGGCATAAAGCGGCGCCCCCACGTCTCGGAAGCGCACGCTTCACGTGGTGTCGACAAAAGTGGAAGTGTGGAAGGGTGGATGGGAGATTGAATGCCTGCGAAAAGGATGGGAGCGGGCGGAGGGTTGGGGGGTGGAAGGTGGGAGAGAGCGGGGTGGCAAACACGTGAGGAGGAGACCCACCCTCCCCCCCTCGGGACAAAGGAAGGCGCGCGGGGCGGGGAAAAGGTGGTGCGGGAGGGAGGAGACAGGAGAGATTGCGAGGGAGGCAGTAGGTGGACGTGTTGCGATGAAAAGCGTACATTAAAAGAGAGGAGGGTGGTGCGCAGTGTACAAAGGTCGGGCGGGAGTTCATATCCGCGTGCATTGGGGAGGTGAGCCCGAGGAGTATGCTGAAAAGATCCCCGTGTTCGCATGCTCACGTCGAGAGAAAGGGGGAGGGAGGCGCCGCTGTTGCGGGCTGTCGTCGTGCCGAGTCGGCGGGCAAAGATTCCTCCCCCTTGATGAACGGAGGACTCATATTTTAACACTTCCGGGGCATAACGCCGTAATTACTTACCTCGTAGACAATGTCTAACTAGTTTCAGCAATCTAATAAGCCGAAACTAGCGGCAGAGGCCTTCTTCGCTCCGGAGAAACATTTAAGTCATTGAAATTACAATTATTACCCGCCACTTCCCGTGAAAATTCACGGGATTCAAAGTAATGCAAGGTATATAGAACAAAGAATGCCCACGAGTACGTAAATATTTTCCTTTTTCATCGGTTGACACAAACAAACTTTTAATTAAGTCAATACAATTTCAATCTTGTAAATAGAAAGTCACTATACAATAACAACGAAAGTTTTCAAAACCTCTTCTCTGACTCTAGTATGGAATTTTTTTAATGATGTAGCAGCAAAAATTAACTTTGAATTCCACAGTTAAACGATTTTATCAAACGACCGCTATCGTACTAGAAAATGTTACGGAAACGAAAGTTTTATAAAATCATTTTATAATGGAATTTCAAGTTTAATTTTCCATTGCGGCAAAATGTTTTTAAAACTATTAAAGAATGCTAAATCTAAAAATTAACAATACAGTAATACTTGTAATGTGACTTTCAGGAAAAAATTCAATGTCTTCTTTGAAATATATCAGAAAATAACATCCAAGTGCATCCTTCTTAAATTAGTCTGAGTATATTTTGCTGATTAGTTCAACAGTAGTCACCCCAAAAATATTTGGCTCTATCGATCGGACATGCTACAATCAAAATTGAAATGGATGATTCACCATACCATCTTGCCGCCATACCATACTGTTGTTGGCTGCTCTTTTACGGTCTTTTAAATGTAGATTACTACTTGAATAATATACATTGTTTAATGCCTATGAGATGCTGACAGAAGTAAAAGACTCAGGCTGATTTTTTAGTCACAAGACCCGCCAACCTGTGCTCATAGCCCTAAACTCAAAACCGAATAATTTCAATTAGGTGATATCATGTGCCACTTAGGCTCGAAAAGCGTAGGTCCCTTATTCCAATCAAAATCATAATTGTTGAGAATAAATAACCCTATCACTCACAAAAACCTGGGAATAATTCCTAGGACACAAAATTGGTGCCATTTGCGAAACAGTAGAATTATTTATAATCCACAAGAGTCAATCTTCATCTCATCATCTCGGGTTTTACATAGGTAGCTCTTATGTTTCTCCTGTCCGCAATTTTTAAATTATCCATACCATCATCTGCTCTTTTATCACGAATCATAGAGATATTGACAAATCTGTACAATCTTTGATTTTTGCGGGATTGCTGCAGACTTCTCTCCTAAGAGAGATCTTAACTTATTACAAGAATACACAACGCGAATCTCATGCTCTTATAAACCACAGTTTTTAGTTGTTTGTTTTGAAGACAGCCAGTCAGAGGATTGGTTGACATCTAGATGAAAAAATAACTAAACTTATAATGCAACAAAACCCTTATGGAAAAGAAAATATTCCAGTAATTGACAAAGATTAGAAAAACCCGAAAACAAGTACACTATTACAGCCCAGCTCCCAAGTTTGGTTTGGTGCATTAAATGTGGATTCTCTGTCTGTATGATTTGTTAGTAGTTTTGGATTTTGAGCAGTTGGTGGTACAAAGAAAAATGCAAAAAACCGTGCCTATTAAGCTAATAATGCGTAAAAACTGCTTAACAACGATGAATTTATTTAGGTTAGCAACGGAGAAGGAAACAAACAGTACTCATTAAGTGAAAGTTTCTCGGGTTTCACACCGGGTAAGATTGTTTAAATGTATCAACGTTTCGATAGTTGACTCAGCCATCGTCATCAGGATAAACATCAATAATGTTTATCCTGATGACGATGGCTGAGTCAACCATCGAAACGTTGATGCATTTAAACAATCTTACCCGGTGTGAAACCCGAGAAACTTTGACTTTATTATTCGCCGGGAAAACCTGAAATCGCTTAAATCCTTTAGTACTCGTTAAATTTTAATCAGTTACAAACCGTGTGGGCATATAAGCGTTGTTAATTTATTTTTTTTCAGGTAAATGCTGATTGTACTACGATATCTGTATTACTTTATTTTCATTTCTGTCAAATGAAAGTGGGTTATTTTTAAATTTTGGTGAAGGATCTTAGCCACATATTTAAGAAGATTTGGAACCATTTTTCACATAACTGAAGCATATGTGATGAAGTGACTCTGACATAATAGTGAATGTTTAAATGTATGCCACTACAAAACAATAAGGTTCGTGTCAAATTTCTGTAAACTCGACGTTAATATAATCAATTAAGTGTTTTGATATTGCCATACCTTTATTTGGTTTTATTGCATAAGATATACGATTAGCTAGCGTAAGTGAAATGAACCTCAACAGTTTTCGATGCATTAAAGTGTCTGGATAAATACCAAAGGTCGTAAACGTTTCAATACATTTGCGTGTGCCGCTGTCTCAATATTGGTACAAATTTCACGTCGAAAGTTTAGAAGTATTACTTATACCATTACGAATGCTATATGAATGTGCGAGAAACTGACCTCGGAGATAATTCATTACCAGTATTTGTTAATCTATGTCAAATATATAGCTACCGTACTTGCAGTTTTGGGGAAGAAAAATTTCCAGTGGGGCACCTATAACAATGCAATGTGCAAAACTCCAGCTTTGATGAAACCATGCCTGCCCACGTTGACCAACTATTAAAAGTTTTTGCAAAGTTTTTCGGAACTCCCGGGTTCACTTTTTCATAGCGAGTCTAACTTTCTCAGACAGAGACTGCCTGCAGAGCAGGCAGCAGGTCTGCTAGTCCTCTTACTTAAATAAGATTCTTAACCGAGAAAATCACAGGTACCATGTGCTTCCATGCAAACAACCTTTGCCAGACATTCAATACCCCTGTGCATTAATATCATACATTTTTACGCGCGGGCTCAATATCCATGTGATATTTTGCAGAATTAACTGCCATAAAATCTATGTTTTGAAGGAAAGAAAATTAGAGGGACTAAAATATTGATTCCATCATTCCACATCTATAATTCTTCCGTTGGATTCTTACGTTCGAAAAAAATGCAATACCCTAGGAATCGAATTTAGTACTAGTAACTCTGTGTTTTTCAATCCTAAAACCCAGAAAATCCACCTCACTTTCGGCGCTAAGTATCCGGAGGAAAATGTTTTCATTAAATAATATGAGGAAGTGACCTTAACTCAATTCCATCATTATTTAGTTTTAAGAATTACAATTGATTTTCCAGTCTCTTTTCGAATTTTCCATCGCTGGCTCAACTTTTTGGAGCAATTTAACTACCGTAATCACAGCGTGAAGGTTTCCTTAAAATTAAGGGACAGAATAAGATGAGAATCACGTTCAAGGGCGCAATCTCATCCGGATGCACAGCTTAATCGTCTCCTCCCGGCAACATGCGCGAGGGAACTCATCGCATCGCTGGCGACGCGAACGAATAAATATAAAATGAACGTGAAAACTCACTCATTGAGGAGTAATAAGGAATAGGTATCGGTAATGCAGATTGAACTTAGATTGGGAACATAGGGGTGAGAATGAAGGGAGTATCTAGGGGCGAGCTAAGAGCTAGCAAGCGGAAAGCTCAGTCATAGGAGGAAGGGAGTGAAAGATGGAGATTGTATGGAGGAGGAGGAAAATGGGACTAAGGAGGGATTCACCCCTGCTTGTATGTGCGTAGGAGGGGCGGCACGGGGTAGATTTTAGCTGTGGGGGTGGAGGCCCTTTGTGGGGCGTACGCGATGGAGATGTTGAAAAGGACAGGGCACGGGAGGGAGATGGGGTGAGGGTTTTAGGGGCGCGGCCCGCCATGTGGACGTAGCATGTGTCGCGCGTATTGGGTGGCCATCAAAGACCTCTTGCTCACAGGGTAACGGCAGACCTTTTCCATTCAAGGGACGAGGGGGAGGAGGGAGGGTCGGTAGGTCGGTCGGTGGCGGTGTCAGGGGCGCGGAAGACTGAAAGGAGATGGTGAAGGAGGGGAGGAGGAGGGGTGCAGACTCCAACCAAAAGGAGAGGTTTGCAAAGGAGGAGGAGTATAGTGAGGGGGCGTCTCGTGGAAGCACCGGGAGGTCTAGTCTGGGGGTTACGCAGGGTAGCGGGGGAGTGTGTCGCATCACACGGTTCACGTCCTTGTCCCTGGCAATGAGCAACCACTCGTCTCAAACAGCCCTTATGCCCTACCTCCCCACTCGCTCCTTAGTCCCGGCACTCTCCTTCTCTCAAAATCCCCACGCGTTCCCCGCACTTCCCATCTCCTCCCACGCACTCCTCACTTATTGCCCCTCCCAGTCCCTTCGAAGGGAGTAGGAAGCAATCCCGGCACACAGGCGAGCGTTCCGTCCTTCCCCCCGAAATTAAACTAATAAGGACTCTTTCGGGAGCAGCCAGGGCGTGAAACGGATGGGGAATTCACGCCCTCCGGAGCTTCGCTTAATTCTTTTATTTTCCGCGCGAGGGGCTCCGAAATCTTTTCCGCGTCGAAATGGCCTGCCGGAAATAATTTATGGAATCCATTGGGTTCGCACGCGTTGAAAAAAACTCAGGGGCAAGAGGAAAGGTGTCCCACCACTTTCCCGTCATGGTTTGCTCAGCGCTCATATCGTGACGTGCCCGGGATATGCGGAGCCCACCCCTTTTAGTATGATCAGTTACGACCATCAACTAACCTCACGCGAGGATCGCTATCTGCCTTTTCAGGCGTGTAAGATAAATGATTATACGTCAAATGATAAGCAATATCAGGCACTATTTGCAAGTTGGAAATCGCCTTTTCGGCGAGAAACGGGCTTTTGCATTCGATGGTTGAAAAACATTATCCCCTAATGAATTTGCACTGTATAAAATCAGATACCCAAGATGACAACGCACATTGCCATGCTAGTTTCATTTTACTTTCATTGAACTAGGAACAACACACCTGAAATGTATTATTCCCGATCAAGTAAAAATAATATAACTCTCTAAAGCAGGTGTGTACGTAGCCATACCAACCCCTGTACGTAAGTGGTACATCAAGGATGGATGTGTAATATATAATCTCAACCCAGAAGTTATAGTTTCCGTAATAAGTCAAATGTTTACTTGTAAAAATATACACAAATCAAATATAGATATATCGTCACGAAACGATAAATTCATCTCCTGAACCCACGTAATAAAGTGCTAAGGAAAAAATAAATTTAGCATATTTTGACTTCCATTTATCTTTTTCATAGGGTAGGTACTCCCATGAAAATGTTTGTTCTCGGACCGCAAAGCTGCATGGAAAGCCATCTTATGAGAACAGCGTTTAGCTGACTGTAAAAAAATCATAAAAGCAAATATCTAATCACGTAGGCCATTTTATGAGTATAAAATGGCATCACAATTCATTTTTGGAGTGCAAACTTTTTAAAATATTTCAAGACGCTAAATTAGGACTAATCATTGATATAACCGGATGATATACAGAGATAAGTGACGAAAAACAGAAGCTCTGTAGTTAAAATGACAAAATGACAAAGTAGATAAAAGTATCCAGGAAACTTCGGAGTGCATATGAAACCAAGAGAACCAAAGTTTAATGCTATACGTATTCAAGATGAAATCCACACAGTATGGGAAGTCAATATAGTGTATATAGAATCACGAATTCAATGTTGAATAGGTTATGGCAATATCTAATGATGAAATTCGGATTGCAATATTGAAGAAGGATCAGATCATCAGCACGAAGGAAAAATTGAGGAGTCATTCTAAATTATGAAACAAATGTGTAAAACGCTATTAGCAAGGAAGAGAAAATCAAATTTACCCTCTAGGGAAATATATTCAATCCCACGACAATTCAATTCGCAAATCAAGCTCAGGGCTGAAAGTATTTCCTTCGTAGGAATAAAAATGAACTGGATGATCACTGTTTGAGTAGGTGCCCTGAATATGTATGAGCAGGGGCGCGGAATTTCCATTTAATGAAGCTTTATAGCACCCCATTGTCCTCCACGTACGATTACATTTAGTTTCTAAAATGCACTCCTCCTAAAGTTAATCTCTCCGGCTCATACAATAAATTACTTATTTAATCTTTTCAAAAAGGCCCGTCACCGATTACCTCAAAGGGGTAAATTTTTTACCTCGCGTCTCTTTCCATAGAATGGCCCTTGCTCGGCAAAATCCACCTTTATTCTTGCAGCTCTATTCTTTTCCTCGTCGACCTCTCTCTCAATGCTCACCCTCTCCCTTGCTCCCTCCTGTTTCACCCCCGCCATACGGTTCCCCCCTCTACTTCCATTTCACCTTCCCCGACCCCCTCTATAGGTGCCAGCTCTCTCAAAACGAGGAGAACCGGAGAGCATTAGGGAGGGTGGGGAGGCGAAAGAGTGAAAGAGGGACCGAAAGAGGCAGGGGCGGCGTAGGTGGATGGAATTGGATGAGCCACCGGCGTGGATGCAACCTTTTAGCTCTGAAAAATGTGTGTTTCGGTCGTGGCCGGGGAAACGGGGAATCTAATTTGTATTAAGGGCTCGCTAAAGAGCAGAAATTTCGACTGCGGCAGTCCTTTCGGATTTTAAAGGGCCCGCGCGTAAGAAATAAAATTATTTTACTGCACCGCGTAACTCAAGTCTTGTCCTGAGAGTGTTGACAAGGCCCAGTTAATGTTCTCGAAACTCAGGAAAAGTTGGACGGAAAGGTGATATGCGTGAAAATGAATCTTTTAACCCTTTGACTAATGATCAATGGAGTACTACGAACACCACTTATGATTTTATCGCACAATCATTTTTTGAAATTACCCAATGACACACCATTTGGCATGAATAAATGCGTATTATTTACAGTCATTAACTCAAAATATGATAATAAAGGAAGACATACACACGATGGAAGACAAGTCCTGATATACATTTTGTTTACCGCTGACTTAAAAATATGAGTTGTTAGACACGAATTCAAGGTCAACCAAAGCAAACAAATTCAAATCTTAGTAAAAATACGGAATATAACCTCAGGAAATTGAAATTATGTTTAAAACAATATGGTTTTAAGAACAAGAGGGTTAAGGGTTTTACATGGAAAAGCTTGAGATAATTCGAACTGAAATAATAATTGATGAGTTTGAGCACAATCACCTCTCAAAACTGAACTTGTTTTATTTAAATTTTATTTCCCCATTGATAATTCTGGTGTTCTATGCCAGAGTAATGACATTAATACTTATCAGTTCATGCTCATGAATTGATTTGTCATGTCATTCATTTCTTACGTTCGCATAAAATTCTTAGCCCAAACTTAAATGCATGAAAAAAATATTTTCAATCGGATTCTACTAAATAATTTTGAAATTGTATTTTCCACTCCTATCCTCATTCGCGCAACTAAAATTAGACTTAATCTTGAAATATTTAAATAGAGCTAATCAAGCTACAATTCCCGTCTCTAAGGCATTTCGATCCATGAAAACATATAATACAAGGTCGAGAATAGTTGAAATTCCTCCTCAGGTGATGAGATTCCTTGGATAATAAATTACCGTTTTTAACGTGGTGCGGAATTCTATCAACCACCGCCATCCGTAACGGTATATTTTGACTTCACTGGGACCCAAAGGAATTCGAAGCGAAGGGCGTACCCGTGACTCGAAGAGCATGGAAGCACACTGCATAGAAGGGTTAACTAAAAGGGGTGAGTCCCCGGGAAGAGAGGGTCTAAAGCATTCCTGAATGCGGTGAGGAGTCTCCACTCTCTTGAGCAGCGGCGGGGACACTAAGCTCACGGGCGGGGAGGTTAAAAGGTAGGTAATACTATTCTTGGTGAGGGATCTGGTGACGAGTAGGTGGACAAAAGGAGGGAGCCATTCATCGCTCACGGGGAGTTGAGGGGCTTTTACCGTCTTTGAAAGCCCTCCTACCACCCTACGGTGGCGTCTGGCAGGGAAGGACATTATTAGGAGTTCTAAGTCACATCGCCTAGCCATCGCCCTGGTGAGCACTGACTTGTGATGAAACGATAAAGACGCGAAGAAGGATGGAGACGAAGGGCGGTAACCATGGAAGAAGGACCAGTAACAGACACGGTGTGGGAGAACCGTGGTTGGTGAGATACGGACGGTGGCTGGAGAGGTCTTTGCGCTTTCTTTCCTTCCTTTCTCTCCCCCATCTTTCTCGCTCTCCTTCTCCCTCCTCGTCTCTCCCATTCACCCGGTGATATTGGACTCTAAGGTGTCGATAAATCACGATGAGTAGCTCTCTCAAAAAAGTCCATCCCCGAGTAATTACGGTCTTATCGTACCCGACCTCCTCTTACAATAGATTCTCGATCCGGATCGTGTCAGAAGAATAGAAAATCTCGGGCTCAAACATATTCATCGTACGATCTCTGGTTATTCTTTTCCATGCGCGGCGCGGAAAAGAGTGAAAAATTGTAACTCGTGTCTTAATGTAAAGCCGGGGTGACATAACGACCGAAGACTTCTTTCAATTGGCAAAAAAAAAATTGACTGCCAAAAGATATTTGATTACTGCGTTCAAACAGGTTAACTTATCATAAAGTTGTGACAAAAATAAATAAAGCAACGACGTCAAAAGGTTTAACTAAATGAACAAATTATTAAATATTATCACCTAAAATAATTAACCTAATTATCCCTTCTATTGGTAAATGAAAGATACTACCCATTACTGAAAGATAAAATTTAAAAATAGTGAATTTATTTACATAACAAATATTTGAGGTTAATTTAAAGGTATAATTTTAATAGAATCATCAATATATATCGACAATCAGCAGCTAACAGTGGATATTAGAATAAAACTGAAGTAAAACATTTCTCAATAAATTAACTCCAAAATACATTTCAGCCCTTTTTTCCTCCATATTTGATGGCCTGCGCAAGTTTCCTCGGATGAGGGGCCTACTAAAAATAAATTAGGAGGGAATTCATCTGTAAGTTTTAATATTACGTTGCGTACGTTCTGAGCCTAATAATTTTTATGCATCACAAATTTTAAAGTGAAGCAGAAATAATCAACTTTTAAAAGAAAACATGACGATATTACTCGAGGATTAATAACGATATTATCGTGCATATCTCTTCAGCTCGGAGAATTTAAGAATAATAATGAACTCCCTTCCAGTTTTACTCCTCTAAACATTCTAGTTTTTGACCTATGGAATTTTTATCTCGATTACAGGCTAAGCTTGAATCCTAGACATTTAAAATGTAAAAATCCGTTGACCCATAAACTCTTCATTTAATCATGAAAAGAGAAATGTTGCAAGAAAAACCAGGGGATTTTGAGGAGAATGTCGGTTACTTCCTGCATATTTTAGAGGAAACTGCGTCCGGAAAGGGGGAGAGTCGTCTAAGCAATTTAAAGACGCGCTAAAAATATATTTGAACGATGTATTCACTGCATTACTCGCCTCCATTCCATCTCCACGTGCATTTACATTTCGGTACGGACGCACCCAGTGCCGAGATAAGGATTGAGAGTAAAAGTGGGGAGGAGGAGAGGGAGGACACGAGGACAAAAAATAGAAAGGGGGGAGGGAGAGGAGAGACGAGAAACCGCGTCGTGTTTGCACTCACTTTTCGACATTCGCTCCAGGACGAGGAGACATTCCTCTTGCGAGCCCTCGAACCGAGTTATTATTCGAGCAGAGCGTGTGAGAGATGGAGGCGGAAAGAAGTAGCGTCACGAATGTGTAAGGGGAGCAAGAAGAGGACGGAGGACCCCGGAGGAGAGGGAAAAAGAGTGAAATATCCAGAGCCCTCGCAGTTGCAAATGGATTACCAGTGGAGGTGAGGCATCGAGGGAGAGCGGAGAGGCTGCGAGCTCCATTACGAAAGATAGTCGAGAGGAGGGTAGGAGGGTGGACGGAAGGAAGGTGGTGGTGGTGGTTTGGAGGAGAGAGGAGAGGTGAGGAAAGGCGAGTGGATTTTGAAGGGGAGTCGAAAGAAGAAGGATATAGTGTGCGCATGGGGGAGGAAGAGGAAAAGTGGGGAGGACCCATCCCCCGCACTCCCACCCTCCGCAGCTAACCATTCCCTTTATTTACAGGTCCCACCCACCCAAGTATACCCTCTGAAAAGACACCATCCCTCCCCCGCGGACCGACCCAAGCCGAGCCTAAAGGTCCCCGACGTCAGGAACAGCCACGCTCTCCGAAGACTCACGTCTTCTCCATTAAAGTAACCCCTTCCAACCTCCTCAACCCCCTCGACACACCTAAATCCTCCACCCTGCAGAGGGGAGGGAAGGACTCTTCCTTCAGCCCATGCCCTACACCATTCCCCCCACCGACCAAGAACCGCCCCCTCCAGTTCGCTTCATTCTTCACCGGGGTGACACGGTTGGGCCAACACGTGCCCCAGGAATAATGGCCGCAGCCCTGAGGGGACGTTGTGTAGGTGGCCGGGAGGGGTTGAAAATCGGAAGGGAAGATTGCAGGGTGTACGGGGGTTGGGTGTGATTCATGTCCGGGGTCGGAAAGCGATGTGCGCGTGGAAGGAGAGCGCTAAACAAATGAAAGGGACGACGCGGGATGAGTGAGAGAGTGCCACGATGAGCGCGGTGAGGGGAAAAGGTTGGCTCGTGAAGTGAAATTGGGTTTGAGTGCGGAGACGGGAGGGTTTTCGCACTCTTCACGGAAATGAGCCACCAGAACTTTCACAGAAGCTCAAGCTTTATCTTAAGCGAATTAGACGATTCATGAGTTGTAACCTTGACACATACTGAAGCTTAAATGCAGACATGTGTTGTAGTGCCATGACTTTAGATTGTGGAGCATCGATATAGATTGCCGATTCCTAGCTAAATCATTTCGGTGATTAATAAGATGAATGTCAATTTCTTTAATACTTACATTCTTAATAAAAATGGTTCAAAGGTGTTCAAAACATATCTAACAAAAAACAGACGCAGAACGCAGGTCATCATCAGCAACCACCAATCCAAAATTTGCCTCTCTTTGGCTTTCGAACACATTATTTTTTTCAGCTGAACACCTTGGTACTTCACAATGCCTTATTCAAACATTCTTCAAAATTTTCTTTACTTCTTCAATTCTTGGTCTCCCTAGGTAATTCGTCCAATTCATTTTTAGTCCTATAAAATTAATTAGCCTTTTCTTCTTCGTAGAGTTTTCATGAAGCATTTTTTCTCCCTGGCTCGTCAATGGATATCTTCATTGGTGATTCTCACTGTCCATTTAAACTTGATCATTTTAATACAGCGCCACATTTTCCTTGCATCCAGCTTCCTCTGTACTTCTGCTGATACCGTTCATGCTCAACGGCCATAATAAAGTATGCTGCATTTATATTAGTGAAGCAATTAAAGTTTTGTAGAAGAAACAAAGTTCATTTTAATGGTGGATACGACTTCCATATTAAGATAGAGTAATGCTTCGCTGTAATGCCTAATATGGAATCATTCAATTTATAAAAATGTTGAGTAAAGGACTGAACTGTGATAATACGCATAAGAGCTCACAAAAATATCGCGCTGCCACTTTCTGAGCCTGAGGCAGATATTAAATATTTACTTACTTCACCATGTTACCTCCTGTGGAATATTATCAATTATCAGTAGTAATATTATTCTCGGCTATAGTAACGTGGCAATACGTCTCGGCAGCACAATAAGAACACGCAAATTCAAGTCTATGAAGTTTTTACCGAGCAAATGAAATACCCGCATCACTGAAGCGGAAGGCATTTAAAGATAAATGCGGAAGAAAGGACTAGAAATGAGGCTAGGAAGAGTACACGCTCCTCAATATACCTATTATTCACTCTTACCCGAAATAAGCCTAAAATAATTTTGGTGACATCCCATACATGCTACTAAAAGACTACATATGCATAAGGTAAACAGTGTTTTGACTGAGTGAGGACGATGGCGTGTATATCCTTGGGTTGCAACGTGCGACTTTTTTTATAGAAAAGTAAACGCAACCGTTCCGAGGATGTAGATAGAAAAATGGGCTGCACTTGAATTCAAAGAATTGTCGCGAATGATACCTCTATGTTGATCATATAGGGTACGTAATAAGATATTACTCATCCCTCAAAATTAAATGGGACGCTCAAATTGCCCCAACTAATAAAATGAGTTACATGGGAGTTTAAGGATGGCATCATCTTTCAGTTACTAGATAAAGATTTACTTTAGAAAAGGATGCCTCCATTTTGAAGAGAGAGAGAGACATGTACGAAGCATATTTTCCTGGGTAAAGAGATCTTTCAAAAGCTCCAAGTAGCTGAGGTAAATGGACGTTTGTTCCAATTCTAAGTATTCCCTCGTGAATGCAGTCATCTGGAAAAACAGCATGGCTTCTTACATGCCTCGACAAGAATTGGTGTAAGCCTGGAAAGAGAAGGGCCAAGGCGGACGTGGCGGACGCAGAAATGATCAAATCTGTGAACCCGCTCCCTCTGAAGGAGGAATTATGAGAACTCTCGTAAATGTCACTGCGAATCGAAGAAGCTTCATTCACACCGTTCCATTCCAAAGGACACGGATTCCACAAAGAAATAATGTTCAAAGGCGATCCTAACATTACATGCATAATGCAAAACGGTACTATTCAGTCGATGGGTTCTCTGGTTCCATCTAGATGTATGGAAAGCAACAAGTTCATTCTGAAACTAAACCCGGGACTTGCAATATTTCACGCATAAAATTTTATCATAGCTTCGATAGTGGATGCAAATTCTCACAATTATGGTTTTATTTATCTTATCAAAATTTTCAAAGTGGATGCTGAAGCTGCTATTGTCAGGGTAGTCGAAAGTTGGAGCAAATGACAATAAAGATAGAAGCTATTTCTCTATATTGTCTATTGAGAATCAGCCGGAAGAGATCAAACAGTTAAACATTTTTTTCCTCATCATTACAAAGGAATCAACTACCACTCTATTTCATAAATGCAGATTTATATTACCACGTAACGGGAGAAAAATCGTAGCTTGATTTTTGTTTCATCCGGAATATAAGAACAAATACTCGTTTAATTTTGTAACTGTAAAGAACCAGATTTTTAAAACATTACCACATCATGTCTGCAAGAGTAACGTTGACGACCACCCAGTCGCCTCAATGAAAAAATTTCGTGTGTGGAATGCGATAAATACCGAGTAGAGTCTGAATGAATGAGCGTGTTACCTCAAGTTTTATGACAAGAGAGTAGGTCCTCTCTATTGTTCTTTTAGAAGAAACCGATTTTCAAATCGCTGTCTTTCCACCACAGCTCTCAGCAGAAGTTGGAATGCTGCGACCGATAAGGCGCTGATTAATCCTTTGATGAATTGGTGCCAAAGACGGAAGCATAAGAATAGCCTAAAATCGCAGTCTAGCCCTTCAAGGGAGGCACACCAAGATATACGGGGAATGACTATTAGGAAAGCAAGCTATGATATGGAGCTCAGTGCATCAAAATAGGTACTACTTGTGCAGTAATCTACCTTTCACTCACATACCAAAGTTTTATCCTTTCAAAATAAAATTCTTTCGGTAGAAAGGAAGAAGGAAAGGGAAATGGATCCATCAAACACATGAACTATCCAAAATAAATCTAGTCGAAGGCATAAATAGGAATGGTAAAAAAGTTGGGAATTTTGAGTCATAATTCACAAAAATTAGTAATAACGAGGCACTAATCACTCGGATAGCCTCAATAGGATTACTGAAGGGCTTTAACAAAACTTTCTATATATGATGAAAGGGATTGAAAATGTTTTTCAATCCGATAAGTATGACTGATTCTGTATCTGGCTGTTTTGCTTTATTCCATCAATAAAATATTCCCTCAAATGGTGCATAAATAAACGACCACATTGAGAAACTTGAACAAAAGGTCTAAGAAGGTTTCTGAATTATAAAATGGCAAATTTTGGGGTTGTTTTTACCCCAATATTGTTAACATTCACCCCCATAAGAAAAGCATTTAATTCGGTGCAGGTTTTTCTTTAATTGCTTTTTTAAATTATTTGCACTCAAGATATTGGATGGAAATTTGGATCATAGAATGCATAACAGAATGCAGTATTTAATGCTTTCATTCCATTTTCTTATACGTTTCGTTTTTGTCCAAGTATTTCGTTTTTATCTCGAAATTCATCAATTTTTCTTCCTTTTCAAAAATATAAACTTCCTTGGCAACCAGGCGTGAATATCCATTTAATAGCGATTTCATGAATGGCTATTCACTCCCGCTGCATTTAAAGGCCAAGTTCAGTGACTAATTTGATAGTTGCAGCCAAACGAATACAGTTCCCTGTTCGTCTTGCCTTCTCAATGGCTATCAACAAGGCACTAGGTCAATCGCTTCAAGTGTGTGGATTAAATTTGGAAAATCCATGCTTTTTTCACGGTCAATTTTATGTTGTATGATCACGAGTGGTACAGACCAATAATACCAAATTCAACACCAGCTGTTCGATCTCAACGCTTGCCTCAAAGCGTCGCATCTTTGGCGACATATGCAGAAACAGACGTTAACGATCAATATGCACGTAAATCTGCAGCGCTATGTGTCAACCATATTTTCAAAACCGCTATTGGACATTGGTAATGTAAAACTACCAGTTGATCCCGACACAAAATATATTTCAATTCTATTGTACTTTTGTGTCATTGTTCCATCGGTCGAACAATTAATTCAGAAATTTTTCCGCAAATTGTCACCAATTACAAAAATCACCAATGGCTTTGCGAACATGTTATTTTGGCAGCAAAAAACACCGACGTCAATATAATCAACTAGGTACGCCATCCACGAAAAAATTTCGGGCGAGTCTGTCACCTACAAATCGAATGACAGCGTCATGAATGCGGACGAGATTTTTAATTATCCAATTGAGTTTTTAAATTCATTGGATCTTTCTGGTGTACCACCGCACAAATTGTTACTCAAAATCGGTGCACTAATAATTCTTTTGCGCGACGTTAATGCATCACGATTGTGCAATGGAACCAGACTCACTGTAAAACAAATGTTGCCAAACGTCATCGAAGCGACAATTCTGAATGGCAAATCAAAAGGAGAATATGTGCTTCTTCCACGTATTCCCATCATTTTCACCGACATGCCATTTTATTTCAAACGACTGCAGTTCCCCGTTCTCCTTGCCTTCTCAATGACAATCAACAAGGCTAAGGGAAATCGCTTCAAATGTGTGGATTAAACCAAAAAAATCCATGCTGTGGATTAAACCTGGAAAATCCATGATTTTCACATGCTCACGAGTAGGACAGCCGAAAAATTTGTTAATGCAAGAATAAACTTACTAAAGTAAGCTTTGGAAGCAAGCAGCGAAGCAGATCGTTTACGAGTTGCTTAATCACGTGCATCAGAATTCTATCAGTGAGACATAATATTGCATGCATCAGATTAATATCAGTGAGAAAATATTTGTGTTAAAAGTTACATATTTTATTTGTACGTAGAATAAGATTTGGTGCAGCGGTCTCTATTTTTGCTTCTTTAATTGCTTACACTCATGATATGTAAAACTTAAAGAACAAGGTTTCGAATTCTTGCATTCGAAATTTTCGTATACGCTTCGCTTTTTCCTAAAATTGGGTTAATAAGCTCGAAAATCTTAAATTTTGTGCACTTCATCAACAAAAAAATATTTTATTTACTTAGAAACCGCAGCATCGGCATGGTATAGAAACTCATGCCATTATTTGTGCTTTACGAATTCCTGTGTTAGTACGAGGAATTCATTGGACTAGGTTTCAAATTCGCTTAGGGACAGATTTGTACCCAGAAGAGATCTGTGGGCCAAGCCATGAAAAGTATGGAAATCAAATTGAAATTCATAATAGAGTACCTATTTTATTTTTCGAATAAACAAAAAGTCACTGTCCTTAATTTATTTTGTACATGTCTGCTTTGCATATGTGTGTCTACTTAGAAAGAAAAAGAAGAATGTGGAATAACTAAGTTATACTATTCATTTACAAAGAAAAAGAGGCATTGCAACGCATGCAGGGCACAGCTATATAGTTATAAAATTATTTACCATAGCTAAAATAGAGTAATTGGGTGGTTTAAGACGATAGTTTTTTAATTGCAATCATTTGATAATTATAATATACAGAAGTAGGAAAGAGTGAGAGATAAAAGAACTTTATGTGCCTAAATATTGAAAACTTGCCTTCACAGTGGAAAAAAACGAAGATTAAGTGAGGTGCACAAATATAGACATGGGAATTAAAATTGTACTAAAAATTTAGATTATAATTCAAAATAAAAATTTTGATATTTCCACGAGGTAGCCCAAGAAAGTATCGCGGCTACGCATATATGTTGTAGGTATTATGATTTATATCCATAAATGGATAAAAACCGATGAAATCACAAGTATAAAAAGTGATTGATATAGAAAATCATCTAAATGGCTCTAAAGACATAATCCAGATTAAAAATTCATGTTATCGCCAGACAACCGAAATATTCATAGTGTTATCGGGCCGACTGTTATGTAAGTAATCCTTAACGAGATGCAGGTACTTGAGAAATACTTATGGCTACGGATTGTAAATTCGAGGTAGTCACATTCGAGGTGTAGCGTAATCTAGATTAACATGTGAGAAGCTTTTATGAAAATTAGAGTATGCAAAATCACCATCGCCTAAGAATTTACTCATTATATTCAAATTATTTCCCGAAACAGATTATTACTTCATTTGACTAAGGTGCTTGCATTGTTTGGTTATGACTTACGTAGATATATCGTACGTAATACTTGGAATCGATATCCATGAAACCAATCCTAAAAAAAAATCTAAGGAACATAAATTCTCTTCTCATACGAGGAAATCATAGCAAAAACCATTGGCAAAAAAACTCACCTAATTAGCGGAAAGCTACACATTACCGAAGTGAGCGGGTAAGCTCTCCCTTTCCCAGCCGGTGAAATACGCACGCAAGAGACAATCTCATTAGGTTAATCTACAAGGGGAAGGACAGCCTTAAATCAGATGGCTGATACACAAACACACACAAGCACGCACTTGATACGCGCACACACATGCTTGGGGAGAAAGACCCGCTCCTTCCTTCCCAAGGATATAAGGCGACCTTTCCTTCCTGCCTTGCCACCACACCACTCGGCTGATAGAAATAAAAAAAAATCGGGTCGGAAGGGGCCTCATGGGTGCACCCGCAAGAAATGCTTTTTGCTCCCGTGGTCGCACGCACATCCCACACACACGTAAATACGAGCTCATATTCAGGAGGAGAGAGGCGCGGGATGGGGATTTACCGGCGTACGAGCGGGAAGAAAAGCGAGAGGAGAAAGAGGTGGAAAAAGGAAGGACATGGGGAGGCAGAGGAGGAGGAGGAGGAGATGTAGCTGGTGGTGGTGGTGGCGGGAAAATTGTGTTTGGTTGCCGGGGACTGGAGTGCGGAAAACCCAATTGGCGCTGCGAAATCCGAACCTAAGGGGTAAGAGTTTAATCTCACGCGTCGTTGCTCTGAGAGCTACGCGCTCTCCAACGCAGCCGTTCCTCCGAAAAGCCCGACTACGCTCTCTCTCGAGTCTCGCTAATTTCTCCCAGAGCCCATACCCTCTTCCCTGCCGTAATCACCTCTTCCCTTTTTTTTCCTCCGTGACGCTCGTGGATGAATTTTGTACACTCCGTCGTATGCTACTCCGCCAACGGCGATGGCCTCTCTAAAACCGATCAAATCGGAAATGAGTATATTTGGTCCCTTTTGTCCTCCCTGTTTTTTGAAACTCTAATGTACACTGTGAACGAAAGTTTCACGCTCAAAGATGCATTAAGGAAGCAGCAAAAGAGGTATTAAATGTAAGGCACATTGAAAATTTTATTTCTAAATCCCTAGGAAATGGTCGAAGCCAAATGACCTTATTTCTAATCGTTCCTCAGGAATAATTGATATTTGAGCTGACTTCAGTTCATTTACAAATCCCCTCAATGATTTTGGCGATTAACACCGTTATATTTCTCTCTGTAACGATTAAATTGCCGAGAGACTGAGAGTTAGAGGGAGACATATTCATCGCTTTCTCTAATGAAAATAAAAATGTACCATAAACTTACTTATATCGCAAAAATCACATCATTAGAATATTTGAGATATTCTACATGGATTACGGTTTTTTTCCCTCAAATATTTTTCTTTGACCGGATACTATCGGCTTATGTCTATCACATGCCTATATGTTGTAATAAATAATTGTCAAGTTAATGATTGAATAAATAATCTATCAATAATTAAGGTTTAAAAAATACGTGAGTTCACATTGTACCTTTTAAGGAACAAAACCAATTGATGTTCAGTAAGCAATGAGAAGTCCGCGCCACCACAGGAGTGCACTACAACTGGTCATTTAAGTCTTCATTAGGTACACTCACAATCTGCTATGGTCGTTCATTCATAATCAACTAACAACGTATTTTTTTATTAAATATTACACTAGAAAGCAATTTAGGGTAGGGGAATAGTGCGAAACAAAGAGTGGAGCTAGAAAGACAATGAAGAGAATTTGCCGGACGCCACGTCTTTTTTAATCGCACACAACGGTGGATGTTTTGAGATGGTTTTTTAATGTGCCCTATCAGCGCCAATTGATGTGAATAAAATGTTTTACGACAGATATTAGTTGACAAATAACTTTTTCTTTTATAAAGAATACATTTGTGATTTTAATTATTTTGAACTGCTTTTTGAATGAATAATAGCCAAAAATATTATGTAGTGATTCCAACAAATTCCAGTCCACATTGAGCAATAGAGAAATGAAAAAGAGAAAATTTGCTTTTGGAATAAGTAAATAAATTGTTAAAAGGTTGTGCATTGACCTATATTTTGTAATCAAGATCACTTCTGATCAATTCTGCACGTGAAACAATACTTCGTGATGTGCAGAGACATACTCTGCAAAGGAATTGAATCAAAAGACGCCTTTTGAAATTTGTTTTAAAAAATTGAAAGGTATGGAAACGGAAAACGTTTAGTAGTATTTTAAACAAATGAAGTAAATACATGCAAATCAAATAAATCAATGAAGAATGATTGATTAAAGGCAATAAAAAGAAAAATTATGGCGAATAATAGGAATAACTGTTCGCCTAAGGAGGTACTGAATGCGATATTCCTCGAAAAATGAGGGATTACATTATATCCACTAAACTCTAAATAATCTATCAATAAATATCCGATAAAAATTGAGGCAAGAAAAAGAGTCAGGGGTGAAGAAGAGTCTTCCAACTGAGTAGGGAAGCCTTTTGAGGCTTTGAAATTTGGCTAAATTAAACAAAACACAATAATCTGGGGAGAAAGAATCTTATTTCTATCCTTAAGAACACATGAAAAGTGATTCGAATGGAACGTGGGTATGTATGCTGTGAATAGGATAGCCGTCATAGTGATCAATCCTGAAAATACCCTACCTAACCCCGAGGAGAAGATAATCAGTTGCGCAAGGTCATTCTGCCATAACATGAAATAGTAAACCCACCATCATTTATTCAAATTACAATAGAAAGATAAACATTTACTCTTCCCGGTCACTCACATTTGCCATCGGCCTAGGGATTTGAGTCGGAGGACAACTTTTAAAGGCAACGTAAATTAACCATCCACAAATGTTTTGGCGACAGCACTCCACTCATTTATCTCCACATTTAGCCTCTTAATTTGGTCGTAGCTTCTTTGCAGTGTACATAAAATTCATTTGTAATACTTTCACCATGGCACCAGCTTTACCTAATCTATTCATCTGCAATCCTATATCTATAGTAGAGTTTTTAGGATGATTTTTTTATTTCAACTTCTCCTCGAGATACTACTTTAATGGGACATTTTATAACTGTTAAGCCTTGATAATTCTTCTTAGCGCGCTATTTTCTTTGTATCTATTTCGTTTAAATACAACCTTTTTTAGTTTATTTGCTCGCCGGTTGGCAATGTACGTGACCACTTAAGTAATATACCAAATGCAGACTCAATTCAAGTAGGTGGATTATTTGGAGGAGGCGACCGACAGCTGAGGACATGTACGTTATTGAGGACATGTGGAAAACTTGGTAACGAAATTTTTACCTTGAGAATGGAGGAAGGATGGAGAAAAACCCGCAGCATCGCCATTACTCCAATCTTAAGGAAACACGCTGGGGGACCCCAGTTTAACGTCCCATTCGACAGATGAAGTACTACACCTGAAGGGCTCTCAACATGTAACAAGAGTAGGGATCGGGATAGCAGTGAAAAATACCTCCCACTGACGTAATTCGACCTCGGAACGTCGCGGTCGTAAGACAGTCGTAACCATATACACCTAACCAAATCATTTCCTCAATTTCAGTAGCAGTCCAAAGCCAACAAGTGATAATTCAACATAACAAGTGAAAATGGGAGGTAACGCAAAAACAGCCAATCGCTGGGACAGGCCAAGATTCCCACAAGCAATTAAAATGATTTACCTCGACGGGCAGGAACTATGATTTTCCTTGAATATGTGCTAGCCTGCTACTTTAAGTGAGGAGTAACGCTTCCACCATTGGTACCGTAGACACAAATACATTCAAAAGTAGAATGTATTACCCCTTCAGCAAGTTCTGTTCCCTCTATCTCTTGGGAACCATTACCAATGAGAGATTCAGATTCGGATAAAATAATTCAACTGTGACGAGGTCGACAAATGCCGTGAACACGATTTGACTCCATTTCCAAGCAGCCCTGAACCGGATTCAATATCAAATGCCCCGGGGGTGGAAAGCTAAGTGGAGAGAAGGACTGGTGGAAGAAGAGAAAGGGAACCGTATCCACTCGGTCGTGGGGACCGCAGCAAAGTCGCCCGCTTCTATCCTTTCCGTCCTTAAGAGCCGACTCGGTTAAGGAGAAGGAAAACGAGAGAAAGAGTTCCCTGGAGAAAGGAAACGGTGTATGTAAAGCACCCGACGAACCCTTTCTGTCTTAGCCAGTCGAGGAGGCGGGAGGGAGACAGGAAAGGACGAGAAATTACGAACATGGCCGTCCGGATGGGAATGTGCGATAAGAAAGAGGTATGGATGGACGGGGAGGGGAAGGTTGGAAAGGGGGAAGAGTATAAATACATATGCAAGGGTTTGGTGTTGGGTAGGAGGGTGGATGGGGGAGGGGGAGAGGCACATTCCAAAGGATGAGAGAAAGAGCAATTTCAGGGCGCGAGGAATGGAGTAGTGAATTGAATCGTCCCAGCGCCTTCTTTAATCATGTAATTGGTGCCGGAGTCCCAACCGAACCTTCTACCTCCTCTCCAACGTTTCCCGGTCTACCTCCCTGCCTACCTCCAATGTTCAAACCCAACCTCTCCCCCTCACCCTCCCGCACCGCAACCACCCACGTCCCGCCCCCACCCTTCCTGCGAGCGAACCTTTCCAATCCCATCTGCCTCGCTCTCTCCTCCACGCTTTCCCATCTCTTCCAGTCAGGCCCCACCCCCCCAAGGTGAATGAGTGTCACAAGGCTGGCCCTTAAGAGAGGGAAGGAGCTCGACTGGAGAAGGAACAGCTAACTCCATCCTCCAGTTTTTTACGGTCGCGACCTCCATTCAACCCCCTCCCCTTTCCTGTCTTTTTTCCGTTTTACGCTGTATTTATGCGCGACGACGGTGGATTGGGAGGGGAGAGAGGGCGCGGATCCCCGGCTGCTTGGGTAGTTTCTCGATCCCAATATCTCCCGATTAAAAAAGGAAACCAGAAGACTGTTGATTTCCCGTCGCAATCAAGCGGGTGTGCAATTCCGTTTCAGGTTGCTCAAGTGGAGCAATTCGTTGATCAGTCTCCGGGCGTAAAGGTCCATTTGTCACCTTTCCTCACGATGAAAAAGTTAAATCTATAAAATATCTTGTTGAATGGTGAACTAATATTTTTTTACAAGCATAGGATCGACCATCTTTTTCGCGCGTAATCAATTACGTGTTTGAAACTACCTAAAATAGCCTGGAACACAATGGTAGCTTTATTTATTTATTTATAAAAATTCTCCACACACACAGCATGCTTGCCAATTTACAGTGGCACAATGTAACAAAAAAAAACAAGAAAAATATATACGAATGCATTCAAACAAAAACAAAGAGCTCAGTAACAATGTATTAAAATAAACACATAAAAAGAAAGAAGCACTTAAAAATTGCCAGTGATATACGAAAGAGCACGGCTGTTAAAGGCGTAGGAATAAAGTGAAAACGGGTCAATATTTTCTGGAATAGAGTTTATCAGGGAATAGAGGCGGAAGAGGAGGGAGCGCTTGGTCAAGGATAATCTGGGAAAGGGCATGTGGAGTAACGAATGTGTGCGAGTAGGTCTACATGGAACTTTAATGTTGATACTGCCAATCAGTTCTGGACAGTCAATGGCAGAGTTGAGGATGCTGTGGATGAGTTTCAGGTTAGATTTGAGAAATTGTTTAGGGGGATTAAGAATAGATAGTGTAGGCATTATAGTTTCTGTTGGAATATTTCGAAAATGAGATACTCTGTATTTAACTATCTTGCAGAAGAAATAAGTAACAGGATGAAGGCTTTGAATGTTAGAAGGATCTGATATGGACCAGATGGGGGAGCAATACGTAATTATTGGGATGACAATAGTCGAAAAATATTACAGTAAGCCTAGTGGATCTGCAATTTGTGTGAAGCGGTAGAGGAGGCCAAGCAGAGACATTGCTTTATTTTTAACTGCAAGGATATGGTCAGAGTAGTTGAGTTTGTGGTCCATAAAAACGCCGAGGTCTTTAATAGAGGAGACGCGAATGAGATTTAGTGATTTTATATAGTAACTGAAATCAATGGGGTTTTTTTTGGGAAATAGATATAAAATTACATTTTATTGGGTTTAATTTGAGTTTCCAGGTATTTCACCACCCTGAGACCGTGTTTAAGGCATCCTGAAGATCACAACAGTCCGTGAAATTGTGGATTTGGTTACAAATTTTTAATTATCTGCGTTAAGAAGGGTATGAGCTTGTGAGGAGGGAACTAGGGAGGCCAGATCATCTATGAAAAGATTAAAAAGATATGGTCCGAGAACACTTCCCTGGGGAACCCCAGACGTTATAGGTGACCAGTGGGATGAGGAGCCGGTAAGTATTACCCGCTGGGATCTGTTGCTGGGGAAGGAGTCTACTAAGATTAGGAAATTACCATGCATGCTTACATTACCATTATCCCTGGCGAAGACAAATAATGAAATATTCTTTAAACAGATTCAACAGTAGTTGCCATATCTACAAGCTCTTACATAAAGGGAAAATTGAGCATATCTTATCTCAATAGTTACAATGCCTAAGACCCGGTTGAAATCAGGCAAAAATAAAATCACTGTGCAATATACATGCTAGATATCCTAAAATAGTACTTACGTTGTTTTTTTATGTTAAAAGAGTAAGAATGTTCTCATTCGATTACTTCTATTGCTATAATTCATAGAAATTTGTCAGAACTATCGTTATACGTATCATTTTCACATATTGCCGATATAAGTTCCCATATAAATCTGCATTTATGTACAAAAATGTCAACAAGTTTACTTGAACAGCTTCAGAAGCCACAATATTACGCTGAGAAAAATAGTGTAAATAAATTCACTAGCAGAGAATCCAGTTCTAGTTCCGAGGATACCTTACTAGGTTTCCGAATCCGGAAAACGATGGCAAAAATTCCAACCTATTTCCACGAATGGGTAAATCAAACTGCGTGACGATATGCTGGGGTGCAGAAAATTATTTCATGCTACTTCATAATTTTAATCCGAACAAATGAAAACACCGGGGGCTATGAGAGTCTCGCGGCCAATAAGGAAATGGAATTCCGGGTAAAATCGTGCACGATTAAGTCTTTTGCACCAAAGTAAGCTCTCAGGTTCTCGTTAACGCGCACATGTGAACAAAATACGACAATAAAAACGAATCCGGACAGTAAAACCTTCTCTGAGAAAGGATAGAGGATAGAAAACGGAGAAGGGGGAGCAGACTATCGGAGAGAATTTCGGGGGAAGAGGAGTTAAGAGCCCCGATGGAGTATATGTAGCGAAGGGGACGAGAGAGAGAAGGCAAAGGAGATATACGGATAAATATACGATGCCCTTCGAATAAACCGTCCTCGATTCCCACCCTACGCTCTTGCTCCTCCACATCTCCAAAAGAATACTCTCTCCCAATTCCCTGTCGTCTCAGTTCCCAGGATATCCACGACGGGAAAAGTAGTCTGGGAGGATCAGGGAAGACAAAGAAGGACGATCAGGAGAGGATGTAATAGAATGGCTCTGGATATTATACAGCCTTGAACCCGGCAAATCTTATTTTAATTTCTCCCGACCCCCATGCTCCCGATCCTATAGTCGAGGAGTGGAAGGATTACTGGAGAAGGAGGAAGAAACGGAAGCAGATGAGACTGGAGCGAGGAATGTTCGTATAGGACGGGAAAGGGGGTGAAGTGTAGGAGGTTGAGGACGAATACCAAGGAGGAGAATACACTGGAGGGAGGGAAGTAGAGAACCTAAAGGAAGAAATTACCCGGACACGGGAAACGGGGGAAAGATATTCGAAGGGGCGTGAAAGAGATGGAGAAGAGAGAGAGAGAGTGGGAAACTGGCGAACGTGAGATTGCACGGGATATTAAATTACGCGGGCAATTATAAGTTGGTGCAAATTGCAGGGCTTGTAATATGTTAGGGGGGAAATTAAATTGATCGTGAAGCAAGTTTGCACTGGAGGAGGTCGGGTGCGGCGGGGTGGTGGGGGAGGAGGTAGGTTGCGCTGGCGGCTGGAGGCTGTACAAAATTGAAATAGTGTGAGGGGGAGGCGGGTGGAAGTGGGAGGGATTATGAGAGGGAGAGTGAGGGATTAGGGATGTTGGAAGGGGCGGGGACTCGGTAGAAGAGGAAGGGATCGCCTGTTAAGAATCGGGTGGGGGTTGAGGGCGCAGAGGAAACGGATGACGGAGACATAATCCACATCATGACATGAAAATTACGCATTCAGCTTGTGGCACGGTATGTGGAACCACAAGTCATGACATATTCCACCTTATTACCATTCTCCCTTCCAATGCACCAAGATAGCTTAAGGAAGATCTTAGTGAAATGCAACTTTTAGAGGCACATGGATCCATGATAAAACGCTTCCACGCACGAATCCCAATTTGTAACTCATACATAATGCACTCTATTAGTTTCTCTGTCGTCGGCGCCTGAATTAATTTGCTCTATTATTTTCGACGGCGTCTAAGAAAATATTCCTTAGGCACGAGTTAAATATTCAACCAAAATTTAGAGCAAAGAGTAACCTACATGCAAAGAGGATGCAAAATATCATTTTGGGGATACAATCGACGATTCAGAACCACAACCATTTTTTAAGGTGAAAAAGTCAGTAAAAATACAACTTTTTCACTTGTTTTATCTTCAGCTACTTGAAACTTCAATGATAAAGATTCGGAAAAATTAAACTTTAAATTTGAAATGATCGCCGTCCCATGGGTGGTCCAGGCAACTCATCTATAAAAATCCATGTGGATTAACACTTTAGAAAAACTATTGATTCTCACAAATAAATTAATTAAAAACGAATTCCGCTGTAAAATTTTCGGCTACGAAAACAGTAAGATGCCACATCTTCGCAAAAATTCATTGGGATAAATAAATTTGATTTACTCAACTTCTACTTTACTCGTGACTCAAAAAATGTAATATCCTAAAAAATAAAATAACACTGATGTACTGCTTCCAAACATCGCTCCCGTATGTGCTTCAGAAAAGGATTTAGTAAAATTACAAATTTTCACGAGCAAGGAAATCTTCATATTAGCGGCAGCACCTGAACCAACAGTCATGATGGACAGCTTTTGAACTTGGATCGCGTGTAATCAAATCCCAGGTCCTTCCTTGAAAGCACTTTGTTTAATCATGCACACCATTTCACAATATACTAATTTTTCAATTTATTGAAAAGTGTATGCTCGGCTGAATCTTTTTTTGTTTCCCCATATCCCGCGCGTTCGATAACACGCCAACCAATCCATCCATCACAAGTCCCCCTGAAGCTGACGCTGTTCCTTTGCCCCTTTTCCAGGATAGAAAATCTTAAATGTAGTTAGGGGTAAACTTAGGCATAATGTTGGGCTGTCTTATGGCCACCAATAGCGGCCAATCATGGGCAGCTGCATCAGCAAAAATGATTACAAAATCCACCCGTGAGTTTAACTAGATCATGCAAGGTACTAATAAATCTCGATGTACTGATACCTAAAGATAATTGCTTGGTCAGTTTCCTTCCTATACAGGATGAACGGTTGCTTACCATGCATAATACAATCACTTCTCCGAGAAAAATCACTCCTATTATTTATCAAGAAATGCATACCTATTGGTCTTGGATAATACAGTATGAGTAGGGCTTTTAAATATATTTCATTGAAAAATTTGCACGCGAAAATACCATTACCTAATTCACTAAACATAATCAATAAATTTTTTGTGAGTACGCAATAAAATGTGTTGTTAATCACATGATTTGTTATATTTATGGTAGATAGTTTCAAGTTTAAAATGGTACATAAAGCTTGCCCTTGAAAAGAGTAGGCAGCTTACTACATAAGAGACATACCACTGCTACTTACAGAGCAATCAAATTAATTGCATATTATAAACTAAACTTATAGCATGTATTTCAATACTAACAAAAAGACAACCTTTCCTCACCTGTAGGTAATTCACATGCACATCAATAGTCAATAGTATCTGAAGAAATAAGTACAAGTAGGGCTAAAATGTATGGAGTTCCATTTATGTCAGAGTAAGGGATACATGAAAATATTCAAAATGGATAGAAGAAAACACCTAACATGAGACACGAAATAAGATTGTGATCTAGCAATGAAAACATTACATTACAACGGTTTACACTTTTAAATCAAACAGTATGCGTATACAAAGCAGTTGCTGAGTCGTGTTGTTTTCAGCACGGGAGTATGCCCTTGAATCTACACCACCAGTTTCATTTCTGGAATATCATATATATTTTGGTAAGGATAGAGGAATGAAACTGAATATAGAAAAAATAATAACAAAAAAAATTAAAATCACTACTGCCAATAATAAAGTTGGACTAAAAATATGAATACAAGGTATTAAAATGAAGGTCTACGCATCATTATCGACTATTTAATTAAAATACATTACGGAGTGAAAAGTACAAACTGGGACTGTTTAGAGTAACAATCAGACACAGCCCCTGACTGCAATGAAAATATGAATGGAAGGGAAAAACTTTCTCATCGATACAAGATATTCCAGGTGACAGATGTATTTTCAGTTGACCTACAACGCCTGTCAATACTACAACATTCGTAATACATTCAAAGAAATGAAAAATTATCTGACAATAAAATTTTCTCTCTGCAATGTATTTAATTAAATGCACGATAACGATGCTTAAAACTTCATTTACATACCTTGTTCTCATCTTTTTTGACTGATTTTATTTATTAGCAGTCGTGCTTTTTAATTTTTATTATTATTTTTAATTTCAATATCTTTAGTGAATATAAAAGAAAATGTATGGCAATGGAAATATTTAGATAAATCTCAAAAATGAGAAAACAAAATATTTTAATTTTTGGCGTAGTCTTCGAAAATTTACAGTTAGCGGAAGTAATTTTTTCTATCACTTTAATTAAAAAAGGCACCAATCTGAATTAAATAATTTATGAGTCGATTAAATTCCTCAATAATGGATCATGCATCAAAATCAGTATAGCCGGTGGGCTACTAAATTGGGATGAAAATACAAACATATCACTTCCGGTCGGACCCCGAAGTAAACTTTCGGAAAATATAGACTATGACACTCGCGTTGACGTAAAAGTTCTATCGATGGGTCATCCATCAAAATCAGTAGCGTTGTTCGGCTGTTATGGTAGAATAAACATGCATAAGTACATATCCACGCACTGAAAACATTACACTCCTTTTATTCCGGGCAGTGGTGTAACTAATGATCGAATCTTAGATGAAAATTGCATGCGAGGTTTTGGGTGTAGGGAGTTGATGTCGATGGATTAGAAATATTATATATTCAGTAAATACTTGTTCAATAGGATAAATTGATAGCCATACAAAGTATTTTCAAAAATAGTTACCGTGAGAAAAAATCATGTGAAACACCTTAGTACTATATTTATTACCTTCTATTGAAAGCAGCAACTTTTGAGACTATTTGATATTATTTTCGCTTCTAAAATCACAATTTATTTCTGATAGAAATAAATACAATAGTAATAATAACTTATAGAGGGTAGGTTAGAAAAAGTGCTATTATTGAAAAAGAGGTCGATATGCATAACACTGAAATACACAAGGTTTACAGACGTAAACAGTTATAGGAAGAAGCAACCTCGATATACGAGAGGGAAATTACAAAATGCTGAATGTGTTGAAGATCACAAGTTTTGCCAGCTAGATATGAACCAAAAGTATTCCATTGAGATAATGGCGTAAAAGGAAAATATGAAGAATTTATGCACGAGTTTAAACACAGAGCAAGCCAGAGAAGGATATCGAAGCGATGCAGAATGTGGGGGTGAGCAATTGATAATGTGGGTAATACGTAGCAGAATAAAGAAGCGTTAAAGGATGGCTCGTGGTAAACCTTTAGCTTAGGATGAAAAACAAGTATATTAGGCGGAAGGATGGATTAATGGAGGAGGGTTAGGCTAGAGAGCGAGTCTGGGCAGATACGAACGGTAGTAATGGAAATGGAAAGAGAGAAAAGGGGGAAAGAGAGAATGGGGAGGAAGAGGGATAAAAGGGTGGGAGGGTTATTCGTGCCAGGACACGCAGACGGCCCAACAAGCAGCCTCAGCAGAAGAATATAATCGACCAGAACATCTCCCCGCATTTTGTATTGCTGACTGGTTTTTCCCTCTTTTCATTTTGAATCGCGCGATAAAAGTAAAAGCCTCGATTTCAATTTGTATGATATGCGGTTTTTAGCGTTTTATTTCCAGAGATAAGGCCCGAAAAGGGAGGGCTTTATCCGAACGGATATTATTTTTATCGCATAAATGTTTCAGAAGTTAGAGCTCGGCTTGAGCGAAAAATGTAATTACTGTAAAAACTCCGCTCCGAGATCGGTGGATTGGATCCTTTTATGCACGTCCTGGAAAACGTATTCATGAAGTTGGATTTGATATATTTGAAAAATACTGTAATTTAGAAATATACGAGATACTGCATTCTACGATTTAAATTTCATACAAAAGCACGTGCGCTGTGGTAGTCGAAGAGGAGTAATGAAGCGCTTGGCTTTTTGAAATGGTACATATTTCCAAGGCGTGAAAATATGAAATTCTATTTTCTTTTTATTCGTCGTGCCAGAATGGTGTAAGAACATTTTTATTTTAAAGAAGGAAGATATTTTGAAGTATATTGGGAAGAAAATTGTACCAGTGAAGAGCAACAAAAACCGCAATTTATCTTGATAAACAGCCAGCACACAAATTCACAGCTATTTACATCTTTCTAATTTAGATACAGAACAAAACAAACAACCGACATATTGAAAGCGTGAAAAATAATTATATTTTTGGAAAAATTGAGGGAGTGTATATGAACAAACGAGAAAGACAAAGTATTAATGGGTAGAATACTTTTTCTTTTCCACTACACACGGTATAATTCGGGGTAAGTTTGAGTGCTAAATTCTAAAGATAGGCTCAAAATAGTATTTTAAAATTGGCTAATCATAACTCCTTTCTTAGTTGGATGGAATAAGCATAATTGTATGACGGATACACATCACTAATGTAATCACGAATCCTTCAAATTTACCACTGTAAAGTTTTTTCTCCAACGTAAAAATACAATAAAATCAATAGTAATGAGTAAAATGGCATAATTCGTTAATAAGAAAGATCAATTATTTACAAAAGTTGAACCGTTTCTGCTAATGATTTTTACAAATTATTAAATTAAATGAATACTTTTGCAGGCTTCAAATTCATCAAATCATTAATATTTATGGGCAGTGAAGAATAACACTTCATCGAATAATTAACTGGTAACCATTTCATGTTTATGTTCCTAAGAATATAAGGAATGTGTTTATTTTCAATTAGTTAATAAGTATAATAGGAATACCTCCCCATTATTTCCTTCCTGATTGAGTATAATTTTCTACTTGACACTCATAAAAATGACAACCTGATATTTATGATCAAAGGTGAAATTCGAGTGTATTACTTTGCTTCCCACAATTCTTTATTGAATATTTTCTTTTAAAGCGAACAATAGTGATATCGGTAAAAGCACATTATAATATTTATTAAGACCCGTACAAGTTACTCATCAAGAGACGACAGTTGTAAAGGAAGAAGAGAAACGCGGGGTGCACTAGAATTTCTCTGAAAGGTCTGAAGTGAAAAATTTGTCGTTATAATACTTAAGGTATTAAACGAAATCAAAGATAATATAACATTACTCCTATGCAAATAATAGCGTTTTAGCTGTGCTTAAAAGGGAAATCAGTCTTTTTCTCATGTTTATCCTACAGTTCCTAAACCATTTTCATCCTCGGTAAGTCTACAGAAAAGGCAAAAAACTCATCCTCTTCCAGTCTCCTCCACCGGTCTTAACTTCCCCTCACTTTTCATTAAAGGATGAGGCCCTCATTAAACGCTGCGAGGCCCATCGAATCCTTTCATTTGCCGAATCCACATTTTTCCCTCCTCTTTATAATGCGACCTTTGACAGTAGTCAAAGGTCGCAAGGTGGGGACCCTGAAGAAGAAGATGACGACCAGGGGGGAGATAGATGCCGGAGAACCTGCCTCGGCGGTCGCATCCCCTGGGAGAGTTTAATGAGGTGGTCACCGGAGGAAAAGTACCTTTAAACACATGTCGGGCGTGCGCGACAATCTTTCCGGGGAGGTTGGTTGACGACGCATCCTTTGGTCTACTTTACCGAACCGAAACAAGTAACCGTCATCCTCTCCGGCTCCGGCAAGACGGCATCTCTATGACAACGGAGGCGGAGCCCTTCAGGAGTCCTTTGGCAATGACTGGGTGGGAGAATGGAGGGGATCAAGGGGAACTTGGATTTCGGGGGAGGAGATTTGTGGAAAGTAGGGTGGGGATGAGGTAGTTTGGTGAGTCCTTCAGTACGCGGAGCCGGGGCATGGCCGGAATTGGGTCCCCTTGCCTCCTCCAAATTGGCGAAGAAAGCTCCCCGCGTCTCTTCCCAGCGTCCCCCCTAGAGTCACATCCCTCCCACAACCCTGGATTTACGCTCCCCTTAAGACTCCTACTCCTCGTCCTCCAACTTCTTCACCCGACCCGTGCCTCATCCCTCCATCTCTCCCACACCACGTCACCAAAAAATCTTTCTGATCCACTCGCCACCTTGTTATCCAGTGCGAGTCCAAGTCGGCTGCCATAGAGGGGTGCGCCCTTTCTGTCCCGTGCCTTTAGGGGTCTTGGAGATGGGCTTTCATTTCTCCGGATAGGGGCGGGGAGGAGGAATGTATGTGTGTGCGCCAGGACGAACCTACCTCCCCTGCCATACGCCCCCCGCCCCGGACTACCAGACTTATACGGGAGGGTGAAGAAGATTCCGGTGATAAAAGAGACATGTTTGAAAAGGATGCTCCCCTGGGGAGACTGGTTGACGGTGATTTTTATTGTGGGTAATGAATTCGAGGTTGCCGCACAAATAAGAATTTATGCTGTGCTGTTGCTGCGCAAGGGATTGGAGAAAATATCTCTTCAAAGAGACAGCTCAAAAACTAAAGCCCTGGCATGTAATCCACCAATTCCACTTAGTTACAGAAATGTGACATCCATGGCTATTTCTAGAATATTTTAGCTAACGGAGACTCAAGCAACGGATTATACTTTAGGGAATTACGTTGATTCGTATTCGATCAATAGGAAAACTGGAGGAGGAGTCATGATCTACGACGGTAAGGAAAATAGAAGCATTGATGAGATGACATCCAGAACTTGATAGCCGTAGTGCACAAGTATTAATTTACTCATCCGTGGAAAGGCAGACATTTATTACGAGACGCATTTCAACTTTTAACCACCTTTAGCAAGGAATTGAGTATTAAAATGAAGGATTAATAATTCACATGTATTATTTTGTAGGTAAAATTAATTGAAAATCACACCCATTATTTCACCTAATAAGCACGAAACAGTCTATGCACTCCGCAATAACCTACGAATTTCAATTAGGCGCACTTTGCTTTTTACACTCAAATGACCTGCTCCAAAGACATGGAAATAACTAAGTACCCAGGACATTTAGAATATAAGTATTAATTCTTACAATGGAGTTAAGGCGGAAAAATTATGTTGTTTTGTAAAGAAGGTGTAAAATATGATCAAAACATACTTGAATTTCATTATAAATGCCTTCATTGCTGCGTTTTTATCATAAAAGTATGCATAAAAATTATTAATTATTTACTATTAATAAATAGAAATTTTAAATCAGGTTCAAGGAAATTTTTCACTACAAACGGTGCAAGCTCATGACATTGACACGAATCCCTCCACCGACATCCACTCTTTTGCGACCTTAGATCAAAAGTGACCCCCTTAGCGCCAAGCATTCGAATCTGGGTCAAAAGTAGGTACATCATTTAACAAACCGTGCGACCTAGCTTCACATTTCCAGGGACTGCTGATAAAGCGGCGGAAACACCGGAACGAGCGGATTCCAGAAAGAGAATAACTCATGAAAGTTTCTCAAAGAGGGAGAGCATTAGGAAAACCGTGGCGGATAAAGGTTATATCAGAGATAGGCCCGCGTCCCTCGACCCGCTTGACTCTCGAAGCCAACGAAGCGTGCGCACTTCTGTTCCCAGTACATCGCCCGGGGCGCGGACTGGAGACGAGGAAGACAATCCGCAGAGTATAAGAGAGGAGAAGAGACGGATAAAAATGTAATAATAACGATAAGGAAGGATACCAGGGATGACGTCAGTTAACGTAAAATGCTCGGGCGGAAAATTTCCCCAGCGGTCAGGCTCGGAATATAGCATTGTGGGGTGCATTAACCACGACAAACCACTCTTATTCTTTCGAATCCCTCCTCCCACTTAACTCCACACACCCAACACATTTCTCCCTGCGCCAACTCCCGCCTGCCTCTACTTACCCACCTACCTTCTGGGCATCACGCGATCCTGCCACCTGCGCTCGACTACAGCACCCGGTGCCAGCGGTAAACTCGCTCATGGCCGACGGCCATTAAGAAGGACCCACACCACCAACCGACTCCCCCGCCCAGGTCCTTCCCGACCCTGCACTCGAGTCCTGGCCATGTCCCTACCCGCGCCTGTCCTACCCTGTCTCTTTTTCCACCCCCACTCTCTTTCCACGAGGGAATTGCCTAAGGTCCGATAAGGGCTGCAAATGGCCCGCTCGATACCCAACACCCGGCCCTCTTTCTCTCGTTTCTCCCGACATCCCCTTTCCCTCCCTCCCACTGTTGGCTTTCCTTCGCCCACGAGTTTCATTCGTTCCCGAGGCGCCGGCTCTGCCCGACTCCACCGCCCCGCTCATTAACCAGGCGACGAGCTCGGGGCTATCCACCGGGAGGAGGAAGCGAGGGGCGCAGGGGCGCGGAGCCGAGGGAGGCATGGCTAGGACTGGGAGCTTCGTGATGTGTTATTGATACAAATTGTCGGGCATTGACCGGATCAAGATGGGAAGTAATTGGGGGGTGGGATTGACATGGGGGAGGAGTGCTTCCATTTAATATATTTGTAGAACACGGTCCCTGATAGAAATCCCTCCGACGGGTGAAGTCCGTAATTTTGACGAATCCTTCGCGTGTCCCTCGGTGGATTAAAATTATTGCAGTAGTAAGAAAATTGACATGGAGATAACTCAATGAGCTATTTGACATGATTTCGGAAGGCGTCAGATGTTTCACGGAAGCATATTACGGCGAATTTCAGTGATTTTTACCCTTAATATTTCCCTTATTTTACTAGTATTTTTCCTTTTATTTTCTGAGTGACATGTGTGACATGAAACAATGAATCATATCAACATCTAGGAAATTCGAAAAAAATGGTGTCGTCATTGTTGTGCCTAATAAATTTTATCTTAAATTTTCCTCTCTGAATAAATCACCATAAATATTCGATATCATGGTATCGTGAACGAAGGTTGGAATTTCTAGGAGAAAATCTTTGCTGGTGGAATGTTTGCTGAAGTACTTGTATGGATGGTGGAAGCGCGCGATCTACTTGCAAGTTGAGTGTTCCCTAGACCTACTAAATGGGTCACACCGGTATTATATCGTAGGATTAATTAAATACTACTGACGGACCGCTACGTTTTCCATGCTTACCGATAGGTATGAGATTGTACCCAATTTATTCATCGTCTTCCAGGGTTCTGGATATTATTCTGTGGAAGTATGAAATTTCGGCCAAATACTGCAGCCGGAAAATCGAAAATAAAATAATTAGAAAAACAAATAATACACATAGCTAATATTAATTAAATTGAAATCTTCGGTTTATTGAGTTTTATTTTTTATCACAGTTAGTCTTCTCATTATTAATATTCCATCGGACCCTTAAAGTGCTGTCATCAAAGAAAGAATTTTTTTAATATAATAAAATTGACATCAGTTACAAAGAATAAAATTAATTTTTATTCACACGTATAGCCATTTTAAGTACTTAAAAAAATAAATGATTTATTTCAAAAGGTAGCGTAAAAATCATGGTTCTTTCAAAAAGCATGAAACATCGTCCCTGCAGCAAAACAAATTCATTTTTCGTGTGTGGGTTTTAAGGACATCGTGACCACATTTACAGCGCTTCGACTATCTCCGCATCCAGATTGCTATGAGCTCGATCTCTACTTGCAATGCATGAAAGTAATTTTTTCCATGAATGATAAAATCCATAGAATTTCCCCGGACCTAATGGAAACTGTAGTTTGTAGTATCACAAAATTGGTAGGGTAGGTTTTTCATGCTGCATATTTTATTCCAACATTATCTGGTAAAGCAGCTATGCTATCCACCGGTGACTACCTTGGAGTCAGCAGCACTTTTAATTATCCTAGTATACTAGGATTCAAAATCCCAATTCTTTGCCGTGATAAAAAGTTTTCACAAATGCTTTCCTTCACACACAGTATTACACTACTTAGAGTTAACTATTCAACCGGATTTTTAACCGGCAATTCTCACGAAGATCTGAGACGATCACAGTTATTCCGAAATGTTCATATTTATAAGAATTCTCACAGGTGAGGACATAATAACTTAAAAATAGCCCTAGGAGAGGGGCTGAATTGAAGAATTTTCCGCTATTTTGACGATTAAAGTAAGATAAAGGATACGCTATGCTCGAGTCCAACAAAAACATTTTTTTTTAATATAGCTAAGGTCGGGTCTAAGCATGCAATCAACGTTTCGATGGTGTACCTTGAAGAGTAATTTATCATAAACACATGCTATTTTATATGGGCGAACATTTATGAGATCAATAATTTCTCAGAGAACATAATATTGAAATTCCGTTTATTTACCGATGGATGTTTCCAAATAATCATTCATATTAAAGACTTTTAATAGGTAAAGTCTCCTTATAACAATGTGCTTCGCGTTAACTTCAACGAATACAAAGGTACAATTGCATCCTTTAGGGATCTCGATGGCAATATATCCTTGCAACAAAGGGCTGAGATTTAATTTTCATGAATCTCTCATCAAATAGTTGCCTCATTCTCGCATGATTATCCTATTGTGTTGTTTGCTAGCGCAGGATAGTTACAACTTTGTGCCTAATGGAAAGATTACAATTACACAATCACCTATTCATCTGTTTACATTTCAGACTTATGCAAAAATAAGTGTTTAGCAAACGAGAAAATTTGTAGCTAGGTAGTTATAAATGCACTTCAACACTTATTTTCCGGAATGAAATTTAGTTTATGGTCGCCGAGTTATGATCACACTAATCTACTAATATGAAAAAGAAATTCAAGACTTTTCAACACAAAAATTTTAAAATTCCAGACCAAAAAGGGTAATTTTTTTAATGCGTTTTTGTGAAGGTCGATAGTTCGATTCGCAGTCCTATCTAATTTTTCACATGGAATTGGCAATCTTACTATCTCCACACCGCACCACCGTTGTGACCATCCAGTACTATGTGATACTTATCCTTTTCTTTAATCTTCTGTGTATACGAAATAAATATGGCTCTATTTATTTTAATGTCTAATGTTAGTCACATTGCTTAACAACATTAAACATCAACTTTAAAAATTTGTCTCTGATTAAAAAAAATGAAATAGGCTAGCAAAATAACTAAACAAGATTCCATCAAAGCTATTTCAAAATGATAAAAAACTGATTTCGTATAATGGCTTACAAATATATTTGCATTCATTCATAATTTAACAGAAAACTGTCTGTGTTGTTTGTCTCTCTTCAAAACCATCACTTATAAAAATGATTCACTAACAAAAAGAAAAAAAAACATTTATTAAACATACCAACAAAACCGACCTCATCCGACCCGGCGCGGCGGCGGCACATATGGCGTCATCGGCGACGACGTAATATAATGTCTTTACCTTCCAGGGACGGATTTATTTTCTTTCATGAAGACGTAATGCTTGCGTTGTGGCGTAATGAAACAACAGAATTCAATGGCCAATGCAAATAACAAGATGGCAAACGGTGGGCTTTAAAGAATGGAATTCCTTCATGATGAGCGTGAAAGAAAACACTGCAATTCCACAGTAAGTTTAATTAATCCACCCGATGACGATGCGCATCATAGAAACTTAGGACACGATGGTTTAAATATAATATTTCTAGTGGAATTCAATAGAGTTGCACCTTCAGAAGCATGGCAAAACGCAAAATGGAAAATGTCACAATCGTACTATAGTACCTACGATCTATAGATCGCTTTAATCTTTGGCAGCTTTGTAATAACCGCGATGATGGTCAATGTTCCGAAATAATCATTCATGGGTGGGAAGTAAGTAGACCATCTTTAGCCTGCAACCGACCGAGTCGATTTGTCGCGCGGCGGCATGCAGGAAACGGTGCCCACGTCTAGTACATACCTACAATCGAACGACGAAAGTCGATAACTCACACATACTGACCAGAGAGGTTTGAAAGAACTCCTCTTTAATGCTGATAGATAAACAAAAAGGAAAACAGAAGATCTCATTTCGTAATTTTATGCCTACCATTCCAATTTTTTTCGTGACAATTTGCAAGCAGCAATCACTCATCCTTTTCCCGAATTTTGATTATTTTTAGGCGATATCCCGACTTTTTCCAGATTTTTTTCCCAACATTACTAAATTCTCGACTTTTTCCCGGGTTCCCAAATTTTTTTCGACTGGTAGACACCCTGTAGTATGCTTCAAAAGTTTTAGAGATTTTATTTGGGATTTAGTTTGAAAAGAAAATTGTTAGTACCCGCGTATTTATAGCTTTTATTAGAGTCAATGATGAACAACGATCATGATTTTTTAAATTAAATGTTCGGCTCAGTATTTTAGTAAACAACTATATCACAAATAAAAAAAGTGCATAAATATTATTCACAACGACAAAGGCTGATGTTTATAACCATATTTCAGCATTTAAATTTCTTTTTGAAACATATTTGAAGAAAATTTCAATGATGCTTCAAAAGTGCCTTCTATTTTTTTTATAAAGGAACATATAAAACTAAGCTAGGAATTGTGCAATGAAACGTCTTATATCGCTCATATTTTACCAAATAAAGTGGTGACGCTAAGGAGTTGGTACTAATAGCACGTTTCCTACGCTTCCTCTACAACTCTGAGGGCATAATTTACACAATGCATTAATACACCTTGTTTCTTGTAGCATGCCTACAGTCTACAGACAATTGAGGGCCTGAGAGTCAAAGTAATACAAGTGACGACCGGTGTCACCTGTATCACTTTACTCCAGTAAAAAATGACAAAAAGCAAAGTAGCTTAAGGTGGCTCTATACCGGGGATAAGATGGTCGTTTCAGACGTTTCGCTCTAACCCAGTAACGTCTTTGCCGTGACAGCTGAAGACTTGTAATTTTTGTCTTCTGTAGACAAAGACTCATTTGTTGATTCAAGGGGAGTAACTTTATCATGAAATGGTTGTGTTTTTTTATAAAAAATAGCAAAAAACTGGTTTTTACGAAATGTTTTGGTAATATTCTGGGGCACGATGTGAAAGCTAGATTCCGAAATTAGGATTTACAGCCCACATAAATCAAAGAATCATCTTTCACATACGCAAAAAATCAACAACCATTGATGCTGTTTTCGCATTATGGCCATAGAAATGTTAAGCGTTCAAGCCTGCATTGAAAACGAAGTAGACCTTTACAAACCCCACCCAAGGATAATCGTTCCCAACTCCCTTTTTGTCAGTGCCGCCTTCACAGTTTCCCGTTGGGCTTCTACCACCCCAGTAGGCAACCACAGGCGGCGACCGTAAACTTGAGTTGGCTTGGAAGTATAGACCTACGTGTTCGGCGGCTAGGTCAGCATCATACTTTCGAACGCTTGAATTCCTTTTCCTGTAGCTACCTGACAGTACCAACTTAGAATATATGCACTTATATCTTTTTTGTGTTGATCTCACTTGTATTACTTTGACTCTCAGGCCCTTAATTGTATCATACAGTATACTTCAAGCTGGTGAAAATGCATTCCTTGCCACGTTATTGCATGCATTTTCATAATGCGTCATACTCTATAATATTTGTAACACGTAGTACAGTTTATGTTGTTGGTATAAAATAATAATGTTCCACTTAGTAAAGCATTGTAAATTTTTAAGTTTTTCGTATCGGAAGGCGCAGACTACCGCTTAACATTCCCAAAACATTTAATCTTTGCCAGACCACAGTCAGGTAAACTTAACCTTAGCTTAAAAAAACCTAACCTAAACTACGCAAAATAATCATAAATAGTGTGAAATATAGCCCTTTGAAATACCAAAGCGGTAAGTGATCTATATAATAATATATGAGCGTAAATTTGATTCCTAGAGTGAATATTGTTGGGACAACCATTAAATGAATTATTCAGCGAAATACGAAAATAATAACGTCATAGCCGGGTATAGAAACAGGAAGGCAAATCGTGATGCAACAGGAATGCACCTCCGTAGAGAATAGTGCATGCAAACGATTTGACGAGGACTGAGAGTGTGGGATACTCTAGAATCTTAACCCAGATAATGAAACTGTCGTATTCCTGTACAGAAATAGATACCAGAGAGATCTAACTTGGAGGATTTGAACAAGACTCGAAAACGAGTGGTAGAACTACATTTAAAGCTCAAATAACTTGTTTCTTGATAAATGTATTAATTAAGATAGCTCCGGAGGGAGATAAATATTAACTAGGCACTAAAAAATCGAAAAACATTAATTCGGAATCTATTCCAATAATCGAGAGTAAAAAAATTGTACAACACTGCTACTCACAGAGCTTCTCCGGAGGAGAAAATTCACATTTGCTCCAACGCAAGCTGGAGAAAGATAAAAAGAAGGAGTTAGGTATATATAGACACGAGTAAGCGAGAACCAAGTCCAAAGTTTTCAGGATGGTCGATTGTGAAGTCGGAATAAAGCTAAGGGCAAGGAGGAGTAGGGGCTGGAGTGGAATGAGTAGTATGTAGCTAGCTGGAGAAATAGCCGGCCATTTTTTGCCGTAAAGATCGACGAAATTGGTTGGCGTATATTATACATATTTGAAATGGAGAAATGAGAGATGAATGGAAGATGATCGATAAAATACCCGAGCTTGTTATAGAGGCTAGGGGTCGCGGAGCCGCGTCTAGACTCGCACCAACAGTCCCTGACTCTCGCATCTACTCAGACACGAGTCAATGCAAACACAAGATGTCCTCTTGTCCGCCACGGGAAAACTCCAGCATTAACGTGGGCTGGGTGGAGGAAAACAGATTCGGAGACCCTCAAGAGTAAGACTGTGCTATATTGCAATGTGTGTAATTTGCGGTAGATATAGCATTGCAATATGACGGCCTTAGATTGTTAGATTGTTGTTGGGGGGGCCTTCGTCAGGAGCCCGGGAACTTAGACCTTTCTTGGTCCATTGTGCCAACCCCATGCCTGTCTGCCACTTGCAGACAGGGGACAAGAGCACCTCGGTAGAGGTATGGAGGATTGGCCTCCCCCTGCCTCACCCCAGTACCAGGTATAGAGGATGTCCTCCCTCCAACCGGCCCGGTTTGGCCTGGCCTCTCAGGCCTGCCGGTATAGGTATGGAGGGGGTATCATCTCTCCATCCATGCCTGGTTGAGGTATGGAGGAGGGTCACCCATCCAACCACCGTCCGGGCCCAACGTTGCTTAACTTCGGTGTTCTGATGGGAACCGGTGTCTCAACGTGGCTAGGCCCTTGCCCATATGACGGCCTTACACATCCATGAATGTTACTTTCAATGCAGTAGCCTTATAGGCGCTTGAATGTAGCATTTTGATGAATAAGAACGGACCTCTATCGTAGAAGGCGTTATTTGGGGTACTAATCGGTACATTAATGACCAGGGTTCGCATTTTTACGTAAAAGAGAGCCTTATACTTTACCTGTCACTAGCATTTCGATTCTGCGACAGATATCGTATAAGATCCGGTGACATCCTGTTCACACGACTACGAGAGACGATATCAAATGTCTACAGTCAATTAATTCTTCGAAAGAGAACTAGTTGTTATACTTAAATAAAAATAATTATGCCTATAAATAGATGATTTTTGTGAATTTACAATACTTACAAGGAAGACTTTGGACTGTTATTGTCTTCAAAAAGTATAAAACTTAATAAGCTTTATGGATTAAATTTATATTTAATTCAACCCACACACATTTTTTGTTAAATTCCACAATGCAACGCGAAGAGTGATGTAAAGCGATTCAAAGCGATGCAACATACGATGAACAGCGATGTAATGTGACTCAGTGCGACACATTTCAATAGTATTTCATGAGATATCGCTCGCTTTTCGTTAAATCACTAATTTTTTTATACGATTTCAATTAAATTATACCATAATGCAATCTTAGGCTTAACCAAAGGCCACAACATCATCCTAGAAAATTAAAAACAGTTTACTTAATAGAAGACGTATTGACCATTAAAAAAAACATAGAAAGATAAATTAGAAGACGGATAGGTTTAAAATGTCTCTTTTCCACGTGGGAATAGAGAGCAAAATATCTATGAAAGATGCCGCCAAAAATGTTATTGGTAACGATGGGTAGCATTGTTTTAATAATCTTTTTCATTTTAGTTTTTTTACCAATTCTTAATTCTACATGGGATGCTGATTAATTTAAAGTTTTATGTGTCTCTATTACGGACAAATGTTTGCATACTAGTATGACTGCATGAACGGTACCCATGATGTAAGAGAGCAATGACTATCCCGCTAGAGTAGAATGATGGTTAGCAGCAATATTGTATGTTTAGTCTCTTCTACGTTGTTAAGCTTAAATGAGCATTCCATATAATAGCTAATAATATCATGACATTGTGTTTGATGGTTAGTGGACGCCTGGTGAGGAATCATCCCCTGTATCACACCCTTGAGGAGGGTAATACGAAGAGGTAACAATCTTGGAATTTGTACGTCATACATGGCCAATACTTGGGCCCTCGTAAGAACGGAGGTGAGAAAGCGTCGGGGAGGTGAGGGATTTCCTCGGTAATACGGAGACAGTACATCAAGACCATTGTTACGCTGGAGAAATGTAAGGAGGGAACTGGCGAGGCGAGTGTACACACTGCGGGAACATTGGGGAACGTTCGACTAAGTTAAGTCAACGATTTTGTGAGGGTCAGAGGGCTGCGGCAATGGGGTGTGAAGGATAGTAACGGAGGAAGTGAAAAGTTGGAATAACTATAGAAAGAAAAACATCGACAGATCATGGATGCTACACCATCGATACTGCTTGAACATTGATAGTTTAGGCATTTTGAGAGAAAATTCTCTAGTCATGATAAAGTACCACATTCAAATTTTATTGTAAATATTAAGCAGTTCTAAGAGGTATGGAGTAAATAATGTAATATAAATGTAGTGACATCTTTATTTTAATGAATTAACTTCTCAATAAATATATAAAAATATGTTTCAGGAGGAATATATGTAACTTCGGGAATAAGATTAAAGGATTAATTAGCTCAATCAGCTTCTTAATCAATGAATTTCAGTGCCTGTGATCGAAAATCAATCCATGGAAATCATTCCTTCTTGAGATATTTGTTGCCAACTCATTGTTTACTATATTTAGTTCACAAAAATACATATATTTCGGTTTCATTATTTGATTATTCCTTTCGATATATGTATAAAGATATGAGTAATCTCAGATTGATAAAGATAATTTTTATTCGGTAAATGAATACCAGTTCTATGTATGGCAGAGAGCCATCGACCTATGCGCTCATGTAACATCACCATTCGAGATGCCATATCACCGCTAAAAATTTAGATAAGAAAGTAATTTTACTAGGCTTAGAATTGAAATAAAATTTTCAAATATTTTTTGTTCCTGAAAAGTGACACATATCCCTTAAAATGAAAAACTAAACATATATAATAGTTTTTAAGAACAAAGGTTTTGCTAATTTAGTTAAAATCTTGGAAATTGAAAGTAAAACTCGTACATTTTGGCAGGAAAAGTAGTGATTCAAATCTTAAGTACAACTTAGATCAGTTTCTCTTCGTGAGTATTAATGGATGCAAATGCTTTTTGTCGTTTTCATGGTAACTGCAGAATGCTCCTACCAAAATGCTTGCATTGCCATAGCTCTAAAGAGTTGAGACCCCATGTTCACAGGATTAAAAAATAGTTAAAATCTTTGCCTCTCCCAGAAGTTACGCAGATTCCTCATGAAAACAAACACTTTCTCAATTTTCCGATTTTGAGGCATTTCCGATTTTGTAAAAAGAACTGTGGTATATCATTTTATTCTTTTACTTGAGAAAACATACGAACTACACATTGTTACATTTTTTATGCTATCTCTGCGACAGAACGTCCTAATGTTTTTGTGCCTCTCTCTAAAGCGCAAAAATGTACCACAACCCACGGAAAACATCTTCTTACTCGAGGAAATTCCCTCGAAAAGTAGTGTGATAATTGGCTGATCTGAATGAGGCCAAATTCAATAAAGTATATGCCTAGTAACATCTTGCTCGGACAACCTTAAACTATTGACGTTGCAACAATGAACGAGAAAATTTGAAGTTATCGCCACCAACATGGTAGTAAAGGGGAAATGTTTACATTTAATTGATTTAGTTTTTAAATTTAAATTGTAACGTTATCTTAACAATTCAATATGTTAGGAAAAGTAGATCGAGAAAAGCCTGTGGTACGGCTTCGAAATAAACTTGATGCTGTTAAAAAACATTCAATCACTAACGCGCTATTTAAAACAAAAAAATTGGACTAATTTTCCTCCCCGCCTATTTCTCATCTTCCTTAACGATTTTATGCTTTTTTTAAATTAGCGTTTAGGAGGCAAGGATGTCGCATTGTCGCACCAGGTTTTAACCAAACATCTTAAGCCTGCCGATGGCCAACAAACAGTAAGTAACATCGCATGCAAATTATAAATGATGGCTTAAATTTTAATAAAAAATAAGAAAAAATAAAACAGGTTCCTCGGAAACTTTGTAATACTCCACCACAAACTTATTTTCGTATGGAAGCTTTTTACGACCTACATGGCCGAGTGGTTAACCTTTATTATCATCTCTTTTTCTACTCTCTGAGATGGGTAAGAGTTTCCACGCGCAAACAAGATTTTCATGCCAAATTCTTCGAAAATATTAACGTTCAAATTAAAGAAAACCATCCTATATGATCACATGTTATGAAAATGTTGATGTAAAACGGCTGATGGCAGTAACATCGACCATTGGATCCCTGCCATCGAAATTTCTATAGTTGTCGATGTTCAACCCTAGAGTGAGGGACAACGCTACGGCAGTTGTGTGTGGAGGATGGATGAAGAGTAAATGGAGTGCTGTGAGAGAAGGGGATGGAGAGGAATGAGGGGCGGAGGAGGATGAGGACTTATTAACGGGAGTATGAGGGAGCAATTGGGATGCGATGGAGGGGAATGAGGGATCCTAGGAGATGAGCAAGAGGCCGGCAATATGGTGGAATAATGGTTTTTACGCCGTACCATTCCACCTCTCAAATATGTTGGCAGGGAAAAGCCTCTTTGCCGCCCCTTCTGAAAGGGGTGAAACGGAAATTATAATCCCCTCGCCGAGGAACGTCGAATACTTCAACACACATACACACGCACCCACATTCAGCCCAAAACTCGAATTTTACTTTGGCCAAAGAAGGATCCCCCGCGCGCCGGTTGAAACTCATAATTCACGTGAACCTTCCTGATTACTGCCACTATTCATTACTACGAGCTCAGATGGGGTTTTTAGCGGTCATGTGGTATGAATATAGCGAGAGAACCCGTCAAGTGATGGCAAAATTAATTCCACAATTCTTGCCTTCATCTAGTATCCGTGGAGTTATAGTTGCGGACTTATGAACAGGCGCACCGTGGAACCGTTTTTGATGTTCAAGTTCATAAATTTTTTTCTGTCATTATTTTCTCATTTACTGAAACATTTCCTCATTTTTTGTTCAGATTCGGAATCAGAAAATGAGGACATGGACCAAACAATAATCGCCAACAACATACCAGCAAATCTTGCAGGTGCTTCTACAAGCAGAAATAGACTCCAGCAGCCTGATCCTAGAGTATTATGGAATGACGTGGATGCTATACCGACTTTGGACGTTTTCAATGATATAAGTGGAGTGACAGATGATTTCCAACTAGATGTGAATAGTTCTGTACTGGACTCTTTTTTCGTATTTTGTTGACAATGAACTTATTGATATGTTCAAACAACAGACTAATTTATATGCTCGTCAAACGTTGAGAAGAATGAGAAGTTCCGAGTCTTTGTCAGTTAAATCCAGGATGACTGAGTGGAAAACTGTTACCCTAGTAGAGATAAAAAAATTCTTAGCTCTATTATTCCACCAAAGTATCAGCCAGAGACCTCAACTAATCGATCACTGGAGTAAAGACCCTACTGTTGCATGTAACTATTGCCCAAATGTCATGAGCAGGAACCGATTCCTACTCATTCTTTCAAACTTCCACTTGAATGATAACTCTTTGTTCAAGAAGAGAGGGGAGCAGGGTCATGATCCTCTCCATAATGTTCGACCTCTGATTGATAATATTCAGCGTCGTATTCAGCAGGCCTATCTGCCTGGAGAAAAAATAACTATAGATGAGGGTATGTGCGCATTTAGAGATAGGCTGCAATTCAAGCAATACATGCCTCAAAAGCCCAATAAGTATGGGATAAAATTGTATATGCTTTCAGAAGCCGACTCTGGTTATGTCTGGAATTTTAGTGTATTTTGTGGCCAGAGCAATGTTGTAATCAATATTGTTACTAATTTATTAGGCAGCTTATCTGGAGCTGGCAGTACCTTGTACACAGACAGATTCTATACAAGTCCTGAACTAGCAAGAGAACTTGAATAAATTGGCACAGCTCTTGTAGGAACAGTAATGAAGAATAGGAGGGGTTTACCAAGAGATTTTAAAAATCCAATTATTCAAAAAGGGTAGCAAATTTTTCGTAGGTCTGAAAATCCCACAAAACTGTGAAGTGGTGGAAAAAACTCACTTTTCATTGTCTTTTCATGAGTGTAGTGAATGCATGTATTCTGCATAATAAAGTAAAGGGAAAGAAGATGTCAGTAACTCAGTTCATGAAACTTCTTTGTACTGAACTGCCAATTTGTGAGGGGGATTCTCCACGACAGGTTCCTAGTGGTGGCCAGCTAGGTAGGCTTTCTACTGGGAATCACTTCCTAGAAAAAATTCCAGTCCCTCCAGGAAAGACTAGAATACAGAAAATTTGCAATTTTTGCTCTGTTAGAGGTAAAAAAGAAAGTGGAAAAGCGAAAAGAAAAGACACTTCTTACTGGTGTTCAGAATGCAAACTAGCTCTGTGTGTGGAGCCATGCTTCAAAATGTTTCACTGTAAGAAAAATGTTTCTGCACCACTTTTTGAGTAGTTTCAAATGTACATAATGAGCAAATAATATTTTTATTGTGCTTTTATATAGTTGTATTAAGCTTTTTTCAATTCTAAACCATAAAAATAAAACATTTGAGCATACTAGTAGATGTTTGGTCTAATTTTTGGAAAACTCAAAAAGTGTTTTTTCAAACAATTATATGGAAATTTTATTGGAAGGTATAAGATGGAAAATGATGTGGTTAGAAAGAAGAAAACAGGAGCTTTAAAACAAGGTACGTGACATTATCATGAGTTGAGTGGTTATTTTGTAATGGATTTTTGAAAAGTAGCAAAACGGCCGGCATACAGGAAATGATCAGCGGTTTTTGGGCCGACATGCTAAGTGTTAAAATCCTTAATGGTTACAAACGAACTTTATTTTCCTGGGAAACTGATGAGACTGGACTCGTTTAAAACAATAGGAATGTCAAGGTCCTTCAGTTTCCCGAAATTGGGGGATTAAAACTAATAGTAAATTTTGAAAAATTGAGCAAAAAGTTTTCCCTTCGCAATCAGAGGCCCAGGGGTTCCGAAAACAAATATTTCCAACCGGGAAGCGTAAACACTTTCAACGAAGTCACAGAAACGTTTTATTCGGAAACATATTTCTTCCCATTTATTTCCCACCCTCTCCTCTCTTTTTTACCTCCGGCAAAGAACCGAAAAACAGGGGAGAAAACATCTCCCTCTTCGAAGGACGGAAGGAGGAAAAAAGGCTCTACCCTAATTTGACTTTCACTTTTCATTTTCACGCTCCGTCGAAAGAAATAACGTGCACTTTTCTAGCTTAAATTTTCTAATAAGGGAACGAATTAGTTCAATGACCGTAGAAAGAGAACCTCCATCCCCTCCACATCCTCACTTCATACGTTAGATAGTTCTCTGTTGAAGAACTCATTCCTCTTCCACAAGTGACTCCCATCGAGAAAGGTCAGGTCAAAGTATGTTTACGTGAGATATTAACATGAATGCAAGGTGTAGGACGAAAAAAGCGAGAAAGGGTGGCGAGAACTGAAAATATGAGGTAGGATGAAAGGAGAATTGCCGAAAACTGAGGCATTTACGCAAAAAAGCTACATAATAGACTCGGTAGATGGAAAGAAATCATCTGCGTGGCGTGGATCAATTGCAGTATGAGTATGGATTGAGAAAATATGTAAGATTTAGGAATTCAATGGTAAAGATAAAGCGAATCACTCAAAACCTACTTATCTAATAATAACGCCACGAATATTCACTGAGAAATAAAAAGCAAAAAATCAAAATCTGATCATATTGCCTGTGTGATTAGAGATGCGATTTGAAAACGGTGATCGATATAAAATGACGCTGGTAGAAATTCACTTCAGTAAGCAACCGAAGAAAAAATGATAATGGGATAAAAGTGCATGGTTAAACCACTAAAAATCTCCACTCTTGGTGAAAATTTCATTGGATGGGATATGGACTGAAAGTTCATAGTATCATCCTTCCTGATATAATATTTACTTTTACTGAATGCGGAAGATAAGTCTGACTTCTCTCAAGAATGCAATAATTCTACGAAGATAAATCCGAGGGAGACAAATTGCTGCATCAGAATTCCGAATCGTTGCACCAGAATAGGTTAGAGTGAATAGCGCCAAAACCGTCATAAGAAAAGTGAGTGGACAATTGCAATACGGATTTTTAAATAATAAGTATATCTATGAATAACAATAAATTCTACCAGGATTTCAATGATTATAAGTTATCGAGGAAAGAAGAAACAAAACAATGAAAATGCTTCTTTCAAGTACTGAAAGAAGAAGAAATTTGCGGTATGCGAGCAATGGGAAGGCGTCTGAGTGAGCGCGTGATTCATTACTCACCAGGAGGAGGGTTGGGAGGATATAGGAACTGACTGCCTAAAAACTCCTAAAGGACCCCTACTAATTTCTCTCCACTCCCCTTCCTCCTGATCCATTCCTTCCTTGTTTCTTGAGAAAGAAAAGGTTCCAACTCTGCATCTCCACCCAGCCCCATACGCATAACCCTATTGGCAACGTGGCGTAGGGGAGCAACACGGCCGTGTGCTCAACTACGACGAGGAAACGCTAAAACTTGTCTTCTCCTTTGCCTTCCGCCTCCTCCTTGTCATTTTTCTCCCGCTCATCTCCACGAAAAAGTCCACAAGAGACCCCATTCCCACTCCTCCAGCCATGCAACCCGCTTCCCTCAAACCCCACGGTGTCATTATTACGCTCACGGCTGCATCCCTCATTTTTCACAAGGCGCCCTTTTTATTTAACGAAAAAATAATAAAACATTCTATGTCGTATTTTTTCCCCTAACCCGCTCCACTGCCACCACTCCATCCTCTGCCCTCCTCCCCTCACTTTTTTTATAGCAGCCCACCCCGATGAGGAAGTTTGGCGAAGAACTTTGCCACTTTGTCAAAATGGGCCCATGAGTTGGTGCCCGTAAAGGGTGAAGAGGCCTGTTTTTGGGGCGGGAGAGGACGGAGGGAGGGAGGCCGGAGGATAAGAGGGGACAGCTTTGGTGATGTAGAACGGGGAGTCGTAGGTGGAGGTTTTCCTGGGAGAAAAAAGGGAAGGAGTGGAGAATAGGGAGGAAGGAGAATGGGGGGAGGAATAGGTGGAGGACAAGGAAGAGAGACTGCAGGGGAAGGTTGGGCATTGCTGAGGAACGAATTTAATTCCAAACGTTGGCTGAAAACTCTAGTGGGTTGGTTGGTATTGCTGAAAAAAGGGAGGGACGGATGGGATGACCAGTTAGGTGGGGGCTAAGGGTTAACTGGGTGGGACAAGGAGTGAGGTAAAGTCAGGAACGAGCATACTAGGGGGGCCTTATAAGGTGGCGCAATGGCAGGAAAGTGGAGCGAGACGGGGTGTGCCTGAGTTTTTCGCTCCGGGGGGAGAGGAAGAGAAAGAGTTAGAGAGAGAGGAAGAGAAAAACCTCGATACTTCTGCCGTGAGTTATGACCAAATGAGGTTTCCATTCAAGGTCCGACCAAAACCCTACCGTGCACAGCTAACCTCCACACACACCCATACAGACAGACGGACCGCCCTCCATCTCCACCGATCCCCATCTTCTACCACCCCCACAGCGTTCTCCTTGCCCCCATGCATCAAATCCCATAACTCATAAGTCTTCGCGGAACGACTTCTTTTATAAGTTTCAACATTCTCCCTCTCCTCCCCTTCTTTTTCCCAACCAGCGAAACCCCTTCCTTAACCTTTCCGGAAGAGAGCTCTCCCAAAAACACCCCCCTCCTTCTTTTTACACCCCTCCAGAGTTTTCTATAATCTCTCCAACATCTCTATGCTTCTTTTTTTCCTCACCCCCACCAAAAGGTCTCACTTGTCTTGGAGAGATAGAGAAGTTATATTGACTTCCGTAGATTATTTGTTCCACCCAAAGCCTTACCCCGAACACCGCTATCCCCTGGACCTAATGAAGGAAGGCCTACGGGATTCAGGGGGGAGAGGGTGGTTTTCATGGATGGGGAGGGAGGGAGAATGAAAGTATGGGGACGCTGCGTGCCCTGAGGGGGTCGAAAGGAGATCTGGGGTGGGGTAGAAGGTCGTTGGGTATGGTTCCCGGAGGCGGGTCGGCAGGGTGTGGGCATCCTCCGGTGTCGACCGGAAATTAAACCCTAGTCGACGCCACCCCCTTCACCTCTCCTGGTTTTCATCCTATCTACGGCCCACCCACACGTGTCCCCTCTCCAACACCCACCTCAACTCAATGGCACGACCTCCAGAGCCTTATCAGAATACAAGTTATCCCACGTCGCCGCCTCCGAAACCCGTGTCGCCGCACTTATTCTCTCTCTCTCTCTCTCTCTCCTTCTCCACGTTGGCGCCCGGGCACCGCATTGAGGGGGGCTCATCACGTAGGTGCGCTGGTGCCTCTGACCCCCTGAGCAGCGTGTCGGGTAATGTTGGGCCCGGGAGGGTTGTCCACGCGCTTCGCCGGACGTATTCTTCGCCGCTTCATCTGGGATCGCGGCCCCATTTAAAGGTGGGGGGATGAAGGCGGTTGGGAGCCAGACTTTGAGGGTAATTAGGGCTCGCCATTGTCAAATTCTTGGTCGTTTCTGAGGTTCGAGTTGGAGGAGGGAGGCGCGGAAAGGGTGCCTCGAGGAACATTTGCATAATTGAAATGTTAATTAGTGGGTAGGAGAAGTCACTCTCGCGAGTCAAATTAATTTTCTGATGTTGATGGAAGCTATCAAAGAGGATAATAAAATATATGAAAACAGTCTTTCTTTTCTAAATATCTAGTGGTTCCTGAATATTTAGGATTTTTTTGCATCAAGCAATAGATATTTCAACTGTGGAGCACGAAATAATTTAATGCCTATCTTTTAAACCATACATATATAAATAATTAAAATTTACAGGAGGTGAGGAAAAGAGAAGATTAAAGATTTGTTCTTATTGAACGTTTCGATACCTAATGCTCACTTCTAAAGCTCCGAGGTCCGGTCCGAAACGTTCAGTAAGAACAAATCTTTTATCTTCTCTTTCCCTCACCTCCTGTAAGTTTTAATTTTATATTAATGGCCAATTGGCGAAAATTTCTAAATGAGTATATGTATATATATGAAAGTAAAAGAAAAGGAAATAAATATAAAATTTTATGCTAGAAACAAGGTGTTGAGGTTGGGGAAGAGATTGGGGAAGAGGGATTTGAGTTCGCCTAAATATATATTAAATTGGCAGTAATTGGCGTTAGCTGTTGCCAATATATAAATTATTATTATTATTATTCAGAAAGAAAGGTTATCACCACAGAGAATAAAGACCCGACGAAGCAAAGAACTCAGGATAAAAAAATGGAAGTTAACCTTGAGTAATAATCGTATTTATCTAAGGAGCAGAGAATTTTAAATAACAATATCGAAATAAGAATTTTCGAATATTAATAAAAAGTCCGGAAATAACTATTCTGTCAGCGATGGATGAAAATTGTGCTCGAAGTCCTGGAAAAGTATTCAATTATACACCTAATCTGCAATTAAACACTAGGAATTAACCTTAAGCACATCCAAATATTCAAATAACTCATTTATTTACTAGTTTCAAGCGGAACACAAAACAATGCTTTTTTATATACAGTAAACCTACACGTGCTTGTATCACAATGTAGTAGGCTCTCGAAATTTCACATCGTTTAACTGAATGTAAGTAACTGAGGCAAGCGACGCTTGCTGCACCATTATGGCGGAAATATCAAACGCGCTAGTAACAGTCATACTCTGAACAACGCCCATTATGCATACATCCTCATCCTATTCATATCAAGGAGTAGGGAAACAATGCACCACTTGAGCTACCAAAATTACTCAGCGGGATCCGGCATTACACTTCTAGAGAACAACGAGTTATACGCTACATCAGCATCGCTTATCCCTTGAATGTCTCACCCAATATCCCGTGTGAATAGCTCCCCATGTCCTTTTGAATGGCCATGCCACCGCTGCAGCGAGAGGAGAGAGCCCCCGGGTAAAGCCGAGACATTTGTTTCCATTGTCGGCGAGAGAACTGTCCGAGGGATAGGCTCTCCGCGCTGCGTTGGACACCACCCTAAGGTCCAGCCGGAGGAAGAGAAAAAAGCGATAAATGGGACGAAGGAGGAGAGAGGAATAAAAGGCTTGGTAAGGGAGTCGAAGATGGAGTGGTGTGAGAACTAAGAGGCCTCGTGGAGGGGATGGGAGAGCAGCATGAGGCAAAGGTGAGAAGAAAAGGGTAGTGAGTGAGGCATGAGGAGGGACTGAGATCAGGCCGGCTTAAGGCTCGAGAGAGAGAAAGTAGGGCCCCTCTAGAGGGGTAAGCGTTAAAGGAGGGAGGCTGTGTTAGCCGGGAGATGGAGGCTTGGTCCAGTCCCCGCCCAACTCTTCCTTCCCAACCCCCTCCTTCCCGTACCTTTACCGGAGTGGCCCCCGCTAAGAGAGGCACGGACGTCGCTGGAGATTGCAAAGGGAAGAAGGCCAACCGATTCAGACGGGCTGCGGAGGAAGTATTGAGAGGGTGGACAGGGGCCATCCAGGGGGCTTTATCGATGTCGACGGGACGTGGGCATAAGGTGGGAGGGAATTCCTTGAGGAGAGGTTGCGGAGGGAAGAGGTTTATTGAGGAAGAGAAAGAGAGAGAGAGAGGAAGAAGCAGGAGAGGTCGGTGGAAGAGGGTCCCGCTGCCTGTCTGCCTCTGTTATGAAAAGCCTCCTAGACACGCGATCCTCCTGCTCCCATCCCTCTTACCCCTCCACGGAAGAAGAAATGCTCCGCTCTCTCTTGCACGGCTGGCTTCAACCTTACTCCTAACCTTTATAACCCCCTCTTCCACCCAACCAAACCTTTCCATTCCCTCTTAATGTGGGAGCCTCTTGACTCTCTAGCCGCTCCACGATGCAGATGTCTGACCTCCCACGCAATGGGGTCGTTTCGAGGATTCTTTATTGGGGCGGATAAGAGGGGAGGGGAAGGAAATTGGATTGAATTTATGTACGTGCCCATACATAATTTATGTACATCTACGTTTGGGATAAAAATCAAGACGCCATAGCTCTCGGCCCAAGGGACCATCGAATCGAGCTTCTAGGTGTATTTATTATGACTAGGTGTATGAGACGCGCTCTTGATATATATTTTGAAGATTTTCAAAGAAATATTCGGTACTGAAATCAATTTTCCATCTCATATTCCCTGCTTTTAAGCGAGAGTTTAATTCTTTTATACACGCAAACACTGACCTGGCTCATGGAGCCTAACATTAATAAAAGTTCCATTATATAAAAACTACAGCGCCATGTCTCAAGTTGGTTAGGATTAAAACAGTCCATTTAGTCAATTGAAAAAAGTACTGTACAAGTTGTTGTTGAGATTTTCGTCTCAATGGTGCTTGAAGATAATTGTTATCCACAGAGAAGAATTTTCAATGGAAGTGACGATTTTATGATAAACTCGTCATAAAAAGGTTTCTAGTAGTACTGTAGGAGTTTATGAAGCCGACAACAATAAAAATAGTGAACGGCTAAAAACACATCAACATATTCAGTAAAGTATAAGGAAGACAACTCAGACAAGAGTTTTTTTATATTAATTCCAAATTTTTATCACAGAGAATATAACATAATAGTTTCATATCGAAGAATCAGCAATACCATGATTTCTAGTATTCATGGAAAAGGAGCAATTCAATATCAAAAAGGTTTTGACATACCTGCAGTAGACTGACAGAATACTCATTATCAGAACGTGATTTGGCAGGAGAAAAATGCTGTACATCTCAATTTCCTCTTCCTAATAGCAAGACGTAATAAATTCAATTTCAAAATACAGTCAGGCGTACACTTAAGTTGAATAAAACATTTTGGCTAAGTGCCTATTGCACACAATAAAGTTTTATGTTAAGCGTTCAACAGAATAAGTAGAAACCCTACTAATTTCATTCAACAAAATTGATTAAATTTTACATAAAATCATAGTTAATAAAGTGTTTCATGGAAGCAGTCTGGTTTCATTTACATTACATAGCTTAATTTACCTATAAAAATACTTTTAAAAATTTTCCACGAACAATTTTACCTCAAAAATGACACATTCTAACAAATTAGTATTTAATTAATTTACCATGATTTTTTTCAGAAATATTCTTGTCACATTGAAACCATTGCGAGCATTTTCTTATGCAAATAATGGAAAAGTTAAGTACGGTGCATAGTTCCACAATATTACAAGCATTTGGTTGTGCCACAGCATTTCTCTAAAACTCATGACGATTTCCTCGCAGCGCACGAATATCTAGTTTTTATCACCGCTAGAAACAAAAATTAAATAAAATTTTCATACGATAATGAAATACCATCTTATAATTATCCCGCACTTGACGGTTTTAAAATGTCATGCTATTATAGTAGAAGTACTACTTGTTGAAATATTTCATTATGGATCGCTGAGTGGGGTACTTTAGAAGATTTACATAAATCTTTATGAATAGAACATTTCGCATAAAGAGAGTCGTTTTCAAAGACAGCAAGGAGCCTTAAAGTTTTGCGACTATAGAATAATTTTCTGAATTGCTCCTTGTGACTTCCTATTCCACTCACAAACTACGTGCTATTTGTGCTGCCGTTCGTCGGAGTTTCATTCCCGTTGAAAGGATAGAAAATGACCCACTACTTATTCCCTGGCGCAGCATTGAACGGTAAATGAGTACCAAAAGAAAGGAAAAATAGAAGGATACCATGTATCTATTCATAGAATGGGTGCTCCGGGCATAACGATTTCCGGAAACGCTGAAGCATATCTCTTACGCCTTACCCATATCGTCTTGGAATATCTTCAAGGGAATAAATTTCCCGTGGCATACATTTCCAGAGGCCAAAAGCTGAGGGCAGGAAATACTTTTTTCCATGTGGAATGAGAGGAATATGATTCAGATATCTCTGTGATTTTTAATGAGACACAAATTTGAATTTAATGTGAAAAAAATATGCATTAAACAAGGTCAATTTTCTAAATAAGATCCGAAGAATTTAGTGAAATATGCAGTTCATAAATTATTTCGAAGTAACACTATCTAAGATCATATTATATTGGAAAAGTACCTATGTATTAAAAGGGCTTGTAACTGTAAGGTCATTTTCATAAATATTTCAATAAATAATTATAATTGTATAACTGTGATAGACGGAAAACATCTAACAGTTAAGTTTTGACTTGTACTGCTGCTCACACGACGCGATTGTAGCACTAGATGATTAATGGTGGTAGAATGATCATTTATATATCCGTGGAGCCGAATTGACTCAGTAGTCTGAATTATTATCAACATTTTAATTCAATCACTTACCCATAAAAATCGATAAAAGAGATAAAAAACTGCTACGATCAAGTAAAAGTTGAACATTAATCTTTATATATTATCATCATTAATATATGTTCACCCACAACGAGGCTTATACTCGAAGTAACTTTAAGAATCTTATGCCATAAATCACCATTTGTGAAATAACTGCTTCAAAGACCCAGTAAAATGAAAGTATTAAGCAAATTAGTTAATTTTATATGTGATACTAAATATATTAATTATAATACAATAAAAAACGTGACATACGCGAAAAATAATTTGAAAAGGTTCACTGGGAAAAGGAATCAAACTACGAGGCTGTAGGGTTTTGATCAACAATACAATTTGAACTTAAAGCAAAATTAAAATATTTCTACTAAGTAAAGTCTGAAACCATGGAGTGAAAAATTAAACAACTTGCAAAAAACTTAATTGAAATGAACATCCAAACAATCAGTAGAACGCCACGAGCATTAAATTATGGGAGAAATTCACTTATGATCTTTTAAATAATAATTCTTTATTTTAAGATAAAATTCGCGATGAATGAAAGTTCTATATAATATTTGGCAATATCGACTGATACTTGTTAAAGATGAAAGAGGATTTAAGCATAGAAAGGCAAAATTATTGCTTAAAAATCTACCGTTTTCCACGGGTAGAATTATTTCGCACATGCACCAACGGTAATAATGATGTTTAAGTAATAGATTCGTTTGCGGTGGGCAAATTAAACAGCTGACCGCCCTCTTAGGATATTAAATCCTTCAGGAACTCTGCGGAGAACTGAAGGAATCGGTGACAAAAGCGATGCAATTATCACCAAGGTCTGTATCCTCTATTTGGTCCAGAAAGAGAGAGAGAGAAGATGAGAGGGACAGAGAAAGAGAAGCAGCGAGACGTGTATAAGAGAAAGAGTGAGGGAAAGGAGTGATTGCATGAAGAATCCCTCGGGGACTCAATATCGGTGACGGAATACACAAAAGCGAGCAAAGAACAGTGCCCGGCCTCATCACCCGCAGTCATTATCGGGAGTAATAAAGACTTCATTCTTCCACACACACATACACCAACCTACGCGAAGTCCTACAGTGCCCTCTTGTTGGTCGCGCGAGAAACTAGTACCTCTTGTGTGTGAGCGCCAAGGGCGACAATGTGCCACCGTCCTGGGGAGAGAGGAAAGGGGATTTGACGAGAAAGGGTTATCGGTGGGTGGGTGGGTTGAGCCAGAGGGGCTATTTATACGAGGAGAAGGCGATGGGAATTTCAGTGTACGGAGGGCTTCGGACTCTGGGGCTCGGATTGAGAGGGATTTCCCCGATGCTGCCCGCGGCGTCCACGAAGAGGTGGAGTTTTCGGTGATGAGAGACGTTCTACGGTGCCGTAAAGGGTTACGCGATTGGTACGGAGCGTGTGGAGGGGTAAGAGATGTTGAGGTTGATCTACGTTGACGGAGAACATCCAATAATAGCCGGCAAGAGAGGCTGGGGGGGGGGGGGGGGGGGGCAAGAGGGAGATGTGGAAATGAAAGTTTGGTCGGGCAGAGGATTCAGAGAAATCACAAGGCGCTCAAAAGACGAAAATTGTGGGTTTGACAAGAGATTTACATGTCACTGGTCGTTATGCACGGGAGAGTGAGCACAGAAGAAAGGATTGAGAAATAATTAGACTAAAGCTCAGAGGGTTGTGCTCATCTTCGGCGAAGCCTGTTGGGCATTTTGTGGCTTAAGGCGAAGTCTACATCAAAATATTAATTACACCCATCATAAAGCCTTTCATATTGAGAGGAGCTCCTGCACGAGGCATACGGATGACACTCAATACAGGCTCAGCAATCACTGAGCGATCTAAGACACTGTGATATAAGGTAGGAGATTCTACGCATTGCTTTTGTGCTTAAATTAGTATCAAAATCATTATGAGCGTATCTTTTTTTTATAGTAGCTTGAGTATTTATTATATATATTGACATTCTTTGCACTCTTATAAAATAATATACCTACTAAAAATATGATTGTGAAAAATAGTCGTTTAACGTTCTGTCTGATAACGTTGTGTCTGGAGTCATCCGGCATGATTAAGATATTTGGTGGTTACGGAGTCTTATAAATGTATATGAAATTTTTTTTATTGACCAAATATTAATTAATTTTTAACATACCTAATATTTACGGCATTACCTTTTAATTATTTTTTATTAAAGGAACAAATGCTGAACATTATGAGGAAAAGTTAACATTCAAATATATATTGCATACACACACATATACACATATGTACCACCTCTGACATTGTTTATATACTTCTTTGTAAGCTATGCCCGGCCTTTTACATTGGACTTTGTAGTACACTTCTCAATATCAGAATAAATAATCATCGCGCCTCATGCAATCCATCCTCCCAAAACTTCTCTCACTCTGTCCCTACTCACGCCGCCTCCCATATTACTAAGTTTGACAATTGCTACAATGTAGCTGTTCTGGCCTCTCTACCCCCCACATCCACTCCAATTACTTTGAGAACTTTAGAGAAAGCCGGCATATTTTATTTCAACGCTCTTCACCCACCTGGCCTCAACCGGTCCCATTAATTTGTAAACATCCTCTCCCCCCCCCAACCTTCAACATTGTAACTATAAGTTTGTAACATCTTCTCCCCTCCCAACCTTCAACATTGTATCTTTCTGTCTCTTAACCTGGTCATGGCAACTTCCCCATTTCGTCTTTTCCATTTCCATTACCTCCATTCCACCCCTCCTTTACTTTTCACCTTCCCTCTCCTTACTGCTCTCTTCCCCTCACCATCCCAAACAATTCCTCTTCATTCTTCTTTTGCCTCTCGCTGAAGAAGGTGGCGGCGATCCACCGAAAATTTCAAAACCCGTGTGAGTATCATACTATGTGTTTCTTCTTTTTAGTCACCCTAGTGACGAAGTATATATATTTTTGTGTTCACGCTCGTGAAAGCTTCCAAGTTATATATATATATATATATATGTATGTATATATATATATATATATATATATATATATATATATATATATATATATATATATATATATATATATATATATATGTTATATATATATATGTATGTTATATATATATACATATATATTAGCGAAATATACTTGAAATAAAATACTCTACCTTGAAGTCCCCATTAATTCCCATACTATTCATGATTAGGCCTGGAGATATCTTTGGCTCACAGACTCGGTCCCTTGACGAATTTTTCTGAAGTTAGATCAAGAACAATGAAATTCCCTAAAAATCCCTAAAACTCTCAAGATTATTAGAAGCTGATTACATCGTTCGACCTAATTGTAACAGCAAAGGAAATAAATTCCCCAGAGCTACGCCAGCCAGCGAGGGGCACACTTACGCCCTCAATACAGACATGCAGTGCAGGTTGCATAGATACAATTGCTGTTCTATTTTTCTTCCGTTTCGGGAAACCGTGTACGAAGATCATGACAGGTCCAGGGTGATTCAATATATTAGTTCACAAGACTTCACGCAAACGTCCTCTACAGTGCCTGTCCAAATTAAAAACAACTAAGTCTTAAAATAAAATATTTCGACGAAAATTGATATCGGGAGTGCAATTTTACAAGTAAAGCATAAATTTACGGATTATATTTAACTCTTTATGCTGAAAAATGGCAGTAAAACTTACTATAAAACCAGAGAAAGCTGCAACAAAAATAGCTCCCTTCCAATTATTCCGGCCTTGGAAAAATGCTAGACGAACAATGCTAAGTCGAAAAATTGATGATATAAATTGTTAATACCACCAAGATACGCTTGAGACAAAATTCTCTATTTCAGAATTACATGTTGTCATTTGTCAAATCTCAAGGCTATGAGTTGTTATCCTCCTTATTCCGCAGGCCGGATTAGAAACCTAATATATAGTAGATAGCAATTACATTACTTCCATACACGACTAAGGTATTGTACTACTATGCTTTCCCTTCTTATAAGTATTCGGCATGTGCTTGGAACTTCATCCACAACTTCAGTCATCTCTCAGGGGTATAATTGGAAGATCATGATACAATAATATACATTTATTGCTGAATTGTGCTCTAGTATATCATTCTTGACCTTTACTTACATTTTTCCATGTAGTAAATGAATTTTCGTACGCTTCTTTAAATAAATTATGATTTAATTAATATAGTCATTCACCTTAATGAGGGTGTGCAATCGGTGTGAATGGTCTCTGAAAATCAATACACAAAATTACTCAAACCACAATGAACGCTATTCACAACTTCTAGCTGAATTATTGCTAGCAAATGGAGCATTTTTGTGTAGCGGTATATAAAAATTACATTAGATGTTTCAGGACTGGAAATATACAGGAAGATATACCCTTATATAAAGAAGAAAATGAAAATTTCTTGAGTTCTGGTCACTCAACACTATTACGCTTTCATCTCACAAAATGAAATTGTATGCTCCAACAGACTTGAAAATAAAAATCTGTGGTTAAATCCTCTTTCAGACTTGAGTTCGAAATACATACAATTGCAAAGAATTCAAAAAGATATGGTACTTTTTTCACAGATTTTTATTTCAAGTCGACCGGTTTCGTCGCATAGGCGACATCATCAGGCGACCCTGATGATGTCGCGTATGCGACGAAACCGGTCGACTTGAAATAAAAATCTGTGAAAAAAGTACCATATCTTTTTGAATTCTTTAGAATGGATTTTCACAAAGTTAAGCCTGAAACCATCGAGTTTATACAATTGCAAGATATATAAGGAAAATAAAATGGAATAAATGAAAGCGGGAGAAAAAGTGAATAAGGATCAGGACAGACGAACTGTAAATAATCTCGAACTAAATCAAAGGAAGCGCTCCAGTTCACTTAAAACCAAGAAGACAAGGACTCCTGTAATCAGCGCATACAAATAACGGTGATTGTAAGAATAGGACCGATTTCAAAGAAAAGGAACCTATATGAATGCGTATTGTGAAGGAAAAGAGAGGACTCGTGAGAATGGAGATAGACAGTGGCTAGGGATACGAAGGCGAAGCAGGGTTAGGGAAAGTAGTGAAAAGGACAGCGAGGGAGAAGAAAGATATCCAATACAAGAGGGAGATGGGAAAGGAGAAAGGGTGGACGAAGAGGACTCAAGAGAGGGACAATGGTGGAAAGTAGTTGAAGAAGTCGGGGGGATAGTACGAGAGGAAAGGGAGAGAGAGGTAGAGGGCAGAAGAAGAGTGGGCAATGAGACCTTTTGTGGAATCAGCTGAAGATTCCAATTCTACGAGTCTCAAACTACGTGAATAAGTAAGTTGACTCGCTCTCGTTACGGAGCACGGGAATGGATTCCAATTCCCCCTTTTCTTCCCTCGTTTCCATCCCTCGTTTTTATGCCCACCCACCAGTTCCATCACACCCCCTTGTTCTCTCCAGCCCTCCTCAGGAATACTCTGCTTAATACCCTCACCCGAGTGAGATTCCCTTTGCCCGCGGGCAAAAAGGCAAAATGGATTGGCATAAGGGCGAAAAATAAGTTGCCAGCCAAGTGAGCGAGGGGAAGTGGGGAAAGTATAAGGAAAGGAAGGAGCGGGGGGGCGATGAATATCTCGTTCTGGGGGAGAGTTTCATTCAATAATTGGTTTTCCCCAGAGAGAGCCCACAGTATGATACGGTGACACCTTGAACCCATCCGAGGTGAAATGAGAGCCGGGAGTTAAGGACATAAGATGAAAGGGCGGTAGAAAAGGTTTTTTTTCTCGGGATGTCGCGGACAAAAACGTGACCCACGCCTCCCCACCCCCAACTACGCCCACAATGAGTTCTCCACCTACCTGGATTTATCAATCTGTCGATGAATTCCTTTTCGCGAGCACTCGCGCGGAAAATGCGACGGGTGAAAGTACAAGTTAATGGAGCATCGCCGCGAGAGATTTTCCTTATGCTTCTCTCTCTCTCTTCGGGTCGCCGGTGTTGCTTCGCTCGCTACGGTGGTAACTAGCTTCGTAATTGGTGCACGGCGTGTAAAGATTTTCCTCCCGAGAGAACGCTTTGAACTGGGACAGTTATCAAACAAGGTTCCACACCTACACATTCATACAAAAGTAATTCTGAGAATACTTCTCTTGATTTATGAGAAAGAGTCTCATAAATCGAGAGAAGGGAGAAAGGCTGAGGGACAATAATTAAGGATATGTACTGAGAATTTATTTCTTTAGGCGGAAAGAAGGAAAAAATACAAATACTCCTTAGTCATGCATGAACACCAAAGTATTTTTAAATAATGTATTGTATTCGCTTCGTATGTTATTTCTCTCGATTTTGTAAACGCAGTATGGACTAAATTATTTTCCTTTGTTTAATGAGTAACATCACTGATGGGTAATAAAATGGACTCTTTTCAAGGATACTTTTAGCAATATTGATTGAGCGCTAAAGTGAAATGCGGATTATTGGTTTCGAAATAATACAAATACACGATTAAATAGGCATATTTGGCATCAAATGAGAACCCGAGGGGAGTATAGACACGCCACTGCATTTTAAGGTCATAATAGTCATTGCAAAAAATATAAAGTCCGATATTCCCTGAAATGCTAGGTACTTCTGGCAATGATCGAATAATTTCGGATCAGACATAATGAGAGATAACTTAAATTTTGTTGTTTATAATTCACAGGCGGGAGAACTCTAGAAAGCAAGAGAAGGTAGCCTGTCAATTTTAATTTAATTGGGAACTCCTCCCCTTGTTCACCTATTACATTGGTTTTAGTGTACTCTGAAATTACGACATTAGTTAAACTCCGCATGCAATTCTTTCAATAGAGCGTGAACAAATAAAATAGTTGCATCATAATCCATTCAAAAGAATTGAACCCAAGGTTAAAGAAAAAGTTTTTCCTAGGACAAATGAGTTCCTATTTCATATTAAAAGTAATTCTGACACCGAAATTGGTGTAACTAAGGTTCCAATCACCGATTTTATCGCAACAGCAAAACATATTGCTCAGAGATAGCAAATGCGTCGTGTATAATTTGCGAAGACATGAAAATAAGCGTATTCAAAATTTGTCACTATTAATGAGCCTTGCATCCTATTCATTGATAGAGAAGTTACGTATGTTAAAATTATGATTCTAAGATATGTTTTCAAAAGCAATAATTGGTTTTATTACGCAATAAAGCTACAAGATGATAATGATATGGAGTAAATATATAAATAAAAAACATGACTCATGGTAACCAAACATAGAGCTAGCATCATTTTCGCTGCACAACTAGAATTGACCCGCAAAATGAAAATCCAGCCCTCGGTATCTTGTAATAGAAGCAGAAATTCCAATGATGGCTGGATTCTGAATGGCCGTATTTCTGCCTCCTCTCCATTTGATTCTGGGTCGCTGATTTACATTTCTCCGGAGTACTTCCGGAGCAGTACGTTGAGGAAGGGCCATCGAAATGCCTTTCCACATTACAAGCAACCATTTGACTCCGAAATTCACCACTTGGAGCGTAGTTCTGAGCGAAGGTTTGTCCGGGGCAAAAGTTTTTCAAAGGAGGAGTCACCAGTTCGAGACCCTCTCTCTTCCACTCTCGAATTCCGCGGGCATGGAATCCAGAGGAGTACGTTAAGGCGGCGATCCACGACCCCAATTTTTATCCCGGCACGAGGGAAACGGTTAAGAGAGGGGCTATACACATACGGAGAGGGTAAGGAAGGCAAAGAGTGCAACACAACATTTGCTCTTCAAAGTTAATCCCATTTGCGGTTTCTCCTGGCCTCGTACACGGTGCACGATCCCACTAAGAGTATTACAGGAGAACATCTCATGCCCTTAGAGTTTCTCGAAATTCTCCCTATACTCTCCTCCACCTCCCGGGTGGTCTCCCTCCCTCTAACTCGCGCTTTACTGCCCCTGCATCCCTCCCTAAACACACCCCTTCCCCCCCCCCACCGTCACCGCATTTTATCCAAATCACCACACACACCCCGCGCGCTTGAAACACGAGGGTGAGTGGAGATTTGTCGGTTTCGCCTTACATCCCTCTTCCTTCCCGCGGCCTCGCTGCCTTTTAATCATCCCGATTTCTCCCTCTTGCAGGATCTTTTCTTGCCGCTCAGCGTACTGCCGCAGCGGGGAGTTGAGGAAATCCCCGGCGGGGGGAAGGATCCAGGGAAAAAGAGAATGCGACCCCTTAGACTTCCCTACACTGCCCAACGCACTTCGCCTCAATCCAAATGACTTTCCATTCTTGACACGAGGCTAGAAACGAAATACCTACGCATCGAGAACGAATTCGCTTAACTTTATCACGTAAATATTTTCAATATGAGTTACTGATGGCTAATTATGGTTACGTTCCCTAATCGAGGTGGAACATTTGCCATCGCGCAGGTCTCGTAACCCAAAGGTTGCGAGTTCGAAAACACTTTTGGGCGAGAATGCTATGCTTTTCTTAGGATTTGGGTATTCGTATGAAGCAATATAAGTTTAGCAGTTAGGGCAGATCAAGCCATAGTAAACTAGTGGATTACATACCACATAGTTTTTAAAGCATTAAAACCTCATCAAGGTTCGTCTTTTCGCCAGCAACCACTAATTGTAAGAAAACTATCGCGTCCTTCTAGTCTTCTTTTATCTCGAATCAGCATAATTGGAATAGTAACAAAAATTTAATTTATACTCCCTGTTAAAGTTCTGTTTGGTGTGAAATCAACTTCAAAACTCATACTACCAGTCTGCAAATGTTACATGACCAATGACTCAAGAATATTTCCATACCAACACGAATGAATGTATTCTAAAGGTTTTACTCCCTGATTACTGATACGGTATTTCGTATGGGTCCCAAGAAATTACGTCGGAAAACTTTCAAAATGATTATTTCAACTATTTTAAGAAGTTTTAGCATTCCTGGTATAGAATGAGAATGCAAAATCACTTTTTTACCTTTTTAAAAAGCCCTTACTCTTATTTTTTTTGTTTACTTTCATAAATGATTTTTAAATAAACTATGAAAATGGACAATGGGCAATTTTCATGATAATCAAAGGGTCTAGCAAAATAGAAAAACAATGATTTTCTAAGGTTTAAGATTGTAATCACAAATAAGGGAAATTGGGGAGTTTCAGAGTAACATATATTCTCTCAATAATCTAATTCTCACAATATAATAATCTTTATTATCGTATTTGTTGATAGCATTAAGCATTACCCATTATATACAGTAACATTTTGCTAACTCAAAGGCGTAGAATATGAAATATCTTTATCCACGTGCATGAATTGACTAATTTGAAAAACTTACAAATGATGGATGCATCCATATTTTTCCAAGCACCTGTTCCAAGCAAGCTCTCTGCAATCCCAACAATCAACGCATTTCAGGCTTTAATAGGCTTACCAGGTTTCCAAATATGCCGAACCGCTTCGCACCAAAATTTTTCTTATTATATACGTCTCTTGTCAATTTGTTTGCTAATAGAGGCTCCCCTTGAGTCGTGATCCTCGACAAGACATGGGCTCACGGTGAGGTGGAATGAAAGCGAAGACTCGGTGGCTGTGCACCATCTGAGAAAAACCCACCCCGTGATTTTTGTGAGGAATAAGCGTCAGTTCCAGGTTTTTCTCGTCGGCTTTAGTCGGTGCACGCGTCGTCTTTTTCATTCCTTCTTTTCTGTTAAAAGGATTTCGTGAAGGAAACTGAGGAGTGGTTAGGCTTCATGGAGCCGAATGATTGCGTTCTGTTTGAAGAAGTCGGTAGTCGTAAACTTAACTTTGAATATCTGTTTAGATCACGTACTCTAGGCCACCATAATTATTACAAGACGAAGAAAACATCACTGATGCATTCACGAAAAACAAAAACAGTTACACTGTGTTTCCTTCCTTTTCTTTTGCCTTTTCATGCAAAAAACATTCCTCATTCCGAATTCCTCATTACATGTAACAAGGATAGGAACGCTGCGGCAGCCTCCAGTGGTGATTTTTACCAACCATAAGTATACAAGAATTTCTCTAACATGTAAATCAAAGCACTAAACCACTATATTTTTTATTATTAAATACACGAGAAAGCCAAATAAAAGGTCGTCCATTCAAATAAATCACGAATCTCTGGATGATAAGAGTTCACTTTGTTTCACTTCTGCTTCACCTTAAAAGCATATATGTAAACTGTATCTATCGCTTATTTGTAAAATTCATCAAGTGGATGCATAACAATAAATGAGGCACTTAATGTTTCTCACAACAAGTTGACGTGGAACTTTCAAAGATTAACTTCCTTTGGTCGGATGAATATGTTCAACCAAGATATAGAGTATTAATGTTATCATTTAGGTGCGCCAATATCGACGAGTCTTGAAAACTTTACCCGAAAAACTAAATAAGGTAGTATAATATAAATCTGTTGAACGAAGCTATTCTTAAACGTAATTTTTCACCAAATTTAATCTGATCTTTATAATTAATCGATTGGAAAACAACTAATGAGTGAACACTATAGCGGAATCAAATTGAGTATCAGCAAATGTATTTTAGAAAATATATTGTTCACAATATTCAACGAAATCTGAACACCATTAAAACTCATTGATGATAGAAGACACTTCTCCTTTTCACTTGACTGATTTCAAACGTTTCGGTCAATTTCAAAAGTATTATAATCCGTCATTACCAAAAAACGTACACAGGAGATATTGACCAATTTTGTAGAATTCACGACTTTGACGCAATTTGCTAGAATACACCTTTTGGTAATAACCGTGGGAATTCCTCTTGATGATGACCGAATAGTTCAATTGGCCGAGTGATAAAAAAATGCAGGGGAATAAGGACATCCTTTGTAATGACATGAGAACATGTTAGCCATGGACAGCCCCTGTTATGAAAAAATCCCTGCATAAAAAAAACCCAATTTCAGCGGATTTTTTTCACGAGACCAACAAGTTGTAAAGCATTGAACATGGAGAGTATACATTTCATATTTTATGGTAAAACTTAGCTTTAAACATGGTCCCACGACTTAAAGTGGAAAACATATAACGAAAACTTTCTGAACATAAGGTCACATAAACAAAGAAAACTCCACCAAATCACATTCTTCCAGCACGCTCTAGTCATAGTTTTATTTTTTCAAATGAGAAAAGATCCTACTCCTAACTTGAAAAAAAAGTTTTTTATATCTGAATCTACTAATTAATTTCCAAAAAAATACAGTAGTACCTACTTGGGGATTACAGTGAAAAGACTTTTTTTATTAATTCTCAAATTTTCAAAGCATATAACTCTCGGAGAGATAATGTTTCGGTACGGAAGGAAACCATACTGCTCGTCCGCTGGAAAGGATATTCAGGCAGCGTTCCGCTAAATGGCATTTTTTCATGGCCGCAAAATTTATCTTACGAGACCAAAATTGCAACAGGGCTACTACGTCTCCCCAAACCCTTGGATGCCATTGATAAAAGTGAGTCGGACGTTTCCACGACAAAAAACTTTTGAATACTAAAGAGAATGAAATGATACCGTCGATGATAAAATAAATCCAGCGGGGGGTCTCTCCTCGGTTGAGTGTTAGTGAAACAAAACGGCCATTTCGCTTTGAAGTAATGAAGATTGGACCTTTGGGGACAGAGAGCCGGTTGGAAAGAGTGCGGGAGGGGTGTATAAAAAAACCTCTCTTCATCATCCGCGGGCATCCCTGGCCGTGTGGCTTGTGGGATGGGAATGGCCTGATGGAGGGGAGGGGTAGAGGAGAATAACGTGGGGTATGGGATTCTGAGATAAAGAATGGGACGCAAGAGGGGTAGGTGCGGAAGGACGAATGGGAGAACGATGTTTTGGAGTATCGGGTGAGGGGGACAGAACATGAAGCGGTGACTCTGAGCAAAAAGAGGGAAGTAATCAAGGACGTGAAAGGCATTGCTGAGAGCAAGAAGGATTGATGGAGATTGAGGAGCGACGGTGGGCGTTATTTCAAGTTCCCTCCATTGACGTTGACATATGTGAATGCATATGCCGGCACATAATTGCAAATTAACATAATCATTTTTTCATATCTGCGATATTGTTGCATGCATTTCTAGTAAACGTGAGGCATAAGTATATAGATTAAGTAAATGAGAACGTAAGCAACTAAAATTTCCAGTTCGCCTTATTTTCTGGTATTCATACATCGTACATAGTTGAGTGTGATACATTGTTTGTTAATGTAAATGCACAGTAAATATTTTTTTCGTTAAGTATAAACTAACAAGGGTCACCAAGCCCATCATTGAAAATATTATAAGATAAAATATTGGGATGAGCTCCACGGTGGTAGTGTAATATACAGAAAGCAAATAAAAAAATTCTAATGAACTGGGAATAGATCTACAGAAATTCAGGATGAAATTCAGCATGGCAGGCAACCAAAAAATAATTTGAGTACGCGTTGAAAAACAGACAATTCAGGGGTAATTAGCCTCTACAAAAAAGGCGCAGATTTATGTAAACCTTGGTAGTGGAATAGCCAGCTGAGAGAACTACAGAGCCAAATGATGAGAAAAGCATTCTAGCTAAATAAAGTATACACGTAAAGATGCTTTAAAAGTAAAACAAGCATAAATTAATAAAACGTTTAATCAAAGAATGCAAAAATATTGCACAAACCTGCTATAAAAATGCATAATTGACATCCACAGCAAACTATAGAAATATGTGAGAATATATGAGCTTCTTAAAGAGTTAAGAAATAACTCAGTGGACAGATCAAATAAAGGAGTAATAATACCAAAAAAAGTAATAGGTATGGGAGAAGTTCATGGAGGAAAATACCCACGGAAGCAGGGAGAGAAAGGGAGGAAGTAAAATCAACGAGCAAGGGAGTTTGTTTAAGGGAGTAGAACGGATGGAAAAGGAATAAGCAAAGAGTAAACATCAGGATGAAGTACTAGAAGCGCCATAATACAAAGGAATGCAAAACATTTTGAAATTGTCTAAAATGATGAACGATTGCAAAGCTCTCGTCAAGCCCTCGGATTGATGACGAATTTTTAGAAATTAACATTGCTAAAAGGTAATACTCTTTTTATTAAGGTAATCCATGTTCCCTTAACCATTTAAGTACTAATTTAGTTACTCTGACATTTTTACATATCTGGATAAAATTGAAGGAGTAAAAGATAACACATCAATGACTGAAAACAAATTTCACTACGCATTGTTTTTCCGTTTTAATGTTCCGTATTTATAATACTAATCAATATTTTAATTATCTGGTCTAAAAGACAGGAAATCAATATTTGGCAGAGAAAAGTTTATTATTCCGGCTTCATAAAAATGCTCCAACAAAGAGGAAACACATTTCTCAATTAGACCTTCGACATCATTAGTGAGATATAAGGTATTCTACTCTTAGATAAGTATAAAAACACAATTTCAACCAGTGGTACTACTGCAAGGACTCATATCCGGGATAGAAGCTTAAATAGGATAAACGAGTGGAAACTTCGTTTTCTGAACCCTCTGTGTAATTCGCGGCAATGAATCCGAAATCCGAATGAGTTCCAGGTTTATCATCTCAAGTCATCGGGACGGAACGGCGGGAACCGGGATAGTAGCACCACAAGGACGGGGGGGGGGGAGGGGGTAGAGGAACGGAATATGGCAACTAATGAGTTCGAGGGGGTACAGGAAGGATTTTGCGTGGGGCATGTTTGGACATGGCCGTGAAGAGATTTCGAGAGGAAAGGCTGAGGTGGGGCGGAGCGGAAGGGGTGAAGTAAAAATGTTCGGTTTGTTTTGGCGGGACATGGAGCCGAGGGTGGATAGCAAAGATGAGCACCGGGGGAGAGGGGAAGAGAGGGATATAGAGGGGGCAGAAGGTGGTCGATGCTTAAGAATGGTGGAGGTTTATTTGAGTTTGTTTTAGCGGGAAAAGGGAGGAGGGCGGGGGTAGGTGTAGCGAGCACAAAGGAGAAACGTTGAATAAACTGAGGGGGGGCATAAAAGAAACGGAGCGGAAGCAAAGAAAGACAGAAATTGGCCAAACCTTTGTAAACATAATAATGTGAAATGCGTCTAATCTCTGGTGATGGCCATGAAAATGATTTCCCTCAAAATTAACTGTAAAACCTCGAGTTGACTCACATCGCGGTCTATTTTATTTAGCTTTCCTTCTGCTTCTGACGTGGGGGTACCTGGTGAGAGTTGTTTCATGCGGGATGATTTTTTTTACCATACTCGACGGCACTGTAAAACTTTAAGGCAGCGGAAATACATAAACGAAGGATATTTTGTGAAGTAGTTAGCTGTACACTAAGGATTTTAGTATAAACAAACAATTTTTGAGGCCACTGGGAAGCAGAGCCAGAGCTACATTGGATGAGGGTGGTTAGCGGCGAATTTTATATTTGAGGGATCTTTTTTAACTAGAAAAGTCAGTGACTATTGCTGTACTAATGCATGTATCACTTTAAAATGAGTCGCTAATTTTAATTACATTAGCTACCCAATATATTTCTTGGTATCTATTAGAGGTCGGGGAAAAACGCATAAAATTGAGCGAGAAGGGATGTTCCTTGAATGGGAAAGTTTTCTTGTCACATTTAATCATAAAATAAGAAATGCGATTGCATAATACTGTGGGCGATATTTTTTCATTAAAATACACTTGGTTCTTTACTTAATTTTAATTACCCTTACTCAACCTCCGCAAATATTTCCTTAGTGATAGTGGCTATTTAATGCATGTGCATCGGAATGGTTTCCAATTAATCGTACAAATTTAATTGTTAAAGAATGCGCCATTTAACAGGTGGTCTTATTTTCTGGAAATATAAAAAGCAGGATGAATGTTTAGCTCATTAAACCTTAGGATTAAAAACACGACTTCGCCCCTTCTAAATAATCGGAGAACTGAGGAAACGTTGGTCACACTGTAGGCGTACGGCAAATAATTACAACGCAACACAATTCCTAGAATACCCTTCACTTCCTTGTATGCCTCGGACACAAATAATTCATCGACCGTCTCAATACGTGCTTATATTCTCCCTTCAAAAACTCTCCCGGCACCAATGCTCTTTCCTAATGCCTGAAAATGTAAAATTAAATGAGTAGGAACGGGGCCTCAGGTGAAGTTTGGAATTACGGACTGTGGGAAAAGATAGGCTGATCAACGGGGCTCTGGTGGATGTAGGTCACCTCGCGGAGAAGGAAAACGGATAAAACAGCGGGAATAACATATAAAATGGCGGTTGGTTGGTAATCCAAAGCGAAGTGGATCCTATAGCCGACGGCCCAGCTTCAGTTTCCTGAATGGCAAGTGCATCGGGACGGATGAGGGGGGAGATTAAATGAAAATGAGAGGGGGACTAGAGGGAGGGAAGTCTTCAAATAAGAACGAGGTGACTCAGGGGGAAAGAGACGATGAAGAGTTCTGGGATGAACCCTTCTCTTGATTGCCACGCGGCAAGTTGAGAGACAAGAAGAACGAAACGACAATTGATACACCACCTTAGCTGCGACAAAGACGTTGTGTTTCATCCGTCGCGCAAACTTCTGACAGAACTTCTGAGGCGGAATGCCAATAGCGGCAACGTTATGAACGAGCCTGGTTAGGTAAAACTAGAGCTTAGTTTAGTCTTCATCTTAATTAAATCAACCGTTTTTTTCAAGTTTACTAAGGCTTTGCGAAGCGCGACAGCCGATTTATCTCAGTATTTGAAATGCTCCAGAGAGTTATCGTAACGTGAACGCTGTAGTTGTTTCTAAAGTAACAATCAACATGGTGCTCACATCTATATGAGAAAAGTACACTGTAAGATGGTAGAAAAAAGAGACCAGGATATTTATATAAAAAGGTATTAATCTTACTGACTGATGAAGCAACTGTTTTTCGTGAAATTTAATTTTAGGCATGTAAAAATAAGGGACTACGAAGGAATAAAGCATTAGACTGAAGAAAGAATGGGGTGGAAACTTGAAGGACACAAAAAATAACTGATTACGTACTACCATTTTATATTATTTATACAACATAAATTTAAAAGAGGAGAGAACGCTGCGTAAGAAAGCTGCATTATCTAGAAAGCTTGGAAAAATGAGGCAAATGAGAATATTTTTACAGTCTGAGTATTGCTCACACAGCATAGATACATGTCACAGCTGCGAAAGTTAAGGAAACATGGTATTTATTAGTGAAATAACCAGTTTCCTAAGCCTAAAACCAATAATTTTATCTTCTTGGATTTTTATTTTGATTGTAACCTACTAAAAATGAACGGTCAGACTGGTGTACTTACCTCAAAATATTTACTTGAAAAAATTACAAAAATTAGCATTGATGGGCTCCGATGCTGTGAAACCTTAACAGACCAACATGGATCCAAAACCCTTTTGTGGCACCTCGCGAATGTGAATATCATAGAAAATCAAAAGAAGTCTCAAACTTATAAAGCAGACAGCTTGTTACTAATAGTTCCTGCAAACAAGAGTACATCGCAAGAATAATCACAATAAAGCCCGAGCTAAGATCAGTATGCCGAGGAAGGGCGAGGGGCGTTGGGCGAGGGGGTAGGGTGGATGTATACGGATAGGGAATTTGTTTGCAAAGGATATATCAGCTCGAGGGCGGGAGAAGGAGGTGAGGTGGCGGGGGTGAGGGAAGAGGGACCGGATCGGAGGTTTAAGGGCTCAAAAGGGGATGAGGAAGAGTAGGAAAGGGGGGCTAGATGAGAGGAAGAGAACCGGGAGGGAGGGGGTCGAAGGAGAGACGGTTTTCGGCGAAGCGACGTGCAAAGTGGCACTCGAGAATCCCTGTGATGAAGAAGACATCCTCATGCGACTTTCAAATGAACGGCTGCCGACGGGAATGAGAAGGCGACATCAGTCATTTTGCTAGCAAGGAGCGGCGGCGCAGAGAGTCGAAAGGGTTTCGTGAGGCGGAAAAAGCTGTGTCATAATAGGGAATTTAAGACTTAGGAGGATGGCGTGGGGGAGGAGAGAGGAAGGGAGGAAGGTCGCTGAAAAGGGCATGAAAGGGAGAAAGAAACGGACGGAGGCGGGGGGAGGGGGTTGTGTGAGGCGGAGGTATGTACCTACGCTCAAGTGAGGATAAAAGAGAAGGAATCGCTAGGGTGCACGATGCGAAGATTCCTTCCGAATGAGAGAGAGCAGCGTATTTTCCAGGAACTTATATTAGTGTGCGAGGGAAAATTTTCGGCCGAGAGTAATGCAAAATTATGAGACCTCGAGAGAGTGTTTGAATAGAATCGGGACTTGTTATTAAATTGCGCACGACCAGGAAGCAAGAAGAGAATATTTTCTAAAGTCAAAATTGGAAATTTCTCTCCCCGGGGAGAAAATCATCACTCCTTTGAGAGAGGGAAAGAGCTAGTTCTGCGTATTTCATCACATCGAGAAATCCAAACTCTTAGAGATGAAAAATACGAGCAGACTCTCATTATTATCGTAGCTTATTAGAGCCAGGTTCAGTACTTGATATAATATCCTCACTTAATTAGAGCTTCACATGTATTAAAAATTGGACCCAAGACGTATGTTACCAAAATAGTCAAAGGGCACCGAAACACAATAAGGATCAAGAGCTCGTAATGATTTTTTCCATAGCATTCGAAATAATATCCCGTTATATTCTAACATTAATATTTCATTGCTTTTAGATTTATTGCACCACCAAATGCAAGGAAATATTATTTTAGCCCCTGCAAGCAAACTATGTAAACAATTTAATTCCAATGTGGCTAAAATATTTAACCACTCACAAACATAAATGCTTTCTTATAGTGCAATATTTTCTTTTCTTCTTATTTCCAATTCTTTTAATTTTTTTAGAAAGCTAAATATATATTTAAAAACTATCAAAAGTACTTCCGTTTACAAAGCCAACAATTTTAAATTTATATCAATAAAAACAACCCGAGTGCATCGATCGTCTTAGCAGACTAAAATAATTCCGAAAAATATTTTTCACCTCGGTAAAAATGGAACTCAGATACGCTGCTGAAATTGCCTTTCGATAATTTTGATTTTTACTGAGTTGATCATGTCTATTTCACGCTGAGTCGCCGTGATCGTATTCGTCGCCGTATTCATAACATTCTGTTCTTTGTGTTTCATTCAAAAGAGTACCTTTCAAATGTTCTCTTCATGTTAGAACGTCACCTGGTTAATTCTACTATAACACAACCAATCAATTGCCTATTCGTAAAATAATGTAATATGAAATTATATAGTAATTGCAATTGTAACCCAAGAATTACTGAAGACAATGCTGGACACGATGTCGTGAATAATATCGTCAATAACTAGTGGACAGTGGGGCTTCAGTGTAACGCTTTGAGTGGAAATGGAAGGGTAGGTTTAACTATCCATTATATCACTGTATGAATCATTAAACCAATTATCCTATCAGCAATCTCGTATTTAATCTACCGGAAGTCATACTAAGGATATTTTTTATTAAAATACCTTTAGATAGACTCGGATTTTGGATATAAGGCAAAAATTACATCATTCCTTATTTTGCTCCTAGAATTTTGATCATGCATAGTCAATTTATTAGATGCGCTCTTCAACTGTTAACATAAGAAATAGCATTGAACGTCTCAAGATAACTAAATAGTTTTTTTAAGGAAATAATCAATACAAAACAATATAAAGGGGAGCAAGCATTTTCAAAAAGGCTTAAAGACATTTTCAAAAAGGCTTAGTCTCTAGTATGAAATACCATGTGGCTAGAGGAGATTGTTAAGCGGAAATTAAAACCTATCAGCAATGAACGTCATTTATTTCCGATAGTATGGGTTTCTTATATCAAAGAAACAGCTACGCAGCCCACCACATTAAAAATTACATTTAAACTGAGGAAAACAGTTTTCGTTCCGTTAAAAGAAAGAAAGCTGAAAAAATATGTCCCCCCGCAAATCCGCTTAGAAAATAAATCAGACCTTTTTCCCGCCAAAAAACGTGAAACTCGGTGAATTAATCCCTGATAATCAGGCTTCCCGTATGATGGAAGACCTCATTCAAAATTAATCCTTTATGGTCCCCGTTTCAACTCGTGTGAGTTTATGGAGGACGTCAGCCCCGACCATTATTACCAAACCAAAGCCCTATTCATGACCAGCGGTAGAGGGCAGGAATGGACCGTACAGTGTACCACCGGTGTAGATAGAGGTGGTCAGATGTTTACGATTCGGAGCCAATCTTCTCCGTGAATGAAGCGACGCGGAGGACTATGCCATGGGGGGGTCTCAGCTGGAAAGACGGCAGTAATTACGACTAGGAAGGACATACACCTCTCTCTCTCTCCTCTCCATCTCCCCCCCCCTCCCTTCTGCGACCCTCCCCCTTAAAAGACCCCGAAATCCCTCTCGGCCCAAATCCTATCACGCGCCCCATCCCCCCTCCGCCCTTAAGGTGGCCCCCTCCCATCACCCTCCCCTCCTCTCCTCAACCCCCACTTAGTCTTCTCCGCTCGGCCCGTTTTAATTCCGTCACCATGGTAACCTTTTTACCACCTTTTTGCATCTCCTTCTCCGTGTGCGAGGCAGGAAAGCATGGGAAAGAGAGAGATATATGAAATTACTTATCAAGCTGGGCAGAAACCAAGAATGACAAGGTAGAGGGAATATTTAAAAAAAAATGATTCGATCAGTAAGTATTGGGCGTGGGCGATTTTAATTTTCTTACTTCGTAAATGGTTCTTCTTCATGTGTCATACTCTTCCTAGAGCGTAGCCGATCACACCGGCTTCAAATATAGTGTTCTTGGGCTTTTTTGAGCAGTCCTTGAATGGATGTTGTACCAGTCCAGTATTTAATATTTGTACCGAATCTGTTCTTCTTCCCGGACTCCTTTTACCCTGGATCTTTCTTTGTGTTATGAGTTGCAGGATCTCATCTCTTTTTTGAGCCCAAGTATTTTATTTTCATGTCTTTTAACTGTTTGATAAGCGTTCTCTCAGACTTGGACATTTCAAGTACTTCTTTGTTGGACGTTCTTGTGGTCAAAGATATCCTAAGCCTCTTTCTGAGGCACCACATCTCCATGGCTTCTAATCTGTCCAACTACTTCTAGTTGAAAGTGGCAGCTTCTAAACCATACCTTAAGATTGCGTAGATGTAGCATTGGATTATACTTTTTCTTATTTCCAAACATAGTGACCTGTCGCCGAGAAAGATTCTTATGTAAATGGTTACAGATGTTTAATTGCGCCTCCTACGAAACGAGGGATTCAAGAGAAGTATTATTTTTTATCGAGGGTAGCAGAACACAGGTTTTCGGGGACTAAACTAAATTGTTTTAGATGTATTAGCGACACATTTCTTCGCCGGAAATCATTTCGCACTTTTCATCACACGATTTCCCTTGAAATATTTACCATTTGGGAAACAATTCTTTCAAAGAGCTCTTGCTCCCTAGAAAATAAATTTGCTGGGCAACGTCGGAGATTTATTAGTTAGCTAGGCAGCTTATTACTTAGCAAGTAAATAAAATTAATACATATGTAACTCTCGATGCTATCAGAAAAGATGTACAAATTCCACTGTTTTTTGAACCAAGAATAAAATAAAGAAAATAGAAATAGATCAACATGGCCATCGATGTACTCCTAATATTCATTGATACTGTGTACGTATTCACTATATTACATTTTTTTATGGTTTCTAGCTCTGCTTTTCAACGGAAAGTTACAATACACGACTCGATTATATGTTCCATGGATCTCCGGCATCACCGAGAACAAAGATGCTACCCCCTCGACAAGCAGTGACAGCAACAATAAATGGGGACACGCATGACCGCGATGAAAACGAACGCTTGGAACGGAGCCGAATAATATCCATCAATGTTAGAGGCGAGCTCTCTTCCTCCTCCCCTTTTACCCTCCCATGTCCTTCCCACATGTGTGCCGAAAAGGTGGGGGGAGGGAAAGGTTTCCATGGCAACTAAAGACAAACAGATCTGAAGAGGGGGGGGACGTGAGCACGTGCACCGCCTTCTCTCCTCCTCCTGCTCGCTCCCTTGCGTCTCTCCCTTCGGAGCCTTCGTCCCCAGCGGTCGACCCTACATACTCCCTCTCTCTTGTTCCGCCGTAGTACACAGCGCTCCGCGCTCATCCCCTCTCTTCCCTCCTTAATCAATCGTACTAGGTTTGGACAGGTGGGCCTGGCGACACGAGGCGGGCGATACGAAAATCTCTCTAGTTCGGTTCCCTAGCAAGAGCGCACGAGGTTTGGTGCGAAACGAATCCCCTCAGCCGGCCGTGGTATACAGGGACTGGTTCCTGTCTTGCATTCATGACTTGCAATACGGAAACTTATTCCAGGAGAGTGTGTTCCAGCGTGCAAAATATTTACTTTATTCCTCGTATTGGTTACAATATAAACACCCGTTATTTTATGTTCGATGTTCAAAGCATTACAATAATTGTGACATCACCTGCTGTGGAGAAGTACAGAAATGCGCAAAATTCACAATGAAAGATCCATCCACCTTGTCTGGGTTTTGAATTTAGATCCTACAAAATTCCGCAGACTCAATTTATGATGTGGGGAAAGTAAACAACGAAATTCCAATATATATTTATTTATTTATTTATTGCGGAATGTGACTAAAAAATATGCATAGAAAACAGCCGTTCACACTACACTAAGGTGAAGTGGTCGAACAACAAAATTGGAACAAATATTAAATCCGTAGACTATTAGTAGTAAAATGTAAATATCCCGTATCTTCGTAGGGATTTTAAGGGACGTTGTATCCTACTGCGGAGATAAGACCAGACTCATGCTAAACCTTTCACTTTCAACACCATGTTAGGTTGGCAACCTTATTGGGAAAACTGTCTTCACTAAGAAAAAAATGCGCCATTTCAAATTATTCCTGCCCTTACTCGAAGCCTAAGGAATATTTTGTTCGAGAAATACGAATGAAATATATGAATTATTTTTTATCTAAGCCTAATAATTTAAGGATTCTGTGCATTATATGCAGTAGTACATGATTACATTTTGCATTGCTATGAAGTTATAAGACTACGGATAAATCACTGGTAATTTCGGTAGGAAATGTTAATATTGTGAAGTGTTCCAATATATCGACGAGGTTAAATAGGTATGGGGAGCAAATAACCTGGGTTTGAATTCCACCCTGCGAAGGGATGCACATGTACAATATTAACTTACTAATAAGACACTTTAAAGTAAGTGATGACTGCTGGTGAAAAAAAAGTTGTTTTTTGTATTTCTGAATATATATTACCCATTGGTGGTCAAATTATAAACTTCATTTTAAATAATATACTTATTGGCTCAAGATTTAAAAAATTATGAGTGATGGATAATGTTTGTATTGATAAGGACAGGGCTTCCTTCTACCGACATTTAAAAATTCAGACTTTTTATAATAACTGAGCCCTATATTTCACAAAAAGATATAGTCCATTAAAACTTACTGGAAGTCTAATTAAAGTGAGAATTAACCATTTCCTCTCCAGCTTGGACCATCAAACCAACTGAATAAACTAAGACTAGCTCATTTTTGACTCCCAGTTGCGCCATCAAAATCAAATCCTGCTCAAAAGGTGATTGAGGAGGAAAACTATGCCGCGGATTCAACGCAAATATTTTATTACTTCCTCTAAACGCTTCAGTCTACCTTTCACTCTCACTCTTTGGGTCCTTTCCCCGACCCAATAACACGAAAGCTAGCGCTTGATTGGAAGACCTGAAATTGCCATCCCAATGTGACAGAGGGCTTTTGGGCGACAGATGCGTCGAAGCAATAAAACTCCGCGGGTCGAACCCAAGAAGGAAAAACTCACAAGCTGACCGCGCCTTCTCCCCCACGGAGCTCAATTTCCTCGAGCCACAATTATTTGAATCGTCCTCAGAATTTTGTCATCCGCATACTCGGGTGTGCGTCAGCGTCGAAGCCTTTATCCCGTCATCATCCCTGATCCCTTCCCTTATAAAACTCCAACCCCACCTTCCCCCTACACTCCCCTGACTAAACCTCTTTCCGTGCCATGCCAATCTCCTGAACCGAGAGCCATCCCCCGTTTTTATCTCCCCCTCCCATGACCACAATATCTGCAGGTGTGCGCAGTAAAAGCGGAAGGATGGAGGGGGCAGAGAGTTTGAGGCGAATAGGGGGTAAAGTGGAGGGTGGTGTTTGGATAGAGGGAGAATTTCGTTGGGTGGATTGGGAAGACTTAGTTTACCTGCTTAGGCCGAGTGCCCGCTCGGTGGGGCCGGCCAAAGCGCTGCGTGTCTCCTTCCCACGCGATATCGTCTGTCACCGCGCGTGAAACGCAGAACTGTTTAGAGGTGGGCGCTGATGACATATTTGGCGGCTGACCCTTTCTCATCTCGGTGGTGGCGTACACCTCGTAGTTGTCGTCGAAATTGAAAAATACTCCAGGTGCGACAATTTAGAGCTATTTGCAATAATCAACATAATCTTTTACCTTAGTTTGAAATTTTGATGAAAAACAATTAGAGGTTAAGACGCGCGACAAAGTCGTGAACATATGGCTAGTAATTAGGCATCCATCTGTCCTCATTTTCCCGAACATGATCTCATTTCAGCGCATCATGGACTGCCAGATAGGAATATCTATAATTATATTTCCGTGATTTTTGATCTTAAAATTTGTAATATCAATGCCCTTATCACAAGGTACAATTAACCAATGGAGCATCTCCAGAGCATCATCGAATGAATTTGACTGAATGATAGCGTTTAGGAAGAGCCGATGGACATTTTTCAGAGCGAAAGAAATCATCGCTCAGCATTGACTGAGCAGTGAAAATTGAAAATTGGTTAGGTAAAAGTGAGAAAAAGAGAGAGACTATATGAACATAGTATATCATACATTAATAACTGTTTATTCCCAATTGCAAGCCTAAGCCTATTGCAAAATACCCCCCTATTAAATCATCAGGTTGTGTTTAAATTGGACTCTTGTTGAGCTATGCAATCAAAGTACCTATAATAGATGGCAGCACCATTCTTTTTTACGATATAACTACTGTTCACTATGTACATACTTACTAGACGGTAAATTTCAATTTCTGAAATGCATAATAAACTAGAATTTCGAATTATACATTTTGTCAAATATTAGCTATTAAATTATAGTTTCTAAAATACTGTGGGAAATTTTTGGAAGTTAATTAATTCGGGATGAGAGAGATAATACAGCTTTGGCTTCTATTTGGGATAATATGGTTGTTTTACAATTGCTGTAGTGGTAGCCAACTTAATCAACCTTACTTGTAATGTTTCGAGGCATTAATTACATTTTAGATTAATAATACTAATTTACATTTATAAATAGTTATATTAGTTTATATAATATAAGTTTAAAAAATTACAACAATATAGCCCACGATAGTTTCGAAAGGTATCAAATTCCTTCTTTCAACCACCATTAATGATTTTTAAAAAAATAGCGTGGTATTAGCATAGGACACATCTTAAACATACAATTCACGCCTGTCCTCTTCCAACCTTTTCCCTATTCCCTCCCATTTCATGGCTGGTGTCGTAACACGCCTTGCTCCAAGCCTCTGTGGCGGCTCACAGGGAATTACTTAGATAAGCTAATTCAGACTGCTTCTTATTGTTAGTTAGCTACACCTGCTGATTCCTCGCCGACGACGAAATCGGCGTCGCTGGTATGCGAAAACTGGCCAGCGCCGACGGCCTTCCCTAGACTGCTGCCACGCGTGAAACGATGTTTTGATGTGACGAGCTGGGACTCCTTCCAGAGCTCTCCGTGTGGACGGCACGGCGAGCGCTTGATATCGAATCCTAACCGTGCCTCCATTCCTCTCCCAGCCGTCACTAACCTCCCATTTCCCCATCTCCACAGGCAGCCCACTCTCCCCACCCCGCCTGCAAAACCCGACAGCCTTCGCCCGTCTCGTTGAAGGCTCTGCCAACTTCTCCCTTTTTTATGCCCGAGCGGCGAAAGTCTGATCCTTCAGGATGAAAGCACGCTCTCTTTTGTGCTGTTGACTGCGGCGTGAAAGACGTCATCACATATATAGATTTAAAAAAGGGAAAAAAGGGAGATGATGGCCGTATCAGAGGCTACTGAAAGGCTTAAGATGGTTGTTAAAAGGCGATATTTATTGCCTCTCGCGTTGGAGTGACCGCTAAAGGTTTTGCACCGAATTAATTATTTTTGACATTTTGACGATGATTTAAAAAAATACTTCGGAAAGACTTGGAAGCCACAGTAAAATTATTCATCAAAGATATTGTTCAAAATAATCAATTCTAAGGTGATGCATCAAATTCCAGAATTAACTTAAAAATAAAAAAATACATGAAACTTCCAAATCAATAATGTGGATATTTTTAGAAGTTTCGAGTCGGTCAATGAATTCTTGATTCGATAGACTCGAAGTTTCAACTACTGGTTAAACTCTTTGCAATTAAATGTTTGCGTTGCTAGCAATAAGTATAAATAAAAAATCTTAGTCTTAACATCAGCAGAACAATTGCTAAAATTGAGCTGAAGTAGAAATGCACACTGAACGTCTACTTGTAATTTAGAGTTACAAAAAACGATTAAATTGCGCTAAGATTATCTTGTAATACATCTTTCCAAATAATATTGCTATTTATCTTTGGGAGAAAACGACAGCTTTCACCATGGTAATTTGCCAAGAGGGTGGCCGATAAAAATATAGAAACACAAAAAAGGACACTCACAAATTTAAACTTCCGATATTTCGATGGGATCGTGACCATCTTTCTCAGGGTAGAGCTCTCTACCCTGAGAAAGATGGTCACGATCCCATCGAAATATCGGAAGTTTAAATTTGTGAGTGCCCTTTTTTGTGTTTCTATATTTTTATCGGCCACCCTCTTGGCATATTATATATTTATCACCCGAGTGATTCTCCAAGAAGTTATATAATTATATATAATAACAGACGATCTTTTGCAACGAAATGTTAAAATTGCAACATTGATGAAATGTTAGCTCGTGATAAAGTTTGACATAAGTATTATATATTTAGCATATTAGTTAGTATTCAATTATAGGAAAAACGGCAATTATAAGAAAAATTGATGAAATGTTAGCTCGTGATAAAGTTTGACATTAGTATTATATATTTAGCATATTAGTTAGTATTCAATTATAGGAAAAACGGAATGAAAGAATGAAGAAACTTTTGAAGAAAAGAAACTGTTTTCAGGGTGAAAGAATCAAGCGGTGTAGAAGAGGGAAGAGATTGAGTGCTGGGGAAGGAGGAGGAATGCGGACGGGGAGGAATTTGGTTTTAGAGAAAAGGAAAGACTCGTAAAAAAGGAATGGATGGGAAAGTGGGCGGAGAGTTGGGGAATAGAGAGAGGGAGTGCGAAGCCGCAGTGAAAGCATCAGGGGATGAAGAGAGAATGGGGGAAAAGGAGTCGGCGTAAGAGAGGAAATAATAGATAGTCGAAGACTGGGGAGAGAAAGACTAGAGGGGGAAAGGTTTGGCGGAGGGTAGAATGGAATGCGTTAAAGGAACGGAGAAGCCGTGGTTCCAGATCGAAGGAGAGAGTTAAACAGTGTTTTGTCTACTAGAGGATGCGGCTCGGAACTGCGACCGCTACAGCTCGAAAGCCCTCTGCAGACAACGGTGGCATTTAGCGGAAAGCAAATTACGATTCGTCCGAATAAATTTCCTGCGTAGGTATACATGAAGAAAAAAGAGGAATGGGGACATTTAATTGTGAAAGGGTACTCTGTCGTCGTTGTCGGCGCAGGTAGTGACGAGTGGTGGGACGACAAGGGTAGCGTTCCATTTCGCTGGAAACTCAAACATGGGTCCACGTACGTAGCCTGCTCGTGCGACCACTACTTCCGGTGATTGTTTGATAAGTACCGGCCGTGAGCAAAGCCAATCATGGATATTGCGAGGGTTGATTAAAATGAATCGATGACTCACCACTCCACGTGTGATTTTTTTCGGTGAGCGTTTCGCCACCGGACGAGAATAATGGGGCTGCGTCAATGGCCGAAACTAAAAAAATTAAAACCCGTTTTTGCGAAAATTGTGTTTTTATGTTGCGACTCATCATATTACAAAGGCACTTCGATTGATGAAGTCAAGGTTGTGAGCAGAAATATACCGTGGTACCTGCTATGACATGAAGTTATAGATTTAACGGACCCAAAACGAGCACGAATGATTTCTCCGATCATTGTCAACCACACGGAGACTCCTCTTATTATAGACTCCTCGGTCGTCCATCTGACCTAGCTTATAAATATGTATTTGGCCAACGAGTTACTTTGACAACAGTGGGTAAATTTAATAATTTAGCATTATCAGAGTACTTCCTTTTTCGTAAAGGTGAGCCTAATGTTGTTTTTTATGATTTCCTCTTAAATTTCTGAAGGGTTTATTAATTATTCTCGAAAAAATTGAGTATAGATTTTTTGCTGCACCAGCTTATACATAAAGTCCAAGATAATGTCCGTACGGTGATTCATTACTAATTATACAAGACAATTTTCAGTTTATCCATGCACGTGTCATGCATATTTTACATGAATGTTTATCAAATCAAAACAAAAAACATTTTAGGCGAATAAAAAATATACTTCCAAGATTAATGATATATTAATAGGCAGATTAATTTTTTAGATCATCTCCTATAAGATTATATTTACAAGAGACATCTAAAAATATATATAGGTATTGGTAATACCATCAAGATACTTCAGCGATTAATTCTGCTTGCAAGCCTATTGAAAATGAGAAAAGCCTCGCAACCACAACAACCATCAACTTTAAAAATAATGACCCAGGATAAAAATATTCCCTCTCCTTTCACTCCTGAGCTCATAAAACACGCGCCGTAAGTCATAGCCGCACGTCGTAAATCTTGAAGGCGGGGAAGAAACAAAAAAAAAGAGCGACAATAAAATACGAATTTTGGAATCGTCAGTATTTTTATCCCATTTTCCTTCGGAACAACAGAAACGTAATAATTCATGGGTAGGGGTTGAAGAAAAAAAAAAGTTGAATAAATCGCAACACGTTTCCTCCACTCCACCAACGACCTCAACCGTGTTGGAGGCCAGAAATGTGCCCACCCCACGGGGTCCAGACTAATCCTTTCAAACAAAACTCCTGCTCCATCGCGGGGGCCGCACCGCACGGACCGCCGACCGATACGACCAGTGGAGGGTGCGGTGCGAGGTTTTTTGGGGTTGGTGGCTCTCCTGCGCCGATCAAGCTGCAATAGCGAGGCGCGGTGGATGCGGGAGCGGACCCACGGGGGGAGAAGAGGTCCTTGCCGGATGAAGGCGTCAGACAACGGCTCAGCGGTATCCGTTATCAAACCTTTGAGACACTCTTGGACGCGCTGACCCCGGCGCGCTCGGGAATCGCCGGTAGGATTCCCGGCTCGCTCATTATCTGGGCTGGCCATCGCGGACGGCGGTCTAGGCGCGTCCGAAAACCAGAGCGAACAAAACCAACGTCCCCCGTGAGATGCCCCTTCACTACCCCGCCGACTTGTGGCCGAGGGAAAGCCGGTTGTGGCCCGAAATGTTTTGATTGCCCCCCTTCCCCTCTGGCTGTCCGATATGGGAATTTCAACATCGCACTGGAACATAAATTTTGTATCGCTGAAGACGCGATATGTCTCATATCGAATGATATAATTCAATCTCATTCAGCGTGACATTGTATACCTCATTAATACCGAATTTTTATTACGCAACCCCTCGGAATAATCGTGTAAAACGCAAAATCACATTTAATATAAAAATCTGTTTCTTTCAACCGTACTCTTTCAACAACTCTTATACATGAACTCGATATTCTCAGGCGTTACTTTGTCAATCGAAGAAGATGTCGCTAGTGCGATGAAACCGGTCGAATTGAATAAAATCCATTGTAAAATTTACAAAGTTTGTATTGATTCTGTCAACTCTTATACACTCCATTGTCTAAATCATTGGTTGGCCTGTATGTATGTGCGTGCCACAACTTATATAACAATTAATTACAAGCCGGGTGCTTGAAACCCGTAATTGAGAGCAAAATATCGTATAATGTAATGTAAACGTAACCGTCGTTTTCTTAGTTTTCCACCAACACACCTTTCGCGAGCCAACTGGTGGCATGCGTACCTAAGTATACCGACCGTTGGTCTAAAACAGGGTTGCCCAACTTGCAAGGCCTCAAGGGCCACGACTTAACCTTTAATATAGTTACAATAAATTATTATTTTTAAAGTAACAATAAGAAACAACGTAAGGTATGAAAATGAAAATATATTTCTGAATTTTTTTCTAATTACCTTTCGCGGGCCACGATAAATGGCACCGCGGGCCGCCAGTTGGACAACCCTGGTCTAAACGCTCGCAAAAACGACTTGAATTTGGAAACATGGGAGGTGATAGCGATGGAAAAGCATTCCATGGCCAACTGTGTGACACTGGGTATTTCTCGTCTTACTCAATAGTGGAAATCACATTTGAATCACATGTGCTTTGCATAACGAGTACTATCATATTTAAGTCTAATACTACACTAATTTCATCATCGCTCTCACATCGGATATCGCTCAACGTACGACTTCTCATTATATCGTAATAAAACGTGTCTCAGGCTCCGATACATTAATATTACCGCACTGCACAATCGATAAATTACAATATCGTACAGCCTTAAGCCTCCCGTCCTAAAAACCTATGCCCAAATCTTATTTTCCTCATTTCTCCTGTCAGTATGTGGGGGAGGGCGAGGCGTCCGTTCCAAAAGATTTTGACCGCACCGCTAGTGACGGTATCTACCTCCCTAAGGGCTTTCCTCCTTTACACCCACCCCAACTCGAACCTCCCGTCACACCTTTTTACGATGTCCTCCGCCTCGTGCAGCCGACTTTAACTTCCTTATCTCCCGTGCCATCCAATTCGCACGACAAGCTTCGAATATATCAGATCTCCGGGTGAAAAAAAGTCGAGGCCCAGCTATTTTAGAAGCAGGGTGCTCATTCGAAAAAAGGGTGGCTCCTCCAGTCTCAAGGGTCGCCGGGAAAAAAGGGTGGACGGGGAGTCAGGTACTTAAAATTTTATCTTAAAGAGTAACCTATGGCTATGTTTTTACGAAATGCATCGTTAATTAAAGGGGTATAACAGAAAGTTTACTGGCACTTGAACTATGTAGCCTTAATCAATGTCAGCATGCACTTATTATCACGATAAATTTGAAAATTATTAGTCAGGCACAAGGATTTGAGATTTTAAAGAGAGAAAACCACAAATTGCCGAGTAATTTAAAATTTTTTAATTACAGTTATTCAAGTCTCCCATTTGAATTATTTTAATGAGTGCAAACATTTATAAAAATGAGTTCCTCTAATGACGGTATAGGCCAATACGTTCATTATGATTAGGAGGAAAAGGAATTTCATCCAGATTACACCCTCGGAAGTCCATGGATTTACCATGGATTTGCGGAATTTAATGCAAAATGAAAGGCAAGAAGGATTAAATGTCTTTTTTTGGGAAAAATGTTATGCATAACAGGAAGTACGCTTAATTTTTCTACTCCACAAATGGTGCCGTCAAATAGCATTTCTCTGGTGATTAATTTGAGTCAGCCGACACAGCATGGAGCTTATAAGCTGCTGGTTAGAAGGTCACGATATAAACATAAAAACATTTTCGTACTCGAGACTTAAGGGATACACGATTGTTTCCCAGCTCTTTTAGATATCATAAATAATGATTAAAATAAGGATTTTATTTAAAATTTATCTCACAAAAATAACAATCACTTACTCACTTAATAGTCTGGAGGTAAAAAAAATGTATCTACCATCCAGTCTCAGCCTTTATGATTTAAAGCCTGGGGATGCCGAGTAAATGTGATTATTTTGTTTTAAACAGAGCCAATAAAAAGGAATAAAGTGTTCTTTTATAAAATTATTGAATATATATATACACACATCTAAGTTAAAGCTTTAAGAAATATATTGGTACCATATTTAAGTTATTTATAAATTTTCCAATCTAATTCCGCATTCTATGGCAACCATTAAGGAAATGTTTACCAGTTGTGATCTACCATTAACATGTTAGCTTACCAATTAAGAAGCTAAGGGGTTGATTTTATCACTAGTGATATTATGCCGAGATGACTAATCGTAAGGGGAGTCTATGAAAACCAGACCTTTTCAGCGGAGGATTTCAATGCCACATAGGTTGTCTCGCGCTCGAGTTAATTAAACGTTAAGACCTTTCATCCTCGATAAAGGAAGAACAATATATGTAAATTCCAACTTCTTCCTTCTACTATCCTCTCCCGAGCTGTGTCAGCATAAACTCCTCGCTTGGAAAGACCCGGTGAAAAAAATTACGACGAGTTGGATGCGGGGAAGGACTGGAGGTGCCGCGAAGGGACAAGGAGGACGGATTAGTCGGGTGCGGGGGGAGGACGGAGCGTAGCGTAGCACGTGGAGCGGGAACTCAACCGTCTATCAACCCTCCTAGCATATACCAATTCCATTACGGTGCGACACGCCCGCGTAAAAAGATGAGCGTCATCCAGAACAGCCGCCGGGAGACAAGTCTCTTCTCGCAAGGGAACTATTTTTTTGCCCCCTCCCCAACCCCTTGCCCCCCCTTCCGCTGCTTTTCCCGAGACCACACACCAGCTGGCGTCGCGGGCGCGGAGTCGCAGGCAACGAGGCACGCGTCTACCCAGACGCTTTCCTCCTCTCTCTCTCTCTCTCTCGCCGGAAGACGTGGGAGGCGGCGTGGGAAATGAGAGAAGTGAAAAACCTCGTTATCCCCGTCCTAATTACGAGTGCCACCCGAACGTGCTTAATTAAAGACCTTGAAGAAGGGAGACAAGAGAGAGTGAGAGAGATTGAGAGAAGAGGCTAAGGAAAAGAAGGAAGAGAGAAAGAAAGTCGCGCAAGTATGAGAGAGGAGCGGAAACAGTTAGCGCTTCCTCAAACGGAGTGAAAAAAAATAAATTTGACGAGTGGGAAGGTACAGGTGATAAGTGTCGACGAATTTCAACGGATGGATGACAAAGGAGGGGAACATGAGACGGCGGAGGTTTTGGCACGGCTGGATTACACGTTGGATGTTAGCGCAGCTTTCATTCGAAAATATCAGCTATGGAGTGATTGTTGATGTTTTCCACAGAAACGTACTCAACGCGTGAGGATCTCAAGCGAAGAAATCCGTGATCTTTCCAAAGGGATTGAATCCATAAATATTTTTGACTTAAGGCTTTCGCGTGGTACTATCTACATGGACTTCATTCCTTGAATAGTCAAACGAGAATCCATTCGCTCATTGATGTTTCAATCGCCCATCGAGTGCCGACGAATGGTAAAACCGATAAGTCGCTCATACCTCGTGTTTCAAAAAGTCATTTACCGAATTGACACAGCAGTACAGTGAAATTAGAACTAAGACAAAATCTCTAAAATATAATTATGCTCAAATAAACTCAAATTTATTTCATCGACAATAAAATAAACATATATAAACATCCCTTGAAAAGGTGAAAATTCTGGGGACTTACACCGAACTTAAAAATGTTTAATTAAAACTGTCGGCTTTAGAGAGGCTCGAGGTTGAAAAGGGGAAAACCAAGATGAGCGTGTATTAATTACCAGCAAACTTATGATGTAGTCCACGCTATACGCAATGCAATTATTTCCAAACTCAACGTCACACGCTTTTACCGGATCGCATTTCCTCCCATCAGTCATTAAATTTACCTTCCGTTGAGCACTCCAACCATTGTTAACAAAATCCCATAATTAATACGGGAGGCTCATCTAAGCCGAGCAACCTATGGCTCAATGGCCTGCTTTACCCTCTCCCTCCCACTCCACAACTCGATATCTCAAACCCGATTCCCTTACACATTAATTAATGAGTCTTTGAGCGTCCCCCAAGGGATAGGAGGAACTGGTATTGAGGGCCGCGGGGTCGGGGGTAGGCGAGGATTCGGTGAGGCAGATGGAAGCAAAGGGTGGTTTGGGGTGGCTCGTTATCGCACGGATAAACCGACGCTAAGGGTGATAATGCTTGGGGAAAGGAGTCGAGAGGAGTACACAGGAGTTCAGGAGAGTTTGAGGGGGTGATGCAGGGGCTTAAAACGAAGGGCGTGGTCCGAAGCGAAATTGGTGAATTCGACAAAAGGAACGATGACAGCGAGCGTTGATGAATGGATAGAAATCAATGGGCGAACAAGAACATAAGATCGAAATTTGATCCTAGATATTCGAATGGATATATATTCACCTGTGGCGGATGCGAGGATAAAAAGGGAGACGGTTAAAAAATCGATGAAATGGCTAATGGACAAAAACCACCCGAATCAAGTGACAGAAATCGAGCGTTAAAAAAATGGTGTGCTAATTTTAGATAGCACAGCTTTATAGCTAAGATGCACAGCTTTTTAGCTAAGATGCACACCTTAAAGCAATCAACGTCTTTACTCATGAAAATGCACGTAGAAGGCTCGAAAAGAGAAAAACAATTCCACACTGAAGTCATTTTGCACAAGGTTCCCATTCTCAAGAAAAAGTAGGTGCGGTTAATGCAATAAAATACACATAATATCACTAAAAAATGTTGTAACGAGATCTTCTGGAGCTAAGCATGCACTTTCCTTGAAGTTTAATTTTTCCCCTATCTCATTCTACGTTGGCAACTAAATAAAAACTACCTGATAACCTGTCAAAAATGACGGGAATAATACCCAGTCATGCAAATATTATCAATTAAGAATTTCTTTGTATAGGTAGGTATGTTTTGTGTATGCTATCTAACTACCAATAGTAAAAAACCTGAATGCCGATAATAATGTTTACAAAATATAAGCATCTGTCCTTAACTGCAACGTTGTTTACGGTAGCTACGTAGTTGCTACATATACTTTGCAGTGGTGAAGGAGAAATGGTATACCCCTTCGCGGACCACGACTTCAGTCCGCCGAAAAACCTCCTTACCCTCGAACGTGGGCTAGTTTATGGGCGGGTCAAGATTCCACTCCATGTGCATTTAAGGAGGTTCCGCCGCGACTGTGTGAGTCAAAACAAATACTGAATTCCACATTTTTTATATATTGTCCAAAAAATCCAGCTGTCACTGATGAAATGCGTTACCTATAGAAACCCAAAAGTAAGGAACAAAATTTGCAGATTATTCCACGAATGTATTTTAATTGAGCACTTTTTTCTAGCCATAGGAGCCGACTGCAGCGCCATTTCCTACGAATTACCGCATTTTGACTTCAATTACGGCTGTAATTCCCTAATACCTAAAAAAAATAAGGCGTTAAGATGCCTATATTACATTTTTGTTCAATTTATCTGGATTATTTCCTTCTTATTAATAGTTTTCCGCAAAAATGGCATTTATATTTTATGGAAAAATAGTATTTTTCCCCGTGTTTCTCTCATTCCCCCATTGAACACCATGTAATTTCAAGTTCAATTATAGAATTAAATAGCGTGGAAAGGTATTATTGTGTTGTTCATATCAGATAGAGCACAACTTTTTCTTAGACAGAATATTAATAAAATGACATTTAAGTCATTTCACGGTGGAACCACCTTAACATGGGACGTTTGAGTTTGAGTTAAGGCGAGTTTATTTTTTCAATTTACAATTTATCAGGGTTGGAAATGGAAAGTCGGAAATTTTTGCAGATATATGCGATGCTATACAAATAAATGACACCAAAAACCAACTAAATCGGTTCAGCCGTCTTCTTCATCATTAGTATCACCCTCCCCCGACTCCGCGGACGCATGCAGAGTGCGCATTTAGAAAAAAGTTTAATCCACAAGGAACACCTGATTTCGGCTTCATCACTAAGTACTCTATGCTATTTTGCCTATTTGGACTTCATGGTTGTATGTGAAAATAATGATCCACATGGAGTAAATCTGAGAAAAAAATTAAGGCGAAAGAATGGTTAAAGATTTAAAAAAAAAGCTGAAAAAAGCTAAGGTAAAAAGGAAAGAAATGAAAAATAAATGAGAAATCAAAGCCCGATTCGAAATAAAAAAGAGTACGCGCACTTTTGGAAAATTAGTAACAAAGCCTTACGACCATTCCGATGCGGCGATTTCAGCGCTGATTTACGCAAACAATCTCAGATCTACAGTTTAACTGGCCTTATGTATCTAGTCGTGAGTTATTCTTGTTATAGCAGCACTTTGAAGCACTCTTTATGAGACCACCCACGAGATAAACTCTAACGTACGTACATCCCAAATCAAGATCATTCATTTTCCGATGCATGGGCTCAGGTTTGCTGAGATACGCCATTATTTGCGCAAATGGTCGATACAGAATGCCTTTACGTTTAAGTTAAAAATGTTACTATTAGCTTAAATTTAAAAAAAATCCATTGTTGCCTTTAATTAAACATTCACAACTTGAAATTCGGACGCTAAGGGTATATTTTTGCGGTGCAATAACGCTGAATATGTACATTTCATAAGTAAGCATAAGAGTTGAAAAAAATAATTTTTTGGATACCTATGTATAATTCAAATCAATCGTAAATCCTGGCTTAAATTTGTACAAACTGAATGTAATTGGCGCAATAATAAAAGGATATAAATACTAGGTAAATGTGAAGCTATACCTACTTTCGTATTCTCCAACCCTTCCAATCATTTCACCAATAAAATACATGTTTCGATTAAAAAACATCCGTCCGTAGTCCTAATTAATGTCGTGAGTAGTTTAACTCTTTTTGAAGAATACTCCAATGAATGACTCAAAAACGGTTATCAGAGTGCGTGCCAGAATATTTAACTTGTTATTAATCACTATAAAAAAGATGGCATTCATGCGAAATGCGATTGATTAATTGCTTTCCTAAATTAAAAATCGAACACTTCTTCCAAAAAATGTTCTTCAACAAACAAAGACTGAACATAGGTACGGTTCTTTCAGGCAAAAAATTAGGTTTAACTGAAGCGGATTCCGTAAGAGTGCGCAAAGAAAGATTCCTACTAATCTCTGTTCCAATTATACAAAAGTATCATTATTTGAGCTCATGTTTCTCAATTTCAAATGAAGGCCACCCTTATGATTTCTGAGTCAATTGCCCAACGAGGATTAAAATAACCCAGCTGTTTTAACCCAATTAAACTAGTCCAAACGCGCCTCCCAATACTCGAGTGCCTTTGACTTCTCACCCCACTGAGGGAGTGTGTTTGTGCAGATGGGCGGAAACGCACGAGTTGACAAGAAACAACACCGCACGGCCGCGAATGGCGGCGGGGGAGGAGACGACAAAAAATCCACAACGAAACAAGTTCGGATTTGTTTAACAAACATGAGGCAAGGGATAGGACACGACAACAGACACTTGGGGAAAGGGAGGAGGATGGGGAAGAAAAGGCAACGGACGATAAAGGAATCCCCAGGAAGTTGAGGAGCTGGGGACCTCGAGGCGGGGGGAGAGCTGGCGGTAAAATATGGGACTGAGGACTCCGTTTCTGGGGAGGGGACGAGGAGGGTTTAAACGTGCAGAGGAAACGGGGTATGAGACGCGAGTAAGTTTAGCAGAGCCGAGAGGGAAGGGAATGAAGTCCCATCGGGCAGATAAGAGCAACGCTAGAGAGTTCAGGTCCCCACTGTTTTGGCCCCGCACCACCGCGGGGGCAGCGGTAGGTTAGGGGGAGGAGGTTGGTGGGGGGTGAGGGAGGAGTGGTACACCCCTTCGCAGACCACGACTTCAGCCCGCCCAAAAACCTCCTTACCCTCGAACGTGGGCTAATTTATGGGCGGGTCAAAGTTCCACTCCCTGGCCCCTTCGGACGCGTCGCGACGCCTCCATCGGCTCGGCACAGAAGAGATAAGATGGGACCGAGCGGTGAGACGAAGAGACTCGGAGGGGGTGGCAGCTGGGGGCGGTAGGGGGGCAGGTGGGCCGGGCTCCCGGGCACCAGTGTGTGTGAGCGTAAGAGGTAAACAGGCACAATTAATAGTCCAATTTAACGCGACGGCAAGTTTCGCGAGAGCGGCAGCGGTGTGGGCAGGTTCCCACTCCCGAAAGCCTTTCACCCTCGTTCGTGGAGACAGTAGCAATCCCCATGTGGTAGGTTAAGGGAGCTTAGTGGCCTTTGTTTCGAACGAGGGCGGGGGATCAAAGTGGGCGGATGGGGGTTTTTGCGGACGGAGGCGGCAACGATAGAAGTTTGGGCGGGAATCGTGCAACGGATATTCATAAGACTCAGGTCGAAAATATGGTTTCGTTCCTCGATCACGCGTCGGAAATAGTAGTCCTCGTTAGTTGAGCTGACATTTACGTAAATCAGGTCGCATTCAATTAAGGGTATGTCTATTAACAATTCGTAAGAGTACCGAAAGAGTAGAAGGAAGTCCGGCAAGTTGGAACCTGAATTTGTTTTCCAGGTGATACAATTGAAGCTTTTAATAATTTATGTTTATATGCAACTATATACCTGAATTTTAGCTAATGCAGCTCTCTGAGTCATCTATTTTGAGTGATTTATGATAAATTTGTTTAATTCTTTTCATATTGATCATTGAAATTCGTTAACTACTCCTACCAGGGGCAGCAAAACTACTGAATTTCTCATAATCAAGCCTTTCAATTTTATATCAGAACAAGTAGATAATATTAGCAATTGCCTATGTTAATCAATAGCTTTACTGCCAACTTTACACCGAATTATCGTGAAGTGAAAATAATAATAATTTGCAATTAATATATACCCACATAAAATCCAACAATTTTATATTTATGCCTAGGTATTTCTTCAACACGAATTCTTCCACACGCTAAACTTAAACCAATGCAAAGATTTTTATACAAGGATTTTCTATATATTGAAAACGGTTGCACGTACTTCCGATTTTTTCAGCGCCTAAAAGCAAAACAGTCATATTTCCTTGAAAATGATTAAACAATCATTTACATTTTCTAGCATGATACTAATCAGCGCAAATAATGATGAGACAACAATTTATGCCAAAGTCCACGAGAAACAACTTATCCTTAAACTAGGATGTTAAGTTTATGACATAAATGTTTTATAAGCTAGTTTTGAAAATTTACCTATGATTTTAGCTCTAAAAATCAGCCTGCCGTCGATCTTTTTGGTGTAAGCGGATTACGATAAGCAGAAATATTTTTATATGGAAATTATTAGGTGGACAACATTTCCAGAGAATTTATTACAAAACTACTTAGGAAATTCAATAGCAACATTCCTTTTAAATAGAATAAATCAAGGCTCATTTCAAATAGCATGCCCAAAAGAGCGAGAAAACGTCCGTAAGAACATCTCGCAATAGCTCAAAAGAGGAATTGGAGATTTCCACCTAATTGAACTGAATCTGTACTATTGCAACTGCTGGCTCCCCCAATAGTTGAAGCTAACTTACAGAGATCCTTGAACCTGGATCACGGCGAAAATAACATCTCTCAGCAAGTGATTTACTGTCTGCTACCACCAAAGCTTTTCCTTTCCTGCAGCCCTTACAGTGGTGCTCTTTGCCGCGGTGCGCCACCAAAAAGATCACGATAGCCTTTTCAAAGTTCTCAGAATGCTTTCACGGCGAAGCGGCAATAACAGCCTTTTATGGGCAAAAATAGAAACGCGTAAAATTGAAAAGCATCGGCCACCATTGGAGTTCGCGCTGTAATGATACCCGAAGCCATTCGAGGCATCCCAGGCCACTATCCTTTGAGGGGACACGGATGCCCACGAATTCCTATCTCTAAAACCCCAAAATGTCCTCCTCTCACCCCTTGCGAAGGCATTAAAGAGGCGCGGAAACTGCATTTGACCGCGGGTGGCTGAGGGCAAAAACGGCATCATGGCCCGCTCCATTGTGCGGAAGAGTGCACAGGACGCCTCCCGACTTCGCCCATTCATTCCAATTCCCTCCCAATCACTCCTCGTTCCTCCCCGCTTCCCTTCGGTTTAACTTCCTCGAGGTCTCGCCTTAGACCACCCCAGACTTTCATCCCCTTTCCTCGCCCCTATATCACTAAGCCTCATTCCCGACCGCTTTCCTCGGCAATCCACTCGCCACTCCGGACGATAAAGAGCATTGGAAGGGGAACAGTAACACTAGTTCTCATTAAAGGAGGGGAGTATGATAGTTCGGCACTGACTAAAAAAGGCCGTTTACGTCATTTTATAGCAGATTGGATAAGTATCTGCATTCGACGACCGATTCGAAATCCAAATTTTCCGAGGAGATATTGAGCAGAAACAGAGCAGTATCAACGCGAGAAGCATCGCATTTTAATAGCATATCGACAAATCCCCGGCGAAATAGTCGATGGCTTTCAGTCCTACCAATTATTATCTATGTGCATGTAGCAAATAGATCACTTAAAAATTTGTAATGGATAGCACACGCAATTGCGGGGTTCGGACGCTATAGGTTAACATTGCCTGGCCATTAATTAATCACTGTCCCTTGTGGCGAATTAGATATTGAATAAACGTACATACAGAGAGCTAAAATTTGATGATATATCTCTATGAATAAATAAACCTGATAAAAGTAATATTTTCTAAGGTACACAAACACTGAGTTGTAATTTAAATCATGCAAAGAGACTGGTTTAATTCACAAATTCAATTATCTATGAGATCGCGGGAGTATTTTGATAAAATTGAAATCTGGTCAAAATAGTTCTTTATTTTAGAAAATAGGGCATTAAATTATTTGATCAAATAAATTCACGAAAAAAGTTAATTAACTATATTTCCTAAAAAAAAGTCCGCTAGGGAATATGATTGGCAATATAGGTACTAGTGATTTATAGTTGAACCTATTGGTGAAAAAGGACTTTTTCATCCACGAAATAAAACAGCTTTCCGCATAGATGGTAAAAAATGGAAGCATTTCCCCAGCGCACGGAATACTTAAAAAAAGGTAATGTTTACGTCATGAGCACTTAAAAAATCTTCGCCCATCAAGACTTCCAGAGGTCTAATAATTCACTCGAACCCCCTGGGGTGCGTTGGGGAAACTGCGAGTTTTTGAGCATCCCTCAAACGAGAGATGGAAAAAAATCCCTTACTTTTACTCGCGAAAACACCGCTCCTCGCTTGACCCTTGTAACTGCCCCTTCTGGCCAAACCCTCAACGCCCCGCCGAGCCGCCCCTGAGGCCGTCCGCGCAATTTCCTCACTCCAGCACACCATCCAAGCTACTACTGGATCCTTAACCCTCCCACGAAAAAAATCTCTCACCACTCCTCCAAACCCCCTCTTGGCACGGTAGAAAAAAACTTGCTTTCCTCCCAACCGTAAACTCTCCATCCAACAGAATCGCAGCGGTCAACACCACTCAAACCTCATTCCTCCATTCGCACGCCATCATCAACTTCTTATCATCTTTTTCTAAGGTGAGAAGGAGAGTATACGGAAGCTAAGAGTATCGATGTATGGTCATAACTTTCTTTCCTGCTGATAATATGTCTAGATAGCCCGACATTAATTCTCACCTATGTGAGTCTTCCTCTTCTATGTCGAATTTCATCTTACAGTTAATTTTAAAAATAAATTTATTTTCACTTGGAATTTTCCATATTACACCTTTTAGACCTTCATTGTGTTTGTCCATCTTATGTGTAGTCTTTCCTTTCCTTTCTCCGACTATTTGTACGATATGTAATACTCCTAGTAATTGAGCGGTCTTGAATACGAATGTAGGAACGAATATCTATACGAATGTATAGATAGGAAATAGAGTAAAGGCTTTTTTGGAGGATAAAAATTGATCGCATCGGCTTGAAATATGCAAATATTTATATAAAATAACATTTTTTCACCCATCTATATTTTCGGAGAGTTATTTGTGTGAAAATTACCCAATGGTGAAAGAATATTGAAAGTTTCATAATTCCTGCTCCTGCCCCCCTTCAGCGTTGGTCATAGTTTAAAGAGAGTCAGGAGAATTTAAGTTGCAAAATTACCAAATATGTAATAATAAGCGTTGATTCAACTTCGGAACACCACTATACTAAACAAAATTAGCATCTAAGAATCGTTGACACAACTATTTAAGCAGACATAACCAAGCATCTGCCTTATAATAATCATTTTAGTTATATATCTTATATCTTATATATAATATCTTATAATAATCATTCAAAACACAGGCATCTTTTCAAATTAACTAGGAATGGAGGAAGAAAGGGTTGTGCGGCATTGGGAGAAGGGGAAGAAGGTTGGATTTCGAAGGCAGAAGAGTGGGACGGGGAGGAAGGGGTCGCTAAGGAATAGGTCGCCAAGGGGAGGAAGGGAGAGTACTCACGTCGGAGGCAAAACGTAAGCACTCCCAAGATGATTCCGACCCCAACCCCTCACTACTTAAACCGGAGCCTTCTGCTGGAAACCTCCTCTCCCCCGAACAATTCAACCCCGCGCCACAAATTCACCTACCCACCTTTACAACCCGACCCAATAAATTGCCTAAATGATTGGGAGTAATAATTTCCGAGTGAGACCCAGGCAAGGGGACTGGGTATCAAGACAAGTATGGCCTGCCTCTTCTGGGGGAAGAAAGATGGCGAGGGGGGCTAGGTAGACGGCGGGGAAGTATGGGTAACAGAGCATCTACGTAAAGGTGGCTTGGGGGTGTTTACGAACTGGGTGGGAACGGAGATGGGGTGAAATAAGGACGCCAGCCACCACCTCCAGCCGCTCCCTGCATAGCGCCACCGTCTCGAAGTCCCGAAATTCCCCTTAAAGGTCCTCCCCTTCTCGCACCGGTGAGCCCTCATCTGCTCCACGCCTTCATGTAGCTTGCTACATGCCAAAAACATGATGTATGGAGTGAATAATAATGATCCTTGTAATTGAATTCAGGTTGGATTTGAAATTCCTCCAGGACTTCGAGCGAGAAGCATTTATCAACTACACCCAGCAAAAAACCATAAAGTTTGAGTTTTTTTCCTCCCGAGCGGACTTAATTGCGTTACCCTGGCTTTCTTTAGGAAAATAAATTTCATTCTGACGCTTGGGAAAACGGGTTCTAATTTTTTTCTTTCTTCGTAGCCATTGCAAATAATTTTCAAAGTAAATGAACATAGTAAATACAAAGTTATTCCATGGGATAGACAGCATGAATTTGAAAATTTACAGTCCCGTTTTGATAATGCTAACAATTATTGTGGAAGAGATTACCGTACTTATGAACGTGAATACTAAAAAAACGATGGCATCTATTTCTAACAACATTAAGGGCACGTTAAAAATATCATGGAAAATGTTAATATCAACATAGCAAATTAATCATTGGAGGGGGGGATGTAAGCCATGCTCTAAGTTATTCCTCCTGAAAACTTGGGTTTTCCAAAAGATGTTTGATTTCATTCTATGATCGTATGCACTAAAGAAAGTTATTCTCACTTAAAACACATCAAGAATCAATGAAAAATCAAGACGTACAAGATATTCCGGGAAGAGATTAAATATTCCCGAAGGAAAATTAGGATTTTCATTGTTGAAGGAAAATATAATATAGCAAATAACCAAAATGATGTGTGCAAAGATATTAAGGATTGAAAAGTTTGATTGTCCACCATTTTGAAACGCTGTCTTATAAAATAATTAAATACCGTATGCTAGTTTAAAACATTGCCATTAACAGCTATACAAAAAATTAAGTCTTTATCTTAAATAGTTTTTTTATTTAGCGGGGTTTCCGTGAAAAACGCATACCAACTGACAGCTGAATAACGGTGCGTTTTCGGACAAATGTCCAATTGAATTTTTTTCTTATTTTGACCTGCTTAATCATATCCTAAAATATTACAGAGTCATTACGAAACACCCTGCATTGCTTGCTTGGCAGCAGTGTTTAAATTAAGATGTCATCTTTACATCAAATAAATAACTCTCCCTCGAGCTTCGACCACTCTTTTCTGTGAGAATGGTCCGCGGCGGAAATGCTTCGCGGCACGAGGGCCTCCTTCGCTCTCCTCCCCGACCAAATGACACGAGTGCGTTTTTGTCCTTAATAATTCATCTCCTCCGTTCGCTGCACAAGACAGGCACGCGATTGGGTGGAACCCATAAATTTCATTTGGAGTCGTGGAAGTACCCCATGATTAGGTCAGAAAAATAGATGCCGCCGGCGACAGTGAAGACATTTAAGTTTTCAAGACACGTGTTTTCATCTTAGTTATTCCTTGGAGCATGGAATTAAAAAAAACAAAATAATACGGGAGGTTCATGCAACACCAATTATGGATATTTAATTCAAGTCGAAATTTAGAAGAAAAACGAATTTCTGACGTTTATGTCTTTCATATTAAGCGACACAAGCAGCAAAATAAACCTGGCAATTTAGGACGAGAAACGCAAAGTAATCTCAGTTTCATTTTGGAGATACGACTATTCATGGAAAAAGTATTAGTATTCTGCCCGGGTGCAACGTTATCAATTTCACCTTTATCTTTACCTTTACATTATCACCAACGATTCCATTTTCTCCGAAAACGGTTTACTGTTTTAAAGTCACCAATTCTAGAGATTATCCCATGTGGATTAACAATAAACTTTACGGTTAAATTTTACTCACTTCAATCTTCATAAAATAATTGCCTCAATTGTTACACAAATTATTTGGGTGTATAGACATGCTTTATCGTTGTCTGGGAGTTTTGGAATTAAACGAATTTTAAGCAAACTGGTAATTTTTGCAGAAACTATTTTATTGGTCAATGCCTGAGGTACATAGTTGATGGAAATATAAAGAAAGTAAAATCTTGACAAAAAAGATTTTGAAATCCAATGTCTAAAAGAAAGTGAAAAAAAATCTCCATGGCGTGGAACTCTTAAGGTTCAATTTTCAAGCAGTTGTATAAAGAGTTTAATGACGCTAGGAATAAAAGTTTGTATTCACTACCGGTCTCCTCATCGTAGAGGATTTTCAATTTACCACCTCTATTACGAAAACGACAGAGGCGTGACGCTTAAGCAATAGCTCGAGTCCTTGACTACAAAAGCACGCATCCCGCGAAGCATTAACTGATGTGCCCCGACCTGAACACCCAATAATGCCCGAAAAGTGCCATCAGATCAACGGAGCGGCCGGACTTAAAAGAAAAAAATGGGCGAGCGTTGTAGCGTGCTATTCATCGACGTCCACCGTCGTCCCCCGAGTTTGGACGAGTATTTTTGATCCTGCGATGCACTGTCCGAAGGGGACACTGAAGCCCACGGGTCCCGGAGCGTCCAAGCCGATCGCCGAGGTGTGGCTTGGGCTCCTATTATTAGAGTGGAAGAAGAGGCGAGGAGGCGGGAAGGAAGAGAGAGCTAGTTAAACGGGCAAGAGAGAGAGAGGCTCCAGAGTGAGGGAGGCGAATGAAGTTGTTAGGGGAAGGAGTGAAAGGGGCACTGAGGAGGAAGGTGGGGAGGGACGTGTGCGCCTTGGTGCGCACGGGCGCCCAGACACCGTTTCGGTGACGTTGTTGGATGTTTTGCTTGAAAGAACAAAGGTGGCGGCTGCGTTCTATCACAGAAATTATCGACCGGCTGAGTGGGTAATGAGAGGGTGTGAAAGACCTGGCTAAAGCAGGGCCGACGTGTCAGGGAACGGGGGAACGTCGGGTCGAGAGTGGAGGAGGCGGTGGTGGGCGGAGGAGGCGCGGGAAAGAAAAGGAACAAGGCGGAAGGAGAAGAAAGGGACAAAGGCAGCGGAGAAGGAAGGGGGAATAGGTACTTGAGAATAGGGATGGAGGAAGAGAGCGCTCAAAGTCCCTACCCTACTAGAGTGAATAGATCCGGAAAATTCTCTTTATACGATGTAACCATTTAAATGCTCTGCGAAAATTCCACAGAAGGCCAAAATTGTTAGCCTTCACTGGATTTGAACCCAGATACTTCCTATCCTACGCCAGTTAAGCTATTGAGGTATTGTTATCCCCGTCAATGTTTAGGAGCTTTTACTGTACTAGATGTTTTCTTTCATCTGGAGTTTCCGCACTTATGTGCAGTTGCAGGTAACTTCATAAAAGGTAATACCGAGGCTAGTCCCAGATTCATCAAAATCCTGGGTGATGGACCGACAATCAATGTGTGACAGGCTCTTGTAACGCATGATAAAATCGGTCTAGAGCACATTTTTCCATCCCGAAGGCCTGGGTTCGAGTCCCTAAAAGATTTTTTCTGCGGAAATCAACATCCTAATCTATAAGTTGAGCGCTAAGTATCACAATCGTAATACTCACTCCGTCGGATGGGGCGTTCAACTCTGGATCCCTAGGTGCATTTCTTTAATAGCAGCGTAAGCTAATTCCGGCACCTAGTTTCTCTCGGCCCTTCCTCCATTGCCCAAATAATTCTTCCCTTGTCAACCTTCCCACCAAATCTATAGCACCCAAGTGACCTTGGCTCTAGGTAGCCATCCCAAATAATTAACTATTGCAGCCAGTTGCTATTGACGGACCATCGAGATCGATGACTCTTTTTTTCCAGCTAAAGTGCAAGTATTGCGTGATTTGATCGCCGAGGTCACCGATAACACAACTGTTGGGAAAATGGTCACTGAAAAATAACTAAAAATTGGCGTTATCGATTCTCTGCAAGCCCAAACCCTGAAAAAGCATGGAACTCATTTCGGCTAATCTATGTGTTAACTAAGGAAGTAGTAGTAACGGAATCGAAAAAAGAGCAATCTATACACAATTTGTTATTCGGGGCACAATTCCTTTCCCTGTAAAATAGTATCTATGCCTAAGCAAAATATTCTTAGACATTTCAACTACTCTTCACGTTAAATGATTTATCGGAGCATTATGAAAAGTGAAAGATTTTTTAGTTATTGATAAATATTTGCGTTAAAATTAACTCAAGGTCATTCACTTAAAAAATAACTATAGTAAATGAGAAGCAAAAGTGCAGCTGTTCAGCCATTACTTCCTTATGAAATATGATATCTTTTCGGATAAATGGGACGAAAATTCATTCCAGAGGTTATTGATGGATTTTGAATGCAACGATGGATTACAATCAGGGTATGCAAAGAGCATTTACGATTGGATTATAATCAGGAAATTAGCCATACCTTTTATTTGAATTAAAGACAACATTAGCAGTATTCTAATATAAAGTTGTCAGAGAGCCACTTTGTCTGAGATGAGTGAACTCATACCGAACTAGAGATGGAGAAAACGTATCAAGCCGTAAACAGACGCAATACACAACCACTGTTTTCAAATATTAACCTACTATAGTAATTTGATAAATTTAGTCTCAGCATCATTCACTAATGGCAGCCTGAAACCCTCTAGTTTCAAGTTCCATAATAGAGCCTCGGGCAAAAATGAGCTCCCCTAAGTGGACTTTAGTATTTGGAAAGTTTCACCTACGAGCATAGCACTTCAGCGATCTTCGCTATATTCATGAATCTTCGACAAAACTTGGAACCTGCGAGCGGTTATCTCGAGTAGACTCCTCAATTAAAAGGGCGACTTAAAAGTTAGCCAAACTTAACGAACCATTAGAGTTTGACCGCCATAATTGCTTGACACCCTTTGTGTCGTCACGGGAGCCGCGCTATGACTTCTTCGCCACACTCTCTCCCCTCTCTCACACTCTTTAGCTCCGCCAACCCCCGCGCACTCCCAAAACTTTCGAAACGAGTCAACCAACCAACCAACTCAACTCACTCACTCACTCGCTCGGCCCCGAAAACTTTGAGCCTCCTCCGTGCTCCTCCAACACCTCCCTCCTGCCTTGGAGAAGAAGTCTCCCGTCTTCCCTCTGCATCTTCGCCCGCTCCCACGACTAAAACCACATCCCCCTACCGTCGGCCAGACGCCTTCGCTTTTCGCACCAATTTCCCCGGCCCCTATCTGCCGCTCCTTTCTTCCCACCACCCGCCGCACCACCAACCTGACGCTCCGGAGAGGGGAGGAGGGTTGGGGGTTGGGAGGACTAGAAAATACGGAGGCGACGGTGAATGAAGGGAGTGCCATGGAGAGGAAGAGAGTCCGGGGTGTAAGGAGGGGGTGAAGTTGAGGAGAGGGGGACATCTCTCTCTGGCGCACTGCCGTTGCCTCCGGGGACCTGTGTGTCACTTCGACCGAGTCCCCGGATTAGGCCACGGGCGAATGTAGCAAAAGAGACGGAAGGAGGCGGTGGAATAGGGCTGGGTGGGGGGAGGGTTGGAAAACTCGCGAGGGGGAGGAAGGTGGGACTAAAGAAGAAAGAGGCGGAAGTAGAAAGAGCTGGAGAGAGCGATAGGAGGGGCGGGAAGAGAACAGCGAATCTAGGAGAAAGTGAAGGGCTGGTACAGGAAAGAGGACTCAAAACTAAGTTCCACGCCCTCCGGGGAACGGGAACATGCTGGGGGGGGGGGCGGGAGAAGGGGATGGAAGAGAGGGAAAGAGAGAGAGAGTTCCGGGGGTAGGGCGGAAGAGAAGGATGGGGACAAGAAGTGGAGGGGTAGAAGAGTAAGAACGTGGGGGAGGGGGCTCTGAAAGGGAGAGGCGAAAAGAGTAAATGGGTGTGGGCCGGGAGGGGGTGGCCGAGAGAGGGGTAGAGGAAGAGTTGTAAATGAAGACCGATGAACTCGACCGAGTGAGCGGGGAGGACAGAGGCGTTGGGTAGGGAGGTTTTCGGAGAAGAGAGAGAAGATGGGAAGGAATGAGGTGCGGGATTGGTAAGGGGGCCGAAAAAGCGGGAAAAAGGCGACGTATCCGGGTTTTTACGCACCAGGAGGACGGCTTCAAGGCTCTACCCTCCCTGTTTTGTTTCACCGTGCTAGGCGCGAAATCCCTCCGAAAGGATTTCATTGGAACGGATTTAAGGCCCTTGAACGTTTTTCCTTTCTCCGACGTCTTTCCCTCTTTAGGTACCCCCTTCGAAAGCACAGATGCAATTCCCCTACGTCGACTCCCTTTTTTTCTGTCTCCACCGACTTCGGGTGAATTATTCCGTTCGACAGGACTTGACCCCAATTCCAGTCCAATCGCCCGCCGTAGAGGACAACGCGTAGAAACATTCTCATTCCCGAAGAATCTAGATGTTGCGATGAGCCGTTGAATTGAATTGGAGCAGGCCGACTTGCTGGGGCACGCGGAAAATGTCTTACGCCCTCCATTGTTTCATTTCACCACGTCATTTGAGACAGAACCTTCGATGCATTATCCACTCACGCCGTTTCATTTTGGAAAATTCGAGCATTCCGAGGGTGGAAACCTGGATTAAGTAGTAGGAATACGTACTTAGGTTTTACAATTGTTTACAAAATATACTTTTTTTCATAAAATTCCCAGGTATTTGAGTGAGTCATCATAAAGGGGAGCTACTATTCACCCCATAGTTAAACTAGATATGTATAAGGGGATATCAATTATATCCATTTTAAAATTCAACTTTTAAAAAACGTATCAAAGGTTTTTCCAAGAATGAACGAGGACAACTTTAATGGCATACATTCTTTAGACTTAAGTAAACTGCGGGTTTACTATTATATATGTTACTTCAACATACCTTGGATCTACCGCACATATTCTGCAGACGTTGAAAAGTAATTTAACTTGGTCTGGATTTTATATCTTTACGTGTTAGGTTTACCACCAATTTTTTATATCCGATCTACTTCCAGGACAGACGTTAGGGGTAACTACATTTTTATCCCGGAAAATTCCGAGTCAATACCACGAGGAGGAAATGCTGGACGAAGCAATTTGTCGTTCTCATCTTTCCCAAATATAATACACTTTATGATGTCTTGACCCCATATTTCTGTCTTCTTACTACGTCCGCTGCCTCTTACCAACCACCCCCATTTCGTTGCCGCAAAGCCGAGCCTGCTTGATTCCCTGAACGGCTTCCGTAATCCAAAGACTACTTCCACAACTTTCCCTCCCCCTTTCCTTGCTATCAGTGGAAGCCTCTGGCCGAGTAAATACTGATTCCTTGCCTATCTCGAATTCGAGGTGCGAACGTCCCGTTGGATGATGTGAATCCTTCCGTCATCATACTCCTTTTACTCCAGCTTGGGAAACTGTAGGGTCGTACCCAGTTTCTGAGAGAGAATGGCTCTTTCCCCGTGGCTCATCAATGATTTATGGCTACATATCAGAAGGCGTTAGAGGTTCACGTGGAATCCAGGCATTCCATCCACCTATTACGATGGGGGTTCGAATCCTATTTCGGACATAAATGAGTCAGCGATGAATTTTTCATCTCCGCACGCCCTGCATGAATGGCCGAATGTGTTTCAGCATGGACCGGTTTATGGCCACGGATGATCCCATCTCCGGTAGTGAAAAGCATTTCTGTGGCGAAGATAGGGTGGCGAAATTTTTATTGTCCAAAAGATAGAGAGAGAGAGAAATCGATCAAAGATACGTTCCGGATAAAATTTCGGCTTCCTTTAAATTACCATTTTATCCGAGGGATTTTATCGCCACCGTCGTTAACCTTTGCAATCATATCGAGCAAAAAGATGGCACCGAATTCCAACGAAATAGGCGTAAAATATATTTCAACATTACCTTTCTTCAATTTCCTCCACGAGATTCCATACTTAACTGCCTATTTTACCCGTAGCAACAGCCGAAGTACGCAAGGTTTTGATAGAATTGTTTGTTCCCAGCAGACTGGATCAAGAGTTGAAAAAATCGCGGTCCATCTTACGAACGGTTGTTTGTCTTACGAACCGGTTGACACCACCGGCAAGCAAGCCAATGGGGTTGACACATCAACGGGGAAATTGGGATTAAGCCAGCTCTTTTCTTTAAAAAAAATACATATAACCGATAGCACTAATTCTGTCACTTCAAAGAAAATACTTATATTCTAGAAAAACACAGGTAAAGAATCCAATCCTTTCATGCAAAACGCATTAGATACCAGTAAACACAAATTATCTCAGCACTCAAAATTAAGCATCAGATAAATGGCGGCAAATTTCAATTTACACGAAAGCTCTATGAAGGTTCAAGGATGCAGCACGCATAATTTAGTGTGGCCACTGAATTCTTTTACGCTCTAAAAATCAAGGATTATTTGAGATTGCTTAGGAGAAAAAATCATGTTTTTCAAGGAGGTTGGAGTAAGATGCGGGTTTGGTTGGTTGCATGTCTACACTACTTCATAGAATTGATAATAATATTAATGACTAAGAATATATGGATATTGGTTTGACATAGAAAGAACTGCGAAGTAATTTTATGCCATAATAAAAGTGGAAATTCACATATTATGTGATCCCTAAAAGATTTTTATATTATTTTTTCAAAAGAAGGTGTCAAAAAGTAATTTGAATCTGTCACCTCTAAGAAATTAGCCTCATTCAAACTAAATAGGATTTAATTCTTTCCCGGCGAATTATACTTGTGAAATTTAATCCGGTGAATTCCCAAGAAAATTTCATAAGGCTCATTATAACTGTTATGTTTATCGATGTAAATGACCGATATAAAATATTTGGCAATTAGAGTACAATGAAACCAGTGCATATACATTTGTGGCCGCAACCAAATTATAAGAAGAGACAAATTTAGAATGCGTTAGTTTTAAAAGTCAAATAATGGCCTATTTTTAGGCACATAGGTATATATTGACATAGATTACTAATAGACAAGGTTAGGCTAAAAAATTAGGACCCAAAAAATATGAGAGTCACATTAAATAAGCGGAAATTTAAAATGGGGTATGTTTCTATCACGTTCGTAGCGTAAAGCGGGACAAGAAGCGTTTCTCGATCTAAATGAAATATTTTCCCCCACATCCTTGATTCACAGATTGGATTCATCGCTGGATTTTGTTCAGTGCAAAGACTATATTTATTTCCTGATATTTTGCCAACATACAAGTGATATGACTTCCGCTAAAAAAATGTTGGTTTGTGTCCTTGACCACCCCCTAAGAAAAGACAGGTATCCCGGAAGTCGAGGTAAGGAGTTTATGCTAGGATTCCTCCTAAATGAGGGTTGGCAACAGCATAAATCGTGAAGAAAAAATTCTAGAACTGAACATAAACCTGACTTAATTTTAATGTAAAATATCAAATCTTTCCTTCAACCGCCTACATCTTACAGCTGTCGAATCCTGTTTTACTTACTTTCTCGGTAATATACAGATAGCATTCGCAAATACTATGCCATAGAGGGAAGCATAAAAATGTCTGAGATAAACATTCTCCAAATTGAACTAGGACATTGAGCTTTCATTCGTTCTTCTACAAAACCGTGACTACGAACGGAGGGGGAAAATGTAAACGCAAAAAAAGTGAGCTAAGTGCTACGCACAGGTGTATTTTTTACGCGTATCTCCATTTTTTTACATGTGCCACCTGATTTAAAAAACTAGGGGTCATTATGACGTATGACCGAACAACTTGAGCCAATGTGCTGCATTAGGTCGAATCTTTCTAAATAATCACACAAATAAAATCCCTCCATTGAAATGATTTATATACAGGAAAAGAACAACATAGGGAAAAACTAAAAGACGTCTTCTTGGGATAAAATGACTTTCCCTGCTTCCCTAGGAATATTCATCATTGACCCTGAGTTACAGTACATGCATGGAGTAATAGAAGTTAAATGAAGTACAGTAATCAACGTTAAAGCCTGATTAACACGATCATTTTTTCCGTCCCTTTTCAGGGATAGCTCTAATGATACCTCCAGTGATAGCTCAAGTGATGGCTCAAGTGATGGCTCAAAATGAAGGTTTTTGCAATCACTTTCAGGGATGGCTGCAGTGATAGGAATCCCTGTCACTTTTTTCATCATTTGAGCGGTCCCTTTTTCCGTCCCTCGAGCCGTCTCTGACTCCATCATTTAGCCAATTAGCACAGCAAAGAACGAATGTTGCGCTACGTGTGGTTTGCAATCAAACTAGCGTTGTAAACATTCGAGATCGGCGGAACGTCTCGGGTGTGAAAATGATGTTCTCAGGGAGAACGCAAGTGATCGTGTGAATCAGAAAATGATAGCTTGAGTGTTCACTCTCCCTATCATTTGAGCGATCGCGGAAAGCGTCCCTAAAGTGATCCCTACCGAGGGACGGAAAAAATGATCGTGTGAGTCAGGATTAACAGACCCACCTTTCGCCCTCTAGTATCACAATGTAGTTCCTGCTAAGAATTGCATATAAAATGTCTTTACCTGAAGAGAGATATTTTATATCAATTACCAAATAAATTATTTCGCATATCTTCATAATTTTAATGAAATAAAATACCAATTGAATAAAAAATGTTCACTACGCAGGCACTATTAGTATTTTTAGTTTTAGGGCTACGAGTATCAAAGGAATATTGTGGCCAACATATTTTTATATTTACATTTGGGGAAACTTATACTATATTCAACATTCGTTCATGGCGTTCCCCTTTGTCACCAATATTCAGTATTGCTATAACAATGGTTCAGTCCAAGGGGTATAATAAACAATGCATTTTCTAATACATATAGCCGCTTTCGGCAGGACAGCGTAGAAGTCGTCGATGTTCATCATAAATACCTTCCCTCAAATCGAACGCACTTAAAATAATGGCAAAGAGGGATAGAAAACCTTTGGCACTTAAAACGGGTGGCTCACTGCATTTCAGTTTTAAAAAGCAAAACGTACCTACTGTAGAATTAATACCAAATATACTCACGAACTACCAGATTTTTTATCGCTCACCACTTTCCTGAGAGATTATTGATCGTAGGCAACTTGAACAGCTCACTAGCTGGAACATCGTTCACTCTGACCCTAAGCTCAAGAGCGAATCACAAGTGGGAGTAATAGACGTGACCGAGATCTCTCAAAAGACCGACTTTGCCCATCACTAGTTTTTACGGGTGTTATCGGCGAGAAAAAATATTCCCTTCTCCCGATAGCGCTTCCCTCCTTGCTGGAGGTGAGACTCTTGAAGAAAAATTCACTGGCCGGTGTGTGGCTAACATTCAATGGATACCACTATAGTAGTGCGAATACAGATAGTAGGGTCATAATTTGCAGCAAATAAAAAAATATATATAACTTTTGAAATCTTAAGAATTAATATGACTAAAGTTAAGGTTTCGTAATATCATCATATATATAACCTAGGACTAGGATCTGTAGGAAATTTTAACTTCGAAGAAAAAGATTAAAAAGAGAAATACTCCCAGCACTGTAATAATAGTTCCCCAATAACTGAGCAGTCGGCATTGCAAGAAATATAAAAATATCTGTAAAAAATATATAAAACGAGAAATAAAAGCAGTAAATGACTTACTCCTTCCGAGACGAGTGAAAAGCCTGAACATGCCCCGAGGGAATCAAAAGTCACAGATATTAAAACTAATTTCTACGAATCACGCACGAGAACTTCGAATATCGTATTTCCTACCTTGAAAATAGACACATATTCTTATTAAACTAGTAAAATGGTATCCAATCTAAATTCAGAGGAAAATAAGCCAGGAGCACACGAATGACTATTTAAGTAAACACTCGAAATGAATGAAAAAACCTCCGCAAAACATGTTCCTAAGAGGAGACGAGGTTTCATCGAGCACAACGTTTCCCAGTTAATTTTCCCTCCACAATTTGTGCGGAGTTGACGTTTGAGGACGTATTGCCTTCAAAAGGTCGAAAGGAACGACATAAAAATATTGAGAGGGGTTACTTTTCCCATTGGGGGAGGAAGGGAGGGAAGAGAGGGACTTGGATGGGTGGGATCTCATCCAGTCAGTGAGGAGAGCCACTGGGAGGGTAGCTTGGCAATTGGTAGGAGACGAGTGCGGGGAGAAGGTGTAGCATGAGGCGGAGTGGGGTCCACAAATAGAAAGGAAGACGCCGCGGTGAGAGACTAGAGCGGAGGACATTTGAGTGTGGAGGAGGGAAGGGAGATATCTCTAGGAACCGAAATCGTCCAAAATGAAAAAAACAGAAAACGAGGATGAGGAAGATAGGTGGTGGGAGAGGGCCCGGGGTGGGAGTGATGGGTCAGGGAGCGAGTCGGTTTGAGCGCTTTCCGTACGGTGGCAATAGATGTTTCCTGGATACGATTCATCTTTGGATGTCCCAGACGGGAAGAGAGGCGAAAGAGGAGGAGAGCGAAAGGCAAAGCGATCGAGAGAGAGGGAAGAAAAAAAGCAGATGAAATAAAAACACGACGACGGGAAAACCGATTTTTTTCATTTCCCTCTAAGCGAGGCAGATTCGCGAAAGAAAAGTTCTCGAGAGGTTTTTCACTACCCGCCTGTACCGGAGGGACGACGGAAGCAAATAAATGGTGGAGACGAGAAAGGGAGAGAGGGGAGATGAGAGGGAGATTGACACGAGGAGATGCGGGAGTGAAAGGTGGAATTTGTACCGGAGTGGAATGCCACAGCGGAGTATGAAATGAATGGGGATAGGACAATCAGCGACGAAGCGAACTATGCGACGGTTTTGCCTAACCTGAAACATGTCACTGAAATGAAATTTCAATTCATTAATGATCTGTACCACGCGTGGTAAAATGACATTCCGAATGGACTTTAGCTACCACTTATCAACCTCTAATAGCAGATTATGTATGCGATTTCATCCGGGAGAAAGGAAAAATGCTTCTGCACAAGCGCAGAGAATGTACGGGGTCAAAATAGCGACTGCTGTCCATTCAAACTGTAGCAGATTGTAATCATAAGTGGGGTCGACTGGTGAATTCATTGACGATCAATTCTGATATACCATATGTTTACGTGACATAGACGCTGAGTAATCGAAGTTGAGTTCTTGACGTAGGAAAGTTTACTGGCTGCATTCTTTTGATGGGTTATTAGGAGTTCAATTAATTTTATGGAATACACTTTTTTTTAGGTTTCCCCTATCCGAATTTACATATAAAGACAAAAACCTCATACTAAGATGGCCAGGGCTACTCCTTGGGAGATACTAAAAATAAACAGAAATTCATGTTTTCACCTTCCACATGTCGCTTTACATGTTCATGATGATTTATTGCACAATTATGTCATGAGTAAACAAATGTACCAGAGAAACTATTACTTGCCGTCAATTCGGGCTACGAGGTTTTATAAGGGACTTCTTTAAAACTAGGGAACGGTAAACAAGCCAGAGATACTCATGAATCAATCACTATACATTTGATGTAGGTACTATTAAAGGTAAGGTGAAGTTATAATTATTATCTCTTCAATAATGGTTGGGATTAGTAAGATAAATTTTTATACGTACGCTCTTAACTATTCCTGTAACATGTATGTTAGAACTACAGGGGCGAGATACGGTAGGCGTATGGAATGATTGAAAAAACACGAAAAAACATAAATCATTGACGAATAAGACAAAACGGGTCTTAAGATTAAAGGTGCATAAAGGATACATAAAATTACTTACAATTGCATTGGATGAGAAACTCCTCAAGTAAACAGCTGTTGGCCCATCCCTTATGCTGGGTTACTAATTGCGTAAATGTAACAAATTGATGAGACATTCTCTCTGCTATTTTTTATTCAGCGATCGAATCAAATGAGTTAAGGAGTGAGGGCTGAAGTCATCTGGCTAGATGCTTCAGCTCAAACTGCGATATAATTTTTCCCTAATCGCAAAAACTCAGAAGAAAAAAAGGATTTGAATATTAGTCTACACAAAGCTAAGAGCTCTTCAAAGCTAAAATAACGAAAAAATATTATACTCAACTATATAATGAGCTTATTCCCCCAATTATTTATTATTATTATTCCCTTATTATTATACTGTTACAGTTGTAACATGACCCTCCGAGTTATTATTATTATTATTATTTATTATATATTATTATTTATTATATATTATTACTTATTATATATTCCCCCAATGAATTCTGTAACTAAGCTCAATGGTAGGAGGAATGTAATTCCGATTGGCAGAAATCGCCAATAAATAAATTACATATTTTCCATAGCCCTTTGTCTACCATTCCGTGTCGAAGGCTCCATTATAACCACTTTATCAACTTCATCCTTTGAGGACAAGAGGAAATGACATCCCATTATGACACATGTGATTAACTTTGGAGCATTCTGTTTGAAATTGCAGCGTTATTGCTTCCAACCTGTCACCGAACTGAAAAATATTATTTCAATGGTTTATAAAAGCCTGTTTAATATCAACGAAATTAATTTACGCTGGTAATTATCTCAAGTAATTAAAGTTGAAATAACAATTGGTTCTTTTCGACAAGTCACTTACTCTCTCTATTACAGGAAAAAAACTGATATGAAAATCACAAGAAACGCAAAAAATGGTGCACAAAAATATGGAGTGGATCAGACAACATATGTGCTATAACGTACCAAAAATTACTATCTAGTTCATGAACCCTAAAGAACAGTTATCGTTTTAAAAAATGGTATTTTTTGTTCAACAAAGGCTTCTTGATCTCTTGGACGAGATGGAAATCGCCGGGGCAAAAGTACCTCGTGACCTTGAATGCATTGCACCTCGTCAAGTTTGTTTAAAGTTTAAAGGAGGTTTTGAGTTTTATGAGCCACGTAGGCAAAAGAATCGTCTAGGACCATACTTATTTGTAGAAATAAATACGAAGAAATATTAAAATATGAAATTAGGCGGGAGACAAACTCCCGAACCCATAGCTCTCTTACATGAACATTGGAAGGGCGCCTGGTAAGACTGTTGTTTTCAGCCCTCGGCGCGGATTTGGAGGATTTGATTTCGATTCCCTATCGAGCGAATGGGTAGTGGTTACTGTCCTCGATGATACCTAGAGCAGCATTGGAGAGAGTTCTGCGGCCAGGAGTGCAAGTTCCGGTTGACTGACCGCACTTTTCGCTTTATGCCACTAAATCTTTTTGAAAAAAATCTTACACCACAACGCAACACGCGTGCCGCAAAATATAATTGTACCGACGAACTTCGGGCTAGCACCCGAGAGGGCTACCCTTCAAGAATGGTAATAGAAAAGCAAAGACATAGCATAAACGAAGCGGGAATCGAAGTCTGAAACGACTGAGGGGAGGCGATGAGGTCCTTTGAGGGTCGAGAAAGGAGTGCATGGGTAATGGACTCACGTCCACACCATTACGGCGGAGGTGACGCCGCCGACTGAGAGCTGGTTTGGGGTGAAACTTAGATTAAGGCGCGGGGTTCTAGCGCGGGAGGCAGAGGGGAAAAGAATAGAGAGGTACAGAATGAGGATAGGTTGTAAAAGCTTACGAGGAAGGGTTACGCAGGCGAGAAAATGGAGGCGGAAGAAGGATGTCAGTTTTCTGGTATACGCAGGGGCCCCACGTCCACCCACAAGCGGACAATTCATAACTAACACGTCATACCTGACTACCCATAATGAGAGTTCATCACCAAGACATATCGTATAGTCGTCTTCGTATGACGCAATGCTAAGTACCACAGCAGACTTCAATAGCAGGCCGACCTGTAGAGGTATAGATTAAGGGAAATTGATTGCATAAATTATTAATGTTCCATGATACAGAATTGAGGCCATATTAACCTTCGATGCCGATGCGGATAAGACCTGATAATTAATTCAAAAACATTTCCATTGACGTAAGAAAGGGTTTCCTTCCTCTCTTCTCTAAACCTTCAACTAAATAAATATTGACATAGATCATTGACCAAGAAATCGTCTCATTATCCTGTAAAGAAATTTTATTTGAGCACATATACCCGTGCCACATATCTTAAAGGTGATTTGCAGGATACTAAGTACATGTAGATGCAAATATTAAGAAGTTAATGACCGGCGTTATTGTAGTAAGCGTACCCTTTATTTGCGTACAACTTGTACTACACTAATTCTAGTTGAATCTACTTCGATCCTTAGTTTTCTAGCTGCAGAGGAGTGTGAAACATCAACATCTGTGGAGTAAGAATAATGAACAGGGACAATGGGGTTCTATGTGAAGAGAAAATTAGTTAATAGCTTGATAGTGATTGAGCGATAGTTGTCATACCTTTCACCACAGTCAGCAAAGGCCCCAAAGCCCTTTAAATATGCCAACTTTCCTATTTTTTTTGGGATCCCGGCGTCAGCAGCAAGAGAATAGGGTAGGTAAATGGTGCATTCCACTTTGATCACGAGGAGTCACTCTCATGCCGTTTTGTTGTCCCAAGGGAGGCTGCAAAACCAAACGCAGTTCGCTTTCACTGTTCCCGCAGTTTCTTTGAGGAGTATCACAGATCTTCAGTAAATAAGCATGAAGCAAAAAGTGGAGTTCACTCGCCTGAGTTAACAGATGCCTTCCATAATGGACTATTTAACGAGTGGCTATTCTTAGCACATACGGAATACGCTTCACCACACGGTAAATGGCTGCGGATGTGATGAATCGGTTGGCTGAGACTGTCTATTTGGTTTTCCTCCGTCCCTTCCGCTAAATTAGCCCTTCTTCTTTCCAAGCTCTCTAATAAAATAACTATGCCAAAGGCTCGTGAAAAATGGATTTCCATGGCATTTCTCAGATTCCCCTTGAATGTTGTAAGATTATTCAATGCGAGTGCTTATTATTGCTCCTTTGGGGTAGATCAGATTATAGTTTTATTGAAAGGTCCATTATTATAACGAAGAAGCCCTACAGTATACTGTAGGCGACTTGGCAATGCCTCAGTTCCTGTGTGTACAATATTGTTTGCTCAGAAAGTGACTTAAGTTTACAAACCAACTGCACCTGCCGTAGTTTGGTTTGTGTCGGCATGCCGGGGCAAATAAATATTTAGATATGCACCAGAATCTGTGAAGCATGACAGCAGGTTTGATGCAGGTATATGAATCACTAAAAGTATAAATAGTGAGTTGATCGAAGGAAGACTTTGTGGTGATAAATTCTGACTACTAATGGCATACTTTGGCACCAAATTTATAGTTTCCTTTTTTTAGGCAACAAGAAAAAGAAAATAAAAATTTGAGATTATGAGCTCGAATTCATAAGGAAAGCAACCACGCAATTTTACAATAATATTAGCACAATTGTAAGGGAAAATTGTATAATGTATCTATAGATATAGAGTTATCTCATTAAAAAGATGATTTAGGAGTTGGAAAAATCGTCCTAGGAAATGTTACGCAGTTATTTTAAGCACTGAACGCCATTCGTCTTAATTTCTCGAAGTTAATTAAATTAATCCAAAAATGAGGTTTTTTAAAGGCTTGATTCAAAATCACATTTAAGAGAAGCTGAACTTTAATTTCCTCATTACAAACAAACAAATACCAGTGACAGAACTGTGAACCATTGAAAACGAATGAACAGTTTTGAAGACAAATAAATAAATAGGTGAAGAGTACATAAGAGAAAAACACTGTTAAAAATGTGCCTCAGAGAATAATCATTGAAACTACTTTCAAGAGCAGTAGCTCTTAATAATTCCATGAAATAAACAGGGGACGCATAGGGACACAAAAATATCAATGCATGAAAGAAGATTTTGAAGTTAATGTACCTTTGGAGTTTAGTTGATACCGGTTCACGAAGAGTCAATTGTATTTAGTAATTAGAGCTTACCTTGGAATTCACATTGATGATACACAATTTGATTTAATTGAATTTATAGAAGGCACACCTTCATTAAAATTATTTCACAAAATACTGAGAAAAAAGTGATAAAATTCACTGCACAAAGATCAGAAAAAAATATTATGATGATATTATAATCCGCTGGAGACTGAATGCATTGGTATGATAATGATAACTCCATAATACAAACATATCTATGAAAATGCATTATACGCTACAATATCGTTAATTTTAAACCGTGGTAACGTTTTTTCTTCGTGCGTTTTACAAATTATACGAATACGCAAGTGTACAAATGCATCCATGAATCCTGGAGTGGACGTTTACCCCAAACGTCTGAGAAATTTACCTAAATATCTATCGTTAACTTAATAAAAATGAATTTAGTATCTTTCTCCGTTGCTGAAACTAAACAAAAAAAATTGGAAGGGTTCTCTCTTCGGACAATCAAGGCGCCATGAAAGGGAGCCCAAGTCAGTTTCTATTGATTTACATACACGAAATATTAAAAAAATGACAGAAAAATGCAGTGGAGTGCTTAGCTTAAAATAAAATTGAGGAAGAATATATAGGAAGCCAATATGAGCATTTTTTAAATTTGCATTTCCATTCAAATGATACCTGAAATCATATCTGATTAGTGCACTCCAAGGCAAGATGTAATTATGTCGATTACTTGGCCAATCCTTAGGTGACCGCTATATTGTCTCCTACGGGAGGTACTACGGGAATACCGACAGTAGTCGTTCTGAATAAAAACAGGTCGAATTTTGCTCTCGCACCAGGCGGCTCCTATTACTCCGACAAACCCCACTAGAGAGGAACGAGAGGGAAGGGGAGGGAAGAAGTGAGCGAGAGTGTGAGCGAGAGTGTGAGAGGTGGTTCTGCGGAGCATTCATTTACGTTTCCGGCAACAGAGGGACGGACACCAGCACCACACACAACTGAGCGATTCAGGTATGTGTGTGTTGTTAGTGTGTGTATGCCGTGGCCAGCGGGCATACAAATGGAAGAAAAAGTACGAGTCAATCTCTCAGCGTCACGCCTGATGCCTTAGGATGGAGGGTAGCTCTATGGAGGGGCAGATGGGATGTTGAGGGGGAGACGGACGAAGATTTGGGGCGGGGGGGATGGGGTGGCGAAATAGGGAGGCCAGGAGAGAAGTGTGGCGGGGTGGGGTGGAGAGCGGGACGGTAACAAATGGATCAATTAGGAGAGAGAGGAGAAGGCGAAGAAGGGGTGTGGTGTAGGCCAAGGGGGGGTGTGAGTTGAAATAGAGGGGTAGAGATAGAGGGCGAATGTGCAGGCAATGGAATGCGGGGATAACTAATTGGTGCGGAGGGAGGGGAACGAGATGAGAATGGAAAGAGGATGCGGAATGAAAGAGAGGAGGTGGAGGAGAGAAACAGAAAGAATGGGAGTTCGGATGTTGTAGGTAATGAATGGAGGAATTAAGTGGGGAGGGCGAAGAGAGCGGAATAGGAGAACAAGCCTTTGGATTAGCACGTGTGGGATGGGGTGGAAGATACGAGTGGGTCGCTAATCTCATAAACAAGAATGTATTGCATAGGAAGTGAAATTTTAAGTTCGTTCCGGACGAATTAAATGCCTCGAAATTGGATTTTTCACATGAAACGTGTAGACAAACAAGAGGCCGCCTGAAACAATTCAGGTGAAATTCTGAATGACTTTCCGCGTGATATTCACAGGATAAGTTCCTCGAACGTGTCAACAGATGGGCTTTATATCGATGTCCATCTGCATGCAAAACCATTTCCAGAGTTATTTATTGGTAGGGATTGAGTTGATGAACGGCAAGATGTTGGATAAATGTGTCACTCACTATAACCGGAATTCCGAAATAAATAAAGTCCATTTCAAAACGCAGTGAAATGTTAGTTTCAGGCAATCAACATGTCCGGACCGATTTTAATGCCCCGGTGATTTTAGATCAATGCCATCGCAGATAATGCCTTTCTATATGAAAGTAATTACTCTGCTCAGAAAGAGATGGATCAGTCGCCAAGCTCAAATTGTAAAAGTGTGTGCCCATGAAAGGTCAATGGAAAACAATGGGAAACGAAACAACAAGGGAGAGAGCCAGAGAAAACAAGAGTTGTTTACACTGAGGATGGAAAATTAACCCTCGATAAATACAGATGACGGTTACATCAGGCAGAGCTCAACACTAATATTGCCCAAAGATAAACACATATTTAAACATATCACTCGGTAAACATAGCGGCTGCTCGCATAAAAAATATTTTCATTTTATCGAAATTAGAGAATCTCCAGATTCATAATTCCCGATTCAAGACGCATATGAAAGCAACAAATGAATATGGGCGATTTTAAACTCAAAGGGATACTATCAAGATCGACTTAAGACTAATTTTAAACTTTCGTGAGAGAATTTCGCGAGACTACGACAGGACACTCAGTCCTGGCTCGATCTCAGCTCAGTTTTTCATTGACAACCTCAAAACCTAATTTTTAACGCGCATTCACTTCAATGGTAGACTTTATTCTATTTTAAATTCATAAAAATAGATGGAATTTTGTAATTGGGAGGTGATTTAAGCTCGGTTTGCTGTCCATTAGCTGGATAGTCGCAAGAGAGCAATGCCACAGTAAAATGTGTGATATTTCTTATTTAGCCAGCCAAATAAAATCTGCTTAAAAGGGGAAACACGTCTTGCAGATCACCGATTGCACCAATCAGAAATACATTTTTATCACGTGATTTATATGTGTCAAGTTTCATATTTTCGTCACTGTAATAATTATTTTTAACAAATCTTTAGCATAAACATGCCAATGAGGCCTTAATATAAGTGCTTGGCAGGAATAGGAGCCAGAGTTGAATAGACCTTGTACAGTACGGGTACAGAGTTCTTTGTTTTTGTTATATGAATAATTTTGAAGGCCGTCTTAACGACCGTGGCAAAGGCAAAGGAAAACATTTTGGCGTGGGAATATGACATCATGGTATCGGGAAGGAGAATAAAGGTTAAAATCTACCTTAAAACTGCTAGGTCTTCCAAGCGAATGAGACAGGTTAAGGATTAGGAACGGAATAAGAATGGTACAAGGATATACAGATTTTTTGTTATTACCACTACTCTTATTGAATGACACCAAGGGATCACACTTTTTAGCGTCCCATCCGACACGCAATTAACTGCACTGCAGGTATCATCCTTATCCTTATTACACCCAAGAATCATATCAAATGAAAGAGCATTTAAATTGAAAGTGTCGTGTCAGTCAGTTGCGAAGCAACCCGTTAGTAAAAAGGTAAAAAAAGAAATTAATTTGATGATCAATTACTATTAAACGATGATGAAAACCAAATAATTCTAAATTATACGCTTTGAAAATTAGAATGAAGTATTAAGATCGGCAACGAGTAAATTCTGGCCTTAAACTAAACAGGGCATGAAAAGTGTTGATGAGATCCAGTGCTGAATATAGAATCATATTATGGTCCTAACTAAAAACAATTCCAGTGAAAAATATGACGCAATAGTTTAAATCATTTGTTCATTAAAATATCAATTTTTTAGCGATCTGGAGGGTTCTAGTCCAAGTTAATAATTGTTCTCAGACTGCAATCGCATTCAACCATTGTTATTTACATGAAAAATGATACTCTAGTAACCACCTTTGCATCAGTCATCAGCTCGCGCATCAACTGCTGAAAGTAAAGCATTGTGGCCGAGCTGGTAAAGAGGAATAAATTAGCAAACATAGTATTGGAGATGGGAGGGTTATTTTGGAATCCAAATAAAGGGTAGTTTTTTGAATGAGTGATATAACGACTTTTTATTTTCCTTCGCGTGATTACTTAAGGTGGGTTCACATGCAAGCGTTTCTCGCTAGCGCTCGCGGAGTTTACGCGCGAAACACACGAAAGGTTCATATTCAAGCGTAGGTGACGTCGTCATGCGTGTCAACTGCACATGGTGGCACCTATTGGCGGATGAATGAAGAAGTGAAAATAATTTGAACCTCGGCGTGCGCATAGCTTATATAAGTACTTTTACGTGGACGCGCCAGCAGCGTACGAGAGCGACTAGATCAGTCTTTCTATAATGAATAAATGTAAATGATGAAGCAAACGATTCGCGACGCCAGCGTTAACTTTACATTTTTTAACCAGGCGTTTAAATCCGTCCCTTTCTCCGCTCAAATTGGGGGTATCTAATTAATTGGTGGCAGCAAAATACAGCAAATTTAAACCCTATTAAAATGAGCACACCTGAACGGAAAATTGGAATAAGCTATATTAAGAAAAGATGAAAAGCATACACGCTTTACACAAATACGTGGTTTTGTAGAAATAAAAAGGTCAATAGCACCATGGTGTAAAAAGAACAACTCAGTCAGCAACCCAAAATTTATGCACTGGGAAGTAAAATTTTTAAATAAAGTTTATGTTAAAGGAAAATCTTTGTTTCATTTTTATTTGCAGCGAGACTGGCATTTAAAGCACTAACGTAATTTACAATGACGCATACCTACTTCTAATAACAGAAGCATAGACATGTAGTTACCATAAAATAATTTAGGTGATTCTATTATTGCAAATATGATGGCACAACCAAATAGCTATGACAATAAATGCATTGCACCAATAATGTGTTTAAGTTTTTCCCCAATAAAGGTACTCCTCAAACTTGAAGCGGTACCGTAAAGTACAGCTATGCATGCTAAATAGTATTTTGTTTCATTCTACCCAATATATGATGCAGGAGAACACATAATGCAACAATTATACATAGTTGGCGAAGTTATGCAAACATTTATAGTACTAAGTGAGTGGAAAAACTGATGATGGATTCTCCATTTAATTCGCTGTTTCACCATTCAGTAAAATCAATTTATCCTTGAAGAGGCAGAAATGAATCACATTACTGATTAAGTATAAAGAAAGAGACCAAGTAGGAGCACCTTTTAATTGGAAATTGTTTCGGCATAGACCAGGAAGTTAGCGGCCAAATTCACATGTTCCGAAAACACAAAAAGCCCTCGTAAATTGAATGTGTCTAACGCTCCATTCAATGCGAGCGATGGATGTAAAATGCAAAGAGATGCTAGCGTCAGATTGAGACGTAGACTGCCATAAGCGAACGGACAATTGCTTGACAAGACTGCAAAAAGCACGGACTCCATCTGATCGACAACGTGGGTGGAAGGGGAGAAATGGTAGGATAGATAGGAGACGGGAGAGAGATAGCCACAGAGGACTGAGGGTAGTGGGGAAGACGCGGCGAAAGTTAAAAAATGCGACGGGAGACGCGCGGAATGCAGAAACATGCGGGAGGGCTCCGTGGGGATGGGACGCAGGGTGGCTGAGGGAGGTCCGCGGGGAAACGGATTGATGGTGAGGAATAGGAAGCCGATGGTTTGAATAGGATTTGAGACGAGAAAGGGAAGAGATTGGAGGAGAGCGACCGATGGGGGTTAGGACGCTGGTGTCGGGAGCATGGGGCGGAGAGAGATGGAGCGGTTTGCGAGGCGGGGGAAGAGCTCTGATCCTCGCGGGCCACCACCCAGCTCTGCGAATGCCTTGCAGCCTAATGCCCCTGAATCAGAAACCATTGCGACCGTGGCGAGGAAGTTGCCAAGCAGCCATTTCGAAAATGGTCGGGTGACGAGAGGGGTTTGTAGGGGAAGTTGCACCTGGGATTGCTGAACTGTACTGGAGTAGGACTGTAAAGGTGAATTTGAAGCGGTACGAGATAATATGATATTTTGGCAAGGTATCGGCGATATTGATTGGTAACTGGTATTTGAAACCGCTTTGATTACCGCAGGGTAATAATTTTAGCATTTCGGCTTAATTTATATTTTATTGGATTAGTCTTAAACATTCCTCTTGGCTTCGTATTTAGCAGAAGTAATAGTGACAATCAAAACCCCTTTCACACCAAATACATTGGCCTGCAATGCTTACATTCACTAAAGCATTGCTGTATCGAATATTTCGTGGCATCCTTAGCTCAGGTTTTTTTCTATTTCTTCGTGCTAGGTATTTATACCGAGAGGATATCAGAAAAAATAAACTTCTTTTACACCAAACTAGATGATTTCAATGGAATATTTTCTTTCAATCCTCATAAAAATATTACATCCCTCTCTGCATTTGCCTATACTTGCTCACATATTCATTCATTCCTTAGAAAATGCATTTACAGAAAGATGAACAATCTTAGGAAAATATATTACTTAATTATGCTCTTCAAAATTTCGCTAGTGTTTTGCATACTACCTTTTCTGAGGCTTAACATGCCGAAATACACACATTTTTTACATTAATCAGGTCACTCAGCAGCAACGCAACAAAATAGCTGCCGCGATGGGTGCTTCTACCTTAGGTAATCGTCGAGAGAGGCGAATGTGCGAAGGTGTTGCCACCTATATCGGCTATCGTCGGTAACTCTCGTTTCAATGTCGCAGCACTAGCAAACGGGACTGGATAGGAAAGTGATTGAGAGTAGACAAAGGGGAGGGCAAAGGCGATACGGGAACTGAATCGCCCGACCGCTGCAGGAAAAGGCCGGGGTAGGGACAGTGAAAGGAACTGTGGGAAGGACAGAAGTAGGGAGAGAAGGGACTGGGACAGGACACAGATGCGCTCAGGAGATTCCCTTTCGATATTGGGCTCGAAAAGAGAGAGGGAGGGAGGGAGAGAGACGTTGCAGGGGGAATTGTGAAATGGTTTCCAATTTCAGGGGGACAGGAGACTATTTTGTATCCCAAAGATGTTAGGTTAAACGGAAAGAATTCCATGTTTTACAAAGATTGCCGGGCATTAGATAAAACAGGGGTTTTATGTCCCCTTAATGGCAGTGGACGTGACTGGGCAAAGGTATGCTTACACCACATTTTTCATTCCGGAGGAGAGCGTTATAAAAGGTGTTTACTCCGACCCCCGATCGATAGGTTACCCTTAAAAGGAGTTTATGGCTTCTAGAGGAAATAAAAGAAGCGGCTTGAGGGAATCAGAAATACGTCCATTTGAATGCAAAAAATGAGAGAGTCATTGTGTGATATATGGATAAACCACATAAAAACACCTACAACCTCGTTGGTGCTGAAAGGACCACGAGAAATTTTCTTTCAGCCAGAAGAGCAGATGTCGTTGACAGACGTTAATGTAGTTAGTATGATAAATAAAATCAATAGCAAAATATTTTCAGCGGTACCGTTTTCGCTGCTGCTGTCAGCTTCAGCTTTAGCCCTCTGTAATTAACTATCAGATAGCTAATACGTCTAAACATTAAGATAGATTCCTCTATATCTGCATTATAAATCAAAATTAAACTATTTTGAACTTTATATTTTAAACTTTTCGTGGTATAAATGTCATGATTTTCCATAGATTCATGTATATCTAAGTAAGTTCTACATCTTATATTGACATAGAAAGAATGTGTAGCTCAGGCATGTTTGCCTCATTCTCCAATCTTCAGCTTAAAAGCAAGAACCCTTGCCAACTACCACTACACCGATAAGAACATGTCAACCTTCACAGATTTAAGGTTCAAAAGATTACAGATTAGGCAAGGACCAGTCAGTATTTATTAGGACATCCACTGTGTCCTAATATAGATCAATACGCATAAGGTACACGCGTAATACAGCGTAAAAAAGACCACGGCAAATGCAGATTTAAAAGGAGCAATCGAGTTTTCCTGTACAGGTACCTAAATCTATATCTAAAATCAGACTAAAGAGTGAATTATTCCTTAAAGCTGTTCAATTCAATATGACACGCGTTTATTTCTACAGCAGTTTCAGTTTAGACATTTTTTATCATAGGAGACAATTTTTTACTTTGATTTTTACATACTACTGCCAGTTCTACGCCATGATGTTGGGCCCCTTTTCTTAAAAGTAATACTTTCAGAACTTCCGAATAATGGTGAGATTACGTTCTTAACCACTTTCTTCAATTAACTAGGTTACATCTTGAGGAATCACAGTCATAGGAGAGCATTTATGAGGTGAGAGAAAAAAAACAAGGTGAGCAAGTAAGGTGGCGATGGAACTGTGCTAATGCGTCTTGAAAGTACTGAAAGTAGTAGAGTTATTGGTACAATAGTGGACAGAGATTAACTATCGCTGATTTTTCGGGCGTTTTTTTCTTGTTAAGTAAATTTATTTAATTTAATAGAATAGAATGCTTGCAATAATTCCCAGGATAACAGCAAGGATACATCAGAGTTAAAAATTAATAATTACTTATGTTCTCATGACATTTTCCATACGAGTTTAAATAATAAATTTTATTTTGGCAATAGAAAAAGGTATAAACTCTGATTCACTAGATAAAGTCATCAAGAGTGACTTAATCAGTCTGGCCTGGTTCAGAAACAATTTTATTTGTAATCATACGAGAAGGTTACTGACGCATTCTAAGTTATGTCGTCTGTGAACAGGGTCAACTCCTCCTTTACAGATACCTATCTCATAATAAAATCGAGGAATTCATTCGAAGAACATCTTACTTTAGCAAATGCTTCACATACATATCCACAAAGAGCCAATTACCGTGGAAGCGCTAGAGCTATTAGGTCTCCTCGCCAATGGCGGGGAAGAGCGTTCATTCGATTTATTGCTCACTTCAACTCCCCACTCCTCTGTGAGCGTATTTCTGCGGTCTTAAGGGAAAAAAGACCTGGCAACACATTTCCTCTGCTTTCACGCCGTCGTAACTTGGGTAAATAGTTGAAAAAATTAATTTGAACGCTGAGGTTTGCAGAAAGAAGAGGAGTGGAGGAAGAGGAAGTTGTACAATAGACTGAACAAGCATCGGGATGAAAAAATGTACTTCACATTGCTACGTTCCCTGAAATGCTACATTATTCATTTAAGTCGCAAATAGAAGGTTTTTGTGAGAGATTGAAATGATTGAAATACTCTGTGTGAAAGCTGATTGAAAAAACCTGAATTACATAATAGAAATAGTTAATAAATGGATGTCAATAGTTTTTAATGCTGAACTATATAATTATGATAACTGTAATAACAAAGTGCATTTTCATTTGTATTGGTGCTGTTTATTAGTATCAATTCCTTGCCGAAATAAAATATAATAAAACGTTTTTCATGGCTGTAAACTCCCATTCACACCAAAATGTTACTCATAAATGCCTAGCAAAGAAAATAAAGTTTGCTCCTTTTGTAGTCTTTCTGAAAGACGGAGTGACTTTCATTATCACTTGACGAATTAATTTCATAATCACACAATAATGCACCTATGATTTCACTCAAAATATAAACCCCAACTAAATGGCTTAGGATATAAATAGCAGTAGGAAAAATAGGAGCACATTCCTTACGGCAAAAGTTTTACAATGGATGTCCTATATTTCTTTTAGAGATACTTGAGATCGATTTTTAATTATAATATGGATATTTCATTATTTATTTCATTGATATTTATCTTCATTTTAAAACAAAACGTATGCAATTACCTTTTGCTACGGAAATGCATGGGAAATATAATTACTTCAGTTCCTATTCACAAGTATTTCTCTGATATCATATCATCCGATCGTAACCCAATCCTCATAATTACTTGATTTATATTAACAATTTATCTCTGAAATCGTCCATACTTAAGTTATTAGGTTTATTACTGTATTTTAGCCCATAAACAAGATTCGCAGAGTTCTCATAAATTTGGGAGTATAACATGGGAGGTTTGTTAAGTACGCTTACCAGCAGAGAGACTAAAAATAAGAAATATTATGAAATCTCGATCTCATTGACCCCAAAATAACAACAAAGATTCTCAAATCATACTGAGAATACATTATTTTCCGAATCTCGTCAACAATAGAAACATGTAGAGAAATTTAAGAACAATTAAACTCGAGGATGATGGCTGACATGGATATCGCAGACCAAGTCATGCATCACAATGAATAAGAAGGAAGTTATTTAAAGAACATAATCTTATGTAAATGAATAATAAAAATAAAAGTTAGTTTTTTCTGGGAAAAAATATTTTCCAGATCCATGGCTGACGCACGTATTCCCGACCACTTCATGCATCACGTAAATCACGAGCACTTTACCGAAACTGAATCACCAGGATTTCGTAAATATCCACCCGCATCAAACGGTGATCCCACTGGTTTAATAGCGAGACGAATAATCTGAGCTTTTCCCACCCTCAATAAAAGGCCTTTCTCATTTTTTTATTTTTACTCCCCACAATTGCGATTTAAGAAAGATAGTCCCTCAAGATGGAGTAGAATTTAGAGTGGTGTCGATGTGGTCCGCGGGCTGGGTGGGAAGTGCCGTCGGGAGGCGGCGGGAGGGGAAGGAAGGAGGAGGTCGGGGTCGCCCGTGGAGGATAAATCGGCGGATCTCTCTTAAACCTACTCCGAGCACCATATTTCAGCGGCATCTGGCGTGGCGCTGAAACCGAGCGGGATGGTGTGCGTCCTTCGGGCGGGGCTATGGGGATCAGGCGGGGACGGGGGGATCCCACGCGGGGTGGGAGAGAGGTGTCCCGAAAGTGTCCTAGGAAGCCTCAATCAATCCAGGCGCAGCTTCCTCTACCTCCGAACCACTCTCAACTCCCGTTACTACTCAGCGGCCCTCCTCTTTGCCGAGATCCTTCCGAAAAGGAGCCACTCCTCCCCCTCCCTCAAGGGATTGATGCCGTTTCCACTTGATCGTTAAGGAATTCAGCGAGTCTTAAGAAACCCCTTACTCTCCCTTCCCCCTCACTACTTCCCGGAGGGATTCCTCGAATCGAATTTAATTAAAGAGGGTGGTTGGAAATGAAAGGGAACGGGGGTGGTGACGACGAAAGGGGTCAAGAGTTGGGCACAAACTGATTGGAAGCAAGGGATGACACAGGTAGGGATACTTATGGGCAATCGCCCCTTAAACGTCAATGATACTGGGAATTGGAAGTTAGTTACCCTGAATTTCGTTACTTGTGACAAGCCCCGCCAAGTTCATTGCGCTTTCATTGTTTTTTGGTTACATTTTTTTAAGCCGTTCGATAGGTGGCATTGGTGAGGTTGCTGATGGAGTTTTTTTTACGTTTTATCACTATCGTCACTTTGTTTACGCATGGCGGGATGGCAGCTTGTGAGGATTTTCAATTGTTGGTATAGAAAAAGATTTATTACCGGACTAAAAATGGGTAAGGAAACTTACTTTGTTCCTGAATGCTCCAAAAGGTATTCCGTAACCGTGAGAGAGGACAAAAGTTTAGGTGTGAAAAATAGACAGCTTGTTTAAGGCTAATGTAAGTACTCCGTTTTATTCTTCACGTTACCGTATAGCAAGGGTTTTTTGCGACTATATTGATATCAGATTTAGTTAACATGGTTATATCTGACGGATAAAACCATTAGTTGCTTCTTAACCAGCCGTAATTTCCCTCAGTTCGAAATGGAAAAAAGCGAAACTACGTTTGTTTACATTGGGATCGTCTGATTGAATCACTGGCGCATAGTGGCGCCGCGGTTGGCAGCTTCAAAAAAGGTATCACGCCGAAGTAGGAAGTCTGTTATCCTTAAAATTCTAGTATCCATGCTTGTGACAATCATTTCGGATCACTTTCAGGTGAAAGCCAGAAAGGTCTGACACAATGGCACTTGATAGTCAGCTGATCACGCCGGAGATGGCTTCATGAACCTCAGTAACGGGTTAAAATCATACTCATAGAAGAGAAAGGAACTAATTAAGAAATGGATTACGGTTTGAAGTGAATAAACAAGGCTTACAAAAACTGAACGCAAAAAAGTGTAATAACCATACAAAACTGAAATCATGAAATATGGATTTTATATTTTTCGACTATTTGAAAAAGAGATAAATATGCGGATATTTCAGCGGATATGTACGGCTCGAATACGTAAATATATCGAAGAATCGTAATTGCTCTCACAATAGCAAATTAATCATTTTAAATCCAGTAACCGTACATCAAGTTTGATGAAATCCAGACGGTGACTCTGTATAGATCAAATATGCGAGTAATAACGAAGCAACTCAGATTATAAAACCTAAACTAAACATCCCGGTATCCTCAACATTTATCAATAAGAGCGAACACCTAATTGTGTTCCATTTGTGGCTATATCCACGTGGACTGTAGCGCTAAGCGCACACCGTAGACTGCTCCAGTGACATCATATGTCCGGCAGTCCAGAACAAATTGTTGCGATAAAGCCCTTAAAATCTTAAGTAGCTTAACTGGCTAAAGCACTCGGCGCGAAATCGAGGGATCCGGGTTCGAATTCCGGTCAAGGTGAATGATTTTACCTTTGTGGCATATCGCACTTATAAACTAGGCGGTAAAACGAAGACTCAGAGTTATAATAATACTCATCCAGTCTGTAACAGATACAATATTTACCACCAACATAAGGCATTGGATGTAAATGCTATTCCAAGATAGTTTTTACCACTCCAGGAGAATGTTAAAGGAGCATTTATCTCCCTCAATGGTGTGACTTAGGCTCGTATTGTCAGTCGCTCCTTCTATCGGCTCCTTCACCTAGGTGACCTTCGCCTTAAAGGACATCAGTCAGTTCGAAAGACCGTCCTTCTCTGCAGGTCTCCATCACCTTCTCTTAGAAGGAGCATTTGTTTACGTTCACGGACTGATTCGTTCACTCGCACGGACAAAAGCGAAGCGTAACGAAGAAAAATAAGAAAGGAAAAACTAATCGCTGAGTCGTATGACGTCAGTTCACGATGGAGCGCATGACGAACATCGACAAAGATTTGATGGTTAGTTTAATTATTAAATATAGGGATATAATTGAAAATAAAAGGACAGATTAAAGGCATGTAGTCGTAAGGATTGTCGAAAATATATTCAATGAAATCATCGAGGTGGTCGTCGTGTTCTACCTCGTCCGCCTTCTCGTCACAGGGTCTCCTTCTATGGGAAGGCCACCTTCGCCTCCTAAAGGAGACGAAGGTGGCCTTCTCTTGTCTCTCAATATGAAATCCCTCCTTCGGGAGGGTTAGAAGGGGAAGATAGCCTAAAAGGAGCGACTGACAATATGAGCCTTAGTATTGTGACGGTTAACGATTAATGGCACAGCAAAACAGCAACGCTAAAACTTCACCCGGCCTAGAAAAGAAATCTTCAGCGAAGAGAGAGTATGACTACACTTCATGGAGCACACGTACACAAATCTCCGTCCTTAACGCAAGGCATCTTCCATGCCAATGTAGTCAGCTACACATGTATCATGAGAGGTATAATGTTAGGAGAGAAATGTGAGACTGAAAAGGGTACAAAATATCCTTGCCAATAATCGAAGAGCAAAATATCTATAATCTACTCGACGTTCAATGCATTTACAACAACAAATAAAAAGGATCTAGGTCTAATAGTACTTGATCTAGCGACTGTTCCACTCCTGGTGACTGAGATCAGACATTTACAGCTTTATGCCACAGAACTCTGTCAAACTAAAGCAGAATTTGATTAATGCCAAATGGTTGACTAATGTCATAACTACTGTAGCAAATTATACCTACATCAATTACACTTACTTAATATCTCGCTGCTTTAATTCATGCAGGGAGTATACTGCAATTCTACAAGACGGAGCAGTAATATAGTGTTGATCAATGAAATGTACTTAGAAAAGAGACGTGTTCTGGGTCCGCTCAGTGATTTCGCGAACTGAGATCGAACGATCACTTGCTGTGTTAGTAAGCTAGTAACATCCATGATTAAAAAACAACTTAGTTTCAATCCACACAATTTATTAGATACACCTCGGGTTTCAGCAACTTCATGCCATCTTCAGGTAACAAATTTCAAAGGTGGCCGGGTATGGCTGAAGGAGGGGAGTGAGGAACAAATGGGTTGGGCAGAAGGAGGGGGAAATGTTGAGTCAATCCGTGTTTTTAAAGGAAGGAGCGTGCGTTATTACTGTGAAGGACCGATAATGTGACCGGAGCGGTTAACGGTCATAGAGTTGGGGGAGGTCTATTTTAAGGAGGGGGGATTGAGATGAGAACAAATGATCATTAAATAACATATGCGGGCTATTAACAATTTCAAATTGTTCTAAAAAATAAAGTTTGGCACCTTTGTCATTAAAATGTAAAATTTCAAATTTCAAATCACTAAATTGTTTAAAATTGCATTTAAATGTTCCTCAAAATGTGAATTCCCAGTACCGATAACAAAACAATTCATATTTTCTTTGACTCTGTCCTAAAATTTTCGGAGGAAAGAGATGAAAGGAAGTTAATGGATTTCTGTTTAGCTGCTTTATCCACCAATTTATTTATGCAATTGTTATAGAATCCATTACTTCTGGCTATTAAGTAGATCGTTGCTAGTTCTTTATTATAACTAAACTCGGACATATGTACATACATCAATCTATGAACCATTTCTCTAAAAGAGGCAAGTTTATGGCTATGGTGATGTTAGGAATCACTCGGGATGACTGCGTCTGTAAATATGGGTTTGCGAAATATAGAAAAATTATGGTTACTATTTCCTATCCCAATCTAAAAAATAGATACTTCCTCCTACTTCCAATATAAATTTAATGTTTTCATGCAACGAGTTCAGATAAGCTAAAAAGGAGTCTAGTAGGCGAGAAATGCCCGTCAACATACAAAGGATTTCGTCAACGTATCTAAACCAAAGAAATACATTGCTAATGAGCTGATGTGAAGAATTAAAACGTTTTGATTCTGAGTCATCCATAAAAATTTACGCCAGAATTGGTGATAAAGGGATCAATAGATAGACCCGTTGTCTGATGATAAAATTTACGGTCAAAAATAAAATAATTTTGGGTCAAGCATAAATCTACAAGTAACTTAAGGTCTTTAACCACTATTAGATCCGTGTCATTCTTTTTGACTGACTGACAACTGTTGTCACTGGTCCTATTAAGGAGAAGTGAGTAGGGCAGCAAAGTAAGGATGATATAGGGGAATGGAAGAAGGAAGGAGAGAAATATGGCGTCGGAATTATTCTACTCTTAACGAAAGGCACCAAGAGGTCCAAAGTTTTACTTTCCACACAACAAACTTAGTGCAATGCTTGATAATGATCTCCACATAGCATCCAATAATGAACTGGGATTCCACTGCAAAATATAACTCCGGGGCCGGGATTCGAACCTGGGCTCTCAAGATGGCGAGCCAGTACTCTAGCCACCTCACCGATATGATTCCCTCGAAGGAGATAAGGTTAAGTGAGGGGTCGGAAAGGGGAAGCTGGAGAGGAATAGTCGAGGATGCTGCCCTCAAACACGTGGCAAATGATGGCAAGGTTTCACAAAGGGGGAGAGTGAGAGCATTTGCGGCAAATGACTTCATTGCCTGACTCATTAGATGCGTGTGGTGGTGACGGGGTGGGGGGGGGGGCTGAAAACGCTTGGAGATATTCGGGGAGAGATTTGAGGGGGAGGATGAGAGAGATGAGAAAAAGACCGAGCAGGGAACTAGTGGGCGCGCGTGGGTGGGTGGGTGGGAGCGAACTCGCAATGGACCGCGATGAGATGGAACGGTGCCAAATATTTTGTAACGGAAGCAGTGGGGAGGCGCTCTCAAATGTGTTTTTTTTCGTTTCTAGATAGCAGGCTGGCGTTGGAAGAGGAGGTAAGAGATTTAAGATTTGGATTGGAGGATATAACCATGTGTGGGAGGCCTCGAGAGGTTGCTTAGTCGAATTAGAGATAAAGCTCTTTCTCCGAACGGAGATAATCCAAATTTCATAGCTGCATAAATTAGCAAATGATGTCTAGAACATGTACCAGGAGGTGTGCGTTTGAACCGTCCGAGATAATTCCGATCAGGTAACTACGGAGTCATTTGATACAATCACGAAGGGATCGAGAAGTTGGTGTATTTAAACCATTCGTAAAAAACTCACTCAGCCTTCCCGATCGGCTTTTTTTCACCGAGACATCGCTGGTGGAGTCGAATATCTCGATTAGAGTAGCCAAAATCAACATAAAATGCGCTAAAGTTATCCATCCGAATTTTTCAAACACGCCAACATTGAGAACCTTTCGTTATTGTGCCACGTGACTCTTTAATTACGTGATCGAAATTATCTCGAGTGGTTCTAACGCAACCCCCAGGAAACTCCACCAGTGTATACTATTTTTCAAATATTATCTGGAAGGACAAACGAAACAAATATTTTTCTTGTTCGAGATCCTTGATGAGAGAACATAGTTGGTTCCGCAATCCAAGAATAAATTTTAAAAGAAAGGACTATTTTTGTAAGAGGATATTTTACTGCTACACCGAACTATGGTTAGATGTGTTAAAAATAAACTTTAGTCTCTGTTCTGAGGAAAGAAGCAAACAATAAATCTATACTCCTCCCTACCTCAATGCATGGAAGTATACCGCAATAGACATACAAAAGAGAGGCAACGTAGAAACAAGGAGAGGATTGAATATGCCAACGATTACTGCAAATAATGCCGCGTGTCTTAGGACGAAAGATTTGACCGAAAAAGTCACGGGAAAAAGCTAGGTAAAACTCTCATGTTGTGGAAAATTTGGGTTCTCTGGCACTAACGATCGTGAACAAAAATGGCAGAGACAAAAATGAGCGCAATTAACGGGCTGTGCGAGGACAATAATGAAATAGAGGAAGCTGTCTACTCGAAGTAGGGTTAATGGCTACATCTGCTGAAGGTTTGACAAAATTTGACAAAAAAAAAAGGTTTGACATCCATTAAAACAAGGGTGAATGATACGTATTTGCTTTAGTAAAAAATATATTAAAATAACTTTGACGGAGTTGTAAAAGTCCCTAGAGAATAATCACAAAGGAGACTGAAAGAGAAAATTGAAGAGGGAATAGATAATGTTTAAGTAAAGCTGATGAGTTAGACAGAAAAGTGGTGCAGGGAGTTCCTACGTGATATGTCGACGCATTCCGATGAATTTAATCCAAAAGATAGACCCAACCACCTAAAAAATAAAAATATGACTGTTAAAACTTCTGCCGGTAGGAGAATATAACATTTCCGAGCATTATCATCAAAAGGTAAAAGATGGTAAAACTTCGAAAGTAAATGCGTTAGTCTATTTTATTCTGTGGTAAATATGAGTTTAATGGTGGAAAGGTACACATTATGTAAATAAATTCTAGATAAAATTTATAAACAATACAATAGAATACACGCATATCCTTACAGGGATATGTTATTCGATGGATATACGAATACTCTCCGCCTCGTCGATTAAGCAAAGATTTCGTAACTTCAGGGTGAACTGAGTCAATGATTGCGCACTGAGTCCAGCAGCTGTCTCACGGAGTCTCTTCGAAAGCTGTGCATCTGATAGTCTGCAGAGGCAGTAAAGATGGTCGACTGACAAAGGATAAACCCCTACCTCTACCACTATCAACTTTTTTCAACAAGGAAACAATAGAGGGTGTAGCGTTTGAGAAGTACCTAGGTATTTGGTTTTAATTTGTTTAATTTGGTATAGTTTTGTTTAAATGTTTTAATTTATTTTTGTGTTGATTTTTAAAATGTTTTGGTTACGAAGGTTTTGTTTGGAGAGAGATGTGTTGTTAAGGGGGAGAGAGAGCAGGATTGGAAGCTGCTCTGCAGGTGTGAGGTAAATTAAAGAAAGCAGAAAATAAGTTTTAATAATTTATAAACATCGTCTGACGCTACAAGGGATATGAGAAATTCAATACTTGCAAGAAAACTCATTAAGATAGATGAGATGATGAATTGATTTTAATTTTATTTGTAAACTGACAGCATTATATCAGACTCGCTCATTTTTAATCTATATTAGACTAAGAAAAAAGAGCTCCTTCATCAAAACCTCATCACGGAAACCTGTATTACAAATAAAGTAGTGGATAATTAACCTTAAGTCAACCAGAGAGTAAATCTAACTAGCATAGAAGGTAGTGCAGAAGAAAATGAGGGGTACCTACTGCATTAAAGTGCATCTTTTAGACGATGAGACAAAAAAATACGAGTAAATTTTAACAAGAAGGGTGAAATTTCCAAATACTCATACTGGGACACAGCGATGGAGGTCATCCAGTAATCGTGACAGACTTCTTTGGCATAGGACTCACTTCAAAATGTACAGCAAAATTGTAACCTCTGAGAAAATGTGCGTCTTATTCTTTTAATTTACGTTAAATATTTGTACAAAATGTAATGCCTCGACTGAGCCCATAAGAGGCGGCTATTTCCTGCAATTGAAGATAACATTGAATCAAAGCATTGTTATTTCCTCCCGAATAACTTAATTTACTTTGCTATATCTCATACCCATCCAATGAGTATCTGTAGTATTTGAGAAACGCCATTAGGACATTTTAGCATTTTCTTATGTCTTATGACAACGGCCTGCCACGATGGAAACACCGGTTCCCGATCAGTCACCGAAGTAAAGCATCGTTGGGCTCGGCTCGAGTTTGGAGGGGTGATCCTCTGATTCGTCCGAGTGCTGTTGCCTCTGTCTGCACGTGGCAGACAATATGTGCGAAATGACCTTAGCCATTGAAGCAAGCAAAACATAAATACTAAAACTACTCTAATGTATTCGTTTAATTTAGCACCTAGATTTATTCTGTCTCTCATTCACTTTAGGATCTAATTAAATCAATTAATTACTCTGCTGCCCCACGAAATTTCATTTTTCTTAGGCATTTGAGCATCTTCCCTTACGTGCTGTTTTAAATCTTTTATTTTTCAGTAAAATCACTCATTTTTCACAAAAAACGTTATTTAACGCGTGAAAATTACCAACGTGCATTCACAGGCCATGTAGGGGCTCTCTTTCAAATAGTCTCCCTAAATATCATATTGGTTGCGACAGTTTCACTTCAGTTCTCCTACTATCATTTCTTTGATTATTAGTATCAATATGCTGGCTGGATAAGTCATAAAACGAGTATTTATTTTACTCCAGATATGGGATTTCGGATTTCTACCGCTCTCGACGAGATTCAGGACAACAGAGCTCTTGTGTTACAAGCGAAATAAAACTACCTGAACCAGCAACGCACCAATTTATTTCAATAAGATAAATGGACACGTACGTGCCTTGGATGTTGCAGCCCACTCACAGTGGAGTAATTTCGATTTGCGCTCGAATTCCTTAAATTGCACGGGTGCCTTAGATTGAATTCAGACTCGCAGCGGGAGCACGTTAATTTGTTGCAATGAAGACGTTAAAAGGTCCGCTTAGGGTGAACTCAACCCTTTGCGGATTTCGACGTCGTATGCAAGCAACGGTGAGCGGCGGGCGGGGGTGGCGGGGCCGGAGCACGTTGGTCGAACGGAGAGGGGTGAGCAAATTCAAATAGAGCGAAGGAGGCCAGGCGTGAGAGGGTAGATTGCATTAGGGAGGACACGGGAGTGATACTGCAAAAGGGTGAGCTCCAGGGGCAGGTGGAGGCAGAGCGGGGGGAGAATTAATTAAGGGGGGAAGACAGAAGACAGAACGGAAGGCGTAAAATTGCTAACGTGAGAGCCATTTTCCGAGGGATGATAATTCGGCCGAAATACTTTTCAGGCTTTGATGGATGTACGGGATAAACAAGTAGCGACCTCACAATTCGGTGGATAATTCAGTAAAAGTTTTCTTAAAATGCAGGCTTGAAGGATATTATGGGTGTAAGCGAATGGCGGCCTTAACACTTCGCTGGAAATCGAGTTAACCTAGAGATCGATTATTATTTGGTGTTTGATTTGTGTACGTTAACGGTGCATTATCCATTCAAACCGAATTAATGATAAAATATTTTTAGCAAACATCTGACAGGGAACACGTCTATAAGCAGTAAAGAGGGCTCCTGTCGAGCATTCTGAATCGAGACATGGTGAGGGGATTTTTGTGAGGGTGATGTTCAAGTATCAGCTCTTGCATGACATGAATTCATGATTAGAACGACTGAGAAAATATAAAAGAACGCAAACGAAACTTTCCATGATTAATAGTCGACTAAATTACTCACGTGCTTCACCATATGAATATGGAAGACGCGTTAATAGAGCTGTACACGAAGGCCTTCAAAAGCTTGGAGTGGCAAACGTTGGAATTCAGAGATGAGACAGGGAAGTTGGGAATGAGAGGGTACGAGATGAGAGAATGTGAAGTGGTGAAATGAATACTGTGGAATAATTCATAATTGAATGGAGTGCGTAAATGTATTGGATTAAAGTGGATTGAGGCCATTCAACAACTCTGGCATTTAAATGATATTTCAAGGCGGTGTATATTTGTATGAGGGAACACTACTGCACTCATCCTATCACTCCAAATATAAAATAGAAATTACAAGGTTTAGAACATAAACCAAGTGCATGGCTCTCCCACAATTGTTGTCATGTTCTTCCTCATTCAGATGCTGAACTTGCATTTCTTATTTCCCAACCCTAATTGCTCGTGCAGCTAAAAAATTTAATTTCCGATAAACATTTTAAAGAATTTGAAAGACAATTGCCAACAACGAATATTGCTAATAAGCAAACTTCAAGCATGGCTACCTACCCACTTTAGTCCACTTGGTCTCACTTATGCCGTCATAAAAATTTTAAATGAATTCTCAAATACACAGAAGTCCATAATCCACAATTACTATAACTACTTAACGTTTTCATCAGTACTATTTATTTATTTTCATACTGAAAACAGCCTCAAGGTCCTTTTATATCAGGCATTGTAGCTAACAACAATGAACAATTACACACAACCATGCCCTGGGAGGTGAAAATCCTACCCAGTCGGGACTGGAACCCAAGGATTGGCAGGCAAGAACTTTACCCCACCGCCACCGAGGCCAACGATTATGCTGGTGATAAACGATAAATAATAGATGGGACACAGGTGAAAGGATTTTTTCAACGCCAATGTTGTAATTTTAATTGTTACATCAAGGTAACACATTTCACACACTTCGATCATATGAAACAATTTTGAGAATAAATTATAAAAAATGTGATCGCCATGACAATTGAAGTCAAATAATGCCAAAAAATTAGGTATTGCATCAAAATATGCTAATGGCAGAGCATTTTTTGCGCGTATTGTGGTGACATGGGAATTCCCAAAACGACCAGAAATTACAAATACTTAATGCCTTAAAACCTACACGCTACTCACCCTTATGTGATAAAAAGGAAATTGACTTGAGGTAGACACTAGCTCTGTAATATTAAAGTTGAGAAAATGCATATCATTGCATGGCTTCTCAAATAAAACACGACTATAAGATTGAAAAGTGAACTTTGATAACAAGATTCAACCACGATCGCAGAAAGTAATGTCAAAAACTCATAAAATATTTACCATCAAAGAAATTTAGTACCACTGAAGACCGCTGCATGAAACGTTTACCAGAAAAAAAACACATTTAAGCATCGTTCACATTTTAGGCAGGATGAATTGAAGTAAGTAGGAGGATAGATGAAGACGCTGGTAGTAGAACACAGGATAGGAAATGAAAACTACAAAATGAACGCAGAGAGGGCTGGCAAGAGATGATGGGAATTTCAGCCCGGATGCAGGAATGCACCATCAGGGTGACACAACTAACTGGATTATACTCAATGAGGTTAGCGTAGGGTGCGAGATCTTGCAGGGGAGCTGGGGCAGGAAGGTGGGGCAGCGACCGGAGGAAATGAGACTTCCGTGGACAGTGACGTGCTGGGGGGGTATATTTTCGGACGGGGTCACCTCGAGGCAAGGGGAAGGGGCTGATCCATCGGGGTAACGTTATGTCCCAAACCCAAAGGATATATTCCCGGTCAAGCACATGGGATGGGCGAACCACCATGCTGCTAGCTACAAGCTGTAATTGCCATTTAATACTAGGTACGCTTAATCGCTTGAATTTTCCCATTATCTGATGAGTAAACTGAAAAAATATTCTCTAGTAATTATTTCACTTAATGTTGGGTTTGTCTGTAGGCTCCTGCACTGCTTTCCCTAGTGTTCCTTAGTCACTTAAGTTTATGGGGTAAGGAACACTCTAAAACATTGAAAAACTATCATGACGAGAAAAGCAACTTCGCGATGCGCCTTTTAACAAGTGACTGCTAGAGTAATTGTAAAGTCAGAGGGTTGCGTTTTACCAATGACCGACGCTATCTCAATTCTTTAGAAGAGCTCAATATTTTAAAAAGAAGTCGTGACGGCGGAGTTGATCTTTTTAATGGACGTCTGTTGCACGCCTTTCCCCCTATCTTTGCAGCTTAATTAAATATTTTCACCAGTCCTCATCCACATATTTTTCCTTTCAATTACATGGTAGTTCATAAGGGAACTGTTGTACGATTTTCTATTACATGAAGATGGTGCTCAAGCGTTAAAGCCCGGGCCATGAAGTTAGTGTCATTCTGCGGTTTTTAAGTTTCCAAACTACGATAAATTTAGCTCCTTAGTAAACCTGTTCCCATCTGTAATGGCAGAAATGAACTGAGCTACCAGCCACTTCCTCAGACAAACCACCAACCAATTATTTCGATGATAGCGTAATCAGTAGGGGTTACCTAAACGAAAGGTTGAATAGCTGGGGACGTGCCGTCCAAAATCATAATGAACTTTGGCGGTAGATTTATCATTAGGGACTGCACGCATCATTCACGATACCGTCACTCTCACTCGGAACTTAAAAAGCAAATCGTGCGAACTTCCACCTATTCAACATTACAAAATAGGTACCTACTACAACGGCTAAATCCACGAATTCTAAATTGACTCCATTACATCACTTCCAATCTTTTCTCGAGAAACGAAAAGCATCCTTTTCAACCATTTGACCACTAGGAGTAGCAAACTTCCGTGAATTCAAATTGTGCAGTGCATTTTTCGAATCAACTCCCGAGTATAGAGATAAATTACACGCCACTATTTCAAAAAATTAATTTTGATTTTATTTGATTAAAAAAAGTAACCTTATTTGAATTATCGCAGCTGGCGAATATTTTTCTACATTAAAGAAAGCCGTCAAAATACTGAGAATCCTGAGCATTATATAGACATAGCGAAACTTGGTGGCACACACGCCAGAGGAGAATTTGAGACCACTGAGGGCGAATTAATCGTTTAGTAGCGGGCAGAGGTGCCGAAGGATTCATAAGAGGACCTTATGAGATGGCGTAAGTGTCCCTCCTCTCTCTATTGCTCTCCTCCTCCTAACCTCATTCTCTATTCATGCAAATACCACCAAGGTTTTCTACACCTATACACTGTTCAGTAGTTATTTATACTCATTTTGTTGTATGGCAGATATCAGTCATTTCTTCTTTAGTTTGGCGAGCCTTTAGACACTTGGTGTTTACCTTAACCAATTTATGTATGACTGAGTCCATCATTCTTTCCTCTTCTGCGTTCATTATTTCTTCTCTGCCGGTGGGTGAAATAGCGCCCTAATGCCATCTATTGGCCAACTTTACCGGCTACTGCTGGGATTATTACGAGATGTAAGTCTTCCAATGTTAATAATGCCGTTTGGCAATGATATAGGTCTGAGCATCCGACGTGAAATTAGAAGGTCCGGGTCCGAATCCCGCCCATCGGAAAAACTTTCAATTGAAACAGGTCTTCTCCAACCTTTTACACCTCCGTTACGTTTGGCCATTTTATTTATTCTCTAACCTTTTCTTTCATTTTGTATTTGCTCGATATACGCAAAGATTCGTGTATAATTTTGAGGATAGAGGGATGTCCAACAAAAGAGGCTGTAGAAATGATTTTATTTATCGTAATCACTACTGACATGGAGCTCAGTGTACCTTCTTATCTTGTTACTGCATTTCAATGTGCAAGATGTCTGTCCCTCCTGAATGAGAGCGTGAAATATTAAAGCATTTGAAGTTCAGAGCCTCTGACGTAACACTAGGAAATTCAGCAGAAATGAAATGAAAGCTATTTATATTTATACAAAAACTAGAACAATTGTCTAAGGCCCAGCTTAATTAATATACAATTCTGAGTGTATTTACGACATTAATGCTGAGATGTACGAACCTAATCACGCGATGTAATAAATAAAGTGCATGTACACCATCTGGACTGTGGGCTGTTAAAGAGGCAACATTCTGCAATGCGCGTGTCATGTACAATTTATAATAAAACAGCGCTTAATTAGCATCATATTCATGTTATTTTGCCAGTAATTTTTCTTATACACATACCCATCACGCAAATCCCTCTCCGGATTGGCAAAATAAAAGAACTTAGTCATTCCTTTAAGGGCTAAATAACTGGCTCTCTTTCAATAATTTCCACCATAATGTCCTATCCTTGCACACTTCTTTCGCTTCATTTACACTAATGCACTTCATGCTCGCTCTCCTACTCTTAAGCCTCCTAATATTCTTCTTCGTTAGTGACTTCCACCAAATTCACCCATGACTTTCTTTGTACACTTCTTCCTCTCACGTAACTCACTGTAATATCAGGTATCTATTTCGTTATTCAACTGTCATCCATTCACTCAACATAGCCAAGCCAACGAAGGACACTCCTTCTATCAATTTATCAAGATTAAGTGACATTCCGTATTACTCTAATATAAAATGCCTGACAAAGTTAAAAGTCTATAGAAGTCCACTAATAATACGGAGTTTGCCCTCGACAATAATGATTTGCGATGTACTTAGCCACGTTCTTTCTTTCCCTTCAGACTTAGGTTTAATTCGTCTTCTGAAGTGAAACTAAAAATATACTCTGCCACAACGCACACATAACGCTCATCTGTCCTTAAAATGTATTAAAGGAATTTAATTTAAAATATATAAATACAATTAATAAATGAAAACTTAAGCTGAGAATAATGAACTCGATGTAGACGAACCCAATAAATCTCATACTAATCATACACATCGGTGAAAAAGCCAAATATCCAAGTGGAGCACAACTTGAGTTTCTAGAAACGACCCCCGTCGAAGGACAGCGTGGAAAGAGTTAACCACCTCTTATTCGGGGCATCCTCCCACTCCCGCCCGCCACCGCCCGAACAGAAGCGCGGACTATGCATTGTCCGTACACGCAGCGCGTCGGATTTTTTCGCCCGAGGACGGACAGCAGCTCTGCGGCATGGACATATGAGAGAGAGGGGGAGAGGGGGGAGGGAGAAAACTCAGTGCGAGCGACTGGGGGTGAGTGGGGGGGGGGGGTCGGAAAAGGGATTTAGATGAGACTGCTCCCTAGTGAGCACGGGGACAGTTTTTTTTCATCTCCAGCCACCCGCAGGGGATGAATCCGCAGTTTGAAAAAAAAAAAGGATGGGAGGGAGAAGAGGAATCGGATAGGGTCGGTGCGTGAATGCGTATATGCTAATGCCCGCGTGGGCGCTCACTGTGTGAAATAGAAATAAATAAGTCTCGAGGGGACGTTCGTCGAGAGCGGCCGGGGATGAGAGGGCGGGCCGCCCCATACAGTCCGCCGCTGTCGCGGTTTGTTCGACGGCACGGTATTTCGGTGGCCTTTGCGAACCGGTACTTCATCAGCCTTGCGTGGGTAGGAGAGAGGAGGAAGAGGTGATAGGGAAGGAGCTCGGTGAGGGGGCGGAGAATGGGGAAGCTGCAGGAAATGGGTATGACGGCAAGAGACCTCAATGAGGACGACTCTACAGGAACCGAAATCCCATTTTTCCACCCACGCGCCAGCGGCACTTCTTCGTCATTTTTACATCTTCTAAAAAAACTACATGTCACTCGGCGAGCCGCCACAAGAGCCTGTGGCCAGATCTACCTGGAAGGATCCTAACCCCTGATGTGGTTAGAGTCAGGAAAGGGGTGTGAGGATTAGAAAATAAGAACAGAGGGAAAAATATAAAACAGACACCATAGAAAAAATGGAAAACTGGCGGAGGGCAGACTAATGGAGTTAGAGACCAGGGTGTTGGGTACCCTAGAGTTTAATTTCTGTTTGAGGCTTTCGCATCGCTGGATTGCAGTTCTCTCCATTGTTTTCGGGTTAGCTGCGTCAAGTTTTATTCAGATGACGTTTAATGTTTACATGCTACCCTGCAAACTGCCGCAAGGACAAGGAGCACGGTGTGTCAGGAAATCAACCATGAAAAGAGATTTTAGAGAGAAGGAAAGAGGAAAATATTTTGTCATGGATGTATAACGCCTCTCTCTATATTTTTAACATTGATGATGCATGAGAATAAAATTTTTTGTCAATCTATTCTACCACATGTTTATCTCACTTTTGCATTCTTTACGTTTTAGATATGTGAAGCGGGGTTAAAGAAAACACTCAGTATCATCATGCAACTTACGAGATCTGAATTTTTCTATAAGTCTTTATACTTGTGAATAACCACTGAACCTTGGGTGGTTTCAAGCCCAGTCCTTTAATTAAAAAGTTTACTCTCTTTTCGCACACATAAGCTACAAAGGCTGCGATTTCCCTCAATATTTTTTGTCTAGTTATTGCATGTAATCTTTCCGCGCAGGGTTTCATTTAAATAGTTCCATGCAAAATCCTCCTTTTTCTAGTAAGTTATTTTTGTGATTGCTAGAGATGCATGATTTGGATCACGAGTATCATTTGAAGGGTCTGGTGCTATCCCGGCGAATCGCATTGGGAAATTCTTCATGGGTTTCCAACCGGGTCAATAGGTTAGGTACCGACGTTTCGATAACTAACTCTTCCATCGTTGTCAAGATGATTGATCAATCACCGATGATTGACCAATCAGTTGGCGGTCATCTAAACGTCGGTACCTGAACTATAGCCCCAGTTGGAAACTCGTGAAGAATTTACTCACACGAGTACCATATTTTGGTCAAAATTCCACAGTCCCATTGCGTTAGCGAAAGATGGATTGATTACGGCGACTCTCAGTAAAGATATGTGGACAAGGTTCCTAAAGATTTAGGAAGCGCGACTCTACATGCTGCTAAAACCTTGACTTTAAATAAAGACGATTAGAAAATATTAGAAGGTGCTTGACATAGAGAGTACAAGAGAGGGCTCTAGAGTAGGATAAGCATGAACAATAGCCTACCAATGACGGTATAAAACCAATGAAGGTCATTGAATGCCCATCGATAAGACTGAGATAGTAGAATTGGCATGCATATTTGGCATTATCATCAGCGGTCATCGATCCGAAGATTGGTTTGCTGCAGCATATTTTCCATTGATGTGTTAATCAAGGGAGTTTAATCAGACTATAAGCAGATAAAATATATGAAGAATAAAAATAGTTTGGTTGACGATTGACATGCGCATTAGGTATGGCAATAATTTTAAAATATTGACGGCACGGATTTTGAGAGAAACAAATTCCTTAGTTATTCTAGTTTATTCCTCTTCACTTTTTACTGAAACATCACCTGTAAAAATTAGATTTTGGAAACTAATGATTCGTTTGGTACCTGAGCAAATTCATGGGGTTAGACTTTTTTATAATACATATTACACTTTTAAAATTACAATCATTCCTTATACGATTTATTGTTCGCAATTTTGATGCATCGGCTGGCTTCCATCCTAATATTTAAACAACCTTACAATGAATCAAGTCAATATGAATAAGTTTTCAAATAATGGTTTATTTTCGCAATTTTGACACACAAAGTCTACTTTTCCCAAAGTTTAATTTTTATCTAAACTCCAAACACGCACCGATTGAAAATTATATTAATGTGAACCTAAAACTGTAGCAAAATTCACGTCGACGACTACAAGGACGATAGGTAACGTATACACTTTGACCACACACGAAGTATGTAATGACATTGATTACACTGAGCCTGTTCGACTGACGATTGGATTACTAAAGCCACGGAACTAGTCCTTTTTAAACAATGATTCCGCAGAAAGTGCAAAAGTAACTCGCATTACACGGTCATAGGGATAGATGATGGCCAATGCTCGATATACTGTGATCCTTTTTATTTGTCCGGGATGAAATTGCTCCAGTGAATTTAGAAATATATACATTTTACCCTAATTAAGCATAACTACTGCAAATATATATGGTATATGCGTAACACAGTTGTGGTTTTGTCATCGAGACTTTTCAATATTGCCAATCCCATTACCAAGGGCACTGGGAGTATTACCTCAATCACCGAGTAAGTAACTGAAGGTTACACGGAGGAAGAGCACAGCTAGCTGGGCATGATCGCTCTGGTTCTTTTTCTACAAACCGCGGGGAGCGGGAGAGATTAACTTGGAATACGGGGTTAAGGCTTAAAACCCAATGGCAATAGGGATGCGCAGGGAGACGACAAATGAATGGAAAAAGGGAGTAGGAAGAGTTACTTGGAGAGAAGTGGAAAATTCCAGTTTCAATGCGTTCGATGAGCTCCGTCTGCCTTTTCATTCTCCCTCGCTGTTCGTATATAATAAAAAAGGTCACGACGAAAAAAAAGACGAAAGCGGCAAAGTCCCATTCAATAGAGTCCTTCCTAATGACGTCGCTATGCTTTTTGTTCGCGGAAGTTTTGTGCCGAGCATAAAATGGCACACTAAAAGGCTCTCCCACGGTCGTGCACACTGCTGTAGTTAAAATTGCACCCCGGGATGGGTCACAGGCCCTGAGCTGCAAAGGGCACGGCGTAATAGAAAGATCGGCAGTTCCCAATTACTATTTTGTTGACGAACTTCATTCCCTGAAATGTTGCCTTTACAAAGATAAGCTCAAGTGAACGGAGATTTCACGAGCATCGTCCCAATACATAATTAAGGAGCACATCGAATTGCACGAACTATTTTGCGACCTTATGGTTACATTTCCTTAATTTAACATCCATACACAATCATTAGAAACACTTACTATATTACGGTAATAAAAATATTTAGAGGAATGGGTTTAATTTCCAATTTGTAACAATTTTTGTCAAACTTAAAATAGTATACTTGCAAAGCGTGCAATATTTCCGATAGGAAACAAGCACGCGATATTTCACTACAAGGTACACTCGAGGAGCAAATATTCTGATGCCCATTGCGATGGACGGAGGAGAAGAATTAAAATTAATTATCTTTCTGTGCTTTGAGACCCCTGACTAGTTCTTCTCCCTCACTTAACACAACTTCGGGGAGAATAGATTTTTTCACAATGCAAATCCATCCAATGGATACATTCCAATTCAAGTTTTTTCACAAAGAGAAAGTTTGATTCAATATTAATATGTTTATACCCCCAGTCTGTCTTCCAAAAAATGCATTAATAAAACAGCCACTTTGTCGGCAGCAATTACTACAGTGAAGAACGCTGTAAGTGATTTATCAGTTTCGTAAACATACGGACATTAAATACACCGTATCAAACTTAGAAATAGTTTTCAGCAAACTTTTAACTCGACTCAATGACCATTCAAAGCTCATCCACGCGGTTGCCTGACTGGCACATGGGACGGAAAAAAGGAGACACGATTCATCAAATCATTGAACTCTTTAGCATGTTTTAACGTTTACCAAAAATATATTATGCTAAATTTAAAATGACCAGAATACGAGACTACGTAAGCACCGTCACGAGACCTACGCCAGAGAAAATCCCATTTGCGTAAAAGAAAGCCGTTAAATGCGGACATAATACGAGTGACGCCAGAGAAGAAACACTAAAGCGAAAGTGTCGGAGCGCTAGAAAAACCGTGCGGAGATGGGTGGGAGGGGACAAGGGAAGAGGAAAGAATGAAGCGGGAAACGTTTATCTATTTTATAAATAGAGTAACTCCAGAAAACTCCGTAGTTTATTTAATCTACGCCATCCACCTTCAGCTCGCCGCCATGAGCTCCTGCACTAACCGGCCAGACACGCTGCCGGGGCTGCTTGGCTCATCTCCCAGCATTTGAAGAGGCCTGGAGCCCCGGCAACTAGCATTTCTCTAGAAATAACCGCCCTAGCGTCGGGCTGAAAAAATGTTGGCCGTGGATAGGGGGAGGAGGCAATCCAGCGTGAAGAGAGGTAAGGGCGAGGCGAGGAGATTGGACTGAGAAAGACAGGAGGTGGAGAGGCGTGAGGGGAGGCCTGGGTATCGAAGAGGAATTGTTTTGTAGCGGTCTACTCTTCCCGCCTACTCTCTGTTATTCCGCGGGCAGAAGATAAGAAAAACATGATGTCGGAAAAGTTCGACAGCATCCTGAGAGCTCGCTGTGCCTGAGTCGACTGCCAAAAGCTTTACGCGTGCAAACGGCGAGAATAAAACCCCCCCCGCGATATTTCCCCCAGCTTTCTTCAGAAATGAGATTTTTCGCTGAGAATAGATAGGAAAAAGTCTTAAGGCCAAACGATTGTTAATGGTTTTACGTACGGGATAACATCCAATAGCTGGATTTTAAGTGATAATTTAGCTTCATTGATGTTTGAAACCGTTAACAACATTTGGTTACGCTAGAGAAAGGGTGGAATATTATCAGTAGCCTCAACGAACGTGAACAAATTGAAATAGCCTCCGAATAGTGAACGGAATTCGTATGTGCCTACTTAGAACTATGCGTTGAATGGCAGTCAGCATATAGACGTACATGCATATATAACCATCATGCCGTTCACTTACACGGTATACACAGTCAAAATAATGAAATTATTATGCCAGGCCTACATCGCTGTATTTTATCATTTCTTCCATCCTGGCCTATTCTCGCATGCCTTTTTTTAATTTTATTTCATCCGTTCAATTTTTAAAATTAGTATATACACATGCGATAGTATTCGAAAAAAATGCTCAATATGATGTACATTCATTCTTTTCCGACGACAATTAATGAAAATTAAATTTTCATAAATAGAATCTTTAAAACCAGCCACCGATTGCGTTAAATCCCTCAAAATAATAGAATTTTTAGTAAGGCCAAATTTCCTTTAATTGGCCTCTGCCGAGAGGATATCATTCTCAAATGAGAGTTAGTATTTTTTTCATCCATCGAGAGATAAACAGGAAATTTCTCGCCATTATTATGGTATTTTACGACATTGTTAAAACGCAGCTAATTGCTTCGTTAATCGAGATGACCTATTTGACCCGCCGTGATTATGTGCACAAAAATGACCCCTCGGTGGAAAATTGGAAATATCAATCGCGAACCTTATAAATTAATCACTTCCAGAATGTTTTTTCATCGGTACGAGTTTTTAAAAACTCATAAAAAATCGAGTAGCTAGTGGTTGCCTCACATGCGGGAGCAAATCAACCATACCACTCCCCTCCAATGATATCGACAGTACAGATTTAACATTTTCCACACTATAACTCACAAACAAAAAAAAATAAACAGCGTTTCAAAAATACAAAGGCAGATGATCACAAATCTATGGATAAGGTCGGTGAATCGACCTATATGTCACCAATTGATCCCTCTAGCTACTAAAAAGTCAAACGCATTTCATATTTGTGAAAAATTGATGATACACTCAATAATAACTCTAATTAGATGACAATTGACAACCTACATTTATTTACAGTCCAAAACGTAATCTACTTCGAACACATTATTAATTTTTGTAGTGTTAGGAATATCGAGAGAATCTTAAAATATACGAAGTAATTCTAACATGAGAAAAGTTCGGCCCTGCCAAACTACTTTATTTCCACCAGTTTTAATCAGCATCCTCAAAAATGTCCAATACATATTGACAAAGTCCGTATATTTTACAAAAAAGCAACAAGAAAATTGAAACTTCAATAAAATATCCATTGCTCTATTTATAATTTTGACATTTATTACGAATATTGGTAGTAGACACAATCAAACTGAAGTCTATACTAATTTTCAATGACGTATCTAAATGCCATTATCTATTAAATCAAAATATGGAAAGCAAAGAAATAGCAAATCACTAAAAAGAAGATCAAATTCGCTCGTAAGATAGAACATTAAGTGGTAACATTTTCATACAAAAGATCACAATGAACAATTCACCTCGGGATATTGAATCAAATACGAAGCCTTGATTTAATTCCTTTAAGAAGAAGAAGAAGTTGTGTAGTAGATCAAAGTTCATGATCGTTTAATTTTAAACAAATATGCAATACTAACCAAGTAGAAGTTAAACTAAAAGTAAAGCTTTCAAAAGAGCAATGGGTGTTTTAAAATGATAAGCAGGAATCATAGTTGTCCATAAATTAGTAAAAACTGATTCATGGATTGGACTCATTGCTCGGAATCTTAAGTTCGCTATAATTTTGCAAAAACAATATTTAACTATTTCTGTGCCGGTACTCCTAGAAGATGATTATTCCATATCTGTGAATTCCATTGATGCTGTCTGATGAAGTCCACCACCAATCACGAAGTCACAAGGTCATATTATGAAGAAAAGCCACTCGATAAGTAGCTCGCCTGTTATCCGGAAACGGATGGATATTCCTTCTCTTCATAATAGCGAACGGGAATAGCTTCGCCATGACGGCCGCAAGTACATGGACAAGTTCAGGAGAAGAAAAATCCCAAGCAAAATGTAAGGGATTAATTGGTAAGTGTATTGGTTCCCGCGGGCCTTTCTTCCCCAGCGATTCGCACCGACTCGGTATTACTACGTGCGATGCTTTGAAACTTCGCGGCTCCTGCACGTTACCATGGGATCGCTAGCCATCGCGACGTGATGTGGTAGTGGTGGGGGAAGAGGAGAGTAGAGTCAGGGTGGTATGACCTTGACTTGACCAATCAGATCGCTCGGCGGAGAACAGTCGCCCGCGGTGGAGTGAGTTCTGATAAACAAACTCCGCCGGTCACCATGGTAACACCAAAGGGGCGACGTATCGCGCATATATCGCACAGAAAACTTATCGAAAGTGGCAAAACATGAGGCGGTGGGGTAAAAACCGAGGGGGAGAGGGGAGACCAGAAAAAGACTGTGACCGGTAGAGGCGCAGTCGTTGAGTGTTTCAACAGCACATTTGCAATTTTTATATTAATAGTATTTATTTGTTATTTAATAAGATTCAACATTTTGCATTATTTTAACGCTAATGCGTAATATTTTTATCTCTAATACGTAAAATTCATGAGGGAGTTCAAGAGATTGTAGTCTCGGCACCAGCTATTTGTCTCGACACCAGTGGTAGTTGCGAAGTTGAGCGCATGGCTGAATTGTGATTTTGATGTGTTCTACGCACGAAGCTGAAATTACTGTACTTTAACGGCAATTTTTCGTGAAGTGTAGCCTGAATTTTAGCTCTGATAATTTGGAGATCACCTGTGATGGCGGTCTATGTTCGTTCTCCTGTTCGAAAATAACTCATTGGTTGCTTTTGCACGAAATTATTCACCAATATTCAAGCGGCTGTTGAGCATGAGCGGTTGTTGAGCGGCTGTTGCTTGTATTGTATTAATATCTGCGACAAGCGGGCTGAGAGATTGTTAGATATGGCGAAACCTGAGCATAGTAAGCGATATGCGGTGATTTGGTGCAACAGTGTGTGTGAATGTCGTTATTACGGAGATCTATTTTCTGGTTTTTCAAATAGCCTGTCAGGTATGTTGCATTTAAGTTTTCGAAGAATCACGGTGCCATGGGCCATTTGTTAACTACAGAAAAATACTGCAAAACGCGTGGATTTTCATGATTCTTCGCAACTGATACGAGTGTTCGGAAGTATTATGAAATCTGGTAATGTTGCATCAACACAGGGCAGAGAGGTGGGCAAGATTATGTCCCCGTAAGGATTACCTTCGTTGATGATTACAAACGTTCATAAATCAATATATCTCTTTCTTGCTTTTACGTGAGAAAGTCTTCAACTCTCATTACACTGACCGCCGTTCCGAGCATTATCGAAAGTTAGAATATTCGTGATGTTTACATGAGATGCATTAGGTTCCATGAACTGTGATGTGGTTGTCCCCCCATCAAACTCCCCATTGTGCAATTTAAAATATATTAATAGTATTTATTTGTGTGTGACTTTTGATTGGGTGTCCTCCCCAGACCATGTGTGGTGCATTATGTCCTACCCTGGACTGTGATGTGGTTGCATCGCCATCAATCAACACACTTGTGCATTACAGTGACTTTTGTTTTGGTGCCCTCCCCAGATCAAGTGTAGTGCGTTGGATGGCCTGAACTGTTATCACGTTGTCATGTCATATTCAGTTAACCTCACCATCACTTGGACTTTTTGGATGGATGGATAATAATGGATGAATGTAATTTTTACAAATAACATTGGCCATTCCAACCTACTCTGTGTTTTGAATGACTATGTTCAACTTTTAAGAATGGGCTACAGTTTACTTCTGGTAATTTGATTCTATTTAAATAAAAAAATGTATAATGAATATGGTAAGCGGTGTTTTATTGTGTCATGTATTCTCATAATAACCTGACCTCAACGTTTCATGTTTCATAAACGTTTCCCAAGGTTATTTACTGTGCAATCGGGAATATCATCAAGTTAATGCGAGTGAATAATATTTTTTCATTTTCTTGCAGTACTCATTAAAATTAAAATCTTCAAGGCTTTATTTCAAATATTGGTTTATATTCTATTGCAAACGGATAATCCTGAACTAACGATTCAAACCCCGCGCTAGTATCACGATTTAAACCTCGCGGCAAACGAACGACCCCGTATCGATGCCGGGGTCGTGGCGCTGATGTACATAAACCTATACGCATTGGGCTTATGCCTCTGTTGCCCTTTTGGTAACACGCTTCCCTGGACGAACTTATGCACTGCTAAACTCGTGCACAGCACAACTTTGGAATACATGTTTTCACGTATTCTTGTTTTAAATGATTCCTCTGTTTCTATCTCCATCGAGCGCCTAGATCAAATCATTAAATTAACACTGCCTATCTCAACTCCAGGTCCGAAGTACATGGTTTATGTATTTTAAAATTTTGCATAATTATATTATTTATATATTAAATAAGTAGTAAAATATCTCTACCTCGTGACAACCTTTAACATAGTTTAGATAAAACCAAACTATCGCCGGCATGAGCATCATCGTAAGACAAGAAAATCTGATGCAAATGTGTATTTCATGTTCCCAGAATACTGAACCATTCCGCCGTCACGCACGAAAAGTTACACGAAATATAAAGCCTGAATATCAGGATTACTGATTGTTAAACTATTTGCGAATATAACTGAACCATAGCTGCCGATATTGATAATATTTTCATACTATGCCAATGGCAGGTGTTTAGTGATGATAGGAAACCAACAAATTGGTCAGGCCATGCGAAACTAATTATTTTATGGTCGACAGAATCCAACGACGGATAATGAATAAGCAAATGTATAAACCCTGTCATATTCTTAAGAGACATAGATAATGATTTGGAAGCTAAAAATTGCGGCAAACCTTTAATCTGTGTACCATAGAAGAGAGGAGATTTCTTGTTCTTCTACAACTTCATGAAACCCTTCCAGCCATCTCACCTCGAGGGTATTGCAGGGAATGAATTTTCATCAAACCTGCATTATGTTATATATATTACGATAGTTTGAGGAACTATAATGTAGTTTAGGAACAGGAATAAAAAGAGTAGGTACTTACACTCATGCCTAGAAATACATAAATTTTGAAAGAAAAGCAGGAGACTTACTCCAAGTTGTGGTTCGCATAGTTAAAAAAAGACTTCAATCATCAATGCAAAAAACTATGATACCCGTCAAGCAATCTTTTATCCAATCTCAATGAAAGCTGCTAAGATATCTAATTATTCTAAAAAAATGATATTTTTACCATTTCCGTTAGGCCGTTTAATTCCATAATTTAATCTCCATGATTAAATCGAACGAAGTATGAAAGAGTTTACATTTATGGGATCGTCAGAAGAATAACTGGCTTCAAATTGCATAAAATAATTAATTTCAATTCAAACTTGTGGTACTGTACAGCTACAATAGTTGTAGGATGCTTGAGACACGAATACTATTATGGGAACGACCTTTTACATAACTTGCCAATCTCCGCTACACAAGTACGCGCTAAGTCTGGTGTGCAAATGGATCGGCAATGCCCCTACGTGTTTTACCTACATTAAGCACTCATGATTAGAAGTGCATTATTTTCTAATTAAAGTTTTCATGTTAGTGAGCCTGCGCCTGGAAAACAACTATCCACTCTTTCCTGCGAGATGAGTGGTACAAAATTAAGGCATTGGTGTATGCCCCCTGCCACACACCCTTGAGGTGGCTTGCAGGGTATTTTGTAGATGTACATATTGTTTCCATCTGAATGCAATTATAAGTGAGAAATAAAGGTCACATCACATAAACAGTATATTGCAGAAACCGCATTATAATAATCCCAGAATAAGTTACATCCAATCTAGCAGGCCGAGTCGGAGCCTAAATATGTCAATAATCAGTCAGCAAGTGATAATTTATTGCATCACAATCCGTCGTCTCTCCGGGCCTCTCATTCGCTATCCCTTCTTGCTCGCTACATTTCCCACTCAACTTCGATGAAAGCACGGGTACCTCAGTCTCCAGGCCGAAAACAGCCTAAATCGTGACCGCCTTCACCGCTATTATATTTTAATGACTTGATCCACGCCCCCATTTCTCCTGCGAAGAGACGCTTAAGCGCAGTGGTTAAACTAGTGAATTCCGACCGCTCAACGAATGTATTTCCAATTATGAGAGCGGAAGAGGATTTTATGGTTTGAAGAGCTCTTGCAGGAAGAGAGTTCAACAATACTCGAGCGAAAGGGTTTTATGGTAATTTTCGGTCGCATTTCGGGATTTATGTTCATTTCCGACATCTACTCTCACTGGATACTCGAAGAAAACTATGCAAATAAATTACGATCCCTTCTGAGTATTCATTCGCACAACTTCAGAAGATTTGTCACGTTTAACAGCGCCAAAATTGTCCACGTCCTCTTTTAGCGTCAACACATTGCAATTTTTACACACCTTCTATTGCTTACTTTTTTCTGAACGGACACAGTAGCTCAAACCATCTCAATTCACTTCTCTAATGATCCGAGATGATGATTTCATTATTAAAAGGAGTGAATGGAAATAAAAATAATCCTAAATCGTCTTATGAATAAGAATAATCTTAAAACTCGTTCCGCAAACAATTCGCTCATTTTCCTGCCTAAACTTGTAATCGCACTATATCATTTGGTTGTCCACTAACACAACTGAAGAACTCACTCGCGATATTTAGGAAGACATTAAATTTCATTGATAATCAGTGTCTACACAGTAAAAAATGGCCCTCCGAAAGGAATTTTGAATAGACTGCGACTCGCATTATCAGAGGTTAAAGCAAAAATCAAACTTCAAACCCATTATTTCATATTGCATATTTTTTAATGAAACTTCCTAATTTCACTTGGCGGCGAGCCTAAATAATGCATATAATGCTATTTCTTATATGTGCGCTGACTCGTCTATTTTCAAAGTACTACTGAAAATTTTCGTAGTTTTGAGCTACATGAAAAGGGCATAAAAATACTAACCGAAATCCAGCAGTGTAATATACCTGAATTCCCATGGCAAGAACGTAACTGAAGTATCTGCTTACTGAAATACCAACAAACGGGGGTACACCTACTAAGTATGGGGCCCGAGAACAATTTAGCAAGTCTGCATGTCTAGCTGCACCAATTTTCAAAAAGTAATACTCAGGCTCCACAATGCATTTCCGCTAGACATTATGACTCGACTCCTTTTGGATGGTTGGGACGTATGGTCTCCGACTTTTGGGAGGCCACAAAAAATACGGGAGGGAAGAGAATTCTGGACACGGCACAATTGAATCTTCCCATTCCGACGCGCATAAATTCGCGCCCGGGTGACTCAATTTGTCTCGGCTAAGCCTGTCACTTTACCGGGCCTGTCTCTGGTAATCCAGCTCGCTTAAGCCGCTCCTTTCCTCCTTTTGCCTTACCCTCCACCCCTTGAATTCCACCTTAACTCTTCCTTTCGCACCTCTCTCTCTTATTTACTACGGAATCTCCAGCCTCCACTAACGCCCCCGCCTCTGCACCAAAAGCGCCCACGCCCCAGTGGGGGCCACCGGCCTAATCCAAACTTCCTTCCCCCGGTGCCTCACTGCTGTCTCCACTGTCTGCCTCTCCAACCCTACCTGCCCCTGTGAGTCACGGGGCCAAGTTCCAGAGGGTAATGCCGAGTGGAAGACTTCAAGATTGAGACGGCAAAGGAGGGAGAAAATGCTGGAGCCTCGCGTCGGAGGGGTGGTGCCTCATTTGAGGCTGTGTGATGCTTCAAATTGAGTATTGCAGGGCGATGTGAATTGGTTACCGTAGATTAAAATGTGAATTATCTCTAATAGTAGGTAAGTTAGAAGCTATTTTTTTCTGATGGCAGAAAAAATGTCTAATTATTTTATTCTAAAAGAATATATCTCAAGTATGGTTTTCTACTTACCAATGACCCTCATCATTTGATTAAGAGCAAAAAACAACTTGACTACTAGTTTCTAATTCTAAGGAGAAAACAGGAATGAGTAAGGAAATGTAACTGGCATGGCGCATGTAAGTCACCTCAGGCCACACATCCCTGCGTTGACTCAATACATAAAACATTAAAAACATATAGTTCATGAATAACTCCTCGTCCTTGAGGTAGGTACCTGCTTTGGTGTGGCGTAGACGATATACTTCAACGATAGCATAAATAATTTAAATATTCCCAACCTATATCATTCTCAAATTCATATGTAAAATATAAAAGCGCTGGTCGAAGCCTCGGTGTTGCGCTTAACTTGGAGGAAGGAAGGATAAAAAATTAATATGGAAGGTGCACGACGTGATGACGAGGTAAATGAGAGAAGGGTAGATCCCTTCCCGACGACAGCACCTCGGAACGAATTACAGCAGTCGCGCTACGCAAGTGACATGCCATCGCCAGAATATTACAGCCAAATGAAGGTAAAATATCGCATCACAGAGCCAATAAAATTTTAAACAAGAGTAAGTGACTCACTACAAAGTACATTACTTCTCTTAACTTACATTATGAGGCACATGCCAACTTGAGGTTATGAAAATCATAAGAAAATGTGTCAAAGAACATGCGCACAGTTCGTCGCCCTCAGTGTTAAATAAAGCCAATTAGCTTATAACATATTGCAGGCTATATTAATATGCAGTGCTTCCATTTTGAAGTTGAGTCATTTCACTATTTTTAACTGCTCTGACGAAGAATAATTGATAGAAGACTGATTGCGTGTGGAAACGCTCAATAATAAAGAAATAACTACTCACATTCACGTCGAAACATTTTAAAAAGGACCCTATCACTGTTGCAACGAATTATTGCCCCTTGAAAAAGAGCTATCACTTGGAAATGACAGTTGTCTGTTGAAACCTTGGTCGAATCGTTTTCTAACAATCGGTAAAGAAAATACTAAGTTATTCCTTTAGACGACCTTTTACTTGATCGCGTTTAACTGCCAACATACTAATTTGATTCTTTCAAAGTAAGGATGATGATATGTATCACACCACAGCTAGAGAAAGATGAACAGTATTTGAAAATAATAAAAAGTTAATTATTGCAGTAATATATAATGAAATAGACACCGATACACAACACGAAAAATATGATAATATTCGTTAAAAACTATAGCTATCCCACTATTAGGTTACTGATATATACAAACTCTTTTCAGTCCCAGCAGACTATTTGCCTAAAATGGCACGTATCTTTTTACAGTAGGTATCACACATCAAAATTTAGTAATCAGAAAAACAAATGAATTTATTCCTTATAGTCCAGTAAATGAAGGGGTTGTAGAGGACATGGAAGAGGACAGAGACGAAACTTCAGGGATATGTTCGGAGTTGATAGGAGGTAAACATACTAAAAGTCCCCGGACCTAGGTGGTGTGCGGGGGGATGGGGGGGGGGGGCCTGAAGGTCCCTTTTTTGGCTTTTCGCTCATATCTTCAAAACGGTGCGTGGTAACGAAAATATTACTGATTTTAAAATAACAGTTGACTAAATGTACTACAAAATAGTCCCTTATACATTTATTTCTATTCCTCATAGTTATCGAGATATTTTCTAGCGAAAATTGTAAATTTTTTAAAAACGCTTAATTTCCTCAAATTTTTTCACAAGCTTTTCCTTTTAGCGGCTCAGCCTTTAGTTTTACAGCAAAGTTCTCAGATGCGTAGCTATAGACAATTCCATTACCTTTAAAATGATATATTATTTTATATTTTATCTTCAACTGGTCAATAGTTACAACAATTTGAAATTTCTAAGGAAATACCGGAATTTCCTAAGAAAACCGCACATCGCTCTTTCCCGTTTTTCTAGGGTTGTATATTGTTTATATATTGCTATATGTTGTGTTAATATACATAAATGGTAAGAAAATGAGTGTAATAAACTAAACATACAGTAGGCCTTGTATACTCACTTTTTTCTTTCTATGTGCATATTTGTTGAAACCAAAACAAGGGACCTTCTGTGTCCCCCTCCCCCCCGCACACCACCATGGTCCGGGGACTTTTAGTATGATTCCTCCTATCAACTCCTAACACATCCCTGAAGTTACATCTCTGTCCTCTCCCATGTCCTCTACAACCCCTTTTTGGGCGTTCATTACTGGACTAGTAGTATTGTATACAGAATATTTGCATCAAAATAGAAAGCAGAACGAACTTCCGACTGACGGGAAGGGGAATGTTAATCCGAATCATTAAGGAATAGATTAGAATGAGTTGGGCCATCTGTGTAAAAAGAAAATTGTCCTAGCTCAATTTAATCGATCCAAATCAGTAGCGAAGCGATTTGAGGTTCACGAAAATAAATATTTCGGAGAAGCCACTCAAGTTTAGAAATAAATTTCTCGGTTTTCTCCAGATTTTTTTACATACTTCTTTAAAAAGTTTTCGGTGATTTCCCAACCAGTTTGGGTAATTTTAATGAGTTCAATGGAAAAAGTATTCATTAATGGTAATGAACTAGATTTTGACGTATTAATAGCACGTTGTTTATTCATAGTTATAATTTTCATGATGCACGTTTAGTATAAGTATGGAATTATTTTGCTTTTATGAAATAAATCATTTCATACATAAAATGGTTATAAGTTGCAAGATTTATGTGTGGTATAAGTATGGAAACATTATTTTTTTCTTAAATAAATCATTTTGTACATAAAAAGAAACGTTTCTGAGGTTGTCTAGCAGTAATTACTTTGACCCAGGCTATTCTGGTTTTCTTTTTGAGGCTTTCAAGTACATATCCGAGTTAGAATTTGATTCATTTCAATCAGCGCAGAAATCATAAAATTATAATTACCTGGGTGCGGACGGGCATCGCAAATTTGATATGGTCTGATCATAACTATTGCATATTTCTTGAAAATTTTATGGGCGTATCACTTTTGACGTCAATAAGTCAAATTTCGCCGCCGGTGTGCAACATTTGGCATGATAGTACCTCTCATCGGGCGATTAAGAATGAAGAAACAACAGAAATTTTCCACGCGTTAAACATCAAAAATTCCTATTAGGTATTTAAAACTTTGGAGATTATACATTAGTTTTTATCGACATGCCATTTTTCTCTTTTTTTTCTGATGTCACAGGCCTTAGGACGAAGACAATAGAGGATCTGTAAGGTTTTTAATGGCACTTCTGTTAGTATTTCCCATTTCTAGACTTCAAAATTCATAATAAAAGAAAAAAATGGCAAAAACAGTAGAAATACAATGATTTAGGTTTCCTTTTGGTTTTGTTATTATACACACGATTTACGCTAACGATTACGCAGATGTATGGTGGTTATTTCAACTTATTACCGCTGTATTTTCTTAGTTACTCCCAACAATCCGTAACTGTAAAATTAAAGCGAGTTTGATATATTACGAACGTCTTTTAACATTATCTCAATTACTGTTTCCTCTTCGTGCCGTCACTATCAAGAGTAAAACAATGATCTAACTTTAACTGTTACCTATCACCTTAATGAAGACCAGATGGTATAAATTTACCCTTATCTATAACTCCAAGACGTTGAAACGTGGTAGAATAGTGACAAAATGTGTGTGGAAAATTACGAAGCTCGATTTCATTTCAAAAGTCCATTATCTCTCCCAGCACATGAATTATTGAGTTCACTGGATGCTCGAAGGCCAAGCTTAACCTTTTCAGAGCGGCGGGGCAACCGTCAGCATGTATCTAGATGCAAACGTATCATCGTAGTGCTAAACGAAAAGAAAGTTCTATTTCATGCCTGGAGGCGTTTTTCATGTTATTAATACAAATTAGGAAATGTGGAACGTTCTTGTGATCCTTTTCCCTTCACAGCAAACCCGAAATATCAAACAGCTTTCTAGATTGTTGAATTTTTGTGGTACTTCAAAATTGAATATATTTAAATTGCGTTTATTCCTTCGAAAATTATCGCATTATTGCTTCTATTCCTACAAAGATTGCGCAATAAGCACTTTTTCTGGACTCTTGGCGCAATTCTCGGTTTTTCCCCACTTTTCCAATTTTTTCGGTTTAGTGGTGACCCTGATAGGCTAGGTAAACCCACATCCAATATTTTTAAAAGGGTGTGAATAAGTTTTTTTTCAAGTTTACGCTTATCCTTGCAATTTTGTAAGTCTTAATTATTATTACTAATCAATGAAAATGAACGACGTTTTGTATGAATTAGCGAGCTCTCAAAATGTATTGTGCCTGTTACATCTACACCACTCTGTGAGATGTCAGTCGGATTCCCGTCTTTTTTTACCTTTATAGATGGCAGGATTAGCATTAATCATTCGCAAGCACATTTATAATACCTTGAACCACCGTGCGTGACTATTCCTCATCTTAATCTTTCCAAAAAAATTTAAACAAATACTTTTTCATCCAGACGGATTAAGCACTCATACTTTCGCCAGAGGAGTACTGCTTTATCATATTCTAGATATTTTAATGCTGAGGGTAAAATATAATGTTCAGATTGAACCCGGGTAATTTCCCAAGGGGATTACTCATAAGGCAACCGGATATCAGTAAAGCAGGTGATAGTGCGGTGGTGGTTTGACACGTGAAAATGGAATGAAATAGCAATCTTAATTCGAAAAAATTTTAAATGAGGAGAGAGCAAGAAAGAGATTGACAAATAATGGAAGGGTAAGGGAAGAACACGAGAAAAAATGGGGAAGGGGAAAGAGACGGTAGGTAGACGGGGGAAGTAATAGAATAAAAGAGACAGGGGAGTAACAATTTTATTTTTGGAAAAAAATTGGAGGGAGCGTTCGTATGCGGTTTGGATATCCGGTATCTCGACTCCTCTAACTCTCTCACCCTTCCCTCTTCGCATGGCCAGCCTCCACAGCCTCCCCGAGGCGAGCGGGATAAATTTTCAGGTCCAAAACAATGAAGTTTTAGGTCTTTAGGAGAAAATAAATAGTGCTCGAACACCATAAACGTCTCAGGTGACGGGGTTCTCGTGTGGGGAGGAGGATGGGAGCGGTCGCTGTGGAGGAGGAATGGGGGGTGAAGAATGGTGGTGGGTGGTGGTGGTTAGAGAAAGGAAAAACGGGCAAATGGGGGGGGGGATAAAAAATAAAGAGAGGTTTGCTTTTGCTACGCCGTGAGAGCTTCGGGTGAGAGAGGAGGTTGAGAAGCACAGCACTAGGGGTTTGAGTTAAAGGTGGGGGGCGTAAGGGATCTCTGAATGGGGATTGAATTCCAGGACGCTGGGACGGAGAAAGAGAATTTCCTTGGAGGTAAATGCACGGGGGCTCTATATTTAAAGTCGCAACTTTTTCTCCCTCGTCTTCTTGCTCCCACTCACTCACTATCTTCACTTCTTTTTTACAACTTCTGGGAAGGAGGGGGGGGGAGGAAAAGAACGGGAAGAAGTCGGAGATAGGGTGTGAGGGTGGGGGGTGATGCTTTTGTGTTCTCCTTGTGCTCCGTCAAGAAAAATATTTAAAAAAAGACTAAGGTACTCTCCCTTCGTCCCAACCCTTTTCCTTCCTTCCCTTTCCGAATTCCACCGTTTCCTCCCATACCAATCTTCTCCATACACTCCCCGCAACGTTCTATCTACTCCTTTTGTTGAATTTTTTTTCGTTCCGGAGGGGAGGGTAGGGGAAGTTCGGGTCTGAAAATGGGAGGCCATTAACGTTATTTTAATGGGTGTTTCATTCCAGCGGGGCATACAAATCCTGGGGTCTGCCGATGCGTGAGGCCGTGTTCTCCTCTCTCCTCTTAACGGACGTTGAGGATTCACGCTTGGTGACTGCAAAGGGTTGCCTATTGATGGAAAGAGGGGGTGTGAAAGGAAAGGAAATGGTAAAGGAGAGGTTGGTTGGTACGTCTACGGAAGGAGGAGAAAGTGTGAAATCAGAGTTTAAGCTCTGAGGAGGAAAAAAAAGAAAGACTGCGAAAGAATCGAGGCTCTTTTTTCATGGAGAGGACAATGGATGCAAGGATTCCAACGTCACGACGAGAATTTCTTAGTTCCACGGCCGGGGGAACGTAACAAGTCCACACATATTGTGAGCGCTTTCAAAACGGTTATCGTCCTTTCGAGACGGTTTAGGGGAGGGAGGTTCCGGAGGAATGAGAAATTATTAAAATTGTGTCATTATTCTGCAGGCGCATTAAAAAAAAATTGTGGAGCTGACGTGAATTCATTCACCGGTGGTAAACCCCTCCGTCGACGAATGGAACAGAAGGAATTATCGTAGTGGCGTTGTTCTCGCAACTCATGGTTTGTTTGAACCACTGACAATAAGAAACATAATTACTTAGCTGATAGAAGGAGTCGTGCTTTTCTTTCAACCGAATTAAGTTCAGAAGAGGAGAATAGAGTTATTTAGAATGCGAGTTTTATACATGAATTTAGCTTGGCTTACCTCACAGCGTTTACAATGATATAAATTTATACCGAAAGAAATTGGAAAGGTAATAGTAGAACAGAAACCGAGGATAAGCGAATAACCCCATTTCACTCCATTGATTTAATTTTCTTGTTACCATATAATATTACATTTATCAAAAATACCGAATTTAAATAAGTTATTTTCCACCTTCCATCAGTTAATTAGGGTTGGTAATCTTCCTTTAATCAAGATTTAATCACATAAATATAAAACTTAATTATTTTTTCTCTTTAAAAATCGGTCAACATTTCCTAAGTGTTCATTACTCGATCCAGAATAGGAATAGAAAACAATGGAGTCTAGTGTTAGATTCTCAGAAACGTGGTCAATACGTCAAACTCGGTTCCTGCCTCAACCATCATGGACGGAGGTTCATTTCTTCATGAACTAAGCAAATACATATTTTAAAATCAAACTTACCATTATATTTTATTCATGATGACCAAGTTGGAAAGGTGAAGTCATGCAATATATACTCTGTGGGGCAGTCGATCTCATTGAGAAGGATGTAGTATTCTGTGTAAAGTGGATCTTAAGATTTTATAGATGCTATCAACACAAAAATGATACTGTCGCAAAACCTGATTTTTCCTGCGTCATTGAGTAAAATTAACCCCACGGCTAAACCTGCTTATTGGAAAGGTTGCCACTTTAAATGATAATGAAAATAATGCCACTTTAATACTAAGTTGCTGAATTTATTACATGTATAGTACACTTGCCAAACCAATTTTCAAGGAGGAAACCCACAATTACCTGACAAAAATGTTTAAGTTCAGGTCAGAATTTACTGTGAAAACATCACGTACAAACAAAAATGTTTTATGCTATCCCATTCCCCGAACTAATATTTATCTACAGTCGTTCTTCATAACTACCTCCAAGTTTTGGAATTCTCTGCCCGAGAACTTAAAACTCAAGAGTTCCATTGATTCATTTAAAAACGCCTTCTACATGACTCTACGCAATGCAGAATGATTTTAATTTTGTTAATATAATTTCCAAGTGACAGTCTATCAAATCTGTACCTTTATCTATTCCCATAACCATTAATTTTGTGTCTAAATCTTTTGTATCCATATATTTTGTATCCACATATTGGTGTAAATTTATTTGTATTTATCTATATGTAACTTTATATCTGTATCCTTAATATTTTGTATTTATTTATTTGTATTCTTAAGCAATCATATTGGTATCAATTTATTTGCATTCATATATATGTAACTTTATATTTGTATCCTTATTATTTTGAATCTACATATTTGTATTCTTAAGCAATCATAATTTATTCCACCATTCGCTGAGCCAAATTCAGTTTTCTGTAGCGTTTGCTCCAAGGGTGATGCCCAGAGCATAATAAATAGATATTCTATTCTTAGGCATTAATAATCATAAGCAAAGTTCATGTGTGATGAATGGATATCCTGGAAAAAATAGTTTACTAACAGGAATATGAGACGTTTCAAATTAGAGCGACAGATTTACAATTCAGAATATCAGTGACCTCACAGCGAAATTTTCTATTTTGAATAACGCGAGCGAACACATACAAGTATCTATCTTCACTATAGCAGAATAATTACAGCCCTCTAAGAAAGTATGGCTAAGAACATTAAATAGAAACTGTAAATCTGAAAAAAAATCATATATTTGTCAACCAGTGTCGGGGGCAGATGCCTATGGTCAAAGGATTGGTGATAATAATAAATAGGGGAATATGTATAGAAGTTCATGAGTAAGAAGCCACACAGAGCGCTGTATAGAAAAAAATCCCATGGGCAAACTTATAAAGATTGTGTATATTCGGAACAATACAGATTAAAAAATAGATGGAAAAATCCCAGGAGTAAGATAAGGAGCAAGTTCTCAGACCGAATGAAGTGGGGTGTAAGACGGATGAGCTATCAGGAGTCTTAAGGAAGCAGGTATAGGATGGAGATGAATAGCTTCAGTCAACCAATCTTCGGGGTGAAGTACTAATGATAGATTTTTAAAAGGGGAATTGAGACGTTTATCTAAAAAATAATTTAGTGGAGAGCAAAGAATATTTACTTTCAATGGTAATAAGATAATTATGAAACAACAAAAAGGCAACTTATTAAAAATTAATGAAAAAAATCTATTCAGGTGTAGAAATGAAGAAAAGTGATAACCTGTAAGTAAAGTCAACATCAACCTGTTATAATTAAAGTCTGTACTAAGGTAGAGACATTGGATGCAAAATAAGGTATAGCAAAATATGAAAGGTGAACTCAGGAATAAGAACAACAAGCAAGGGTCATCAGGGTTCGTGGATGTACTTAGAAAAACTATACCAGGAAATTACAGAAATTTTGTGGTTTTCAAATGAGTCACGGTGAAACAGTCAAATCCAAGAGGAATTTATTCCGCCGTTTTAACTTCAGGAGGATGATCTAATGAATACATATAAATACCGTGGACAACTTTCAATCTAATGAATACATATAAATACCGCAGTAGGTCTGACAAAAACTACGCAAGCGGCAGCAAAAGAATATCGTTTAAGTCCTCTGCACTACGCCCATTGGCAGCAGGAGAAGCACGTGATGGAATTTTCTGTTACACTATTATTGATTTCAATACTGAATAGATGGAACCTAAGAAAATAAATTATTTCTGCATTAAAATACTGTCATTTGGGGAGAATTAACAAGGGAAAGAGCAGCAATCAAGAGCGCTTATCAGTTCAGTAATAGGAATCGAGGAATTCCTCATCATGAGCTCATAGTCAGACCTGCATAAGGGCGCCATCAGCTATCCTAGTTCCTTCCCTTAATTACGGGGAGACGAAAGAAGGTTGCCTTAAGACGTGACTCTTAGCACGGGCTCAAGAATGGCAGAACACTTCCAGATTGCAGCATATTAGAATATGTAAGAGCATAAATGCGCTAAACGACGCGAATGGCAAAAATGATATACTAATAAGAATAATGGGCACAGAGACATGGGCTCTGAATAATACACCAATATTCCTAACCGTTGTAGCCTGGATAACACTACGGATTCGTTTGAGCAATAAAGAGATTCCTGAAATGCATAGCAAGAGTTTCCATCAAGGAAGCATGTTTTATAACATAGCGGAAATAGCAAAATGAGTAACTACCTTATGGCATCTGATAATACTGCCATACCTTAATTAATTTAATCGCCGGATCTAACTAAGCAGGAAAACTCGTTGATGGCTGTGGAAAATAAGGAGAAAGTACGGAAAGTAGGAGAAAGTAAACAACAACATGCGACAAATCAATATTTAAAAACAAAATTAATGCGATGCCCAAAGCAAGAACATTCGTGGCTATTTCCAATTACCTTAGCACCTGGAGTCACACTCTTATGGCTATCCTTGGCAATAGTCAAGAATGTTTTTTTATCATAACCGAATATTTAATTACCAGGAAAAAGGCTTCCACATCCATAAGAAAACGTCATTATATATTAAAATCTAACGCTTTGAAACCAATGGACATTTACGAAGAATAAAATCAAAGAAACCATTCCAATTTTTGTCATAATTCAACAACGTTTATAAACAAGCGATGACATTCTCCACATACACTACCCATTTTGATTAAAATAATATTAAAATGTGATCCCATGAAAAATGACATACATCTTAATCATATTTTTTTAGACAACGCATTACCTTATGAGCGCATCATTCGTGTAAGGAAAATTACCTTCGACCACAGAATCACTCGAGACTTAGTAATACCTTCTAAAACAGACATTTATCAATTCAAGAAACACTGAAAAATGCTTACTATATACTTCCTTAGAATATAATAGATGCATGTTGGGATGGGATGAGAACATCTCATTTTTAAAACATTACCTCCCTACAACGAATCCAATTGTTTCTTGTTTTCGTTTTGCAATGTGGCCACATTCATCATCGTTCATAATTCATAGACTATACGGGAAAATGGCACACCTCACATTACTCTAGAGTTCATGAACTTTGTAAACAGCGTTGATAGTAACTGGTCTTATTCGTTGAATGAAATCCATTGAAGATATGACTCACACCAAAAACAATTAGATGTCGGAATACAATTACCTAGATGACTTTGCATTTTTGTGATAAACCAAGCAATGTGCTGTATTTAAGTATATACTTTGCAAGTTCTAATCATTAAGGGAAATGTTTTCCTGGAGTTAGCTCTGCGTGAGAAAAAACAAAACTTGATTGAAATTATTGAAATAGTACACTTTTAGTCATTGTTGAGCTAATAAAATTATAGGAATATACTATCCACCAGAAGTAAGATGGATTAATTAAAATAATGGTGAAAATTCCTCGACGTTATATTCTCAACTTAGCAATAATTGGTAACGCCACCAGCCTGAAAAAACTAGTTATTAGGCACAGCAAAATAATGATCATCTAACTTCAAACATAAATTCTCTTTTTGCAACTAGCATTCATTTTTAGGAGAACGTGGAATAAGGAGAACAAAAGACTAGAGATATATAGGTAAATCCCAACGGAAAAGTCCAAGGTCTTTGGCTCATAAACATAATCAGATCCGCTGGAGAAGGGAACGCGGCCGGGAATACGACGAGACAGGTCATGATGAAACTCCCAAGGGTTCAAATTCAAAAACCTTCATCGTAAGTTTTCCAGGCTACCGGAGAAGATTAAAGCGGCATAAGCCAAGGTTACAGGATCGAAAGCAGGGGTTGGAGTGAGAGGATAAGATATAGTATATGGCGAAGAGCTAAATGAGAAGAATATGAGAAGAAGCGGTAGATAAAGAAAGCAAAGGCAAAGAAACTTACACGAAGTAGGAGCGTGTTCAGCGACGTAAGAGAATATAATGAATCACGGTGAAATAAATTCGTGGTTTGTTAACGTTACGTGAAGCGAAAACGTTATTCACTGCGGAGATAGTACAATAGTGCATCGCTACGAAATGTGGATAGAATAGTATAGTCGGATAGATATGCGCACAGACATTTTTAACAGCACAAGGCGTAACTCATACCGGCGTGACTACATCCTTTTCAAAAGTCCACGGGGTCGTATCCTTTAATTACATGGCTCACATGAGCTTGGATAAAACGTTACGTGATTAGGATTCATGGAGCTATAATACATTGCACGTTTTTTTCAATGAAGAAGAGGAATATCAACATCTACAGAGTTGGATACGTTATTACTGAACAAGGCAAATAACTAATACACGACTCCATAGGAGTCCCATGTATTTTCGAAAGCATGCTAGTAGAGCCACCGCAATGGTTTACCATAAGTATCACAGGTCTCAAGAAAAGCTGCGCCAAAGAGACTTTTCCTCCGCAATGATCATCCAACACTTAATGTGTCAGTAATTACTGTGCTATTTGTTGAATAAGCCCTGAAATTTCGTCTGCTGACTCTCCGTGGATTGAAGGCACTTTCGCGAATTGCGAGCGGGAAAGAGAGGGACAAGGGAGAGATGTCACCACACCGAGGGGTCACCCCTACGAGGTGCACTGTGGGCGTTTGGTAACTATCTATGGCCATTTTCCAATTCGCTATTCAAGCACTTTTTAATCTTAAACCTCCAGAAGTGACGTCAAATAAGGAACAACCAATTCAGTGATGGCGCAATGGAACAAAAGTAATCAAGGGACTGAAGACGCTCCCAGGCTCACGTGCCACATACGTGCACCAATCTTGATTTTTGCAGTTCATCGCTGTAATTAGTTATTTACCAAGTTTTTATTAAATCGCTTTCTTGTTTGTTTGTCCTTCCGGGCAAAATCTTGCTACTCAAATTTAACCCACTTCCCGATTAGCTATCGACTTAGTATTTTCAGTACAGATCAGATCCAGATGACAACGCATTCTTACGCCATATCTAGCTCTTCAGAGGCAATGCAAGCTGCCATTTTCGACAATTTACATTTGTATTAATCGCTCAGCTGTTTGATTTGACAGTCATTTCCTCGAGTTGCGAGGTGGCCCAGGGAAAGGAACTGGCCCACCTACCCTGAATGTGTGAAACTTACACGCCTTTAGCTTAGTCCAAGGTGAGCTCTACCCTCACCTACCCCAAACCAACCTTGGGGTTGAAGCACTGAGTGAGTGAGTGAGCCATTTTACCACGTTTTTATTAAGTCGCTTTCTTGTTTGTTTGTCCTTCCGACTTGCAACCCGACAAAAAGATGGCGAGCGGAAGGCGTCTGCTGCTCGAAATCGAAATGAAAGCGATCAAATTTCTCACCTTGTTAAAGATCGAAAGCGAAAGTTCTTAGCTCGAGTGAATTAGTCTCCGGATGCCCAAAAAAGAAAAAAACTTATAATACAATAGTTTAAAAAATTAATTTAAAAAACCACGTTTTTATTTAAACTAAAAAGAATAAAATAAACCACCCTGCCTTGGCCCAAGATCCCACGATTAAATTTTACAGGTAAAAGACTATTTGTTCAAAACCAAAAACGTGGTGCGCATCAATTTCAATATCTTGAATCAAATTCTTTGTCTGTAAATATTCATCACAATAGTATAACTTAAATCTCAAATATATGATGATGAATTTATATCACTCCACTGTCAAATGTAAAGCGTCATAAAATTTGCTGCAGAGTTGAAGCATAATTATAATACTTATGACATTTCATATACATTTACGACAATACGATTTTAATAGAGACAGGAGATGAACATGAGAGAAAAAATAAACAAATAGATTCCTTAAAGCTACTTCAGGGGAAGTCACTTAATCATCAAGGCAGCTCAGGGCTCCATAATAAATAGATATTGAAATTGATGTGCACCACGTTTTGGTTTTGAACATATAGTCTATTATCAGTAAAATTTAATCGTGATACCTTGGGCCAAGGCAGGGTGGTTTATTTTCTTCTTTTTAGTTTAAATAAAAACGTGGTTTTTTAGATTGATTTTTTAATCTATTGTATTATATATTTCTTTCTGTTCACGCTACATGGCACTAAATGACTAAATGGGGAATGATGGAATAAGGGTGGAGGAGAAAAAGGGAAGAGGTTGATAGCGCGCTAATCGAAAATCGACCAATAACCACATATTACCCAGTGGGCCGCCGCAAGTTGTTTGGCACGGGTGTTTGAACATTAGTCATTTAAGAGGGATGAAATAGGCGACATATTTGAGAGAAGAAAAGAGTTAGGCACCAGCCATGACTTGGAAGAGATTAGGAACAAGGAATTGAGATAGGGAAACCAACGACAAGTGAGGTGTCTCGTGAAGGATTACTGCCTCGAAATGCTTTTGCAGTAGTCGTGAACGTTGTGTGGGAATGGCTTCTGACGTAAAATAAGAGAGAAAGACACAACGACCAGCTAAAATACAACATTAAACTCTAGCACAATCCGTGCCCAACGACAGCAAAGAGAATGACGGAAATGCAAACAAAAAGATAAGTTCAACTGAGATTTCTGAGCGTCAATATATAGTCGTTTCGCATCGAGCGTCGTGTATATATATATATATATATATATATATATATATATATGTATAAAATATGCCAAGAGGGTGGTCGATAAAAATATAGATACAAGCAAAAGACAGAAGTTTTTTTGTATATTTTTTTTCTGCCTGGATTCGACACATTTTCATCTTCCCCATCAAACTCTGTGTTCGTCCTTTTATGTCTTCCTATCCCTTTCCATTTCCTATGACTGTATGAATTTATATATATATATATATATATATATATATATATATATATATATATATATATATATATACCTATAAGATACAAATATAAATATAGGTAGTTTTAAAAAACACAGGCTCACGGAAATAAATAGAAGGACACACAAAAATTTACGGGACGTTTCGGCGTCGTCGGCAACAAAAGACTAACTAGTTATCTATTACCTCATAGGGGGGGGGGAATAAAGTATAGTTCACAAAGTTATTTCTCATTTTCCCTGGTGATGGATAACTACCATAAGCAAAGCCTGAAACAGTTTCCTCTCTAAAGGCCTGTTATAATTAGTGAATTACGAAAACCTAACTTTGAGTGAGTCCTACACTACACCAACTGTAAATGGGGGAGTAGGCTTCAAGAATCAGGCAAAATATGGAACATATAATTCTTACTTCCTCGCTGCACGCCTTTGAGGCGGCCCACAACGTGCAACGTAAATGCAGAGATGCATCCGCACGACCCATCCATGTGCATGACTAACTGGATGGAGCACTACATGTCAGTTGAAAACGCGAACCACCTCCGTCACATTACTGGACGAATATTCTACATCTACATGCTCTAGCCACCGCTATGGCGTGTTGCAAGGGGATGTATAGACACCAGCCATAAAGTAGGGAGGGAATAGGGCAGGGAAATCGGGAGAGGGAAGGACGAAAAGTGTAGTTTGTTTTATTGTGAGGTATTGATTTGCGATCTTCTGTTTTGGATACGACAGCAGGATGGCTGGAGAAACTGGGCAAAATACGCAAAAAGTAGTATCACATAACGCAAGGTTCCGTGGAAACAAAGTCAATTAAATTTTTGGAAAAAGAATCTTAATGATTCGTTATTTTTTATGTAGCCATTAAAGGTGTGAGTGGCAAAATGGAATATCAAGAAATGCGGATGAATGGTGGAAAGGAAACCGGCGCCCACTCCCAACTGAAGGCAGCAATGGATCCACAACTTATCTGTCTCATCCGAAGGACGAGACAGATAAGCTGTGTAAGATTGCTCGTTCTTCTGACATTTTCTTTTAACAGAACGTGTCATAAATGAAAATATAGGTAACACAAATCACGCAATCACCCCTGTCAGCACACAGTCTTGACAACACTACGTCTAACCACGTGCCACCACTGGCGTTATTCTCAGAGAGGGATTATAATTTAACTCCGATCGTTTCAAGGTTGTAAATCTGAATTTAAGTCGATTTTGAACATATTGTATGAAGTTGTTATTGTAACTGTTTGCAAACCTTAGTGCTCTGATTTACGAAGTCTAATTCCATTGCAATCAATTGGATGTTTCTCATCGGAATAGATAATTTACATAACAATCCCTCTATACAGGTGGTCAATCCGGTAAAGCCGAAGCCCCACTGTCAATAGTGTTGAAAAATTAATTGAACAGACAGTTTGAGTGTCGTGGGACAGAATTCAATGAAAAGGTAATTTTATCCCAAGAATTTGATTGACTGATGGCTTGGGATTACATTAACTTTTCGTTTATAACGCGATACTCAAACCCATGACATGGAATTTTTTGCTTTTACTTGCGACTGCGGGACATCAGCTTCACGTGTGTACTACGCCGATGCCATGGCCGAGCCCTCCTGCGCCACCTTGCGGACGAGCGAAGAACGACGAGTAGGGGAAAGACAAAGACACACGGGACAGGGGAGGAGAACTCGGATGGCGCGGCGTAGGAGTGTTTCTGGGGCAGGGTCGACGGGGAAGGGGAACAAGAGGGGGGGGTTGTTCTGAGGAGAGAGAAGCATAAGGGGGAAGGGAAGCTGAGGCGAGGGTGCGCTCGCTTGCTCAAAAGAAGAGTACGCGAGAATGGATGGTAGAAACCTCGGTGGTGTCTCGGAGTGTGGCAGGGGATGGGAGGAGGGTGAGAGGGAGGATGGAAAGTGGAACTCCCACTTCTTTTTTTTCCTTTTCATTCGCCGGGACAAATTGCCACGTCAGCGGTGGGGCGAGGGCGTAGCAAAGGGAGGGAGATGGGTGGGTGGGTTGGAAGCGCGAATCTCGCGGAGCCATTGAAGTGGGGGGACTCCCCCTCTCTTTACGGGAGAGGATTGCGATGGGGCGGCGGGGTGTGAGGAAGGAGAGCTTGACGTAGTCTAGAAGAAACGAGATGGGGGCTGGGAGTGGAGATGGATGTAAGGAGGAAATGAGCGGGGGTGCCGAGGGTCTGTCTGCCCGGAAGATGTGTTGAGCTTGAAAGCGCATGATAGGGGGCGCCCCAAAGGACGGGCGGGAAATGAAGATGTGTTATATATACATATATATATAAATAAATATATATCTATGCATAAATATGTGCACAAAAACAGAGATGAAAGGAGCTTTCGGAGAGCATGGGGGACGACGATGCTACCGCGAGGTGGAGCAACAATCGCCGTCTCGAGTAGTTGATTGAGCCGTCACTGCGCATTCATGAAGAGTTTCAATCCTCCAGAGCAGAAACAAATTGTCAGACAGAAGGCGGAACGATTCCGATTGAGAATCCTTCATGCATTGAGACAGGCTCGCGGCGTTATCTACATTGTGAATATAACTTCCCAATACTAGGAAGGTACTCCTTTATCCATGGATATGAAATTCAAAACTAAATTCGCCATACTTGGTGAATGATAGGGTTAATCTTAGCTTTGCCTGAGACAGCAATGGAAGGAAAAGAAAATCGCAAGAATGATGGAAGAAGACTGGGGATGAGATACAGGAAACGCATAACGGGAGACATAAAACCGAAGAAATATGAGGGCTATAAAAAGACTATACCATCGGAGAATTCAGAGGAGAGCAGACATAAACCGCTACCGGGATTTATGACCATTGATTATGATGAGGAATGGTATAATCTCACATAAATTTGACGAGCACTCGATATTCCCACTGGAAACTAGTTTTACAACTTTTGAAGACAGTAGTTACACGCACACATACAGAATAGTCAAATAAGATATCAGCCTATCAATGAAGGAAAAAACTAGAATTATACGTTTAGGCCCCATTTTGGGAAATCCAGCAGCATAGGTCTACATTTCACAAACAAAAGAGTCTTCGATAGCAAAATGAAAATCTAGTGGGGTTCAGTAGGGAAGATGGTTATTCTCTCGCTTTGAAATGGAAGAGGCTGTTAAAAGTTTTGATCAATCAGAGCGCGCTAGTGACACCAATTCCATATTACTACATTTGTTACGTAGTCTCATAATAACCAAATCTCAACAGTATTCACAGTTATAGGTTAAATATGCATACCAGCTGAAGCCATGTGAACCCGAATTTGAATTTAGAAGACCAACTGGAATGGGGAAGAAACTGCTGTCGGTGAAATGCAGGTCTATCCGTATAAATTGATGCTTTGGAAGCACCAGAACACCATTTGAAAACTTTTTCAAAGAATAATGGATGAAATAAACAGTAAAAGAAACTGAAGTTATTGGCTTCCAATTTTTTCCATCACCAAGAAAGATATTGATGAGAAAATGGAAGACATTAGGTGATTCAGTTGAGTTTCTCAACAAACGTCGATATCAGTGAGGAAAAATTATTAGTATTTCCTCATGCATTGTCTCCTACTCGATCCAATTTGTTTTAGTAAAATCTCTTTTCCTGATGATGTTGGATAGAGAAAATATTTAAACTTAAATTTTTCTCCAAACGAAGAACTGGCGACAAATAAGAAGACAGGTAACGATTCATTTGAGTTGTTCAACTAGAATCGACAGCAGAGTGCTAAGAGTATTAATCCTTCAATACGCATCATCTTCAATTCGAGCAGATATATTATTTTTACAAAATCTCTCCTCCACACGATTTCTATCCTCGCTTCATTTCTCTAAATCCCACAGCTCTCGCAAATTCATTCCAAAGCATTGTGCTAAAACTCTTCAAACGGATCGTGGAGAACAACAAAACCCCGACGAGAAATGGAAGAGATGGAAGCGGAGAGGGGAATAACGAAAAATCCTCTCCCATCGCCAGCGACACACAAAGCTCTGCAAAAGTTGCAATAAGGGAAACGCGGAACCCTAGGGAAAAAGACGGCGGGGGATGGGGAAAGGGATCTGTTCTTCGGGGTGGTGGGGGAGGGGGAGGAAGGGTACGAGGAGAAGAATCGTAGGGAGTGGGGACGGGGAGGGCAGAGGGAAGGACGTCCCTCTTTCGGGGCATGGTTAGCGAGAGTGATTGATTACACGAAGGAAAATTGAAAAGGATGCGTCGACGGAAAAGGGCAAAAGGAGGGAGACAGTTGGGCGACTCAATGAAATGAAAGGGTGGGAGAGACATGAAAGAAGTCGAGAGGACGTCCGGGGAGGAGAGAAGGGGTGGGAGGCGCGGACCTGGTGAAGCTGGAGAGCATGCGCGAGGACATGTATCGATACATGGAAGTAGTTCGATTCCTCTGCTGAGGAAACTTAGGAGGAAACAAACTTTTTATTGTCCTATCTAAAAAGGCTTCTCATTTCTTATCACTTTGATTGTCTTTGTCTCTCCAGATTTCGAAAACGAAACACAAGGCTTTCCATAAGGTAACTTCGTATTTATTTGAGAAAAGCTAAGGTTTGGCTGTTAAGGAGGATAAATTTGGGAAATTACATTACTATATCAAAATTTCCCATCCGACGGAAGGAGAGTTGAACTTGAACTTCTCTCCAATTAGCGCCAAAGTAGGGATCAGGATTACACTAAAATTCTGGGATTCGAACCCAGTTCCTCAGGATGGGAAGCCAGTACTCTAGCCATCACATCGACCCATTTTGGTTTGTTTAGCTGAAACGCCAGGTTTTTCATCATACCTATAACTGAGGCGGAAGACGTAACGGCGACCACAATGTTAAGATAAACTGGTGCGGACAAAAGACCCATACATACTTAAATGAGCGAAAAGGAAATTTCCTTAGATAGTTTAATTAGATATTGCGAAATCTCATGAGATCTTATTCTCCTCAATAAATAAAAGCATTACCACATATCGTACCCTGAAACACTAAAAGATTGTCCAGAAAATTTTATTTTCGAATATGATTTATGATCGCTGATATATTTCTCCAACCAGTCATGATTTTCGAATGGAGCCTAAAAAAGATGCCAAACGATCTTAATTTAGTTCATGTAATCAGAATGCTTAATTTACTTCATATACATGGCCCATCTCTGATTGGTTTTCAAGTGATGGACGACATTTGTGAGGAATATTGAACGTTGGAACGATGACTAAACGAATTAAATATTTCATGTTACTTAACTTACTTACAAGATAACCCTCTCAACATGAAATAAGCAAACGAATTTAGTATAAAATAGCAATTATTACGAAATTATAGAATAGAATCGCATAGAATATGTTTATGTTTGATATGGATAATGTTTGACATGTACCAATTATTTCGCATTTAGTGATGATCAAATCTCTTTGCATCTCTAACAATTGATATTTACATCAAGAGAATGCCTACTACGCAAACATGTTTTATACTTAAACAATGAACGAATTAAAGTATTTACCACATCCACATCCACCTTGAGCCGCCACAAGGGTGTTTGGGGAACATCCATGAAAAAGGAAGTTAAGTGGGGAAAAAAGGATCGGAGGCGGGAAGGGACAAAAAGGCAGGAAGGTTAAGAGTGGTGCCTCGCTCTGGTTCCATTAAAGTCGTAGATCATGGAAAGCAAATTCTAACAACCATCTTTTCGACATTACATTTATTTTGCTGCATTCGTCTGTTTGACAGATGCAGTGTGGGGGTATAATGATCACTTACGTATCAACCTGATAATGGCACGATTTCAATTAGGTACTAATTTAGTGGCCTTGGCCTTGAGTGGAACATACTGAGGTTCCAACGGCTCCAAACCCAGTTCTTACAATTGATGAGTTTTGCTCGACATCGGTTTTAGCCAAACGCAAGATTAAGTGACCACATAGGTCAGCATACTATTTGATATCAACCGATGAATTTGCGAGGACAAGCCCAAAAGTAAACAAAAGCCACTGAGCTGTGAGTTCTAAGATCGGCATCTATATTTTGTTCGATCATTTCAAAATATATAGAGGGGTACCCATCAACCACCAGGCAGTCGAGAAGAGACTCAAAAAGAGGGATATGGAAAGGATAAAAATTCTGAGAGGAAATCGACTCAAGGAAAGAAAGAAAGCGTGTATGTGAAGGCTGTGTCGGAAGTCAAAAGGAAGAGGAGCAAAGGGAGCGGGAATGGGACGTAGGAGATAGCAGGGCAGGATGAAGTCATCACACGCGGGGACCCCGGAAACGCGAGGGTAAAAAGGGGCCACGGGGGGCGCGAGGAGACTAGCGGGAGGGCGGCCAGAGCGTGCTGCGGACGCATTTGACCCGAGATGAGAAGACCCCTCCGGTAGCGGAGGGCCTCAAGGGAGAAACTGGGAGGGGGCGGCGGGGGAGGGGAGTCGAGGTAGAAGTCTTGACGGGTGGCTGTGAAATAAAACAAGCAGAAAGAGAGAGGCCTGCGCGGAATGCCCTCGCCACGACAAGGAATCATCAAAAAATCTCTCCAGTCGCATGAGCTGGTAAGGTATGGCAGAGCGAGTCTGGATTGGAGTGCGTGGGGAAGGCCGTAAGTGTGGACTGCAGTGATTTCCTGGAGCACCACGGACGCAGAGCAGAAGTAAGAGCTGGAGGGAGAAAAGAAAGGCCGGTGGTACACGTAGTAGGGAGGGAAAGAAGCTGGACGAGGCCCTCGTGAGAGCTGGGGATGAGGACTACTCGTGGAACCTGGCATCCGGGCTTTGCTCTGCCATGGAATGAAAGGCTCCCTCCGGCCGTATGCAATATGTAGGCGAGCATACGGCCCTCTTAATAGCGAGCTGAGGAGGATATAGGAATCCTGCTGACCCAACCAGGATAGCTTGGAGGAGGAGAGAGAAATAGAGGAGAGTTTTGAGGGGCCTTGGAGGGCCGTTTGTTTGCGGCCTCCAAACTGCCCTGGAAGGAATAAAGAGAGGTTGAGTCACGATCGTAAACTAAGGGGGTCTGAGAAATGCGGTGGGCTGGTGAGAGACAGTTGTTGGGACCAAATGCTTCCGTTATATGTCCCCCCCCCCTTCTCCTCCGCTCGGCTTTGTGGATGGCAAGAGTCAAACGCGACCAGGATTGTTTCCTGTGCAGGGCACAAAATAGAAAGAGCGGAGTAGGTCAGGAAGTTCAGATTATTGAATCGCTGGAATTAATGAGGCCACCGAAATTCCGGTTCGGAGATTGCGAGAAGCTAACAAAGAAGGTAAGTGATGCGATGAAATCTTCCCTCGACGAGCAAAAATTCCAGGGTATCACATTTTCCGTTATTCTGTTTTGCGAAAATGGGAATGTCATCCCTTGTGACGCATGAAGTTTAATTTTAGCCAGAGGGGTGAAATGTACAGCTTCCTCACGGAACTCCTCACGAGCCCTGATGATTTTCAAGAAAACGAACAAGTCACAATAAAACTGATTTATTTCCCTGAAGTTGCTTCTCAAATTTTCAATCGCATTAAAAGCAACAATTATTAAAAAAAACTGATTCAGTAGAATACTAACAAATACCCATCTATCAAAATTTAAGATAAAACATCCAGTGATGGCCATTCGAGTGGAGTCAGAAGATACGGACGTGTTGCTATTTAATATATAATATTAATATTTGATTGTATTTGATTTGATAATTTAAATGAGAAGTCAACAGGCCCGAAGTTTCAATAGGAAATGGTGCCACTTAGCTATCAATCTGAAGAAATGCATACACATGACAGATTATTCTATTACAATAAGCATAAAAAATACTTAAGCAATTTTATTCGATAATTTCATTGCCAATTGGATTAAATTTAGGCTATTTACTGCTAAAGCAGTGGAAAAATATTTGCTGCCTTCTTCATTGACTATTCTGGACATAGCTAGTTTAGACTTAAGCTAGTTTAAGATTAGAAGTTTTTTGCGTGACTCCACAAAATACCTTTATTGCTTGTTTCATGCAATTTTCCTCAATATTTAGGCACAAAGGCACCGGAAAAGCGCTAAACCGTTCGTAAGAATTACGCTTTTCGAGATTTCTAGACTGTCAAACGGTACCGAATGGACTGTTTATGTTCCTAAATATAATGCTGCTCATAAAATCGTTTAAAATAATTCATTACGGCATTATAGCTGCAAATTCAACTAATTATATGGTATGGAAAATAAGAGGATAGTAAATCAGTTGAATTTCATAGTTTAGACTTTTCTCGCAACCAGTCTTATTAAGTGAAAAGGAAATGGATGAGCATTAGGCAATGCTAAAACATAATGGCAAAATTATGCAAAATAATCAAATGGCATGCAAATCCTAATCTTACATGAAGAAATACTATTAACCTTTAAAAACGCTGTATTCACCGCTTCAATCATTAAATCAGTTTAATTGAACTTATAGTATTTGGGCAAATTTTAATATTTCAAGTCGTTTATGATTCTCTTCATGTAACCTTCATCCCCTTCTACCATTCTCTCCACACTGAGAGAAGAACCATAGATACACAGCCACTTCGAAAATTGGTTAACACCAGTCACTCTGTGTGTCGACTTTTAACTGGAGTATCTTAGACCAATTTTTAAAATAATCCGATCTAAATACAATTATTTTAGTGATAAAAATCTTCTGGACCCACAATTTCAGTAAAATGATGCTGTATGAAAATCTTTAGAGAATCAAAATGCATTTGTGAAGTCTTCTCTCTTCCTATTCACCAGGTCAGGTATTGGTTGCCGTCGATTCAATAGCTGCCTCCTGCATCGTCTTCAGGGCTAAAGACGATGGCGGAGTCAGCATTTGAAACGTTGGCAACCAAATATAAACCGAAAAGACTTCACGAACAGCATACGCTGGGAAAAACAAAATCCTACAAAATACATTATTATTTATGTTAAAAATCCAAAAATAGTTCAGCCATTTCGATTGTATATCAACAGTTTTTGTTTGGATTTAAGCATTTCTACACTATTTAAGGACATAAAAGATGAATGAGAAGGGGAAAGGTTCCATCTTGCGACCGTATTCAGCACACTGGTTTTCAAATTCTTATTTCAAAATTACAGATCAAATAAGAAGCTTTAAATAACTAAGGAATAAACTAAAAGGTATTCGGAGTAGATCATACAACATTTCGAATAATCTTTAGTTTAAAATACTTTCGAAAGAAGAGGAAGTAGTGACCAGAGCATTCGTGTGGCACAGAAATTATTAAAATCTTCGTAGAGAACAGCCTCGAATATGTGATGCATGTTAAACAACCCACATAGTGAAGATCGTGATAATTCAAGGCGAAGAACTAGACCATGTTAGAGGACAAACTTTTGACATTCCAGAAAACATTCAGTCAGCATTAGGCTCTTTGGAAACATAAGTTTAGAAACTCTTAAAATCAGCAGAATCTTTTAGCTTGTTATAGTAAGCTTTAATGTCATTTTGACACCTGGAAATGGAATCCTAGTGAATAGTCCAAGTCCACTACATTTTTAATTGCTTTTAAATCGCTATTATTCACTTGTTATTATTAACCCATGCACAAAGAAGGTACACAATGCTTTCATGTTGACGCGTCTCAAAATGAAACACTCATGAGTGAAATGAATTCGGAATACTCACCAGGCAAGAAGAGAAGGCGGACAAGGTTGTGTCAGAGCTCAATGGGACGCAGGCGAGGACACAGAACAGGACTAAAATAGAGAGAAAGAGAGAAAAAGATAAGAAAAGCTGAGCAAAGAATCTGGAAATAAATACGTTGGCATGGAAGGAGGATTAATTTCGCCTGGCCGATGCAATTTCAAGCTTGGACCCTTTGAACGAGGGGGACGCTGAGCGCGGGGAAACAACCCTAGGTTTTTATAGAGTTCAGAACAAACTTTTCACGGTACATCATAAAGAAAGCCTGGAGACAAGAGGCGGGACGAAGCAGGAGGGGCTACGAGAGGAAGGAAGGTAGGAAATAACAGAGGGGATAGGCTGAGTTCCAATCAAGTCGGGATCTTGTCCGCTTCCTTGGAAATATCCTCTACCGACGGCGGAGAGAGCCCACAGCGTCCTCCATTCCCAAAATCCTCTTCGTCCATCCCACGCCAATTCATCGCGGTCACCCCCGTCCTCCCATCAAGGTCCCCCTCCGGCAGCGGCCGCCCCTCTTGGTCGTGGCAAATCCAATTACCCTCGACCTCCGGAGCGGGCAAAACCCGCGCGTTCGACCGCAAGGAAGAGCCTCCCATACCGCCGCCTTGGGCCCGCCTCCGGCAAAAGCCCCCCCGGACCTAGGCCTCCACTTTCTCCTCACGGGAATCATCCCCCTGCATCCAGGAGGAATGCCTTTATCCCCTCCCTGTAGACTCCCCGAAAGACCCTCCTCCTCTACGATAATCCCTTCTCCCTTCGGGATTAACGGAAACGCATCAGCAGACCGAGAGGGAGGGATTCGACCGAGGGGAAGAGTGAAATTGGAAGGAACTGAGGACGAAAGACTGGACAGTAGGGGAGTTGAGTAGTCCTCCGAACATGGAGAAATGGGTCGATGTGATGAAAACCATGTGTGGCGAATTATTTTTTGATTCATGATGAAACAACTCATTTTTTACCAACATATGAATATCTATTATTTTTATGAAGGCATTATAATCGTATCCTATCCATACCTGGGGCGCGATCACGGTTATCTGTAAAGCGTGCACCCAAATTATCGTTATTTTTTAATATCGTGCATGAGAGCGAAAACGAGATCGTCATTCACCAAAGCCTACTCATTTCAACTTGCCGGGAGAACGGTACCATGTAAAAATCAAATAAAAATATTTTGCTAGATGCTAAAATTTACTGATGACAATTGATAGAGCGCGTTCTTTGGAAAGTGACTGTGAGCATTTCCCCACATGAGTGGTTTGTGTTTCGGAAAACGATAACGACAATGTGACAGAAGGATCCGTTATCTCACCCTTAATCACATATTAATCTACTGTCTGTTTCAAAAGTATATATACCCGAGTTTGAAGTAGCGTAGTTACATAACGACTCGTCCGATTACAATGTAGTTTACATCAAATTGTAGCTTATTTTAATCTGCGTTGAGCATATGTAATGAATATTTTTTATTCAATTTGTAAAGGTATGTTCCTGAGGTGAGAAGAGAAAAAGTACCCGTTTTTCGGCACACTCCGCGCAATCCCTGATTCTACGGGCTTCTAAAACCAAAACCAATAAATATATCAACGTTATATTTTAACTACGGTTAGATTGTACTTCTATAAATTCGATTCCGAAGTTTTAATTCTATAACTTTATTTTAACATGAGTTGTTGTTAGCTATGTTACGTAAAATTTTCTCAGCAACGAAAGATCCGAGAAACGCGCGCGTCGCACTGTCGTCTTTGTCTTGGCGTTGTCTATGTGATCTTGCTGTTCTCTTGATAGTACAGAAAGTAGTTTATTTTATATCGATTTAAGATTATAGTCAATTTTTCACCGGAGCTACTGCCGGCCGTCGAGAGGCGACAGCCTGCCCGGCGTAACTTTCTCTTTTGTCGCGGCGCTCACTGTTGCCGTTTCTACCCCAGAGACAGTGACTCAGCGTCGTGAATCATGCTGCCTTATCTGAAGAATGGTGGTTCGAGTCCCCCCTGGGGTGTAAGTGATTTTGTGCCGGAAATATTTTCTCCTTCATTCCTGCCTTATGTGCTGTTGAGTTCAGTTCCGCTTCAAGATGCCTCTCAGGTCACGTTTTTCTGATGCTGAAGTTGCAATGATATTAAGTGCGATTTGTTTTTTTAAGCGTGAAGGTGAATTGATTGGGGATAAGCGCTATCCTGTTTACAAGAAAGTGTCGGAGTGTTTGGGTGTTTCCCATATTTCCGTGAAGAAAATAGGTGCTGGGAACAAGGAAAATATGGAGTCTGAATCGACTGTAGCTTCCAAGAGACAGTGTGTAACGATGGGACGTCCTAAAGTTGAAGTAGACGAATTTACCTGCGGTGTTATTCGTAGGAATATTCATGACTTCTACATGAAAAAATTATTCCCTACAATTAGGAATCTCAAGGCGCAACTGGAAAGTAACATGTGTGACTTTCAAGATATGTCTATTAGTACACTTTGGAGGATAGTTAAAAAAATTGGATTCCGTTTTAAAAAACTGCAGAGGAAGCCAGTTTTAATGGAGTCTGTGACGATTGCTGCTTCTCGTCAAGCCTTTTTGAGAAGAATCAGGAATTTGCGTGAGAAGGGTTATAAAATATTTTACACAGATGAGACGTGGTGTAGCCAAAACCATACATCTTCTTACGGGTGGCAAGAAAATACAGTAGAGACGCTCCAAAATGATTTTAGCAATTACAATCAATATAGAATGCACTTGCAGGAGATATTTGGCTGGAGAGGTGGCTTCAAAACTCCTACTGGTGCTGGAAAAAGAGTCATCATTTTGCACATTGGGAGTGAAGACGGGTTTTTGGATGGAGCCGAACTCTGTTTTGTTGGGCAGAAGGGAAGTTCTGACTATCACAAAGAAATGAACGCCCAACATTTTGAGGAATGGTTCAGAAAAGTCCTAAACCTCCTTCCACAGAAGTCAGCAGTGGTAATCGACCAAGCACCATACCATACAATGATAGAGCCTTCGTCTAAAAACCCGTCAATGGCTTGGAAAAAGGCGGAAATTATAGCTTGGCTACATAGGAAAAATATTCCCTTCCCAGTTGACTCGCCAAATTACGAAAGTTTAACTAAGGCAGCCCTTATAAACCATGGACGACCTCACTTCACACCCCACCTCAGGAAGCTCGATGTCCTAACTGAAGAGCTCCGACCTGATGTTGAGCTGATTTGGTTGCCAGTGGCCCATTGCGAGTTTAACGCAATAGAGCTAATATGGGCGTACGTAAAAAACAAAATAGCGAAAGTGAACATGGCAAATGCTGCGGAAAAAGGAAATAGTGTGAATGTGACATGCGATCTCTGTAAGGAAGCATTGCGGTCAGTCACACCCGAATTGTGGAGGAAATGTGTCCAACATGCCCTAAAAATTGAGGGGCATTATTGGGAAAAAGACCACTTGACGGAGGACATCTGTGAAGTGCAACCACTTCATATAAATGTAATGAGTTCTGAATCTTCCAGTGATAGTGACTTGGATTTGGAATCTGATGGCGATGATATGATATTATGATTAAATTCGTAAATGATTCTCTCTCTGTGTAGTCACCTTCTAGTTTAGGCAAATTTTGAGGATTCGAGTGATCTCTACATTATAAACTACGTATTAAAAATAAAAAAATAAAAAAAATAGAAAAGAAAAAATAGAAAACCATTTTTAAGGCTGCCTAATGGAGGTCCAAAGCCCTCATGAAAAAAGCTGATGGGGAATGGAAAAGGAAGTCTGACTTTGAAAAAAAAAAGATGTTTATACATTCAACGAGGGAATTAAAGTAATAATATCATCGAGGAGCAAGCACAAATCCAGCCGTGCTATTCAGCGATTGACGTCCAGACTCAATGTGTGCCAGGAAGCGGCAACAGTGAGCGCCGCGACAAAAGAGAAAGTTACGCCGGGCAGGCTGTCGCCTCTCGACGGCCGGCAGTAGCTCCGGTGAAAAATTGACTATAATCTTAAATCGATATAAAATAAACTACTTTCTGTACTATCAAGAGAACAGCAAGATCACATAGACAACGCCAAGACAAAGACGACAGTGCGACGCGCGCGTTTCTCGGATCTTTCGTTGCTGAGAAAATTTTACGTAACATAGCTAACAACAACTCATGTTAAAATAAAGTTATAGAATTAAAACTTCGGAATCGAATTTATAGAAGTACGATCTAACCGTAGTTAAAATATAACGTTGATATATTTATTGGTTTTGGTTTTAGAAGCCCGTAGAATCAGGGATTGCGCGGAGTGTGCCGAAAAACGGGTATTTTTTCTCTTCTCACCTCAGGAACATACCTTTACAAATTGAATAAAAAATATTCATTACATATGCTCAACGCAGATTAAAATAAGCTACAATTTGATGTAAACTACATTGTAATCGGACGAGTCGTTATGTAACTACGCTACTTCAAACTCGGGTATATATACTTTTGAAACAGACAGTAGCTACAAACGGTAATAAAGGTGAATGATGTCAGGGTGTAGTGAGGAGCACAATGTGGAAGTGATCACATCCTCCAAAAAATTATAATTATTTGTGAAAGAAAATGAAGGTAGAAAAGGACCCATTACGCCATGAGTAAATACTAAATACCAAAAAGTAAACTACGAAAAGTTAGACAATAGATAAATAATATTCAAATTAAACTTAAAACCAGACATAAAAGGATGTGCGAAGGAAAAATACGCACTACTGAAGATATATATAGGTGAAGCAGTAGAAGCCCTGTGAATAATATGTGGTAGATCACGGCAAAGAGGGAATTAATGATGGATGTAAGAAAAAAATGGTTTAGTTCTAAGAAGGAGAGCCATTTAAGATGTGTATCAACGATGGATACAAGAGACGGGAAGGTGAAAGTAATGCAAGGAAATTTAGTCAAACAAAAAATGACCAAGAGCGTCTATCGGGAGAAGAAATGCTTAAAATAAACACTGTTCGAGGAAGTTCAAGATCTAGAGAAGCTTAGAAGTGTGCTAAGGCATGACATAAAAATAAAAAATATAAATTGACACTATTGAAAGCAAAACATATGAAAGCAATTTTCAGACGAATTTTAAAGCCATATTTAGAAAAATATATCCAGTAAAAAAGTAGCTTATTCAGTAAACGAACGGTGTTTCCACCTCAAATTTCTAAATTTTTGGATAATATAGGTTCGAATTTAGGCGCGAGAAGCTAAGATATATATATACTTAAAGGCAACATAATTCGACTCTGTATCAAACTTCGTATGATAACTTTTATTATTTTGCGCCAATTTGTTTGGAAATATTTAAATTTTACGAGGCACAAAAAAGTAATAGGTAATATGTTTTCAGGTTGTAGAGGGTTCTAGAAAAATGCTGCTTACTATCTAAACCAGCTCTATTTTAAATAATGATCTACAATAAAGTTTCATATAAGAAATGAAAATTTCCTTGGTGCACCTTACATATCCGTAACGTACTGCCTAAGTGTATATCATGGTTCATTTGTTTATAAAATCAACACCTGCCAGGAGCCAACTATTCACATATATGATGCGCATCAAGTAATGGATGTGCTACCATATTTCACAAAGGCAGAATGGGTCAAAGTATATACTGGTATTATGTCATTACATATTCTTGCGAAAATAACTACTAATTGATTGCAATCTCACTCCGCTATAATAATACTGCGAACATGCATGACAACATCACAGACCATATCAAATACTAGATATTTACTCGTATTCTAAATTAAAATGACTTACCTTGAGGAATATATGTCTTTCGAATGCAATGGAATATAATAATAATAATGTCTACTTGTGAATTTTGAGATGAACATTCCAGAAACCACACACACAAACAAATAAAACACTTAGGGGGAAGCCCCAATTTTGTCACAACCAAATAACAAACAAACTAAATAAACACTGAATGAATCAGACCATAATATTGATAGCAACAATCGAGGCACGTATTTACCTTAGATACCAGCTATTATGCAAATAAGCAAATGGTAATCGCAGTTCCTATGAAATATTATTTTCGTCTGGTAAGCAAAAGGTATTACTTAATACTTTCGGAGTGAAATAAAGCAGAATAGTAACACTACAACACTGGATGCAGTATTCCTGTGCAGGTACGATGAAATGCATTCATGTCTTATTGCGTGTGAAAAGGGATTACTTAAATACTTATTTTACTTTTATTGTAATAGAATTCCCAATTAGCGTAATGCGTGTGAGGTATAAATGATCTCCATTTCAACCGGAAAGTAAATCGTGTGTTTATATATAAGAAACTGCTTGACGTACAGAATGTGTGGCTGGTATTTAAGCTGCAGATAGTGGAATTTCACTGAAGAATATGTATCTGTAAAATGTTACCTGTGAAATCGTTCTATGAGTATTTCAAAGGATTTTACTTATTGATCTAATGACACAAAGATAAGTGAACCTACGATTCCTTCTGCTTTCAGGGGGAGGCACATACTAAAGTTTTCACGCCAGGCTGATTTATTATTAAGATGAATTTTTATTTTCTCATACTTTCTCCTACTTTTTCTGGCGTTTAAAAAATAAAAACATACTAAGTCCTTCAACTATGAAATGGAAGACGAAAGTTGAAAATTATTAATCGTGTCGAAAAGCAGACATAGTAACCGTAGTAATTTCACCAAGATAACGCCCACATATCTTAACATTCGGTATCCAGAACAGGGAAACGGACTGGAAGTTAATAGAAGCCCAATCTTTGAGGTCGGCGATATATATGACAGGCGAAATTTAAGCTTTAACTCACGTGAAAATTTCGTGTAATCATCAAACTAGAATGCCATTGTTATGAATTTGCGTCTCGAAACATCGATCGCCGCGTGAAATTCAATATTCCCAATGAGAACCTATGCAAACGAATGTGTAGTAGAGGGAAAAGTAGTTAAATAACTCGTTGCATAAGATTATAGAAGGGTTACCTCTGTGAGAAACTCTTGGCTGAAATGATAGAAACGATTCCATATAATATCAAATGCTTCCTTGATAACGAAGACTCTGACACTCGTAAGGACTAATTCACTCACTAAAAGTAATATACCATGCATTTTACAAGATTTTAATTTTTTCGAACAACATCAGACTATCAGTACTTAAGTTGAAAATGGTAAAAAAATACTTTTTGTAGCAGTCAAAAACATGGAAAACTCTCAAGGGAGTCATGACTAGCTTTGGCTGGGTCAAACACTATGGTGGCTCTGTTGATTTTTGATTGCGTAAGAGGAAGTCTTTCGCTGAATTCGGTGGGTCGTTAGCTTCTTAGAGGAGAAAGGAGACTGAACGCTTACTTTTAAATGAACAAGACTACTCCATCTTGTGGCGTTTTTCTTCGGGATTTCATTCGCTGAGTCTCATCGTCGCTCATTTCCCATGGCCTCCAATCCATTTTCTTTCCTAAGACTAATCAATGTGCCTTGGCCTAAAACCTTTTTTCCTCCGTGCGTGCAAAGATTGTCCACTCACTCCTTCCTTCCACTCGATTCCAAGCCTTTCAACCCGTTCAAGTGTTCAATTCTCTTCGTCTACTTCATGTCGGCCAACGCGTCTGCGCTTTCTTTCTGGCGAGGAAATTTATTTAAGAGCTTCAGCACGGAGAAATCGTCGAGGGCGCTCCATCGTGTATCCTCTGTGCTTTCAAGGACCAAATCATAGGACGAGGAAGTATTGGGCCCACGTTCCACCTCTCTTATGACCACTTAAATCAATTGCAGTTCGGTCCAAATATTTAGTGCACTGCACGATAAAACGAATTTGATGGAGAGAGATCTTAAAAATGGGATTAAAGTTAATAAAAGCAAAGAGGTACGACATCTACTAACGAAGTAGGCGCCAATTTGAGACCGTATTCAAAGGCAAAGTTTAAAAATATATAAAACCGAGACTCAATAATATTATCTAGTTAATGCTAAAAAAATCTATACGATACTTAAAAAACGAAAATGAGTAAAACGATTTTTAAAAACCCCAACTATGGAAAGCCATAGTTACAAGCGTTTTAAAATGTTAATCCTAAATACTATTTTGCCTTTAAGGTTAATCCTGATGCGTTAACTATTTAGGGTGTCATGGCTTTAAAATCTATACCAATACAGTCAAAGTTTTGCAATTTAGTCTCTTGAGAATTAGATCCGAGATCCTCATGATGAAATGAAACCTGCTACAAGGGATTGCTAAACGTGATGGTTAGGTACCAGCGATACAATAAGGAAAGGCAAATTCTTGGAGAAAATTCGCCATGAAAATCACTATTTAATCCCCAGAAATTCAGGAAATCTTATATATTTCCAAGTTAATCTCCACGAATTGTATTGTAGATGCTAAAAACCTTGTCATAAAATTTCAGTAAAGTTGCAGTGTAAACCCGACATCATTTTTGCACATCTTCATGGTCGTCATTGATTAATTTTGCTAAAACAATTTTATTTTCTGTCTTTATTCCATAACTAAATTATAACATACATTCTAGCGTTTGATGAATACAGAAAATATTGAAATAAATACAAGGTATGACAACATAGATTGGAAGCTACTATGGTATGTCCTACGCATATTTGTAATATACAATTAGTTTGATACAACTTATTGGTCACATTAACAGGCATGGCAGCCACTTTTACAGCATAATGGCAAGTGAAATGAAAGGGGATAATTACAGAGGACGATCTAAAATGGAATAAATCACGAAAATTATTGGAAATAAATTCCAGCGCATTAAGCATGATACAGGGGAACAGCATTATCTGAAAATAAAAAGATACAGAACTTGTACTGTCACATTATTTTTCAAATTATAACAACTTGATTTCATGGTCATCGTCCCTAGGTACATGGTCCCATCATTAGGTACATGGACTAGGTATACAATGCGTAGAAATACGGGTCGTAGATAAAAATAAAGTGGACAGCACGAATTTTTTATCTTTTCGTCCAAGGAAACTATGAGGAATCTTAAAATTTACGCCGACGAAGGAATACTAGAGAGAACAACAAACTTGCCTTTGAATTGATAGCTAACATTGGTATATTACCAAATAATTTTATTTCAAAGGTAGTACCTACTCATAATGAAGTAACCGTAGAAGATTACCCCGAAAATTGAATACAAAACGTTCTCATTCAAAATTAGATAAACTTTGTAAAGCGACAATAAACTTATTGTAAAATATAAAATTTTGGCCACATTTCATATGACAAAGAGTACAACGACCCGCAAGAAGACTTGAAGACAAAATCTTCTCTTAAATCTATATTCCGTTCCATTCGCAATCCGATAGTAATTACTCGACACCAACCAATCGCACGTGGGAAAGTAATTTTGACCCCCTTATTAAATATTGATTTTAAAGCTGATCACGTCACAGACTGCCGTTAAAAAATACGAAACACAAACCGCTGATAATCTTAACTCTCTAGAATAGCCCAATTTCCAATTATTTCACCGAATGTCAGGAGCGATAAAAAAGAAAAACTGGACCCGGAAAATGATATTGGACATCGGTCGCGCAAACAACGTTCTGTAGACGAGGGAAAAAATCCAGCACATGCCACGACCGTAAAACAAGCGCACACCTAAGGCCACGAACTGCCACACAGCCGGCGTCTCTTCTCCTTCGGCCCCACGCCCCCTCCCCTTCAAATTCCGAGCCTGAACCAATTGAAACACGACATTCCCTGATACGGCCAATTTGCACGGGCTTGAGATAAGAAATGAAAAGATAGGGTAGAGGGGAGGAGGAGGGGTAGGGAATGAGTGAGAAAGAGAAAAAAAGATAAAGCGAGAAAAACAGGACGGGAGGAACGAAATGACGGCTCTGAGGAGAGAATTTCCCGCTTTTTCATTCCCACGTGCCACCGCACTCTTATTCTTTTGGCGCGTCCGAGACGGACGGAAGGTATAAAGAGCGCGCTCGGGGGAGTGAAGGCTCAGCCGGAAGACAATGGCTGGTCTCAGGGAAACTCGTTGGGTGCGCTCGCTACGATGGAATGAGAAATAGAAAGAAAGAGATTACCTGCGGAATGGATTGCTGTTGGTCTCTCAGGAGGCAAAAGGAAGAAAGGTTTGAGGCCTGGGATGCGGTACACATGGACGGTATACATCAATACACGGTATACAACGGTATATATCGATATACTGGTACATCCGGTATGCTTTTTCTCATATATCGATTCACATAGCTACATTATTGAACGTGATATACCGGCATCACCGGTAAAAGAGGAGAAGTTCCAAATACGGGCTGTGGTCCAAATACTGGGGCGAGCTGGTTGATGAATGAGGTACTAGCAGGTGCTGGAAGTAATCGTTGGGTGTAAGCGGTAACTGCTATTTGATAAGAAAGAAGGAATGGAGTAGTTGAGCTAGTGTTGTCCTCCATATTGGAAGCTGTTGTGTTTTTTGTCCATAACACTGAATAACTGAATACTCGAAAACTTTTTCAGCTAAATGGTTTAAAATTTTTAAAAATTATTTTGAATAACTTAAGTTACTTTTTTATTATTAAATCAAAGTTGGCATTTTAAATTACGATTTGGAGACGTTGAACAATTGATATTGCTTATCCGTAATATCTGCCGTCAAGTGTAACTCAAACATGCGGATGGTCTAAATATGGGCTAGCTAAATTGGTCTAAAAACGGGCTAGCCCATATTTAGACCATTTTTCAACCTCCCATCAAATTTTTTCATTTATAAAATTTATTTCGGTAGTTCTAATTTAGTTATCTTTTTATTTTCATTCCTGCGTGAACCTTTTTGATAAACGCTTATTCTTGATAATTTAAGTGATAGGTATTCTTTATGTGTGAAAACTAGGGTGGTTAAAATATCAAGTCTGAATTACTTTTTCAAGGTTTAATTGGTGGTATTCTATTATAAGAGGGAGAAAAAGACAACTTTTACAAATACCACTGAAATTTATTTAAACTCGACCCGGGTTTCGACATAGGTTCACATCATCATCATCAGTGATAAATTTCAGTGGTATTTGTAAAAGTTGTTTTTTTCTCCCTCTTATCTAAAGTCTTCCAATATTTCACGTCGTCTTCTAATTCGTTACCAAATGACTAGAAAACTCTTAACGCAAAATATTAGCTACATACGTTAACCAGGGGCCGTGCCCGTTGCAGTTTTATTTTTTTTGCGTGAACGCCGTTAACTTCAAGAGAATAGCAAAAAAACGAGTTTATTTGATACTTCGTAATCTCGAAGGCATCTGTGTGGTTTTGGATTCGGCCAGTCAAGCGAGTGAGTGATTTTGTGAGTGTGAGTGATTTCTCTGTATTTCTTACTTGGCTAAGCAACACACACATTGTCAATTATGGATGCTTACTTTGTTGCCATATCCAAGTTCAAGTTTCTCCATCTCGCATTCACTTTGTAGTAACCTAAAGCTCAACTGCTTAATTTTTTTAGAACCTTTTCTCTGTTATACATATTAATGTATTTTTCCCACCTCCTATCCTGGTATGGGAAGAGTTTTTCAATGTGACATGGAAAGTCGCTTATTCGCCTGACAGCAGTCGTAGCTGACCGACGTTCGCGCTAGTGACTACGTCCGACTACCACTAGGTAAGTAAATTTCACTTACTGCATAAATAAGCATCCATAATTGGCAATATCTTGGTTCATTACTCAGCCAAGTAAGAAATACCACGTATCTTTGAAAAGTGCTCATCCGTCTATTTCCTTTGCTTAGGATGCCAAGAACGAAGCCTAAGTATTCTCCGAAAAATATCAGGAAGAAGTGGGACCCAGAAGAAATGGAAAAGGCAATTATTGCCGTGAGGGGAAAGAAAATGGGAACTCGGAAGGCTTCCAAGGAGTTCAATGTGCCCCGCACCACTCATCAAACTCTCAGGAATAAGAGTGAACTCTACTTCTCTCTCACCGATAAACGATATGATTTTCATCCTGTAGGATTTTCAAAATTAGCATTTACAACTAAAATTATAAAATATAAGGGGCTAAAATAAAAATTATTAAATCCACTATCTCCGATAAAAATTTATGAGAGTTATTTGTGCTTAGATTACTGAATGATTCACTTCGTGGAATGTAAGCATCGTTTAATGAATAATATTTTATCACTACATCTCATTATTTCAATACGGCAGGTTGCACTGCAACGAAGTTCAAAAAGTAATGTCAATTTAATTAACATTGACTGATGCATCGGTATATATTTTATAATATAAATATATATCGTTTAATCAGTGTACTAGAAATATATCAGTTTCAAGTACATCACTATATTTTTATGTACCTTCCATCCATAGTAGAGACCTAGCACCTCACCTCTTGGAAGACATTCGGTGTTCTCACACCGAAGGCGATAAAAACATGGGTAGAAATGGGAGTTAAGGGGTTGCGGTTCTGGGGAGAAATTCTTGAGGAAAAGGAATAGGTATTGAATGGGATAAGGGAGGAAACGACTGCGAGGGTGGGATTGAAAAGGACGAAGGGGAGAGAACAAGGTACAGTAAGACTCACCAAAGACCGTGGTGCGAGAGGAGGGAAAAGAATTCCTGGGAAACCTGGGAAGTGACGTGGGCGAAAAGGATAAGGGAGGAAAAGACCATGAGCGTCCCCCGATGAAAAAAAGATTCGCAGTGATTCGCACTTTTTTTGGTGCAGAGAAATTGCGAAATATGACTTCGATGGATACGTTCCTCGGCATTGCTTCTGCGACACGCAACCAACATTAAAAAACGAAAACGACCAGCCAATTTTGTGTTCCAAAAAAGGAAAGGAGACTAATAGCAGATACCCAAATCTGGCTTTTTCTAAGGATCTGAATTGCAAAAATACGCCTTGGTATGAAATAAAAAATGTTATCCGAGACGATGGCTGGAATCTCAAGTAGGAACATGTTAGATTTCGAGATAGGTGATAATTTTTTATAGACAAATTACGTATTTAATTTGCTTTCTCTCATCAGAGCGGCGTCTCAGCGATAATTTGGCTTACACATTGTAGACCTAAAGAAAACATTTACCCATGGGGGCCTAAACGTATAGGAAAATAATCAAAATAATATTTACGATAAGAGCAATACCATGATAAGTATTTTCTTTTTGGCAAGCTTGAAAAAATGTATGAAAATAATATGTTTCAGTACATGGTGGGCTGACCATATTCTAAGGAAAGAGGAGGGATGTTTGCCGAAGGAGGTACTACATGGGATTCCTGAAGGAAGAAGACCCCGGGGAAGACCACGTATAAGATGGTGGGACCAAGTGAGGACGGATATGCAAAATATCGGAGCAACAGAAAGAGAGGCAGAAGATCGATCCAGGTGGAGGGGATTAGTTGATGCGGCTAAATATCACCTAAAATATAGATGGCCCTGGGAGTAAGTCAGTAAGTATAAGAAATGACAAAATAAGGGAAGAATTAGATATGAAAACTAGGGATGAGATAATCATAAGAATTTGTAGGAAGGCTTCCACGGAGCGGTGCGGAAGAGGCAGACCTTCCGTGTTGAAAATCCTGGTGGATGACATGTTTCGTAGGCGTTCCAGTCTGTTTCTTCAAGTCCAAAGAATCCATTGCGAATTTTCAGGATCCTTGTACAAACCCCCTTAACCTGGTGCCGAATTTGGAATTGGCGTTCTCTGCATGGATGTTTGCAAAACAAAAAACACCTTCCCAAGGGCCATCAGAAAAGCCATTGAAATATAAAAGACAACGAATAACCTCAATAGAGGATATGGTTAAACGCTAAATGCTCTCCAGCTTATAGAAACGTATTCTCCAAGAGTCCAAGCACAGCGCGTCTAACCGAAATTTGAGACTGGACTGAGTCTGGCCTATACCAGGCGGCCAAAAATCACATCGGACACTTAGGACCTGAAGAAGCCAACAAGAATGCCGGCGAAACGTGTCGTCCACAAGAATGATTCAACGCGAAAGAAACCCGAAAGACCACCTTCATAATCATTAGCGAGGAATGAGGGATCTTTACATAAGAATATATGTAGATACACAGTGGTAAGCCGTAAAGAGAAAAACGTAAACGCTTCGGCAAGCCTATTTTCGAATAAATCACTTCAGACGATGATGATAAAAACTTAAAAAGTGGTGTCAAAACAATTATAATTAACACCCACATTAGCAGTCAGCCTATTCAGAAAATACAGTGCACGAACAAATGATTTCTTAGGCCTATTGTGATTTTAGGCAATAAAATTATTTCCCCATCAAATATATCAAAGAGCCGAGATCGAAAGGCATCGAGGTATAATTTTACTTTTGAAACGAGTATTATGTTATGAATAGAATAATGATATTTTTAAAACAAAGCGCTTCAAATTTTAGCTAACAAAAAATATTGCTGTTGCCCTAGTTGGATCCTACTTGGAGGGAAACGAAGAAGAAGAAAATAGTAGAGTCATCTTGTGCCCTTAGTTGTAGCCACGGCGATGTGACTTCCTTTTGTCCAGACGTAAAGGGACGCCAAAGGGTACTTTCTCTGACGCATTTTATTTTTACTTTGACCCAGATTTCGAATTGCACATTATCATTTTCAGGAACTTCTAGGAAGGTTTTTTTCTGCAGTACGGGGGAAGGGGGATACGGGACGTCAAAAGTTAGGGTAGAGTTAAGGTTAAGGATATGGAAGGAGTTAAGGGTAAGCTTAAGGGGACCTATGTCCAACAATGACACGTCGGGTATTTATATTAATTTAAAGCTACACTTGTTCTCCATCGGCTCTATCAAACAATGTCATGTATAGAAAGGTGTCGCATGTAAAAGAAATAGATGGAATTAAATTTAGAAATGCCGCCGAGAGGTTATTTATGAACGCATAGCAGAATTATTTTGCATTTTTTCTCAGGTAATGTTAATGAGCGACTGCCAAGTTATATATTGAGTCTCAAACAAAACATTTCAAAGCCAAATAATTAAGAAAGGGCTTAGAGAAAGGTGACTAGAAAAACCATGGGACGACGTATCGTCAGTAACGTTGGAAAATGCACCAAAATGTTGGCTTACACAGACACATCCTTCAGTAGCGAAGGTATTCATCATGAAAGTAGGTATGCGATACATGATAGGCGCCGAAGAGTTTCACGTCATCTTATTTCCACTGTTTATTGGTAAGATCTACTGTTTCCTGCTGAAAAGAAGAGTGTATTACCAACCATAACAAATAACTTTAATAAGATGAATTATTTACACGCAATTACAATCAAATTCCATTCGATCTTTAGGATGTAGATCGCGGACGCTTTCCTCTAAATGTTTTCATCAAAGAGTATCATCTCTAGTTTGTTAATTCTTTAGTTTCACCTACACCAGTGCTTACAGTTCTCTCTTCACAGATTACATACCCTTAAGTGCGAGTTACACAAAATAATAATTAGATTAAATAAAAACGAAAATGTTGTTACTATTATGAATCTCCACCACAGTTATGTCTTTCGAACTTTTTGCTACCAATTAATGAAGGGCTCTAGCTTGGAAATCACTGCGATTACGATGCCAAAATATTATGAAAAGAGGAAAAACTGCCCGTATGTCAACTTTTCCACATGTACGTAATTAGGAATTCCAAAATACAAAAATCGTGAAATAATGGCTTGGGATACCTGTCATGAAGTAAGAGAGAGCGAAAAATTGAATAAGTTTGAAATAGGTGTGATTTCCTATTTTAAGCCCCTTTAGATACAGTAGTCGAGAAGTATGATGGAAGTGAAAAACTTTAAATATAAGTTTAGCAGTACATTTATAGGTCGCGGATTTCAGAAATGCCGACGGCGAACCCCGAAAAGATTCTGTGAAGAGAAACTTCACTCTCCGAGACTTCAACAGTATTACAGAAACGGCTAGTCTTAAAATCTCTAGAATCTAATAAACGAGGATCAAAATTCTAAGAAACTCGGAGGAGCTTGTTAGTAATATAAATAAAATAGGTACACGACAAGTGACAAGTCGTTGCAGTAGTATCGGTTGTTATTGGTGCGTTGGCGGCTATGATAATTTGCACGGTGCTCAACCAATTTCTGTCATTTGCCGATTTGCGCATGGTGAGTGGTGACAGCTTGAAAAAAGATTATATCTATCTCTCCCACTAAAAAAGATAGCATTGATTTGAATGGGAAAATAGGAATCTGCAAACGGAAAAATTATCTCCTATAAGAATTTACAGGGGAAATTGTTCCGTTAAAGTTGCCTTAAAAATCACAGCGGATCACTCATTTAGTGGTCATTTTATCAGGCACTCGGTGATTGATCATTTCATAAAGTAATCAATCACATGGTTGTTGACGACAATATTCAATTGGGCTCGAAGAGATAGTACCGTGCTATTCCATAAAATCTGGTACAATATCGGCTGTGCGATAATTGCGTTTGCCGAAAGCTGAACAAAGTTGGCTTCTCCCTTTACGCCGAAGAGCGGAAAAAAATATCCATCCCAACTGTGTTGATTCCGAGAGATACAATCAAAGCCAATTAATGAGGAACTGAAGAGATAATTATCACCGAAACTCGTCACAAATATGCCTCGAGAGCATCAATTTATGACTCATAGTTTGACGATAACATCAAAGCTTCCAACCCTTGTCTTCCAACATGAGGGCGGTCTTCATGGTGATGCGTGCCTTGGGGATCAAGGACTATGGCGAGTGACGCCCTACACATTGGTACTACCACATACGAATCCAATATTCTGGCTAGATAAATGCAAATATTTTATTCCTTCCTACTCTAGAGCACGTTCGAATACCAAGTATTTTTCTGTTCCACCTTGCCAGCTTTTGCTTTGTAACAAGGGATTCATGAGATATTTCATGAAGAGAAAGTTTGTTTTCATCAAATCACCAAAATTGTTGAGGGGAAAAGCGATAATTAAACTGAAAGTTTGTGGTTTTAATTCATATTCAGGAATATAATGCACAATTTATTCTCGCTGTTTGGCCTGAAATTTCAGGGCATTACTTATAATATTTTATACCTAAATCTTCCAAAAGCAAACTTTAAGGTCTTATTAATTGTTTCATGAATATCCATTGTAATTACGAAGGAATTAATAAACATTTATTATTTGTTTATAACTATGCTGTCCGCGGTGGCAGCGAAGTTACACTCTTGTCAGCTAACCCTGAGTTTAGGGGTTTTAATCTCGCCTAGGCAGGCTTTTCATCACCTACGACCTATTGATGCATATGTTTGTCGAACACACTGAATTGCACATAATTAACGAAAAGCTCTCCAACTCCACCTACCATGCCATTCATCCAGAAGGACGGTTTGATCGATGAGGGAGGTGCACACGAAGCACGGCGTGTGATAATCATAGTGAAAATTGGTGGGAGGGGTTATTTTCCATTTTCCACCTGTGGTTTCTCAGACATGTTCGGCACTCGAAAAATCACACAGCTCGTTGCTAGCTGGATGCGTCGAAAGGCCTTAAATGAACTTGTGACCTCCGGTAAGTAGCCCTATGCACACAATCATGCGAAATACCTCTATGATTAACAGTGGCATATGTGACCAGCGAGCTAAATTCATATTTATATGTCGTAAAAAATGGGAAAAAATTCAAACTAATAGAAACCAAATCATACTGATTATGTGTAGGTGATTTCGTCCAGAAACTAATACCAGAAATACTATTTTCCAATTCACCAAATTCTAACGCTACGTCCACCAAATTTGAACCAGGAACCTTCGAAAAGTAGGCCCACGCTTTATCCACTCGTTATGGGCAACAATTGAATGAAAAATATCATGTCTGAGGTCTCAGCGAATATTTTCAACTTAGGACAGTTTCCAGCGAATGCAATATACTTTTAAACGAATACATGAAACGGATTTCTAATAGATTTCGGCTCATGCAATCGCGAGTGAATATCCGGTGCTATAAAGTTTCGATTTGATTCACCGCCGGACTTAATCCACACGCGGACGAGAGAACTACGAACGAAATAAATCCATCGGGATCGGTATTAGAGCTGAAAGGTTCGGTCTTTCAAGGCATTGGTGTGGAAAGGACGATTGAGGAGGGAGAAAGGGGGAGGAAAGATGTCTTCTGGAGAGGAGAGGTTAGACGTGCTTCGCGAAGAGAGAGAGAGAGAGAAGGAACACGGAGCAGAATGGAAAAGGTTGTTTTTTTTTGGGGTGAGGATCCGGGGTCGTCTTATATTTCCTCCGCCCTGTCCTCATCCCCCATCACCGGTCGAAGTCAAAGGAGAATGAAGATAAAACGAGGAGGCTCAAAGCACGGGATAGGGTTTCCCGATAGGTGAGGATGCCCCGGGCAAGGTGGGTGAGGGCAGCTAGGTCCAAGGAAAAATTACTACGGAAGAGAACAGAGCGGGGGGAGAGGAGGTGGTGGGGAAGGCGGACTCTAAGGGGGGAGGGGAGAAGGCTATATAGGACTCCGGGACGAGGAAGGCGGAGTGATGCCAGGATTTCGGTTGCCATTATGTGGAACGTGCCTGGATCATCGGGAGCACGGCGACAGATGGCGTTGCGAGGAGGAAAAAAAAGTATATATAAGGTGCGGCGAGTTCGGAGGGAACCGATGGAAGGGATTGTGGAGAAATGGCAGGGGGTGCTCTGCGGATCGGAGGAAGGGACCGTGGAGGGGACGGAACGAGGTGAAATGTGGTGGTTTTAGGAGTGGGGTGGGTGGGCGTGTGCGGCCCCGGCTTTGGTTTTGATTGGAGCAGAGTGGGGGGAGAGGAGTGGTATCTGGGTGAAAGCGGAGAGGGTTGTGGGAGGTAGGGCAGGGCTCGATGTCCCCGGCTCTTTATGAGACCGCGGTGACACGGTCTGCATCGGGGATGGCGTGGCAAGGGTTACCTCAATTTCTGGAGTGGGGTGGGTGCGGGGGAAGAAGATGGGGCGGGAAATGAGACTGGCCGCCTCTTTTGCGGATTGGGGCCAAGGCTGCTAAATTTGACGTTGATTCCTTCCCTCCTTCCATCCTCCAGAGAAGGAAAGGAAGACACCGAAATTGCTCCCGCTGAAAGGAGGGGAATGGATTTCGGGAACCAATTCCTTGCTCCGGCGATGCTCGTGGGCTGGGAATAACCACCTAACGTGGCGTTTCCATGACTAAAACTATTTAAAATTCCAAAGGATAACGACGCATACTCATGAGTATGAACGCGAGAAACCAAAACTGTCACCTTTGACGTTAGAAATGGCCAAATTTAACATAAAGATTTATTAGGAATTCATCAATGTTGGCACCTTAGATTTCTTTTCCGTTCGTCCTGAAATGGACATTTAAATGCTCATTCCTCAGCTGGTGTCTAAAATTAAGTGTGGAGATATTAAAAAGTGACTATGACCTACGAATGTGGATGCCTATTACATAACACCTAAAATTTAGTAGGAACATTATTTTTTGTACACATAAGAAAAACGAGTCCGATTTGACAAAAGTATATTATTTACATGCCTTCATAAAAAGTCTTTATTTGTGCCTAATTAACATGGAATTATTAGAGCAATTTATTTCTCAAAACTAGATGTCTTCGACTACGTCATGACTAATTTACTTCTAGAAATATTCAAGGCAATCAGTTGTAATAAGTGTTAGATACAATATTTGATATTCCGAAATCACAGCCTGAGAATTCCCCAACGGTACTTTTTTTTTAGTTTATATTAAGACTTGAATAGCTTATTTGGTTGTTTCAGGAGTGACTTTATGAAATATATTCAAGTTAGAATGAGAAACTATTTTGTGATTCCACATTATTTTATTTAGATACGACCCGGGTTTCGACGAACTTCAGGTCAACGTTACCTTCAGGACCAGAAGTTGATGTTAACCTGAAGATCGTCGAAATCCGGGTCGTCACTAAATAAAATAATGTGGAGTCACAAAGTTATAGTTTTTCATTCTAATACTGTTAAAAGAAGATAATTTATGTTTCATAAGGACAGGTATAAACCAGGCAATATTGAAGTATGTGACTTTAGCCAAAATACTTTTTAATACTAAAAAAATGAGCGGACAGAAATTAAAAATATTTCACTTATTTTAAATTAGAATATGCGGAAAGTTGAAAACATTTTGCCATGCATCGGAAAAGAATCCTTAATGAAGTGCATCAGGAAAGAATGCTGGGGTTGATGAATGCCAGCTCTCATTACGCGTTATTAACGCTACATTAATTGCTGCAAAAAAATCGCCTTAATTGCGCACTGAAAAAGAATCCTTTTACCGTAAATTTTAATCTTCTGGCCCAAAACTGATTACGCTATCAGCAATCGCCGATGCTTCGCATTCAAATTGAGCCATTATCCCGCTCTTGCAGTCTAACGAACTCGGGTGCTCGAACGTCTGGCTCGAGCTAATCACCGACCATTAAAGGGAGTTCTTTCGAAGAAAATTCCGACTGAATCGGAGGTATACTCATTTTTCGAAATTCGGTTCGTCAACTTTTTTTAACATTCTAACCCTGAATTCTAATCCCAGGGTCTCTACCAGTAACCAGGATTAGGTGACCGTTTGAGATGCCTTTCCGGAGATAGATACATTTTTTTAAATTGACAATCATGATTTGTTGTTATGCCAGTTCAATTAGCAACACCTCTGGCCTATTAATTTATAATCATGTGACAAATGGTCGATTTCGATAACTTCATCGAATTAAGAAGAACTAATTGAAACTTTTGCTATTATCCCCTAAACCTTAAAATGTATCCGATCTTAAAGGAATGACAACAATAGAATAGGAACTACTTGCTGTTCACCAAATCGTAAACAATGAACTAAAAAAATTCATTGATTGTTTGGGGAGTGATTTAGTGGGTAGCTACACTTGGAAAGGAATCCATCGGTTTCTTGACGTTCCTCTAAACAACGACTGCATTTGAGAGGGAAGGTGACACTTTGGGTCAACCACCGCACATTCCGTGAAAAATAATGGGATGCAAAGATGATTGAAGACACAAAGAGGAATGATAGTTGAGGGGCCTTTTTCAGTAAGGACTCGACACGGTCGAACCCTGGAAATTCCGTGGATGTGATGTCACAGCCGCCGACAACTCAACCTTTTGAATGGCCTTCTTTGAAATTTTCGAGACTATGACGTCAAAGGTTCATCACTGTCACAGCTTTGTAATTCCGAGACCATAACGAATGGAGCATAAGGAAGTTACTTCATGAAGGCAAGAAGACCTAAAACTTCAATACAAAGAGCACGGAAGGGGGAGATGCGGTTATATCAACTGTTGTCAAAAATCAAATAAGTATTTCGGGAAACAGGAGTTTAATAACGTTATAGAATTTTGGGAGCATAAATAATGTGCCTCTCATTGCCTTTAGAATACTCAAAATAGCAAAAAATTCAATAACGTCACCTTGAACTAACGAATATATAATATTATCATGAGTTTGAGTGTAATTTAAATTACGCGGCTCTATTTAAATGTCACAATAAAAGAGACAAAGTAAGGCCTGAATAGCAGAAGGAAACGAATAACATTTTTAGATGCTATGAATAGAGATACAAAGTACGCCTAGGTAAAAAGGGAATTAAAGTAGGACCATAGGGATTTAGTGACATTGTGAGGAGTATGATAGTGTTTACGGTCCATTCGCAGTCTATTCTTCATTGATAAGTACCAATAAGGGTGGTATTCTTCAAATTGTTAAAAAAGTGCAAATCGTTGAGGTACAATCACCAACAAAGTGCAAATCGGTGAGGTGTATGTAAATGTTAGCGGATATATTGCTATCCCTCCAAATCTTACGAATTCAATGGAAAAGTGAATGAATTGCTGAATAACAGAAATAGCATTGCAAACAAAATCGTTAGCATTGCGAGAAAAGCAGACTTTCAAAAACCTTTGAAACTCACCAAATCTCAGAATCCCAATATATCGTCCTAATATGCGTCAACGACTTGTAATATTGCATCATTTCGTAGAAGCATTGATTTTTTTGACAATGGAACGATATTTTAAGGAGACATTGCGATTCAATCAGTTGATTAAAGTGTCTCTTGAAAAATGGAAACTTCTTAGAGAAGGATGCAGAACTCCCCGAGCACTTTCATATGAATATCGCAATCAAATTTGAAAAATGAGGGGAGGTACTAAATTTGCCAAGTTTAAGAAAGATTATTAAGATGATCCCTTTCACGGGTGATACTAAACGTTTATTGCCTGAAAAAACTCATCCTTCGGTTCAAGTACTAATCACAAGGATATAAAATGATAATCAATGATAAAAAAAGGACGAAGCTAATTACTTTTACTGCTGAATAGAGTGTGAATTAAGTCAGGTGAGCTCTTATCTATGAACACCACGCGAAACATATCTCACACTGAAAAGGTTTAATGATTAACAGTTAAAACTGCACTCAAGATTCAACAACAATGAACGCAACACTATGAGATATCTCTCGAGTATAGAAAATCACTCAATAGATAAGAGGTTTGAGTTTGCCAGAAAAAAATCAGACCGTATGAGACTATATTTTATGAGAATGAAGTAATTACAAAGAAAGGTCGAGGAAGATATTTGTAGAAGTTTTATATTAATAAGGAAATATATGGATGAAGAAAATCTTGAGATGCAATGGTCTTGCACAAAAAATAACAGAGAAAAGAGTAAAATACAAACAAGCGAAAGGTACCCAGAGCCATGATGAGGGATTACTGAAGAAAGAACTTTCAGGGAGGAAAAAAACTGCCATGTACCATGAACTCACGTCTAAGGGAGCATTGGTTGAAAAACGTTGCAATATGGAAGAGGGGAAGTTAGAAAGGTTTTTAAAAGATAACCGCTTCGAAACTTGGAGGCCATAAAATGAAAACAAGAAACGGCAATCTCCTTAATGTTACTTAGAAAAGCCACGCAAAATATTTATCTGGTGAGCAGAATTCATCCCATTTCTGCGATGACTTATGGCTTAAATAATACGAAACAACTGAACGTGAATATCGATGCAACCTCAGGTTTGATACGTAATACATAGACATGGTGGCTTTACTGTGTTCAATATTATCAGGGAGGCATACAAAGTCGAAGTGTGCTACCTTTCAAGACCTTGAACTATGCATGGTTTCCTTTTTGCGACGCAAAAAATATACTATAGAAAATTCACCTTCCAAATTACCGGGCTGACAAAAGGACGAATGCGAAACGTTAAAGACAGAAATAATGAAATTACTATCACTCGTTTCAACGAATTTAGCGCAATATGGCCACGAAAGTGTAAATATTACAGATATAATTAATAAGTTCAAACAGCTTTATTTGCGACAATCGTGTCAAACTGTTCAAAACGTATAGCAAATTATCTCCAAAAGAGGTTTGTTTCAATGAATTTAAGACTAAAGAAATAATTTTCATTGAAGTCACAGCATGTCCTAGCTGTGGAAAACTACACGAAAAATCAATATACTGCCTAGAACGGAGAAAGAAAAGCCATTGAAATTTTTCCATAAAAAATCTTCAATATTTCGGTATTTATTCATTTTTAACAATTTTAATTGCTTATAATTCTCGATAAAAACCTATGAAAAACTGTTCATAACAGGCCAATCTTGTGTGAGTTACGTGACTTCCGTTATTTTAATGGTCAAAGTAAAATCCACAACACGAGGTATTGTAACCATGCACCCGGGGAAGTACTTTGCCGTTTCATTTAGTAATCAAAGAGCGTGAGGGAATGCAAAATGATTGCTGGGGGAATTTCTTAAAATGTATGGGAAAACAAATATTTAGAGATTCGGACAAGAAAAATCAACAAAAAATTAGCTATTTCAGTATACTTTTTATGCCGAATTTCATTCCTTTAAATTACCTTTTGTCAATTTTATACCTCAGGCATTAAGATGATGAACAAAACGTTTAGCGATTATAAATTTTTTTCCAACAAAAACGCTTGCTTCTCTGTGTCTTCAGCTTATTGTACCAAAGATAATTAAATGAAGCTTTCTGCTCCTTAAGAGACACTCAACTTGACGTTTTCCTTGGTTACTCACAGCGGTGAAGTTAAAAAAAATCAAGCGACTCGGAATACGAGAAATCTTATCGCGGGCACATGATGATAACCTCAGCCCTCTAACTGCTCTCTTCACCATTAAAGTTGGAAAGATAGGAAAACCTCTCGGCATCCCTAGATGAACAGCGTTGTAATAGTACGTCTTGGAGGAATTTCCACCGATTAGGGCAGGAAGCGTCTCTCGCCACTCGAACAATATTGAAAATGTAATGCGGAGATCGCATTAGTTCCGGCGGAGGAGGAAAAAAGCACAGTGCTCCACCCTCACTCCTTTCGAACTAAGCGCACATTTTAATCTCGAAATAGCTTGCCACGCTTGCTGGCTTTGCACTCACACGCACACTTATACACTCGAATACGACTCATATACCCTCCCTTTCCGAAAAAAAACCATCATTCCACCCCCAGAACGTAGGAGAAAAACACTCAAAGAACGAGCATTCGCTAAAAGTGGATGAAAAGTAAAAATAAAAGAATAAAGTGAGGAGAAGAGAGGCAGGGCAAGCTGTGCACCGCATTTCGTACTTCTATTGTCTGGAGAATGATTCCCCGGAGGTCAAGAGCGGTGGAGGTAGGGAGAGAGAGAAAGGGTGCATAGCGTGGGAGGGAAAACTCCGGGGAAGAAGGAACTGGGGAGGGGTGGGGGTTGTTTCGTTACTCCGGGGAGGCGGGTGGGTGCGAGTTTTTAGGGACAGGAAAGTGGTGGAGAGAAGCCGGAACGGGTGAATTGAGCGAACACGAAAAAAATGGACAATTCGAGCCGGGTGGAGGAGTACACGAAAGTGGTGGGAAGTGGAGGGCGGTGTGGATGAGATGAAGGAAGAAAATGGAAGAGGGGAGGGAGAAAGAGGGTGATAAAGGTGTATGGTGGAGGCTGTGAATTTTCAATGGGGATGGGGAAATGGAATAGAGAGACGTGAAATAGTAGTGTGGAGGGTAGATATGGAGGGGAAGATCCGTGGAAGGTTGGGGGGGGGGGTTGTTGGGTCGTGTGTGGTGTGGGGGTGCATTGGAGCGAGTTGAGAGAAAGTCGTTGGATTGAAACGCCACATACCGTGGTGCTAGCATGTTCCCTCTCCTCACACCAATCCCACTTTATAGTCCCCCTGTCTCCCATTAAGCACAAACTCTCCCCTCCCCCCACATCAACGCCCCCTATACCACCTACTCCACAGACACGGCCCCACATAACCCCATGTGGAACGCCTCGCCAGAACCACTACCCATTTCCTCCGCCCGCGCACGGGCACGTAGTATATGCACGCGAGTTGCAAACCCCTTCCCCCGCCCATTTCGCCCCCCCTCCCCCGCTAACAACACCACCCCGGTTAGCGAGGACGGCGTCAGACTCATCAGGCCGTACTTGGTGGTACATACACACACGTACAATGCGATTGCTCGGCTGAGAATTCCATGACCGGATGGCTCTCCTTTATTAAATAATTCCCAGTCGTAGACAGAGATTGTCTTTCCGTTCGTTGCGTGAGCGTGACGACGAACTACTTGAACTAGTAAGCGGAGACGTTAACTTGTTCATATTGCAGCTCATGGTGACGAATATTGATGAATATGGAAATACAATAATTTTAAATCCCCTTTTATGCACTGATACCGCACAATTGTTTCTTATGCTAAAGCAAGATAACTCAATTGCTTCCACGCCATATGGGATAATTTTGGATGATAAAAGTGATATGGTATGATAAGATAAATTTTTATGTACTTATCCAAAGAATGTATTACCACCAGGACAGAATGAACATGCTACCGTCATTTTCAGGGTTACTTCCACTGAGAGCAGTGGGTATACGCGAAAACATGGTCAGGCCGTGATTAATTCTTATGGAAGAGAACAAAGTTTTTGAGTCAGAGCTTTGACAAGAGCGAGACATGAACGTGACATGAGTAGAGGTACATTTGCCTTTTAAGTTTTAGATGCTTTTCAGATTAATCAGCTGAAACAAACTCACCTTCAATTTTTGTAATTACTCAAGATAGGTTTGGGGAAGAATTTTTATTCAAGTTAACCTTCACGTTGCATAGGGTGTTATAAATAACGCACTAAAAATACTGTGCGTTTTTAGAGAAGAGACAGTGAATTATTCTTAGCTCGTGTTGTGAGAAATGATATAGCAGCCTATGAATCATAAAACAATCATTTAAAGGCCATGAGAGTTTACATGCAGAACTTCTTGATATGAATCACCAGATGTATTATTCCGATTGAATTTTCAATAGAAGCCATATGTTTCGATTGAGATAGGAGCATCAACCGAAGATAGACAGGAATACTTTTCCAATCAATTCAGTGATATTTTGCAAGCATCACTCTATTTTTATAACATCAGGAATCACTTCTAAGGTACCTATATAACACTCAATTTACACACTCCTAACTTCCACTCTTATAACTGAGAAGAGGAAAAGCAATCAAAGTTGAAGACAAGATAGGAAATGGCAAGCTAGCTGATTGTTTAAATGAAAAAAATCATCCTTCATAAAATATATCATTCAAATATGCTGAAAATACATACATATATATACAAATTTTGTACAAAAACGTACATTTACCTTTCACATCTGCCGATTTAAATGAGAATTATGCTCACAAAAACTTGTGGTCGAAGCATAAATTTATGATCTCTTGAAATAAATGTCCTTTAGTAATGATCGGTGTGCTGAACCTTGTTAATACCTTGTTGCTGTGACCTTGGAGTGTACTCATTCACTTCTACTAGCGTAAGCATCTTCAATTGAAATACACCCCGCACTGCCTATTCTCCCTCAACAAAAAATTGAGATTTCCTGAGAAGGAGCACTGATCTGATTTACGGCAAGTTCACTGAAGTCACCCGAGGCACGGATTCTCGCGTATTCCCGTGCCGAGATGTGTTACGCCCGTGTACGCTGGAGACAAATCGACTCGATCACGCTGCCGTGCACGTGGAGCTCGGGTGATATTGGACGCAGGTTTAAGGCGGCGCGGAATATTTACGCAAGAGGAAATATTCTACACGTACAGATTGCGAACATGGTAGGGAATGTCAGACGACGCGGTGAAGATTAATTACAGCCCGGATTACAGAAAAAAGGAAAGTGAAATTTATGTCAGTTTTGGATGATCATGTAATTTAGATTCACTGATTTCATTTGGTGGACTCAATGTCCCAACTTAGCATAGAATACGTGAAAAGGATTTGAATGAGATTGAAATCAGCGTAGAAGAGGGGTTCCTTATTCTATGGCTTAACCCGTGATGGCCTACTTCCTTATAATGTATCCCGAATAGTTGTGCACGGCATATATCTCAAATATACTTCCAATAATTGCGCATAATTTAACTTTTATCGTATACTCCTATATCAACAAGCTAGTAGGTACTTATGAGGGTGCACACACTGCAGGTTTAATATGCCTCGCGAAAGTCAGGTACTTCGTATTTTCCAGCAGTCAGTTGTCGCAGATTCGTGAAATAAACGAAAGCGTAATATAAGCGTGAAATTTGAATTCATTGGCTTCCACGGTCAAAATAACCGTATGCTAAACGAAAAACACCAAATTGGTTTGGATTAAATTTGAAATAAGTGTCGAGAGTCCTCTAGCGTCATAATCAGTTGTTTCGCGCATTCCTTCTGTCAGTGTAAGAACAATTGGAAGAAGGAAGTTACTTGATTCAAATCACGATTGCACCCGGTTTATGGCAACTAGAGTTATTTGGTGTTCCTCAAGAAAGTTTCTCCTGAACATACGTTAGGGAGTTAAGTTAGTTTTGGCGTTCAAATCCAGGTTAATTTTACGTTCATTTTAGACATAAGCTAGGCGGGGAGGGGAGTTAAGGATGGGAAACGATTGAGGGGAAATAATATGAAGGCTGGGAGGAGGTGGCGATCGTTAGAAGACAAATAGGAAGCTTGGGAAGAGACGAAATAAAAGGGGAAGTGAAGGGAAGTGCCGGGCATAAGTGTCCGGGCGTGGGTGAGTGAGTGGCAGGGGATGGCAGGAGAAGAGATGGAGGCGTAGGGGAAGGGCGGATAGAGGCGTAGGGCAGGGGTGCGTGCTCTCGCGTAAGGGCGTGAAAAGAGGAAGTGCATGGCTGCCTGCGGGATCGAGTCTGTGGTAGTGCGAGCGGAATGGGGTGGGAGGAGGTGCAGGGCCTGTTAAGAGCTGGCGGGAAGGAGGGGGGATAGAGACCGTAAAAAAGCACAACTGGTTGATGTGGCAATGAGGTGGGGGAAAAAGGGCTTTTCCCCAGCGCTTGTTCTTCGCCGTGGTGATGTTAGGAACGGAGCGGCCAAAGTGTGGAGTGGGCACTTTTATGGGCGGAGGGGGGCCTGAAGAAATGAAGGGTGGGTGTGAGGGTTTGCAAAGCCAATGCCTCGTTTTCACTACCGTCGTGCGTACCAGCGTAAGCAACCAACATGCATTCCCACTACTTTCGAGTTATAGTCAGACCTCTGCGCTGCCCTCTAGGAGGAATTGCAACGGACAAGTGAAAATTAAGCACTTAATTTCAAGCTTTATAGGAATTTCTACTTCCGAGAGACCTTTTTCAATATCAGCAGCGGTCACAAAAGCGTAAGGCTATCCTCTCTGTTTATTAAGCAGAATAACAGTTCACCCTTCTCCATTTTTTTGCCTTTTTTATTCCCCCACGACGCTAGCGCTTGCCACTGTAAGCTTGCAGCGTTAGGAACTACGAGTTACAATCGTATGAATGGGCATTACGGCAGCGATTTCGGTTCACACACATCCGCAGGTCGGTACATTGGCAGTGGAAACGGGGCATAAGGGTTGATGGCTTCGGCAACTTATGAACCTCTTCGTCAATGCAAAACCCTAAGGTAGAACCCATGGATGTATTGCACTGACAAAGGCTTACTCCTTCGTAGAAACGCTCAATAACTGGAGATATAACTTACGTTAGTACGTTCCACAGCGTTTTATTCAGAAAGTAACTGGAATAAATCTCAACAAATAATTAGCTTTTTTAAGGTACAAACAAGCCCGTAAGTTAAACATATGTTTCTTATGGCAAGATGGAGGAGGATTTGACAGAGTAAGGGGGAGAGAAGGGAAAAATGCAAGTGAAGGACCATCTGGAGGCATCAATCCAAATATTGCTTTGCTGAAGGTCTCCACTCCCACTCTCTTCCTCGGTAATTTTTCCCATCTATTGCTATTACAGTAAAACCTGTATAAGGTGGAATCGCATAGCACCATGACCGCATCGCATAGCACCGGCTTAAGCAGATTTTCCTTCTTTTGCAGGTTAAAACAATGGACATGGATTTATTTTGCAAAAAAATAGAATGTTGTTAGAGTATGGTCATTTTCGTTGGCCTCAAGGGAAGTATAAGCAACACAGTCACAGCTTTTGATACGAAAAATAAATAAAAATAATGGATAGAAGGACTAAATTTACTGTAGCTCAATCATTTACCTTTAAAAACCCACTGTCCATAGATTCGAAATGGAGCTTAACAGCTAAACAAATACACTTTTAGATTATATAATACAATAATTACCAAAAGAAAAACATCTCTAAAATTTATTTGAAGAAACTGCCCAATTTCCATTTTTTTTCTTCTGGGATTTCTTATGCAGTAGAGAGAGAACCTTAACTCTACAACTTTTTTCATAAAATCACTTTACCCTTCATTTTGGCAAACGGCCATAAAGAGTTAATATGACCTAAAGCCTGTAATTATGTGTTTCCCATTCCTCACATTCTTCTCCATTCTGGTCATCCTCTGAATTTCTCACATTGCGATTAGTTTGAGATTCTATCGCAGCTTGTAAGTCAATTTAACCAATCTCTGTGAAAATATTTTCATCCGTATTCACAAAACTTTCTGCGTTCACAACAATAATTTCCCCTTCATACATCTCTTAAATCAAAGTTTTGATTTCACTGTAATAATTATTATTTTCCTAAGTCACTGACATCATCAAACATGATGCCACAGTTTTGGAAAAACTTTTTTATGCATTCGTCTTTCACACACTACATTGAGCGGATTAAAAATGTAATTACATCTAACACACCCATTTTTACTGCCAAGTCAGACACTATCTTGCGTTCATCCATACTTGCAATTAGATGCTTGACCATCAGTTTCCTGTAATTCAGCATAACATTCTCTACGATTCCACTGTCTAGAGGCTATAGAAATGATGTCGTGAAAGAAGGCAGGAAGACTAGCTGAATATTTGAGAGTCAAATAATTGGGTGGTAAGTTGCATTAACTCGTTTAGTATGGTATAGCAGTAGGTGACCTGAAGATGATGTATCAACATTGAAACCCGGGTCGGGAGTAAAATTTATTCATGTGGAAAAATGTACTCCTTCATTATGTACAAATTCCATTCAATTTCGCGGAGAAACTTCGGATTTTATATGTTTTCATAACTTGCCCTTGATACGGTGGAACAGAAAAATATCTCAACTGCTACGTAGTCATCATCGGTGATATTGATACACCAATGCATAACGATTGAACAAAGCATCAGGCTGCATAAGTTGATTACAGTCACTGATCCTTGGCTGTCGAAGAGTTCCATGGAGGAACGAGCGAAAAATGGACAGCGGCGGCTGCGAGAAGGCACGGCGGCGCCCATGTGTACCCCAGAGCTTTGCGTGTGCTCTGAGTTGCGGAGGAGGGAACAACCAAATCTGTAGGGTGTGGCGGAACAATGTGCGTGTGGGAAAGCAGACAAGAGGGTAAGGATGCGCTCGGGAGAATGCAAGAGGAGTTGGCTATGGGTGTGGTGAGGTTTTTTTGGGGGGGGGCTTGGCGGTGAGAGTGGGGAGCGGTGGTGAGAAGGAGAGGGTGCGGTAGGTGGATAAGGGGAAGGGGGAAGAGACCACGGGGGTGAGTAGAGCCGAGAGAGAAGGATACCCTAGGGAACACTTTGAGGGTCTCGGACGATGAATATACGGCGCCGGGCGAAGATGGGCGCGGGAAGGTCGGGAGAGGGATACTAAGAAAGTGTTGGGGTTGGCGGAGCAAAAGGAGGACTGAACGCTTTCGTTAATTCCGTCCGGGAGGACGATTCATCAGCGAACGTGATTTGTTAAACGACGGGGAAAGGTGGAGAGAGGACGAGGGGAGGAGGAAGGGGAAGGAAGGAAGGAAGGAAGGGGAGAGTATAACGAGACGGACTTCCGGGGAGAATGAGGAGCTGGCGGAACAAGTGTGCCGCCATTATGGAGTAGCAAGGCATTCCGGGCGAAAGGTCTTGGGGAACGGCAATGCGGCGATAAAAGTGCATCGGGTTGCTCGTTAGAATGAGATTGAATCTAGCTGGTTTGCTGAGGGCACTGGGGTACGCGCGAAGAAGTTCTAATTCTAAGAAGAAGCACTTACGGAATAGGTTCTTACGATACGGAGTGAATAATGTAATATTTCTATGAAAAATGTCAATTGAATTCCCTTCCTTGCTTATTACCACTTATTTACAGCTAATTAAACAAAATAAATTATATTGATCGAACATATAGGTAGTTTAAACTTAGAATATGCAATGAGCATCCGTATGTCTATAATCTATACCTATGTTTGTAAGGACAATTCACTTCAAGAGTTTTCAATTTTATATAGATTCCATTGCCTAAAAATTGTTTCGAAGGGTTTAACCATTCAAAATTTTTAAATAAATGCATTTCAGCTGTAATAAAATAAAATATTTACTGTAAAGCTGAATATGTTGATACCTCAATATTTGAGGTTACTGGGAATCTGAGTTAGATATATTTCCAAACAAAAATTTAGGTAATGACAGACTGGTTTCCGGAACTATATCGCCATCACCACGAGCAATCCTACGTAGCAATCGTTCTTTCTAATTATATTTCTGCTTTCTGTTCCTTCGCTATGTTAATTCTACATGAATATTTTCATTTACTAAATAAATACTTTTTAAGTGAAAAAAAAGCGTTGAAGCACAGCTGCTTTCATTTATAATCAAAGCACAGAGGCCGTTTTTGTTTCCTTCAAAGGGAGGTGGAATTCATGAATCATGGACAATATAAAAAAAGACGAATTCAATGCATACCTAATTGAAAATTTCCAGGAAATAGATATAGTGGCTTAGCCTTTAGAAGTTGCAATGAGAATTCAAGAACAGCAAAAGAGATTATTATTTTTGACGATGGTTCCGATTTCCCTTATTTGTCATTAACAAAAGAGCTAGGTTATTGAAATATACCACTAAAATGCCTCTAGAGGTACGCCTATTGACAAGCAACCCGTTAACATTGTCATAAAAGTTTATTCCAAAGCTATTCTTGTTAACAGATTTGAGCACGTGGGCTAGCTTTTGACGATAGCTTTTGGGGACTCAATCCTATAAAAAGTGCCTCTTATGGTGCCTTAAACATAGCACATGGTTATTCATGAAACATAATGCTTTCGCGTAGATGAATGAAGATGAAGCATATTTATTTTGAGACTACAACTTTGAGAGATATAGAGAATGAAGAAAGAACGCAACGACAAACAAGTTAAATGATAACAATAAGCTAGGTGTAGATTTGATCAGGGAGAGGGGAGTGAAGTTAAATCGTTTTGGAGAGCAGGTTTCGGGGGTTAAGGTGTATACCTACAAGGGAAGTAGGGAAAGGTTTGGTGTCGAACGTTGGGGACGAGGCAAGAATATAATGGGAATTCGACTCCATTGCGAAGCGAAGAAACTTAATGGAATGGTGCCCCTCGCGAGACTGCGGGCGAGAAGATGATACAGACACACGTGCGACGACGATCGAGCGGTTCATGGGGAGTTGGCATCGTGGCTTGCGCGGAGTGTGCGTGACAAAAGGCCAGTGTGCATTTTTTCGCAAGTGTTAAAAGGGATGAGAAACTTTCGGTCGCATTGACGAGGCCTCCACGGCTAAGCACGTCAACGCTTCCGCCGCTTAGGAAGTTATTTTCTCCAATCGCAGTTAACGAGCCGTGAGTCATGATGTCAGAAGTTTATTCAGCATTCAATCCCGAGGAATGCCAATTAGCACAGTTGAAAAGCATAATCCTAGCTTCAAATTTGTATCCAGGGAGCAAAACACAATCTAGTTTATTAATCGACAATTCCAGTTTTGCCTCGATTAGGTAGAACGATGAAGTTCAGATGAGAATGCATCAAAGATGAGAAGCATATTTTCTTTCAAACAGTAAAAACCGAAACAATGACGATGTTCCTTCTAAGTATCTATTAACACTTCATCAATGCGTCAATTCAATGGCTGATATTACCTCTAGTCTGTGATTCTCCCTCAGGTATTTAGTAATAATTCTCTTGCACTCTGTAAACTCTTCTCTCCTATGTATCTTTACGAGGTCTCCGTATGTTATTTAACTTCTTAACTTGTCGTGGAACTGATGAAAGATCTAAGGCTTTCACGGCGTGTAGCGATGTTGGTGGTTCTACGGGTTTCCGACCGAGTCCAACTCTCCATTTCTGCCGACGTTTCGATGAATGAGTCGTTCATCGAAACGTCGGCAGAAATGGAGATTTTGACCCGGTCGGCAACCCGTAGAACCACCAACATTGTCGTGGAAATCTTTCTTCTACTTTTCCCCTGTGTTTTTGGATTTCCCAGTAAATCATTAAGTGGCCTAATCCAATGTGTGCCCGATCCATTAAGTGGCCTAATCCAATGTATCTCTCTTCTAAGTATGTGCCCGATAAAGTTGTTCTCCTTTGTGATATTGCTCTTCACGGGCCGATACAGTGGAATGCGCATTATACTAAGCCCTAATATCTTCATAAAAGCTGGAAAGCACGTGAAAATTATTTTCAAAGATGCAAACCAAAAGTCACTATTGAAGTTAAACCCACTTCCTTTTCAGAAATTTATTACCGCCGTTAACAAAACTACAGCGTTAGCTCACCTCGTTCCCATCATTTAGATCACTCTACATGTTTCCATAATCATTTATGGACCCGATGAAATACTGATCACCATTTCACGTGAAAATGACTCTTGCTCAAAATGTCAATGATCACTAATTTACTTAAGGGAGAAACAGGAGGAAATATTTTTGCGTTCGGGGTCCCCACTGGCACATTCATTTTCGCGGACCCCCCAGACAGGACCCCCTATCTTTCAGCAATCGTTTGCCGGGGAGAGAGCGCGCAGGATTGATCGGTGAACATCACTCCTCATTCGTCGGGACACGGCGGGGGAAAGTGAAAAAAATTTGCTCAGGCCACAACGACGCCTGGGTCGTTATCGATGGAAAAATTAGAGCCGACGAATGAGGTTGGTGGGAGGTGGAGGAAGGTTGGGGAGAGGGAGGGGGGAGAAAAATGCTGCAGATAAAAGAGACGAGGTCGACACATCTTTCACGGGAACCTCCCCAATTTCCAAAAGGTTCTTAATGTGATGCATGGCCCTCAGACCGGCAATAAATTCCCCAACGGGAAGAGAGACTGCCGGGGGTGAGAGACAAAGGGGTGGCAAGGAGGAAGACTCAGACAAAAAGAGAAGGGTGGTGGCAGAGGGTAGGCCGAGGGAGGAAAATGAGGGGGATGTGCTCCTGAGAACCACTCGCCAGCGTCAAACTTGGTCCATTAGAGGGAGGCTTGAGTTATTGGCCTCCTCAGAGATCATCCACGGGGTTGGAATGAGGCATAGGTTTTAAGGTCGGCCCTTTCGTGAGGTGGATGGATGTTAAGGGCTGGCCCCGCCACCGCACGCACAACCAACCTTACCCCTACCGTCTTAAGGGCTTGCGCGTGGCATGCCGCCGCTCCCCCTGTTAGGATAGATCATCCCAAAAGGGAGGGAAACGCCTGAAATCGCAAAGAGGTGGGATTAAGAGGAGTAATCATTGCCGATTCTCTCAGTTCCATCCTATCCACGGAGCCAAATTCCCGCGGAGACGATCAGAGGGTTCTCGATTCGGAAGACTGATATTTTATCTTTACCAAAAATCGTCCCTTTTCGTGAAAAATCAGGTTGTACGCCAGATGTCGCTAAAATAGCTATGGAATCATGGCATTCATCCGAGGAGTTTTAAAGCTCCTGGCATAATGAGTTCACTCAATTCCCCATATATCAACATAATTTTGCAATTTAAAGGCATGATTTAACACACTTGCACCCGTTGTGTGAAGAAAATGGTGATCGGTTTAAGTTGGCATAAACAGTGGGAAGGTATACCCTAAAGCCTGTTTTACACGGGGGACGTAATTGCACAATCTGATGTACGTACGAAAGTGCATTTCAAATTGCATCGTTTAAAGTCGTGAATTGCAAGAAAGTATGCACGAATACATGAACGCGAGATGGCAAAATATCCCCTGCTCTAATTCGAAAATGATTGAACGCCCGATTGAGAAAAACATGCAGTTTGAATTTGTGCAATTTCGTGCCCCATGTAAAAGGGCCTGAAGAGATGGACGAAATGAAGAATTACCTAAATGAGCAGTTAAAGTTAAATAATTGGGTTGATCACTTATAACCGTTATTTCCAACATTTATATTGATCAGGCTCAATATGCATTAACTTGTAAATCTTCATCCACGGTGTTCAAATGGTATATTTACAAAGGAAACCGTTGTAGGCTTGACCTTGTGGAATTGATACATTACGGAATATTTATAATAACTTTGTTAATTCCACTAGTTATTATGCTGGTATTTCACTGGTATAATATACGTTCGGCCGTAAATATAGAGTTGACTAGACATCATTAGAATAGAAAAAATATTCTAAAAAGATATCTTGTTGAGTTTGAAAAGGACATGGAAATGTACATTTAAAAAAATGTTTTTATATCTAAAGCTACAGGCAACTAGAGCAGAGAAAATAGCGATCAAATGATAAAATAAGTAGAAAACAATGTTATTTTACGCGTAAGATCAGTAGCATTGCAGTTTCAGATGGCTCCTTAACAAGTCGCTATTTATATGAGTAAAAACTTAAGCTTCAAAAGCAAACCACCAAGAACGAACACTCAATGAATGAAGATGAAAAAGTTATCCGACAGAGAAATCAGAATTTGATGTTCAGTAAACATAAAACGATAAAATAGTTTGCGTCGAGTAATTTATTTGGGACCTTTTTTTTCAGGAAACGCGCTTGACTACGAACGAAAAGGATTCAATTTTCCCAAAACCCTCGGTGAAGATAATAGATAAAATGCAATTATTTTCACGAAAAATATTCTTCACTTTTCGCATATCGGCAATTTTCACAAGAATTATTTCAATAGATGGAATGAACGGAAAATGAATCCCCAGGTGGAGACGCAGAGGAACAGAGATGATTCGAGATAAATCATTCCAGTTATTTGAGCTCTATGATTATAGCACAAAGAAATAGGTAACGTTGTATTTTTTTGCCAATCAAGTGAAAGTATTATGTGGCGTTGAATGGAATAAACGTTTGCTCATGACAAAAAAACGTCCTAAATGATTTGACTTTGAGTTTTCATGGAAGAGGAAATGAATTGATAGAATTTAATAAAATTGCTGCTTGAAAATACAGACTAATTTGTGGCAGAAGACTAAACGATAACTCGAAAAGGCAGCAAAGGAAGTGAACTGGAAGTGATAGAAATTGTGCTTCTGAATATAAGGGACCGAGGGAATTAAACAAAAGATAGAAGGATACATGTTTGCATAAGTATTCGTCAATTCGCCTAGGCATAGAGTAACAGGTATGATTAGCCAGAAAAATAAGCCAGGGATATGTGAAAAACTCAATACCCAAATGTGTTTTCACTACACACTAGCATAAACAGCAGCTTGGGAGGTATCAAGAACAACGAAAATGTGGTGTAAGAAGAAAGTGAGTATAGGTATATACAATTGGTAATGAGTACACCAAGCAAAGAACTCCAAAAGAAGAAGGGCCAACGAAAGCACAGTGGATAACTGGAGCACAAACTTGTAAATCATTCTGAATAAGCCATTGAGAGTAAAATTACTTCGGCTATATACAGGGAAAATTGAAAATTGAGTTTATCAAGAAGAATAAATCCTAATAAAATTTTAAAAATCACACTTTTACACAAAAATATATTCTACAGACATAGGGTTCAAAGTACCAACTTCATCATCTTATGTGCCAGAAATGTATATTTATTAAGTGGTGGTAAGAAGAGTAGTATAATTAGTAGATGCGAAGAGTAGTATGATAAGTAGATGAGAAGAGTGGTATAATAATTAGATTCGAATGAATTCAAAGAACTGAAGAACTCATCTACGGATACTTACTGACTGCTGAAAGAGCTATACTATCCAAAACCGATAAGCAATGCCACACGTTATTTTTCTTTGCTACAATGCTTCATTCATCAAGTGCCTTGAACTCACGCGTGAGTTCAAGGAAGGGTTAGAAGGTTTAACAGGCTGTATATAACAACCCCAGCTACTTACCTCTGTGACCACACATAAGTGTTGAAAGAATCACATAAAATAGTAGTTACCGTCGAGATTTGCCTTTGTGGAGGAGGCAATGAACTCCACCGAGTACATACCTGCAGGTGATATTTGCTGCTAAAATAAATATTTCACTAAGTTTTTGAGTCACATTTATTACACCTTCCACTGTCCTCAGGTTATTTTTGCGCCTCAAATAAGAGGATTCTACATCAACATTTCAATGAAAAAACCTTAACTATGAACGTATTTAGTAATTTTGGGATAGGCATAAAAGAACGTAGTAAAAAGTACGACAAAGCGAGGCGCCACCATTTTTCCCCACCATCTCCAGAAGTGCATTTCATGCATAAAACCAGGCAAAGTACCACATATAGCCAGATGAAGCTTGTAGCCGTAGTGGGGTCATATTAGGAAAGACGCTTTTATAAGTATATAATAAAAGAGTGACGTTTCTTAAACTAGCTCACTTACATAAATGCAGATAGCTCATTTAAAAAAAATAACAGGGACTCATTATCGGGCTACGTAAATATCGGTGCCATCATAAATACTTAGTAATAAGATAACTTAATCCCTCCTGCGATATTCCACAGAGGAAAAATCATTCGCCTTGACCGGGATTCGAACCCAGATCCCTCAATTTCGCGCCGAGTGCTTTAACCAGTTAAGCTACCGAGAAATCGAGAAATCCGGGTTCGAATCCCGGTCAAGGCGAATGATTTTTCTTCTGTGGAATATCGCACTTATGTGCACTTGCGGGTGACTCCGTAAAGTTAACTACCTACCGTGGCTAGTTCCGGTATCCTCAAAATTAGTTAATCTCTCCTGTTAGGGATCGTGAGCGGTGCAATGACCACATGCCGTCGACGCCCCCTTAGCCCTCAATCCTACCTACCCAAAAAATGCCTGCCCTTCGAAACCGACGCACGCTATTCATCCGACGGCACACAGCAGTTATATCTCCCCGGCTAGTCCCCGTGCGATCACTGCGCGGGATGGGCCTCAATCATCTCGGTCTCCTCACGTTCCACTCGACCTCCCAGCGCTGCTCGTGCGACCAGGCAGCGGCGACTGGCTGCGGACGCCCCGGGAGGAGGCTAACTTATGGCCCTCGTGCGCCACCTAATTGCCGCTGCTATTAAGGGAAAATAGCCTCCCAATCATTCACCCCCGTCCACCGCTTAACCACCGATACTTTCGCTCAAGCGGGCGGACACTGGCAGGGGGTGTAAAGCATTCCTCCGCAACCAGGGGCGTCGTCACCGGTCGGATTGGAGAGGGAGAGCGCGGGGACCGCAGGGTCCATTGGCACGCAATTGCCTCCGGGGGAGATTCGGGGTGTTTGGAGGGAGGAGGGGGGTGAGTGATGGTCAGCGATGGACGGGATAGGGTGAGATAAAGATGGAAGGGGCGTTGGTCGTGGGATGGAATCCGTGATAGATAGCCGACGTAGGGGGTGGTGTTCTTTTGGGCCAAAAGGGGGCCGCCCGCTGGATATCCGCAGAGGGAGCGCAAGACGGGTCCAGTGATGTCGGCGGTTGGGAGTGGATTATCCGAAGGGGGAAGAGATGAGCCTCCCTCACACGCGGCATTCACTCTGCTCACTTTGCGGCCGGGAGACTCTGCCGTTCTCTGTTCTTAAACATGGGTTTCGTTGTGTTTTAGGCCTCATCCTGAGGGCGAACGTGTGGTTTCTTCCTCGTACTTTCGTACGAAATAGAGCTGAAGCATTTTAACATGTGTCTCAATGCTGGAAGATACATTTGTTTTACCACTGATCTTGGCAGCAGGTTGAATTCCTCGCCTGCTAACCCTGGCGTCGTGGAATGGAGTTCTGCATGCAAAAGGTAGTCACCATCCGCGGCATAGGTGCTTGTTAGATGTGTAAAGAGATAAATGTAAGAAATTGCTACAAATCTCTAAATTTTTTCAAATAAAGCAGCCATTATCATCATTGTAACCTCAACAGTTCCCGTTTTATTTATATTATTATTTACAGGATATTATTCGATAATTCTTTTGAATTCTCATTCAATAAGGCCATGCTTTCATTACGCACTTTAGATTACATTTTTTGCGTATTTTGGTCATTTTTTGGACTTCGGATTTTTGGAGATTATCCAAGCAACCAACACGCTTTTTATATCTCAGGGGAAAAGTAGGATTCTCGTTGGCCTTACTCAGTGGCAATAGTGTAGTGAAAAAAATTAGAAATATTTTTGGGGTAACACATTTTAAGGACTGGAAATCATCTAACAAGAAACGGAAATGTCTGTAACGAAATAATATAAAAAAGAGGCATTACTTCCCCAAGTTATAGCACTTGTATACAGAAATTTAAGATATAGTGCTTATGCTTGACAAGCAAAATAGACAGAAAATCCGAGCGATTTGTTAAAATATTCACGAGGAATTATTGACGCAACACAGCTACTTGAAGGGTTCTAATGGAAGCCATTAGAGATTCGGAGATAACATGCATGATTATGTTTATGAGAAAAACCATACTGCACAAGTTCTATGTCGGGAATAAGGATATTTATGTAGCAAACAATAAATGAGCAGGACAAAAGCAACAGCAGAAGATGAGCTGTCAAATAGATACTTTTAAGACTCCCTTCTTTATACTGACCATTTATATTTACAACAAAAACGGTGAAAGACACGAATCTACCAAATAGATCACTACTGTATTCCACCAGAACGCATTTCGCGTTTTGTCGTTTCGATCTTCCAATTCCCAGCACAACACGCCATTCCGTTTTTCAGGCAGATGTCCTAGCACCCCTTGCCACACTCTTGTAGAGGCTGGCCAGGTATTATGTTTACTCACACAAATTTGAATATTTAGTTTACGCTGTAAACGTAATATTCCCACCCGGTGGTGTACAGGATTTGCGAGGACTTCTGGATATCACCGAATATTCAAAGAAGAGAAGAAAATTCAGAGTGGATCACCCTCAAGGCAGTGTTCGACAATGATATTTCATTTATGACTAAACCTCAAGAGTTGACACAGAAGTAAACAAGTGAATTTCACATTCAGCCAAGGAACGTAGATTAGATCCATATTTTATTCGAAATTTTCCATGAAATATTGCAACGATTGCCACGAAAACCTGCGTCTTTGGCTCATTAAATATTTCACTGATGAAAGGCAGTAGAGTATGAACAATTCAGAGGAACGATTTCACAGTGAAGAAATATAAGTGTGAGACACTTCTGTATCGAGCATTAAGAACTTCTTCACCCGACAGTAATTACTAATTCAGCTCATCACTCATTCATCCTACTTTCAAGTTTCCCAAAACGTCTACTTTTTTCATCCTAATTCCATGCTTCAATAGAACGCTAATTGTATCACAAACTACAACATTCCACCACTTCTCAGCTTCCTTGTCTCCCTTTTCATATATTCCGAAATTCTCAACAACTTCATGCTCATCTGCAATGAACGACGTCTTCCTTTTCTCATCCTCCTTTCCCGCCTCATATTCTGCTTCCTCCTTAATGCGTTTATCACAATAGTCTCCATCCTCAATCCTTAAGCACCATGCTTCGAAATAATATAACGATACCCTCCCTGCGTTAAATCTTCTTATGCCTTTACATGAAGCTTTTACTGCGTTAAATCTTTACATTTTATCATATCCCTCATTTAAAAAATATATTTTCGCTATTTATTCAATTAAATGTCCTATTTTAATGGAATTACCGTTTTCATTTTTATATCATCAAAAATGTTCGAGTTAGCTACTAAATGCTACTAGCTGATGATCATTAAAATGATTGATTTCAACCCGTCGGTTGTTGATTCATCCAGTACATTTCTTTCCATTTTATCTTGAACCCATGCCTTGTAAAGTAGATGTAGGATGAAATTCACTAGTTCATAATTAACTTTGTGGTATTCCATTATATTTGTCAATGAATATCTTTTACTAAATAAAAGTGGTATTAGTAAAACATATTCATCGACAAAAGATGTAGGATGAGGAAGATGATAATTACAATTCCATGGCATATCAACTAACTTTTCCATAAAGTTAGCCGCAGGAAAAAAACAACTTCTTAAGACAACTTTACCTGTGACCACCTTGTGGCCAGCTAAACGTTTGTATTGTCATATTTTTTGGAATAGAACCATTGCCGAATTCCATAATAAATTAAACCCCCTTGAACACATGGCATTAAATACGCTAATGTAATTTTCCAAAATGGCAATGGTAAGATTGAAGAAGCTGTAGCCATAGAAACTCTAACTTCCACTGTTTCTGTTCCCCCGATACAAATTAATGACTAATAATCAACTAATCGATTTATCCATGTAAATCGCATGGGGTGTGTTGGGTAATGGGTGTTCGTAAATCAACAGATCTGAGAGAACTGATTTAAAATATCTCTTACTCCAGGCCATCTAGGCCAACATATGCAATGATATATCACCGCACAAAAAATTCAAGGCCTAAAAAGATTATTTCATCCATTAAGAAGTGAATTCCGCTTCTTCATCCCACAATCGAAATCTCATTTGCCTCAAAATTCATTCTAAATCATGTTACAGCTCGCAATAAATTAGAAATGGCTTCCTGAAAAGTGATTGGTTAACAGACATAAGGATAAATCCTTAGGCATATCAGTGAACACTACCATAATTCTATTTTATCACGCATTAGGCACAGGTATGATCGATGGAGATTTGAGGCTGTAAATCCCATTGGGTGGAACAGGCGAAAGAGAAGACAGTATATCCGGTCGTCTATCACGCTCGTACCTGCAACTGTATGGGTATGGTGCCATTTGCATGTCCTTCTGATAGTGTTATCGATTACTACTATCAATAGTCCAGTTTGGAGGAAGTGAGGATATTACCAAGACTGTATTTGAGAAAAGACATTAAAAATGTTATATAGATCTCATAAAAGCCGGACAGCTTAAATCGCTGGTCCATTCTCGAAAAATTACTGCGGATGAAAGTATCCTTCTCAGTTATGCAAAGAGACATAACTTCCAACAGTATTTTTTAAACGGTAACATACGACACTAAACAGTGTGTCAATTATACATGGCAATGCTGTACCGTCAATATCAGGAAATACAACAATTAGGTATATACATAAAATTCATGCGTCCTTGATAGTAAAATTAGTAACGAAGATTAACGAATACCTGTAATTTGCACGTTACGTATCTAAACTGAATTAATGGTATTAGGGCAAACGTTTCTGTAAATGGAACGTCAAAGCCGCTAAAAACTAAAATTCACAAACGTTTTAAAGGACTTATTCAGAAACTGAAGCAACTGTTATGATATTACGCTACTTTTCTGGTTGGCTTCAAGAATTACCTAAGCAGAATATCTGGAAATGCTTTATACATATAAAAATAAATTTTAAATTGCACGATGGGTTGTCATATCAATAGCCTGTGACCATGTGCATTAAATATTGACGTCGTTTAAGATAAGGTACTGGTGCATGGTAACAAAAACTTTTCACCCATTGCGATTTAAGTATTCAATTACAATTCGGTAGTACATTTTCACCGGCTGTCAATAAATATTTTTTTTCCTTGGGTGACTACCAACTTTATCTTCTTACGGGAATAATTTTGGGGTTATTTTTTGGGAGCAATACGTGCTCTCTTACCATATACCCTTTGGGTACCCGTAGGATATTGCCGAAGGCGCCTCAAAAATCGAATCTCCGACGCCGCTGCGCATACATAAACAACGTTCCCTCCGCGCCCGTCACAGAGTTAACTCATCAGTTAAGGCCGGTGTCTCCGTAATTTCCCCCCGGGGGCCGATGCAAGCCGGGCAGAGAGAGAGAGGCGAAAAGAAAAGAGGGGGTCGATGAGGAAAAAAGGCAAGCCCGCCTGACTTACGGCGATAGTATGTGCTCCGCCAAACGGGATGGGAGCAAGGTGATACAGGCCAGGGGGAGAGGGGGGGGGGCAGAATAATCACCTCTTACGATTTGGAGTCACGTACGGCAAAAAGAGCGTGCTGAGGGCCAATTGGATCACTCCTCGCCCACCCCCCTTCTCTTAAAGAACGACTTCATCGGTAGTTTGAATAATTCCTTCCGAAAACACTTTCTTTCTCCCGCTTTCCCACCCTCTTCCGTTCTCTCCCTCTCTTTTCCCATTCTCTGCTCATAACTCCTGAAGCCCCTTTCAGAAGGGAACCCTGATATCCTTGCTTATATTCAGCACTATAGCCAAAAGAGACATTCCTTCCCACCTCGTCTTGCAATCATTGGGGATTCGAAGTAAACCAATTTCACTCGATATTTCAGCAAAATACAAATAAAAACTTGTTGAAACTTACTCAAATCGAATAAAAGTGTTACATAGGACCTAGAAACATTAGGTGGGGAGCCACTGTAGACTTGGAGGTTACAAGCAAGACGATGATTCCTGGAAAAATCCAAATCACATGAGTTTAGGGCTTACGTGAATAATATTATTTTCCCACAACACTATGTGAAACTGAGAAATGTGTAAAGCAGACAAAGTAAAATGTAAAACAGACAAATGGGTAAGAAATGAAATAGGTGTAATATCGATGAGAGCGACAAAAAATGAATGTTAAGTCATTATCCATGTTAAGAATCCTCACGGTCCCCTCATTTTAATTCTTTTTCTCTATTCCCTCGCTTCTTTATGGTTGGTGTCCTAACATCCCCTGCTACAAGCCCAAGCTCATGAGATATTGTGTAGACGTAGAACTCTAACGTACCCACCAACTCTGCCTCTTCCTGATGTGACTTCCCGCTATCTGTTTCCCGTTTCCTCCATGCTGTCTGTTACATCTCTTTACTTCCACTTTTGCTTTCCTTTCCTAATCCCCTATTCCCTAACGGACCCTATCCTATATGAAGACTGGTGCACCGATTCCCCCCTTCCGCGAGTAACTTAAGCACAAACCTCGCTCATCCGTATCGACTGAAAGGATCCTGGTTCGGAGTGGGAAATGTGAGGAGAATCAGTCGCATTCGGCTAGCAGTCCAGGAAATCCAAGTAGACGTGTTAGTGCGTGTTTCAACGAGTTCTCAATCGAATTTGGCTCAGCCGCTAGTTATGAGAGTAAATAAGATGAAATTACGACGTTTTGGAAATAAAATTATAAGGGTCTCACAAAGTGGAAAATATATCAAAGAGACAAGAATATATATTTCAAGTTTTCATTCATATTGTTAAGAATTACTAAGGCATAGAGAAACTTATAAAAATCAGAGCAAGTAACGCACTTCAGTGATGAATTTTCTATATCAAAGAGGGAAAAATTCGCCACGAAAAAATCATTTGACTTGACCGGGATTCAATAAATTGTAATGATTGGAAAATTTGATGAATTTTCATTGATTTGAGTACATATTCACATATGTACTTGGCTAGTCAAATATTTTTTATAATATGAAAATAGTTTTCCCATTACGAAATTAAATATTTAATTAGACTGTTTTTTAAAAGACTGCTAAAAAAATCCCGCCTCGAAGATTTTAACATAAAGAGCTACTACTTGTTTTATTATAATAACATTATGTATACGAATTGAACTAATACTTAATTCATGCATAACAATGTGGATGAAGAGAATTGAAGCAAGACGTGAACTCAAACGGGGAAGCTGACTGAACTGAAGCAAAACTGAACCAAACTGCCCCTAAATAAAATCGTTCTCCCGTCAAATCGAAGTTCTTTCCCTATCACATTTTCATACAGGGTCCCCATGGAATTTACCTGCCATACGTCATACGCTCCTCTTCCCCCTCTTCTGTTCAAAACATATCTTTCCCTCCTACTTCATCTCTCCTGTCTGTCTACACGCATCGCTCCACACTTTCTTCTCGGTCTTTCCACCAAAAACGAACCACTAAAACGCCAAAAGTTACCAATTTTTCGATGGGTAGGAAAAAAGCTAATTGTCCCTCCGGAAAATACCTGGTTAGAACGGGTATCTAATCGAGTCATAACAGCTTTGACCAAAATATGAAATGATAGAGAGTCTTAAAAGATTACATGCTAAATAAAAATTACAAAATACTTCAAGAGATAAACTTCGACAATGAAGGGATGAAGTTCTGTTAGCAGCAAGTGAAATTCTTAATTTTGGAACAACTTTTCCGCAAAATGAGTGGAGAGCAAAGCTTGTGGAATGCTCTAAAAATGAAGAAAAATAAGGTTTCATGAATATTCCATCAATAATGAGCTTGATTTTAATAATATAAGAAAATGAGAAACTGAAAGAATCATTATGGAGGGAGGCAAAATATGACAATAAGAACACCACTTGGATAGGTTATTTTCAGATCAAAAGCATAAAGGGTAAATTCAAATATGAAAAAGAAAGGGCTATGTCCTATCATCTCTTGTGCATATTTGAAATACAAGAAGTGACATGGAGAAGAGCTAGCACATTTACAGAAATGGACACATAAATAGTCTTGCAAGTAATACTACAGCTGAGTCGCCATTTTTTCATGTAATACCTACTTTACTTCCCAATTACACATTCAAATATAGTTTTACTAATAGTTTCACACCAAAATAAGACATAATAAGTTCATGGTGATATTTTTACAATTCCATTAGTGAAATAGACAAGTAATGAAGAGGACAGGATAGATATGAAGAATTTAAATTTGCATTAAAGATTTAGATTTTAAACTAGGATCTCATCATGATACTTTTAAAACCTCAGCCAACCACCTCGATAATTTTAAAAATTGAAATCAATATTTTCTGCAAAAATATGTCCACTTCTACTCTACCACCCTAGCTTTCACACCCCCTTAGCATCACTGCACACCCTTCTTCCGCTCCCACCCCATCGACGGCATCCGAAAACCTGATCACGGAAAACTCCGTCCCCCTCCCAATACCTCTTCCCTCACCCCCAACGACAACAGTTCCGTAAGAGACTTTTTTCCCGGAAGGTTTAGCGCGGAGGGGGGGGATTTAGGCAATCGTGGGGAGAAAGGGAGGGGAAGAAGCAGTTGGGTGGGGGGGGGGGTGGTTGTAGAGGTGAGCGACGCGGACTAGAAGATTGGCGTGGGGTTTGGATTGGGGGCGCAGTTGGATGGAAGTTAGGGATGGGTAGGGTTGATGCAAGGGGAGCGGAATGGTATGGGGAGTGTTAGGGAGGGATTGTGAAAGATGGGAAATGGGGAGGGAGGAGTTGGGGGTCTGGAAAGGTACGATGCTGTGGGGTAGGGTGAGCTAAGTCCTGCCGGGCCTCTAAATTCCTCCCGATACCTCCGAGAGGAGACTGCGAGGGGTGGCGCGGGAAAGTGGGTGGAGAAGTCGGGGTGTTCCCTTGCTCCAATCCCAACGGCTTTTACTCCTCTGAACCAGGGGTGGTAAGAGAATCATTGAATGGGAGTTCGGCAATGGTACGAAAGGAAATCCCCCTAGACTTGTACTACGCGTAGTACTTGGTAACGGAGACGACTATGTATTCAAGCGAACGGAGCTTTTTTTCTAGCCAACCATTTCATCATCATCATCATAAGCAGTTACCGTAATTTTATAAACCGTTGCCAGACAAGACCGGGAAATCGCGTTTCCCTTCATGAGGATTCCTGAAATAAAGTTTCTAAATAAACTCTCTGTAGTCATCAGTAATAATGAACACAGGAAAAAACATTAATTAACAGCGAAGCCGTAGAGATGGTGGAGCAATCGGGGAAAGTGGCCGCGGTGCGAGCAGTCTTGAAAGAGGACGGAGACACTCCAATATTCAAGGTTGATGCAAAATGAAATATGACGAATCAGAAGCTCCTAAATTGAGCTCGATGAGAATTTATGACTGCTAGAAGTGAATATATTATCCAGTACGCTAACCAGGGCCATTTCGGCACTGATATTTCCCCGTAGTTTTTGTTGTATTTGAAATTTACTATATGTCAGCAATATTCATACTACTTGGGAAGAGGAGCAATTTTCGCAATTTCACAACCGGCTATTCTCGGAATACGGGAACAAGATTTTATGAAAGTTACCGGGAACGGGACGGAGATATTCCTGCCCGGGAACAAAGACCAACAGTAGTAATTCAGAAAGCTCGGAGAGTAAAATGAAGAAAAAATGAATGAAGGTTGATTTTATGCATTTCTCCATTCCACTTTTCTTTCCGCTAGACGATTAATTCCTTCGTAATTATTCATTTTCACCTCTTATACTATTTTATAAATGATCCTTGGTATTTCTCGCTTATTCATCCCAATCCTTTCATAATGGTTTTCAGGAGGCTGTTATGTGCTTCCGAACGTGCTCATCTCTTGTTACGAACGTGCTCAAGTTCGTCTCCTCTACTTCGGAGAGAAGTCATTAATGATATAGTAGTGCCTCCAACTCTTCGTAGAACTTCCCTATTTGTGATTCAATCCATCCATTTAATCTTCATCATTCTATAATAATACCACACTTAAATTACTTACAATATTTTCTGCTGCATTGCAGCTACCGTTCAGGTTTCACTACTATGCACGGAACTGCTACAAACTATTTAAGAAAACAAATAACTTTGAACAAAATATCTATAAACATTATGACTTCCAGTTTTGCTCGATCTTGAAATATTAGAATACAATGCTTTGGCCAAAATATTATTCTACCAGTCGGGGATCTTAGTGTACGAATCTACATGTTTCCGCTAGGGACCTTTGATCATCAATTCCATCAACCTTCGTATAATAAATCTGACAGCTAATCGATAGATGCATGGTTTCTGTATTATTAAATTGAATAGTATGTCCCCATCAATGGCAGTTATTGAAGTTGGGTAAGAATGAACTAGTATACAATTTAAAACTCGAACTAAATTAATATAAAACGGTGCGTTTCGAGGAGTTGCTGAGGCATTTTCTCATGTACAAATATTTTGGGTTTCTTGGAATCATTCTATCTAAATGGTCTAGTATGTTATCTCTTAACTCTAATTCAACATATGTGAGACACCAAGCAAGCCAACCCGAGGTTGGTTGGAACGGAGTGATTCCACATCATAGATGCAATATTCGCTTCAGCTCAAAGTCGCACACTTCACGCTCACCTGCCGAGTAAGCGAGGGTCAAAACCCCTCAGGAGTACTATAAGAGGTAGGCTAGAACATGAAGTAGGATATAGCCACGTTATGAAACTACAGCGCCGGAATTTATATACTTAGCAACGAACAGTTCTAACTCGATACACGTCACTTTAAATGCCCATTTCTTTCTCATGCTCAATTTATCAAACCTTCTCCCATTAACGAATACCTTCCTAATACTTTTGCCTTTCCATCTTCTCCGTTAAACTTCTACACTTCTGCTTCAATGTACTTTCCTTCAGCAATCTCCTTTCCTCTCCTATTACCCTCGGATGCCTTTCGATTGTTTTTCCCTTAAACTAATTTTCTCTGTCCTCGAAAGCCACAAATCTAAAACCTCAGTGTTCGTCATTGCTCTTAAATCCCAAATTTCGGAATCACACTATCCCACGATCACTATGAAACACATAATATGTCTCTTATTCATGCTGTGGTCCAGGGTTTCTTGAGATACATGTTCCTAAACTAAAATGACTGTTTCGCAAACGAAACGATCTTCCAAGAATTTCAGTGTTTGGACCATTAAAAAAACTGCATAAAAGAGTATGTAGGTCGATATACCCTATCCAAATAGTGCATTCATTTTTTATTTGAATATTTTCCATTTTATGAAAAGAAATCTCATCACTTCCATTTTTTATGGTTTAGGCTATTATCTTACCAATACCTACCGTATCTAGCAACCTAATATTAAAGCCTCAAGTAAATGAGATTTTTCACTTATTAGGGAGTTGTAGGCAGGCCATTAATTAGACATTCAAATAAATTAAGTGTGATAGCAAATTTATGATTAAAAGAGACGTGAATTAGTGTTAGCTTAAAAGTGTTTGATGAGGTCTCTGGCATAGTAGTCGGCAGAGCCTCGTTGCCTCCATAACGGTCTCATCCAATGTAGTCTTGACCTAAAGTGCCAAAGTTTCGAAGGCACCAAAAAACTCAAAAGGAGTTTTCTTATTTCCTTCCGGCCCTCCCAGTAGCTTTTCCTCCACAACAGTTTAGTGGCGACATAACTTACCGGATGGAAGAGGGTGAAAAGAAAAGTGGTTCTCAGAGGTGCCAAACTAAGAGCCATAAACCTTCGACACGGTCCTAATGGGAATATTATGGTCACAACACCTTTATATGCGCACCTGCTAAATGATTTGCATAAAATGCTGTTCTAAAAACAATCTTCATCTCCGCGGGTTTTAGAGAGTACCCGCTAGGCATCTCTAAGCCACATTATAATTTCTGTATATATGTAGAGTAGGACAGTAGGTAGTGTAATGAAATGATAATATCTTTTATTTCTTGTTTTTCTTCTTTTATTCAAAAGTAACATCGTAAGCGACTTTTGGAATATTTCATCTATTTCTATTACTATTTCTGCCAAGCTCTAAAATCTTACAACTCTGAATTTAACCGCAAGTGTGTCTTCTAAATAACCTTAGCAAAATCATTTTCCATAAAATGGCATCCACTTTTAAGTCGACCAGTTGAAACCGGTCATAAAGTTTAAATATGAGCAGTAGCATTCTAAGAACAGAATAAAAGATAATCGCAGAAACGCTACGTATAACATTTTGACTACTGAGGTGAAAAAGAATATACATATATATATTATTGTCCGGCCATATTGATATATTTTAGGTCGAGGCCAAAACTGTCTCAAGCTCTTTACTCGTTATTATACTCAGTTCTTCGGGCAGTCTCATCTTGACGACAAAACCATGACGGACTACCCGTTGCATATACAAAACTACATAAGACTGCCTCTAATTGGAGACCTCTTATGCTTTTCATAATTTTAATTTCTGTACATGACATCTCATTTGTGTAATCCCTCACCCTCTTTCACCTTACACTATCTCCAATGTACCCCATTATCCCTCAACGCATACTCAATTAAGTTATTCTCTTGAAATTTCTATCTCTCTCATAATCCACCTATTACAGAAATAATATATTTTCCCTTTTTTTCTAAAGGCAAACATGATTTATTTTTACTATACCCACATAACTATTTTCCAAAATCGAAGTGCATTCTCTACTTTTCCTAATCGCTAATTATGAAACCGCAAAACGCTACACGCACATAAACATTTTCTCTATTTTTTCTCAATTTTTTCATAATTTCTCTAAATAATTATTTTCATTGAAGCCTTTCTTTTTTCAAGGAAAAATTTACCTTCTATCATAATAAATAGATCCAATTTAACTCAGGCACTAACTACAAGCAATAAAAATAAAAATTTGAAAAATGACTGAAGAGTTAATGCAGCATGCACTTGCAAGTGGGGCTGGAAATTCCCAACAGTAATTCTCTGAGGCGCAACTTCCGTAGTTTTAGTAGTTTTTTCCGTAGTTTCTCATGAATCGAATATAGGACTGGATTTATAAGGAGATGGTTCACTAACAGTATTAAAGACAGGAGAAGAGGAAGACGGGATTGCAGTGCTGGGCGGACCTGGAATTATTTTTGGGAGGGGTTCGGAAATGAGCGACTTCTGGGGCCGCTGTGGTGTACACAAGTTAGCTCTCGTACACTACGGCGAAACAGTTGGGGTTAGAGTCTTGAGAAGCCGGATTTGAATGAAAAATGGTGAGGAACGACAAAAGATTAGATGTGGAGACATCAACATATGAATTTATATGCGTTTCCGGATTGCTACTAGAGATTTGCGAGTAAATGGTAACAAGGATTAGAAGAGATCCCCTCTCCTAAGTAGATTTTTCCATAATTCAAGTATCAATCATTCATACCATGATCCCCGAGCAGATGAACCTTGGATAGCTTACTATTCAGCTCTCTCCGGGCTAACGATGTGGAAAATGTTTCTGTCGGCATCAATCTGAAAAATCATTTTTCATAACGTCTTGAGGGCTGCATTTTTATATCACATCAATGGCTAATCATAGAATTTTTTTACGTTAAAGTAATCCTAATAAAGATTTTGATTTAGATGTAACACTAGATAAAACTATAACTTAGGTATTTCTACGAAAGGAAATAGGCAAAATGATTTTTGAAAATACATTCCTGGCTGATTTATTTCTGAAAATTATTCCTTTAAGAATTGAAACCATACCCAAGGTCTCAGTACAAATATCCTTAAGGGATGAATTGCCGCACTTAATAATTAACCACCCGCTAATATTTATAAATTGGTCAATAAATTCCAAAATGCGGATTTTACCTTAGGTGCCGTAACGCAATGTTAAACAAAGCTTCGCATTATAACTTCGTAATTAGTGAGTGGAACGTATTGACTAGCTTATCTAGACACTTCGGTTCTTAGTCAATATAGAAGATTTTATGATGTTATTATAAAAAAATTGGAACGATAAAGTATGCATAGCCATAAGCCAGATTTTATTTTCATTCCCAGTTTCGAAATATATGAAGTAGTTCTTAAAGGAAGATTTCGACAGATAAGAGCATCTACATCACACCCTTATTTTTTGTTTAACCGTCCACTGCGTCCTTAAACGAGGGTCTTAGTAATAATAATAGGAACATTCACGATTAATTAAAATAACTACAAAAGGAAAAATACGGGCGCACAAATTTTACACCGAAAGATGAAGTTAAACGAATGGTGATGCAGCTCAACACGCAGAGAAGTAACATTGCATAAAAAATCTATTTGTTTCTTGATTAAATGAAGACGAATCATCTCAAATATTTCAAGATCATGGAAATAGCTTACAGTTATGGCAAAAATGTATAAAATACCTTAAATTACATGAAAAATTCCTGTAAATTCCTGAGGATTATAAGGCATTTATGCATTTTTTTTCGACGTTAACCCTTCGCGGCGCGTGTTAGGTATCGTATTCCAATTATTCTGGAATTATATATGAATGAAAAAAGCTATAAAATTGGCAATTACTTCATTAAGTTACACGCATTTAAATTTATTTTGAACCAACCCAACGGGCAACTATCCGCGGCGCATGGGCTGCGAATCACAAAAGCCGACCACCGATGATGGATCTGAGTGGAGACGGAAGTAGGAAGGGACCGCTACTTCCTCCCTCTCTTGGGGTTGGCGAAGATGGTAAGGATAGACCGGATGTTGATCCCGACGCATGAATCCAAGGACTCTGGACGCCGCAGCGCCTGCCTATAGGTCCCGCACGGGAGAGAGGATAGCGGGGAAGGAAGGTCTCAGACGGTGTCAAGTGTTTACGCCTTGGAGACGGGAGCAGTGACGACTTGAGGAGGCGCTTCCAACCTGACGGAAGTGTTTGCGCTACGGGCGGAGACACGACGGGGGGGGGGGGGTCGCGGGAAGGCGGCGAAGGAAACGCACCGCCCTTTGACACTTAAAATCAACAGCCTCCATGCAAATGAGATACATGGGTGGGGGACATCAAACCATTCGACCGTCGTTAAAATTATTAGCGTGGGCACACACATCAAACCGTTGTAGCCGCGAGCCTATCAAATTGAAGGCTAACTGGTGACGAACTTCATTTAAGAGCCCGGACAACATTTACGATGTGCTAACAACCGATTCTCAAACAGATATAAACTTCAATGGCTCGAATCCAATGCCCGCAACACATGGGGGAGCCTTGCATTCGATAGGCCTGATGTTATTTCTGTCATGAAGTAAGTATAGGTAGGTATGCTAGTATGGAAATAATTATTTTGGGAGTGGTTAGATACCTGGCGGCAGCACCCCGGCGCGGTGTCGTGATAACTTAACAAAACAATTGAAATACTTTTGTGTTGCCCATTGGTCCTTATTTTATTGGCGAAATGCTGTTGGTTTACCGAAAATTTTCTTTGGCAGAGGTATATACAGAATTTTGTGACAGTAAAAGAAAACGGGTAATATTCGACACACCAAGTGACACTTAATACTTTTAATATCATGTCGAGAGACAAGAGAGAGCGAACAGAAAACTATAAGTTCCATGTCCAAGAATTTTAATTTGATATATGAATAGCAGGCGCGAAGATTTAGGCGACGAATTTTGAAAAAAATATGTAAAGAATTATTAAAATCGTGTCTCCGAATCACAGCTCTCGCGAAAGCTTATGGCGTTCGGATGCGCAGAAGAAGACGTCGTGGAGGGGAAAAGTTTGGTGCAAGGGGTAGGGGAAAACGAAGACATGACATTTGTGGCATGCTTGAGTGTATTTACAAAAATGGAATTTGTATGACGCGGTCAACACAAACGCCGCGCATCCGAACGCAATAAGCTTTCGCGAGAGCTGTACTTAAACCACTCATTTTTGCAATATTTAACAGGTGGTAAACATTACTCAACACAATACAATTTTGAAAATTGTTACAATGGAGCGATTCCACGCACACTCAACCAAATAGCTATGCACTCGTGGCTCGACCATCTTCGATTCTCACGAATTTTGGCGCAAAGGAAGAATATAATAAGGAAAGACAATGGGCTAAAAATTAGCTTTTAATAATTATACATGTCAAATTTATGACGCTTCGAGTATCACCAGTTAGCGCAAAAGGGCGCGCCGCAGCTCCGAACTGTCACTCCTTTACATGTCGTTATATTTCAAATGTCATGACATTTTCGTTATGAAAAGACAACAATCTACATTTTCTTTTAACTTTTGGCTACATAGACATGTAATCTGAACTATCATATGACATTAATATTTCCAATTTTTTTAATTTTGATCCATGATGAGGGTCTTATAACTCCAAAAATAATTTCTAGAAAGGGTCAGGTTTAATTATTCCGAGCAGGCACGACGCAGGAGTGCGCATAAACTTCATAAAATTGTATTTGCGTCACACAACCACGGCACAATAGAGTAACAAAAATGGCACGTTAGGAGGCTATGCGGGCGGTCTACGCGCCGCGCGTCGAATATCTCAGTGAAAAAGACCTCGGGGGAGCGGCAACGCTGAGTTTTATGTTTCCAATGATTGACATGGAAAACGCTCGAACCAAGCCATGACAGACGAGAGCGGCAACGCGGGACGGCTAGGTAGGTACCACTCTCCTGACGCTCGCTGCCAATCCCAGACATCTCGCTCTGCCGCTCTACTCATTCTGTGGCAAAAGAGTGTTTCTGGTACAGGACTTTCGGAAGTTTCGATTGTGTTTGTACATTGGCCTTCTCTGCAACCTGCCGCCACCTATTTCGACCCCTGCACCGACTGGACATTCATTCTCCCGGACACGACCTACGCACCACTCCTGACATCGATGTTTTGCACCCGGCTTCTGGCCCTGCTCTCGGCACCCGGCTCCCGGCACTTCTGAGTATCGCGGGAGTATCTCCCGCCCTCCAACGGGAAACCATCTCCTGCACCTTCGACGGCCCCACTCCAGAATGGTCTTTCTCAGGTCCCAAATTTCGGATTAATTGAAAATTTTTTAATTTTTCCAAACATTTTCGATTGCGCTCCAATTTTGCTGGAATTGGATGCGCATCGAACACCTTTGCCCCCTCAGACACCGCCTTCCGCACTCAGAATCGCGATAACTCGCCCAATAAGCGAGATATCGTCAAATGAGTCACTCCCAGCCGCTTCAGCTCCCGTGATCGGCTGGAGTGACCTGGATCTGAGACCGGATCACCGATCCGGCTCAATGAGCCTCCACAATACAACATGGACCTCTCCAACGTGGACCTCTCATTACGACCGGATCCTGCCTCAGAATCGCTTCACGTTCCTCATCTGACTCTCTACAGCCAGCGCATGGCAGCCAGAAAACATGCCTCTTTTCAAAGCCTGCCTCTCACCACACCAGCAAACCCCAACGCTCTCATCACAGCTGCCGCGCTTCCAACGGCCACAATGGAATTCCTCACCTACTCATCCTCAATTCCTCACGCCCGCGGTGCACCCGAAGAAAGCAGTGTTTCAGTACCTCGTAGACCTTTACCCCACGTGATAAAATGCGTAATTTTTTCCACGATTTCTACCAACATATAATACATAGAGGCTCTTTTCAATGTTTGTATCTCGATAATCTCCATAGCGGAGTGGATGTGGCAACAATCCATTCCACGAACCTGCCGCGCCACCTTACTCCCCGTTGTAGGAGGGTTGGACTAGACTCGACCGCACGATCGAATAACTGATGTAAAATTCGGCGTCGCAAACGGTCGCAGAATAACTCATCGAATTCGCACTGTGGAAGCTTTGTAGAGTTTCTCCATGTAAGTTACTTAGCGATGCTCGGCGATTCAAATGACCTTTTCTCTACACATATTAAAAAAATGGCCAAAAATGAGAGTCCGCCATTTAAAAAATTTTATTTGGTAAATAATGACAAAAAACTAAGTAGACTACATTAAAACAAAGAGGATTTTGATGATTTCGTGAGAAAATTGAGTGCAGACCATTTTTGCGAAATTTGTGCAGCTTTGACCTGATGCAAATTGTTAATTGTAGAGTACTTAGGAAAATTTCTTGCACCATCACATGCACAGGTCTTTTTAAAATATTAATGCAAAGTTTCAGCTTCCTGACTTGAAAAAAATCACTATTTGAATTTTGGCCAGATTATTTCTATTTCAGCCCACTGTACGACGTTTCGACGGATGACTCGTCTGACGTCTTTCTGGGATGTTTTGTTCAATTGAAGTACGGCATGCTTATAAGCTGGGTCCAACAATCAGGTGACTCCTCATTGGTCGGAGAGTGAAATTTGAAAAATGCGAAAAGAAATGAATATTTCACTATAGGACCAATCAGGATTGCTGATTCAATAAAATTTACCCTGAAAACGTTGGATATCGACCATCGAAACCTCGGAACTTTTTGCACATTTAACCCAGTGGAAATCCCGAAAAGAATTTTCGCTAAGTAATTGCCTGATAACGTACTAATTTTGCGTGTAATAAACAAGTCTTTTAAATACTCGTTATTACACGTAAAGTTTAGTCTCCAGAAATAAAGGAAACTACCTAAAGTATTCATAAAAAGGTAAAATATTTACAGTTAGTATTTTTTATAATATTTTAATTTTACGACGCGTTTAAACGATTTACGGCATCGTCTGGGGAAGTTAAATTTACTAAAAACTAGTCAAAATAATGGTTAAAATATTGTTAACATTATTCAATTCGGCAATCAAATGCATCTATTAATAATTGATGCTACATCGCAAGAATTTTAAAGGGTAATACGGAGAAATACTACATTTTTGCCCAGTCACTTTTATTTTCATAATCTTTCAAACTTGAGAACCTGGATCACTTGAAAAGTTGTACTAAAATAACTTGAAATTTCTATCGTTTGATGCAAGGTATAATGGTCAAACAAGTAGTAAATTCTCTGTTAGATTAAAAGAGCATAAGCAACGTGTTTTTTACAAAAAAATATATAAAGGCTGTTATCCTAGCATCTCCTGCTACAGGCAGGCCCATAAGGCGGCTGACTAGAATAAACGTAAGCGTAACTGAAGTATAAAACGGCGCATAGGAATCATGGACACGGGAGGACGAGGGAGAATAGCGGGCGGCAGAAGTCACGGGTCGGCAGGCATACTAGGCGGTGGCCTGGGAAGCTCGACTCCGCCCCCCCCCCCCCCAACATTTTTAACTACTACTGCAATTAATAAAGGCCGTACATAGTATTTTCTATTTGCTCGGCGACTGTAGACCTCACAAAAAAAGAACTGCAGCAGCGTACAGTGTTGAACTTCGACGACACAATAAAACACACGTGGACATAGACACTGAAATGATAACTATGGCAATAATTGTATTTCATCAAACATAAAAAATCTACTTCGCAATACTCAAAAATGATTATTTTTTTCTCCATTTTACTAGACTGAAGCTACAACTTCACCGCCATCCTAATATTCGCACTAATTACCACTGATCAGGATTTTCATATGTCTAAATGCTATGTTTACAAAGAACAAATCTCAAAGTAACATTAGGCTAGAGATTTTGGATATATCAAAAGCTAAGGTTACATCACACCGAGTATTCTACAACCCTAATTCTTGGACAAATACGACATGTCCACAGTAGGATTCAAGCCCTCAACCTTTGGTTTGCCGGCTAAGCAACCATCCTGGCTACTGGGATCACAAATTACCAATGCGCGTACAATTTGTTGCAATTTGCCGAGTTAACTTTGTTCTAATTTTAAAAAATCAGGAAAGAAATATTTCTGTCTCTCAATGGATTTCTATCAAGTGTGCGAAATCTCGGTATCATTGTGCGATCAGGGTGATTGAATTGGATAATTTATTTTTTCATTGGCAGGATCTCCATGCGATAATATATAAAATTGCCCTCGCATTTGGATGATGCAGCTTCGTTACAATTGCAAAAAAACTACGTATAACGAAGCCTAACATGCAGGAACCTATGAAACAACCGTAATTAGTAAATGTCCACTCAGATACTAGCTAAGGCATTTGATGCCCTATAATTCAGTCTCGATCAAGCATGGACGTGAAATAACTTGTCTTACTAAGTTATATTCAAGATGGCGTCATAAAAAAATGTTTACGCGAAGGTGAGGTAACCATGGAGACATATCTAGGCCAAAGAAAAATTAGCGGAATACATTCGTCTGTAAAACTTCCGACGTGTGCAAAAGCCAATCACAATTATTCATTCTGTAATCAATTCCTCTTACCGTGCCTCACCAGCCCAGTAAGCATTCAAATTGTGGAGAAAATTATTGACCACCTACGCTTACTGTTGATCGCTATTCTATGACAATTACGAGCGCTAACCACGCAGAATTACAACTCAATGAAATAAAATAGAAATTCACTTACTTTACACCCGCTAAATTCCATGAGACGAGCATTTCAGTCTCTCCTTTGGTGATCCAACTCCAATCTTACTTCTAAACCTCTTCGTAGATGATGATTAGTCTTCAGCTCCGAAGAAAGAAAACTATAAATATTTCTCCTTAATAAAGGACGACACCGGAGAAAAAGCACTCTTCTGGTACATTTCGATGGCACAGATTGAAACTCGTCTTGAATATAGGAGATAGTCAAGATAGCACAGGCTTGCGTATAAACTCTTCCGCGAATGCAACATTGTAAAATCCGCAGCCAACTGAACAGCGAACACGACGCGAAGAGAATGACGCTCGACCGAGAATTCTGGGATTGCGATGGGCGCGAACAACTCGCAGCCAATAGACGAGTCTCAGGTGATGATGACGCTCAAATATTAAGCCAATAGAAATTATTACTGAATCAGCCACTGGTAGCTAGTGTTTAAAAAATGAAACAACGGTCACCCCCCACCTACACCTCATCCCACAAAAAGCTTAAGTGAAGCGTTTCGCTTGGGGAGGGGGAATGAAATATAAAACCATCTTGCCCAACTGAAGGTTTCTTCTTTCGCTGGAATCACGTTTCTCCGAGAACGACCAAGGTATTGCGTTACCAGAAAAAACTGCTTCTGGAAAGGAGACGTCCATCAACTCACGAGACAGTGCCTCGCTGTGTTCCCAACTTGCAATCGGATTCCGTCGTTAGAATCGAGTAATAAGTCTCTAGGTTTTTATGCAAGTAACTAGTTTTGTCGCTTGATGATAATTCGCTAAATGCATATAGGTTACACATAAATTCTATCTTGAAATAACCAGCAGAAAGGCAGAAAAGCGTTGATGCTCTAGATAAACATATGTAGCGATTTTTGAAAGTCTTAAGGATTCAGCTGTAGTTGCAGGCAGGAGTATCAGGATCCTCAAATAAAATATTTCGGAGAGAACCCCTTCCTACAAGGTAGGATATCATATGTTTACGGAAAGCATGCTAACTTAGCCATTTTATATTTGTTATAAATACAAGGATTTTGTTTTCTAGTTAGTTTTCAATCGATTGTGTCGGAGTAGTTAGAAAAAACTTCGCGCAGAGAAAGTGGGGCTCAATGGTTAATTTCTCTGCAAACATCCATATAACAGAACAAATAACAATTGTTGTTAACATTCATAGTTTATAATATATTTTTATCTCATATAGCCACGACCTTGAGCAATTAGGGAAATTTTTAGGCTTGCATCACGTGTCTGCTGCATGTATTCCAAATGGGAAGCTGACGGGCGGCGCGAGAGAAAATTGTAAATGTTTAAATATTTATAAAAAACGTATGTATGAGTTTCCACTAAATTTTATTTTTTGAGTAGTTAGCTGGATATGTTTAGATTACGGAAAAAAGTTTCGACCGATTCTGAGATGGAGTATTTGAGAAAAGTTTATTAACAATTTTTTAAACACGGGCCGCGCGAGAGAAAATTGTAAATGTTTAAATATTTATAAAAAGCACATTTGTGAATTTCCACTAAATTTTATTTTTGGAATAGTTAGCTAGATATGTTAATATTACGGAAAAAAAGTTTCGGCTGATTCTAAGATGGAGTATTTGAGAAAAGTTTAATAATAATGTTTTAAACACGGGCCACGCGAGAGAAAATTGTAAATGTTTAAATACTTATAAAAAACGAATTTATGAATTGACACTAAATGTTATTTTTGGAATAGTTAGCGGAATATGTTTAGATTACGGAAAAAAAGTTTCGGCCGATTCTGAGATGAAGTATTTGAGAAAAGTATATTAACAATTTTTTAAACATTAGTAATTTACAACAATAGGGTATACAAGAAAATAATTTTTTATTGATATATGTGCTTTCAATAAAGATTTAGCTTTAATAAAAGCTATTAATCATTGTTTTATGACAATTACAAGCGGAGATATAAGTGATAATATGATTTAAGGCTCGGATTTTTGCTAAAAATGCGAAAAAATTAAAATATGCATAATTCACTCAAAAAATATTTTTTCACAAAACGGTTTGAGGGTATTCAGTTTGAGGTAATATTGTGCCCATACACCAATTTTTATCAAAATCTGAGACCCTAAGGGACAAACGTTTGTTGAATTGAGGTGGAATGACCCATAATTGAACACATTTTCACTGGTATATTTACGAACCCTTTAAAAATTTACATTTCAGGAAAATCCCAACATAATATGCTCTAATTGTAAGTGTAAAAAAAGAAACCTCCTTCCTCTCGCCGTATCACAAGTGCGGACAGAAATGGAGAATTTCTTCGTCATGCCTTACAAGGGGTGGTCCCGGGTCATGCGCGGCCGATTTCACTGAAAATTGGGATATATTCTCCTGAACTCCGGCGGGTCACCGAGACAGACCATTCAAACCGGGAAGTATGGTAAGCCTACTTCTAATAGCTGTGTCACGTTTTTAGTAAGCTCGTAGTAGTTTTTAACAACACTGCACCATTGTATGGGCATGGCAAAATGTGAAAATGAGAGAAGAGAGTTTTAAACGCGAGGGTTCACCCATAAGTAAGGTATCCAAAGTGATACAGCCGCAAGTAAATTATTTGGGTGGCAGTTGGCACTGCTGCTGTATTCTTCCATTTCCTTCTTTCAATCAAACTGTTACCGAGCTCGTAGTCTTCGCTTGGCAGTCGCTTGAAATGGAGATCCCGATCGCCGTTCTCGCCTGCATTAGGCAGGAATGACCCTCAATAAAATGACAACTGTGTCTTGGGATCGCAAGGGGTATTGTTAATCGAATTCATACCCATTTGAACCGCAATAAAGGTAGACGCATGTTGTGAGGCACTCAAAAAACCCTAACGGACGATTCAGAACCGAAGAAGGGGAATGCTCACTTAGGGCGTGTGCATTCTTCACATTAATGCTTGCCAACATGTCGCCAGCGGAGCCGTCAATCTTCTACATGAGTTTGAATGAGACATTATCACCTGGCACTGATAGTCCGGACTTGGCATCCAGATAATTTCATTTGTTTACAAATTAAAAATAACAATTGGGTGGAATACGATTTGAAGATGATGGCGAGGTGAAAGAAGAGTTCATACGCTATTTCAATGAGCTGGCGGCGAGCTTCTACGACACGCATAAAAAAACTGCCACAGAGCGGCTCGAACAATGCATCAAACGAAATGGTGATTGTATTAAAAAATAATGTGCGGTTATATTTCAGAACCATATAAAAAGTTTTGAAAATGATTTTCTTTTTAAATAACGGGGAGCTTATTTTTGGGGTAACGTACGATAGACTTGTGAGTAGTACAGGGAATGGAGTTCCGGGCGGGAGAAAAAATAGGTACATACATATTAGACTTATGTGACTTCTCAAGTAGTTAGTAGGTTTCGAACCGGCATCAGACTGTTTACTTCATAGCGGTGTCCTCCATATACAACATGCAATATCTATCGTTATTTACATTTCTCCAATACTTCATTGTTCCATACATTACGGTCGAACCACTCCTACCAACTATAGAAAAAACTGTAACTATAGCTGTGTCGTAGCCAGGGAAAAAAGTTGTACAAGGGGTCCGGACCACTCCTCCCGAAATTTGCTTATTTTAAGTAAGTAACAAAAGGAGAAAGTTTTATCTATTTAGCCATAGCTGTTGACTTCACTACATCTTCAGTTTGAGCATTTTTTTAAATAAATATGTTTGTAAATTCATACATAAAAAACGTGGATACAGTATGCTCTCACGATTTATCACACCTGAAATCTTTAAATATTAGCTCTCTTTAAATATTTACTATTAATTGCCAAATCAAACAAATTTGCAAATATATTTGCACTTACCGAACTTATACTCACAATGGAACCCCCCTCGAAACGAAGTCCTGGCTACGTCACTGGCCTATAGTGATAAGCAATTATTTATTTATTTTTGAAAATGAGATAAGACTCAAGTGTCTAGTCGGGGATCAAGACTGAGACGATAGGTACCTACTATGTTTATCAGATATTCATTTATATGCGAATATTGCATTAAGAGATTTCAGTGGTGAGACAAGAGCCTAAGATGACAATTATGATTTTACGATGACGACAAAAAAAAATGAAAAATATGACGCTCATGAATAGAGGCTGGTAATAGGCATGTTTCAGCCATCATTCAATTAAAAAACACAAGTGAATTGTTACAAATTCGTGACGAGATTACTTTACCTGAGGTAGGCCAGGATTATTGGGACACTGATCATAATCTCTTAAAATGTAAAGCATGATATTGTGGCGGATTATGTCCTGAAACTTTGTGCAGCCTGTGTGCCTCATAATAAAACGTGAAATGCAATTCAAACAAAGATTTCCTATTCGTGGATGACCGGGCATGTGTACACGAATTCTCGGTGACTTATGTGCAACCTCATCTACGCAACCACCTCTCTTCGAGATCAAAACAAAAGTTTGATGAATTAAATGAATGCACCGTAGGGACATTGTTCATCCTCACTTCTATCCAACAACCATCACAATACACGACGCGTTTCCACTGATGCCCACTTCAGCGCCGACCTCACGTGTCTCGTCCATTCGACCTCTTCCAACTTCCCCACTAGTATGTAACTGCTCCGGCTCCCTGAAGAGCGGCAGAACGAGATGGGAAACAGTCGAGTTCCCTACGCGGAAAACGAGAGAATTTTCATAACGGATGAGAAAGTAAAAACTGGGCACGTGCGCTTTCCTCTCAATTGAAACCTTTCCCCTCTTCCACCGCCCCCACCCAACTCGGCGCAATTCCAGTCCCGACACAGAGTAATGCCCGCCCGTAAAACGTCAAGGTGCGTGAATTGAAATTTACAGCCCGCGGGACAGAACACCCGGCACGGCGGGTTGGAGGAGAGTGAGGGGACTAGGGAATGAGGGGGAGGATGGATGCGTACGCGGATGTAGGGGTGAGAGAAGTGGCGGAGGGTGTGTTATTTTTCTCCCCCCCTCTCTCTATCTCATGTCGGCCACCCCCTTCTTTCACTCAACCTATTCACTGCTACTTTTGATGGTAAGGTACGGCTCCCAGATCTCGAGAACTCGCAAGTCATGCTGTCACTTGCATTTGTATTAACTTATCTGAGCTTTGTGGCACAGGGTAGTACTTTTTTCTGAATCATGTATGGAATTGTATAGTAATAGTTGCTTCAATGATTTAATCATTTACTTTGTGTCGAATCATGTCCCCAGCATATGCACTCTTTACCTTTCTCTTATTATTTTTTATTTAATTATGTATTTGCTTATTATGTTTTCTATGGAATCTGGAGTTCATGTGGAATTTTAAAAATATCTTTTGTCATGTTTGTACTTGTAATTTTGCAATTTTGCATAATATTGTATCATTATTTTGTATTTATCATTTAGAATTTTTCATTATATCTTTTATAATTTGTAGTCTCCTTGAAGTCCACTAGCACCTATTAGAATAAAAATTATTATTACTAGCCTAACAACCTCCCCGCTATGTCACGGGGCCTTCGGAAATATGAGGCCCTGGTGCTTGAGGATACATTGTACGCATATAATTTATTCCATATTTAGGACGTGGAGGGCTTGGATCAAGTCCGTAAGTTATGGAATTTAATTTGAATTTATGGAATTTTTTGCATGTACAGTTGAAATGCACAGTTCCAGTTATTTGCTTGTTACGATGGTGAGCATACACAGCATACATCAAGGTGATGGCCATGATGACGACTCGCATGAGACTGGTCTTTCTAACTCCGGAGTGCCAACTCCGGGTTTGAAAGTTACGCTTGTTAATTTGAATGTAAAGTTGGCGGTAGACGAAACGCAGAAAGAAATCCAAATGTCATTGTAGTAATTGAGTCATGCAAATGATTGATTTTTTCACTCTTCTATAAATGCGTATTTAAAAGCGCAGATTTAAATATTCATCCGCTTTAATTTCTCTTAGCTGTTGTCAGTGGCCTGTACACCGGTCACGAGAAAAAAGTGAACAAGTGAAAATGTACACTGTGTTCGGATATAAATGGTGTGCGATAAATGTTTAAGGTTTCAAACTTATACGAGAATGTTCAAGACGAAAAAATATTGCATGTGTCATAAGTGGAGCACCATTTGACTAAAATCTGACTAAAGGAGGGTCGACAAATATTAGCAATCTGGACTGCCCATGTATTACGCCCAACCTAAAAGGCATTGTGTTTTTCGCGATTCGATGTCAAGCGTACATCATATATGTCTGGTTCAACGACAGGATCACGAGTAACTAATGAATTCATATATGTTCTTAAAATAACGATCAATGCTCTATGATTTTAAGCATAAAACAATTCCTTTATGAATTTTAGAGATGAGTCCTACAAGGTATACAAGTGATTGACTAATTACATTGCATAGACATGCAACGCAAGTAATTCCTCCACATTACTGCCTGCCTGGCTCCAGGTGGCAAGTAACTTTCATTAATGTAACGCTATTCCAAGGATATTACGTGGTAAAGATTATAAGATTGTATGTTAAGGAGGATGATAAAGATAGTGTAGAAGATGAAGAGGCATGAGCTATTTGCTGTAAGTTATCATGCTAATAATAATAATACTTATACTTGGTTAAATGTACGGAAAAAATACCATGGTACCAAAATTACTATTTTGGCCAATTGGTAGCCATCATCATTGAGCGATATGGGGTGGGGCAAAAGCGAATGACTGATAAATTATACTCGAGACATTTGCACAACATATACTAGAATTGAAATACGACTAATCAAAGGAGAGAAGAGTTTTTAAAGCCAGAATTGAAGGAAATCAGAGCTATGTTGAAGGGAATGGATGAAGCTATAACAAAATCTTGCTATAAAATAGTGTGGAGAATCTAATTGAACGCACCCTGTCTTTCTGACTAACTAGAGTCTCAAACAAATTATAAATATTGTAATATGCTAAAAAGAGAGTACTTATACTGAGTAAATCGTAGTCACTTGCTAGACTACATCTGCATCTGAAACACATTATTGGAGTAATTTAAAACCCATCTCTCTCTTGGGTAAAAGTTTAAAATTATGCTCTAAAATACGGTTATGAGCAAGGTATAAGCTACATAGGAGTTTTGCAAAGTTTTGTGTAATACAACCTACTTGGTACTATACTGTTCAAATCAGATATCCCATTCCTAACTTAATAAGATGTGCAGGAGAGATTTGGTTGTGTGCAGTGCTGACTTCCAATCCCAAAGGTTCGAAAGCCAAGATTGACAGAAATTTCATAGGTATCCCAATCCTCAGTTGGGAACCATGTGGAGAGGTACTATGTAGAATTTCGGCTGTCAGATGAGACGTCTGACAGCCTGAATGGAACGTGAACACTTTGGAGCTTTTCGTCAAGCTAGACAAATGCCGACCGCGGGTTTCCCTCCACCCCTCCTCCAATCACCAATCAAACCTTCCCTCATCACCGTACACCCACACCCACCCTCATTTGCCTTTAATAACGTCAGATGTTGGTAACCCATGAAAAATAAACTAACAATCAGCAGCATAACTAGAGTTAGTTAACTCTAGATCGTTAAATCACTGTAATAAGTCCCTAAAGGCTTCCACAGAAAATGTCACTGGACAGAGGTTGACTATTTAGCCTATTTCGCAAAACCTTGACTGCCATGATTGCATAAAATTTGGCTCAGAAATAACACTTTCATATAAATTAAATATTTCAAATAAAAACGATAGGTTAGTATTTTCCACACTATAACTCATTACCAGCCATGGTTTCAGCTATTTCTTGCCATTATCAAGGTTCTGTTTAGTTGCCATTACCAAGGCAAGGGGTGTTTGCGTGAATTTTCCTGAGACCAATAGCTTAAACAACATGATACCCAGGGCACGAACACATGTGTCAGAATTTCATGTGGGGGACATTTGAGTTAGTTGTAGCTGCTTAAAGATAGCTTTCTGTATGGCCGCCCTCAAACAGATCATGACGTCATTTGTTCGTATCCCTGGATATCCCTCGCCATAAAAGCTAAATTCACGGCCTTCATTTGCAGGATTCTTCAAATATTTGGAAAAATCAAAGCATAAGCGACACATTTCGAGTCTATCTAACAAGTAGCCTATATATAAACATGCGACATTGAATTAGAGGCAGCTTTCAAAACCGATTTACCCATTAGTGCAATAGGTTTTAGGTTTGAGTCTCTAATTATTAACATATCACATTATATAACATTAAGTAGAGAGCCGGGCAGACCGGCCGTGGATTCAACCACCACCAGCACCACTGATCAGCTGTTTACGGCCATATCCTTGGGGCCTGCCGCTTTGGTCACCGGTAAATGACGTCACAAGGCGTATCTCGCTCTGCTGGTATCTTCTGTATTTCAGCGATTTTATTTGCCATTAAACGTCATTACTATGCATTTTATTTCACATCAATATCCATATTTCATAATCCTCATTCGATTCTCTACACGATGGTAAGGTTTTTTCGAGAAACAATTGTTGATGCAGAAACCCCATTGCTAAAAACTATAGTCGGTTATAAATAATAGAATGAAAAACACTAATCTATATTTTTTATTAAATCTCTTGGTTTCGTGATTTTTACTGAGACCAAATAGCTTAAACAACATGATACCCAGTGCACGAACACTCTTGGTTTCTTTATCTTTTGGTTTCACTGTGTTGAGCTTGAATCAGTCACTTGAATGAAGTATATTAATTTCATTTATGACGTTAATGTTTTCAGGCGTAACGTAATGGTGGAAAGGTTTCATGATTGAAATGAAATAATTTGTGAATTCCACATAAATTGTCTTTTAATACGACCTGTTTCGTCGCTGAGTGATATCATCAGGTCCTGATGAACATAGACCTGATGATTTCACTCAGCGACGAAACCTAGTTTGTATTAAATTTCTATTTATGTGGAATTCACAAAATTTTTCATTTTAATCATGTTCATTTCACTTCGAATAGATGTTTGGCATGGGGTCAACTGTCGTAGTTCATATTTACAATTAGTGGCATTTCTGGATATAATGCGGTAGAGTACCGCAATGACACGCGTACACTATACGGAAGGAGAACACTCCAAGCAATACAACCCACATGGTATTATTCTGTCCAACCACTCACCAACCTATTTCGTCTGATATACCTTTACCACCTATATATACGACAGGCTGAGAGGTTGCTGGTGACAGCGCTGGAGGGACAGCACCTTATCTCCTTCATCTTCCTCCTCCATCGCTTCCCAACGCCCCCCTCCCCCCCAATTTCACCCATCGACCCACTCACACTCTGTGAAGTGGCCCGCACGCACGGGCCGACGGGCGAGAGAGAACAGATGAAAAAAAAAGAAGTCTGGCGTAATAAAAACTAATAACACCGTGCGCAACTCGCTATATTCGACGAGAGTGGTAAATCTCAATTTTGGAGCGGACTTATTTTTTTCCTCGCGAGACGTGTGACACTGATTAAATTCATCTGCGACTTGTTCTCTCTCCCTCTTGTCTCCTCTTTCCTACACCCTAGACAACACACCTATCCTCCTCCCACGGCTCTACATCCCCACACCTTTATGTATCCCACCAAAAGCCACCTCCCACCTCTCTTCCCCTTTTACTTCCTACATTCTCATATTTGTACCCATCACGTGCGGGCACCCCCCGCCACTCACACTCCGACCTCTCTCCCTCTCCCCCTTCACCCTGCCCTACCTCTCGCCCTCTTTTACGCATCATCTCGCGAAAATTGCCGCCGGGGAAAACTGCTTCAAGGTCATGTATATTTGAGCAACTTCGGGCGAGAGAATTCCTGGCGTGGTGTGCGAGGGCTTATTCGTTCGACCCGACGCGTCCCATACTTTTACCCCCCTCCTGCACCCGGATCCGGTTATTTTATTTTCCCACTTTGAAAATTACCGAGAATTTTTGAGATAACGAAAAATATCCGGGGTATGGCATATCCACTACTCAAAATATTCATATTCAAATACGAGCTGAACCAGTGACTAGAACGCTGGGCGTCGCGTCGGCTTAAATGAGGGATTCACCCTTCGAATGCTATGAAACCAAATGGAAATGTTACTATCCATTACGAAAAAATGCAGTAAGGCGGAGCTTTCAGATAAAATGCAACTAGAATCGTGCTAACTTAGCTGGTAGCCCAATAAGTAAATCATTCAACTACCCAATGGAACGGTAGACAGTGTGTAGAGGTTTGAACAACCACCCCGAGATCCTTGGTTCAAATTCATGACAGCCCTCTAGGCAATGGAGTGAACCCAATAAGTATCTAAAGACTGACTGGTAACTTTATTTTCGTGGGGAAACCAAAGGTTACCTTCCAGCGTTTCCTCCACAAATTCCAAGCAATATGTTTAGTTCTTACGCCAAAAACATTTCGAGCTCAGCTGAAACAACCATGAAATATATGTAAGTTTTTCGGTTGTTGATGTTAACGCCTATATGTAAAAACTTGAAAAATTTGAAGGAGAACCAGGAACGCTGCGTGAAAAAATGAGAAATAGAAACACTTACCGGTCTAATTTTCGGAATCCCTCCAGACCTACCAGAAGAAAGTGACCGCGCGTGCTTGAAGTAGGGATGGAAACGGGGAAGAAACGGAGTTAGGGGTTAAAAAATAAACAACCATATTCTGTGGGAATTTGATTAAAATTTTGTTAGTAGTGGACGTAACGAAAATAGAAATGGGTAATAAATGGGAATGTGAGGACTGAGAGACTTGGAGGATATAGGGATTTGAGCAATACATTTTCAGAATAATGGTGGCTAAATGTAGCTATCGTCCCAAACGGTATTTTAACTTGTGAATACATCATGGGAGTATTTACGGGGAAGCAACCCCCCCCCCCCCCCAGAGGCAACTTTTTAGGGTTACTAACATTAATACATAGAAAATTTAACAAGCTAAATATCTTCAAATACTTCAAATAGGTCTAGAAAATGCAGTTTTTTTGCCATAATTAAAAAATATTTCCCGTACCCCCATGACGCTAAGCCCAATCCCTATGAAAATATTTGTAATCCCCCGTAATAATAAATAAAAAAGCAAAACAAGACTGAAACGTGTAGAAAAAGTATGGAGGACATTACTGAAGTAGCATCTCATTCGTTGTTTCTATGCTGGGGCAAACTTTGTTCAACAAATATTTTCTTCGGGAAGGAAATATGTATAGATTGGAAGGTTTGAAGATATGAGTTTGGTGAGGAATGGAGAAGATTAAAAGAACAGTATAAAAAACCAAGAGTTGCTGCTCTCGGTAGATGGTGAAAGAAGAAACTGTAAACGAAGATGTGTTGGACATGGCAGATGATGAAATAACGTTTCCGAAGGAGTTATGATGAAGGTAGTAAAGGCGGATGAAGGTGGAAATAAGGTATAATAACATGCTTGAAGCCCTGACAGAAGGGACAGCGTTAAGTTGATGAGGTATACGAGGAAGAAGAATGAAAATATTACGAGAGGAAGGAAGACATTTGAAGGGCATGCAGAGCTGAATAACGAAAGCACACGAGATCGCACGCATTAGCAAGTAGAGTTTACTATTTGTTTTACGTCCAACCTGGCCCACTTCTCTACTTAACGTAGCATTGACATAATATTCGATTTTTTCTATTTTTAAATTGCTCGATAAACTTATTCGTCAGTATTGTCACTCCATGTGAAGATATGCAGAAATATATGAATATATGTGTTTCCTTCCATCTCCGCGCAAAAAATAAGTCGTTTCCGTAAATTTTGGTTTCCCCACGAGATTTAATTTTCCGTCCACTTTTTTGCCTTCACCCTCGGCCTTCTTGTGAACATGGGACGCCGTCACCGTCTTCTCTGTTTCCGCCATCAATTCATTTCCTCCGCGAATATTGCAAGCCGTCGCTCATCTGCACGTCACTTCCACTTTCTACAAACTCCCTGGGGATCTCACTCTCCTCGAGCGAGCGACTGAGCATGCAGCCCCTTTCCCTTGTCTCGTCCATATTCGTTCGTCCTCCATAACCATAGCACGGCGACCCCACTCAAAACAGCGAGCACGCTTACAATATAAGTATCTACCTACTCGGATGCTCAGGTGAAACAACGGAAGCATTTACGGAACAATTTATTCACTGTGAAATTTCGTCATACATCCAGATATTATCGACCTTTACAATCAAGTCCCCATCACCTATGAATAAATTCATTGCCGATATGTCTCCTCCACGTCAGCATTTTTCTGGATGTATGTCTCGGCACGAATTTCACAGCATCAGGTGTCAAATCGTGAACATGAGTGACAGATAACATTTCAAAGAAATTATTTATCAATTTCCACTGAGTATGGATTCTTCAGATAAACAAATAAAGAAATTTATTCGGTGGAAATTTAAAAGTATTTTTTATTGAGGTGATTTTCGTTCTGATTCTTATATCCGTCAATATCTACCAAATTGACTGGTTCTATATTAGAGACGTTTCTATACGGTACCTTTGTTGATTTTTAGCAAATAAACATTTTATAAAAAGAATTTAAAAAATAAAAATAAAATTTAATTTTATAAATTGTTCTAATACTGGTGCTGTTTACGTTTTTAGCCCTGATGATGTCAATAAAAGTTGACGAAACGTGGGCAGATACGCTGTAATTATTTAAGTTGAGCAAAACTCCAGAAATTTTATCATTATAAAAATAATATCATATTCCTTATTTTATAACCACAGCATAAAGCAACGACGGATGGCATTAAAATTATTTCATTCAGCATATATACAGACCAAGTAACCAAGTTGATGAGAATTGAGTACGACTCCAATTGAGGCAACTGTATTGCACGTACCATAATAAAGTATAGATACGGTCATTCTGCAAACCCGATAGGGTTTGTCCTAGGGTTTGCAGAATGGGTGACCGATAGGGTTTGCAGAATGACCGTGTAATTCAACCCGACATAATTCAATTATCTGCGCGTGATATCTCGCTTAGTGTTTTTTTTAAATTGAAAGGCAGGATCTCCTCGACTGAGATCTTTCTCCTATAAAACTCTGAACTTCCTTTTAACGGAGCACAAACACTTGATCATTTGACTGGAATATGGAGTCTTGATCTTTGGACTTGGATCCCCCTTGCCCTAAAATATTCGAGTCTAGCCATTCTATGTAATTGTTAGTTACGAAATGTAAAAATAAAATTGGCCCACTTTTAAACTGAGCCCTTCATATGTAAAATAAAAACAGATCCTGACTATAATTTTAAATTTCCAGCCTTACAATTTAAGCAGTAACTATCGGCGGCGATCATTTTATTTGTGCATTACATCGGCCGAAGCCAATTAGCGAGTCATCAGTTGCAATGTGCTTCTAAGGATATGATTCCAGACGTCAGCACTTCCAGACTTCTATTCCATAACTTACAGTAACGTCCTATACTTATGTTTTAATCAGAACTTTTCCAGAGCACTGTCAAAAAGAACTCACTCAATTTCCGCTATTAATGCAAAATGTTTTATGACCAAGAATAAACATCAGCCTGAAACTGATTGCTCGCAAAGTATTAACTCATGAAGGGGTGAAAGAAGTAACTCCTATGTGACCCAGATGCTACATGAATTATATTGAATGCACTCGTATTTCTCCCGTGACAAACATTCTTTATTTTGTGGATCATGATGCAGCCGTCTGCGCTGGTGCACAGAATCGATCGAAGAGGGAAGGCAATGCGCGAAGAAAGAATAAAACTGTTTAGTGGATCCCCCTCAGAAATTTGTCCCAAAGCACCCACTTCTTTGAGATGATGATTCTACGGTTGGTTGACTTTTGGGTCAAAATAAATCGTTGTATTTCCTAAGTTACTCGAGAATATGCATTTCCTGATCAAAATTTGTGCACAAAACACGCAAAAATGTTACAACTAATAGTAACTACAGAGCTGATCTCTTAATGCTACCATGGCAATCACCCCTTGAGACACAGCTCCCTTCATCATTCTGGGAAATATATGCATTAATTACGAAACACGAGGGGAATTACACAGTAAACATCAAGTTATGCAAAGACAAGCAACATACAAATCATGAAAACGACGGTATTATCCCTATTAATGTTTTTACAGGTGTGCTCATATTTATTAATAAATTTGTCATTCCCTAGCACTAGAACACCAAATTTTGAGATGCTGCAAGATGGAACGTTACTTGTATGTGTTGGTGAGAGCGTTTCATAAGGCGTCAGATGCACTTCAATAGGTGAGCGGAGAAATAAAAAAACGAAAATATATATCGCTCATCTCCGAGGCGTGAAAAAATTGCACTTCTGCCAGTGAGGTGGCCATTTAACCCATTTCATATTAATAATCTACGCCTTGGTTAGAACCAACGTCGCTCTTTCTGGATTAGTCTATCTTTTTTTCACGCTGCCTGCCGTTCAAGTTCTAAGTGTTCTTGCTGCGCTTGCGTTTTTTGTGATCAGAATTTAGAACCTTTGTCAGATCAAAATTTACGCTGAGGTCGAAAACGTACTCTACAACTCTAATTTGAAATTCCTATCAGAGAACATTCATGTTGTATTGTTGTAACGCAAGTTGCATGGCATATTCTACCTATCAAACAGTTTTCAGGGAGTTCAATTAAAACTGTGAATTATCTGACTCACAGAGAACACTCGAAATTTACAGAGCCTAGGAATCTGAATGAGCTACTTATAAGTCCTCAGATAGGTGGGGCTTAAGCAAACAAGATCCATTAGAAGTAAATATGAGATATTTCACATATTACTGAGCATATGCCTTTTACTTGGTACTACTACCATTTGATTCTTTATTTCTTCGCAAAGCAAAGAATATTCCAGTAAATCAATCAAATGAATAAAATCCAACTCTGGCTTTAGGGATAAGAAATTTGGCACCAATAGTATTCCCTACCCAGCTTTTAGAAGGAAAAAAACCAGATAGATTGACGAGGCGGGAAAATAATCACGGGAAGTCATCATATCAACGCGAGAGGGAGCCACTCTGCTCTTGGTGGAAGGGCCCATTCCGTCGAAGGACTTTCCTATAAATATGAAGAGGTAGATAGTACAACCAGTAGCAAAAAGTTGATAGAACTGACTTGTCGTTAATTTTTAATAAACCCTAATAGTCTATACAAGGGTATCGTTCAGCAAAAATTTGCTTATAGGCTTAATCAAAAGCAAAATTTTATTACATCATACATCAAGGATGTAAAAGACCTTACTACTTCCGAGAATACTGGGAAAAATACATTCACCTACCCAGCCTTATCCTAATTCCGTCGATCTACTTCTTTTACTCTAGTCCATTTATCGACCCCTTCTCCGTTGACCTTTCATTCTGTTCACCGATTGGTCGCTACTGTTTGTGAATCTCATATTTCAAGCGTCTCTAATTCATTCTCATCCTCTCTCTCTAAGGCCCAGGTTTTATAGCCATCATTATTTTTCCTCAGCGTCCTCATTAATGATACCTGCCATCTTGGTACTTATTGCGTACCGTGTTTGGTATTATTTACCTTTATTTCTTATTTTTGAATGAATTATTACATGAAGAGGCACCTGCTAAATAATGAAACTCTTGAATCCCCTTTAATATGATCTGGATCCGTAGGTACATATGTCCTCGAGTTACAGTACGTGTTATAGGACTTCAATTTAACGTATTTAGACGGATATTATAATTTCGCATTCACTGCCTATCCCTTGTAGACAGAAGCAGTAGCTACGGAGTGTATATCAAAGAAGATAATAGATGGCTATATGACGTGCGACAGTGAAGACCTCTTTCTTTCGTGAAAATTCATCCACATAGCTAGCATAGCTATTGCGCGAAGTCTTTCCCGTAATTGTATTTATAATTAGAAGTTTTTTTGTAAAATATTTTCGATATTCATTTTTCTAGACAAATTATTAAGGAGCAAGGAAAATTTCGCAACTAATACCTCAATTTTCGGCTTATTTACTCCACAACTAAGCAATTTAATACGGAAAAAAGCGCAGTTTCTCAACTAGAATATATTTTTCCATCAGCTATCATACCGTACGGCTACATACATAATCTTATCAAACCCATGATTCGGACGAATGGGGAACGGATTAGTTCTTCGAACTCGAGAAGAGTTCAACTATGCATATAGTGACTGAGCGGGAACCGATGATTCTGCTGCGGCAGGCCGTTAGCCGCCTAGATCGTCAGAGTCGTGGGTTAGGGCCGCAGCGATTCCCTGTGGTGTGTCTTCGTATTCTAGTAGCATGACGACCTCACGGTTCGATTCTGGAGCGATTTGGATGCGTGTCTCTGAGGAGATACACGGTTCATAGTTCGGGAAGGAGAAACGTGCGCAGGAAGCGAGGTGAGAACGGGTAGACCCGAAGAAGTCGGCGGCGAGCGGTAAGGATCTTCTGCGGTTTGCTTCACTCCTCAAAGGACGAAGGAGAAAGAGAGAGAGATACAAAAGGGCATAAAGAAGGGAAACGGCCTGGAGGCAAAGGAGGCAGGTGGGTGGGAGGGGGGGGGGAGAAAACGTTATTCTGGCCGTGGAGAGACAGTCGTACTCATACGACTGTGGGGATGGAAAGGGACAGAAGAGCACAGGCAGAAAGGACTTGGGGGCTGGGGGAAGTTAAAAAAGACAGGAGAACTGTAGGGCGGGAGAGAGAGAAGGGCAGGCAGGCTTCAATAAGAGGATGAAAAGGAGCCGTCGTCATTGGACACGGACCATGATTGCGTTTGACATTCTAACTCTAACGATATGCCATTCGAGGAGAATCCATACGGCTCGATATCTGCTTGGAGGGAAAGGACCGGTTCGTAAGGGGAGCGGAGCGAGGGTTGGAGGAGGTGGAGAAAGGATATTGAAGAGGGTGAAAGGGAGACACAAAGAGAGAGAGAGTACAAGTTGGGTGGAAGGGATGAGGGTGGGAAGAGGAGGAGAAAAGAGAGTCGTCTCATCACTTGAAATGAATTGAAACAGGAGAAAAATATCCGACCCTTCCGAACGCGGAGCACGGAACCGGTGGCCTTACTCTTTGAAAATCTTTCAATGCGCCGAAACGATGGAATTTTTTTCGATAGAAACACGTCTTCGCGCTGGTTCATTCGTTGGTGTAATAGCGCGAACCATGAAAATTCTCGCCGCAAGCGAAAATATTCTAACCAATGTTTTCTTCCATTTGCATAAGGGATAACATAGAGCATTTGTTAGGAGCTCAACGAAGGACATTTTCGCATTTTTTCAACGCGGGGGCGTTACGGGGAACTCAAATATTACGTAATGCGACTTTGATCAGTTTTTAAAATCCCTTTCTGTCCCCGGTGGATCAACTTGATGTCATGAAACAGCCCCTCTCCCATTACCCAAACAATCTTATATAACAAAGAAAACTGTCTCCGGTTCAACTTTGTGGAATTCCATGATGTGAGGTCAAACAGTTGACATTATCAGGCAGATCCGTCCCAAGGGATTGAGGGACGTCCCTTGTGCAAACGAAAGTCGGGGCCCCCTAACTTTGCATTCCCTTTTTGATATTGTAGCATCTTTTATACATATTTCATGGAGAGAAGGAAATTAACCTAAAAAATGGCTAATGATTTCGAGAAATTCGCAATTTCGGGTAATGGGCGGGTTTCACCGCACCGTCTGAAATAGGCAAGCCCGTACGGGGCCTCATAGACGCGGGACCCTGTGCAGCGGTACTTGTCAAACTACCCTAGGGACGGGACGGACGGGACGGTAATATCAGGTCAACCAACTGATGATGTCGACTATTTGACGAAACTTGGTCATAGTAAAATAAAATCTGTGAAAGTTACAAAGTTATTTTGTGTTAAATCCTACGTAAGCTTTCACAGAATTTTGGACGCATGGACATTGGTAAACTTTTCCTTGAACGATGTATTGTGCACGTAGTAAGATCTGGCGCTTTCTCGGCGTACGTGATGTATGAATTATTTTCGGGTTCTCCACTGCGTTAGTCTCTCCATAATGTCACCTAGCCAGTATAGAGAGCCTAGCCCGGTGGAAAACCTGAAAAGAATTAATACGATGCCTTGCGCAATTTCGGTTACTCATGGAAATATTAGGCACATTTGGGTATTATGTATTGAAGATTTTTGTTTGAGCTTGAATTATATTTGAGTGACGTGTGTAATATGATAAGAGAGGTGACAGATTGTTGGGGCAGTTTTCATGGAGGGAAAGTAAGTGCTGTTGAGAGTGTGCACACCACATCTCTCTTCGAAGACAAGGGGGAAACGATCAATATTTTTTCCTATAAAAAGTTTAAAACTTGCGAAGTCGGCGATGAGTGATCTGAGGTTTTCCTGACGACTGATGTGAATGAAAGTTTCTCGGTGTATCCACCGGGGTTAAAGGCTCTGAATTGTGCAGTGAATCTTATGCAGTCCTCCATATTTGCAGAAGGATTCCAGCTTGAATTCAAATCACTGTTATCTTCGCCAACAAATAAGTCGCTTATCAGCTATCGCGATGGACGTAAAGAATTTGGCTTCGATCTATCGGTTTACAATAACGGTGAATGTCAAAACTGTAAAGTTCGTCCCCATCAAAAAATTTTACGTAGCTTATAACAAAAATAACTTCGGTTACGTTAACGACAATTTTTAACCGTCGCGCTGCGAAAGATTCAAGACACGGCCCAGGGGGTCTGGGTTTCTCTGAGGCTTGTAAGGCGGGGTTTAGTTGGGTACAGAGAGAAGGGGATGTGCACCATGATGCTGAGAAAACATTGATATTCCGTGAAGTATAATAATATGGGGAGTTATTCGTCGATTGGAATCCTATTGGATTGCACTGACCAAGCACATAATAAGGATTCCTTAAAAATTGGTCTCGTTCCCAGTTCCTTTCCCTTATTATTATGCCTTATTTCCCGAGTGTTTCTTTTTTCGGTCAATCCATCGGAATCCGATGAGGAAAAATTGGACTGGAGATGAGGTTATCCAGATGATAAGGATCTTGAGAGGAAAATAATCCCGGGTTCCAATGCGAATGCATGAGACGATAAGATCCACATGAAGGTACTTATACACGATTTATCAGCGAAGTTCCTGAATTTTGAGCAGGAGGATGAAAGACAACAGTTGTTATGCTAGGTATGCTTGGCGCGAGAAGTTTGAAGTCATAAGTTAAGAATAATTTCAAATTATTGCTTAAGAGGAAGTTTACCGTGATATGTGCATTCGTGACTCAAAATTATGACTGCTTAAACATAAATGACTGCCAAAAAAACTAAAACAATCGTGATGAGTATCCAGCGATATAAAATGATACAAAATCACGTCATCGATCATCATTTAGCTACGAAGGGGTTTATACTGTTTAAATTGAGAATATAGACATGACCGTTGTGGCGAGAATTTAAGATGGCCTGGCTGGTAGACGGCAGTAATAATTTATTGGTGTTTCTCCCTCATAAATTATTACAGAGGGCGATGTACTGGGTAAGATAGGCTTAACAGGAAGAAGTAATATTATCATGTCAAATATTATCTTTGACGGCCACTGTCTCTTATCTTCTCCATTCTTCGGATCGGAATTCGTCCTAAAACTCTTTATCCCATCCCTGAAGGCATATTCTATATATTGAAGCACAGCTCAACTTTCTGGAGTACGATATTCTCCGTAATGTCGTAGAAATCCACGGTATTCCGATCAAGCCCGGTGAAGTGTTGGAAGCTATAGCCTGTCAAGTTGGATTGGGCCTCGGGGTCAAATTTGATACCTGTGATATTGACTATACTTACAGAATTAATGCCCACTCGGACCCTTCCAACAATAGACCCCCCCACCCGCTATCAGAGTCGCTTCATTGCGGTGCAATCTAGTGCATGAATTGTTAGAAGCTCGCCAAGTAAAACGGAATTTTTCAACAAAAGACATTGGTTGGAGCGATTCTCCTGGCAATATAATATACGTGATTGAATGTATTAGGCTTATGAATCGCAAGGTGTATGCAAAGACAAGAGATCTAAGAATAAAAGGTAAGCGTAAATAGCTATTGATAAGAGGTGGAAAAATATTTGCTCGGCAATGTGATGGGAGTGAACGACACTTTCTGCGTACCGATGATGATCTCCTTGTCTTCCAATGGCATGAGCCAAATGGTTCAATAAGTTAGAGGACCCGCATATAGTGACGAAATTGATGTTGATGGGGAACAGATAAAGACTACTTTTACAAATAAAAGAGTATGTCCAACCTTAAATGTATGTCACGTCAACGCTCACTCAGCCGTTGCCAGCTCACATGGACGAATTTCGCAGTCTTTTCGTTCGCGACCAATATTACGCGATTGGAGTTTCTGAGTTATGGCTAAAACCCTAGATTCCTTCGGAGTATGTTAACCCGGACAATTAAGTTTTGTTACGAAATGATAGATTGGTGAGAAATGGTGATGGAGTATGTTTATATGTCAATGAATGCTTAAATTATAAAATTCTGTCTTGTTCTAATGGAAACCTTAAGCCTGAGTTAATTTTAATTGAAATATCATGTAAATATGGTAAAGTTTAGTAGTAGTTGTGTATAGATCGTCAAAGGTTGGTTACTTGAGTAATTGTTTCGATTCTACGCTCAAAGGCTTTCTCCCATCCCATAACAACGTCGTTTTATGTGGAGATTTTATCTCAGATCTGTTGAAAAATACGCATGATATTCACATGTTATTTGGGACTTATGTTATAGGTTTCATTTCATGCAACACATCAACTCCCCGAATCAAGTACTAGATTTATTTATTACGGATGACCTATCTGAAATAAAGGGACATGGTCAACATCCTGTTCCATTCCTATCTGACCACGATTAAATGTATATAAAATTAATCTTCAATGTGTCTAATAGGAAACTAAAGCTGATTTTCACCGCAACTTTAGTAGATTCAATCTTCATAATTTCCCAGACGACTTTGATTGTAAGCAATGGAAGGATTTTATTTCTGTGAATTTTTTTGATATGTACAAATGTGTCTCTATTCATATCCAACTTAAATCAGTGATTAGATATTCATGCTCATGTTAGAAAGTTTAAACCGAAGAGAAACCCGATCCCATTAATCCCGAACCCGAACAAATTATTAATAAAAGAGACAAATTACGCCGCAAATACATAAGTAAATCCAAAGAATTATTTCAGATATATATAATACTGAGAAATAATTGACGAAGGCTCATGAAAAAAGCTAAGAAAGATTATTAAATTCAGTGCTCCTCGAAAAAGTGGAATTCCAAATCTATACGGAACGAAATTCGAAGACTTGCAATAATTATGTCTCAAAAGATGATGTGAAACTCAGTGTCCCTATGGACGAATTAAAGGAATACTTTATCTGGTCATCAAATAATGTTACTACCAGCTTAATGCCCGAAACATTAACATGTAACAATGACGCTAAAGACGGCAATCTTTTGGTAATAATATACTATAAACATTTCCCTAATTTTACCCTGAAGTTAATACTAAAATATTTACATCGTATCAAGTCCAATCCTGCTGGAATCGATGAGATTAATAAAAAAACTCTGAAATTGGTTATGCCAACAGTATTTCAAGCTTTTCTCTATATTTACAATTGCTCACTGAACTGTTCTGTTTTTTCTAGCTCTTGGAAAACTGCAATAATGCAGCCTATAAATAAAACTCGGAACCCTACCCAGCGATCAAATTATCAGCCTATTTCATTGTTACTACCATTCCTAAAGCATTTGAGAGATTCGTTCACAATTCAGTGGTAGACTTCTTATCAGTTAATAACTTACTGGAAAAATATCAGACCGGCTTTTGTAAGGGACATAGAACTCAAACTGCTCTCATTAAAGTCAAAGAAGATATTCGTCTATCTACGGACAAAAAGAAAGTAACTACCCTTGTAGTCTTTGGCTTCACAAAGGCTTAATTTAGATTGTGTTAACCACAATCATTTGCTGGGTAAAATGTACCAAACTGGTTTTTCTCGCCCTGTGGTAATATGGTTCCGTCTCTACTTGATCCATGGGAACTCAAGCTGTAAAAGGTGATGAAGAAAATCTGCCTAGTTTCTCGGTATTAAAACATGGTGTGCCTCAGGGTTCAATTCTCGGCCCTCTTCTGTTTTAAATATTTATTAGAGATTTACCACTCTCTATTATCCACTCGAATTATCATTTTTTGACTGTTGACTTAGACATATATCTCGACTGTCATCTGACCCACATCGATAATACCATTGATAAAGTAAATGAAGACACTAATAATATTTGCGGTTGGGCTAATATTAATTTTCCGAAAAAAACCAAAAACATAACAAAAGCCATTATAATCGGCACAGTTAAATATGTCAAGAAACTTAATTATGATATAATGCAAAAATTAAAGTTGAAGGCAATGAAATTGACTACTCCGACACGGTTATAAAGCTAGGAGTTACTATGAATAATACATTAACTTGGATTGAACACGTACCATCTGTTTCTAACAAGGTACATGAAATATTAACGCAGATAAAACAATTCAAACGCTTGATCATATTAGGGGTACGGAAAAAACTGGCTAATCATTTGTAAGTTCCACACATTGATTATTGTTCCCTTGTAATTCATGAACTTAATGGTGGATTGCATAAGAAATTACAAACCCTGTTTAATTCTGCTATAAGATACATATATAATATAAATATTTATGATCATATTACTCATTACTATGATAGGCTTTGATGGTTAAAACTGGAATATAAAAGAGTATTTCAGTTTGGTGTTTTTATACACAAAAATATATCATCAATTATGAGGGTACTCGAACTAGCCACGGTATTTACCTTTACGGAGTCACCTTTAAGTACACCAAAGTGCGATATTTCTCAGAGGAAAAATCATTCGTCATGACCGGTATTCGGGGCGGATGATTTTTCCTCTGTAGAGTACGCAAATTATATTCTGTAAAACACCAAATTTCTCATATGAAAGCTTAATGTCAAACCTCAGTGATTCAATTAGACCCGTAAGAATCAGAAGACGGTTCAAAATTCCAAAGTGTAGAACCACCGTGTATCAACTTTCAAAAATCGACTCTACCATAATGGCACGGAATGATATTCCTGACTGCATTGTCGACTCCAATACGTTAAATCAGTTCAAATTTAAATATTTTATATACCTGTTTGAAAAATATTTTTGTAATATAGAATAAAAAAATGTCATAAATATGTTTTTCTGAAAGTAACTTTCACCATTGTATTCTAGTTTCTTTTCTTTTTATTGTAATTTACTATCCGGTACAATTGTAAAACATAAAATTCTGCCAAAACGGTGCTCTCGAAATATTTGTAAATTTACCTAAAATACTATTGCAATATTACATTTAAAATTCATATTATTATCTTAATGTAACTGTTTGATTAGTTATTATGAGATGAGTTTAATGCATGCTGAAAAATATTTTATAATAATCATTCTTAAATATTTTAATAATATTTATGTAAAAATGCATCTATTCTAGCATGTATATCTAGGCAAACGTTTATTTGTTGCAACATCTTCCTGTGCTTTGTTTGGTGAGGTTTTCAATGGTTACACCACAGAGAATTAGAGCATAATTGAATTACTTACATGTTCCATAGGACAAGGTTCTAGAACAAGAAATTTATTTTTATCACTATTCCCTTTCTTTCCCTTCCCCGCTGCCCATAAACCATTCCCTCTATCACAACCAATCTCCCCTCATTACTTTTTCCAGATCTTCCTAATCTCTTCTAGCAGTTTCCTCTCCCCACCTATCATTAGGAGCACTTCATCGTATTTTTTCCTGTTCATCCACCATACTTCATTCTGCTTCACACCCGCATTCTAAATACCTCCAGCCTAGTCTTATTCTCTTTCTCAGATCACATTTTTTCACACCATGTAAAGCTACGCTCCATGTTAGACTTTCCCCAAGTCTTTTCTTTACATTTTTACGCAATGATGCCACCATCAATTCTCTCCTATTCGATAAAGCTTCCTTTGTTTACGCTATTCTCCAACTAATAGCTTAACTAATGTGCCCATTTTTGCCAACTTACTGCCAAAGTAATAGAAATGCTCCACTTCCTATAGTTTGTGCCCCAATACTTAAATTATCAGCTTCACTTTCTTGGACCAAGGAAATCTCATAACTGTAGTATTCATATGATTGATCTTAATTCCATATTTCCTGCACTAACTTTCTAATGCATCTATCAATGTCAGCAACCCTCTGGAAGGTGGACTAATTCCTAGTCGTCAATGAATCCAACCGAGTTCATCAGCTGTACTCCTGATTTCATTATTATATTACCTCTTCAAGGGCTTCATTTATCATCAACAAGACGACAATTATTTTCTTGAATATCTAACTAAGTACTTTCGAAAATATGAATGACACTTTACAAGCACCAAGAATTTACCATGGTGCTCCAAGTCCGTATTAAAAGTACCTACCAGCTTCCCTTTATGATTACTCTAGCTCTTCCTTCCTCCAAAGCTATCTATCTGATAACATGAATTCTTTTGCAGATTTAAAACAAGCTAGCGAATGATAATCATGCTTTCGCATTCAAAGAAAATTTGCTGGATTTTATAGAAGAAATTGAGGCGATCATATGCACAGATCTCTTCCACATTTGCCCAAGAATACGGCGCGTCATTAATCTCCCACTTACGACGTGCGACAATCCCTTCTGCATTCCCGCCTTTTTCACACCCATCGATTTTATCCTCAATTAGACCCGCGACAAGCTGCGAGGTTGCGAGTTGTGCAGCACGGCCCAGACATCCGGCGAGAGGGAATCGTAATCGTCACTAAGTCTCAGTCGTTCGCCGGGTCACGTGCGAGTCCAATTTTCCGGCACACTCGTGCATGCTGATGAACGGGAAGAAGTCCCGGAGTGCATTCGCAGTGATAGATTGTCGCCGAGGTAAGTACAAGGTTTGGCGTTGAGACTGGCTGACTGGAGGAAGGGTGTATACATATAAAGAAGAATATGAGAAAATGGGACGGCATGCAAGGAGAAAAAAAAACAAATTTAAAGGCCCAGGGAATGGGATTCCTGATAAAAAAATGTGAAGATTGATTACTGGTTTTGTACTTTCCGCTCCGAATCATGTGGTTTGATTGATTATGTGAACAAGGCAACCTCTCCTCATTTAAGTCTGAAGGGGTTTCCAATTTTTTTTCTGCATGATTGTATTATTTTAGTTTTAATCCGAGCAGACGAATATCCCTTTTGATGAGAATTTCCGATGCTTTATAAGCTGATTTTTTCGTGTGGCTTTAATTTTTAAAATCCCTTTTCTTAGAGAATATTTCGTCGAGAGCGCCAGAAATTGGTGTGTATCACGCTTGCTAACCTGGAAATGAGATTAAAATCTTATTTTCAGAAATTTAATCATGGCACCTTGTAAAACTGAATAATCCTAAAATTGGCTATGAGGCTCGTATTGTATTATAATAGAAGCAGTAATAAGTATTTTTATACGAGCATTTTTTTATTGATTAAGTTAATGGACGAAATTAAAAAAAACATTGAATGCCTTTTGATTAAAATTGCTATTAGATCAGTGATGATAGGTTGGTTTTACTTGATGTGTAACATGTAATTTTGATCACGAAGATGTGGTACTTAAATATAATATCTTCTAAAATGTAGTGTATTATTATTCTTTCCTTAGCCAGGATCTAAGAAGTACAAAAAATTTAAAATAATAAAATATCACATTATATCAGTCTTGTAGGTATATCATTGCCTTGTAGATATATATAGCCTTTTAGTTAGGTAAATCAAGTGCATGTGACTCCTTCCTAATAGTGTACAAATGGACCAACTAATTAAGCCACGATTGAACCAATCTATTATTTTCTCCTAATCATTAGATACCCAGAAATACCGGAAATACAAAATACTCCTGCTGTTAAACAGTAACAGCCCTCCATTGTCATTAATCAGCGAATCATCGGTGACCAAGGCTCAAGTGCCATAAATGGAGTCAAGAATTGATATTTAATAATTTAATTCCTAGTAATTAAAGCATACGAAAGGACTCCTGCGGCATAGTTAGTATCAAAGCCCATGAACTCTTCAAAATGTTCCTAGGCATTGAAGTACATTCACGCGGTAACCTAATTACAAATTAGAAAATATGAAAAGCAGCAAGAATATTTTATCAAAAACGATTAACCATCTATGGAGTGTGTACACCGCACGCTAAATATTCTAAGAGATGATAAAAACTATTAAGATATTTTCAAGAGAAAATTATTTATGTAATTATAGATAAAATTATAACAAAAATGAAAATATTACACATAGTTACCCATCACAAATTAAATAACGGAACATCTTTAACATTGCATAAAATATGAGTAAACTCTTCTCGGGCTTTCCACCGGCTTAAACTATTCATAATTGCCGACGTTTCGAGAGACGACTCGTCACTCATTCACAAGGCAAGAGTGTTAGATCCTATTTTACAAAAGGTATGTTGGAGTAATGAAAAACATCGCGCCTCATGCCATGCCACTAATGAAGCTTTATCATCTCAATATCCGCTGAGATTTTAGTTGAATTCCATGTTAAATCCCGTAATTTTACGTTCCTAAAGCATTTTTCGTATCAAACAAATAACACCATGTGGGCGAAAAAAAATTACAAGACCGTATTAGTCGTTCGAGCATACTTCTCATCTCTCTTTTGCAGAATTTTTAAAAAGGCTTATTTCGAAAATTCCACAAAATAATAGCCGCACGCTGCAGCGAACTACTCGCGCGTTTTGGCGTTAATTGTTTTGGAGCCAACGAAGAAAATAAAACACGAGCTAACTGAAACTGATAACACGAGGCAACAAATATCACCGTCGTGAAATTAGTGCCGCATGTTATGTCGTACTTGAAAGCACTACTTAGCCTCTCCAGTCGGGGCGAGAAGAGAGTGGAGGGGGAGGTGGGAAAAAAGGATGAGGTTTCTCGGTCTAATTATTCAATTTCCGGGAGCGAAAAAGTTACGATTCGGACGAAAGGGGGCGCCGGAGGAGGACTGAATTTTTAAAGCAGGCTCCCCAACTTCTCACCTCGCGGACCGTGGAGAGTTTCCTTTAGCCCCACTCTTATTTCTTCTGCTGCATCCGCCACCGCTTCCACCCCACCTTACCTCTGCCCACAACAAAAACTTTAGTGTTAATTAAATTGCAAACATAAGGACTGTTACAATTAATGTACAAAAGACAAAGGGCTGCTTAATACGACACACAGGGAAACATTAAAGTCAAAACTGAAATCAGCACCGAAAACTCGAAACAAAAGTCGTAACTTAAATCGAAATCGATTACTCGGAACCTGTGTTTACACGATGATAACTTCAGTGCGCAGTGGCACTATCTGGGGATTTGCTGAACTACGCAACCTAAGTACACTGCGCCATATTGTATTGATATATGTAACATATATTGTTTTCAAAACATTCTAAAGAAGCTTCAGTAAACAAGGTCTGTGAGTCTCACGAGTACATTTAGTAAATTTTCTCGATTGCAGTTCCCACGATGCCTCTGAATATAATTTTGGTTAACTCCAGCTCCAACACCAGTATTCTTTTGAAAAACTCGCCTCGCCTGCTCGCCTGTGACTGTCCGTTGGATCCAAGAATGGAATGGAAAATAGGTATCGTACTTCATTCTCTATTAGATACTGATAGCCGAGCTCCATTCTTTAATCGGATACGATAACATCCTCTGCAGGTACGATTCTAAGATTACTGAACTAAGTCCTATTTTCAGCTGTGAAGTAAGTATCGTGTAAAGGGCCAGTAATTTTTATACATTCTCTTCAACAAAGGACCAAAGTAAAATCGATCCCTAAGGAACTGTGAAATCTTTCCCGAAGTAGGTAATGCGGCTTATAGTGCCCTTTGACATTGATGAACAAATTGCTCAATAAGAATGAAATTAACGGTATGAGAGTGAAATCGCACCGAAGTTCCCATCGCCCCATTTCCAATTCTCTTCTGTCGTCATTCAGAGGTGCCCAAGTTCATTCAGCGGTGAGAAATGAAGTAAATAATGACATGGGTAGTGCATGATTAACCAGCGTGGCACGTTATCAGCTAGAAATCAGAAAGTGTTGCCTTGAAATTGCACTACTTTCGCTGATTAGCGCTTATTTGACTAATAAAATCGAATACAATTGCTTACCGAAAAATTCCCGAAGTGGGACGACTGTGATTTGTGGTTTGGCACCGAAACGAAAAAAGCACATTAATCTGTGAGCCCCTTGTTTCCAATAGGAGAGGCTAATACCTCATTTACATCCATTCCTTTATTGCTCCAAAAATCCTCCCCTTACTGACTTGCATTATCCAATAGCCTACCATTACCTTGACTCTACGATAGAGATAAGTTGTCCAGGCTTATCCTCTCATTTCTGAATTCCCTCGTACCAGCACAGTGCATAAGTTTTACTTCCATAAATATTACTTTATTTTGAGGTTGAAATCATTTTGTTGACCCCTAAGTACTACGATAGTCTCCTTTATGGCCCATGGGTTACGGTAATTGGAAGTGGAATATTTCAAAGGTTATATTTTTCGCCAAATGGGAGCCCAATGGAAGTCACGAAGTGAGTATGTAACCCGACTAAGAGGCACAGGGTGTTGCATATCATGAATTACCTCGAGGATTATAATATCAACAACTCGTTTAGAATGCGTGTGTTACTTTGTAAAAAAATAAATTCCTTAATGCATAATATAGACACCATTATAACGGCCAGAATTTTTGCATCTGCTGAGATATCTTTAGGTATTCAACTAAAGGGGGAAACTAAGGGAAGAAATGTTAAATCGGTAACTCCAACGTTTCATCAGTGGGAACTTGACGGATGGCCGGCTTCACATGGTCTCAAGCTGAAGGCTCGATTGAGAGCTTTAAGAATCACCAATTTCTCACTAATCGGAATACCTGATTGACGACGGGCCACTAGCTGGTTATATCCAATGTTTTAAAATTTTATAGACATGTCAATAAATGTGTAATAAAACTTCGATGCAAGATCGTAGTCTTTAAAATAGCTGATAAAATAGATGGGAATAAATATAGAGTACAGATAAAATTTATACGACGCTCGGTGTGGAATCATGTCCCTCCATACACTCGGGGACTTAGAGAATATTACGAGCATGTAGATTTACAATCACGTCCACTTCCTTTTGCTGACACGGCATGCGATAGTCGACGAACGAGTTCGGGGCCCGCGAAAATGCTTAGCTTCGTTCGGGATTAGCTTCATCATGAATAAAACATGACGGTATCCCCCCTCACTCCATGCGTTCGTTTTCGGCTGAAATACTTTCGTTCCTCCGACTCCGTCGTCGGCATTCATTGGCGGTGAGGATTTTTATTCCGCTCAACTCTCATTTCAGCTACTTACTCAAGTTTCATTGGTGTGATTTTTCACACCAATGCCCTGAGTTTCCCTCGATAATTTTCCTCGGTAAATATTTGTAGCGTGGAGTAGGTACCTAAAATTCGAATGGGTCGCGAACATTTCCGAGGAGCTGGATGGGAAATACCAAAAAGCTATATTCACTGCTACGGTTTTCCACAGGATTAGGTGATGGAGGTGTGGTTAAGAGCTGTGATGGGAAAACTTCGTTGCTGTGTAAGCTGATGTAATTAGTCAAAAATTTGGACTCTAAAAAAGCAGTTAAAAAATAATCAGCAAAAAGTGAAACACAAATGCTGTTGAGCGTCGTAGTGCTTCCATGAAGGTAATAATAATATTTACTGATCTTGAACTAGTACATCCACTTTGAACAAACACAATGTAAGTTTTAAATATTAGAGCCTATTGATAAAGTAAGTGAATATTAGAACAGGTAAATTCAGACGGGAGTATGAAATTAATAAAATGAAAATGGATACAATTACATTATTATAAAATTACTTTATATAAAATAGGTGAAAAATTTCTGTGAAATACATTAAATATTTATTTTACTGTCAAGAGCTAGGTAAGAATGAAAACATATTAACTATTAAGAGTGTAATAAGCTTCCTTTTAAATCATATCAATAATGAAGAATCTTTTACATATTTGGGCAACTTCCAGATATGAGATCCAACAACGGTTAACGGAATTCTGAGCAGTAGAGGATAAAATTGAGGCACATAGGAATACTCCTAATCAATTATAGTTACCATATTTATAGATTTTACTCTAGTGGGAAAACATATATTTTTCAACTAGAGTAACATCACAAGGGCAGATTATAAACGACGAGAAATGAAGCAAACATTATGATGGTGAAAGTTGTATAAAATAGCTATTCTTCATTTCAGAATTAGAATATCACAGCTATCGACTCAATTACACTCCTTAATCCCTCTAAAGGTATAACGAGTAACGTTTCATCATTCGAGTGTTTTGTTGAAGTGTTTAAACTATTTCGACCTCTGTGCGCCTGCTCTCCACGTGTAAATCTGTTTCCTCAGAAACAGGTGAAACAGGGAATGCATGCGTGCAGTGCATCAGGAGATGGAGAGATATTAGTTTCATAGGTTTGTGCGAATGGAAGACTCATATTCAGTGTTGAACGGCCCTGTCTCGCGTATTACGATACCAAATACTTAAAGGTAAGACTAAATTTTTTTTTAATTTAATAGCTTGAATATGTAACGAAGTGCAGAGGAACAATTAATGGAACATAAATCAGATGCAACGCACAAAATAGAAGAGTAAATGTCGTGATTTTACTGCTGATTCCATGCCATAGACCAGCGGTTCCCAAATTTTTTCTTTCCGCGACCCATTTTAGCCCATACGTTTTAGCCGCGACCCCCTAAAAATAACAAACAATGTGTGCATTCAAATGATATTGTTTTTAAAGTAATTACAATCCTCATCTCGCGACCCCTTTCCGAACGGCCCGCGACCCCCCTGGGGGTCGCGACCCCCAGTTTGGGAACCGCTGCCATAGACTGATGAAAAAAATATATCGACTTTTGGTACAACTTACAAATACGAGAGGTATTTGATCTTTAAATTTACATCTGGGCTTCGGATATCACATCCCGGCATAAAATACTTCCCCCGTGTTCTTGGAAACCAAACAATAAATAAATAAGCCTCTAAGGTATACTTAAAAATATCATAAAGTAAGTCTTAATTCTCTACGCCTAATTCCATTGCTTTATTCCGAACTCTTGAATGAAGATAAATATTATATTCCTAAACATTTCTCACACAAATAATTAATATTCCATCTCCGGTTAGGCGGTAGGTACACATTAAAAAGTGAGGGCATCGAAAACGTGCCTTTTTGAGAGAGTTGAAGCATAAAGTAGCAGTTTGAAGGAAGCAGTTCCAATAAGGTTACGGTAACATCCAGTGTACCTCAAAGAAGTGTGGTTGGACTTATTTTATTCCTCATTTATATTCGCGTTATCGTATCCAATGTTAAGAACAGCACGACACAATTTGCTGATGATAAGGCTAACCACCGAATTATACAGCACAAACGAAGACCAAGGATAGCTGCCGTCTGACCTGAATACATTGATTTCAACGAACTATGAGTACACGGTCGTATTCAGGCTAATATATGCGCAGTAATACACCGCCTCCAAAACAATGTACGTCAACATACTATGTTTCGGGTGTGACCATAGAGTAAACATATGCTTATGCATTTGTTTAGGTTATGCTTACTCAATGGTATGCATGGAATGGTATGTACTGATATTACTTTACAAGAAGAAATAAGGGAGGCGAATAAAGTTAAATATTCAATCGAAGCTGCACCTTCAGAGGTGAAAGGGAGCTGTAATTTCACTTAAGTAGGTCCTCTTATGAATTCACCACCAGTATTTAGATTTCAAGACGAAGATATTTTGAATTGAATAGTTGGACAAAATATATACCTATATGAGAGATTCGCGGAAAGTTAAAAAAAATACTGCATGTAGCAGAATGCTTCAAATTACTTCAGGGGGAATTGGGATAGCAGCCATTGAGAAATCAAGGGTTAAACTCCAAAATTACTTTCGTGAGATTTTAATTCACTCCATGTTATTCTATTGTATACTCATTTTGTCCCGCAATGCCCTTATAATTGCACCAACGACCCTGGTGTTTCCCTACTTGATGTACAATGACATTGCGGCGCTCAAAGATTTGCTGTTAAGCATGGAGAAAAAAACTCACTTTGTGAAATTCCATTTGCGGTACTTTGTTTCATCGATCGATTGAAACATGTATTAATTCATTAACAAGCTTGTCAACTTTTCCTTAAAAATGACACAATAGGCATAGAAATCGATCGATGAGATAAATAGACTGATTCGACTGGAGAAAAATTTCTTAAAATCATGCTTAACACCCATCTTCAAGACTAAGAAACGCTGGTCAATTGTCTACGCTTTGATTAACCACAGACAAAGGTTTCGGCATTTTATGCCATCATCAGGATGAAGTGTTAAAAATGTCTCGGTTTTATGCATCAATAATTTGAAAAATGTGGAATATATATCAATAAATGTTAGATATATATTATTCACATTGTATATAATATGAATAATATACTATATATCAATAATATGAAAAGAAAGTGGGGGTGGAGTAAGAATTTTTGCGAAAAAGGGGATGTGGAAAAACAAACAAAAAGGTTGGTCGACTGAAGAGAATAGTGGGGAAGGGAGGGGGGGAGGGGAAACTCGGAAGTGATGTTAGGAGGAGAATAGGATTATAAGACTGTTGATGCTCAAACGTAACGAACCGAAACCTTGGGTCGGTGGTATTGAGGACATTTTTCCCGTGTTTCTCTGTATTGAAGATGGTTATCTATCGTTTCTACTGAGTACCAATACTCTTTAACCCATTAGTGCCCGTCGGCAACTTTAGTTGCCATGCCACGTTTTGCCTTACACAACGTTCACTTTGTAACAGATTCATCCGATTCTTCGTGTGTGCCTTTGCTAGATCTTACGTTATTGACTGGTAATACTCGTCACTCGTCAGTTTGATTGTGTTTCGCGTGCTAATTGGATCACTGCAGTCCCTCCAGGTGTTGACTTGACAACTGGTGACAACCTTCTATAAAATGTAAGTTAAAGCCTTTTTCTGTGTTGTATTCGTAATTTTTTTCATGTTAATGCCTAGTGAATACATTATCAAATATTTATTCAAAATAATATGCAGATACGTGGATATATTATTTTTATGTGCCAATTTTTAAGTCGATGGCAACTTTAGTTGCCGACGGGCACTTGCGTAGTCAAATATTGGGAAAAGACGCCGTTTCTCAGAATTTTTCTAATTTCAAATGCTATTAGTAAGCCATTAGTAGTTTTTTAATCATAATTGAGTATTTTTTTGCGTTTATGCTACATTGGGCATATTTGTATCATATATTTTTTTAAATATCGATATTTAGATATTATTGCATCAGCGGCTACCAATCATTGCACTTTGGGATAATACTATATTGTTTCCTAATGATGATGGAAAATTAATAATTTATGTTTTATCATCATAATTAACCATTATCATGCTATTTACACATTCTTTGAGCTCTATTCTGATTTCATTAGTTTGAGAAGCGTAAAATAAATGGCAAAAATCATAATTCGAGGCAATACCTCCGTGATACCGATGAGGAATTTCGTATACGAATTTAAATATTGGCTTTATTTACCTTATTACACATCTTAAAAAATTGTATACATTCGCTTTTAGGTCCCGAAGAAAACGAGATTCTCTATGCCTTAGCGGAGGATGATATTTCTCCCGACAGCATTGCTAATAGCCCTCCTATCAAAGAAAAGGGAGTGATTAGCGATCAAGATTCCGATCTTTCTGACGAGGAGGTAGATGGAGACTTAAGTCATCTTTCTGCTTGAATACTGCAATCTGATATTCTTGCCAACTTCTCCGAGGAGGCTGACGAAAGGTTGATTCAAAGTGGAAGGAGCAATTTAAGTGAAATGTGTGAGTCTTCAAAAACAATGACCCTCAAGAAACCTAAGAAGCGTAAGCGTGGTTACCCCTCGCGATATTGGAAAGAAAACTCTAGTGATTTTACCGCTAAAATTGAAAGTCCATCGCCTCATTACTGGCCCAATGCAGACGACTATTTGCGCGAACATGTAAAATCTCCTTTTGATGCCATCAAAGCATTTTTGCAGACAGTTTAGTGAACCACATAGTCGTACAATCTAATCGATATGTTGCTCCACATCTTGTGTACGGCTTTGAAGCAACCAATCACGAAATACACTCGTTAATAGGAGTAATGCTTTTGTCTGGCTACCACCATCTACCTCAGAAAAGAATGTACTGGAAAGTCGACCTTGATTGCCACGTCCAGATAGTTGCGGATGTCATAAGGCGAAACAGATTCGATAATGTACTTCGCTACCTTCACCTAGCGGATAATGATGCTCACGATGGGAGTGATCGCATTGACAAGGTACGTCCATTGTTTGATTTCCTCAACAAGGCATTCAAGCAGATAGATCCAGGGAACAGTTTGAGCATCTATGAGAGTATGATTCCCTATTACGGGCGTCTTGGCAGCGAACAGTTTATTCGAGGGAAGCCCATACGCTTTGGATTTATGTTATGGGTTGCTGCTAATCCAAAAGGCTATGTTCAGCATGTTGAGCCGTACTGTGGTGCATCCACTCACCTCCCTGACACTGGGTTAGGACAAGGGGGAAAAGTTGTGTTAGGTTTAGCCAAGCACATTGGTGTGGAAAAAGGAGTTACACTCTATTTCGATAGTCTTTTTACGTCACTAGAGCTTTTAACAGAGCTGCCAAAGAAGGGGCTTGGAGGAACAGGTACAATGAGAGAAAATCGAGTTGGGACGGATACGAAGCTCCCTGACAAGAGGGCTTGGAAGAAGACGAACAGGGGCTCTATAAGTTTTTCCACTTCTTCTGATCTGATTGCAGTACGGTGGAATGATAACGCTGTTGCCACAGTCAGTGTGTTTATTTTTCGTAGTTTTGTATAAAGTGATCTTTGTCAATGAATACCTGTTACTAATCATACCAAGTAGCCAAATTCTTAATATGTACTTATGTGACTTGTTCCACAATATAAACATAGTTAACAATAATATTATGTTAATAAATTTAAATCTAATTTTATTGACAAGTAATGGTGAGCTTTTATTGAATTCAATGAAAATCCTTTCCTAAATTCCATTCGTAACAATCCATCCATGTTCATAGGAATGGTAAACATTGCATCAAACTATTGTGCCTTAATGCAAATTCCTCTTACTTTCATGTAAAAATATTGCTATGGGAGTATAATATTTATTTAAGTGAAGTAAACTACAAAAAACTGGGGAGCAAAGGACAAAAGGCTAAATTTACTGCGAATTTTGCCGATTTTGACTATGCGTGTGCCCGTCGGCAACTAAAGTTGCCACCTCAGAAAACCAATAAAAAATTATGATGAAGTGTTAAATTTAATATATGTTGTTTAGAACCCCCTTAGGACCATTTTGTAATAAAATAGTAGAAATATTGCCACTGGGGAATTATGGGCATTAATGGGTTAATATGGTCACCTTTGCAAATATCTACAACGTATCGCCGACCTCCATTAATTTAAGAATACGCTGACCCGACAACACATAGAGCAACCCGTGATTACATATCACCGGTGTTTGCTATTTTAGGAACTTCGTTAGTATTAATTTTTATAGAGATTAATTAACCATACTCAGGTCATAAATATTGTCTGCTGAGGCCGTAGTTTCCGTTACCCCTCGAGCTAACTGTAGAGTCATTTTTCACCGAATGAACCATACTAAAGGCAACTATGTTAGACCAAGGAATGCTTCTTTTTCATCAATATTTTTTTTTGCGTGGAAATGATGGTAGTAAACGCCAAATTACGCTTCCCAGTGGGACGCCAAAAAATTGAATGTGCACAATAGTAGCATCACTACTTTCCATCAATGTAGGTATTTCATTTGAAGAAGGTCCAATTTTCGAGAAATACGAATTCCTTCGATTCCCCCGAGGGCCCTCAGGAATGAGACGCCACATTTTTGAATGTCGCTGCTCAGTTCTGACGCCTCGTACTACAAAAATATTCAAGCTTCGACTCGGGCAGAGAGAGAGAGAGGAATTCGAGTAACTCGAGGTGTTGAGTGGCTGAATATTGTGATAATATTTCACGAATTCCGGAAGGGTGAACGGGGGAATGGATGTTGAGGGATGAGATTTTCCCACATAATGTTTTTGAGGATTTAATAAAAAAATCGAGATCCCGAGTGACGAGGGATTGAGATATTCAACGGTCTGCATCCAAACCAGCGTGAATTCTCCGGATGGATATGAAACTTGAAAAAGTTCCGAAAAAAAAGAACGGAATTACCACGCGTCGTAGGTGAGCATGGTAAAGCAGCATAAAAATAACACTTTTTTAACGAGGAAAGCACGCTAAAATACTTCCGCAGAAAAAAGAAATGAGACAGCAGTGGATTCGCGGAATGGTAAAGAAAAAATATACTTAAATTTTACAGCGAGGCAAAAATTTGTAAAATAACACGCGTGGAAAAATGAAGGGAGGGGAAACTAGCGAGTCCAATAAGGACATGAAGCTAGGAGAGGAATGTCAAAAATCCCAAAATGGTTTCCGCGAAGAATGTGAGCTGATCTGGTCACCAAGGATTGAGTAATGAAGCCGAAGCTTGAAAGTTGGCGAATAAATGAGGTGAGATTTGGACGGACAGGAATGGTATTCAGGGTTGGGGAGAAGGAAAGGAGGAAGGAAAATGTAGAAAACAAAAAGAAAACAAACCCGCACAGAAACGGACGAGAGGACTGAAGAAGGCTAGGAAAGGAATGTGGTGGAATGTGGGAGCTGACGATATTTTCGTCGGCGGCAGACCCTCTCCCGTCCCGGTGGCGTATGCGGCGATGACCTAATAAAATGTTACTACTTCGCAAGGGCTGATTTCTGATATTTCATAATGACGTAATGCTTGCGTTATGGCGTCGTGAAGAAATATAATTCAATGATAAATCCAAATGACAGAATGGCAAAATACAACATTACACTATCGTACGAGATCGCAAGCGATCTAATACGATACATAATCTTGACAACAGTTATTACTAGCGTAGTTATAACTATTGTCAAGGTCATAACTTGGAAATACTTTATTCACAGGAAGAAAGATATGGAGAAATGGAAGAGTTCCTGTATTCTTGCTGCAACTGACAAGATAAGTAAACTCCACTATTGGTGCAACGACCCTCCACCCATCGAGGATGAGTAGCCGCTCAAATAGGATACAAATAATTGGTGGTTTTCCACACCATTTTGTTACTATAAAATGAACGGTTTCGATGGTTATAAAATGACGCTTTTGACATCACTATCTACGATTAATACAAATGACCCTAATGAATACAATATATAAGGTAAAAATAGAAAGAAACCTCACCAGAGAATTTGAAATAAATCAGGGCTTGCGACGAGGAGCTGTGCTATCCGCCATGCTCTTCAATGTGGTCCTGGAGCGGGTGATGAGAAAAGCAGAAGTCAGCAACCCAGGTGGTACATTGTTCAACCGTGTATCGCAAAACCTAGCCTATGCTGATGATTTCGATATGATATTAAGAAGACTCAAAGATCTCGAGGAAGGACTGACGAGATTAGAGATGAAGGCAGGAAAAGTTGGGCTAGAAGTGAACTGTGCCAAAACTCAGTAATTATTCTGTTCCAGGAAAAGTACGACTGAAAAAGATAAATCTATAGAATTAAATGGTAAGAAATATGAGAGATGTAACAACTTCAAGTATTTGGGCGCGCTGGTGACAAAAGATAATGAAATGCAAGAAGAAATAAAAGCTAGGATTTCAGCAGGCAATAGGGCTTATCGAGCTTTTTTGAAGGTGCTCAAGACACGGAACCTCAGTCGGAACTTGAAATCGAAGGTTTATCGAGCACTGATTAGACCTGTGGTTATGTATAGTTCAGAAACATGGACCATGACTACTGCAGAAGATATGCTACTTAAAAGATGGGAAAGGAAAGTGCTAAGAAAATATTTGGTGCTGTAAATGAAGACGGACAGTGGAGAATAAGGAGGAATAGAGAACTGGAGGAACTCTTCAATCACCCTAACATAGTGGCAGAAATTAGGAGTAACAGGTTAAGGTGGGTAGGGCATGTTGAGAGAATGCCTGAGGATAGAATGGTGGAAAAGATCATGGACACCCATGGTGGTAGAAGATTGAGAGGAAGACCTCAGAAAAGATGGTTGGATGATGTAGAGGATGATCTGAGAAAGATTCTCATCTTAAGAAGATGGAGAACGCATGCAGGAGATCGTGATGTCTGGGCTAACATTATTGGAGAGGCCAAGGCCTTACAAGGGCTGTAGCGCCGAGGAGTAAGGAAGTAAGTATCTGCGATACAACCAACATTACCTACTATGCATTTCAACTTTGGTCCTACTTATCCAGTCGCCTCATTGGTGATCTTAGTTATTATTTTATCAGCCTGCTACATCAGAATTAACACTAACAATTCTGTGAAGCAATAATTCAATGGATATCACAATCATCGAAAATTATGCCTGAACTTGAGAACACGTGACAAATAATAACTTACTCATTTTCAGCATTGTGGAAATTGAATTATCCTATTACGTTGTAATCAGAGGATGACGTAATATTCGTTATTACGATAATTGTGTCCTCAGTTGATATAAACTTTCCCGCTACACGTTTTTATTTATTTGAGAGAGTTATCGGGACACTCGACTATCCATTGAAGCATCTTTAAAGAATTAATCAAACCTTTTCTAAATACAACAAATATTTAGCCAATTGGATAAAAAAGAGAAATATGAATTTCATTCAAATACGGAAAAAAATATTATGATTGAATTATTTAGATTTCATCAAAAAATTAATGAATAAACTTAATTCAGAGTTATTTTTAACAGGTACAAAGAAGATTATTACGGTTCACTGTGTGCAAAAATATCAGTATGTAAGCTGTCAAGCCCATTATTCTAACGACTTTATCACGCAAGAATGGAACATTTCATTCAATAATCTCATTTTATATCTGACCTTAACAGAATTCATTAAAAAAATAGTGACTACAAATGTATCTGATAGCTACTGTTATCACTAAAAGTTTATGCAAATGATAAAAAAATGAAATCGCACAGGCAATTGGGCGACAGTGCTGCACCGTCAGAAAAAGGCGTATCAAAATGAGTGCATTAAATACGGTCACCACACACCGTGAGGAGAATCATTCCCAACTGTATAAAATTGAGAAATATTCAAGTATTTCCTTTGATATCCATTACATGTCATCCATAACATTTTTAATAAAATTACGCATAAGTGTAGTTTAACATATAATACGCAAATTATGAGTTTATCCTTGAAAAATCCATCCATCCATCTCTGATTGTTTGCAACTTGGACTACGTTCATTTTGTGTATAATTGGTAAAAAGTTTACATGAGGAACTTTGATTATCATGCATTACATTTATTTTTCCATATTCTTGAATTTCCTCGTTAAAATATTTTCCCGAACAGGAAGTTTGATAGGTAATATATTATTCCGTCAAACAACAGGATTTTTCCTGTAGGTAAGGTTTTATAGTAAATATTAGGTACGCATACCTAATATTCACGGCGTCAATAATTTCTTCCTCACGCACAATCGTAACCTTGTTGTAACCCTAACAACCCCAACAAATACCAACTACAAATCATCCCTAAGTCATATCAAATCATACAAATCAGCAAAACAGTCCTTAGGACAAATATTATGACGTTTCTTTAGGAAATACGAATGTACTAATAGTTACTAATGCATATTAATGGAAATACTAATTTTTTAACATTCGTAATAAAAGTGGATGAAATAATAAGTTCGGAAAATTTGGCCCGGAAAAAGTCGTTCGGAAAAATAAATTTATTAAAAGCCCTCGGAAAATGGATTGTGGAAAATATCAAATTCCAATAAATTTGTTAATTATGAAAAAAGTAACTTTGTTATTCCACATAAAAATTACTAAAAAGGGCCTTTTGTCTGGGTTTCTAGGTCCAGGTCCTGAAGGTGACGTTACACGTAGAAACTAAGGTACCTAGCGTTCAAATAATGTTTTTTAGTGGGATCACTAAGTTAAGTTCCTTTTTTTATATAAATGGATTCCATACGTTACGCTCGAAACTAGCAGTTATAATAACAAATTATAGATTTAGAAAAATGTGCAGTAGCAATAAAAATATTATGAAAAATGTAAATACTCGCAGTGCCTAATATAGTATCACCCGGTCAAGGTGCCCCAATAATAGCGGATTGCGACGACTCTATTTGATAGTTACTGTGGCGGCATGCAGATGAATCTGCTCCTTGGACAGCATAGAGTAAAAGCTAAGATAATTCACGAGTGGCAAAACTTTAGCTAACGTGTTTTCTTTTAACTTTCAGTAAATTTTGCACCTAAAAGAGATAACAGTATATTTAAGCAACATAAATGAAATAATAAAGATAAAACTCACCCACACGAAAGTTATTGACGTAGGCTTTTGACGTGTCTTAGTTGTCTGCTTCTTTTTTTTACCGTACCGAAATGAGTTTTGACCTTTTTTGATGATTTATTTCACATAAAGATGGAACAATGAGCCCCACGTAAACAAAAAATGGATATCGGTGGTAAAGATATCGAAAGTGTGCCTCAGTGAAGTAAGTTTGATACTAGGCGAGAGGTAATCTTATACGTATGTGCATAATTAAATATTTGTTTCGACATGGTACTCATAACACTTCGGACCCGTGGGAGCAAACGGGTGGCCACAGCTGTTCCTCACATTATGGGTGCTCACTAGTTTTTAAATTCACCTCGATGGGCCGAAATGTTTTAAAAATAGGCAGCTTCAATCACAATTTCAAGGACTTCGAGCGCATAGCCTCAGAGCTCAATGTGTTTAAAACTAATTTGTAAAAGTTATAAACATTGTACACATCTATTGAGCTTTAAAAAAATAATAGTATTCATTGTAAACATTAAAACCGGAGCAAGGCATTGCAAAGGACTACATGAACCATGTCAATAAAATTATGAGAAGACGCTAAGGTAGTGGAAATTACTGAACCTGTGCACTGTGCAGTCTTACTCACCAACAATATGCTTATACTCTCCCTTTAGCACTACCATAAAAAGTACAAGTACAATCTAAATCACAGTAAATACAGACATATATTAGAGGTATTTTGAGCAAATAAATCAAATTGCTCTCATCTACATTTTTCAAGAATTCTCTTTTATAATGATAAGGAATAACAACTGAGTGAAAAATTGGCATGCAAATCAAGTTTTATGTACCAATCGATATATCATGCACGTTTGAAAAAAAGATTACTCCTACTTATTTTCTACAAAACATGACACATCCATGAATTCCAACGCTGAAAACAATGTCAAGAACAAAAAATCGATTAGCAGAACTGTTAAAAAATAATGTTGTTGGCTCTCGTGTGAGAAACAATCAGTAAAACCATTAATTTACATCACTGGCATTTCTCCTAAAAGAATACCAATAGACTGATTCAAGTTGCTTATTTCATCTGCAATTATAGTAAACAATGCTGCATCTAAGCAGCTTCAATTAAGTTACTATACGTTCGGTAAGAAATTATTGAGCCTTCGTCTGAGCATGTATTTGATCAACCGCAGCAAAATCACTCAATATGGTACACTGTGCATTACCGGAACGGGATTTTAGCTAGTATTGACCCTTAATAAGTTGTTCATTATAATAAAATAACGCTCTGCCGGTCTGAGACCAAGGGTTTCTTCCTCGTACACCAGGATGGTGCGGCTTATCGCCTTTCCTAACTTTAGTATGTCACAACCGCCACTATTACTGTACGATGTGTGCAGCACAACCCTGGTGAACCCCGAAAATGCGAATAACTTAGAGATACTCTTAGTGATTTAAATTACTTTTGGAGTAAAAATATTTCACCAGCGATATGATAAGACGAATTCTTCACTTTCATTATGATAAAAGGAAGTTCACTCACCGAGTTGTGTGGTCTTCTACTACATTCACCAGATGAGACGGTTATGATACTTGGAATCCACTGCCGCTAAAGATCTGAAAAAAAGAAAGAAAATTTTAACTTGAATTCCAGAATGAATTCTATGTCATTTAAATCATGAAGAACCGCAAAGTTAATATTTTTCATTTTCATAATAAATAAGTTCTACCAAGTTACGCCTAAAACTACCAGTTCATTTAAATCAGACAATTTTGTAAAATAGAATATGATGATGGCTGCTACAGTACTTTCTATACTGCTTATTCTAATAAAAAGAGAAAGTCAGCCAGACCAAGTTCTAAAACCTTAACATGCATACATTTATAAACTTTAATATATTCAGTAATTTATAAACACCATAAAAAACATTTTAAAACTGTAGAGTGTGTTGAAATGCGCAAAATTTCCACATTATGTTATGATATGACCACCTTTCTCATCATTTCAGAATTCATCCCGCAGGTGATGAGAACAAGATAAAATTAATAAACAAAAGTCGAAACTGCTAATCCCACTCCAAATCGAATAAGTACCATAAGATATTTTTGAAGATAACAGAGGCTATTGAATGAATGTAAAATCAGCAGCCTCGGGGCTCATTTCCCGTGATTTTATAGTTGTTTAGATCAAATTGGTCACCGTTAATAATACATCAACAGAAACCCATTACGCCGTTCTCTTTCGGGGTAGGCGTAGTCAAAAGAGATTAAATCTCAGCGTTAGACCTAGAAAACTAACTTCAATTCTAATAATTTCCTCCACATTACCTTGAAGACCTCCTTTGCATCTGCCACATTCACGTTTTGCTTCATACACGCTCACTTCTTCTGACTCTAAATATTCCTCCGCTATGAAGAGTCCGTTCCACCACATTCACCCATGATTCCACCTCTTTCTCTCACACAATTCACTCTATTATCATACATGTGTACATTTATTCGACTTTCATCTGGTTCATTTTCACCAACGATTATAGAGCACTGAAATAGAACATAACCATGTTTAACAAATATTTTTCCAGTTGCTTCCACAGAAAAAAATATCATGATCGCATTTTAGTACACATGCGGGCATAATTTCGAATATGGTAGCAACTTGTCCAGGTAACTTTCAAACGTGCGCTTCCACCAAAATCTTGAATTTGGATTTTTGTCACGAAAACAATACTGTCCCCATATATGGCGTAAGTGGGAGGAAGAAATGAAAAAAATAAGGAGAGGAGCTACCCCAAGCGAGAGGGAGGTAACGCAAAGGGATAACCTAGAGTGAGGAAGCGTGATGGGGTTGAATGGGAAGAAGCGGAATAAATTTCGAGAGGGAAAGGAGGGGAAGTAGGTGTGAGTGTGGTGGCGGGATGGAATTGAAAGAGACGAGTGAGTCACCAAGCGGGGGTTGTTCCGGGGGAAGGAGGGCGAGCGGAAGGAAGGAGGAATGGGGAAAACGTCGAAGCAAACTGATACAGAAGGAAAAAAAACTGAGTTGGACACGGAAAACTGGAAAGTGTGTATTCTGCTATGGGAACATTTTGCAACAGATAAACAATTACGAATATCTTTTGAAGCATGAAAAGAGAACTAGACAATCGGAATTGACACATTTTGCGTTTCAACGGCTTCTTGAAAAACCTCTTGAAAATAATAATGGAAGGAGTTCATAGATTTATTTCGAGTGGCAGGGCTTCCAAAATCGCTGTTTCCAGGCACCTACTTACTTTTTTTTAGAAGAACTACCGGTCCATTGTGTAATCCACATTCTACATCATCACCCATACAGTCCTATGACCTTGCTGAGGGCCAATTGTGTTTATTATGGGAATGTTCCACATTTTCATGGTGTTCATCAATGAATAGAGTGAGTAAAAATGAGTAGAATTGCCGAGGAAGACCAAGGATGGAATACAACAGCAAATCATGATTCACAGTACCTCCCTCATAAGTGTTTTTAGCACGACACCATCACTCAATAGGCAGATTTTTTGCGTACTTTCTTTGCAGTCACCTTTCAGAGAATACGACGCTTGTCTCTGCTTAGCTCTATCAGTACAAATCTGATATGAGTGACCCTCCCATATGAAATTTAAGTTTCTCTCTCAAGGTCAAGGAGTTTTCGGAAAGCAGCATTTTGTTTCGTCAAGTTTTTAGTCGTTTGGTAAGGATTAAAAATAAGTATTGCAATGCTAAGCTTTGCATCGCATCTGCAAGGTATTTTTATATCCATATACAGTGGATTGGTGGCCTATTGGGTAGAGCACCGGGCAACCGACCGGAGGGTTCCGGATTCAAATCCGGGTGAAGCCTCTCTGGACATCCCCTCATTCGTCATGCCACTGTCTGATGGTCGGAACTTCGTGGAAAATCGTAGGTGACCCAGAGAAAGCCCACTTTGAATGTGTGAATAGCACACGCCAATGGCTTAATATGAGGCGAACTCTACCTTCACCAATCAAAGCCAACCTTCGGGTTGAAATACTGAGTGAGTAGGTGATACAGAATATCTGGTAGAGGAAAAATCTTCACCGAAAGGGCACTGCGTTTCCAATGAGCAAGTTAAAAATCAGCATAAAATTGGGTAAAAATGTCTTAATTTAAGCAGTATATTTCATATTTCTCTTGAAAATAAAGTTTTAGCAACTTATTGCACTGTTTTTTGAGATATTGTACACAAAATAGATGTCATGTTATATGGAATATGGTACGACTGTAGCGATCTAGAGAAATACATATTATTTCAAAAACTGAGGCGGTTCCATCACACAGATCACTGGTTTCGTTGTATTGTTCGTATGTTTGCCCAGTTATTAAAAAATGTATTACTCACCGTAATACTTTTTACAAAATCGCATAAAAAACTTACATCGTTCATACGTTTTCGGCTAATGGCGTGAAACAAATATGCCAAGTTAAATACTGAAAAGAATATATTAAATTAGCCAATTACTGAGAAGATCTGTTACTATATTTATTAATGCTTTTTCAATAGCTCGAATTGAAACAAATCTAATTGGATAGAGAAAAACTTTCTCAAAATTACATAAATGCTGGGAAAAAGAAGCTATGTACCAGCCGACCATGGTAGCAATGTAGATTTGATAAGGTAGGCGGTGCGGTATTGCCTCTTTCAGCACTAATTGCAGAAAACTAAGACACTTCCATCATTTTAGAAAATATGACACACTTGCATTAATGGAATGAGCACTATTTTGCATTAACAACGATATTTTAGTTTTGAAAAGAAAAGCAAGGATGCGAGACACGCTCGTCACAATAGTTCTAACTTAGCGAAGATTTCTTATTCTTGGGAAAATAATACGATGAACAATAGCGAAAACGTGTGGATAGAAAGAGTACACTTGCTTTATGTCGGATGAAGAAATAAGCCGGGGACGAAAAGAGGCGCCGGCGTAGGAGCTGGGGTGCGATGACGTTCTGCATAATACGTGTGCACGCGTCATTGTTAACGTTCAATTGCACTCACGAGAGAAAACCACGATCGTCCTTTTTCAAATTTTGCCAGGTGCTTTATAAATCAATAGCTTTAATTGATGTAGTAGGTATGTATGACTTATGACACTAAATATGTAAAGCGTTTAACGTTTTGGATAACGATTATGACAACGCGAAAGAAGGAACCTAGATCCCACCACAGGGGATATTGTACTATCAGTAACCTATTGATTAGTCATTTAAGGAGGTGACTGGCAACTGAGGTCATCTGCGCTATTGAGGACAGGTGAGTAAGGGAAGGGTTATATGGGGATTGGAGAACGGAGGGATATACACGAAAGAGGCCTTGGTGACAGCACTTCCCATCCACACAACACTAAAATCCAACATCCAACGTCCCATCCACACATCACTAAAATAGGGATACGATTTCCATTTATAATTCTACGCCACTGCCGATATTATTCGAACCCGGGTCCTCGTTATTGGTAGCCTGTACTCTATTCACAACACCATTCTGATCCCTCCATTGATGTATCCGGGGTTAAAGAGCGTAATAGTAATATACCCACGCGTCACATCGCCATTTTTGTTGAGATTCCTGGACAAGAATAAGGTACCGAACAGAAGAGAAGAAAAAGTTAAGGGGAAGAGAGAGAGAGAGATGGTGAGTGGTATAAGCTGCCCACTCCCGCTTCCGGAGCAACCTTGAGGGAGGGGGGGGGGGGTGAAAGGGCAGTGGAGGCAGGATGTGTAGTGAGCAGGGGAGATCGAAGGAAAGGGGAGAAGTCGGGGAGAGTTGTAACGGCGGAGAGAGGAGTCGGAGTCCGCTTATTGAAATTCCTCAGCGGGAGGCGAGGAGTGGGTGGGCGGGAAATATGGACTGAGTGGGGGCTTGGGGGAAGACAGGGTGGCAGAAGTGAGGGTGGGAAGAACCTAGAGGTCGAATAAGGGGGAGGGAGTCACGGGAGGAGAGGTTGTGCTGGTGGGGGCGGCCAAGCTGGTCCCAGTGACGGGAGAGGGAATTTTTTATCCTGCCTCCCGTGCAATGGTCGAGTAGGGAGTCAGTTTATAGGAGGGCGAAGGGAGACTGTTTTGAGGGTGAAGGGGAGCAAGGTTCAGGGAGCAATGGGAGTGGGAGAAAAATGAGACTCAAGAATGAGAGCGGCAAAATCACAAATGATCAAATCACAAAATTTCATTTGATAAATAGACGATCACGCGTTTGTGGTATTTACAGATTTATAGATGCTGTAACTAAATCGTGGAAAGTCTGGAGGTTCTCATACAAAGAGAAACCAAACATCCAGATCAGTTGGAATTCGAACGCACGACCTTTCGGTAACCAGTCCAGCGCGTTGCCAACCTGGCTGCCACGGACGGCCCTGAATGACACATGGATGTCATGACTTCATAATGGTGATGTAATATCTGTTTTGCCTTACTGAGGTTAGTTTCACCAACATTTTCTTGGCCACTAAACTCCCTGTCGTCGAATATATGAAATACTTCAGAGATTTTAGGTAAACACGGAATATACAGAGGAAGCGAAACTTGGTGGAAATCGCCTGGGTGAAGAGTGACGTCAAGGAAGGGAGGGCGCGCATATGGAAGGGGATGGCAAAGGAGAAAAGCAGAGAGGTGAGCCCATAGTAAATAATGCTACCAACCTAATTGCAGTTTACCAGAGAGGGCGGGGAAGTGTCAGCAGCGCGATAAACGACATTTTAACGATTAAAAAAAAGCCGCATCCAAAAAAACAGATGATGCAAGAAACACATTGGATAAGCTTATCTAAACAATTAAATCAAAAGCCATACAAAGCCTTTTATTTTATGTGAATTAGTGATAGAGCATTTTGTAGTTGGCAACTAAGGTTTGCCACCTGATAGTTACATGCCGAGGCTACCTTACTCCTCCGCGCGGAGCTAGTTCGTAAGAAATGGACTCTTCCACTTGAATGGGTCTTCATAACAACTGCCACCATGTTTCACTACCTCTGCACTTAGAGATTTTCACGCACTAAAAGCGATGAAAATTATAGAAAAAGGAAACTAATTAACCAGCTTCGTAGTGATGCGTAGAAAATGATGTCGATGTCAAAATTATTCCGAAAGGTGAAGAGGATGGTCCCTTGGAGAAATAAATCGGAATTAAAAGATACAATGGAAAGGCTTTGAACTTGAACGAAATATAAGTAAGAATAGAAAAGTTTGGAGCTGGGTGGAGATGGTGGAGAGGTCCCAAGAGGATGTGACAGGAAAAAAATGACGGCGAAGATTGAAGAGAAAAGATAATGGATCGGTAAGTACAAACTAATTTGAACGGAAGAAGGAAGGGACCCTTGAGCTTTGACTTATATTTAATAAGGATAATTAAGTAAGGGCATTATATCAGGAAAAAAGGAAGTCAGGAAAAATATTTTCCGGTAAAATATTGATGGATGGACGAACGCCCTCCCGAAAGACGAGGATAAATTATTTCCCTACATTTATTCACTGCAAACGATGAAAATAAAATAAAACCAAGAAGACTCAAATAGAGAGCAATTAATTTAGGCTTAAGTCTTTAAATATATGTTAAGTAAAAATCTGGACAAATAAGAGAATTTTTGTGGAAGGCACAAGCATTATTAGATCAAATATAATTTATTGCAAGTAATGCCATTTCGACGTTCCATACATTAAAAAAGCAAAATCTCGGAATAAATGGAAATAATGATACTGAAACCATATAATAGGGATAAAAATACATAAACTAATAGATAACTCATCAAGCAGTAATAGTTGGAAAACTAATAAGGAAATGATTAAGCATTTGTGGTAACTCTGGTAAGGATTACCTTAAAAAATTAAGGACTCCTAAAGAAGAGGCATATTTGAGAACCAGCAATGAATCGTGAAATGAATCGTGCCTACGCGCACCCACGATCTATTCCATTTACCAATTCCTAGATTATCGCTCGCTCAACGCTCACTTTTTTTCCGCCTCCCCTCCATTCTTAATTCCCTTCCGAGAGCTATGATCCCTTTTTTCTATCCTCCAACATCTTTACAAACTTGGCTCTTTATCATCTTTCTGAAAATAGCTAACAATACTTCTTCATTCAGTTTCTTTCCGATATTTCCTGTTTTGTTATGATATCTGTTATTATGTTATGTTTTTATTGTATCTGTTTTCTTTGTACGATTGTTATTGGGCCACTGTAAATTGGAAACAGTTGCTGTATGTGGACATTTTTGATTAAATAAATAAATAAATGTAGCAGTGAGAATATGGAATGCAATAGATATCTACTGAAAAAAGTTCATGAAATAAGAATTTGTATCAGCAAGTCTTTTCTTAGTGATTTCACATTAAATATTTCCACGGATCACTACCATGCGGTGAGAACCCTGATAACTGAATGACAGAGAACAAGAAACTAACATCAAAGAAACAATTGCATTTAGAAAATTATCATGATTCAGCTTCACTTGTGACAAAAAAGTGATACTCTGACTTCACAAAATAATTCAAGGGTGGAGTTTACGCCAGTTTGTTGAGTGGCTTATAGATACAAACAAAGCATACTCTCAAACGCTAGTACGAGCTCTTTAAGCTTTAGCACTGAGCTTTAATAATATCAGAAATCTTTTCTCTAATTTTTTTATAGTATTTTTCATCACCAATGACCGTGAAAAAGCAAATTTCGGTTTCCATCCATTGAGCAAGCATCAAAGAGAGAGTCTCCATCCAATTTTGTCCCCGCACCAGTACAATCTTTTGAGCACCAAATTTAAAAAAAATCACCGCTTAGTTCCAAAAATGTATCGCGAAGGAAATTGATGCGGTTTTGCGCAATCACGCCAAAAATAGTAGCACTGGGTCCATTCAACGAGTCGGACCGAATGAAAAAAATAATGTGCATAACTGGGAAACGCATGCAGATAACCATACGGGTAGCATGGAATTAAAATGAAATTCGTAACGACGAGTGGACACGCGATAAAGCAGAGGAGAACAAGTGCAGCCGGGACGGCGATCGACGAGAATTTGCATGAAATTAAACGACTCGGACGGGGACGCTATTGGGAAGGGGACGGGGCCAGGCGGAAGCAGGAACAGTACATTGAGTGACGAAAGAGCAGCGAGAGACGGGAAGGAAAGGTAGAAAGAGGAACGACGAGGAAACGAAACGAGGAACCGTGGAGGGACGAGAGTGGAACCGGGAGGCGATGAGGGAACTGGGTAGTCGGCTTGGAGGAGTGAGGTTTTAGAAAGTGGATATGCAAAGCGGAGAGATCTTATGAACGGCTAGAAGAGGTCCACATGCTCCCTCTCTCTTCCCTTCCCAAAAATTTTTCATCACGACCAACGCCGTGAGGGCAAGCGCGTATGTGTGCTTGTGTGTGTTTTATACGCGATGGGAGGCCCAAAAGTTATTTTTTTCCCCCTCCTTATCCTATGTCCTGGATGTATTGCAGCGGTTGAAGGCAGCTTTATGGATAGAATGCGAAACGCGGGCAAAAGAGATGGTTCGTCCTGTGTGGACGTCGCCAAAAAAAATATAAAAGCATATGACTTTCCACTCCCGTATCTACGAGTACCAAGGGACGGGATGAAATGTCATTTTCTTTGCGCGTATACATATAGAGACTTTCCCTTGCCTTAGAGACTGGTACTCTAACGCTTACAGAGGAATGGCCCCATACAATGCGTCCACCTTATATTTTCACTTGGATGACTTGGGTGAAGTGGAGGACTCACTATGAATTTCGCAAACAATCAACTTTTATGTTACAGGACTGCCTTATTTCGCTGACGGCTTTATGTTTTCTAATTATACGCACGGCGGCGCTGCGTGACGCCGTAGAGTTTAGGTGACAGCGTGGCAATGGCCGAATAAATTCTCTGCTATCATGCAGGCTATTCTGAAATCTCCCTGGAGAACGTACCAGACCAACACCAGTCACCGCTGAGTTAAACGACACTTGAACGAATACCGAATGAGGTATGTTATATTTTGTACGCTCTACTGGAATAATGGATGTAAATCAAAGAATGAATAACCATAAACGATTTATGAATTGATCGCACGTGATCAACTCTTCACTGAATCTAGCATATGCAAACTTCAGTATTTTTTTTGTGAATGGAGCCATCGATCATAATGATGCATATTCCGTCGGATTTTTTTTCCAAACGCTTACAGCATTGGCTGTGTTCCTGAAACAAACACAAACAAACTAGTGCTGTTACATCTCGCAGTATCTGACTTTCTGTGATGAGGAAAATTCAGGAGGAGATAAACACCCATGAAATAGGGAATTCAACGCACGCTCCTATAAGGTAGTTAAAATCTAAATTTTCATCTAATTGTAAGCTAGTAATTAAAAGGATTATTTGTCTGAAAAATGCCATGGGAAATATTATGATTAACTATTCATTCCACTGAAAAAATCTTTTTTCGTTTTTGTAATGATAAATATATTAATAACTGTTAGTGATTAATTAGGCACTCGAACGTATTCTAAACGGCATTTTCACTACGCTTACATTTATTGTTTAGCATTTAAATCCAGATAAATTGAATCACGTAATTTTCAAAAGTTAGCATTATTGTCTGAGAAGTAATTTAAATAAATCAAACCTTTCACTATCAACATCCAAAAATATTGTTTCTGGTAATTTAACAAAGTTAGTATCATAATCCATGAAATAGGTTAAACAAATCAATCCTGCTATGTTACTTGAAAAACCTTTACAACTTGTTTGATTAGAAGCGTTAAATGATGTATGCATGTGTCACTACATGCCCCAAGTGCGTCACAACTTGTCCACTTTCGGTACAAGTAATGACTATTTGTACTGTGGTATAGAGTTAACTCTCAATCCCAACTTTAAAAGTGATACAATGAAATGGCTGCTAACATCGTCTCTACTCAAAATTTTCATTTTACAATACATACTTCTGAGAAATGAAAAAAATGTAAACGTACCACAACCTATCGCTTACTAGCCTCAAAATGTGTGTGTTGATAAGCCATGAGCTCCGAAGTAACATTGACTCTATGTAAATCAATGTAAGCCACAAAGATATCAGACAGTGCTTATTTATAAGCATGTTGGCACATGAAATGCTTACTTTTTACAATAAGAAATGAAATATAATAATATTAATGCTCATTTTTCTGCGCAATGAAAGGTTTATTACAATTGTATTTTCATGAAACACCGCATTTTATCTTTTTTTCCACTCATGAACCAGTTATTCCAGTTCACATGATTCTCATTTTTTTCCCATAACTTTATTCAAATCGTAGTGAAGGAGACAGGAATGATATATCATTCTTGATCAAAGCACTACGTTTCTCAACTACCAGCTTATCACTAGCACTAAAATCGGATTTCGGATTTCTGAATATGACGCCTGAGGTATTAATATCTCATACGTCATTGTAAAGCCAAAATATATGAGGGGCGTCCATGTGATCCACGTGGATTGAAAAATATTACACGGCGTAATAAATTTAAACCTAAGAGATACGAAAGTAATTAGAATTAACACAATTTACTCCCCTCATTCCAATTATTTAATGTTGTTTGACTCTCTCAGGCGTGAATAAAAGGATGCGACAAAATTCATTATAATATTTTATACTTTTATACGGGTTTTTATTAAAGAGACAGTTTTCCCAGATATAGTTTTTCCCATCTCAATACGGGGCACTCGGTAGCGATATTACAAAACTATTGAAATCATCGTGTAACTATTTACGTATAACTTAGTAACTCTATGGTCGAAACGTACCAACGTCTGTCACTTGAATGGATAAACGGAAACATACAAACGCCAAATGCATAATTTATCCCATGAATACATGCTTCGAAAATGCATTAAATATAAATCTACAGTTTATTTCAGAACTAGTAACGATACGGTGGAATAAACCAGGTGAAAATAATTATGGTTTTAACTTCTAAATGAAATCCGACAGAATAATTACGCGTAAAAAGATATTCTTCAGTAATGGATGGACATTGGTAAGTTGCTAGGGGAGAAGAGACGAATGATACCTATTGTGCCATGATGGATATGAGGTTAGGTTAATGAGGAGGAGAAATGCCAGGCGTCGACATAAAGGGACTTAAGTTTAGCGTCCAATCCAGCGGACGGAGTACTGTAATCGAAGTGTTCTCCTCACGGCACTCAAGAAAATGTCGGTATCCCCAGAAATGTTTCCTCTGGTTACAGGACTTCGGGTTGGTTCGACTTTCTGCTGATGGCGTTTCGCACCCATTGAAGGAGGAATATTCAGATTAGGATCTGATGATGACTGCTGGAAATCGACCTGTATAAACATCGTAGCCAGAACGGCTTGTAGATCGCTCTGCCAATCAGTGGCGAGGAGACTAAAACGAGGTAGTTTTCATCGTTATTTGGTGGAAGTGATTCATGATTAAATGAAACGCATTGAAATTTCAAATATGAAATTTCACGAAAGAAAATCAATGCATAGCGTCATCAGGTCTGTTGACTAATACACCATGCGTTGCCAGATGAATGCGCCATAAAACCGGGTCGTGATTAAATTTTATATGTGGAATCTCAAAGGAAACTTAAGTTGACGCGTTAATGTTTTGGGGGCATTTTTCGCCATTAGTTGCTTCCAAGTATCGTGAAGGCAGTGTCCATCGTCATTGTTGAAGTTACATTTTGTCTTTTTCTGTTTCAATCACCTCACGAATGAGGCGAGTGAAATACGGCTTCAAGCGGACCTAGATTCGATTTTACTTTTATTTTGATTTTCACGGGGACGGGGTGGGAAAAGGCAGGCTCTGCTACAGTTGACGCGTTAATGTTTTGGGGGCATTTTTCGCCATTAGTTGTTTCCAAGTATCGTGAAGGCAGTGTCCATCGTCATTGTTGAAGTTACAGTTTTTCTTTTTCTGTTTCAATCACCTCACGAATGAGGCGAGTGAAATACGGCTTCAAGCGGACCTAGATTCGATTTTACTTTTATTTTGATTTTCACGGGGACGGGGTGGGAAAAGGCAGGCTCTGCTCCCGCTTAATGATGTCAATGTCAGTTTTAGAACGTCCTTCAGTGTTTGCTCAGTCTGAAGAAATTACCCCCGTTAGTTTGTCAATGGACTTTCGCGACATGTCGGCCGCAACTGCAAGGTATACCTTAAACACCTTCGAATAGCTCGCTGATAAGTTTATGGCACAGACCTGCGCGGCAGGGACGAGAGGTTAAAGTGGAAGATGTGAATTGAAAGGACCGAGGGGACGAGAGGGTGACAGGAGAACCAAAATATGTAGATACATCGCGAAAAAGGCAAGAGTTACACACTCGCGAGGCTAATATGCAAGTGGTTATAATCACCCAACACTAAGACTTTACCAGGGATCCTACTATGAGTTCTCATTGTGAAATGAGTTGAAATGGGACGGCAGGTAGTGTTGAGGCATTTCACTTCTCGAAGTGCTTGTGTTGGCAGCAATTAGCAAGGTTTTCCAAATGACCCTCCACTTTCAATATCCTTCCTCACCCGTTTTCAGAATTTTAAAAGTTCCGTTGCCCATGCCCACCGTTCAGCGCGAGGACATTTTGCGAGAACTATACCATAATGTGGCAGAACTCGGAAGTCCTCCAATCAGAAGCAATCCAACGCTGCGAAAGCCTCCATCAGAACTTTCCTCTAGAAATAACTCCAACACTGCCTGAATTCAAATCCGTCCCATCGGGATGGACAGCAAGAATGCTGATTATGAAACGAGATGCCGAATTTTCCTCGCCAACCGCTCATAGAGAGCGCGATCAAATATGCGGCCTTGTAGAAGGACCGTAAGAGGAGAGCTCTTTGGAATACATTTGTCACCTACTTAATCTTTATCAACACTGAAAGGAGATGCCGACGTGTCTACTCGATTCACCTCGGAACCACTCGAGGGGGTGAAGGCGAGAGGATAATTGGGAGACTCACTCAAGAAACGAGGAGTTCTGGGGAGAGGCAGGGAATTATGTTGAGAAGTGAGACTTAAGGTGGAAACCCTCCAATTTCTAACAATCTAGTTGGGACTCGTTATTAAATTTTCTCCCAACTCTGGAGGAAAAATGAATATGAAAAAAATTAAATAATATCAGAATTTTTCCCCCGCGAAAGAAATGACTCATTCCGACCTTAGCATTCCCAAGAAAGGGGTTTCGGGGCTGGGGTCCGTTAGGGGAAGGACAGGGTGAGGGAGCAACTTCCTACTGAACCGTACTCCGACCTCACCCCACCCGAAGGTCGTGGAACTCCAAGAATGTAACTATACCTCCCGACGAAATTAATGTTCATTGCCCTACCCGTTTTACCATCCATTTTTCCTCCTTAATTTTTTCAATTTTCCTCCCTCGTCCAAAAAAACCTGCACCTTCACCCTCACCTCCCGCCAGCCCCTTAAAAAACTATCCTCCTTCCATCTGAGAGACCCACCCCCTTAACCCGGCCAACCCAACTCCCCCTCCGCCTCCACCCAACAAATTTTTTCCCGAAGATTTTTATCATTCATTTACCACCGTCACTCCCCTTAAAACCGTCCTTTGCTCAGAATTCACTCCGCCCGCATTACTCCCGCTACCAATTTCTTTTTGCTCGACTCCTTCCTCAACTCCCACACCCAACCAGTCTCACTCCCACACTGCCGGGTCCTCTGAACCCTCATACCACCTTACCCTACCTTTCCCTGCTTTTTTCAACACTTCAGGCCTTTCCATTTTCTTCGCTCTTAGGAGGGCTTCCCCATCCTTTTCCTCCCATGGTTTTCATGGTCCCTACTCCTATACCACACCTTTCCTTTTCATTCTTATGCCAACAACTATCCAGGCGAGAGCGATTCGGATGGAAAATATCACTCAATGTCTCTCAATATTATAATAAATCATCATAGTTGAAACTAATGTATGCCTCCATTTTCACCCGGCTAATGCATCTAGGAGATCTCTTAGAGATGAGGTACAAAATCCGGGTCAACAAACATCAATTAAGCAAACGTCTTTGTTCCTTAGAATTAAAATAAATAAAAAGGTATAAAACAGGAGCGTTAATGTTAAATTCGACACCGGTGATAGCTTAGATAAAATAATTTCTAACGTTAAAACTGACGAAAAAATCACCAGTAAGTTGATCTCAATGAGATCCAGGTGACAGACAGACAGTTTATTCAGGAAGGCAATTTTAGATTACCACTGTCCACGCTCTTGAATATTTTTGCCAATTTACCATAGTTTATCAAGAAAAGAAAAATAATCAGCATTGATCAGCTACTAACTATAATGTAACAACATAACTACATTGTTCTCGTATCCTAAAAATTCTTATCAGCAGGTTATCAATAAAAAATAGATTTTTTGCAGTATACACTCAAGATATCTACCTGTTAATCTCTAACCTATATATTGCCATTATATTCGTTCACTGATTACCTATAACTAAATAAATCCTACTGACTCCGTTTAAAACTTGCTTCTCGATATTTGAGAATTCTCACGTCATTCAAAAATGTTTTTCTGCATAATATACTTCGATCAATAAACATTAAAGCAAAGCAAACGGATGTTATGGAAAGTCACTAAGTGACTTTCCGTTTAAGGCTACAACGGTGCCTAGTAAAATTTACCCTGAGACTTGATGCTTGTATAAACTTGTAAGAATAATTTTACAAAAAAATGGCCTATATCGTAAGAGCTAAGTGTTACTACACTTGTTACAGCAATGAAAGCAGCATGTGAACTTAGATCACTGCATTACACTTATTCAATGAAATAGACGCTTCACTCTCCCTATCAAATGCATCAAATAAGAACTGGAAGCTAAAACAGGATTCTTGTCTTTGCATCGATTGATGTCCCCAACGACCTATTACTTAAGGATTGAAAAATCTTAGCCCAAGTTATGATGAATCACTTTCTCCTATCATTTTGGGGTGACAATTATTTACAGGAGCAATAGAATGTCAAAATAAGTAACAAATTTGAAAAAAAGATTTCATTGAGGAAAACTATGGCAACGAAATGAATGTAGACAAACCTGTGATATAGATGCAGCTTGAATATTTCGATAGCTCGACATGTACACTTTCATCCACAAATCCCATTGCGTCTCCGATCCCCTTATCCTCACCCTCGCTCGGCGGCACCCCCGTCCCACATTTCCATCCACCCCACACCCGTCGCCACCCCCAGAGTTCCATTTTTCAAACATTTCCCCGAGATGTCTCCTTTTATTTCGCCCTCCTAACAGCCCTTCCCTCGCCAACCCCCTGCCACACATCCCCTCCCTCCCCACTCCTTCACTGTGGAATAATTTTTCCTCATTTCTTTCTCTCCCTCAGTTCTCTTCTCCCTCCTCCTGTACCCTACCCACCCACTTTTACCTCCCAAACCAACCCTTCCCCCACCCCTTTAACCCCCATCATTCCTCCCAACTCCCCCAAGCAAATCCTGTCTCTCTCTCTCCTGAGAATTTTCAACTCACTTATTTTTCTTATTATTCTTTTTTTTATTCCACTCCAAAAAGATCTTCCATCTTGATAACTTAATTCCGCGAATCAATCGCAATCCACTGCTGTGACAGATGTCAAAGACCATTATTCCTCGTCTGAATCCATCTCTTCTTCCTTCTTCTTTTTTATGCCTACAAAAGACTCGTAGATATGTGCAACGTAAGGGCTCCCAGATTCCCGAGAATTGGAAACCAGCGGGAATAACGACCGGAAAATCGTGTTTCCCGAGAATTCCCGAATTCCCGTTTTAGTTTAAACGTTTCATAAAGCATCAGTGATAATGGCTATAGCTGTTCCCGTTATAGATACCTAAGCCCAATATTCCTCAAATGAAACCATCAACTTCTCCTTTTATTTTTAAACAAGGCTCGTAAAAAGGCTCCGCGAGGTTTATGGTTTCCAGATTCCCGGCATTTTGGAAATATCAGGAATGAAGACAAGAAAATCGAATATCCACAGGTACGGAGCGGGGAAGCACGGAACAACGTTAACGCTGTGGTTTCACGGGCCCAATCACAGTACCGAGTGGTGACTAAAAGTCACAGCGACCAAATTGCAGGCCAATAATTATGACAAATAATCGCAGGTTGGCAATATCATTATTACTAATTATTTCTCTATTTTCAGGAAATAGATGACATGTCATGGTCCTTAAAGGAGATAATTTATTTATAAAAATATGTCGAGAAAATATAACATCAGGATAATATTTTTATTGTTAATGGCCATGAAAGAAGTCGGGAAAAGAACAAAAACGGCAGTAAGAATGAAAGAATAGAAATACTAAGCTTTGCGGATGATATTGCTGTACTAGCGGAAAAGGAAGAAGACCTTAAAATCATGATAGAAAAGATGAATGAAATCCTGGGAACGAGATATAACATGAAAATTAATGCAAACAAAACAAAGGTAATGGTATGCGACAAAGAGGGACAAGGGAAAGCGCAGCTTGTGGTTGATAATAAACTGCTCGAACAAGTGGATTCCTTTGTATACCTGGGGAGTAGGATTACGAGAGATGGGCAAAGTAGGGAGGAAGTACGAAGTAGAATTAATCAAGCAAAAAGCGCTTTTAACAAAAAATTGAAACGTCCCGATGCTATAGTCTTCAAATAAGAATGAGGCTCCTTAAAACCTATGTCTGGAGTTATTGTTATATGGATGTGAGATGTGGACCTTAGGGGTAGATGAGATAAGGAGACTGAATTCGTTTGAACTATGGTGTTATAGGCGTATGCTGAGAATTGGATGAGCAGACAAAGTGACGAATGAAGAAGTTCTTCGACGAGTAGATGACATACGCAGCCTAGAGAAAACCATAGTTCAGAGACGAGTGAAGCTTGTTGGACATCTGTTGAGATACGAGGGCCTCCTGAAATTAATAATATAAGGAAACAGTAAAGGAAAGAGAAACAGAGGGAGGCAACGTCTACAGTACCTGGGGCAGATAATGAGGGACATAGGATGCGTGAGATACGTTGAAATGAAGCGGAAGGCAGATATATGAGAAGAATGGCGAGTTCAATCAACAGATTGAACACTGAAGAAGAAGAATGGACATAAGAAGCGATTTTCCCGATTTGCCGACCATTGGCTCCCTGCACTCAGGAATGGGATATCGTTAGAACTTCATAGAACGAGCATGAATTCATGGAAAAACTGAGTGTGAGAGCCAAATATTCAATTCAAATTTTTCTCGATTCCCTTTTCCCTGCGACGCTGATGTAGAAAAATAGTTACTTAAGAAGCTAGCAAGGCCCACATAGGCAAGGGACGGGACAATTACTCACGCGACAGCGAACAACCTCTTCCTACCAGGTATTCATGCCTTTTCAATACACCCTATGCCTTTCAAGGAAAATGAGAAGGGAAAGCGAAAAAAATCTGTCAAGGTGATTTCCATCGAATTTATTAGGAAAAGATGCTTCGAAGAAGTTCAAGCATGTAATTTCCAAGAACGCTCCGAGATTCTATCTAAGAAGTCAGCAACCCATACATTTACGAGCTAAACTTTCTTTATCCGATCGATGACGATTGGGCTGAAAAGAAGATGAACGCTCCTGGGCACTCATTTATATAATTTCTTCGGATTTATTTGCTGAATATTATGTACATTTAAGCGTAAACCTCTTGGGGTATTAACTAATGAACTGGCATTGAATCACGTGACTTAGTTTTCTAACAGAGATGGTAGAGCATGACACAAAAATGATATATTACCATATATTGCTATTTTTGCGGTTCCGAGTTAAGTAATGATTCAAAATCAGCAAAAGTCACTAGTAAAACACTTATCCTCATAAAATTCATTATTAATGAAAAATAAAAATCCACTACATCCAGTTGTTAGATAGACAAAATACTGCGGTCTATAAATTTTTGAGGTGATTAGAGCATGAAAATAAAATAAAAATAAAACGGTTCAAAATAAATAAATTTTTCATAAGAACAAGTAAAATAAAGTTTGAAAATATGCAGACATTCTAAGAAAAGTAGAAGCCAGAAGAGTTGCGACTATATACGCAAAGCAAATCCTATTTATATTAAGAAAAATGTCACCTTAACTATGAGCATTATGCAATAAGAACCATGGAAACGGCTAAAATTCCAGGAAGCTAGGGAAGGCATTGGCTGAGTCGTTAGCCTGAGGAGCAGCATAATTCATTAATGATTAATACATTATTGCTTCAAAGAAAAAGAAAAATTGGGCAATTTTATTTCCTAGTTTTAGATACAATTTAGTATATCACCTAAAAAACATTTAATTCAAACAATGCCTGATACCGATGAAAATATTTTTTTCAGAATTCTTCATGTCTCACGAATATCTAAGTGAGAGGGCAAGATATAAAAATACATCAAAACATTCATACTTTACAGTCGCATTGAATTTTATGTGGGAAAAAGGAATTTATGTCACAAAAAGACACGTGACATAAGTAATCTCATTTTAAATCACACTTATTCAGGAAAGATCACCAAAAGGTAAGATTCCCAGTCTTCTTTTTAATTTTGAAAGTCATGCAAGAGATGACAGGAAATAAAATTGATTGGTGTCTATTTTTGAAGACAGAGCATTTACCCGAGGGATGTATATCCGCTCAAAATACTAAAATATGAAGCAAATAAATAAATAAATAAATAAATAAATAAATATATATAAAAGGTAACATCCCGGGTAAAGTGAAATTTTTTCTGCCTGGATTCGACACATTTTCATCTTCCCCACCAAACCCTGTGTTCGTCCTTTTATGTGTTCCCTTTCCATTTCTTATGATTTTATGAATGTATGTATATATATAATCGCATCAACCAGCCATTTACTTCTACATGTAATATTAACGTAGGTAATAGCTTATATAAAATCTGCCCCTGGCTGCGCCTTCATCATCTAAAAGCCGAGAATCAACTTTAACCTTTGCTTTAACTGCCTACTCTTTCCTTGTTAAAAATTTCTTTACGAGTTTGCGCATACTCTACCCCTAGAAATACTTAAGTATATAACTTCTACTTGAATACGCTAGTACATACATATGTAATCCAGTGAATTAGTTTTGAGGAATTTTATGGGAGTCTGAGAGAAATAAAGCCTGAAAAATCTACAACAGAATCTCTGGCGGAGTCAAGGATAGATCTGGGTCTGCCTTACACTTTTCCCTCGTGGCTCATTGTTTTATTTGGATTCATGAGTGTTAATAAGGAATAATTAAGGCATTCCGTCAAGGTAAATGATAATCAGAATGACTCAAGCAAGCAAGCAATGGCTCAAAACCATAATAGGAGAATCGGAGCCATATAAAAATTAGTGTTTTTATATAATTGAAATATAATAAATAAATAGCGCCTTTATTATGAGCAAAGTTGTGCATACACAGACCTTTCTTACGTGGAATTTCGAATTACTATCACAGAAGCACCCATGCCTCTCAGTGGGGCAAATTCTGCCTATACGAGAATCAATCCGGAGAAGACCTTGCTAGCAGCAGATCACATAACCCCGTCGCTCAGTAGTCGGAAAGCGGAAAAAGCTGGCCAAAAGTCCAAAGTTTGTTTAAAATTTTAAGATAAAAACTTGAAATTTTGCCTAACCTGCAATAATTGGTGCGTAGGAATTGGCACGTCATTTTCTTGTTCCCATCCGTTACTATTATGTTAGATACAGTGACTCAAATATCACCAAATGTCCCAAAAAAGGCTGTCTTCAGTTTTCTTTGAAAATCTTCCTAGTTAGGTTGATGGAGGATTTTTAAGGAATACAAAAACAATATGATCTGTTAAAATGGTGTTTTTCATTTAATATGTCTTAGCTTCAGAGATTATGTTTTTATATATGCAAGTTATGAGGTCACATAATGGCGGCCTCTGTTTTTAGACAAAATTTTACACTAAGTAGTAAATATGAATGGTTTTAGGCGCAGTGACTTGTATCAGGGCATTAGTAGAAGAATTTGAAAGATTCATCTAATTAAATTCAATACATTTACGATGCCATAAATAAATTTGTGAATAAAATTAGTGGGAAACCCGTATATTCAATGGTAATTACAAGTAAATGATATCACGAAGCGAAAAGTTATTTTCCAAAAGCCAATTGTCTTGTGGGTGCAAACGCTATATATTGATGGAGACCCACTTGCTTAGGTGGCCCTACATGCAGGAGGAGGAAATCAACTCCGGAAAATTCCTGGCTAAACCACTAGTTTTGAGTAACCCAAATTAGAAGCACCAAGACGAAAGAAACCTGAGGTAATACAGCATGGACTTTCAAAGTTTCCGTGCGCTAATAGATTAAAAGTTCGTGCTTACCCGATCCTTAGTTATTCCACGTGACCGGTGACTTCACAATTTATTTTTTACCAGACCAACCTCGAGCAGAAAAAAGCCCTGCGCGCACTCAACCAAACCTCATGTTCAATCAACATGCGAGCATTCCTGATCGGACTAACTTAAACTCCGCGTTTATGAAATTGGGAAGGAAGTTCTGGAGATTGGGAGATATTCCCAAATAATAAGGCCCTGGGAAACTTCCCCATCCGAGCAAATTATTCCAGATCTCGAGCCCATTAAAAAAATATATACCTATAGAGAGAGAAAATGCGGAATAACTTTTTCTGGGGGGGAGAGTAAAACTTTGTTACGGCTCTTTCCATCTCTACCTTTCTCTTACTCCTGCTTGATGGGAACAGGTAAAAATAAGCAGGCACGGACACCTTTTGCGTTCGCAATCGGAAAAATATTCCCTCTATCAACCCCTCAGTCAAAACCTTCCAGTTCTCTCCTCCTCCGTTTCTTTCCCACTCTCAGAGGTAAACTGGCTAATGGGGTCGGATCACGCGGAGAGCGCGGAGGGTGATGACGATGAGTAGAGTAGCTTTCTACCTCAACGGATGCGACCCAAAACTTCCAACGCTGTAAGGTAGGGGTTCGTTTCCTAGCGCCGCCAACCCGATCCCAATCCCTACAAGCCGTCCTAAACCTCTTCGCGAAGTGACTAAGTACGTTAATTCTTCTCGGATCTTCCACCGAATTAAGTTCTGTTTACGGAAAATATTCAACGCAAAGTTAAGGTGACCGTGGAGGAAGCGAGAGTTTCCACGGATATTCCAGCCTGTACGACGTTCATTGAGTAACGTAGTTTATTTCAGGGAAAACATTGCGCAGGATTTGGTTGAATTTTAATTAGCCAGAGGTTGATTTGATCTTTCACGGGCTATCTACGCCTTGTTGGAAAGAGGGAGGAAAAGTGGACGCCATGCAGGTGAAACATGTATTTTAGTTATCGAGTAGTGAGAAAGTAAGAATATCAAGCTAAAGAACAAATTTGCCAAATATTTTAAATATATTTGCGTCAATATGTATTTTAGCAGCACTCTTAATCGTTGAACGACACTATCTATCCCAGTCATGCTCCTAAGTGGACGGTATGGAGGGGAGGCCAGCCGGGACAGGCCTACCGCGCAACTATCTACGCTAGGGTTGATTAATTTGCATTCATTGAGTATCGTAAAATTGAAATAATTCATAGACTGAAGTGTTTGTTCCGTTTTCTCCGAAAAGTGGAAAGTAAAAGTAATGTAAGAAGAAAGTAAGTCTTAACTGATGAATTATTGTGTCAAATTCTCAATTTCGTCAGAAATTGGGCAGTTTCTTTATCACACACATTTTGCTGCAGCAATGAAAATAACCAAGGCTAGTCGAAAAATTTATATCTAGGAAGGAAGCCTCCAAGGAAAGATTTGAAATAATTACTACTGCTATAGAAGTTTTCCGATTCGTGTTATAATAAAATATTAAGCAATGTTTCATGCATAACTGGCCTTTATAAGAGATTTATCAGCTATTAAGACTGCTAGGCATGTAATGTTGTCTAATGGATTCCCATGAGAACAACTGAGGGACCATGTTTAACCCGGATAGCATGTACGGGATTCGCAACAATTTATTGCAGAGGATTGTGTTCGTCAACAGCACTCTCACTGTGTAGGATTTTACCACTTGGGTGCATTACGTTGTGTTCCGCTAGATTTATAGATAAGGTTCAATTATTTGTTTTGCGTGTACGCCAAATGGCATGCTTTCTGTGTAACACTTATATCTATGCGCACTCGTGTAGTCACAAAATACATTCATACTCATAGTTTCTATAACATTTGTGGCATATAGTGTAGCGGATGTTGGTGAAGCTCATCATAATGATAGAATTCGCAAATTTTTGCGAACGCACAGTGGTAGTCTCGTTAACTTTTGTAGGACACATTGTAGAGGATTTAGGTTAAAACTAACCTCCTCCTATCACACACCCTTTAGATGGTTTGCAGGTCACTGTGGCGGTGTAGAAGAATCATGGATTTTCGACTTCTCAGAGGCCAATATCACCATTTTACGATCAATCCCCTGGTAGGTGAGTAATCGTCTGGGAATCTTGTTGAGTTTCCCCTCCCGTTCCGAAAAAAATTCCCGACTACACCGCTACCTCCTCCCACTCCCATTTGTCCCGCCCATATTCCACCCGTCCATCGTCATGCCGAGATCCGCCAGCCAGAGAAGGGAAGGCGCGCCGGATTGAGAGGCACCTAGCGAGAGGCACGGGAACTGTTGGAAATAGAACGAGGTGCAAGAGGGAGAAGAGGGAGGCCATCATTATATCGGATTGTGAATTGATTCTATATTCAATGCCTGGCACCTGTACACTCATTCGCTCACACTCCTCAATAACTCAATCACTTTTATGCCCCTAACTACGTTTCCAATGATGATATTTCCAGTGGATGCGGAGGTGAGGGTGAGCGGTGGAAAAAAATGATTAAAAAGCCCCTCCCAAACCCCCGCTCGTATTTTTCAGACCTATATTAACCTTCCTGATTGGATTTTTTTCGACTATTTCCCAAGGACTTGAATGCGTGTCGGCTCAATAATCTTCTTATTTTTTTATTCCACGCTCTCACCCGATATTCTCCGAAAATCTTCTCCTCTCAGACTTTGAATATTTCCATCGGGACAGTTCGAATATATCCACCATCGAGCACTCACGCTCTTCCATGTATTCCACTCCAGACGATGATGCATACACAAAGACGCTGATCAGAAGGCAAGCAATATTCATTACTTCCCATTTTAATTTCCATAGCGTAGTTAACGGACAAGTGTCGCATTTTGTAACATCCAGAAAAGTGATATTTTGCATATTATACTTAGTTATCACGGTAACTAAGAAAAGGGCTATGTTTTTGGTTGTCACGCTTACGTAGTAGCTACAGTAATGGCTTCATATCCCGTAGAATAGAATTTGAGTCCCGAAAGGGATGAATGTTTTTTTCTGGAGAATCCCGAACCCTACTCGGGTGCTGCGTGGAGAGCACTTCAAGTCCAGTATTCCTTCCGTGGGGTGGATCATAAAACTATGGTTTCCTTGGCGCCTTTCGCTAAGTGCAGGCTAGTAACTACGCCAGATTTCTCTGCAAGAATCCTCCTTTCCTCAAATAATGCTTCCTTACCGACCAACCCACCTGTCTTCAGTGGCACAAATGACCTTAGTTGTATATCGCTACCCTCAAATAATGGAACATCAAAGATATGCTTCAATAATTTCGCACACCTAACCGATGCTGAATGTGCACGAAAAGTTTTCTGAGGTCATTCTTGCCTACAGTGATTAACAAAGATGAGATAATACCAATTGGCTCAAACTGTAAACGAAAGTTTGCGTTTCTCTGTATGTAGACTCAAGGTAAACCAGTTTTAAAAAAATCTTGAATACAATTTTCCACATATATCCATTGTTTTTTTAAACTCTAGTAAACAAAATCAAGGAAAATACTTGACATTAGTTCATCTATTTAGTCGACATGACGACAAAAGGTTTTGTAAAAATGCGTTTGGATGCGGTTGATAAATAATTTTCCTTTTGACTCATATAATAATTAACTCAAGAGAAAATACGAAAGGCAGTCCTCTTCCTTATTATTTTTTATTTCATGCCATTCTGGAATTATTCAGCACGCAGACATGCATATCTCGCCACTCATCAAACATAAACCTTTCATTTCCTTAATATCTCGCTGTGTCTTTTTATGTTTTCCCTTTTTTCACGATCCCAAATCCAGTTTGTTTTATTCCCTCCATCCAGATTTCCCTCTTGTTTTTAATTGTGGTTTCTTTTCTTCCTCCCCACTTGTTCTCTTTTGCATGTATATCCACGTTTAGGGAGCATTTGCATTTTTTTCCCCAAGCCCTCGCCAAACCGTTTTTATTCCGGCTTCAAAACCACAGTACCTTCCTCCTCCAGTCTTACTCTCGTTCCCAGGATTTCCTTCTTCGAACCCCTTCCGCAAGCCATCCACCTAGTTGATATACCCTCACTCCATGTTAAACTAGATTCCTCTATTTAGAATGGTTAAACCTACGAGCTCGGTAAAATACAAAGACAAGTTTCAGTTAAAAACTTCCACGGTCGAAGAAAATTATTAGGACTGAATAGAGTGCCATTAGGAACTCGATGGCTACACCTGTCGTACCTATTTCCAGGTTGTGACCGAGCAATTTCACATTAATAATTCAGAGCACTATTACTATAGCGAATATTTTATTATTATTATTCATTATCATTGCTCATTATTACTGTTGCTTCATTGTTGAAAACCTTAGTCTAGTGAATTGTATGTTTGCCTTCTAAAAATGTTATCGTGTTTTCGGACAGCTTAGAGAAATATATATAATTGCCATTCAATTGCTTGTTCTTAAATTGTGTTGGAGATTGGTGATTCTGTTTTCCGGATATCGGTTTGAAGAAATAATGAAAGTTATGTTTTTGTCACATATGGTGAAAAATAAAAGAAGTGCTGACATTTATTTAGTAATTAATACATTCTCATCACAGGGTAACGTAACACGCTGGGCAGAGTTTACCAAAAAAATTCAAATACATCAGGGAATTGATGACGGCAGGAAATATATGAATATGATAAATATATTAGTTCAAGATTACTGAAGAGTTTATTGTCTCGATCAGTTTTTGCGGAAATCAATAATGTTGATCAGGAGGAGAATGTTCAAACCTATCCGTTCGTTGGTGAATTTCTCATATTTTGTCGTTTTCTTCTCCCCTAAAGATACTGTGTGGGTAAAATGAAATTTGGTGTAATCATAAATAGTCATCAATCCGAAGATTGGTATTCTTCAGCTCTCCACTCCACTCCCCTATAGTTAACCGCTTCATTCTTTCGTAGTTCTTCTTGGTGGATTGACATGAGGGTCAATTCTCGAACTCTGTGATAATTACCTAATTGTCTTATTAATATAATACAAATGATATTTTAAGGTGTCGTAGAAGCAGTAATGTTGTAGTAGTATTTTTGTTTATCGTGCTTCGACGGCTAAGGTCATTTCGCACTTACTGTCTGCCACGCGCAGACAGGGGCAACAGCACTCGGACGAATCGGAGGATCACCCCTCCAAACCCGAGCCGAGCACAAACATGCTTAACTTCGGTGACTGATCGGGAACCGGTGTTTCCATCGTGGCAGGCCGTAATGTTGGGCCGTCACATACTGCCTGTTTGCATTTATGATTGAGAGAAAAATATTAAATGCTTGTATAGATAGTTGCGATAAATACATTTAAGTAATTAGATAAAATAAATTTATGGTGATGGTATAGAAGGTGATACTTCAACAAAACCACGCAGTAATTGAACCGGACACTTTATGAAGTTTGATCTAACGTATGTGTTTGGCACAGAGTGAGTGGAAATCCTTATTTTATTGTTACTGCGTGTAATTTATTCTAATTATATTTACTAAGTTTGCATATGCAATAATAATCACAACAAATCAGGAATATACTCACGGACACTCTTGAGAAATTAATTTTTCAAGCAAGCATAGTTGGAATAAAAAACCACTTCACTTCATATTTTTCAAAAATTGCAAGAAAAGTTCAGATCTCGCAAATTGCACAGAGGATATTATTTTAACCGTTCTATGCGTATCTAAAACTTATTTAAGTGAAAAAATGATAGAGCTCCCCGGTTAAACATATTGGTACAATTATTAATGAAAAAACAGGCACTTGGTTATAATTCCACACATTATTAGAAACAACGTCCAGGGTTTCAGCATCTCATGCCATCATCAGATCCTATGTATATTGGTATAAGAATTATTTTTCCTCACGCACTATCGATGGCTGCAACAAACATGGAGATAGACATTGATCCATCAAAACACGCCCATGTTATCGTTCTGCCCCTACCTGCATCCTTAATTTTGAAAGATGGGTGCCCAAATAACCCCTGCCATACTCCCTTGCGGTGACTTTCGGGTTAGTATGCTGCTCAGCCTTGGTACTTCCTTCCTGCTTCGAACAACAGGATGGAGATAGTTTAGACGGTAGATTTCGTATGCCTCCCAACTCCCATTTATTCCGCGCTGATGAAGCCTTATTATCCCTCCGCCCTGCTTTTAAGGGAAGGAAAACTTTTCGTGGAAAATGAGGAGATGCTCATCAGGGAGGTTAAAAATACGGCGGGAGTTTATGATTTCTGAGCGAAAAAAGAGAGCGCTTGGGGGATGATTTTCCAGGAAGAACGCTCGTCCCACGCCGCGCCGTGCCCAAAAATCATCCCCAATCAACCCCTAATGTCCCTGTCAAATCTCCGTTAGCCAAAACTCTCCTTACCAACCCCATATCTTTCCTCTCAGCCCACGTACGGAAAAATAATCTCTTCGCTGCTTTCCGTATATCCACTACCTTCCCCCAACATTTTCCACCTACAATATCCAACGCTGGCGTCATCGTTAAAGTGGCCGGAGCGCTTTTTGTAGCTGCACAGATTTACGCGAAACTTAACATAATTGTTCTTATAAATTATATCTATAGAAAAAAGTAAAAGAAAATGCTATTTATCAATTTGGTTTTTTGGCAATTTATAATTCGATTACATGTGCATAGGTTTTCTTTTAAACGCGAAATAATACAACTCCTATAATTAAAATGGTTGCTATCAAATATCAAGGTGTCACGCAGAGTCAAAGGTTCGAAAAAAACACATATATAAATATAATTTTCACCTAAATATATACTATCGCGCCGGAAACTATCAATAGCTCAAGTCATAACATGCTTTAATAAAGGAAAAATACAAAATATAATTTTTCTGTTATTTTCATTACTGCATGTATGGTGCACACAGCATGAGAAGGTGTACTTATATGAAATGGGGCGTCGATATTTTTTCGACTTACTTATGAATAATTATTAAAATGTGCACACTATGACCCACGATTACCGCTCCCGCCACCTTAAGCTCCCAAAAACACTAACCCTTAAGGGATCTCTTCGGTGTGGTAGGCTGAGGTTTGACTTCCCATCCCAAGTGATCGATTTTCAACTGCGGCAGGTTATGCATTGGAATCTCTATATCCCAAATAGATCGCTGGTCGGAGAGCACTTCGAGCACAGTACTCCATCCTTCGGATGGGACACTCTGACCCCTTGACGCCTGCGATCATGAATAGGCTGATACCGACGCTGTTTCAACCCACCCTTCCTCTTTTCCCTATGATCCTTAAAAGACCAAACTACCTCCATATTCCTAATGGGCGTAAATAACCTATGCCTTCCATAATTCAAACCAACCAAGAAGTAAAATCGGAGATCTGTTTGATCTGGTGGCTGGAGTACTAGCTTCCCGTCTCGAGGGTCCGGAATCGAATGCCGGCAGTGATTGAAATTTTTACAGTAAAATTCATATACCTACTCAAATGCTTTGTGGAGAGAACTCCAAGAGTAGTACTTCGGCCGTTGGATGGAATTTAAAACTATGGTCCTTTTGGCGCCTTTAGTTAAAAGTAAGCTACTGCCGACGCCGGGTTACTCCACACTCCACACATACTCCATTCCTCACACTTCACTCCCAATCAACCTAACCTCGTATCCATCACTTCAAAAAGAACATCACTTTTCGTTCGCCTCCCCAAACAACTAACCAAACAACTCTTTAAGTAGGATGGGAGGTAAAATTAAGAATCTTTTGGTGCTATTCGTAAAGTGTAGATAATGCCCTCGCCGGGTATCTCTCCACCCATTTTCCTTAGTATCGTTCTCTTAAAAACCTACCTCTGGTTCTTAGTGCCACAAATGACCCCAGTTGTCAGTCGCTCCTCTAAAATAACCAAGCACCAAGCAAAATCTAATAAATCCTTCTACTTTTCCTCCTTCCTTCAGCTCCCAAAACTTTTCTCCCACAATCTCCAACGCCGACAACATCACTACCCTCCCCACCTATACCTATTCCAATTATTTTCTTTATTTTTTTATAAATACTCCCTGCCGTGGATACCTGATCTCTGCCAACTCCCCTGCGGTGTATAGCTCATCCCCGATTCTTCCGGGAGTATATCCTTCCCACCCACCACCACCACGTACCCTAAAACTTTACAGATCACCTCCTTCCTCCTCCTCCAGACCGCTCGCTTTCCGGGTGCTGTGTCGGGTGACACTCCATGAGCTCCCCAAACAACTTTGCGCAACCAGCCCACGAACTGGGCTCCACCTCCTCCCATCCACCTCAGGTCTCCCGCTCTTGACGGCGTTTTGTTGTTCGAATCAAAGGGGATCAGTTTCGGATATCCTATCTGAGATAGAGAGAAAGAGGTGGGAGGGGTCTTGGAGGGAAGGGAACAGAAACGGACGTTGTTTTGTACCTAATTAGAGCGCTCGCGATGCTACATTTTTCTCAGTCTCTCTCGCTCACGATTTTAACCTCCTCCCGTGGATTTAATAGGTGTCGGCTTCAAACTTGGCTCTTCCCCACCGAAAACTAAGAATGACGGGTATCATTTAGTGGGGTAGGGATCTTTTCGTGGCCGGGGGGGGAAAAAAGAGTAACTTTCATCTTCTCCAGTGTCGCAGAAGACGCTGCCGTCTTGCATTACTCGAGAAAAATGTCTAATTAATACCCCCCGGGGTGGTGAAACTAAATCGCTGATTCTTGCTGAAAATTTGTTCCAACATCCTGTAACTATATTTATTTATTTTTCCTTGTTCCGGCTTACGTTTTAGGGGAAAAGCTTCTGTTTCCCTTTGCAGACTTATTCCCTTCGTCTAAAGATACCATTATTATCCTAGGCAAGAGCTCCATTATCTATCAAAAGACCGGGAAACAAGTCATTATTTCGTTCGATCATTAGAGCAGATGTTTATGAATGCTTTGAATAATTTTTTCCTCCTATAGTATTAACCTTACAAAATTCTGTACGCGACGTTCATAATTCTTTCTACATTGTTTATAATGAGCAATTTGATACTTTAGGCAAATGATCAGATATTTCGTTGTTGAAAAATATGCTTTTGCGCTCATGCGCCAAACTGATGCTGCAAAGAAACAACTTGGAATACAGTGATCAAGACAAATTTACAACGCAGTGTGTTGATAAGGAAGGTTGCGTCACATAAGCGAAGGGGGCCCATTAAGCGCCTAACGCGGCTTGCTACATGCGGATTGAAGATACAAGAAGATATTTGTACATTATGTACAGCAACGTAATAAGGTAAAGGTTTCAAATTGAGGGGAAAAAATATATCACTCACCTTCAATACTCATTGGGAGTCATTGATGTTCCTTGGCTTATCCCCAATCTTCCGTTGTCTCGGGCGAAACTTTGTGGAATTTACTTAGCATTGTAAAATGATAAATAACTTTTCCACATAGATTTATTGAAATACGACCTAGGTATCGACGGAGCTCGGCATCATCGGGTGGTCAATATCATGGTCATCATCACCTAATGATGACGAGCTTCGTCGAAACGTAGGTCGTATTTCAATAAATCTATGGGGAAAAACTAAGTTTTATCATTTTACAATAACATTTTCTTATACTCAACCGTTAGCTTATGCCATATAAAATCCGAATGTCATTCTCTAATACTTATGCTTACTTTCGTGGCATTACCAGTTCTACCACGTATTATACCATAGGAACATTATAGACAGCGCCAAAGAATTACTCTATTTTCATTTTTTTCTCGGGATTCGTCTGCGAAATAATATCAACTTATCGACATATTTTCAAAAACTTCATGTTCATACTCGTGGTACTCCCATGTACAATAACTCTGAAGGGCTAACTTTGATGAATATAACAAGTTAATCATATCTATAAACGTCAAATTTCCAAAAATAGCGCACCCTTATTGGTGTATATAAATGTCATTCATCTCAAAGAGCATCTTAAGATAAATCGCACTATGACCAACAAAATTGAATGGTTGATTTTCCTACGATTGATGATCAATAAATTATTCCTGTATTCAATCTTGAAGTAATTCTGAGTAAAAAGAGAAATGAAATCGACAGCAACTTCAGTTTGTTATAAAAATTGAATAAATTGCTGTATTTCTCAATAATCTAGGGCCATTAGTTTATAAATGCATAATTATGGTAACAAAACTTAAACAATTTATTTTGATCAATGAGCCCTCACAATTGATTGGCGGAAACCATGCTTTACTAGGTAATATTCTTGAGTAAAGGTATTCCCGAATTGATCCATGAAAAATAGTGACAAAGGAAGGGTTGTCATGTTGCAAGGGCAATTCAAGTTACAACATCAGGAACGAAAAAAGTCTATCGAGAAGAAATTCATGAAAAGAAATCATTATCATTATTGCGAATCAAGGTAAAATCGAGAAGATATCGAGTTACGAAGCAGGAATGAGATTGCGCAGTGGCAATGAAAAAAATTAATTTTTACTCTGAATACCTAACGTACTTTTTCCTCTGACGGCGAGCCGAGCGATTAACTCCTCTTGAGCTTCAACTCTCGGAATAACTTCTAGAAAACCCCCTATTCCACGAAATGAAAATAGACCGTCATTGCAAGCGACTGAGCTAACGCATCGCTTTATTACACGGCCTGTTAAAACTTAACCATCCGTCAGGTCTGTTCAAATTCTATACTTCACCTCCCACTTCCCTCCGTCCTCCTGTTCCGCTCCTTTTTCAAGAAGAGTCGCTGCCTCCATTTCCTTCCTTCTCCTCCTTCCCCTCCCCCCAAACTCAGCCATTTCTCCTCCCCGACCAAATTCATGCCCATACAATCCTCTCACAAACTCCCATCCCGAAAACTAACTCCCAAGGACGATTTCACACGATCAACTCGGAACTTCCTTTCACCGACGGAGGAGGAGATGACGACGATCTTAAGAATGGGAACGGAGGGGGGATATTATGGAAAGTTTTGACAATTCCTTCCGGCATAGAATCCTACACGCCCTTCCTCCGTTGTCTCGCAAGGCGGAGAGGGAGGCGGGGAAAATTGGGGAGTAGGAAGAAAGGGAATCGTCGTATCTCGAAGCGGGACTATTTTTTTACTCCAGCGACACCGACCGACAAGACCCCGCTCCACGCCAACTCCTTCTCTTCCGCGTTAAACCCCACACCCCCTATGAATACCCCACCCACGGTTGGTTGGTTCCCCGGGACCCCGAAGTCGCGATTCTGATACGCCCCAAGAGCACGCCACCTCCCGCGTTTTGAATCCAAAGAATTTCATGCGCTCGATACATATAAGGCGCCCGTTTCAGAGATGTTTCCTGAAGAATATCCACTATAAGTTTTTCCCAATTGCGTTTCATTTATTACAGCAATGCAACTCGTTTGCCGAGACTGGGATTAAAACTCGAGCCCCTAGATAGCTCTTTAAGTGCACGTGCATTGGTCACCCGGAAAGGATTTGAGCCTAGATACCACTATATAATAACGCGTTCGTTACTTAGTCCAACGGGATGTCCTTGCACAATTAAACATGTTTTATAAAGTTACCAAGGAGTTATTTATGACTGGGAAGTAAAAAGAGGGTATAAAACAACTGGATGTTCTGTCGAGGTGCGGATAGCATTTCTCGTAGCATTTCCCGCAGTACCCTCGATTGTATCCAACTCTTTCAAAATTTTCAGCGGCATTCCAGCGCGTGACATGTGCAGAAAACTTTAAGTATTGCACTCAAACCGTCGGATGTGAAGTTAACCAGTGGACCCCCAGGCGCAATAGTAAAGAACAGACTTTTGCCGACACTGGATATATAACTTTCCTTCCTCAATTTTCCATGAAATTGCACCCTTTCCAACACAACCACTCATACTTAATGGTGCACCAGTCTTCAGCAGTCGGTCATCTTCCAGAACTATGCTACAAAAACTGTGACTCACAGTTGACCCGTGCGTAGAAAGGGATCGGTAGTTACTGCGTAGTTTGCGATTCAGGTTAAACCGTAACCTATGCCTCGAATTCTCTCTCGAATAATCTCAAATTAGCTCCTACATCAATTCCGAAATCCATACCTTAGTCTCAGCCTCTCATCATCCTCTCCCATCCCATTCCTCACCCTCCATCCCACAAAGCCCCCTAAAAGCAAAACCGAAGAATATGGTTAGGGGGTTTGGCGGAAGGGGTAGACGTCTCCCTCCGACGCATCTCGGATTGAAGCAAAGAGGGCTTATTCCATCCAATCCTCCACCACACTCTTTTCAACCTCGCTCTCTCTCTCTCTCTCTCTCCACATTCGCTCCGAACATCCCCACCTACCTCGAGCCACCCTTATTTTCCACCCCCTTCAGCCGCTCACAGCGACAGCCTTTCCTCCTCACCCCGGGGGGGCTAACAGGGAGCTTGGGGAAACAGCGCGGCGGATAGTGGGGGCGAGAGTTCGCTTTTGGAAGACGTGCGAGGGGGTTGGAGTAGTATTTCCGCGGGCGGAGGGAGGATGGGTAACTTTGGGTCTCGTCTTGCGCATAAAGTAGGCAGCGACAAGCTTTCATCTCTCTTTCTCTCACCCCCTTGCGCACTCCTACTCTCTTTCTCCATCTCCCCCTCCTCCAATTCCTTCCAGGGCTGTCACTCAAACCTCCCCGCATCGTACCCCATATCGATGGGGTGCGGTGGGCCCTTTCCCCTTCCATGCTCACCCTTTTTCCACCCTCCGTTAAAACGTCCTCCATTTTCGACCTCCATTTCTCCTGCCCTTCAAAAACGACCCGCGCCGCTCTTACGCACAGCCATTGGCAAAACCGCCCTTTTCTCTCTTACCGCGCCACCTGGAAATCTGGTTTGACGTGATGGCGAGAGCACTGGCTTTCCATCCCATAGAACCTGGATTCGAATCCAGGCTATGATGAAGCTTTATCTTTAGGGCTGTCATTTCGCAACCGTTTTGCATGTATTGCTAGCTAGCATGATAACTTTAACTAATATTCATCGTGATGTACGAGTACAGCGTCCACCTGGCCAGAGTAAAATAATAGTTAGAAGCCATATTTCGTGTGAAATCTCCTTTCTCATGTGCATTTAAACAGAATAATTAGCATCATAGTGAATATCATTATGATATTATGTTTAACGGTGTGTATTCCTGGTGAAAACCTCCTAGATACCACAACCCTTGAGGTGAATAACAGGGTATCATGTAGATGCAGAGAATCCAAATCTTAACACCACGCGAGTGATGTATGGAGAGCACATCAAGGGCAGTTTTCAGTCTTTCAGAAAGGACGTTTAACTTAAATACGTAAAAATGGGGGGGGGGTTCACCACCCATAGCATGGGCGATTGTTCTATGCTATTATTGGATTTATTCGCAGAAAGGACTTTAAAGTACCTACTCCATTTGCTTGATGAAGAGGAAATTATTATTATTACCATTCCGGTAAATGAATGCCAATTCCATGAGTGGGGACAGCTGTCTTTGAATGAGCTCATGTATCACTATCCGCTGAAAATTAATGTGGAAAAATATTTTATCCAGCAGTAGAAATAACTTAAATTTGATTAAAATTTTGTTTCAGAGGATTTTTTTATATCCCTGAAAAAGATATGACAAGGTCCGCAATTAATGGCAGAGCAGTGTGTCTTACATTTGTATTGTCTCTGATATAAAGACTTAACAAAATTTCTTCTTGTCAGCATTATCACCCAAAGCACTTTGCTAATTTTTCTTTTCCCCTTTCAATATCAATCAAAAGCAATGAAAAGGCTATTTTATGAAAATACGCGGTTAAATTGCACAGAAATATGTACGGGAATGCAATTGCTTAGGCCACAATGACTCACATTATTTTTTTCAGCTACGTCTTAAAGATTCCGATGCGTTAAAATATGTTCAAATGTGTTCTCCATGAATAAATCCTTCAGCAGGCCAAGGATGGCTCTTACGTTATAAACCATGGACCTCCAGGGACCAATGCCTAACAGAAAAGTTACGCCAAACAGAGGGTAAAATGAAATGTGAAACTTTTTAAGCCAAATCCCATAGGATAAAAAACGCTCTGAGATTAGAGGGATACATGCATGCGCCCACGACAAGAGCTCGAGAATTCGCTCGCTCTTTAGAGAAACGGGTCTATTGGGCGAACTATATCGCCCTGCACCCTAACAACTTGGGTCCCAACTCAGTTTCCCAGCAATCGTAACGACCCATTTTTTCACTAAGCCCACTTGCACGCCATAACAACCACTTCGCCGTCAAACATGTTATCATGACGGCCCATTTTTACCTCAGCGAACTCCTCCCTCCCCCAGGGGGGGTATTTTTTCACGAATAAATTTCCCCACCAAAATTCAGGACACTGCACACATTCTCGGGGCTCATCGGAAACTTCTCGACGCTTTTTTCACTCCGTGGCTGAAATTTCCCGGGACGAAGCAAATTGGAATCGTCTGGTGACCCGGAGCTTCAGCAGCAGCGGGAAGGGAGGAGGAGTACCTACACGGTGATGGGAATTTGTTGGTGATCGAGGGATTATCGGGCCCAATCTTCCAGGATGGCACCATAACCAGCGCTGCTCCCTGTACACGGCGACCAGGAATCTAAGCGCAATGACGGCCGCCCTAACCGTCCTCCCGGGGATACTGAGCGTGCACCGGGGCGACGGCAATTTTTTCACCTCCTCCCCAGCCTCCCACACTAGACCCATCCGGCTGATACACGTGCACCCGTCCGCAAATGCCGTATTGGATGTCCATCACGGACGTTAACCGGCCATCTCTTGTCACTGGCCATCGGTAAGGATGGGGGCCCAGGGAGGGACACACGCTGCCGGCCCTGCTTGACGCCTGTAGGAAGACCACGTAGAAAATGGGATAACAGACATGCATCGACGAAAATTGAGGCCTGCAGTTTGCCATAAAGCATCAACCATTAGATACATGGGGAAATTTTTGTCCGTGATCGGCCAAACGTCCATTTCTTTCCAACTCAGTATATATGGCAACAATCATTCAAAGAGATTCAGAATTAAATTTGTGGAACCAATTCATTTTAATGTAAAACGGAAGCTTATTAGGTATTTCCTAAAATATCAACTATTACTGGTTTCAGTTATTCATTTCTGATGGCAGCCTTGATGAAGGCAATGAGTTGCTGAAACCATGGTCTGTAAAAAATTATGGTGCGGAAAATACTATACTATCGTTTTTATCAAGCATTTCTCATTCTATTTCAAAAGTGTTTATGTCCACGTGTAAATATAAGATAGCTCGGTGAAAGGAGTACAGTAATAGTGTTCTAGGGTGATCGTAAAGATATTTTCTCATCCCGTAATTAAGTTCTTGCAACCTAAATGTGTAGAGCAGAGATACTGCTGACCAATGATATAAGTTGAAGAAAGAGAAAGTGGAAATGTAAAGTAAAATATATCTTTAATATCAATTACAGATGGCACTCATTTCTCACAAAAAGTCCGTAGGTATTTTTTGAATCACTATATACCCGCCATATCACTATATGCCAGCCATATCACTATACCACTATATGCCCGCCATAAGATGAGAAAATATTAACGTACAATAATCCCTTTTCGTTTTTTTCGCTCTTGGGTGAATTCAAATTTTAATGTTTTTAGTTTTATGAAATAATATAGAAACTAAAACTTTACCTAATATTGTTCACATTTAAAAATTTCCTACTGGCTCTGAGATTCCTTAATTGTTTTGGCTTTAAAACCTAGGAAATAATTAAAAGCACGGGTAGATTCGATCACTGAGGTGACATAAGGTAAAGAGATACTACAGACAGGTACTGTATTCCCAGAATAGCTACTCTTTTTCATCCCTCTTAATTCATATTTCTTATACATTCCTTAAATAGAAAAGGATAAAACTACCTGCGATTGTGATAAACTATCAATTTGCCTTCGTATGCATAAAATAGGAGCGAAAATAATCATCTGGCCTTCGTTCAAAAGACACCTTACATTCAAAGAACACTTTTGCAACTTTAGATATATTATTTCCATTGATTAGTGCATATAAAATTGCTGATGTGAATTAATAACGAAAAACTACGGTTATAATCATAGACATATTTAAAAAGTTAAATTAAAAGCCAATTTTTGCTTCCAGATGACCATGACGTAAGCAAATTTTTCGAACTCCTTCATACAACGGTCAATTAAATCATTCATAGAAATTAGGAATTTTAATTGCTGATAAGAAACATTTGATGCCTTTATTTAGAAATATGGTAAATTTTAGCATGGAAAAAAATATTTGATTAATGCGTGATAAATAGGTAATATCCGGGCTCCAGCTTGTCGAATTCTTTTTTATATGTGAAATTTACATAATGAAACAGTAAACCTCGCGTAATTTGTTATATTTTTTAACAAACTGAATATATTTTCACTGCGATATAGTCCCTAAAACATAAATAGTAGGAGACATAGTGCTAGCATGGTGACGATTCACCACATGTGACACATCCAAGAGGAAGCTCACAGGGTACTATGTCGATTAAGTTTGTAGAAAACAAGATATAAATATTTTAATATTCTATTGAGTACTACTACTAGTAGTACTACTATTGAGTACTAGGCCGACAGTTCGAATTTAAGAGTTATTGAATAATATTTATCTTCCTCAGAGTTCCACTCCACCTTCAGAAACGGGAATAAAACATGTCGGTCATATATTCTGTTAACGAACCGAAGTGACGTTTCCGATTGGTTTTCTGACTAATCCGGCCCATCTCTCATTACACCTTGCTGGATTAAGGAGGTGCCGCTGCCACTGTGTGAGACAAAACAAATATTGAATCCAGCCTTTTAGTCAGCATTGTTTAAAAAATATGGATTCACTGATGTCAGTCCCTAACTACTGGGAAAAAAGATTTAAACAAAAATTGTGAAGATTATTAGACAACTATACTTTGAAGTAGGTAAACAAGGATTGAAGTGGGTTACTATAGAGGAAATTCTTAAAAAGGAGCCAGGTTTATAGTGCTTCCGAGATAAAAAAAGTCTTTGACTTTGCTTACTCCAAAAGGGAATGGTATAATCATGAATACTACATACTCCTTAAGGTTAAGTTTATGTAAGTGTATGTAACATATGACTGCTTTCTTTTGGCCATATGAGCATACTGAAGCGCCAATTACATTGAACTAACGCATATTGACTTCAGTTCCTGTAAAGTTTATCCAAGATAACAGCGCAGTTAACACTGAGAAATGCAGCAAATCAGTCAACCCTTCAATCCCGTCTGGGGAAGCAGATCACGTAGCCTAAGAATACAAGATTGTGGCTTTTGTTTATATCACATAATCGTGAAAAAAACTGTTCACTTTTATTTTACTTTCTAAGCTAAATCAGTATATTTCATCGATTTATGGCTTTTTAAATACTATTTAGTGTCGTTGTTAATAATTAGGCGTTTTTTTGCCACGATCGCTGCTTTAATGTTTTTATTTATTGTACACAACGGTGGAACTTGAATTTTAACTCGCCTCTGCTAACTTCCACATAAGTTTTCATAAGCAATTTAGAATTTTCATAAGCAATGGCTTCTAAACGTTTAACATCGAATAATTCATTGATTAATTCATGTTTTTCTGGTCCAGATGGCAGATTTCCCCATGTACTCCTCCTCTCCACTCTTCTTCCAGCCAGACAATTTGTGTCCGCGTACCTTCCGCCTAATTACATCGAATAACATAACACCGAAAATATTCATTGAGAATCGTGTCGGGTGCTACTTACTCATCCATGGTGGCGTCGTGACTACGTCATGTCTGCCGCACCGAAAGCCCTTTGCACGCCAACACCCTATTGGTCGTAGGTTTGACTGCTCAATGGTGCTATTATCTTCGATGGACTCTTGTCATATGCTAATAATTCAAAATTAAGATAGATTGGTGCCAATATATTGTGACCGTTCGAGGCTTTGAGAGTAATTGCTTCATATATTCAGTTATTCACGAAAGTGGCATTTGCATATGGCAGAAAAATGTTATTTTTACCATATTTAACCCACTCTCCCATTTAACACTATGTAACTTCAAGTTAAATTCACGAAAAAGGTAGTGTGAAATGATAGGGTATTGTTATTCATGACAAACAGAAGACACGTTTCTCTATAAGTAGCCAGAATATGAATAAAATGGCATTAAAATGATTTCACGGTGGAGTCACCTTAATATAGTTTGTGCGATAAGTTTTTTAATAATTATTGTTCCAATTATCGAATTTAAATTTTAAATATAAGCTGTCTGAAGAAAGAAGTAAATATTTTTATATTAAGGACGAAAAACTTTGTCTTATAAGACTGCAATTCTTAGTATTTAACTAAATAAATATAAATATCTAAGGATTTGGCAGGACTCATATTTTTCAAGCAGTAGGTTGACAATGCCTTTCAGAGATGCTTCAGACGATTTTTTTAAAACTATTATGAAAAGCAAAAAATTTATTTTATTAGTAGTCAAGACAGCAGACAAACTACGCACTTTAATTTTTTACGAAATCTATGCGCCGGAAATGGCGTCTGCTGTCGTGAATGGAAAACTGCTTGTATTTATCTTGCAAATATCTCGAATATAGGCACAATAGATGACTGATATAACGGTAACATTGGAGAGGTGAGTGATTTTACATCACATTAACATTACGAGAGTGAGAGTTTTAGACGAAATTACATCGCTCAAACTATTACAACCACTCACCTGGGAATTTAAAATTTTCAAGCTCATCCGAAATAGATGATGATACGCGTAGACCATCGCACTATATTATCCTATGTTATATATGAGACTCTACTATATCAAGCGGTCTACTTTTACTTGGAAGGTAAACGAGCTCGTATTTCACTTCCTCTCTTTTTAACAAAATCATATTTTTTGTAAAACATTCACCGGCAAAAAGGAAATCAGAATGATACTAAACTAAATACTTTGAAACACCGAATGAGTGAATGGGAAGGATTAAATATTTGTGATGTATATACACGGCATCCCACCACCAGAGCACTCACTCATGCCGCATATGTACGGCATACCCTGGTAGGAGGTTAAGGAGGGTAGGTATCCCCGGTGGACATCGTCGGCCTGACTAACACACGCCCGCAGAAGATGCCCGCGGTCTCCGGGGGGAATATGGATGCGGAGAGGGTGGACCGAGACAGAACGGGGACATCAGCCCGGCCTCGCCCAGTCTGTCTGTCGTCGACGTCGAAGTGGCGATTCCTCCGTGTCGCCCGCTTTAGCCTCCCCCCCATTTCCACCCCATTTCCCCCCGCGCGCCGGGAGCCGGGTCCCGCCAGAAAATTGTATTCCGTCATTGCGGGGGTTGCAGGGGGGCAGCGGAGGGGGTAGGGGTTGGACGGGTTTGGAGGGAATTGAAGCCGTCTGGGTGACGGGGGATGAACAAGCCGGAGACAGTTCGATATATCGATCTATCGATATCTCTTTTGCTTCTACCCACCTTTCCGAGCCTCCCGTCCTCCCTTCAAACCATTCCCACCCGCATATAATTCTGTCAAGCGCTTCCCATCCTTTGCTCCGCTCCATCCTCCACCTCCTTCCAACAGTCCTGTTCTAATCGTTCCTTCCCTCCAGTGCACTGTCATCTAAAGTGCACATCTACATATTTCAACGCGTGACAAGGAGGGAATAATTCAAGACTCGCGTTGCATTAGACCCCCGTAATAAGTCGAGGAAAAGAGATTTTCGGACGAACGGAATTTGGGAGTCAGCTCTCTGGCATTAAATTCTCGAGCTATAACCCGGGGTACAACAAACAGAGTAGAATTTGCCTGGCAAAAAATGATAGAATTCAGTTAAGAGAGTCATCAGATTGTCACAGTGGATGTATGCATGCGGCAATGTTAAATTTTCCACGACCGTCCCAACTTGCTTTGGTAGATGATATCCTAAAGCTGCGCCATGGGCTTCTCTTTCGAATACGATGGAAATGTGTTGAAATGAAATGTAGGCGTAAATGCTACTTGTCAATTCACCATGAGGGCCAATGGTAGAGTGTGCTCGCTAAGTGCCAGATTGGAAACTGCCCAGCGCCTGGGAAATAAATCATGTCTTCTCTTGGAAATTAAGATGAGCAAAACATTGAATCCAAAGCATCAACCTTAATGGTTAGCGTTCAAGGACAGTAAATAATGGATCCAATATTAACCAATGGTCACATCCTTGCAAATCATTAGTTACTAAAATTGTTGGCCTTCATATACTCATCCAAGTAATTGCTAACTTTCCTTGGCTTTCTAATTCGCACTCCTCCCTGTATAAACATTTGTGCTAAGGTAAAAACATCAAACATGAATTCAAGAATTACTGAATACACCCTGGAATAACAAACAAAACCCCAGGCTCTTTGGCGAAGGAACCAGATTTATCGAGTCCAGCATAAAAATCACTTCTTACTTTAAAAAATATAATTTCGTTAATTGAACACAATATTATGAATGATTCTGTTGGGGGCTACGTTCTGTCATCTGCTAAAGCCTCAATAATTTTGCGTTTCTTCATCTTAACCCCTTTCACTCTGATAAATGCTTCTTTAATGGGAAAAGCTTTCTCCTGATTATAAAATAAAATAAATTATAGCCACCCAAATAAAACACAAGATGTCTAAAACAAAGTGCATCCCATCACAAAGGAACTTTGTTGACGTTATGCCATCATTTCAGATGTCGGCAATCACGAGTGTATGGCCGCGACGTTGAACGAACTTGCTGCATCCAAATCGATTTTTATTATGTTTGCGCTATCGTGCTGATAAAAAAAGCTAAAAAAATATGTATACGTTAATCTCTACAATACCTTCGTATAAGCTTTCCTATTTAAAAGGAATTTAATAAGAAAAAAATGTCCTCTATCCAATGTCTTACCTACTATATGTCTCAAATATAAGAGTATACTTCAAAGGAATGCACTTTTTACAATTTATTGGAATGGAAATATCATATTTGGCTCTACAAGTAGGATGAGGAGGAATGTAGGAGGTAAGTGACTGTCCCTGCGATGTTCGCAATTACTCAACCCATGTACATCTCAAAAAACGTACTTCCCGTGTCTATTGTTAATTATTTTGAAGGGGCTAAGAAAAATTGAGTGGGAGCAAAATAAACCACTAAATTACCAGATATCGACAAGCCTATTGTTATAAATATTACGAATCCCATCAAACCAGAGGGTAATACTGTTGGGCAGGACGGATTTCATTTTTTCAAAGATAAATATTTTTACTTTAAAATTTTGAGTTATCTAATACCACGCAGCGTTGATAATACTTTCCTTGATCTGTTTCGTGTAATTATATTGAATCAAAGAAGAAACTCAACTGAAACCAGCTATAAAATTAATTATAGGAGTATTTTAATGGTAATTTGTCATGCAAGCATATTTCTCGACGACGACAGAGGGATTAATAATTTTTTCCTAAATTTTAATGCGATGGTGTCAGCGACGATTACCTCTACCACATAATTCACTTTAAATGAATTCATATCTCATTGGAATGTTTTAGCGTCATGCAAAATTTGTATGTCGTTCATGAAATTAATATTGCATCTCCATACTGATCTGTACGCTCTGAAACGTACTCATTTAGTTTAAGATACAAATTATGTGTAACAGTCCTTTTGTGCTACACTAAATTTCAACTTCTTCACTACAAATTTGTCAGAAAGCCTACCATGAACTTGATCCTCAAAAGATTGCAACACAAATAACCTAAATAATTCCTATGCTTTCTTGAAACATGCCGCAGGAGGGTACCGTAATGTGGGGTGGGTTTGAACTCATGGGTTGACTTCAAATTCTTGCGACCACTGGCGTTTAAACTACGATTTCTTCTCACTGTAGATATTTAATTCAGTTTACATTACGTGCTCCCCTCATCTAAGATGCTGCGTAACATATTTCGAGCAAAGGTAATTGCTTTATTTCTTCGCCACAGGTATAACAGTGTTGAAGTCCCAGAGGTCACAAGTGTCCGAACACACCCAAAATTGTAGTATTCATCGAGCTTTAATACATACGAAGTGTACTTTATAGGAATATAGCTAATTAGAGTACACTTCGCCCTCATATTTTTCTCCCCGAATGCTCGCAGTTACTTTCTTCCGATTCCGCGAATTTGTTTCGGCAACCCTGTCACCATCTCGCATCCCAACCAATTCCCTTGCGGATCACACCCACATCCACATTGCCCAGGAGGTGGGGGAAAGGGGTGGTTGGGGACCGCGAACCCCTTCCCTCCATCTCGAAACGCAACCCCCTCCTCTTCACCACCCGCCCGCCCTCCCCCACCGAACCCGACCACTCACTTGCGGGGACATCCTTCTTCGCCACCTGTCACATTCCCCGTCTCCTAACGCATTCAATATTTGGTGAGTCCGACCGAAGGGTTTTTTCCCTCTCCAAACCCGTCCCTCCACAACCTCACCTCTAGATCCACACACACGGGGAACATCCGGAAGGGGGCATTGTTTCCGGATACCTCTCCACTGCGTTATATTCCCTATAGGGGGAGGCACGGGAGAGCGGGGAAATATTTATTTCTCTTTTATTTTTTCCCCTCCTCTATCTCTCTACAACACGAGAGAGAGAGACGTTCACGCTTTAAAAAAGTTGCGTATTGTTGCGTGAAGGTAGTCTTTTTCGGCGAGGGCGTTGACGTCTGCGGTGTTTGGGGTGGGGGAGCGTCCTTTCTTTCGCGACGGTCTCCCGACGTTTGCAGTAAAATTCTTTTTCTTCCACTCCTAACCCACCGTACTACGTTGCTTTATCACGACTCGAGACTATCAAGGGGCACGCTAACACTGCACCGCGCTTTTGTTCCTCGAGAGGAGAGACTCTCGGTTGAATAAAGATGAATAAATATACACGCTGCGAGATTGAAATCCAAAAAACTATATAAAAGATGAGCCCAAAACTGCAACGTTTTCAAGCGCTTTTCTGCAACGGTTTGTTTTTTCAAATACCAGGTTTAGAACAACTCTCAAACTTTGCACGTAATTATTTATCGCCACTCCGCAGATCATAGTATTTCTGCACACCTAAAAGTAACAGATTAAGATCAGATAAAGTAACAGAAAAGTAACAGATCGTCTACATCAACTTCAATAAGAAATGAATGTAAAGTTCATTTATACCGCTTGCTAGATTTATTTTTTTGAAACTTTTCCAATCGTGAATTAATGTTGGATGACTTCCGGTGTTCCACCACGTTGTTTGTCTTCAAATGACGACAGTTTCGTCCTTGTTCCAGAGGGCATCTTCAGGTCAAACATGAAGATGTCCTCTGGAACGAAACTGTCGTCATTTGAAGACAAACAACGCGGTGGAACACCGGAAGCCATCCAACAATACTTCATCAGGTTCGACCTGACGATATCCTCTGGAACGAGGACGAAACCGTCGTAATTTGAAGACAAACAACGTGGTGGAACACCGGAAGGCAGAGGACATCTTCAGGTGCTCGTTCCAGAGGACATCTTCAGGTCGAACATGAAGATATCCTCTGGAACGAGGACGAAACTGTCGTCATTTGAAGACAAACAACGCGGTGGAACACCGGATGCCATCCAACATTACTTCATCATAAAACACCGCGGAAGCCTAAGTCAGAATTTTTCCAATCATTGCAATTGCAAAAATGATGTGGCACGAAAGTCACGAAAATGAGTGTATTGAATTCCACATATGGGAGATTCGGATTCGAATCCCGGTCTGGGTTTTGTTTTTTCTATGGTGAGTCTCATTCTCTTTGGTTTATATTTATTTCTTTTTCAAAATAAAACTAGAAACAGTGGTCGTACGAGCTCGAGAGAAGTGTCTTAAGAAGTGAATCAAATGCACTTTCTTAATGTTATCATTGAATTTTGTTTCCGAATTGAAATTGACAGAACTATTTTAAACGTTCATAACTTTGTAAAAACTTGAAATAATAGTCCAAATATTTGGCAGTTCGTTAAATAGTTGTTCAGTGTTATAAAAGTATTATTTTTAACCCTTAGAATGAGTGGTGGCAAAGCGAGCAAAAAGAGGGTAATCGGGAGGTTGGGCCGCCAAGGAAGTCATTAGAATATTAATAGTTATGTTTTAATATTTATGTGTTGCCGTAATAATTGCAGTTATGTTTATAAGAGCCTCATGTAGCAATACAATAGAACAGCCAAATTATATCCTTATTTGACCTTTTCAAGGCTGATTTTTTCCCCTTGCATGTTTGAAATAACATAAGTATTTTTATGCGAATTTATCGTTCGCACTTTGTGTATCAATCATTTACAAAAAGATATTCACTGGGACAATTGTATCCGGTTATTAATGAAAGGATAAAGATGGTCTCTTAGTAAAATTACTTGACTTTCCTTGCTACATTTTTGCTAACTGTGCTCAAAATTACATGGCGTTAAAGGCAAGAATGAATAAATCATGGATATAATTCCTGGATAGTATTCCTTTATGAAATATAATTGTTATTTTGCGACAAACATTTTTTAAGGAACAAATATGCCCAGGGAATCTAAAGGAATTAGAATTTATGCACTTTCTCTTATTAATTTATTAGTTTTTACCAATTACTGGAATAATTGATGTTAAAATGAGTTTATTAATGGAATTGGTGCTGCAGTAGGCTCAAAGGACTGAAAAATGTTATTAAAAATACATTCTTCGAATAGAATGCGTATTTTGTGTCTCAATCAGTGTAAGTAGAATTTGTAAATTAACACAAACGAAAAGGTAGAATTCAGCATTTGTTTGGATTCGCACAATCACTGGGGTATCTCCTTAAATGATTCTCGACGTAAGAAAAGTACTACTCAGTCACTCATAATCATAATTTATTTGTTCACTAATACTCTGAAGATGTGATTTTTACTCAATTATAATGGCTAGTTCGGCGCTACATGTTTTCATGCTTTCGTGGCGGGGTTTTGCGATGATCAGGTATGTAGAGTTTCTTTTTGTAGGTCGTAATTAAACACCAAAGAGAAAGAAGTGAAACAATCTGGCAACCGACAACCAAGTGAAGTTATCTATCAAGTTTTCACATTTAAAAAGCAAAACTTTTAATTATGATCAGCAAAACAGGGATCCTTGAATTTGCTTGATCAGCAGTAATTGATTCTTCAGAAACTTACATCTTAACTGTCACAATAAATCATCATTACTTCCAAATCTAATTTATCGAAATTAGTCGTCATGAACTTAATATGCTAAAAGTATTCGTGTGCAGAAAATAATCTGAAAAATCTCATTGTTTCAGTCATACCTCTGGGAAAATTACGTTCCACTAGCAACTGAGTGTTGTTATTTTATCCATATACAATTTTCATGGACTTCAAAATCATATTCTTTAAAAAAATACAAAAGAAGCCTTTAAATATGAAGCTGTAGGCTTTTTATTCTGCTCTAATCTCAAAAGTTCGCACTCTACTGGGAAAGAAAAGAGAAAATCACAGAGCAACGTGTGGATACAGCTTTGTCTCGACGAGCATTTAGTCGAGGACGCTGTTTTTTGCATGTTTCGAGGAAGAGATAATTTTTTCATGCCGGCTTATTACTCCATCACGAAAGAGAAGCTTTTTCATTGATTTTTCGGAGACGGCTGAAAGGGGGAAGACAATTCTCGAGAGCGCCTGAAAGAAGAATGAAGCACGTCAGATGGAAATATTTAATTTTATACGTCGTTCCATATTTTATCAGAGAAGTCGGGCGTTACGGAGAGAGACAACGCGAAAGGGACAAGGAAAATACACGAAGTTTTAGCGCTTGAGAAAAAACGTACCATGAGGGAGGGAAACAAAATATTTTTCAATCGCTTGGTATCCTGTAGTAATCATCTTTATGCGGAGCGGAGACGGGGGGAGGGGTAACAGAGGACGAGGAGGACAGTGCGACAGTCCAGGGTAGAAAAAAAAGGGATTCATCACAATTTTTCTTGTTTTTCCACTCATTTGATATGAGTTTGCAAAGATTTAGTGAGCGCAAAATGGACTGAAGCCAAGGGGAAGAGGAGATAAATTGTTGACAACAAGAAGTTGATAGGGATAGAAAGAGATTGAGTTTACCCGCTTGTCTGACGGAAGATGAGACTTCATCTCTTCGCTCTCATCTTTGCAGGGTACTCCATTTCGTAAATGTCCACTTCATTCTTCATCCCCGCGACAGACCCTCGCTTCTGCGCTGCTGCATTGGTGATTTCATATCTTCGATAACACTGCGATTTATCGTAATGCAACTCCATAATTCATGAATTCCATGTACACAGTCTTGCATCCCAGTAAGAACTGTCGACTTTAAGAATGAAGACGTAAGGGGAACTAAGACGCCTACTTCAAATAGTGTGCGCCATATTCTTAAATTCTCTAAAAAAAATTCTCAAAAATCTTAAATTATATAAAATGGTAAGCTGAAAACTGAAAATCTTTGAACTGAAAAGCTGCTATTGTCAATTATTTTCAATAACCATAACTTATGAGTATTGAAAATAATATGGCCTATAAGTTGAAAAACTTGAATACACTGCACATTGATAAATGCTGCCTATCCGTAGATGACAGCCAATTTTTGCAAGCCTAAGGCCTCAGGCTTGACTATAGATCATCCTAATTAACTTCCAAGTACTTGCAAATTTCAAATGTCAAAATTAAATTAGAGTTAACCATCGACAAAGCTCGAAATAAGAAAGAAAATTGAATAAAATTTCTTATTTTTATAATCGAATTTTGTTTTCGATTAAAAATTGCGATGAATTCTTATAAAATATTCTATAATTTTGTGATGTCGAGGAATGCACTAAAAAACGTGTAGCTTCCAACCTGGCGGTCCATTTTATTATCTTGTAAACAATCCAACAATCTCCGTTGGTTGTCATGTGGCTTCATGTTATTTTTCGCGCTTTTTGCCATGGATACTAAAATGAGATTAACAGACTCCCAACTTCGACATGATATCTTTTTTGAAGCTGCCAACCGCGGCGCCACTGTCCTAAACGAGGCATTTAATCAAACGCGGTAATTTCGCTTTTATTTTCAATTTCGAACTGAGGGAAATTACGGCTAGTTAGGAAGTAACTAATGGTTCTGTCCGTCAAATAATAATGTTAACCATATCTGATATGAATATAATAACAGAAACCCTCTTCAATAGCCTATCAAGGTATCAATAGTCTATCAGCCTAAAAATGTCTAATAAATAAGCTATAAACAACGAAATGTTAGAACTATCACGACTACAAAACTAAATCATTAGCGTCGGTATGGGTAATGAACGTAATTCATGTAGTACTTGAATTCGATAATAGATACTTTCAATGATTACATCGAAGAAATTTAAATCACATAGAGAAGAAAAACCAAAATCTGTCAAAATAATAAGAGGTCTGCAATGGATACATAGGTAATCATCAGCATGGACCACGCCTTGCTATACGGTAACGGGAAGAATACAACAAACGGGAAGAGTATTAACATTAGCCTTAAACAAGCTTCTGTTTTTCACACCTAAAATTTTGTTCTTTCCCTCGGTTGCTGAATACCCTGTGGAGCATCCGGGAACAAAGCAAGATATTTTACCCATGTTTAGTCGAGCAATCAATCTTTTTCCATACCAACAATCGGAAATCCCCTCAAGCCGCCATTCGTAAACAAAGTGACAATGTGCCTCCAAGTCCTCACTAAGCCTCCTATCGTACGGCTTCAAAAAATAAAACCAAAAAACAATGAAAGCGCACTGAACTTGGCGGGGCTGCTTTGTGTCATTATACATTTTACATAAAATTTAAAAGAATAATAAACAAATTACAACGACCTAAAAGATTTCCTCCCACAATTTCTTAAATTTCTTAAAATTCAGAGTCCCTTTAGCAACCCGTGAAGTCTATCTCAGATTTTAATACTACTCCAAAAATAAATTCTAAAGAAGAAACGGAATCGCAACAATGCTACGACAAAGTAATTATGCACACCGGTATATCTATGTTTACTTATGGAGAGTTATACGTAGTACACTTAAGATCAGTATCGAAGACTATCATAGAAATACAATATTCTAATACGTCAATAATGTTGCCATAATGTTGTTTGACTAGATGTCCTTTTGTAAAGTCCTGCTCAGTGTTATAAAATTATTACTATTTTCATCCTCAGCATGAGTGGTGGCGGAGCAAGCCACAAGACGGAAGTCAGGGGTGCATGGGCCCCCAAGTGCAAGAATAAAATTAAGTAGGGTGGAAGAAATACTTCCGATCTTATGCTTAACTAATAACTAATAGCTCAATGACACATAACGGCACTGATTTCGCAAAATTTATGCATGCCTTATTTTTAACTTCCGTTATTTTACCCTCGAAGTGCAAACCAACTATGCAAATGACCCTTGCCGTTGACGCACCAAATAACCCAAAAAACCAAACCAATTACCCGTTTGGTCCTTGAGAGAGTAATCATGGGATAAGTGACTAATACAAATAAATAATGCCCACTAATGAGGATTAATTGGAGGGTTTTAATGCTAAAAATATGTAGATTGGTGAGGGTGATTTGAAGTTATTGCCAGTTCCGCAGTTCTCTGAGGTCGCAATGTTGTTTATAATATAGATAACACACTTGCAAATAATAATAAAATAAATCGAGTCTTTGAATAATTTGTCCATTTTAAACGATAGTCCTCTTCAACCGCTGATATAAAATACTTCCTTTATAGCTTAAGGAGGTTCCAGAGTCAAAACAAATACTAAATTCCACATTTTTGATATTTTATAAAAAAAATCCATCTTTTGCTGATGAAATGCTTTACCTACAGAAACCCAAAAGTAAGATACAAAATATGCTGATTATTTCACGAATATATTTAAAATGGGCACTTTTTTCTAGCCATAGGAGCCAACTGCAGCGCCATTTCCTACGAATTACCGCATTTTGACTTCAATTACGGCAGTAAATCCCTAATAACTAAAAAATAAAGATGGTAAGATGCATATATTTTTTTTTTGTTCAATTTATCTGGTTTATTTCCTTCTTATAAATAGTTTTCTGCAAAAATAGCATTTATATTTTATGGGAAAATACTATTTTTCCCCGTGTTTCTCCCAATATCTCATTGAACACTAAGTAATCTCAAGTTCAGTTATAGAATAGCGTGGAAAGGTATTATTTTTTGGTCAAATCAGATAGAGGACATGTTTTGCTACATGTACACGGAATATGAATAAAATGACATTTAAGTCATTTTACGGTGGAACCACCTTAAGAGTAGAGATACATCTCTTAGCTAGTTGAAAATGGCGCAAAACTTGCAAATAGCGGCCAAACAACTTGATCGATTACCCAAGAACAAAGTGATTGATCATTCTAAGGTCAAAAGCTTCTGCGTTGAGAGGAATATGTGAACTAGCCAATTTTTTTCTACTTGCTCAGCGATCCATTTTCATTTTATCCCCAGAAGTTGAACACTATCATATTTGGTTCAGACGACATTTCTTTTACGGAACAAGGGAAATGGTTACATTCTTGGTGAAACTTTAAGGAATCCTATCTTTTTGTTTCGTAGGTACAAATCAGTTATTATGAATTAGGTTGACATCTCCAATAATATACCTATGTAAGATTTAAGACATCTTTGTATGTGCTTCATCGTTTATCAGGAAAGAAAAAAACATTCATTTTTAACTGTTCCATGGCGTCACACATAATTTAAATAAAGACCAATATCTATATGCTAATATTTATAGAGAAACTTAATATAAAATATAATGGAAATATGAAATAAGTTCAAAATTTATCACAAAGAGTTCTTGCAACATGGTTAATGGGCGTTAAAAATGATCTTATTTGTTGGTAAAATTAATACAATTTTCAACCATTATTTTAAGTAGCATGTTTACTAATGCGTAGAGTGAGTACCATGATTGACGGCACCATATATTTAGTAGAAAAAGAACTTTTCTGGCAAACTTTCAATCGCTAAACCACTCACAAATTGTACTGATCCACATACACAAACTCCATATGATCCCCAAACAAGGCTTTCACAGTCAATACAAGTTATACATATAGCATTCAAAATGCGTATTTATTTTAGGAAATAAAATCGATCTTGAATATCAAATCAAGCTTTTAAATTCACGAAACTCCACCCGCCACAAGCAGCAAACCGGAGACGTTTAGGAATTGAACCCCCCCCCCATTTACCCCTACTTAAACCAGCCACCCTCGCAGCATAATAGCCCGAACGACAAAACGCATTAATCACCAACCATTAGCAAGGGCCCAGAGACACTATAACGTCTCCCCCGCGCTGGAGACTCCCAAAACTCTCAGATTTTACTCGAGCGACGCATTTCACGACCGTGATACGCATTTATAGGGACGATAATTGGCAGAAATACGATCCCCCGCGACCTAGAGCAGGGCTCTGAAACCGCCACACGCAATAGATAATAGGAAAGCGGGCGGAAAATACGTAAGGGAGGGGGACGGAGAGGAACAGATTAAGGACCAACGGAGGAGTTTCTTCGTACTGAGGTATGACGGGGGTGAATGGCGAGGGGTGTTACGGGTCTTACATAGTCTTACGGAGAGTAACTTCGGGTGAGTGGGCACGGGAGTAGGGTTGCCGTAAGAGGTGAAAATTCAGAACACCAATACAAAAATCGTTGCCATAATAGCAAGGTAAAAATTGAGGACATCGCCACATTGTTTTTTCATATCATAGACAAAGATTTGCTTTTAAGTATTTATAATTTGCATATTCAAACTGAAAATAACAAAGACTTAGAACACTTGTTACTCTAAATAATAAAACAGGTATATTGAGTTCAATAAAAAGTCCTGAAAAGTATCCAATATTTACTTGTACTTGCGACGTAGTTATCCACATAACTTAAGCAATCATTATTAATTATTCCATTAAACCATGAGGTCTTAAAATAACGAAATTTCTTTGATCACGACACACTTTTTTGAAAATACATTATTTCGGGGCGGTACAAAGGATTGTCAGAAGTACCTTCAATTACAATGGTAATCATGCAACAGTTTTTATATCAGTAAAATGCACCACCGATGTGACCCATACAGTTTTGTGTAACTGGAAATTATCGGATGCATAAGAAAGACTGTCAGAATGCGATGAAACATATTCTCCGACTAACTTACCACTAACATTCAGAACGTGAGCTGGTTTCTTTAGGTAATTCGGTCGGAACGTTTTTTTGTGAGCAAAAATTAAGGAAAACTCCCATTTTTAAAAAAATATATGGCAGCCCTATTCGCGAGGCTTGTGGAGCGTTGGGGAGGGGGGGGGGGCAAAGATTAGGAGGAGACACCTCTCGTCTCTTAGATGACGACCATAAACCCACTTCCATGCAAATTATCGATAAGAAGCTTTGCCCGCTAATTCCGACCAATCGCCGAGCCCCTTACGTAGGCTCCTTCGGAGTCCATTGTCCCGCTCTTAACCACCCCGCGACCCCAATTCCTGCATTCCCGATCCGTCTAAGGCGATGCAACGCCACGCCTCCTCGAGCACACACAAACTGCACACGTGAGGCCCCCGAACGAGTATGGGGGATGGAACAATCTCGACTCCGCGTGCATTCCCCATCCCTGTAGTATATCAGCGGTAGGCATCACGGTATGCATTTCGCACAACACGCAATGCTTGGCTTCATTAAGCCTCCTCGGGGAAGGACTTAAGACCAGTAATACCCGGTTAAGACCCTTAATGGACGCCTCCCTTTCTCCCGACTGAAATATACGCGGAGGGTAAAAAGTAGGAAGGGTTCGCATTTGTTCTCTGTCCTTAAGAGTCCTGAAGGACTCCCCACCACCGTGGGTCCGTCGCACCATATTTCTTAAAGCCAGGGCGCGGGCACCATAAGAGATTTGTCGGATTATATCCGACGGTACATAAATGCCTCTTTGGGCTTTAGGAAAAACGTCGTGAACATTTCACCTTTCTCTTCAGCTAAATATTCGTGCTCAAACTCAAATTTAAAGGAAACATACGATTCAACCTATCATCCTGCTTTATATTTGACACGCATGCAGCGCTTTTTTCAACAAATTGATGAAGATACTCCCATCTTCCCTGAATAGACCGTATCTGCACCTAAATGCAGAGGATACACATCCGAATTGGTTTCCATTTTCTCACACGAAATGATGACATACCTCCCATAGAGCCTGATGCCTGTGAATCCTATCAGAAATTAATATACCAAAGCTCTAAAGCCCACGTTTATGTTTCCGGGGAGTTTTATTTATGGCTTTTCTCTTTTTTGGATGTAGCATGGATTTATTTCCTATACCTACGTTCTAGTAGAACCTAGTGTAATATGTGGTTTCATGAAAACTTAATGGACTCGATTCATGTTAGAAATAACTATAAATTTTTGGTTCCACATATTTTATTTTAGATGCGACCCGGGATTTGACACCTGAAGATGACTTCAAAGAACAGCGGAACTGGCCGCGCAGTAACTTTAACAGAGTCACCCGCTAGTGGTCACACAATTGTGTGAAAATCACAGTGAAAAAATCATTCGCCTGGAATGGGATTCGAACCCAGACCCCCCTTCTTCTACCCTTCCCTAACCCAGACCCCCCCCTTCCCTACTTCGTGAAGAGTAGCGCTTAGCGTTCGCACACGGGTACTGTGGCATTGTATGCACGGTCCCTGCGAAGACATCTCGCTCCTTAAAGCCTCCATGAAATTCACCGTGAGAGATGACGCCTGGGTAGCTTAACTGGTAGAGCATTCGGCGCGAAATCGGGGGGTCTGGGTTCGAATCCCAGTCCAGGCGAATGACTTTTTCACTGTGAATTTCACACAATTACCTGAAGATGACGTTGAACATCAAAACCAGGGTTATCTCAGGATAAAAATATGTGGAATCACAAAGTTATGGTCTTTCATTCTACAAAACCTAGAGAATACTTATAACGTTTTTGCTTGTTTCGTCCATTTCGAAAGGACACATGACAGAGTAAATTGGTGGAGATACTCATGAAAAATGGAATAGGTTGGTGAAATGGCTGGAAGAGATGATGAGGAGCGAAGGTATGCTGAAGGCCATGATAGAGGAGAGGAAGCTTGGTATGAGGGAAGGTGAAGAAAGGTTTTCCAACAGGTAAGGTCCTACATAAGATTTTCATTGGATTCCTGGATCCCTGATGACGATGATCATGTCGCGTGTCCAAACGGTGGAATTAATGGAGAACCTTACCCCCGGTGGAAAACCCGAGAGCTTTTCGATAATCAGATTCGCCGGGAAGCTTGAAGTCACACGATAAAAATAGTTGTCTCATGCTGTTCATCCCTGGAGAGAGGGTAAGACAAAATCTCCACTTCGTCTGAGAAACCCAAAGCATTCCTGAACCCCCCCTCGTGCCCTCATGACCTCTACCCGTGACCCTCCACCTCTGCACACACCACCCGCCCCTAAGACATTACGCCATGGATTCGGCTTTTGTTTCTCAATCCCCCCTTGTTTATTTTACCCTTCCCCCGTCCTTCACAACCCCGCCCACCTAATTAATTAGACCGACCGAAACCCACCTCGCGTACACCCACTCCCTCCTGCCGCCGCTCGCCGCGAAACCATCTTAAGCCCTCCTCGCTCCGCACGCCCGCACCAACATACCCACCACCTCCTTCTCCCGACACCTGGTCTCTTCCCGCCACCCCCTGGGCTGGCTTGCCTAACTTCACCCCCCCCCCCCTATACACTCCAACGCGAATGGCTGGCTGCTCTCGCTATTTTCCTTCCATTCCACCGAAACGAATCCCCTCTCTCTCTACCTCCCTTATTTACACACCATTCCATTCTCGCTCCCTCCACCCCGCAGCAAGCGCTTCCCAACTCTGAGCTTAACAACTTTCGCTGCTTATTTCGATGCCTAATTGCCGGTGCTTCCGACAACCAACCAACTGCGGGATGCGCTGCAAGTTTCGAGGGTGAGGTTGAGCCGAAGGACGACAATAGGCGGTCGCACCCCCCACCCTGTCTCTGCCCCCCTCCCGCATGGATCGGTTCGAAATTGTTAACCTCACCATCATACTACATGAGCTCAATGAACGCGGCTTAAACCCCCCATGTAAAATGTCACCTCATATTAAAAAAAACGCATATTCTTGGAAATAAAAATGAAGTGCAGTCCTTGTTTAATTTTTTTAAACTTATCAAATGGACGAGTGTATCTCCATGGAAAATTCTGACTTAAATATACACAAATAGTTTCTGTTTCAAAATCGATCCTTTATTGCATTGTAGAGAGGTCTTACACTGGAATGCTTTGGAATCCAACGCCATTCCGTCACTTTGCCCGCCTAAGAGCCAGAACATAAAACGTGGCTTGAGTCTTATCGTCGCACGACTTTCAAAATCACAAGAGGGCATATTTTTCAATGAAAAATCGAATTAATGGGAGCTGATTTATTACTACGAAAGCGGTTGTGGAGGTGTACGAATCGTTCGTGAGTTCGTGTTCATGTACGACTGCAGTCGTGTCCACGTACGACTGGAAAGACGTGCCAGGATACGACCCAAGTTGTGTAGTATGTAAAGTCTCTAATATACCACTCGTCGCAGGGTTAAGTGGTCTCTGATAGGTAGGATCGGTATTGGATTAATCATACAACTTGCACTTCTTGATAGAATGTCACGACCAATTTTATCGCCGCATGCAAGGAAACAAACCAAAATTATGCACCCAAACCATTCAGATGGATCCCCTTCATATAAAACATTGTCTTTTACGTGGCTCACTTGTGCTTAAAGCTCAAGTTTCAAAAGTGCTTTAATATACACAATTCTTTCCATTTTTTAGGTTTCCTGAGCATAACGTAGGTAGTGCTAAAATCGGAGAGTACTTAGAGCAACTAAAAATTGAAGAATTATGGCCAGGTGAAAAGCATTCGGGAATATTTAAGGAAGGACTATCGCATTTTTGGATTAGCTGGATTCAAAATCGGACGTAAAAAAATTGTACACACCATGTCTCTTGATTTTGGGTTGCTTCACAAGACATTACATAGGTATGGAAGTGAAGACTGTTTTCTGCGAAAAATTATCCACCTCAAATAGCTCTTGGACGCCGAATTATGAATGATTTACAGATTTTTAGAAAATATTTCTATTTTGCATTGTGTATTTGGAATTTCTCTTAATAAATCATTATGGTAAAACAACATTCAGTTAATAATACATATGCTACCGTCGTATAAATTGCAGCCTATCCATTTAATACGGCTTCAACGTTCCTCTATGATATCGTGCCGTATGTCCGTAGGGCTATAACACAGTTTTAATACTGCCAACTTATTGCGGTTGTCACATGCGTCGTAGTGGGGAGGAGATCAAAAAGATGAAGCACGATAATCAAACAAGGCCAAAAATGGATAATGGCAGAATGCCTTTTTGTTTAATAAACAGAGAGGGGTGTCATTTACTTTCGAAACCATTCCGAATATTGCATAAGGTGTCATGAATACACTTTTTAATTGCTAATCCTGGAAAGGGCAGCACTGTTACACTAACAAAGTGGAAATGCATGTGAGTTGGTTACGATGGTGTGTACGATGATAGTAGAAGCCGGGCATGAGTACTGTACACATCGGTACAGTGAAACCTCCGCTATCACTCTGAGGCACATTGACAAATCCTGTTGTCAGATTGAGAAAGGAATATCAAAATTCTCAACGCGCCGCCTGTAGGGGGGAGAGTGAAGCTCCCACCTAAACCCTAAAGGGTGAAATCGTCCAAACTATGCGTGTACTCAACACTGTGTACGCTTGGAGAGTCGACGATGGAGAGTTTTAAGACCGCGAAGAACGGGCCACGAGAGGAAGGCTTTCATTTTTTATTTCGGCTTTCCGAATTCGTCTCTCTATCTCTGGGACTCCCATTCGTCTTCCTCATCCCTCGTCCAATTTGTTCGGCACTCTTTTTCGACTCACTCCCGCACTCTGTCAGCGGCTGCTCTTCCAGGAACCCTCTGGCCCGCCACCACCCTTCCCTTCGAACTCCTCCGAGTGGCCAAGGACCCCGCCTTGCCCCTCCAGGGGGATTTATAACCCTCTGATGCCGCATGCTCGCTCCGCCATCTCCATTTTCCCAATTACCCTGCCAATTTCCTCACTTGCCTCGCTTTCTCCCATCGAGTGCTCCTCACACTTTCTCACTTCCCAAACCATCCAGCTTTGTTTTTCTTCCTGTCTCCTCATATCCCTTCAGAATAAACCTATCCCGAATTTTTATGAGTAGCTATAAATGGGGTGGTGCGCTTCCGATAATCATAAGAGAAATTGTTACGGCGCGATCACAATGCGCACTAGCACCGTGATCACATCAGTTGAGAAGTAGGGATTTATAAAATACATTTGTCGGCAAGTATTAGCTGACTTCATCGTTGTTGAAGAGCTGCAGTAAGTGACTATCTAAACATACGGATTATCGCCCGCCGCATTGCGTTTAAATGACAATTCATCACCAGAAATAAGCCCTGTAGGTTATAAAACCCGATACGTCCATTATGTGTTATGAATCAATGCGCCCAAAACCAAAGGAGAGGTATTAGACTAGAATAATTAAAGGGATACTTTTGTAATGAGGGTGAATGAAGAATTAATAAAACATGTAGATACTTTTCTGTACTTTGGTACTTCCTGAATACGGAATGGTATCAGATGCTGTGAGGGAAATCGTAGGTAGCACGTGGACAATATAAACGTATGAGGGTTTGTATCAGGAAGCAAAAATGGTAGTGTTAAAGAGTGTACGAATCATCACTTTAATGTAAGGTAGTTAAACTTGATTATGCTAGGATATGCATAAGTGTATGCTTAACGTAGGGTGTACGGGGTATCTGAGAAGGATTCGCGGTAAAAGTTGAAGGGATAGAGTTAGGAATGAGTCGGTCATGGAAAAATGCGACATGGAATCTCTATTAATGAACATGTGCGTATAAAAGGAGCGTGCTCCGTTGGTTAGAACATGTCACGGTGATGCATGAGAGTCGCAGAACTAAGCGGATTTATGATAGAGGAGTATATGTTGTGAGCAAAAGTAGTAGATCGAGAAAGTCATGAGTGAATATGGTGGAGGAGACTCTTACGAGAAAGAATATTAAGAGTCTTGAGGACACGATTAAAGCGTGTAAGAAGCAATGCATGACTATTGGGGAAGTGAAGGAGATTCACAAGGGTAGGTCGTTATAGAGGAACTTATTAAACCGGAGCCAGTTTTCTACCTCCAATGCCTAAAATTAAGCTCTTTTAACTTTTCTTATCCCGAAAATGAGCGGTATGTTGGGTATGTATCTGTTTTGAATCAATTAATCCCAATTATTTCTTTATCATTATCTCTCCGCCTGGTCGTCAATTTAAGGGACTGCACGGTGACCAAGAAAGTTGAAGATGTAGGATTTAATGTAGGATGACGGCATTTTTAGGCTTAAATAGTTCCATAGATTTCGAAAATAAATGTTATTAAACTCCAAAAGAACTCTAAATAAATTTTGTTTACGAAATACCAAAAGTGGAATAAATCAATTTTGGACTAATATAGATGGGCCGTGATAAGATAATATGGAAATAAGAATTGTCACGAAGTAAGACTAAAAATATTTCCATAGGTTCTAAAGAGAAAATATATTGTTTTACGACATCAATGAATGTAACAACAGCGATGTACATGGATAACGACGTTTGAGGTAAATAAACTTGGACACAGAGCAAGTTGCAAATGTCCACTGCCAATAAAAATTATTTTTCCATCCTTGTTATATCTCGGAGAGGAAAAGGCGCGAAGTGTATTTACGTAGAAAGTGCAAAGACGAATGACAGCTGTTCCCTTGTGATTACATCGATACGATTTTCTGCGTTTCACATTTTTCCCGATGCATTAATTTGTGTTCCGCTTAACCGGGCGTCTCAGGGGGTTAGAGAGGGTACCTTTCGGATTCCAATGAACGACTCGTTCCATGTCACCGGGTTCCCAGGGGAAAACGTATCACAGTTTGCACATCACGAGAAGGGGGGCTATAATCCACATTTGAAATATATAGCAGAAAGTTTACTCAACTGCCTACGCTTTGTACCAAGAATAAACTTTAAATTCTCATTTTTAGAGAGGCTGCATCGATTTATTTCGATACTTACCTATTTATGTCATTAAATTATTGTATAAAAATTAACATACATAATAAATGACAATATATCTTTAATCCTTTCTTTTGACTATTCTCTTCGATGAAATTTGCTAATGACCTAATTAATTTCGTAGGCACAATTTCAACCGTAGATGAGAATGTCAACATTGTCTGGATACTTTCACCACAAAAAATAAGTTATCATTACATCTAGGGCCTGTGGCTAAATGTAGAGCATTGGTAACTACAATTTTATTATCTCGCATAAGATTATTCGTTTCCACTGAACAAAGGCATAAAAATCAACAATTTTAGCTCTCTTCAATTTGAGTTATGTGCGTCTTCACAACATTGTGATGAATTTTCTGTTTATTTAGTGATATAGGCCTACTCAAATATGCTCAGATTTTTAAAACATGGTTACGTATTCCATTCTCGATCTTCTCCATTACTCATTTGCAGGATATAATAACTGCACTACACGTAGTTTCTTCTCTCCCTTGGCTGTCTTCATTGGTTACCGTGACCTTGGGCTCGCTGGAACGAACTCAATAAAATTTCTCGGTAGATCGTAAACATCTGCCGTAGACTTCTACGACTAATAATGAACAATGTCGTTTTCGTCTCTTTTGTATGAAATGAGATTGAAGCAGTTGAAGTGACTACGAAAGGTGAGCAATGGAAACAGAGAATAAAAAACTTCAATGTTGGAACACAAGTACCCGAACGACTACCACGCGCAAATGGAAATTTTCCAGCATGAGAGAGGCTTTATCAGACGAAGTGCGAATGGTCAAGTTTGGCTTGCACACCTTGTGTCCACAAGTTTGGAAATTGTCTCAGTTAACCCTGTTTGTCATAGAATTACGAAAAGGGGCTCGAATTCGCTAGATGGGCTTTCGTCACTCCAAAATTTACGGTGAAAAACAAAAATCATACGATTATTTTATCGTGAATGTCGTAAATTTGTGCGTCATCTCAGCGAGTGACGTCCGCTTAACCTGTAATTGGATTATCTGATTTTATTTCGCGTGCATTTACCATCAATTTACGCGTGTAATTAGCACATCGAAATATTCTGCGAAAATCGGGCCAGGTAAAACACCACAAATCGTAGCATACGTACTTTCACACGTTACGTACTTTCACTGAGAAAATATTCTGCTAGACACTTTTTCCATTTTTTATTTCTCTAGGTCGCTTACGCACATCAGGGTTTAATCCATATATGGTTTTAATCTTATACGGCTTAAAGAAATAATTTCAGTGCATCATTCCTGGACACTTGTCAATTAAAGATTGAAAACGGATAAATTGACGAATTACGAAGATTTCTGTGAATCGTTGGATAATTTTCTTCCACTTTTATGTTTAATTTCCCACCTATGGTTCAAAGTAAAATGCATGGCGAATTTTTTTCAATGAAATATCTTCTTTCGACGCACGGGGATTAGACTAAACTTGCGTTGCTTCCAGAAAAACGATTACGACAGTAATTAATTGAGAAACCCAAAAATGTTTATAGACTACATTAATAAGGCAGTTTTATAATCTGGTAGATTCCAGGCGCGGAATTTCTGATTTCGACGGTAGCCCATTTACTAATTGCGTTCTTTTATAGCATATATTCCTCCGGGGAGGGAGTCAGCTACTGTCCTGAGAGGAGGAAGTAAAAACTTCTACCGATCCACACTCTAATGCATACTCGCGTTCATTACAGTAATGCTCAATTCTATTCTGTGTTCTTTCGGCCCTCCCTTTCACTCCACCTAGAACTAATTTGGCGGCGGAAAATAAACATTGGGGCTAAATTCAAAAGCCTCTTCGCACGAGGGAGCAGAGAAAGAAGGAGAGCGAGAGAGAGAGAAAAAGGCTTTTTATTAGTCCCTCCATCCGGCTAAGTCCATTCCTCCTCCGCCGTTATCACTTTGGTCCCTTTCTCCCGGACTCTCTCACACCCCATTGTAATTTCCACCAGTCATCCCCACCCACTCCGCTTCCATTCTCCTCATCCTCTTTCACTCTCTCTCTCCACACCACCCCACATCCACCTCTCGCACGCATACACCCCCTGCCCATCACATCGCGCAACTCCCTCTCCGCACACGCCCACGTCCCCTCCCCTCTCCCCGGGCCCCCTCGCACTTGTCCTCCCCCGTCGTCCGTCGCCCGCACTTCCACGATGACCATTCCTCAACCGCGCCGCCGCACAGTGGGCTGAAGTCGAAAAAAAGCTGGCCAAAATTCCAAGTGTGATTTTTTCCAGTCTGGAAGTTGAAATTTGGCATGCTGACACTCCTTTAATTAATGCATGTGATTTAATTTTCCATAATTAATGCGCATTAAGAATATGCAAGGCCTTAAAATTGAACAAAATATGCAAAAAACGCCGGAATTTAGTTTTCTCTGAAAATCTTCAAAATGAAGTGGTCGCATAACCTTTTGCGGTTTCTTTACGGAATATAAATTAAAAGTGTTTTACAATACAGACTTAAATATATGATATGTTGTAACTTTAATCGATTTGCAGTTTCATTATTTGCTATCAGAGTCAAAGTTGTTTAGTTTGTAACAAATTGCTTTTCTGTTCAAATAATTGATTTTATTTTCTCATATTCGCTCATTTATCATGATTGTTAATGTATATAGGTATCATATCTTTTCATGCTTACACAGCAATGCATGTGAAATTTGAACAGAAGGTACCCTAAAAACAGGCCTATTGCTTAGTAGGGTACATAAAATCCTATTTGAAAAGGAATGTAGTAATCTATTTCTTTTTGGAAGAATAAATTATATTATTATTATAATTTTGTGTTTTTAATTTGACAAAATGGCGCACCCTAGTGTCCACTAATTTTCTGCTCTTAGGTAGAAAAATAGTAAACATGTACCCGGAAAAACCGTAAGTAACTTTTAATACAAGATTTACTGAAGCTACAGGAGTGTCAATCCGTTGAAAAAATCTGCGACCTTCAGCGACGCAGAAAATTAACTGCGACTTCTCCATCCCTCGGCGGAGTCCAGCCTTGCGCACCAGCTAATAGGAATACAGCGACGCGGTGAGTTTTACCATATGCTACAGACCCATGAACTTACTTATGGCAATTATCTAACTCTATACATTGTAGAGCGCCAACCACTCCCCTCCTCCTCCTCCCTGACTCTTCTTCTACCTGACGCTTCATTCAGTTTGGCTTGCCGGCGGATTCACCGGCTTTTCATCCCCCCGATAAACATCTTCACCCCCACCTTCCGATACCATACCTCCTCATTCCGCCTCCTCTAGCTCACACTCCTCCTTTCTGCCCATTCCTCACCCCACTTCCTCCCTCACCAATCTTTCTCTCCTACCCCACCTTCCTCCTTGTCCGTCCTCCATTGCTACTCCTCCCATTTCCTCTGCCACCTTCATCCAATCTCTCTTCATACAGCCCTTTCGCTCCTTCTCCAATTTTCCCACTCAGGCCATTAGTGGTCATGTTCTAAAATGTTTGTTTTGAACACGAGTTTCAAGCATGTTTCATGCATTGTAAACGAAAATAAAATTTATATAGTTCACAAATTAAATGTTATATATTTTTCCATTTTCACTTGTTTTCGCCATTAATATTAGATTGAAAATGGGATGATGGGTAAGAAACGGTGATTTAACGTTCGCAGACTGATTCATTACACCCATTGATTATCCCCCATTGATTCAATGGTGAATGACACAATTGAAATAAATGTGGTCTCGTTCCATCAGAAATACAAAAAAGATTCGGGCAGAACCTTAAGGTTTATCAAGTATGCACGAAGCGTGGGCGTGAGCGAAATTTTCACGCAGTACATATCGCGACTATGATGTGCTAGCACACTGATTTAGGCACCAAGCGGAAGATAACGTGTATTTTTATCTTAATTAAGTAAAATAAGATTTTTTGTTGGTGCAACATTTTTGGGTTAAAAATTATATGTGTATAATAAAATGTTGAGTAAAATTTCGGCCCGCACTCGCCGAAAAGCCAAAAGGAAATGTAAAAAACGCATCTCATCGCAACGCGTCCAATTAGCCATCGACTATTAAGTAACTAAATCCGAGACGGAATGGGTGAGACGGCGTCGGGAAAGTCGAAAGTCTTCCCGGCGAAGGCCGCAAATGACTACTCTAGTATATCGATTGCCACTAAATACAACCAAATAACCCAGAAGCATTCATTAAAACCCGCGGCTATGTCCATGACACCGCCACTCCCGCCTTATTTATTATTTTCAACGAAAGACTGAGGGATAACTTTTGTCAAATTATTCCTTAGTACTGACTAGTGTATAAGTTGAAAAGGCAACTCTGCATGAAAGATATTTTATGATTATTTTATAAACAATATGAAATCTCCAGCAATAAAAATGGTATTACAGAATAAACACACTGGTAAAGACATGCTTGTTTTATTTGACCAATTTTCCAAAACTCCTTTTGCCTCTCATTCTTCCCTCCTCACTCTGTCCGACTTTTTCTAACCCTCCTACCCCAACCTATTGATCCTTCCCATCATCCTCCCACCCCATTGCCGCACTGCATCCTTCCCTTTCCATTACACACCCCTTTCGCCCTCAACTCTCACATTAACACGCTACCTACCATCCCTCCCCCTGCGTTTCCCCGACCACCGCCATCCTCCCCTCAAAGATTGTTCACCCCACCCCTCCCGGAGTCCCGATACCAATTGTCGTCACACGTATCTCCTCCTCTCCTCTCTCTCTCTCCCTCTAAAGTCTGCCCTACTCCTTCCATTCTTCCCTTACTCATTCCGCATACCCCTCCCCCCAAACTCGTTCTCTAATCCACCTCGTCCTCGAGTCTCCCAACCTTCAACCCCTCCTCCTCCCGTCGCCTCTTTCTCAAGCGCCATCACAGAGGCGCCGGCTTTAACCTTTTAATGGGGATTAACTTAGCCCACCTCCCTCCTACCCTCCCCCAACCCCCCTCCAATTGTGTCCAGCTTGCTGTTTGTTCTCCTCCACTCCATTCTTGATTTCCTAATTCGTGAAACTCGAGTGCTTTTTTTCATCCCTTTGTGCCTCTATATCCAGCATAGTACACAAATGTATACCTTTCACCAATGAGGAAGGGCTCACTGAGTCCAAAGCGTACGTGTAAGTTTTATTTTGTCTCGCCAGTCAGATGGTCTCCACTGTTTATTTTTATGAGCGCGCTAAGCAAGTAGTTCCCTTGGCTTCACAGCAATATGCATACAGCGCGATCTAATGAATTGCACAAATGTGAATACATTATAGGACTTCCAAAACACTTTATCTATGGCCGAAAATATATAAACTAAAAACTTTAGCCTGCCATCTTAATATTTGTGAGAAGTGAACTCCGTCAGAGCAAAGGAATAGTATTATATAGGTAGGAAAATGTTGTATTTAAGTACGGATCGTTACATAAATATAAACAAAGGACACTATAAAAATTATTATAGAGAATGGGAGGGCTGCTCATGCTATCTAAAGTTAGAGACAAAAATATGCTGAGATGACGAGAAATAAAAACGTAATTTTGAAGAGCAGAGGAGAGAAGTTTCATATTGAGCTCCATGCATGCGTGAAAAAAATCGGCTGAACTGCAATGATCCTGAGATATAAGAGATTTATAGCGGTACTGGATTTGAAAGGAAAAGTTAATTGTGGACACAGCTATAAAGATAATGGGACTGATACGTTGAAAAAAGAAGAGTGGATGCAGCAATAAAGAATAATTAGAGAGTTAGAGAATTGTTATTGACCAAGGAGAAATAGAAGGCTGCTTCCAAATAATCTTGGGATCATACATAAATGATAATTAGAAAATAATATTTTTGAGCTTTTATGAGGAGTTGTCAGTTTCTGTGAATTCATGAGAGTAAACCTTTGATAGTGACCTTTATTATAACAATAGGGTTTCTCGTTCTTTCGTGGCACGATACTTATGGACGGTTGGGATTTGATAAAGGCACTGGTACCACCAAAAACCATGGAGCTAGGCACTATGTAAATGTATGTATGACAAATTATTTTCGTGTATTTTTGCCTATATGTTAGGAAAGGTGTTGGTTTCTCCGTATTTATGGAAATAAACCTTTGACTATAACCTTCAAGTTTACTTCTATACAGTTTCTCTTTTGCAATCGGTAATTAAGTTATGTTTGGTAAAGACACAACCCCTGCCACACACCATAGAGACACGCGAAATTACATGTATGCACAACAATTTTCTCTTTACGTTCATAATGCCATCACTTTCTATCTACACTTTTCCTTTTCTGTTTTCTCTCTCTCTTTCCTCAGCCCATTTCCTTAATTCACTCCCTGGTCTATTGGTCGCGACACACCCCGACTAATCTCTTCATCCTTACCGAAAACTCCCCGCGACGCCCCGGCTCCCCACCCCCATCCCTAATGGAGTGGTCGCGCGATAATTACTTCCCACGATCTTTTTCTTCCTCGTTGATAGTCCTTTTTTCCCTTCCTTTCATTTTTCCGCCACGGTGCTCCAGAATGCCTCTTCTCTCCTCGGAAAAGTTTTGCGCATGATAATGTGATTTTACGACCCGTAAGCGTGACGGAATCTTAAATGGGACATTATTTTCGCTTCCAATGGTCCCGCGTTAGTAGAACCCGGAAACACACTGTTTAGGGTGCGACATAGAGTTTTGTAATTTTTAGGCCCATTCAGGATTAGCACACACCACACACAGGGTGAGGTCCTGTTTCCTTCATCAAGTCTCTTTTTTCGAGTCGTTTCCCAAAACGTAAGTAACAAAAGGAAACTGAGGCGGAATTAAATCGCTAACATTCCCTCCTAGTTGTTGACATTCTCGGTTGGCCTAAGTGGAAATGATTCACGCTTGGAACGGAAGTTGAACTTTAAACAGTAATTTCCACTAATATAAGTCTATTTATCACGGTCATTGCATCGATTCATTGGAAATTCATCCAAATTTCCAAATTTTATAATGGATAAATCAATGCTCTTAAGCATCCTGTGCTGATTATAAACGCTAAAACTACTTTATAGCAAATATTTTATCATTAGTATATATATTCCTACCATTTTGGGAAAGAAAACAAAAAAATAATGCTCAGCCGGAAAAAAAAAACATGAATATGTTATCGCATTCTTTACCTAAATAATTACACATGCGTCATATTTATATCGTGGTTTATATAGTCAAGAGACCAATCAAGAGACCATTACCGCATTCGACAGAAATCGACTAAAATTATTCAACGTAAGATATCACTAAGATCGCTATCTCATTATAACTATATGATGTGAGGAAACACGATAGCTTGCCCTGGAAAAGAAAAGGTTTTGATAAAGGAGGCAAATTTAGGGTATTCCTGCTACAGATAGCTACATTCAAAAGGTATACGATGCCAATGCCAGCTGCAGAGCAAGGTAGCTCAACAAGAATGCAGTTGCTTAAAAGTCGGGTGTGGCAAGGACGGGAAGATAGAAATGGGTATGACGAGAATACGTCCTCGTTAGCGGATTATCCTTAGCGGGTGCGAAGGTACTTGCGCTCACGTTTGCGATATGCGCCGCGTCGACATTCCCACGTGCCTGGAGCCGTCTCACCCGTTCCGCCACTGCTGATTAGTGGCTAATTAAGCGCTCTTACCGATGAAATGTGTCATTTTGTTTTTCCTCAGGGCTTATCAGTGGGTTTAAGCAGACATATGAAATTTATTTGAAGATTAATTTGATATTTCTGATTTGTAACAAAAATATTGTGCAAAATAGTGTTTAGCTTTACAAGAAAAATTATGATCAAGATCATTCGTTTTTACACCAAAACCAGCACGCTTTCAAATCGGAGTCACGAAATGAACCGCGCGGAAATTTTCACTCACACCCAGAAAATGACCGCAACTCGAGGCTTTTGCATGCGAGGCGACAACCTAAATCATTCTCGCATCATAGTCGTGCATCCAATCGAATTATACCACATTTATTTTAATCATGTAACTAGTCAGGAAGTTATAGAGTCGTAATGGATCACCCTGCAATTATAACGTAAGTTTCCGTCTTGGAATACTATTGCCGGACTGATTTTTTACGACGTACATAAACGTCAAAAAGTGTTCGCTACATGAAGAACTTATCGCATGGTTCTCTCTCATTGGCCATATAATGGATAATTTCAGCTCAATACATTTGCTTTTCACGTATCAATTTGTTATTTTTGTATCTACTTCATGCATCAAGCTTACTTTCGTTTTTCCAAGAAAAATAGAGTCGTTTTGTTTCAACCTTTTGCGTGGGACTACGGCTCACCGGGTCTAGAAAAACACAGGCTCACTTCAACATACATATCCATTTGATCCCAAAGGCCAAACGATACACTCTTCCTATTTATTCCACCAAATGTTTTCCTATGGAACGTATTGTCTTTTATTAATTTGAGCAACAAACTCACTTTCAATTAAGTTGATTGGGATTCAAGAATAACAGTTGTGCCCCAAGGCTGTAGAAAAGAGTCCTCAGTGAATTGCAATGCAGCTTGAGATATATGCTATTTTACGTATCCCAATTCCTCGTTCAGATAAAATTGAGACACGGAGACCGGTCCTCAAAATGTTTTAGTCATGCGATAAAGCTTTGGTATGAGAATAAATGATGCTATAAGCCTAGTTTTTAGTTACCGGTAGTTCTATGCTGCATTTTTGCTTCCCCTTTTTTAAGACATAAAAGCATAAATTTAAGAAAAAAGCATGGATCCCGCCAAATAGCAAAATATGTACTTAATCTCCAAATTTTCCTTTTCCAGTTAATTTCGTGTGGTGGTTAAAAACGGAATTTTTCACATTTATCGATACATTTTACAGATTAATTAAAATCGACATATTAGAGCTGCTATTTTTGTGATAAAAATGAAAAAAAGAAATTCTGTAAGTGTACACAAATTTCTTTCTTTAAACATTTTGAATGACGTAATTGATGTAACTATTATGCAATTATGTACAAAAAGATCGCAGTTGCAGCATCAATAATTTCAATTCCTAATTTCAGTTAATATATGTATTACTACTGTAGCTATTTTATTTTTGTACGAATAGATTATTTATCAACGTTTATCATTTTGTGTAATATATTAGATGAAATTTATGTATTATAATTTCAGAAAACAAATAGCACGGTTACATCAGCAATAACTCATCCCTATTACATTATCCTATATTATTATACCGATATTATGTATTTTATGTACCTAAGTATAAATACATTTTTATTGAGATTGAGACAATTTTAATCAAATGCACGAGCTCCTGAGTTGTAATTAAATCTTCAATTTTCCCAAGACCAAGTACCAGACGATTCAAATGCACAATAAGCTCGACAAAACACTCAAATTCTTTTTCTCCTTCCCCTTCTTTTCCGCTCGAGAAGTTCCCGCTGACGAAACAAAAGAGACGAATCGCTTCCGCACAAAATTTTTCCTGTGTCCACGAGGTCGGGAAGAAAAAGAATATAATAACAAACAATATTGTATCTTCAATGTCCCACGGAGGTTTAGCCAGAACTTCGTTAGATGTAATGGACTTCCTGGAGAAATAACTCAATTTTGATGGATGGCAATTTTCAGCGGGATTCATCTTCCCAACAGGGATAAGATCTTTCCAAAACGCATCTCCGCTATTCCCTCGAAACCTTTTCCTCCCTCCACCATGTCCTTCCCCTTCCTCGTGTCCTACAACTTGCTAAAGCCATCCCCCACTCTCCCCATGTTTACTTAACCTTTCCCTGCTGTCTCCCAACTTCCTTCGGACAATCTTATTCTTTCCGCCCGTCACCTCAGGTCTGTTCGATATTCAATTCTTTGTATCGAACTGCGATATGAACGCGTCATCGGAAGAGACGCGATGTATCGCTCATGGGTTAGTACCGCAAGATATGATAACACATAGCATGATACTTCCAACAGGCGATATCGCAGATCACATTAACTCTCGTTTCTTTACACTTTTCATTGTGTTCTCATTCAGAAAAATTGTACCGTGCATCATACTCCAATCTGATGTACACATCTGAAAATCTGTTTGTTTGCCTTGTTGCTGGGTTGCTCCTCTCATCACCCATAACAAATTTTCAGGATGATAAAATATTTTCCATGTGGAACTCTACGTACATAATACTGCATCTCTCTAAAATCACATTCATCACGCAAGTATTGCTCACTGTGTAAGTTCCCAATCCTAATCGTATCAGCTTCACAAAATATACACATCCCAGACCACATTGGCTGTCAACGTATAATTATTCAAAAGTATATTGTAATTCAGTATATCTCATATCGCGTAATATTCAATGACGCATGATATTTAAAAGCAGCAAATGGCAAATCTCAGGTTGGAAAATGTTAATTGAAAAGATTTTTTTAACAGAATCAAGCTTACATTTTCATAAAATGCCATTATTCTATATTATTATATGTTACCAAATCTGTCACAAATCACCTATAGCCAAGAGAATACACATGTTACAATGCCTTTATATGTAACCTTGATACTTTTAATTCGTCACTTGTACCTAAGGGAGCACTTGGGTTTATTGCAAGGTACCTTATTTATAGTATGCTATTTGTTATTACTTATTCTACAGTATATGCCCGTGATTCTGTCATCAGGGTTGCAATGAAAGTTTTCTCCGAGCAATTAAACATGTCTCTATTTAAGTTTTACAGTTCCTTCTTAGTGTCATGTGCGATATTTCATTAATATCGCCCATCCAGATACACGCATCGAACATCGCACATCTTCACCACCCCACCCCTTCCAGCTGCTTATAGCAATAATTACACCTTTCCCCATCCTTCCCAAGTGGCTAACAGAATTCCCTCGCCGCACTCATGTGTCTCCTCGTCCGTGCAGATACTACAAACCCTTCTTGACTCGGTCCCTCTCTCTGACCTCTTGTCGTTGACTCCTACTAGGCCCCTTTTCCTTTCGCACACCCCTCCCCACTTTACGAAACTTCCCTGAGACAGCCGTCCCGTCGACTAACCAAATTATCCATTTACATGTACACATATACACATTTGGGGCCATGCAGTTTCTCCCACGTTTCGGCACCGAAAACTGTGATATCGTTCCAAAAACCTTCTTTCTTTTCCCTAACCCAATAGCAAGTTCACACTAAGAACTCGATTCCCGAATCCTCTCTTTCGCGCCTTCTCAATATTATATTATTTTGTTTGAGTGATATATCCTTCCATCAATGGATCAAGTAAGATAAAAATGATACTGTAAGATGTAGTAAAACAGTATCGGCTGCTGGATTAAATAGAATCGCTTGATATACGAATAATGCATGAAGTCTAAGGAATGAGAATAACAAGAAATAATGATGAAATGGGGAGAGAATCAACACCACCGGGCGTCAGACAAACTCAGTTGTAACAAGAGTCTCTCAATAATCACACGCTTTTCACCGGGCCATTGTAGACCAGAGCTTACACAAGTGTACAATTTTTGCGCCAATTGAATGGATGAGGGAGGAATTGGTTCCAGGACGCAACCCGCTTGGCGTTGGCGCAGCATGGCACACGCAACAAAACGCGTGCCAGCATCACTATGAATCCGTGACAATCAACCCAAACGGCTGAAATGTTCGTTCCAACAACACTCTAAAATGACGTACTTACCTATAGAATGGTGGTTAGACCCGGAAAAACAGCTATCTTGAACCAGCTAACCTTTAACCCCTGGTGCACGGCCATTCCGATTTGTGTAGCTTTAGTGTAAAACATGTTTTCTCACCAAATCGATAATCTAAGCCGATGAATTCCATTGCATTCAGAATTTTGAAAAATAAGCGGCGTATAGGATTTACAACCTTAAAGGCGGTAAAAATGCATACAAATAAAATTATCATTTTTTTATAGTGCTGGCTAGAGTGATATTTGAGCTGCAGATAAATGAATTTGACAGTTATGCAAGTATAAAAATGATTATTTGTCGTAAGCACAGACGTATGAGGTTAGCATTCACACCGATTTGCGAGAGGCACAAAAAGAATTCTCAATTCTGGGAAAAGGAATCACCCCATAACATTAATTTAATTTTTAATAACAGGTTCAAAAGTTATTATCACTAGTCTAAGAGCTATTAATATTAATATTTACTGTGAAAATTTGTTCTAGATTTTCATAAGTAACATAAAATAATTTATGAAACATCTTGTACAGTGGGGCAGAGTGTGGTAGTTATACTAAAACATTTCATTCTCGAAGACTTAAGCTAACGGCTACAAAATAAACGGCTCACCAAATCTCCTCTAACAAGAGAAATTTAAAAATAAATTTCTTAAATTTCATATGGAAAGCGGGTTGCATATCCATGACTACATTATAATTTCAGGTAATTTTTAATTTATTTTTATTTTAAAGAAAGATAACCACATACAGCAGGGTGCCTTTTATAGTGGCCAGGTAACAATACATACATTTGAGAACACATACAAGCAAATTTAACAAGAAGATACAAGAATCAAATTTATAAAAAAAGAAAAAAAACAACGAAAAATTACGGGAACATCTAGTTAGGAGACAGATACGAAAGAGAACGGCAAAAAAAGGTTTTAATTGGAAGTGCAAAGGGATCAATGTGTGGAGGGAGGGAGTTCATTTGATAGGAGAGGGGGAGGAAAAGAGAACGTTTAGTAAACGCAAGTCTAGGAATGGGCATATGGAGTTAAGGATGAGAACGGGTGGGGCGGGATGGAACTTTGATATTGATAAAGGAGAGCAATTCAGGGCAGTCGATGGCAGAATTTAGAATATTATAAATAAGCTTTAAGTCTGCTGAAAGTCTATGGGTGGTGAGATTAGGCATGGAGAGGGAGGAGAGAATAGCATCGGTGGACATGTTACGAAAATGTGGTAATCTATTTTTAACTATTTTAGCGAAGAATTTGCAGACACAGTCCAGGGAGGAGAGATTAGTTTGTGGAGAGACAGGCCAGTTGGGACATGAATAGGTAAGAATTGGAAGAATGATAGAAGAAAAGAAAGTTCGAAGTGCTCGGGGGTCATTGATTTCGGTGAAACGATAGAGGAGGCCAAAGAGGGATATTGCTTTAGACTTGATGGATTGTAAATGTGGGGAGAATTTTAATTTATTGTCTGTGAGAATACCTAGGTCCTTAGATGTTGAGACACGTTCGAGAGAGTGATTAGAAACAATATAATTAAACTGATGGGTGACCTTCTTTAGGGAAATAGACATCACACTACATTTATCCGGGTTTAGTTTAAGCTTCCAAACATCACACCAATTTCATATCTGACATAAGGCATCCTGTAGATCATGGCAATCGGAGGGTTTTTGAATGTTCTTGAAAAGTTTGCAGTCATTGGCATAAAGTAGGGTTTGAGCTTGGGAAGGAGGTAGTAGGGAGGTAAGATCATCAATATATAAATTAAAAAGGTAAGTACCAATTACACTGTCTTGAGGAACCCCAGATGTCAGTGGAGACCTAGGAGAAGAAAACCCAGAAAGAATAGCCATTTGAAAGCGGTTGCTGAGGAAATTTGAAAGGAGATTTTTAAAATCACCAGAAATATTAAATCGTTCACTGAGTTTGTGTAGGAGGAGGCTATGATTGATGGAGTCACAAGCTTTGTAAAAATCTAGGAAAATGATATCTGTGTTTTATTATCAATTGAATTTACAGCATTATGTTGAAAAACAGCCAAGATAGTCATGCACGAACGTCCCGGAAGGAAACCATGGGATGAACTCACCCTGCTGTGTCAGCCATTTTGAACTTGCGTTATTTTATTCAGTTTCAAGCGCCCCAAAAATACATTTATCGAGTTTTTATTATATTATTGAAATTTCGTCTTTGGTCAACTTTTAGGCTTTTGTCTCCCACTATGTGCGACCCTAATTGGCCAGCAGCTTCGAGATAGATTGCACTTATTGTTAGTTCATGTCTTCCTCTCCTCCTGATTTTCATGCATCCTTGCTCCACACTTTCTCAGCCATTTTCTCTTCTTTTCTCGCAATCTCAACCTTATCTCTACCTCTTCCTTCTCCACCTCTCCCCACAGCATCCTCACCTCCACTTCCCCAAATCTTTAATTCTTAACATTTCCCCCAAACCACCCTCCTTCCCTTCACTCCTCGACTCCCTTCCCTTGGATTTTCCTCTTGTCCCCTCTATTCCCATAACTTCCGCTCATCTCAACCCCCCCTATCGTCGTCTCCACTCTCCTACCCTTTTAACTTTCCAACCCCGTCCTTTATTTTACCAAAACCATTCCACCCATTTCTTCCCCGGGCTATACTACCCTCTCCCTACTCCCCCCGTACCTCCTTCCCATAAACTTCTTCCCTTTCCGAGTCAAAACTTCACTTTTTCGACACTTTCTCAAAGTTTTCCCAATTTTTATCTCCTCCGGGATATTTTCCCGATTAACTTTAGCGAGGCTGATGGTTCATATCCCATCAATGGATGTTGCGTTCCGCAGAGTTTTGAGATGTCATTGCCATGTACCCGAGGCAAAGAAAATGATGAGAGTGCACTGGATCGGTTTTCGACTCGGGGTAAATAATATCTTTTTTTAAACTCACATCTGTTGCGCTGAAGAGCAAGTTTCCAAGCGAAAATGCAGTTGTAGTCCGCGATGAGGGTAAAATAAAACACCGTAAACGCTTATGAGCCGAGAAGTGTATTGAAATCTAACTTTTCGTATATCACAGAATGGCTCCCAAATAACGAATGATTCGTAAAAATACAGACAGAAATTGTGAAAATAAATTCACGCTGTTCCGCATGAGAGAGAATTTTTATTATTATTCAAGCAGATTAAGGACTAAGAAGGCTTCATGTAAAACTATGAAGAAAAAAATGAAATAACTTTGATATCTGAAACTCGCTTTAATCACTCAAGACATGAACTCACCCCTTTAAGAGCCTCAGATTTTTCGAATGGTCGCTTGTAAAAATAAACAGCGAATATTGGAATTAAGTAGTATAGATAACAATTGTGTAGCGACTTCACAATCGTTAAATGAAATTACCAAAATTCCTTCTTCTAAATTAACTTGTTTGTTTTACGAGTAACGTTACTTTTCGAGAATGCATATGTATGGAAAAGTGGAGATCTATTTATATAAATATATGAAATCATTGTCACATAAACTAAAAATGAGTACATAAGTCGAAACCTCGGTCGTAAAATAGAAACTGAAAATAATTTTTTATTTCCATGTGTTTCTTTGACCAATTTTCTCTTGATACATCACGTATTGAAATATGTTGAGGCATTAAGTGCTCTAAACATTTGGTAAACGAAAAGAGTTTACAATAACCAAAGTTGAGATGAGACACTTGAGGATAGCACAAACTAAACGCGGTATCCCCCACGATCACCCGAAAGTGAACATTAGTGCAATGATTCCACAGAGGAAAAATTACTCACTATTACCGGGACTCGAACCCAGATCCCTCATCATCGCGCTATCCCGATGAAGGCGAATGATATTTGCTCCGAGGAAATAACGCAAAAATGAGACATTCATGCAATAACTAGTCAGTATATTATTTTGCTTCAATTTAAGTTATATTCATTTTAAATAAATGACTAAACACTCCATAGATTGTCTTCAGGTAGCCGATCAGCTACTGCAAGGAAGGTGAGGAATCTTTTCCTCGTGATTCACACCCAAACTCTTATCCCCACGAATTCATTCTTTATATTATGATTCCGTTCGACTTCCATCCTCGCCGCCTCGTCCCTCGGCCCTCAGGGAGGCAGGAATTCATTGTTTCCGAAGAGGGAAAGAGAGGTGAGGCGTGGAGGGCCCACGGCCCGTTAAAAACGGCCATGCGCCCATGCATTTTGTACCCTGGATGGGGAGAAACCATGACCCTCTAATACCCCACCTCTCAGAAAACCTCCAAAACCTCTCCATCAACCCTTCCATACTCCACCACTTCACAGCCGCCTACACGCGCACAAGAAACGCTTCACCCCTCCCCGATGCCTTAAAAACCTGCCTATCGATCAATCCGATTCTCATCCGTGATCGAAATTTCCTCCCAACTCCCCACCTTTTTTTTCTCTCCCCCTCTTCGGCACCTCCCTCTCTGGCTGTCGCCTCATCAAATTTTCACGTATTTTCGCCTTTCCATCTCCTCGTTCCGCGATTTTCCACCAATTCTCTCTTCCTCTTTCGCTCTCAGAGTATGCTCGCTCCTTTTTCCACCCGAAAGCTTCATTTCCGCTTCCCGTCTCAATCCCGTTATTTTCGTTCGTGCACGCTCTTTGCCTTGTGCCACGTACGGGGAGTGGGATGTGGAGGAATAGCTGTAGAATTATTGAAAAAACCAACAGAGTGGGCTTGAAATCCCCGGTCGTTTTCCAAATGTCGTTGATTTCACGTACAAGTCAATCTGGAGGAACTGCTACATCTAAAGCCGGTTTCACACGATACTTGATCCAGCTTAAGACCTAGTATACTAGCCGGTATTTGATAAGGAGGACGGAATCTAGCATTTGAGCCATCCTGAAAGGTCACCACTAGATCATTGATCTCGTACTAGCAAGGGAGTGGTATTTTCATTCATATTGTAGCGGATGTCTATTTTAATACTAAATAAACCAATCTATAGCAGCAGGCAACCAAAATAGTTATCGGAACATCTTGTCTTCTGATCATTTCATGACTAGAAAATTAGTAATAGCCGAAAGGAAGTATAGGTGGCCCCTGGTTTTAAAATTGAAGAATTCTCAGAGACTGTAAAAACTAAATTAATTGGTCAACCGCTACTAGATCCCACTGGGAGCTAGTGGAAAACTAGGGTCAGTTATGAAATAAAATAGCTCAGCGAGTGTGATATCGATCATGATTGTTAGCTAGAATGCTGGCCATGTGCCACAGAACATTTAGAGCTATCTAACTAGCAAGCATCCTTGGACTGGAATTGGTATAGTGATGGTGAAAGGTGAAAACTAAGAGCATGTCACGGAAAAAATTACAAGGTAGTATTCCACTCAATGATATTATTGGTAACCTGACCGGTTCCGCAGTTTAAAAGGATTTTCAGAGATTCCTTTGATAGTGGTACAAAATATCAATACCGCTCAGGTATAATCATTAAATGGTGAGGAAATCATCAATAATAATATCAATACCAGGATTTCAATGATACAACGTGAAGGACAATCCAAAAAAGAAAAGAAAATAACATTACAATGCGCATTTAATGGCCCGGAAACATCTACAGAATAGAACGCATTTGACAACAAAGACTGCTTCAATTTCGTTTTAAAGATGAGAGTGCTTTGGAGATATTCAATATTATTTGGAAGTTTATTATAAAATTTGCAGCTGAGACATATGATGATCCTTTAGTTAATGCCAATAGATTGCGAGATACCACCTTAAGCCATTCATCCTTGTACCATGTATGTGAACGTCTTTGCTCAAGGGTATGCCAAGAGCCAGATGCTGTTCCCTCAGGTAAATCATGACATAAAAAATATACCAGGTATTTTTATCCTCATTAAATTCCACAAAGCTACATCGCCGATAAATTATTCTAGGGAGCAAAGATACGTAATCAAGAGATCCCTTTTTTTTAACCCATTTGTATTTGAAGTACGAATTATTAAATATGAAGGACATGAGTTTTGTCCGAATACAAACACGTATCATTGAAATATTTCTGCTAAAATTACGCGTACTTAGTTGTTGTGGAAACATGGCGCCATCGGGAACCTGGTTGATGACGTCACGGAACGGTATCGCTAGCAGCAGTCACGCCGTATTCCCCTTTAAAGTTCAGGTTTTTTTTCGTATTTTGATGAAAATATTGTTTTGATTTTCTTCACGGAGGACAATAAACTAATATGATTTGATCCATCACATTGAAATGCATGTACATACGTTAGAGAAGCGGTCCCGTGCGGAGACGTCAAGCCACCGATAAGCCGTTATGGATGGCATAACTTTACAAGCTTCTATGTACATCATAAATGCAATTATAAATGTCTGAGGTTGTAGCATACACATGTAAATAATTTATTTGAGTTTTTGAGGAAATATTTTGTCGTAATCACAACTAAAGTATAAGAAATAAAATTAATGTAGGTATGTTCCATATTCCAGGAGTAGCGGGGATTTTTCATTGGGATCCTCCTTATTTCTACTAGAGTAATGCGTGGGAAGCACTCCTTCGCGTGATAATCCTCCTATCGTAAGCTGGGAACTGAACTGTGTATCCCTAGACATTTCTACCTTTTCAATCAACAAGATGAGTATTTGTACCCTCTAACTAGATATATTAATAATATCCACGAATTATATTGATGATGTATGTCGTAGTAGCAACCTGCTTATAACAATAGGTACTACACTCATTAATGCATATTCTAATGGGAAATAACTTAGCACTAGCAAAATGTAAAGTTAAGACAGTCGAGCTATTACTTAGTTTCTGGAATGAGGGCTACTAATTGCAGCTAAAAGTAATTTGCTTTACGGTAGAGGCGATAAAATTATTAATATGCGAAGGGGAAAACTATTGGTTTTCATGATTCACAAGCATAAAACATGATATATCGCATTACTGGGAATTTTATGACATCAGCCCTATTGCTGGCAGTAATTGGAACTCAATGGTTAATAAATCTGATTAATGTACCAAGGCAGCCATTTCCAGTAACTTCTAGCTCATTCGAGAGTTTACCTTGTGACAAAGTGGTGATATTTCATTAGTGACGGCAATTTCGAGCAAGACTTTAATTTATTTTAATAAAGGAATATACAACATTCGGAGGAGATCGCAATTTTTCGTCCACATTCTGAAGCCTACACCACTAATTCGCAAAATTATGAGTTCAGGTAAACAAAAAATACATCGAAATGAAGACGTATCAAGACAAAAAGAATGGTTTGTCATAAAGAATTCTCGTAATCCAGGGAAATATCTTCATCACATAGTAATCATGGTGTTCAACAAGTTCAAAAAATATTTTCATAAAGTCTCAAATAATAAAAAATATTATTTCCTCTTTCTGCTGCATCAAATGGAAAATTGTCACGAAACATTTACCATATAAAAACGCCAACTACCCTCTTTACCCGCGTCAGATACCTATTATCAATGAGATCTCGGATTTTGTCACATATTGTGACACCAACGACAATAAAATAAATATCAGCCACCTACCTGGAGTGAAGAAGAATAAAGGTAGTCATAATGTACTATCATGTGGGATATAATGTGAGCATAGCAATTGCGTGTTACTTATCTACATCCACCTATTAAATAGAGCGCCGCCGGAGAGGTTAAAGCAGGAGGTGTTAAAACACTAGCCATAAATATGAGGGATACTGGGAAAAGAAACTGGGAGTGGGAAAGGACGAAGTGAATAGTATTTAATGGATTGTCTTAGTGTCTCGCTGTTTTTTGCATTATTTGCATATGATGAGTAGGATGTAACCAATCATATCGGCGGTGTTTACCTTATTTTTTCGCTTCTATCACTATATTATCACGGTATCATCAGAACAGTATTCCCCGTGTATGAGTACTTACATATATACGTACCCATCACACCATTCCCTTTCGGGATAAGCCAATTCAAATAGCGTAGTTACTGCTGTTACACCAAGGACATTAGCATTCTTGAAATAATTTTCTCCATAAGACCATATACTTGCTACAATCATGAATTGCTTTCTACAGGCTCTTCTTTACAAAGAATGAATATATTTTTCCCCCAAGGGTCCCTTCCACCACATTTACCCATGACTTCCTTGGTGTACACCTTCCTCTCAAAACTTCATTCCAATATTGTGTATATGTTTCGTTATTCAACTCTCGTCCATTTTCTGACAGTGTCCAATCCAACGAAATATATTTCTTTTACGTATCAGCATTACTGGAGCATGTGCTGAGTACTCAACCTATCTTATCCAACTTCGTCTAGCCAGACTATCAGTACAATTTTCAATCCATCCTTATCGACTCCCCCGTATTATTATTTGATACAGTTTCCTCTTTCTCTCACTCCCCTCTCCATTCCCTCGCTCTACCCAGCTGTCTCACTCGTTCCTTCTCTCCCGCACAATCCCTCCAAACAGTCCTTCGGACCCTTTTACCCCCTATGTCTCTCAACTCCGACCCTCCCCCTTCCCATCCTTCCCTCACGGAAACCCCCACTCCCCACCACCCACTCAATTTAATAACGGAACTAAATTCAATAAAACAACTTTAAGGGAGTCAACTTCGCGCCTTTTTCCTGTCTCGGAGAGTCAAAATACACGATTTTTTTCCATTCCCCCCTCCTCCAGAAAAAAACCCCGCCCTCTTATATATATCTCTTCTCCTTTTTGTCTGAGTCGTCTCCTGCCACGTTCCACTTCCCCATGCTCTATGCCACACCTACTACCTTCGCTCTCTCTCTCTCTCTCTCTCAGATTTCTTGCCTTTCCACCTCCGTCTCTCTACCCATTCCTTCAACTCCCTCCGAGTTCTCCCCGATTCCCTAAACGCATCCCCTGCCACCATCCATTTTCCGTCTCACCAGGGAACTTTTTTCATCACGCTCACCTTCACCCCCGGATATTCGTACGCATTCTACGCCCTTCAACACGTGCGCTCCTCTAGGGGTCGCGCACTACATGTCAATAGTTCTCAGGCTCCAATAGAGTACTTCGTACCTCGATTCAATTGTTAGTTTCACATTCCTCGTATTGGGTCGTATTCTTTGATTGCATGAGCCATTATTTTAAAGAGATAATCATTCAACTTATCTTTCGTGAAATATCATAGACGTCATTATTACAGCTCTCATGAGGAATCAGAAATTCCAGGAGCAGCAATTATTTTTTTCCAGAGTGAAAAAGCTGTTTGAAGAAAATCAATAGCCGAGTATTCGTCTAAAAGTAGAACAAACATAAAAGGGAAAGTAGTCAATTGTGAAAATATTTTAACCCAACCATGGTATCCAGGTGGAGGATGTATTTCTAATGCCGGTTTTTCTCGGCAACATTTTTAATAAAATACCATGATATTGGACACATAACTGAAATTTTAATAAAATTTATTGCTAACGATTAAATCATTACAATTAAATAATCCAAATTAAAAGAATTTTTCACGTACTTTCACATCACCTCAAATCATTTTCCAACTGGTCATTCCACTGAAAAATTGCATGGCACAAAATATTTTTGCCTTCAATTTTCGATTTAATTTTTTAGACCATGTTTCATACTCCGTTAGGACTAGATTCGTCTCTTTTGGCAAGTGAAGGCACTGAATTTTCAAATAATTTATTGATGAATAAAATCTGATCAGTTCTTTAGGGGTGATATTAGAGAAAGAGAAACGTAATTTCGTGTGCCTTACATACATAAGCATATTCATCACACATTTTCCTTTATGGGCAGGCAAAAAAAAAGATGCGGCTTTACGACGTCTAATTAATGAAGGTAATATCATAGACTAAATTAATAAAAAATAAAATATTCACTATATTTGGCCAAAACTCTACAATTTCAGTTCTAATTTCATCTAATAATGCATCATAATAAAATGCACAAAGGGAAAGTAGAGAAATGCTTCCAAAAATGAAGCAACCAGCGCATTATAAAATGCTGTTGCGTAACATCACTCGAATAAGCGAAATAAAGAGGAAGAACAAGAGGAAGGGAAAAGCAACGAAGGAAAATCAAGTTCATTGCCACATTCCTGAAAACTGGAATTCCCACGGAATACAGGCTAATTACCTTCTAACTAAGCAGGTGATGAAATAGGAAGTTAAAAATACAGGAGTTCTGTTACTTCACTGGTTTGACGGAGAAACGGCAACTTGCCACTCTAGCTCATATATGTGTAACAAGAAAGTGATTCACGGCCCCTTCATTCAGTGAAAGTTTAGCTGCCTGTATGTTTCCGTGTAACACCCATAAGTTTCCTTAAAAAATAAAGACAATGATGGGTATCAAATAAACGAAAGGTATTTTACAGCAAATTGAGCCCTAAATTCTGTTTGGTGGCGTGTTTACAACCTCTAATGATATCATGGAGAAAAAAAATCTGTCGGTATAATGCCTATATATTCAGCCCATTCAGAGGCAGCTGTTTTTATGATGATGTTTTGTGGAGGTTTGTGACACAAAATATGATTGTGACAGGGGCTAGTGAGGTGAAAAAATGTCAGAAATATCCGCCAGGGCTGCCAAGAAGGAAAGTGAAAATGATTTACAATCAAAGTTTTTATGAGGGAGGAAATTTTCTCTCGAATAAACAATACACGAAATTATTAACAGTCAGCCACCAACCATTGCTTCGGACGTAGGCTGATGGGCCTTGAAAGTAACTTCAAATAGAAAATGAATGAGCAATTGGTCCAAATGGTTATTAGGCCAACAGATCCTCGGCAAGAGGATATCATATCATTGGTCAAAGGATACAAACGATATATAACATCTAAAATATGAGGTTGAATGCATCCTATTTAAAAAAATCATCGTTTAGATGATAGTGGCAGTCAGAAAACTTCAACTTAAATCGCATGACACTCTCTTGTTATGTTTATTAAAATATCCAATCGCGAGTGATGAACGTTTAAAGATTTTCGCCCATATCACGAATTTTTATCATAACTCATCAATTTGATGAAAACATTTTCAGTAGCACTAATTCGAGCGGAAATAATATAGTCAAGGAAGCGATATCTTCCATTTGCAAATAGACGATAAAATTTTCTCAATACCGACCTTCATAATGGAATGCCTAAGTTTCAGAAATAGCAGACTCTACGTAAGCTGTTTTCAAGACTTATGAGAAAGAGAGGTGGGTAAGAGAAAAGTTTTAAAACGTTGTAAAAGGTACGTTGCCATTATTGTATTTACGATTTATTAATAATTTCACAGTTAATATGACGAAATTGCTTCATTAAACACATTTTTTAGTAGACACAGTGGGTAAGTTATAAATGTTTTTAATAATTCAGCTCATAAAAACATGTGATAAGTGTCTGGATAAGCATTGTTATGGGGGAGCAGATAAGCACACGTATTATGTTCGTACAGTGGTTAAAAGTCCTGCTGAGTCGTTTGGATTACATACAGCTGACATTTCTACGCCGAGATCTCTTGGTTTGTGAGTCACTATCGCTTCTTTAACTAAGAATTTATAATCATGAACTATTTCCAAATTTTTTTTCCGAAGAACCATATAGCATTTGTTAAAGCGACATTAGCATTTCTGTTGCTGGAGACGTTTTTCAGACGATGGAGCATGCAGAAAAATAAGTGAATTTGGTGTACATCAAATTCACTTATTATTCAAATTCACTCAAAATTAGACCTAAGTCACCCCTGCGTTGTATCAACGCGTGATGTAACTTTTAAATGAAGAAAAAAATATATATTTTAAATTAATAATGCAATATGACTTTTATGAATCATATTTTCATTTGTGATACGATCCTCCGTTTGGCTTTGGTCTTCACGTTTCGTAACATTTGTGGCTTGACACTAACAGGCACCAGAAAATCACGGTAAAACTGTTCATCAAGAATGTAGGAAACAGCTCCACGTTATTCTAATCCAGCACTTATACTTTCCCATGTACACTGTAGCATTTGCCACAGAATTCCCTTTCAAAACGAGCGTTTTACTCAGTCGATTTTCTGGTCGCATGAATGCGAAGGAAAAAAAATTGGGGAAGAGCGAATGGCAAAAGAAAGTCACGAAGCGGAACGTGCGCATTCAGTGGCGGTATCCGTGCTTTTGCATGGGAACAGTCCTTTATTTTCCCGGGGATCGATTGCGTGAAGGAGCATACGAAACGGAAAACACGCGTTGGAAAGCAACATCAGTCACTATGTGCGAGTTTACTGGAGAGTTTTTAAACAGAATATAGGAAATGAAAGAGGAAAAACCTGACTGTTTAAGCATAATCTAGTACATCCACTGTTTGTTTAAGCAAAGTATAGCACATCTTCAAAAATCGATAACCGTACTACTATTTCCACACTAAGCTGGATCCCCCACTAGCTACTTCTAGTTACTGCGACTGAAAAATTACTGTCGCACAAACTTTTATGGCGAACGCACTATGATAAATAAAACGGTGATTCTACAGTAGCTTTTCAAAGGATTGCATGGAAACCATTTGCGAATGGCTCCTTTGCTTCGTGTTAGCGCTAACACTAGAATTCCCGAGGTTGTTTTATTTGACTACTTTTGGTTTTATTTTTTCCCTCACACCTACATTTTTCAACTCTGAAAAAAACCCCTTCATGTTTTTATTCCCTTTTTGAGCAATTTAAAATAAAGCGGTCACGGTTGACCATAATTGAATTTTTCACATTTTTAAAAAAATATTCCTTAAATGACTGAGGTAGTCATTATAACGACTCCTTCCTCTATAGGTTGTTATCGTTCATTCCCTATATCGTCAAATATATAAGCTGTTCAGGCCTATGTGTTCCAGTTCATCACCAGCGGCACAAGTTTTAACAATTCATTGACAAATTTCAGGTTAAATTAGAACCTTTGTCGACCTTTCAAATAACAAACATGTTACTCCATCAGTAGTATTCCAATTGCAGGCTGCGTTAAAAACTCCAAGAGCGTGCAGCAATTGTTACACTGCTGATGGAAGGACTATGTTGGGAGTAGTAAGAGATTGAGAGGCAGCGCCCAAGGCATAGATAACCTACTTGAAAAATTTAGATCGGGCGAGTTTCAGTACGACACGGAAGATCCACGCGCAGATTGACCCCGTGCTAGAACCGATCAAAGCGCCAGGATAAGAGATGTACTCTGTTGAACTGTCAGGTACAGAAATTATTTATAACCACGCACCATTAGTGATTATAACAAAAACAGCGTCAACACTATCAACAACAAATCGTTCATATACAGTTCACCTCTGCCCTCTCGCCTCTTTATTTTCCCTATTGGGTCCCCTTCCATGGCTGGTGACCTAACACTTCCTGCCACACGCCTCTACGGAGACCCGCAGGGTAGTAGGTAGATGTTGATGTATCAGCTGGTATCAATAAGCTTCACTAAAACATTTTTATGCATTTCTATCGAAAAATAAAATGGGTTTGATGCAATGCTAGACTTTAATTGCTATCGACAAAGTGGTGAACCAAGCCTGCAAAAATCGTTACAGTTTTATTTAAGTTAATTCCGCAACCCTTGTGACAAAACATACGCAAATACAATCATATCAAAGTGCCAGTGCGCGTTGTGGCGTTTTCATTTACTCAAAGTATATATTGCGCAGCATCTTCGCCGACATTCATGCTAACGAGTGAGCGTCAGTGTCTCGCAGGGATTCAAAAAGAGAGTAATGATATCCAGCCGTATGCTCTGAGGCTAAACCATAAATTGGAAATGAAGGAAATAAATGTGTGAGAAGGGTCACTCCCAACTTTCCCATTATCTGTGGGTAAGACATTATACTACGTCAGCAAAATCCAATTTGGGATTTTACCTCAAAGTATGTTATGTTTTTAAGTAATTATTTCATTTGTGATTTATTTTTCGAATTCATAACCGCCTACTAGTGATGAACGGCTGAGCGTAAACAATAATTTTTACTGAAGCAACTGCCAAAAGTTTGCTTCTTTTAACGATTTTACGTAAATACATAAAACAATCGTAATTTTAAGGGTCTAATGCAGTACTAGGAATATAAAAAATAAAGATTAAACTCAGTGTATAATGGCTACTCGCAATATTATCAACCAAATTAATTAATCAACTACACCTCTGTAAGTAATCATGAAGCATAAAATGCACTGGCATAAATTTTACCGTCCCACCAACTTTAGTCGATCACTTTGTTACGGACTAGCGGATTGATTAAAATGTTTTCCTGGAATGGATATTCAACATTAGGTCGTGGGGATCAAGTGAATTTGAAAAAGTAAACCTACTGCCTACGATTCAAGTACTCATATCATTAGAAAGTAAATAACTAAAGAGGCCGCCATCGGGGGAAGAAGACAGGATTGAGAGATTAAACTTTAGGAATAAGGCGAGGGTCGGGAAAGTTTTCGGGGACCTGGAAAAATGATTAGGCTTCGTCGGAACTGTTTTTCCCCGACCGTGACCCATTATATGCCCTCCCTCGCCAGTCACTTTCAGATCGGACCCAAGCCCTCCAAAACCTCTCGCCGTCCCTCAGCCCTGAGTTTTACAACCCTTTCCTTCCCCACCACCATCAGAACGAGGCTGCCAACCATCATTCCATGAAAATCAGAACGCTCTGTCTAAAATTATGAGTACGCTTGAGGAACTATATTTCTCTACTCTACCGTTTTACGACATTATCTTATGTATCTTATTAAATTTTGTGAACCTTTAGCAGCAGTTTATCCCTCTAATTGGGATTTATTGGCTATAACCGAAGTTACTCTGAGGCAAGAGTCATAATGCAAAATTAACCCTAGATCGGGAACACACTGTGACACTAGGAAGTACGTGTGGCACTCAGTGCAACACTTTATTTTAAACAACATTCATTATAATAACTAGGAAAAATGTGCACATTGAATCCTTTGTTTAATCAGGAGAATCATACCCAATTAGTAGATAAATTACATTTTTACAAATATTTTGTACCTATGCCTATAGCCGAGTGAGGAGAGGCACTGCAGAACAGCGCACTCACTTATCCCACTGTTGAGTCGTTGCGTGGTTACGTACATATAATATAAAAGCGTTTCAAATTAATTTACAAAACTATCACCAGAAGGATATAGTGTAATTTATTCTAAATATTTTAAGTCTATTTGCATTTTATGCATTATCATTTAATACTTATCATTTAATTTGATTGACGCGTTTCACCGATTTCAGAAAGTGAAAGTTTCACTTTCTGTACCTGACGTACTAATATAATCATGTAGAGAGCACTTAGTATTTTAATTAATCATAAATACGAAGATAAATAACTTCTTCGAAGTGAAGTCTGCCACTGTCAAGCTTATGTAATATATATTTAATATGTCACGTCACTAAAAGCAAGAAGCTGATAATTTGATTGTATTTTTTTTTAGGAAGAAAGGGATATGTTATGTATCTTACTCTGTTGAGGGCAGTTTGATAAGTAAAGGTTCATTTCGGGAATGGAGTATGGGTAGAAAGAAATGTGGCGTCGGCATTAGCTTACTCTCATCGAAATAATTCATGGAGACTACAGTTTAACGTCCCATCCGGCGCACTGAGTATTGCACTTAAAGTGCCCTCCACAAGACGGTTCGCACAGGGGCAAGGATTCCTCTGAATAATCATCACTACTCACGGAATATAATCCGGATACTCGGAACGGACTTAAATCTAAAATGTGACTCATATGATGTGCATGATCCTGGATGATTGAGCTATGGCATGCATTTATTATGAAACTTATTAGCCGATGTCTACCTATCATTAATCTGCTATGCCATTCGACTCTCGTCCATTCTTTTTGGTCATGTTGAGAGAATGGATGAGAGTCGCGTCACGAAGCAGATGTCTGATAGTGGAGTGAATGCTGTGAGAGTAAGGAGTTCAACCTAGAAAGTCAAGGGTGTATGAGGTCGATATCTAAGGATAGAAGGGATATAAGGAGTATTAGTAACAGGGCATGTATTAGAAGCAATTCATGAGCATAATCGAAGTAAAAGAGACATACAAGGATAAGGAATTTTGGAGGAAATAATTAAAGCAGTCTTGACAGGCTTTATGCACGCTGTAATGGCCAACCACGGAAAATGAAACCTGTTCAATGTGCCTACCCCGATCGAAAACGTCGTGATGGGTATCTCTGTATGTATTATCCTATCTCCTCCTCCTCGTTTTCAACGAAAGCACTGCAATTTCTGTCTTGAAATTTCCACCAAAATTTTCCCTTTGAAAAATGACAAACGGCAATAAAATTTAGCCAATGCATTTAGGAGTGGCTCTGGAGCAGCTCCCTCGTGCAAACGCACCAAATGATTAAGAACAGGAATTTCTCAAATTTGGAGAGCCAACATTGTTTTTAATCGGGACATTTTTAAATTTTCACGAATTCCACCCCACCAGTGCGTGAGAAATGAGGACATGACCGGGAAAATGGACCGGGGTGGTTGGCGGCCCTGGTGGAAAGACACCTTCACCTTAACCCTTTTCACGCAGCCCCTGCGCAAGCCCTTGCCTTCTTGTTCCCCATATTCCCCGAGACGCCTTCACCTCTAAACCCTTCCCTCTTCCCTCCCCGCTTTCTCCCCTTCTGAGGCAAATGACAGCCGGACAAAAGGAACGATTAAGGGGATCCACGACACGCCCCTCCCCCCCTCGCGACTTCTCCGCCACCCCATTCTAATATCTTCCCCATTTTAAAGGATCATAATCTTCGCCCCTCTCTCATTGTTCTCCGACGCTTCCTCGCCTTTTATTCCTCATCCCCTTCACCCATCATATCTCCCTTTCATTCTCCAACTCCATTTTACACGCACGAGTTAAAAAGCCAAGTGCTGCAGTACGGTTGGGAATCGCCGCTCTTTATCTGCGCGGCCAGACCTTACAAAATGGGTATCGCTAGAAATGTGTCCTACGTTAGTCATAAAAAATTCTACTCATAATAGATAAAAACTAGCAGATAATTGAAGAGTGAAATTCATTTCATGACTCGTCAGAGTAGTCAGTAAGAAAATCGCCAATTAAATAAAATAAAATTGCGGCGGCAGCTCTCTTTTCTGCTTCTATGTATTCAACGATTTTACATTAGCTCCTTGATTGGCAAATTATATATTTATTTATTTTATATTTTTGGGAGAGCTAGTCCGATGATGATACAAAAATTACTGTGTGAATCCTCAGCACCCTTATTATTAGTTGACTATGACAGTTCATTGAGATAGATTGAGTAAGATGAACTATAAAAATGATGAATATGTACTAGAAGTTATGACTGGGAAGAGTAACATATCATTCATTGGGATAAAAGTAGGCAGGTTATTCGGCTAAATGCAGTGGGTATGGGTTATCTGAGAAGGAAGCGAATAGTTTCAGGCTTGACTTTGTGGAACTCTTTCATAATTACAGAAAGAAGAAACTTTCAAATGGTATTTATCCACACTGTTTTATTGATACCACCGACCCAGGTTTCAACGGGTAACCGTCATTTTCAAGGTCCTTGAAAATGACGGTTACCCGTTGAAACCTGTGTCGGTAGTATCAATAAACAGTGTGGATAAATACCATTTGAAGGTTTCTTCTTTCTGTAATATCTGAGAAGTGTTTGCGTTTAAAGCAGAAGGGTTAGGGTTAGGAGTGATGAAGTAATGCAAGAGAGTGGTGTGGATACTCCAATATTGTGCATGTATGAAAATAGCGTGCTTCTTTGGTTTGATCATGTTAAGAGAATGGATGAGATAATAATGAAGCAGATTCATGATGGTAGAGTAAATGCTGTGAGAGGGAGGGGTAGACCGAGAAAGTCAAGGGTAATTGGGTGAAAGATGCTCTTAAGAGGAGGATTACAATGAGTCTTAAGAACAACAGGGCGTGCATGAGGGTAACTGAAGAAAAATACATATGAAAGTATTGGGCATAATGGGGGAAATTATTAAAGAAGAGTTTTTTATTCAGCCAAATATTTCATTTTTTGATTGTGCCTAACCTGAAAGGGAATCTCGTGATGGGCTGTAAGTATAAAAGTAGGTACATCTACAATGCAGATGAACCTACTGGATTCTAAAGATGTACACCGAAGTGGGTGAAATTCATCATGGAAAAATCATTTGACTCGCCCGAGATTCGAACCCGGATCTCCCGATTGCCGGTCAGGTGTAACTGACTTTTTTATGACGAAATTCACCCTCTTTAGAGTACATTGTTGCACCCGTGCGCGTGACTGTGTACCACATCATTTGTGCAATCGCAATTACTGGAAAATTGAGATAACCCTCAGAGCCTACGCAAGACGTGCGGCCTGGGGGATTTAATAAGGAAGTGGAAAGAGACATATATGGTGAGGATGCTGATTTATCACATCTCGTAGAATATTTTTGAATCTTAGTCAACAAACACTGCATCGCCATGTAAAGAAAAAGTGTATTTTTATGGAATTGCGTGTTGAATTCCTCAATTCTTAGAATACCTAAAGTTTTATTTTAATCGTACATTTCCGTACTGCGTCTGAATATCACTGGGAGTTCATCACGATTTTTGCTATTCACTTTATCGTGCAGAGGACCATGACAAATGTTCATTTACAAATCATCTCTTAAAGATTCCATAAACTGCCAGAAATATAGGACTCTAAAGTTGAATGGACGGGCAACCTTCCCATAACGGCCGATACGTCATTTCATCCATCGCTTCTTCCTTCTTCTTCCAAATGCATTACAAAAAATGGCTTAAAAAGTATTTTGTGAAGATGTCCACTTCGGCCGGAAATAAAATAATATAAAGATTTAGAAAATACTTTGAAAACATATCCGCCTTCACCGGGTAACAAACCACGGGCCTTTGATCGATGGATAACATGACGTCAGAGGTCATTTTCCGGAAACCGAAAAAAACGCAAATTTCTACGATTAGTTACTTGGTTATTAGGCCTTTCTAAATGTTTCGAAGCAACTCCGTAAATCTATGTGAAAAGCTTTGCAAATTTGATTTTAACGTTAATATCGAAAAAGCTTTCGATTGATAATCCCCCATTGCTCTTAATAGTCATTCTCCTGTCATGTCCTTTTCACATGGTACCGATTTACTTTCTGGACCGCCGGATAACAACATTTGACCTTTATTCATAGCGCAATCATTGCCCGTCTCTTACTCTACTTACTTCCAGGAAGTATGGACAAATTTATTAATTACAGTTGAAAAATGACCAACAGTAATAATATTTAATCGATCCACTTCGGAGTGGCTGTGGAGCAGCACCCTTGTGCAAACGCACCGAATGATTACGAATAGAAAATTCTCAAATTTTGAGAGCCAAAATTCGGGGCATTTTAAAATTTATATAAATAAATATTTTTTATAAATACATAGATATATTTTATGAAATATAAAGAACATATTTTATATAACAAAAATAATATATCTATTTATCGATAAAAAATGCGAGATTTATTGAAATTAAAGCACTTTATCTATTTTTGCCTTTCGTAGAAAAAGTCCTGAAGTCTTAAATTAAATCTATAATTTCTGTGTTCCAGCTAAATACAGTTAGCAACATTAGCTATATGAATTGATGATGATCTGGAGAACCCTATAATTAAAAAATATGCAACTAAAAACTAGTATGCAAATTTATGAATGATGACAGCACCCGGCACAATACCTTCAACATATAACTTTTAGGACAATTCTTACCGGCAGTTGTGAAAATATTTGCTACTTAAAAGCACTTGAAGTATTATAATCGTACTTCTATATTAACTAAATCCTTAGGTGTATTTTCTCCATAAGCTCCCACAGGTAATGAGAAAAAGAATCTAATGATCAAAATATTGTATACTGTTTTATTATCTGTAGAGTATTACTGATATTAATTTACGTTATAAATTTTTATCTATGCTTATTATGTAGGAAAAATCCTATGGTCTTTAATTCATTGAAGAATTTATGTGGTCGAGCCAATTACAGTTAGCCACTGTAGCTATATGAAATGATCATAACCAGTAGAACCATCTATTTACAAACTATAGAACTAAAAACTAACGCGCTAATTTATGAATAATAAAAACACTCGACGAGGTAAACAATTAAAATAATTAAATAATTTTAGTAAATAACTGGAAAAAAAATCATCCTCCCCCTAAATTGATAATAAAACAGTAACAACAATGAATGAAGCTCGATAATCATGTCATGATTATTTTATTAATATTAAATACGTTATTAATTAATTTAGATAGCCTGTTTAAACAACCTCAAGGGAAGAGATTTGCATATAGAAAAATGACATGCACGTTTGACATTTTACATTTCAACCACGCTCTTAAAAGGCGATTGTTTTGGCTGAATATGGGTTAATTACATTGCGTTCATATATAGCCTGGCTTTATAAAATTATATTACAGTTTAATTTTATAAATAATTTGAAAGCACTCATCAATTTTCGTAATTAGTTTGGCGACTATAATTTAATAAATTATTGCTCTCCGTTTCACCACATTTCTGTTTGCACGTGAAGAGTTTTCACCCGCAGTTGTCTATGACTATGGAGTACATTATTATCGTTTTGTAATCCTTTGAATTTTTTTTTCGCATTCGAGTATTGGCTGCGGTCACTTTCAACTCCCATGTCCCTAACTACGAAATTAAAATTCCAAGTGTCCCAAGAACAAATCGACAACGTAGTTAGGAAGAGAATTCCGGGAAGAGTTTATTTTCAATTTGTCGGTACTTAATTTATGTCCGCCAAAGGAAATTCACCCTTTCCCTTCTCCCCACACAGCTTGAACGACCACCCGCTGCAACACCATTCGGCATGCGAGCACATTTGGCCGTTCATCAGCCGGGAAACATTTCACCGAAAGAGCCATATTTTACAGCGCGTAAATAGAGAGAAAGACCGCGTCCGATCGACGTCGTATTTTACCCATAATTACCCGCTCGCAGGTTGATTAAAACGATTATAAAAAATAAATGACGCGCGCGGACGCGGCAAAGAAAAAAGCGGTAGGCTGATGAAAAAACATGATAAAAAATGAATAAATAAACCTTGAACACCTATTCATTTGGGGATTCCCAGTCCCCGTCCCAGCAAATGAGCGTGCATGCGAATGCGGGAATGAAGTGATGTGTTTGGGGAAGAGCAGTAAAGTTGAAATGAACGTCCGACCCCTGTTACCCTGTCCAATACTACTGGTGCTGAATAATGGTTAATATGGTGGCTTTACCTGGTTTTCATGACCCCGAGCCCCTTCTAACCACCGTAAAGAAGCCCATGAACTAAATAGTGGCTAGCAAGTATAAGAGTAAAAATCGCATATTACTGCATCAACTTTAAGTATTTCGATTTTTGTACATTTAACCTAAAGTGTACTATATTTTAACAGAACAAATTAAGAAGGTAAATAACTGTGTGGGATTTTCAATAATGATCAAAGAATGGGTAATTTCTCAGCAAAATATTTAAAACATTTTTGAGATTATATTTAAAAAGTATACATTGTTTTGAGCATTATATTCTTGAAATACATATTTACGTGAAAGCTCTGTAATTTGCTGATTTTTGTGACAGAGATCATAATTTTTTAATCGTAAGGTGGTGGCTCAACTCAGGTAGCAGGTACTTTTCAGACAATCTAAATATTCCAAAATAATAAATAGTACTTAGTAAAAATGTATATTTTGTAGAAGTTTAGTTTTTAATTCCATTTTTCGAAGAAAGAAACATTTCACGTAGTAATTTTTATATTTTTATATTAACTTTTTATCATACTACAGATAAATACACCCAGCAATGCAACCGTTCACTCTTCCATCCAATTCTTCTTTTATTTGGCCGTTCCATTTATTGGAACAGCATCTCACCCCGTTCCCGTTCACACGCATCGGAGAAGTCATTTACAAGCGGCATCGATGTAACTTAATCGTTAATGATGATGAAAAGAAACAATTGGTACAATTCCACGTTTGTTTTCGTTTACCCGATCGAGTTTCACCCCTATTATGCTATAATCAAGGGCACGTTGACATTGAATGCGAACGTTACCTCGTGTCCTTGTTACACTGGTAATTAGGCAATGGGCGTCGAAATCGATCGGGCCAGTTAAAACAAGCACGGAACCATACCAAGTGCTTCTTTTCCTTATGGTTTACGTCGCTGTGTTTCATAAGGTAACGCCTGATTCAGAGACAAATCTGCCCACACTTCCCCCAGCGAGAATTTGTGAAGCCGTTTATTTAAGAGGCAAAAGTAAAATGAAATATACAATTCAATAATAAACTAAGTTATAAATACTGCCCATTAGATGTTCTCATTTGGAAGGAAAAAAAATAAAAAAAAACCCTCAGGCCCCTCCAGGCAGGACCTCCCCCCGCATTGCAGGTTTGCTTGGATTATAGATTATGCCCAAGCCTAACTGCATCAATGTAAATCAATCGTGTTTCAAAAGGATACAATACTCTTTTTGAAATGTCATCTTTGGGGGGTGGGGTGATTTCTTGGAAGTTCCCAATACAGGTCGTGACGGTCTGCACTGAGGCAGGGAGGCGTTTTTAAAAGGGGTGAATCCAGGCTCAGTGTAGCCAAATGTAGGTATTTATTGTATACGTTGTATATTAATGGGCTCTGACTTTTTACTTCGACATCTTCTTAGCAGCAGACATAATCTAAGGAAAGAGAAAGCTACCATAAAGTAAATGCTGAAAGGAATGCCGATGAAAGGTAGAATCACCGCTGACGGGGAAAGCGAAAAAATACAGATATTCAATCATGTATCGATTGAATGAATCCATTCGCTAATTAAATCGTTTCTTTAAAATTATCAGGCAACGCATATTTCGAAAAAACGAGCATTCAAAATTTCACTACATCGGTGCAGCTAATATTTATCTTCATCAATATCGCTACCACCTTCGTGTATGCATCGTTCGTCATCAACTTCAGCTCAACGAATCGTAAGTGGATAAGTTACTTCGTCACAGATGAATTTCTTCGGAAAATATTTCCCTTACAGCTCAAAGGCTTCTGTCTTGATCTAATTGTGTTTGAATTACATCCCACCTGAGTACGCACAGCAAATGCTTTACCAGCGTATAAGTCACGAAAGAGTTTATGAAGCTGATAGTACATACGGGACATCTGGGAGAATATGAGCCAAGTGTGGAATGCCTTGCACCTCAGGGTGTTTCAATGAATATATTACAACTTGAAGTGATGTATAAATTCATGCACGTGACTTATAGACGTAGTTAAGAAGTCGTTTTGAAGCAAAATGAATACACAAATACGACCAAATTGGGCGCCTTTGCATCAAGCTAAATAGGGCACTACCTCACTATCGCTTAGTGGTCCAAGATTTCCTCGGTCATCGTCTCCCAGTTTGTAGATAGTTTGATTGGTTTTGAATGGCCGATTGAATGGTCACTTAGCTCATAAGATTTAACCCTTCATGACTTTTTCTTGAGGGAATTCATCAAATGTTGCGTGTTTGTTCGACCATAACTTTCCTATCTTGCTAAGATAAGAAATTGAATTAAGACTAGGTACAGATGCACAAGAGACGACTGATTTAAGAGCAGCAGATTGGCAAAAAATTGAATTTTGGTGGGATGCCAACCATATAAAAAAAAAGATTATCCTATTGAACCAAAATAAATGATTGATTAAAACCTTTATTTTTTTTCTCTGATATGACACCTAAAACGAATGAGTACGCCATTGCTATCAATTTTTATATGCATTTAAGCTCTAAAGTTCTTTGTAAAACACCCTGTACTTCACTTCCCTGATTTATATGAGCAGGTCTGAAGAACATTCTCGCACGCGCGGGAAATTAGCTGCTCGCGGGGAACTCACCAGCGGTAGCCGGATCCCTAAAACCGCTTTCCCCGAGAGAGGAACAAAACATGCAAAAAAAAGGGGTGATTTCGAGCGGAGAAATTGTGAGGAGGGTTTTGAGTAGAGAGAGAGGGAGATGAGGTCACGTGCACGCTCAAGCGTCGGGTGTTGACGTGCGTTTTCGTGTTCGGGGCGGGCGGGGACACGCGGCGATGCCATCGGATGCGTGAAAGCGATTTCGATGCGAGGCGTGAACAGGCCAACGCTCCGTGTCCGGGCTGCGTCCTCTCTTAACTCTCGCACAATTACTTTCGCCGGCAACGCTTCCCGGCCCCCCGCCGAAAAAACAAGGGGAAGGGTAGTCAAGATGCCACATGACATCCAGTCAAACTAACTTGTTTAACGTACGTGTGAGAGGGAAAGGAAATTAAACTGGTGAAATGTTTATTGTCACCTTTGGTAATCCAAACCGCAGTCGATTTCGCAAACGGTATTTCAGTCGATATCGTCGTACTAGCGTCCAGGGAGCTAAATTTTCTTATTTCATTCCCAATGAGTCATTTTGTCTCGTCCGCATACAATAATTATTTATTGGTAAGTATCAAGTGGTTGTAGAGCATTTGATACTTCTACGATTGCTAACTATTTTTGCGTGCGATCATACAGAACTAGAGAATAGCCCGCAAGCCTCGTCCTCTCATAAATAATCCCTAAGCAGTTAATTGGCAATTTTTCTGTTACTTAAATTACAAAATAAAAATAATTAATCATTATGATTGACAGTACATAAATTCTATTGCTTTCCGAAGTTTTTCCGGATTTTATTTTAGGAAAAAATCCATTACTTTAGGTTTTCCTATTATTATTACTATCTATCAATATCTCCAGCCGCATGTCCTTAAGTTTACTTATAGTTTAAATTTAGATGGATATGCAGTATAACCTCATAAAGAAATCAGTTGTAACTATGGATTTACTACTGAAAATATAGCTCACAAAACACATTCAAATTACAGGTAATTATTCTGTAACTTTATTGGCTAATTGATAATTATTAGTCACTACTAGCGACGATATATATCTGCTATGGGTCTCCGAAGTTTTACAGAATTCAATTTAAGGCAAAATAATAGACTTATTTCAGTTTTATAATAGCATAAAACAATATCGGTGGCGTAAAGGTTAAAAATTGGATGGATGTGCATAACGGTTTTTTAAAGAAATGATTGGTATTCATAGATTTAATTGTAGATAAATGAATAAAAAAGGAATGATTTATGCAGATTTAAAAAATTCAGGGCTGAAATAATGGAAATGTTCCAAGATGGAGGTAAAACATTGGCCGTGCAGTATTCCACAAGCAATAGCCCGATTTTACCCCCACAGTATAAATGACATGTTCAAAAGTTTGTGTATCCATATGTCTAATGTGCCTATTTAATTCAACAAATTATATACGGAGAAATACATATCCTCTACGAATGCAGCTGAAATGATTGAGGCTTTACATGAGCATTAATCAACTTTTTAAAAAGCCATGTACCCAAAAATCAGTCATGGCGAAAACGAGAGTTACATGACATGATTGATGACAAGATTTCATGACCCCAGAGGCCAGTTATCACCATGTATTGGTCCAAAATCAACCAAATCAAAGATAAACTTTGAATAACGAGTTAGACTGATTGCTGTTTATTTATAACTTCATTAATTTCATTTTACAACTGAAATTATATATAAAATTATATTATCCATAGTTGAATTTTTTTAAGGATTGAGCTTAAGAAAAGTAAGTTGACGATTCCATTAATTTTAAACTACGAATTAGTGGTAAAATTAACTATTTCTTAAGGAACAAGGTAGTACTAATCAGTTCTGACGGATAATAATCAGCGTAAAATTTCCAATTTCTATTTATTATTGAAATTCATGTCTATAGCAGATCTAAAAATAAGGGTGAGAATACTTTCAAGATTTCATTGGATTTAATGAAATTATCAGAAAACAACCATATGCAGCAAAAGGGGGTTTAACAAGCAGTTACAGTGGATTTATTACAAACAAATGGCTAGTTGTTCAAGTTAGAGGACGGATTTGATCACACAAACGAAGCATACTAACGAGTTCTTTGATAAAGGATTATAGAGGACCCAATCTATGATATTTTGTTCCTCTTGATCCAATAAAGGTAGCCAGTCACTCGGTCAATAATCCAGAGTATTTCCCTCACAGCTGATGAGCCGATTTTCTGCTGAAGTGAGCTTTCCTTAATCACCATCAAATTTGGATTTAAACAATCACCAATAAAAATACATGTCTAAATATGCATCTTGTTCAATGTACAGTCAAATTTTACATATTTATTAGTCATAATATGAACGCATTCCTAATGCCCGCAGCTTACTTCATGAATTTTTTTCACAATATTGTATAAAATCTCCGCCGATCAAACAGCTTTAGTGAATAACTGTAGATATCCTTGTCAAAATATTAATTTATGGACGCCTGTTATCTTATGCATGTATAAATTAATCCACAGAATAATCATTAATACTACGCGATCGCATAATTCTTCAGGGCGTAGAATTCTCACATTTTTTCTGACATCACCGCCTCCTGCCCCCCTTTTTCAAATACTCAACCGCCAAATAACGGAAAAGGGGCAAGAACCACGTAAAAGTGACTCTCTTTCCGTTCTCTATCCCCTTTTTATTTATTAATAACAAAAGCAAAGTTTCTGTCTGTTCGGAAATTACCAATAAAAAATTACGTATTGAGTTCATTTTATTCACTTGTAATTTTTTCTTTTCCATAATTAAAGTACTGGGCGAGTGAGAAGTACTGGGCGTACAAAATCGAGACAAACGCCAAACGAAAAGTAATTTAATAAAAATTCTTATATTTCATGCAAAAATTGTTTACTGTTCGAAATCACGAAGACATTGATAAAATACATATTGATGAAATTGCTCAAAATGTTGCATATTTGCTAAACCGTCCCCTTGGCTACCGACAGGATTGTTGAAGCCGAATCTCATAAGCAAATAAATGGAAAATAGGCCCATAACGGTAAACTGGGAATGATGAGTAGCTTTTGTCATAAGGAAAGCATATCCTGAGCAATGGAAAATTCATTTAGGACGCTCATAGGAGAGACAGAGACGTGGAATGTGGTTAAATTATGGTTATCATACAGACAATTGGGCAGCAGTACAAGTATGTTGGTCTACAATATTTATAGTTCAAATAAGTATAGTTTTTAATTATTTTGGGCTTTCCCAAAATTTCCATTATAAGTTCCGTCTTGTATGGGGAATATAAGCCACTTCATAAATGTATGGTGACGGCCTGCCAATGAAAATAATTGCTATTTATTGAAAAAAATCGATGTTGAGAACCTTCATAAAAATACAGCATAATTAAAAAATACATTCAATTATTATCGTTATAGAGTTAAATTCAAATAAGGTTTTGCCATGCATGGCGGGGGTATTTACTAGCATATAGAAATATACTATATCCCTTCAACAGTATACTGATAACCTATATCACTCCCTCAGAGATCACGAGTACCCCAAAAAGCTTTATGCCGATAAAATCCTACCCCCTACTTCCAATTAAACCTCTCTGACCAAAACCCACCTCGACTCAGACAGACTCAGCCACTGGGGGAGGATAAGAAGGGGGCTGGCGAGCCCCCCTGTTGCACTAAAATGTTGACATAGTAACCCATATTTAATGCAATGTGATTCGATTCGTATTATGTTCAGTTGCAAAACATTATGAGGCCAGTATGGGGGACTAGTTCAAAAATCTGTATTTTGTTCTTCCCTTCTTCTTCTTCCAGATTTTCATCTTCCCAACTGTGCGCCCCTTCTCCACCGCTCTCCTCAACTTGCAACCACCCTAGATGCAAATGATGCTTCCCCCTCCGCTCTTCCGCTACAAATCTTTCAACGAATCTTCCTCAGCAGCCAACTATACATCCACCAATATCGTCCACCGTCTCTCTTGGCTGGCAGGCAGGCCGGATAGCACTGCGCATTCGCGCATCATGGTCCGAACTTTCAGCTTCAGCTGGTCTTCGGTGGTGAACTTCTTGTTTGGAAAAAAGCATATTTTTATTTTTAAGGGCAGTGATTTTTAAATATTGTTAGAAATTTAGGTGGAGTCGTGGCCAGAGGGTTATTGGATTATTTCGGAGTGGTTAGGGATATTTTTGGTCTTGTATGTTTGAAGTGAGGATTTTCTACATAGCACCAGAGGGAGTCAAGGGTAGGCTTTTGAAGGTTTCCAAGGGAGTTTGAAAATTATTTTTCCAGGTAGTGGAGATGGGTTTCTAGAGCAGGAATTTGCAAACTGTTTCGGATGTTGTAGTTTCTGCTAAACCACCGGGCGTTGATTATGGTACGTAGAATTTTATTTTGCAGAATTTGTAGTTTGGTCAAATGAGTTTTGCATATTGTTCCCCAGGCTGGATATCCATACGCCAGAATTGGTCGAATCATGGAGGTGTAGAGGATTTTCTTTGTTTTAATTTTGAGATGACTGGACCTTTTCAGAAGGCGGTAGATTGCGCCGAACGCTTTTTTGGCTTACATGTGCGCATGTGTGGAGTGATCTTTCCATGAAAGTTTGGAATCAAGATGGACGCCTAGAAATTTCGTGGTGGTTTTTCGTTGAAGTATAGCGGTTTTATAATATAATGAGTCGGACAGATGATTGTTTCTCTTTCTATAGAAGCAGATGACCTCCGATTTTCTCACCTTGACTGAAAGTTTCCAGTCGTCTATCTAGTCCTCCACCTCGTCAATGTCTTCCTGAAATTATTCAGCCGCGACATTTGGGTCAAAGGATTGCGCTAAGATGGCTGTGTCGTCTGTATACAAGAAGAGTTTGGTGGAAGGGTGGGTAGGTATATCATTTATGAAAAGTTTAAAGAGGAAAGGTGATAAATAGAGCCTTGCGGTACTCCTGAGGCGATAGGGTATGGTTGGGATATCGATGAATTGACGGATATGAAGAAGGAACGCTGTGAGAGGTAGGGTTGAATTATTTTAGAAAGGAAAAGTGGGATTGGGAGATTGGTAATTTTGTGAAGAAGACCCGAATGCCAGACGCAATCGAAGGCCTTTTCTGCGATCGAAGGCTTTTTCTAAGTCCAAGAATGCTCCTACAGACGGTTTTCTTATGTTGAAGCCGAAGGTGATGTGCTCCACGATGCGAAGGATTTGGTGAGTGGCAGCATGCTTCTGGCGAAAGCCAACCTGTTCGTCACGGATAAGGGAATTTTCGGTGATAATTGAGAGGAGGCGGTTTAGGATAGCTCGTTCCAAGATTTTGGATAGGGAGGAGAGCAGACTGAGACGTCGGTAGCTGTTAGGGTCTGATCGATTTTTGCCTGGTTTTAGGAGGAGGATGATTTTAGCGATTTTACAGGCGTTCAGTAAATGGCGAAGGTAGGTGATGAGGTTTGCAGGAAGGTTTTTGATAAGGGTATTGGAGAAGTTGTCGGGACCTGGAGCTTTTTTAGGATTTAGGGATTTGATGATTTGCAATATTTCGGGAGGTTACACAGGTGATGGGCAGAGGGAAACTGATATGCAGGAGGTATTGCAGCCTTCCTCGACAGGTGAAGGTAAGGAGTTTTGGAAGGTTTTAGCGAGATTTTTTGCAAACAGGTTGGCTTTTTCTTGATCTGTGGTGGCTATGACAGTATCTTGCTTGAGTGGTGGAGTGGACGTGAAAGGTTTCCTTAGCTTCCTGGCAAGTTCCCAAATTGAGTTATCCTTGTGAGAAAGATTTACTATTTTCTTGTTCCAATCTTCTCCTTTGTGGTGTCGAATGGCGGATGTAACACGGTTTTTAGCGCCTTGTACAGTTATATATCCTGTCTAAGATTTGCCCGGCGCCAAAAGGAACGGGCGGCATTTCTTCGTGAGATGAGTGCAAGTACCGCAGCCGGGAGTGAAGATTGAAAAGATTCTTCCAGTTTTGGAGGAAAGGTGGCGGAGCTGATTAAACCGTTTATTTCGTCTGCCATTTACTTGACTATTTCATCTAGGTCAGCTGGGGTTTTGGTCTGGCGTGGATCTGGAAGGTCTATGTTTTCTGCTAGTGTCTTGAACTTATTCCAGTTTATCGTAGGTCGGGAAGAAAGGAGTGGGTGGATGAGTGGTATACTGTATACCAGACGGCAGTGGTCGGAAGTGGTTGAATTTGTGATGGTTCGAGGGGTCAATAGGGTACGGAGGTGTAAAGCAATGACAAGATCAAGAATATCACCGTCTCTCTTGCAATTTCTGCCCAGCATTTTTACGTTGGCGAGTGTACTACCCCGCTCTCCATACGAATGAATGGGCACCCACACTCCACCAAATCCTCTCCCTTCATTGATTCCATTCCTAAATATACCGCTTCTCATCGCAAAACCTTCAATAAATGTTTCTCTCTCTATATATTAGAAGCCCTCCCCGAATCAGCAACTAATATCGAACGGAGGACTCACGAGATGGCATTCATTTGTATTTGAAGAGCATTTGAACAGCCCGGACTAATTTTGGCCCACTGACCAATAGCGACCTCTCGCTCCCGCTTCCCAACAGTCCCTTTCCCTTCTCCTTTTCCGCCTTCCCCCCCCCCCCCGAGGTAACAGATCACTAGTTAGTCTCTTGTTGCCAACGATGGCGGCATGACCGCCGAAACGTCCCGAAAAATATTTTGTTCGTGTCCTTTTTATTTCCGTATGCCTATGTTTTTAAAACTATATTTATAGTTGTGTTTTTATTCGCCAAGTGCGTTTTCTCAAAAGATATTATATATATATATTAAACCCAGGACGCGTGTGTGTGTACCCTTCCCCAAGGCTCATACCTTTATTTACGCAAGCTCAACGCCCCTCTTCATAACACAACCCGCCCTTAAGTCCTCCACATCCCTTTCAACACGAAGGTACTCTTCCTCCCATCCTTATATCCTTCCGCACCCTCGGAGATCACCGTGTTTACCCACGGCTTCACCATAGGCCCCCTCCCTCTCCCACTGCACCCGAACTCCGCGGCCTAACCCTCGCGGAAAAGCTGCATGGCGCAACATCCCTTCCCCCTTCTCCACCGAGTCGTGTGCAACCAACGCAGCATCTCAAAAACCTAAACACCACACCTCCCCCCCAAACCCTCTCTCTCCCACGGCCTCCCCATTCCACGGTCCAGAGCTAAACTCCCGAACCCCTTTGCGACTGCCTTATCCAGGAGCTCTTTACTCAACATCTCTACACTTCTTCCACCTCAAACATCACCGAACTGCTCTCCTTTCTCCCTTCCTTCCGGGAGACGCTAAGTTTTTAAGGAGAGGGAGGGGGGGGGGTCCTTCTTTGCCTTCTGGGGGATCAAAGTTAACTTCCCGCCTTCTCCTTTCTGTGTGCGAGCGCCCTCTTTCGCAGTGCAAATGTTTTCTCCCCGTTTTAAACTCCCTTCCGATCGCAAGGTTGGCGTGCGGGGGATGAGGAAAGAGTAACGAGGGAGAGGGATTGAAGACAGAGCTACCAACTCTTCCGGATTATTCAGGAGACTCCCAGAATTGAACAGTAATATATTATACCTTTATCCCACTGGGGTGGAGGCGTTTTTCAACCGTTTTAAGTTTGAGTATCAATATTTTTAAACATTTTGCCCATAATCATTTTTTTCAGAGATTCAACGTTTGTTCGCAAGCTAGTTTCTACTCATCAAATTCTAAAGGCAGGTCCTTGTCGTAGTAGTCAAAACTTTTTTTTCATCGCAACTTTCTTCAAGTTGTATCAGCCTGTGATGCCAAGTCTCTTGCTTTGTGTTTTGAATAATGCAGATCTTGGTGATCCTTTTGATTTCATTCTTACCACATTACCTTCGAATATATTTGTTAGGAACTGATTATGCCTTACAAATGTTCAATCAGTTTTTCCACCTGCCTTATTAATTTTAATACAATTTATTTTCTTTCACTTTTAAAATATCTTCATTACTTTTTCTACCTACCCAGTATGTTTTCGACAGTTTCCTCCAGATCCACATTTCCATTTTATTAAGCTTGAATCTTTCCGCTTTTCTGATGGTCTATGCCTCACTTTCAATTTGAAATATATATACTGAGATATACTCCAAATGAACGTCAGTTTGTAATTGCTACTAAAGTCACAAAATATGTATCTCTAACTTTTCTGTTTGACTTAATTAGTGAATGATGGCAAATGATACAATTTCATCCAAGTTATACTAGATCTGGGTAAAATTAGTTCAATTGTGATCAAACTTTAGAGTTTATGGAGTTTATATATTGAGAATATACATTCAGCGGCGGTTATAATCTCTCTCTCCGGTGGCGATATAGCCCAGTATAGGCCTTGGCCTGCCGCAGTATCGCTCTTCGGGAGTCCAAATCGGCAGTCCTGGCTCGCCATCCTCGAACTCCCATTTTGTCCAGGTCACACTGTACTTGATCTATTAAAATATTCCTAGGACACCCCTGCTTTATTTGGTCGAACAAACTTCCTTTAAACATTATCTTCTCCCCAGGAATTCTCTCGATATGTCCCACCCAGCGCACCCTCTTGGACTTGATGAACCTCGCTATTTTTTTTCCTCCAATCACCCGCTATATTTCCTCTTTTATCTCAACATCCAGTCTTCAACGTCGTACACCTGACCGTATATTCCTACTACCTTAGAACCAGTGGTGGTTATAATCATGCTTGTTTAATTAAATCTTCCGCAATCTCCCGGCATTTCTCATGGCATGCAGATTAGGGCGGTGGGGACTATCTGAGCTTTCTTTCCTTTTCCAAATAGGCACCTACAGCCTCACCAACAACTCATCTACGATCCATTGCTAGTCAAATTTACTTACACAACCTCTGGGTGGAGGCGGGGTGGAACTCTTAACTTGAGCAAAATCTCAAGGTCACGCGTTATAGTCCGGCCTGGGTGGATATTACCGCATCCGGGGCACGGGATACAGGAAAGTTGGAGACTAATTGTGAGAAAGGGTAAATAGCCCTTAATTTGCTTGATTTGAGACGAAGGCAACCGCTTGCCACGATAAAACAGCGGTTCCCACACAATCACCGAAGATATGCATTGTTGGGCTCGGCTCAACCTCGGACCAGTGATCCGCCAATAGGTCCGAATGCTAGAGCTCCTGCCTGCATGAGGCAGACAATATGGTGGGAGCGAGAAATTATGGCAGTTGCGAAAGAGGCCTTTTTCAATGGGAGATTCCATTACTTAAAATTGACTCCACTAGGGGAAGTTAGGTAGCCTCCACGTTTGACTGCCAACGTTTTCAATTGCGCAAACTTTCATTGACAACTTCAAAATTTTCAATCTCTAATTCAAATTAACTTTCAAGCTGTCTATGACTCTTAATAAAACTGTTTAAGAGAGCTTCTCCAATGGGTTGTGAATTAAATCAGGTTATTTCGATCCAGCTTTGTTTGAATCGTAAACAATGTCGTGAAATGCGCTGAAACTTTCCCGCCCACTCAAGTAAATGAAATTATACTATTGTCATACTATAATGTACTCTCACCTCCCCTCCATGCCTCGCTAAGACCTACGCCTACTACTTGATATGTGCGTAATGACCTTAATCGTTGAAGAACGGTGAAGTTAAGTACTAATAATATTTTTAAAAAGTAGAAAGTAATATTATCGTTTTCCCGGAACGCAAACCTAGTACATGCTCCCAAATTCTAACTATCCATATCCAAGAGAACAGTTTTCTGCAGAATTCCGTCTATATATGATTTCCTTGCAACTAAGTATCCTTCTCTGGATCTTTTTTCTAGGATCTCTCTCTTTTTTCTCATATATAATATCTTTCAGCGGTTGTGCTCTGTTTTTTGGCCTGTGTAATTTTTTAATGACTCCAGTTGTTTTTCGTTGTTAATGATTTTTACTTATTCATTTGTTATGTCCCACAACATAAAAGGCCTTCGAACTATTTTCAGCGATAACCAAATAAATTATCCCCATCCATCTTACACTATCCAGTCACTGCAGTACAATTACTGATTTCACTGCTGGGTTTGGCTTGGCAGAGAGGCCTTCCGATGAGGTTCGGATCAGAAGAGGCGGTCGAACGAGCAAACATGAATCCAACACCGCTGAAAGAGGTCGAAATGGGAGAAGCAGTGACTGTCAGAGAGGGATGGGAGATCGCGAGGCCAAAAGAAGCACGACGAATACCGTGAAACTTTTCTGCTAGGATGGAGTGTAGAAGTTTGTGTGTCGGATAAGTGCACCGCCAGAGGGGGAACGAGAAGGGGGAGAGGTTTGGAGTCGCGAGTGGAGGGAGGGAGGGGTGGGAGGGACAAGGTTGGAAAGTAGGGAGGTATATGCAAGACACGGACTTTTTAAGATGGGAAGGAAGGAGACGGAGGAGAAGGGAGGAATGAAGTCAGTGTTGTCTCTTTCCGGCAAGATGCAAGTCTGGAAGAGTACGGTGCACTTGCCCCGGGCCTGAAGAAGGGGTAATGGAGAGGCACCGAAGGTATGGAAGGAACAAGAGGGGGTGAGAAGATGAGAAGGTATGGTTGGGTGGGGAGGGGATGGCGAGGATGGGGTGACGCCTGGCGGGAGGATGAGAAAACTCGATGGAATGGGTGGGGTGTGCAGTGGATGGCTTTCGGTGTGGGAAGATTGGTATTTCCAGCGGGTGCGGCTGCAAAGAGGCTTTGGCTCCAAAGTAACAGAGACACGCCTGAAGTTATATAAGGATGTTATGAAGATGGGCGGGGGCGGGATGTTCTGGGGGGGGGGGACGAAAAGGAGACGTCTTCCGGGACTTTGCGCGAGACATCCAATATAAGATGTTGTCATAGAGACGGCGGCGATATCAAATCGAGGGAAGTTCTTTTGTGGAATGTCTCAACTTTAAATTGTTTCCCATTAAGCGCACTTAGTCGCACGAGTGGATCCTTTAATTATTCACTCCGACTGCACTCAATTCCTCGGTCTCGGAAATTGGTTCGGGTGAGTGGAGTGCGCACTCGTTACTCAATTATGAATCCGTCACCAAGAAGTCAACCGTTTGTAGCGAGTGTATTCGTCGGTGTAAACGTGGAATATACGAGCTGAGGTACCGCAGCGCATCTATTCTTAATCTTGGGCCACGAGATGTAATAATGCCAAGAGTATGGCTGTAAAATGATGTTTCAGAAGTTTTGATCGTAGAAGGTGAGAATCGAGCTCAGTTCTTTACAGCTCTGAAGGCGAAAAAACTGCCAAGAATATCCCAATTTACACATTAGTTTTATCAGTTTTCTAGGACTTCAAAACTGACTTAAGTGTTAAGGTACGAATTTTAACCAGGTTGAAAGAAAGCTCAAGTTCTTTTGTTCCATGAAAAACATAACAGCAGATATTCATAATCGAGAAACACATTCAGTTTCTTCTTATTCTTTGTAAGCTGTAATTATTTGACTACCAACGATTTGAAGAAAAATAATTAAATAATTTGTTAGGCAGTTTTTGACACCGAATACGAAGGAAAAAAAGTTTTGTAATACGAAGGAAAAAACTTTGCTCTGAACACCACATAATTCAGGCAATAAAGAACTTGTCACGTTAATTATAAAAAACAATTAAATTATCAGGTGGATGCTATGTGAACGAATCTTAGATCTATGTCAGATTTAGAAAAAATATGAAAAAATGCTGCGTTATTACATGCTACAATATCATTAAGTAAAATTTAAAAATAATAAAAAACAGTCTTTCTCCAAATCCTATAGCGTTAAAGGATTTTAATCATCCTAAAATGCATTAGATAAATCTTCCAAATACGATTAGCAGTTAGAATGTCAGAGTTTGGCAGAACTTGAAGGTACATCTTTATAATTGTAAAATCTGTTTCATTACGCCTAATGGGGGAGACTATCACGAAGAGTACATAATCTTGTGATATTGAGCACTCATCCTCCTCGAAATTAGCAATCGACGAAAAATGATACTCCAGAATTCGATTCACTAACTGATGCACTCTTCATTCAACTGGTAACTTCCGTATTCCGCGACTGTTACGCTGCCAATTTCAAGCCACTCTCCACGCTGAGAAGTTGAGAACTCTGTAATTGCGACTCCATAAAAAGTTCAACGTGTGGACGCCGGATCTGATTGGGACTTGTGCAGATCGCACTAGGGTAAAATATCCTCAGTGCGCCACCGATTGGAAAGCCGCGGTACAAAAGGGAACGAAAGACACTCGGCCCTGACGGAAACTCCATAATTTAATCGCGAACTCAGGATTTTTATCCGTGTTCCCTCATCCCCAAACCATTTCTCTCTCGTACCCCCCCCCCCTGCGTTCCCTCGATTAACGAAGTAGAGTCGAGCCAATTACTCACTGCGGTCGGGATGAAATAGTTTCGGGCCGTGAACCGTGGTGCAAGAGCGACTCGAAGGAATTTGTCCGAGTACTTCGACTGGCCGCTGAAGGAAAAGAAGGAATGACCTCATATTCGAGAGGAGGAAATAACGAGACTTGAGTGTTCGTAACCACTTTATAAATGGCGCCAACACTACGAGCGAAATTATGCCTACGTGTAGACCTTTCTCAAAGCTTACACATTACATATAAAATAAATTTATTTGCCATACAGGCCGGACTCGAACGCGCGTCCTCAGTGTTATCAGATGAGGACTTTACCCCGTCGGAACCAAGGTAGACAATATTTAAAATATGTTGATGGGAAATGATCATTCCATATAAATTCTCTTACACGCAGGAGTCAAGGATACAGCTCTGGGAATACTTTTATCAATAAAACGTAAAGGTTTATCCTAAATCATAGACATATGGATTCCCATAAATTGAAGAACATGATTGTGACTCTAAAAATATTTTAAAATGTGAAATCTTGGCGGAATTTAATGAGGAAATAGCCAGTATTTTTTATGTCTACAAATACTAATTATACTTCTAGAACTATAACCCCCGGAAGAGACCCATGGATGTACTTACACTCCAGGTTGGCTACATAGTTCAATGAATGGAATGTCAAATCTATGTTGCAATGAAAGCATTAAATCGGGCTAATTTTGTAGTTGCGATGAAAACACCAATATTTGGGTGCCATCTTAAAAATAAGTTACTAATGACTGGCAACATAGGTCATCTTCCATTGTTTTTAATTGTTAATTAGTCTATATATATTAATTTTTTAGCGTGTCAGTCAGTCATTCTGAATCCATTTTGTTTATTTCTCTCTCAGGTTTTGAGCTAGAGAAATGAAGTTTAGTGGATTAAATGTGGATTCTCTGTCTGTATGATTTGGTGGTAAATTTGGATTTTTAGCAGTTGGTGGTGCAAAGAAAAATGCAAAACCGTGGTTTTTGAGAGTTTAAATTTAGTTAGATTCTGGGGACTAAAGTTTTTCGGGACTTCCAAGTTCACTTTTTCAGATCGAGTCTATCTTTCTCGCTCCCATGATCTTTCTCGCTCGCATACATGTACTACATGCAGAATTAAATGGTTAGCTATTAAGCTCATAACCCGTAAAAAAAAACTTCTAAACAACGATAAATTTATTTAGGTTAGCAACGGTAAAGTAAGCAAACAGTACTCATTAAATTACAATCAGTTACAAACCGTATGGGCATATAAATGCTGTTAATTTATCTTTTTCGAGTAAATATTGATTGCACTGCGATATCTGTATTATTTTATCTTCATTTCTTTTATTTCCCTTGAGATATAGCTACTTTTACGCGAATGAAGGCGAAATTCGGCAAGTAGTCGAGTTGAAAATGAAAGGTAGGTACAGTTAAGTGTGCCAATCGAAGTTATTTAGTGATGATATTTAGAAATTATCCCGGTGAATGCTTAAACGTATGCCACTCCAATACAATGTCAACTCCATGTCAAATTTCGCTTAACTCAACGTTACTATAATCAATTAAGTGTTTTTATATTGCTGTTCCTTTGATTTAGTTTTATTAAATAAGATATACGATTAGCTAGCGTAAGTGAAATGAACCTCAAGAGTTTTCCATGCATTAAAGTGTCTGGATGAATACCTATGTCGTAAACGTTTCAATACATTTGCGTGTGCCACTGTCTCAATATTGGCACAAACTTCTCGTCGAAAGTTTAGAAGTATTACTTAGACCATTACGAATGCTATATGAATGTGCGAGAAACTGACCTCGGAGATAATTCATTACCAGTATTTGTTAATGTATGTCAAATATTGCTCCCGTGCTTGCTGTTTTGGGGAAGTAAAATTGCCAGTGGGGCACTTAAAACAATGCAATGTGCAAAAAATGCTTTGGCTCTCTGTGTGATAGAAAGCGGAATTTTTGCCCTCATCTTTTTAGCTATGACTAACCAATCGTCAGAGTGACTATCTCAAAAATGGTACTCTCCTCAGTCTACTATAGTGAGCATTGCTCATAAAAATAAATATTATGACTTTTTTACTCCAAAATGTTCAATTATGTTTCAAAAACTATTCTCCATGTTTTTTTTTTTCATTTTTGGGAAACATATAAACTCATTTAGCCACATTTTCCACTGCTCCCACTTCAGTAGAGCATAAAAAGGAAAAACACCAAGTTCACCTCAAGAACACACCAGACAGAGACTGCCTGCAAAGCAGGCAGCAGGTCTGCTAGTAGTATAGAAACTAAGGTTTCTAGCATAGCTACCTCTAGGTCATAGTATGTTAATCAGAGCTGCACTAATTATAAGGTACCTACTTAAAGCTTAACAAATTTAGAATGAAAATTAACAGATGTACTGTCTACTTGACTTCACAACGAAAACACGTATTTCGGCGTATTACAATGCTATAATCAGTACGAATTGTACTGGATGATCATACCAAAACAGTGGTGTTTTTGTGAAATAAAGTGGACAGTACTAAATCTGATTCAATCGCGAAAATGCTTTTCCACCATATCCTGCCAGATACGATTGACTTCCTTAGCAATTCATTTTTGACACATTCCCATCTGATCTAACGTACACGGAATGAAAAATAGCGGTCCAAAGTTCAATTCCGGGCGATGTTCGCGGAGGCTCCCAGGCTGAGGTCTTAAAATGATGATCGCAATCTTTGGGTGAATAAAGTATCACCTCACCCAACTAATATTTCCATACATTTCTACAGCCTAAATTGAATTATAAGGAATCCTACTTCATCATCATCATGGTGGTATAGCGGATATTTCTAGAAATCCATGTGAAACATTAGTGATTACGCCTCCAACTAATTTAAACAAGTTATTTATTTTCCTCTCCTTGTTTCTTTTTATTTACTTTTCATTAATATATTTTGAGATGCCGATGCCAATATTTATTGTATAATTGCACCTGGGCGTAAAAGAATTTCTCCTAACTTTCCGATCTCTGCGTGATTGCAGAGCATGTGGACGAGAGCCCGTTTAATTTTATCGAATCACATATAATAATGATTCCTTATCAGGGTTACCTAGATACTATCATTGTTGGTAATGAATGCGGTTACCAAAACCAGGATACTTTCGATGAAGAAATCATTTCTAAATACACCAACATGAAGTTATACATTATTATTTTCATTTGCTCTCAATGATACTGAACCCATATTTTACAAATCTCATCAATGTTAATTTGAAATATTTCTCAATTTACCTTTTTTATAACAGTACTAGTATTATCCAATTAGAACTCTTCAAACTCATGCAAGTTATAGCATGTAGAGATTTCATGTGAGATTTTTCAATGACGATCGTACTCTGACCGAAACACGAGAAGAGTACATTCTTTTGGAATAATTTACTTTCGCGTGAATATTCTTTTCTTGAAATCCATCTATAGTTGCAAGAGATCGTTTTTTTATACTAGGGTTTCATGTTTCATGTAAATCGCGTTGTGACAAAAAGGGCAAACAAGTGTCCGCTGCGGAAAGCGAATAACCCAAAGGAATAGAAAATAACCCTTCACTGGAATTCACTTGGCGAGATGGAGCATTACACGAACTTTAAGTTTGACCTACGTAGGTCATTTTTCCAACTACATCAATTGCGACTAGAGAATCGAGTTGGCAGCTGCGGTTTCTCTGAATGAAAGGCCAAAATGTCATCCCGTTTAAAATAATTAGAATATGATACTAGATGAAATTTGTAATTTTGTTGTCTGCACCACAGAACAGCTTACCTACGCTGAAAGTGTTTCTTTTTCCATACTTTTTTGCATTGCCTCATACAAGTTTCACTAAATTCCACCGCTGATGTTCCTGCCAATAAGAATTAAAAAATATAAATTTAAACTCCTTTATTGTAAGCGGCAGTTCCTTGTCTTCCGTGTGATTACTTTAAAATCACTTGTCGCTCGTCATCCCAGTTAGATTCGACTATATATTATATCTCTCGTAGTACGTCTTTGACCTAAGAGATTTTGCACAAATGAAATTTGGCTAATATTCCTAACATGAAACATTTATTTTTCGTAAAAATTTTTGTTTTCGTCACGGAGATAAAGGAAAAAGATAAGATTTATCCTCCCAGAAGTCGACGATGAAAACCCTCAAAAAGTGTAAATATCCTAAATTTGATTTTACTTCGGAAGATATAAAAACACATCTCTTAAGAATATGGTCGAATGTTGGCTCCAGCGGAAGATAAATATTGAGAATATCCGGAGTTTTACACCAGGTGCGTATAACATGCTAGGAGGTATTCTCGTAGAAATTATATTTGACTCTACGATCCGGATACCGTGAATGTTACTCACACTCCTCCCAAGTCGACGACTGCCCGTTGGTTAAGCTGCTAGATGGGCGGAGCTTACTACATTGGTGAAGACTCACCACCAATCAAAGTATATCAGCGACGTCCAATAGTGCTGAATTCACGGCAGGCAAAGTTCCCGGGATTGGCAGCGGAATTCTTATTTCCTGCTTTTCCCCCACCATCAGTGAGAGTTTTCCAATAGGATACTAAGGATTTGAAATGGAGGGGGGAAAGTTATTTCGATGCAGTAATAGCCGAAGTAAAGTAGGACATCTTACGGGGATACCTCCTCGAATGTTATTCTCGCCTGGCACGTATCTCGCGAAATATACTATTTATCTTGCTCCTCCGACCTACAAAAAGTTTCCGACACGGAAATTATGCCAGGTTTTAAGTGATTATCCGGAGGAAAGTATCAGGATCAAATAACGAGCGAGGAGGTATACTTAGGAAAGGTTGCACTTGACTCACAAATATTTTGGACCTCGACTTCCTGTTGCAGTACGTTCAGTTTCCCCCCACCCTATCTTGTCGTATCATTGGCTGTGGCCGTGAGGTGGGAGGAGCCTTGGAAAAAAAAGGAAGAATTTTAAGCAATGAGGTGAACCTTTCGCGTAGGAGGTATGTATGCTGTTTGTGATTGGATGGGTATCTCCCAAAACACTACGAGCTCAGCCGGGCAAGCGCACTAGCCAATGGAATGCTCTCCCACAGAAGAGAGAATTGAGTGGGGCTTGCTGGTACCGGTATCGCGTAGTCAAGTGACACCTTCTACGAGAATACCTTCTTTCAGGTTATGTGGGCCTGGTAGAAATCTGAGAATTTTCACGGTATTTTTTCGCCGTGTTGCGTCTTTTCTCGAAATTTTGAGATTCACGAGATATTTAAATTTCGCTAAACATGTTCAATCTTTTGTGTCAATTATTGATAAGCGTTAAAAGTGTATTCATATAAATTTCGAATGAACATGGAAGTAAAAAATAATGTTACAAAGCTTATTCCTAAAATATGATGTCTATCTCAACATGAAGTCCATCATTTATTAAATAGCCAAAGTAATTGTAATGTCCAACTGGGTTTTGTTTAGAAATTACGAACCTTATGGAACTTTATCTCTTATAATGATGATCGCAATCTTTGGGTGAATGAAGTATCACCTCACCCAACTAATATTTCCATACATTTCTACAGCCTAAATTGAATTATAAGGAATCCTACTTCATCATCATCATGGTGGTATAGCGGATATTTCTAGAAATCCATGTGAAACATTAGTGATTACGCCTCCAACTAATTTAAACAAGTTATTTATTTTCCTCTCCTTGTTTCTTTTTTATTTACTTTTCATTAATATATTTTGAGATGTCGATGCCAATATTTATTGTATAATTGCACCTGGGCGTGAAAGAATTTCTCCTAACTTTCCGATCTCTGCGTGATTGCAGAGCATGTGGACGAGAGCCCGTTTAATTTTATCGAATCACATATAATAATGATTCCTTATCAGGGTTACCTAGATACTATCATAGTTGGTAATGAATGCGGTTACTAAAACCAAATTACTTGCGTTGAAGAAATCATTTCTAAATACACCAACATGAAGTTATACATTATTATTTTCATTTGCTCTCAATGATACTGAACCCATATTTTACAAATCCCATCAATGTTAATTTGAAATATTTCTCAATTTACATTTTTTATAACAGTACTAGTATTATCCAATTAGAACTCTTCAAACTCATGCAAGTTATAGCATGTAGAGATTTCATGTGAGATTTTTCAATGACGATCGTAATCTGACCGAAACACGAGAAAAGTACATTCTTTTGGAATAATTTACTTTCGCGTGAATATTCTTTTCTTGAAATTCATCTATAGCTGCAAGAGATCGTTTTTTTATACTAGGGTTTCATGTTTCATGTAAATTTCGTTGTGACAAAAGGCAAACTAGTGTCCGCTGCGGAAAGCGAATAACCCAAGGAATGGAAAATAACACTTCATTGGAATTCACTTGGCGAGATGGAACATTACACGAAGTTTAAGTTTGACCTACGTAGGTCATTTTTCCAACTACATCAATTGCGACTAGAGAATCGAGTTGGCAGCTGCGGTTTCTCTAAATGAAAGGCCAAAATGTCATCACGTTTTAAAATAATTAGAATATGATACTAGATGAAATTTGTAATTTTGTTGTCTGCACCACAGAACAGCTTACCTACGCTGAAAGTGTTTCTTTTTCCATACTTTTTTGCATTGCCTCATACAAGTTTCACTAAATTCCACCGCTGATGTTCCTGCCAATAAGAATTAAAAAATTATAAATTTAAACTCCTTTATTGTAAGCGGCAGCTCCTTGTCTTCCGTGTGATTACTTTAAAATCACTTGTCGCTCGTCATCCCAGTTAGATTCGACTATATATTATATCTCTCGTAGTACGTCTTTGACCTAAGAGATTTTGCACAAATGAAATTTGGCTAATATTCCTAACATGAAACATTTATTTTTAGTAAAAATTTTGTTTTCGTAATGGAGATAAAGGAAAAAGATAAGATTTATCCTCCCAGAAGTCGACGATGAAAAATCACAAAAAGTGTGAACATCAAAAATATGCTTATATTTCGGAAGATGGAAAAACATCTCTTAAGAATATGGTCGAATGTTGGCTCCAGCGGAAGATAAATATTGAGAATATCCGGAGTTTTACACCAGGTGCGTATAACATGCTAGGAGGTATTCTCGTAGAAATTATATTTGACTCTACGATCCGGATACCGTGAATGTTACTCACACTCCTCCCAAGTCGACGACTGCCCGTTGGTTAAGCTCCTAAGTGGGCGGAGCTTACTACATCGGTGAAGACTCACCACCAATCAAAGTATATCAGCGACGTCCAATAGTGCTGAATTCACGGCAGGCAAAGTTCCCGGGATTGGCAGCGGAATTCTTATTTCCTGCTTTTCCCCCACCATCAGTGAGAGTTTTCCAATAGGATACTATGGATTTGAAATGGAGGGGGGAAAGTTATTTCGCGGCAGTAATAGCCGAAGTCAAGTAGGACATCTAACGGGGATACCTCCTCGAATGTTATTCTCGCCTGGCACATATCTCGCGAAATATACTATTTATCTTGCTCCTCCGACCTACAAAAAGTTTCCGACACGGAAATTATGCCAGGTTTTAAGTGATTATCCGGAGGAAAGTATCAGGAGCGAATAACGAGCGAGGAGGTATGCTTAGGAAAGGTTGCACTTGACTCACAAATATTTTGGACCTCGACTTGTTGTTGCAGCACGTTCAGTTTCCCCCCACCCTATCTTGTCGTATTATTGGCTGTGGCCACGTGGTGGGAGGAGCCTTGGAAAAAAAAGAAAGAAAGTTAAGCAATGAGGTGAACCTTTCGCGTAGGAGGTATGTATGCTGTTTGTGATTGGATGGGTATCTCCCAAAAGACTACGAGCTCAGCCGGGCAAGCGCACTAGCCAATGGAATGCTCTCCCACAGAAGAGAGAATTGAGTGGGGCTTGCTGATACCGGTATCGCGTAGTCAAGTGACACTTTCTACGAGAATACCTTCTTTCAGGTTATGTGCGCCTGGTAGAAATCTGAGAATTTTCACGGTATTTTTTCGCCGTGTTGCGTCTTTTCTCGAAATTTTGAGATTCACGAGATATTTAAATTTCGCTAAACATGTTCTATCTTTTGTGTCAATTATTGATAAGCGTTAAAAGTGTGTTCATATAAATTTCGAATGAACATGGAAGTAAAAAATAATGTTACAAAGCTTATTCCTAAAATATGATGTCTATCTCAACATGAAGTCCATCATTTATTAAATAGCCAAAGTAATTGTAATGTCCAACAGGGTTTTGTTTAGAAATTACGAACCTTATGGAACTTTATCTCTCCGGGTGATTTTCAGGGCGGAGGGACTTGGTGGGAAACGCCAGGTGTCGCGGGGAAAGGTGGTGGCTCCAACTGCAGCGAGTGTGTTGATCCAGCATGCTGTGGGGCACACGATGTGAGATGGACTCTACTCTCACCATTCATCACCTCTACCTACAGCTTAATTGCGTTCCAAATATGAGGACTTCAAACTGACGGTAAGCAGGGGAATGTTTTTCACTGAAAGCACGTGTTGCGACAAGCTTTTTCGCTGTCGAACATCACATCAAAATACTGATGAATGCTTCCGTGGAGTGGCGGAACTAACCACGCCTATAGAACATCAAAATGCATTATTTTCTCTAATGGCGTAATTAAGACGATATCCCGGCACTTTTATTTAAATGCCACTGTGACGGCTTTCAATATTATACAGGTGAATGTTTCTCTCTATTATACTCTCGGTGCTTCCTTAATCCTGTTCAGATGCCCGCTTTGAAATAAAACCTGATAAAATAGTAATCTTTAGTGTGATTAATGAACTCCTTCAAAGTTACATATAGCTCAATTGATTCTTTTTACTTTAGATTGCATGATTATTAGTGTTCATAAGAAAAAACATCCACCCATCGAATTGGCATCCTCTCAAGGGTTGGGTCTAGGACATTTGGGCACGGCCACCTTGGCGCGGCCACTTTGGCGCGGCCGTCTTGGCGCGAGACACTTGGGCGCTGGCCCACTTTGGCCCGGGACACCTTGGCGCGGGACACCTTGGCGCGAGAGACTTCGGCGCGGGACATCTTGGCGCGGGACACTTGGGCGCGAGAACGGCTGGATATTTGGGTTGACGCTAAGATGACGTAGGACATTGTGAATGTTTAAACTTCGTATGAACCGTCGACCTTATCCGATTATGATCATAGCCTAATATTAACTGGCTATTTCTAATATAATATTTCATTTTAAATATTTGACATAAAAGTAACTAAAATTTGTTGCTCGTATTAGACTGCTATTTTCCGTTATCCATGGGCATTACTAATTATCGTACGATGATAGTTCTCTTTATTTGAGTAATCCATTGTCAATATCTATATGTATACAGGTTATGATAACATCAGAATCAACGCACAATTTGTTGTTAGTCTCAAATTCAGCTATATATCTCTAGTCAGCCCAAACCTAGCTATTGTATCAAGCACTTGGAATCAGCTCAAAGTGTCCGTCATCCTAGAAATTATTTTTTTCACCCAACATTCAACAACGACTCAAGAACGGTAAATGGAATTCACTTGTGTCGGATACGACCCTTGTTGTGATTTACGTAACTTCCTTTTAATACGGGTTTTGTAATACAGATGGCTATGAGGGTATTTTCCACTGAGAAAGAAATCAGAAGAGAGCTTTTGAGTCAAGAATTAGAAGATAATATTCGTAGCTGAACGTATCACGAACATTTTCCGTAGTAATAGGCCCTTAAACTTTCAGAAATACTTACAATGTATTTGAATTTTTTACTAATAATTTCAAATATGTACAATGAAGGATTAATATTAGAAGTAGGCCGTTAATATTAGGCTATGATCATAACCGGATAACGTCGACGGTTCATACGAAGTTTAAACGTTAAGAATGTCCTATGTTATCTTAGCGTTAACCCTAATATCCACCCGTTCTCGCGCCAAAGTGTCCCGCGCTATGATGTCCCGCGCCACGCCCAAATGTCCCATTCCCTTCAGTGTTTCCTCATCATAGTTCAGAATCCCGCCATGAAATAGATCATGATACAATACTAGTGTTTAGTGAGATTCAGGAATTCCATCAAAGCTATACCGATAGCTCAACGGTAGCAATTTATTTTTGATTGAGTGTTTATTAGTGTTCATTAGCAAAACAACTTTTTTATCTGATTGGTTTTGAAATCTTTTTGTAAGGTATTACGAAATAGTTAACGTTGGTCATTGTGAATAATTTGAAATTTAAGAACAACCTTTTCCCATTTTATCATATTTTACTGCTTCATGGTTGGACTAAAATCGAGGTGTTTCAGGAGGAATTGGTGAAACATAGGTATGCTTAAAACATTTTGCTGGAGTCATAATATTAGGGTAAAAATAATCAAAAGCACAATATAAAGGAAACAGAGTGGAAGGACCTTCCGCAACAGGCACCCATTTTGGACGCGGGTGAAAATTTCCACTCAGTAGGTAGTACATCTCGCGACTATGATGTCCTTGGTGAATTTCATTTCAAACGAAAATAAAATCACCACGCAATAAAGAAAGAATTCGGGTAAAGAAGAAAGAAAGATGGAACCGCAAGGGACCATATATAGCACAGGCCAAATTATTTATTCATGTTATGAATTTATTTTTTTTAAATATTTTCGTCTATCCTGAAAACAACCACAAGGGCCTTTAACATCGTGCATTTTAACAGGAAACAACGGACGAACACACACCACCATGCCCTGGGAGGTGAAAAACCTACCCAGGAGTGATTCGAACCAGCGACCATTTGATTGCCAAGATGCCATAATCTCTTTTCTATTATCTATGATCTCCTCAATATCTATTCAGTTCAGCCAAAAAAATTGCCAATATAATTTGTAGGTGACGAATCACAAATAAGAAATCAGATTTCAAGTAAAGTTTCAGAAGACTGCCCATACTCACCTAACAACCCAGGGGAAATATAAAAAAACGCATCTTATCATTAAATGGACACAGTTTGTCGTCGATCATTGCCACAGGGAAATGGCCAATGTGAATAAGATGAGACGGCATCGGGAACGTCGGAAAGTTGATGCGACGTACGCTGCCAACTACGGGTGGAGGAAATGATAAGTAGTTCTAAACCATATTGCTGTTATGTGCAGCTTGTGAGAAACCCGGTTTCGATACTAGCTTACTTTCAACTACAGGCCTCCAGAGTGTTTTTTAAGATAGAGTTTTACATCCCATCCAACAAACTGAGTACCTAGCACCACTGAGTATGTACAGAGAGTATGATATTTTATGTAATGGTCATTAGGACCGTAAAATTATGAGCCGTTTCCTCCACCGCAAAGCTTGAATTGCCGTACGCTCGGTATTTTTGACGAATCGTATGTGTGCTGTATCGTAAGTGGTATGGAAAGAAAATTGCATATTCATTCAGACCTAACTTAAAGCAATGAGTTATGAGCATATATGGGGCACATGTAAATAATTCAAAATTGAAGGGTAAAGTAGAAATTTGGTAAAATCGGGAATTTTAACGACTATGCATACTATTTTTGTTCACTCTGATATGCGAGGGAAGTATGAATGAAATATTGCAAAGATAGGTCATCAGCTCATGAAAAAGCCCCATATAAACATAAAGTATATTTTTCCTTCGCTGAACTTGGGTTGGAGTCCGTAATATTTAGATTGGACTAAAAAACATTGAAGTAACACATGATGCTCATGTTGGTCATAACTCCCGAATATTATCTTTATTAAAAAAAGCCTTTTCTGTCACTTTTCGCCACTAATTAACTATCGAGTGGCTGGGATAGAACTTGATTACAACATAATGGATTGGGCAACATGTGTATTGCATCCGTCATCACTTGTGGCCTCTGCGCATGCACCACCCTTGCAGCACTCTCCAAATAGCACATTATAAGGTATTGATATTAAAGGGAAATATATATAAGCAGTTCCGGGTTTCGAACTCGGGGAGGGAAGCCGGTACTCCAATCCAAAAGGAGAGGTACACCTCAGTAGATTAAATGGCTAAAGGCCGTTTTACACTGGGCACGTAATTGCACAATCTGATGTATGTTCGAACGTGCATTTAAAATTGCGTCGTGTAAAGCGGTGAAATGCTAGAACGCATGCGCAAATGCATGAACGCGAGATGGCAAAATAGCCCCTGTTCTAATTCCGAACTCGCATTCTCGCAATTTCAACAAATTTTTTTCCGATAGATGTCGCAGTAGTAGGGACCGGAAGAAGCTGAGTGACGATAAGTGTTTGTTGTATTGGTGGATTGCATTGTGTGCAGTTGTTGTTGCTTGTTGTCCTTTGCGGAATAAGTATGAGCTGGACACACAAGGACGTGTGACAACATGTCAACAACGATGCGCACAGAATTTCGTTTCTTCTTTGTTCTAACAAGTAACTCGCTACTCGCGCGCTCAACAGACGACGAAATTTCGTGAATGAATGCTTGCTTACGAACACCGTGTAAAACGGTAACGCATTCGTCTGCGCAATAATTATTGCACGCAAGATTGAGAAATGAATGCAGTGCTAACCTGCGCAATGACGTGCCCCGTGTAAAACGGCCTTAAGGCTCTTGGCGTGATATCTTCCAGGGATCTGGGTTCGAGACCCGGTCAGGGTGAATAATTTTTCCCCTGTAGAATTTTTGCACTCATTCGTAATTGTGGGTGACCACGTACAGGCAATACCGCTGCTAGCTCGCGTTGTACTCGAAATTACCAACTCAACTTCGGCTTCGTCTTGCACCCTCTGTTCTCTTTTTACTCATTTGTAAGGCGGTAGGAAAGCAACCGGGGACCTGGATCAAGTTTTGGAGGCTCGGCCGAGAGAGACATACACAGAACAAGAAAAAGAAAAGCAGGGCTTAAGGGTGTGGGATCTAGGGGAAGGGATTACTGCTGAGTAAGGAGGAATAATGGCGGCCCGGGGAAAGATGGGAGGTATGTGTGGAGGGGAAGGGTGGTCAGATTCTCCGGAGAGAGGGAGAGAGAGGGAGAGAGTAGGAGAAGGAATGGACCACACTCCCACCACTCGCACGTCGGGACTCATTTGTAGAGTGGTCCATTCCAATCCAGAGTGCCTTTCTACATGTCCAGATAGTTTGGAGTGGAAAGAGGAGAAGGGGAGGGAGGAAAGGTGATGGGGTGTGTGGGTGGGATTGCAGTGGTGGCACTGCAGCGGCGTTGCCAACCGCCAGTAAATTAACCCACGCTTCTGCAGAAAAAAAATAAGCGAGAGAGACGGAATTGCACACGTCCGCAAAAGCCGTAAAAATTTCTGAGACATCCAGAAGGGGGGTGCGAATTTCCGGTCCCAAATATCATGCGTCCGTGGGTTTCTGCTCTCCTCATAACATCCGTCATAGTAAATTAAGGCCACGAAAGGGGAAAAAAACATACGAACACATCTATATCATCTATGGGTTGCGCGCAAAAAATTATTTTTCAAATGTCTACCAACGCAGTAGATCTTTCTCGAGCCTAGTACCACCTCTCCTACCCAGCTGTTTTTTTCACTATACTCACCAAGAGCACTTCGAATTAAGAAGTCATCGTCGTCATCGCATAAGGTACACCAGCTAATAACCGGTACCATTCATGGGAAGTACTGGCAATAAATTTTCGTAACCTCAGTGGGTATTTCTCTATCCTTTCCTTCAAGCCTATGCTTCAAGCCTATCTCCTAAGTTAATTTTTTTCCTATGCAAAATCGGCGTTTAATTCCTTACATATTTTGTTTCGCACCATACCATCCAAAATTCCTGTTCATTTGCTCGCTCTCCCCACTTTCCCGATAATCTCCACTCTTCAGCATGTCTACAGGGTATTCCACATTTAATTGACAGCTTGCACTCTCAAGGATATTGGTTTCCTGTGTAAATCTCCACAAGGTCAGAGGTGCGATGCTTCCGATAACAACAAGAAAATTAATATCCAATTAACTGTCCTAAAAAAGGGAACAGTGCTGATTCAAGCAACAACCGACCCATATCAGTTCTTTCTGCCTTCTCAAAGGTCTTTGAAAAAGCTTTTCACTACCGCCTGATACATTTGATGGAATCATCAAGGGTGCTTCATGACTCTCAGCATGGCTTCAGGAAAACTCGTTCCACATCATCTGCGCTATTTCAATTCATAAATGATATTTACCAATCATAAGATGAAAACCAATTCACGATTGGTATATTTTATGACTCGAAAAAAGCTTTTGATATCCTAAATCATGAATCTATCATCGATACTCTTGAATACATTTTCCAAATCTGGAGTAAAGGGGAATTCCCTTAATTGGTTTAAGTCTTTCCTAAGTAACAGACAGCTGGCAGTCCGCTACACCAAGATCTTGTCCAATAACTATGTAAATGCTACATCCAACATGCATACAGTGACAAATGGAGTACCACAAGGATCCATCTTGGAGCCCCTATTATTCATAATCTTTGTAAACAGCCTCCCCATTCATCTAACTCCTAGCAAATCTGTGTTATATGCAGATGACACATCCTGCTTGCTCAAGTAGCCAGTTTAAGAGATCTTGATTATAATTCAAATCTATCAGTTGAAAAAATGGTCCAATTGTGTGACTCTAACCTTCTCTTGATAAATAATAACAAAACAGTATACCTACAATTTCATACAAAGTGGTCTGTTCCCGACGAAAGCCCTCTCATTAAAATGAGGAATTCATCAATGGCCAGGTCCTCCTCTCTGAAATTACTTGGCATTCATCTGACAGAAAATCTCGATTGGAGTCTGCACATAAACAACATTAATAACAAATTATGCACGGGCATATTCATTCTCCATAGGATGCGGATTATTGTGTCTATCAATAACCTGAAGCTCCTGTACTCAGCCAAAATAGAATCCCACTTAACTTATGACATCATCTTCAGGGGAAACTAATCTTATGCTACCAAAGCTTTCTCACTCCAAAAGCAAGCTTTGAAAGCTATGTGTCGGGTTCCCTATCGCAGTCCTGTACATCCTCTATTCAAAACATTAGGAATCTTAACCCTTCCATCTCTGTTCATTTGAAACTGTGCAGTTTTCATTAAGCAGCACCCAGATCTGTTCCCAGCAAATAGTGACTTCTACCACTACAACACCAGACACAAAATGGACATCCATATCCTGGATTATAACCTGTAAAAAGCCAAAAAGGCCCCCATCATATATAACAGACTTCCTACGGATATAAAAAGTATATCCCCAATCACACAATTCAAAAGGTTCCTGAAGACTTTTCTAATAAACGAAGTATTTTATAGCCTAAGATCATTGTTGGATGGTTCCTAATCTCATGAAAATACTACCTCCATTTAAATTTTTCATATTCCTTGTATTCCTATACTTTGTTCTTGTCATTTGATATTTATGTTGTGTACCTTAATGATAACTTAACAAACAAACTGCAGGGTAAATATTTTCGTTCATATATGAAAATGGGTCTGCCAGGAGTTCGAAAAGAAGCACCCTTTATCGCTTTTACTCAAAAGCATTAAGGCCATAACTTCTATGAATACTTTCAAAGTGAAAGTCAGGGAGATATTTATAATTATTAAAGCCTACTTACTATACAGTGTAAGAATTTCTAAAGGATGATTTGCATAAGGGAACTTTTATATTGTATTTTATACTTATTCATATCAAATACCTATGTATTAACTGCGTACCATCGCTGAATTATTGTTTTGTATTTTCTTGACTTGTTTCAATGTCATGTACCATGATCAAACGAAACTAATAAATTATTATCCATGGATATTCGTTTCCTGTTTAAACCTCCATAACGCCAGAAGTGCGATGCTGCCGATAGCATCAAGAAAATTAACATTCCGTTATGCAGGACACCAACTACACATCTAAGTGTCAAGTAAAATGCAAATATCATACTGAAAAATAACTCACATAAATTTAGTTCATTGTTGGGAATGGTTGCCTTCGTGGCGGGGAGGTGAGAACGAGGAGTGTAAGTTTGGCAACAACGTTCTCCATAAGGGCGGGTTTGCGTTCAACGATTCCTGGCGTGACGGAAACAGATGGTTGGCATTCAGTATCCCGTCATCTTCCTGCCAAGGAGGAATATATTACGATTGGCGGTAATATCAACGCCAACTATTGGCCATTTTTGTAAACGGAGCACTAAACGGTTGAGAAGCAGCTGTTTATTTTATATTTTTAAATCAAAATATAAATAGTCCAAAAAACGTACTATTACTCCTTCATGAGGTTTAATTGTTTCATTGAAAAGTTAAAAAGTAAGACGAACAATCTGGGAATGAAACTTTGTGAAAATAAAGCAAAGTCTCCTCTGATTGGTTGCTGTTGACGTGGCGTGACGAAAAAGTTATACTTTGCACAAGGTTTGGTCACCGTCCGTCAACGGTGATATCAACGTACGGCCATCGTAATATTACGTTTCACTAAATAAAAGTAAACAAACTTCGCGAACGCCACCGTTCACTTCCGTCGCGTCAGGAAATGTTGATCGTAAGCCCGCCTTAAGGCCCATGCTACTAGAAAATGTGGAACGCTTTATACATTAGGGGTTAGGAGAAAGGAATAGGAAAATGGAAAGGACGAAAGTGTACCGTATGTCAACGGATAGTGTTAGGGAGCTTCCCATTCAAGGTGTTAATAATTGCACAGATTGGAGCACATCAGCGCAATTAAGCGATTACAAACGACGTTAAATAGAACAACATGTGCAGCTGAAACGATCGGTAACCTACCGGTAGATAGCATTCTGTAGGTGCACAGCAGTCACGGCCGAATATGTTGCGTATAGCCATCGAATTCTTTCAAAATAATTATTAAAAAACGTATGTTTGTTACCACGGAGAAATTAAAAACTTTACATGCTTGACACCGTTAATGAAAATCAACACAAAAACGACAATCGCGGAAGCGGTTACCGAAGCCTTTTTTATTGTTTATCGCACATCAACTCTGCTCTCAATCTGTTTTGAAGTGTGCTGCCTAGTACGGAGGGTCTGAAAATAATGAAAAGCGGTGGATCTGTCGTGTTGCGAAGTGAGCAACGTATTAAGATGCGAATGGAAAGCTCCCTTAGTATCTCGCTCCTCATTGGTTATAGCTTTTACAGGAGCGTGAAAAGAAGGAATTTCCGTATCTACTAGTTTGGCAGTGTATCTCTATTATTTTTTCGCATCCATCAGCTCTATAGAGATATAGGACGGGATCAAAATAATATCCTCTGAGCCACTCTGACAAACACGTGATCTGAAATTGCCAGGTAATCTAAGACTAGCATGTAACCTCCTAATATCAACTGAACTATGCGAGACGTAGTGGGAAACATCTTAAACCGATTAAAACTACAATTTTTAGGTACTGCCCACTTTTTTCTGTATTGCAACGCCTTTCAACGCCTAGGTGTCATCTTAAGTGTCATACTCAGCTTGTTCCTGAAGGCGACGCCTAGGAGTTAAAACACGTTATTGTAAATAAAACAAGTGGGTAGTCCAACTCGAAGTTTTTATCGGGATGCAATTTCCTAGTTTTTAGTGGCTCCAAACCTAGTTCTTCCATCACCTGTGTGACACTCTTTATTCACTCATAACAGTCTTTATACGAAGTGAACTTATCCTTATCCTTCAACACGCCCTCCAGCAAATATTGCCACTTATTTCTCATTTCTGTAATCTGCGTCCTTTCATCTTATACCTCATCCAGAACTTCCTCATTTCTTCTCCACTTTGTTTACTCTCTTTATCCTTCGCATTTGTATCTTAAAACCGAGACTCTAGACTCGTTTTCCTTCAGTAGAAACTCTATTCTCCATATTATTATTCGAATAATTTTTCCCAAACATCTTCTCCTTAATATCTCCTCACCAATTATTTCATATTTGTAAATGCTACCTCAGCTCTCATAGTCTCATCACCTTCAATAAGGAAAAAGATAAAAATATAAAATCATATCAGAGGTAATTGGCGTTCAATAAAACAATTCATTCTTCACAGTAATCATCTAGGATGGTATTATTCTTCAGGGCCCGCGATTTTCTATAATTTTCTTTTGATTGATTTCGGTATCAATTGCGTTTGGCTGGTTATTTTACAACTTTTCACTTCTCTTCCTGGATGCGTCGTCAGGTAAATAATTTTCTTATGAAGTTCTCCGGGTTCTTCATAATCTCGATGGCTTCTATTTTAAGTCTATGACGCGATGGATACCGAAAATAATAAAAAGGAAATCCAGGATGATAGTTTGTGAAGGATAAACTTCGTCTCCATTTAAGTATCCATAAATACAGTTTCACGCGTGCCTATTTACTAACCTCGTTGGCCACGGCTCTCAGGTACAGTGGAATCTTTTTTATATGAAATCGCTTTGCATTCGTTCACTCATCCAATCAATTTTCAACATCGTACGACGAAGCTGCTAATTCACAGCTTTGCTGGAAATGTGTGTGGAATTTATTACTTCGTGGAAAAAAGTCCTTCAAGTGTATTGAATCCAGCCATTTATTTCTTATACAAAGGTCTAATTAGCACAACGTAAGGGAGATTATTTACATTATATATATGGGTAATATGTCACATTGGATTTCTCACGGATTCCTGACCAACCATGAAATCGCAGGCATAAGACATTCACGAGGGAAATTCACTAGGATTTCCATACTTTGAATCGTAGACTGAATATGAACGCTTCGTCAATTGGACTACCAATATGCCAAAAATCATTTGGACTCTCTGGAGATTAAAAAAAGAGAACAGAGGGAGACCCATACCACGTCAATATAATAATTAAAATAGATAATGAAACTACGGATGATTATTTGGTTTTCAGAGGGAAGTCAAACAGCGGAAAATAGAGTTGAGCTAACTATTGGAATGATTGTAATATTCTTTTTTCATTCTCCTTGATTTTTACAGCACTTTCCTTCCTCAGCCATGCAGAAAAATGATTCTCTTGCTACTACGAGTAAAATTAGACCAGCAGTTTGTGAGTGGGTATATTTTAAAGCGTTTAGACTGTTATAAGGGATGAAACCGCGAAACAAACTGAACTTATAAAGATTTAAGAAATTTTGGAGATTTTAATTTAAAAGTTTTAAAACATTTTCGCATTTTAGAGAAAGTATCTCTACACGAATGTCATCAGAGAGAGATAAGTTACAGAATGGAAGAAAATAGAATCCTCAATCTATAAACCCGAAATGTTATCTACGAAACGTTACAGAGAATTTCTTAAATTCATTAAGAAGCTGACTAAAAAGAAGAAGTTTCACGCAGAAAACACCAACAAAATGTGTCGCGGACACTACCTGCTATTTTTTTCAACTGGACCCTCATCATACCCCTAGACTGCATGAATGTATTATCATCGATGGGGGTTTGCAAGGAAAGAGCGGCACGGAGATAATTATTGCAACGGAGCCAGTTTCCAAGGACTGACGCCGAGAACAAAATCACAATATTTATGGAGTTTTGATCTTTTAACTCTTACTGTTATGTCTTAAAGACCAAAACTCAATCATTATTTTGATTTTAATATGTTGGTCGATACAGAGAGGGGGTTCTGATAACAAGGGATCCCAAGAGTTAATCTCTTTTGAATGTGCCAACTCTAAAAGGGAGCGGCGTGATGGGCTTGCGTGGATGAATTCATACATCCAACTAGACCTTCCCTAGGCTAAAATATTCCACGGCATATGTGCCACTAGCATTTTTGAGGGCAATAAGCCAAAGTCGCGGATGATTGAATGGTGCCCAGGTAAGAGAGAACGGAGTAGATAAGCATCATCGAAACGAGAGTTTACGACGATAGCAAATAGATAAAGTAATAAATATTCGCTTTCGATTTTTAAGAAGATAACCAACAGTGGAAATACGCTGTGCGGTCGCTAGGGTCTTGCATAACAGTGGTGTAAAGTTTAAAATGCGACTTGGAATCAATTAAAACATAAAGTAAAAACAAATTTTATTTGCATCATTGTGGTTGGTTGCGAAGCACTGGCAAATATAACAATTGATAACTGTCGGATTATGCCTATTAAATGAATTAAAATCGCGCAGTGCCTCAAATGCGCATAATGATTTTAAAAACAATTCCATTTTTGAGTAGTAAAAATGTCTCTGAGTAATTTATTATTATAAAAATGGAATAACGTAGCTGATTACAAATCAAATTGAACTTGTGATAGGTAAACCTCATTGCACTACCCAAGTTACCTATGAATGTTTTTCGCCACGACATTGTTTCTAAAGTTGCTGATATCAAATTGGTCGCTGTAATCCGGTAACAGATCGGTAATTTCAGTATATAACGTCTTCATAACGTTCCTTTTCGTACCGCACGGAACTACGTACGCACTAGGTCGAAATATTCCTGAGGAATGGAACCCGGGTCGGAGAGCGGACACAACTGAGAGATTCAGACAATGACCGGAAATAGGGAACGGACTCGGATCCGCTGGAGGGGAGGTGAGGGGAGGTTGGTATGATGAAGGAGAGAGGTATGGAAACGGCGGGGGGAGGACCAGTAGTGGGGTGGTGGGAATCGGAAGAGTTTTCGAGCAAGGCCGCGAGATTGCAGAAGGCGTTCGCAATGGCGGACTCCCGGTCTCGGGAAAAAATAAAAGGGATGGGGAAGGAACACAAACACGCAAAAAAATAAATTAAAAGGGACGGAGAGGGGGTGATTTTATTTTTTTTTGCTCATCCCTATGCCGGAGTTGCCGCGGCGAGGACAACAGTGGAAATGTAATGAAAATGGAGCTCGAGGAAAAAAATGCGGACAAGGAACATCGAACGAGACGAAAGTTATTTGTTCCGAGCACTTTATTCATTTTTTTGTTTCATTTTCTCCCTCTCTCTCTCCCTCTCAGAGAGCCTCCCCGTGCATTTGAGCCACGGAGAATGTTATTCTTAGCAAAATCCCTCTCGGAATGTTACACGGCATGGAAAAAAAGGAGAAGAACTCAATTTGTAAATGCAAATTAAAATCGCGGATTAAAAAGTGATGAATGTTGTCGTCAGGCACGTCGGGTAGTAGTACAGGATTACTGGCTTTGCTTCGGCCGCGGAAGCTACGCGTCTGAAGTTAAATGAACTAGTTTGCTCTGCGGATTCCTAACTAAAAGGAAGCGATTCGTTGAATAATCATTCTTGAAAGTGGGACGAGAGTTTTATTATGCTTAAAACGCGACGGTAAAAATGAATCATTTTATGGATAACATGACAATATGACATTGATTACGCGAAGAGTGAGTTTAATAATGGAAATTTGAAATGAAATAGCAAAAATATGAGATAAAATCATAAGGAAACGTTCGGTGTTAGGGTATAAATTTATTTTTCATAATCAAAATGCAACATAAATTATCAAAACTCACCTGTGAAGACAGCACCTCCTCATATAATAGTGAAATATATTCTTCTCAATTCCCATTAATAAATTCTAAAACTCTCACCACTTACTTTGTGATGAAAATAGTTCCTGTTGCTTTAAACTAAGAATAAATCCCAACAAAAATCCAACGGCTAGGTCAAATTTATGTTAATATCAGAAAGCACGCCCCTTTTCACTGTGTAAAAGAAAATCCCGAAATTTCAAATGCAACTTTCGTATTTCCATTTTATTCCAAGTAATCCTTTCATATAACAAAATTATTTACACATAACTGAACAAGCTATTTCATTATATTGGTGGGAAAATTTAATAATACACGACGGTTTCTTTATTTCCATGATGAAAGGTAATATAAATTTAATTACGAATAAATTAACTGTTGTATAAAAGTTCACACTTATTTCCTTTTAATTAACTTATTTTAATAACTTATTTTCAAAACATTATCATAATTACTTGAGCCGTTAAGTTAGAGTAGAGATGCAAGATGAGAGGAGTGTAAAAAGTTAAATCTAAACTCGTATTTTGATAAAATGAAGCCATTTACAAATGATTCTCTTTTAATAAATAGTTGGCCTTTTCCACAATGTTTACACATATCAGAAATGGTTTTAGTTCAAAAACCTTGTAAATGTAATTTAAACCCACAGCTCATTTTCTAAATATTTTTGGAAGCAGCTAGAATTTTGCGTGAATCATAGCAGTTGTTAACTACCAAAAGAGAGCTTTGGAGAATTATTTTGATTCACCGAACTTTGGAAATTTTGTCACATTATTCACTTCTTAAATTGCTGCGAGGATTATAAAAACTTAGAGCAATTCAGATTGATAAGCCTAAAGAAATAAGAATATCCAAAATACGAATATACTACGAATTTTGCTTCAGACAGTCCTGAATTACAGCAATTCAATCATATTTTCGGGATGAAAATCATTAAAAATAACTTAAGGCTTTAATCAATCTGCGGGTTACCCTAAAAGGAGTAATGCCACGGCCAGATGAGCGAATTCAGAACTTCCACCTCACCCATTAATTAAAACAGATTGCTTCATTCTCTTCAGCAGTAAACAGCCTTTTAGCGTTGATTGGAACGGAAATTGTCTTTTTCTTACGAAAGTCCTTGCACTAGGTCCTCTAAGTCTGACTTTCTGTTTATTTTTTTCAATCACCAACTTTTTTTAGTCCTTTTTTGAGAAAGCAAAAGTCACTTACACAGGTATTTCACAAGAACAAAGGCAATGATAAAGTATCCCAAACTCATGAACACATCTAATATATCCCTTTTTTAATAAAACAGCATCATTAAAAGCCATTCCTATCTCCATTAATATTTTCACCGACATTTACTGATGTAGCATGCGGCGAAAGACATTAATTACGATATTTGTTGGAAATACCTGCGAAACAAAGTGTTAATAAAAATCTAAACCTACCTGAGGAAATGTCAAGGTTAAAACAAATAATTTCAGGCAATCCAATTGAAAAGGCATCAAGAACTATAATGAAACTATCTAGATAAAACATGATTACAAGAAATGTGGTTATCGGCTCGACTAAGTTTTCAATGATAATTCATTGGGGAATAGTTCCCTTTTTCCGACGCCTAATGCCTTCAGATGCCAACGCAAACTGCTCTATAAATTATTCGAACCGACTAAAACTTGCTCCCCCAATTATCACCAAATTAATTCACAAGACATTCAATTTTAAACTTTGGGGGTTTGGAACGAAAAGTTATTAATGGCGCAGCCCATTACCAGCAGGAGGAATTAAGAAACGAACCATAAAAATATTCCGGGCAAGGAAATCACATTCTTTTAATTCCATGCACATCTTAACCTTCTTCGAAGCCAATGCCTCTTCGATTACATCTAGCTCCCCCACGGTTGTACCCAAACTCCTCCCCCACTTCCTCCATCGTCACCCTAAATCCCAATTCACTCACCGCGGAAGTATCCTACCCCACTTATCCCCTTTACCTAACCCCAGCGGCCTCTCCAGAAACTCTTGAAAAGACTCTCAGCTGCAGCGCTTCTCCAAGAGAGAACCCAAAAATCCTCCCGGCCCACACACCCTTAAGTCCCTCACTCTATGTTGTTGTGGGGTTTCGAGGTGCGTCAACATTATTAACGTCTGCTTACGTATTCCATAACTAAACAAGATGATAATTAAATCACCTGTACACTGTAAAGTCAAATACGTTTAGTACTAAGAGAATTGGCAAAATATGTCAATTTCTTGTATGTATGATGCCATCGTCATAAAACAGTTAAATTATTTATTTATTTAAAAATGTTAAAACGCTGTCAATTACGGACAAATCGTCTCCTAGAACTAGGTGGATCTTGTCTGGAATTTGCATGGCACTTCAAGTAATATGGTTTTCATGGCATCTCATTAATACACTTCACAATTAAAGGCGTGCCGCAATGCTCACGTAAGGGAGTAGTATGAAGGCGTGAGTGACTCAGGTGCAACCAATTCTGAGGCTTGCAATTTTCACTTCTTCCTGGAAATCCTTCATATGGCAGGTACTCCTACGCCCCGGGTTTCTCTGTATTTCTCTTTGTTACCCCTTACGAGGTCCCATAGCTTCACAAAAAGATGTCGAAATGAGGAATGACTGTGTGTCATTAGGTCGAGGAATTGGTGGAATAATGAATGCAATTCCCACATAACGGTGGTGAGCCAAACGAGGCTCAAAGATTACACGCTAGGCAAAGGTTGCCAGAAAAGTTCTTATGCCACTAAATTCAGGTTGACACGGTGAATATCTGTAAACCCCAATTCTACGTCCGCAGGATAGACAAAAAAACAAAACCAAAGGGGTCCACTGTCGCACAGATAGGCTAAGAGTTCCTTCTCCCCAAGTACAATCATAAGATAATGTTCATGGCTTCACCTTGTGTAATTTAATGATGCACCAATAAATGACGAAACACAAAATCTACAACAAATAAAAATGTATTAATTATTCCAATCAAATCTTATTATTACCCCTATTGGATCAAATTTTATTTAGTCATTCATTTAGCCAACCAATCATCAATTCATTGATTGGTTTGCTCCAGCTAAACCTTAAATTCTACTGTCAGCTGACCTATTTATTACTACAAGCCTTCATATTGACATCACACATTATTTTCTTACAGCATTCCATTTTTGATCATACTCGATTAGTTTTCTCATTTACTTGTCCTTCCACTATTATTTTCAAGCTGTTATTGTAAATGAATGAAAAATTAATGCGGGATCGAAAATTTTAATTTTCGCTGCATACACGGTAAGCGCGCCATTTTATTCTTTATCTCCGCTCTGTTTTTCCTTCTTCCATTGCTCTTTCCACCTCTACCTCTCTCTCTTCCAACTCCATTCTTTCCCCTTCTTTTCATTAAGCCTTCCCCGTAGAGACCTCATCCTAATTCTTCCCTTCTCATCCGGTTATTTAACTCTGCTTCCTCCCTAAAGAACCGCCCCTTACTTCCTCTACCACGGAAACTACTCCGCAGAAGAAGAAGAAGTAGAAAAAAATAAATGAAGAGGTTCATTCCCTGCGGCTATTTATCTCGTCGTTATCACTTGATCCGGAAGAGGAGTTATTCCGTCGAAAATTCATCCCGGTCGCAAATTTCCCGTTTCATCATTGCCCCTTTTTCAATTTCTCCTGTCCCCAATCTTGGTTTTGTCAAAGTGAGGGAAGTTTTACCGCACCGAAACTTGACTTGCACTGTGCGTTTAAACGCAAACTACAACTTCTTACTTGCGAAGGCTTTCAATTTGTCGTACAAAATGTGAATTATGATACATGATTTCTGGGGGACACTTTGTTAAGAGCTGATGATTTTGCGCTACTTGGTGCTGCGGTAATTGTTTAGATGTCAACCAAAAGAAAGTTTTCACATTACGCAGGTATGCTTCTTTTAGTAAATACGGAAAAATGTCATTAAAAATGCGAAACCGTCTCTCAATCCTCGGTTAACATTCAGCACAAGGAATCACTTATATTTTTTCTCAGCTATTCTATTACTCGTGTTTTTAGAACAATATTTTCGAGAATTGATATTTTACAATCATTATTTGAAGACTTGAAGACTGGTAATAATTTCATTATTAGTCACAGAGGTAGTGTAAATTACCACTTTGTAGGTACCGTTAACGGAAATTTTTCTAAATGTTTTGATATCTTACATTAGGTGATATCCAAATTACAATACAAAAATGCACGCGGAGGTTATTTCAGCAGGAAAATAGCGATGACTTTTCTGATATTTTTTTCCAACTAGCGAAGTTAATAAAATGAATTACATAAAAGTTAAGATCAGACTTATATGACGATATATGTGAACATTAGGCATCAGATATGTTGTTATCCAACCACCAGGTCACGGAAAAACCGTTTTGGAGTTTAAAAAGAAATTCACCGTCGAAGCTCAGGAGCGCTATATCTTTCCACGATAAGACGTTCACGATAAGAATCCTGCTGACAGGAAGAGTCTTCTCACCGTCTCAGAATATTTCCCCCCATATCAATCAGCCATTCTGTAAGGTCACAAAAAGCGAGGGAGGGGGTGGATAATTAGGTATAATTTGACCGAAAGCGAACTTTAAGCTTCTTAAAACAAACAGAAGTCCGCCGACCTGGTTTCCCATCCTTTCTCGTCAACAACCCCCCGACTCTTTTCCACTCTTCCGCCCCTCAAATTTCCTTCCTCCCCTCCCCCGTCTATCTCCAACCCTCCCCCTTACACCCCCCGCCCATTACCGTCCCCAGAACGGATTCTCAGCCCCACCCCACCCCCCGCAGCGTCTCTCTCCTCCGGGCCGGAGACCTCCTCTTCCTTCGTTACCGAACTCCTTTTGCCCTTTACTTTTTGCCTTTCCCGTCCTCATTCCTTACCCCCTACTCTTCTGATAGCTCATTACCCTTCTTCCCCAAACCCCCTTACGCTTCCCCACCCCCCGCGCCGCATCCCCCCTCCCGGGGCGGTCCCTAAACTCCTCTTGTCCCCACTTCGCGTCTTTATTAAGCTGATGCTCTTATTTTCTCTCTCTCCTCCCACTTACTTTCTCCCCACCTCTCCCTTACCCCACCTAACCTTCTTCTAGACCTCCTCCTTCTCCTACACAATCCACCATCCCCTGCCACTACCCAACTCACCTCCCTTACTCTGATTACTCCTCGAAAAGGAGACCACTCCATTTTCTCCACCCACCTCACCGTCTCTCTCCTCCCCCTCTTCCCCACACGGTTCAAAAGTTGCCTCCGCATTACTCTTCATTAGAACCTCCGACCACCCTCTCTCCTCATCCCCTCCCCCCCCCCCTCCTCCCCCAAGACACTGCTGTAACGTCTCCACTCACGACCTCCCCCGTCTTCACCTCCCTCCCAGGGCCTTCTCGCCGCCATACAAATTCCCGGCGCGTGAAAGTCTACCTCCGAGGAGCGCGAAAGAGTCGCGAAATTATTGGAGAGCCTAGAACGGACCTCAGACTCCGTAGAAGCACCAAGAGGGTCGAGATGACGTCGAACTTTCTGGTTGGACTACCGAAAAGCGAGGTTTTGCCCATGTTCAATCAAAGCTCCAGTATAGATCGGTTACTCAGACAACCAAATCAGTAATGGATCATAACTTTATGAAGGAATGCACGAGATCGATGACCCAGGGCTTAAATGCTTGACGAAGAAGTTTGACCATACTGGTGTGTATTTGGGTAAAATGTTATTTGGTTCCAAAAATTGGTTGAATTGATTGATGACTTGGTCATATTTAATTTCAAACATTTGATTTGAAGATTGGCTAAGTGTGCAGTTTACGAAAATCCATCGCCAATAAATCATAAATAAGTGAATATTAACTGTGACAATGCATGGAGAGAGCTGCCTTGCCACACACCTTTGGGTTGGTTTTTTAGAGTAATATATTAGTTTCAATGAACGAGTAGTATCAGAAGTGTATTTTGCTGCCACACATAACGAAACGATAACACATATCACAGGATTCAAAAATTATTTCCCAGAAACTAACCTTAGTTAATCCATCATTTTCACTTTGAAATGATAGGTATATCTTCACTCATCTTGCCAGGAAAGTTTATTCCAATCGTAGATGACATGTAATTCCTATCCTCTGAATTAAACGGTACATTCCGCATGCCTTATATTGAATCATTTTCCTGCTCTTCCTTTTCTTACCCAACATTTTACCATCACCCGCAGACTTTAATATCTATCTCATCAGGTATACCAACTTCAGCCACGTTCCCTACTTCGTCTGAAACTATTCAACCTTGTTCCTTCCGTCACTTATGTCTATAGTAAATTTGGCGTGTCTATACCTCTAGCATACTCATCGTTCCATTTATCTCCATACATCTCCATTTAATTGACCTCAAATGTAGGCTCATTCTATTTCCTTAAGAGCTCACTTCGGAACTACTCATGCTGAGTCGTATTTTATGTTTTATCTCACCCTGACAAAAATAAGTGAACCAATTTTTCTCGGCAATGTGACTTTTTCACTCTTAACTATCAGTGCAACTACTTGAATAGCCGTCACTTAAATGTGGTTCCTTCCTGCTCTCTCGTAGGACCACGCCTTGTCGGAATTATTGCTGAAAATACCCTAGGTACTTTTCGCGGTCCATCTGTAGCCAAAAAAGCATACCGCTGTCTCCGTTAATTGTGCGTCCCGGTGACTATCGGTTCAAGACCCCTTCTCCTCTTGGGATACAGTACTGTGTTGTCCCCACGATTAAGGTCGTTTGAAAATTATTATTATAGTAGATCCACCGGATTTGGTAGGTTTAGATGAAAATAGGAATACCTACGTCTACCTCATAAAGCCGCAGGCCCTCGACTCCCCACTTCGTGCATGGTTTCGTCCTTCAGTACGGCATACATCCTGCCTCTCATCATCAAACACTGCCAATCATCACCATATCAATTACTTCTTCATTCGCCTTCCTTTCCGCACACCACTACTCTTCCAGTCTCCTCAAGATATACAACTTAAACGCTTGCAACCCATCCTTATCCTCTTTCCTCAGAGTATACGCTTTTGAGCCATGCAGCGCTACAAACAATCCGTATTAGACTCTTCACCACTCTTTTATTTACATTCTTATACTAGACCTCCGTCGTTAATTCTATCTTATTAATGAAAACCTCCGTTTTTAGGGGAATACTCTTTCCAATATCTTCGTTGTTGTGCCCTTTTTTCTCTCCATCGCACTACCCAAGTGATTTAAGCATTCTATCCGCTCCAGTTTGTGGCCTCCAATTTTTGTGGTCAGCCTCACTTTCTTTGCCGAAGAAAACCTCATCATTTTGGATTCCTTATGATTGATCTTCATTCCACCGGGTATTAAAGGAAAGAGAAAGCGCAATACTGAGCAAGCAATTACTCGTAAAGGAAATGAGTAAGAATTTGAGATCTCACAAAAAATGAGGTGTAGGTGAAATGTTAGTTCCAGGGGAATATCTAGAAAATTCAAGGGGATATGGTTAAACCTTTACAGTATAATATGAAGGAAAATAGGGCGGGGAAAGGCACAAGAAACGGATAGTGATGAATTATATATGGCTAGTAAAACGCTAATTACTTTTTCAGATAATTATTGAAGTGAAAACTTCTCATGTCGCGTTGTGCACTTTTGTAGATGGGTAAAAGACATTGGACTCGCGTCACCGTCACCGCTACTACATATATGTATAATTGTGTATATTCTGTATATACACAGTATACTCGCTATATACACAGTACTTGTGGATGGGTACAAACCATTGGACTCGCATCACCGTCACCGTCACCATCACCGCTACTAAATATATGTGTAATTGTATATTCTGTATATACACTTTTGTGGATGGGTAAAAGCCATTGGACTCGCGTCACCGTCACCGTCACTGCTGCTAAATATATGTATAATTGTATATTCTGTATATACACAGTATACTCACTATACAAACAGTACTTGTGGATGGGTAAAAACCATTGGACTCGCGTCACCGTCACCGTCAAATAAACTATATTATAATTTTATTCATATTACATTATACATATCTAATATACGGTTTAGTTCATTCAATTTGGGTTGCTACAAATATTGTGCCGGATAATATAATAGTCCATACTCGTGCAGGAGAGTGTACTCGAGACAAGAATAGTGAAGGTTAGTACAATATAACTCAATTTCTTTTAATACGTTCAATTTGAGTAGCTTATTCATATATACATAAACATAAATTTTGCAGACAATAAAAATCTACCATTGATTGAATTTTTAAATAGTGAGTTTGGTTTAACGATGTCTAATGATCGCAATCATGGCACAACGAAATATAAAACTACTATTGATGCAGTATTTACATGACATTTAAGCAAATTCGAATCAAAATTATTCGTTTCTTACTTTAATTACCATAAGCCTATTGTATCAGTTTTAGATATTGCCGATGATGATGGCGGTGATGATGAAAGAGTTGTTGAAATAATGGATGAAAGTTGATTATTCTGAAGTATACAATTTTTATGTAAAATAATTGTGTACAATAGCGCAATAAATGAATATTTAATTTATTATATACATGAAACTACTTTCTACTGATTAATAAAACACTTCATTAGAAATTATTCCCTACATTAAAAAATGCTCACGTTATTTCAAGTTTTCACTTCTGTCGGCACTCCCGGAGTGCCTCTTTCTTTTATTATTTGTAATTCATTGTTCTCAAGTCTTCAGTCTTGACAATGGTGTAATGCAACAATGACTGCATGAAATGAAATAGTTAACACGTAGGAAATTAGAAATAATGCTACATAATGGATCAGTTTCATGCTTCTGCCATAAATCTGTGTTCTACACATAAAAAGAGGATGATGGCAGACATGCAATGAGGTTTTAGAGGTGATATTAACAAGCAAGGCTTCGTGCCCTTGGCCAAGAATATCATCACCATGATATTCATTTAGCAGCTTTCAGGTCTATACTACGACCAGGTTTCCTACAGTTTAAGCCAGCGATATTATTAAAAAATTCTAAACTTTAAGAGCAATTTTATAATGTGCAATGAGTTTGAATAATAAAAAAAAATTTCTGTCGACAAGAAACCTCTGATAATTTTAGCAGAGAACAAAAGAGTCATGCTTTATGCAGTAAAAACCTATGTATTACTAATCATAGTCTTGAATCATAAGGCACTAGAATTCCTTGATAAAAAATTAAGAACTTATCTTTTCAATTCCATTGAAAGTGATTTAAGTGTATGTAACAGATTAAAAGTTATTTATCGTGAAATATTAAAGATCAGTTCTCTTTCTTCACAAAAGTTAAATATGCCCTTTGACCTCTCTAATTAGCATGCACAAATTTTTACTCCGTTCAATATCGCACTATTCACTGTAATGATATAGTTATCTACTTGAATCATACATCACTGGTATGCTTAATTTTATGCATCAAAACAATACGAAAGGATAAGTTAACAGAATAGGCGAATGGAAATTCATTTTCAAATTGACTTCACTTCGTTGCAATTTTTTCCCATCGCCAGAGAGACAAATCCATTAGAAGCGGACGCTCACAAAACACAGAAACCGGTCGGGATTGATTCTCAGATAATGGCGAACTAAAACCAGAGGCCGAAATGTAAGCCCTCCGGTCACGATGATCCCCCGTCTGCAAAAATTTAACAGCGTCAGCGGCGCTCTCCGAATTCTCCGATTTGCCGGCGAACAAAACTTTGACGGCGGATGAGGAGGAGGGGGGGAGTACGTAGTGGGGGAAGGGAAGACTGCGAGCGATGGAGGAAGGAGCATAAAACGCTCCCCCATCCCAAACGATACGAGCCAACGAAAATTGAACGGACAGGAACGGGCCCGAGCGCTATTTTGCGCAGTAGCCGGAGAACAGGTATCGTTCAACCCGGCAGGCGTAGCGAGAGGGAGGGAAGGAGGGGTTGTGAAGAGGAACGCTAAAACTCATTCATCCCCTAAATAGGCAAACAACAATCAACCTTTGGGGAGCTATGTGTAGGGGGTGGGGGGGAGGTGGTCGAGGGATTGCATCTGATCGGCCGTGTGGGAGAAAATAGAGGCGGCTTGGTGAGGGTAGCAAGAAAGAGGAGGGAAGAAAAGCCGAACTAATTAATGCCCCAAGGTAACCGAGGAGGAGTGTATTTAATGGTCCGGAATACTGCGAATAGGTACGCTCCCGTCTCCTACCAAACACGGTGACGTCAATGTTTACCCACCTCTGGGTCGGGAGGGGACAGGCGGGAATGGGTTTTAGTGCAACGGGTTGAGGAGATGAGGGTGAGAACTGGGACGAGGATTGAGAGAGAAAGAGGGAGGAGGAGGGAGTGCACGGCAAGCAACGTCTCCTTGGCTTCGAGAAAGGAGGTTAATCTGCGTCCTCAACTGCTAATTCGCGTAAGGAGGAGAGACGAGCACACAAGGTACGACCTTCCGAGAGCACACACGCACAGCGAAAACACACACTATACAATGTATAGCAAATAGACGGGGGCACCAGTGCGATTCACATCTTTCGCCGACTTTGCCGTTTTATCATCATCCGCCCGAAATGAACCCGGCGACTAAAATTTCCCCAAGTCTTCCATCCACGCCTGATGCATTACGGACGTCGATAACCGGGTCTACGCAGGCAGGAACTGCAGTTGTCATAAACAGGGATATATCGCTCCTGACTACCGGGATGATGACGCGAGCGCGTATCTGCCACGGGGCTCTGCGTTGCTGAATGTTTTAGCATTGAAATACCACGGGAAGGCTTTGTCTCATAAATCCTGATGGGGTCATGGCGATGATTTTAAGGTGGCTGTGCATGGATCACGCTTAATATCTATCATTTATCATTTTATCTCCTCATGCCTCTGGGGTAATTTCAACTCCCTTTTGATTGCTCGTAACGTTGACGTACTAATCCGTAACTTCCCGCGAGCACATCGTACAGTTCAATTTGAAATTCTAACGTTCTAAAGGTCAGAATCTATTCGAGTAGATAGTTTCGTTCATTGCGAGGCGGGCATTAAACTTGACTCCCAACAGGATGTTTTGAATAAGTGCAACTCATAAGGGCAGACGGAAAAAAAATAACCTCGGATAACTCCGGAAGTGCCGACGGTAGTTAGGGCGGAAATTTAGCCTCCGTCTACATGGCTCGGGATGCAGCGTTAAATTCATAATTCACATTGCGTTTAGTGCTCATTTTAACCCGAGCTATCTTCCCTTCGCGAACTTGCACCTACTTTTTTCTACCGACCGTTTCAATAAAAACATCACAACTCTCATCGTGCTAAAGGATGGATGCATCCTTTACGACCGGCTGAGCTTTAAATAATTTCCCACCGCATAATTTGACCTCCCAGTATTTCAGATTTTCCTTAAATATGTTAATCATGAACACACCTACGCGATTATACCCCGGGCTGCGGATGTCGGCTGGCGTGATAAGCGCTCTAAATCCACCATATTCGCTCAAAACACCCTCCTCACTATCCTCGCGCCACAATACGCCCTTCCCCGCGAGGGCAGCGTGGGGGTAGGAAGATGGAGGGGAGGGCCTTAAGTGACCATTTCGCTTAAACTCGTTGTAAACCCCATGTTCCTCTAATCCTTCATCACATCTTTCACTCTACCACCTCACTCTGGGCTCCCTCGGCTCACATTGAGTGTGGCAAGGAGGAGGAGAACGGATTTTGTGCATGTGTGCGCCAGGGAATACTCTCGTCCTTTCTCTTCCATAACGTAACCTTGCTCCGCTCCCACATAAAGGCCCCCCGTCGCCTCCCCTTCGATTCCCCCGCCCCATGGGGGGGTGGTGACCGCATGAACGCCATCAACCCCATCATATACCCCCAAGGCGGCCGTCTTGGACCGCTTTCAAACCGATCTACACGTCTTGGGGGTTGAAGGTGTCCCCAATGCGAAGAGAGAGGGAGAGAGGTGGGGATCTCGTCTCGTCCTTAACTCATAGGGGGTGAGGGGGGCGCAGTCGGGATTTGAATGAGGAAGGGTTGAGTGGGGGGTGGGGGGGTTCGTGAGGGTTGACTGAGGAAGGTCGAGGGACCCGGAGCGTTATTATTCTCGGGGAAAAGGGGGTCGCGGAGTAGTGGCGCTCAGGCGGGGGGCGGGGTAGGGCTGAGGGATGAATGCATACGAGAGTTTACTAAATAATGAAAGGGGTGGTGGCGGCTGAGTAGGGGGAGGGGGAGGACGGGAATTTGGGTGGGTGGTAGGGGGTTGGTTAAAGTGTGAGGAGGAGGAAGTAGGGCTGGGAAGGGCTAATCTTCATTCTCTCCCTTAACGACGAAGGAGGAGGATCATTATTCAGAGCATTTAGCGTTCGAGGCAGGTGCTGGTTACGTGGGAAGGGGAAGGAATGGGTGTGAGGGCGGTTGGAGGCGGGAGATGGGAGAAGCAGGCGGGAAGGATTATAAGAGATGAGATGAGGAGGGTGGCGGGGATGGTTTTTGGAGGAAAGATAAAGCCGGGAAAGTGGGAGAGACAGACAGAGAGAGAGGGAGGGAGAATAAATAGATAAACGAGTTTATTTGGGTGAAATGGAGATCATCAGGGTCTCATTTTATTCGAGCCATCATCGCCGCTGAACTTTCAAGACAAGCGGTGTAAAACGTGGCGGCTAAACTTATTCATCTTCCTTCAGTTAAAAGTTGGATTAATTAAAATTAAAGTAACTCCCGACTTCCTGGCACCTTGAAAATATTTGACATCCGTGCTCAAATCAGGAAAGAACCTAATGTCTAATCGTAAAGCCTGTGGCAAATGCAAAGCATCTAGCACTTTAACCCTTGCCGCACTTACCTCCCTTTCACAGCAAGATTAATGTAGTGTGACAGTGATTTTCCACTGTAAGGTCACACATGGTAGTCAGCTCACTATGAACCGACAGCCAAGCCAATCTACTCCGTACAAAGTTACTCCAAATTATTTATCAACAGTATTTCAGTTTTGCCGCACATTTTGAAGGAATTGTCCTCCCATTTGTTTATATAAAAAACCGATTGGGTTACAAAATTCATGTATTAGGGTGAATTAAGTTCCTCCACTTTTTTATCGGTATTTTCCAACTAGTCAATACTAAACGTTTTTTTTCCATGAACTATTTACTGAATTTAATTACTTGGGTAGTATTTCAGAAATAGTGTTTTGAAAGTTGTGGGGACATTTGGTTCGTCAGCTTAGTTATTTCGAATTTTAGAATATTGTTCCCAGTTTCACTAAAAAAACCTATTCACGCAATTATTACTCGAAAGAACGTATTCCAGAGTAAGTCTCAGTTTTCAAGGAGTTATTCCCGGAAGACTCTTCTTCAAAAGCCCATTTTCAAGCAGATATTGAACACCTTCCAACCCATGATGTAGTAGACTCAACACAAAGGATAGCTTAATGCAGATCATAACGCACCTATGTATGATGTTTTATTCAAGAATTGGCAATGATGTTTGCAGAATAGTTAAAGCTGTTAAAACTATCACATGTACCTAAATCCCATTCAAAATATGAATCGATACAATTACACATTTTTAAATATACGCTTTTGATCATGCAATATACAACTGAATTCTGCATGTTAAATGAGTATTGTGTAAAATGGCCTTAAAACAGATGGAGCAATTTAAACCAGCTTTCACAAATGATGCATTTCAGAATATGTCCTGTACAATGGGCAGTGTACGTATATATTAAAACCAGTCTCACAAAATGGGAATCGTCACGATAAAGTTCTTTATTGCCAAATGTATCATTATTTGTTATTATTATGAGTTTCCGTTGCTGAACATTTCCTTTTCCTTCAATACCGATGATAAAGTAATTCCGACTATTCTGTAACTTGAATAAGTAAAGTCATTTCAAATTAAACGACCAATTTCGACGAATATTGTCGCTAACCGGTGAGCCAAGTTTCAGTAGAGCATAAAATACACCTTAAAATGGAGTTTTATGAAAGGTAACTTCGTGATACAAGTGTATTACATGGTTTTTGTGCAGTCTAGTAAACCTTTTAATGCATGGAACTTTTATAGATCGCAGAGACAACTTTGTACACTATTAGCGTTTCAATCCATAGGCACTATCAGCAGACCTACTTTAGTGCTAATGTATTGAAGCCTGGGTCATGCATTAATTTGCCTTAGGGGCATGTAAAATTTACTTCATACCTTTCCGCTGAAATAGTAAAAATCTTCCGAAGAATCTAAGTTTTTATTTGAGTTAAATGAGCTCAAGTCTTTGCAGTAGGAGTGCCATGATCAATTTTCCCTCTTGTCGGCCACGGCTATATTGATTTGGTATGGTACGTTTTGGCTATATTTCTAGCCAGACGAAAAAAAACAATCTTATAAATACCAATATGTGATATATTATATCATTCAGGGAAAAAAATCTGTCTGCCAAGAAAAATGACAATGTAGTTAACTGTTATGCGCCACTCACCACTCAGATGTGATATACTCTACATGCAGTTGATTGTCTCACCTGGATGCCCTGTAAAAGAAAGAAAAGATATTAGAACAAAAGATTTAACTTTGTGACGTATATCATTACATAAATTAAAAGAGCCATCTAATCCATTGAATATTTTACACGCATGCGAAATAAATGGATACAGTCATTTTGCAAAAATGTGTACATTTATGATAATGAATAAATGAAAGCATTTTTCATTTCTATGTTAATTAGAGCAATGAGTTATTTACTCACAGTGTAAACATGACCTCCTGAGTAACGTCTGAGCAAATGGTGAGAGAATGTAGACTGAGCTATCCATTAGCAGAGAAGAATGAAAAAGCACAAAATGCTTTATTTTGTTACGCTGAGGGAATGAGAGTCGAAAAAATGGAAGTAAAGAAGAGCAACTGCTTTTGATAGCAATGAATGAATCCAGGAGTTCATGTGCATGTGTGGCCATAAAAGATGAATTAAGAAACCCTCGGGAAATTAAGATGCATGAAGTGTATGCAACTAGATTGAGAAATTTTCAGGATTACGTATGGGAGGGAGAGGAAGTAGGTATTGTAACTGGAATTTTCCTTAACTATAAACTAAATTTATTTAATGTGCCAAGCCCGGGAGGTAAAGGCGTGAAGAGGACAGATTCAACCATGCGATGTAATGAGGGATGATGGAGTGGCAAGCCGTGATACAAGAGGACTTGATTGGGGAGTAACTAGAAGGGAAATGGAGTTCTTCACATTCAAATACACTTGAGGTGGCTTGAGAGATACTGCAGCTTTGAGACAAAAGAAGATTTCAGACTTTATGTTAAAGAAGTAACCATAAGGAGTCATGTAAAATTTAATCTACTGCACTGGTTAATAAAGGAGAATAAATTGCACAGGAATAAAATGGCCCTGAAGGGTCTACCATTGCCGAAAAAGAGCTTTGTGAGGATGACTCTTGAAGGACACTTCCGCTGTTAACATAAATAATTAAGGAATAATATGAATGATAATGAAATCCAAAACACCCTAGATATTCAAATTAGAATGCGAGTTAAAAGAAAGCAACACCTTTGGAACAGAATGGAACGAGGGAAATGAAATACTTCTCGATCCTTATTTCTGTTGAACATTGAATAAAATATATTTTGAAAGCGCATGTATGTATGTACTACGCCTACAGAAAGTCTCATTTATGAGACACTCGAAGTTGACTCGAAGCAGAAAGAGAGCGAAATAGGGATTTTAACGCTTAAGCTGGACCATAGAAATCGAACCAATGAACCTGAAAGCTGCTTACGATGAGGACTTGAGGATTTCATTAAAAATCCTTGAGCTTACTGCTTATACAAAACTTCCCACTTTACCACTCTACGCCTGACTTTTAATTCACCGCATCCACTACTGCACTTTGCTCGAGAATAATGGAGGTAAAAATATATACATTTTTTTTAAATCATCCCCTACGCACACACAATCACCAACTTCTTTTAAGCTGCCTTAAGTACGTGTCGGGGCCAGACAAATTAGTAACAAAACGAGCATCGAAGTGAGCTCATAGCCTCCGAGTATTAATCGCAATCTAGTCACAAGTGTTGGGAGAAGCCGAGGGCCGTTGAGAATAGGGAGGGAAATGTGCCTAGGCGATATTTTGAAAAGTTAAATCCCCGCATGGATGGGAGCCTCGCGTGGATGGAAGCGGCACAAAGGCCAGAACTCCCCGCCCCTCCCACCCATTTCCTTTTCCCGGAGTTAATTAGGTGCGCCGTTCTCACAGGGAAATAAACTTGGACGTCCCGAAATAATAAAAAAGAGAACGAGGAGAGAGAGAGAGAGAGAGAGAGAGAGAGAGAAGGAGAGGCATTCATTCATAACAGGTACACGCGTGGTGCTTCAGGCCTATGGAGAAATGGAGCGAGGTAGTTTAACGAGAGAGAAGTAAGGAATGATAGTGAGAGGGATATAGAGGAGAGGCATTCTCTGGATTCACAGATGACGACTCCATCCACAAACTACCTCACTCCCCCTATCTTGCATTCATTCTCATTCCCCACCACATTTCATCCATAGAATCGACATTTGCGAAACTTTTCTCACCTTAAAAAGCACGCAGAATCTAGTCGTCGGAGGGATGTGGGTGGGGTGAGATAAGTTTTCCTCCTCATTTTATTTTCGTACAGTTTTTCTCCCTCTCTCTCTCACGCAGGAGGGCGAAAAAGGTGAACTTCGCCTTCCCCGAAAACCTACCCGATTCCCCGGCAATCCCCACCTTTCTCCCTCCAACCACGCCGTTCAAACTCTCGACCGAAGCCTCCCCACCGAACTACGGGGCTCGCCCTCCCTAACTCCCAATGCCCACGCATCTCCACACCATCTCCCGCCCCACTGAAGTCCACCCCCCCCTGCAAAATCTCCCCTTTCACCGCTCCCTCCACACCAAAATATACTCAACTCCACCCCCTAATTATGCGTCAAAAGTTCTCCTTCCGCCCACCAGACTGACTGCCGCCTTCGCCCCCCCCCCCACAAGAATCCACCACCTCACCGCCCCCCTCGCAAGCCCCACCCACCGGTGGCATTCCCACCCTCTATACCCCCAACCTCGACCCTCCCCTCTCCCGCCTCAGACATCCTAACCTCTTACCCCACCACCGCCCACCCGCCTCGCACACGTCTCACAAGCTTTCGCCTTTCTTCGCATCCTCGCTCTACATAGCCTTTTCCGTTGCCTCACCCATCCGTCCCTCCCGCCCTGTCCCCGGGGGGAGGCAACGTTGGGGGACTTCCGCCCCACCTCCCGACCCCTCACCCCCCACTACGTAGCACCCCTTTTGCTAGGTAATTGAATCCACCGGGGGGCGGAGTGAGAAGGAGGCATAGGAACACTTTTTTCCCATCCTCCCACTCCCCCACCCCCCACTCAACTCTCCCCATCGCTGTTTTGATAGCAAGAGGAGGAGGCAAGGAGTAGAACGGTGGGAGGGCGGAAGAGGGAATGGTGAGGAAAGGAAAGAAATCGGAAGGCGATGAAGAACTGCGCGACCGAGAGAAACCCGTCTATTGCGGAACGCGAAGCAGCCCTGGCGAGATATTTTACATTAACACAAGGGGCGTACCCATAATCTGAACTAGGGAGGGGTGGCTCATGTTAGATGTGGGTGGGAGACAATGGCAGTGGCAAGATGTAACGTGGCATGTGCCTACTTCTTACAAAATACAACTCAGGATTTTGAAAATTTATTTGTAGGAACTATAAACACAATTGGGTACTCTTCCGTTATCCGGTACACCAATGATTTTTTCTTTGCTTTTTATTCTTTTTTTCAGTTGTTTGCTGGTTACCATGAACATCAGTCGTTTGGTGGTTACCATGAAAATTTTTACATTACCACGCACCGAGGAAAAGGCTGTTGAGTTCCTCCAAGAGAAGGGTATCTTGCCGACCGAACGAACTTGTCCGAATAGCCACAAAATGAAGATTTACTTTAGCGACGGCAACTACTGGATCTGTAACGTCAAAACCTGCCGCAAGAAGGTCAGAATGCGTGTCGGAAACTGGTTTGTAGGTTCACTCTTGTCATTTGTTACGGCTGTCCGATTCTTTTATTGCTGGTCCAAAGAGTTGACATCGATTAAGTTGTGCGAAGACGAACTGCACATGAATCACAACACAACTGTCGACTGGAACAACTACATGCGAGAAGTTATTGCCGAGCAGTTAAGCCAGCGTCCGAGGCAAAAGATCGGTGGCGAGGGCATGATTGTTTAAATTGACGAGTCGATGTTCAGCAAGCGCAAGAACAATTCTGGTCGCGTTTTGCCCCAACAATGGATTTTTGGTGGACTGTGCCGTGACACTGGTGAATGTTTCCTTGTCCAAGTTCCGGACCGCAGCGCAAAGACATTGATGACCGAGATCAAGAAGCACATCAAGAAAGGCAGCGCCATTTATTGAGACTTTCATTGGTGTACCGGATAACGGAAAAGTACCCACAATTGCTTTATTATAAATATTGCATTATTATTTCTTGTCCAAGCACAGTTTAATTATTTAAAAATTACTTCATTCTCTGTATGTATATAGGTTGTATTTTTGAGCTTCCGTGGTTGTCTCCTCCAGACCCTCGCTGGGCCTGCCCATGCATCTGTAGTTCATTCCACATTTAATTGACATAACTGTCTCTGATGGCGATTCCTTTCCGGAGTAAATCTCCATGAGGCCGGAGGTGCAGTGTGTCAATAGCACAGTTAAGTTAGCTTAGTACAATTTTTATATACTAACAACACATATAGAAGTCTCCGAACGTGCAAATATTATTCTGTAAACTAACTTACTTAAATTTAAGTCGAATGTGGAAAGTTGTGGCTGCGTGGCCTTCAGGTGAGCACACGGAGGGTAAGTTTGGAAAAACGTTCTCCGTAAGGCCCAAACTATCAACTAAATTTGGAATTCCCTATACATCCTTATGACTACGTGGAAAAAAAAATTGGCTGGCATACCTTGAGACAGTTACCTGAATTGCAGGAAAATATTACCAGGGACCTTATTCAGGAAGGAGTCGACCTCGACAATGCCATAGACCTGACTTCATAACCTCAAAAAATTTCATATTTTTTTTACATGCATACATACATTTATCATAACATTTCCTTTCGGGGTAGAAAAAGCCAAAGAACTTAGTTTATTATTGTTAGGCCTAGAAAACTGACCCTCTTTCTATAATTTCTTCTATAATGCCATATCCTTGCAACCTACTCTGCTGCTCTTACACTCAATCATTGCTTCATTAACTATCCCCTATTCTTAAGACTTCGAATATTCGTCCTTTTTAGAGTCCCTTCCACCAGAAGGGAAGTAGATTAATCCTACAATTTTTGTATGATTCCCTCAGATTATAGCTATCATGCCAGTAGCGACCAACTACCATGCCAGTATTATCATATCTCAGGATCGGGAAGGAAATGGGAATCATGGAAGGAAAATGGAACTGAAGAGGAAAATGGGGAATGAAAGGAGGAAAATGAAAGAGCAGAGTTCAAGTGTTCTAAAACCAACTGGAAACTAACTCACTATCACTTTGCACTTTACTACCCTCAATGGGTCTCCTCTACACTGCTTCCTTCTCGTGGGCCAAGTGGAGTTTTTTCTACTGCCGAGCGTTTGCGGTAACCTTTCGTGTAAGTGCGACGAGGCGGGTGTTTTCAACCAGAATACCTTAAGAACGCTACAACCTAGCCGTCTCCTTTGTAAATTTTAAAATTGGTTCCAACAATGTCTAATATGCCATTTTTCTAGCTGCTGCACCATTCCCCTTGATGTTATTATTGCCAAACACAAAGTTTTAAATGCTTTAAAGCAGTGACGTAGTCATAGGGTTCTAATCCGCCCCTCCCTCCGAAATGTTTTATTTATTAAGAAAATGGCAATAAAGGAGAAAGTTAAAATTATTTTTTAACAACGAATGTTGATTTCATTTAGTCTTGACTTTGAACAACTTTTAAAATAAATATGTTGGTAATATTCAATCAAAAAATACTGTGGATATCGTATTCTTTCAGTTATGTGTACAGCAAGAATATTCAGAAATCGGCTCTTAGGGTGGTTTAGCACTGGAAAGTTACTACCGCAAGTCTCTTCTGCAAGCTTGCGGAGGATTTACTCTGACGAACATTTTTTCACTAGTTAGTGCTGAGTCAGGTTGTTAGGTGTTTACGATGGCAACAATACGCTTCTGCATGTGACTTGCTGAAATATTTAAAAGATATGCGAGCGGACTGGTAGAGCCGTATATACCAGCAATTTATGTCGTAAGTTACTTTCTGAACGTAACTTGCGCAGTAAACTTGCCAGTGGAAACCTAACTTAACGCTGAATTTGAAATTGCACTTTTAATTACAAGAACACAAATTTGTTCCTAATTTTTCAAAATGTTCAACCTCCTCCGCCCTGATTATCCTCAACATGATCCCTCGCCAAACAAAATCTTGGCTACGTTACTGTTTATGACAACGTTTTCCACGTTCGGACCCCACCCTAAATATTTGCACCTATCACACTTGGTGTGCAACACTAAGAATAATTTTCCCAGTGAAAAGAGCAGTAATCTGCCCGTCTGATGACACGCTAAAACCATGGACACCTTTAATTAATAGTAGCCTAATTCCGACCCCAGGTTTCTCTTAATCATTCGTTCACTCCCCAAAGAAACATTGAACATAACAGTAACCCTCATACCTAACGCTGAAAAAGACCTAAAGTTTTCGGTCGTCTCTCCAAGTGATGAACCAGCTCTGCAGAAACTTTTACACCTATAACCCCAGGGTCATGCAAAACAATGGAGTATGCATGCACTCCTGAGGTCAAATGCCAGACTTGAAGGAAAATCAATATGAAGACGAAGGGAAATATCCAATTGGTGGTGGTGCAGTGGAATTATTGAGATCAAATGGACCGAAAAACTGAGGAATAAAGTACGCAGAAGAGCATGGGAGGGTAAGTCCCCAAGGAGCAATTATACAAAGGAAAAGGATGCATTGTGCACACTACATGAATAATAGATAAATGATGTATCTAAATTAATAAAAGAATTATTTGGCGTAAGGTAGATCTGAAAACACAACGAACGGAAAGAAGGGGATTAAGGAATTGTGAGAGAGAAGGGGTAAAATGCGTTGTGTTTTGCAGGATTAGCGTATTTATTTTTGTTGCAGTCGTGAATGCTGCGTGCGAAAAGGGAAGGGAATTATTCTGCCCATCCTTACGAAAATTCATGAATCTCACTTTATTTACTTTTTCTTTAGTTCAACAGACGTATTAGTGGACTAAAATAATAGTGCCAGCAAGGAGCAAAATGTACGGTGGAAAAAAGAAGGATCCCACGAAGAAGACCAAGGGATAAGTACAAATATTTGGATTAGAGGGATGTAGAGCAGAATAAAAAGCACGGATATATAGTGGGGGGGGGGGGGTGGGGCTACGAATACGAATGAATACACTGTCAGGCGAGGGTATATTAGCCACATTGTACCTCTCCCGTTTCGCACTGTTTACCAATGGCGCGAAACTTTATGCTCATTCATATTTATTCAAAAAACGGGAAAGATTCTTTCAATTTTTTAATTCGTTAATCAATCTTTGATTGTATGAGTTCACTATTTATTGAAGCAAATTCGATACTGATTTAGTCCTACTGAAGAGACATTTCATCCGATTAGCATGGAAAATTTATCAGAAAATGATACACGAACTTTTTACCCTAAAGAAAAACATTGATATCCGAACAGCTTTCCGCCAATACAGATATAGAGTTGCAACATATCGTTTACTTTCTCTTTCGGACACAGCAAAGCGATCCTGGCAGGAATCACAGTTATGTACTTATAGCATTGGCCATCAGTATTTCCTACGAGATAAAAGGTCGCTCACTATATCCCATTCATTACTTATAAGGACCATTTTCACACGAATCAGAGCCTAACATTATCTGCACCTGTCTACATTTTTCTGTTCGTGACTTTTTTTTAGATAACAGGAGATTTAGAATCCCTTTTTATGGCGCTTTTTGCTGTCAAAGGGAACGGGTAAATTATATTTTGGTTTTGAGTAGCAAGCCATTCCTCAGATTATTAGATTAACGAGAATAATTCCTCAAAATGTTCTGGTAGAACTGTAGCTTTTACCCTGGAAAGTACGGAATATCATGAGCCCATTAGAAAAAATATGAATTAGTCTAGAATGAATAATTAGAGAACTAAAACGCTCTTTCATTTTTGTTGTGTCTTCTGTGCCAAATAAATTCGATAATTTGGCAAAAATTGGCGATGAAATGCGATGAAATGCGATCCACGAATCTATTTTAAAGGCACATCTATCTTCACTCCTCCGATAATGCAACATATCCTCATTAAACTCAATTAGCTGGCTACTCTCACTTTCAAGGTTGAAAAAAATCATGATTTTTATTTCAAAAATCAAAAGTGCTGATTTTTTTATTTGACTCAGATTTTTAAAATTAAAATACGATTTTATTGATTTTAATAAACTCCTTCATTGAAAAATGTTTATTAATGTGACATTTAATTATGGTGTGCTCCATTTATGATTGTAATGAACAATTTTTACATGAATAGTGAATGTTCTGGTGAAAGCTTCCACGGAGTGGTTTCATCACATGGTGGCTTTCGGGATTACTTCCGCGTTGTGTCATTTTTGTGACGAGAGTTTCGCGAGCGTTCCAGCTCGCTTCTTCAGCTCTGTAGTGAAAGACCAGTACTTAGTCATCAGAATGAAGCATTTATAGTGAATATGTGAAGGAAAATATTCCTTAAGTATTCTTCTGTTTATTAGTGATTTCTTTTTCCATTCGTAGCAAAGGGGAAAAAGTTGTTTTCATGTAAAAATTCGACTTCGAGTTTTCAAAAGATAAAGATTTTTCAGGTCCCCTGAACACGTTTTGATCATCTTCAGCATAATTTATGCCAGTGTGTGTACGTGACAGATGTTTTTTGGGCACAATAACTAAAAATCTATCAACTAAATCACCATAAAATTTCACATTTAGATTTATTATTATAAGTAGATGTATTAGAAAAGTATGGTGACTCAGCAGCAAACAAAGTTAAGAATTTTATATGTCGTAGGTCGATGCTAGGTAGGTACCGTAGGTAGACACGAAAGAAAGATGAGTTAATGCCGTCCGGTGTTGGGTTTCAAAGACTTGTCCAGGGTGAAACTATTTTTTGCCCCCTACTTGCAGCTAATATTCACAAAATCCATAAAGCAACACGGAGTACCAAATTACTGGAAAATTGCCAATGTAACGCCCATATTCAAAAGTGGAGACAAGAAACAGCCATGTAATTACAGACCGATATCTTTTACGTCCATTTCATGCAAAGTCCTTGAACACATTGTTGTCAGCTCAGTAATGAAACACCTAGACACGCATAACTTGTTAATGAGAACTCAACACGGATTCAGGAAAGGTAGATCATGCGAAACTCAGCGCTGTTTGCCCACGATATTTTAGTCTCCGGAGAGGACAACATTCCAGTGGACGCGATTTTTCTTGATTTCAAAAAAGCATTTGATAAAGTGCCCCACGGAAAGTTATTATTAAAACTAAAATCATACGGCCTAGACGATGATGTAATTTCCTGGATCAGAGAACTTTTGAGCGATCGCGTGCAAAGAGTAGTATTAGACGGCGTAGCCTCCAACGAAGTTAGAGTCACTTCTGGCGTCCCTCAGGGTAGTGTCATAGGCCCACTCCTCTTCCTACTCTATATCAACGATATTGGTGAAATAATAGACAGTAAACTTCGATTATTTGCAGACGACGCTGTAGTATACAGGGAAATCCGTAGCAGTGAAGATAAGGATAAACTAACGAACGACTTTACTGCAATCCAAGCATGGTGCGATGCGTGGCAGCTAGAGTTAAATTTGAAAAAATGCGTAGTAATGAAATTCTGGGGGAAAAATAACTCCCCACAACAGAGCTATTTCATTCAGGATACCCAATTAGAGACGGTAGAATCCGTAAAATATCTCGGAGTTAGGCTCAATAATGATCTATCGTGGAATAAACATATTCAGGAAATAACAGGTCAAGCTAATCGTAAATTGGGATTTGTTAAAAGAATTCTAGGCAAGTGCGACGACAAAGTGAGAGAAATAAGCTACTTCTCCCTCGTTAGACCCCATTTAGAATATGCTTCCAGTGTTTGGGATCCTCATGAAACAGGCTTAAAAACAGAGTTAGAACGTGTACAGAGAAGAGCAGCCAGGTACGTGAAAAGCCGTTACGATAGTCTTGTTAGTGTTACTGACCTCTTAGAACAACTCGGATGGGAATCACTGTCAGACCGTAGATTGAAAACAAGGCTAAATCTATTATGTAAATTCAAGAGTAGTTTATTTTCCGACGAAGTTGATCATATTTTACGACCGCCAACGTACTATGGTAGATTAGATCATAAAAATAAAATAAGAGAGATAGACTGTAGAACAGATAGATTTAAAATGTCGTTTTTTCCGCGAGCGATAAGAGACTATAACGGCTGTGTAAGGAATTACAAATAGATTAGTAGACTGGTAGTGTAGCTTACTAACTTATGTATTTCTTAAAGCATGTTTACGGAGTTTTATGGTGTTTCTAACAGCATGTTCTAGCTTCATAGGCAGATTGCCCTCTTAAGTAGCATGTAGAATATTATGTGTCATCGTACATGTGTGTCGTGCATGTGGGGATTCTCTTGCATGCTGCATGATGGTTTTTAGTTAATGATGGAATTGGTTAGTATCCTTAATATTCATGACCGTGCAGTGTGCATGTGGCGGTCCGCTAGCATGCTGCATTTTGGTGACTTGTCACCCCCTTCCAAACACCCTAGAGGTGGCTCGCAGGGTTTTATGTAGATGTAGATGTTTAAGACCCTACGCCCCCTCCCATCTTAAAAATTGTATTTCGGCAAAACAAAATAAAAAGTTGTAGATAACGGTTGACCATTAACATATCATGAGTATACGATAATTTAATTGGATTTTCATACAATTTTCTAGGTACTTTTCTTGGTTTTTGTTAAATTCTTATTATCTATCAGGTAGGTATATCCTACTCCAGAGCTAATAGTGATGCATTATCTATTACACGTCTCTTTTCTAAGAACACAACCATACAAGAGTAGTATTTTTTAAATTACCAGCTCTAACCAATAGTAATATGTAATAATTGTGCGGAAAGAGTAAGGAAATTAATCACATGATAATTCAATATCCTGGAGATAGGTCTCGCCTTTAAAATGTATCTATATCTAAATTTAGAAATTCTACAATTTTAACGTTAGCTTTAAGAGCAACTTCAAAGCCAATATTTTGTTTTAGAGTCTGCATTAATGCTCATGAAAAATAACGCTGATACTCTAGCATCGCAATACCTACATTTCATACAAATAAGCGTATAATGTTTTAAAATATATTTCAGTTCCTAAAGTGATAATCAAGTTAAAATAATGGAAATTTATTGATTTTATTTGCTAAATAATAAAAATCAAGCGTTTACGGACATGAGAGTAGAAGTATACTTACCACAAATGCTCACCGAAGAAATAAATTAAATAGTAATTCTCAAACGCATCAATTACACAAGAATCTGGTGCTCGTTACATTGGTCATCATAACTGTAGGTGAAAAACCAAGAGACTTCACGCTTGGGGGATTTTCTCGAGAGATTCGGAAATTGGCATTCGTTAAATTGAAAACACGTGCGGGTTTCTGGAGAAAAAGAGAACCACCGTGAAGTTTTTTTCCAAGCTTATCCTTTTTCCCCCTTATTATCCGAACCAACCAGATACGACGTCGGACAGGAGCGGAAAATTTTCTTAAAAAGTCCGGATCTGGTCGGGGGATTGATGCCGGAATCGACCAATTAGCACGCCCAAAGGAGAGCGGCGAGGGGAAAAGGAAATCAGTTAAGATTGAGAGGAAGGGAAGTGGGGAGGGAGGTTGAGTGGCAAGGAATAACCGGAGGGAGTGGGAAGACTTAAATATGGTGATAGGAAGGATGAGTGGGAAGGAGGGGCAAGAGAGGGCTTTGAAGGGGATCAAGGAGGAAGGTCTGAGTTAAATCTTCAAAAGGTAAAAAATTGTCAAAATGTTTTCGAGGAAAAATACTCTCAGCGAATGATGCACATGAATAAAATTTATAAACACATACATACCCATCACGGCATTCCCTTTCTGGGTAGGAACAGTCATAAAAGTTTAATATTTGGTGATCGGCCTGTAAATTTGACTCCGATGTAACAATTTCCTCACTGCTGCCCTTTCCTCGAATACCTCTTTTGCATCAATTACCATATCATATACCAGTTATCATACCCTCATACAATGCCTCATACACGCCCTCCTGCTCTTTCCTAATACTCCTCTTTTAAGTCTCATCCAACAAATGCACCCATGACTTTCTCGGTCTACCCCTTCACACTGTGCACTCCTCTCTCATATGGTTGTTTCATGTTCATGTTGTTTCATGTTACTCTCATCCATTCTCTCTACATTGCCAAACCAATGAAACGCTCCTTTCATATGTTATTTGACTTCATTTGCAACATTACGGGAGGATCCAACTCACATTCGTTGACGACAAACTCATTTATAACCTTATCCAACTTACTTTTGCCGCAAACACTTCTCAGGTACCCAACAATAAAAATGTAATTAGAAACATACAGGTAAACGAATGTCAAGAATTTTGGGATTATAAGATTCACTTTGACCGACGGTGAATCATGTGACGTTGACTCCTTCCAATCCACTGCAAAAGGGTTCATGACCAAACGTTATTCTCATAACAACCAGTGGTTTTGTCAATCGTGCAAGTCTGGTTAGAAACCAATCAATCATCCCCGCTTATTAACATAAAGATTACCCCCTCAATGAATAAGGAATAGCTCTCTAACGAGGGCCCTCTCAGGGCTATTTTCTAAAATCCAGGATATGTTACTGATGATATGTGAAAAAAAATATTTTCCCTCAAATAAACTTTTTGAAACTGTATTTTACTACAAGCTAGAAATCTTTCAAAACGTACATGTTATTGGAATTCATGGCAGGAACTAACTGTACGCTTAAATTTACGATTAAACGTGCGGGAATTATATTTTAAATTATAAATATCACTCCACGGATAGCGTAAAATTTATTGAAGCAAATGAAGTGACTTAGTATTCGTTATGTATGTTCAAAAAAATCTCAGACACGAGCCAAAAATCAAACAATTTGCTTGGAATTCAAAAATGGGAACAACATTAGAGTAATCAAATTTGCTTTATGCTGAACTTAAGATTTTAAATCAACTTCAATCACGGCTAAATATATCAGCCTATACCATATACAATAATTAATAACAATTTTTTTCATTATTAAAATTGAAGGACTTAATTAGATTTATTTATGATGGTCATTTTCAATATATTTACATATTCAGGAAACAGAATAAAGACATTAGATTTAGATACATATTTAGAACACCGAGATAATATTGACTTCATTTGCGTTATAATTAACTATTCTGATATTTTCTCTCTGAAATTACTTTTTCTGTTCATCAAGTTATTTATGTACTTCAATATCCTGAATTTGGGAGTCGAACTATTTTGAAGCGAAGCCGTATATTGAAGCTAGAATTAAACGGATATAAATAACAATTCTCTTTCATGGACCATATAAGGTGTCGACCCTTGATCCCCTTGATGCATCACTATAATGGTCAATTTCGTCGTAAAGATTCTTCTTCACCTTACTCATCCTAGAAAGGCTGAGAGTGATAAGATTTGCAACGGATTGCTTTCACTATCAATGGATTCATTCGAACATTGGAGTTTTTTTCAGAAGCAAGAACCTAAAAAATAAATTAAGGCACGTTGAATTCTTTTCTTCGAATTTCAGTATGTCTCCTATCTATTCAATAGATATGCGAATGTTGAAAAACGGAATAACTAAAGTATATCATTACAAAACTTCAACACCTTGGGTAATAACATAGCTTGAATAAGTATACACCCATAGTTCTTTTTATAAAAGATCCTCGACTGAGAAATGGACGATGATGTTGTACCATACAGAATGGTGCGGCCGTAATGTAAAAGTTGCAGTAAAAAGTGGATCAAATAAAAGAAAAGGTTTCTAATGAAAAAAATGATGCGTTGGAGAAAGAAAAACTTAATAACGAGTGTGACAAAGTCGTTTTGTTCTTAATCAAGAGAATCATTTTTATGAAAAATCTGCCAGTACTAATCCTGGAGACAGGACTGACGGAGAGAGATTTTTTCTGGCTATGAGAAGTTTCTAAAACTACTGCAATAAATAATTTGCTCTAGAATTACCGATGCGAACCCCACCTTAGCCGTCAGAATTTCTCCGTCTTAAGCTACACCTTCCACGATTGCGAAGCACATTTTTGAAAAAAAAAAAAAATCTCCGAAATTAAAACAAGAAAGAATCCGCGGCATCTCATCCGTGACGATGACTCCGCGGTAATCAACAAGCACGGCAAGCACCCTCCTCTGTCTTACTTGAATAAAGAAAAAAAAGCCAAGAAAAAAGAAAAAAGAAGAAGTACTCGTAATCACAATTGAGGAACAAGTTTTCCATCCCCCCCCCCAAAACCCCCTCGCTCGGAAGGCGCACCGCGACATATCTCCCCTCTACAGTCGCGAGAGAGAGTTACAAACAAAGGCGGAGATCAAGAGAGAGAGAGAGAGTGGGGACTCCACGAGTATTCACTTGCTTCCCTCACCCCCCACCATACACCCTTTCATCCCTACGGCGTCAGAAAAGGATATGCGGTGTAATATTCGTCGACTGTGACGCAGAAACGCTAATTAGAGCGGGAGTTGGCCGTGTATGAGTGAGAGACGAGTTTGGCTAAGTATTTCGGGGAGGGGGGGGGGGAAAGGGGGGGAGCTGAAGTGGAGCACGGAGTAGGAGGAGGAATTGGAGAAGTTAAGGGAGAAAAAAAATTAGAGGCGGCTGTGGAACGGAGGACAAAAGTTGGGTGAAAATTCATAAAGGCGCGGGAGGATAAATTGTAAGATACAGAGAGAAGGAGAGAGAGAGAGGAAAATATGAGAAACTTAAGAGAGAGTAGAACAAGTAACAAGCTCGGTGAAAAAGAAATGAAATACTTCTTTTTTTAAAGAGTTAAAAAAAGATAAGGCGAGGGAGAAATAAGAAACAAAAAGCACGAGTTAAATGTGCACCGGTGGTAATTACAGGGAGCAGAACAAAGCTGCCGACACCTTAATCATACACTTCCGAGCGGCTCAAGGCTACAAGCATGACATGCTGCTTTTTCGGGACCGCAACAATGGCCGCTCTGCACGTGGCAGCATCAGGGTATTTCTGTTATTTATCACGAATTTCTTTGCTAGACTTGCTTCACTGTGCTGTTCAAATTAAGGGCACGAAACAACTCCTGTGCAACGGGACACATTTGGAGCAGTTTGATTTTGATCCTCTCCCATTGGGATGATTAATTTCCACTAAACACGCCGGTGAATAATATGTAATAATATACGAGAACGAATATTTTATTCATTAAATTTATAGCCGAGCCATCACAATGTAATATACGGACCGATTGATACAAGATAATGAATCCGCGGACGCGGATTGGTCGTATTTTAGTTCCCGACGTCGGTTAAAAATACACACAACGCACAATGCACACGACGGGAGTGGTAACATTCGAAAACTTGGGCCATCCGAGTGGTTGAATTGTAAGCAACTCGGGTTTTCGCTTTTCATCCGGTGGTATATTTTTTTTCTACTCCGCGCTTGCCCGGCAAAAATAATGACCATTCTAGAATCGTTTTAATCATATTAATGACGCGGGATAAAACTCAATAAGTCGCGGGATCAGGTATTTCGACCACCCAAAACATTCTGGCCGTAGTAACTTTCAGCTCAGCATTTGGGTTAATTTTTCTATACCAGTTCTTTCCAAAATTTTCATCATACCGGCGCCCAATTAGTGTACACAATTTTACACGAAATCCATTTAATAATATTAATTATAAACATATATTATAATAATACAAAGTGGATTAACTTTTTAAGACGTATTCCAAATTTTATACTTCTTTTCTAAAGTATAATACGTTAAAAATCTTTTTAACAGGTATAAAACTTTAAATTTACACATTCATAGTAATATTAACGAGTTTCTCTTTGTTTTTATTTTAAATTTAAATTTCTGAAGATCAAGTAATATTTATAAAGTAAGTTTTGTTTCCTTTTCCATACTGCTAATCATTTTCAATGCAGCATTTCCTTTTATGATTTTAATAAGTTTACCTGGTTATACTGATGGTAGTCCCACGACAGATGAACCCACCTCAAGGTGTATAAGGCATATTAACATATTTTTTACTCAGTTGTAACATATTTGAAGAAATTAAAATTAATCTTATTATTGATGCTACTAAGGGACGCCCCGGGGTGTCATGACACCCAGTTTGGGAAGCACTGCTCTATACTATCACCGTTAAAATAATGTGTGAGAGAGATAGAGTGATGGAGATAAAGCAAATACGCTCAATCAATGCTCGGACGCAAGTTTCAACACGACACGTGCAGCGGCTATATTAGTGAAATGAAATCACACGGGGATATATACTTCCCTGGAAAGACTCCCAACCAACTCCACTCCGATAAAAGTTAAAATGTGAAGAGTTCACGAGGGACCCCCCCTGACCCCTCAACGCGTCAAATAAGGGCCGGGGAAAACTCTCCCTATGTCTGGCTCAAAAAACTTTCCACGCGGCAGGAAATTACGGCTACGCCATCGACGTGCAGTGTCCCCTCTCTCTCTACCCTTCTCCAACCTTTAACGTCACTTCATCCCCCTCAGAACCCTTAATGCCCTTCTCCCCCCACACCAAAAATGCACTTCCCTTGCGTAATGCGGATCCGCATTAATTATACGGCGATCCTTCAATTCGCGACGGCGTCGACTCCGACGACGGGACCCTAGTCCTATCCCTCGAGGAGATACAACTCGCACTAGTTGGGAGGGGGGAGGAGGTAGTTGAAGAGATAATGAGAAGGTGAAAGAAGAGTTGGAGCCGGTGAAGGGGATGATGGTTGCAGGGGATGTTCAAACTGTGAGACAGAGGGAAAGAGAGAGAAAGAGGGGGGCATGGAGAAAAGAGATGGAAGCGAAGGCATTGTCGTTTTACGCTAGCGGAACAGGTTGGTGAGTGGAGGGGGTTTGCTGCTGCTGAAGAAGGGGAGGAAGAGCTATCCCAGGTAATCCAATTTAAACTCCCAAATTACTGTGCAAACACTAAAAAAGAGGTCTGTATGGTGGAACTAAGGCGGACTGGCAAGGGCAGGTGCAGCTTACTTATACTCCGATGAGCGTTCGCTTCGTTTCGTTATACTTTTAAAACCTCCTTTTCATCTCCGGATTCGTGCGAGTTTTTCTCTTTTGAACCGCCGCTCCCTTTTTTTTTCTCTTCGATTCCTTTTCATACGAGCTTTCCGACGGCACCAGGGATTTACTCTGTGTCCTTCGGAGCGTGAGGGAGGGGGAGGGGAAACTTCTTTTGGGGACGAAGAGTCGGGATGAAGGCCGCGTGAAAAGGAATTCCCTCATCGGAGGGATTCGAAATACTTGCGGTAGAACCCACAGTCGCGAGGATCGTGGTATCGAAAGTACTTGGTACATTATTATCCGTACATCCACTAACAACTGTCGTGCCCCCGGTAGAGTCACTGATTAAGTGATTTAGTGCACGTTCAGAGCAAATATGGCGTGTGAGAGAGCTGATGGTAGAACTAGGTTGGAATCTGCTAGAAACTATGGGGATATTAGCTAATCTCATAGTTTCCTTGAAAAACTTAGATCACGCTAGTTTCAGGGAGTAATTGAGGATATTATTATGACCCTGCGCTAAATGCATAGAAGTGATAGAAGCGATAAAATAAGAAAGATACATAACCGAAGAAATATGGGAAAAATTCTTCCTTTCAAAGCATTATTAGTGACTGCAACAACTGAGTGAGCCACAAAGGCAGTCTGTTAACATGCAATTCAATTATCCCCTCTTCATTTTCACTTTCTTCTCCCTTTATCACGGCTAGTCGTAACACCCTCTACCACACACCTCTGCGGCAGCTCGCAGGGTTACAGATGTAGATGAAGAGCGGTGATAAAATTTGACACCAAAAATCAAATGCAATACCATTTTTTCATTGGTCATATTAGGAGGACACCGACAACTAAGATCGCTTGAATCATAGAGGAAACATGTTTAGGTATATGTTAGGAGAGAAACCCGGCGTTTGCATTAGCCTACTTTTAACGAAAGGTGTCAAGGGGACCACAGTTTAACGAACAATCCGACGGACGGAAGACTTACTTTGAAATGATCACCTTTGAACACTTACGTTGATTTTGAAAGAAAACATGAATGACTTTTTACAAAGACTTACGATATGCTATCATTCCGAATTGCTTTCCGTCCATTCGGTGATTTTAAGGACTAAAAATATTTACGCACACCGATATTGTGTTGATGAACCACCTGGAAAATCATAAATAATCTCATTGAATGTAAACCTAAAGGTTAAACTGCTGAATCACTTAAAAAAAGAAAGCTAAAAGTTTGAAGACTAAAAATGGCTCATCCAATGATAAAAACAGCACGCAAAAATGGCCTATTAAGACCAAAGTTACTAAGGACAATCTCGAAGCTAAGTTCATTAGTCTAACTAAAAGGTTACCTCTGACTCTGTGTACATAACTTAGGCCAAACAAAATACCCAATTTAAGTAAATGAGACACTGACACACCAAGCACTGAAATACCTGATCTCATCGGTGGGAGTTTTTTGGGAGATTTGAGATAAGCCAAAGCAATATTGAGGTGAGAGTTTAAGAAAAAAAATATCGCGAATATATTACACATTAAACTAAAAACTTTCAACTATTTAAAAAATTAGCACTATATAATAAAGAAAACGTCGTTAACTCCAGGTAAAGAAAATTGCCAATAGGAAGCACATAATTAATCACGGCACTACGTTTCCCAGCAAGGTATCATCTGTCACAGCTGAATAGTATGAATAATTCTCATGAAAGGTTAATAATATGACTAAAAAGTTACTATTTGCTAAATACTATGTGCTGATAGCAAAGCAGTGTTTAGAGATAAGGTACAAAGGATGGTAATATATATTGATAAAAATAAAATTTATAATAGAGAATAAAGCGTCTTTGGTGACTGGTGACATAGTGAAAACAAATTCTCCTATAACTGCTGTTACTGAGTGAAATGAATAAAAACATTAAACATGAAACTATCCTTTCATCATATTTTAAAACGTATTAAGTTAAGGTTTTGAACAGGACGACGCGACGCTTAATACGTAAAACAAATCTTTTACAGCACCTAGCTAAAAGGAATTTTTTTTCCAAGGAAATAAACGACGTAGGAAAAATACCGTTTGTATGCTGTAGATTACCTTTTTATTTTACGCCAGTAAGATTGAAAGGTTCATATAAAAACAAGCAAAGAAGACGCCCTACATCTAGTTTATGGGATAGTATGATACAATGGACAGCCCACAACTAGACCAAAATGTTAAAAACACTTAGCAAAGGGATGAAATTCGGATTGATTAAAATCATTTGAAGTAACCATATACATGAATCAAAATTGTTTAAAAATACTGTTTATTAACATATGTTTTTGACCATAAATATCGTAATTAAGGTTCTTGAGACCAATTTTTGACCAAATAATAATAAAAACGCTTTTCTCCTGCCAACTACAACAATTCTTTGGCAAGTCAGACAAAAGCAACCGAGGTATTAAAAAGATCGGCTGCACAAAGATTAGGCTGATTCTTCTTTGATTGATGTCAACACAACCAGATTTAGTTGGCATTAGCATGCCAACTAAAATCTCAATTTCGTTTTTTTATTTATTTTATTAATAAGCGTTGATAGTTCTATTCTCTCTTATAATTACTGCCCAAAAAAACCTGCCGTACACCACAGATTTAAATGAGAAAATCAACAGGGGAATAGGGAACGAAAAGCCATTTTGGTGGCGGTGACAACTTAAAATCAAGCGAGGAAATCAAATCGAGCAAGAGCGGCAGGAAGTGAACCGTGAGGGAGAGGGGAACAAGGAAAAAAGAGGCAGGCGCTGTGAGCAAAGAGAAATAAGTGAGGACAAGAAGTTTTGAAACTGTTGGCTGAAATTCGTATTCACTCTGAGGAGTCTTACTCGCAACTGCTAGACTAAAAATTAATTCGCATCATCTCTTCTTTTTTGATGGCGTTAAAAATCACGAATTTGGCCATAACATAGCTTTGAGGGAACAAAAGGCTATAAATTAACAAATGATAAAACATTTGTCCAATAACTTTTCCCGCTTGAAGGAAAGAAAGGAAACAGACATTGGCGTCAAATATATTCAGCAAATACATCAGACCCTAAAACAATGTTTAGCATATTACTTTCCGACGAAGCGAAATTTAAGAGAATTTGTTGCCTTATTTAAAGCACCGTATAAATTCCGGTAAAAGGCTCATATGACACAAAATACAAGGAATAAACTGTCAATTGAAACAACAAAAAGTTTATTTTTTACTAGGTAACATCCATTTTCCCTTCGCTCTTTGATGGAATAATGGTGTCATTTTGTCGACCTAAATTAATATTGATAATTTCTCTGTATTATCGCATGCATGAAAAAAATTCTAACAATCATTTGTAGACTAAAGACTTCTCATAGGAATTCACCAGGATTTTCATAGGTTTAGTTCAACCAATAATTAGTCGGTAATGAAAAAAATCCATAAACTTATTACCTACTTGAAACTCTCGGTGTGCTTAACGCTCGAATGATAACCCGAAAATGAAAATAAATGGAATTATAAAGCATAGGAAACTTGGTTTGTCCACTAAATAGAATAAATAACTAACGAACTAGAAAAATCGAGGGAATCTTAAAGAAGTAGCATCACTTAGGTAGGTACCTTAAAAAAACTAAAGATTTCGCATGAAATGTTTTCCCGGTAATCAAATTATGAGATCATTTGGATTTCTTGTACCTAACAATAGACATGAAATAAAACTATTTCTTGACAATAATACGACATAATTAGTAGTGAGAGCAGCTATGACGCATGAAAAATAAAAATCGAGGTCTGAGGTTGATTTTTTTATGATCACTTTACGAAAGTACTTGCACTAAAATGAGAATTAATTTGAAATTCTAAGAGGCTTAGCGAAAAGAGTACGTTGTTTCCATTGGTATGTAATTCCAATTCCAACAAATGACTCTTGCATTTAATTTTCATTCTATTAATCTTTCAAATTAAATCTATAATCACGCATCCATGCCATTCTTGAATAAAGGAAGAGTAGTGTACCAATTCCAAACATATCCAAAATAAATTTAAATCTATCATTCGATTAAAAACCGAGAATTCGATACAAAATGCAAACATGAAACATGGTTGGGCCGTCCAATGGCTCATTCGACGATTGAGGAAGGCCAATCGGAGGTGATAAATAATCCCCCCCTCGAGGAAGTTAAGGCCGACAGGTTAATGGCGAAAGAAAGGCCACGCGCGATCTGATAAAATCCAAGGTCTTCGCTAATTGAGTGGTAACGGGCAGAATGCCTTGGCGGGGAACGGGGAACCAGGGCAGAGGAGGGATGGGGGTGGGTGTGAATGGTTTTGCCGGGATGGGAAGAGTGGTTCAAGGAAAAGTTTGAAGGGAGAACTATGCGGCGAGAGGTCGGCATGGGTTAAGAGAGGCTCGCCGTCCTTGAGTCAAATTCTTAAGTGTTAGTCAGGAATCTGGTTGGCTATATCCGAGACATAAGGGCAAAACGGGGAGGGAAGGGCAAGGAGAAAAAAGCTTGAGGATATCAGAGAAGCCTCTCGTGGCTTTTGAGGGCAAGGAACGTGAGTGATTATTCCTCGGCAAATGAAAAGTGAGAAAGGGGCAGGACTCCTGGCAACAAGGGTGTTCCAATACCTTTCCACCACCCGGGATGGCTTAAGTGCTTCTGCGATTCATCAGGTCATCACAACGAAAAAGGATGGAAGGTACCCCAAGGACTCACGCTGTTTTATCATAATTGTTTATTTAGTAAACAAGGTGTGCCCCAAATAATAATATTGGTTCCTTTATATCATATTTTTGTATAATTTACGAATATACTTAAAACTTTTCATAGTCTGACCGTTGAGCAATCGATACTACGTTTTTGCGGGTGCTCCATTGGTTAACGCATTTTTTTAAGTCCTGTCATTTCACTATATTTAATCAGTGGTTCATCATATTATATAAAACATTTATAGAATCACGACAATGGAAAAAAACCTTGGCATTACGAATGTATAGCAAGCGTTTTTGAGGACAAAACAAAATATTTGATTCCGTTCAGGTGAGATGGCGAACGGTAGTTCAAATTAAAGATAAATCTAAGTTATCAAGGAAATAAAAGAAATTTGATTCCTATTCATGCATTTCGGTCATCCAGGAAACGAGATTTTAGCTCTCCCTGTCGATGTATCCCTGGATGACCGAATTGCATCATAGCCAAAATACCTTCGCTTTCATTGAAAATTTGGATTAATCTTCAATTAAAATTTACTTGTCATTTACTGTCTTCATGAATTAGACTGTAGTTTAAATAAATATTTTCATTGGAAAGTACCTACAACATATGAATCCAAAAATATTCAGAAACAATATAAATGAACTTTTGAGCCTCACAACAACGCATAATCCCTCAAAAGGAGAGATATTATAACCAGCGTTCTAACCAGAGAGAGGAAGAGTACGTGGTCATTGTTTGGGTAAAGCAAACATTTGGTCCGATTACGTTAAAATGAGTCTAAAATAAACAAACATTTGAGATATGGATAGATTCCTGGAATATTTTAACGGCAAAATTGCTGGTAAATTTCATATGAAATGTAAATACACGCATATTACATGTATAGTTTCAGAAGCATCATCGCTTCATTTTACCTTAATTTTTCCTCAAAATATTTCTCAATATTACATCCTGGTTTATTAAATTTCTCAAAATCTTAACTCATTTTATGGCTACGCGAAGTAACTCAACTCACATACCATTATATGGAAATGCAGGCAAAAAACATTGATGAAGTGTCATTTAGGGGCAACTTCAAAGAGTACGTGGTCATTGTTTGGGTAAAGCAAACATTTGGTCCGATTACGGTAAAATGAGTCTAAAATAAACAAACATTTGAGATATGGATAGATTCCTGGAATATTTTAACGGCAAAATTGCTGGTAAATTTCATATGAAATGTAAATACACGCATATTACATGTATAGTTTCAGAAGCATCATCGCTTCATTTTACCTTAATTTTTCCTCAAAATATTTCTCAATATTACATCCTGGATTATTAAATTTCTCAAAATCTTAACTCATTTTATGGCTACGCGAAGTAACTCAACTCACATACCATTATATGGAAATGCAGCCAAAAAACATTGATGAAGTGTCATTTAGGGGCAACTTCAAAGATTTAGACACAATAAAAGCAAGTGATACTATTTCCTGAAACTGTACCATGAAATAAGAAGAGAGCCATGATTAAAATGATGATTTTCGTGCTGCAAATGTTTTAATCATTTTTGTGTCGGCTATTTCAAACTCGTTGAGTTAAAATAAACCAATCAGCACATACGGCAATAAATCAGATATATATATATATATATATATATATATATATATATATATATATATATATATATATATAATGTACAGCTTGTGCCACCAACTAACACACATTCTACCTACTACTCACTTTTAAATGATTCCAGGAGGCATCTTGTGTAAATTTATTTATCGCAACTCCTTTGCGATCCATTACTGCCCAAACATTTTCACTTTCCTTTCTGTAGGATTTGTTGGCGAAGGTGCTACAGTGTTTCCAATTAACGGCTAGGAAAAAATTTATCTGCTGCGGCGATTTAAATTTTCCTGAGCTTGCTGGGATACATGCAACATAGAAAAGCTATTGCAATAATTTTTCAATGAAAAAATACCTGAACCACGTAGCAACCTCGTGTAATGTTATATTGGTAGTTATTCAAACACAAATACAAATATTTATTCAAATTCAAATCGATCACAAGAGAAATAACAATATCATATCACAATTGTGTTTTACAATCGAGCTTACCTGAGCCAACGGCTCATTAGATGGTATTCTAACGAGTAAGCACCCTTCTCACCTAAAAATTAGCATCTTCATTATCAGCAGCCATCAATCCGATGATTGGTTTGCTGGAGCTCTCCGCCCCACTCACCTATCAGCCAACCGCTCGTACATAATATTTTACTTTGAAGTCCTTCATAATTTGCCTGATGTATTCCATTAAACAATATATTTCACTATGCCTGGTTATGAATATACGACCTCGTTGAAATGTATTCATTATACTTTTTGAATGGGGTACTTTCTCACCTTTTCTTTTGCTTGGAAAAGAGTATTTCGCTTTTTTATATCAGATTGTAACCTATATTGCAGCACTTTTGTGTTGACAGGTTACGCATTCGTTTCATGGTATTCACGCGGGATCTCCATGCGTTCCAGCGTAAATTGACAGTGTATACTGCTACAGCAACGTTGCCCAACGTCATCATATCAAAACTCTAAACGAACAAAAACTTTAATGCCCAAAACTGGAAGACGAAAGAATCCCGATGCAGACTTTACGATCTCCACACGACGGAACGAAAAAATCAGAACCAGCACCGGCGCTCTTCGGACTTATTTCCACGGAGAAAAACAGAAAAAAACCACGTCGCATTCCAATTCCACTTCACATCTCCACGTTCAGCCACCGAGCCAGACGCCCCAAGATCCGGTCTCGCCCTTTCAATACGAAATCACTTGCCGAGCGCAATGGCTAATATCCTTCGCCGCCAACCGGTGGGCCCTCCTGTTCGCCACACCCAATCGGTCGCATCCTCCCACCTCCACACTCCCCTCGGCCCCTCCGAACGACATCACAAGGAGATTTCAACGCTTCCCAAGCATGGAGGCAAACACGGCATTGAATTGATAAGCCCTCTGAACCTTTCGAGTGTGTAATGTGTGAATGGCGAGGAGGAAGGCTTGGATCGTCTGGGAGGAGGGCATCTCGTTGCCGATATGAATGCCGGGATGAGAAGAGAGTAAGGAAGGATAGAAGAGAAACAGAGAGATATGGAGTGAAGAGAAGGCAGTATAGAGAGAGGTAAAATGTATGAGAGCGAGTTGGTGTGTCTGTGTGTGTATAAGGAGAGATCTTTTCCCACTCCCAAAGCTGCTGACCCGTCCATATCAGAGGAAAAGAGGCGGGAGGAAGCTGGGAGGATCCGAGTGAGGTGCTTAGGGACGCCGGGACAAAAGATTATTAATCCCCCCCCCCCCCCGTTAGAGATTCTGCCCCTAATGGAGGCTCGAGGCGAAGGGATGGGAAGGGAGTGTGGAAAGGGCGGAAGTAAGTGGCGCCGTACTGTGGGCGACTCTGGACCCAAAAACCCATCGCCCGGGTACGAAGTTACGGAGCGGTTATGGGGTAAAAAGAGGAGGGGGATGGGAGGGTTGTGTGTGCGAGGGAAAGGGGGGTTGGAAAGGCCTGGGGGAAGATGGAGAGAGGAGTTCCGGGAGGATTCTCGGAAGGACGGAGTGGACGGTGGTGGGGATGAGCATTTAAGCGGATTCCCTCCCCTAACACTGCCCGCCATACACCACTCCGCGCCATTTCCCCACTTCTCACATCCCGATCCTCATTTCTTCCATCTCCATCACCCCTTCCCAATCGACTCGTCCTATTCAACCTTCCAGCCTCCATTGCATACCAATTGTTAAAGCTATCTTTAAAAAATATTTTTTCTGCCAGCAACTAGACGAAGTACCCCGCTTCGTACGAAAAACTTCGCGTTATGTGTGCCTACATATTTTAACTGAGAAGAACATTTTCAAATTTTCTCAGTGAAACAAATACTTAGAAGGCTAAGATCATCAACCACGGTTAAGCTCTAACAGTGATTACTGTTAAATACAGTTTTAAATGCAAATTTGGGAATGGTCCCCTAGGTCGATAAGGACCTCATCTATGCATATGAGGTTTTGGTCTTTCACATCCCTTCAATAATTCAATATAAAAAGCTACATCAGTTTGCAAAATCCAAGTACAACAACGTTCTTCAACTACTACTCAACTTCAACTACAACTACTACGTGGATATTGCAAAACCATATTTAAACATGGGGAAATATATTGTTTTTAATCAGTAGAGTTACAACACGTCTCAGTTTTCAAGGATTCCTGAATATTTGAGTAACGAGCATAATCAGATATAGCGCTAAAATTTCAACAAGACCTGTTTTCCATAAGGAATTCAAAAAGATTTGGTACTTTTTTCACAGATTTTTATTTCAAGTCGACCGGTTTCGTCGCATAGGCGACATCATCAGGTACATGAATATGGCAAGTGGCAGAATATATACAATTTTTAAGAGGGGGGGGGGAAAGGAGGGAGAGGTGGGGGTGGAAGAGGCAGTGGTAAGGGGTGGAGGTTGGTGTGTGAGGGAACGTGGATGACTCGATGGGAGGGGGGAGGGGTGGTGGTGGTGGATGTAGGCTAAGTGGACGCTTGGTCAGGTACGCTGTTCACAGCGGGGGTTGGGGCGTCAGGTATTGAGAGTCACGGGAATATCCAAGAGGGGGGAATGGCTCACAAAAATGTTTTCGTTCGCAATTTTTCCTGCCTTTAATTGCTTCCTAATCTCCAGCTCCTCCAAACATTCTTCTTCCCTTTTTCTCTAGGTGAAGAATCTCCGGGACAAAGTCGCTCTTGTGGTCACTTTCCCATAGATGCTTGGCAAAATGGGATCTGTTTAACTCACTGTTTCGTAGATGTCTCGTTTCGTAGATTCACACACCAACCTCCACCCCTTACCACTGCCTCTTCCACCCCCCTCCTCTCCCTCCTTTCCCCCCCTCTTAAAAATTGTATATATTCTGCCACTTGCCATATTCATGTACCTGATGATGTCGACTATGCGACGAAACCGGTCGACTTGAAATAAAAATCTGTGAAAAAAGTACCATATCTCTTTGAATTCTTTAGAATGGATTTTCACAAAGTTAAGCCTGAAACCATCGAGTTTACCTGTTTTCCATGCTAATATTTTTTTTCGTAAAAGAGTTTTATCAACTCCCTTGACCGTTTATATCTAGGTTTACTCCAGAGCAATCGGTGAACTTTCTCGGTAATAACGGATGTCAATTAGTATAAATTGGCTTCATTGTTGATGGCATGCAGTATATTTAATTCTTAGAAATAATATACAATTCAAATATGTCATTCAATTTATCGTTCGCCTAACCACCTTACCAGCAGCAATAAATTTAAAAAAAATGGAGTACAAAAGAACGTGCAAAACATTCACTTAATAGGTCGTGCTGTGAAGCATGAGAAGGTTGTAAGTCAGAGTAATATGAAGTAATTTTTAGGGTAAATTAAATTTAGCACCTTTCCCTCATTGCACTATATCCTCATTTTTGAAGGTGGGTATAAAACCTAGTTTATACCAGGACCTCCGCGTCTTCATCACTTTCATTCCCAGCTCACGTATTGTTACTCCTGATTACCTCGGCCGCATTGCTCGACGGACGGTGCCAAATGCTAAAAAGGAGGTCGCAGCTCTAAGAATTAAGTTTCAACATAGGGTACAATAAATGTGGCACTGGATGTACGGTCGTTTCAAATTTCAAACTTCAGAGTTTGGTGAGGTCAGAAAATCTTTAACTGCTCTGGTAAATAACTGAACCAGTGACCTCTGCTCGAACAGCTTTTTCCACCCCAGATGAGGAGCTGACACAAGGTATGTACTCGAGGACATTAAAACTCGAGCAAGAATCAAAATTTTATTCCAAAAGAATATAATCATCAACTTGACGAGATAAATAATGAAAATTATTCGTAGAAAGTATCCGCGACACTGACTTAGGGCCGTATCCAGAAACCTCACTACTGCTGGATACGTCATCAGATGGTGACGTAGCTGCTATAGCGGCCGAGCTCCGCTACAACCACCCGCTGCAAAGTCTAGTGAGGTCCATGCCATGCTACTCGCTACAAGTGCCGCTAACTAACATGGCCGCCGGATTTCGTCTGCTTATCGTCTCGCATTTATAATTAATTATTATTGACGTTTAAAGGGCTATAAGCTCATGATAATCATTTCTTATTATGTAAAAATATAGTATGAATGCTTCAACAACGGACTTTGATGCTGATGAATTAATATTTTACTTAACATAACTATTTATAACTTCTGTCAACAATACCGTGATGAAACCTCTTCGGCTTCACCGTTTTAATTGCTATTAACTTCCGAACGGGTCCTGTCATGCCTTGAAAACCATTTATAATTAAAGAAAAACAAATTATGTACATATTTAATGTCTTGCCTTGATGCTCGTGACATACTTTTTTACGTAAAATAACTACTGTCGACACAACTATGCTGAAAACTCTTCGGCTTTGCCGTTATAATAGGTATTAACTTTGGTATGGACCGTGGCTTGCCTTGTAAACCATTTATATTTTTATATAAGTGTCCAAAGAAAGTTGAAATCACCGCTTTGTGTCTGTGAAATTTACAGTTTGCGTAAAATACTCAAAACAAGAAAGCAGTCTTCCAGCCAGCTCTATCCATACTCAGTTACTGCTAGTAAAAGTAATGAGAGTTCCAAGCCATGGAAAACCATGTACAATTGCGTTTAAGCGTACCTAAAATGTGTAATTTTGATACTGAAATGATGAGTAAAAGTTTATGGGAATGTCTCAGAGATAGATGGAAATGGCATAGTGCTTCTACGTCCGTTGACAATATCTCGTTATATTCATCTCATAATGAATGACACGTACATCTTTGGGCGTTATAATGCAATGCATATTTGAATATCCCACTACACAAATGCGATCGACAGTTGTACGTGTATATTTGCCACCCACCATGACGAGTGATGTTGGTGAGGCGAAGGATTATTCAGCAATAGCTCCCTTCAAAAGAAATGAGAGCGCAAACTTTTCATAATTAACGTCTAGATTTAACAACATTTTATTTAAAAAATCACCAATAAAGTTGGTTCCGACACTTCGTGAGCAAAACTTGATGGGGTATTGCTTTCCCACCCAACTTGGCGCCTGGTACACCGGCCGGCTTGCCCCGGCGCGCCGGCAACTACCGGCCCCGGCCGGCCCCGGCACTACCGCCCCGGCGGCAGTATACTATAGTCGAGACGCATGGTACCTAGGTACTTGTCTAGAGTTTCCCGAACGCGCAGATCGTCATCATGTATCGGCAGGTACTCGATGATAATTTTGCCAATTTTTTGATGCATTTAGTACATAATGAAGGCCATCAGATTCCGAGAAGAAACTTGAGGGACCGGGAGAATCCCATGGAAATACTAACGCATCCGTTTTCTTGGACTCCAATACAGCTTTCCTCGCGACAACTAAATTTACTATTAAATTCTTCTCCTCCGTGGAAATCCTGCTCCCTTCCCCTGTCTCCATTTTGTTTACTAACAAAGTCACGTTGAGAATTCGTTATTCAATTATCGCCCTTAGTTCCTCCCGATGCCCGCATCTAGGGGAACATAAATGTCACTACATTCGTCTACGTCATCAATGTAGCCCAAAATAAATGTGGCAACACTGCCCCCACCAATTTGGAGCGATTTGGAGTAGCGGGGTTTCTGGATATAGCATGCAGCAGCAGGCTCCGCTGCAGGTTCAGCACTGTTTCTGGATGCGGCCCGTAGGCTCTCAAAGTGTGAAATGTTCCCTTGTGATTCGGAGATGTGCATATTTTGTTGATGCCGGAAAATTATGAACGATATATAGATGATATTCTCAGCTTCTTATATTTGGAACTCGACAATATTTCATCTATAAACCTCTTTCTATTCACATTCACTGTCTTTGCTAATAGATATTTTGAAGTTTTCCTTAAAATACGCAAATATGTTAATATTTTACGCTTTAAATATTTCATTCTTTTACAAGTCTCTATCCACTAAGTTTTTTTCCTGGTCATATCCCCGATTAAAATCCTTGCGCTTGCTGATGACTGCACTCTGAAACTTCTTGCATTATTGGACGCTGAGTTACATTAATTTTATGCCGCCAGCGACAAGTGATTTTACACCCAAATTTGGCAGCCAACTTCTTTCGCGCGATGACGCCATAAACTCTATTAACGGCCCATTGTTTTAGGTCTTCGGCTTCCATTAGCGAAATTTGAATTACTCGTTCAGAACTCTTGCACACTTTCCAAGTAATTAAGAAATGATTGGCGTACATAATTCTGTTGCATCACCTCTTGCCGTAGGTATCGTGCTAAATCATGTCAAAAGAAATGTCATAGTCGCAACGTTCCAATCCATAATTTCCCTCACTATTTGTTGATGTATGCAGAATATTTTCTGGTCCTATGGCGTCTGTCCAGCACTCCTGGGCCCTTCAGATTTCGACTGATTTGGACGGCTGAACGGAGGCTTCTTGCTTCCGACGACGCACTCTGGGAGAATGTCGTCAATATGGCCCTTTCAAGGGCAATGGTTGCGAATATGGTTGTTTTCTTCTATTTCTTGGCAGGTGGTTGGTCCTCCAGGAGTCCAGTCCCAGCTATCGGGCGTCAGTAGACCTGTCATGGGAGTAACAAGTACTCGGCGATGTGCTGAATTTCTTTGTGAGACGACTCCGACGCCATATCTAAGAAAATCCGAGTAAGTTCCTGGAGGACTTCCGCCCGAATTGGAATATTTGCTATTTTCCAGAGTGCCTCGTTCCTCGGATTCCATCCAAGTCAAAGAGCTGTTCGAATGCCCTTTCTGCCATATGTTTCCAGGATATTCCTGACTGCCGCGGAGAGGGCATCGTTCCATTCTGGGGCGCCAATAGCGGGTCGGGGTAGCATCCTGTGCAGTAGGACTCAGCAGTGTCGTGGCAGTGCTGCATTCCCAATGAGGGTCGAAAGCTGGCGGCGGGAGGCGGCAGTCTCTGAAGCGACGCGGCGGGCATGCTGGCGGAAGGTCAGTCGTCTGTAGAGGGAAAGCCCCAGGAATTTCACCGTCTTCTGTCAGTATACTTCAGTGATATCAACGAGGATTTAAACCTGGTTCCTTTGGTCCTCGGATGAAGACCATTGCCTGGGTTTTTCCCTCTTTGAGTGTGTACCTCCATTAGGTAAACCACCTAACCAGGTCATCAACTGCACGTTGGAAGTAGCGCTGGCAAATAGTTCCATCCTAGACCTGGCCAGGAGTACCACGTCATCTGCATAAATAGCCACCAGCATGCTGGACCAAAATTCTCCCGGGATGTCTGCCGCATACACGTTGTGCAGTAACGGCGAAAGAAGGCTTTCCTGAGGAACTTCTCCTTGAATTCGCCTCGGCTGCGATGTTGCCGAGCCACAGACAATAGATAAATCCCATTTCTGGATCCAGAAGATGATATTGGATTGGATTCACAGCGGGATGCAAAAGTAATCTAACTTCCAGAGGGGCACATCGTGCCGCACCCGGTCGAACGCTTTGCTGACGTCGATGAAAACTCCGAAAATTGTGTGGTGCAGCTTAAATCCCTCCGTGACGAAGTTCAGCAGGCGTGCAACCTGGTACGTCGTGGAGTGCTCGCTCCGGATGCCGAACTGATGACCCGGCATATTGTCGAGGTTCTCCGTGATCACCTGCAGAAGGGAAGCAATATTGTTTCCAACAACTTCCTCATTGTATTTAGGAAGGAGATGGGCCTGTAATTGGATGGGAAAGTCAGTGCCTTCCCCGCCTTGGAGATGCAGATGACGCGTACCGATTTCCATTGGGAGGGGAAGTACCCAATAGAAAGGAAAGCGTTGAATATCAGCAGGAGGAAGGCTGCATGGTGCCGGTGCTTGTACTGTATTAAGTAGGCCCGTGGTACTTAATAGGACCTTTTTGTCGACTGTTGGGGGTCCTTCATCCCTTGGCTGTGTGATGCTGGGTGGTCTTTGCGGTTTTACTCATTTATGGAGCTGGTTGTAGGTTTGGCATACCAATGCCGCCGATGCCACCAGGAAAGTCTCCGCGAGAAAGTCCGTCATGAGAGCCGCTTTCTTGTTAGGTGAGAACAGAATTCCACCCCCCGTTCTCACTGATGCCTCTTCTGCCGCAGAAGCGCGAAGCACTCGGGCCACCCGCCAGATGGACCCGTCGCGTCGTCGTGATGAAATCCACCTTTCCCAAGATTTCTTGGCGTTTTTCGACAATGAGAGCGTCCCTCACACGGTACTTCGCGCTGTTCATTCGGGTCTTTTCGTCCGAGCATGACAAGCGTTAGAAAATTCGTCGCATAATATTTTCACCCGGATCTCCTGGATGATGTAATTGTGGAAGGGCAAGGCGGTTGTGGCTGTGGTCGATATACTCCGAACCGATCTCTCAATGGCCATGATAACCAATGTCGTCAGTGAGGCAACGTGGAGGTCGATTGACTCCCACGTCTCAGGAGCTGACGGCGTCATGATGTTCTGGATGCTGCAATTCAACTCCGTCGGAACAATGCCCAGTCGGTCTATTGGAGATCGTGGAATTTGCGCGCCAGCGCTAACATTGAACGCCGACCCAGATGACAGGTAGATGGTTGCTGTCCAGGGCGTTGTGCGTTCTGGCAGTGAGGATCGACTAAATATTTGCGTGCACCGCAATGTCAAGCAAATCACCCGTTCCCCCGTAGGAGTAGTGCGTGGGTTTGCTCGGTGCAGAGATTGCGTTGGCGTGGTCGGAAGACCATTGGTGGGAGAGTTCGGGCCCGGTAGTACTGGACCCTGGAGTGCCAATCTGGGTATTTAGCATCGTAATCGCCCACTGCAATGATAGGCGTCGCGTCTGTGAACACCGCATTCAAATCGGAGACGTGGGGCGTCGCTTTCGGTGGGATGTACACCGACACGAGCCGCGGCGGGCCCTCAGTGCACTCCTGGGTGATGGCGGTGGCTTCCATCAAGCGGAGGTCCGGCAAAGGAAGTCTTTGTGTCTTCAGGTGGTTGGAGACAAGTACTGATGTACCACCTCCATGTGTTGCCCGTCAGTCATCCCGAAACACTTTTTATACCGGGACAGACCAATGCGCGTAGGGTCGAAGTAAAATTTCATGCAGGAGCAAGGCGTCGCATTTCTGGCGTCCCGGGAATGCGACAAGCTCCGGTGTATTCTTCACGACGCCTCTATTGGCATTTCAGGATGCAATGGTGACATGGCGAGACTGGGGCTAACGGTCCATTCTTAGCAGCTGTAAAAATGACCGGGAGGTCTTGGATGGCCGCCGTTAGAAGTTGAAGCTGCGTGTGGAAGGACGCTATGATGCTCCGATCATGGAAGACACTCTCATTAGTGGAATGGAGGCGTCGAATGATGTAGTCCTGAAAAGTGCATTTGATCTGTCGTGAACCTGCTCGGAAGTGAGTCGATGTAGGTCTCGAAGTGGCATTCAGATAGGATCCGCGGTCTCGGTACTGCGAGCAGAGAGATCGGGAAGGTCAGGGAAATGAGCAGGGGGTCGACCCTTGTTCTTGGTGTTTCCCTCTGCCGTTGTTGGTGAAGCGTGCTGTTTTATTACCCCAGACATTGTGATTGCCAAGGATATGAACCGTGTCTAGCCGTTGCTATCTGCCTGGCTGCGTCTGGGGTTGATGTTATTACTTTCTTTTGCCCATGTTTTTTTCGGCTTGTTGTCTCGTTTCTCTTTCTCCGTCGCCCAGATGTGGCATTCGGGGGAGAAAATGCACAGTGGGGGCAGCGGTCTTCACGCACCGTCGCAGTTCGTGAGACAGTGGTTGCTGGAACAGCGCAGGCAGCGCGGGGAGGCTGTGAAGTAAAACATGGCCAACACGTGCACTACGGTAGCAAAGCTGCGGGTCGCGGTAGCAATAGAGGCTAACTTTGACGATGTTGTTACCGATGAATCGGTCGCTCACTCTTTTCCTTCCATGTGGGCAGGTATAAACCTCCCCCAATCCCGAAGGAAAACGTACTCGAGGTCTCACTAGAGGTGCTCACTGAAGTCACTCACTCGAGGTGCTCACTGAGGTGTTCACCTACAGTATCCGCACCAACTGGATAGATAACACGCTAACCACTTCCTCAACTTCCTTCCTAGCTCTGCCTTCTAAAACTTCCCAGCAATTTGGTGCTTTCCCACTTTCACCCGAAGAGAGAGGAACCATTGTTCCCGAGGGAAAAAAATCTCTTTTGCCGAGTCCTCGACTCTACAGGCTCTTGGATGATTTCTTGAAGCGTGCGAGGCGCACGGGAAGGACATTCAATTTTTTCTTTCACCCGCTTCAGCCCCTATCTTCGCCACCCACCACCGTCCTTTCAGTTCCCAGATTAGGTATCCTCGTTAAGAGTAGAAAAAGATACCTTTCCGGGGGAACGGAGGGGGATGACAGAGGCTCGACGACGCATCCCGGACAATACTAATTTCAGATGGTGTGATAGGTATAAGGGGAGGCTGGATGGCGAGGAGAGGACGCTCCGGGGGGATGAGAAAGATTACGTTCGTTTGCTCGGACCTAAGCCTTAATAATCGGTTTTATTGCCATTGTATTTCAGGTTTTCGGGCCTTATAATGATGTGAGAGGTACATACTTATATAAAAGGGAGGAATGGTGGTAAAGAAAACAGTTTGGATGCGTACCCTCTGGAGAGGGTCTTAGGGATTCCGCGAACTGTGAGGGCCGGATGGGCTATCAAAAGATTATGAGGAAAGCGTTGAATTTGTGGACAAATGGTATCGCTCGGTATCATTGTGCTAAGCCGCTTGAAACAAAAACCGTCCAGTAGTAAATCCACATTAAAGTTGAGGGCAGTGAGCAAATTAAACGCTTCCGTGGGAAATGAATCCTATCCCTGAACCATGAAGAGAAAGGGGAGGATGATATTCGAAACAACTGGGACGCTGGAGGGTCAACGTCGTAGCAAGGACTTCCTTTAACCGGTAGTTCATGCGAAATATTTCTATAATTATACTGGTGCCCATTATCTGGTTATATTTTGAAATTTTAACGCTAGTGAGCAGCACGAAGTAAATATAATTAAATTAACCGAACAAAATCTCGTGTTTAATTCAGTTTCACATGACTGAACTTCCTAATAATCAACAAATACACATATTTCATGCTTTGTTTTGGCTTATTTGTTTCCCATCGTATTCTGTGTATTCCTTCACAACCGTATTATTATTGCGATTCAAAAAAGTATCACGGTAATTAATGTGTTTTTTTAATAATTGAAAAAAATACTTCTCATATCGTCAGATTTCTGATGCATTCCGTGAGTCAGAAAGTCTTAAATTTTATTAATGCCGAAATGTAGCGTATAACTGAACCATGTCCCATGAAAAACGGGATCTATAGTTTTTGTTGGATATCTAAAAAAATATTTCAATAAGTGACATTTTGAAAGCATTAGAAATACGATACCTTTTTAGTTAAAATGAAGTCAAATTCATTGAAGATATTTCTTTTACACTTTCTGGGTCTTTCCCAGTGTATGAAACATTTAATTAAGATTAAATCACACATCATTATTCATTAAATAAAGTTGATATCCAAACCATCAATGAGCTGAAAGGTATATACGACATTATAATTAACATGCTCGTCAAATTCAGTGTAAATTACGCAAAATCTTTCTTTTTGAGCATAAAAACTCAACTAATGATAGCGAGAGAAGGTGAGTTATTTTAAACACATTTATCCCCGTGTATAACCAGTAAAATTTATTTTCCGGCTACTTTTCCCGCCCTTTAAATATCGTATCGTAAAAATATAATGGTTGCAGGAACTGTCAAAATGCATCTCGCTGGGCGTATGTTACAACTTTTTTCAACGAAATTATTCATAACCGAAGATCTTTTATAAATATTCACTTGCAGATCAGTAATACGCCGAATGGCATGCATTCAATGAGGTATCAGTTGAAAAATGAACATCCCAATAAAAATGTTGGCTGATTTCGCACAAGCTCTCTTTTTGGAAACTCGACTTCGCTGAATGAAAGAAGGCACTGGAGACAATAAGGAGCGAGAATTCAGATAATTTTTATTTACCAAGTTAATGCTCTTTTGCGGCTAAGGATTTAATAGGCTCATATAGTAGCATAAAAATACAATCATTGCAAGATCAGCATCAAAATACACTATTGGAATGAACAATTAAATATTTTCTTACATATCAATTGCTTTATCATTGACGCACAGATGAAATTCGTTAAAAAAAGAACAATAAAGCCAACGGAACGAATGGAAATTTCTCCAAATGATCATGTCCAAGCATAATAACCATAGAAGAATCTTTTGTTGATTTCTTTTCCATTCAAACGTATTCAGAGAACTAATCGGGGAAATGGTTATTGATGCACTGAATTAGAGCGGAGAATTTCGTGGGATACTAAAATATATACTCTACCCCGTTCACGAAAAAGGAGATTACCAACCATAAAAGAAATTCTGTGAATAAGCTGAATAAAGGAATTAATAATAGCTCTTCCCCTAAGCCTCGCATGTAAATTTAAAATTATTTTCCGTTAATGAAAAAACATCTTCGTGGAATTAAAATAATGGTGTTAAATTAGGAAACTTAATTTTTTCCGATAATTTTCATTCATGATATTTCTGAAAGAAATTGAAATAAATATGAAGGAGACGTGACCCGATGGATTGCGGATTTATATTCACTGCCGAGTTTTCCTCGGTAATCATAATACCGCACAAGGTTCATTCATAGAGGACACAATTGAAATATTCAATGGAGAAACCCCTACGCAATACAAAGCTGCAGCGTGAACATATTTCGCATTAAATGCATTTGATGCGGTGACAACAAAAGGACGCCAGAGTCTCTGAGAGCCCAATAAAAAAGTTTCATTAGTTTCTCCCGGGATGAAAATGAAGCAGGCAGTGATTGCGGGGCGGTGCGGAACCGCAGTCTCTCGTTGAACTCGTCTGCCGAGCTCATTAGTTACTCCAGTGGCAGAAAATATTCAAAATAGATTAAGTTTCAACGAGGAAAGACTATTCTCGGGAACTGAGATCGTTTCCCAAAAGCTGGACGATGGGACAAAGGGAAAAATGAAATCGGTGAGAGTTTTTTTTGGTGGTGATGTGAAAAGTGGAACAAGTATTAACTCCGGAAAAATTATTTTTTGAATGGAAATTCTGGGTACAAGTATATGATGCACTCATTTCTCCTGATTCCCTTCGCTACTTTAATTTCATTCCCCACTTCACTCTTCAGAGGCAGATTTTTGCTTTTAATCCGAGTTATTTTTCATAAATACATGCATAAAACTACAATCCATTCCCCGATTTACTCTTCAGAGGACGAATTCAGCTTACAGAAGCAGTTTTCTTTAGAGTGCATGCATAAAAACTGCAATTAGTTAAAATTAAAAAAATAGGTATATAATACGATCGAAATTTTTACGTGGCGATGTGGGTTCGGTCTTTGAGTAAAATCAATAATCCTTCCGAATCAGCGTTAGTTGGCAAGAAATAGTTCTCATTTTTCAGATTACTCTTTCTAAGCCAAATACAAGTGAAAATTTGCGAGCTCAATGATAGAATGATCCATGCTTTTATGCTGCACCTAAGGTGAAAATAATTTTGTAGCAGGATTGGCAACATTATTACAGAATCATGTACTCTCAATGTTATCAGATATCATAAATATTGTTACGGATTAATAGCAAAGAAAATGACTGACATTCAACGACATAATGTTTGTTAAGTTTTCACATACGCATACTCATAATAAATTAATATATATGTATATATTTTTTAAAAATTCAAACATAAGAATTGGAAATGGATAGGTACACATAAAGGGACGAACTCAGGTTATGGTGGGGAGATGAAAATGAGTCAAATCGCATAACAGGCGTTAGTGTATCAAACTTTATTGCCACGTTACATCAGAGAATAGTGTGTTGAACGACTATCTGGGTACTTAACATTTCTTGGAAACCAGAGGCGGCCCAAGACAAAGAATCAACGCTGATATCCTCCGTCTGTAATATGTAACGTGATTTTGAATTCATCATTTGATTAAGTCTACTCTCCAAAGTCAAAGTTACCTTTAGGAGAAAGACGGTGACTCAAAATTTGACGAAACTATGATTAACTTCATTTTATTAGCAATTAGTTTGCGTTCCTAATTAGTTTCAGTACCCATACATTTTTTTTGTTGGAAGAAAAACGTTGGGTGTGTTTTCACAAAAATAGAGCTAGAGTTTGGAAATAACCTACAGCAGAATCAGCTATTAAATTCCATCGGAACAAAATTATGTTGTTCGTAAGAAGAAAATCAAGGTGGTACACTTATGGGATTATGCATAAAAGTTCTGTTCGTCGGAAAGTAAGGGCTTGAACTTTTGGAAGTATGAAATTTTATGGAAGTGGTTCTACCACAACTGTGTGAGTCAAGGCTAATATTAAATTCCAACTTTTTGTTTAATTGGTTTTAAAAACCCTGCTTTTGCTGATGACATGTCTTAGCTATTGAAAACCAAAATTCCGGTACAAAATATGCATATTATTCCACAAATATATTTTTAATGAGCACTTTTTCGTAGTCATTTAGGCCGACCTCAGCGCCATTTCTATGGAATTACCACGTTTTTACTTCTACTATCGCAGTAATTAGGTAATGACTCAAGTAATAAGGTGGTAAGATTCATTTATTTTATTTTCAGCCAATATTTCGCGAGGTTTTCATTCTCATATACAGTTTTTCGTGATAATGGCATTTATATTATGTAGAAAAATACTATTTTTCCTGTGTTTCTGCCATTGTCGCATGTAATACCATGTAATTTCAAGTTCAATTTTCGAGAAACATATGGTAAAATGTGTGATTTTGTAGTTTATATTAAATAGAGCACACGTTTTTCTATACGCGGCCAGAATATGCATTGAATGACATTAGTGTCATTTCATGGTGCAACCACCTGAAATATAACGCCAATACAAAACTATCATAATATTGCTCGCGGTGTTCAATCGAGAAAGTTTTGCGATCACAGGCTAAAAGGCATTTCCACTACGGTTATTTATGGAGCATTAGGAAGCCGAAACGTTCGAGTGGATGTTTAATCCGTTATGAATGCCACAACAAATATTTAGACCTTCCATTTCCTCTATAAACAAAGCGAATCGGATGGAAAAGGAGGAAAGTAGCAAGGCTCTGCGGATGTTTATATAGACACGCAGCAACATCTGCGTACGAATTTCCCAGTTGAGTTGGGTTTCAGACTTAATGGATGTACGGGTCGATTACGTCCTTTCATCAGCGGAAAACTTCCACGTATTTTTCCTCCTCCTAAAATTCGCTTCAGTTCGCTTTTGGCATTATTATTCACTCAGAATGAACTTAACCTCTTTTTCAATGAACGGTACCGCTACTAACGGTACTATTCCTATGATATTATTATTTTTCTGTCCATAGAACCAAATGTTTTCAACCGCATACCACATCGTATTAAAGAAACAAAAAATAGGAAGTTTTTTGCAATAACAAAGAAATACATATTTGCTCTCAATTGTATTGATATTTTAGTCTAGAATGTTTATCATAGTTTAATATTGACAGTGTAAGTACTTAGAAAAATGTACGACAAGTATTGTAGGTCAATTAATGTAAGCTACATGTTGTATGGCGGATTGTCTAAATTTGAAAAACGATTACTGGACTTGTGTTTTCCACCTTGAGTTCATGTGGAGACATATTGTATGCTAGAATAAGTTGGAATGAAAAATGACGTTATTCTCGTTGTGAATATATGCACCTCAATTTTATGTATTTAGTTTTAAATTGCATATGTTATGTATGAAACTATTTACAGTAGTATGTCTCGGACGGCAGCCTTCCCACAGATTTGAGACCTTTGAGGCTGCTTAATGCTCCAAATTCTAAGTACCTATTTTAAACATTATTTCTATTTTTCTAATACTAAATTATTAAAGGAGGTACTTATTATACTCCAGCGCTTTGGTTCCAGCGCACGTATAACAATTTGACCATTTCATTGACCCTTAAATATTTGTAGAATATTTTTAAGCAAGTGAAATAAACCTTCCTCTCAGTGTTAGAAACTCCAAGACTCGAATAAGATCGAATAAACGCGTTTAAAATACTGTAAATACCTATATACTGGAGAAGGCTTCAAGGGATTAGTCTAAATGAAAAAGTTTAACGGAGTGTGTGTCAATTATAAGATATATATATATATAATATTATCTTATAATCGTCATGTTTATAAGGTGGCCTAGTCATAGAATCTTACTTTGTGGAATATTTCCATAATTAAATAAACACAACTTTGTATTTTCCACTATTCTATTTTCACATGAACACAACTTTGTGTTTTCCATTGTTTAATTTTTGATGTGAAAAATAAAAAGAGGAAAACATGAATTTGCGTTCATTAATTAGAGGCTTCCTCTATTATGGCACAGCTATCGGTTTAGATAATGACAAGTAAGTGCTAATAATGGTAATACTTATAAACCCACGCAAGATCAGGAAGTGAGAATTTGAATGGGAGATATTTTAGGCGTACTGCAAACTAGCCCCTTCATGGTGCCACTCGCAAGTGAATAGAAGTGCATGCATTCCACTGAGGAAAAAATAATCTTTCAAATGGATTTGAACCCGGAATCCTTGATATCGAGCCGAGTATTTTAGTCTTTCAAAGTACCGAGGGATCCGGGTTTGATTTACTGCCAAGGTGGATGCTTTTATTCTCTCTTAAATTTCCTTATTCATGAGGAGCCTATGATGGAAATACTTGTAGACTGTCAACCTTCAATGTAGCACCAGAATATTGTAGCCCATTGCTTGAAGTATTTTTGTTATATGTTAATAAAATTTCATTGCACTCAATTTGGCATATTGGGCAATAGTAAATGAGCAGTTATGACTCCAGAAGTATGTGTCGATTTCGGCACACCTGACATTAACACTGCGTTAACTGACATTTACGAAAAGTTAACGCATAAGCAAGTGGAATAAACCTTCCTCTCAGTGTTAGAAACTCCAAGACTCGATAAAATACACACACCAAAGGAAAGTGATGTGTGTATTTTCTCTTTTGGAAATGTGAGTTTATCTTACCTTAAAAAAATAACAAGGTTGAAGAAGAGCAAGATCACAAAATCTAAACAGCTTCATGCTGCTCGGGTGAGTTAGTGCGCTAAGGTGCATAAGTGAGAATAAATTATTGTGAGGGTTACATACGTACTTGTGCTCTCTGCAAGGGATCTGGCTAAAGTCACTGCCGCACATCTCCCTGAGGTTTCTCTGACGCTATAAAATTAATACATTTCGGTGGGGAAGAAGCGTGAACCTACCCCATGTCTTCGGTATCAATCATTTCCTTTTCTCCTACCTGAAACTACAACGTGCACGTAGAAATCATCGCGATAAACCCACTGCGCATATACATGCGTGCATGAACCCTAGTCTTTAGTTAGTTGTTGGTGCATCCGCATCAGTGCGTGAGGAGAGATAGCGAGTGGAAACGGTGAAAGATGAACAGGGCGACATGGAAGTGGAACGGGAGAGGATAAGGAAGAACGGCCACGCGTGGAAATTCGCCATGAGTAAACTGTTTACCATGACCGGGATTTGAACCACGGTCTCCCGATTGCACCCAAGTGAAGACCAAGATTCTTCTCAAACTCTCCTCATTTGATGGTATTCGAACCCGGGCCCTCGAGGTTGGAAGCCAGTAATCTAGCTACCACACCAAACCGATTCCCACGGAATACGTGGATGGAGCAGGAGACAGGGAGAAAGACAGAAAGGTGAGATTGAGAGAGATAGAGAAAGAGAGGAGAGAGAGAGGATTTTGGGAAACCCGCCGGACGTTGAATGGGGTGAAAAGGGTCGGTTGAGCAAGAGATTAGCCCTCGCTCAAAAACAAAACACACAATCGTGAGAACAATGAAGCGTTCACTTCGATACGCGGGGATCAACTCATCCTCCGCTCTCCCTTTTCACGTGCTAACCCTCCCTCCAACTCATTCACAACCCTCCCATCCCCCATCACTCCCTTTATGCTCCCAAATAAAAAAACCACGTGCCCCATCGTACGCCCCTGGGTAACCACCAACACATGGGCAGGCAAACTCCCTCCCTTCATTCTTTCACTGCCCCTGCAAACAGGAGTCGAAACGATTGGAAGGATGGAAAACCGAAAAATGTATGGCTCGAGCAAAAGTTCACGGCGACGCACAGTGGACGATTTTGGTACGTTGACTCAGGAGCTTTCAAAATCCTGGAAACGGGGGAGGAATTTGTTTAATGTAGAGGGTGAGTCAGAAAATCCATGAGAAAATGCATTCTATATTCATGAGAAAATCTTTCTAACTGCTACCAACAGGAACGCTTCTACAAATGGGATGATTCGCCACTATCTGCCATTTCGTTTTGACTACTCTGACAATGAGACCTCAGGATAGGGTCCTTAGTAAATTTATATCAATGGGTGATTTTAACCACTCGCCTATTGGCCTTGCAATGGTGTGCCTCGTGTCTTTTCCACAAAGTAGTTTGGTTCCTCTGCCTCAATCTCACTCGTTGTTTTCCTCTCTTGCCCTCAATTCTTTCTATTAACCCCCCTCCACGTCTACCTTACCTAACAGCAAAGGTCTACACCAGAAACTTTTGCAAATACTAGATTTCAAAATTTAAGATGGCTACGACGTGCAGCAATCTAGGGAGAGTTGAAATGGAGGGTGATATCAGCGAGAGCGATTGATATACGTCAATATAATGTCAAATTAAGCCGTAGGAAGAGTCATAGTTCTTGAGCGACGGAGTTAAGAGAAATAAAGGACGACTCGCATGACATTGTCGAGGATGTTAGTGGAAAAAAATTAAAATTGTATGAGTCCAAAAAATGGGAAATAACATGTAACTAAAACTGGTCCTGTTGTGGACTCCTATTGGTAAAAGAAACAGAGGAAGGCCCAGGAAGAGCTGGATTGAAGGGATCAAAACCAATGAGAGGAGAGAAATCTCTGGATGAAGAGCAATAGAACGACTGACAAAAATGGAGATTGGGAAACAGATAAAAACCGTAGGGCATTATAAAATAATTCAATATAAAATATGTATACTAATTGAAAATAAATGTTATACGAAGTCCATTTGTAGAAATACGGAAATGTATAGATGGGCTGCACATAAAAATACTTATGCCAAGATACAGGAAGGCAGAAATATCGCTGAGAACAAGGAGTTGCATTGTATCATAGAAGGATTCGTCACATGTAGAAAAAAATATTTATGAGGTAATAAATATATACCCCCTAAATGGACTTATGAAAATGAAATAAAATTCACCAAACAGACCGTTCGCTCGCCTCGAGAGCTCTAAATGAATAACGTAAATTTCCGACTACCCCCCACTACCGCGCAGTGACGTCAGGAAAATGTCCACCGCTCCCCACTGTCAACCTCGCGAGGAGAAAGAAACAACGCAGCAAAAAAAATATAAAAACATTTCCCACCCACTTCCCTCATCCGCGTCCAAAAACGACCTGAGAACCACTGCCACGCACACTCTACCGCCCGCCAATGGGGTGTCAAAAAAAGTCTCCCCTGAAATACCTACCACTCTAACGCAATACACCAAAATGTGTACGAAATTGGTGGAGTGGTGGATAGCCCGCGTGTTGTAGCTGGAGAGGTGGGATGTGGGGATAAAGGATACACAGGAAGGAGAACGGGACATGTTCAGTGTGCCCATTGAACTGGTGTGGGTGATTGCAAGAGTATTCGTGCGGATCTGCCCCTGTATCTTTTGGTATGCTGACCATACCCCGCCGCGTGTTATCCGTTGTAGTTATTGTGAAGTTGTAAGGGATGGAGAGTAAAAGGGGAGGATTCGAGTAGAGAGGGGGGGTAGAAAGATGTAATAGTAGGATTGGGGGAGGGGGTAGGCGGCCGAAAATGCGGGAGAGACGCGGGAAGGGGAAGGATGTGCGAGAGAAGGCTCAAAGAGCTTGCCACGGTGGGTGAGAGATGGAGGGCTCAGTCAAATGCACCGCGCACGACTATCAAATGCCGCAGCTGAATGACGTCGCTGGAAGTGAACAATGCCGACGCGTGTTTTGGTGGGATCTGAAGTCCCTTCCCTCCTTCTCACCCTCCGAAATAATTCCCCACTAGCCTGGGCCACTCTTTTTCTACACATTTCTACTTATTTCATTCTTTCATTTCCATCTGCGGATAAACATCGAAAGAAGATCATGACAACGAAGATATCTAATACAATCGACAATCGAGAAACAGCAAACATTCCATTTTTTCCCATCATTGATCACAGTTCGTATTTTGTAGAATTGTGCATGGTTTGACTGTCGATTTTTTTAATAATTGCTTATTAAATTGATAATTGGACATGCTGCCTAAAAATGAAGCCGTATAATTAATACGAATTTAGTGAGGAATAAAAAAGTTATTTATTCCTCACATGGTCAATATATCCGAATTCTAACGTGTGACGTCTGATATCATGATGTAGATTCCTTAAAGTTATGAAAATTCAAAGTTAAGGTTTACATATTTATGTAAGCAAATCATTCAACGATTTTAAACTCTCTGCATTTTGAACCATCGCATCGGCAGGAAATTGACTTAATGGGAAAATTTTATATGTACAAAAAAAATTCAATGGATTATTTCCAAAGACTTACTTACTATATAAATAAGAGTAGATGTTGTAATTAGTTCATATTTTTGCATTTACAACTATCTTAAGGTATCATTAATTCATTTTCTTTAATCAATTTTATTGGAAGGGATTCGAGGAACCGGTTTATCTTTCAAGAGTAAAAACACATTTTTACCATTTACCGCAGTGTATTAGCATTCGACACTTTTCGAAGCGATTCGTTACTTCACTTGAAATGAAGTATGTTGCACAAACGCGTCGAGTACCACGTTTCAATAAGCTGTCGACATTAGTGAAACTACTTTCTTTATTTCAACATTATGTTTACTCCATGCACTTGCCTGCCATTGCATGAGGCCTAAAAATCCCGAGTGGTCCTTGGTCCATAGGCTCCATCCTCGGAGGCTGCGCGCTAGGCTTAGATTACTTGAGCAATTAAGAATAGATATCTTTAAGAGTGACACGGAGAACATCATATTAGAACCCCACTATATTTCCCGGTCCGACAGAAACGATAAATTAAGAGAGATATTTTGCCGAACGGATAGGTATGGGAATTCGTTTTTCCCCCGAACAATAAGGGACTTTAATAAATGCTAGGCGTAATTTCATTAGAGCGTTTCCTTTTTATATTTAAACGGCTGGTGTCCTAACACCCCCTATTGAGGCGGCTAGCGGGGTAGTATGTAGATGTAGGTCTTTCCGATCCTGTCCAAAATTCTCTCATTTTCCGTCACCAGAGACAATCCTGCTGCTTCGCCTCTCGCGAGCGCAAACGCCACGAAAGGTTAGACGACGCTAAATAGCCCCAGCGTCCCTAGCATTTGATCACGACCACCTCAGCCAGGGCTAGCTGGCGTTTCATCACCTCAGCGACCGCTCTCTTCCTCATGCGCTATTGTCCCGACTCCACTACTTTTCTCCCATAGTGACCGCCCGAATGCTTTAGGACCTTTCTCCGTGCGAGGCAGCGTCTGTCGTTCCGTGGCGAGGAATTTTGCCAACTCCGGCACCCGCGTCCAACCCTCTGCCCATTCAGGGCCGAGTGGAAAAGAGTGGCTAGTGCCCAGAGGCCTGCGGCGTTGGAAACCATTTCTCGGTCACCCCCTTTCCCTCGCTCCCGTTTCACGCTCTCGGGACCCGCGAGGTTAGAGATGACGGCGGCGGAGTATTCCTGGCAACTTTCTGACCGAGAGCAGGAATGGCTCATGTTTTTCACGCGATCTCCATCCTCCATATGGTCTCCTCCTTTGGTCTCGAAAGCTTTCTCGCCGAGAGTGGGACGGCGCCCGTTTCCGAAATTAAAATCCTCAACGTCGAGGGCGAGCGTCCAAAGCGAGACAAAACAGATGTAATGCATTTCCTCTATGGATCTATTTTTATTCCATTCTTGTCAACAGACATAAAGACAATTTTACCGGATAAACCTATGAGCCGGTGCCCCGCCTTAAAAATGTTTGGCAAAAACATTGAAAAAACGGGTTTTGGTTTTGTGCTGTGCGCAGAATTAAAAGATATAACATTATTTCAAATAATCAATATAAGTATTTAAAATAAAATTGTAACAATCTATAATCCTGCCTTTCGACCCGTTCGGTATTTTTTTGACGAAAAATATTGACTGATGGACACCGGTTTTAAAAACATTTTTTTTACTTTCCTTATTTGGACGTGCTAGTATAAAAAATACAACCATTGTACTAAAACAATGAGAGGATTTCTACGCAAACGTAGCGTTCACCTCGAGCTTAGCAAAAACTTGTTCGATTTTCATGCTTAAACAGATTTTCCTGAAAAAACAAACACTTTTTTGTAACCCTGGTACACATAAAATAGCAATAATATGAACGATTTTCTATTCATCTTTCAGCTGCAATAATTCAGACCCAGAAGGTAAAAAAAATGTGTAATACACCCGTAAAATTATACTCATAATTCAATGAAAATGCTTACGAAATATAATCAATACCATGCAAGTAAACACGATTCAGATTGAGATTTTTCATCGAAAAAGCAATGATCTGATTCTTTCAACAACCTCTGATGTAAAACTGAATATTTATACATGAATTATAGAATTTAACTCGTGTTTATGGCTGATGCTGTGGGCCTGTGGTGGACAAACTACTACGCTACGTTAGAGAACATAACTAGTGGACGTCGTTTTAGACGTTTTCACGAAAATTTTTCGTGTCGATCGAGTCTACTATTTACGAGATACTCGCCTAGCAGACCTGATTGCCGAAGAGGTAGTTCGTGCTACTGCCACTACCGCGGTCGGAACCGTCGTGATGCTCTTTTAAAAGGAGCAAGCACATATAGGGAGAGCTGAATTATGGCAGGCGCTGCCAGCACCGATTCTCGCACCGAAAGCCGACCGACGCGAGGCTCGCGAGCGACATAAAGCTGTCGAGAGAGGAGAAAGAATTGTTTCCACGAAATTAAAAATAATGCGCTCTCGGAGAATGCGGGGAGAGGGGGCGTGGAAAACGACCGCCGAAAACTCCTCCACACAACTGGAACGATCAAAAAGTCCGGACGAGGGTGGGAATTCGGGCGCCTCATTCATTTATCTTCTCACAGATGCAAGCGTTTATTTTCCGCTGACAAAGGCGGGTTGAGGATTGCGGGGGGAAGCGGACCTGATCATACCCTAGTTGCAACATTGAACACAGAGAGGGAGACAGAAACTGGAGGGATAAAGGAGACAGGAGGAGGAGGAGTGTTCTATCTAGTTAGTGTGGTGTTTCCTCAGTAATGGCTTGCCATTCCGATGAAATAGGGTTCGAATTCAGGCAGTTGCGGATTTTTTCCAGGGGAAATCCGTTTCCGAAGTGCGAACCATGTGGAAAACACTCCATGTCACTTGCTGAATAGATTTTTTAAATCATGTTCTGACACACGCAAAGACACTCATGACAAAATTATCACGTAACACCATTACTCTTGGAAGAATTATTCACGGAAATTCTCAATATCTCCTTAAATAAAGTAGGGATTATACATCTCCAAGAGTTACGCGGAACGGGTTGGGGCTATTGCGAGGCTCGGCTACCTGGAGACCTAGGTTCGATTACAAGAAGGGGCAAAGATTTTCAATGGAATCCCGATACCTCACAGAATGCTATGTGTGAAGCATTTCGATATTAGGGTAGTACTTACAATGACTGTTGGATCGCATATAACAACTTCGGATTCTATTACTCTTTTCTTAAGAGCTTTCCGTCATTTCTAATAAGTTATAGATAAATTATCATTATTAATAACACCTCACCCCGCATGAAATATTCCACATGGTTAGATTGCATGATTGAGTTAATATCTCATTGTATCCATCAGTTAGTTTCATTACTATTAGGTACTTTTATGTATTAGTATCTTAACCCATTCATTTACTGCGAGCATTTTAGACAACAATAATCTTTTCTAGTTTCCGGTTTGACCGCGCATTTTTTTACTGACTTCTATTCGGTCCGCGATTAACATCTGATGTTCAGACGGGGTTGGACCTTGAACTGGGAAGAGTACATGGCTAGTATGGAATCACTCCTTGCCTTACACGCTGAAGTTAGCTTCCACTGTATTTCGTGGATGTAGATAAGTAGAAGGCCAATTCCCATACCGAACTTGTATCTACCTTTCCTCCTTTATCTCATAATATTCTCCATAAAAAACAATACTGTTTTAAGGCGCAAATGACTTCGATTGTCGTTCACCGCCGGAAATAACCATCGTAAAATGTGGAGGTCAAAGAGAGAGGGACACGAGAATGTTTTCCGGAGAATTAGTGGTCTTGGAGAGAAAAATAACAGTAACAGAGGAACGACAGTTCGAAAAAATATACTCACGCAGATTTCGAACAGAGTCCATTTTTCGGTTGTGTTTCATTACGACGCGTCATGAGAGACATCGCGAGAGGGAGCGGGAGCATTGGAAAATACAAAAACAAAAGCGAACTCGACGCGCGCACGCATAAAAAGTGGCTGGTATTTGTCGAGCCCGCGATCGGGGAGAGTGACAAGGTAACAATATGCCGAGGTTGGATGGTTGGTTACTTGGGAGAATTGGTGGAAGAGGAACGGAATATTTCGGGAATAGAGGAAGGGGGGTGAGCGAAGCCCCCGTTTACATTAGCCTAGTTTGAGGCCCGGTTTTACAATCTCTTGTTATATATATTCTCGGTATATAAACTGAAGACATTTTACCATTGATATCCTCACCAAAACCAACTCTGTGTGATCATCATATCGGTCGCTCAATCGTAAGACTGGTTGATTGCAGCACACCATCACTCTCTTCATATGAATGCAAGGCTGCATCTTCTAAGAAGATTAACTTGGTGGTTTCCCGTTGCCTTCCAAATCGTAGTACTTAGAACAATTCCATGAATTTTACTCTCGCCCGAAGCTGTGGCCTTTGATACTGGACCGATCTTCTTCATATCAGCACCAATAATGCCATCTGCTGAGACTGCTGCCTCACAGTAGTGGATCCGGATATCTTTGGATAGCATGTAGGGCGTAGAGAATTCTTGCTGTATCGTTTAAAATTTTTTCCCAAATACATGCTGTCACTTGGTCCTGAATCTGCTGCCCCTGAGAGTTTATCACGTTACGCAGGCACAAATACGCACACTTTGAGTCAGATTGGAAGTCGAACATGCTACCCCTGGGCGAATAAAACCCTTTATATTCTGATATAATATATGAAATCCAAATCCCCATTTAATATAAAGTTCATTAAAAGGAAAACAATATTTTGGACCTTACCATCGTCGGCTCGGGTAGGTATTCTTCATTTACGAGAGAAATGGGACTACGTTGAACTTTTATCACTCGATTCATAAGATGGTCCCTCCGTAAAATATAAATGTAATTTTATTCGCATTCTGGAAAAACAGAAAAAAGTGACTTATCTCTCAATTTTACCGTTACATGCCGATTTTTTCGAAAAATGAACTTGTGGTGTAATTTTAAGTTTCACAATAAACTGTTAATGAAGGGAAATTTCCAAAGAAAGAGAATTTCAGTGAATTAAACCCACAGATTAGTCTAATTGTTTAAGTTAATAGCAAATAACCACAGGAACTGAGGTAAAATGCGTTAATTCATAAGAAATGTCACTGTAGTCGCCTCTTATGGGTGTAAAGAGTTCACCAAAGTATATTCGGCTAATTATCAGCAAACAGTGCACCATTATTTTATTTCTGATAGACTTTTAGCAGATTGTTAGCAGTGAAAGCAGTATTTTTCAAATAATACAAACAAAAATTCGGAATTCTGCCTTTGCTCTGACTCATACAGTAGCGATGGAATAATCACATATGTAGTTCGGTATTTTTTTGTTAGAAAATATTCGTGTAGTGTACGTGGCACAAAATTTTCCTACGAACCCAAACATGTATAATCGTCAACCGCTAGAATTTTAAATCGTCTTTAAAAAAAGTCCAAATCAACATGACAAACTCACGTGACCCAAAACTGCATCTCGATGGTTAGACACAACCTCAAGTTATCGCTTCTTCCCACTACATTTATTTCAACCAAAAGGATCAAGTTACAATTGTCTTCCACAAAGTAAATAATGGAAGTGAAAGCCCCTCGAGAAAGAATGCGGAACAAATACATAGGCCAAATACAATGGGACATGAAACAGAGAAGCCAAAAGGACAATTACAAGCCAGCAAGGGAAAAGATAGAATGGAACGCTATAGTCAACTAGTCTTAAGACTGAATAAAAAATGATGGGTCGCGCGTAATCTTTAATAAGGTACATATTCGTAAAAAAGTTAAGCGAAATTTGTGTTTCATGCACTTAAGAATATAAACTTCCACTAAAATAGTTTTTAAAAACTACGCTGGTTCCCATTGCTAAATTGGCAGATTTGTTGGTATCTACGACCGTGGTGGGAACATTTTCCGTATAATGTTCTGATAATCGACGGTAGCTGCTTTCACCGCCATGCTAACTAGGAGGGAGGAAAAGAGAGGGTCAGTTATATTAAACGAGGGCAATGATTGGGCGTGGAGGATGAGTGGTGAATCGAGGGGAAACTTGAGCGGCGTGCAAGGAGAGAGCTATACGGATATCCGGCGGTTGGGCCTCGCACATCGTTTGGACTCACGTTTTGTCTCCTCCACGAGTCCGCAATAATGCGACCCCGCTTGCTCACACCAAACGAGCGAAACAAACCCAATGGCGGCGATTTTGAAAAACTCTTCCCGTCAAAACTGTCCGTGAGGACGCGTGTGGACTGGCCGCGGAGGTCAGGGGTGACGGTGGCGAGGACTGCGCTCAGTCACAAAAACAAAGAGGGACCCTTTTTGTGAAGCTACCGTCGAAAAAAAAACCGCGCCAACTCTGTAAGCGGTGGTATATTCATATCGGGTTCCCCGGGCGCCCGAAAGTCTCACTACCACCTCGTCCGATCCATTGTCCGAGCTCTTTCAAACGCCGCGCCGCCCGCCGTCGAACCTTCGCGGCTTCTGTTTTTGTTTCCTCGCAAATACTCCGAGCCGGGTTAGTGAGACGGGAAATGGTAAGGGTGAAAGGGAGAGAAAGGAAAGGTTCAGAGGGGATGATATGTTATATCCTTTCGTTTTTCGGGGGGTCGCGGAAAGGGGTGACGATGAGCAGACACACACCGTGTTTGTTGTGGAGAGGGTTGGGTCGGCAAAACGTCCAATGGCTGGGAATGAGAGATTCGCCCGTTCTCCAGTCAGAGAGAAAAAAAATAAAAACGGAAAAACACGCTGTGTGGTGCTCGCGTCAGCCACTGCTCGCTCAATGGACGAATTTCGCGAAAAATTTGTACCCGTCCGGATGAAGCGTGGGAGAAGAGAACGACCCGAAAATGCGACGATTTCTCCCTCCCTAGCACATTGCGTGTACGTTGCTTTTTCCCCCGAGTCCATTTCATCACTCTTGTCCTCTTGTTTTTGTGTGTCGTTTGAGCTACCCGTCCGAAAAACCTGAACATCACCTTTGTTAGCCTAAAATAAGCATATTTGGAGGCTCTTATTTTCTAAAATTTGAAACTATATGTACATTGATTCATGCACATCAAATACAAAAGCATACAGGCACTTCTGTAAATATTTAAAAGTATGTTTTTCATCTTTTCAGCTCATGTACACTGAATACATAGACATTATACGCACTGGATATAGGTATTAATGCTAATACTAACGTAAAAGCATCGTCAATTGTATATTACGGGAGCTTTCGATCATTTGCATCCATGGATGTGAGACAAGGTGTGCTCGGATTTTGCGCCAAGGCAATGCTTCGCGCGGAAGATCCTGTTATTGCTTTTGGGATATATTTGGCATCAATGGACGCTATATCAAATAATACTATAAGACCGCATGGTTCGATAATTGGTAACCATAATAATAATATTAGCTAGGAAATATTTATGAACATTATTTAATTAGAATTCGTATCCCAGTCGATCCAAATCTGATTAATAAAGAATCTGCCGTGCTTGATTGTATTAAAATGTTATTTGAGCTCTTCATTGTTATTAATGCAGTAAGTTTTGACGATGTTTGCTCTAACTTTCTGCTAAATCACTGGATGGAAACAAAACATCTTAGATTTTTAGATCCCCAAAGAGGGATTTTTACCAAGCAAAGATCCTTCTAGGAGCTGTTTCTAATGCGCATACACGCCCACGAAAACTTAATATACCCACCGAGGAAGCTATATCTGTTAGGCTACTTCATTTTTTCCTCTAAACAATAAGTAGCGCATGTACAGCGGGAAAACATGCAAACAGATTGTTTGGACAAGCATGAATGTGACGAACACAGCGAGAGGGACTGGAAAGCTGTGCAAAGAGGTAGGGAGACCGGTGGTCCACGGGTCTATCTAGGGATTCCCTATTATCCCATGATTATTTAAACTGTATATCTTTCGAGAAGCAAGCTGAGCCAGAAGTACAGCATTTAAAAAGGTATTGGCTTGAACTTGAGACCTGCCAGATGGATGGATCCGGCTGCTATGTGGAGAGACTTGGAAAGTTACTTTTTATCCTAAAATAACGGATACACTACTAAAGAGAAAATACCTACCATATATGTTTACTGAATTGACTTTCAATGCAGTTGAGATATTATTAAAAAGTGAAGAAATTCTAATCCTGTCCTAATATGAAACAAAATGGATGTAAGTTACTACATGTTAATGAGATATCTCTCACCTAAACTAATTTATTCCACCACAGAGACTTGGAATTTCTCATTTTAGTGTGTACGTGAAATGCATGAGCTATTTTTTACCATAGTCATAATAGGATTGCCTCTCATAAATAAATAAATCATTTGATCTGGTTTGCAATGAAACAAATATCTATTTTAGAATATTGCATACTCCTGGCAAAATTCATTTCAATTCGCAACTCTTCCAGAGCTATCAAAAATCAGAGCCTTCGAGAGGTAATTAATTTTATGCATATTTATTTAACGTAAAAAGGTTCCATCAGCGGACTAAAGCCCGAATCAGATGACTTCCGGAGTCCATTAATCAATCCCCGTCGACCCGACAAATAATTGAAAATTTACCCATCTAGATTTCACGCAACAATAGGCTTCACGGGAAACTGGTTTCGATGGTGTCCAATGGCAGCGCTAACCACCCAGGTTCCGTTCCTCAAACATGATAAGCGGTAATTGTTCCTCTTCATATGCCTCCAAAGCAATATAATCAACCTTATGGGATCCGCTTTATTAAAATATTGACCTCAGACTAAAATTTTGTTCCCTTTTGGGAGACCTCTCTCTCTCTCAACCCACACAAACTTTTTCACGACCAATCCCATTCGGAAACACATCACATTCTCGGAAAAATAGTGGTAGCGATACTTGGTGGCAGTCGCATCGGAGATCGCCAAATTGGAGAAGGTTCGTATGGAAGAGATGGGTTAGGGAGCGCAGGAAAGGAAATGTGTGGTCCACATGGAAGGCAATGCCGCCAGCATATCTTCAATTAATTATTTAAGGTGGGAAAGTTTTGGCAGCGCGTTTCACGACAACGGCATCAATAAAAAACGAAGCTGAATCAAAATACGCTGAGATTGTTCGCAGTTCATTAGAGGTGCCCATCTGATCAATTAGCATAGAGAGCACAATTAGCATGATAATAACACATTGAGCGTTTTAAATTTGGCAACGGAGGTTTGTGACCTAGGGAACCCTGGCAGCTAAACGCGGAGACTACCTTTCTCCCCCTTGCGGAGACTGTTCGTAGGTAATGGACTTTTCCACTGAAAGGAATCTTCTGCGCAACATCTACAATGTTCCGCTACCACTAAACAGTGACGGTTCATGAGATCTGACCGATAACTCACCTTTTGATTAATTATATCGCGTTTCCACTACATATATACGGAGAACGAATGCACATCCCTCCTCCTAGCAACCCACTCTCACCCTATTTGACCCCAACAAAATCTATTTTTTGCTCTATACTAGGCAATTGGAAGAAAATCAATTTAATATCCAATTAATTGCTTCCATTTATTTGACTTGGTACAGGGTTTCTAATCGACCACTGGTGGTTTTACCATGACAATCAATGGTCTTAAAATTTGTAGTAACCTTCAAGCACAAATGGTTTTGAGGGACCACTTCCAAAATACTTCTCTGTCATCAAATATATTATTTTCCATACTTGAATTTCAGAATCTTAGCTCACATTTTCCCTCAGTTTATTTGATCCAAATGTGCGTATGTAATTTCCCTCCCGTTTACACGTCAATAATAGCTTATTATATTCACTTACTCTGTCTTTCTCAGGTTTAACTCCATAGCATACTCACCCATGTCACATATATATCAAGCTACATACACAACAAAGTCACATACTTTGTGATTCGGGTGAAAAGAGATGAGATGCAGGACAGTTTACAAGACATAACGAAGAAATAAGTAGTTCGAGGATAATGTAATTTAAGGCAGAGCAAGGTCTTAAATTGTTCAGAAAGGGTAAAAGTCATTAGTCTTTGGAGCACTTCTGACTCCTGCCTCGAGGAAAACCCCCGACAAAATTTTCCCTCCACGACAAACTTTGAAGTAGTGATTATTTCCTGTCCATCATAAATGTTAAATTCATCAAAATGAGGAAAAAATAGGGAAATTGGATGGATATACAGTAAGCAACGATATAAAATGCTATTAAAGTGACTGATTCAATATAAAAAGAACTATAATAATAAATACGAAGCACACGTTTAAAAAAATCATGGATACGAAAAATGATCCATAAGTTACAAACGTGATACAACGCAAAACAAACTTAATCTGCAGGTTAGAGATAATCCTTGAGGAACTACGGAAGCTATTTACTGTAAATACGTTATATTCTAAAATTAGAGTTTAAATAATCACTTGAGAAAATAGGTAACATTGGAAAGAAAATAAATTAATATTCGATCCTTACATTTTTGTACAGGCAGATTCATCAAAAAACCTTATGACAACACCGCAGTGATCCCCTAAAACTAATGTAATTTTTAAGACCAAAACCTGACAACCTTTCCGTAAATAGACTTCGAAATGCTGCAAGAGAGTCTCACGCTCTAGTGAGGCGTATTAATGAGAATGACAGCTGATCAATCATATCTTATCCCTCACCCCCAAAAACTCCAATAACCCCCCTGCCCCATGAGCCGCCCTGCCAATAACATTTCTCATCATCATCCCCTCACCCACGCACTCCACTCCCAACCACTAGAGGCCATCTCAATCCATTCGCCCCAAACTACTCTCGTCCTCCCACTCCAATATTTTAAGACTCTCGCCACAAGAGCCACCAAAATCAACCAACCCGTGCCAACCAACTCCCCTCCCTCCCCGAGAACGGCCGAATATCTCCGACCTCCTATCCCCTCCAAAGAAAAACTCTTCATTCCATCTTGATCCATACGCCCGTGTTGCGTGGAACTCTATCGATAAGAACCTGGCCAAAGAAACCGAAAATATACTAAAGGGCTACGGGAAACGTTTGTGTGAGAGAGGGATGGAAGCCTTCAAATATCTAGTGCTGGAGGTGCATGCTGAAGATAAAACGGATAGCCGAAATGAGAAATGAAGAATTGCGCAAACGAGAAGATGATAAAAATTCGACGGTGTAATTGAGATAGGGGAATCGGAATGGGTTCACACTTAAGCATAATCAAATTGTTACAGACGTGGTGAAACTCATTAATTGCGAAATAAGAAAAAAACGTTATAGAGTATTTTTAATGATGTACTCTTATATTAAACTATGGTGCAATGGTCGCCCTCGCTATGCTTGCACCGCCAAAATTCATACTAAGTAAGAAATAACAATAATTTTATAATAATAAACAGAACTTTTCTTAAAGACCTATTTCTAAAGCATTTTTAATTTTGCATTTTTATTCCAGTCTTTGATCTCATGTCGATAGTGACACGTGCAACAGTTCATGACCAAACAAAGATATATCGAAATATTCCAACGAAGTCTGCAGGCTTTGAGCTTTTAAAAATTCTTTTCCAAGCATTCCTCCACAATGACATGGGTCTTTCCTCTTCACTCTTCGGAAAAGCACAGATTTATATGATTTTGGAATATTTTTCGCAATTAAGTCTAATTTAATTTCGTAAAAGAAACTAAGACTGCAAGCAATAAAAACGAAATTTACGTGCTTTTTTACTGAAACTAATGTGAATGATATGCATTCGAGCCTGAGACTTCAATGTGTTTACAAAGTTAGCATGCAGAGTTGCAAAATTTAATACGAAAAATTTGAAAGCTGTAAAATAAATGGTTCATGAAAAAAATTACCGTCGCAGAAATGTTTTGCAAGAATACATAGCATTAAAACGTTAAGAGTGCTTAACTCTTTATATATGTAGAGTTATTCATTTAGATGAACTTAATGATGAGGTGGAGTTTGAATCATATTAATTTCTCAATAGCTAGAAACATGAGAGATGTAAGGCCACATTAAGATTAGTGGATAACTACTAGGTTAAAATATAGAGGGAAACCTAAAAGAAAAATCATCAAGGTACGAGCGATAGTGAATTTATAGCTTCGAATGGGGACGAATTTATAGTTAGCTTATCACACTATAGAAGCACTGACGACGATATGACGACTGAAAGTCCTACAGACCGAAAAAAAATCCGGGCAGAGGGATGAGAAAGACAGGGTAAGGATGACTTCGAGGGGCGGAGGAAGTATGGCAGCGGGAGCGCGCAAGAGGAGGCAAACGCGAAGAGATATGAGGATAAAATTTCAGATTCAGGTGTGTTGTGGTGGAACCGTTCCATAATCACAGAAGCAAAACAATTGCAGTTTTCCACTAATAAAACTGACTGTTGGAAAACTGCAGTGTTTTGATTCTATCATCAAGGTATGAAAAGTTCGCCCTCGAGGATGTTGGAGAAGAGGAAAGGGATATCTTCCAAAGGCAGAGGGTGCAGAGGGCGGCGTTGAGTCGAGAGTGAGGGTCGGAGCCCTGCCTCACGCGACGAGGAAAAAGAACTTACGCCTCTTCTTCCTCTCTCGGACCTGGACCTTCCTAGGAGGAGCCATATTCTAAGGTCCGGCCCCTTTCCTTCCCGCCTTCCATCCTCATCTCCCGATTCTCCATCTCCGCCGCCGCCTGTCCTTCTTTTCATCTCCTCGTCCCTTTCCCATTCTCTGCACCTCCACACACTCATCCTTTCCAATCTTGGACGCTGCGGGGTCAATTTTACGAAGCCCTCCTCCCCGCATCAATTTCCATCCCCTTTGCTTGGCCTTCCCTCATCCCCGTTCTCACTGTGACTAGGCTCCGGAACAAGCTAGTGAAATAAATAATTAGCAAATTCCACAGGCTAGAAATTAAACAGCATTTTATTCGTATAGATCCCCGCTGAAAATTTATTTGAATTAAGATTGTTTGGCGGTATAACTGGTTAATTCATCTGACCGGAAATTGGGCTATACGATTTTGAATCCCAGGATAGTCAAATGATTTTTTTCAGGACGAATTTCACCCTCTTCGGTTCACATCTTTGCACCCGTGCGCGTGACTGTGTATCAAATTATTTGTGCAACAGCAATGATTTAAATTAAATTACTCACTAGATTCGATGAAAGTCGTCAATATCACGAAATAAATGACAAATACTCAGCGTTATCGGTACAATTCACCAATTCCTCCATCTATTTATATTAAATCAAAGCGAGGAAAACTTTAATTTTACGGTAGAAGAAGAAATTATACCTTTTTCCTAAAACTTTTTAAATATTTATCGTTTTGGGCGAACACGCAAACATTTTTAAGACCATAAATTATGTTTGATAAGTTAAAGAAGCTAATTATCATTACAATTAAACGTAAAATAAAGCGCTTCATGGATGTGAGTCTTGTCATTGAGGAACGAGAATGCACGAAAGTAGCCTTCCCATGAGACAGTGTGGAGAAGGAAGGCTATACACAAAGGTTTCTTTCTTCAATTATTTTACATCATCTCTCAATCCCCGTCTTTCATCTAATTCTTGAGTATAAATAGCAAGCCAGGTAAAGATGATTAGGAACGAAAAAATATTTTAAGTCTACGATAACATTTTTTATGTATTCAGTATCCACAAGAAACTTAGTATTTACCCATACATAAAAATATTTTTTAAATACCTAATAATTTCAAATTTACGTACAATTCTTTAGATCATGGGGGCCACAGTCACTCCGCATGCCTATTAAGGATGTAATTTCTGACCATGGTGTCTACATGCTAATTGTAGTTACTGTGAACGAAATTTAAAAAAATATTCTCATTCAACATACATATCTAGAAGAAATTATTTGCGAGAAAAGAAAAAAAAATTGTTTTAATATTTTTTAATGCAGGCAGGTTTATATATGTTATATACCCCCGAAAACATACGCAAAAAATGCGGATATTTATGATAATGATGACTTTTAAGGTAAAATTAATCGATATTGTTATATGAATGATACTAATGTTTAAAAATGATATGTACTAATGATATTCGGATGAAAAAGGTTCAGATAATGTCATAATTAATAAGTAATATTTTATTTATTTTGGGGCCTGCCAGACCCCACGCGCCTACTTGCATGACAGAAACTGAGCGCGCCCACTTAAGGAATAAACTGTACTAATCTTGGACAGTAAGAGCTGCAGTGCAAAGAAGATTGGAAGTAATGGAGATGTGGTGCTGCACAAGAACGATGTAAATCAAATGAACGGCAAGAATCACCAACGAAGAAGCCCTACGAAGAGTCGGAGAGGAAAGAAGTATGCATAATGAAAAATTTGCGAAGAAGGAGAGACAAACTTGTTGGGCATATTTTTCAACACAATTAAGGTTTTTAAAAACATTAAAGAAGGAGAAAAAATGGGAATAATTGCAGAGAAAAACTAAGAATGGAGTTCATCAGGCAAATTATTAAGGACGTCAAATTGAAAAACTACGCGGGAATGAAATATAAAAGTGGACTGGAAAGATGCAAACCAATCTTCGAATAGGTGAATGCTAATGATGATGTCAGGAAAATCATGTTACCTAAGTAAACAAAAATTGACATTATTTCTAACAGCGTACACCATAAACAGTGTAGGTATAAATTATGCTTCGTAGTTACAGCACACTCATGAGCAATGGTAGATCTGGATAGTTATTTTACGGTAATTATTATTAATTTCTAAGCGCTCGTTTCTTCGTTGTGAGACAGTTGGATAGTTTCATCGAACCGAAAAAGGATGCAAATGAAATTAATGGTTTCGGTTTTAATAACGTGAAAATTCATCTTTAATCAAAATTATATCAATGAATAATTTTCCCTGAATTTATTCGAAATATATATTCTTGCTAGTAACTAAGTATACAACAAATCGTAATGACCGTGTCCATGCAGAATCGAGGGAAAATGTAGTGCAGGCAAAGAGAGACGCTTACTCTATCTCAACTGAAGATGCACGAGGGCATCAAAGGAGCAAAAAGGAACCAGGGGAGGGGTCAGGTAGATAGATAGGGAGAGGCTGAGGAAGGAGAAGTTCCGGGAGGAGACAGGTTGTAAAAAGGGGCGAGGAAGTGGGGCAAGAAAGTGAGAGTAAGCTTGGAGGAAGATGCAGAGTTAGAGAGAGTAAAAGAGGCAAAAGGAGGAACCAAGGCCAAGAAGGATCCCTTGGTGTTTGTATAAGAAGGGATAAGACGGAAGGACGGAAAAGAGAGGAGTAGGAGGACCTGGAGATGGAGGGGCAAAAGCCTTAAGGACGTGGAGGAGGCAAAGGAGGGGTGGGGGGGGGTTCATGTGGCGGGGGTTCATGAGAGGGGGATAGGTGGGCGAAACCTTGTTGCCCCGGAGATTGTAGCCCTGGAGACCCTGCCACAATTACTCCCCCCTAACCAACTCACGGGAAGGGAAAGCAATTAACATGTAAATGCTAGTCTGGATAAACAGAGATTGCGATAATTAAGACAGCTTTCTCCTCCAGCTACTTCACTCCTCCTCCGCCTCCTCCGAAGCGGGCCCGGCCCACCTCCGCCTTCCCTAATAACGTGGCCCCACCACGTCGCACGCCCCCGGCGCCTACCATCTCTCGCTTTCCGCCCCCACTCCGCCTGCCCCCGACTCCCACCCTCACCCCCGATCCCTCCTGCCCCCGCGCACACCACCTTAAAGCCTCGCTAAACTCCGCGCCATTCTCTCACGCCTCCGCGCAGCCCCCCTGCGCGGGGAGGTCTCCGCAGCAAGTTGACACCAGGGCACTTCAACGTCATGCGATTCATCAAGTGAATGGCAGGATGTCGCTTCTCAATTTTTTAAGGATACCGGGACTAAATTCCGTCCAAGGCAATAGCGCAGGTGACAATTACAAATCCAGGCAATCATTTAACACGTTTTATGCCGTCTGGGGTAGTGAATCACGTGACCGAAGTATCCAACATTCGAATACCAAGGAGGTGGCCTTAGTTTACATCATGTGGTCGTGAAAAAATCATTTTCTTTTCATTTATTACTAATTTCAATCAGTATTTTTCACCATAATATGGTATTTAAAATGTTGTTTAGTGTTTTCGCTAGTAATTAGGCGTATTTTTACCGCAATGACGACGCTGCTTTGAGTTTTTCATGAAAAGTACACAATGGTGGAACCGGAGTTTAAATTCGTCTCTGCTAGTTACCGTGTAAGTTTTCATACACTAGTTAAAATAATTTCTAAAAGTTTAATCACTGACGCTTTCACGTTTAACATTGAATAAACTTATATTGAAAAAATTAATTGAAAATCGCGTCGACTGATAGTCATCCATGATGGCATCGCGACTACGTCATGTCTGCCTCATCGAAATGCCTTTGAACGCCGGTATCATATTGGTCATAGGTTTAAATGCTCAGCTACGCCATTATCTTGGACGGACTTTAGTCATGGTAATACCTTTACAGAGTAACCCACAAAGACACATAATTTTACTCTGTGGGATTCCGTTGTTTGTCAGATTTTCGCGGCGTATCTTACTTTGTGGGATCGGGTTAGCGTGGTTAATAGAGAGTTGCCTTCCCAGCCTGAGGGCCGGATTTCGAATCCCGGCGTGGCATTCGCAGGGATTTTTTATTCAAATCCCGATCCCGTCAGATGAGACGTGAAACTGTGGTCCCCTTGGCGCTTTTTTTAGAGAGCAGGTTAATGTCGACATCGGGTTACTCACTCCACCCTCCCTTCAATCCATTAATAATCGTACCCTTATCCACCTATCTATCTTCCATAGTGCAAATGATCTAAAGTTGTCGGTTGCCACCCCAAATTAACAGCCATTGTACTTATTTGTTGATTGCTTGTCCGAGTTAATTCTAAGCGTAGAGCTTATCATGGAACGGAACTGATGTAAGGACTAACTTGTAAGTTGGAGCTGCCAAAGGCTACGCGCCAGGCTGATATTACTTGAAATTTTGAAATTACGTTACTTACAGGGTTACACTGTGAGTATTATTTGAAAACTGCACTTGTACCCCTGCACTCGAAACCCTACTCTTACATCTATAGAACTGATAAAAGCGACTAAAAAAGTGAGATACACCTCCCCATTTATACGTTAAAAAAGACTAATTACGTACCATCAGTGACAATAAGAAAAGCAGAAAAGCAGACAAACTAAGGCTGGGTTTACACTAGCAAGTTACGTCCGCACGTTTCTTTGGCAAGAGCTTGCGGGGAATTTTACTCTACGAAAGGATTTTCACAAGTTAGCGCAGACACAGATTGGTTGTTGTTTACACTGACAACAATACGTTTCTGCAAGCGACTAGCCGAAACTTTTTAATTCCCTGTAAGCGTATTTGTAGCTCAGATTACACGTGACATTAACATCAAAAGTCTCTTTCTGCAAGCAGATTGCGCAATAAACCTTAGTAAAAGCAGTTTCCAGAGTAAACCCACCTTAAGACACTCTGTTGACATACAATTCAATTCGTCCTTCCACTCTTAAAATTCCTTTTCCCTCCCATTTTCATGGCTGGTGCTCTAACAACCAGTTCTATACGTACCTGTGGCTGTGCATTGTAAACGTTGAATGGTAATTTTGGCAGACGACCGGAAACTGAGATCACTTTTGCTAACAAGACATGACAATGACATGGTTACGCAGTCACGCGTACGGGTGCGAAGATATACCCCGAAGACGGTGAAATTCGCTATGAAAAAAATGGCGCATTTCACCGTCTTCGGTGTTTAAGAATAAGGATGTTGAACGGTAAGAAAAAGGAGGAAGGGTGAATGGAAACCCGGCGTCAGCGCTGCTGACTGCTTATCGTCCCATCCCACGGACGGAGTATGGTGCTTGATATACTCGCCACATCACACAACGTAAGGATCGAGACTCCTTTGAAAACCATGACAACTACTAAACATTACTATGCAACTACCCTGATTTGAACCTGTGTTCTCGGGATGGGAAGCCCGTACTTAAGCCACCACACGAACCGGAAATCCTCCAAGCTCAGAATGACTGAAAAAATAAGAGAAGTAGACTGACAAGCTGGTAGGTACCAGGCGTCGGACGCAACTCAAGTGTCTAAAAATAGAGCTGGACACGAAGGCACTCCGCTAACATACTGTCCTTTCGCCCTTTTGTTTTTACAATTTATTTTTCATATTTCCACCATTTCAGGTATGTCCTAACCATTGAGGTAGATGGAAACGGCATGACGTCATCAAACTGCAACCTGACGACCGAAATATCCACCAGATTGCTTCCCTCTGTTGTTTCTTTGCTTTCCTTTGGATAACATGGAATAATGGACTAGTTAGTGGATATAGAGCAAGAATATTTACATTATGCTAGAAATTTAAGGTACCTAACTCTTGAAACAAATACTAATAACTTGGTAGTAACTTGGAGTGACTGATTCTACTCGATTTTACTGTATTTTTTTGGCCGAAAATACGGATTATTATTAATTTAAATACGTAAAAAAATATATGAAGACGAAAATCCAAGTGAGTTATCATTGGAAAACATCGTAAAATTGCAAAGTGAGTACGTCAGCCCGTAAGCTCTGGGGTAAATCGGGGGAACAAAGATGGCAAACCGAGTAAGCTCACTTAAAGCTTCAAGTATTGGCCACCATGGCAAGCGCCCTCTCCATCTACCATTCACACACCCAGTCTTAACACACCCAGTCACACGTCCTTGTGGAGGTTCATAGGGTAACATTTTGACGTGGATAGATAAAGATTTGAGACTCCACGACCTAGCCGGCCCCGGTGGCGGCGTGTTAAAGTCCTTGCCTGCCGAACCAAATGTCGCGGGTTAGAATCCAGCCTGGGTAGGATTCACACCTCCTAGGGCTTGGTTGTGTGTTTTGCCCAATATATCAAATGGGTAGCCATTGACATCGGCTGTTACCCATAGTGGCATTATATTTACTTATTTGCAAGTTCGTCTCGGCCGCTCTTACTCGCCGTGGTCTGCGTCGAAACTCGGAGAGCAAATGGGATGGTTTAAATAACGCTCAGCTCGAATTTAGGATGGAAATTAGAAATATGCATTCAGGGAGGATCCAGTCTTTCGAGTGCATGCTCGCTGAAAAAGTATCACACTCAATCTCAAAACTCCTTTAAAAACTCAACATCACTACAAATCTTAATTTATAGCGGCTTTGTCTTGGTAAAATCAATTTCTTAACAAGAAATCTGTTTGATGAAGGTCCAGAAATTGATTACACCAGAGTTGGTTAACGGGAACGGGATACGGTTAAAACGGGGACAAAAAAGTTAAGAATTAACGAAACCTGCAATCGGAGAGCACCGTTCCGAATATAGAGGATTAAAATTGCATAATTATTTCCAATTTGTACCCCGTATTTCGAGTGAGAGAGATTTGACGTGACTTTTGTATAATCTTAATGAGAATTTCTTGATTCTGTACCCAAAAAAATAATTGAACGTTCATCGAGGTTTCCGCTAATAGAAACATTTAAGCTGACACAAAAAATGCAAGCAAGCTCTCTTTGCATTAATTATTACTCTGCAAAGTTTTGTAGAGCCATGCAAGCAGTACACATTAGGGAACTTTCTTCAATATTTTACCCGCCAGGAGGGCAATAAATTGTGTTTCAAATCAAGGACTAGCTTCCATTTTTGTACTTTTTCATAAATAACCCGTTCACAAACATTTCAAAGGTCTATTTATAAGGTCCCGAATTTATTTATGTTTAGTAAATGTTAATTATATAAAAGTGAGTTTAATGTAACTGATTGAGATAAGGCGTATTCCGTTAAGTTTATGAAAACAACAAAGTCACTCCGCTATCATTTTTGTTTCTTACAAGGGGGTAATCATAAGTAGACGAGTAAAAAGTTGATTTCGATGCTAATATAATGCTATTTTAATGAGTAACAGGTTGAAGAATGCGACTAAGTTGTAATTCAGACCTCGCTCTGTGTGTCCAATGACTGGGAGCAGACTAAAAAACTTCGCATTCATCAAAACGTAAAAAAGCCTAGGACTAAACTGATTCGTTAATATTATGATATGATGAAATGTCACCAGTGCACTCGCATATATACATGGGTATTTATAGAAAGATATGTAATTTTGGAGATAAAACATGGACAAATAGATTGAAGGCTACAAAATGAAATAAACGATGGCAAAATTGTTAACGTACTCCTAGAAACCTTATTTAGTTGACTGAACAACTTCAAAACTAATCCACCATTAACCGGTTTTTATATATCTTTCGCTTTCTTATTTCATTTTTTTCCGGAGACAAAGTAGTTGCAAAAAAAGTAATTCTTTTATTCAAGACCTGGAAGTATGTTCTGAGTAACAATTAGGGAATAAGATTACAGCATATAAGCAGTTATTGGTAATGAGTGAGCAGTACTTACAGGGCGCAGTGCATGCAGAGGAACTGCAGGAAGAGAAACTGGCGCAGGAAGAGAAGCAATTGTCTGAGGGAAGTCAAAGTTAGGGACAGGGTGACGCACAATAGGGAAGAACAATAGAACTTGACGTACACCACGAGACTTTTGGAGTAAATGGGGCGGGTACTCATTGTTATAATAGTTAGCGCAAAGACAACAATGGAAGCACAATACCCCATTTTCCACCGCCATATAAAATCAATTCCGTGAGCGTCATTATATAAACGACGACGCTCCACTCCTTCTTGCACGCACGACAAAGGTTGCGCATCCCTCATATTTTCTTTCCGAGTTTTACTTCACAAAAGAATGATGGCGTTCATTTTTGATATGTTGAAGTGCCTTAGGGTGGAGAGAGTCCAGCTTAAGCGCAGTGTCCAGATTAGTAGATTTACATTTTGAAAACCTCCTGACGAGGATTCAAAGCAAGGTATTTCAATAACCGGATTGGTTCCTGACCTGCAGTGGGCTGAACGCTCGGCAGCTATCATAAGAGTCCCGGATTCTTATACAAGAACGCTGCTAGATGATACAGGCTTCAATTATATTTTTGGTTTTTCTAAAACGGGAATGATCTGGGAGACCAAAGGTGGTACAGGAAGTCGAAATTCCCCCCATTAATTCTCTAAAAAAAATACATTGGAAAAGCTTAAGCTCTCAGCGCAAGATATGCATTCAACCTTATCTACAGAATCCATGTTGAAGAGGATAGATTGATCACTGCGGCTAAAAATACTAAACCTTTAGTTAGCTCCCGTCACGTTAAGCTCCATTTCTTCCGAAGGCTTTTTGTAGAAAAGGGTATTTCCTTTCTCCGAAAGGATTGCGTGGTTCCCTGTTTTTATAAATGGCATCGACTATTTTGGAACGCTCTATCACTCTAGACAATTGAGGTCACTTTAGCAGTTAAGAATAGGAAGCTGCCCAGAGAGCGAGGGGGGACGTAGATGGGTCGTGTCCAACAATGGCATCGCACCATTTGAAAATATGAGTCCAAACAAAGGGTCTTCACTTCCTCGCCCAAGATGCCAAGGGAGACATCTGAATCCTCCGGATGATACTCCCATATAGAAAAACGGAATGTGTTGAAACAGGGCAATGTACTACGGGGTCTATTCATCACTTGAATCCTCCACAAAATTTAAAATTTAGAAGAAAATTAAAGAATATATTTACTTGTTAAACGAGTAGACTAATTGGCAGTTTCGGTTGCATAAAGTATCCCTCAGTAATTTACCCACCGAGGTTTTTTTAGGGCAACGCAAAAGGCAATAGTGTCTGAATTGATGCACCATTTGTCAAAGGTAATACTGACTGCATGTATCTAGTACATTGCATATTTTTAAGCATGATGATGAAGAAAATAATGGAAAATGTTATTCGAGGGGAAATTACGTTTCTACTGGACAGAAGAAACGTGATATGATTCTATTGTCTGCCACAAGAACGATTTTTTAATACGAGCTTCAAAAGCAATTTATCAATTATTTTAACTTTGCTAACCAGGGAAATAATCCTGTAACTTATCATTTTAACAATTTCTATTTATATAATATATAGTTTATTATATGCTACACCTACTAAAACATGAAAATTTCAAATAAACCGAAATATTATATAAAGTCCAAATAATAAGATAAAGTCCAAATGATTATACAAATGCATAAATACAGAAAAAAAATGCATGTACATAGGAATATGGTATGGTCAAAATGATTTTTCAATGGCTGTTTTTCACCAATATACACCAAAATATAGACATAGCAGAGATTAGAATCAAATTTATTTGAGCCCATGAAAGATTTAACAACAATACTTCTTGTTCTTGCTTCAAAAGGGTTGTCCTCCGACTAGGGTACTGATTTTATCATGTCAATATTGTGCATTAAGTGACTTGGCAATTAGGCTTTATTATGGCGTGCACTAGTGCATACTAAAGGTCCAAAATTGGCTGGGTGTAGGTAGCTGATTGGCCTTGATCCAGGGCAAATATTTACTGACATGATGTGATATGACGTATTGAGTGAGTATACACTGTAGCATATAGAGCAAATCGTGGGTAATCTATTGCTACGGATATGCCTCTACATTAGCTATATTTATCTGCGTAATGCCCGCATCCTTCTAGTGTTTATTTTAACGGAATTTCCGAATAATTATTCTGCTATTAGTGTAGATGCATAAAAAGAATTTGAGTGGCAATACGATGGTGTCATGAAAGAGTCCTATTCGAAGCAACGCTGTAAATAGCCGAGAAATCCTTCCCTTCACTCATGTCGTACATTAAAGACGAGAGTGGATGACGTCTTGATGTACGAAAGTGAAGACTTTGTTTTGTTAAAAATGATCCTCCTAACACCGCGAGAAATTTATCCATAATTTTTCACAAAAATGCTGTGATTGATTGTAAGTTATACACCCGTTTTGCATTTCTTTAGATAAACCATTGTGGTACAGAAACGATTGCGCTGCACATACCTATGTATCAAGTGTAAAAACTGTACAGTAAATCCATCCAATACGGCCGTTGGCGAATTTTAATGGCTTCTGCGTTACCCTTTGCTATTGCACCATAAGGGTCCATCTACTATCTTCTTTAGTCTATGACTCGTGCTTTACCTCTTCATGCCCGATCGTTCTTATCCCGATATCTTACCTACTTATACATCTTCACACTACCCGGAGAACCTCCGTAATGGCGTGTGGCAGATGGTTTTAGGACACCAGCCATGGAAGGGGACAGAATGGAGAAAAGGAGGAGGGAAAGGATAGAGGTGAATTGTTTGCTAACGATATATTATAAGATTGTGTAACGCTGATTTTGTTATAAACACTAATGATGCGTGGAGAAAAGGTATGTTAGTACATATCAGCTCGGCAGAGCATCTCCCTTATTTCGTCGCTTCTATCTACAGTTCTAGAATTAAAGCGCGGGGTCAAAATAATATCCTCTGTGTCGTACTGAAAATCATCTGTTCTGAAATTTTCAAGTAATATAAGCCTAGCGTGTAGTCTCCGAGCCTCTTATTCGCTTCAAGTTACCAGTGTGTCCTTCCAATCATCAGCCACCTTCACCCAAGTCCTTCACTCCCTCTCATCCTCCTCCTATCCTCCACACCCTTTGGCCAAACCCTCATATACTCTCTCCACCCTTCTCCGGGGTCGACTTTCCCAAAAACCCTTTCACCCGCCCATACTTAAGTGGGTAAACCTCCCAAATTCTCCTTAAATCCCGTGTGACCCCTTCCCGCACCACCGTCTGAACTCCCTCCGAATCGCCACGGAGACGGCTCCGGCTCAAGGATGCTCCATTTTCCTCCAAGCGGGCGCGAGAAGGGGGGTACGTACCCCCCCCGCTCTCCTCTCATCCTTCCCTCAACGAACCATCCCCCACCCCCCTTATATCCCTACGGCACCCTTCACGCGCCCCTAGCATTAACACCCCACCACCACACACGCAACCCGTCCATTTTCGCATCCTCGCTTTTGTGCGCCGTGGGGGTCGAAGGTCGCGGCCATTTGTGCAGGTGTCTCTCCCGCTCACTCTCTCTTCCCTCAACCGTTGGGACTTTATACCACACCCACCCCTAAACCAAACCCCCCCGCCAATTCGCTCAACCCCTCCCCCTTGAACACACACGCACACACCACGGGGTTTATCAAGTGTCTCCGGAGAAGCGATTAAGGGACTCGTTTTCGGGCGGGAGCGAACGGCGATGGGGCTGGTTGGGGAGGGCGACAAGGTAATGAAGAAGAAGGAGAAGACGTGTGGGGATAGAAATTAGGTCGTGGAGGTCGGAGGGGGGCGCGTAGAATGGGAGTTACCGGGTAAAAATAAGGGTGGCACAGTGGATAAGAAACCGACACGGACAAACAAACTAAAGCACTTTATCCTCGGATCAATAACTCAATGCTGATCTCAAGTCTTGAAAAGGTTCATCTTCAAGAAAACACATTTTTAAACTCCAGCATTGTTTCATTCACTCCGACCTCAATGTACACTTGCTCGTAAAACTCCATTCTTGTTTAATTTGATTCGACCCAGTTCGGAGTAAATAAAATAAATGTGGAATTTTAAGTAGTGTATTCTTAAAGATAATCTCTGTTTACCAGTTGCACAAAGTGACACCCAATACCTGAAATGTTTAATCTTTGCCAACTTAAAATAGTTTCAAACGTGATGTAAAGGTTAAAATAACAAAATTCAATTATATAATCTATAGAAAAGAGGAAATAATAAGCACTAATATTTAGGCCAATCGGGTATTCACCAAGTGTGATCAAAGGATAGTGATATGAATGAAACGGACAAATTAAATTATATGTGAGGCTTTTCCAAGATAAAATACTTGTGAGTCACGGGAGAGAGGAGGGAAATAAGTGAACTTAGTGGGTCGGACCGCGAAAGGAATATGAGGGATAACTTAGAAGTGATGGGCAGTGAGAGAGAGAGAGAGAGAGAGTAATACAACTGGTTAACTTCGTGTTAAATCATAGCTGTAAAATAGTTACCAACATATAAACTACTATGGCTAATATCATTATGCTACTGGACCAAAATGACGTAATCTAATTGACTATTTACTAGCTTTTATAGTGCATATCTATTTCATACACGAAGTCTCATACCTCTCATATAATATAAAAAATAAGGCAACTAAATTAGAAGAAGGGCGTTTCGAGAGAGAAAAACGAGAGAATGGGAGATAAATGAGAGATTGGTAAGCAAGGGGAGTAAGAAAAGTATAGGGTTTTTGGATGACATATATATGGAAATTCAAATAGTTTAAGTAGCTTACAATATATTAACTTTCGGGAAAGAATATGAGAGAGCAATGAAAAAGATGAGTAAAAGAAAAAGTTAAGGTGAACACTGAAAAGCTATCAGACAATTTGTAGAATTCATTTTGATAAACATGATAAAGGTTTCAAATTAGCATACTGTGGACCGTACAATTTTCAATTTTGATCAGCAGATAATGCACATAAATGTAACGGAAAAAACATGAAATGGACTTTCACCTCAGTTAAGTCAGACTTTGACCCATTCTTCTGATGCAATGATTGTACATTGGGCTATAAAAATAGTTCATTTAAAACATGACTCTTGGTAGAGCTGCAGACCTACAGTGAAATATTCGCAGGGCAAGCGGAGAAAGGGCTACAATTTATGTCCTCCATTCATTTCATCGAATTTAATAGGAGCAAATAGGCCGCCAAAACAAGTTAAAATGTGACTTCAGCATCCTGTCACTCCTTCCATTGTAATTTTTTGACCTAGATTATTCATGATTGCTGCCTTCACCATTTCCCAATTAATCACTTGTCACTGTTAAATTTTCACTCCGCTCATCGCCAATTCATATAGAAACACCGGTTATAAGCTTTGACGCGCACTGACCTATCTTAAAATGTGTAAAAATGTGTTAAACGGCAATTAAATGTTCAATTCTTAATTACGTGAATTAAATTTGGAGATAATATTTGAAAACCTCCAAAGTGGAATGAAAAATGTATTCTTTCAGTAACAACATGCTAATTGATCATTAGGTATTACATGCACAAGCGGAAACTCAGGGCCCCGGACACCGGAAAAAACTGTGGGATAACACTTTTTACAGGCACTGTAGAAGGCTATTGATTTTCAATATATAAAAGTAAAATAAATATATTTAAAATACTAAACTTGGCAAACATTAGTGGTAACCCTGATTAAAATTCATGAGCAGCATTCAAATCTGGGTTAATCATATTAAATGTTGAAACAAAAGCATTAATTTTGGGAATATAATGTAGGTATATAATCTCGAATTCCAAAATAAAATAAAATTATATTTTCAATCCCTAATTCAGCAGTCGCTGAAGCTTTTCATATGCAGGAAATATAATATGCTATTGAACCTGCGCACGGATATGTGCTAATTTTTTCTTTAAATATAAATGAAGTCCGAATGATTTATATCCTGGTATGCGAAAGCAGCACTGGCATTTTTACCAACAGAATATTGTTGTACTTGAAAAATATTTCGCGGTATCTTCATGGGGTCATGATATTCAGTGCCACAAACGTTTCAACTATTGACTCGCAAAAATGTCTTTACAGCTAATAAATGTCATTCAGCCACAAAAAAATCGACAAGCCGACCATCGAAACGTCAGTAGGAATAGAGACCTTGACCCAGTGGAAATCCAGAGAATTAAACATCCAGTACATACTCCGGGAAACCATCAGATCCATATTAATCATAAACGTATGTAAAGACCTCAGGTAAATTCATGGTATGACATCATATGCCCAATCATAGAAGGAATTCCACCAGTAGAAGAATGCACTAATAACAGGAAACAAGATTGTAAGTAAAAGCACTTCACTAAAACATATATTTAGAGCATGCTCAAAATGACACCGGAGCTTGGACGATAACAGCTGCAAAGCAAAAGAGATAAGAAGCAATGGAAATGTGGTGCCTCCAAAGAATAACGAAGATTACAAGGACGGAGATTATTACCAATGAAGAAGTTCTGCCACGAGTTTAAGAGAGAAGGTGCATGGTAAAAATCCTGAGATGAAGAATAGACATATTATACGCATGTTGCGTCACCAGAGACTCACAAAAACCTTAAGGAAATGACAAATCAATGGGAAGAATTAAAAGGGAAGACCGAGAATAGAATACATAAGGAAAATTATGGACGAAAAAGTGAACGATTGTGTAAAAATGAAGCGGTTGGCCGAGGGGAGAGTGGATTGGAGAGCTGCAACACACCAATCTTCGGATTGATGACCTCTGATGATGACGATTCTTGTCAGTGGCAGGTTTCCCTTCATCTACATCTACAAAATACCCTGCAAGCCACCACAGGGGTGTGTGGCAGGGGATGATTATTCATCAACATGCATTACACTATACCCAAAAGTTAGTGTAACCACGACTAATTATGCATTAGCATAAATCGCTAATGCTTGTCATGAGGCGAAGACTCACAAGCATGCACTACTACACTGCTTATATTATCACAATGGAGAGGGACCGTTAATATATATGTATTTTGCAACTACACAACTGGACAGAGACTCAAGACTTATGTAGAAAACATGTACGGCGTCCTGTTAGTACTAGGTAACAGAAAAGGATTAAAGTATTACGAAGTACTTCTACTACTAAAAGCTACACTACCTAACGACAGACCTAGATAAAAGTCTCATTGGCAGCTGTTATGGTCCCATGTCGTTCGTGGGAAAAATGACATTTTAAATCTGTCCGTTCTGCAGTCTAGTTCTCTAATTTTATTCTCGTGATCTGATCTACCGTAGTATGTCAGATTTCGTAAAATATTATCATCGTCGTCAGAGAATAGATCGGTTTGGAACTTACATAATAGATTGAGTCTAAATTTTAATCGACGGTCTGAAAGCGTTTCCCATCCCAGTTGCAGCAAAAGGTCAGTAACACTAACAAGATTATCATAACGGCCTTTAACGTATCTTGCCGATCTTCGCTGCATGCTGCTTTGCAGAAGTTCATTATTCTATTAATCATGAATACTAGCATGATGTTCCTTATTTAACGCTTGTCCGATGAAATCATGGTAGTTCAATTAACTGATAGAACGGATGAATACTCTTAAAAAATGCTCCTTTTGCTATTACTATTTTCCGGTAATTGGCGTATACTTGAATAGCAACTTCTGATATACAGGGAAGACATGCAGTCGGTTTGGTGGGCCGAGTTCGGAAGATCAAGAGGAAACGCTCTGAGAGAGCTATTTAGTTCGTGGACTGAATGAGGAGAAGATGAGAATTGGGACAAGAGAGATAGAAGGATTCTCACTCGTTCCGGGAAACGGAAGGCAAATGAGGGAAAGTTTTCGCGAGATATACGATGAGAGAGTTGCAAAACTGGGAGAGAGAGAATGGTTTGGAGAGGAAGGAGCCACGCCGTTACGCCGCCCAAGTTACGAGAAATACTTCGGGAAACGCCGAGAGAAAGTGAGATTCAAGGCCTGGTTACGGCGGGAGAGAATCAATATTCACAGGCAGTAGTGGCATTCATCACGATATTAATGAAGATTACATTAATATGCCAATATTTTATTGCAAAAAAGATGTGAGCCTCATTGGCAATTATGCCTGAACATTAATATTCAACGACCAAATACTTGGCCAGACAAATTTTGTAATATATGAAACATTCCGCAGACCAGTAAAAATAGCAGAATTTTCCATACATCCACGACCGAGAAGAAGGGTTGTTATGTTAAATGAAGTCACTGGTTAGTATGGCGTCCATGTGTTTGTTTACGTTCATACAAAAAGCGCTGGGCCTGCGGGACTGGCACAGTCACGCAAAAGTCCAACAATTTCGCAAGACCTTTAGGTAACGCCATCAAGAAAACCGACCTGTTTTTGGAAAGAGTGCAAATATATTATTATCTAAGTTAGATGCATGGTAACAGGAGTTCCTCGAAATAGTTGAAGAATAAATAACGATAAAGTAATGGATTTATGTGAACAATGATTGAGGCCCAGACATTTTGGAATTGCATTGTGCAATCGAGAGAACTTCAAATAACAACTTAGCGATTCCACTAAATATAATATTTAAAAGAGGATTTAGTAATTAATTAATAACTTCTAGTCATTATAATGAATTCAGTCAATTTAGTCAATTATATTCAGTAACATTCATAAAATATAATATTTAATGGAGTCGCAAAGTTGTTAATGGGTGTTCTCTTGATTTCGTGAAGAAATTCCTAAAAGCCTCGGTCTCAATTATTGCTCACTTAAATGCATTACTTTATGGCTGGCGATAATAAAAAATAATACTTATAACATACTTTAAGTCAGTACTTTCAAAAACGCAAGACCATTATAAGGAAATTTAGATTGTTTGCTTAGGTAAACTATGAAAGATAAACCCCTAGCAGTTTCAGGGATCGGGGTGGTGACATGGTGACAGCAATAATGGCTCCCTACGGCCCTGGATTCTTATACCAGTAAGGGTGGGGATTTTCTATCCAATTTTACTGCCATGTGAAGTGTATTTCGAGTACAAGACTGTCTGTTGAGCGGGACGTGAATACCGCGGCCCCACGGCGCCTTTCGTTTACAGCAGGCTATTCAGGACTCCAGGCTTGTCTCCACCATTTACACCCTTCTCAGAAACTCCTTCCCTACTATCTTAGCAACCTATCTTAAATGGTGACAAAGACCTTAGTTGCCGACCTCTTTTTAGCAGAAAAACCCTAATGACTAAATACGCCAATCGGAGCGTGAGTGAGGGAGAACTCAATTTTAAATGCATGGAGCTCAATTTTAATTAACCTTCACCCAAAGATAAATTTCGCACCCAACTCTATTCGGAATTCATTCCGCTTTGGGTCTTTAAATAGAAAAACAAACTAGTAAGAAAAATAATTTTAATGGTAAAAAATCTATTCAGCTTAACGTTAAGAGTTTAAGATTAACAAGAAAAAAGAGAATATTTTAAGACCCAGAGTATAAAGTAAATATTTATATGGATGCATAACTATCTAAAAGCTGTAATAGTTACGAATAAACTTATACTCTCCACTAAAAAGAGGATATCCTGACTTACTTCAACAGTCGATTTAAGTGCAAAAGTTACTCCATAGAAAACTGGTGCCAAAAACGGTAGAATGCCAAGGCATACGTTTGTCACATTAGTCTCCGTGCCAAAATATTTCCGTCTTCAGAAAATGAACTGGTGAATAATCAATGTTAAATGAGACTAGAGCAGGCATAAATAAATGATTAATTCTCTGTAATAAAAAAATAAATTAAAGAAGTTCATTGCTTTTGAATATGTGATCAGTGAATTTCGTAAATCAACTGAAAAGATCCTCAACCAAGATATAATATTTTTTAAACCTAATAAAGTGATTTTTTTCATTTTTCTCCGTCAATGATGATTTGGAAAAAAATAACTCAGGCAGAGGAGTAGAAGTGCCGGGTTTTTAACAAATATGGGTGCGCAAAGAAATTTTAAAAAATCACTGAATTACTAAAGATGTAAGCGAAAATTTAACTGCCGTTACTTCCTAAAAACATTCAAGTCTCAACCTTGATGGACGTACTAGAAAATTTTTATAAGACAAGCAGTGCGAACATTTTGGCAAAAATGGCACCGCATCAGCATAATTAATTCCTGACCTTCAAAGCTGAGGCCAGCCTTTTTTGTACCTGCCATATTTTCTTCGACATCACACTCCTCCTATGAATCTTGCCTCAAGAGTGTTTGCCGTAGATAAAATTTCAAACGGAGCTCCGCACTTGGAGAAAAGAGACAAAAAATCCGCTCGTAAGCAGCGGCGGAAGAGAGAATTTTGACGGCGCCGAAGACCATAAGTTTTTTTGAGGGGAGGTTGCGAGAGGAAAGATACGACGAAATGCATAAAAAGAGAAAAGAGTCTTCTGGAGGAGCGCTAAAGGCATTAAGAGGAGAGGGTGAAAAATAAAAGAGCAAAAGATATATTAAACGGAGGAAAAATGGCGAGATGCCTGAATGACGGTAGCAGTGAGTCAAGGGGGAGGGAGGAGGGGGTAAAATGGGGGAGAGCAAATGAATTTTTGAAGAGAGCTCAAGAGTATTAGTCCTACGTAGACCGCGCACGCTACTCAAGTCATATCCCCCCACCATCCCTTTCTTCCCCCACAAAACACATCCCCTTCTCGGGCTCCCACGACTAAGTGACGGATTGCTGAGGGGGAAGGAAAAAAAATACAAACATGTCGGGATGAAAAAAAGGAAGGCTTTGTCTTTAATAACGTCGAGACGTATTTATACCGCGGAGTAGTAGTTTCGGAGTGTGTCATCGTAAGCAGGGGGGGGAGGATAAGGGTTGGTGAATGGAGGGGGGTGTCTAGTGTGTGTACGTACGTACCACATGTGGATGGATGGATGGATGAGTGAATGCAGTGAGCTCGTAAGTGACTTGGTTTCGGTAAGGCTTTGGAAGCGGATGAGAAGGCGAATGTTTTTATGAAGGGGCGGGTGGGCTTGGAGGCAGATTAGTCTTAGTGGGTTCTCGGGAAAACGAAGAGGGAAGTATTTTTTCCTCTCTCTCTCTCTCTCTCTTTCCCTTTTCCGGGAGAGCCACGGAGTAATGAATGAAACGAGCGAGGAACAGTTCCCGGAGTCGGGAGACTCACGCACACGAGGCTCGTTTTTAGAAACTTTTTTCTGGAGCGGCGGTTGCGTTTTTATTGCCCCCGCGGGGGGAATTTACAAGCCTGCCACGGTTTAATCAAACGATATGCGTATTTAACCTTTATTAAATGAGCGAGTATATATTACAATCAGAGTTTGGGATAATTTTGGTGGAGAGAAAGATTGCGGCACAAATAGCTCCACAACTGGCATTTTATCGCAACAATTAAGAGGAACGGTAGTAATCATACAGATTTATTCGCGTATTATGAAAACAACGCGGTATTCTTCATTTTTTATTTCAGCGATTCTCAAACTATGTTTTGGGGATCACTGGTGTTCCGAGAAAACTTTGAATGGTTTCTAATGCTACAACTTAAACGAAATGGTAGTATACCAAAGTAATAAACAATGTATTCCGTTAAAATTTCAGGATATACGAATATTTTCATGGAAATAAATAAGTATGGAAAACCCAGGTACATACACTAATTCTATCCGGACTTAGTTGCAGGGCATATGATTGCGGGAGTAGAATAATTTACCTTAATCGATTTTCTGCGAATGGATTCCGGTGTTCTATGCTAAAATATATAAATTTTGTCCGGCAACAAAACTGCTGCTTTAACGTGTCATTTAAGGGAAACGTTTAAACTCTTACCAATTTATTCACATTACCTATTTTTTTCAATACACGTAAACAATCCACACTCACAGGATGAAACTGCGTACGTAATAGCGATAAATTAGATAAATTAGCGATGGAAATGCATTCCTGTTTTATGTGATAAAATAATTATTTTTTGTCTCTATCATATCTTTTTTTGCCAAAAAAGTGTTTCAGCTAAAGCACACACGGGCAAATGATCTTCATCATAATTAATCGAGGTGATGTGAGGAAATCATTACTCACATTTAGATTCATGCAAATAGTGAGCTTATCTCAAAAGAAAAAGATAACAATAAATGAGTTTTATTGAACAGATAAGGTAGAATGTGTCTAAGAAAGAATTGATAACATAATGAAAACGATAATTGTTTTTCATTTCGAGTATCAGAAGGCAATGGAAAGGATAAAAATGTGTAATTATTAATACATGATTACACCCAATAGGAAAGTTGACTTCAAATTAAGTTTCAGAATTAAAAGAGACATTTTTTTACCATTTTAGTGAACACCTACACGCCAAAGAAGTCCAAGATACGTTTCCACAACGGGTCGCATGAGGTTCCAGAGGGATATCTCGATGAATGGGGAAATTTTCCGAGAGGTTCAAATTTAAATAACGTCCAGTACAATTTGATGAAATTCTTAGTCAAGGAATGTGACAGCGACGCAAAAATTTGCGAAACAAAATGAAATAATAATAAAGATACCCGCGGGCCTCGAAAGCGGCAACGAAAGTGACAACCTCTGACTCAAACCAGGAATTATTTTCCCGGCGAATTCCACCGAGTTAATTGACGTGCTGGCATTATATAATTCCGGCCAGAGGGCGAATCGATGACATACCGTGGCAGACTGAGAGAGCCCTGAGGCTGGAACACGTACGGGAGCAGACACACTCATGAACATATAGGTGCGATCTCGTGCAAGTACTTCTGGGGGCGCCAAACTATTTTTGGATGTCCGGGCTATGTGGCGAGATGTGCACGATGAACTACATCTATATAATATCCTGCGAGCCTCCGCATAGGTGTCTTACAGGAGGTATCCGTGCACCGGCCATGAAAGCGGAGGGAATAAGGAAAAGGAGGAAAGAATTTAATGCCAACGGAGTGTCATTTTTGGTGCCATGCTGTTTTTGTTTTAATCGCTATAGTGCGTGGAAAGAAAAACATTTTTACTTATCAGATTAGCTATTGTTTTGTTGCTTCTATCAGTTCCAAAGATGAAGAGGGGGCTCATAATAATATCCTATATGACATACTGGAAGTTGCCTGGTTTGCATTTTTCCAGTCATCCAAGCCTATCGTCACCGGGCAATCTTAAACGGCTCCCAATCTAGTCCTCCCATCAGCTGAGTAACATTTTCCGTTCCCTCATGGCAGTTTTCTACGAAGTGTGCGGCTTTTCATTGTATTTTAGCTACTTCGCGAATTAAATTTTCCTTTGGAGGGTCCCAAGTGCTCGCGGCGTATTTTGTATGTAGTATTCAGTAGGTAGTAGTAAGTAGCAGTATTGCCACAAGTTGACTCATCAACGACAATTTAACCTCCACTACTTTTTGAAGATTTATTACGTTATGTCTTATTCCTTTACCAAGCTCCATTCTCATAGTTCCAATCAACACTAAATCAAGATTCAGAGGAGCTCGTTCTAGTACATATTGAAGTGGCCGGGATAAACTATTCAATTTGAGCGAGGAATAGTACCATATCGTTCAATTTTTACGTACACTTGAACAGTTTAACCTTTCCAGGGTCCCAAATACTTGCTGTGTATGGGATGGACAGACACATACAAGCTCACAAGAACTTCAGGGGGTGCAAAAATATTCGTGAATATCCGGGCTAAGTCGTGAGATGCACAGGGGGAACAGAGTGTGAGCAGAAACGTGGGCTTGTGTGTAATGTGTCCGCTACTCTGTCGGGAAGAGGTTGAGGGAGGAGGGCCCTGCTTCGACCGAAGCCAGAATGTCACTCCTCCTGAAATATGCGATCCGTAGGAGATACGTTACCAGGAGGTACTTCGGGAGAGGGGGACGGCAGGGAACGACGGGGAGATAGGCCAGGGGCCGAATTCTGGTAACATTTCGAGGAGTTGGAATGGAAGACATTTATAGAGGGGGGAGGTCGAAAGTCCAAGGGAATCATGGAGGGGCGAGTAAAAAGTTGACTGTGCTCAACATAATTAAATGTCAGCATCAGGATTTCACTCCTTATACAAGCATTTAATCAGATCGAGCACAGTCAACATTTTACTCACCCCAAAAGCGTGAATAGGTATAGGTGGATAAAACTGAGATTTTAATATATATATTACTAGTAGAGGGTACCCGTTGAAATTCAATGGGAAGAAGACAAAATTATAACTGTATACCATAAGGTAAAAAGAATTCCCATGATGTGATGCGCAAATTACAAACAACATTAAGTATACCATACAATTCATTAAGCACCCATGGAGAGAATGAGGTAAAACATACACCTCAATAAAGAAAAAATAAGAAACCCTTGCACCGAATCAAAACTCTTTCAATGAGAATAAATGCTATTGTGTAAAAACAATCCCTTTAAATTATGGTTTACGGTTATAAGAATTTCCGCTCGTCTGTGATTACGCATGCTTACTCTCGTTCTTGTAGTTATGCCGCAGGAAGTTAAGTTTAGAGTACATTGTATTTCATATGATCATCACAATTTCTGTAAAAAATAATGCGTGGAAATTTACTTAAGTATATTTAAAAAGGTTTATCACACATACCTTTTTTTCACAATCTTAACACCGTTATTCAGGTAAACCATCACCACTCACGCATTTTAAAGACTAATTGCCAGTTACTCGGTCAACATTTGGCTGCTACAACAGTATTTAGTATGTGTAGTACTAATTTATTTTTTAATTTACTCAGAGTGAAAATTAATGAACGGCATCTCGGCTTCAACAATTGGAATGGTCGTTGCAGGGACGATGTTTCAAAAACGAAAACAGGCCTGCTAAATATAGATACATTTTATTAAAATTTTCACAATTTCGACTGGAAAACAGCATTTGGTCATAAAAATAAGAATTTATATTCAATTTTCATTTTATTGGCACCTCTCCCGATTTCGTACGACTTTTATTTCTACTTAAATTTTGCTAATGAAAAAATGTCTAAACGATACGAAACATCAGTTTACGTGTTCTTCTTATGGGAGTCACTGAAAATATATTAATACATAAATAAGTTAACATATTTTACATAAGCAAACGTTTGGCATTTTCTCTGAAATAAAATCATCAAGACGATTAATTTGAGTATAAGTTGATGGGTATCCAACACTTCGAAGTGGCTAAACATTTCGAACATCCAAACACACATAAACGCACTATCTCCTTTATATCTGAGGTCAGATGGCTACATATGATATTACCGTTTTCTGCAAAATTGAGTTATGCATACCGTTAGATTTGTAGGGCTAGTACCGTTGGACTTCATCACTTTCAGTTTCTGTAAGGTCAGTTGGATAGATATCACTTTCTTCCAATTGAATTATTTCTACACGAATTAGAATAAGTTCTGGACAGCTCAACAGATAGAAATTTAATATTCATTGGAGACATAAAAAAATTATGTACTTTACAATCTAATAATATTGTTGATGAATACAGGACAATTGTGGCGAGTCATGGACTAGATCAACTCATTTTTACCCCTACCAGAATTTCTAAAACTAGTAAATCATGTATAGACCATATATTCTGTCGAAGAAGAGATAAATTTAATTATGAAGGGTACACGATTGACCAAGGCTTAACAGATCACCATATATGCTTGCTTGTAAATGGTATCCTAACCCAAGTCACAGAATGCAAAGGTGTCGGGTGCAGCCATGTACCAAAATTGATTTCCACCATCTGAAACATCTGCTGTCAAAGTGTGATTGGAACGACGTATATTCCCAGAATAACGTTACAACAGCTTTTGGTATTTTTATAGATCAGCTGAAGTCCTGTATTATTCAAGCAAGTATCACCACAAAAAAACTAAAAAACTGTAAACTGATCCGACCTTGGATAAAATTTTCCTTATGTAATAGAATTAATAGGAGGAATTTATTGTACAAAAAATGCGAAAACAGCCTGATAACGACAAATTGGCCCGTTATTACAGATCTTACAAGCAAAGATTAGACCTTGACATTAAAAAACGTAAAGAGAATTATAATAAGGACGCATTAAATACTGCTGGCATCTCAGCTGTGCAATGACATCTATTAGATTCAATCATTGGCTCTAAGCAAAGGGACGAACCTATTGCAAAAATTAAGTCTTGCGATAATCAATTGTTAGTCGAGACGCAAGATATAGCTGACGAATTTAACTTTCACTTCAGCAAAGCTAGTAAGTATTCAAATAGTGATTCGAATCCTCACCACAATCTTACTAAAGCCGATTACGAAAATTGTTTTCCCACATTCTACCTGCGAGAATCGTTATACTTGGCTCCTACGAATAATATAGAAGTTAAGAACATTATAAATGATTGTAAATCAAAAATATCTAAGGGAAATGACGATTTAAATGCGTTTTTCATTAAGGAGATAAATGAGGCCATTGCGGAGCCATTTGCCTTCATTACCACCTTAAGTATACAAACTGGCACTTTCCCAGAACAATTAAAAACTGCTATAGTAATTCTAATTCATAAGAAAGGAGACAAATTAAATGTAAAATACTATAGACCGATATCCTTCCTTCCAGTACTTTCTAAAATACTTGAAAAAATAATTTAAAAAAGATTACTAAGTTTTTTGAATTATCATAAATTCTTTAGCAGCAACCAATTTGGTTTCTTGAAGGGTAAATGTACTGAGGATGCGCTGTTGCAATTTTGCTCTAACTTGTATGAAGGACTAAATACTTTCAATAAAAATGCAGGTTTGTTTATTGATATTAGCAAAGCGTTTGACTCAGTAAATCATGATATATTGTTAAGTAGATTAAGTGAAATTGGTGTAAGAGGTGTCGTATATAATTGGTTCTACAGCTATCTAAATGGTAGATGTCAATATATTCGTATTCGTGTCTGCTACAGCCAAAGGGCACTACTTACCTGTGGCGTTCCACAGGGGTCTGTTTTAGGGCCCATATTATTCCAAATTTACGTTAATAATCTATGCTCAGGAAAATTTAAGGACAGGTTAACTGCTTTTGCTGACGATGCCGCTTTGAGTTACTCGGCCAGTACTTATAATTTATTGCATCAGCAGATGCAGTCTGACCAAAATAAACTGAAATGCTGGTTTTCCGTCAATTCAATGGTACTGAGTCCTAAAACTAAGTATGTGATTCTTAATCATTAAAATCTTACAGTGGAATCAAAAGAATTGTATTTCAAATGTTCCAAGTGTGTGAATGTAAATGCACCATTCTGCAACAGTTGTATTGAAATGGAACGTGTAAATTATATTAAGTATCTAGGTATCTACTTGGACCAAAATTTTAATTGGAAATATCATAACCACACTTAAATCAAAATTCATTTCTATGATTAGAAAATTTTACTTTCTAAGATATGCATGTCCTGTGTCTGTCACAAGAATGGTATATTATGCACTTGTAAATTCTAGATTACAATATGGTAACACATGCTAGGGTGGTGCTAACTTCACGAACATTAAACCTTTGGTTCTGGCACAGAAAAAAATACTAAAAGTTATGGCATGTGTACCATGTACAAAGCAATCTTTTCCTTAATTTAAAAAAATTAACATTCTACCTCTGAGACATCTGATTGTTTACAAGGTGTTAAGAATATTCTTCAACCGTAGTGGTGAAAAGGAAAAACCTCAAATATACATACAATCTGAGAGTAAATTATGGTATTGTAATACCCAAACCAAATTTTGAACTGTTTCGCCACTCTTACCTCTATCTAAGTCCCAAAATGTTTTGTGCACTCCCTCAAAACATTGCGTTATTAAAAAGTTACGCTAAATTCTGTAAAAGCGTTAGGGCCTGGTTGTTCAGTCAGAAAGAGGTAGAATACCTAATTAAAAAGATTTTGTAATTTTATATGCATTATGTGTACAAGGTTTACATAAATGTTTCTATATTGTATTTATTAATATTACAAAATATTGTTATTAAAAAAAACTCCTAAGTACATGCACATGTGAATATTAAAATACAGCAATGTCACCATATTATGTTTTACAGTGTACTTAAATGGCATGTAGAGTGTTTTTGATCTACTTATGTTATATTAGTTTGTATGATAATCCATGTTTACCTGTGAAAGAGTCGGTAACCCCAAAGCAGGAAGCTTTGTTTCCTAAGGGGTTCCTATATTCGTCGATTAAATGAACTACTATTATTTGTATATTCAATGTATTTAAATGAGGAATAAATTATTATTATTATTATTACTTGAAAAGTTTAAAAAATATTATAACAATAGTTTTTTACATATAGTGCGAAAAGGTAAGACCTATACTTTGAGATTCTGATTTTTCAGAGCCTACAAAACTTTAAAATTGCTCCCCTGTAAAATTTGCAAAACATGACGTACCATATTTAGCCATCCAACACTAATTATATAGAGATGATATAATGAAGTGTCGCAAGTGTAGTCATATGTTCACAAATTGAGTTTTCTACAAAAAAGATGTGACTATGGAGAAAAAAGATGGTGAAAAATAGGTTGAAAGCATTCAAATCAAATAATGTTCACATAGATAAATTGAATTTCTTTAAGACAATGCCATCATGGATAAAAGGTATTGTTAAAATAGATGTTGAGCAGTTAAATCAAACAACTATGGCTCAAATGGTTAACGTACTTCTTGAAACTATTTTTGGACTATTCATAGACTACCTACCAGGGGTATCTCCATGAAGGGGGAAGGTGGGGAACGACGGGGAGAGGGGCCATGGGTCGAGCATGCGAGGAGTTGGAATGGAAGACAATTACAAAAAGGGGGAGTTAGATGGATGCCGGATCGTGTGGACGGGATTTATTCTGTAGTGGCGCTGGAGGGGTAGGAAAGGAAAACTGGCACATACCCGCATTCCAAGGTCAACGTTACCCCTCCCAGACAAAATGCGGGACCAATAAGCGACGGGGGAGAGTCCGGGAGGTTAACTAATAAACGGGCGGGGAATACATGCCGGAAGGGATAGGCTACACAATGGGGTGTGGGAGCCGGAGGAGACGATGGGGGCCTCCCACGTGGAAAATCCTCCTGAGGGTTCACGGACTGTGGGGGAGGGTAATGGGTTGATGGTAAGGCTATCATTCGCCTGGCATGGAAACAAATCTGATTAGAATCCGTGCTAATGAAACGTATGGGAATGAGGAATTTAAAAAAAGGTGGCACATTTTCTTCCTCCGTAAATTTGGCGCGAAGTATTCCATACCCGTGGGATAATAATCTTCTTTTCATAGGCAACAAACATTGGATTATTTAGCGCAGAATTCCAGGTGAAAGAATTTCGATAGGAATTTTGCCCACAGGCCTCATCCCGCAAAACGACATTTGGTCGCAACTGTTGGCTAACGACTGTCACGCGTTCAGGGAGAGAAGGAAGGAATTACTTGAAGAGTATCAGAGCGGTTAAATTCTACGTGTGGCTTCCCAAACATATTTACACTTATTATGTCAATACAAAAAGTTCATTTTTTCTGATCTCATTCATTTGATTGTTATGAATAAATTGCTCAACAGCATTCCTGGTATCGATTGTTATAATTGTATTTGTTCGCAATTTCTGAAAGTTTTAGCGAGATATCACTTCGGATAAAATTTAATGAATTTTACCTATTTATAAATAAAAATATTTTAAAATTTTAAGGTACTAACTTTTGATATATTTATAAAAAACACAACCAGTTTTCCATGGGAAATGGTACGAGTATAGTGACTTTATTAAAAAAAATCAAAAATTTATAACGCATAGATCTCGTCAGAAATTTAACAATGTAAAGTATGTATTAATCATCAATTATTTTTTAAAATAAATTAATTACTCATTTCACAGAATTTTAACTAATTTTTTCTGCAATGTCTACAGAATCGCTAAAATATCTTCGGTTGTTAAGGTGTTTTAACCGTGCAGGCGTGTAAAAATGAGTCAAGTTAAAGGCTTTTGCATGTATATTTACAAATAATGGAATATTTAGTCATTTAACACAATATTTTGTGCCATTAATGTAACCATATTTACTTCATACTTCTTACAGCTGCTCAAATTAAAAAATAAAATTCAATGCGGTCTCTATTATGTCTAGGGAAAAATCTCGCTCAAGCCACCTTAACTCAGCATCTCTAATTTCCTTTAAAATGTAGTCAGTCATGTAATTAAAATGTAAAATGTAATAATAATTCACCGGTATATCTGTTTCCTTTTTGTATTTGGTTTATTTATTGAATAATTGAGACTGTAATACTGTTGCCATTATGAAGTAAAACATTAACAAAAACAGTTTTCTTGAAAACATTAATTCAACCAATTTCACATGGACTAACTTACAAGGGGTAGATTGGGCACGGCACGTGTAAGAGTCTGTTGGATATTCTCTGACTTTCATCATAATCTACCTCTAACCGGTAGATCACTCTAATGAATGGGAGTGCAACATGGCAGTTACTAGATGAGAGTAGACGTCTGAAAGCGAAAATAGCTATGTATGGTCTCAAGCTAATTGGAAAGAATTAAAATGATGAAAATAAAAGTTTGCGGGACATGATTTGAACGGTAAGCAGAAATTACGACAGCTGTTTTTAAAGTAAAGAGAACATGATAAAAGGGCTGGAAGAAAGGCAAGTTCAAAATAGCTCTTCTAACGATAAAATACAACAAGTAACTCATTTGACTCTCATTTGATGGGCGTAGCACTGCAATTGAATAATTCTTAATTAGGCTACGGAGTAGAGGGCGGATGCACCATCCTCCCTCTAGTCCGTACTTGATCATAGTCGGACCGAGCAAGAGCTAGACACGACAGTTAAAACATTTCATTACGTGAATGTCCATATCATCCTCAGATCTCCTAAAATGTATCTAAAAATAAATATATAGGCACAAAATGCAATTCGCGCACATATAAAAAAAGTTTGACTGGCCCATCACGATATACGGTGCAGAAACGATAGCAGAACCAGCAAGCGCAAAAAGAGGAATGCGGAAGATATAAATGGCCATGGAAAACACACTTTTGGGTAGAAAGAGAAACATCGAATTGAGGCAGAAAACAATCATTAGCGAGTTTAGGAATGATTCGCTTGGTAAATTTCCACAGTTTTTATACAACTGACCGGTTTTGATGCTACAACATCATCATCCGAGTTTGAATACCATCATGTTAAAGCATAAACGACGTCGTCAATAGGACAAGATATTGGGGAGATATTGGGATGCGTACGTCAGTAAAAATGACGCCAGACTGACTCCCCTGCATTGCAAGAAATAACATCCCCCATGGCAGGAGACCAACAGTTGCTGACAGTTGGTAATCTACCAACCAATATCAGGAGTAATTGTCAGTAGAGCCTAATTCAAGTAGAAGAAGAACAAAATCATCAATGGATACCACAAGTGTGCTAGGTAAAAGAACAGCCTTTCACTATACTTAATTGGGAGAGCTTCACGTGATTAAGGGCTCAATACGAGATGAGATTCACTTCCACTCATCAAAAGGGCATTCAAGTTCATCACTATGTATGATGGCACCCAATTATAGAATGAGTTTCCGCTGAAAAAAATCCGTGATCAATGAAAATCGAACCCCCATCCTCGGCATGAATGGGCCGGCGTACAAAAAATACACCAACCCAATTCCTGGGGACAGATCGGTGAACCGAAAGGATAATTTTAAAAATATTCTGAGTGAATAGAAAGAGGAAGACCAACGGCTGGGGGCATTCACTATACAGGAAAGGACTGAAAAGGGAAAGTTGGAGGTGAGAGTTTTGAAGTGGAGAAGCGGGCATGCCCTCAGACGATTGAATAGTAGACGGACGATAGGACGAAGGGATGGATATAGAAAGGCATGGTCCGGAACGTTCTCCGTTTAGGACGGTGCGGGCATCGAGAGAAGGGATTGAAAGGGAGAGTGAAGGATTGGAGCGTGGAATAGGGAAAATGAGGGTTGATCTGACGTGAATTTGATTTTTTTTAACGCGTGCCGAAGCTAGTTGGAGCGAGAATTCCTTCGGGTGAGGGCACGTCTGTTGCGACCGAGGGGATATGGGGGCTGGCGATTTCAACGACCCACCGAAAAGTGAGAAAGTGCCACGCGATACCTAGGTTTTTACTGAGATTACTAGAATAGCAGCGGTTTTGAGCTTGATGCATGAAAAGTTCATTTCATGCAAGAGCATCATGGGGTGGTAATTTGCAAGGAAAAGTAGGAGTGTTAAATGGCAGGTGTTAAAAGCGAGCTGATGACGGTAACCTTGGGTAAGGATATAAAGAAGAGGCTGGTGAAGATCTTCATATGGAGTGTAGCGTTTTATGGGGCTGAAACGTGAACTCTGAGAAAAGAGGACGAGAATAGACTGCGTTATTTAGAGATTTGGATGTGGAGGAGGATGGAGAATATGGGGGACGGAAACGAAGACAAACGAGGAAGTGTTTGGTATGGCGGGTGAGGAAAGGAAACTTATGGATGAGGTTAGGAAAAAGCAAAGTAGGTGGTTGGTGGGGGTAATGAGGGGCGACAAGTTGCTTAAGGATGCATTCTATGTGTAGATGGATGGGGAGGATGTTAGATAAGCGGGGAAGAAGAAGAAAGAGAATAGGTTCAGTGGATGGGATAAAGAAGCGTAGGAAGTATGCTGAGAATAAGAAGAAATATTGATAGACAGGGCTTTGTGTATGTAAACATCTAGAGGAGTTTTACGTATTTACTCCCTTTTTATTTACCTTAACAGATAGATCACCTAATAATAGCGATACAGGAATAGGCTACGTGTAAGAGAACCCACAAATGCAAATATCTTCTAATCAACACCGCAGAAATCTGCAAACAAAAATCCTTTTGGGATACTTAATATTGCTCTCCAGCTGTTTCGTTTCCGCAACCAGAAATTTAAATATTTAAAATGGTGATATCAACATAAAAATCAACTGTATTAGTGACAATATATACTATAGTATTCGTGACCTGGTAGAGAATTGAGGATTAGATTTTATATACCCAATCATTGCTAACTCGATTGAATTATTCTAAAAATATTTGTCTCCCGGATTTAATGGTGGAATATGTACGCATCGGTAAAATCCATCGTTATTAATCTCCAATTGGAATAGTCATGTCTGACCAGAACGTCGCTTTACTTCAAAAACTAGTCGCTCGTGAACTTTATAAATAACTGGGAATTGATGGTAATCTACAACGTAGCGTTGAACTTGCAAATTTTGCGCGCGGCACATGCGCACACCACCCTTATAACCGAGGGTCACATCATTTAGCACCTTAATTTAGGTCTTGATAAGTTTTATAGCGAAACTGAAGGTGATATTCAGTTTTATTTCTACTTTGAGCTTTTTATAGGCTCATAGATCTACATAAAATGTAAAAATAGATTTGGATTTGTTTTATTTATGAATTTGTAATGAAAAGGATCTGGGATTAATAATTTGGTGGAAATAGGATTATAATTCGGGATTAGAAGTTAGAGATAAGATACAAAATTGAGAAAAAATTCGTATTCGATAAATCCTCAGGAATAATAATACGAGTGAATACTGCTTGTAGTAAAAAGCGCTCGCGTCACTATGACTTAGAAACACAGACATTACATTTACTTGGGAAAGAATGTAATACGAGGGCCGGGACGAGGGAGGGATAGGATGACGAAATGGGAGCGAGGGAGGAGAAACTTATCGATGGAGTAAGGCGGGAAGGGTGAGCAAAGAGAGTGGAGGATGAGAGGGAGGCGGTTTGAGAACTGTCCTTGGAATTTCATTGAAAGGGTCGGCAAACAGCGATGAAATACCTTCCCAAGTATGGACAGCGGAGGCGGAGATGTTCAGAAACCACTCTTCTCAACCCTCTTTGTGCTATCCAATCGCCATCTTCCTCCGCCAAACTCTCGGGTCTGCCCCTTCTGTTCCGTGCATCTTCCCCTCCCTCTTCCCTCTGTCCCTCTCTCTCACCCACCCTCCGTATCATTCCTCCGGCATCTCCCTCTTCCCTTCACCCCTGGTCGACTCATCATCGTCCATTCCCACACCAGGCTAAGCCCCATTGTGCAGCCCCCCTCCTCCCACAATGAACTGTCCTCTCTCAAAACAAATACTTCGCGCTCTTGGGACCACACCGGGAAACCGGTGTCCCCGAACCTTCGTTGGGCTGGCTGCCTCGTGCTCATGTCCCCAATCTACGTGACCTTTCCATGGTAAAAAATTCCCCCGGGTCATATATCTGTCTTTAGTGATGTAGAAATGCTCTATTGTAAGGGAAGGTTCACACCTTCTTTAGGACTGAATTATAAACTGATGGCGGCAGGCGACAATCTTTGGAATTTTGACATGTTTATTATGGTGAAAAGAAATCATTTGGTACATACTATTCTACCTAAGTGCTTTATTCCCGATCGATTTCAACGTCTATGCGTCATTATGAATGTCCATTTACATAGCAATATCTCAGTTTCTAGTTTGACTGCGCACTGTTCTCCTGGCTGCTTCTTGGTTTGCGCCGAGCGACCGGGGGAACGTGCGAGGTACTGAGACGAGTGCTGCATGTCTGGTGTGGAATCACCTCGTGCCACACACCCTAGTGTTGGCTTGCACGGTACTTCGTAGATGTAGAAGATGAAAGTACCATCGACGTAATCGGAAGGTTTTGCGGGAAGTTATCCCCACAACAATCCTACATTTAAATATTTATTTCCCTGGACGTGTGTAAAATTATTTTCTCCTGAAGATGCCGACAAATGGTTGAAACTGGTTGTACCAATTAAAAAACTGTGAAGATTATAAATGTACATATGCTTCTTCAATTTTCACAAAGTGAAGCCAATCCTAACAATTTTTTAAGTCAATCACATCTTCTTAAGACCTAATTACCCTTTGTCGTACGGATTAAAATTCCCGCTTCGGACGCTTCCGGCCGAATTTAATTTGGAACACTCAGTAGAAACTCTAGAGTTTAAATATCACATCCAGCGTACAATATATTGTATGCACGACCGTTGGACCCTACATCCCAGCGAACATTTAAATGTACGCTAGTCCTTTAAAGGTCACATTATGCATGTGCCCACAAGGGTTCATGCGTTCACACTAGCATCAACGAATTACAAAAGTGGCTTTTCCTGGCAAGAAGAGATTTTTTTCATCATTAGTGCATTGCATTTTCATCAAATTTGTATCATCACTAGCAAGCTAATTTAAGACACTAATAGAATGATAAAAACAGAAGTGATTCGGTGACATGTCCCGCGCGGACGCATCACTTTGTCAGTGATAAAACCTAACAAAAATGTAATTGCAAGCTGATTGTTTACCACTCGAGAGTGAAAACACTGAAATATATACTGTCGGGGAAAAGCAACGTATATCACTAAGGCTGGTTTAGTCATAGAACGTGGAGCACAGCAATAAATCACCTACTGAGGAGCAGAACTGTTTAGGCGTAAAAGAGACAGTTGTTCGCTAATTATTATATCTTAAGGTTGTTTATTTTGCATTTTCCCTTGAACAATTTCAATAATAGTGTCCTGAAAACTGATTGTTCGACTTTAAATTTGGGAATTAAATTATTTACGAATTATTTTGATCGATCGGAGCTCAGTAGAGGTAGAAAAAAGAGATATTTAATGTTAATGATAAAATACTAGAATGACCTAGGATAGTTTAAAAAATCAGCATTGATGCATAAAATGTTTTTTTCAGGACAACGGAAACCATAAAGGAGATCGGTGCATTACATTAAAACATAAACTTAAAGTGGATAATTCGGTATTCATGGACGGTCTGACTGATTGAAAACATAGATCAAGAAGAGATAAAATAATTTTTCAAGGGCTAAATTTTCCAGTCGTTTACTTCCAAAACACCAGCAACTGGGCTCAACGATACAGGAATAACAATGTAAAAAAACAGGTGCCTAACGCTTGGGACATGCTCGGTCTAAAAAAAGAAATTCCGTTCGACAGCGGAGTTCGTAAAGCACTGCAATATCTGGGTTTAAAACTGTCTATTCCAGGTCATCATCCCTCCTTATTCTATGCAGTTAAACCATCTTGATTCAACTTGTTTAAAATCATATCACAAGACCTAGCGTCAGCGGGCGTCTTTCGAAACACTTGCGACAGATGTAAATTTCCCCCTTGCAGCGCATTACTTCTGCCCTGCAATGGGTACCACGCCACGGCGACCTCGGCGAAACAATATCCTCCCGCAGCACGGTACATCCGCCCATTTCAAACGCTCCCTTCACAGTCCTTTCGTTTTGCGTGCGCGTTCAAAAGGGACGTAAAAACCTCGCGGTGAAGTCGGAAGCGTGGAAGCAATCAAGCGGGAAAGCATGCAGTGTCCGCGGGCGCCCGTCGCTATAACTTTTGTCGGCCCGAGGTCGTCCCTGAAAACGCCGCAACTCGCAGTACTTTGCGTAAAGCGTTTTGCGTGCGTGCAGGCGGTATCACCTTCACAACTCCCATTCCCTAACCATGTCTTTTCTCCCACCTCGTACACCAATCACTCGTACACCCTATCCAATTTACCCTCACCCTGCACACTTATCCGGGTACTCTTATTCTGCCCAATGTTGCCAAACTAGCAAATTTTACAAGTTCTAGGGTGACAAAACATGAAAGTTAGTGGCAAAACGCACATTTTAGCGACAAATCTAACTACTTTTCAGGAAAAATGTTTATTTGACGGAAATAGTTTTGACTTAAAGCTCTGTTTTCGTTTGAAAACTGACTTCACAGCAATATTGTCACTTTTAACGTATTGCTGATTTTTTCTTCGACGGTTGAGTCCTTACTGCTATGACAACGAAAGTATCCCACAACCTGTCCGCATTTGTGGCGTAGCGCGAGGATGTTGTAGTGAGAATTCCCCCTTTTTCGAACACTTTGTGTCAATTTTTTAAATTTTCCAGAAACATTATTTTTGAGGAAATGTAGAAAAAACCTGTAAAAGTGTGTCAACAGCATATACTGTAAAATGAAACAAAAATATATTGAGAAATAGTTTTAAAATAAATGAAATGCAAATTTCAATGGCATAACTTTAAAAAATCAGAAAGAAACTATCGAGCCACGCTTCTTAAAGGCTCACTGCCGGTGAGTTCATGATAAAATTAATTACTCTATAATATTAAAGTTAAGTAAATTTTAAGTAAAGTAAAAGTTAAGAGTAAAATAATTATTTAGTGAATTCATATCAAGTGCAAAAACAAGGGAATACTAAAATGTTCATATAGCAACATATCGTATGTACATTGTCAGGGGTAACTGTGTGAAATTTCTCCATGATGGAAAAGTACAAACTTTGAAAATTTCACATTACGCTTTTTGATGAAGATGAATAACCCGGGTCGTGAATAAAAAAACTTATAGAAGAATTTGCTAAGTTTGTTCCTCTTCCAGAAACAAATTCGTGACTTTTTCTTGAATCTATGTACTAAGTCCGATTATGAGTTGGCAACACTGACCCTGCACGCCCTCCCCTACTAAAACCTCTCCCCAACCCGTCCCACGCCCCGTTCTCAAACGAACTGCTCCGGCAAATGCTACCGGATGGCTTGCTTTTGCGGTCTATTTTCAAGCCGTTCATGACTTCATTCGCGCCGGTGTGCCTATGAGTGTGTTTTTGGGGGGGTGCGGGGAACGAGGAAATCCTATACGTGTGGGTGGAGTTCCGGCCTGGATGGGACGGCCACTGGTAACGTGGCCGTAGTAAAAGCTCGGTAGGAGGTGTATGAGGAAAGGAAAAGGAACTTAAAAAGATTTCGTTACCGCATGTTACGACCGCATCAGCCCGTGAGCATGAAAACCCCCCTTCACGGGGGCAAATGGGCTCCCGTTTTAAGGTTTAAGTGAGAATCATTGCCTCTCTCCCTCTCTCTCCATTCAACTTTGCTGCACGAGCTCAAAACCTTCATCGGACGCCTCTTGGAACAGTTTCAAACGCGGAATGGACCGTTTACGGCCGGGATGCTGCAATGGAAGGAAATTAACTGCGAGGGAATTGTTTGGGACACTGGGTCCACGCGGGAGAGAGAACCACCGAGAATCTTTCGTTTTCTATCGAAGACTAATTGAGCGATTGGATGCACTTCCATGCTGTATTTTATCCACTTCATGGTATCATTTAGCAGCATAATGCGGCAGTTTTGGATTTTTAAGAGTTAAAGTGCAAAAACGAGCATGTTTACGAGATATACACTCTCTCTCTCTGTCGATGGCCACCTGGATGACCCGAAATCTATGCACAGGAGTCCAAGTCCTACTGTTTTCCTTATCAATTTGGATTAATCTTTTAAATTGACCTATATATTAATCTCTACTTAAAAAACTAGCTCTCATTTAATTATGATGAGCTAATCGGATTGATGTAGACGCAGAGATTAGTTCTGCCAATCGCTTTAGTGAAAAAAAAATAAGAACCAGATAGTGTTATTTTGTTGCCGATCAAGGCAATTCCTGGTTTTAGACTACTTTTATAATTATCTCTCTCATTGCACCGAAAACTAATCAGATTCATCTTAGAGGCTAATCGAGCATATCTCTGTTTCCATCATTGCCTAATGGAGTGATCGGCATACAGTCAGACTCCATTCAATCAATTTCTAAGTAACGTTTAGGAGCAGAATAAGGAAATTTTATGATTGAAAAAATTCCAAAGAGCTAACTTTCTCTTTAAAGCCAATTCGAGGGGTGTACCTGCAGTGAGTAGTTCTTTTAATCCTTTTAGCAAAAATAATCTACCTTAAGGGATTACTCTGTTGCATGATGTGACAATGACGATATTTAGAGTTTAAATAAATCTCACTTAGCAATCGAATTTCTTGGGATTCATGTAGTAGTAGAGATTAATATTTTTCATTGGTGGTTATTTGTTGTTTTTTGCGAATAAAAAGGATAAATTGCAGCATCATAATATTGTGGTACCTAATGTTCCAGGATATGATCTATTATTTGCGATAGTTTTAAGGCGTACTATTTACGATGCAACACTTTTCTAATCATCTATGGTGAAATTGTGACACTTAAAATTATGTAGTATTTTTTGTTTAGCAATATCCAATACTGAAGCAATATTGATAAATCAACAATTATCAAATAACGCGCCAAAAATCCTACACCACCGATAGTAGCATTTCGATACATTCAATGACAAGGAACACCAACCAACCACCAAACAAAGTAACACCAAGGAAGTTATTAAAACCGCAAGCACGTAGCACGATGCATGAAAATGTTTTTATCCAATCTTACCTTGATTTTTTTATTTGGTCTTAATATGCTGCGTTCAAGATACGTTGAATTTTCGATGCCGTACAAGACTAATATGATAATGGATAGGTGTTATTCAAAGCATGCCTGAGATTTCGAAATGTAAAAAATGTAATTCGGTGCTGTAGTTGGGTATCATGAATAAAATCCTTTTCTGTGGCCACCAGAACAATGACATTGGCTCTTGTGAGGTTATTATTTAGTCAAGAAGGAAAAATATGTGTCGGAATAAAATCAAAAGTTAACAATTCGAGGGTTATCGGAAGATACCATAGGAAATAGGCTGAGGTAAGCAAGGAAAAAAGTCAAAGCGTTGAATAGAAGAAATAAAAAGTGCGATTCATATGAAAACACATACTTCGTATTTGGAATTTTATAGCAAGAGAGAAAATTCTTTCGTACATGGAAGAAAATTACTTCGAGATACAAGCTATCAAATACGCTAAAACCTATTCGCACTTGAAAGCTAAGCACATGCTTCTCGAAGCCAATAATCGAATGCGAAATTGAGCATATTTTTAGAAAGATGGGTAAAGTACATCCCAATATATTTAAAGCGATGGAACTTAAGCGATCTGTGTATCTGACCAAACTCATTTTTTAAAATTACCTACCCAAATAACTAAAGGTAACTTACACCAAGCTGTTGATACATGAGTTCCTAAGGTGTAAAATAAATTAAAATTTTTTATGATAACGAAAGGATATATATTGTGATTTAATGATAAAAAAATTTATATTTTTAAATTTCTAATGTAAAAATGAAAGGCATTAGCATATTGAACTAATGTTTCAATGAAAGCAGAATTATTTTAAATAAATATTATCGGGCAATATAGCAAGTAGATGATGGCAAAATTTAGGAAAATCTATTAAATGAAATACAATCTAAGTAAACTATAAATAATGAAGTATTTTAGAATTAAACAAGAAAATTATTTTCCATTCCTTGTAACTCTGAGGTAAAACACAGTTCAACATTCACTCATGACATCTGTGTATTAATGATGGCGAATAAACGGCTTTATTATATTTTGTTTACTTGCTAGATACTTCAGAACAGATTCATGAATAATGTTCACAAAGAATATGAAAATTTAACTCCTAGGATAATTAATTCAATTCCAAATTATGGCTAGCTTTATCTTTTCCATCGGAAGTCGAGTATTATTTCAGGTTTATCACGTTCATATTCATTTTTACCACACCAAGATCCAAAGACGCTTTATCTAATTTTTAATTGGGAACATTCGCTTCTAATGCTTCATTCAAAATCACGTCCAACATTATATATGACACACAATATTGAAATTCAACATAATAGGTAACAAGTCCCCTGAATTCCTCAGCATGAGCGTCAAATTAATTAATAATTGGCGACCAGCACTTACCCATGTTAAATTGTTGCAGTAATTCTTATTTTCCTTTAACTAATAGCTCTCAAATGATCAAGATAAAGCTATCCAGTATCTTCTTTTTCATTCTAGAATCGGTAAAAGATTTATTTACCCAAAAAACATTATGATGATACTAAAACACTAACGTTACATCTTGCATCGCCTTTTGCCTCCGGTTCCGGACAAATAACCTCAAGGAAAAGGTTAATATATTCCTCGACGCGCACAAATATTAACTCCTAGCTTCTTTAAACCCTAACCTTTCACTCTGGGGAAGCATCCAAAGCAAACGCCGCCTTCGCGAAGCAGAGAGTATACGCGGCTTTGCCGAGCCAACATCAACATATCCATCGCTCGCTGTCTATCATCCCCTTCTTATATCTTCCACTTCGTTCATTCATCTTCCCCCTTCCGCCACACAAGCAATCCAAAACATCCAAATATCCATCCGCACATCCTTTCCTTCGAACACATGATATAACAGCCTGTGCTAAGGTTACCAATTTCATCGCTTTTACCCTGGGAAGAGCAGATTGTATCTCAGAGATTGTTGAATCATGCATGATCACTGAGAAAACATTATCTCAAATGAGGCCACCTTTAACAAGATGTGGTAAAGAGATATATCTCCTTTATCCGTTTGAGATTTCTCAGTAGTGGGCACTCTAAATAATATCAACCACTTTGATGGTTTCTGGAGATGTTGAAAATTTATTATTGCCGTGGAAATTCATTATTACCGAATAAAAAACATTGTTTATATTCCCCAAAATTTAATACGGTACAACTAGTTTCAACGCATTGGCGTCATCATCAAGTGCATATTTGAAAGTTTTTTTTCTTTTCAATGTTTGGTGGTACAATATGCTCATGTAAGGAGTGGGGAGATGGCACCTAATGGCACTTGTTGGACGGACCGTAGGGTATCCCATTATGACGCCAGTGAGTTGAAACTAGTCCCACCATAATATGTTTTGTTGGAAATATAAATTATTGCTTTTAACTTCAGTAATATGAGCCACGTAAATGAAGAATAAGGTTTCTAATGAGGGCACTCAATCCAAAGGTACTAAGGTGTGTCCCCACAAACACATCCGAATTATAATCACTAAATGTAAGTGTGAAAATATAAGTAAGAAACATATGTTACACGATCGTGTCCTTAATGAAGACCGCAATTAAAATTTGTTTTCTTCATTTTGGCCGTACCGTAATCTAGTCGTGACCATCTGAGATTGCGAACTGGGAGATCACTAAGTTTTTCTTCCATTTTGGCAAAAGTTAGTACTCTTCATCACTCAATTAGGAAACCTGAAAAGAGTTACTCACCGTAAAATAGGGTTTGTAACCGATCGAGAGGTAATGAGAAAACTATGAGGTAACCCAGAATTAAATCTTGGAAAAATTGGAAATCAGAGCTGGCAAGTAGTTGAGTAGCTGCTAAAACACTTGGCCAAATGAAAGGTGATGAAGAAAGATGGAAAATATACTAAACCAAACGAACAAACGTCTAGTTGTGCATGTAAATCCTAAATAAATTCATGTGCTTTAATTACGCTGCAGTGTGTTATTTCAATTAACTATATTAGTAGTTTTCTTTTTCAAATCACAACACGGAAAAGTACTCAATTCAATGCTCGAGCATGTTACGACATTTGTACGTAGGCGTCAATAAAGCATCCAATGCGCTGTCTCTCTATAGTCACCATTCCGATGCGTTCGAATCGAAAGACACTCCGTGCTCGCCGGGATGCGCCAGGCACAAGGGCGGGCCGCCGTCGCTCTAAACACAGCCACATACCGATCCCATACGTACGACTATTCACTCGCGTTGACAGCCTCCACCACCGACACCACCCACCACCCCACTCCCTCGAATTCTCCCGTCATTATTTTCTCATTTCTTCCCATCGAGCACTCTTTCACACCGATCCCTCCCTTTCGTGTTTATGCAAGGCTTTCATCCGCCTCCCCCCTCTCGTTCTCCGCACCTTATTCCCTCTTCCACGCGGCCATAAAACAAACAATACTCCTACATCTTTTCCCCATCCCTCTCTCCCTCTCCCTCCCACCTGTCATCTCCCCGTCTTCTTGTTCCTCCAGCTCGCTTTTCACCGTTCGTGTTTCACCATATCTCTCCCTCGTTCCTTCTCTCTCCTCCGAAAGTTAATTCCGAGTGAGCTGAAGTGAGTAGTTTTATCGCGGGATGGAGGGAGAAAGTGTAGATGGGATATTTATACGCAGCGGCGAAAAAAATAATAACACAACGCAGTCAGGCAGGCAAGCTAGCCTTTCAATCGAAAGAAAAGGGAGTCGTGAAGGGAATAAAGAAAGCCATTATTTGCTCCCTCGGAGAGAGAGAGAGAGAGAGAGAGAGAAGGAGAGAAACAAATAAAAGGAGTCGATGTACACATACAACGCGAAGAGAGAGAAGCCATTTCGACTCGAGTGAAGGATGGAAGTAAAAAAAAGCTTAACGGAAAAACAAAAGGAAGACGAAGGTGCTTTTGCCGTGCGAGACGAAAGCCGAACGCACACGCACCCGGTGATTCGGAAGCGAGCGGTAGTCGCTACTTTCAAAATTTGTAAATGAAAAAAAAATATAAATAAACGAACATTTCCGAATTCAACCTCGCCCTTTGTCTACCTCCTTTCAGAATCTGGAATAAGTTTCGTTTTCCGGAAGGCGTGCTATGACTCTCGTCCGCGAGTCAAAATGATCTAAAAAAAGGTAATCCCGTTTGAGTTTTGACGCACTGCTCCCGAAGAAGTAAAAACGTTGAAACCAATTTGGTCTTCTTCTGATGCCAAAGAAAAGGTTCGATTACTTCTCGCTTGGCGCGACGTGATGGCAGCAAAAGAAAAATTTCCTCGGTAATGAGCGAAACAAAGACCTTGTTTGAGAGTAAAAATAAATACTAAAGGTTGAAAAGGCTCAGGTGAAGAAAATGGAAAGATGGAAATGATATTCTGAATGCGTGCTTTATCTATAATTAGAACTGAGGCTCGGAGTAGTTAATATTTTGCCCTTAATAATTGGGTATGATAGAAGGTAGTCATTGAGTTCACTCCTTTCCTCTCAAGACCTTTGTTGACTTTCATGAAAGCTATTGAACCAAACCTTTTATTTTTTCTTGAGAATAACAAAACATAGATAATGATGTTTGAAGGGTAAATGTTCAATAAAGGAAAAGGTGTGTCTCACTGTCTTCAACAATAGTTATTTTTTTAATTTCCATTTTGCTTATATACCTACTTTATTCAAAGTTACATATAGAGATATTACGGTAAAAAAACTCACTTGACGAATGGTATCCTGACCCTATTGAAACGCTACGTTGAGATGTTTTAAAAGTTTTTTTCCAGCTAACCACAAACTTTCATAAAATATACTCTGAATTACCCGAAGTCATCAAAGTATTATCGTTGATTTCATTTTCCCCAAACCATTATCTTGGTTATCCTATTAGTAAAAACTAAATAGCGAATAGGGAGATATTGATGATTGCACCAACGCATTAAAACATTTTGAATCTATTTTTTTTGTGTATCCAGAATAAAGCAATTATAATAATGAATATAATAAACATTTAATGGCAAAAAATGCTCACATTCGCTATTTACGCATAATTATAAGAATAAAAATACATTCTGGTATAATATTTGCATTGATTGTATGCTTTAGCTTATTCATTTCCAAATTAATGCAATACATACATGAAACTTTCCTCTAAAAATTAACGAAAAACTAAAATATTCAGCACGTGGGATGTGGTACCATAAATAAACACAATTTTTCAATTACGGGAAATAATGTGAAATATTAACAGTCTAGTTGATCCCATTTCTCCATGCATTTCTCCATGCTCCTTCTGTTGGTTATAACGTAAATGTGAGAAAAATGCCGGTTGATGTCATTCTTTGTTCAATTTTGGTCATAATTAGTTAAAATACGCTTAAAATATGAAAAATAAGAAATTATGACAATTTTAGTGAACATTTTTTTGGGCTATTCTCGCAATGTATTTTGTTCAAATATAATCACCTATAGCAAGAGCCTAACAGACTCAATATCACAAAAATTCTGTTACATGGCTCTTCTATCAAGGAACGAGAAAAGCCCTTCAACCCTGGCACAATGTTAAACATATGAACCGTATTACCCATTTTATTTCTTAAAATATTATATAATAATATCTTTATCATGCAATAGTGACAAAGACCTAAAAACTATCCGCCCTTCGACCCTGGCAGAATGTTAAACATATGATCCGTATTCCCCATTTTATTTCTTATAATATTATATAATAATATCTTTATCATGCAATAGTGACAAAGACCTAAACACTATTGCATCTACTATCCCATTTTTCGTATCGATAGCATGTTTTCGAAACACACATTGTACGCAGTCACGCTCGAGAGATATGTAAGATGTAGCGCCGAAGGGGGGAAATTTCACGTGAAATTATGAATGAGTTGACCGGCGCTCAAATCCAAATACCATAGATACCGAGCAGGTGAAAATTGTATGCTATGCGTTTCAATCATGGTCAAGTCTAATATCCAGCTCGCAGTTAATCATAGTATTTTCATAATTGGTTTTGACTTTGGTGACCCTCAGTTGGCAACCGGGTTCGAATCCTAGTCTCGTGGAATGATCTCTTTAATAGTGAACTGTATCATTCTTATACCTAGGATCCTAGTTTAGAATTAAGGCCCACTCACATTGAAAACAACAACATGCCTTTCTAATTTACCTACTGAAACCAGAGATATTTTTTTACAAATTGGGCCAACTCCTGATTTTTTTTTACAATGAATTCATGCTAAAATCTTTTTTTTAATTGCGCGAAATATTCCATGGTAAATACATACCGCCATGTAGGATGTATGCTTAAAACATTCTGGCGGCCATCATCGTAAAAATGTTCCAAATGTTAACAAATATGATACCAGGCCTTAAGAGAAAAGATAACATCAGAAAATGGCGTTCACTAGTGCTTAACTGCTGTGAATTCAGAAGTGTTTTCATTAGTTGGTTTGGGGATATGGGTAATTGATAAATAGGGAATTTTTTCCCAAGGAGGTTATGGCTATGTTTGGATAGCTTGGAGACCTTTGGTAAACCAATAATATCTTGGCGTTGGGAAAATATCACCTCTCATTCATTTGGACAGCCTCGTTCTCTCTTAACGAACATAGTCAAATGCAATTTGGTTCTGAGTCACTTCTAAAGTTAATTTCTCATATTCGCAAAGAGGATGCGATTTTCTATGAAAATATCATCTTACTTGACCGATATTGGAACCCGCATCTTTCATAAGTTACTCAGATGCTTTCGCCGGTTAGGCATTTCAATGCAAAGCGAAGTTTTTCATGGCAAATTTCATCCCTATTGGTGTATATCTTTGCACCGGTGCATGTGGCCTCACGCCATATTATTAGTAAAATCGGAATGATTTAGAAATTTCCAAAATTCAGTTATTCTAAAGCGACAATGTGGGGTGTATTCCTCGCGACTGAGTATTATTAAACTGTAGGACCACGTCTCACACACTCTCATATCTAGTTCGTATGACTATATTAAGATGTATTGGAAGAGCGACGGGCAGTAGGCAGGCGGAGGCAGAGGGACACACTTGACCGGCAATTGGAAGATATGGGTAAGCATTCCGATCAAATAAAATAATTATTTCATGACAAATTTCCTCTCCTTTGGTCAGTGACGTAGCCAGGAGAATGTTTCGTGGGGGTCCATGTTTGGTATAAATGGAGTATGGGGGGCCTGAAAATTTTTAAAAATTAGGAGAAAATTTTTAAGAACGATTATGACTGCGGTATAACAGGATACATTAGGAAAAAATTAGCTCTGAAAATTTCTGTAATAGGTGATACAAAACCCACAGATTTTGTTTTATAAACATATTTATAAAAATATTTGTTCAAACTGAAGTATAAATAAATGTAACATACTTTGTAATACAAACAAATATGACATTCTCCATTAGTGCCCCCTTTTTTAAAATTAGTTCAAAATTTCGGGTTAGGGGGTCCGGAACCAACTGTCTTTGGTGTATACCATTACACTCCTGCTCGCTACTCACAACTGCGTACCATATCATATGCGCATACTAGGTGATTTGGAGATTTTTTTCTCGCGTTCAATGTGAACGGGCCATCTTACCCCCAAGAACACAATCGCTCCCTCCAATATCTTTGCTTCCCATAGGGCGACCGAAAGAATGGCACTCACATCACCTGAATCTTGCACCCCACCCCTCCTGAGCCCACCGAAACCCCCGTGGCAACCAGCTCCGTCCAATTGGCTCCCTCCACCCAGACGCTCACTCCCTTAGCCCGGACTGCACTTACTACTCTCCGCACGGAAGCAACGGAGACCCCCCATGCCACTGCAAGCAACCGATGAGGCCACCGCACCGGCTACGTATATGTACCCAAACGCATAGCAACCGCCCCTTCACCGCCCACCCAGCCGCCGCAGTGAACCGACTCTCCTCGTCCCTCTGCCATTCCCAATCCCCCGCGACTAATCTAAATGTAATTCCACCCGCATACCACGCTCCTTCTCCGACTGCCATCACCAACACCATTCCGTACGGAGAGAAACCCCGTTTGAATCAACTCCGCCGTCCCCTGCCTGCCCCTCACCCCCAAGTTAACGGACCGGATTCCTGATACGTCCCCCTCGAAACCCACGAACGGCTTCCGAATAACTCCACAAGCCCCTCTACCCCCCTGCGCTTTGCTCACCCAAGGGAGTGAAGGGGTAGTGCCAATGGACCTCCTTCAACCCAATCCTCGGTAGGTTATTTATTGAGACGGTGGACATATAGGGTCATTGGCGCCAATAACTGTTGTTATGAGGGCTGTTAAAGAGAGACTCAGACTGATATTTTCTCAAGTTTTAGTAATTGCTATATTCTTGCAATTTCCATAATTGAAAAGAGTGGTCTTTCGCATATACTAACAGATTGCGGTATTAGCATACTTGTACTAATGTAGCAGTTCTGCTCATTTGTTTGAGCATTGATTGTGTTTCGCCAGTCAAGAATGGACACGAGTCGAGGCGAGCAGTACACACCAATAATATTCTGATTCTGCTCGAAGCAAACCAGCCCCAGAAACTTATTAAAATCTTTCCTATGGTGAGCATACGTTTTCTCATTATTCTGTCTTCAGATGGTTAAAAACGTATAAATACGATAAATGTTAAACAGTTTAGGAAGGTGGGCCCGATTTTTCATCAACTGCAGTGACAGTAAGAGAACAAGAGAGAACTCTGCGTCGTAGTGATGCAGCCACAACTCGTCTTCGGTGATAACTAAGTCAAGGAAAGCATATCCACCAACAGCAAACAGACGCAGCATCTCACGGTACGTATCCATTTGAGCAGCCTTCAGCACTGAAGTCAATAGACGTGGCATCCATAGGGCACAAGCTATAGTTACGTGCAGATGGTCAAACAAAATTGTGGGTGTGCCACTGTAGAAATTCTCAGGGTTTCACTGAGTAGCCGAACTGTTACCCGCAGATATTCATGAACTATTACATCGGCTGAGTTAACATTGACTTCTGTTACTGAGGAAGAATGAGGGACACACGGAAACATAAATAGGATATGAAACAAGAGTTAAAAGGACATAAAGGAGTTAGCAGTAGGAAGGGTATAATAACTGTCAGTCATTTGAAGTCATTTACCAGGAGGAAGGGTATAATGGCTGTCAGAAAATATAATGACTGTCAGTTAGTCAGACATCAGGAAAGGCAGTCAAATAACCTGTGAATTGAATGAATAATGATGATGTTGGATAGGCTAATATAATAAGGTTATAGATACATAATTCTTTCTTCCCGTCCACCACCAATGATCACTGGAAAACAGCGTGATTCTTAATTGTCAATATGTATCTCACTTTAGTGAATAAATCTCATCTCACTTGAGTATAATAAGCTACTACAGACCAAAATTGACATATACGGTGGAGAACGATCAGACCCATCAAGGATAAGAAGGCTACTGAGGACTGTTGAGATGAAAGCACTATGGACAATCACGAGTAAAACATCAGTGGACAGGGAACAAAAAACTTGCCAAGTATAAAATATTAACTATTCAATCTTAAAAAGAAAGCGCGAACGGAATGATCACATAAATTGCATGAGCGATGAAAGGATAGTCGAAGTAGCCCGTGATAAGTTACCATTTGGAAAAAGAAGTATATGAAAGCCAGAAAAAAGATGGTGTGATAATCATACCGTTGAAAAAGTATGAAAGAGGAAAGGGCGAAGAAAAAACAGGCAAAATGCCAACTGTATAGAATGACGAGTAGAAAAAGAAGCATCTCACTACTAGTCCCGTGCTTAACTAAATTCCCACCTTGATAATGACATTGATGGGCTAAAACCTTGGTCAGCAAATAAAATAAGAGTGAAAATAGTCCAAAGTTTTAATTTTTCATCATCAGGAAAGTTCGAAAAATTCCAAAAAGTAACGCCTCAGGTTACCTCTTATAATCAAATTCCCTCCCCCGTACCCTCATGGCCGGCGTCCTTATACCCGCTGCCACACTCCCTTGCGGTGGCACGCCAGAGGTTGTTCGTACTCTCCTCCATTCCCCATTCTCTCTCTCTCAACTCCCATTTTACTTGCTTCACCCGCAAATAATTCATGGCTATTCCGTTCGGGTGTCCTACCGGAGATTGGTGGTCCCACGGCCGGGTTAGTCTCCAGCTCCCTCAAGTCCGCGGGTGTCACTAATGTTTTATTGGCTCGGAGGGTGGTGACAGGGTGGTGGCGACACTAAAGGGGGAGAGAGACAGATAAAGGGTTGAGAGGGATGAGGCTCGAGGACCTAGGGTTTGGGTCACAAGGGTGAGGAGAGGAGTCGGGATGGATTTGGAATCGGGAACCGATGAAATAAACACCTGCTGAGAGGAGAAGGAATGCGTTGAGAATTGGTCGGAGAACTGCTCTTAACGAGGCCTTGGAACGACAGAGAATAATTATTTCAACGTGATGACATTCTTCCATAGGTACCTACCCAAATTTAACCTATTACCCTGAAAATTGAAGCAATTTTTTGATGTGCCACTTCTATATCGTTGATAAATTCAATATTACGATAATAACTGCTTGGGCTGACTCAGCGGATATTATACTATCCTCACACTATGCTATGATGCAAAGAAAAGAGACTACTATCGCCGCAAAAAAAGGTAGAACGCTGAACTTTAAGCATTCGTACGAAATTCTGCCGGAGCTCCAAATAGCCGTGTAATATATCGTTTTACTCCTTGTTTATTAGACTACAAAATGCATTCACTGAATAGTGTGTAAGTGTAAAAGTTTAGCTCCCACGGTCGAAAGAATGAAGAAAAACACGCGAAAAACTAGGATAACGGCGAATCGGTCGTCTTCTTCATCTCGTCATGGCCAAAATATTTAATTGGTTCACTTCATTATTTTTTTACGAAGAGGACGACATCTCCGCATTACTAATATTTTTTTACAATTTTATTTTAACCATTCTTTGATTTTTTTTAATGGCCAAAAGCTAGATTTCAATTTCCAAGGTGTGGAAAAGTATATGAATATCGAAATTACTTATGATTTATAGAAAAAATATTGCAAAGCTTCTGATGTAAGGAAATTTTTATATTCTTCCCCTTACTTAAAATAAACGACAAAGAAGAAAATCGCTCCGCGGCAATGCTCACTACCATTTTGCTCAGTTGGCAACAGTGATACTCCTGGCCGCGCGTGACTCAAATCTCATTGCCAAGACCCCTCTAGTGAGACCTCTGTCCAGCGCTGATTGGACAAGGATTTGGAAAAGGCTCTAGGTGTTTTATATTTTTTTCACTTTATGTGGATGGATTTATATTGAATATTTCGCAATTAGATATTAAATTCAGACTCAGAAATTACAAACTTTAATTCAGTTCGTGGCAACAATGCAATCCATAAAATCAATAAACTTCTAACACATAAACAAACAGTATTTTGCTGAATTAATGCGTGTAATTTCGGAGACTGAATTAAATTTCTCGCGTGTTTTTCTTCACTCTTTCGACCGTGGGAGCTAAACTTTTACACTTACACACTATTCAGTGAATGCATTTTGTAGTCTAATAAACAAGGAGTAAAACGATATATTACACGGCTATTTGGAGCTCCGGCAGAATTTCGTACGAATGCTTAAAGTTCAGCGTTCTACCTTTTTTGCGGCGATAGTAATTGTAAGTAAGAGATACCCACTTTTGTGAGGAGGATATTGTTGAAGATATTAGTAACAGCTGTTATTTGTAAACAGTTTTGTTGATGTTGTTGTTTTAACAATGTAAAAGAAGGAAGCAATAAAGTTGAGCTGTCAGAAAGGACAAAACTGCGCTTTCTTTTGAATGCGCAACTCCATCATATGTGACGTCATAATTGCACCAAGATAGAGGTCATTCACAAGGTTAACTTCGAGCGACCGCATAAACTATTACCAGCCGAAGGGGAGCGACAATTGGTCGTTGCTCAAGCGAATACAAAGGCGTTGGGAGAAAACAATCTCGACAATGAAATTTGCGCATCCGAAAACACCAAAAGCAAATTCGTCGGTCACACTTGCAACAAAAGGGCGAGGGGAGATCTGAAGCCGAGAGGTTGGAGACACATCCAGAACTGAGATGGGGAAAAGAATTGTTTAGGGTTGGTATAAATAGCGGTGAGGGCGAACAGTGGTGCTGTTCTTGAAGTTACCAGTTCCAATTGGAGGCAAAACTCTGCCTGTTTGGGGTCCAATTGTTAATCCACCACAAAGCGATAGCCGAGCATCGATGGGAGGTTAGGACTTCAATACAGCCACCCAAAGAGGGGAGAACAGCTGTGGGCCAGTTAGTATGGACCAATATTGTGAGCCCAGGAACTGCACATTGAAGCCAGCATCACACAACACCCACCAAAACATTATCCAAACATTGGTACATTAATAGTTGCTCGGACGTTCACCTGTGAATAATTTGACTCATACGAGTTGATATCCATTGAGATAATTTCTGGCTGATGCTGATAATTGCAACGTTGATTCATCCTAAACAGAGGGTAAAGTAAATTGCTGTTTTTGCGCGTTAAAATAAAAATAAAGGGAGGTTATTACCAATGGTTTGACATCCTGCATGCATTTTATGAAATAAATTGTTCAAAAAGGAAAGACAATAGCAGGTTCCACAGATATTTCATTGGCGACCATTTTAGATACAAGGTATCATCATCAGTTACCTTTCGATACCTTGTATCTTTTGATACCTTGTATCGATTGTCGATTTGATACCTTGTATCGAAACGGGCGCCAATAAAATATCTGTGGAACCTGCCATTGTCTTTCCTTTTTGAACAATCATGAAGGAGTTCCATCACATTTCGCCTGAAACAATTGAAATAAATTGTGCCAGTTTGAAATTGTCGTATTTATATCTAACCTGATGGTAATCCCCTTTAATAGGCCGGGCAAGGACGTATCAAGGAAAGAGCGTGGGGACAAGTACAGTGTCAGGGTTTTACGTATGCTACAATTTTGGTAAAAACGTGGGGAGAGGGAGCAAAAAAAGTGACGTGGACGTAAGTAGGTACATAACTAGGATGGTTATAAGGATAAAGAGCTATTTCTTCCCACGCTATATATACGAATACAGTAAAGACAGAGCGATACACTTAATCACGAAAACAAATATCGCTTCTCGTCCCTCCACTCACCCTAACACTATTTCACCTCCTCCCACACACTCATGACTGGAGCCCTTACACCCTCTGCAACACGCCCTTATGAGTGCTCGCAGGGCAGTATGCAGGCGTAGACTTAGATGCTGTAACTCTCCCGAATTCAACGTAATCAGTAGTCACTAATCCAAAGAACAACAACAGATTAGTACCCTGTGGGCCGCCGCAGGACACCAGCCGCGCAAAGGGAAGGGAATAGGGAGAAGAAAACGGTAGGAGGATGGAAACGGAAGGAAAAAGGTAAATTAAAGTTTAGCGGAGTGTTTCAGAGTCATCCTCTATTTTTTATTATGGTCACTAATTGTGCGTGGAAAGAAACAATTCACAATTGAAAGTGCGTGGAAAGAAACAATTCACAATTGAAAGTGTGTGGAAAGAAACAATTCACAAGAAACAATAGGTGCTATCAGTTCGGTGGTGTATCTCGAAAATCTTTTGGTTTCATTTAGTTCTAGATACATAGCGCGGGGTCAAAATAATATCCTCCGTGTCGTATTGAAACTCACCTCATCTGATTTTTTTCTGCAATGTATGCATAGTGTGTGGCCTTCTAGTCTCCAATGGCTCCAAACCTAGTCCTTCAATCAGCTCTATAACACTTTCTGTTTGCTGGTAGGAGTTAAGATATCTTTCGTGTAAACAGGGAGCTCAAGAAAATGCACGAGTGGTCAAAATGATATCACCTCTATCATACTGAAAATCATCTTATCTTAATTTTTAAGTAATTTAAGCGTAGCGTGAAGCTTCATAGTGTCTTAGCGGCTCCAAACGTAGTCCTAACACCATCTTTGTAAAACTATTCACTCGTTACCGTTTATAACAAGATATGCCACAATCTATTTTTTGCTATTTTTTCGCGAATTAAATCTTTCCACTAACAATGTGTATGCTTAAGCTCTCCACTCCACTCTCCCATCACCAAATCCATTTAATACTTCTTAATTCCCCATTTAAATATTCCTTATGATTTTTATCCTGAATTGTACGCCCCCTTATACTATTTATGACAAATACTGGCATTTCAAATATATAACATGTGATAAAATTATGTAAAATGTATGAAATTTAATAAATTTTGAAAATTGTAAAATATGTAAAGTATAGCCGCTAGCTGTGTCTTTTTTCTTTTTAGATTGACGAGTGTCAAATAAATTAGCCATCGCCACTTCCAAACAAAAGTGTGAAAAGAGGGACAGCGTAAAAGTATAAGCTGACACCCAAATAAAACGTACATGGAAGGAGCCGTAGTAGAAGTGCCCAAAAGAAACCTTCAAGATGAAGTTCTAACTTTCGCATTGCCCTCTTCACGACCTATTTCCATCTATTTCTCGGCCGGCTCCTCTTTCTTCTTTTTTTTGGCATTTTCATTATGTCAGTACAATCGCAATTGTTGCAATATAATATGTCGTGTTGTCCAAACGTTTGAACCATAGGTAAAATGACTGTCTTACAGTGATGAAAAGATTCTTATTTTTTATTTAATAAATATTAGAAACAACTTTGAAGTCGTAAAAAAATCGCATAATAAAAAAAGTCTAAATAACATATGGAGACTAAGCACTCCGATAGTCTATATGATTTCCAACGATAAGTCTTAAACCCCTTTCCACATTGCTTCTGAATCTCCGAAGCATCAGGGTTTCCGTGGAACATACGGCTACAAGGGGTAATGATCCTTCACACTGCGGCTGTCACGGCAAAGCAATCTACTCTGGTAGAGCGTTTGAAGGTGGGACGTCAAATAAAACGTATGCCAGCACATGGGAGGTGGAAAAGAAAGGAAAAAAATATGATCCGGGCGAAATGACACGACAGCAGGGGGGAACTCCCGCGCGGAGAAGGGGGAAGCAAAAGGAACGCATGATGTGGAGTGATGAGAACATTTTTCTCGACGCTGGAAACGGGTTGGGGTCCTTGGGAGGAGCAATGAAGAAATTTAAAGAATATACGGGATGCGAGGGAGTGGGGGAGCTAGAGGAACGGGAGGCATGCTTGGAATGCGTTGGATAGAGGTTTGGGGAGGGCGAAGACGGAAGAGGTACCGGAGAGGGTAGGGCAGGACGCCCATGTGCGGGGGGAGGAGGAGGAGGACCCGGGGGAAGAAAGCCTGGATCTCGGGTGCACGGGAGCAGCGGAGACGCAGAATGCTTGAGCTGCGCTGCGGTGGGGGGGGGGGGGTCAGTGGTAGGTAAACCTGGATGAGGAGGAGCGATGCGAGAGTTCGAGAAATATGGCGGGAGGGAAAAGACGGCGAGGGGTGTAATGAATAGAGTGGTTGGAAAGGGGAAATACCGAAAGGAATTATTCTCATTGGTGTACCACTCATCAAAGGTGGGACGAATGCGAAATATTTACGAACCTACGGATCATAACCATCTCGAACTGTATTTGAACAACTCGAGATAATTCTGACCACTTAACTAAGGGGTCACGATGTAGAATCACGAACGATTGGTTAATGTGTTGTGTTTGATTCACTCGCGAGTTTTTCTGACCAGGATATTGATAATCGATTTGGAAATGCCGATTTGAGACGCAATGAACAGCATGGTGGACGCTCATAGCTTTATTGACTCGGAGTTCGTTCTAGGTGGGTCTCGGTGAATCGGAAGCGATGTGAAGAGGTGAATCTTCCTCTTAGAGAGATGGAACTGGAGAAGGAGACCACGACTACTGTCGGTCCAAATCATTCAGACTATCCGAGTGCTAAGTTGCCGGATAATTGTTCGCCTTTTATACTTTGCGATTTTTTACGACTTCAAGGTTGTGTCTGATATCTAACATATCACCAACATTTGAACAAGAATATTCTTATCACTGGAATAAAGTTGTGTCACATATGGTTCTATGGTTAAGAAGTTTGGAAGATTACAGAGGAAATAAAATAAATGCTAAACGTGGTGTGAACTACGGTGATGTTATAGCGTAAAACACTTATGGATCCTGTTCCAAACAGTAAACTGAAGGAAAGAGTGGGAGTTTAAAAGACGGAAAACATAGATAAACGTGATTGCATCACGTGACAGGAGTTGCTTATTTGAACTGTTCTGTCTAACGGTTCAAACAAACCATATCGAGGAAAACACACCACACGATATCGAGGGAATCAAGTTTGAGTAACAATTACGCGTTTTTTCTTTGAAATTGTGTAATTATTTTCACTGCTGTATAACATATCATTCGCTTTAGTGCGCTGCTTACATTGCAACACAAAGGGCAGTTGATTCTTTCAAGACGAAGGGTCTTAAAAATGACTTAGTAAGTTGAAAACCGGGTCGGGAATAAAATCTGAGTGTGGGACTATACCAAGTTATCGATCTACTCCATCAATATGAAGTTCCACAAAGTGACGACTGGAAGTGTGAAGTTAATATAAAGAATATCCATGGATGACACTTATGCATTCTTTCTCTGACTTATTTTATGCCCGAGTTTATTCTTTAGCTTGAAAAAAATCAATAAGAGAAATGTTTCTTTCAAATACTTCAACATGGAATTTCCTGTTTGAAAGATTGAGCGAGATACGTGTGTTTAAAAAAACTAGGACGAGAATATATTAATATTCATAAGTACCGCTGGACCATAATGTTTTTAGATCTTTCCCATTGGATAGCAGGTTGAAATACTGCGCATTTAACTAGTTCCAAAAGAATAGTATTTATTTTGTTTCGAAAGGCAGGGGTTGGTAGGGTGACCGCATATATGTTAAATTCCACAAAATCCCAGGCTCGCAACAGGATTCAAAGTGAGAAAGCTCCGACCACCCTTTTCCTCGGCACCGTGCTGGAAAATATTGCGTTCCTTCCAGCGACCGTTTCGGAAAATCCACCGGTCGTTCGGTAAGCGTAAACGGTTCACTGAGTGGGGTGATACGAGGGCGCCGATGCTGCCGAGAATGCGGAAGACCTGGGCGTGTGAATGAAAAGGTTGAGGAGGGGGTGAGAATGTGCAGGAGGAGGAGGAAGGGAATTATCGAAGTTCCTGAGAAAACAGTGAGATAGGAAAGATGGCCTAAAGGTGAAAAAGAGAAGCACTGGGAGAGAGGGTGGACAAGGTATTGAAACGCATGGCAGTGGCGACGAGATAAGGCGGTGTGTCAAAACTGCATTGAAGGTGAGTTGTGAGCGTTACGGCTTTTGCTTTCCCCTCATGTATTTTTAGGGAAAGGAATAGTAGAGCGTGATATCGCTGTGTATCCATTACGTTATCCAAGTGACACAATTATCAATCTGGTGCTGATCTTTAGGAAAAAAGGGTGAATTGATCTTCCAAAAATTTGATATACGACAGTATTAAGTATAATCCTATATCTACTTGGTAAAATACGGTGCTTACTATACGGTGACATCATTCTTCGATTATACGATGAGATAGATTGATGACATAGTAAATTTGGCAAAACTGCGTCTCTGCTCTGTGAAATGAGATTTGGAACACCAGTAGACGGACCATGTAATTATTGTATCTTTGCAATATTTATCCCCTTGATATCTCCAGAAAAGAAGTGTGTAATTTAGGTATCATTTATATATAATACGGCCAGTTTTCCAAGGAGATCTATGGCTTCAATGACAAATAGTCCATTGCATCGCCTTAATGCGAATACAAAAGTAAAGTATAGCCTCTCTTAAAGCCAGGTCATTTCACCTTGTTAAATCTCAAATAGCATTTCGTCCTGGAAACCTTGATTCTATGGGACGATTCCTTGTCCTGACTTACAAAAAGAACTCATAGATGTAGTTTCATAACCTTCTTCACGGTGATAAACGATTTTTCATCCTAATCATTTCTCCGAAATGCTCTCATCCAATCCGATTCCTAATGTCAAACTTTAGAAACACCAGGGTATTTAAATTCGGGTCGGATAGTAAGTATTGTTGTCGTGATACATTCTCCATGTGTCCTTTCAAATCAAATTTTCTCCTTAAACAACAAAAAGGGTGAGCCAGAGAAAGATTCTCAGAAGTTTATTATTATAATACATGTTAAAGAGTATTTTCCTGGTATAAGTTAATTTGTTGTACGCTGAATTTCCTAGAAGAACTTCAAATGCTCGAGGCATGTCTGATGCAAAATCCAAATTCGACTAAAGAGCATTCTTTATGTGCACATACATCAAAAAATCATCTCGCAGTTAGATATAGCGTAATATATTATATGCACATACCCCAGTCATCAAACTAAAGAGCCATTTAATTGGAGAGACTTGAACAAGGCACAAAATGAGTAGATCGGCACGAGAAATTTAGTCAATATTGGTGAGGATACTTGGTGCTACCTATGATTTACAAAAGGATCTGATACCTAGGAAGTAGCGCGTACTGTATTTATCTGAACGTTCCCTAAACTCTTCAACTGCAATGGAATCCTGGGGACGCAGTACTTAAAATTTGAAATAGTACGTAAGTATCTCTGAATGCAGTAGGGATTATTTTAATTCCCTGAGAATGAATCACTGAGTGATATCAGTGCGAGACAGAGAACGGGGAAAAAAATAAAGTTCAAGTGTCGCCCACCTATCGCCATCCAGTTCTCCCTGCCACTGCTATTCCCATCACACTCGATAAACCCTCACCAGATAATAACTGCATTCTCGTCCAACTACCCGGAGTTTTTCGGATTATTTCACACGGGATCGAAGACGAAGAAGACTCAATCATATGGACGTCGCCTGAGATATCCAAAAGTGCCACTCACTGGCTCGGAGGGAGACTTCAAGGGGGAAAGCTTATCTAACTGGGGTTGATCGCGGCTCACTCAGATAAAAAAAACGGGAAACGACTCTCGAAAAGGTGGCGGGGTTAGCGTTCCCGCGCGTGACTCTCACTCTTACATTTGAGAACCGCGATCGACGCTTGGAAAGAAAAGAAAAAATCATTTGATTGTTCTCCAACTCTGATTCAGAGAGCAAAGTATTAAGACTTGCAACTCTTCCTGTGAACTTTTTCCCTAAATAGGGGAGAACTTGAAAATGTCTGACGTGGCTCTATGGAATGACTTAATCGGCATTGTATTAATACACGGAGAGCTGGATCAAAGGATATGGTGTATTGTTTATGACATTTAAATAACTCTAACGAAACCATCTACATCTATACATACTACCCTGAGGTGTGTGGCCAGAGTGTAAGGACACCAGCCTTGGCAAATCCGGCGAATTGGGAAAAGGAGTGGGGAAGGGACTGAGGTGAATTGTGTGAAAATATGTGTCACACTGTTTTTGTGAAAATAACTAATGGTTCGTGAAAATGAGGAATTTTTATAGATTGAAGCACATACGTCAAGGAGGAACCAAACTTTTTTCCCACATCACTCACACGGATTTTAATGCATTAGTTTGGAAAACGTAAATGCAAACTTACGTTTAGCAACATTACAACACATATAAAATAGCTATTCAATTCGCGAATACGTGATATGGTATTATAGACATCATTGTGACAAAAAACGTTTCTTGGGATATCATAAAGAAATCTCTTTATATAAAACAAAGTCAGGTTAGTTACACCATTTATAACTCAAGAACGGCTGGACCGATTTTTATGATCTTTGATTTGTTGGATTTGTCTCCGCCCCGAATAGCAGAATAACTATTAAAACATCGGAAAAATTCACGAAAAAAAATCATGAAGAAAATTAATTTTCTCATACATTTTGTATTGAACGGCTTGAAGGTTTTTCTTGAATTGCTTTTTTAAATTACTTGCACTCAAGATATTGGATAGAAATTTGTATCATAGAACGAATAAAAGAATGCAGTATTTATTTCTTTAATTCAATTTTCTTATACTCTTCGTTTTCGTCAAAGTATTGTGCTTTTATCTCTAAATTCATCTATTATTCCTTTTCAACAATAGAAATATCCATGAATATAGAATACTGGATGGGAATCAATGGCCCGGATCTGTTGTCGAAAATTGCGCAGGCTAGGCCACCGCGACTGAGGTGATGGCAGCGCTGTAAACAAACGGGCATTGGTAGAACTATTGGCGGCGGTTTAAACTGATCACAGAGCGAGTACTAAGGGTAATGTTCATTATTAATCGGGTAAATGAATGAGTATCGCTTCAGGAAGTAAATACTGATTAAATTTAGATTGGATTAAATGCAGATGTTTGGAACTAATAACGTTTATTCATTTAAAAAAAGCCTCTGATTCATAAATTAATTTTTATAAAAAACCACTGTAGAAATCAAGGTATTCCATTATGGTCAGGGTTGATTCCTTTGCAAAAATTGCAGTTACAAATTACCTACCTATTTTTCTCTGATCCAGCAAGAAGAAAGGTAAGGGTATTGAACTGCCGGCTGGACAAGTTGAAACCTATGTTCTTTATGCCTATGTTTGCCGTGCTACCTATCAAGAATTGGAGTCTGAGGTACTTTCACAATTTTTCTGGAGTCGTAAGGAAGACTTAAGCCCAGTTGTCTAAACATATTCCAAAGTAGCATGTCATTGCCTATTGTCCTCGCAAATATTATTGTTTCATCTAACGTATTAAGTGATATATCCGTGGTTCTTTTAACCTATGTCTGCCATTCATTTACATGAAAATTTTTAATTCCAACTGCGATCTGGATTCAAGATGGCGGATTCCATTTGTTAAGTGCGTCTCATCACCTGGAGTATAGCGACCTTGCACAACCTTAGCGATGCTAACGTTTCCCACCAACTACCCACAGTAAGAAAATGGAACTACTATAGGGTGCGGAATTTACTGACAACAACGCTTACGGGGGATTTACACGGAGCAAGATGGCGGATTTCCATCCAGTATCTATATTCATGGAAATATCCTTGGCAACCAGACGAAAATATCCATTTAATAGCGATTTCAGTGCTGCATGAGTGAACGGCTATTCACTTTTGCAGCATTTAAAGGCCAGATTCAGTGACTAATTTGATAGTTGTAGTCAAACGACTCGAGTTCCCCGTTCGCCTTGTCTTCACAATGACCATCAACAAGGCACAAGGTCAATCGCTTCAAGTGTGTGGATTAAATCCGGAAAATCCATGCTTTTCACGTGATCAATTATATGATGTATGCTCACGATTGGGAAAGACCAGTAATACCAAATTCAACACCAGCTGATGAACTCTACGCTTGCCTCAAAACGTCGCATCTTTGGAGACATGTGCAGAAACTCACGTTTAAGACCAAAATGCGCGTAAATCTGAAGCGCAATGTTTCACCCATATTTTCAAAACAGCTATTGGACATTGGTAATGTAAAACTACCAGTTGATGCCGATACAAAATATATTTCAATTCCGTTGAACTTTTGTGACATTGTTCCATCGACTGAACAATTAATTCAGAAAGTTTTTCCACAAATTGGTATCAACTACAAACATCACCAATAGCTTTGCGAACGTGTTATTTTGGCAGCAAAAAACACTGAAATCAATGCAATCAACCACGTCATCCACAAAAAAGTTTCGGGCAAGTCTGTCACCTACAAATCGATTGACAGCGTCATGAATGCGGACGAGATTTTTAATTATCCAATTGAGATTTTAAATTTGTAGGATCTTTCTGGTGTACCACCGCACAAATTGTCACTCAAAATCAGTGTACCAATAATTATTTTGCGTAATATTTATGCACTACGATTGTGCAATGAAACCAATGTCAAACAACTGCTGCCAAACGTCATCGAGGCGACAATTCTGAATGGCAAGTCAAAAGGAGAAGATGTGCTTATTTCACGTATTTCCATCATTCCCACCGACATTCCATTTGATTTCAAACGACTACAGTTCCCCGTTCGCCTTGAATTTTCAATGCCAATAAACAAGGCACAAGGTCAATCGCTTCAAGTATGTGGATTAAATCTGGAAAATCCATGCTTTTCATATGCTCACGAGTAGGACAACCAAAAAATTTATTTGTTTTTCAGAGGGCGGTAAGACCAAAAGTATTGTAAATTCCAATGCACTTGAATACATTTTTTCAACTCTAATTTAATACACAAAACACCTTTGCTTTCATTTATTTTTTACATGTAAATGTGTCAGCTTTGTATATGTGTGCCTACTTAGAAAGAAAAAGAGGCATTGCAACGCATGACGGCCACAGCTAGTAGATCATAAACGGATTAACACCACTTCTAAAAAATTAATCTCGTTGACCTTTACCACACTGCAGAAAAATCACTTCCCTCGTTTCACACTATACCGTAAATTGAACCACTAGATGAAAAAACAAGAGAAGAAAAAAACGAGGAAGAAGATAAATAAAAAAGGTATTATTACAACGATCCAAGTTTCTGTTGCACTATTCACGGGGTGACCAAAAGTAAAGGTGCTGACGCGAAAAAGCTTATTTCCGTTTTTGGAATTCACTCCTACCACTTTCGTGGCTGTAAATCTAACAATCCGTACGCCCAGCACTTGAAGGAGATTTACTATGGTAAATTCTGCATATAAAAGCATTTTTCATACCTTAAACAAGGAAGAATTCTGGCCAATTAACTCAAATTTTACTAAGACCGTCATTGAAAATAATATTGGCCCTTCAACTTTTTCTCACCTAAGATGCAACCTGAGGGTTGATTATCACACGGGTGCCCATCTTAGCCCACCTTAAACTTTGCTTTAGGGCACTTGAATTCCTCATTTAGATAGCGGGTTCATTCCCTTCCCTGAAGGCTCCTGCAGTTTTCTAAGTGGTTCTCCTATGCAGATAGATGATCTCACCACTAGGATTTCAAAGGAAGTACAAGATTACATTTGAATCTTGAACCCTCCGATCTGTATCCGGAAGTACTCCCCAATGAGTTACCACGTATTCACGCTTACGTTATAGCACTTCAGTAAACGGCGAGTGAGAATGAACTTGCGCCACCAACACCAAGTATGAAAACGTTCCCGAATGCTCGAGTAAAACGTGCAATGGAGAAGCAGAAAAAATGACTCAGTTAGGCAATAAGAAGATTATTACACCATCAACATTGGCAATGTGGGTAACTTCTCTCACGTAACTACCTTGTGCTGGATAATTTGTTGTTCTAAGAGCGCAATAAGAAATTGCTTCAATGATTAATTCTTAGAGGGAACATTGGATAGCATAAAAAGGTTACCTAAAAAAAAGTGCTGTCAAGAGGTAAACGACCAGGTTTACAAGCAAGAGGGTATACTCTCGTTCACTCAATAGCATGTAGTACGTTTTCAACCTCCTTAGATTTTTCTCCGCCTCGAAAATGCATGAAATTAACACTATCTACCATTCTATAAACAGGTTGGTGTTAGATACTATCAAATAGCAAATATAAACGCCGAATTTAATTTTAGCAGAATGATCTATGAAGTAGAAAATAAAATAGAACTAACCCATGTCAGAGAAAAATAAACCTACGAATAAAGAGTTTAGGCTAGCAGAAAAAAATGTCATAATCATTCCGGGCTTGACACGTTTCGGTTGGAAGTAATTTGTTTTCTCGAAGCGTTTTAGTGATAGTTAGAATTAATATTATCGTAAACAAACTAGTTGGAATTGAGTCTACGAGAGATAAGCCTCTTGAGAGTAAACCCCGAGGTGTAAACTCTTTGCAGGACTGAGAGAAAGAATGTAATCCTGAACTCAAGTTCATTGAGGTATCAAGCATACTATATCATCCGCGAATACCAATGAATCTTAAAGAATCGATCGGTACAAGTTCTTTTTTTCGTAACACTCCTTGAGTTGTGCTCCTTTAGCCGTGATGTGTTACGTTTTCCATTCGGAGATACACAGTACTTTTTTCATCGATCTCCGCAAACCATGAATGCGTTTCGAGGAGAACGATACTTCACATGTTTTTTCTCGCGATGCCAAAGTTAGGAAGATAGAGAACACTGGAGATCGACACCAGCACAGAGGAAACGTCAATTTTAAAACGTTTGTTTTTTCTCCTGCCAGCCTCCCCTCACCTCCTAAGAAACACGAATTCTCGATGCAGGAGATAACGCGTCTTTTACACATTGTAGGCATCCTACTACCTATCCCTTTTTCCCAAACAGAGCTGTCGAACACTTGAAGTATCGCCCGGAACTACTCGCGAATGCCAGGCAGCATGAGAAAAAACTCACAAACAAACACAACGAGGGAAACGAGGTTTGTAAATGCAGAGGGGAAGTGGTTGGGGAGAGTGACAGAGAGAGAGAATGAGAGAGGGAGAGAGAGGTAGATGGGAGAGATAAGAGACCCTCCGAAATCTTGTTCCCGTGGCAACAGAAAGGAAGCCGAAGGAAAGAGTTGGAGAAGCTGAACAAACCCACGAGACAATGGAATGTGAGACGAGGCCGAGGTTAGTGTAACAATGGAAAGTGCTAAATGCGTACAAGCGTTTAAGATGCATTGCTTTGGGTCAAAACGAGTTGTGCCACGAAAAAGGCAGCAGGACCATTCAAACACTTGGGGGCAGAAATGTATCCAGCGGAGAGTGATGATGTAAGGTTTCAATTCCGGAAGCAAGAGAAAAGCTTAGTGAGAAAAATGTTTACTGCCAAATATGAGAAAAGGACGTGATCGTTTCCTACACGGTATCGCGATTTATGTCTTTTTTAACTTAAGAGAATTTCAGCATTTGCATTTCATTGCAGCTCAGGGCCATGGATGAAATGCTGCGGGTGATATAGAAGTATTGAATAATGTATTACTCAATACAATGAAAGTAAAATATCCAGTAAGTGTATACACGTATCCATAGCCGAAGACTCCAAAATTTAACTTTGAGTGAGTAATGTTTCAAATATAGAAACAGTACAAGTCATGTCACTTGTTTAAATTGTTTTCGTAATTCCACAAGGAACATAATTACGATTCCATTTTACTTTTGGAGCCAGCATTTGTTGATTTAAAGTTAGTACATTTAGTGAAGTAACTGAACTTAATGCTCCGAAATAAAATATTTATTTGGACTGGGAAATAATTTATGCATGTTATCGTTCACTTTATCAGCAGAAAAATTGGGAGTTTATACTATATGCACATTAGCATTAGCAATTCGTCAATAGAAATAATCTTATGTTACCAAATATATATGTGAGCCGTTTAAAAACTTGTACCAAGCTATATAAGATCAGCAGTTATCATTCCGAAGATATGTTAGCTGCTGCTCTCCACTCCACTATCCTCTCAGCTATCCGCTACTTCTTATTCCTTAGGCTAGTAATTGTTAAAACATGCCTTATAAATTCCATGATGCATTCCATCCTTGGTGTCCCTAGGTTTTTACCAAATTGGTGAAATTAAACTGGTTTTCATCTCATAATGTAAGATTTAAAAAATAGTTGACATAAACATGGTTAAATTTATGTATGCGTGAAGCAATTTAAGAAATATTGTGAAACGGATTAATTTGAAAACAGAACTTTGTTAATGATAAATATTCACTGTTTTCTCTGTATCATCCCTTAACAAAAACAACATGCACGTGTGCGACGTATTTCTTATGATACGCGTGATCTTGATTCTATGAAGTACGTCACGCCACCGGGAATTCAAAATAAAATTTGAGGATTTTGACTTCCGTCTCATCGAGTTTCACCCTCAAGGATGCAAGCTAATTAAAGTCTTCAACGACCTCTGGTGCCGAGTAGACTACATGTATTTACACTGAGCCAGCATTCCTTATTCTGCTGGAAAATCAACGCAAAAGTGCTTTTGGGACACAAGCTTTATGTGTGGAGAAAGATAAAAACCACTGGAAAGGACACAAAGAGAACATCTCCATCAAATATTGTCATAAAAATGAGGTTTCCTCGGCGACAGAGAATACAGAGAATTTTTCGACGGATAATAGTTCCCCGCACAAATGAGACCGTTGCCCAAAAGGTCAGGCTAAGTCTTGCCACCGTGACATTTTCCCCACGATTTGAAAATTAAATTTGTTTTCCATCCTCCATTCTCCGTCGTCCATTGTGCACATCAGGTGGCGCTCCGCCCTCACCGCGACGCCAACTCTTAACTCACATTTCAGATACACAGCCGCCGTCGCATTCCACTCAGAACCACCCTTGTCCCCCAACGTATCTTGCACACTCTCCCGTTCCCACCATAGTCAGGCCTCATGCCATGCATTCGTTTCGCGCCAAATTCTCGAAATACTTCAATTTAAATAAAAGCAATCTCGGGAAAACATTAGCGACGCCGAGATGTTTCCAGCTCAGACGGAAAATTCTCGGGAGATTCGACTCATGACTTGACAAGAGAAAAGATACGAGGTTTATGGAAAAAGAAAAGAGGAGCCATGCACGAGACGACAGCCAGGAAAGGAAATAAACACTGGGATGGGGGATGGGCGGGTGAGAGGGGGGAGGGAAAAATATATTTCAACATGACGTGAAGGGCGTCCTGGGCAAAATTCGTACAAAAAGGCATAAGAAAATACGACAAAAATATGATAGAGGAATATGTTTAAAGGAAAGGTAAGGTAAGAAAAATAGCCAAATAAATATTCAGAGACAATACAAAGCAAGTGTTAATTCTTTAGGCATACCAACGAGAGGAGATTCATAGGAAAAAGTGTAGGGTTATGGGGGATGAGAAAATGGACTGAGGATTCAAAAACGAAGAGATACCACGATGAGCTGGGGTGAAATGGATTTTATAGAAAATGCTGCCAACTACAAGTGACACTCTTTGAGACGATGCATTAGAAAAAAACATAGTTACAACACTTTGAACATAATAGCCTCCACAAAAAAAGTGGAGAGATAAATGTATAGAAAGAATAGACATGGTAGATCATGGGTTGAACCCTTCTCGTAAATGTGAGTGATAACGAAAGCATAAATAATCAGGAGAGAGCTATCGTGGAGGAATCAAGGTTTTACACTTGAAAAAGTATGGGAGGAGAGCAGAGTCAATCGAATCTTAGCTTAGTAACTGCCATAATAGCAATTACTAGATAAACATTAAAAAACACGTAGAGATTTTGGGTTTGGGAAATGGGATGTGGAAAGCAACAGTAAAAAATGTAGAGGATAAAAGAATGTGGAGAATAACTTCAAAATAGGTAGGTCCCTCGACAACATCGTAGGTGTTTATTGCGAGATATGTGACCATTAATCACGGCCATCAGCTTTCGTTTCGTACACACTTGTATTAAACACTGACTTGGCAGTTGCTTTGGATTTATGTCTCAACAGGAAATTTCTAGAATGGTCCTTGGATGACATTCTAATCTGCTTAGATTCAGAATGCTCATACATCTGATAAACACTTTCTGTGGGCAATCAGTCTTACTTTGGAGATATTTACATGTTTTCTCTGAAGTGTAGACGTTCTCCAGTATTTCACAATCATAATTTCTCAAATTTCTTAAACTTTAAAAAAATCGATTTGACTCATTTTTTAATTCCTTAGAAAGATCCGAACGCTTTCAAAAGAACCAGCTCGCGAACTTTTTTATACCAATCAACCCTAATTTTACGTTTGAAGTGACCATATTTGGAGGTAATTTTATTTTGCATGGTGACATACCTAATCAATTCCAAAAAGGCCATTCTCTCTTCTTTTGAATAGCTCTTTCTTTCAATCACTCAGATTTTATCGAGTTATATAGAAATTTTTGGTAAACACAGTTTTGTTCCATCACCGCCATCATAAAATTATACACGAGAATAAGTTTTTTAGGCGTGAGTTAAACATTAAGGCAGGAGAGGGGAATGCTATTTAATTCACAATAGTAAAGAGTTTCTACGATATAACAACCAGAAAGTATAAAAAAGAAATGTACATGCGTAAAATAAAAAATTATTAGGCTTTTATCCTCTTCCCTTGGACTACAACCTTGTCGCGGTGGAAGGGCTTGCGTTCTCCGATGACCCCTAGAGCTGCACTGGCGGGAGCAATGCTCCTGGTAGGGTCACCCATGCCTGATTGGTCGAAGGTTAGGAGACAGACGAATGGTAGTCCGCGCAGCGTCTGTACCTCAGTGAGGCGGATGTAAAAGGCGTCTGACCCTAGTGGGGCGGCCTCTGAAGTTATGGTGTCACGTAAAAAACACTATTGAGTAAGACCACGGAATACTATCTAAATTAAAACAAAAACCTTGAAATTATGGGCAGTTCTCAAATGATGATTAATCCTGGCAACTACGGGACTTGGCCCAGAGGGCCGGGTGTCGTGCCCGGCAGCGGTGGGAGTAAGGCCCCTGCGGTCGTCATCACACAAAATCCTTGCTCAGACGTAGGAGCAACAGAGGAAAAGAAGATAAAGAAAAGGAACTTTATGGTGGAGGGAATGAAAGTTAGCGCGGGGTTGCATTCGTAATGAATAGGAAACTAGGTAGAAAAGTAGTGTATGCAGAACAGGTGAGTGATAGGATAATAGTCGTGGAACTAAAGGCAGATCCAACGAATTTAGTTATAATCCAAGTTTATATGCCTACCTCTAATCATAAAGAGGAGGAGGTAGAAGGGGTATACGATCAGCTAGAGGAAATAATTGGTAGGATACCTGGGAGTAAGCACTTGGTAGTAATGGGGAATTGGAACGCGGTGGTGGGGGAAGGAAGAGATGGACGGGAGGTGGGCGATTACAGGCTAGGAAGAAGAAACGACTGCGGCGAAAAAGCTGTGGAGTTTTTCCGTAGTAATAACCTAGTAATTACAAATACATGGTTCAGACATCATGCTCGACGTAGGTACACTTGGAAGAAGCCGGGAGACAGAGATAGGTTCCAGTTAAATTATATAATGGTTCGTCACAGATACAGGAATAGTGTTAAAAACTCGCTTACTTATCCAGGAGCTGATGCAGACAGACCACAACTTATAAGTCATGAAATGTCAGGTAAAACTGAAAAAGATAAGAATGGGAAGGAGGGTACGAAAGTTGAATACGGAGGCATTAACTGGGGCAATGAAGAATAATTATCAAGAAAAGGTGGATGAGATAATGGATGAGGATCATGGAGTTAGATCAGTGGAAGATGAATGGGGAAGTTTGAAAAATGGAATTGTAGAAGCGGCGGAAGCAACGGTAGGCGTAGTGAGTGCAACTAAATTAGAAAACCATGAATCACGAAGGAGATGATAAGGGAGATGGAGGAGAGAAGGAAATGGAAGAGCGTAAACTCAGAGCTAGGTAAGAGAAAATTCAGAGAATTAAATAACAGACTTAGAAGAGAAACTAAGAAAGCAAGAGAGGCGTGGTAGAGAGAACAGATCGACTCGTTAGAGAAATACCAAAAAGAGGGAAAATCAGATGCGTTATATAGGAAAGTAACTGACGGGTGGTAATAAGGGAAGGGGAATTCAGCGATAACAGACGAGACAGGAATGGTGATCGTAGAACCGAAAGAGATCCAGGAAAGGTGGAAGGAGTATGTTGAAGAGCTGTATGGCAAAGAAATAAGGCCCAATAGGTTAGATATAGAAAGGGAAGACGATATCGACAGAGATGGCATCGGACCAGTTATCCTAGATAGCGAAATCGAAAGAGCTCTGCGAGACATGAAAAGGAATAAGGCGGGGGTAATAGATGACATACCAGCAGTTTTTAAAGAGCATGGGGAAGAATGGAAGGGGAAAACTTTTTGCGCTTATTCGTAGGATATTAGGAGGACGGAGTTTGGCCGTAACACTTCACGAAGACTGTACTAATTCCTATACCAAAGAATAATAAAGCACGTGCGAAGACTAAAGTACAATAATTTTAATATCCCACGAGGCCAAAGTAGTGCTGAGAATTATAAACAGAAGGCTAGAGAAGAAGGCAAATACCTGGGTGACGACCAGTTCGGGTTTAGGAGAGGGACGGGAACGCGAGACGCTATAGCGGTGATGAGGACGCTAGTAGAAAGAAACCTGGGGTTTGGGCAGTTTTTGCATGCTTCGTAGATTTCGAGAAGGCGTTTCGATCAAATGACCGAATGGTGGAATCAAATGGTGGAATGAACGAAATTAATGGGAGTGTTGAAGAAATTAGGGATCGATTGGAGGGACAGGCGTCTGATTCAGAATTTGTATGTGAACCAGACGGCGCAGGTTAGGGTTGACAATGGAGAATCGGGATGGACCACGATAGGACGGGGAGTGCGGCAGGGGTGCCCACTATCGCCGTTGATTTTTAACGTGTATTCAGAAGAAATGGTAATGGAGGCATGGGGGAGGAGGTGGTAGGAATAAAGGTAGGAGGAGAGCTGATAAAATCAGTGATATTTGCACATGATCAAACATTGGTTAGTCAGTCGGCCAAGGGGTTACAGTCAATGGTGAATGCGTTAGAGGTGCAGTGCGAAAAGTATGGGATGAAAATCAACCTTAAGAAAACGAAAGTAATGAGATTTTCTAGAAGTAAGAAAGTGGGGCTGAATATAAGGGTGGGAGGGCAGGAGATAGAGCAGATCAAGCAGTTTAAGTATCTGGGTAGTATTTTGGAGGAGAATGGGTTTAGTGGTAAGGACATCAGATGCAGAATTACGCTAGCTAAAGAAGCATTTTCGAAGAGAAGGGAATTGATGATGGGGGGTCTGGGGAGAGACCTAAAGAAGAGGCTGTTGAAAACTTTAATATGGAGCGTGGTGCTATATGGATCGGAAACTTGGTCATTGCGAATGGAGGATGTGCGTAGGCTTGAGGCGTTTGAGATGTGGGTTTGGAGAAGGATGGAGAGGGTGAGCTGGATGGCGAGGGCGACGAACGAGGAGATATTGGATACGGTGGGAGAGGAGAGGAAGCTTGTGGCAGAGGTTCGAAGAAGGCAGAAGAGATGGATGGAGGAGTTTTTGAGAGGAGAGGGCATGTTGAAGAGAGTGAGAGAGGGGAGAACACTGGGGAAGCGTGGAAGAGGAAGAAAGAGGATAGGAATTCTGGACGAAATAAGAGGACTTAGAAGATATGAAGAATTAAAGAGGGTATACAAGATGGTTGAAGGGTTGACTTTGTGGAATTTCTACATGATGCAATAATTAAAACTTTGTAATATTCCACACTGTTTTTATTAATGTTACAAGCCTGACGGGTTTCAATGTTAACACATCATCATCAGAGGCCAAAATTGCCTCTGATGGAGGGCAATTTTGGCCTCTGATGATGATGTGTTAACATTGAAACCGGTCAGGCTTGTACTATTAATAAAAAGTGTGGAATATTACAAGGTTTTAATTATTGCATAAATTGAAGAGGGATCTAATGGCGGGATATCCTTAGGAGGGAAAGCGAGACAATTTCTATGAGGTTGGGATGCAGAATGGGGACTGTCCGAGAACCTACCAATCAGCTGGTAGAATACTTGAATGAAAGGCTTTTATCGTGGTCGAAAAAATCCACAGCAGAAAAACATCCGCACAAAAGGGGGATTTTAAAAAGTTTGTGAAAAGCTTAGTAGTTAAGCTAATTTTTTATAATTGAAGAAAGATGAAACTTCAAATAGTATTTATCCACACTGTTTTATTGACACGACCAATCCAGATTTCAACGGATAACCGTCATTTTCAAGGTCATTCAACGTTTATCCGTTGAAATCTGGGTCGGTCGTGTCAATAAAACAGTGTGGATAAATACTATTTGAAGTTTCATCTTTCTTCAATTATGAAAGATTTCCTTAAGTTCAAGCCTGAAACTATTTGTTTAATTTTTGATACTTCAGGAGCAAAAAAATATAAAAAAAGGAATTAAAATACCATGAGGCAATAAATAAAAATGCAAATATACATTATACTTGAAAGCCCATTCCATTTTAAAGACTTTAATTCCACATGGCAAAGAGAAAGAACGTAGTTACTGCTGTAAGACCTCAAAAACTGGCTCTTTTGATAATTTCCTCCATAATGCCCTATTTCTGCATACATCTTTCGCTTCTCTTGCACTCATACATTTTTTCATACACACTCTCCTATTCTAAATACCCCCATTATTCCTCCTCCTTAGAAACTATTCCACCACATTCATTCATGACTCTCTTGGTTTACCCTTTCCTCAAACACCATTCACCCTACTGTTATATGGAAGACTCAGTGAACCTAGTTCATCGAAGAAAGTTAATCGGATAACACGCTCATAGTTCCTAATATTCCTCAACTAAATAGTCAACTGCACTCAGCGCTCTCGAGAACTGCTGCCACTAAGTTGTAATTATTTGGAATTTAAATATAGTCTCACTCCTATTGTCTATAGCCCTCTTGCACTACAAAAATAAACGATTCTAGCCAGTCTAAACACTTTTAGTTAAGAATTGAAAACATTTACGTTGACTATTTTTACACTGAGGCCTCCATACATGAAAATACACATCAGCTGTACAATGTCAAATAGCAAAGAAAATGACAAAAATACGTAATGCAAAATGGTGAGAAAGTGTAGGTTGAGCGTACTGTGCAGTAGTTGGGAGGGGAGGGTGTGAGCGGAGAAGGAGCACACGGAGAGGGATAAGCGGGTGGGGAGCAAAAGTGGGGATGCGCCGGTGAAGAGAAATAACAGCAAGAGCAAGTTCCCTTCAGATGTATAATGAAGGACAAGGACGGGAGAATTAAGAGAGGGAGGGGAGGGAGGATATGCGGACGGAGAGGGAGAGATAGATCTAAAGTGAGGAGAGGAACGGATGGAGACGAGAAAGGAGGGTGAGAGAGGGTGGAGGAGGGGGCGGGGGTGGGGTGGGAAGGTGATGTGAGGTGATGAGTATGACGTAGTTCGGGGGACTAAGGAAGATATCTCACGGAGGGGGTGGAACTGTGAAGTGAAGGTCCTTTGAGGTGAGGCTCAAGGAGGGAAGTTCGGAAAGGACGAGGGGGGGAGGTTGGGGGCAAGAAAGGGAGAAGGTGGAAAGGGCGGTATAGTTGAGAAAAGGCCAGGGGAGGGGCTACACAGAGAGAAGAGAAGGAGAAGTTGAATAAAGGAAGAAGTCGGAGTGGGTATGGGGGATGAGGGGGGGGGGCACACGTAGGAGTGAAGGAGAGGGGGGTCTTTGGAGAGGAGGCAGACAGAAAGGAGCAAGATACAGCAATCTTGAGGCGGAACTCATCATAAAAGATCAAAGGCGAAGACGCCGGGATGGGAAAGAGGAGGCTGATGGTGGGGGGAGTGGGTCGGGTAGGTCGAGTTAGGTGAGGGGGGTGGTGGAAAGGGGAGGAGGGGGCGTGGTTGGAGAAGGCGTGCGTAGCAGGTACGGAGGAGGAGTAGGATGAGGAAATGATAAATGCGGAATTGAAGAGAGAGCGAGAGAGATAGAAAGATGCATCCGAAAATACGACTCAGGGCAATGATGTCTCTTGTTTTCTAAACAGAAATTATCTACCTTCGAGTTTGAAAATCTACGCTGACAAAAACACCAAGGTCACTCAATAAATTTATACTTATTGTGTTTTCCACACACTTTAATTTACCACTATGGTTTCGGGAGTAGCTGTCATAAACACCGTGATATTGATAGATTACTGTAAAATCCTTAGATCATAAGAAGAGGCTATATTGGCCCTTTGGCGCGTGTATCTCCCGGTTTCCGGGTTTTTCACCGCGTTGTTACATCTCGTGGACCATATTTTTCCGGCTATACTGCAGGCTCCTTCAGGTAGAGTTGACCGGGATGGTTGGAAGGCGCCGCTTCATATGGAGAGGTTTCCCAACTTTTTTGGGCTCTACGTCTTGGATATTCGGAACCACACCACATAATGTAGCGCCTCTTTAACATCACTGTCAACTGGACCTGAAGAAGCCTTCTGGTTATCCCGCAAAACATTCGTCCACAAGATAGAAGGGTGCTGCGAAAATCCCGAAAACAGAAGGATCAACCCTTCAACTGTGCCTCGCAAAAACCTACATCTTCACTGCAATACACGTTATGCCAGATGAAGTAAGACAGCCGATTTAGACCGGAAAGCATACGTATGTGTTTCATGTTTCAGGCGAAAATGATTTTTGTCCACGGATTGTTTCAATCAATGACGGGTTACCAAAAAGGTGATAAAAATGCTCAAGTCTCTGCAAGCTCGCTTCATTAACATGTGGCAGTGAAACAAAAATGAAAATTTTCTCCTTTCTATTAGCAAATAAATGCTGATCTGTAAAGCCGGACCTCATGATAGCTTCACGACCACAATACCAAAACCAATAGAAAATTTTCCATTATTTTATTCCACGAAGAAACCCCGTCCACCATTAAAACATCGTACATCTTACCGTGTATTACGTTAAACACTTAGCATGCTCTGACCCCATATGAAATACATAAAACGGATTGCGGGAGCGCCTTCTATTGTATATATGCTCTAAGGTCGAAACCATGGCCAGAAAAAAAAGAATGTGGAAAATACAAAAACCAGTGTTTTGAATGACGCATATGATTTCCATTAAGTTAAACCAGAAACTGTTACTTTCAACACAAAAGTCGACAGCTAAATTGAGTACGGACGATTCTTTTCTCGGAATGTCATAAGCTTACGGAATAGTTTCCTTCAATAGGCGAATAAAATCATCAGTGGCGGCGCCAATGAACCATTCTAGAAGACTGTGTCAGCACGAATGACAGGATTGGGCCGCAGTAGTTTTCTGTGAATTCCAATGCCTTACATATGGTAGTAATCTTCGTTCCACAGGCTCTATCTGAATCTCCACGCACAGGTAAGCAGTCAAGGATTTTTTTTATATTCCCATTACTGTGTTACCTCTATTCGAGTATTTAGAAGTGACTCCTTCTTCAAACAATATCGTTGAAGGAGAAGCAATATTAAATGATGATCAATTAACAGCATGTGATTCCCTCGACAGAGTGGGGATTTGCAGAAAAATGTTTGCATTTATGTTGCAAGCTTTTGTCTTCATATCCGGCCCTCTGCATGAAATCCAAGGGGTGCTTCAAATTAACTCCTGAATTGAAAATCGAAGACAATTCATGGACTCTTATGCCCGAAGCTATCCGTGTGTCCGTAGCACGCAAAACGGTCACATGAAGTCGCATGCTTTTTTACACTCGCTAATAAAGATAAAAATGTCCGGAGAAGAGGGAAATACATCATGCCATTAGAACCTTCAATAGGAATTCTTATCCTAATTCCCCGGTAACGACCAACGGCAGTCCCTCAGCTCCTAATATATTAACCTCATTTGTTAGGAATAAAAAAATGCCAGTTGATATGATTAGTTAACTTATGAACCGCCAAGTCAATTAAAAAGATAACTTCAATCTCGGGAGCTTATTGCCAATTTCTTTGATGAAAATATGCAAGAAATATGCTGGACACTGATATAGAGACACCTAAGTAAAACAGGTTGATAGACGAGAAGGTGTTGAGGGATGTAAAGAGTCAACAGAATAATTTTCCATGACTGGGAGTTTATAAAAGGACCATAGCCATCGAGTTTTTCATGCATTGAACTTCTTGACTTCCCTTACATCCCTTGACTTACTTACTTCTTACATCCCTTGACTTTTTATGCTTTTGAAGTCATACTTTTGAAGTCATCTCAAGAGCATGTGCTATAGTTAAAAATATCTATTTTCTAGCAAAGAAAAAGCTGACCGTGGAATTTCATTAATTTTTCATCCATTCACTTCCATCAATTCCTTCCATCAATTCCTTCCATCAAGACCAAATACCGATGCAGTCCTTATTCACCTTCCATTATCGTCTACCAGCCCATCAAAAGTGAAAATGAAAGGCGAAAAGGATAAACTGAAGTTAAAAATGTTTTAATATTATCGCCTTAAAGGTAGTAGTTGGTTTGATGGTCCAAAGGTGGCAGAAAATAAAAACAGCAGGACTAAAATATTAATTTTATACATTTCCTTGGAAGAATGGTGGGCCAGTTTCTAGGCATGAGATGGAAACACTTTTTTGATTCTTTCCACGGGACTATTTCGTCAGAAGTGTTACAGCAAGGAGAAACGGGGATGGCGAAAGGGGATGAAAGCACAGCATGACCTCACTTTTTCCGTCTCAACCCCCAAATACCCTTCGCGCCTCTACCCCTGACATCGACGAACGGAACACACGGGCAGTCTCCGTCCGTCCGTAAAGGAATCGGAACGCGGAGGTCAAAGGTAGTCGGGGGACGGGAGACAGATACTCCGCGAAATGTTTTTGGGTCCTATCCAAGCGACTCCATGGAACTCCCCGGAGTGTTGGCCTCAAGGCTGGGCGTGTGTTGAGGGTTAAAGGGGATGAAGATTGGGGGTGGGTGAGGATTTACGCGATGCCGCATTCCTTTATTTCTCCCTCTCAACAGAAGATGCAGTACCCGCTTGATTGGAACTGTTAGATTCCATGACGCTTTATGTATTCGTTTTTTTTTCGTAAAAATGAAAGGTAGCAAAGATCAGTTTCCTCTTTCCCACATTACAATCAATTCTCTAGCGCATTCTTTAATTATTCCACTATTGACCATGTAAGCTTCACATTGTTCCTAACGAAACTAGAACAAATTTAACAATTGACATGATTAATTAAAAAAATTGAATGAAGAACAATAAAAACTGAGTACTATTTTCATACTTTACTTACTTAATGTATCATCACTTTAGGGTCTTTTTTTCGAATAATTGCGGTTGCACAAGAGATGTAGTACGTAGTCACGCGCACGGGTGCGAAGGTACTATTTTCATATTTTATTTTATTACCAACCAAGGTTTCAATGACCCTTAAGTTATACACCAAGACGGTGAAATTCGCCATGAAAAAATCATTTGACTTAGCGTCCCTTAGATCCCGGTCGAGTCAAATGATTTTTTCATGTCGAATTTCACCATCTCTGTGTATAACTTAAGGGTCATTGAAACCTTGGCTGGTAATAAAATAAAATATGAAAATAGTACTTCGTTTATATTTGTTCATCATGAGCGTTAGAAATTTTCATATCACTATCCTTAAAGTTATTTCTTATAGAGCAACTTCGTTTCTCTAACAGCAATTGGGATGAAAATGGAGAATTTAAGAAGATAAGGATATTATAAAAAGAGATGTCATCTGATGTACTAGATAACGTATGCTAAAGTTGTTAAGTGAGAGAACGTGGAGCAATATATCACTACTCTTGCATACATTGGAATGATAATAGAAAAAATAAGAATATAGAATTAGGAAAACATAGAATTGCGTCAAGAATAGAGGCGTTCAATAAGAGAAAAATTAACAAAATCTTAACAAAACTTAAATATATTTTATTAGGAAAGAACTTACTTCACAACCCCTGACAGGATGGTTTATAAGAAAAATATGAAATATTTTCATATGAAGAGTGGAATTATTTGGTAGAGAATCGTGGATCATGGCGATAAAAGTGGAGAATAAATGACAAAGCGTTGGATATGTAGCTGAAAAAAATGGAGAAGTTTCAACGTACGATATAGAAGATTAATGAAATGTTATATGTATGAAATGGAAGAAAATGAGGCAACTGGATTTGATTGAGAGAAGTCAGATCAGGTGGTTGAAAGAAGGGGGTTATCTAAATGATTTTCTTGGAAAATGTCTCAGCTGAAACTTCATATAATATAATTCCCCTGTTTAAATTTTTCACCAGCGAAGCACCTCGTGAATGTGCAAGGTATTATATCAATATACAAATTGTAATATATTAAAATTTGATTTAATTTACTCTCTTTCTCTTTTGGCATTCCGTCAGAGGAAAATGCTAGAATTTCTTCAGCCAAGCTAGACATTCCGAAATTACTTTAATTTTCTCTATGAGATACTTGTTTCTGTTTCCGTAACGACAAGGAGGAAAGTTTCTGGTGCGTGGAAGACCAATACTATTTTAAACTCTAGGTGCGCAGTTATTTTCCTCGTTTTATTTACGGTGGCGTGTTTTTAGAGAGAAAATGGGAAACATTTCCCGTAATACTTGTCAAATATTGCAATTTTCCAGCTCTAAGTTACACGTCTGACATTTGAATTTCTACTAAGCTGCTAATTCTAATTTCTACTCCTATGGTCGAGTAAATAAATGCAACTACTATGGCATGTTTAGTCTCCAGTCTGCGCATCAATATATGACTCGTGATGAAAAGTTGAAATAAAAAATATCGGGGTGAGGAGGAATGTAAACTTTTGATCTTTTCTGGAGGATGATCAGCTGCAAAAGCTTGTTTGTACTTAAGAATCCCACGAGAGTCAATCATTTTGCAATAAATCTTTTGCTATTGTCTCTATACTGTAAATGTGTGGCAAATTATGGGGAGAAAAACTACGGACTATTATCTTCACAAATGCCAATTTTTTATCCCTTCACGATCAAACGGATGTTTTGAGGCGAAGTTGAGTAAAATACTTAATTTAAGTTTCAGCATAGCTGCTCGGCTCCGGTGAATATCGCGAATGGCTTGAAACACTCATTGTCACGTCGCGACGTGACGCGTCGGGGCGAAAAGCGTGAATGATATGTTACACTGGTGGTCGCGTTGGGTCTCTCTTAGTCGACAATATCGCTAAACCTTTTGGGGTGAAACCTTTTGGATTGGTCAAGTGACAGAAAATAGGAGAATGAATAGAAAAACAATATAATAAGATAACATTAGCCATGAAATACCTTCAACCCGAATATCTTCAACGTCAACATGACCCGACGCGACCGATTAAGGGTTAAGATAGAAAACCAGAGTTGAAAAATTTCATCAATACCCACTAAATACCATAACGAACTATTGTTTGCCATTAAAATTGACGAGGAAAAATTTCGATTGAGACCTCAACCTGGAACTCAGTGTTGCGGAGAGATTTCGTTACACACCAGTGCTTCAAAGAAAAAAAAACAATTTTGGAAAATGACGTCACTATATAACACCCCTGTTCGTTCCTATTGATTTTACAGCTCTGTCCAAAACTTTGGAAAGGTTAAACTATTCAAGTTTACGTAAAAAGGCGAGCGATATGATAATATTTCTCGGTCGGAGAGGATAATTTATTCTGATCACTTCGACATGTACTAGAATGTGCTCCTCTGAATCTTGATTTATGGCGATTGGAAACACGAGAATGGAGATTTGTTAAAGTATAGCTATAACGTTACAAATCTTCAAAAAGAAGTAAACAATAAAGTGTCGCCAAAAATGAAACATGTGACGATACTTAATACGACGATATAAATAGTCATTTAGACAGCCCAACCAGCTGATATATATTTTTCACTCTGACTGCATCCAATCAAAAACACCTTGAATCTTAAAGGCCTGTATAATATTTCAAAATGGTTCCGGAAGAAAGCCTTAAAAAACAAATAAGCAAGAAAACAAAGTCCAGTCGCACCTCGCAAAGACTAAAATCCAGGAGAAGGAACAGAGAGACTACAACATTCACAAGAAATAAAAGAAAATTTTTGATGATTCGTGTTATTTTTCAAACCCTCAAAAACCATTAACTTATGAGAAAGAAGTGCTTCACTTGAGGAGAGTTGATGTGCGTGGTGGAAACTTGAAAAAAAAACAAAAGGTTGAAAAATAATGGCGACTTTGGAATTTTAGGTCATAAAGAGATAGGACGTTGTATGTCGGCGGGCAGGAATGAGTATTGACGTACTGAGAGGATAGGGAAAGGAATAGAATATTATTAAAATTATCAGGAAAAGAAATATGGATCTGGCACTGCATTATTAGGAAGTGATTGCTCGAAAAATGAAGTGATATAAGTAAAGCTAAGCATAGGAAGGAAAGGCGTCCAGCTGATAGCAAACATTTAAGTTGACAGAAAGTTAATTTCAATGCATAGAAAGGTTGAGTACTCGTAAGGATTTACGAAATTTGAGTTGACTAGAGCAAAAGCTAGAAAAGGAAATGAAGTATTCATGTGAGGAATATTGGTCATGATTCATCAATGATTACAGGATAGGGATGTTGTTTCTAAAACCGATTGCTTTATAAAACTTATCTTGAACGATGTCTTAACACCATGTGTAATGACAATTGACTTAAACAAAACGATGAGAAGGGACTCTAGTAAAAACAGAATATGTAAGTAATAGCTTGGAGATCAACTTCGATTGTAACATCCACATGTATCCCCTTCTCATAATGATAATGAGGTTGTATTGTAAGTTAACATTCAATTAGATGAAAGCATGACAGTTTATTCGAAATGTTTTCAAGCTCAATTAGATTCTATGACTCACAGGTTGACAGATTAGCTGGGAACCACAAAAAAAAGCATCGATCGAAACATCCGCGTAAAAACCATTCACCTTGTAATGACGAGGATTGACTGTAAGTTTTCAGGCGATTAATTGAAAGCATAATATTTTTTCAACACTTTCTCAAGCTCGATCACTATCCCAGGATAGCAGGTATCACGAAAGAAGTTTTGAGAGGGGATGGGCAGTCGGAGTGAAGGGAATGGATAGTTGGGACGAGGTAAACGTGGGAGAGATCTCATAGCACAGACGTGAACGACCATTGGCTGCGACAGCTCAAGATACCAAGGAGGCTCCCCCTGCAACGTAAGAGTTGAGAGAGTAAAAGAGCCGAGGGAGGTTGTTCAGAATATCCGCAACCCTAGAAGAAGAAATAAAGAGGGATGAACCGGTGAGGTAATGCAGGGGGAGGGGTGAGGGTTGAGAACATCCTCGCAGGGGTAAACGGTAAGAGAAGAGTACGTGGGACACACCACTCCCAGGATTCAGTGCGACATAGAGAGAAGCTAAAGGGACTAGGGGTGGAAATTTCCGCACTGGAGCATCCACATAGGAGGATGGGTCGCAGCATTTATTTTTTCATTCCGTTTATTTCCAGAAGGATAGAGAGAGAAAAAAAAGCTGGAAGACGCTTGGGAAGATGAAGGTGGAAGGGGTGGTTTTTGCTGAAAGAGGGAGCGGAAGAGTAGGAGGTGAGGTGCTAGGAGAATGGAACCGAGGGTACGAAATTGAAGTAGGACCCGGGACAAAGATGAATGCGCCTTTATCCGGGGAAGTTTTTAAGAACACGGTCGGAGGACCAATTCTTGCTGTGTCCTCAATACACCTTCCCTGCCTCCTCCCCACCCCACCCATTCCTCCATCCTAGCTCCTCGCACTCCTCCTCTCCTCCCCTCTCTTCTCCACCTCCCCCACACCGCCCAAACTGTCGTCCCGGCAACCTCCATCGCCCGCGCACCAAAGGAACAAACACACAGCGTCGTCGCCGTCGGCCCTCCCGAGTGTATAAAAGCCGGGATGGTAAGAGGCGCGCTTTTTGTGACGCCACGGCAAAAATGTGGAAGCGAGGAGAGGGATACGAGGAGACGTTTCTATTGGGAGTAATTGGCGAGGAATTCGTTTAGACAAAAGATATGGTTCCACATAAGTCTCTCTGCACGCCGAGACATTCCGACCTGATTTCTTCTCCAACCTCCCGCATCAATATTGCCGCGGTGCGATTCGGAGATGCGATGCACACAATATATCGCTTTGCGATACTGAGCCACCCGTCAATACTGATGTCGACTGCGATGTCATATCAGAAGATTAAGTCTCCATAAGATGACTGCGACTTTCCCCTGACTATGCGACATCTCCTGACGGTTTGTGATGAGTATCGAGTCTCTCTCGCGATGCTAAACATTCGGAGAGACCTGGAACAAGATCTATGGGGTAAACTGGACGATATCATTAGGTTTACATGTTTTTATAATATAACGAGCTTTTCAATGCAATCTGCTTTTATTTTTGCTGATGGATATCAGACACATTTTTTTGCACAGTGATTTGGAAATAATTGGAAAAGAATAGATTTGTAAGTGTTGCAAAATTACAGCAGTCTTTGGCGCACCCGAACCTAAAACTGCTACTACTGCTGCAGCAATATTCAGCGTTTTAAGATGGATTGTTTAGCAGAATACGGTGTAGAGGCAAAATAAAAATGAATGCCGTTGTTTTTAATCGCGACGTTATGTGTTGAATGTGCCTAACCTGCGATAAGCATGCTATACCACCGGTAGCATTACAAGTTTTTTTTAAAGAGGGTGTTACATGAGTACAAGAAAATATTTCCGGTGTATTTCATAAAATGACGTTACATGGATGTAAGTTGAGGAAATTGTGGAAGTTCATAAAATTACAATTAATTCTTTCAAATTACTTATTTCATACTCTTCACTAGCAATCTTTAAAAGGTAATACCAAATAAGTAGAACATACATTTTTTTATGTTAAATATTTAATCATTAACACATATAAAAAAAATTATTATTTAATATTTAAATCAATCTTTTCTACGTATGCAACGCTTTCACTTGTCTGGTGACATGCAAAGCAAATTCGTATGCAATACCGTTCGATAATATACGATGAGTGGTAAGTCTCGACCTATGCGATGCGATGCAATACTAAACGCATTACTGACATTACTTACAATACCAACTAATACTAACTGAAATATCATACACCACTACGCATTAACCCTTTCAATACTACAAATACGCATTAGTACCAAAAGTCATCTGTGCTATAAATGTGCAGTAGGGACACAAAAAGGCATAAAATATACTGTAATCTCAAACATGGAAACGCATACATCAGTCTTGAAAGGGCTGAAGTGGTTGGAGCTATTTTTGTTTATATAGAGATTTGGGTGAAACTTTACATAGGTACGTGTTTTAGTTAGTGATATCTATAGATTAACGAGAAAACAGTTGAATTTAACCGATTAATATTTTTATGGCATTTGAATGATATTTTAACACGTATCCTTGTCACACGAGATTATATACTACACCATAACTCATTTATATGCATACAGCTTTCTTCTAATTGTAAAATAAAACATTTCATTTTATTTTAATGGTTGCTAACAAATATCAAGAGGTCACGCCAGGTAAAAGATTATGAAATAAATTTTTAAATGTAATTTCTTCTAAATTTCTAAATCAGCGCAGGAAACACACGCCATAACATTAATTAAGGCAAATATGCACAACATTATCCTTCTATCATTTCCAATGCTGCATGCATGGCGAATTCTACCGCATTCACAGATGTACTTGAATAAAATGTAGCCCTAGATTTTTTTTCAACTAACTTAAAAAAAAATAAAAAGTGCACTCGTTGACCCAAGATTACATCTCCTACTACCTTAAAGACTAGAGATTCGCTTCCCTTCCATCTCCTTCCGTATACTCCACCAGCCTTACCTGGGCGATTTGCGGGAAGCGTTGCTGCGACTTATGCACGGAATGCGGAACATTTTCGCAACCGGATTCTCGCTCTTTCCGAATCCCAACACCCCTCCCCCTTGGCCAACTTAAAATCCTCCTCCCTCCCACGCTTCACTCCCAACCGCCCACTCATTCCTTTTGGCCCTTCTCAAAGAAAGAATCGGCCACGTCGCCAATTGCAGATACTTCAGTAGTTACTGTCGCCCGGAACGAGAGAAAAAAAAGATGAAAGGAGAGAAAAAATACACTTGTAACATCCCTTCCGTTGGAGTTAAAGGCTTTCTGGGGAAAGGAAAATTTAAGGGGCTTTCAGAAATCTTTCCACTCGTGTGATTTAACGAGAAAATATCCGCCTAAGGAAGCTCTTTAATGTGAGGAATTTCCACCCCTCCGAGTCCTAGTCAATTTTACACGTGCATTCCGCGAGCTAAATGAAACCGGAAGTCTTGTTCGGAAAGTGCCTTTACCCCTCCCCCTGATTCTCTACATCTCCACACCCCCCCCCCTCGTTAACCCCCGCGCTCTTTTTTCCACTCTGAGTTGCACTAAATAACGGTGATCGTTTCCGTCATAAGCACTTATTGCGCGTCGTAAACACCTGATGCGTGCAATAACTTTCGGAAACGCTCCCAGCAACAACTTGGTCGTTCTTTTTCATCTTTTAAACGCCCTTGTCTTCCTGAATATTCCTCAAAACTTAGCTCCCGCTCAGGGAGTTGGAAACGATGTTCAAAATTTTATTAGGAGTTAATTCACTGCATACGGTACATTGAGAAAAACAATGAGAAAATGTTAGAGAAAGGTTTTTAAAATACTAAATATAAATTACATGCAGAATAGACATAAGTCCATATTTAAATGGGAAATAAAATTAGAGCAGCTAAGTAGAAGCATTATTTTTTATTTTTAAGAATTCAACTTTGGACACATTAACTTGGGCTTGATATTTAAGCAAGAAGGTGAAACATCAATATTTCTTGCATTTACTCACAGTCAAACTCAATGCTGATGTTTATTAGAGCTTTTACTAAATTTCTCAGATTACCGGATAAGTATTCAGACTATCTGCGATTTAACTTTGACGCTATCATTGAAAATAAAAGAAATATAAATTGAACCTTATTTTGAGCATTTGACCTTAAAATTTTTAAATCATTGAGATATATTTTCATGACTTTGTTTTATGTAAACTTTACGTCAATATGATTATTCGATCTCTCTCTGTTTGACTAATGAAATACTTTGAAATTTAATGTATACTATTCAAAATGTTACAACCGCGTTGTATATGTCAGTCAATATTGGATTTTGCGCGTTTACGGCGAAAAGAGGAATGGCATTTTGTTTAATAAGCTTTTCATCCGTGTTGTTTGTTGGTAACAAAGTGGATGGCAGTCACAAGAAAATTATAATGCTCAATAGTTATATCCACACGAATATGTTTACAGTAAACAGAGCACAGCAGAACACTACACAATGGATTACGCATTATTGAAAATCAATGCTCTTTATTTTCTCTCTTATTTTTCAGCTCACTTCACCATTGAGTTTGTATTTCTTGAAGTGCCTGTGACGAAGTAAGTTTTTCAAAGCTGCAGTCTAATGGTCATGTTCCAGTAATCCTCCATCTGTATCCCAATAGTCATTAAATATTAAAAGAAATATAATACCTTCCATGGTTTTGAAGTTTAAAAGTAGTTACATAATATTTATGCTTCATGGTTTTCTGATCAAAGGGTAATGAATGAAATTTCAACGAAATTACAATTTTTCAATTAGGCTAATTAGAAATTGGTCTGTCTCAGCGGAATACAACGATGTAGTATTTCGTAGAATTAAAGAAGAAAATAGAAAAATACCACATGTTGTCTCCGAAGAGTTTCAGTAATACATGAAAAAATATAAAGCATAGACATATTTCTTATAAGCTAATTTGCACAGATGCCCCTTGATCATATATAAACAATTCGATGACTTTTGTCGTTCAAATACGTTGTACTAAGTAATTGAAGAACCTTAATTTACTTTAAATTTTTGCAGTAAAGATATACAAATCATGAATATAATATTTTAAGGTCGTTTTTACCACATGTCTAAGGAACTTACTGATTTATTCGCCAAACATTCTGACACCTTTAACAACAGTAGTAGTATAAATTTGTCCATGCTGCTGCAGAATATGGATTTCAGACTGCTCAGTTTTAAAGTCTGTAATTTTTAATAAGTAGGTACGCATTTCACTTTTTTGCAGAATAACTTTCAAACCAATCCTACTGAATTACTGTACGCTTCTTTTAAAGCAACATTCAGTATTTTATGGAAACGATTCATTAACGCTAGACTACATTCACAAAAATATAACCTCTGAATCAAAATGTCAAACGAACTCTCATAAAAGAACGCTTCTGTATCTACTATATCCAGTTTATGAGTGCCTTGTAGAAAACATCAGTTCATTAGCATTGAGCGATGAGCACGTAGACATTACATAAAAACAAGTACATTTTAATTCCATGGGAATATAGGTAGCAGCGATATTCAACGTATATATATAAAACAATGATAGCACTGAAGGCTTAGGATTTTTAAATGTCATGTAGCATTTTCAAGCGAAAAAACGATTATTTAGCTCTTTTGCTATATAAGTAAATTTTAAGTGCTACGCTATTCAGCATTAATGACGAATGCCCCAAATATATTAGTTTAGGAGCATCAAACGTTAAGAAAATAAGCATATTTTGAAAAACTGAAACATTTATTACATTTAAAATCATAAAAAATCGTTTAAACACTATTAAAATATATTTATCAAAATACTAAAAGATTCATGTCCTCAGAACTCATGAAAGCAATATCTGAATAGATGGAATCCCTTTACTAAATTGAAGTTAAGCATAAAAAATGAAATGCATTATGCATAAAAAATAGGATGCATTAATAAATGTTATAGAATAATGGGTACCCAGCATTTTATTGATTACGAGCGGAAGGTACCCGTTGAAATTCAACGGGTGTGAAAAACGTTGAACTTATTTTATTAGAAAACCACAAAGCCTGAAGAAAAGCTGTCAGCGTGGTCATTTGAGGAGTTCGTAACCTATCGTGAATGTTGTGTTCGTTGTAGTAGACACGTTGACCGTTTTCCAGGTGCTCAGAGAGATGAGTGACTGTTGGTCCACTTTCATGCACGGGAAACCCAAAATTCGGCCACCCAGACTCATTACTACTTAAATAGCAAAGGTTGATAGTTGGTCACCTCGTCCCTCCGGTTCTCTTGAGCCGTCTTCTGAGTGATTAACAGCTTGATCGCTTCCCTTGTGTACATACATATATTTATTTGCATTCAATGACATAATTTAGTTGCACTATTCAACGTTGATATGTGCGTTGAGTATCTTAATCAGGATTGGAGAGTAGGGTACAATCCAGCGGTTGACAACGTCAAAATGAGCATTTGTAGCAGCAGCCATATTTAGTTGACCTATGAATCTTCCATCACCCAGACTGCGCCTTCGGTATAAAGGGTAGCCATAATCATTGGTTTCGGTTACTAAATAAAAAATCTATGGTGATTCTTAGTGCACTTGTCGATTTTCATGCACGGATGTCGTTCATTACGCAGAATTTCCGTTCTTCATTCGGGTAGGAAGCATGTAGTGACGTCAGTATAATTTCCGCTATCATAAAACTTTGATGGTTCGAAACAGATGCGTCTATATTTGAACCAGATTTATAGCTGGTTACCCGTCTGTAGGTTGGGTAAGGATGAAATTTGTGCGGTTCTTAGCGTAACCCGAGAAACACCACGGGGAGATGCTCATGAGACCGCTGGTGGGTATTTCTTTGACCATCCAAGTCTAACCTTTGTCGTTTTTCTTTCAAGGGCTCATTAGAAGATTATTTCGAAAGGTTACTCTTTTTTTCTATTAGGCATGTTGATGGATATATTTTCAAGTTCAAGGAGGGGAAACACAGCAGCAAGTGAGAGTCTTGAATAGGCAGCTCAATGATTGAGTGAATATACCTTAGTTAGCTGAACATTAACACTTTTAAACAAATATAAATTACTCATAACGTTTATGATATGGGAATTGGTCTAAAAAACAGTTCGCAATCGTAATGAGAGGCAGATGCAGACAGTTCCACCACGTGTAATTCACCTGAGTATTAAACGATAATAAACAACGCCGTGTTTGTTGTAGCAACAGAGGCATTAATACAATTACTATTCGCTGCACGTTAATATTCTTGCACATTTAATTGCGTGTGTAATCTATTTAATTGCTTTATGTGTCTCGTTTACTACTTAAGTTTCCTCTCATATATATGCAGTACCCCTATGAAAGCTAATTTTAGAATATACACTGAAGAGTATACTTGTTGTAAATATGCATTGAATTTATCGATTACCCCCTGAAGCAATCTATCATGGGGCCCTTAGTAGTCTGGGCCCTTCTGATACAGATTTTTTTTCTACGTGCTATCATGGACCTGAAAGAAGACGATATTTAAATGCTAGATGCGTGAATATCCTTTGAAAATTAAATCTCTGGTTGCCATGGAAATATGCTATTGTTGATTTCAGATAAAAATGTTAGATATTTTAGCTAAAAACATTAAATTCAGACGAATTCGGAGCTTAGAAGAAAATCGTTTGAAAGAATTAGAAACTTCATTTATTCAGCCATCCGATAAAAATAGTCCCAGCCCTATATCTTGAGTGAAAGTACTTTTAAAAAGCAAAAAATGAAACCATTGCACCGAACCCAATGCTTAGCATGGACCACCAGGGGGGACCTTCAGGGGGCCTTTGGGGTCCCTGGGGGATTTTTAATATAGCACATATTACAACCAGACATGTTTCCTATCTGCATGATAAATTTCAGCTCAATCGGTTAAGTAGTTTTTGCGTGATGGTTCAACAGACAGACAGACACCATTACATTTTTATACATATTAGTAAGGATCACACCCCTGACCCCGAAGAAATAGGGTTTCGGTTAATTGAACCCTACAGTGTTTTTTGTCTACCAGTAACAAACATGTGTTCCAAATTTCATCATAATCGGTCCTGTGGTTTAGGAGGAGATGTGGAACATACATACATACATACATACATACATTGAATTTTATATATATAAAGATTGAATACATTTTTTCCGCAGTTGACAATGAATTTAATATTTTAACTATAAGTAACATATTGGGAAGATTGGGAGGTCTTAACATTAACGGCATCTGCAATCAACATTCTGTTCGTACATTCACCTCCATTAGGTAATATCAATATTTCCACTCTCTCATGGGAACCAAGAGTGAACAGCAAGAATTTCGGATTTTTCTTTTCATTTTTTAAACACTTTCCTGTTTGCATTACGAAGTCCTTCTCTTGAAAATCGCAAGTCGCGAGGGAAACTTCACCAGGCTCGACGATTTTCCAATTTTCTTTTGTCAACCGGGTCCCCAATATTCAAAGCATTTCATCCTTTCTTTACCACTCTTCTATAATGACCAATCGATTGGCGAAAAGCATCGAACGCCTAACTTAAAAATCATCAATATTTTTCAGCAGAAAGGCGTAAATTGTTTAAAACCTTTTGGGAGATTGAAACTGGGGGATGAATTCACTGCGTGACTTTAGTTCTCCAGCGATGCATAACCAAGACGTTCCAATTTTACGTTTTCGCAATTAAGTGTGCGTTATCAATTTTACAAAGAAAAAGACAGAAAGAGGAAACAATCACAATAAAGTGAGTCTCCGAAAATGACAATCGGAAAAGGATCACTACTGATTTTGAAGTAATTTAGGCTTAGACAGGCTTGCTGTGGGGAGAAAAACTTTTTGAGGATACCTTAGAGACGAGCAGGATAAAGGTAGGTAAAGAAAATTTTCACTCGGACTCATTTCATTTTTATTACGTTTTCGTAGCTTGAGATTTAAACTCTACTGTAAATGAAACATCCGATAAATAATGGATTTAAACCCGAAAAATGATCAGAAATGTCAGAGAGAAAATACTTGAGATAAATATCTCTGTATATATTTTAACCCATTATCAGTAGAAAACTGAAAGTACCTAATTTAGGTAATAATCTGTCATACTCCCGGAATGTGTAAATTTCGAGTGTCTTCCGACTTCGGAATGGGAACGGTGAGATTCCAACCAAGGTTATCAAGAGACCCTCTTCGTCAACCACCATAAAATAAGTGGTTGAAAGACCTAAATATAATATTATTTTTAATTTTGGTCATTTATATTCACTATCATTAGTAAAATACCACTTGTAGAAAGTAACACAATGAATTGGCTAGTTACACCAAAACAGGGAGAATAATGGTAGACATTTACGTAGTTTAGCATGAGCTAAATGGGATTGCGAGGTGCTAGGGGAAAATTTTCTTTGACGATTTGAATCAAAGGTGCAAAAGACAAATTTTTTAAAGTCCATACTAAGGAATAATAGACAATTAGGCATGTAATGACATGGTTATCAGGCACTTGAAGCAGCAGCTCCATAGAGATATATACATACATATTACTTTTTAAGGTCATAAAACCGAAAACAGTGTGCACGTTGACATTGGCCGCATGCAAAAAGAATTGACAATCACAGAAACCAATGTCTTAGACAAAGGAAATCTGATCCAGGTGGGACAAGACTGCGATTTAGAGATAAAGAATGTAGGGCCTTCCGCGACCACTGAGAACATCTACTTGCTTTGTCATATGTTGATTGCAATGGAGCATATGTATAAAAATGCACCATCATAAACATAATGGCGCTAGTCTAAAATATAAATCCTAGGTATTTTCACCCTGAAAAATAACAAACAGTAACGTAGGCTCAACATTTCCTAAGCAACACCTTTAGCCGTAGACAAGTACTGACTAAACCTTTGTGTCATTCTCGAACCCTCGACTAGCAAGCGGATACCTTTTGAAGATAAACCAATTCAAAGCCCCCCAAAAAAAGAAAAGCGTCGCTGAATCTTTTTCCATCACGATGCTTGAACGCTTACAAGAGGAAATAATGGCCCGGACTAAACACGACGAAACGGTGCGCGTTAGCTTCCAGATGATGCCGCACTCGAGAAAGCATAATTAAAGGGGTCCCCCTTTTCCACTCGAAACATCACCACGGGTTCTCGGGATGTTCTTTTGAGCGCCTTTTGATTAGTTCATTGATTTCCCCCCACCCATCCACCCCCCTAGCACTCCGTAAACTTGCGCCGAAGCCACCACACGCCGTCGTTGCCTCTTTCAGTTTCCCGTATCTCGTCTTGCCTCCATCGACACGCCCACCAACAACCCATCTTCTTTTCTCTCACTTCCTCTCACCACTCCCTTAACTTTCTTCCGATCAACCCATTCTCCACCTCCCACCTCCCTCTACCTCCCATCCACACTCCACTCCCGAGGCTAATTACTCTGTCAACTTCCAAATTCCGTATCATCGTAAAATAAACATTTCACTTCTCGGTCAGGAAATGTCAAAACCTTCCTTGATACTTTCAGTTAACGATGGGGGTCCCACCCTTAACCGAAACTTCGTCTCCTTTTAGCTGCTGCTGATTTCATTTTATGCGCAGAAAAGGTACGGGAGAGGTGGTGGGTGGAGGAGGGGCTTTATCGAATCCTTCAGTACATTCCTCGACAATGGGGTGAATTATTTTGCAAGCTCGCGTCGTCAACTGCCGCAGACGAGGCTAAAGGAAATCTCATTTTGCAAGGATGCCTTCAAGAGCGAATTTTGGAGAAAATGTTATATTGATGCATTCACTTTTTTTATTACCTCACTATGCTTTTATTGTCTTTAACCTCTTCATTTTAACCGAAAAAATGAGCGCAAAAAGTATATTTGAATTTAATCGTTTTTCCGATTAAAATAAACTCTTCTACTAAATAGCTATAGGTACGTTAAGCTAGGTGACATTAAAAAAATTCGACAAAATAGAGGAAACAAGTTGGTTACGTACTAGAATTATTTTTTAAATTCGTAGTTCGTCAAATCATCGCTATTTGGCCTTGGTGGACATAAATTAATTATTAGAATTAATTTATGTCCACCATAAATATTTATCCAACATAAATTAATTATTAGAATTAATTTATGTCGGAATTAATTATTTGAAGCATTGTCAACTACACGCCTAATACGATTTATGTAATGCAAATATTTTTATTTCTTATAATGTAATATGAAGTGTGTTATGACTACGAAAACGGTTTGCAAAGTAGCGGTTTGATGAAAGTTGCCTCACCACACGTTCCAGCCAAAGAGACAACGTAATTGAGGTTTAAAACAATAAATTCACTTTCTCACTCGTTACTTACTTGCCCCGAGGTCGTTACGCTATCGCCAATATGAACAATATTGTCAGTAATTAACCCTGATAATGATAAAATCAAAACCGCTTTGCAACACAACTACTAAGAGTAGCATTACTAAGTGTTTCCACAGTTCAATTACTCCACCACACTATAAACAGTCACTCATAACTCATATACGAAAAAAGTTCATAACTCATATAGTTCATGAAATAGGTATGCGCAAAAATAACCCAGGCTGGAGCAAAAATCTTCGTCAAAAGTCTCTTAAGGACTGATCACTCCGTTTCATGATCTTGTTAAGCTACATTAGCATGCCGACTCAATTAAAGTGGGCATGTTAAAAAATGAAATATAGTTACACACAGCCGAGTTGGAGCCAGAAACACGATAATCGCTCAACTTCTCCGTACCGGATCCATTACCGCCTCCGAATAAAGAGATCTTTTGAAAACTCTTATATAAGTTCGCTTATGGGCGAACATTAAGGCAGCTTGCTATTTCCAAAACGGCTGCGGAAGTCATTTTTAAGGCCCTCGGGGAAATGCCCACCTTCTCAACTCAAACGGAAAATGTATAGCACGATTCCCTCCTTTCGTTTTCTCCCTCCCGGCATCCGTGGCAAATATAGGTGGAGGTAGAATCGAGGGGTGAGGAACGCTGTATGAGAAAGCAGGGTGTAATCCATTCCAGTTTAAATGGCCAAGCACACTTTCTCATATTGTATTATTCAACCGAACTCATATACCTCCCGGCTGTGCGATACAATATGCATTGAGCCAAGTGGAGCCCACCAAGAGACATACTATCACACACTCCAAAACGCATAATTTGGCTGGAAAAAACTCGGTATCGCTTGAGCATTCAAATCCAGTTGGCTGAGCTCGCAGAATGATTCAGAAGTGCATACTGCGTGATATAGTAGTAGGGATAACATATCATCGTTTGACATTGTGATATGTGGATTGCGGGTTGCATCAGCTCTTTTTTTCTACCTTTCGACGCACGATTTCATTCTCATGAATAATGAATTCAATTCGTGCAGTAGGTAGTATTTCGAATGCAATACCCATTTTAACTGAGGATGCAAAACATATAGTTCGAAGAATAATTCTCAATGATGGTTCTTGTCTGCATTAATACGAGCTACTTACACCTGAAACGTATGCCAACTGTGCAAGAGAATGCTTCGTTCCAGCGAAAGTTTCATCATCAATAATTGACACCGCAAACTGAGCAGGACAATAGAGTAAAAACCTTTCGAGGGATGATAACGTTCGTTATTTAAATAAATTACACAGGCAGATTTAGTAGAACATAACCAAACGTTTATAACACGGAGTTACATAACCAAACGTAAATAACAGGAGAAAGGCTGAATGCCATGGCTTTCCCACGGCAAAAAAATCAAACTTATTCGCACTAAAAGTTAAGATATAAATTTTCTCACTCACTTCACAATAATTCCCTATTGTATTAAGTCATAAATTACTAGGGCTCAAACCATGAGTTAGAAGGCCATCCAGTAAAAATTATTGAGACATTCAGCATGTTATTAAAAAAATAATTCACCATTCGATGGAAATTTCCGCAAAAAAAATATTCTTACAAATTTTTTCTTTGATCACAGATAAACATTAAAGTCCCAAGTTAAGTACTCAATTTATAAAATGAATCATGAATAGTTTAAGTGATAAACTAAAATATTGCGCCCAATACGTATAATCGTGCTTCAAGTGGCACACCTGGCAATGATAGTGATCGAGCGAAAAGTGGAAAACACAACACAATAATGTGCTACAGCAGATACCATCGGATATTCTATGATAAGGCGGTGAAAAAGAAATGATTTACGAGGCCCAGAATGGCATTAATCTTCAAAAATTTGCAAGTTAACCAGGCGGCTTCAGAAGTAGGTATACAAGAAGTACCTACTTCGCGGAGAAAAACGAAGATAGGCATATTCTTGGAAGTTATTCCGTTCACCAACGGAGCGTGACGCGGGTATGTATATGCTAATGATACGTTCGAGGGCTAAAACTTTCACAATATACATACATCACGGCCACGTGTTGGAAGTATGAAACTATGCAAGTTGGAAGCGTGCAGTAGCAGCTTCGGTAAGGAAAAAAACCTGGTGGAGCGACGGATTTTATAAAGTGCTCAGTGGAAGTGCTCATATGTGTATATATATATAACCGACCTCAACCTCTCTGTGAAGTGTGTGACGTAGGATGTGTAAGGTTTCTTTTTCAGAAAAGAGGGGGAAAATTGCGTTTGCACATATGCACTTTATCTGAGGACAAACTTAACCAGGAAATGAAAAGAATTTAAATTCAACAGATTTGACCATGACTTCGGGGAAATGTTCAGCGTTCGCTAAAAATAACTTAGCAATACAAACTTCAACTAATTACATTTTAATTTATAACCGGATTTCAACTACGCACTATGATTTTTTAATTTTTCAGGGGGGATCGGATTAGTGTGGTGGCTAGAGTGCCCATCCCGGGCACGGGTTCAAGTCCCGGCGGTGGTGGAATTTTTCAGAGAAATCCTGATCCCTATTTGGGAGTCTTGTGAAGAGTACTTCAAGTACCTACAGTGCTCCGTCCGTCGGATGGGACGTCAAACCGTGGTCCTCTTGGCGCCTTTCATTAACCCATTACCGGCCAATGTCCCATTTTTGGGACGCAGGTTAAAATTGCTACAAAAGTTTTATTTTATGTCCTATTCCCATTTTCTCTGCACTGGATAATTATCATTACTCAATCTATCCACATTGCTGAAAACGTTACATTTCGTTGATAATCTTTTAATCCAGATGGCTCTGAAAATCGATATTTTTTCTAATTTAGCACGCCTCTACCTCTAGTGCGTCATACACTTAGTTACTGGTGTGTGGTGCAAGTTCGTCCAACATATATAGTCACTAAGAGTCCTGCTATCGTGTGAATTCATGATATATTGAATACAGCAACAAATATAAGTATAACTCTAGTCAAAATGCTGCGTCCCATTTTTGGGACATTGGCCCCGTGACGAACTTTTGTGAAAAATAGTCCGTCTTTATCTTTTCTATACAATAATTGAAATATTTCCTCTGCTAATTTATTTATTCTACATACTCTTCGTTTTATCTTTTATTTTAGAAATTATTTTTATATATTTACAACAAAAATTTAATTTTGCAATCCAGACACTAGAACAGGAGATCAAAATGTCCCAGCGCAGGGCCTTGACCTTGCAAGAAGTTACAACTATTCTATTGCAAACAAGCGACGATGAAAACGATGTTGACGATGTGGAAATCGCTATAATCCCTCCTTCTCCTGACGAACTGACGGATGAAGAAAAAATTGATGAAGGTGAACTTCCAGATACCATAAATCTACAAGATGTAGCAGTCAAGTTAGAAGAATTCCTTCAAAAATCCCGTGATATTGGTAATATTCTTGCTGAAGCGTCAACTTCAACATCTCCTATTCCTAACCGAAGCAAGCCAGACACGTCTTATGTCCCAGAATGGAAAAAGTGTTCACCTAAATAGGGTACTGATATGGCTGAACCTTCCAAAAGAACTTTTGACAATCTGCAAGCCTTGGCTTGAGTGTGGTTCAGATTTTTGAAGAATTTTTGAGGATGGTTTATTGAATCTTATTGCTACACAGAGTTAATTGAGTTGACATGAACAATTCGGTCCATCCAGCGAAATCGAGGGATCCGGGTTCGAATCCCGGTCAAGGCGAATGATTTTTCCTCTGTGGAATATCGCACTTATGTGCACTTGCGGGTGACTCCGTAAAGGTAACTACCGTGGCTAGTCCCGGTATCCTCAAAAAAAAAACTTTTTAATTTAGCATTTTTCTCTGTTGATGAGATGATGATAAGTTACCATGGTATGTATTCTGCCAAAATATTTATGCGAAGTTTGCCAATAAAATTCGGCTATAGGTTTTGGTGCCTGTGTAGCTCTAATGGCTATCTTTACAATTTTTCATCCTACCTAGGGAAAGAGCGTACAAATAATAAAGGTCCCTTAGGATTCAGGGTCATAAATGAACTCATGAGTGTCATTCCTAATAGCGAGTCCACAAATTATGAGTTATTCATCGACAACTTCTTTACAAGACATGAAACGTTAACTGATTTGAAGAATAAGGAAACGAAAGCATCAGGGACAGTTAGAGAGAGCCGCATCAAGATATGTCCTTCAAATTCTGGTAGCAGCAGTTCATGACAGCCCCCCAGTATGCGTTGCTACCAATTATAGTCAGATTTATCCCACACTTTGTGTAAAACGTTACTCTCAGAAAGACAAAAAAGAAATCACCGTTTTTATGCCTAGACTTATTTCTGAGTAAAATAATTTTATAGGAGTAGATTTACTGGATAAACAGATATCACTGTACAGCACAAGAATACGCGGGAAGAAATGATTTTTCCCTATTTTCACTCAAATGGTTGACATTGCCGTGGTAAACAGCTGGAGACTCTATCAGATAAGTATTCTAGAAGAAAATATGTCTTTACTTGATGCAAGAAGGAGAATAGTCTTGGCATATTTGACTAAAAACACTTCTGCTGCACGTAAACGTCCCGGGCCCCAAAGAAACCGTATTTCTGGTGGAAGAGTAAGCGCAGAAATAATATATTTGATGATGGAAAACATATAATAGTTCCCTGCGCTGCGCTTTATGTGGAAAGAAAACCACGAGAATTTGTAAACGCTGCAATGTTGCATTGCATGACCGATGTTTTTCCGATTTCCATGATAGGTAAACTATTTCAGTGATCTCTTGTGGATATGCAATGAGCATTCGCCAACAGCAAATTCACTTCTTGAAGAGTAATTCTTTTTCATACCATTACAGCTTTTTATGCTTGAACGTCAATTCAAATGTCACGCGATAAACATTTTTACATGGAATTATATATATAGATCAACTCATGGTTTTATCCCTTTCTAGTTGTACAAAATGGCAACTGATAAATATTTTTATATGTAATTCTTTGTAATATGCTTGGTTTTATCCCTTTCTATGTGTACCAAAAGTGCACATTTTGTGTTTATAGTACATTTATAGTTTTATTCCTTTCTAGTTGTACCAAATGGCATCTGATAAATATTTTTATTTGTAATTCTTTATGATGTACATCTCATAGTTTTAGCCCTTTCTGTTAGTATCTACCAAAATGCACATTCTATGTGTGTTTATTGTTCTATAGACGCTAAATAATATTGTTTATTATAAAATGTTTCATTCCTGCAAAACTCAAAATTTTTTTCATGTAATGCAACATAGTGTAATGTGACATGGTGTAAAATATAGATCAAGTTCAAAACGTTATTGTCAAAATATTGTTAGGAAAGATAAAAAATTATGCGAATTTCACAAAAGTTGGTTTATTCACGACCCGGGTTTCAACACATTATGAAGATGACATAATGTGTTGAAACCCGGGTCGTGAATAAACCAACTTTTGTGAAATTCGCATAATTTTTTATCTTTCCTAACATGGAAAAATTTCACATAATTCTCCCTGAAACAGCAAATTTTCTGTCAAAATATTGAATAAATAAGCACGTATGATTAAACGCAGTCACCTTTCTTCTTTCATAAGTGTTAATTACGTTAACTGTAAGCAAAAAAGTATCCGGAAATAGTTATTTTACCAATTACTACTGAAAATCGTATTTTGGAGGGAAAGCTACAGCTTTAGGACATAGGAGATTGGAAGAAATTGTGATGTGGTGTTACCGAAGAATAATGAAGATCAAATGGACGGATATAATCACCAACATAGAAGTCCATCAAAGATTTGGGGGGGAAAGAAGCATAATGAAATTTCTGCGAAAAGGAGAGACAAACTTATGGGAGACATCTTGCGACCCAATAGCCTAATGAAAACAATATTGGAAGGAGAAATGAGTGAGAAGAACTGCAGAAGAAGACCAAGAGTGGAATTCGTAAGGAGACTCATGAAGGACGTCAAAATGAAAAACCATGTAGGAATTGAAAGGCTGCCATGCCAATTTGAAACACCGGTTCTCACTCAGCCACCGAATTTAAGCATCGTAGGGCCCGGATCGAATTTGAAGGGTGATCCTTTCATTCGTCCGAGTGCAGCAGCCTTTGTCTGCTAGTGGCTAACCGTAAGCACGATATGCTCTTAGCCGCTGAATCACACCAAAATTAAATAATACTTCTATCATATTAGCCCCCTAATTCTTTTACTTTAATTATTAGAGCTCTATGAAGTGGTCATTATTTCGAGACAATCTGATGAGTGTATTACTTTAATTAATCATATTATATTATGCTCATTCCACTTATTTTTATTCTCGACCATCGACAAAAAAATGCATGACAAATACTTGTTAATATCAAGGACTCACAATCGGTTTTAAACAGCTCATGCACCTTGATATTGAAAACTAATTTTTGAAACAATGGCTGGGAATAAAGAATCATGAAATATACAAGGTATTAAATTAATTCATTGAATGACCAATGTCTGCCACAAAGAGTTTCAACGGAAATCTATTCCTCTGGTCCGTTTCCTTCGATTCTCTTCTGAGACGGGTTTTTAATCTGCCACGATATCCGTAAAATATAGTTTGCCTCAAATGATTTGGCCATTTTTAATAAATAAAATAAAAATTTTTATCGTCCTTCGGTCCGGCTCAATCTTATCCGGAGTTTACTAGGAGATGACCAGTAGCCAGTAGTCCAACCCTATCCACTTAATCGGAATGTGCTAGCGCTCTTCCTGGGAGGCAGGTTGAGGCGAAGAAGGTGGAGAACTTGGTCGAGCTTGGTGGAGCAGTCGCGAAGACATTGAAAAGGAGGGAGGCAATGGGGCCGCGAGGAGGGGGAAATATATGGGGAGCAGGGGAGATGGGGTCTCTGGGAGGGGATGGGGGTCTGGAATTGAAAGCGGAATGGTGAGAAGGAGAGAATGAGCAAGACTTCTCGAGGTGGGGATTCGAAGTACGAAGAGGAGAGGAAGAAAAGTTAGAAGATAGGGGCGCGACTTAAGGCTTAAGGTCTTGGAGGGGGGGTAGGGAGGCAAAGGGTATGGGGGCAAAGCCGAGGAGCGGGTGGGAAGATTCCTGGATGGAAAGAGAAGGACACGCTAAAGCTTTAAGTGCAGGCTGAATATTTCATGGCCTCGCGCCGGCGTGGTGCGCTGGTGGGAGGAGATGGGTGGGCGGGTGGTTTGGGAGGGATATTGGAGATGGAGGCAGAGTGGGGGGATGGGGTCGAGAATTTTTCCCCTTCATTAGCGGGCGTCAAGGAAACTTTACGATCGTCCAGTCCTTACCTATGTGTTCCTCAAAGTCCTCAGGAAGGTGAATTCATATATTATACAAGTTCCAGGTATACATACGGAGATAGGGCTGGTGTAGTGGCTAGAGTTCTGGCCTCCCATACCGAAGGCCTGGGTTTGAATCCCAGAAGTTTCGAAGATTCATCTGTGACATCCTGATCCCTACTTTGTGTGGATTGCACACTAAGTACAGTGCTCAAGTGAAATATCCAGCTGTAGACCCTCTGGCACCTATCGTTAAGAATGGGATAATACCGACGCCAGGTTTCTCTCCGTCCATCACTCACACTCCAAAAATCCTCACCAACCAACTACTATTATCGATGGTGCGAATGACCTGTTATCGGTCACCTCACGCAAGTGACCAACCAACTAGGCACATACACGTACAAACACACAAATAATGAATCCTAAATCAAATGATCAATGTAAGAATGAGAAAAAAGTATCATGTGGTGAAATAATACAGGTAATACCTTGAAGAAACAAGATTGAGCATTGCAGCTCCATCTAATGTCAGTAGATTACCATCTGATAAAAGAACAAGAAAACCCTCTCACAGGCAAAAAAGGTGAGATAGTACGTGATAATACCTAATGCAAAAATTCAATGAATAAATGTAAATGAGTGTGCATATTCATAACAATATATATATTTCATTAAGGAAATATATATCGTAAAATGTATTCTTACATGCTGTATATCATGTGAAAATTGTAGGTACTTTTGAAAAGAGCACCATCCAATGAGCTCTGGTGGACACGATTATCTAACACCATCTTAATGTTATATGGTTAATTCTTAAAAATCTTGTGATCTATTTGTATCTGAACAAATATTTGTACTTGAAAATAAATAAGTAATTAAATGAAATCTCCTCAGCACTCCAACTATAGACAAACCTTTCTTCCGCAACCAATAACATTGCACTTAGAAAGGGGGCCGAATTGGTGAGTTTGCCTGATTATTGGCAGGTTATTTGGAGATGCAACTAACATATGACGTCATTTGCGTCATTGTGGATAGGCGGTTAAGTTGGTGAGGAAAGCGTTACAAGGGAAGTGGAGAAGAGAGAAACCCGGTGTTGGTATTAGCCTACTTTCAACGAAAGTTGAAAGGCGTCTTGTGTATCCACAGTTTAAAGTCTCATTGGTAATTTGCTTGGTTTTTTTGAGAAGTGGCCGACACTAAGCGTACTTATGAGAAGTGGCTGAAACTAATTCTTCCTTCCTTCTGCATACCCTAATGATTATCTTGACGTCCTTCGCTAAAGATTGGCTTATCCCAAGTTTTCCCTCAAACCTTCCTTCAATCCTATAAAATCGCACCCATGCAAAACTACCCACCTATCCTCTAATATGCAAAAGCTACTACTGCATCGAATCGACGATTTTACCATGGTATACTGAAGCTGACGTAATCTCCGTGAAGTTTAACGGTCTCTTTTTCCGGAATAACGGAAAATTTGATACAAAATTGAACAATTATTAATGGTACCCCATGCTTGCTGATTTATATTATCTAAATATAACTTTGAATATGATCCTCGGTTCTTTCTTCTACCACAAATATTTTTATCAAGTAGTAACAAAGCAAATGGGAATGATTTCGTTACGAAAACACTTAGTAATCATATGTTACTAGGGAGAAAATTTTAATTTTCAAATAAATATGAAACCTTAATTTTTCAAAGATTATTCTGAAACAAAAGACCGTTACGACCTCTTTCTGCTCCGGGGGAAATCAACAATGACACATTTTAGGGAAGAATTCAGATTTATGACTGGATGAAAAATATGAAATTACCTAAACTTTACAAGTATTTGTTCCTGACGAATGCTCAATTCCGAAACCGATATAGCATGGCAAATACAATCTGTGGCATATTGGATGCCGTGATGGCTCATAAGTGACCGCGTAAACCACTAATGATCAATTCCAAAACATAGTTAAAATAATGGGACCACGGGAAGGAATCACGCGGGACGAAAGAATTACAACGTAAATCAAGCGTAGAATAGCCCAAGCTAAGAAAGAGTTCATGATGAAAAGGCAACTTAAGTGCTCAAAGAAGATAGGACTACGAACGGGGAAACAGTGTGTGAAAATATTCGTGTAGAGCGTGACACTCTAGGAATCGGAAGCATGGACCAAAATGAGACCAGAAACTTGGTTTTAAGGAGGATGCTGAAGATAAAATGGACGGATAAAATGAGAAATGGAGTGAACAGAAGAGTAGAAAAGGAAAGAACCACATGGAACGCTATACGGAAAAGAAGAAAGAGATGGATTGGGCACACCCTCAGGCACAACGGATTTGTGAAGAATATAATTGAAGGAAAAATTGAGGAAAATAGTTCCAAAAGGAAGGACAAGGGATATATACCTCGACCAAATAAAGAAGTGCTTGGATAAAAGGTACTTCCAAGGAGTGAAGGAACAAGATAAGGAAGAATGGATGGCTGCTGTGAACAAATCATAGGATTGAACGACCAATGATGATTATGAGATAAAAAAAAGAAAATATATGTAACCATACCGTACAAGAGCATAGGTCAATTTTTAGGCTATTAAAATGTGCCATAGGCCATATTTAATGAATCAGACACGTGCAGGCAATGCGCCAAAAACATTGGTATTAGTGGTGGAAATGTCACGGTACCGTAATGTTTTATCAAGAAAAATTCAAAATGGAAATAATATCGAAAAAAAACAGCGTTTTTCGTAAACTCTATGCACAATTGCGCGCGGAAGCCAAGCTAGGTGGATACTTTTTCGCAAAAAATGGCTTCATTTTCGTGAGGTAAGACGCCATCCACTAACATTTTTAATCTATGTTGTGCCGTTGTGCCTTATGCTTATGGCATGCCGTAAGATCGGCTCGTACGCATGTTCATAGGAGATTGGCTGCGGCCTTGGTGGTCACTATGCCAGCACCCTCTCATAGAATAATTCTCATATTTTAAGGAAGTCCTCCCGCTTTAATTATTACCTTATCCCATCGCCTACCTAGGTTGTCAAAGATTACGATCTCCTCTCCAAGTTTATAAATGGGATACTTTTTACCAAGTTTGTAGAGGAACGTCGTAATTCTTCGTAAAAACTAAAAAACTGGTTGATTTTTCAGAGTAATTGTGAAAAATTTGACTGACCTTGGTCCCATTAACCCTGCCAGTGAAAAAGGGCCCAGGTTTTAGTTAAAGGCCAATTTATCCACCGTCTTGAGCTAGGCAAATTGAGTCTTCTAGTCGTGAATTATTTGGTAGAAGTTTTATCTCTTTTCATATTCTCAATGAATACTCCTTAAACTTTCTTGAATTTTGTACCTTTTAGCCCCTTATAAAGGACTTATAAAGAGACTGCGAGCTTTTAAAACGTTATGGTTCGTTAAAAATAGTGTAAGGTCGTTTTCATGTATACATAGACGGTTTTATCTTAAATAAAGCTGTTAAACAGGAAATTTAGTATTGTCAATTGTGTATAACTATATTTTATGCATCAACATACATTACATACATTACATAATATCTTCCAATTACATATAAATGCAAACTTAGGTATAAGATCAAAAATCATATTAACCTCGGATTAATTCGCTGATGCTCTTGGTGGCCTTAAGGGTGCTAAGCAAATATAACTTTCAGGATATCGTTCTGCTTACACTTTGCCTCCATTTTTTCCGACAAGAATCAATCACAGAAGTAAACTATGAACATGGTCATTTCCAAAAAAAATAATTTTGTATTATCTAATGCAAGAATAGTCACAAAAGTGTTACCTTTAAGTTACTTCTAACAACAACAACAAAAGTCCGGCTGTTAATGAATATGTACGTATGTAAATATAAGTCATCCTAGGGAATATTAATTTATTATTTAGACTAGTTATCCCCGCTCGCAGTCATGCAATCAATGTTCCACTGAATGTGTTGCGATACTATCGCAGAGTCAAACTACTACTAGCAGGCAAAATGGAAGACAGTCTATTTTCCTTGTCAGCGCGAGCCGAGGTCGATAGTATACAGATTGCCGCGTCATAGAATTCCATGCTTACACATCGAAGTGCTACTTGTAAGCAACTAAAAAGGCTACTACTACCGGAGAAACTCCCATCTGCAAAGGCAGCTTTAGGTGGCTTCAGCTGTAATTATGGGTCATTGAGTGGACATTTTAATAATTTTTGAAGTCGAAAAAAAATTCTTTCTAGAAAACAATTAAAACAATAAGAAATGTACTTTTTCTTGTTCATAAGAAAATCTGTCAAAATATAATCGAAATATTACGAAATAAATGTCATCTACCATAAGGCTACATAATAAAATAACATTCAATTACCAAAAACCAAATTGATATGATATATATTTTCACTTTTAACTAAATTTATCACTAATGAGAAAATGTATACAAAGTTTCACGTAAATCTATTCTGAAAAACAAAAATCGCTTCAACGACGTTAAGGCATCCCACATTCAACTCCCTTAGCAGATATAAGTAAATTCATCCTCGGAGAGATATGCTATCAATACGTTTGCAGGTTAATGAATTGCCTACAGGTACTATCCACTTAGCATTCACTCCTGAAAATAATTCATTAAGTAAAGATTTAGCATTTGTGACGATGTAAAGTCTTTACTGTCAGCGAGCAATATCATTCAAGAGTTCATTACTATTTGAATCCAATCTTATGCATGCGTTGCAATTGGTAACAGTAAGGAGGACTAGGATATTCCGGCGTAAATTTTTTATTCAAAAGTCATAAGGATTTTTGCAAATGTTATTGTAAATTAATATTTTGAAAATAGTTGAAAGTTTAAATAAAACACCATAATGTCACTCATTTCAGTGTATTGCTGAGAGAGTCAGCTTTCCGTCCTTTTATTATGCAATGAAAGACTCACCCGTAAGCTACAGTCAAACACACACACTTGATTCATTTCTATGGATTTTGAAATGTGTATTTTTTCCATAGATGTCACAGAACGTTTTTCCCCTCATTTTCAAGGCAAAACCTCTCCAAGAGTTTGCCACACAGACAGCTGCACACTCTGCAAACAACGAACCCGATTTTCTCACAGGCATTTCATTAAGATTTTTTTCAGTGTTGAGAAAATCAAAAGAAAAAACGAGAAAACCATCCCGCACGTGTATGCAAAGTAATCTCCTCACAGTAGAAGGCTATGGTTCCAGGGTCTCCGACTGCAAAGGTTATATCGCACCTCCTGACGTAATATACGAGATTCCAAGATAGTAATTGAGACTCGGAGAATCTAGCCTACTCTATTGATTTTGTACTTTCATGAATATTGCACAGATACACACTGTTTCAAAGGACTTAAGCGTCCTAGAGCAATAAAATTATTAATATTGTTATAATATGGGACGACTCAACGGGAATTACAAACGTGGCGGATCTAACACGCCAGCTTCACAGGTTAAGGCATTGGCCACCAAATAGACATTCATCTATCTCGTCACCCCTAACCCTCCCTCCTACCCTCATCAGAAAAACAAATGCATATCGCCTCTCTCAAACCCTCCGAAGCGCCCTCTGACTCACGTGCCTGACTCTCCACCACCGATCGAGAGAGAGGGAGAGAGACGCCAAGCGAAGAAGAGAATGATACCCCCTTTCTATCCCTTTCCCTCTCTCCATTCTCACTCTCTCACCCTGATCTCATCCCAACTCGTCGTCTCGACGAATAATTCATTCATTATTCCTCCGCCTCACCCTCTCCGCACCTCCTCCTCGTGAGAGTGAATCCGAATTCGCGTGTTAAGTCACCTCGCCCCCGTGAATGATGAATTTATTGGGCTTCGAGATGGCGCCACTGCCTAGAGGGGCGGGGGGAGGATTTCACATTTCCCTTTTGTTTTTAATCCGTGGGGAAAAGGGAAGGTGGGAAGCAGGGAGCAAGCGATTCCCTTGGAGTGGATTAAGATAGGTGGTGGCGCTTCTGGGTAAACAATGCCGTCTGGCAGCCGCCCGTGTTATTCTTTGAGGAATGAATGCTGCTCCTTAATTTTCAGATCGTTTTTCGTTTTATCATGGCAGAAAGCTCCGTGATGAATCCATATGATTTTTATAGTTTGGAATGGTAACGAAGGATTAGCTACGAGAATAAAAGCGGCAATTTTTCGGACTTAAACAATATTAAAGTTGATATGGTTCCTTTCGATCCTAGAATGCGTTACCTCAACGATTCCCAAACTGTGCTCATCGGAGCCTTTGGAGCTTCGCGAGTGATATTCAGGGAATCCATCGGCCATAAAGATGACAATAGAATACGAGGTTCATGGTTTCATCTACATTCAGACATCATTTAAAAGCGAACCATTTCCCGAATTTTGGGCTCAGTTAGGGGAGGATCCTCTTCCCAAAGACTACAACCTTGTCGTGGTGGAAGGGCTTGCTTGCTCCGATGACCTCCAGAGATGAACTAGCGGGAGCTATGCTCCTGGTAGAGCCACCCATGCTAGATAGGTCGAAAGTTTTGGAAACAGACGAATGGTAGTACGCTCAGCGTCTGTACCTCAGTGAGACGGCTGCAAAAGGCGTCTGACCCCAATGGGGCGGCCTCTCAAGTGATGGTGTCACGTACAAAACACTATTGAGTAAGGCCACGGAATAACATCCCAATTTTAAAAAACCTTGAAGTCATTGATAGTTCTTAAATGAAAATGAATCCTGGTTACTACAGGACTCGGCCCACTGGGCTAGATGTCGTGCCCGGCTGCGGTAGGAGCAAGGCCCCTGCGGTCGTCATCACACAAAATGCTTGCTCGGAAGTAGAGGCAAATACAGCAGCAGAGGAAAAAAAGATACCGAAGAGGAACGCAGCGATCAGGATAGGCACGTGGAAATTTAGGACTCTGCTAAGGGAGGGAGAGTTAGAGAATATAAAGCAAGACATGGAGAGGGTGAGTATTCATGTGTCTGGGCGAAGTAAGACGGAAAGAAAGCGGGGACTACTCGAGCGATGGCTATAGAGTGATATATAGCGGAGGAAATGAAAGCAAGCGCGGGGTTGCATGCGGAATGTACAGGAAACTTGATAGATTAGTAGTGTAAGCAGAACAGGTGAGTGATAAGATATATAGATTACACTATGGCTCTTCACGGCTACAGGAATAGTGTTAAAACTCTTATACTTATCCAGGTGCTGATGCAGACTCAGATCACAAATTAATATTCATGAAATGTGTCATAAAACTGAAAAAAGATAAGAAGGGAGAGGAGGGTACGATAGTGAAATATAGAAGTATTAAATGGGGCAATGAAAAGAAGTATCGAGTGCAGGTTGATAAAGTTATGGGTGTGGATAATAAATTGAGATCAGTGGAAGATGAATAGGACAGTTTGAAAAAAGGGATTGTGGAAGCGGTAATACCAACGGTAGTGCAACTAAAATTAGTAAACCGTGGATCACGAAGTAAATGATCATGAAAATGCAGGAGAGAAGTAAAGGGAAGATCTAAGCAAGAGAAAATACCGGGAATTAAACAACAGGCTTAGACGAGAAACAAAGGAAGCAAGATATGCGCGGATGTACGTATACATGAGGCGTTTGAGATAAGGTTTTGTGGAAGGATGGAGAGGTCGAGCTGGGTTGCGAGGAGGATGAACGAGGGGTATTCTACATGGTTGAAGAGGAATGTAAGCTAGTGGTGAAGGTTTGGAGAATGCAAAAAGGATGGATGGAGGAAGTTTTGAGAGGAGAGGGCATGTTGAAGAGGGTGATAGAGGGGGGAATGGAAAGTGTGGAAGAGGAAGGAAGAGGATAGGAATTCTGGACGAAATAAGGAGAGGTAGACGATATGAGGAATTTGAGAGGGAGCTAATGGTTAAACATCTATAGTGGGGAAAGCGGGACAATATACAAGAATTTTGGATGGATAAGAACTGTCTATAAGTCGGCCAATCAGCTGGTAGAATGCTCAAATGAAAAATGGGAGTGTCTTTCGATATTAAGTTCTAGAGGTATATTGCTCATACTGCCTTTTGGTTCTACGCGTCTCTGTGAAACGGCCTTTCCGAGGTGCACGGCTAAAAAAGCTAAGTATGTAGCTCGTTTGGACGCAGAAGACAGTATGCATATTTAACTGACATCTTTGATTTCGAACATTGAGAAATTCGGCCGCAAGAAGCAGGTTTTCACATAAACTTCCGGTGTACATGTGATATTGCAAAATTTTACAAATATCTTTGCCAGCTTTTATATAATTCCGTAATTTAAATAATAAATAATATTGTTTCTAGGTCGTTTTTAATATCGTTTCCTTTATTGATACATATTACTCATGCTTCCGTATTCTTCAAACTTTCGTACTATCCATACCTTGTTATTCATACTTCCGCATAATTATCTTGTGCAATATGCATTATAGAACGTAGTCAGGTATAATCAAACACAAAACATTAGGTCTCCACGAGAAAATTTTGCTCCAAAAAGGGCTCTGTGGCTGAAAAAGTTTGGGAACCGCTGCATTACCTAAATTCTTCATCGCATAATCGTATGACATGATTAAATCTCTTTTATATCGATCAAATTACAAAAACAACAAAAATATTAGCTTATATCAGTTGATTTATTTAAATTCATTAACTAATTTACGCATGTATTTTCGTATTTTCCATTGTAATAATAAGTGTGCTACGGTGATAAGTAACTGTTAAGTACATGTGGCATGCACTACACGCTAATTATCCGCATAATAACGAAGTACAATTAAAATATTGCGCAAACCACTTAATGTATTTGGAGGTAAATTTATAAATACCATTTTACACCAATAATATCAGCATAATTGATGCCCTTTCTAGGAAATAAGCAGTGCAATTAAGAAGCATTAAGTTTGCAAGCAGGTCCTTATCAATATCGTAGGTTTTAACATCTTATCTTCATAAATTATCTCACATAAAACAACAAACTACGTGATGTGAAATGGAAAGGGTAAGAATAAGGGAGTGAAAGTCAACATAATTGAAAGATGAGACGAAGAAATTTCGCAAAATAATTCTTTTTTATAGATACTTTTGACATCTGAAAGTGAATGGATTACATGATGTAAAAAGAGTCCCTTCATTCGATAAACAGTGCGGGGAAAATGCACTTCATCATTTTTGAATGATTATCCGCCTACAGATAACTATAAGCTCTTCCGACGGAACCGGGGCCAATTCAATCTCGAGAGTGTAATCGATGAAAATTCATCGTAAAATCAAAACTGAGTGCTTAGCTCTTCCCTCGCAGGCCACCTTGTTGCTGTGGTCTTGTTACCGCTCTTGAATATTCGCTATTTCCTCTCTTCTACTCCGAAACCTCATGTCAACGGGATTCGGGGGACATAAAAATCACAAATCCTACCGATGGCTAAATTTCCATGCATCATTTGTATGTTTATTTCTTCACAACTCACCATCCGATAAAAATTATAATATTTTCACCTACGTAAAAGCTCTGGAAAGGATATAGTCTTATAATAATGTCCCTATGGCGACAAAATTGCTGTCGAATGTTGCTGAACTACACTTCTGCACACTATTGGAAATATGTGCCTCAATCGTTTGATGTGGTATGAATGCCCAAGAGCACACACATAAGGGTATTTTTAGATAAACACCTCCTTACTTATTCACCTAATAAAGAATTACTGATGGACCGATTGCTTTGAAACTTTGCGAGTAAGCAGTTGGTAGTACAGGTAAATAGGATGCATACAATAGACCCCATGGTCCCAAAGGGGGACTTTTAAGTTACTATGTAACAAGAAAAATGTAAAGTGTTTAGCAATAGAGAGTTTTCTTTCCTTACAAATAGGTAAAAATGCAATTCCATCCGTGGGAGGCTGGGTACTTGGGTCAGTGAGCGGGCATACATTTATGGTCAATCCTTTTCTTTCGTTGTCCCATCGCAGGCTTAGTACCAGCCCTATACGATACAATTTCCTCGCAAGATCGTGGCAAGGGAGCGAAATTGCAGATTGGTAGTTGACCACGAGGAGGTTCATTTCTAAAAACGACCCGACACCGCTTCCAACCTGCTCCACGAGTCCAAAGTATCTCGAAGACGTTGGGGCGGGGCGTTGAGGCTATTCCGTATGGCCTCGTATTTTCCGAGTCTCGACAGTGGCGATATTTTGACGGGCCATTCATAACTTGAGATATTTCGGCGGCTTCGGCGTCACATGCACGGATTTTCCATGAATTTTGAATTAGGCCGTTTACTGAATAAGTTTCGAAGAATCTCTTATTAACACTAGTAGGACCGGGGTTACCTAGAAGGACCATTACCCGTCATTTTGACGGGTAGTAATTATTTTAAATATTTCTTCGTTTATGTTAAAATTAATTGATAACTTCATTAAATATAACCTTTTTCTTTATTTATCAATACAAATGAGTAATTTTTTACAAATAATTTCGAGGAAGAAGCACTGCTCCCGTAAGCCTTGCGAAAGCTACTGACGCCACACTCATATATGTGCTGTAAGGCAACCCACACACGATATAACCCTTCTCTGCCTTTTCTTTCCCTAACTAAAACATCAAAAACTAAACTAACTTTCTTAAACTAAAACATCAAAAAGGTCAGACGTAATATAGTGTAGTGATTTCCTGAATAAAACACGCGTTACCGTTACAAATAAAATAGAAACTCCTAACCCGTCATTTTGACAGGTGTTGGTCTTTTAAGGTAGACAGGTGGTATAACTCCATTTTTATGTGAAAAAATTAAATTATATTTTAACAGAATACGTACCATACAAAATAAATAAAAGTCAGAAAAAATTAAGACGACAGAAAAAAAATTGTAGGCAATATGATTAAGTAAGTAGAGGTTACCCGTCAAAATGACGGGTCTGGTCCTTCTAGTGTTAAGAACGTCTGGTTTCAACGAATAGTCGAAATCGTCAGGTCCTATTTATTTTTAAATAATGTCACCTATTATTAAGTGTCAAGAAGTGGTTCCAGAAACTGTTGAAAACAAATATCGCCGTAAATCATGGATATTAAAACATTAACACCACATAAAAGTAGCAAGTTCAGAGATTGAGTCCAATCTCTTTGTCATAGAAAAGTATATGCAGTTCCAAAAGTCAAACTTGTCAATGATATTGTGATTTAATTCATGTCGAAAATAATACAATGCCCTTAATCACGCACATAAGTGGAAGATATAAAACAAACGAGTGACCCTCATGACTATGAGTTTCCTAATTTCTCGTAAATTGGGTTAGATAGAACTGACTTACGCTATTTTGGAGAACCGGGTTTGAATCTCAGTAAATTCATCTGATTTTTTATTATCAATATCGCTTCACTGGTTCCACGTAATACACACGTTTACGCAACTGTGCACCGGAAATCACACGTAACAGAAAACACATCAATTAACAATTAGGGTGAAACTTCGGTTACTCACCATTCAAATGGAAAATAATTCATGACGTTAAACTGTAAAAGACACTACTGGGACAGTTAAAATACATGAATGCCAAGAATACAGAGTTCATGTACAGTGGAAAAACATAAGCAAAAGTTAGCTAGAAATCTAATTCTCACAGGAATATTTGAAATTCCGATGAGGTCTTTTTAAATAAGACATGAAACTTTAGGTTAAAAAAACCAATCTTTATATATATAAAAGTCAATATATGTATGTATGTATGTATGTTTATGGGTATGTTCCACATCTCCTCCTAAACCACAGGACCGATTTTGATGAAATTTGGGACACGAGTTTGTCACAGATATACAACAAACACTGTAGGGTTCAGTTAACCTAAACCCTATTTTTTCAGGGTTAAGGGTGTGATCCTTAGTAATACATAAAAATTTAATGGTCTCTGTCTGTATGTTGCTCCATCACGCAAAAACTACTAAACCGATTGAGCTGAAATTTGGCATGTAGATAGAAAAAATGTCTGGTTGTAATATATGCTATATTAAAAAGCTCTCAGGGCCCCCAAAAGCCCCGGAGGGTCACCCCTGGTGGTCCATGCTAAGCATTGGGTTCGGTGCAGTGGTTTCATTCTTTGCTTTTTAAAAGTACTTTCACTCAAGATATAGGCCTGGGATTTTTTTTATCGGATGGCTGAATAAAGGAAGTTTCTAATTTTATCAAATGATTTTCTTCGACCCTCCGAAGTTGTCTGAAATTCATCTTTTCAGCTGAAAAATCTCACATTTTTATCTGAAATCAACAATAACATATTTCCTTGACAACCATAGATTTAATTTTCAAAGGATATACCCGCCTCTAGCATTGAAATATCACGTTTTTCTGCAGGCCCATGATAGTACGTAGAAAGCAAATCCGTATAAGAAGGGCCCAGAGTCCCAAGGGCCCCATGATAGATTGCTTCAGGGGTTAATCGATAAATTCAATGCATATTTACAACAAGTATACTCTTCGACGTCTTTCTCAAAGTAGCTCTCAAAGGGGCATCGCATGTACTATATGAGAGAACACTTACGTAGTAAACAATACACATAAAGGAAATTAATTGATTACACACACAATTATATGTGCAAGAATATTTACGTGCAGCGAATATCAATGGTAATAATGCCTCTGTTGCTACAACAAACACGGCGTTGTTTATTATAGTTTAATACTCAGATGTATTACACGAAGAGAAACCGCCTGCCTCTAATTACGATTGCGAACTGTTTTTTAGACCAATTCCCACATCATTAACGTCACGAGTTATTTATATGTTTAAAAGTGCAGTTAACTTAGGTACAATCACTCAATCATCGAGTTACCCATTCAAGACTCTCGCTCGCCGCTGTTTTTCCCCTCCTTGGACTTAAAAATATATCCATCCACATGCCTAATAGAAAAAAGAGTAACCTTTCGAATAAATCTTCTAAAGCAAAAGGAATGTCTTCTTTGCGAGAAAATGAGCCCTTGCAATAAAAACGACCAAAGTTAGACTTGGATGCTCAAAGACATGCCCACCAGCGATCTCATGATAATCTCCCCGTGGTGTTTCTCGGGTTACGCTATGATCCGCACAAATTTCATCCTTACCCAACATACGGACGGGTAACCAGCTATAAATCTGGTTCAAATACAGGCCCATCTGTTTCGAACCTTCAATCTGTTTTAAGATGGCGGAAATTATAATGACGTCACTACATGCTTTTTACCCGAAAGAAGAACGGAAATTCTGCGCAATTAACGACATCCGTGCATGAAAATCGACAAGTGCACCAAGAATCACCATATATTTTTTATTTAGCAACCGAAACCAATGATTATGGCTATGCCGAAGGCGCAGTCCGGGTGATGGAGGATTCATTGGTCAAATAAACATGGCTTCTGCTGCCATTACTCCTCTTGACGGTATCAGCTGCTGGATTGTACCCTTCTGTCCAATCCTGATTAATATACTCAACGCACATATCAACGTTGAATAGTGCAACTGAATTAAGTCATGGAATGCAAATACATGTATGTACACAAGGGAAGCAATCAAGCTGTTAATCACTCAGAAGACGGCTCAAGAGAACCGTAGGTAGAGGTGACCATCTATCAACCTTTGCTACATAAGTAGTAATGAGTCTGTATGGCCGATTTTTGGGTTTCCCGTTCATGAAAGTGGACCAATAGTCACTCATCTCTCCGTGCACCTGGAAAACGGTCAGCGCGTCTACTACAACGAACACAACATACAAGATAGGTTACGAACTCCTCGAATGCTCACGCATACAGTTTTTCTTCAGGCTTAGCGGTTTTCTTATAAAATAAGTTTAACGTTTTTCACACCCGTTCAATTTCAACGGGTACCTTCCGCTCGTCTTTTATAAAAACGAGCATATTATGCCAGTTCTTTATGCATATTTCCCTCTACGGTATTCATTAATGCTGCCTGTTTAGTCCTTTTAAATATGCCTTTATGGTACGAAGTGCCAAAAGTACAGCAGATTTTTTGAAAGTTTCATCAGAACGTGCAAGCTGATATAGTATATGATTTGGAACTACAATTTCAGTAGTTGAAAATTAATAAAACATATAATCAAATAAAACGCATAACTTAATATTAACTTTTAGACATTGAAATGGATATTGGCTAGGCCAACATAATTGTTGGCATGGCCAATGCATCATTATCTGAAAGTTTGCGAGAGTAATCAGGTAAGTATTTTGTTTAATCCTCCGCGTTAAAAAAACAGCTGCTATAAGAATATCGACCATGCTAACTTAATTATCTAAGTTGTAGGCAATGACTCTTCATACAACTCAAAAACATATTATTTTATTTAAACGGATTCTTTAGTGCTAATAAAACACAATAGAACGTTTGTATAACCAGTATATCATTTAATGTGGTAAATATATTAAATATACTGAAACACTACTATGAAATATTTCACTTAAATAATTTCCTCCATTCTTCACTGTCCTTGCATACCTCTTTGCTTCAATGACTTTCATGCATTGCTTCATACGCGCTACCCTCCTCCCAAGGCATCTAATATCTCTTCTTATTAGAGCATCTTCCAATGCACTCACCCAACACTCCCTCGGAATACCCCTTCCTCTCACGCAATTCACTCCCGTAGTATAAATCAGCTTCGTTATTCGATTCTCATCATTCTCTCTACATGGTCAAACGCTCCTTTTTAACATTTATATTACCAGAGCAATAATTCCACATTCTTTCAAAATTTACTCATTTCTAACTCCATCCCATCTGCACTGTAATGGCGTACAACTGAGGGAAAAAACCTTTACGAGAAAACACCAGTACGGTAGACGAGAACGCGAGAGACGTGGTGGGGAAGGTTTTGCGGCTCTGGGGCGATAGGGGGTTGGTTCTCAAGGGTTTCTTGGCGATCGATGCATGTTCGAGGGGCAGAGTCGGGCGGTATGGTAATGAGGACGATTTCCAGGGGAGGGTGCACTATACTTTGAAGGATCCCAGGTACGCTCGCTCCCCATATCAACTTATAATTGGGAGGACAGGGAAAAGGATGAAGGGTAGGAAGGGTTTGCGAAGGGTATAGGAAGGGGCAAAGTGCGCTGGGTTTCAGCGGAGGAGATTTTTGTTAGGGCTGGGGAGGGATGACGAGGGTATGGAGTGAGCGCGGAGGTAGTGCACTTCATGGTGACCTTAGACCTCTCGTGTCTCACATACATCAAATGGGGGAGGGTTGCCAGGGTGTTGGTGAGCAGGGTGATTGGGGAGGTCTAGGGAATGATAAGTGTACATCACTGAGGAAGGGCTGATCTGAAGTTTGGGAGATAAATTCATGTGTCACCTCCCGAATCAATATCTCCCATTTATTAGTTTGGTTATTTTGGCAGGCGGTCGACCACAGAGGCTACGTTGACGCTTTGTAATATCCGATGTTTCCGGCGTAGCTTCATAATAATCATGCAGGCGACTCCAAACCTCATATAAAGCATTTGGAATGTTAAGTGTTAAACTGGACTTCAGGGAGACGTTTGTATTTCTTGAAGCAAGAAATGACCTTTTGTTGAATCAACATGTGTTTGAGCACAAGTCCACTTTGTTATCCATTGCCCTTTCCACTCAAAATAGATCCAACCCATGAATTTTGATCTCCCCTACCAAACCTATGTGTGCTTGAGATTTCATCATTTAAGAAAACACGTTTCATTACCCACCCACTTCCTCCTCTCACACTGACAATTTGGGGATATATGTATATACAAGAGCACATTTACTCCATTAGTCAGTGTACCTTGAAAATGACAGGGAAAGCATCTAGGGGAGGGTGATTGGATTGGGTCAATTACTCATACTCATGAGAAAACATAAAAACAGCATCAAAGATGAAGAGATACGGGGACAGGGACGGCATTAAGTGGTAACAAGTTCTCCGGGACAGTCATTCAAAAGTCTATTACTATACACTGCCTTGAGTACAGGTAAGGACGTATGGATTTCTCAGGATGGTTGATTGGTTAGTGGCCATTCAAGTTTTACGTAAGATCTTAGGAGGGGGAGGGGTCTCTTCTTAGTTGTTCTTATGTAAGGGGGTAAGGGAATCCAAGAAAATATTATGTCCAATTGTAGACACTCCTGAGATCGTATTTTTATCACTTTTTCTAATTTAACGAAAAAAAATCTTACTTTGTAGGATTGCCACCGCAACGATACGTCTGAATTGATGCTAATAAAAATAACTTCTGATCAATCATTTGCATTATTTAGTTTCGAAATATCTTATTAATAAATATCACGCGTTTCGCGAGTTGAGCCTACAGTGCATCGCGAAATCTCAAACACCGGTTTCCATATCCGGCCAAAATTTTACATTTCTAATATTTTGTATAGGACCTATGATTATGTACACCATTAAAAAAAGGGTTAGGTCAATTTTTGTACAATTAAGCGCGGAATTTCCCATGCATTTCATCCATGTGCACGAATCCAAAAAATTAAGAGCATTTAGGTAAGATTAGGAGGGGAGGGGATTTCATTAAATCTCACGTTGTATTCCATGTGGTGTTAACAATTCCCCAAATCACCTTACGCTTTACTTGAATAGCGCCTTAACAGGGTAGGCGACCGACAACTAAGGGTACGCGGATAGGTTGGTATAGAAAGGAGGAAGGGTAAAGAGAAACCCGGCGTCGGTGTTAGCTTGCTCATAATGAAAGGCGACAAGGCGTTCACAGCTAAGGGTCCCTTCCGACGTACAAAATGCTGCAACATGAATTGTTCACCAATTCGTACGCAAGGATCGGCATTTTACTAAAAACTTCAGCCGGGATTCGAACCCGCCACCATTACCAACCCGACACCCAAGATTAATCAGGGGCTGGAGGAAGGGTTTAGGGGAAACCGGCATCAGCGGCGGCCTGGTCTTAACGAAAGGCCCAAATGGCTCCTGAGTTTAGCCTCCCATCCGACAGACTAAATGCTTCTCTAGAAAAAGCTGGTGGCAGACAGATGCACTGAATGCCAAGGACGGGGTTAGCCTGGTGGAAGGGACAAACTTATTGGGCACATTCTGAAACAAAAGAGCCTATTTAAAACATTAATGGGAGGAGAAATGAATAGGAAGAAGAAATACAGAGGAAGACAAATAATTGAATAAACCAGGAAAATTATGAAGGAGGTGAAAGTGAATAATTATGCTGGACTAAAGTGGTAAGCTGATCGGAGAGTGGATGGGACTCTTCTGATTGATGGAAAAATACAAGATTGGAATCCGGAGATTTGGGATGGAAAGCCGTTACTCTAGTCTTGAAAACAATCCGATTCCAAATATATCTAATTTTTTTAGTTGCCAAATACTCTAATTCTCATAGCTTTTATAACATTAGTCCTATCTATAGTGTAGTGCAGATTGGTGAAATATGACGGGTATTTGCGTTTTTTGCTTATGCGTGTGTCATTTCATTAACTTTGTCGTTTCATTGAATTCAGTATAATACAATGAAGTGAGTGTTCGTGGAAACTCACCCCCTATCACACACCCTAGTTATAGCTTGCAGGGTACTACGTGGATATGGGTGTGGATATCTCCCTTTCAGACCACCTATTTCCTTTCCAATACCCCATTTCTCCATCCTCGCACCGCTTCCCGCCTCTTTCATCTACAACCTTCATTTTTCACGAATTCGACTGCTCAATTCAGGAGGCTCTATAGACATTCATTCAGCCCCTCATGTTGGTGTCCGGTCAAGCAAATTCTCCTGCTACACTTTTTTCATCCCATATCTTCCCATTTTCGCTCCTATCTAATCGTACGTCGTCTTTTCCGCGCTCCGGTCGAAGATGAAAACATAACTCCCGAAAAAAGAGGAGTTCCCTTATATGACGAAGATAGAGCCTTGGTTTTTGGTTGGTGTAAATCATCATAACCACTAGTTTCTCATAAGTTCTAATGAGAATGAAGAGAATTGGTTACATGCAATATGCGATGGCTGGGGTAGGTAGGCCAGTAAAGCACGAAGCTAGAAGTGGCTAATTTTCCTGGATGTCTTCCGCATCGATACATCTTCGTACGACAGTTTTGCCAGCGTTTCAGCAGGCGCCGTCAAGTAGGAATACTGATATATCATAATACTTATATATCGGCATGGAGGACATCCCGAAAAATTATTCATGCCTATTCCACCACTTCGCGGAAACTTTCATCAATATTTCACGAAGATAGAAGGTATTAGGTCGCTGAATCGAGAATTTGAAAAGAAAAAAAAGGTTTTTTTTTCCTAATACAGTTTGGCTAACGACACGAGTTAGTATAAAAAAATGTCACTTGAAATTAATTGAAATGCTGATTTTTTTCGCGTTTAATGTGATGAAAAAGAGATGTATTAATAGAAAAAATTAATCTCTCATAGAACATGACATCACCCGAAAGACTGTAAAATTAAGATGCAAGGCCATTTTTGTGCTTTCAATGGTATGAAAAGACTGGTAGTAATTTACTATACCGTTTGGGACTATCGCATCTTTCGAAAATAAGATTCACTGTTTCAAATGAATTTTTCAGCTTTCCCAGCATTGGATAAACCTACTTTTCTCGGCTGAAACAAGAAAGAGAGAGGCAATGCAACTGATAAAAATAATCGTATTAGCTTTTCACGAGGCCAAAATCATGTAAGGTTCATTTAATACTGTATTATCTTACAACAATTCTAACGATGAACCTATTCCAGTATGGCTGACACTGGCATTCCTAACACGAACACCGTCTTCAGGGTTTACTCAGTAACGGATTATTTTAACTTATCTACGAAGGGTTTCATCTTTTGAGATCCGCACGGAACTAGTCTTTATCGACACAAGTATATACATTACTGACTCTTATATTAGAAATTCTAGAAATTATTATTTCAATCATATTTTACTAAAAAAATGTTTAGCAAGCCATTGAAGGTACTGGGCGTAAAATACGATGACATTATTCCCAATATTTTCCTCCATCATCTCAGAATCATTTTGTACCCGAAAAAACTCTTGAGATTGCGGTTATTTTGATTATATGTTGGACAAAAAGAATGAATTATTCTTTGTGTGTTGGCATGATAATTCAGTAGTAGCTGTAGGAACAAATTTCGGAACATTGGACCCATTGGTAAATGTGAAAAGATAAAATCGCAAAGAGAAAAAACACGAAATGGTTCCTCAGCCAAACACAGTAAATCTATATAACCAGGGAATGGGTGGAGTTATTTGCATGATGCAATCCCTAATTATAGGATTAGAATTAGAGGTAAAAGTGGTGGTAGCCTTTATTTGCAAATGGCCTTGATAGTTCAATGGTAAATGCCTGGAAGATATACAAAGTTGCACCTGGATCAACCATCAGCCAGATAGATTTTCGTTCAGAAATAGTGTAATGTCTCTTCAAGAAAGAGGAAGAAAGTGAAGGTACAACTACCCTTAAAGTGACTGAAAAGTGCCATAATATGGGACATTACGGAAAAAATTAATGCCAAATGCAATTAGGAAAGACAAGGTTGGCCACATTATTGTTCGTGACGAAAAAAATTCACGACGAAGGTGCCGAGTTTGTAGCAGCCAGACGATTTATGTGTGCCAAAAGTGCAATATTCATTTACATACTGATTGCTTTTCTAAATTACATGAATAAAACAATGTTTAATCAATATTTTGTGGAAATTATATATTTGTGTTGTAATAAAAAAATGCTTTGTAAAAATAAAATAGTTCCGAAAAAAAAATACATCGACTCATTTGAACCGGAGAACTCACAACGTTGCGTATACGCAAAATTTCACCAACGGCAAACTAATGGCAATAAAAATATAAAAATGGATAATTTCCATTATTTGAGTCTGTTTCTTTGCTAATTCATCAAAATCTTTGGAATTTTTAAGTCATTAACATGCATGGGATTTAATGGGTTAAATTGCTTACTTTCTAAGCAGAACTTCCTCCTCTAGCTAGGAAACTAAATATTTTATGCATAAATTTCTGGTAATTGGTATTACAGTGCTAACTAAATTTCCCCTATTTATTTAAAGCTACGTGAAGTAAGTATACCTTTATGATATCTCCGTAGTATAAAGTACCCTAATGCCTCAATTTATTGATGAATGGAATGACGATTAATTAAATCATTTCCTTAGAAAAGAGAGTCAAACTTTTAATCCCAACACTAGAAAAAGTAAAATACTTCCCTATATAAAGAGAAAAGTGTGAAGAACCGGAAATGCACGAGGAGGCATCGACAAATACGTAAACAATGACTAAAGGTTATGCATAATTTCATCGGAAAAAACAAATTGTAATAAAAAATTAAAAAGAGGAAAATAATAAAATATATTAAAGACTTGAAAATCATAGAGACAACCACAATCCGATGCTCAAGAACAGATGGCATGTTCTCATTGACAATGGAATTATATTGCTCTGCTCACCAAAACATTTTACCGAAACCATGAATCTGTTTTTTTACGCTGAACGCTTAGCGTTAACATCGGCAAGAATAACTAGAGTGTGCATGCATGTCAATGAATTCGTTCAGCTCACGGGAAACGCATGGTTTTTTTCGTCGCAGCAAACCGCATGCGAATATTTCACCTCCTGGAGACCTTAAATTGAAATGGCACGATTGTGTACAACTTGTGTACAGATTTTCCGCGTGGGCAATTCGGTGTTGGGACAATCCGTTGCGCGAAACTCCCTTAAACGAGTAATTAGTCAAACTGATGCCTCACACATTCGGTGCAGTGAAGCGGAAAATGCATAATGCAGCGTTTAAGCAAATGAGATGTTGATTGCGAAGTTGAATTCGCCAAAGAGCGATCCATTGCACGATTGGAATTGTTAGTATCCGCCCACGGAAAACCAAAGCTCAATAAAAGCCAGATCGCTCGATTATTCCTCTGTAACGTAGAGCCTTTATACCTCGATTAGCACTCCCAAGTTGGGAGCCAATATTAGCTAAACTAAATTAGCTACTTGAACAGAAAAACGCACAAGGTACACCGACTAATTAACGAATATTCTTGAATGCCTCGGATGCAATACCTTTGTCACGGGTGCAATAATTTTTGCCAGAATTAATAGTCGTCTATGTGTAAGACCCACTGTGACCTCCGAATTGTTCTAATCCATTTGGTTTATCGCATGGACGTTTTTGTATTTGATTCGTTGGGCTCTAGTCAATTTATGCGAACCCCGTGATAATCCGAAGTAAATATATGCTTATTGTCAACGATTTCCATAGAGATTAGAAAACATTTTATAAGCCTTTCTTCTAGGACTTTATACTCTTCAAATACAAACAAGTTATCATGCATATGTTACCAGAGACATAAGTAGGATAAATTGTCACAATGTGGAGTAGAATATTTAATACCTACATGAAAAAAGCACATTGGCTAATAAAACAAAAAAGTACTAATATTGTCTCTTCTGTAATACAGTAAAAATTAAAAATGGAGTCCCGGAACTGCAGTTCGATGATGGCCCGGGCAAACACAATTTGAAACGTGTTATGTCTGGGCCTCACACTAAACTCCTTCATTCTGTTACGCAAGGCATGGCTTACGTAAATCATAGAGAGGCTCATGTATTTTAAAGAATAAGGCTACGTAACTATAATTTAACTATAATTTACAACTTTACTTTCAATTTTACAGAACCTAGTTATTATCATTTTCTTCAAGCGTGAGCACCTCATTTCAGCTAATTTCGTTTATCCAGCCTTATTCTAATTTACACATGGATTTCATATCATGGCCCAATAGTAAGGTGATAACCTAATAGGGTATATTGCTCAATATAATATTTCAGGATTAGCATAACCATGAGAGTGGGTTAAATGCAGTCGACAGTTTATACCTAAGAAGTGTTTACGGTAAAAGCAGGAGGGATTGAGTTAGGAATGAGTGGGTGATGAGAGAATGCCAAATGGATGTTACATTAATGGACATGCATGGGAAGAGCGTGCTTCTTTGGTTTGGACATGTTGAGATTATAGATGAGTGTCGAGTAACAAAGCAGGTTTATGATGGACGAGTGAATGCTGTAAAAGGAAGGGGTAGACTGATAAAGCCATGGGTGATTGTGGAGGAAGGTACTTTTAAGAGGAAGGATAATACGAGTTTTAAGAATAGGAGGGCGATTATGAAGCATTTTGTGAGCGTAGCTAAAGAAATAGATGTATGCAAGGGTGGTACAGCATGAATGAAATTATTAAAGCAGGGTCGGTTTTACAGACCTTTCACCGGGAATTAAACTTTTTTTATTGTGCCTACCCCGAGAGAGAATGGCGTTAAGAGAATTAATATATGTATCTACAATAACATTATCATGGAAATATAAAGCACATAATTTATCACTGATTCTGCTGACTATGAAATAAAAAATATATAGGGCTTCCCTAGAAACTAATGATATATAAATGACACTAAAAACAGAACGCTGCATTTATTCACTGAAGAAGAAATTTTGACGAGGAGAAGAAGATTAATATCTACGTAAAAAAATTGAAAAAAGAACGCATGGCACCGGTATTTATTTACTTCGAACCACTATAGCCATTGTTTTCAGGGATCATCAAGAGAAACTATTTCTAGGCTTTTGGATTAGCCACTTGAAGATTTTTGTTAAAACTTATAGCCGATAGGAATAAACAACAACATAATATGTATGTTATATTATAACAGACAATGCTTTTTAATCCCGGTTGTTGGATGTTGGCTTATTAATGTGATGTTGTTTGTTATTAGCGAGTAGAGTTCAATGTACAGATTGTACAACCCTGACGATAGACAGACGGAGGTGATATTTGTCTCTCCCTTTCTGCGTAAAATTTGGCATTTGGACGAATGGTTATCAGTATCGCGGTATCTAATTATATCGCTTCCAAGTGACAGTGCTACGAATGTAGTCGCTTTCTGGCGACGATTTAACCGACGAAAACCGTTACATATAACATTCAGAATAGCTATATCGTTCATCATTCATTATAACAGATGTCACTAGCATGTCTTAACGTGTTCCAGAATAGGGCCACAGGGCACGCATAACACTATCCCGACTCCTATAGCGTTCAAACTTTAACTGGCACTATGAGCGTCATTGGAGAACGCTGTTGTCAATCTTACGCCCCTTGTGGATACGTGGGCAACCATTAATAACTTCGCAATAAATTTAATTAAGTTAGTTGGGGAGTAATATTTGCGTATTGGAAGACTACTAAATGTGCCGTTGGCATATTTTATTGCAATATGTTGATATACCTGTTGCTATTGGGAACATTGTACCGACAATCTTGTGGAGATTCAATAAGGGAACGTAACGACGAAACTCCGTAAGAGCGCATAGGGTCTACTACATGTGGAACGGCCTATGTACAGGAAGTATGAATCTCCAACTTGCGCATGTTCGTGGAATCCGTCCCACCGCGTCGAATAGTCTCGTGCTGTCCCAGAGCCACCAGCGCCTCCGTCGATATCCCAGTTGTCGCTTAGTTCAATTTCAAATAATTGCAGAACTGGCCGCGCAGTAACATTAACGGCGCCTCCTGCTGGCGGACGCACGATTGTGTGCAATTCACAGTGAACAAAATTATTTGTCTTATTTTGGATACGAACCCAGACCCCTCGACATCACGCCGAGTGCTCTATTCCAGTCCGAGGGAATCGCTTTTTCCTCAGTGAATTTCACACAGTTGCTGTTTTCAATGCTGCTTCTATCGATATATCATCTTCTTGATCGGTTTCACCTTTCTATTTGCCTTCTTTTTCCGTCTACTTGCTCCATTACGTTAATAATCTGCGAGGGGGGGCTAGCTCATGCCACACAATTCCCCGATGCTCCTCTTCCAAGGGTTGCTGTCTCCTGCTCCCTTTCGACCCCTACTAGTTTTCCATTCCCCCACGTGCGCAAGGTCCTCTCCTTGCACTCCCAGACTTAAATTCAACCTTCTCACACCACCAAAGAGAGTGGGGATTATGGAGCCTTTGAGATATCATTTCTCGATGAATTATTCATTGGTTAGCGTCGACGTTGGGATGAAGGGAATAAAAATAACTGAAACCCGACTGCATGTTTTTTTCCTTCCTCCCTACATTCATTTCTTTCGTCTCACTATTCCCCTCATTTCCCCCGCGTCGGTCCTCAAAGTTGCCACTTTCCAATTGAGAAACACCATGCCTACACACTCGGCCTCGTCATTACGGCAAGGCTCTGCACGGAGAAGTGGTAAACTGATGCACTTCCTATCCCTCCCATTACGGTACTTCCCTCCCGTTAAAGCCGAATTCGTCTTATAATTCTGTTTCTTCGAAAATGGAATATTCCCGTCTGCGCAGGAATTTTTCTTTTCCAAGAATAATCCTCAGTTACGAGATTAACAGGCGAGTGAATGATGGAAGGTGAGTCACTGGTAGTATGTGGAATACATCTAGGAATGAATGGTTGTCTAGGGAAGCTAAAAGGAAAGTGCACCAATGTATGCTCCTTCCAACTTTATAGTAGCTGCACTTGGGTAAGCCAGGATATGCATAAGCGTTGGGTATGGGGTATCTGAGAAGGGTTTTTGGATTAAAACAGAAGGTATAGGGTTTTATTTGTTTTAATTTATATTAAATATTAAAAAATAGCCGATGTCGCCTTTACATTGAACATATTCAACTTAGAATCTGCAGCATTAACAAAAAATAAAATAGGAAAAATAATGGGTTGGGAAATAGTATTTTTTTAAATCAAAGAAAAAACAACATAAATCAATACACTACAACAACATGGAAAATTAGAGAATCAGAAGGAAAACGCTTTTCCAAGCAGGCGTTTGAATGATCTGAAGGGAGCAAAGAGATCTAGGAAGTGTAGGCAGGTAAATGGTGTTGTACAAGGCAGGAAGCCAGTAAAAAGGTGATCGCTGGGAGAGAGAAAGACGGGATTTAGGTTGGTGTACAATGTGATTGTTGCGCAAAGCACGGGTGGGTATGTGAAGTGAAGAGTATGGGAGTATTTCAGTGAATCAATACTGACCGTTTAACGCAGTGTAAATAAATACAAGGTCTGTGATATTCATACGGGTGGCCAGTGGAGTCAATGAAAGAGTAGATATGATTTAAGTACAAGAAGAATTACGGAGGTGCGGTACGCGGTGACGGACTACGGAAGTGGAGAAATTAACGAATAATTAATTTATGAAGTTCAAGAATTTTCAAGTACAAGCGGCAGGCAATGGAGTAGATAACAGAGCAGTATTCGAGAATTGGGAGAACGCAGCCACTGAATATGGTTTTCAGGGCAATGGGGTTTGTGACCTTGGTGAATCTATAGAGCACACCCACGACAGACATGGCCTTAGATATTATTTTATTGAGGTGCGAGACGAAAGAGAGTTTGGGGTCGAAAGTGATACCCAAGTCATAATGTAAGGAGGCAATTGGTACAATTTCGTTAAATATAGCCTAGTTTCTAGGAGAAAAAAGGTATGTATTATGATATAAGAGTACCCATTATATTTAAGTTGCCACTGAAATCACCAGGCCTCATGGGAATTGAGTGAAAATTGGAGTGACCGGGTGTTATTAGCATTTTCAACAGTTTTAAATATATTTCAGTCGTCTGCATAGAGTAGAATTCTGCATGAGTTGGAAAGAGTGCAGCTGGTTACGTCGCCAATGAAAAGGGAGAAGAGAAGAGGTCCGAGAGCGCTGCCTTGGGGGACGCCAGAGAGGATGGGTAGATTTTGTGAAGAGGCTCCATCAAGAACAACACACTGAATGTGGTCGGTGAGGAATTTGGAAAGGATAGAAAGGAAAGCACCGTACATGTACCGATTAGCCAATTTGTGGATAAAGAGCGTGCGATTTACGGAGTCAAAAGCTTTCGCAAAGTCGATGTACCAAACGTCAAGTTGAGAAGAGGCTTCGAAGGCAGCGGTGATGTGCTGATGCAGTACAGTGAGGTAAGTAGCGCAGGAGCCTCCCGGGAGAAAGTCGTGCTGCTGAGGTCCTGATTCCTGAAATGTATGGGATGGTGAATGATAAAAAGCGGTCGTGAGTAATACGCTCAAATAGAATGGAAAGAATGGGAAGGATATAGGACGATAGTTACTCACATCATCTTTAGTGCCGGATTTTAAAATGGGAGTCACGAGTGCTGTTTTCCAGGCTGAAGGAAAAGAACCAGCTGCAAAAAAAAACGGTTGAACAATTTACGCAGGGGGATATGAAGAGTGTACGCGGTTAGGAGTAGAAAGAGTGAACCAAGGCCGTCAGCTCCGGTGGCTTTGTTAGGCGTGAATGAGTAGGTAATGAACAAGTGCGGCATGCATATTCCAGTAATGATTATACACGAAAGGATCGTACTTCGTGAATGTAGCGGAAGATGAAGAAATGAAGAAAAGAATGTAGAAGAAATTAAGGAATATAACGAGTTTTAAGAACAGGTGATAATGCGTTAGGAAATGTTTGTGGGTAACTAAAGCAAAAGTGGTAAGCAAGAAAGGAGCAGCATGGAGGTCATTATTTAAGTGGAGTCAGCTTCATCAGAGGAATACATTTTTTTTACTGCGCCTACCACGAAAGGTAACGGTGTGAAGGATATGTATGTATTTGTAATAAACATTCTTGATTTCATTTCAAGAGCATAACATTTTTTTAATCTGATATGTTAATCACCGTGTTAGTTCAGCCAGCATTGGGAGAGAGTATAATAAATGTAGCAAAACATTTTTGTTAAACAGTGATTTTGATGAGCTGCTGGATCTGCAGATGATCAAACTATGGCTTTTTCACTCATCTGCACATCCCATTCAATAATTAATATCTAGAAAAAATACAAAATATGACGAAAAAGAAGGACCAGAACGATAAGGCACATTCTGTGCGAATTCGCAATAAATATGATAGAATGATTGATTTAAAGAAATGATGACATGAAAGATGAGATGAAAAGAAGTGTGGGGACAAAGCGACAAAAAAATGAACAAAATGAAGATAGTAGTAGCAAAAGAGCGCTATCAGGGTGAAATGGAGCGATTGAGAGGAAAAATTAGTAACTTTGTGGGATTATTTTACCTTCCATCATTTAGACGAATAAAAGACTATTTGTACTACACCATATATCTTTTATTCTACTGTCCGATTTCATCGGCTTACAGAGTCATTCTCACGGCACTACCAAAGAATTTTCGTCTTCTCTTATATGAGTCAGATGTAAAACTTTGGAGGGGGTGGTTTGGGAGAGGAAGTATAAGAGAAGGGATGGGAAAGAGTTGCATATAAGATTTTAAAAAGGTTAAAAATGATAAAGCTTGTGGGAGAAGGAATGAGTTTGAGAATAAAAAAATGTATATTTATAGGCTTTGAGCTAAGTCATTGCTATGATGCGCAAGAGGGAGAGGATGGGTTCAGTGAGAAGAGGTCGTATTTTAAAAATTAACAAGTAGACGAATTTAAAAAAAAAACAATTAAAATATCAATATCAGATTTTAAAGAGTTTTAAAACAAACAAGGTCTTTCATTCGCCAAAATGAAAATATTTGTGTAGGAAAGTTTATGGACAATCCCGACATTAGGTAGTCTGTATCTAATAAACTTACAAGTCAATTGGTAGAAAGCCAAATGCTGAAGACGCTTATGCCTCTACATCTCCCATATCACAGACGGCGACGCTCCCCTGTCGTACTTCACGATTCGGAGAAATCGCATATCTTGGCAAGGAATTATTCGAATGGCTCGGGGAAATGCGATCTCAGTCAAGACCTTGGGTTTTCTAAAATCACGCGATCAATCTTGGGGTAAATTTACATATTCATTGTTGCGGAAGATATGGTAAATATTTCCAACGAGGTTACTACGCAAGTTTATTTTCTCAGAGTGAATGTAGACGACATTCAAACTGGCCCCCTAGCCACTTAGGATGAGGAATAATGCTCTTGTTGGAAATATAAAAGGTCATACAGAAATTTAATTGAAGCAATAAATAAATGGTTTTTCAGTATATGAAATTACCAAATCAGGGAAAATGATAAATCCGAAAAGAAGCAAGCAATAAATACCAAGGCTCTTTGATCGACAGATTACCAGCGGTGCTTTTCATTGGTGTGTTGTTTTCTTTATTAATATTTGGAGTGGAATATATGGAGATTTAATTCGGAATGACTCGGAAAGAAATCACCCAGAATCCGAAAAGATCTAAAATATTTACGTCCAAATAAACACGGGATTTATGGGGATTTATTTGCTTAAAGATTTAAAAAAACGAATATAAAAGATACGCGAAAGGCTAGACAACGTAAGCGTGAAATTTACTAGTGCTAAGAGAGAGGTTTTCTTGCGCATTTCCAATGACAACTACCTAAAACATTTCTAATTCAAGCATAAAAAGTAATAAGGATCACCTTCAAACAATGAGCACACAATGATTCGCTGATACTGAATTCAGCACAGCTCTGAAAATCATTCCGAAGAAAAACAATCAAATGCACATTAGGACCATACATCAGTATCTACAAAATACCCTGCAAGCCACCTCAGGGGTGTGTGGCAGGCAGGGGGTGAGTATTCACCAACACGCATTACACTGTACCCTAAACTTAGTGTAACTACGACTAATTATGCATTAGCATAAGGTCTAGGTCATTACGTAACCATACATTAGGTCTTACGCACTCTGGCTTTGCAACCAACATTTTTCAGAATTTCATTTCCTCAAAGACCGTCATAATTCACCCATAGAACAACTGGTGCGACCAGTGCCGATTCAGACCGTGACAATAGAAATTATGCGATCGTTATCAGTTACTTCGAGGAGGGGGCGAGGTTCAAGAAGCGAGCACGACAACACAATCGCTCGACCGGAAATAAATTCAGACCACCCGGAAACCTTTTGGGGAGGAACCCTCCGACTAAATTTGGAGTGCAAATGGCCGTTCCCAACCCCATCACCCACATTTCCACTCCTCTCTTGCCTTCGGGAAAATCGGAAAATAATTTTCGAAGCCACACTATCCATCACCGATGTTTTTTTTTACAACACTGCCTTATCGAAAACGCACGACTCAACCTCCCTCAAACATCGCTTCTTCTCCAGCCAACATCCCTTGATCCTTATGTAAGACCTCTTTCTTTGTGGAGCCAACGCCTTAATTCTCTCCCCACCTTTTCCCCTCCTCCCGTGTGCTGACGGGATATCATTCGCGATTTTTTTCTCGCGTCAACACAAAGGGACCGTAATTACCAGCGTCGCTGGGATCTGCAGTCTCACTCAATGGAGGCAATGAAAGAATCGGCGTCAGCAAAAAAAATATTCACATTAATTTTCCTGGCCCTTTGAAGATTTTTTGGGCGAACTATTTCCAAAAAACGATCATTTAGAAATTCCGTTGTTAATTCCATAGTATAAATGCTCCATTGCTAACGTTGCAATGCGGCCTCTCCAGTTAACATATGTGTGTGTGTTTCAAAGAGAAGCTCAATTGGAAATAATGCTTCAAAAATCAACGACCATTCATGCCTAAATATTTAAATTGTAGTTAAGATAAATCGGGTGAGTAATTATTTTAAGGGAATGCATAAATATGGCAGAAGCAAAAGAGATTTGCTAGGGTAGGGTGGTGCGGAGGAAATTATCCAAATCGAAACCAGATTTATAGGCCAAACGCCGGGAATGCAAGAACGGTGTGATGGTTATGCATGTTAGTACATTTTATTTGTCTATTGAAGGGATTCCTTTGAACCAAGAAGTTTTACCTACAGTTGCATGTGTATTTCCACGTATAAGTGAAGAGTTTCAATTTTTCGCTGCACCCTAGTCGCTAGAAACTGCCCTAAATCTCTTATTTCTTTATGTATTATCCGTCGTAGTCAATTGATATCTACCAAGAAAATATTTGAATTACCGGCTTCAACGAAGTGTGAAATTAAGTTCGGTGGGACTTGACAGCTTAAACATGACAGAGTAAAGACAGTAGCCAGAAAAGTAATCCGCCATCAGGGCAACCAAAACGCCATGGGTTCGAAACCTACCTCTGGTTCAGTTGTAGTTGTATTGTATTATTAAAGGCTAAGGTTAGACAATGGGATATTACTTTCGAAGCTGAAACGAAACCACCCCCCCCCCCAAAATTCAGCAACTAGTCAAACACAGAAAATAACCGTTTAAAATTAATATCTAAGCCTAGAACAACGTGGAATAACCAATGTCAGCTTGTCAGTATGTCAATACCTCAATATATCACGACCAGCTGTATGAATAGAAAAGTTTGCCGACATACATTTTGCAGCCAAGAACGAGATAAGTCAGAACGAGAATGGGACAAGGATTTACGGACTCCATTATATTTCATTTTGAATATTTCACATTTACTTCCAATGATAAGAGAGGCAGGAATTGAAACCCTTTCCCACGAACGCGAAACTGACGACTCCTTTGTGTCCTCTGTCCATAGGGATGCAAGTTGATTCCCGAGTGAGAACGTCGGAAAAAGAACGCATCCGCACATTTTTATGAGGATATTAAACGCCCAAAAAGGTTTCCTCTGATCTTTACGGCAGAACGCCTCCGAGCTTGGACCGAATTCATCTTTCATATTTCCCCTCTCCGTTTCGCCCCCTTCTCTCTGCGCTTTGAAAACGCTCCCGCTGCAAGTCATTTGCACGAAATACACCCCCGAACACCTCCGAAGTCCCCCAACATGTATGCACCCGGCATGGGGATCGACATAGAAAAAGAATTAACATTTACGACGACTTCTCAACCACGCCAGATGATATAGTTTGTATATCAAGGATCCATTCATTTATATAAAGTAAATGGTGCGAGAAATATACCAAAAAATTATGAGTGCATGTGGTGGAATGTCGAGAAGGAATATTAGGATGCTTAATAACAGATGGGCGTGCATTAATCAAAGCATGAGTGTAACTGAAATATAAGAGGTATGCAAGGATAGAGCAGTATGGAGGATTTTTGAAGCAGTGTCTGTTTTACAGGCGAATTGTCACCGAGAATTAAGCAGTTTTGACTGAAACAAACCCGAAAGGTAACAGGCGGTCAATGAGAGGGAACTGTCAGCCAGTAAACAATACTGCTGCTATGGTGAGACTCAATTCCATCTCTTCAGCGTTTTTGGATACATAATTGCACTCAGGGGGAAATGGAAGGTGAAATGCATAGGAACCATTGTCACCATTCCAGTGTGAGTGAAGGAGATGTGAAGGACAAGCTGCGCATGCATGGAGAAAAGGGTACAAGCAAAGGAGGTTCCCCACCAGCAACAAATACCTTGGGTATCAGGGTAGAATGTAGGTTAGAATGGACTTAACATCCCTAGTGCCCTGGTTAGAACTCCGGCAGTGACGGAATTTTCCTTTGGAATCTCGATATCTTCTTGGGTGCCACGTGGAGAGAACATTAAGTATAGTACTCCGTCGGTCGAATGGGGAGCTAAACCGCGGTTACCTTGGAGCCTTTGGTTAAGAAAATACTAAAACCGACGCCGGATTCCTACTTCCTCCAGTCTCATACAATTCTTCTCCATCCCACATGCTAACAAAACCCAAACGGCGCAAATTACCTTCAATGCCGCTCACCTCTCTAAATCACAACCTAAAATTCTAGACTCCCTGCAAGGGTGGATTCATGAGAGGTGTATGGTGTATTATATCAACTCATTACATTAATAAATACCTGAAATAAGGACACCAATCAATTCAATTCCTTCCTACTGTATCGTTGATTGTGTAATGAAGGGCCGCAGGCTTTCCTGGCGAATGATTTCGAGTAAGTGTTTGTAACACGCCATTTTGGCCGTGTTGGCATAAGTATACGATTAAGGACGCCATTGTGTATATTTTGGGAACACGTGCTACCGCGAGGCAACAATATCGTCTATGTTATGAAAACAACTTTAAACAATACCATTTTCTGTTTACGTAAACAAATTATAACAATGCCGTCCATGTTATGAAAACAACTTTAAACAATACCATTTTCTGTTTACGTAAACAAACTTATAATAATGAAAGGGGAATAGCCTATCAGATACGAGAGAAGGGGAGAAAACCTGGAATGTTCTAGAACATACAGGAGGGGAGATGAGATAGTATAAAAGGGATTGTCAAACAAGGAACGGGGCTTCTTCTTCTTCGTCTTCTTAACAAGGGAGCCACAAGAGACGTTTATCGAATGAAAGTCATACGAGAGTTTTTGCAGTGATAATTTGCCGGGAGTAAGCAGCTTTGGACAGCAACTACCAACGCCAGTGTCCTGTGTTAAGGAAGGATCCAGGAATCCGATAAACAGATACTGGGGCATAGAGTATCGGGAATTCACTTTGTACAATATCCGGTGAAGTAGAACAAACATTATAAATTAATACGAATATATTTGAGAAGGGAACATATATTGATTAATTGAGTAACTAAAGTGAATTTGTTTCATAATTGCAGAATAAAAGGGTTATTATAAATATATGTACTGTTCAAGTGTATCATTTTTGTGCATGAATTAATCCATTAACCTTTGCCGCCAAGGATTACCGAAAGAACGGATCTCTCTCAAGGTAAGAAGTGATAAAGTGAAGGGTACCTTTTGTGTGTCGGGCTGATACAAGTATATAACGTCGCGTGTTTAGGACCGCGTGAAAGAATAATTATTAGAACCCCTGTGATAAGGAAATTGATAAGGGGGGGACTAGTATATCAATGGCGCCCAGCGTGTAGAGCCTGACTACTCATTAGGTGAGACCACGAGAACCGGAGAGAAGGAGGATCATCCCGAAGGAGTGAAGAAAGAAGATGGCGGCCAACATGAAGAAATTTCCGGAGCTGAAGTCGGCAGAGCTACGGCAATTGTTACGAGAGAGGGACTTGTTAGTAGGGGGAACCAAGCCAGAATTGCAGCAGCGATTATTACACACGCTAGAAAAGGAGGGAATAGATATAAGCACGTATGAATTTAGGGTCGATAGTGAGGAACCGGTGGAAACTGAGATGCAAGCGCTATTTAGGCAATTAAAAGAAGAACAAGATAGAAGAGATAGAGAGAGGGCAGAAGAAGCAAAAGAAGAACGAGAGAGAAGCAGAACGATCTTAGAGGAGATGGCTGAAGGGCAAGAGAGAAATAGAACGATCTTAGAGGAGATGGCTGAGAGGCAAGAGAGAAGACATGCAGAATTGTTGGGGCAAATTAGGGAAGAAGCAGACGAAAGAGAGAGAAAGCTTTTGGAAGAAATGGCAAAAATAGCAGGAGAACATAGACAGACGCAGGAACGTATTGCATCATTCGAACATGGCTATGATGAAAGGTTTGCCAAAACAGACGGGGCGTTAGCAGAGTTATGCGAAGATGTCGCGAAAGAAATTAACGGAGTAGGAGCGAGGCTGGAGGCGAGCGATCTCAAGGTCCGAAAATTAGAAGCGAGTTACGTGAATTTGCATGAGAACGTGGAGGAAAGGTTCAAGAAGATGGCGGACGAGCTGGGACAACAATCCACCACAAAAGCAGCTGGGCTAGATGAAGAGGCAGTCCGACGCATCGTGCGTGAGGAAAGCAGGAGACCTAACGTCACAACGGCACCCGCGGGAATGGTACAATTAAAGGTCCCAACGTTCGACGGGAGGCATACATCAAGACCCATGAAATACCTACAGGAGCTGTGCGAATACCAAGAGATATATCGGTTACCTGACCAGATGATGCTCCAGGTCATCAGACAAGGAATGGTTGGGAGAGCAGAGGAATGGTTCTCTGCGACCCGACACCTGTATGAAGATGTGAACGCTTTCCAAGCTATTTTCACGGAGCAGTTTTGGGGAGATGAACGTCAAATGCTGATAAAACGGAGTTTCGACACGGGAAAATACAAGGAGAACGGAGGGCTCACGCGAGTAGAATATGCGACGGCCAAAATTAGCGTAGCGAGGGAGTTGACGCCGCCAATGGAGGACGGAATGATCATTCTTGTTCTCAAGAAACACTTTGGCATGGAAGTAAGCGTCGGCATGATTTCAAATAATGTAAATACAATCCCGCAATTCTTGACGTTATTGGCCCGCTATGATAACATACCGCGAGAGGACGGAAACTCCGAGGCGACTGGACACCGAAGATGGGGAGACCAATACCCAAGGACCCATGGAGACCGTACGTGGAGGACACCGGAAGACACATCCCAACACAACCAGCAGTACAGATGGGACTCGAAGAGGTCACAACCACGAGAGTGGCAAGCGTCGAGCCAGCAGAGAGACGGACGGAGAGACGATAACTTTCGCGGCGAGGGATACTCTCAACGGCCGGGCGAGAGACCAGCTGATCGACGCCGAGGACAAAACAATATGGCGGAGGCGCGCCCACCGATGAGAGAGCGCCCTGTCAATTCCTTGATGGCGGAAGAAAGCAACGCCGCAGGGAAACCGGAGCAGGAAAACTATTAGCGGCAAAGCATGACGAAGGTCCCAACATGCCGAGGCCGGAAGACGAAGAGGGATTCTGGGACATACCGAAGGAGCAACGGGCAAAGATACGGAAAGTGAGAATAAAACGGACACCACCACAAGAGGAGAAGATAGAACCCCACACGGAGGAGGAAACGATATGCAATGTTTTTGAGTCACCTCGAGATTTCTTGACGGAGAAAGAAGCGGATAGGCCGGAAGTAATTAAATGCCCGGAGATTAGGGTTCAAATGGAAGGAGTGGCTGTGAATGCACTGATAGACACGGGATCGGAGCTAACGTGCATTAGCGAGGAGTTTTATCGGGAGAATCAGAATGCACTGCGAAACGCTTTGGAGGTACCAGTCAAAGGAATCCGGATAGCTGGAGCCGTCGGAAGGAGAAGTGGAATTATAAGGAGGCAGATCTGTCCGAGTATAGAGATAGACGGATTCACCACAAATATGGCCTGCACGGTGGTGCCGGAGCTGATCAAACCATTCATAATCGGGACGGACACATTAGCTCAACTATCCGCGAAGATTGAGTACGATCGCAGGACTATAACCCTAAGTGAAGGAAAAAAGGAGATCGCATGTAAGTTTAGGGAAATGCGCATGGACGCACAATATGACAACATGCACATAGAAACCAGCGAGGAGTATGGGAAGACGGATGGCGAGGAAGTACCACGAGAACAAAGCTTAGAAGAAAGTGACTCCGAGAAGATCGCAAATGATATATTTAGGATACGTGAAAATATCATTAAAAAAGGCGAAAAACGGGCGGAGAGAAGAAGGAAGAAAGATAAGAGGAAGAGGACGAAATTTAAAATAGGAGATGAGGTTTTAGTACGTACCAATCCGGTATCCGAGGAGCAAAGGGGGATTTATCACGGCTTCCTGGCATTATACGAAGGTCCATATGAGATTTCAGAATTCCGAGGGCCAGCCACGTGTGTAGTATTTAATCCAAAAAAGAACGAAATACGAGGCACTTTCCACTTCAGCAATATTAAACCATATATGGAACAATAGCACAGCACTTGGTATCACTCACATCACACGAGCACACGAGAAGAAGACCCTAGTCCAACTGACCATAGCACGCAGTCATTAAACTGAGGAAGCTAGCGCCGCAACATTATAATTTGATCCGTTCAAGCAAGGGAGAACTGTTTACCGATAATATACATTGTATCGGGGCCCGACATGCGAGGGGAGCTTACGAACGAGAGAGAGAGAGAGGTTGAACTTGGCGGCAGGTGGATTAGCACAATATGTATGTTTCGTGATATCTTTTCTCAATGTGTGTATATTCAGTGTCATGTTGCCATTATTTGATTCGTGTTTTCTTATGTATGAATGGGCTCGTGGACGTAGATTGAGCCGGAAGGAGGGAGAGTAATTCACCTGAAGGAACTTTAAGTGCTGTGAAGTGTATATGTGTAATGTGAATTATGGCCTTTTGATAACCCAGTGTTTTTAAGGGGTTAAAAGTGAGAAGGAATGTTGAGAAGAAGATGGTCAGTTTTATTATTTGCACGTTATATTCACGTTCAATGTATCAGTTAATAACGTCGATTTATATAATATGTTCTTGATTTTAAATTACGTGAATAAGATTTTCATTGGTTATTTGCCTATTTCAAGCAAGGAAGAAAGGGAAGAGACCATATTGTTATATGGTATATCATATGTCTTGAGTTAAAGGAGGAGACGCTGTTTGTAATTGTGTTTATTGATATAAATGTATTCATGTGTGATTTCTGCTGTAACACAATATACTTGGGCACAGACATTATTTAGAGGGAGGCTAAAGTTTGAAGGCGTTGGGGCCGCGTTAGTTTACATTTGAAGGCTTTAAAATAATTCCTTTCTTATATTTCCAAGTCATTATTTTAATGGGGCTAATGTAACACGCCATTTTGGCCGTGTTGGCATAAGTATACGATTAAGGACGCCATTGTGTATATTTTGGGAACACGTGCTACCGCGAGGCAACAATATCGTCTATGTTATGAAAACAACTTTAAACAATACCATTTTCTGTTTACGTAAACAAATTATAACAATGCCGTCCATGTTATGAAAACAACTTTAAACAATACCATTTTCTGTTTACGTAAACAAACTTATAATAATGAAAGGGGAATAGCCTATCAGATACGAGAGAAGGGGAGAAAACCTGGAATGTTCTAGAACATACAGGAGGGGAGATGAGATAGTATAAAAGGGATTGTCAAACAAGGAACGGGGCTTCTTCTTCTTCGTCTTCTTAACAAGGGAGCCACAAGAGACGTTTATCGAATGAAAGTCATACGAGAGTTTTTGCAGTGATAATTTGCCGGGAGTAAGCAGCTTTGGACAGCAACTACCAACGCCAGTGTCCTGTGTTAAGGAAGGATCCAGGAATCCGATAAACAGATACTGGGGCATAGAGTATCGGGAATTCACTTTGTACAATATCCGGTGAAGTAGAACAAACATTATAAATTAATACGAATATATTTGAGAAGGGAACATATATTGATTAATTGAGTAACTAAAGTGAATTTGTTTCATAATTGCAGAATAAAAGGGTTATTATAAATATATGTACTGTTCAAGTGTATCATTTTTGTGCATGAATTAATCCATTAACCTTTGCCGCCAAGGATTACCGAAAGAACGGATCTCTCTCAAGGTAAGAAGTGATAAAGTGAAGGGTACCTTTTGTGTGTCGGGCTGATACAAGTATATAACGTCGCGTGTTTAGGACCGCGTGAAAGAATAATTATTAGAACCCCTGTGATAAGGAAATTGATAAGGGGGGGACTAGTATATGTTACTGGGTTGGTAAGCACGCTGCGCGATATAAATATTAAATGAATTAAATTCGTTAATTTCGATTGCTAGCAAGCTTTATTTATTTGCTAAATCAAATTAAAAATAATGGTCGTACGAACTCAATATAAATCTCATAAGATGTTGAAAAACTGTTGTATAGTATTTATCATCTAATATTATTATCAATAAAAGTTATGAGCATGTAGAGAAAGCATTCAAATATTCTCTAAAACTTAGTACTCTTTAAAAAAGAATCCAATAAGCAACCCGTGCCATTGTTGAAGAATGTACGGGGGGGAATGCCCAGAAGGAATCAAAGGAGAAATCAAGTTTAATACCCGCAAACTTCATTTCCTTTTCAAAAATAAACTATAAATAAATGGTAGTAAGAAAATATTTTTGTCAATCGAAGGCAATCGGGGTTGAGCCGTCATATGCGGCAAGGTGACATAGACCCCTAGTTTTCTACACAAAGGTAATCATCTTCTCAAATAACTACAGGTAAAACCAAAACCTGTAAGACCAAATAGATCGGAAAATAATGAATTAACATATCCGTTGTCCCACCAACCACACGTGCTGGATTTATAAAGGTTCCAACCTATGTGGAAGTTACCCTACGTCACGGTATATATCCCAAGAGTCTTCTTCCTCCCCTGGCACTGGATCAGAGGATTGTCGGAGGATATAAAGGGTGACTTAGGAAGTGAGAAATGAAAGTGGAGGTTGGAGTTGAGGAGGAGGATCTAGTGTGGGGGGAGACAGAGAGATGGGAAGGACAAAGAGGGTGGGATGAAGTCGTCCTAGAAACGGGAGAGGGGGTGAGGTTTATAGGAGGGTCGAGAGAATGAGGAGGGGTGTTCAGGACCTTGGACTGGTGCCGAAAGCCCTTTGGGGGAAGGGATGGGCTAAGTAGAAAGAGAGAGAGAGCTGAGGGAAATAATTCAAGAGGACTGGGATGGGAGAACTCGTGAAAGGAAGAGGAGACAAGGGAAAAGAATTGTTTCCTTTTGTCTCTCTTTATTTCGCGGAGGGAGACGAGATATATTCATAAGAGGATCCGGGATTATGCCTAGTTCGAGGATTCTGTAACGAATGAATAAACCAAGGACCTCAACAACGACGACCGGGTGTCACCCTCGGGGCTTTATTGGCTCACTTCCTTTGGTTATTATGGTTTCTCAGTTTTATTTTTGTTTTAATGTTCCGTTCTCGATTCGTCCTAATTTGAATCGATGGCAACGATTCAAAGGGGACCGTTGAAGTCTCTCTCCACGAGAGGAAACGAGATCATAACAAAGATGTAGATGTTTTGATGTTCCAGTTCTCCGCGTCATCTTCAGCTTAACCCCGTAATGCCATCCGGCTCCTCTGACGCACGAGTGGATATGGTTCGGAAATAGTGATCAGGAACGTCGTTCTTTGACGGAACAATGGACTTCTCCGGGAGAGTGGCTTCATTATTTAATGTCTTGGTCTTAGATTAAGCTGTAAAAACGGTACTTACACTCGTTCCTCAGCAATTTTATCATCTACTCTTAATCTGAACTACTATTTCTGACGTATTTCAATAATTCTTATTAAAATAAACTTCGGTCTTCCCATACAAAGTCCCTGGTTAATAGCCCTCTTTAATTTTGATTCCAAGAATCTTATTTATAGTCTTATTTATGGTAACGCACAAATTCCTTTGAAAAATATATCAATACGTTTTATTTTCTTATCAACGAGCAGGGCAAGTTTTATTTTTCAAGAATATCATTGTAAGACTCGTCCACATTCTCGTAGCATTTTTGTTTCTCTAATAACTGCTTACACACAGATGTGGGGTTCACAGTGTTTTTTTAAATCTATTCACTTTTAATTGTGTTCATTTGAAAACTATTTATAACTAGTAAGGCATCATTAACTAACTCATCGAATTGATTCATTAAATGAGCTGTAAACACAGAACTTAACACTAATTAGATAAATGGAAAAACAAGTAAGAAATTTATAAAGGAAACGGTCTAAGTGTCACTTAGTCCGTATTTGAAGACCTCACTTCGCTGTCATCCTAATGGCGCATATCCAACGATGAAGTTATCGATACACCCTAATGAAAGATCTGAACCTTCGTCAAACATTTTAATTCAAAGGCGAGCAGAAAGAGTATTTTGCTAAAGATCCACAATTCCAGGAAAAATGACATGATAGCCTAAAACAGTGACTTTTCATTTCTCGCACTGAAGCATTTTACTGATTGCATTTTTTAAAATTTCTTTTGCACGCAATTAGGATCATCTCATCTTTCTGCACATACAGATGCATTAATCCTGCCGTGATAAAAGGCGTTATATATATATATATATATATACACACACAGTTTCTTAGGAAAATATGCGCGTAGCACAATATAATAATACACCAGTGTCACTAGCTGTGACGCACTTAATAAAATAAAACACTTAGAAAGAACACTCACACGAGAAAAGTTTTTTCCGGAGCTTTCGAAGCCAAAGGCTTCTTTCTCAACGAGAAGATGTCGACTGACTGCAAAATATATATATATATATATATATATATATGATGTCGACTGACTGCAAAATATATATATATATATATATATAATGAATAATGTTTGCTTTGGCACCACTGAGTCCCTTCCTGCAAATGTTTTCAATATTATCATCATTAATTAATGCTCTTTAAATTTTGCGCATTTTTTCTTTTTACGACGTCCATACTTTCTACTTGTCATTGAAATAAGAAACAAAGTTGTTGTCAAGATATATCATAACTATCACTCTATTTCCGTTATTATTTCTCACGAATGTCAATCCTTATGCAAACCCCGTAAATGCGTTAGATAAACTAAAAAGAAAACCCGAGTTCAATTTTACCATCTTCCACACTGTTTAAATCACTATGTCCGTGTGATAACTAATATCAGGCTCTGTTCGAAGGAAGGCGTTGCAAGAAACTAATGGTCTCATTATACTCCTCTCATGATCTCTGGATCCACAACAGTTTCCGGAGGGCTATTTCAAAACTAGACTGAAAATTCTCTGAAGGAGTGCTAGATGATTAATCCCCGTTTTCTTACCCGCTTGAGTTGTTGAAGCTGTTATTAGGGGAAGTGACCGAAAACTGAGTTAATTAGCGGAATTAAAGATTTGGGGTAGAAAGACAAGAGCAGGATTACTTGGGATTGGAGGTAATTATTAATTTTTATTAATATTAATTAAAATTATTTTTTGTGAAGTGGTAGTTTTCCAGAAATTTCTGGAAACGAGCATGGCTATAAGTTACGTAGGAATTGTAATTTTTTAATTCCTAAGCCTAATATTTCTTTATTTAAAAGATAATTTCTTTATTTTGGGCCGAAAATGTTTAATAATTTACCTTGTACAATTAAACAGATAAAGAGTAAAAATAATTTTTGTAAAAAGGCTAAAGATTGGTTATTATCTCATCATGATATAAATGTTCTTTTTTGATGTGTGTGTGAATATATAGTATATATATTTACTATTGCATTTTTTTTCTATTTTTTCTAAAGAAAAAAAGTTATATTTTTGGTCTAAAAGTTATATTTTAGTTTATTTGTCAGGTTCTGAGACGAACATGTAACAAAAAAAATTTTCTTGTATGCTCTATTTATCTATTTTTGTATCCACATTTCTTCACAGGATATGTTTTTGCCACGTGTTATATTTAATGATATATATTTATAATGTATTTAAAATTAAATTTTTGGTGTGACTAGCATTGCATAAAAATCAAGGATGGTAGCTTCCACACTGGTGTTTTTTACCACTGAAGCTACCTAAAGCTCCTTCATTGTTGTTAAAAAAGTTGTAAATTTAAGAATTTGGAGTAATAAATTTATTATTATTAATGCTGGAATAAACCGTCGTCTTAATGAAGGTTGTCTAAAGGTTAACGGTATTCCCATCCGACGGACGGTTAATACTGTACTGCGCATTTGAAATGCTCTTCACAATTACACACAAATTAGGATCTGGATGCCAATGAAATAGCTCTGTCAATTTTAAATTCGAAGTCTTTTTAGGACTATTTTTAGGTCTTTAGAATGGGGAACCACTAAGTCAGCCAACATTATAATACGATACCCACTGAGGCGGGCGATTTAAAAATTCCAATGCAAAATTTGCAGAACTTAGAACTTGCCTGCGTATAGGACGATGTCGGGCGAGGATAGCAAACGAGTGATAAGGGACATAGGACAAGAGGATGCCAGCAGAGATACCCGAGGGAGACCTTCGTTTCCTTAGTCATCCATGTTTCTCTCACCATCTAAGACCCCAAGCCTTTTCCTGGCGAGTGCCAACATTTTCTGTCGTACTTATACTAAAAATATTACTCCCATAGACTGTATTGACAATTTTTGAACCAGGTCAAAGAAAAATACACCCCGGGTTCTGATTAAACTAGCAGTCATAGAATCGTCCTAGCGCAAATTGGCATTGGTACAGTTAGCTTTGATTTGTAAAAACTTAAACATATACTAGGTGAACGTTATAAGTTTGAACTTATAGCGCATTGAAACAACGACTTAGTCTCACGCAAAGCCTTAGAACAGGAATAAATAAATCCACAAGTATCCGGGCTTGGGTTGATTGGGTTGATGTAACTATTCAATGTATTTCGATTTGGTACTCCACTTACGGGTGGTCTGGGTGAGAATTTTCTCTCGTCATAATATAGACAATTTTTTAATTCTTAAGTTTAAGAAGTTGCATCAAAATTGAAGTACAAATATCATGGCATTACTGTTTAGCTTACCACAGCCCCGAAAAAGGATTACCATAGAGGTTAGGTGATGCCACATTTTATTGACTTACTTTGTTAATAATTGCATATTTTAAGTAAATATATGCATGTATTTCATATTGATGACGAAAACATTTTTGTGACTGAATTTATCAATAATTAACAAAATATAAATATTTGAGGCTACAAATTGACTTACTTGTTTCCCGTCGAGAGCTGAAAACGCCTTCACAACCGATGGTGTTTTGCAACGTTATAAAAATTATTAATACACGTATTTGCGGTAAACATTACAATTATTATTTAAAATAATTGATCAAAAATTAGACCTGAAAATTGCAACATTTCTTGCACCGTATGTGTGTCAGAACTTTCTCATGTTTCTTTAGAGGGCACAGTCCAACTATATCCAAAGAATAGTTATCTAATTTGGTTGTCAAATATCAAGAAAGGTAGTGCAATAAGTTGCTGATATTTTAGTATAATTAAAAAGATCGGTTCAATTTATTGAAAATGATTCCAAGTACGTTGAATATATGAGAAGTGATATCTCGCTCAAGCTACCCTCATCCTCTTAATGCCAGCATTTTTCAATAGAACAATTAAGAAATGCAACTTACAACTTGTACATTAAATAAAACCCTTTGAGAAATATCAAAATTCGGTCGTTGTGTCTTGTAATATCAATATGCAGTTAACTTTATCCGACCCCCCTATGTGTAGTTGATGATAGAACTCAAGCATTTCACTGTAAGGAAAGCATAAAGAACGTAATCTGCGATTAAGATTGAAAAAATATTATTTGCATGAGCCTATCTATCGGCCCACGGCACTTTTCGCCTAAGAAGCTAAAGCCGTCATATCGCCTAGATGCCGCGTCGTGAGTTTCTCCATACCATTTTCGTTAGCACTTATCAAAGGAAACGTATTGTTTTTAGGAGTTATTTTCGACAACCCCTGTCACAATGAAGCAACAAAACATTGCCGTGGGATCCGAAATCCATCCCGCTAAAGCACACCCCAACCTTCTCTCTCGGCACCCTTCGTCCTCCACCGCGATCCTCCTCCTTTATTCTCTCACCTCCAGGCCTCGCCAAAGAGAAGAGAGGGAGGGAGGGAGTCCATTCTCTATCCCGACCTCCTTATCGCCCGGGACTCACCCTTTCCCGTTTATCAACAATGAGTACTCCCATTCTCCATCCTCTCCTCACAACTCCATAATCCTCCCTGTGAAAGCCCTCCATTCTCGACATCTCCTCCCCCCCACGTGACCTTCCGACCTCCTCTCAGGGGATGCACGGGGAAAGGACTAAGTGGAGAGAGAGAGCCAAGAAGGTTGAAATACATGGAATAAGACATAGGACAGGAGCATGGAAGGAGTAGGTGCTTGAAATAGGAAGGCCAAAACAATTGTAATGGGTTTTCGACTAATCGATTCCGGTAGAAATATAAGTCGTAACTTATTTTTCACGGTGGAAGAGTGACCGTATTATATGTTACAAATTCTTGTCAAGTCTAGTAACCCCACTGGCTGCTTTTCCTGGAGCAAAAAGATGTTGAAAAACTGTAGACGTTCACCATCACCGATTCTCACAGACATTTGATGAAATGGTAGCTATAATATATAAATTAATGAGTCTGAAGAAAGGAAGACCACTAAAATGTGACAAAACTGAAAAAAAAATTAGATGGTGGGCTTTTGACCACAAGAAAATCTCAAAGATAATGCCTTCATTATATTTCAATCATTGCGGTAAATTGAGAGGAAATGGCGTCAAAATCACGTGACCGCCGTCCGCCATATTGGTAGTCCCGCTCCCTTCAGCTTACTATTATATCTTTTACAGACGTGTGGGACGCATAACTGATTTTGGCACCCGTGATGAAAATAAAGTGATCCTATTTGTTTTACTGCTGTATTTTACATTTAGCTTAATACGGATATTTGTATAAAAGGAAATATAGTGTTTTTCATCGGTGAGTATAGCTGCTTAATATTGGCAACTATATACGCCTCAGATAAATTATTTAAAAAGGGAGTTTGGCTTGCTTTTGGGGGCAGTAATAAAAACGTTACAACTAAAAACCCTTCCAAAAGTGAGGATAAAATCACCAACTTACCGTATTTGTTTGCCTGTCCTACACCACTCCATGAGATAAAAAAAAACATTTGAAGTGAGACTTTCAATCCATGCAATGTTTCTCTTTGCACAGACATCCGTAAAAGTTCTCAAATGTCATCGAATCCGAGGGACACGCAAAAAAATGCTAACATAAAAAAAAATTGTGGTGGCGGACCAGACATGCCCACGTCATGGGTTCAGGCATTCCCCACGACGTGTCGTCGCGACACGGAGCGCACTCTCCATCCACCTCGATGATTCCTTGGAGAGAGCGGACTCGCAGTTTTCCTTTTGTCATCTAGAGCAGGGTTCACGGCAGAGGAAGGGTCCCTTTGCACCCAACGCGCCATCGCCAAGGGATCGTCCAGGAATCCGAGAGAGAGAGAGAGAGGGGAGAGGGAGGGGTGAGGAGAGGGCTGGCTCTCGAAAGTTTGAGAACGAGATAGACCCGCTTTCGTGAGTTTTCGGTTCGGGGGATGGGCCGGGTACGGGGGGACGAGTTAGGGGGTTAGGGAGCTCGGATTTACGGTCATTGGTGTATGAGAGAGGGAGGGCTAAGAGATCGTCCTCGAATGTAAAAGGAATCGGGCCAGATTCGGTGGCTATCACACTGGCTTCATGTAATCACTACGTTAAAGATAAATACATTGGTAAATTTTACACATGTATATGCATTATATGCCACAATTTTATTGCAAAAATGTAAGTACATCAACTTTATTCTCAATCAGTATAATTGTTGTAAATAGTTGTGCATTGAATATTGTATTATAGGCATGATGATGCCAATAAATTTGGCGGGCGTTTGCGATGAAAAATTGAGCTTCATTCATTGACCAGAGCTCAAGAATTCATCAATTATCACATATATGTGATCAATAACAGTTACTAATTGGTTTGTTGAAGATAGAGTTTGTGGTAGTTGATACCTTAGAATGGGCAGAATTTTCTAGGGTTTCCTCAATTTCTTGGGCAAAATAGTAGTGGGCAATTTTTTTCACATTCCTATGCTATAGTTTTCATTCATTCCTCATGTCAGCCTCGTTGGTACTGAGTTTTGAGTACTTGCTGGATAATACGGAGGTCGAGGTTTGAGTTCCACCTGGATGGTTTAACACGAAAGTTTGCAATTGTGTTGGTTGTTACTCACGACTGGAATTCACTAAAATGTCCATAATTAGGTTTGTACCAGTGGACATTACATAAATTACTATTTCTACATTTAAATGCTATCCTGTGAGCCACCGCAGGGTCGTATGTCAGGGTGTGTCATGACACAAGCCATGAAAAAGGGAGGGAAAAGGAATAGGAAGGGGGAAAGGACGAACGTTACTTGCATGTTACCGGAGAATTTTAAAGTTTCGTCCTGTTTGACGTATAGCCAAAAATGGTGCGTGGAAAGAAGACATATTTGTGACCAAGAGTTCGTCATGGTACCTGACTAAGTTTTATTCTTTCAATCAGTCCCAGAGACGTAGGTCGGTGTTAAAACAATAACCCACGCACCACTCAGGAACTCGCCAGATCTCAACTTCTCGAGTAATTTTAGCCTAGTGCACATTTTCTGAGTCCAGCGGCTCCCAGTTTAGTCCTTCCATTAGCTGTGTTACATTTTATTTTCACTCGTACAAGTTTTTAACAATGTAGGGCTCAGGCTCGAATGCAACCGGAGATTTTTCAGTGAAAATGATTCGTAGCTGGATGCCATATGTAGATAACAGCAGGGCGGACAGCAGTACAACTGTGGATCGCTGAACGTACTCGAAGCCAGGTTTTTCTCCGATTTTCCTCCATTCCTTGAAATATTCTTTATCTGTGGTTCTTCCAACCAGTATGTGTCTTAGCCCTTATTGCATTCCTGCTGCGTACATGCTCCAGTGTGGAGCCCGCGGTGCCGGACCGGAGAAATATGTGAATATTTATATGTTTTTTAATAACGCACTCATAAGATTCCATGGTAAACTTTTCAGGACAATGAGTTTCGATACGCACATAAAGATCATTAAAAAAGTATCAACCAATCCTGAGATGAAGTATTTGAGAAATACAATTTCAAAATCATTTAAACTTTAAAATTAAACAAAAAATGTGAAATTGAAGAAAATCAATTTCAACTAGCATAATTATCTTTATAAAATACTGCAATTTAATGTGAGTTATTTATCAATGATTTGCAAAAATTAGAAGTAGAGATACAGGAAATATAGAATTCAAAGCAAGGGTTTGTGGCAAATATGTGAAATATTTTAAGGACACATAAATCTCATTTTTCTCAAATTGTTTCAAGGATATTTTGGTTGAAGTTATCTGCTACCCATACAAAGCATACATACACATTTTGAGCAAAGTCGGAGACTCTAAGGCATCATCGCTTGTCGAATTGAGGTGAAATGACTCAAATATCTTATGTCATGTATATATTTTGCTGCATATTCATTTATAATTCACTAATATAAACTTGATTTGAAAACAAAAGTGTAAACAGCTACTATTCAGGTGAAGTGATTTCAGTGAATTCAATTTTGACAATCGTCGTTAAAGGGAATGAACGGAAAAGAAATGACAATGAAACACCAAAATCACTGAAACCTCTCTGAATACAAGTCAAAAAGACGCAACTGACTAGTCGTGAAACCTTGTAGCAGGAAGATTCGTCCCGACGACGGCGCGGTGCGGCGCCTCTACGTGGTCCGCGGGCCACACCTAAACTTTTGGCAGCGCCCGGAGCGTCATTGTGGTCCGTGGAGGGACCACAACCCCTTCAATTCGGAGAAACCCTTTGGGTTTTTGCTATTCGGCACCCACCCGGACCATTTCATAGAGGCGTATGGGTGCGTATTCGAGGGGCAAGGAGACAAAAGGCCGAGCCGGTCGAACACAAAAGGAAAGTGTGCGGACCAGAGTGAAGGGTGAGAAAAGGTGCAAGGGTTGAGAGAAAGACAATGGGGAAGTGTTGAAGGGAGGACGGAAGGAAGGAAGGCGGCCGGGAGAGGACGTCCCGCCGTGGATAATTCACGCACTCCTCGGAGGGCACCGAAAAGCTGAATTGCAAAGGGAAGCGACGGGGGAGAGGGTGGGAATAAAGTACACGCGATGAAGGAGGTTAGGAGACAGGCGAGGGTCGGCTCAACGGAGTGGTTGGCGAAGTTGTGCGGTCACATAATTCGAGTAAGGGTATGGGTAGATATAGCAGTGTGACGTCATTAACTTGGTCCAAAATCATCTCGGGCGTCACGTGACTTGTGGACGAGGGGCATTATGGTGCATCATTTATGTGTATTTGGGTGCCCAGAAAGATGAAAAAGAAGCTCTGTGACCTTTCGCAGATACATATTCATAAATGGTATTACTAATACAAGGTAGATAGTTGTACATCGCCTGAGTCGAACACTGTGACGTAGTTTGGATTACATCAAGCGCTACCTAGGTACGAAGTGCTTATTGTTAGTGCATTTGATACTTGTGTGATAATTTGGATGCAACAGCAATACGAGGAGACATATGATGGAAGTTAGTTTTTTAGATATCCCATAGATACATCTACATGGGCGATGCGTGTCCAGGTTTTCCGGATACAAGACAATTTAAATTTTGAATTAGTTAGAGTTGCAACTTTCATTTGTAAATAAATTGTTACTAGGTTTATTTCCGCTGTATACATGATTGTATTCTCAAAATATACGCTTACTAATTACAATCAATAAAATAATCTTTATATCAGCTCTTAAGAATGCAAATGTCTACTGGACTTCATTCTGTCATCGCAAAAAACGAAATTATTGGAGCTTTCATCCATTATTCCCATGCAAACTCTCGAGTCGAGTGTCCTATATCATTCAGATGAGGTCATGCGCAGACTCATTTTGGTTACAGGGACGTTCTACCTTCTAGGTATTAGTAGTGTCATGTATTCATGCAAATGTTATATTAAAATACGTTTAATAAGAAATTATGGCAAATATGTCCTCTATATGCACACCATAAATGGAAGACGTTTGTCGGAAAATATGCGAAGGAGGTACAGAAATAAAAATGGGCAGGACAATGGAGGGAAGCAAGAGGGCTTGCCGCAAAAATTAACGTACAAGTAAGGGACCAATATAAGGCAAAATATGTAGATGGGGAAACTCCCACTAGAAGGCTCGAAAAAAAGCAAAGGATGCTTTAATAACGAAACCGAATAACGAAAAGTGAATGGTGTGAGAGGTAGGGTTGGACTGAGAAAGTTATGAACACACTTCTAGTTGAAGAGGCAATCCATACCAGAGCAGCATGAAAGAAATAAATGAAAAAGGAATATGAGTCTAATGTTCAGGCTTTTATGGCTGCACATTCCCGGAAACGCAATGAGAATCAAGTAATGAATACATATACTCCACTTTTAAAGAAATTGTTTTCAATCTCGCCAGTGATGTTCTAATATACTATAGGAAAACCTACTGGTGATAATTGTACAACGAAGAGGATCAGTTTACAAAAGAAAGTGATCAACGAAATTATTAATTCACTCTTCGTCTATGCATGCTATAAACCATAAGCAATGCATCACGCTATCCATTCCTCTCGCTTCTATCCTTATATTCTAGATTTGGACTGAACAGTCAGGTTCAAGGAATATGTAATGCATTGCGTTTATATTGATTGGTATTAAAATGAAAATTTTATTTAAATTATAATGAAATAGATATTTTTAAAGAGCAATCATCACTACTTTTAAACCATAGCCTTGATCATGGAAAACCTAAGGGCAACGTCATCCGTGTAACACATGGGCATATTTCAACAAAATAATTGGAAGTTTTAAAATCAGTCTCAAAATCTGAATAAGACAAATTTAAACTTAAGGAAGCCATAGTACTTTGTGAAATTTGTAGCATGTAATACCGACAGGAAACAAATTAGTACCCCGCATTATACATTTCAGAGGCACTCGATACAAATTTAGCTAGACATAAAAAAACTTTGTTGCGTAAAATAATTAAGCAATTTGAGTGATATTCAGAGGATGTTTCCTGAGTAACTCGAAGCGGCGAAGGTCTTGGAAGTAAGAGATTACCTACCCCAGCGACGACTGAAAAAGAGATGCGAGTAGAGAGGAGGACAAAGGGATGAATGCTCGGGCATGAATGGGGAAATAAATACGGGGGCTTGAAAGAGGTCGGTGGAGGGATTGACGTGATGGACGGGTTATTGCGACGAAGAAAACGCACGGGGACAAAGGTGGCTCTAGCAGGATTGACGGAGATGAAAAGATATTTTTTTCAGGGTGCGATGGGGATCGGGTTTTTGGAGATAAGCCTCGGAATGAAGTGGGATCCGCGGTGAGGACTCTTTTTAAATGGACAAGAATTGTGTCAAGAGAGTTGGATTTTCTCCCAAATTTTCCGTCTGTACAGGACCTGTCCTCCGACTTATAAGCCCTCAAAAGGCTCCAGTTGGAGTTTTTATTCAATAAGAAGGTTTTATCACCAAGTAAATAAAATTGCATCAATATCCCATCTTAAAGTCGTTTTTGGAATAAAGTAATTGTTTGAACTATCTGAATACTAATATTACGTACTACATCTGGCAAGAATCGTATATAAAATAATACAAACATAAAAAACTATTCATCTAGTGGGTAGTGACAATTTAGGGAGATAAACCTACATATAGCCACCCACCCACTGGTTTATCCGCCTTGGCATGGCGGGTGGGCTTGCGAACTCTGACGACCTCGAGAACTATGCCAGCGGTAGCTTAGCTACTGGAAGGGCCTCCCATGCCGGACAGGTCTTCGTGAGGTAGGCGCCTGACAAAGAGAGATACCCTGGCCCTCCAGGTTGGGGGTTGAGCGTTGGGCTGACGACCCACCTTATAAAAACCGAAATATTGCGAATCATCAACAAAGATTAGCCTCGGAAACTGGACAGGATAAACGGATTAAGACCCGGCTACGTGTTAAAGGATTACGATTTGGTACATGGAACGTAAGAACATTGGCAGTGCCTGGAGCTATAGACATATTAGTAGATGAGTTAGACAAATACATCATGGAAGTGGTTGCCCTTCAGGAAACGAGATGGCCATATACAGGGAGAATAAATAATAAGAAATATATAATTTATTATAGTGGCTGTGAAGAAAATAGATACTATGGTGGGGTAGGTTTTGCTGTAAATAAGAAAATTGCAGATTCTGTGATGCAGTTTGAAGCTAAAGGCAAGAGAATGTGCAATATAAGATTAAAAGGAAAATTTAAAAACATATCTCTTGTCAGCATTTACGCACCAACTGATGATGCGGATGATGATGTAAGGGGCAATTTTTATGAAGCTATCGAGGAAAATGTGGTGACGCTACCAGAATATGATATGAAAATTATTATGGGAGTTGCAAAAGCCAAAGTAGGTAGAGAGGAAATTTGGAAACCAGCGCTGGGGAAGGAAAGCTTACATCAAGAGTCAAACGACAATGGATCCCGACTGGCAAGTTTTGCGCTGGCTAGCGATTTAATTATTTCAAGTACTATGTTCCCTAGAAAGGATACTCATAAATACACATGGATATTCCCGAACGGAGCTACTAAAAACCAAATTGGCCATGTTTTAGTGGATCAGCGACACAAAAGTAACATAACTGATGTTAAAAGTGCCAGAGGAGCAGAATTTGGGACGGACCACTCTCTAGTGTTAGTTAAAGTTATGCAAAGAATAGAAACTCAGAATAGGAAGGAGGGCATTGTGAATAGAAGAATAGATACTGAAAAACTCGCAGACCACGATGTAGCTGAGAAATTTAAGCTCGAACTTCAAAATAGATTTTAGATTCTGGAAGGAAGGGAAGAAAAGGACGAAAGTATAGATACTAATGGGCAGAACTTCAAAGTAACCGTCTTGGAGGCAGCGGAGGGCGTGTATGGCAAGAAGAAGAAAATTAACAAAAAATCCTGGTTTGACCACGAATGTGAGCGAATGATAGAAGAACGGATTAAAGGAAAAAGGCTTGGATTAACAGAAATAGTGTTGAAGCTAAGGAAAGCTAAAATAAGATAAACCGAGAAATAAATAAGCTAGGAAGAAAGAAATATTGTATATAAATAGTTTACTTGACAAGGCAGAAGAAGAAATCACAGCTAACAGTGCAAAAGAATTTGATAGCAAAATTACGTTTTTTAAGAAGGGATACATTCCAAGCCCTTATGGGGTGAAGAACAAAGAAGGACGGTTATTAATAGAAAGTCAAAAGGTAATGGAAAGATGGCGTATTTCTCTGAATTTCTAAACATTGAAAAAGTAGATTCCCCACTAAACCAAGGCGACCAGGCCAACTACTATCATGTTCAACCTAAAGTGGAACCTCCAAACAGAGAAAAAGTGAAGGATGCTGTTAAATTCCTAAAAGTCAACAAAGCATCAGGAAAAGATGAAATCACAGCAGAGTTAGTGAAAAAAGGAGGTGACATTATAATTGATAGACTATGGGAAATAATATTGAAAATATGGGAAAAGGAAGCGATGCCAGCCGATAGGCAAGACGAAACAGTAGTACCCATAAACAAGAAAGGAGATAAAGAAAATTGCAATAATTTCAGAGGTATTACACTTCTCAGCATTCCATGTAAAGTCCTCTAAAAATAATCAGTAGTCGCATAGAATGTTATACGAACGAAATTATCAAAGAGCATCAGGCAGAGTTTATGAAAGACAGGTCGACTACAAATCAAATATTCTCTATAATAGAAATTATATCCAAATACTGGGAGTACAATAAGGAGTTTTACGCAATTTTTATCGATTTACATAAGGCGTATGACAGTATAAATAGAGATAGATTGTGGAGAAAAATGGATAAGATGGGGATCCCAAGAAAATTGATAAATCTAGCATAGCTGAGCAGCACAGAATCAAGGGGCTTTGTACGGATCATTGAAAATATTTCCGAGCCGTTTAAAATAAGCACAGGGGTAAGGCAGGGAGATGGGCTCTCTCCAATTCTATTTAATATTGCAATTGAGGAAGCACTGGAAATAGTAGATATGGACCTTTGCATCAAAATTGGGACCAAAATAAACGTTTTAGCCTTTGCAGACGACGTAGCGATATTCGCAGAAAGTTTAGAAGATTTAACAATGTTGACAAATGTATTTATGAAGGAAACAGAAAAAATAAGACTGGAAATACAATGATACAAAAATTAAATACATGCATTGTTCAAGACACCAAAATAGAAATACAGATCCTCTGCAAATAGATGGGCTTGCATTTGAAACAGTAGACCATTTTAAATATATAGGAGTAATTTTAACAAATGACAACACGGAAGAGCCAGAAATACAAAACAGGTTAAACCTCGCCAACAGATGTCAACATGCATGCAACTGAATTCTATCTTCTAAAGTCCTGACGCACAAAACCAAAATTAGACTTTATAAAACAATAATATCCCCAGTACTACTCTACGGATCCGAAACGTGGAGACTGTCGAAGAAGGATGAGAAAAAACTAATAGTGTTCGAGAATAAGATTATTGCGAAAAATCTATGAGACCACATACGAAGGACAAAGGAAAAAAAACACAACAGAGAAATCAGGAATATATATAAACATCCAGACATAACAAGTGAAATAAAGGCAAGAAGAATCAAGTGGGCGGGACATATTCTAAGGAAAGAGGAGGGATGTCTGCTGAAGGAGGTACTAAAGGGAATTCCTGAAGGAAGAAGACCCCGGGGAAGACCACGGCTAAGGTGGTCGGACCAAGTGAGAACGGATATGCAAAATATCGGAGCAACAGAAAGAGAGGCAGAAGATCGATGCAGGTGGAGGGGATTTGTTGATGTGGCTAAATATCGTCTAAGATATAGATGGCCCTGGGAGTGAGTAAACCTACATCTAAGCTTTCGAGTCTTTAGTGAATCACTGCATTAACACGGACGAATTAAGACGTGCGTCGGCATCATTTATATTCTAGAGGACAGAAAAGTAGTTCCTAAAAGGTATATATGCTCATTACACTGTGCATTGAGAGTCATACATTTACTATTCACAAAGTAAATCCTTTGAAAAGACCAATTTCAAAATGTTGTAAATGTTAATAGGATTTTAAATAAAGTCAATTCGACCCAGCGCAACTTATTCGATGGTACGTGTACTTCAACGAATATTTTATTACTTTTTCGACGATTTCCTCAATTATAGAGACAATTCCTTTGACGTAATAGTGACCAGGAATATCACTAGCAGAATGGTGCTGGGTACAACTGAACGAGGAGCGTCATTGTTAAGACAATCACCATGTAGGTTTGTTGAATTGATTGTTGACCACAAATAATGTATGCGTTAAATTATAGAGAGTTGGTCATGTGTTTTTTTAAATAAATCTCAACTTCCTTTCATTACCAACGTTTCACCTTTTGATTAAGCCTTTACCTCTTTCACCTTTAAGGTACTATATTTCTGAGTGTAAACTTTTTTATCTATGTATTATTATAATTGGTAATAACTATTTTCCTTGCATTGTGCTGTAGCCCTGATGATGCTTTAATTAAAAGGCGAAACGTTAGTTAAAAAAAGGGAGTTGAGATAAAAAAACACATGACAAACTCTCTATAATTAAACGCATACATGTAGGTTTGGTATTGCGGAAAGGTTTATAAGGAGACACTTTCGTATGTCATTAGATCTCTTGGCTAAGTTAGGAATATTTTTCTTTAACACGATACACGGAATGATAATAAAAAAGAAAAGAGATCATGAAAAAATTGGACCATTTTATTCGGCCAAAGTGTTAAAAGTATGTGAGCATTATCCCATTACGCAATAGAGACTGCCTGATTTCCATTAATGCAGATAGCCGTCCCCCATAAAAGCGATTTAATCTTGGATAAAATAAGTCCGTGAAGTACATTAGACTAATTCTGATGGACACCATTTATAAAAGCGTGCCACTATCACTAAATGGAAAAGTTCGTATGATACCAAACTCATTTTCGAGAATGATACGCAGTGCTCCGTTTATTATCTATAGTTCCTCCGGGAGATTAGCGTCCCTCCAGGGGATCACAGTTGCGTGATTTCCAACCATTTACTTCCTCTTTCCCGTCAAATTGTTTCTGGGGACACATTCTTTCTGCGCTTGCCTTCGACCATTTTATGCTTGGATGATAATATGGTATTTACTTAAAACAAATGGGTAAAAAGCACTGTGGGGCAATTATTGAGTTAAGATAATGACAGACAACAATAATGAAGTAAAGATACCATTTATGTATCAAATTACAGCACATCCTCATTAGAGAGTTATTTTTTTAGGGAGAACGCTCGAGATAATTTCAGTTAGATAAATTTCTAATGTATTCCATTTCCTACAGAACGAGAAGAAAAAATGTATAATTATAACACATTAATGCAATATGCTTGAATAGTGTTTAATGCGCAATAAGTAAATAGCATACTTATCTTATTACGTTAAGAACAACAATTAAATATTCTTTTTAAACGCTCAAACCATTCATTGCGAAAACTAGTTTTTTTCCTTGACACAAATTTTTATATAAGTTGCCCCAATCAACGATATCCAGAATACTGCGTGTATTAGACATGTAATACTTTCTATGGAAAAACAAATACATTTCACGCGCGATATTTGATTGATACGGCGGATAGAAGTGGTTAAGTCGTGATTTTAGGCGCCGAAATCTCAATGGATACGTATCTTAATAGTTACGCAATGTGTGATATTGTTAGTGTTCACCACTATTGGATATTTTTGGCCTTTCTCTTGTGGAATTAAACACTCAAGTATCCTTTCGACAAGCCACAATTTATGCCATAGTTTAACCCTGACCTTATAAGCATCGCTGTTTGTTTTAATTTTCGGTACTCAAAGTAGATATAGACGCTCTTAGAAGCGTTTTCCTAAGAGACACTACGCGCTATTCGTAGTGCTAACTTATGCATTTTTTCGATAAACAATTTCAAAAAATTGATACAAATACGATCTCACGACTAAATAAGATCATACGTAAGACGACCACCAAGCCCCACTCAGAAAAAAATAGAAGAGCCCAGGTCAAATCCCCCTTAAAACTTCATACTTAATACTTGAATGGCCGCATAACAGGCGCGTAGGAAGTCAGTACTCCAGCCGCCGTGTCATGCAGATCCCAATTCTAATTAAGGTTTACCCTCTTAGTATGTACCCTGTACTACATTATGTACAAACCTGTGACATATGTGATAAGTGGAACGGACAACTAGCCCTTGTAAGAACATGCGGTCGAACAATACGTCTAACTAGCAAGTGACGTCAGCCACTTAACATATCTCGTGTAAACGCTAAAACACAAAATTGTACTACCCAAATAAGAGTTTATCAGGCCACTCAGGAATACTATAAATGTTCTTATACTTAATTATGGCATATCAATGAACAAATGCATTCAAATTTTCCTTCATGACCTTTCACTAGGTTCGCTACCATTGCCATAGCGGACGGCATATCGACTGGTAAGGCCGGCTAGAAACAGAAGAGGTTATAGTAAGTCTTTTCTCTCTCTAGCCAGCCAGTACCTGCCCTTTCGTGGTCGTGAAGTTGGTCCATAAGTTGAGATAGTGACGTCACTTCCTAAATTTGGGGAAATTACCGCCAGTACGCTTTTACATGGACAAGGGTCCACATCTCGGCCACAAGGGTCGACATCTCGGCCACAAGGGTCCACAGCACGTATACTTGTCACCATAGAAAGAGATATGCTAAACTTATATTCTTACATAGTAATTCACGAAATGTAACGTAGAAGTATGCAAATGGTCATTCCTGACATTTTACGGTTCATGATCCAAAGCTAAATTATGTGGAACATGACTATGCATCTATTGACATGGAAATCTGTATTAAAAAGGTCATTAAGCGTCACGTAAATTTACAATTATTCGTAGGTATATAGTAAAATAGCAATAATAAAATGCCTAAAAGAGATGGAATGGTAAAGAAAACGAAACAATTCCACATTGCAGGGTGGAGTCATATGACTCATAGCCGTCTTTTAACGCATAATTATTGCAAAAAATTCCTGAATAACAGTTGAATATTTACATCTCATTAAAATATAGGAAAAAAAAGAAGTCACAACACTTCATAGGAATCGAATGAAAAATAATTACTAAAATAATCTGTTGAATTCCGGCGAAGGCTCACATGACCCTTCCCGTCCTATCGTTAGCATGCTCTTAACGAAAGACTCATAACGTCCCTTTCCGATGGACAGAGTACTGGACATAAAATACCATCTGAAGACACTTAAGTTGGGACCGTGGTGTCTCTGAAAACTCTACATCCATCTCGAGAACTATGGCTTTCGGAATGGGAAGTCAGTACTCTAACCACCATACCAACAAATTTCCCACAAGTTTATACCACATCCTACTGGCGGATTACTGCCCTCTTAAAAAATATCGACACGGAACTCCAGCAGCGATAAGTATTCCACTGAATTATTTCCTTCTTAACCATTAAAAGAACAGAGGCACTCCGCGTAAAAATAATGTGCTCTATAGATGCCACACCTAGTCAATACTCATTCGTACGATAGGTATACTCTTCGCGTCTGCATGCCACATTCAAATTCCTACGCCGCGCGGCCCTCGGGAGGTCACCGAGGATGGATGGGATGGGGAAGGGTATCAGGGTTAGGGGCCGTCGTGGACAGGGTCACCGAGGAATTCCGTGACTGCTACGGAGAGAGTCAATCGGTTGAATTTCCCCAGAGGCCTGGGGACAGTGAGGATTACGTGATGGGGGTAGAAGGAGGGGGCAGAGGGAAATAAAAAGGGCCACTACGTAGATATATATATCGGGACCATCGTTCTACATACGATCGCATGAGGTCCACGTGGGAGAGACCCCAATATAGCATTGGTAGATGGTCGGACGGAGATGATCGAATCCACGCGATGCTTTACTGCTTTCATTTTCCCATTTCGTTACTGACCCTGTGTGCCCAGTGACCGGCACCACCCAGTTCCCCACCCCACTATACCCAATAGGTTCCGCGAGTGCACCGTCAATTCCCCCTCAATAAGTGGGAGAAGTATAAGTCAGGCACGGAAGGGCCGGCGTCGGCACCAGGGGCACAAGAGTATGGGATTCAATATGCTAATGGCCGCTGCAATCAACCGGGTCGATCAAGTTTTCTGTCACCCTCTCTTTCCCTTCCTCTACCCCTTCTGGCTCAAAACAGTACCTTCTGTACTTTGCTCGGGAGAGAGCAATAAAGCTATATTATGAGTAGTGTGAAAGTGGTTGGAGCGATATTTGTCTATGTACAGATTTGTGTGAAACTTTGCATACGTGTTTTCAATAGCGATATCTATAGATAAAAGAGAAAAAATTGCATCGTATCGATTTGGTGTATTTGCATTGCAAAGGCATTTTAACACGTAGCCTTAGCTTTAGCACGTGCATATTGCGTAATGATTCAATTACATATGCACCAATTTTCTTCTAAATTCGCAATAATATATGTCTTCTTGCTGTTATTGCTACTAGTAAATATCCAGGTGTCACGCCGAATCCAATTTTAAAAAATAAAATAAACATTTCGCATGCCACGCCGAAAACTCCAGTCATAACATGCTTCAATTATGGAAAAAATATAAATAATTATTTTATCCCTTCCATTACAACCTGTATGGTGAGTTACAGAGCATAAATATATGAATGTAAATAAAATATGGTCCAAGTAACTTTTTCCTGCTTGAAAAATTATTGAAATGTGCAATGAATGACCCACGATTACCACTCCAGCCACCTTAACGCAGTTTTGAGCGATATACAGGAATATTCACGAAGATCCTGCAATACTTCAAGAGGTGGTAGGGGAGTTGATTTTAATTATTTTTTGTCCCATGAACGTCGGGTTTTAACTACTTAGATACCAAGCTAAGGAAGCAAAAACATTTTGTCAGATCATTTTGCAGTAGCAACGAAAATCAGTAAAATGAACAAATAGTTCCGAAGTAAAACTTGTCTCAGCTCCACTTCTGATATCTGTGTATTTATTCACCTGCCGTGATTTATGATTATTACTTTTTTGCAAATGTCAAGATGGTAACAGAAATTGGCGATATTCGGTCGCGAGGAAGGGTTGTGGAAGTAAGAGAGAGAATAGAAGATGGAAGTTAAAGCAGAGAAAGGGTGGTGACACGTGAATGTGACGGGAGATGGAGTAGGACAGCTTTCAGGTTAAGGTAGTTTAAGGGAAAGCATGATGGACAAAAACACTTTGTACGATTCCACTCTAGTTTATTTCACCAATCGATTTCGACGTCTACAGCGTCATTTTCAAGGTACATTGACAGTAATACCACCTACTTCCTTCGCTTATATAGTCATTCAGGTCGAGGGTAGGAGGTAAGCATGACGGACGATGTGTTTTTGTCCATCATACATAGAGCTTTGAATTTTGAAAAAGAAAAATAGCTCATCTTTCTAATGATACGAAATAATTATCCACTTATTTCACTACTTTTCGAGCTATTGGCCATATAATAGATGCCGTTTTCCATTGGTTATGATGCAGCCATGCGCTCCAGGGAGATATCACTAAAAGAAAATTATGAAGTTCTGGCACACAGATCGAGGCAGAAAAGTAACAATGTGTAGTTATTATTTTAAATTTAATTTATGTTTTACTGTAATATGTTTTATAAAATCGCAATAAATCTTGCGAAGTCGTTTTCAGCGTACGGTGTGAAAGAAATAAGTCACGTTACAAGGAAATAAACTATAAAGTGTTCCTTCGTCATGGAGAAGTTCCACCTTATCAGTCTGGAGACAACATTGTAAAGTAATCTCATCGCCTAAAATATGTCTATTTATTTGAACACTCCAAAGTTTAGCCATAAATATGAATTTTGTGCGGCATACATAATACTATTACATTTACGTCATCCTCCGATCATCAGTTGAAATTCTTCAATATTGAAAATCTTTCTTACGGAGAGGGAAAAATCTCACTCTAGCAACCACAAGTTTGGACCAAACTCACGAACTTTTCTCTGACGAGGTTATGGGTTTCCTTCAATGGGAAAGGGAAAGAAAGAGCTGGAATAGTGACTCCAATTCAAACTCTGCCTTACGAAAGTAAACAGCTTTGGTCACCGAAATCCTACATCCCCATTCCGCATATTGAAAACAAGTAGGTAGTCTTAATGGCCCGACTTCTTTTTTTATTCTCACGACTAAGACATTTTCTCATACAAAGAAATGACTTTAAAATTACCAGTAGTCCAGTCTTAGGTAATTCATCTCATATAATATTTATAAGAGGTCTGTTAAAAAAACAACCGAACTTATTTTAAATATTTATTTTAGAGTACTGATAACTCATTGGTCCCTATCTCCTTCAAAGTACTCTCCTTCTCTAACGATACGCTTATTCCACGTCGTCATACAGACCTGTAGGATGATTACGTACAATCCCGTGCTTCATAATGCTGCTCTCTGGAACGCCCGAAAACTTCGCCCCTTGCGATTATGTATCTTCAGGCGAAGTTCTCAACGTCGACGTTATCGGGGCGCTACCGAAAGTATGAGAAAGTTATATTGCGAATTAATTCCTCTCGACCCGTGCCTTGTTCGAATCTTTCCATCCAATCCGAAGGAGAGAAAATGGTCACGTGACTGCTTTTCGAAAACAGAAGACAAGAAAGGAACTCGGCTGAGGAAGAATGCACTTGAAAAATATTTTAAATAAATGGTGGTTCTAACTTTCTGAATTACAATAAATATGATATTGGATAAACGATAGAGAAACAGCAATGCATGCCAATAGTATAGAAACGAGAAAAGTGGCGGGCAGATGATTAATTAAAGATCTTTCTTAGTGAAATCAATCTTTTTTTTCTATGATTAGGCAGAAACAAATTATTATTATTAATTACAACCTACCTTACTACGTGATGTTAAACGCAAAACACTACAGCGAGATAATAATGATGTTTATTGATGTCTCAATGCTCTCTTGTAGATATCGGGATCATAGATTTAGGCGTAAGTGCAAACATGATCATTCTGTTTCCGAGAGGCTGGCAGAAGCGGAAGGGTGTATCTTGTAAGAAGTATGCATTATTTTTCTCGGCTTCACCATCCCAAGTAACTGAAAACTTTCATTGCTAGAATAGCAGCACCTACATTTGTAAATATTTTCTCTAAAGACTGTATAATATTATCGTGGGCATGACATTTCCCAAATTTGTACGTCTGCTCACCGACGAATTATGACGGATTTGAGCGAAATGAAAATACTTATAGTTGTAAAAATGGTATCATTCTAGCAAAAAGCCACTAACTTCCGTTGACAAATACTGGAAATTTATTTTATTGATTAACTCGTTAAGCGGAAATGGACAGGGTCTGATAACACCTTGGCACAGCTTTCGATTATCATCTGGGCATAGCATATTTGCACAGGTCTGAGCATCATATCAAGAATCTTACATTACATTAATGAAAGTTAGGATCAGGATAAAACACAATTGTAAGGAAAAGATCCAAATATCATCCTACACAGTAATTTTATTGTGGCTTATTGCGTACACAATAGTTGTATTTTTGCACTAGGAAGTAATTCCAAAGCTTTCATGACGGCATTACCATTTCGTCACTTCAGAAACACTAAAGCCAAAGAAGTATTTTACCAAAAGTATAAAATAGAATAACCACAACACCGCGAAAGGAAAGGCAATCACATTTCAATCCTCAACCCCGAAATATATATGTATATACTCGAAAAATGAACTTCCACATGGCATGGCACATGTGTATAACAATTAATTACGAATATTTAAATAAACCACTTGGCTCTTCACTCGAGTGATCATCACTTCCTAGTATATTAAGAGGTAAATTTGACTTTACACCACAATTAGGAATTCCAACGCGTAATAAACCTGCATCAAACTGCTATTGATCATAACACGCGTACCACGACGGGGGGAACTCTCTTCGGAACAAAAAACAACGACACAAAATAACATGATCGTAAATAAATCTCCGGCGCGAAATTTTTGCCATTTGAAGAGACTACAGGACTACACTTTGCCATCCGAAGAGACAAGCTGGTAAATGTTGGCAGCCTTGGCATTATCCTAAAATTTTTGAAGAACATTAAAAATCGCCTTCATTCAACGAAATTTCACACACGCGCACTGTCAAATCCGGCCATTATTAATATGAAGGAATAATGCAATGAAAAGCAAAATTAACATTACCAGAGGAGCTTGAACGTTTGAAATGACGTCAAAAAACACTTTTTATATTAACCAAAATTAAAATTTTCCATTGAACTTCCTTGGATGGCAGCCACCCCGCGTTCTTATTGCATCCGACTGCTGTCATTAATAGACGAAATATTAGGTAATTTGCTCTTATTTGCATATACTTCTACTTAGCGTATTTAAGACCGACTGCCAAGCCCATCATATGACGCGCCTCTATTTTGGCGTTCTGTAGCGTCCTTTCCAGTTACGTGATCGCTTCAAGCGCAGACGCATCATGGGTGGACGTTACGGAGCGCCGCCTATGTGCAAAAAACCGATAGTTAATCGTGAGGGGCGTTCTGCTGCGAAATGGCGCTCTGGAACGCCGAAATCGGGACGATATGAGTTAGGTAATCACCCAACTAGAAATGATTCTTTGGGTATCGCCTACAGTTCCAATGTCGAATTCTGTTTATGGTCGTCAATTTTGTCAAAACTACGTCCTTAAAGCATCGATTTAAATTTGAGGATTCAAAATAAGTCACACGGGGCCAGGTTAGATGAGAGGTTAGATGAGAGAAGAAAGCCATTTGATTTTTTGCACAAAACTCAAGAACTGACATGGCTGAGTGGGCGGGCGCGGAGGGGGAACCACGAATTGTTGCATCAAAACGGTGGTATTTTTTGTAAATTTTTTCGCAAAACTTTTTAAATGCACCTGCGTAGCATTGGCAGTTGATTGTTTCCCCTTCTAGGAGAAATTCAAAATGCACTGCGCCATCAAAATCGAAAAAAAATTGTGAGCACCACCTTGACGTTCTGCGAGACTGTCGTTCTTCAAGACGATTCTCTTGAGCTGAAAGACGAAAACTTCTGAATCAGGTAAAACAATAATAACATTATCTATAACTATGAGAATTATCTCCGTAAGCCTCCTTCAAAAGTTTGAAGATTTCCGTTAAAGTTTTTCCTTTTAACGCAAAATTTCACGTTGCAACGTTATTCCTGTAACTTTGAAATTGCAAAAATCGGTACGACGACTAAAAAACCTTCCACTCAAACAGCAATTTTACGGAAACTAAACAAAATGCTAGGAGACGGAAAGCCACGGTAGCTCGGGATGTTCTAAAAATGCAGCGCCGCCAACCAGACGTCGCTAGGACTATCCGTTGCCGCGCAAAACAAATAGTTCGGCTATTTTATAACAGGCCTCGTATTTATCACAATGTTGTCCCCTATATGATTAAAAAGATACTTCTGCAAAAATTAATGGGTGCTACTTTGTTTTCCAGGTCTGTTTGAGCTCATAAATATGCAAACCATATTCTCTCGAAGATAGGTAAGACAAATCGACTAATTACGTCCCCAGTATGTGCTGAGAGCCGAGGAAAAGGAGATTTACGGGGCTATAAATAAAGAGAATTATATTTGATACTGAATGTTAGCCATACTCAACGAAAACCAGTTGCCACTCAACCTAACACATAGAGCAAGAAATGAAATTGAGTTTCATATTAATTTCTAAGGCAGTCTGGGAGCAGTGAGAACATCCCGTAAGTGGAAGCCCTCCACATTTACTAACAACGATACACCACCCAGTACGGGGGCATGCAGAGACTTTCGTAGACAAACTTATCTCTATTTCATTCATTTGTTTGTATGCTAGTGAATTTCTTCTTTCATTCCTGTGTCATATCGTGAACAGACTACTTATCTGCAATAGACTGAAGAAGAGAATTCATCTAACCACAAAGCACAATTGGTAATACTGATACCTATTCATTAAAAAAGCTTAATTAACTTTTTTAGGGTACAGTATAGTGCATATTCTCACCTCCTGCCCCACACCCTTGAGGTGGATTGCAGGGTATTTTGTAGATTCAGATGTAGATGAAATCATTAAAATTCGCCGTCATTCATGCTGAATAGAGCAGTTGTGCCATGAATACACCAAAAGCATTTACATTGTCGCGGTACCGTAATGATCCATCAACAAAAATGCAATATGGGAGTTTTATCCTAAATAGAACGGCAGTAGAATCAAATTAATGGACGAATAGCGCGCGATAGCCATGATTGGTGGATAATATTTCACAACAAAATCTTATTTTTCGTGCGTCTAAACGCCATAATTTTTCTTCTTTAATCTATGCTAAATACTAACAGAAACAAGTACTTTGACCATGTTTTCGTGAAAAATCAGTAGTATTTCATGCTTGCTTCTGGTATTATAAGAGACTTCTTGCGAGCAGGTTCGCCCTCACATCGGAAATTTCCGTGACGGAAACAATTCACGGAAGAACATGTTCCTACCTCGTGATTAAAGTGAATAACTTTTAGCCTATTCGATATGACGATCATATATCACGCACAGGTTTTGGAAAGGACTTTCAGCGATATCTACTATCATCAGTCTCACTAGTGGTACTACACATTTAACACTTTTACAAGGCAATTCCTTCACACTCCAGCAGTCAGTCGCTCCTACGAATTACATCAGCGTATTTTTACATAGTTTTCCCTCATTACGTATCCTTCCATTTTCCTCTTTCATGATGTCAAACATTTCATTGAACTTCAATCCAGAATAAGCATGACGATCCTTAAGAATAGTGAAGACCTAATGGATCGATATAATCACAATTCAAAAAGTTAATTAAAGAGTTTGGAGGGGAGCAATTAAATGATACGATGTGAGGCAGAAGAGACAGACACTTTGGCCATGTCATGTGTTCTAATGACATCCAAAAAGGAACTATGGAATCGGTAGGAGTTGATAAGAAGAATCATTGAATATGGCCGACAATCGAATTACTCAGGAAAATAAGGAGAGATGTAAGATGTGAAAGAAAGTCATGTTTGAGAATACAACGCAGAAGAAGCAGATGATTTGTACGGATCATAGATTAATGAAGAGAATTGAGTAACCATGCGGCATTACAGAACAGGGGAATACCGAAGCAATCCATAGTCTCAGGCGCAACTTAGTAGAACCTTTTACTCATGTTAAAGCAATTGAAATTTGCAACTGGCTTTATTGAAAGGTTTAGTTGTGCAGTTCATGCGTCGTGAATATAGCATTATACGTCGATATACGTCGTGAATATATCACTATACGTAGCATACAATGCGTCGTGAATATAGCGTGAATATAGCAAAAATTCATTTGTAGCGGAATTTCTGAGATACCATAATGATTTACCTTGGAAAATACAAATTTAAAATTATTATTATAAAATGTATTGGTATGTAAAATGTAAAAAATTTCTTGGAAAGCTTTCGGACAACAACAGATGCATCATTTTCGACAAAAAACAGTATTCTTTTTCGTACGTAAAGACTCCATTCACTCTCATCTTTAACCTATGGTACGGACGGAAAACTGCTTATTAAAATGATGTAGTCAATTGATCTCGTTTTCCTTTAAAAGCTATCAATGTCTTTTAGTCTCCAGCGATAACGCTGCAAATGTCGAAGGCCACGAGATGATCATGTACGAAGGCGACGAAAATTGTTTAGCAAGTCATAATTTCTTCCCAGTTTGCATCTTTATGCCCCATCACTCTATCCTTTAGTGTGCAAACTTTGAAGCAAAGTTTTCACGTAGAAACTGCTTCCTTGCTCGAAATAGAATGGCCTTCAGTGAACAAAGTAGCAGGTGAACGATAGCCCCTCACCATTTGCTTGTCCAATAAAATTTTGGCGTCAAGCGTTTATTTCAAGGAGCGAAGTACCTAGTTGCATTACATCATACATCTACAGTCAACTTACACTTGCAAAATATGTCCGTCTAAAGCCAAGGAGCAATCACGAGAAGCCTGCCGACGCCGTGATAATTCTGGTGGAGTGCAAACGTAATAACATATACAATTAAAATTTCACCAAACAAACAAAAAAAAACAATGAAAAAAGTAGTTGCAAAATACATATATATTAACGGTCCCTCTCCATTGTGAGCATATCTTTAGTGTAGTGCATGCTTGTGAGGCTTCGCCCCATGATAAGCATTAGCGATTTATGCTAATGCACAATTAGTCGTAGTTACACTAACTTGAGGGTACGGTGTAATGCATTTTGCTGAGTACTCACCCCCTGCTACACACGCCTGAGGTGGCTTGAAAAGTATTTTGTAGATGTAACATAGTAAACAAACAACAACAAGCATGACACGAGTTTGTCCTTGTCTTTCGGAGGAAGTCGTAGCAAGAAGCAAGGATGCTTTGATCGTGACGCGGGTTTTAAAATATTAACCTCGGCACGTTTCAAGGAATTCAAGAACATACAACTGGAAACTGTGTACCAAAGTCAACCGCACAACTTCTCGATGTGAAAGAGACGTTGAGGGCATTCGTTTTAGTTGATAAGTGGATTTATCGTGTATGAAGGAATACATCCGACGTAAATACCCGAATGACCCGTGGAATAGGACGCCTAATTCTCGAGAGCATGACTGAGTTTTAGAAAGAGAAATAATAACGTTCTTGAATTATAATTTACTAGTAGACGATGCTTTTAAATGCAACAGGAAGAAAAAGAAAAAAATTAAATTGTTTCATGAGGTAAAAAGAGTCCCCATGATGAGACGTGCAAATTGCAAACACCATTAAGGATACCATATACCATTCATTAACCACCCATGGAGAGGATGGGGTGGTATATACTCATACTAAAATCTCACTGCAGTTCTTATATTGATCACATAAACTACGTCATGAAGGCCGCAGATGTAAGTACCAATGCTGCACTTGCCCATGCTGCACATGCCAAGGAAATTAGAAAATTGATATTTTTGAAGATGTGAAAAAAATAGATTATTTTGGCCAAGATCACCAAATCCTGACAAAAGTGAAGCGCATAGGAAAATGGAATGCAATAGTAAAAATCTCCATTTTTTAGCCACCTGACAGTGAAAGTTCTCATGTCTCGAGCGCAAGTAATTAAAAAAAACGCAAACAAAGATACCCCTGAACCAAGTTCAACGCTTTTCTTGAAGGCTAAAAGTTAACTAATTCGGGGTAAAAAGAACCCCGTTAAATTGTTGTCCGGGAATCTTACTGTTCTTATGGCTGGTTTTAGGTCACCCCCAGTACTCCTGAGAAATTTCAACTTCCCAGGTTACCTGGAAGTCCTTCAAACAGGCGTACTGACAGATCGATCGCAGCGACCCTAGCAGGGTCACAGACAGACATACCTTGGTTATTATATTGATAGAAGATATTTTTGTAAAATGTGGTCGCCAAGCAAAAGCTTTTTCACAAGAAAAAAATCCAAAAATAACAAACATTAGGTAGATGAGAACACAATTCCTCAATAATAACTATGAATGTCATAACTGCTAAGGAATCTGCAATCAAATAGGTATGAGTACCTACCTTAGTTGCACTTCTCAATTCATCATTCAAGAACAAATTATTTCGATTTAGCTATGTAAAAATTAGAGTCAGTGAAAAACCATATACATACTGTATTACGGCTGATAAGATTGGCTATCATAACTTACGAATCACTTTCAACGGTAAAAAATATATCACGAGAGGTACTCTGTATCACTGCTCAATCACACGCATTTTAATAATGAGTTCTCATATTCTATCTAGTCATGCCAATACTTTCAGAGAAATTCTCACTGATTTCTGTGATACAGAAAAATATAAGTAGGGAGCAAACATAAATTATTACATCTCCTTAAAGGTGGAAATGGATAATCATTCATTGATATTTCATGAAAGTTATTAAGGAGGTGGAATTTCTTCCTTTCCACTCCATTGAGTCGTATCGAGAAGCTAGAAATTTGATAACTTACCTATCAGAGGAATCAAGTTTTAATCTCCTGAAACTTTACTTATAGTTATCACTTTTTCATTCCTAGGTGAATAATTGTATGAATTTGTATGTAACGGTAGCACTGGCCCTTATAGCCTATGAAACAAACATTATGGAATAATAATAAGAAAATGCAAAATATTTTAATACCAAAGTAAAACATAAGCAGAATATATGTACATATATATGAACAGAAAAGTAAAATCATCAGTGCAAAATCAGCTGTAAAAACGTTTCATTTTTAAGCCATTATTTTTACAGAGTTTTAAATGAGAACCAACACCAAAGCTAAACTAAACTCCCTGGCTTAATCACATAAACATGAACGCCCCGAGACAAAGGCATTTCTTGTTAATCTTCCGAGCAAACCTCGAGGCGGAACATCATCCACGCTGCGTGATTAAAAATCCATGCTTTGATATCATCATATAAATATCTATGCAGGATAGGAAGAACGCTTATAGACACGAAAAAATTGCCTCAAAGTACCAGATAACACAAAGGTTAATGGCCATAGAAGCAATGGTTATATCGGTATTAGAGATCAAAAAAATTCGTAGCCTTTTGTAAATGAAAGACGAAATTTACTCACAACCAGCAATTTCTAAATGTTTTAGCAATGCTTTTACTTAGTCTATAAAATTCAAGTATAAACTATTATTTTTGCAACTACATTCATTTCAAGGAATTTCAAGAATTGGATGGAAATATTTTTTGCTCCTCCACCACATCCCGGGTACTCTCTTTCTCCCAAAAGTTCCAAATTCAATGGCAAGATAAATATCAACTAAATGTATCAATAAAAACTATCCTCTTTCTAGTCACACACGCATCAAGAGAACTCTATTTATACACTCACGTGGCAATAATACGAAAGGAAGAAGAGCGGGTAGCAGACAACGATTGACTATATTAGAAATTCCAAAATAGATCTCAGCCATCTAGCTCAAAATGACGTCGTTAAAGAAAGAGGTTGTCTCCTCGTCTCGCTCCGAGGAGCTCCCGAGCAAAACGACAGCGATATTGACAGTCTGGAGGGGTGGGATGGCATGAAAAGGCGAAGGAAAGCAACTGATTTTTGGAGGAGCTCGCGAGTAAAATAAAAGCTGCAATCGGAAAGAGTAGGGGGAAGAAAAAGAACATGAAAACATTCGACCCGAGGAGAGAAGCGAAATAAAAAAAAACATGACGAACGATAAAAGGATCCGTTTCGTATCAGAAGGTGTGGAAGAAAGAGAAGGAGTGGGAATGGAGAGAGGGAGAGAGTGGGAACGCTTTTTGCATACCAAAAGGGCGTGTAATAAAAAAACAGGAAGACGCGAGGTGGGAAGAAAAGGCTGGCCGTGCACGAGGACGTGTAAACGAAAATAAAGCGAGAAGAAGAAAAGGAGGTTGGGGACGCAAGTTAAAAGGTTGGGAGATAGGGTGGTGGAGGAGGATATTGGAGGGGAAGAGAGAGGAGGTGAGGGAACACGATGAAGGCTGGGAACGGGTAGAAATGGACACCTTCAGAAAAAAACTTTATTAATTTTAAACATCATAAAAAAAAACTATTTCTCTCGTGAGAGTGAAAATTACCATCAATACGAAAACTCATGTTCCTTCGACTCTAAAAAACGCGAGAAAAATATTTTTTAAATTTGTATTGACTGGTGACGTTCATCTTTGGCGTAGTTGGTATGCAGAATTGTTTCTTGCACAACCTCCTCGTCCTGATTTACATTCATTATTGAAGTTATTCCCGAATAAACACCTCATCCATTTCCTTTAAGTTGATGAATGTCATCCCAGCATTGAAATTTTGCAGCTTTGACTCATATCGTCAGAAAGGAAAAAGGAATGGGAAAAATTACAAAGGAAGACTTACTGGAATGGAATACTTACATCAGGGAAATGATGAATTACGTCTAAGCGAATAATTATGTAGGAATAAAGTGGTTGGCAGAGAGGAGATTGGAGTGGAGAGTTGCAGCAAATCAATCTTCAGGTTGATGATTGCTGATGATTCCTCAGATTACGCCTCTCAACTCAACCGCAGAGAACAGAACCAAAGCCTCTACTCTCCAATAGAATTTCACTGCGTAAATATTGCTTTTGTTATGCCTTTAGAGGAAATCTGGAAAATATGCATTTCGCTGTAATACAGGTGGAAAAATTCTTAACATGTTTTGAATATAAAAAACAATTTCTATTCACGTCATTAGCCCTTTGAAACTAAAAGCAAAACTAAAAGAAATTAAATAAAAAGTTCCCCCCAATCACTAGGCAGGTGGGTGGACGTTAAGTAATCAATAGCTTGGTGGAGAATCCATCGGCGCCGATGCCGAGCGGGACTGATCAACGACGCCCGGTACGAGATTCGAAGCGTCGCCTCGTAGAGGGAAACTCGATTTCCTCGGCTCACGGTAAAAACAAATTACAAAACGCACCCCGCATCGCAGAAACCACTTGCCTCTCTCTCTCTCGCGCGCCGACCGAACTGCCCTCTACCGACTCAACGCGCCATCCGATAGAGTAAAAGAGACATTTTATTTCGAAGAGATCAAACACCCCTCTCGCATGTGTTTGCCGTCGCTCTATTTACCGACTTCGATACCTCTATCGGTGGCAGTTGGAGAACTAATGAAAGAGAGGATCAGCTCGCGGAGTAGAGTGCAAGGAAAAAGAAGAACATCGGATTCCTCTAGCAAAGAGCGAGTCAACAGGGTCACGATAAAAGTTAAGAATCCTTCTGAACTGCCCCATTGGTTCACTTGATCGAAAAATCGTCTTTATTGTCTTCACTTCACAGCCGAAATATTTTCTTACTTCAATTTACTTAAAAAAAGGAATAGTCGTCGACATATTCTTGTCATTCTACGCAATTGAAATTCAGATTCGATTCTCTCAAGTCAAATAATGATTTAAAGAGGTAGTAAAACACTAAGTTGGCATTAAATATTATAAATACTTTTAACACTAACCGTGAAACATTTTTTTATTCGGCAAAATAGTGAACGTTCATTATATTCACTGGAATAGTGTATGCATTTTAATGTTACACATATGATACACAATGTGAAATTATAATTGCCTCCAAATGGGGCAAGGAAGCATTGCGGAAAAATATGATGGACAGATTGTATCTCTAAGAGCATTAGAGGATAGACAATTGGATTAATGGTTTAACCCTATGCTCTAAATTACTGCATCCACGATAAAATTTATAATAACTAACATGAAATCAATCAGGAATGGCATTGAATGATTAGTAGCAAATAAGTTAGCACCTAATTCGTTTTCTTAAATCTCTTATAAATAAATGCTGCCGAAATAAAACCGACCTAAATTGTAGCTAACTCAACTACATATTTTTGCTTGAGAGTAAAAATGTCAAAATTTATAAAATGTACCTTCCTTGCCTTTATTTCATAACTCATATTGTTCTATGGCAACAATTGGCTTTATCCGCATCATATTACTAACTAAATACCAGCATCAGGAAATGTGATCAAGTCACAGAAGAAATACTTGTGTAGGAAGCGTGATCAGAAGCGGAAAATTTCTATCATCATGAAGGTAATTCAAAGGGTATAAGCATAAACGTCATAATTCAAGCAAAGGTGGAATTAATATGTCAAATGCATTTTTTTAAACTCAATTCATTGCATTTAAATAAAATTTCTAATTAAAATCGTGCGACACACTGAATGTGTTTCATGTCTAAGAGTTTCATTAGCAACACAAGGCTATAATTGTAAAGAAACCTGTAAGACTTTTATGTTAAAATTGTATCAATGTAACCTGTAAAATTCTAGTGTTCATTTTGTATCAATTTCAAAGGGAAGGTGTTTCATGTCTAAGAGTTTTATTAGCAACACACTGTTTGTTTATATGTTAGAAGTTTATTTATTCTTGGTATTTTATTGTTGCCACGATCAGTACTAACTTGTGTAATTTCTGACACTGATTAAATACCTAATTGGCTTTAATCAAGATAAATCCATTCACATTAAGATAAAAGAATATAAAACAGAATGTTATCCTCACGTGAATGTTTTCAGATGCTTGTGCGATAATCAAGGTCGTGGCGTGTATCAGCCTCGTTAAGACTTTTAACCATTCTGGCTTGACCTCAAGTATTGATAGGTGGACGAAGACGCAATTTCAAAACACATGTAAGTTTTACGAGACGGGAACATACTCCGGATAAACGACCGCTTTTCTTATTTCAGCGCATATTCTCTTCTTATGAGTCATTCGCTCAGATAGGATTCTCAGAAATGAGAATTCTACAAAATGGAGTCATCACAATCTCGATAAAGAGGACAACAATACCTTTAACGGTATCCTTATATCGACTACGTAGAGGACAATTTTCCAGCAATTCCCGTTGAGCGCTAGCAAATATTTTAAAAGAATAATTAAACTTGCATAAAAAGCATAACGTGAAACTTAGAGCTTAAGAAGTTTTATATACATTACCATTCGAACACTCATAACGACTAAAACGTTATAAACTGCTACATTAACGACGTCCCACAATTTTTGAAGTGTAAACTTCTATAGGCGCACCACGCACAGAAAATTCTGCAGGCGGTAAATCGGATTCTGGGCGTTACGCTCCTGAACGTCACGCTCGTTTTCTCACGTCACGCTCGGCTATATATAGTAATAGTAGGTACGCATATGTGTATTAGCTATAGTAGAGCGCGGAAGAGCGCGCAGTGCTGATGCTGTATGTATTTTTTTCGGCGCGTGAAACTCTCACTCTCTCCCTCTCTCTCTCTCCCTCTCACTCCCTCTCCCTCTCTCTCCCCCTCTCCCTCTCTCTCCCCCTCTCCCTCTCTCTCCCCCTCTCCCTCTCTCTCCTCCCCTCCCTCTCTCTCCCCCTCTCCCTCTCTCTCCCCCTCTCCCTCTCTCTCCCCTCTTCCTCTCTCTCCCCCTCTCACTCTCCCTCCCCAACGTCTTCTCTTCTCCGATACATGCGGCCCTTGGGAGGCACTAGCTCTAGCACGAATAGGCTGGGAGTAGCGATCTGAAGATGTATACGATCTTTTTGCAAACCCTGAGACCATCATTGATGGTCAGAATCTAGTTCGCTTCTACCATTCCATCATGGTGGCCTGGAAGGAATTCAGTGTCATACGAATTGTGCCACCGAACGAAGCTTGTGGCTCTGAGGCCTGTTCCTACCGGCTGGCCACCGGTCACACCTTCGGCCAAATTTTCAATTTTGCAGTAGGAGATCAATCGCTGTAGTTCCTTTGCCCTTGCCAAAACGTAAGGTCTACCGGAAGGCCTTATATATAATACATGGAGATAAATGGCGTCTCCACTCCAATCACACAGACGACAAGATGGAATGTAGAGCCATGAGGGAATGGCCTACCCTTGGTGTTGATGCCGACGTGGCCTGGAGGCTCTGTCACGGAGCTTGGGCGGATGGTGTCTTTCTGTACCGAGTTGGAATCACTGACAGTAATGAGTGTCCTTAGAGTCCTAACGTGCTGGCTTCGGCATGGCATCTAGCGTTCTTATGTCCCAGGCTTAAACCCTTGTGGAAGGCAGTGGAGAGATGCATTAAATTGCTTACGGTATATGATACAATCCTTTTAATAGTACATTTGTACACGGTGCTTCCTAAAGAAAGCCGTTTTAATATCCTTCAAATAAGGTTGGCTAATTATATAATTACAGCTACGAAGTCAGTGGTATATCAAGAGCTAACTCTGTATTATAAAAAATAAAAAGACGACGTACATTTGGCGACGGCTTTAAAAAACAAAATCTGTAAAAGACTGAAAATTGAAGAGGCTTATCACTGTACGAACGGTAGTCAGACAACCTTTTTGCAAATTTGGGGACAAAAAGATATTTTGATTAACGGAAAAACAGGAGAAATTAATAAACAATGTCCAATATTGGGATAAAAATTACCATTTTTCCTTTTGCCTCTGGTCATAATAGTTTTAAAATATTGAAATTTCTCAAAATGAAAATGCATAAAGGAAATATTTCTCAGACCAATATCTTTCATATACAAATGCATCTTTATCACCAATCTGATAGTTAAAGACACCAAGTCTTAGTGATTTTTTAACCAATCATGTGAGGCGCTTTTTATTCCCAAACCATGGAGCAAACGTTTTTGGCATACTTACTTTATATTTTAGAGGAATTATGTCAATTTGTGATTCTCCACAAGCTAGAAAGAAGCAAATATTCCTTATAGTTGTCATTACTAGAGGAAAAATAAACTTCCCACCTTGCAGTAATAATAATAATAAACTCCCCGAACTTGGAGTAATAATAACAATAATAATGAGATTAATGAGGGGATGTTAAAACTGTAACAATTAAATAATAATAATAAGGGTTCGAAAGCCGGACCACCAGCCTCCCCGTGACGTACCTCGTAACGGCTTTTGCCGGCTAATGGTGGACGCCTGCGTGTGGGGCTAACCACCCCACACGCAGTTTAACTGGTTCCAAGAAAAATGACTAGGAAAGCCACCCACAACCGGCCCCTCCCGGATGGGGGCCCTAGTAGTATTGGGTGTGGCAACGAAAACTCACCAACTAGAAAGGGAGCTCGTGTGAACGGAAGCCCTAAGGGGCGATCTTCTGGCATGCCATGCTGCCAGCGAGCCCGATCAGAGGGGGTATATGACAAGGATACACTCTTTGTGATGTGAGATGCATCCGGAACACGACCATCTAACGCAGCAGAATTTACACGATAATGCCAGCCACCTGCAGAAACTTCCAACCAAACGCCAGTTCCGAGGGATACACCACAGGCCAGACCACTCTCCCCGACACAGGCAGCCTCTCCACCGCCTGAGGCGAGAACGATATTAGTGGCAGTCTCTCGCCCAAATGGGGAGGAAGCTGGTCAGACCATCTCTGAACTACGAACTATTAACTATGATGAAGGACAACATAGGCAGAGAGACATCCACCGAAAGATCTCTCTGCGGGTTAACCACCTGACCCAGTTGAATGGTCTTATCGACGAATTCCTAACGGAAACGTCGGACCTTTGGACGGTAAATTGCGTGGTCTACTCTGCTGCCAAAGTTATGCCTCACTCCCAAAAGAACACCTCTTGGGAGGTCAAAGCAGCAAAGAGGCTGGAACAGTTGGAGACCAAGATCACGCAGGCGAGACAACAGGCGTCGAGAATCCAGCGTGTGATGGAATACATCGTATCTGGGCGAACTCCCAAAGTTCGGCGCATAGCGCGCAGTCTCAGATACAACCATCACACACTGAATAAAAGCGTTCTGCTTACCATTAAGCAGCACGCGGTCGATAGAGTACGAGCACTCACCACTTCCCGGATAAACTCCTCAAGAGGAGTAAGGCCGTGAGGGAAAATTCTACCTTTCTCCTTCACCCGTCCTGTCTCTTTCGACCACCTCCGCCTATCGTCGAATCTCCGCCACCCGTCCAAGAGGTTGAACGTTTCCGGAAGGAGATCTACGAAACGTTGAAGCCATTCAACGGAGACACTCCGACCATAGATCTCTTTAAAGATTTATGTGACCACCACCTACTAGATGTGGATGGACCTCTCTCAGTCACCGAAAGTGACGTGAAGAAGGCCTTCTCTGGCAATAAAAACTTCTCGGCTCCAGGAATGGATGCCGTGAATAACATCTGGTGGAAGAAGTTTAGTTTCACCCACCAACACCTCGCCAGAATCTTCACGTCCTTTCTGATAGGTAGAGAACCTATTCCACCATGGCTGACTGAGGAACGCTCGGTTATGATACCTAAGAAGGGAGATTTTTCCAATCCAAAGAACTACCGCCCCATAACCTGCCGCAACACTGTATATAAGGCTCGATCTTGAACGACCTTATCCTCCACCACGTCCAGCCTGTGTGGGAGGAGGTGTAAGAGCAGAGGGGTTCAAAGCGTGAAATCGCATGATGCAAGAATAACCTCCTCAATGATAGGTGCATATGCCAGGATGCCATCCGGCATAAGCGAAACCTATCAATGGCCTGGGTGGACTACAAGAAGGCTTTTGACACCACTGCACATGAGCTTTTGATCGCCATGCTGAAGTTGATGAAAGTCCACCCCGAGGTAGAGTCCTGCAACCAACGCCTGTTACCACTCTGGAAAACGCGCGTTGTTCTGACTTCAGGCAAGTGGTCAGTTTCCACAGAGTTGGTAAAATACCACAGTGGCGTTTTTCAAGGCGACAGCTTGAGCCACTTACTGTTTTGTATTTCCCTCCTACCCCCGTCCCTTAGGCTGCGACGAGGTAGAGGATACATGTGCGGTGTTCCAGGTGATAGAAAGCATAAGGTCACCCATTTGTTCTACATGGATGACCTGAAGCTTTATGCTTCTAATGCGAAAGACCTTCGCACTGCCCTGGACACCGTAATGGAATACAGTGAGTTTATAGGGATGGCGGTTGCATTGGACAAGTGTGCATCCATCCACCTCGTGAGAGGAAGATTTTCGGAGATCAAGGAAGACGTGTAACTTGTTGACGAGAGCGTCATTCGTCACCTCGAGGACGATGATAGCTATGAATATCTCGGCGTCCCCCAGCGCCGAATGCAGGAGGTGGCAGCAGTGAAGGAAAGGGTAACTTCCAGATACAGACAGACTCAGGAACATCTGGAGTTCTGAGCTGTTTGGTAAGAACAAGGTTCCTTCCACGAACATGTTCGCGGTTCCTACACTGCTGTATACCTTCGGATGCATGAAACGGAATGTCAACGAGTTGCAGGACCTTGACAGGGGAACAAGGAAGATGATGACCATCTATAGAAGTCTTTATCCGAAATCATCCGTCTCCAGATTGTGTCTTCCTCTCAATGTAGGTGGTAAAGGAATTTTAATTCTGGGGTGTGTCCACAACAGAGTTGTCCTGGGTACAGCATGCCGAGCGTTGAAAGGCAGGGACCCCCTGCTCAATCTCGTGAGAGAGCACGAGTGTGCGGGAGTAGGGGCGTTTCTCTTCCAGGCGGCAAAGAGGGCAGCGGACGAAACCGGTCTTGGCTTCGACCCGTCATCCGACGGAAGCGAGAATGACACGACCATCTTGTCATTGAAGGCAGACATCCTCAACCTCGAAATAAAAAAGCCGAGCAGAAGGCCTTGCTCAAGGCGCATACCGATAAGCCCATGCATGAATGTTTCTATCGAAACATCGAAAAGCATGGGTTATCGAAGGAGCTGACGTTTGCCTTCCTACGCTCCGCCGGTCTGAAGTCCGAAACCGAGGGTTTTGTACTCGCGTGCCAGGATGATGTCATAAACACACTCGTGTACCGCCACATTATAATCAAGGCGGAGGTTGCGAACACGAGATGCAGGGCGTGGCGAACCCAACTGGAGACTTTGAGCCACCTTCTCACTGGCTGTAGTTATTACGCCAAGTCAGCGTATTTAGCTCGGCACAACGCTGCCCAACGGGTGTCATACTTTCACCTTCGACACCATTATGGCATCGACGAAACACCTGTGCTGCCCTTTGCCCCTGGAGATATTGAGTCCGTCGAGGAGAACGATAAATGCACGATCTGGTGGAATTACTCCTCCACCACCAGGCAGTTGGAGGCAACCAATTCTGATATAGATCTCCTCGACAACCTCACACGCTCCATGTTCGTGATCGAGTTTTCGGCTCTAGCTGAAACTAACATGGATGCGAAGGAGGTGGAAAAACGGACGAAATGTCAAGACCTGCTTTTCGAACTTCGACAAATGTACCCCGGACACTGTGTGAAACTAGTAGTTCTCATCATAGGTGTGTTCGGTGGAGTTAAGGGATTGCTGTTAAACAACACCAAGTGCATTCCGTCCTGCGTGACACAGGCGGAATCACTAGTTGCACGCATACAGAAGGCCGTCATCCTGGGGTCACTTCGTCTACTGCGTACGCATGACCCGACAGCAGCGTAGCCGCTCATCCGATGGGCGTCGGACGTGGCTGCGATCACTGCCCAACCCTTCTCGAGTCTCCGGCCATTATGACGGCAATGAAAACTGATGCTTGCCGGGGACTCGGAGGGGTGTTGATAGTAAATGATAATAATAAAAACACACCCTCTCTCTCTTGATCGTAATGTTTGTGTTCTTTGCAAATTCTTTTTATGTAGAATTTTTTTAACCCAAAATACTTTCCATAATACTTTTTATACATTTTATATATATATATATATATATATATATATATATATATATATATATATATATATATATATATATATATATAGACTTCACTTCACTTTCATTTTTTATATATATATATATATATATATATATATATATATATATATATATAGACTTCACTTCACTTTCATTTTATATATATATATATATATATATATCTCAGAATATCGCCATAGAAGTTTACACTTATCCCGTGTGGTCTTAAGCACACCAATTTTTGTCTTATTCTACATATACGTATTTCATAATTGACCATGAAAGATTCAGCGCAGCAAGTAAAGACACTTAGAGAAAATTAAAATAAATGGCCAGAGGGGCAACAAAAATGTCAAGATTTGGCGTACGGTGCATATATATATATATATATGTATATATATATATATATATATATATATATATATATATATATATATATATATATATATATATATATATATATATATATATATATATATATATATATATATATACATGCATAAATAAAACAGTGATACACTAAACAAACACAGAAACACGCAAAAAGGACACTCACAAAATAAAACTTGTACGTTTCGGCGTCAGGACGCCTTCGTCAGCGGTAGAGGAATCAAGCGGTAGAGGAATCAGCGGTAGAGATTCCTCTACCGCTGACGAAGGCGTCCTGACGCCGAAACGTACAAGTTTTATTTTGTGAGTGTCCTTTTTGCGTGTTTCTGTGTTTGTTTAGTGTATCACTGTTTTATTTATGCATGTGCATCGTCGCCGAGAGCGATTTTCTACCAAGACATTATATATATATATATATATATATATATATATGAATTAAAAGGCTTAAAACCTTGTAACAGTGAGCAATTATGTATTTTCATGATTTTTCCTTAAAATTTGAACCATAGTGGAACTACAAATCATATGCACCAATATTAAGATTAATTTTAATTAACATGCGTAAATAACATTTACCAATTAAAGTGCGTTATTTATTCAGATTGGTGAATAAAAATATTAATAAATGTAAAATTTATCAATTCTGGAAACTTTGGATTGGGTGGATAATGTATAAAACTAATGAATGTAGAATTTAAGAGGAAATATTAGGGTAGATGTACGAACCTTAATTTTTATTTAGCATGGCGGCATAATAATGGCAATCCTTCGGACGATACAGCGTGATACTGTTCAAAACTCACCTGGAAGAAATGCAAAAAGAATACTTAGTAATCAGGTGCAGTTACAATTAAGAAAAATCATTAATTTTCCCCGGCCATAATAATAAAAAAACATTCTTTCATTATTAAAAGCGACAGGAACTTAAAAAAATGATAGAAGAGAGATTGTATAAAACTACGCTAAATTGTAAGTGATTTAAATTGAATTGTTTATTATTTTATTTCTGTAATAATATAACATGATAATCTACTCCAAGAGCTGACGGACAGCCTTTGCGAGAACGATCAAGGAAAGATTATAAAACTGGATTAAAAGATTAGCAACAGCTAAGGTATACGTGAAATCTTGGTGGCATGTTCAACTGAAAATCATGGTAAGGCTCATCGAACAGAAAAACTGAGAGAAAGAAACAATATTGTATCTTTTTATATCATCAAGAGTGCGAAGATAAAAATCCAGGATGAATATAGATTCCTTTGTAAAAACGTATACGATGGAGATTGCCTCAAGAACAACTATTGATGATCTTCGCTTCATTTTGTTTTAAATAATAAAATTATGTGTATATTGAAAAAGCATTCTTTTGAATTCTTTGTACATAGATGAAGAAAAGAGTAAGCCAATCGCAGGCTGGAGTAGGCAAAAGATTGGAATCGGCAAAAATAGGAAAAGAGATTGAGCCATACTTAAAAATTAGAGCGCAACCCAATGAAAACATCCACATCGAAATGTATATCCTTTTAGATTTTTAAATACACACCCTGAGGACAAAAGCAGCGACAGGGAAATTAATTAATTCCAAAGAAATGGAGTACCGAAAGGGTTCGTTTATAACGAGTGGCTTAATTAGCCAACAAAATTAAACCACGAAGGATATAATAACAGAATATTTTTTTAACTTTTAAGTTCATAGTAAACAATACGAACAAACGAGTGGGACTCGTCCATCCCCTTCGGGGAGAACAATTGTGGACAGATGCAAACAGGCAAAAAATAAACTTTGGCGTACTTATAATGAATAAGGTATCTCTGAACGAGGACAAAAACGGCCCGCAATACAAAAAAATCCCTCGCCGGATGAAAATTTGCAATCAAAAGCGGAAGATGAGTGCGATTTGGAGGCGGGATGGAGGGAGGGAATGGAGGTTAGGGAGACGAGGAAGTTGAGGATATAATGAACGAAAGAGGGAATGCATTCATTGGGGTGGAGTGTTGGCGGGGATTGCGAATGTTTTGTGAAGGATTGGGAGGGTGCAATAAGAGGGCGGGAGGGTGATGCAGAGATGTGCGGACCGAGATATGGTACGCTGGGAGGGATAGATGTTTCTACCATATGTATCGCGTTACGCAAAAAAATACACCACTCCCGCGTTTCCCACTACAACTCTACCGCGCACTCGGCATTCCACGAGCTGCAACATCGAGGCACCCTATTTGCGTGGCTTTGCGAACTCTCCGGTTCCCATGGAAACCAATTGGGAGCTCCTCGAGAGCGAAGATAGCGAGAGGTGGATGAGGAAATACGGGGGGTGGGGGGAATATGCGGTGTAGGATTTTGCAGCCCACCCTCCCCTTGACGTGAGACGAAGTCTGGGGTGGCGTACCGTGGCGGTGGAACGAAATTCGAAGAGCTAACAATTTTCCCCAAACGAATTTATGCATTTTCACGGAACGATTGGCGGCGGTGGCAGTTCAGAGTGCAGAGGGGATGAGGGACTGTCTGCATGGGGTGGGACAGTAATTTTTTGGTGGGAGCCTGAATGATGCGGGTGTTGATTCGAAGGATTTGATAGGGATTGCGGTGCATCACGAGGGATGAGTATGATGTAACATCAGACCTATCGTGGGAAAAAAAATACGAATAATTCATCACGCTACAATAAATAAACTAGAATTTATCAAATGAATAGTAGAATAATCATAATTATATGAGTCTTATAGGAGCGAGATTGAGACTAAATAGTCCTCTCTTCCACCTATCTGGAGGGGCCTCTGAAAGGTTCTCCTCCGAAAGTGTGAAAGAGGAGCAAATACGAATCATTCATTACGCTGCATTCAAGAAACAAGGATCTATCAAGTGAATAGTAAAATAATAATAATAATATGAAACTTTTTTGGGCAAGATTGAGACTAAATACCCCTCTCACACCTTACGTACCTGTATGTGAACAATGTTTTAAATAAATAAATAAATAAATTACCTCTCCTCTGAAAAGTTCTCCTTCGAAAGAGTGAAAGAGAGATGCTACTTTTCTCTGGTCAAACCACATTTCGAATACGCCGTGAACTTTTGGAACCCTGCGCAGAAATATTTAATTAGCGAAGTGCATATAATACAAACTACGATTCGTCAACAACTGTTACAAGGAAAGAAAAAGTGTTGCACATATTGTGGAGATGTGAAACTTTTTTGGGGCAGGAGATGTGAAACTTTTTTGGGGCAAGATTGAGAGTAAATAGCCCTCTCACACCTTACCTCTCCTCTGAAAAGTTCTCCTTCGAAAGAGTGAAAAAGAGATGCTACTTTTCTCTGGTTAAACCGCATTTCGAATACACCGTGAGCTTTTGGAACCCTGCGCAGAAATATTTAATTAGCGAAGTACATATAGTACAAAGTACGATTCGTCAACAACTGGTACAAGGGAAGAAAGAGTGTTGCACAGATTGTGTAAGATCTAGCTTGGGAGACTCGGAGGCTACACGCTAGGCTTAGATTTCTTGAAAAATGTAGACCAGGCGAATTTCAGTACGACTCGGAAGATTATATTGACCCCGCGCTATGACTCGAGGACTGATATATAAGCGAAAAAATAAGGAAAATACACTGCCGAACTGATTTTTTAATAATTCACCTTACCACTCGCCATCAGTGGTTATAACAAAAACAGCGTAACACTAACATAATCCACAACGTTAACTTACAATTCATCTCTGTCCCCTCCCCCTTCAGTTTGGATTGTAGCTTCACCCGGATTTAAACCCGGGACCCTTCGATCAGTAGCCAAGCGCTCTACCCACTAGGCCACCACGCTCCCCCTTTCTCCATATGTCAATCGAAATTAATGGGTTCTCCCATCATTAACGAACACGTCAACTTACGCTTAGTGATAGTTTGACTTAATATACAAATTCCGACCTCTCAGTGAACTTCAAGTTAAATACAATGCTAGGTGATCTTGTGGTTATCGTTAACCCGATATTACAATATCTTACTCCTGTAGCCATGGGAAACCTAAATGGTCCTTGGCCTCGCCAACCACACGCCTCCATGCCCTTCTTCACTTCGTCGCTCCAGCGCATTCTTGGTCTCCCTAGTGGTCTGGTGCCTTCCGGTTTTACTTTCCGAATTTCTTTTTATTATTGCGTTGTCACTTCTTCTGTGGACATGGCCTATCCATGAATGTCTTCAGCTTCTGACTATACCCACAATATCTGGTTCATTGTACAGATCTCTCAGCTCATTGTTTTTCCTTATTCTCTATGTCTTTCTCTCTTTAATGGGGCCAAATATTCGTCTCGACACTTAATTTCCAAACGTTGTGAGTTTTTTTCAGTGATCTTTTTGTAAACGACCCCATTTCGGAACCATATTGTACTACTGTGTGGAATATTGTATTATAAATACGAATTTTTGTGTTTCATGATAGGAGTGTGCTTTTAAAAAGTTTAACTAGGCTCCAGTAGGTTATTTTAGCTGCTGCAAGTCGGGTGAGAATTTCAGTCTCCTCTTTGTTGTTACTTGTTATTGTTACCCTTAGGTACTTAAATTTATTTATTTATTTATTTTTTAAATTTATAATTGAGTATTTCTAAATATTCCTCTTCCTCTTCATGCCTGCTTATTTTCAAGTAGTTTTTTTGCCTTCATTTACCAGTAGGCCCACTTTCTTATTATTATTACAAATCCGGACTTAAATATAACCCGCCGAACGCATACGTATTCTCGGAAAACCCACGGACGCGTCGTTCTCCCGCTCCTTTCAAGGTGTCCATCTCGATGCATGGCCCACCTTGCCCACCTTACAGTCACTTACATCCACTCTGTTCAACCACCAACCTTCCATTTCATCACTCACCCGTCAGTTTTGAACTCTGGTTACATAATTGCGCATGGTCATCCATCCACTCCGGCACAGAGAGAAAGAGATTTTTTTATTTCCTCCGAACCCCTCTTCATAATAAACACCCATCTGCGGAGCGTGTAAGCTTGAAGGCGCGTGTGTTTCACAAGAGTGTATGTACATGCACGCGTGTGTTTAGTTTTGCGAGCGTGCATGCGTTACTGTGTGCGTGCGATACTTAAAAAAACTCGTCAACTGCCGAGCGATACTTCCCCTCCATCCATCTCCCTACGCAATTATCTTTTTTTATCATTCCCTCCCAGAAGTTAATTGGAAGGTTTTTTTCCTATTCATTCGGAAAAGCATGTTCGGATAACGGAAAAATAAATTCCGCATCCTCGTCGCTTGCAAGCCGAAGGGAACGATGAGCCGTGTACACTGTACAAGAGCGTACACATATATTTCTGGAAAGTTTTCGATCGGAGTGGCTGGAGGGGGCAGAACATTATAGCTTTATTATTTTTAACAATGTTTTTGAAATTTTCAATTTGTGCTCTCAATCAAGACTACAAGCTGGGCGAGGGAACGAATTTCGTAGCGAATGATTATATTATCTGGACGAGAATCGTTTCCAGCGGTGGAAGTGCACGAATGATCTAGAGTGCAAGGGGGATGGCTGAAATATTTTGTTTCGACTAGTAACCGTCGATAAAGGCGCGACTGATTCGGCGGCATTATTTTTTTTACCGATGGTGTCTCGAACTGCTTAATTATTGTTGAAAAATCAGAACTGCTTTCGGTGAAAACCGTAATTTTCAAGATATAAATTAAAAAGTAGCTGCATCGTGCCAGATAAAAATAAAGTTGAAAGCAGTATTACTCGGCTTTCATTATGGAATTTAGACCGAACATTGGCTTCGATTGAGGTTGTGATTAAGTTTTCTGTTCAGGGTCCTGAAGGACCTGTTCACAAACTGTGCCACGAGTTTAATCATTAAGGTCCGGTTTCACCAACAACAATCAACGCTTGATCGCGAATTATTCCTTGATTTAAGCATTGAAAGCATTATAAAAACGAAAATATTCGATGATCGAGGTTTAAAATCTTAGATCAGGTTAATCGTTAATTTTGGGCGATCAAATAGAGAATCAACCAGTATGGTGGAATGCGTTTCACCACCAGCTGCTAGCATAAAGTTTTGCTGCTAAAAATGCCTTCCTTTGACAGAACTTTCTATGTTCGTGCTAAGTGCTGCCAATCTTTTGGTAAATTTTACATGAAAAAAACTAAAAATGTTACTTCTTTAAAAAAATGGAAAATTGTGAGTTGGATCTTGCACTCCGGATAATAGCAGAAACCATTTTAAAATCTGTCAATCGAACGGCACTTTGATGGACATTCGCATCGTGGTCACACAGTAGAAAATTAACGCATTGGTTAATCATTTACAATATTTAGGTTATCAGATTGCTTATCAGGTCATTACTGTTTCGACTGATGATCAATGGTTGATGAAACCAAGGTTGGATTTGATATCAGACCAGTTAATTGATGCCCACCAACTGATAACCAATCAACGAGGTGTGTTTTGATACTGGGCCTCAAGCTCTTCTCTATTTAACGAAAACCAAATAAGGGGAAATGATGCTAAGATCCATGGATAATTAATTCATTGCTTATTCACGTACCAGGGAAATAGCTCCGTGAATAAATTGGAAAAAAGACTTTAAGCTCCCGTGTAGGAAAGAAGTGACATTCATACCAGACGAATGAAATCCTAGACGTTAGGATGGCCAAGCGGTCCAATGCGCTTCGTTCAGGTTCTCCGTGCGTGGGTTCGAATCCCAGATCATCAAATTCATTTGATGGTATCTGAGTGTGGCAGGTAAAAGTCCTTCTTGCAATTCAGAGGGTAGTGGTTTCAAATCACGGGAAAGGGTGGATATTTTACCATGGCTACAATGGCTACGTGTTCCAAAAACTATATTATTCCTACAGCATGCCATTGGAAAAACCTGTGGTTAATAGAAAAAATATAATTTTTTGACGTTGACCACTTCATATCTAGGTTAACTTTAACTACAACTCTTATCGAAGGCTTTTAAAGTTTTTCGATTTTAAAAGCCTTAAAAGTAATTACTCTTAAATCTTAAATGCTCAAGTGTTTTTTCTGATTTCTGCTAAATTTGTTCTGCCCTTTTCCCCCTGAATTTGCGAGGCAATAAATGGCTTACTTGAGAGTACCGACCCGAATTTTGGTTGAGTTGCGAATTTCCGCTCACATTTTCAAATACTTTCGACCACAATGCTGAGGATAATCATTTGGATTCATATATCATCGTACGGGTTTGGTCATGAACTACCTAAGCTAGGTAAAGAACTTTGATTTCATATGAAATCATAAACAAAGGGTAGGTTAGAACCCGCGACCTTAGGAAAAGCTCCCAAATTCTAACAAGAGTTATCGGTGCTGCCCTCACTGATAAACCAAAAGGAGCCATTTCGTCTACGCATAGTAGTCTTAATAATGACCTTATGGAGTATATTTTTCTGAAAAAAGAGGAAACTCCGGGAGGTAGAGAGAAGACAATAGGGCGAAAAGAAAGCGTATTATCTTCGGAAGATATCCGACGCAACGACGAGTCGACTCCACGAAAACCGACCTTTTGGACCTCGCGTGTAACGAAATTTTTACCCTAAATCGACAAGGGGCTCGGCACGCACGACATGCACCTCCGAGCCCAAGGAACGAAATGCTCGCCCGAAAATGAAGCCCACCGCATGATTTTCTCTCTCGCGGCCAGCAACCACGGCCCCGACTCCCAGACCCCCCCTTCCAGTCTCCACGCCTTGAATTAAACCGATGCCCGCACAACGGACTCTTTTGATCCCGACCCCTTCCGGACCTTTGGATAGGAGTGCACGCCAATCGCCGCCGCTAATCACCGCGTGGCCTCATCGCTAGGGGGATAAAGCTTGTGGGTTTTTTTTGGTAGGAAGAGGGGTTCGCGGGGAGAAACAGGGGGGTTTGGGGAGGCAAAGGGGGTGTGTGGGGATATCCCTAACCGCATCACCAGCACATTTCTCCTCCCGGTGATTAATGGCTGGGGTTGCGGAGCATAAATTCCACTCCTATAACGACCCCGCCCCCTCCTTCCTCTGTCTGAAAATTGTTTGGGAGACCACGATGTCCCGGCGTCGCGACGGCAAAAAGCTTACCCACTCTTTAAAAAAACAAATAAAGCATTCAATATTTTATGTTAATGTTTCCCTTCGTACACTCAGGTGAACCTTCAGCTACGTACCAAAATTTAACAGATCCATCATTCATGAGTAACATATAATTGGTTCATATACGCATTAATATACTAAACAAAACCCAGGTTCCGGCAAATAGGCGCTAGTTTTTAGACTTTTCATTTGAAGCAAAACAGTTCGGACAGATGTGGGCATAGCACCGAATACTTTTACCATTGACCTTAACTATGACCATATATGACACTTATAGTATCACTATGGATTTTCATTAAGGTCCGTTTCCTGTATATATTTAATAAATACATTAGGCACTGCATTAAATAAATGGTAGGTCAATCGAGAGTTATGTCAATTATTTTCATCACTGCAGGAAGTTTTTCTCCATTGTTTATTTCATACATATCTATAACTCTCCTCTTCTTCTTTGATCAAATTCCTGCTAAACTCCTCGCATCATTTGATCCACTTAATGTTTTGGATTTTTTGGACTTTACACGAAAAACAAGGTAAAACTTTCTAATTGAGCACTAATCAAAACAAGTGCTTTTAAAAATAAAATTCAGTTGTAATAGGAGAAATACCAAATGCTGGTGTCTGTGAGAGATGTGTAGAGTGTGTGGGAGTATAGAGTGTAGATCGTGTGGGTAAAATTATTATAAAATGAAAGATATTTGCTTCGCATCATTGCAAGAAATACATACCAACTTGAATGACAGACATCCAAACGAAGAGGTAGGTCACAAAAAATGTGATGTCTTTTCATTTCCAGAATCCGTAAATACTACTGTAGTCGGTGCCTCAGGCACTCGCACGATGTGCGTACGCATTATTCGGTACAACTTGGGATTGCAGTTTCTTGGTGGCAAGCTGAATAAGATTTTGCGGAAAGAATAACTAGCATTATTTAAATCCTAAAGTTACTGAAAGGAATGCTTAAAGGAGAAATGTTCTTCCTAACGTGTTCCAGAGGCGTGTTGCATTCGATTTTGTGCGCAGTAGAAGAGTCAAGCATTATATCCGCAGGGATTACTGAGAACCTGAAGGGTAGCGTTTGATTGCTATGTCATAGATACAGTGGACTATGGTAGACTAGTGTGGCCTAGATACTGTTGTCATGGATATTACTTTTCTTATGAAGCGGTCCTAGATATGTTACAGTTTGAGGTTGTGCGTGTGATTTCATCGCCAGCAAAGAAAGCGGCGATGTGTTAATATTTTTTTAACAAGAAAGGTCACCGTGATCAATGACTGTTTTGTGCTCCAAGATATAAATCAAAGCTTTCATTGGAATGACATCCCAGCCACTATATATCCATGAGCAAGTGGTAGGTACATACGTTTGGGAGAATGCGGTGAATCACCAATTTCTCATGTTATTTCTCAGTCTTTTCCTCCAAAAATACTCCTATTCGAAAGAAATCTTGTGTACTTTTAAGGTCATCCTCTTAATCAATAAAATAATACTATTCTACTAGCTAAACCAGTTAAAGTTAATAGTGCATGGTTAATACAACAATTAGATCAATTGATGCTACACAGCCGCATTCATAGAATGAATAGAACATAATTATGAAAGTATTATTCAGCTCCTCAGAAGAACTTTAGTTAAAGCTCTTTGGCACCCCGTTTAACAATGGAGCAGAAAAAGATGGAAGCAATTCGACCGGGCATGGTGATATTTATGTGTTCGTCAATACATTAAGTGTAAATACTAAGCATAACAGTAATGAGGTTTCCAGCGGTTTTACATCCAAATCGGAAGAGCAAATGTTGTGATTATTCGACATGGAGACATCGCTACAACAGCATTTTGGCGATTTGGTACTTTCTAATTCTTTGTTATTAGCTCAACATCAGCCCAAAAAATTAAAATAAAATGTGGGCGGTGTTATTGATCGTAGATATAAATCCACCGTCCCCAAGCCTAGGATGCCGCGAAACCAAGACGTAAAAAGCGGACATTCAAGCAAATAATAATTAATTTCTCCCTTAAGAGAAAAATTACCATCACACAAAGAATGGATAGCTAAAATATTTAGCTACCAAATATAAAAATATTAACAATTAAAGAGTACAAGTTTTCAGAAAAATGCGTTTAAAGTTGCCAAAAGAAATTGATACTCTAGATTGCAATATCTTTCACTGATGTCATCATAATATTATGCACCGGTGCTATTTATTTCAAAAAAGCACCTGTGCTGTGACATAAGTATCATACGTCCAGAGATATCAACTCAAAAATACATTTAAGAGCTCAATTTTTCATACTACCGTAACTAAGGCAACGGATGCATATTTTGCTAACCAATTGGACATAAATAACAATGTGGTAAAACAAAAAAGGTCGAATCGAAGAAGTCAGGGTAATATTGGTCTTTTTTGGTCATTCTGATATGTAATTACACAAAAGAGAAATTAATAAGCAACCGAGAAATAATTTCCTACGCTCCGTGGGAAAGAATCAAAGTACTTGTGAATATGATGAAGCGTATTCAAAGTTACGAAGCTTCAAAAATACATCGGAAAAATTAAATCATCTATTAATAATTAAAGTAATTTTATAACAATAAAAATTGGGAACAGGAGAGAAGAAACAACCTGTTTTCGAATGGTACAAGGACGAAATTCATTTCAATTAATTAATAATTTTATTTACTCTGGTTGACATTTCTACAACATGAGTATTCCAAGAGAAGTTACAAGTTAAAGTCACACCGAGAATTGGAACTTAATTTTTGTTGGGGATATCTTGGCTGTCCAAATTTTAAGGACATTAAAAACAATATTACTTGATATATTTTTACTATAAGAGTAATGGATTGCGTCTTAGTGGGATTTAGTAAGCGGTAGCTTTTCTAATAACAGACAAACATTCTCGGAACCTTAGATAGTTTATGAATTATTTTCACGGGAGCCTCTGCGATGATTACTGAGAATGAAAAAGATACAAATGTGTCGGAGTTTCACATCATTGGAGTTTATTTGTCATTACATAATGGTGTATAACATTATGAATTATTTAAGGAATACAGGTTTAAAGCATTTTAAAGCGTTTTGAGTTGCATAAGGGATATAAGTAGTAAAGATAACAGAAGGTAGATATCATATTTTATTATGGTGTAGCTATGCAGAGTAATATTTATAATAAGTACTTACTCTTACTATACTTCATACACGTACTGTAATACTGTCAAATAAGTCACTGGCATGCAGAGATCCGTGAATATAGTTGGATGCGACAGCTGTGAGGAGAAGTATCAAATTCAGCAAAATAAATCATAATGCCCAGGCTATTAATCGTGTTGTTTATTGGAAGAGTTAATCTAGTAAACTCCAACAAAACAAAATTCCACTTTGTCGACGAAACTGAATGATTAATCTGAAAATGATTAATCTGTCCGCGCAGTAACCAAAAAAGACGCGTTTAAGTTGACGCCCATGATGAGGTTCCGAAGGAGACGTCAACGGGACAAAGCTATGTGACACATTCAAGGAACACGAGTGCATCTACGTGCGGTAGAGAGCGAATGAGATCACGTTAGAGATCAAACGCTCACAGTTAGTCAGTAACCAACAAACAATAAGTGCCATATTCTAACCCGTACCAACTGCGAGGTAAATGAGCCCTTACTTTTTAAGGGGCCAGGGCAGACCTATCTATTTTTTTTTCTAGCATATCAATGCTATTAAGCTGTTGGTACAATGAAGTTTAATATCTAATCGTATGCTTTTTATTTTGCTCGTCTGACCTCTTGGGGAGGGGGGGATTTCCCCCTTACCCCCGCTCCTTGGATCCGCCACTGATAGAAGCAGTGATCCGCTTATCTTACTAGTAGAGGTCCGCTTGCCTTGCACGGGAGGGGATTCAATCAGTTTAAGCACCACATGCAGCAGTGCCGGGCACTTATCTGAAGAGAAATAATCTCAGACCTTCGTTATTACTAAACGTTCAAATTTCTACATGTATATCAATATTTTTAATTAACAAAACAATTTTATCCATCAACTATAGGAAAAACAAGCACATATACGCATCAGAAAGAGAAAATCCAACTTGAATAGGTTTGAAATCCTAATTTTCGCAATTTCATGCCAGGACCTTTGATATCGCTCCATTACCACGGATTTTTGGCTTTTGGTTTCCATCCACACTCTGAAAATGTGCTTCAGCGCACCTTACGGCTTAGTCTGTGACAAGATTCGTAGCAGAGGAATGTTGCAACGAAATAAAAGGAATTTCTCTAAAGCAAAAAGAGTCAAATGAATTGATCATAAGCAGGAATAATTCCCAGATATGATGAATGCATGAGGGAAATGATAAGATAATGGGATAACATGAAGCATGTTGAACTTTGACAACATTAAAAGCGTAAAGCCAGCTTTGGGCGCATGAATATTTTATGTTCCAAAACTATATCTTTAATAGTAAAATTTGAAATAGGTACATGCTCTCATCGCATTAGAACTATATATATAATCACGTAGGAATATATATGTTGAACCAAAAAATGGATATATGATGCGAATTTTAGCGCTTGAATGAAAGATGAATCACATCTTAAAGAGATGAATCGCTATTAGATAGATTGATATACCAATGTGGTGGGCATATCAAAGAATAGATAAGTAAATATTTGAAAAATGATGAGAATTTGACTGCTCAGCTAAAATTCCGAAGAAATCAAAATGGAATACTAATTCCGAGTTAGTACTATGTTTACCACAAGGTAAATAATATCAAATTCATACTTTCTCCACATTATAATGAGATACAGGATAAATACTGGTATCCAAACATGAGGCAATGAACCAGATTTTAAATTTAACTTGCTTTGCGTGATAATTTACTACCGTAGGTAACTTTTCAGATTCTGAAAAAGAACACAGGAATGCATTAACCCTTTAATGCTATTCTTAAATGCGACTATATATTTATATTCTCATAGGTCCAGTGACAAATTAAATTAACAGGAGAGTAGCAAAAGCTTTAACAAATGGAAGATAGCTTGTTATAAAAGAAAGAACACTTGGTAAACAACACTTGACTTCTTCTTCCACCGGTTCGCAAACTTTCCTATAAATTGCACACCAAACATATCTGTACTAATATTGCAAGCAAATTATTATGCATCAACATCTAAACCAGTCATTCTATTATATTTAATGAGGAATAAAGTGTTACTAATTGTTCCGTCTTTAATTACTTCCCCTTATAGCTTGCTACTCGCCCTTAATTAGAAAATCACCTTAGTTATTTCAAATAGTTCTTCCAGCATAATTCTAAACTCAACTAAGAACAATATTACTTTGAAACAGAAGGTTAAAATCTTCCACGATAATCCTGCAGATTAACATCGGCAGTAGGAACCTTACCTCTGAGATAAATTTTCATCAATTCCCAGCCATTACAGTCAAAAATAAAGCTGTCCCCTATGAAGAACACGTAAAAATCTAGGGGTAATAATGGACAGGAACTTAAATTGGAATACCCACTGCCTTAATATTAGGAGTAAAAGCTGTAAAACTCTTCATCAATTATACAAAACCAAAAACCAGTTGCCTACAAACTTACGAAAATCAATCGTAAATGTGATTATTTTCCCACATTTTGATTAATGTTACGAAGTACAAAGTAATATTTACAAAAAAACAAATAAAATGCTCCAGATGAGTATGAATGCTACTGTGAGATTTGTATGTGATCTAAAACGGTGGGATCATGTTACTGATTCATACAAGAAACTAAAATGGCCTAAAGTTAGAGAAAGACGGCTTTATTTATCTATTCTCTCCGCCTTCAAAATTTTCAAGTCAACCAGTCCACCGTACCTCTTTAACTTCTTTATATAAAAAAAAGACATCCAAAACCGGCTAACAAGATCCCATAATTTAGATTACTAATTATCATTAACATGTTTTTTTAACTCAACCATCTCACCAAATACGAAAGTTTTTCTAGTAGAAAATCAAATACAAAATTTAGCACGATTCTGAGAAAGTTTCCAACTTTTCTTTATTCTACTATCTTCTATTCTACTACCAAGAAAAAGTTAGCATTAACCAAAAAAATGTATGTAGTATAAATTAACGTTACAGACTAAAACTCTCCGACCAGCATCCTTCATTTCTATTACGAGGAAAATCGCAAACTTAGCATAGTTTCATGGATACCATAGGGATGAAATAGCGAGAAGGATATTACACTGGCAAGATAAGGAAAATATGCTCATAATGTAGTTTTATTCATAACGGATAAAGTACTATGAACGATACGAAATGATAATAACGGAATGATTTCTCTCCCCTGATGTGAAGCTAAATTTCAGTCCTTTTTATAAATGTTTAAACGCTAAAATTCAACATTTTTCTCGACTCAAAGAGGTTTGAGCTAGTAATTAATAGAGGAATACAACGTTTATCAAGGAGTAACTGCACTAAAACAACCAACGTCTTGCTCTGAACCACATTCAAACCCGAGGTAACTCTTGGCTACCCTGAATTCAGCCCGATACAAGCATTCCTCAAGGCTCTGTGCGAAATATTCCGCTCGTTACAACTAGTTATATCGGGGATGGAATTTAATTGAGGACCCGAATTTCGGAAAGGATATTTGATATCCCTTCTGACGTCGGTTATTGTCCCCGAGGGCTGGAGAGCGGAGGATGTAGAGGAAGCGGCGGCTCAAGGGAGGGCGGGAGAGGCATTGAGCTCCGAGACGCGTAAATCCAGGAGGTCCGCCTCACTAATCAGGTTAGGATCGGACATGTAAGGATATGGAAGAGTGAGAGTAGGATGTTGACAGCGTTGAGGGAGGCGTAATCAACGCGGGTGCCACATAAAGTGTGGAGACGGCGGGCGTTAAGGGAGAAGGGTACGGAGCAAAGGATATGAGATGAGAGGGAAAGGAAGCCGTGAAGAAAGGGGTTCTCTGGGTCGAACGAGAGGGAATCCTCCGCACACAGAACCCATCCCTGAGACGACGTCGCCCATCCCGCAGTTGAATTTCGGCCTTCAATCAACAAGCGAGAGCCTCTCACTGCGTCCATATCATTGAGGTGGATGAAGAAGGCATGATGTTTAAAATATTTAACCACCATCCGCCATAAGGGTTATCTCCGTTCCTTTAAACTTACCATTCTGGAAAAAATATTGACGTGTCACACGGATTACCTCTGTACTCTCTCTTGGTGAATGGATAACGAGCTTATACTTCTTGATGCTAATTTTTGTAGCTACACTAACGCGATAGCTTGCTCAGAAGCAATTAATGCGTCGGTTTTCAGCGGATATTGCTGCATTTTTTCTTTTTGATACACGTAGTTGAGTTTTTGAAATTCGTTTAATATTGCAAGTAATTGATTTAAAGGTGTGTTTCTCGATGTTATGGGCGCAGTTATCAGGGCGTTATAATGTTTAAAAATCATCCTTTCTGATTGTTGTTCCATACTGATAGAGAAAGATTTTACAGTTTATAAAAATATAAGATTGATTTTATGATTAGACTGATTTAGAACAGTTTCCTTTATTGAAGTTACATGGCAATGGGAGCGCGCTGTCATACATGCACACGAGGGATATAGTAAGAAGAAGGCAGTATTATTACTCAAGCGACACATCCCTTCCCCTTCCCCTTCCATTAACAAATAATTTTGAAGCTGTGGCATATTGATAAATTAAATAATTACATTTCTACGTTCGGAAAATGTCATTCCCTTTGTTTTAACATGTAAATCCAAATGACGTTTTATTATAGACACATTAGTCATTCTGCATTTATTCTCGGTGGCTTTTTAATAAAATTGGTCTAGAATTAACGTCATGACCCATAAAAAACTAAGAGTTAACCAAACTCCAATTGTTTGGTTAACATATAACTAAATGTTAGTTCATTTTCATATGAAATAAAACGCTTGGAAGAATGGAACGTTTCTGGGAATGGCTTTAATAAGCAACGTCCTAGTTAACCGGTATCTTTTTCATATCTATTAAATCTCCTTAAGATCAAATACCATGAAAATTTTGGAAAGAAGTCAAATAGGATAAATAAGAGGCACCTAGTGTCACTGAGCCGAAGCGTCGATAACAAAATACACGCACGCAAATGGAGTAAGGATAATTCGCATTATTATCATATACCTAATACCAGCTTAAAGGATTAAGTCAACCTTTCCAATATTTAGAGCATCTCCGAGAACTGATTTCAAAATAAACACCCAACTAACGATTATTATTCCACTTGAACGGCACGAGACTACATTCAGAAAATCGTTTCCGTAATGATAATGATTCACTACATCTGAAACTCTAAAAAAAAACCTGCGTATTAAGTTCCCGCCGAAATTCATCACAAGGGATCAGTCTCGGATTAATTAAAAAAATAACTTTAAAGAACTCGCAGAATGTTCACGATACTTTAATTTTGTTATTTTCCCATTATATGTTTTTTTTTTAATTTATTCGAGACAGTTCCGGGGTTGAAAAAAATAACGGCGAGAACGGGAGGAAAAGAGTGTGAAGGTAGGGTCTGAGAGGGGCTGAGCTCATATTTTATGGTTATGCAAACATTCCGCAGTGGCGGGGGTAGGACACACCGGTTCGCCTACCCGCTGAGAAAAACGCCGGCATTCCTCATCCAAACTACCCCACACTACAAAACCCCGAAAAACCCACTGCCTGCACAATCCCCAGTTTCATAACCGGAATATAAAAAAAAACAAGCTGAGTAAGTGCAGGAGAATGGTGATGAGAAATCGAAGTAAGACTTCGTGGAAGTTTACAAAAGTTCCAAGCCTGTCATCTATTTCCAGACGACATCCAAAACATTTTTTTTAAATTCCGCATACTACGGTTGATTATATCATGAGAATAAAATTAGGGTAATATATTGCGTAACAGACAATTTTAAAATGTCATTTATCCCGCGAACGATAAGGGATCAAAATGCATACCACTAACATTTTATAATTAGATTTGTAGATTGGTAGTGTAGCAAATTATTTGATTGGCTCTCTAATACTTGTTTCTAAACACTCTACGCAATCTAATATAATGGCTCACATGCTTTGTACATAACTCCTATGTCTTGGTGGATTTATGAAGTTGCAAAATACATTTATCCATATAAATTTGGCAATCCATAATAATCCATATAAAATTGGTAGTATACCTCATGAGAGGTGCAATGGGTTCATCTCCACGCAGGTATTTCTGCAGGTGTTTGCTAATGCATAAAGAGTTGTATTTCCATTAATTATAGTTAAATACAGTGCATTGCATGTTGGTGAAAACTCGCTCTCAGGCACACACCTTTTTAGCACATTCAGGGTATTACGTAGCTATAGTAAATAAACACAGGTGAGCTGGAATGGGTAAAAAGTTGCCAGAAGGCTTGGGCCGTGAGGTATGATTAAGCTTAAGGAGGTGGGTTGCAAGTGAAACGGATGGTAACTAGAGTAGAAAAAAAGTATGAATCAGAGGGAGGATCCAGCAGACTGATAGAGGATATTTTTAAGGGTGGCTGTGGGTGCGAAATTCATCTCTCGTATTTATAAATATTATGCATTAACATCTACGAATAGAGCGTGAATGTGTTCAGTACGAGTATTTGACGGGGTATATAACTTTAAAAATGTTCCTGGAGTAAGCCTATAGAGCAGGGAGGAGTTAGAAGTGGAGGGGGTGAAGGGAAAAGACGGAGGGGAAGAGAAGGAGATAACGAGAGAGAGAGTGTGTGAGAAAGAGTAAACCAAACTACTTCGCGAAAAAAGAGAAAGGCTGACACAACCTAGACTGATCTGCTAGTCGTTGACATCACCCATCGATATGACTTTATCAGGGACACTATCTTGAGGTCCCTCTGCGATATGACTCGAAACGGGACGGCAGTTAGTGCTAAATCATACCACTTCTCGGAGCGTTTGTGTTGGCAGCAATTATCAAGTTATTCTGGCTGACCCTACGCACTGAACAACCTTCCCACCTCGTTTCCCAGGATTTAGTAAGTTCCGTAGCCCATATCCCAAAATCGTCCACTGCGTAGCGCCAGGATCTTTTGCGAGAGCTGTACAGGCAGAGTTACTCGGTGAATGGAGGAGGGGTGAAGAGAAACTCAGCGTCGGCATTAACTGGTCCTAAAGTTACCTAAGGTTTATTTTACATCCCACCCGGAGGACGGAGAAGTAAATCTTGAAGTTATTTTTGAATGGCCAGCAATTTTTTTGAAGCATGAATCGGATTTCCACTTAAAAGTCTCCATGCCAGTTTTAATTTTCAGTATCGAAACACGAGTTGAATAATGACTTTACTATGGTCTTTAGGTCTTATTGCCGGATGAGTCGAAACGGGATGGTAGATAATGGTGAGTCATCCGACTTCTCAAAGCGCTTGTGCTGACTACAAAACTATTACTCAATACAAAATAACTTCCCTCCCCCGTTTTGTAGGATACTGAAAAGTTCCTTAGCCCATGTCCCAAAATCGTCCAAAGCGCAGGGACAGGAACCTTTATGACAGCTATGAATTGTTGTGTACATACATCCGACCTGTAATACTGCACCCGAAAACGCAGTTATCACTTAGGAACTATCGGCAGTAAATAAATGTTGCATGGACACAATGTGTTAACCTTTTGAAAGTGTCCTAGTCAGTAGACTGAGCTTTTGATAAAAATTCAGCCCAAATTGAAATGTTGACTAAAGTTTATGTGCATTACCTCACAGGTCAAGGGTAAAGGAACACCACTTGTTTATCGTGCAGAACAACCAGGGGGGTTGAGTGCGAAACGCTCGAGATTATTTCAATCACGTATCTAAGGAGTCACGTGGTCCAATCACAAAGGGTTCGAGATTATGGTGTATTGCACCACTCGTAAAAACCTCACTTGGCCTTTTCGATCGTTTTTTTTCGCTGGATTATTGTTGATGGAGTGGAAAATCCTGGTTAGAGAGACAAAAAACAGCATATCACACGCTTAAGATATCCATCCGAGTGGTTCAAACTCACCAAAGTCACGAACAATTCGTTATTGCACTACGTGACTCCCTAGGTACGCGATCGGAATTATTCACGATAGTAAGAAACGTTCACGAATACGGAAGGAGATCAGTGGAAAAATCTCTTGATGTTAAAAAACAGGATTAAATTGAAGTAAAACAAAACAAATACCAATCAGGGTAATCATAAAGTTTTCTGAGAAATCAATTTAGACAACCATAAAGTTAACAGCGTGAATGTAATATAATGTTAAAAACATGACATGACTTGTGATTAGTTGCAATATTTATACTATTCGATTTATTAAATAATTTTTGTCTTATCTTTTGCACATATTCGATTGGTAAGTTTATTTTGCGAAGCTTTGTTGTCTGTTCAGAAATTACACACCACATTAGGTACTTAATGTACACAAGCAAAGGCATGTTCACCAGATTTTTATGGGTCATATAACTAATTATCGATCGTAACGCTACACTGAATGCAATATCAAAGTCACGTAATGGCGCGCAGTTCATTTTATTCAAGGCTTGTGTAGAGGAAAGAACCTTGTGGCAGCTTGTAATGCGATCTGTTTTCCAAAGTAGAACGTCCAATTTTATTTACCTATCAAAATTATGCTGTTAGTGAACTGCTCCACCATAAAAAGACTTATATGTTTTTGTATTAATACTCTGGCTACGCATAGACCTTTCCTGTGTATCAATAGAACAACAAAATCTTGCCTTTCCTCTGTAATGTTTCGTAAATTGAACAAGAAATGACACGTTTTTCAATGCAAGGATGGGTGAAACATGGGGAGATAATACATTTTCATCTAATATATATGGTACTCTTGTGAAGAACTGTTACAAGAGGCAAATTGTTTCCAGGGAGATGAATAAAAACAAATTTTATGTTCTTGCTCATTCTGGTTTTAGAGTTATTTGTCAGATATCGCAATAATTGAAACAAAAATTCGTTAGAAGTATTGAAAAGACTGCAGTAGGCTCAGGAAATAGTAGAAATATAATAGAAAATAGTGAATTTAAAAACTGTCGTCAAATAATCAATAAGTTTGGTACCTTTACTTTGTTTTATTTTGTTAACAGGAATAGCATATCATCAGTGAATTCATTAAATGTTTAACATATTACAAAAGAAGAGGGGATTAAGTATTTGGTTGAACTGACTTATTTGCAGTGGACATTCCTAAAGTAAGTGGATCATTTTCGAAAATAAGAATGGGACTACGCTAAAATGCAAATGGATTTCGCACAGAAACTGTGGAGGGGAGGTTATTCGGGTGGACTGCGAGGGCCTGCCTGGAAAACGGCGATGCCCACCCGGAACCCAGCCGAGGAAGGAGTAAAACATCCTCATTGGCTATCATGACTGCAAATATTCTATGAAACCCACCCTCTATCATAATTACTGAATTTGAAGACGATATATCATTACAGGACGCACACGTTGGTTGATTTCCGAATCACTACCCATTACGGAGTAAATACTCTTCATCATTAGCCATCGATCCGAAGATTGGTTTGCTGCAGCTTTCCCCTCCTCTCTAAAAGTCAAGTAAAGTATGTTTCCTGCGATGTTAATGTGCATACAACGTAACAAGTAACAGGATAATACGTAACAATGAAACTAAACTTTACCTGGCCCCTGTTTTCGGCTGATGGCCTCTTCAGGGTTTTGGAAAGTTCTCTGTGGAGAAGACGTGATCGTTGCCAATCACATTTACATTGCACATCACATCACAAAAACCCGCCAAAACATGCACCAGGCCGCCAAACACTGGGGGAAAAATGGAATAGCTGGGGAGAGGCCAATATGTAACAGCAAAGATAACCAAAATACTCTCCGCTTACCTAAAAAACACATGCGAGGAAAAATTTAGATGGAAAATAGACCGTGACTTGGCGAATGGCTGCCGGCAGGTGGCAGCCATTTGCCAAGTCACGGTATCTTCGCGGGGTTTCGGAGAATTTTTCACTAGTCATATTCAAGAATGGTATACCTATACATCTAGATGTCTACCCGCCATCTGCAGCCAATTGAATTCACTCTGAGCAGTGACGTATCTATAATTTGTGACATTGGTGGGGGGAATATTTTTCATAGGTGAAGTAACGTGGACCCTGGGAACATTTTTTGAAAGTTATAGCAACAAAACTACATTTTATAGCCCTTCTTGAAGTACTTACAAATATTCAGTTTCCTAATTTTTTTATATATTTATGTTGATATCCTTGACAAAGTCAATTAATTCACAAATTTTGCAACTTAAAAATATTCAGTTTAGTAATTTTTTATATATTTATGTTGGTACCCTTAACAAAGTTAATTAATTCACAAATTTTGCAACTGGGAGGGGGTTCCAGTCTCGTTCGTTCCCTCCATAAATACCTCAATGGTATGGAGTACTTCCCAGTTGAAAATGGTCTAATTTAGCTATGTTTAGAATTTTTTTCTTACCTATTAAATTAGTATGAACTATTCAAGCAAACATCCCATTTCTCCACCTTTTCAGCGCATATGGTGAAGACGGAATTTTTAAAATCTACTAGCATGCAATTGTGGCAATGAAAACTAACGGTTTAAAAACGCTCTTTCTAGCGAAGAATCCCCCTCCCCCCCTTAGGCAGAAGTGTGTGAATGAACTGAGAGCTGGGTTGCAGAAGCGAAAGGGGAAAAGAGTGGGGGAGGAGAAGAGACGTACACGTATTTGTATATGCATCGTTTTTTCTCCCTTTTAAATTCTTGCAGATCGCACGCAAAGTTGAAAGAGGAGGTGAGGGCTCGCCTGAGCGGTCTTTTGTTCTGCCACGGCGAAAGGAATTGTTTCAGCATTTTGCCCACCCCCCGCCATGAGAGCCTGCTTTAAAGCCCCTTTCATTGCGTTATTGTTTTCCTTCCCCAGTTTTATTTTTTTAAGGGGCACTGCAAAAGCTTCCTCAGCTCATTCTCCTTCCCCAACAACCACATACGCATCTCAGGCCCCATCCCAAAAACACCTGCATGTATTTTTTCCCACAACCTCACCCCATCGAAGCCCTAACCTTCCTTCACCTCCCCCTCCACCGGCCACACCCTTTCTATTTACTTACCCACCTGTCGCTTAGCAACTACTTCCCTTTCCCCTCGTATACGAACCCCAACCGACGCCATAGCGAGCACCTCCTGCCCCTCTCCATTTTCGCCTTTGGAGTTACCGCGAACCCTCACGCCCCCTTCCGTTACTCGCTCCTCACTCTGTTTTTCCTTCAAACCATACCCTGTGTTGTGGGAGTGGCAATCCCTTCCCCCCTGGGTTTCCTTCGGAACCCTTTCTCCCCTCGCGATGGCCGCACCCACGGCACCCAGGAGGTGCCTCATCTCGAACCGGTAAATAAACACCTTTGACCCCCGTGGCATGCAATGGAGCGACCTCCAAGTGGATTCGTTTCCGTGGATTTACCGTTGTGATTCCTACGATGGACGTCGTCCAACTCCAAGGACGTGGCGCTAGTATTTCAGTTGTCAGTTGGTGAGATTCATCTAGCCGAGTGTAGGGACCATGCATACTACATTATACATATATATACTTCGTCCCTAGGGTGACTAAAAAGAAGAAACACATAGTATGACACTCACAGTTGACAGACACTCGGTTATTCACTCCAAAACTCCAGGCACCCCTTGAAACCGGCTTAGATGCAAAATATGCTTAATATTTACCACGAAGCGACTCCCGAATAAATTCCTAAATTCTCACCTTCCTTCCGTTTTCTCACTCTCCTGTACCACCTCAAACATTGTTTATGTACTTCTTTGTAAGCTATGCCCGGCCTTCTACATTGCACTTTGCAGTACACCTCTCAATATCATAATAAATAATCACCGTGCCTCATGCAATCTATCCTCCCAAAACTTCTCTCACTCTGTCCCTACTCACATCGCCTCCCATACTACTAAATTTGACAATTGCTACTATGTAGCCGTTATGGCCTCTCTACCTCCTACAGCGACTCCAATTACTTTGAGAACTTTAGAGCAAGCCTGCATATTTTATTTCAACGCTCTTCACCCACCTGGCCTCAACCGGTCCCATTAAGTTGTAAACATCCTCCCCTCCCCCAACCTTCAACATTATACCTATAATTTTGTAACATCTTCTCCCCTCCCAACCTTCAACTTTGTATCTTTCTGTCTCTTAACTTGGTCATGGCAACTTCCCCATTTCGTCTTTTCCATTTCTCTTACCTCCATTCCACCCCTCCTTTACTTTTCACCTTCCCTCTCCTCACTGCTCTCTTCCCCTCACCATTCCAAAAATTTCCTCTTCATTCTTCCTATACCTCTCGCTGAAGAAGGTTGCGGCGATCCACCGAAAATTTCATAACCCGTGTGAGTGTCATACTATCAATATGTATGTGTTTCTTCATTTTAGTAACCCTAGAGACGAAGTATATATATTTTTGTGTGTATATGGTATGGATATAGACTCCATGGTAGGGGCTCCACGTCTTTTAATACCCACGATGTGGAGACACCGCGAGACCAAAGCCGTCGGTGGGACAACAATCTTTATCTCCGTAGAAATGGGCTGATACGTTGCACCGTAATTGCTTTTTTTGTAAAATCTTTAGATAGTGTACGGTATCCCGCACGCTATCGTGGACTTCGATATCGTACGCTAAGTTGATAGAAGCGTAATAGCTCAACAGATATCTTACGACAGAAAACTTTTAACGGGGTCGTATAGAATCTCCTGTCTACGGAGATTAATGGAATGCGTTATTAGCACAGAAACTGACTTTTAACTTATGGTTAGGTTTGCGTTTTGGAATAGGATAACGACAGCACGGAAAAAATAACTGTGATCACACCCTGGGGATGTTATTCTTCAATTTGTTATAAACTCGTCGTCAGTTGTATTTATAGATTTAATATCTGAATACTTCCTCATCTATTCATGGTTATTTTGAACTATCCACTACCAAATTATGCTAAGAAATAAATTATTTGATACTCAAATAGACGTTGTTTCAGTAGGAATTTGGTATAAAGTGGTAGCAAAACTTGACGGTAGTGTCCTATGCGAAGCGTGACGTCAAGGATGGGAAAGCTTGGGTTGAGTGATGCAACAGAGGAGCGGAGGGGAGAGGACAGTACGTGGTAGGCAACGCTGACAACATAACTTCATTTAACTTGAGAGGGCGGGAAAGGTTCACCAGCACGTTTCACAACAGCGTTAAAGATCCAAACTTAGGTGGAACAAAATACGATGGTATTGTTCGCAACCCATTGAGGAAATTTATCTAAACAATTGGATTAAGAGCCATAGAGAGCTAGAAAGTTGATGTGAATAACTGTCTGAGTCACTAAACAAACAAAATATGCAGTCGTACATTCATCAGTGAAAATATGCAGTCTATTTAATTATTGGCCATCAACTTCCATAAAGCTAGGCCAGAATCGAAGAATGCCGACAGATTGCGTATTTTGAAGTTAGCTACGAACAAGAAAGTTAGCAGTGAATGGAGGTGACATGTGCGCACGTCCCCCAATGCAAAAATCCGCCATAATGGTACGCCCGTGTGCGAATTTTAAATGTACATTTTCAGGTATACTTTGGGTTTTTTTATTTTTAAGATTGAGTCTTCCATTGAAGTTGACCGGATTTAGCCGCAGATTCCTAAAAATTCCGCCTTTTAGCACCGATCTTCTGCACTTGGATTAACCACGCCCACTACGCTCAAATATTTCCCATCAACCCCCGTTTCTGCCACCAGTTTCTCCGAGTCCTGGGATGAACCTGAAGCCTCTATATACTTCCAGCGTTCTCTGCAACGAAGGAATTGGGATCGGTAATCCTAGTTTTCAACTACGAGAAAAACCTAACTCCCCCGTATAGAGCTAGATCGTAGGCAATGCTCTTCAACTGAAAAGAGTTCTTTACGCTAATGCCGCCGTTTCTGCCAGAACTACTACTTCAGGAGAGATATGGGATTAGTTTTCAAGGATTTCATGTGTATCATATCTCCATGAGTAATGAGTAGTTCCCCTTCTGCACTATACAAAATTCTTGAAATCACATCCCTTATTACCTTAAAAATAATGCAGGTTTTGGAGTTCGCGAGTAATTATTTTTCCACGGGCGAAAAGTTAAGAAACAAATTATTCTCAAGGAACTCAGTAAATAGCTTAAGATTTTTTCACACACTTGCAATCTTACTCTGTTCCATGTATAGTATCATTTTTTTAACTATCATGAATACGACTGCAACAACACGTGAACATCGAGTGATGAACAGGACCGAGGAAATATTGGAGTAGGGTGACTCAGTCAGTTTTAATTGAGGTGAGGTAATTGAGGTCAGTTTTTTTTCAGTGGAACTTAGAAGTCTAAGTTAAAAATGTGATTTCACTTCAAAATAATCAACAATTTTATGATACATACGAGTTAAAACTAGAAAACGTGACCTCTCTCAAAGGTTATATTAATTATGATAACTGGCGACTGATTTTCTCCAGTTATTTAAACACATTTCCCAGATCAATAGAAATGAAATCCTGTTGGAAATAATTTTATTTTGTCGACACTTGTTACCAATGCAAAACATATATACAATATCAATATCACTTATCGGTGCAGCTATTTAAAAATATACTTCTAGCTAAAAAGCGTAAAGTTAAAGTTGCCAAAGAAGATCGATAGCTCCAAAAATAACGAAAATATGTTGATAACCGTGTAAAACACAGTTATTGGTTTAGCACTTCTGGCGAAATTCAAATATCAGTTCTCATATTGGTTCAATATTTGGTTCCATGCCATATTTAAAAACATTGCAAGGCCTCACGTACACGCCGAAAATTTTTTTCTGCTCAATCCTTACCGCGATCATGAGTATATTCATCAGTTATTTTATTAGTGTACACTCCATTCTAATCAAACGATGGATTCCTATATTTCATTCTCGTCGGATGAAAATGGGCTTCCGTAGTCAACATGTTGTGGTTTTGCAATCACCCTCAACCTTCAGTCAACGCAGCAACTCATTCACCGTTGAAGAACCCCAGCCCAGCGACTAACTCATTCGCTCTGCTCCGATGTGTGCTCATCGTTCCGCGTGCGAAAACAAATTCAACAGATGACCATTTTAATCTCCTTAATTCCGAGAAATGTCAACAGAGGCATTCCACCGCCACTCCATTCCCCTTAACTCTCTTCTATTCGTTGACCTAACGGGGCGGAAGCATTTAAAATCATCCATTTTAACTTATATTTACAGTTATTCTTAAGATAATATTAACGATACCCTCGATAGCGAAAACACAAGGAAATATTTATTTTCACATAAATGTAATATTGACGCAGAGCAGAGACAGTGTGTGGTATGATTTCCCCTATTATTAATTTCTTTGTCATGGTGATAAATTTATTTCAGCACGTTTTATCATTTCAATATTCATTGCATATTATTTAATTTCCGAGCGTCCACTTTCACACCACGATTACGGGGACAAAGTTGGATTGAAAAATGGATATTTAAACATTTTACCTAAAACTTACTAGACCAATCGAAGCATAAGACGATGAACACAAAAATAATGACATACATTTTATTTAACGTGAAGAAGCTTAAGTCTATCATTACCAAAAAGTATTTTCCAAATCGATCACTCTCATAATAGCATTTTCTACTACGCGCTTAAAGAATGTCACGAATATCTCTCACAGTGAGTCATGAAAGTTTTCAAAATTTTCTTTCCAGATATACCATGACACAATCTAATTTCTTTCTGGAAAAATTTTTCTAGGTCACTGCTCTTACATAGGTTACGACATGTGTTATGCTCTAAGTGAAAACCTGATTCGAGAAATTTACCCAGCATTACTGAGGGTCACTCCACACCACGGAAATTCGTTTGTAGAGGTGCTATCCAAAAAACATCTAAGTTGGGATCGATCTTTCACAGAAAAATCACCGAACTGCCTGCATTTTAAACTGGTCCCTCTGGATGGGAAGGAACTACTTTAGACCTCACACTAACCGGATACCTTCCTAATTCACTTGTCTGTCCGTATAAACAAAGAAGTTCTCAAACATTTTGTTTGATTTTAAATATCACGAGACTCAAAAAGGACAATTACGGGAACATTTTCACGAAGAAAGTGTAATTTGAATCCCCTGATATATCCCAGGGTTGCCAACGAATACCCGCCATATAGGCCTCGTTCCTGAAATTCGGATGATACTATACGACTCCGAGAAAGAGAAACTCGGCTTTGGGTGTATAGGTACTATAAGAAGAAAATTTGATATTAACTATTCATATTTGAGTAGGGTGTGCAACAGCAAACATTACGAAAGTTTTAAATATATACTCTATATGTATACGCGTCAACTTCAGACATTAATAATTGTCTTTGAGAAATGCATTAACCATTTTAAAATTCACGTGATCTATAACGGAAAACCATCCATTGCTTGACGTCATCGCACAACATCGCTTCTCTCCTCTCCTCCAACTATAGATATTTCAAACAGGAATCATCAAATCACGTCAGTTCTTTATTCTTCGAAAGAAATAAAACGAATACTTTCGACAATTTGGGATAAACCAGCTAAACTCGACGTGGTAAGGAGGTTTCACCGCGACTGTGTGCGTTAACACAAATTATAAATTCCAATCTTTTGTTTAATTTGTTTAAAAACAACCTGCTTTCGATGAAACATTTCTTTATCTATTGAAAACCAAAATTTAGCTACGAAATAAGCACATTATTTCGCGAATATATTTTTAATTGACAATTTTAAAGCCGCAAAGCTGACTAGAGCGCTTTTTCTATGGAATTACCACATTTTGACTTCCACTATTGCAGTATTTAACAAAAAAATAAGTAGGTTAGATGCATATATTTTATTTTCAGTCAATTTCTCAAGGGTTTCTGCGTCTTGTAAACAGTTTTCGATAAATGGCATTTATACAAAGTAGAATAAAACCAATTTTCCCCGTGTTTCTCTCATTTGACACCACGTAATTTCAAGTTCAATTTGCGAGAAGATGTGAAAAGGTAACATTTTATTGATCATTTTAACGTGTATTCGGAAGAAATGGTAAGGGAGGCATGGGGGGAGGAGGAGGTAGGAATAAAGGTAGGAGGGGAGCTGATAAAATCTGTGAGATTTGCAGACGATCAAGCATTGGTTAGTCAGTCGGCCAAGGGGTTACAGTCAATGGTGAATGCATTAGAGGTGCAGTGCGAAATGTATGGGATGAAGATCAATCACAAGAAAACGAAAGTAATGAGATTTTCTAGAAGTAAGAAGGCGGGGCTGAATATAAGGGTGGGAGGGCAGAAGATAGAGCAGGTCGAGCAGTTTACGTATCTGGGTGGTATTTTGGAGGAGAATGGGTTTAGTGATAAGGATATTAGATGTAGAATAGCGCTAGCTAAAGAAGCATTTTCGAAGAGAAGGGAATTGATGAAGGGGGCTCTGAGAAGAGACGTAAAGAAGAGGTTAGTGAAAACTTTAATATGAAGCGTGGCGCTATATGGGTCGGAAACTTGGTCATTGCGAAGGGAGGATGTGCGTAGACTTGAGGCGTTTGAGATGTGGGTTTGGAGAAGGATGGAGAAGGTTAGCTGGATGGCAAGAAAGACAAACGAGGAGGTATTGGATATGGTCGGAGATGAGAGGAAGCTTGTGGTAGAGTTTCGGAGATGGCAGAAGAGATGGATGGAGGAGGTTTTCAGAGGAGAGGGCATGTTGAAGAGAGTGATAGAGGGGAGAACACTGGGGAAGCGTGGAAGAGGAAGGAAGAGGATATGAATTCTGGACGAAATAAGAGGAAGTAGAAGATGTGTAGAATTGAAGAGGGATCTAATAGCGGGACATCCTTAGAAGGGAAAGCGAGACAATGTGTATGAAATTGGGATGCAGAATGGGGGCTGTCCAAGAACCTAGCAATCAGCTGGTAAAATACTTGAATGAAAATAAGAGGAAGATATATGTTCTAAAGGTACGCAGATAATGAATTAAATGACATTCATGTCATTTCGCAGTGGAACCACCGTAAAATGTCTTTTTACCGGCCACAATACCGTTTCGAGAAGATATTCGACAGATTCTCGATAACTTACTGTTTTTACGCCAACAAGAACGCAAAATTCATATGAAGACATCTTTTTTAAATGACTTTCTGGCAATGTCTTCAGTAAAAAACCTTGTTTACTGGGAAATCGTTTTCACTGTATTTGATCAAGAATATAAAATCTACATGCAAAAAGTTTGACAAAATATTTGTAATCCCGACAGTATTATATTATCAAAAGCATCGTAATACGTTTTCAATATCATATTTAGTGATTGTAATGATAGACAAAAATTTCTCTAGCACTTTAAATAATATTATTACTTTATGAGGACGATGAGAAAGTCTTTCATTAAAACTTCGGCCATTAGGCAGACATTAACCCGATGGGTAGCCCGAGAAGAATTCACCTGAGTGATTCGACGGAAAAGCATGAAATATTACGTAGTGTGTTTAAGTTGAAGTACGAAGAGCGTGACAGTATATTAGTATATTATTCAATATATATTCAGTATATTAGTATATAATTTAGTATATTATATTATAGTATAGTATATTAGTCAAACTGGCCGGAAATTTAAGACTGGATTGCAAGAGAGCAAGTATCATAAATATATATTTTCATCTGTATTTGATTATTATATTAAATTATCTGAAAGTCTGGTATATTTCATCTTCGTAAAGAAAAATAATTGTAGTAATTTTATTCCTCCTTTTTCACATTTTATGGTGTATATTAAAACCACAAAATCGATTCCATTCCGTCCCTTCGTCCTACGGCTACCCCAGAGCCATCCTCCCGTCACACCAACCCGCACGTCGCATCACTTGATCTTCCTCCAGCAAATATCGAGTAATTTCCGGCCGGCAGCTTCGGATGTGAGCAGCGCAGAGGAGAACAGAGAGAAGGAGAGAGAGAGAGAGAGAAATGCCGGGACACGTTGAAAAAAAAATACGGAGCGATAATTCGCAATTTGGAGAGAATGTCCCAGAATATCTCCTTTCTCTCTCTCCCTCTCTCCATCCACTCAACACGACCAACCTTTTCCCAATCCACCCGCACCGCCCACCCCTCGCTTCCGCCGCCGTCGACTCGAGGGGCTTGGGCAAACACTTATCTCCGGCTCCAACTCCTCAAATACACGCGCACACACGTGTCAGCATCACACACGTCCCGTCTCACAGGGACGCACGCCCCATGGTTCGCGTCTTCACGGGGCACGTGAAGGAGAATGCGTCACGCCTTCACATGCTCTCTCTGCCAACTCGTGGGGGGATGACAATTTCGTCCTCCATTTCCCGTCAAAAACACACAATCGGGTGGGCAATTTTTTTTTGCGGGGGGGAGTTAGGGAGACTGGAGCTCAAGTCCACCGCAATTCTTTCCTTATTTGTATCATCAAAACCCCCTCCGTGCACGCATCGTTCTGTCCTATACAAACCCGCTCTTCTCATACTTGGGAGACAAATATTACGTGGATGAGTTATCTAAGTTTTGAAATGCCATTGTAAGCACTACTTATTGACGAAATATTTTTTTATCTCCAGCATCTCTGCAATAGCCAAATTTTGAGTATACTCCAAAAAGGATAACAGAATGTAGATTAGATAGGTGCAAAGTGGAAGAGATATGACATTATACTTACGTTTTCCAGTGTTATAGTTCTTAACTCTCGAATTCAATCTGTCATAAAATACTTTCCTCGCTTCATTTTCTTTTTATTAGAAACACTTCGTGGGGATGGAGTTTTTGGGTAGATATTTTACTTTCATAATCTCATGGTTTGCTTTGACATTTATGAGATTGGGAAGTTTACTAGAATAAAAGTTTTTTTTTCTCGTTTGAGGGAAAAGTAAAAACAAAAATTAGCAGCAGTTCAAGAATGTTATTTTCTATTTCTCGATCCACAATGTATTTTTATGAGTGGCAAGTACTAGCGGAGTGTAATTGTATAGCGTTTCTTTTGAAAATGCTCTTCAGTACTAAATCGGAAGGCTTGTCAGCGCTAATGTTACTTCATTTTATGTATTATACCAAAATACTTATATTTTACCATTTCAATTGTATTTTACTTCCTGGGACTGTAATTATTTCTAAAGATATTTTATCCCCTATTTTTTAGAATCAAAGTGTATTCCTATTTGAGGTTTAGTAGTATTTCAGTGTCTGAACTATTGAGAGCTCCGTACGAAATCAGACTTTATTTTTCAAAACGTTTTTCGTAGAAGCATCGTAAATACCCTTTTATGTGTATCATATACATTATTCCATTTAAACATCAAGTTAAGTGTGGCCTTAAGTTTAATCATGACTTTATATAGATGGAAAAGGGAACCAAGAATATTTTTTAAAGCTAAAAATCTATTCATTTATATTTTTCTGAAAAACCATAAAAATCCAGAAATAAATAATGATGAATGATTTATCATAGCACCTTGCTGTAGAAAAATTATTAGCATGGAATAACATGCGACTTTTAAAGCTTTACGCCATTCATATATTAGTGTTTCACAAGTTGCACTAACATGATATAATTCGAGAAACAAAGAATTTATGTTATTAATTATGCCAGAAATAAAGACGAATCTCCATCCACCAGCTGCGGAAACCAATTTTAAAACGCCGGCGTTGAAACCCAATAGTTGCGGGTTTGAATCCCATATCGGGCACAGATTTTATGTTTATGATAACAGTAAAAGACTACACGGTGCGTTATAAACATTATATTTTGAGCACCTTAAGCTCAATCTAATACGAATCCCATTTCCTTCCTAGACTTACCTGTTTCGCTCGCCATTTCCAGCACTTAATTGTCTTGCATAGTTCACTTAAGTGTTCATGATCCTTCACCAAAGTCTCAACTCAACGGACTCAAATACTTTCTTAACACCGGAGGAAAGCTCGCATCAACTGACATGACGCGTTTTACTACACTGTGGCGTAACCACGGGCACAAAGTTAAATCATGTAATAGGCAATGTGCGATGGTAACTGAAGCAAACGGGATAGGCAAGGATAAGACAATATGGAGGAAATAATTAAAGCAGAGACATACCTTACTGGCCTATTCCAAGAATTAAACAATTTTCACTGTGCCTATCCTGAGAGAACCTGATGGGTTTGTATGTATGTACAATTAAATGACATTTAAAAAAATATGCTCCGTATCTTTCAACCTTCGTATGAGTACCTCGACCGATTTTGACGCAATGCCCGCACCATCGCCTTAGTTAATTAATCATTCATTATATTTATTATTTAAAATGTCAAAATTTGCCCTCCATCACGCTAAAGTATGGGATATATGAAGTGTAACTCTTTTAATCCATTCGTGCCCATAACTAGTTTTATCAAGTTTTTTTGAATATATTGGTCATAACGACTCATATATTTCATGTAGAACATCGTTTCGTGTAGAACATCCGTTTTTCGGTACAATCATTCATTTATGAGAACATCGATAAGTATCAAAGTGTCATTATTGCATAGTATCTAGTAGAGGCACGATAAAGATTATGGCCTCAATATCGACGGAAGTGTAATTTTAAAGCTGGTAAACATGCGTTTTTAGATATAAGTATGTATTTTCGCTCCTTATATATATTTCTAGGTATTATAACCTGAAATGTATACCATATTGTACTTAGCCTTGAAGAAAAGCATAATGAAGTGAAAATACGGCTCATGACATATTAATAACTAACAAACAATATTTATTTTTCATTGATAAGTAAAATAAAATTTAAAATTGGTCGACAGGGCACTCAGAAGAGTATTTGAACGAACTAATAGAACAGTAACATTTGAGAATATGAATAAAAGAATATAACATTAATATTTGATAATTTTAACAAAATAATAGAACGGTTACATTTGAGAATTTGAACAAAATAAAAGAACAGTAACATTAGGGCATGAATGAGTTAATTTAATTATGTCTCCAAGCCACCATGTAAATCTAACATCTATGGAAAACCAAAATGTGCTCACAATTATGCCAAGTGCGGTAAAACTCGTCGCGCTGGTAAAACACATTTCTGGAAGAGTATGTAATTAGAGTTGTACTCATCATGAATATCGACAACTTCCACCACGTCCGGCTTGAAGCAGGTGTATTCTTTCGCCCGATATTATTTCCTGTCCTCTCCCCCTCCTGCCCCCGGTGACCCGATCGAAACCGTTTGTTTTACAACGTCTCCCTCCGCCCATGGTCACCAACACCACCATCATCACGGGCGGACGCCATCACCATCACCACCAGGGCACCATTTCCGCCACGACGCCACTTCCGCGCGTGTTTGAACAAGGGTTCGTTATTGCGCGGCCATGGCGGCGAAAGTGGGCGGATGGGGAGGGGGAAGGACACTGGAGAGGGGAGGGGGGTTCTCTCACTCCCTCGTGTTTTCAGGGGGCTATTCTATCCTCAATATCCTTCCCCTCATCATCCAACCCTCTCCTCTCTACCCGTCGACACCCCCGTGGACGTTATTCCTACGCACACAAGCACCCCTGGAACTTCCTCATCTCTCGACTGTCCGTTCTCTCATATAACTCTGCCTTTCCAAAACATTATCTCCACAACGGAGATGAGCATCGACCAACGACGTCGTGAAAATATCGATGGCTGTAATACGATATTTGATAAAATGAAATGTTGAGGCCTTCACTAGGTGGAAGGCCGTCGTGATAATAAATCGTAATTTGTAACAATCAATTTAGAATGTACAACAGTTTTTGGCCGTTAAGTCATCTTCAGGTACCGTGATACCCAAGAGTGATTAAAAGGCCGATATCGGCTGTTATCGTAATAAATTTTGGATTTTACAAAGTTAGTTTTATTAGCTCAATATTCGATATTTCCTGTGTTTACATCATCGTTATAAAATATATTTCTATTCTACGCACGATTTTTTACAAATAACTTTGCAGATGCAAAAAGAACCATTTCCAAAGACCGCAAAGGTACTTATGGGAGGTTACGGAGCTTAATGACAGGACGTTTCTACCAACAACATCGTCACAGCGTCGTAAACGGTTCAGAGGAAATTGATGAGCCTTGGTCACTCCAACATTCTGTAAACTTGCCACTTTCACCCAAGGATGAGTTTATTTTCAGGCATTCAACATTTTATTTTATTCTATCACTTCCTTAACTTCTGGTTTACACTACTCATCGTTCACCATAATTTCATAACATTAGTTATGTGCAAAAGTATATGCCTGACAAACAAATGCTGTGTTAACACGAATCAATTGATGAATATTTCATTACGCATTACTTATTCCCAATCACCAATAATGTAGATAAAATATCACAATTGCCTTTGTATAATTTGAATAATAAACTTTCTATGAATAAGAATTAGTTTTCATTTAAATTTTGATTTTGTTGTAATATATTTTTAAAACAAAACCTATTAATGCGATAAGTGAGAAATTTTAACATATCATAGCTGACATCACTGAGTATATTATTTTAAATTAATATTGGTGCATAAACATTTGTCAAATTTTCACATCAAATATTTAATTATGGAATTACAAAAAAAGCACTGTAAGATAACGGTGAATCACCTTCTTTAAAGTCAACGTGCTAACTATTAATATTGTGAAATTTCTTCCCTGTATTTGAGAATACCCTCGAACTACTACGGGAATATATTACGTCAAAAATTAAACTTTCATCGATGGTTGGCAGCTTAAACCTTAAAGCTTATAGACGGCTTACTCATTTAATTACACAAACTGAGTCCCGGTTTCACTCGTAATATTTGACAATCCTCCACAAAAATCTTCACCATTCTCTGAATTAAGGTATGACAAATAGTATTACTTATGTATTAATTGAAAAACAATCAAAATCAGTTGCAGTATTGTAGTAAAATAAACTTATATATATATATATATATATATATATATATATATATATATATATATATACACAATAACCTGTAAACTACTATTTATACAACCCTGATGCTGAAAGCAACTCGATCTCCACAGTAGAAGGTCAGTATGTTTTTGAGCATGAGGGATTAAGTCGAACTCCTCAGTCAGCGAGTTCATTCACACGGGCATATCCGAACGGCGCTGAATAGGGCTAAAAGTAAATGACTTTAATAAAATGTAGTTAGCATATTTTTCATATTTTCTCTGAACAATAGTGAAGACATCAACTATTTTATCTACACTACGCAAAAACCGCGTACCCGAAGCCCCGAATATCCTTTCCTCATCCTCCCTCCCACTCCTTCCCCTCGGGACGATAACTCTTCTCCGACGAGGCCCATCCGCCACAGCCCCTGGACCAAACCCTATCGGGCTTCAATGAGATCGATTCACACAGAGGGCATGGCCAAAATGAAGTTTGCGCCGCCCTTATTACGTTGATGGGTGCTCTGATTTCAGGTAGACCGTGTAGTTGCCAGCTCGATCCCCTCATGGGGTTTGGAAACTTCCTCTTCACGTGATGACTTTAGCGAGACTCAGGTGTTATGAGTATGGCAAGCGGACAACTTTAGTGTATGATTAATTTTCAAACTTTAACTCGAAATCACATTATTACTTCGGCAAGAAAAAACTATTAAATTTTGGATTAGCACATAAAAAACTGTGATCCATTGCCTTACAAAGTTCTATTCAAGAGGAACTATGTATGGGCGTTCTCGAGACAAAATGGTACATGTAGGCAAGCTCTTCGGGGCATATCCAGTAAGTTACATCAATATTAGACAAGGGTCTTTTCAAATTGAGACGCAAGAAGGCAGCAGAAAGTATATCAGAAAAATGATGATCTAAATTCACTGACAAGTACATCCCCTCATTAAGGAATCACTGACACAGACACGAAGAGAATATAATTACAGCGATTTACAGTATGCTCTGGAATAATATATGTCAAATTCCGCAGTCTCCATTCATATATCCCGCCAAAAAAAAGAACGACAAATTTATCATAGCAGGAAATTTTATGAAAACTATAATATAAAACGTTATTGTAAATCTCAGCCATAAACTTCATAATGAGTGGATAAATAAGAATTATATTTTCACAGCAATAGGGTACAGCTGTTGTGAAAACAGACATGAGTTCAAAACGAAACGGATTAAAAAACTTCTCTTGCCCAACTTCACCCTGAATGTTTGAGTGAACTTCCTCTGCCATCGTGAAAATATTTTTCTCTCTATACATTTACTAGTGCTTCTTGCAAAAAAAAGTAAATGGAATAAAACGTTCACAATTTAACGCTTTTTCTCTCGTTATTACTACGGAAAAATATAGAAAAACTAATAAAAGCACGACGTAAATTTGGAACCCGTCATTTACACCCTCTCAGTCGAGGGATAAAAATACATAAGAACTCAAGTTCGCCACGTCAGACTAGAAGGTCAACTCTATTTTCCTTCGGATTTGTTTTCGGAATGGCGATATTGATCGAAAAATGATAACAACCAATTTATTTTTAGCCACTGCTAAAAGACCTTTTCGAAGGAAGATTTATATCAAGTATATGTCCTAAATTAAAAGTTGCTCAATCGGGAAATAGAAGAAGGAAGTGAAAGCTCTGCACAACCGTATATTATGATTTAATATATTTAGCCCAATATAAAATATTACGTAACAAAGTAAAAAAGTGCCTTGTAGAGGTAAATTTCAAAACAATGAAATGATGAACTTTCATTTTCCCTATTTTATAAACCTTTCCTGATTACTACGAGTTTTCATTCACATTTTATGAACTTTTAGTATCAGAAAAAATCCATACTCTTTACTTCTGCCATGCGTTAGAGGCCCATTCTTCAAAATTTGAATTAATCGATCACTCGATAACACCTACAAGTTTTACTATGCGCGCCAAATGTAACAATATTATCGATCAAACTTATCCCTACGGTATAAATGGGATGATAGCATAGCCACATTTAGTGTACTAGGTAGTTTTATTTCCTTTCAAAGAAACTACAACTACACTCAGGAACTAGTTTGTGACAGGTTTAACACCGCAACTCTCGTGACGCACGTCGTGTAGAGCAGGCCGCGCTGAAATCTGCTCTACTAAGTACAGCAACTCGAAAAATATACGCACACACACTTATGTGACCCTCGGTGATGGGGACATTGCACGTGTGGATGTCTTAACAAGACTCTGTTCAGCCATGGTACGAGCCATGAATTCATCGGAAGACACGACACAGGAGCAGGGCCGACATATTTCCCAAGGACTGTCCATCTCTGGACGTGACGTACGCGGTGCTTACTTTCGCCGAAATTAAACCCTCTGTCTGTGCGTCCCTCGGTCAACTTTCCTCCCCAACGCTTCAACCTTTCACATGCTCGCTCTCTTTATCCCGTTCCCACTTCCTGCCACTCACCTACCTTCCTTTCATCTTTTGCTACAGCCCCACCTTTCTCTCCCTCCTATCCTAGTCTTTTTGCACTGACCAACCCTTACATCACCCGCCCACATTTCTCTCTCCTCCCAGCAACCTCCTCCACCCACTTCCACCGCCCATTTTTGACGCTCCCTTCGCTGTTTAGTCGAAACGGCGTCATTTCCGGCCCGGCCGGTGACGCGTTGGAGGTCCGGAAGCTCCGGCTATACGTGCTCGTCGTCCCCGTGCCCCACCCCCTCCCTGTAACAAGCATATAACGGCGGCGAGACAGACGTCATGTCCCACACGGAGCCCCGGCGAGGAAGCGCGTTTGAGAGTGGTGAGAATTTTACACCCCATTGCCGTGCGGTCAGTGGATTTTCGACATCTTTCTTTTTGGCGCTCCAAATTCTGACAGCCGGGATGCTATGGCTGGGACTAAACCAGGAAAAAGACATTCATTTTACTTCATTACTGAGAGAGAAAAGTAAATGGATAAATTAACGCATTAGGGCAAGCCAAATAAGAAATTGTTCTAATAAAAAAATCGTATCGTAGTGAAATAAATAATAATCCTACCTGTGTCGGGTACTTAATAAAAGAATATAATATTTGTAAAATGGAAATATTTTTGTTAAGGATTTGTATTACTTAATTCGAAAATACATTTTACGAATATTGAAATCTAAAAATTAAACAATATCTACGAATTACTGCTTACAAAACTCATAGTCTCTGATTCGTACGCCATGCAAAATATCAACTATGAAACTTATACTACCGCTCTGAAAATTTAATGCAAACACACATTGACTGTTTTACTCATAAAACCTGATCCTAACAGTCTTAAAAAGAGAGACAAACAATTCATCTACCGAATTCTGATAAGGTATGTATGGTCATAACGTTTTATCTATCCTTCTGCAATATTAACAGAAATAGGCTTCAATTGTTGGAATAGGTATTCACCAGGAAAACAAACCACTTTTCACAAATATGTTCCCGGAAATTCTTTAGCATAGCGTTATGATGAAAGAAAAGAAAGAGACTCCCTAAAATACTTAAGTTATGGACACAAATGTAGTGAAAACTTAGTACAAAATATAGTGTGATGAAGCACTCGAATTTGAAAACGGGTTTATAAAACGAGCGTTGAACGTGTTCAACAGAAATCGTTGAAAAATGCTACGATATTCATAATTTTTGCTCAGAAACTCAATGCTTGGAAATTTTGAGGCGAATGAGTGTAATGAGTAATGGCCAAGCAATTATAAATTAAATAAAGGTACGATTAATGGTTTTTCGATGAGTATTCAACCTCAAGCTATATATTATCTTATGATATCAAGACTCATACACGCAACTTACGATGGTGCGTGCATGAGTCACCTTAAAGCGAACCAAAAGTCGTCCATAAAGAGGCAGAAGCAGGCAGCTGAGAGTAGAACGTTGAGCTTGCTGGTGTAGGGGCGTTTAAGTCGAAATTGCGGCAGCTGTGGCTTTCATGAGACTGGCAATGTGGGGCAGCTGACAGATAAACGAGCAAGCGAACAGCAACGGATAAAAATGGAGATAAAGGAGTTAAGAATATACATGCAGGGGAAAGGAAATAAACAGACATGCTAATCGGAAAATGTTTTCATGCTTCCGTTTTAGTTCAATCGCACTGCATAATCAAAAAATCACAAGAAAAGCGAAGGCTCTGTATCGTCATCTCAATCGGCTGACAGAGAAGACAATATCAATGCCAGGGGGAAAGGTGAAGAAAAAAATAATTCCCTCTTCCTACCAGTGAGAGAGAGTGAAATTCGTTGGAGAGGGATTTTGTGGAAAAGAGAAAGCTGAAAAGAGTGAGGCATGAGAAGATAAGATCATATCGAGCTAATTTAAAGTTTGCTTATGGACATAAATATCTTTGCATTACGTTAAACCTGTATCGCACCAATTATAAATGTTGTAAACGAGGGAAAAATTCATGGCCTAATCTTATCAGTCAGAAGTAAACTTGTCAGTCTTAAGCAGCGAGTTCATAATTTTCTTTTATTTCCTTCAAGTGATAAAAATGGAAGTATATTGGCCAAACATGTATTTTGTTGCCTATATAAAGTTTTCATTTATTTTTAAGAGCCCAACTCCTTTCCCAAAATGTTATGAGTTCAAAAAGAGACTTTTCCTCACCAAAATTAAGCGAACCGACTAATAATTTTTACGTGAATTTTTACTTGTTAATTATTATAAGTGGATTGAGAATTGGAGTGTTACATGGACCATTACCACCAGGTAAATGTATTATGTAATGTAACTGGTTAAATAAAACCATTGAAAGTTGCTAAAAGTCTCAGAGTTATAAAAGAGCAGGAAAATACAAGAAAAGAAACGTGGATCAATCATTTTGGGAAATTGAGGTTTTTCCGAAGATAAGATGCACATTTCGAAAGTAAATTAGAGCAATCTGAAGTTAATGAATAAAATGTATTGCCAAAAAATCATAACATGCCTTTTAATAAAAGAATATGGCTGATTCAAAATGTAAAAGTGAGGTCGAAATCCGCACAAATATCTCTTTATTATCTTTTGCTTTGAGCCTCAATGAATAATGACTTCTACTGTTGTCGAAAACGATTAATCTCAAGCCAAAGTTGGTGGATAACATCATCATAATAAGCACACATATTCTACAACACGATTTTTGACGTTTTATTCATGCAAGACGGGTAACTTCTTATTTTCGTCACGCAAATCTACGCAGGCTTATTTTCCAAAAATACTACACCCTAAAATATTCTGTTCATATGTTTAAAATTTCAAAGGAAGTGCTTGAAATGGTTGGTGAGGAGAGAAAACTTCTGGATAAGATTAGGGGGAGGCAGGGTAGGTGGCTTGAAGCGGTAATGAGGAGCGATAGTTTGCTCAAGCCCGCGATAGAGGGAAAAATGTTGGGCTAGCGGGGAAGGGGAAGAAATAGAATAAGAAAGGTAGGACGTACGTGGAGATGAAGAAAGAAATACTAGAGGTACATAGAGCCCTGCACGTGTAAATATCTAGAGGATTTTCTTAAACTTTCAGTGAAGCCCACCTTTAACCAGTAGATTACTTTAAAGTTATATTAAACATTTATCCCGAGAACTGCTTTCAATGCAGTGGAATAATCTTCCAAGCAGAACATAAAATGTAGGAGGTGTAGCTTCCGCGAGAATTTCAATGGCCAGCATACCACCACATTTAAACCAACCGCACTGCCATTGTTACACCGGCAAATTTAATTCTCTACATAGAGTGATTCCTTGCGCTCTAACCAAAGTTCTTAGCATAAAAAAGTAACCTTTTTTGTCCAAATTATAATAGTTCTCCGTAGTAGGCTCATTGAAATTTACTCGACCCAATTCCACACCTCCATTTTGAATAAACATTCGGCCTCTTTCCATTCACCCCCCGAGTCGAATCCATTACATTAGAATCCTCCATCTGAGGAAGCAAGCTGAGCTTCATTCTTTACATGTGAATGTTCTCATTCCCAAAGCTGCTTTGAAGCTCAAAGAGTAAGGCAGAAATTAAATAATATCTAGCCCCGAGTACACCTGCAATTTATTATCGATCTATTACTTCTACTCTCAAAATCAGTGTAAGGGATTATTTTGATATCAGATGTGTGGAACGTCATTCGCACTGTAAACCGCCAGATGGACAACTATTTTTTTGAATCTGAAGCGCAAAATCGGGATCAAGTGTTGAATACAGGCACCTTTGCACCTCTTTTCAAACGGTTCCAGATTAGGATAACATTAGTGCTTGATAGATAACATTTCCATTGTCACCTTTTTTTGAAGTGAATTCAAAACTTACAAATTAAAAGCGCTCACCTTATGATTTTTTAGTGTTTAAAAATAAAAAAAAACAATAAAAATAGTTTTGTTTCAACACATACAGCCTATTTTAATGTCACAACAGAGAGATTCATTATTTAATACTTATTCTATAGAAATTGCTAAAGATTTTCTTGCAAAAGTATGCGCATTAACAGCTTCGAAAACTGCGGGGTTACCTTGTCCATCCTTGCAATGGCAAGTAGCATAGCCTAATTGAAATTGTATTAACAATTTCAGCCGTAGATTTCTTTTTTTTTTAATGAGAAGAACAATTACTTATTCCATTTTCTGTCTCATGCGCTAGCTGATAGTTTTACAACCAAAAAACAAAGCTATAAAGTGACGTCGGACAATGGCGCACTGCTAAAAACGACGACGAAGATATTAATTATTTCAAAAGTTCAGAGTTGAGCAAAAGTCTCCGTCACACATTCACGATGTTAAAGTAAAAAGATATAATAGTGATAATAATAAACTACGAGACCCGCTTTTGCTAGTCGGCTTCCATGAACTCTCTTATAATATTTCCTTTTTAGGCATTATCCGAGAAATTTTAACAGCCTCTGTACAGAGGCTGGCTGAAAGATAACGGGTCGGACGTGATGCGAATACCCCCGGAGGTCGAGGCACGCAGGCGTGTAATGGAAAAAGCGGCCTCATTATCAGTGTGTTTTTAAGTATTCCACCCTCGCCAGAGAGGAAAAAGGGCGATACGCCTTTTGCCTCGCGTCAATGAGCAGCCATGGAAATACCCCGCTCTCTTTTTTACACATATATACATACTATACCATCGAGGGGTGACGTGAAAAAATTAGAGAGAAATGCAAGGAAGAATTGAAGTCGAAGAAAATAAAGGAGAGAAAAATAAGAAAATTTTACACTCAAGAAAAAGAGAACAAATGCACGTAATATTGAGTCTTTGCGGAATGAGGAAGGGCTGATGGATAGGTGGACTGACAGATCGATAAGAATCTTTATTCGAGTGAGATAGAGACATAGTAATTCACTACTCCACCTAACTCCTCGTCAAGATTACAAACGCAATATAAAAATATATATCTCTGTGTTAAAAATAATAATAAAAAAAAAATATGCAATCACCAGTTATTCAATTCTAAGATTGCTTGTATGCAGCATTCCATTCTACCCTGTTCCCTGCTAACACCATTATGCCCTTATAGCTCTTCGGTTTTATATCCCGTTTTAGCTGACCTATGTATTTGCCCCTCGGTCATCCTCGACGAACTAATTAAATATGACAGGTTATAAAGAAATATATATATATATATATATATATATATATATATATATATAGAGTAGAATTAAAAACAAAAATGGTGAGGTGATTGTGTACGGTGTTGGAAAAATACTAGGAAAGTTGGATCGCATCCTTTAGCTAAAAACCCAAAGCCGAATAACAAGGAAAAGTCCGTAAAATCTACTTAGTGATAGCTGATTTATACATATTATAGACAATGGATATACGTATATGAAAAAATAAAATCACCAAGGATGACATCCTATGAAGACCTGGGGCTAAAACAAATTTTAATAAAAACTTTGCGAAACTTATTGGACACATTATACGACACGATTACCTCTTGGACACAATAATGAAAGGAGAAGTGAATGGGAAAACTTAAAAGTGGAGAGCAAAGGGTGAAATTCAGTTAGAAATTTATAAGGGAAGGTAAAAATTATTCACTACTAAAGCTAATTCACCATCCTTTCTTTTTACTGTATTTTCTTATTTATATGTTCCAGGATTTCAACGATATCCATAGAATGTATGGTAACACACTGACAAATTTTATTAACTTTTTCTGAATTTCGTTATTTTCTGCACTTATTTAACTTATTTAATTGAAAATAGGCGACAAAACCGGAATTCTGATCCTAATGTGTGTCTATGTCCCTTATATTTTTGTACATGATACTCTTTTATGTCATGTAATGTATTATAATGAATAGATTATTGCATGCCATGATATGCAATTCCATGTCATTTAATGATAGGTTTTGTTATGCTATGTTGTATTATGTTATGCTATGCCATGATTTGTTATGTTATTTTATGTTGTATTGAGTGTGCTACGTTATGTCATGCTATTTTCTGTTGTATAATGATATTTTAATTTCTATGTGTCAGGTTGTTTTATATTAAGTTTTACTATGATGTTGCATTTTTTATGTCAGTATGTACTGCATTTATATAAAATGAAGTATTCAGAAGATATTAAAAGGTTAACTGAGAGGATAGTGGAGTGAAAATATGCGGCAAACTATTCTTCGGAGTAATGACTGCCGATGATGATTACCTTACCATTGGTCACTCATTTTTAATTTATTTTGGGATAATATTTTTCTGAGCTTCACTGCAAAGTAAAATAAAAATATTTGAATTTTATACTCGCATGGAATAAAAGAAAGCACAAGGGCAAAAAAACAAAATGGCCTGGAAAAACGGTAATGCTTTCGAAAAGGGAAGTGAGGATAGGAGGGTCTTTCTTCTCGTCTTCCCCGTTATCGCTCCATCCCTCACGGGGAAAGGCCTCTCCTCCTCGCTCTTTTTGGCTGGCCTAATGGAGCGAGACGGCGCGTGAGCGAGCGGAGGGTTTAAGGGCATGAGGGCGGGGAATGAAGAAGTTTGCACCTTCCCATCTCTCAAGAGGGAGCGAGGGATCAGGGAGAAAGGCCTCCCTCCCGGAGTCTCCGGGAGGTGAAAAAGATTCCACTCGACCGTTTATAAGAACGGGTCCATACGCACTCGCACGCCGATCGACTTTCCACGTGCTTCTAAACCTCCGCATCCCACACTCTCCTTTCCTCTCTCACCGCTCATTCGGAGAAGCCCCACTTTCAAAAGTCCTCCCGCTCACGGTCATTCGCCGAGTGAAACATTACATGGGAGAGAGGGAAGGGATCTGATTTGTATCCCCCGGCAACTTCCCGACTCCCCGCAAATGGGTGTTCCGAGCTCGAGTCCGAGTCGTTGCATCGATGTTTCCGCATGTCCCACGCGTGGAAATGGAACTTTTAGGGCCCGGATGAGATGTGGAAAACTGCGAAAACCACCCTTGAGGCGTGCAAACTGTTGCATCTTATGGGACTCACCGTTGACGGACCCTCTCGGCCACAATCGCGGATCTCGTTATTGCTATTTTTTCATTGCGCTTAATCCGTTGAGTTATCTGATTGTCATTCTCTTAATGTAGTTTCATGCTTTATTAATTAGTTTTATTTCAATAATTTAGTTATTTATTTCAATAGTTTTTGTTAATGGAGTGCGTTCTTAGGACAGTAACTATAAGGATTGCCCTACTATAGCGGTCTACGTTTATCATAACGATAACGACAACGCGAAAAAAGGAACTGGATCCCATACCAGGTGCCCTTTTCGTAAGGGGACCGCAAGTACTGTTTTTATCAGGACGCTACCGGGGTTGTGGTGTGCTTATCACGGTGTCTCGAAAGACTGAACAAAAACTGTTACATGTCCGGCCTTCAAATTTACTAGTTTTATGAAATAAAATCACTTTTAAAAGTTGTATAAAGAATATTTATCATATAAATGAAAAAGGAATAATATTTTACTTTGATATTTGATTTCATTCATTTTTCTGTTAAATAATCGCTTTATACATATTCCTTCTTATATTCACGATACTCTAAGGTCATAAGGAAGTTACAAAAATTGAGGTGAAGTAAAAGTGTGCCATGTAGAACTCAAGTGTGACAAGTGTTCCAACGCTTCACTTGATTAGAGAAACATATATGGAAACAATTCTGTGTGACAGGAGACCCGAAAGTTTGCACTGGTTTAGCGGATAAGAAACCCATGTGGTTTCACGTATTCGGGAGGGCCTCGGCTCTTTCGAGCCTCGACTGAGACGAATATTTGACGTCGCAATCTCAAAATTTTTAAATAATGCCATTTATACTATTACCATTGACATTGGGTAAGAGTAGGGCGTAGTGAGGCAAGTTCCGCGGTTCGATTCCCGGTCTAGTTAGGTTATTTTCTCGGCACAACTTCTACGAATTTCATCGCCTTTCAGCGTGGCGAAACGGAAAATCGTCAGATTACGTGTTTATGCACGGTACAAGTGCTGTTTCTGGATTCCCCCTCGTGGGCTGGACGAACATTCTTCAATTCAGAGTTATATCTTCACTATCGCTCGAGCGGATACAAACCATACCATATGTATATTTTTCGCAATGAATGTGTCAATTTATTTGCTTTATTTCTCACTCGTTCAAGCGGCTCAATAAATAACTTATGTATTGCTCTAATAACGAAGTTGAGACTACTCAAAATCACACTTCACACCTTATCGGGGATACCGAACTACGATCTAGTCGATTCACCTTCTAGATCTCCATCAACTGCTTAACACGCATGCCATCCGGAAATAGATTGAGGATAAAAAATACTGGTGGCAATGACACTAAGAAGTGATATTAGATGGAAAAGACTGGGAAAGTCTCGATTTTGGTAGGCAGAGAAGAGAGGCGTAATTTGGTCGGAAATCTACGAGATGATCGCGAGTAAAGTTCCAACTCTGTTTTAAAGGAGTTTTCGTGAGGATAGCGACAAATTTGGTTGAAAGAAAATCTATAGTATAAATAAAGGGAGCGATAAGTATGCAGGAGGGAAAGAATGGGAAGAACGAATAGGAAAGGGGTAAAAAAGTGGAGAGTCGCTTAATGGAATGAGGGAACGCATTCCGAACGATTGGTGGGTTTGGACAAGCGAGGAGGCGATGGGGAAACGATAGGGGCATTCAGAGTTGGGATGAAGTGCCATAAAAAAGTTATCCTGGAAGGCATGGGATTATTTTAAATTTCGATCTATTGAGGAGAAAATAAGGCGCTAAACACGCACTCTTAAACGCCTTTACCGGATTGAGGAAGTAAAGCTCGCCATGGTCCTGTCAATCATGGGAATGAGAGGGTACAAAATGATATCCGTTGAGTTAACGTCGTTAAATTATTTGGGATGCTAATTATTTGTCAGTTTGTGACTCATGAGTCTGAAACTTTTCGATAATGGTTGCGCTTCAGAATGACTGAACTCTAACAAATTGCTCCTGTGACGAATGTCGGAAGTGTCTAAACCGCACGAGTATTATTATGATTAGCAGCCATATTAGAAGAACAAGTCCTTTCCACGTACGTTTCTTAATTTAACAAAAAATATACTTTACATACGATAGAAATGTATTTGAGGGTCAGTGAATGCCTGGTTTATTATAATTATGCAAACAAATGCTTAAAAAATTCGGCACCGTACCTCTTAACCGTATTATAACCGTAAAAAATACAACAATATTTCATAATAAAGGGAAAATTCAGAAACACTTTTTTTCGCTAGAAGGTAAATCTAACCGTTGCTCTAGCCTCCTTTTCAAGATACATATTAAGCAACCCATACGCGCAAATGACTTGCCTGTGAGACGCCAGAGAAGTTAGATTGGCCCACTCCGTGAGCACTATGTCCAACGATGGAGTTGACGAATAATGCCCACGACAACATTTTCAAGGTATTCACGTCAAAGCACTCCGTTTCTCATATTCCTAAAACGAAGCGGGGCCCCATGGGCTGCAATCTACTCAGGGAAAACGACGTCTGCCTTGTTTTTCTTCCTCCCGAGAGCGGAAAATAAATAAACATTTTGACAGAGCGACATTTAATATACTAAGGCGGGTGGGTGGGTGCTCCCCACGAATTGGAAGTCTGGGATTTTCCTCCTCCGAGCACTCGAAACTGCGGGCCGCTCCCCAAGGGATGGGGCGGGAGTTGAGACACTTCCTTCATCAAGACGGAAAGCCTAAGCGGAACGGCAGATGCTGAATGGGGGAACATCTTCACTCGTGCAAGAACCCAGGTTGGACGACATGAAACTACCCGTTTTAGTTGTCACAACCAGGGGCGCAATCACGCTTCTCTATTACGCGTACGCTCGCGTTATCGTAACTTTTTCAATTGCGCACATGAGAGTAGGATCGTGGTGTTTAAGCGCCGAAGTTCGTTTATTTATTTGTGACTGTTGACTCGGAAAGCCTGACGAAACCGGAAAAATAGCACAGCGAAACTATTGCTCAAGAAAGTAATTATACCGCAGAAAACCAAAAGATATTTATTTAAACGTTTTATAACCTTCATTTAAAAATGGCTGAAAAACAAAAAAATCAATAAACATAAACATTTGAAATAAAAGACTGTCCTCATCTTCCATGATCTTCCTTTTTTAACGCGGAAGTCGTTTCTTCAGCTCAAGCAACTTCGTAAAATATCTTCGCAAGCGTGTCAATCTGTTTAGGCAACGTCAGTTATATTTTTATTTGTTTTTATAAACAATGCACCAATACAGGAGCATGTTTTTATAAACAATGCAACCACGTATTTCTATCAACAGAGGAAACTATCAAATTTGTTCTGCCTAATCTATCACAAAATAACCTATATTTACCAAATATATTAAAAATTGCTGTTTGAACATTAATTCTACATTGAAGAAATTAATTTTTTCAGAAAACAGAGTTCAAATAATTACTGTTCAAACCAATGAATCGGCATCATGAATATCTAAAGGTGATTGGAGGAAGCTAATATGTCGGCATCTTGAGGGATTAAGAGTTAACCGTGCATATGGCTTAAGTCCATGATGTTGGAATGCCCTTCAGTAGTCGTCTCCTGCCTTCAGTGGCATTCAAATGTTCATACGACAGAGGGCGATCCATCAAAACATTTTTTCAAAGCGGTTGATGCCGATTCTGAGTGAATGATACTACGGTGAGCAATGACCGTGGGCGGGAAAATGGAGGAGTATGATCATTATCGTTTCATCGACGTAAAACGCTGAGAGATGAATAAATCTTATTATTGGCGAGTACCTACTAAGCATTCACTAACGTAAACGTGAAGGATATAACTGCCTTAAATTTAAAGTTGACGCTTTAGTTGAAAAATTTAAACTAGAAGCCAAAAGCCTATTCTTCAATACACCCATTCCTTACAATCATAGACCTTCTCAATTGAATTTGAGAGAATTTCAAAAATATGGGACATATATGTCCCTTGGACCATAAAGGGTTAACGCTCACGCGTGATACTTTCACGCGATCACAAATGCCTTTGTAAATATCAATGTACCACCAAAGTTTTATGATGGCATGTAAATCAAATAAGTTAAAACAATTAACAAGAATATTTTCGTAGAAAAATTATCTGCTTACGAAATAAATACATGAAACATAACATCAGGGATAATTATACGAGAATTATGAGAACGGCGTTTTTATGTACATATGACAGAACCAGCGTTAAACTTGGGAAGAAAAGGTTTGCGCAAGCTGAATAATTTTTTTTTCTGGGAAGCAGTATCACTAGCGATAGAAGAAGCAATAAAGCCATTGAGAGCAGAATAGCTCAAGCAAAGAAGGCATGCTAACATACATTGAGTCTGATGACAGCTGGTAACACAACCATGGAAGTAAGGAAGCACCTTATGAAAACATATATTTGAAATAAACTCTTATATGGCAGTGACGGGTGTCTAACACTAACAACAGCAATGCGAAGGATATTGGAAGCAATGGAGATGTGGTGTTACCTAAGAATGATGATGATTAAATGGACGGAGAAAATCACTAACGAAGTTGCCCTGCGAAGTGTTGGAGAAAAAAGAAGCACAATGAAAACTCTACGATGAATCAGATTGTTGGGCACATTTTGCACATTGGGCACATTTTGCGGGCACAATTATTGGACACATTCTACGAAGCAACAGCCTAATGAAAACAATATTGAAAGGTTAAATAAATGGGAAGAATTATAGAGGAAGACCAAGAATTATATATATTTAAGGCAAATCATGAAGGAACTCAAAGTAAATAATTATGTAGGAATGAAGCGGTTGACAGAGAGGAGAGTGGAGTGTAGAGCTGCTGCAACTAAATCTTCGGATTGATGACTATTGATGTTGATGATGATATTAATAATATATGATAAAACACTGAACCTATTGCCAAAAGAGTTTGTATGAATAATTGTTAATAAAATGTACCGAAAGTCACATAATTGCAAAATATTCCATCAAATGTTTTGTGAGAGGAAGACGGTGATATTTCCAATACCGTCAAAATGACCACTCCGGCGCTTCTAATCTAGAATTCAAATATCATTGCAACTGAGCTTCGTGCGCTTTCGTGACGGTCCAAGGGTTTTCACTTGTTGGGGGCGGGAAGGCCCGGACGGTCGAGGGGGAAAGTTGAGGCTGCCAAATTTTTCTGGTCAGTGAGAGAGAGCGGTATCAATGGAGTGAAATTTAGCAATACTGCACTTAAGAGCACGAAGAGTACACGGCGGAAGCTAGAAGACAACTGATATTTTCCGTGGCTACGCTCCGCATATTCACATCTCATTTTTTATTCCTTAGTCGTGTGCCGTAGAGCTTCCTCTTCCATTTTCCTCCGAGTCACAAAGATATTTGAATTCTAGTGTAGTGCACGAAAAGAAAAACTTCCTGTAGACCGCATTCGACATCTTGAGAACGGCTGTAAACCCCATACGACAGGTACACTACCAAACTTTTTTCTTCAAATTTTTGCGAGTCTAATGTTTCACGTAGGATATAAACACCAACGTACAGAATCCGCGGTTGAAGTCAAAGTTAAAGTGGAAGCCTATCGTAAACCGGCCCATAACACAGGAGCGAAGGTCTTCCGGGGAACGGGAAAGGGGATTGAATTGGATTGGTTTAATGCAAAGGGGGGATGGGGGTAAAAACTTTCCAACTCCAATAGGGTAACGTAAAACGGAGAGGGGGTGGATATTGCAATGGAAATGGGAATTGAAGAAGGGATCGAGAGAGAGAGAGGTCGGAACAATTGGGCATCGGGAAGACTTCCTTGAATGGCCTCCGATGACGAGAGACTACAACCTATTGGATGGGGGCGGGGAGAAGAAGACGAATAGTAATTCCAGGCAACTGGAGGGTGAGGGGATGGGGTGATAGCGAGGGGGGAAGAAATAGTTTCTTTCCTTAACATGGTACAGAATTTTGTAGGATGGGTGCAATCAATGGACGGTGATAAAGGACGGCAGAAAAGTATTGGGAGAGACGGTTCGGTTGGCGAGGGGAGATCTGGTAACGCTGCGCGAACATAACGGCAGACGGAAGTAATGGTTCCTGAACGTGTTTGAGGCGGCGATGGAAAACTTGTATTATTAGTCCACAGCGGATCGGTCGCCCAATGGATTCGTGGGATGGAGAAGACGAAGACACAGCGTCATTGCGTTGCACTCTTGAAAATGGAATGGAGGAATGGGACAAATTGTTAGGAATAATTCACACATTCGTTTCAGTCAGGATAAAGGACCCTAGGAATGGATATTATATTGAAAGTTTAAAAAATTTAGGGTATAAAATATAGATTGTGATGAAATTTATCCTCTTAAGTAATTATTTTACTGCACATTAATAAGGATTATATTTCATGAAATATTTATTAGGGAATATATGTTATCAAATATGGCCACGGCAATCTATAATGTTATTTACTAGAAAGCAGGAGGAAATATTCCACTGCATGCATAGTTTAAAATTTAACTCGCATATCTTCGTACTTAATGTTTTTCAAGCAACCTTCCAATCTACCCTTATTATCTCCACCTGAAATAAATTGTTTATATTTTGATCCAGAATTGATAGCGTGATTCGTTTTGTTCTTTCATGAGCTTCCTTGACTCATAAAAGTATGCTTCAAGCATTCCACGAACCAGAACATATGACGCTGCTTACAGATTCTTCATCCGTCCATCCTTGCATTTCTGTTTCGTTGTTGGTGGGATGAATTACATTTCATACCCAATAAGATGACTGACAGCCTTCAGTTCTCGATATGTCGCGTTTTTCTCTTCCTTTAGTCAAGATTTTTCCCCATCGGACATCTACACGGAGGGGACCTAATCAATATATCCTCCCATTTCATTTTATGACATAGTTGATATATCAATACAAATCTTCAATATCCTCACTATCGTAAGAAAGTAAACCACGAAAGCACCACACGAAATTTGTAACTATGATTACCATGATGGGAGAGCTTTCTATATCAGAAAGCTGTTCATTTAAATTTGTGCAAACCACCGAGTTTCCTATCGATTCTTCTAATTTTCCGCCCTCAGATCTAGGAGATATTATACTTTTACCCAAACAAGAAATCCATTAATTCGTCAAATTTAATTCTGGTATTCTTTAGGTATCTGAAACAATCCTCTTAAATGTCCTTATTAGAAAACAACAGGTTCGATTGATTTTATATCTGACGTTTTGTTTAAATGATTTTTGCCCTTTCATGACTGTATTCTGGGTGTGGTTATTTCCTTTCCGGAGACTTTTACGAAACTATGCACCCTTGGAATATATTTAGAGATATATTCACTAAGGATATACATTTGCGGTTATCTGTGAACTACCACAGTGCTTTAGCACAGCCACTGAAGTAACAATTGACCCATAAGAGAGACCACCTGCACCTGTGGCCTTCTAGTTCTCTTATATGGAGAGCTAAGGTAATCCCCGTCGGGTAATTAAATGCGTAATTGTTGGCAGCGTGCAATGGTTATGGCAATAGTCATACGATTCTGCATCTTATGCTAGAATTTCAGCTAGGACTTAACCCTGTGCTCGTTAATACACCTATAATGCTGCCGTTCACAATCCACGGCCTCTAATCTAGCGCAGACATTTGCTTGTTTCGCGACATTGTGTGCCTACATCTGGTGTGTGAAGTGAGATACATCCTCTCTAGTCACCGTTTGCAATTACTGGCAAATGTTTCACTCAATAAAGTTCAATGACAGCAAGACTTGTCTTGGCAAAATCAGGACCATTGCCCATATTTATTCCCAAAAATATTGGCTCCAGAGCACTTTCCCTTTCCGTAGTCATACGCTAAACTTCATTAGTTCATGAATAACCGCATGGATACAAATTAGTGTAGGAGAGCCATGGGTATTTTCATCTTGTAAAAGAACACATCTATGGTATTATCTACTGCATATTGTATTTATCCCTCTACTACTGGTCTCCGCTTTCCACTGTCTGGGATTTATAATAAGCCATTTGATGGAACAAATTGAAAAAAACCGGCCCATGGAATAGATGGTACTATAACACCATATTGAGCAGTAGTAGAATTTAAATTTTTACTAAGCAAAACTCAGGTTCTCATTTCCTGTTTTAGCTACGGAAACAAAACGAAATGTGTCCAAGCCTCACTGCCTCAAATGCCTACAAGGATGCAAGGCATTGCATCAGCCTTGCATTATGATTTACAGTATGTTTAAGGAATCGGTCAGGAAGCATGTTTCCATTATTCATCCGAGGCTATTTTCTAAAGGATGGCGTGAATCCTCAGCAATGTTATGTCCTTTTTTCTGGAACGAGGGTATTTTTTGAAGATCCCTATAAATCTGATGAGACAACCTGGGAAACCTTGACTCGTATTTTAAAGAACAGACCAGTTTTCCCGTTGAGGGCCTCAACCCCCTCCGATGACCATGCCTATCCTGCTGTACATCGTTGCCCATGAGATGCCCACATATTGAGCCCAACATCTTAAAAAAAACTTTGACGATCAAGGTAATTCCTTGATTATAGTTTCGAAGGAGAACAGTTGCTTTATTTTTAACTTCTACTAACAAAAATATGGGTTATTATAAACTTTAATGATAAGGATCTTCTGCTGTCACTCCAGAAAAAAATCTATTTTGGAGAAAAATTAAAAGTGAGATGACGATGACAGTTCTTGAACTGAGATCCAAAAATTAATCAAGGTCACCGTTTATTTCATTTGGAACGACGGCATGGTTTTGATTCCGACAAAAAAAAATTCCAATGACGATGACCATCAAGTGTACGAAATTTCCTGTACATCTTCGAGGGAGAAATACATAATACCATTCCGGGAACGTTTCCCGCCTCCTGTTGAGATACCATTCAAAATGACCACACCCTCCCTGGGAAAAGGAAAATGATTTCGTCCGGAGTGCTCCTCTCACCACTCAAAAAAAATCTCGAAGCACTCAATCCGGACTCGGCCATACCCGAATATATAAAGAAAAACCTTGCTCAAACACACAATCAATCCAGAGTGGAATGCTCAGCGCGTGCGGGGGAGTTATACTTCGAGATCGCATCTCGCCTTCGCGTGCATTTAGATGAACGGGAGGGAAAGAGAGAGAGATAGAGAAAGATAAATCGGGAACTCATCGGAACGCCGATTCGTCGTCATCGGCTGCGACGGCGGCGTCGGGACGCTCGCGACGACCGAAACGCTCCTTCCCACTCCGAACCAAGCACGCTCCGAGCACCCATTCACCCACCTTCGCCACCACCTCCCACCCCCCGAAACAAGAGGGAGAGAGGAGATAAACCACCCAAACTCAACACTCCTATATCCATTCGAAAAAAAATAAAACTCGTTCCCAGGAAATAAAAGAAAATAAATGAGGAAAAGTCTCGTACATTCCGATAATGAGGGTGGATTGGGAAGGGGGAGGAGTTTACTGGGGGTGGAGAGGGGGTGTGATGGGTGAAGAGGAGGCGGAATTGCATCCGAAACGCGCTTGTTTGGGCGTGGCGGAAGAGGTGGAGACAGGGGACAGGGATAAGGGTAGGAGAAGATGGTTTTACGGTCGCAGGATGAGAAGGTAGAAACCGTCAGGTTTTTTTCGCGCGCTAGATGGATATATAACTGCCTATACTTGAGGCCATACTGAGAATCCCTCCATAATGCTCCACCAAAACTGAAGCCTCGTACGAACTCCCTTGAACGCACTAGCAAAAATAGATGTGGATGTGAGTAAAGACAAAACCAATTAAATGGCCGAATGTGTGTGGATATAACATAAAACATGAGGTAACAAGCTCTGAAAAAGGAAGATTAAGCAAAATAATGGTCAGTTAAGCAGTTACCAAGAACTTTGATTACGCTTAGGGATGACTCACCGCATTTGTAGACATGCATTACGTGTGGGAAGCAAGTAACACCGGATGCCTCAAACATTCGACTGCAAACTCTTACGTGAGGGGCAATACAAGACAGTCTTTCTATAAAGCACAGGGCACAGTTTAATCACGACCAAAATAAAATATCTTAGTACCCGATATTGAGATCCGATAGTAGATTAAAATAAGTTGGCAAAAGAAAAAACATTTTATGTACCTACTAATGGATTCAAATAATCGTCAATTCTCTCAAACTTTTCTCTGGAATCAGAAGAAAGGTAAAACACGAAACATTTTTCAGAGTCAATTTTCCAATCCAATCCTTTTCACGAACACTTCAACAGCAAACTTTAAGGCGGAGTTAATCCACACGCTTCGATGAGCACCTTCCAGGAAAATCGAAACTCACTGTGCATGTTTAGCAAGGATAAACCTCCTCAAGGAAAGCATACACAAGGGCAGGACTTCGTGGAAAAAACCTAGCGAATCGTACCGAGAAATAAATAGCCACCGGAACAGAAAGGGAGGAAAAGAACCAGATATGCGACGCAGTGAAAGGAAAATAAGAAACGGCTTGGGCTGGAGGAACGGAGATGGAGAACCAATGTGCGGGACTTGGCTTGAGAAGGGGGACACATTGAGTTTTAAGAGGGGTGGGTTGGGAGAGGAGGGGGAAGCGAATTCCGCTCAAGAATTGTCGGGGAGGGTTTTCCGAAGAATTCTTCTTCCTCCTTTTTTTTCTAATCTAAGAAGGGAGCGAAAATGGGGAAATGAGGGGAATTTGAATGTAGTCGGTGGATGAGTCTGGGGAAGGGGCAGGGTTTACGGGGGTGGGAGGAAAATGGTTAAGGGGTGGTGGGTCGTACCAACCCTCAATCAACCCCACCCGACAACCCACGCAGGGTTAGCTCGAGGATGGGATACAAGAGGACTACTCTCATGGAGGATTTCTCAGAGAGTGAGTGGGGTAGGGGTTAGAGGATAAGGGTGGGAAAGGGAGTGGGAAAAGGGGATTCACAGTAGCTGGGAGATGTATGTGAAGCGGAGGAAGGAATGGAGAGAAAACGGGCGGGTGAAGGAAGTGTCCTAGAAGAGAGTGAAGGAGATGAAGTTCATGCGGGGGTGAATACAGGCAGCGAAAAATGGTGGCAGTCGTCTCCGCGAAGAGTGACGTCAAGGAGGGGAAGGTTCGTGTGTAACGGGTCGACTATCGAGCGGATGGGAGAGAACCGTCCATGGTAGACAACATTGCTCACATAGCTAGATTTTACTTGAGAGGACGACAAAGTGTCAGCAGCGCGTTCTAAGACACAGATTAAGGTCCAAAGCTAGATAAAAATACGCTGAGATTGTTCGCAACCCATTGAGGAAGGCCATCTAAACAATTTGATATAGAGCCATAGAGAGATATAGATTTGGTGTGAATAAAAGATGAAGCACTTTGAAGTTGTAAATGGAGGTTTGCCACCTTGGGAGTCACTACGTTCTAGGCCAACATAGATTCCACCACCGGCAAATAGGCGATGTAAAGTCAAATTAAACCAACACATACTGAAGAAAATGGTCGAAACGGCACAAATGTTGTTCTAATGAGGTGAAATAATAATAACCAAAAGAGCTTTTCTAATGAACAAATGAACTGCATAGGGTTTAAAGGATTTCCATGATATAACTAGACAGCGCATTTAGAACGAAACACACTCTCGGAAACAGTAAAGCTTAAGTAATGACGCGAGCCAAACAACAATATCCTTCCTACTGACTGGACCCCACTGTGCCCCCGTAAAGATTTATTATACCGCTGACTTTCAAGAACGTCCACCGTCAACTGATAAGAGTCTTCATGACGTTCCAGAACGTAACTCGGCGTTGAACGTTTCAAATATTTTGAAGTTGCTGATCAAAATTTGCGTCCTTGGGAACCCTGACTGTCAAACGCGGAGACAACCTTAATCCCCCTTGCGTAGCTAATTCGGAGGTAATGACCTCTTCCACTGAAAAGAGTCTTCTGCACAAGTGCCACCATGTTTCTATGCCACTATTGAGCGAGGTTACAACGCGTGATCGGCGAGGAACCATTCCACACAGGGTGGATCTGAAGGCAATTCGGGGTATTGGGATCGACTTTTGTTATCACTCACGAGAAAAACCTCAATAATAATGTTATCAAGAAGAAAAAGAAGCCGGGTGTGGCCGTGTGAAGTCTCAGCGGGCTCCCACCCGGGCCTACTCTAGATCGTGCTCGCATTTCATTAGTATGGTCTAACGATCGAAACCCTGAATATTTCTACCGTGTAATTATTCGTGAAGTCATGGATTCAGGATGAATCACCCCTCAAACTTTAGATCGCCATTTTCGATCCAGGCCAAATTTTTACACAGGTTTTGACTTGGGTAACGACCGAATCCATAGAAGAGTCATCATCAAGGCCATTCGATAAAACCGGGAATACCTTAACAAAACAGAGTGATATCTACAAAGTTTATCCTTGAAGGTAACACCGTGAGGTTAGTCGCGAAACTGAAATTGAAATATTGTACTAAGAAAAGCATTGTTAACTTTTAAAACCAGGATCGATTTCTTATTATTCATTCATAAATAAATATTTTGGCTAGTATATTCAAATGGAGTTTAGTAAAAATCCTCACAGAGCAGAGCCGTATCTAACTGGAATATTTCTTTCTTCATCTTAGCATACGTCCTACCCTTCTTCATTCCATCCATAAAACCATAGAGTGTATCATCATAGTCACATACTCTGTGATAAAACATATTCTCTTTCTTCACCATACCCGCTTGCCAAACATCCTTCCTCTCTATTACGGCCTTAAGCAACCCTTCGCCCTTCATTACCTCTTCCAATCACCTAATTTGCCTCTATCTAATCTCCTCTAGACGTTTCCTTTCATCTCCAATGATGTAAAATAGCAAGTGTTTTTTTAATAAAAATTTAGAATAAATAAGACCATGCGCACAGCATTTTTACTACAACCACTTTTTAGCGGGTATACACGTAATAGTCAAATGTCTTGAAAATTTTATAAGTACAGTAAAACTCCAACTATCTGAACTCCAACTATCCGGATCGCTTTTAGGGGAAAAATCCTCAAAAATTGGCTTTTTACAGTCACGGAATAGGCTGTTCGAAACGTGTATTGTATCTTTTATACCGTTGATTTCGTTTGACAATTATTGATTACAGCACATAAATTTCTTTAGCGTTCTTAGATCAATTCGAAGCGAATACGTTAAGAAGTTTCCATTGAAATTACATTTTTTGTGAGTTATCCATTTATACGAATGTGGTCCGGTCCCAATTGATCCGGATAATTGGACTTCTACTGTAGTTACAAGGGCCAAGTTAACCCTTAAGTAGGCGCGCGGGGGTCTGTCAGACCCCCACGCATTTATTATTGCGAATAGTTTTTTAACTGTACGAGTAACTTATTTTAATATTCAGTACCTTTCAGAGACTTGGTATTCATTCTTTAAAAATAAAAGATTTTTTTAAATACTTGATAATTTCAATTTAATTTTTATGTCATAGGGGTCGCTGTGACCCCCCGCGCCTACCAACGTAGCACTTTCGGTCCATGGTATCCATATACTATAATTTCCGTATTTTTAATTAGAAATTCTGCATTTTATGCTTAAATATAAACATATATTTTTACGTCACCATAATATTTTGTCAGAGTACACTATTATTGATAATAGAATTACTTGTTTGCCATGTTCCTGAATATGGTGTGAATTTCCAGTACTTAAAACATACACCGCAAAAAACCACTTATATTTAACAAAAAAAATAACAAAAATATTTTTTAAATAAGCAACATTTGAAAAAATATTTAAGAAAAAAATTTTGTTTATGATTGCGATATTACATATTATTATAAAAATGAAATGTAAAACACAGAACTGCTTGACAACTGCAGCTGTTTCGTTATCCATATAATGCTTGGTCATTTTTCCTCATTTTGTCCTGCGATACACAATGGGTCAAGAGAGACCGTGACCAAGAGTGGGTGGAGGGTGAAAAAGATGCATGAGGAAGTGGACAAAACACATCCCGGATAAGTTGACCTTGGAAAGGATAGGTAGGTAGAGGTGGGAGAAAATCGGTAGGGGACACGAGGATTTAGAAGACAAGTTCCGATAATTTGTGATGCAAGTGGGTGAGATAATGCATGGGAATTTTTTTTGTAGGCATTATTTTCAAGCCTTCTGGTGCCCTTCCAGTTCACCAATTCCTTACACACTCGCGAGTAAGTGTCATTCTCTCCAATTATTATAATCCAGTAGCCGAGTATGTAACAACCTGTCTCAGCCCGTTTTGAAAATTCGCGGTATCCACATTATCATCCATCAGGTAAGGGGAATGCAGTGTGCTTTTGAGAACTTGAATTTCTAAGTTTCATTTGCATTGTTTCCTCTGTTCATGTAAACAGAATATATAGTGTCAATATTATTTAAAGTATCACATCACCACAGTTCCTCGGATCGTGGGAAATCTGCTGACTGACCGATGCTAATTTCTAACCTTAAGTAGGAACACAGACATATTCAGTATTTGCTACGATTTCAGTACAATGAAGGTTTTAGTAACACAAAAAAGTAGATATTCCTAAAATTTTATTCTCTGAAGTATACAGGAGTGTCCTCAGAGTTTTCAATTTATTTTGAAATGGCTAAAACAACTGACGAAGAAAAATGAAGTCTTGATCCTTCATATATTAAAAGACGTGTCGCCGGGAGAAGAATTAGACAATTTATCTGCTAATAAGGACGACGACCATGTCAATATCTCAGATCATGACACTACAACTGAACAAAGTGCCTAATCGAATGCCATGCATTCGATTAGGCACTTCCATTTTTTTGCATGAATCCTCGCAGTCAACAGCAAGTTGCGACTCGGATATTTTACCTTGTAAGGACGGTACGTCGCTGTGGAAGAAAACTACTCCCCCACGAAATGTAAGAACACGTTCAGTAAATATTTTGACAGGCCGTGAGGGAACACTGGGATCCGTTAGATGTGCAAAGACCCCTGAATGCTTTTTGCTGTTGGTGAACGAGAGTAATTCTATTATATATCTGATCATTTCGCCTGTCTCTAAGTAATTTACAAGAGAACGTGATGCTAAGGTCACCAATGAGTGTGAAATAAAGTCATTCATTTAGTTGCTTATATTGGTTGGATCAAAAATGTCTAAGATCTCTGGTATCAAAATGGCATGGGAATTGATATATTTTATTCAACAGTGAGCTTAAAAAGATATGCATACAAAATATTCGGAGGAAATAACTTCAAAATACACTTTAACTCATTAGTAAATAAATTTTAATTTTGGGGGTCAGCCATTCCCTCACGCGCCTACTCGTGTGATAAAAACTGAGCAAGCATACTTAACTTACACATACGGTGGTTCCACCGTAAAATGAAGTAAATTTCATTTTATTAATATTCTGTCAACTTGTAGAGAAAGTTGTCTTCTATCTGCTATGAACAACAAAATAATACCTTTGCACGCTATATTACTCTCTAATTGAACTTGAAATTACATGGTGTTCAATGGGAGTATGAGAGAAACACGGGGAAAAATAGTATTTTTCCATAAAATATAAATGCCATTTTTGCGGAAAACTATTCATTAGAAGGAAGTAATACAGATAAATTGAATAAAAATGTAATATAGGCATCTTACCACCTTGTTTATTTAGTTATTAGGGAATTACTGCCGTAATTGAAGTCAAAATGCGGTAATTCGTAGGAAATGGCGCTGCAGTCGGCTCCTAGGGCTGGAAAAAAGTGCTCATTTAAAATACATTCGTGGAATAATCTGCAAATTTTGTTCCTTACTTTTGGGTTTCTAAAGGTAACGCCTTTCATCAGTGAAAGCAGGATTTTTTGGACAAAATATAAAAAAATGTGGAATTTAGTATTTGTTTTGACTCACACAGTCGCGGCGGAACCTCCTTAAGGGTTAAGCCGTATTTTTTTAGAAACTTCAATTTTTTATATTAAACAGGTATATGAATCCACCGATTTAGACCGTATACAAATTTCACACAGCCACTCATTGCCACTTGAAGATTATTGTTAGCTCTCTGATTATACCATTGTTTAATACATCACAACAGTCAACGGAAGAATAGCAGGTAATTAAGAAGCCATCAATGAATTTTCGCACACTCGAAGAAAATTGCTTTTTGGATTTAATCATGCGGTAAATTCCTTAGCACTTACTTTTAATATAAGAGCAGTATATTTTCCAGTTTATATTTCTCCTTACAATAAACCCAATATTTTTTCATGGCCTTCGTATTAAATTAGTTTTAGGCTAGTACACGACTCCGTTTGACAAAAATACGGTGTTTTTATGTATACCTACTTTTTACATTGAATATAAATTTCACTTTTGATACTGAAATATATAAAAAGAGTCACTGATAGTGTCGTCAGCCACATCGCAGCGGACGAAACCACTTAAACTGATTCCCAGAATTGACAAAAAACGGTGAATACCGATGTAATCACATCACACGCGCGATAGCAGTTGATAAGATGCCAATGCAAATGACTCTTAAAGAACTGCTTAAACGCCGGAATTCAGCTCTACCTTGTGTTAGAACTATTTTAAAATTAAATCGAAAAAGTCTGGAATCTATATGTACCTGCAACGCAGCACGTGTCCTCTATTCGACCTTTGACAGTGAATTTTTTAAAAGCATTCCTCGCTCAGCTAAAAACAAGATGAGTTCTTTTTTTAATAGGACGCGGGATTCTTCATCACACGTACGATTATATCTACCTACTCAAAATTTATTTCACCTACCATCATCTATTAATATCTAATTACACATGATATAAGGTTTTAAACACTAGTGATTAAAAAGTAGGCTTACATGTACCAAACTTCAGAAAAGCATTATACACCCATGAATGGATTTCTGAAAATTACCGCACAGCATTTATGGACTTTTAAAGTTAAGAAAACATTTAACGTATGCAGTGTTCATATGAGTTAAATACATGAATTCACTTTTATGAGGACATTGAGTGAAGCGAATGCGCAAAATATATTTTTGGTCACATAATTCTTTCGGACAAATTAATTGTTACATTAATTGGAGGATTGCATTCACAGATATTTTCATGTTGAAGCGAGTTGAAGAGGCAGATATTAAGTTTCTGGAAGAGAACGAGGTAACATCTTAACATGTTGTATGCTAGCAGCAGCAGATTCATACGTGAATCAAGTTGATTATGATATACCATATAACGCTGAGAGACTTTGATTCATGCCTTAGGAAATTAATCTAGCACTTTAATATTTTTTTCCAACGCTAAAATTACAACGCAGAAGTCACTGGGTCTACAGCGAGTTAGTTAAGATTTTATAGTTACACCGAGAATTTACTTTTAGTAAATAATTATTTTATAAATTATTTGTTATAAAATTACGAAACTAAAACTTACGCATTGATCCCAGAAAACGCCATTGACAAAATATTACCTATGGCTCATAAAACATACCTACCGTGAGATAATGAGAGCACATTTTAATGTGTCATGGATTACAATGCACCAAATCTCTAGTATATCTTAGTTCTGTAACAATATTCACCCTCTTTTCAGGTCATGTACTCGTTCATTTTCCTCTCAGTTTGCTTACGCGTTTACCTTCATCTCTTTTAAGCGCATGCCAGGGAACAAAAATCTGTTTCCTTTTCGTATGCCCTCACTAATCCATTCGATTAGTAATCTGCTTCAATATATGAACGTCAGAGTCATCCATTCAACAATTTGCGTTCATCCAGGGGAGGCGTCTTAATTCTCTAAGTCGACACAGAGCTACTTCGGTTTATTTATTTGATCTTGCCCTCCATCAACGCCTACTCCTCACACACTGAGCTGAGGGTCAAAGGTTGGCTGACCCATCTTCGACTAGGCTCAACCTGATTGCGAATCAAACGGACCACCCGGAACCGAAACACGGAAATTCATCTTCTGCTTCTTGGATTCATGTTAGCGGAAGTTTGCGTGAGATCTTAGTTAGGCTAAATGCTTCATGTTTGACAAGAGGTGTGCGCAAAGAGGTGGAAAGTCGCCGACGGGCTACGTCCCTGCTTCCACGAAGCAGACAAATATAGGGGACGGTGGATTCTCGGAGTGTGTGCCAAGAGTATGATGGTGGTAAACGAGGAGACAGGGCAGACGGGCGGTCAAAGGGATTTATCCAAGCAGGCGACTAAAACAAGTCGTGAGGAAAGGAGTGTGGAAGTAGAGGAGTAGAAAATAGGCGTAAGTGATGACAGAGAAAGATAAGTTACACATAAAGGTAACGGTAGATGGGGAAAGAAAGCTACAGGTTAAGGTAGTTTGACTGCTTATAAAATTTAACGAACCCATTATCATTGTAAAAATAATTCATCTTTCTCACTATGCCGAAATAAGTTAGCTACTTATTGTACGAGATAATGGTCAAATATGAAGAAGCCGTTTTACATGGGATACGGTATGGTTAGGCCTCGTTCACACAATACGACTTTAACCGTGCGTCGTGTGCGGCACGACGTCGTGTTTATTAAATTGTACGAGTATTAGCGTAAATGTATACGTTCCCACGTATCGACCACGGCGCCCGGCCGTCCACGGTGGCCGTGGACATCACGACCCTCTTCAAGCCACGACACAACGTCGTCGTGCCGTACACGACCCTTGATCACTATGGTCGCTTGTGGGCGCGTTCATACATGTCGACGCGCGGCCGTTCCGACTCGGTCAAGCACATGCGTATACGTTATTTATTTCTGTGTTTTCCTGGATTTGTGAGGCATAGCATGTTAATTGCAATGGCGGAATCAGTTCCATAAGAAGATATTTACGATTTGGAAGTGTTAATTATACTTGTAGAAGAACGACCCGTATTGTGGGATAAGACTTTGGAGTCTTATAAATAAAAAAACGGAAACATCAGCTGCATGGAGGGTGATTTGCATTAGACTAAACCCTAATTTCGAACTAAATTTCGTATAAATAGGCATGGCCGTCTTTTGGGTTCGAGAGGCCCCTGGGCCCGAGGTAGTGTGTGGCCCTTTTAAGGGCAGAATTAACACAATTCATTTCAAATAATTACACAAGACACGCGATTCAATTATTTTTTATATTTGCTAAGATGCTTGTAATTTAAGCATCCTGATATTAAATTGTCAGCAGAAATATCTTTGACATATTTTTTGGCAAGTTTTTCACAAGAAGTTTTTATCAGGTCATAGTCTATTTCTCGAAGTACTGTGAAAAACTTGAAATTATCGTTTACAGTTTCGTATACGGACTCTCTTATATTTAAATTGAAACAAAGAGAATCGATCACTGGGTAAATTATATTAATTTTAAAATTTTCTTCTTCAGAAAACTGCGTATCACTTCTTGGACTCTAAAAGCGAGTTCACCTCCCGCTTCTCGTTGGATTTCTTGATGTAGTCGCAGGTTCGCATATGTTGATAAAATCTTTGGCTTTTTCTAAAAAAATGTTAAACTTTTCTCTCAAGCTCGACAAATATATTCTTAGAGACTTTAAGAGGCTGAATGCGATGTATAAATCTAAATTTTCCTTTTGTAATCCTTTGCTTGTATCATTGATCCGGAGTAATAGGTCGTGCCATAATACTCTCGTAAAGGTATTTTCAACTTTTTTCATTTGCTTTAAAATTGATTTAGCTTCAATTTTAGTGTCATTTGTTTGTGTAGCTTCCTCAACTATATCATTCAGAGCTCAAATAAGTTTTCCATAATCATTGTAGAGAGCAGATTCGGCATCAAATCGAGCTGACCTTCGAGTATTGGATAATGTTTTAACAACATTATTTTCTGGCCCTTAGCTTTTAACTAATTTTGGCCAACTATGAGTTGACGCGGAAAAGAAGTTGTAAATTTTCAGGACTAATTAAAAATATGAGGTAGCTTGTGAAACGCTCTCAACATTAGCAATGAAAATACTTTGTGACTTCCACAGTTTATTTAATTTGAACGCTCTCAACAGTTTTCATACCTACTATGCTCAAAGAGTGACCGGCACAGGGGATATAATCAGCATAATTATTTTATTCTTTTATCTGCTTTGTAAACCGGTGTATGCTCCTGACATATTCGAGACATTATCATAGAACTGTCCCTTGAAATCATTTATATCTATATTATTAGTATTTAAACAAAATTATTATTACATCCGCTAAATATTCTGACCTATATCCTTCAATAGAAATGAACATCAAAAAGCGTTCGATAGGTCCTTCATCGTAAACGTAACGAACAACAAAAGTCAGTTGATCTGTATGGGTAATATCTGGTGTCGAAACCACAGAAATTGAGTAATATTTTGACTTTTTCAGCTCGTTAAGTGTATAAAAAAGATGAACCTATATCCCCATAATTTCTATAAATTCTTCGTAAACATTTATCGATTAATACGACGCAATCCGTGACCTTTATTTCCATATTTTTTAAAAAAGTTCCTACGCACCTAAAAAATTATCATTATGAAGAGAACCAAATAACTGATTATCACCACGAAAAGCTAAACCTATGGGTACAAGAAATTTTATAACATCAGTAATTCGACGTAATGCTTCTATCCAATAAACTTCTTAATTTTGTTGATGTATCATTAATTAATTTTCGATGCAAGCAGGTTCTCTTCTTCATTTGGAATATATCATTAAACACTCTTTATGAGTCTGACATTGTTCGTGATCTACAATTCGCCCAGGATGCTTCCAATAATTAAATCTATCAAATGTGAACTGATCTTTTGCTGTAAAAAATAGTCGGAATATAAAAAACATTTTTCCAGTTGTTGGAGAATATGATATCCATTTACGATCTAACTGCTCGCCATTTTAAGCCTTAATTTCAATAAAGATTTACTCATGAATCTTAATTTTTGTCTATTTTGTTTTAATTTTGTTTTTCTCCTTCAGGCCCTTCTTGATAAATACGCATGGATTTTGTGAAATCAGCGTCCTTGCTACTTCACAATTCAGGATCTTTTTGTAACCAATACTATCTTAATTTTTCATCAATATCGTTCCATAAAGCAACATCAAGTTCAAGAAAATCAAGTTCGGTACTTTTTGACCTCGTGGCTCATTATTACCCCGAGGTCCCTGGGCCCGGGCTCGGATGGCCCAGTCCTAAAGACGGCAAAGTCGTGTTGTCCAAGGCGCGGATTCAGGAATGCACGGCGCCGCGCCGTCCACGACGCACGGCGTGAAGTCAATACGTGTGAACCTAGCCTTATACGTTCCACAGGGAAAATTAGGAAGTTCTGACGCTCAAATCGTGACGTGATGGTGTGTAGCTTGACTTTTTCCTCAATTGCTTTGAAAGTAAATTAATTAATTTCCGTAATGCTTTTTATAAACTGCAGAAATCTACGGCTGAGAAGGCGTTTTTAGTCTAAAATGTGTGTATTTGGTTTATAACTGAGGCATTTAGTAAAATATTTTGCGTCATTAATATTACTAAATGTACGCAATGCTTTTTAAAGATATTTACATATTCAAATTGAATACGAATGTTGTCTCCATCATGATCGCAGAAAGTTTTACTCAAACTACCTTCAGACGCAGTACATAAGTTAAATTATTAGGATACCCAATCAAGTACGGATGACGGCCATTGAACCAAAAATCAATGTTCTTTGCCAACTCGTCACAGAAAAGCACAATAGCAATAAGTTTTAGAAAATAAACAAAATAAAAATAAAAATTTGATTATTCAACAAGTTAGATACGCCAGCTGATTACAAATCCAAACGGTTGCTGCTAATCTTCATTTGAAGTTCATCTACCAGTTTATAATATCTGTCTTTTGTATTATTGAATGCGACATAAAATTCGGGATAAACGTAATGTAGGAAGTACCGTAGAGGTACTAGAATAGTAGGATAGTAGGTAATGTAGCATAGAATAGTAGGTATTGGCATATAAGTGCCCCATTCTGTGATAGATACGTTGGGCCAAATGCAGGGAGGATGAATAACAGGAAACAAAGATGCTAATAATGCCGGTGAGTTACTTCCAGAATTCTGGAACATCCCGCTTTATTAAGGAGATGATACCAATTTTTATCTTTGCTATCTGATACTCAACGTGAGTACTTGTTAAACGTTCAAGTGATGCAATGTCTGGAATTCTCTCTCTATTTAAGTTTTGGTGCCGGCGTACATTTCAGCATAGGTGACGTTTGAATGTTGATGGAAAACATTTTTAAATTGACTATTTGTGAATTCTTATGCAGCCATTAATGTTTTTGCGGTAGAATGATTTGAGATGGATTACAATTCACCTTCGTGAATAACATATAAAATGAAATATTTCTAAAAACAACCTTTCAATCTGTATAAAATGTTTGCATCTAAATCACTCAGCGAAAAAATGTTCTCTTATCCAATATTTTGGGACTTTTAAAATTAACTTTTGAGACAATGTACATACTGTGACAACTATTTTGCTCATTGAGTAATGAAAAACGACCCTGACTCAGCATGTGTCATACTTGGTTTTCCCAGCAGTCTGGTTTTCCATTCTGTAAGTAAAATTATCTGGAAGCATGAATTCATCAATTTTAAGGAGATGTATTTCAAGGAGATATTTCCTTAACCTTTAGACATTCTCTTTCTTGGATAGAAGTTGCGACAGTAGTAATAAATAGCAAATGCAGCGTTGTAAATACGCGTTTTAGAATGGAATAGGCTCTCATTCATGCCTACTTTACTTTAATGGGTATTTCTGGACGTATTATTTTCTGAACGATAAAAACTTAGAGACAAATATTATCATTGATTGAACAAATATTATCACTGATCCATGACAGTGTAACGTCAAATTATTGTCCAGTATTAGCAGCATTTTCCTGTATATTTAGCATTCAGTTCGCATTTATTTTGGAAAAGAATAACTTGGTAACCAATTGTTTGTAAAGTCATGCATTACCAGTACATGTTAGTAGAATAATTCACCTATCCGGATCTTTTACTCACTTTTCGAGATCAAATATTTAAAACATATATTTATCGTGGAACTGTAATTTTCGGAGTCCCCAATTTCTATTTACTCTGCCTATAATGTTAGAATTCAGATTCCTTATAACAAACCTTCAAGCCTAAATAAATGGGTAGGTAAAACCATTAAAAAATAGGCAGAAAAAGCTTTAAGCAAAAAGCATATCTTCGTAAATAAAAAATGTCCATGCATCTGCTTACCTTCTGTTGTAGCAGGATAGGTAAAGTGGCAATCAATTAATTAATTTCTACCATATAAGATATGAAATGCCTAGTTTCCACCGAATTATTTTACCCCGGTGTTTTAATGTTACACTCCCCAAAATTAACTTCGCAGCACACACGGAACATATTTCCTGCTCCGACTAAGAAAACCAACTGTGAGTTTAATTTCTCCATTATAATCAGCATTCCTTTATTTTTATTTTCCTTGGTCATATTCCTGTTATTGCTTACTTAATTTCTAATTGCTTCCTCTTGGGCGCGACATTCAGACATTAAATCCGGCTTAAATTTTTTTTCTTGCGTTTATACCGCCAATTTAAGTCATTAAACTCCTTACGGCTGGTTACAAAAACGACACATATTCATCCAAAATAGGTATGGAGAACATAAATAAAGAATTACGTTCAGCATGGCTTGCAGAAATATTTAAAAACTTTTTTGGCTCTTTAAATAGTCTAAAAACTTATTTGGCCGATCGCAATAGAGATAAATACTCATGAGATCCATAGGTAATCCAAATGGTGGATGTGTATAGAGCCACTTGTAGACATAATTTAAATGATAAAAGAGATATCAAGTGACGAAAGCCAATTTTATTTTTTTTGATGGCTATTGATATTTTGCATAAGTAATTTTATACAAAAAATAAAAATGCAAAATAAATATTCGTCACAGTAACTTCGGGTTCCATCGAGTTTGGTTGCTTCATGTAAGTTTCACCTCTCATTCAGGTGGTGCCTTCAGGTAGAAGTATTCTTGTTGCAATTCGGCACCAACATGAACAGTTCTACCGGAAGACGGCTCCTAGATGAGAGGTGAAACGCTGTACATGAAGCAACCAAACGCGATGGAACCCAATAGTAAAATGAAGCAGGTCAACATATTTCTCGGAATCTTGAAGAATAACGTATAAATTGTATCCAGAGGTAGGAAGCGAGACCAAATATTCGTAGTAATGGCTATTGGGAAATTTCGATAGCGATAGTTCCCACTACCCGAATCTAGTAGCCATTTACATAACTTTGTGGATCACACAAATATGAAGATCATAGCAAAATACTTGAGTAACTGGCCATTAGTGCTGTCGCTTTTCAGTGGAACCTTTCAGAAATGCAGCGCACAAGCCAGGATATCATCCCGTGGCACTTTTCGCCTTAGACACTAAAGTCGATATATCGGGAAACGGCACGAAATGGATTACTAACGGCTATGAACCTTGTCGCGTCTACCTATGTCATAGGCATTTCATTTGAAACCCCTGTATTGCTTAGCTGACGCTTGTAAAATATACCACTCGTAAGAGATTTATGAAAATAAAAAAGGCGCATCATCGACTAAAAGACGATGCTCCGTTGGCTGAAATCAAAAAGATTCCAAGTATACTTTTTTTCAGTAGGTACGGGAGTTGAAACTTCACATGGTCATTCCCTAATGATTTTTTCATGTGATGTAATATTTCATTTTCCATAGTTGTTACTTATTAAAAATTAGCAGAGGTTTACATTTCAACAAATTACGTGAAAAACACTCATATTTGATTTTATCTTAAAACCACCGAATTCAAACTGCTCCAGGACCCCTTGGAATTGACTTTTGAAATAAAAATTTATTTTATTCTATTTAACAACTTAATTTTTAATGAAATTTTTTCTGTCGTTTGCGTAGCATTTCAATTTTCAATAAAAAATCGCAGACTTTATTCTCAATCTATTCTTTTTAATTTAAGCAGTAAAATAGTTTAGTTATACGCCGAGTTACTCATACAAAATTTTCTTCCTTCCTGATTTCTTACTTCCGAATATAAAAAAAGCATTCTTGGAATTTTGGCCTGTTTTTTACGATTTCGGTCGACTAAGCGATGAATAATAAAAAAATATACATATCACAGTGCCAATAAAAAGGACTGTCAGTGCAATTTCAATTCACTGACGAGTAAAATCTACACTTCTGTACGGCACCGAATGTCGGCTGCAAGCCTTCGATCCCGTCCCATCGACTGGAAATGAGCATTCCAACGGCTTCAAAGCCGTAGACGTCGTCGGCGGCGTCTACTCATTTACAGTCATGTGCGCGACACCTTCATTAAAGACGTTTCATTATAAATTCGGGGCACCTTTTCTCGGGGATTACGCGGAAATTGAAAGGATTCTTCCCTCCTCGTAATGGGAGGCGCATAAATCTTTCCACTCACCCATCCGCCACCGCGAAATTTCTTGGCCTCCCATAATTCCACTCTCAGACAATTTCAACTCAGTTCCATTCCACCCAAACGACTCTTGGAGAGAACACAGTCTCCTCCCCTCACACACTATTATAACCTGGCCAAAGATCGCTATTTTAATCATTAGGTAGCTGTACGGGCGCCATAATTGAATTTTGTACAAATTTTTTTCTGCTAAACTCAACCATCCAGTCTTAAAATAAAAAATTGGAATAGCCAAAAGTTACCACTCACTAAATCGAGTAACATTGGTAGCAACACATGGTGGAAGAAAGTTGGTGGAGTTGTGAAAAAGACCCATTTCGGTAGAAGGGTCCATTTATTACAAACTGGCTCCCCACGGGGGGAAGCAAGGCAGTCTTCGCGTTAGGCTACCGTGGTTCCCAAGATCGCCAACCTTCTTAGCAAACACCAATATGCTCAATCTGTTACATCAACTCTCTAGCTCTCTATGGCTCTCAAATCCTTTAGATTAGCTCCAACGATTGGGTGTCTACGATATCAGCATATTATGATCAAACTTTGGATGGTGAACATCGCCGTAAAACGCGCTACTGACACTTCTCGCTCCATCAAGTAAAATACAGTGACGTTGGTAGCGTTGCCTACCATGTGCTTTCCCCTCCCCTCCTCTCCTTAAACGGCCCCTTACACACGAGCTTTCTCCTCCTTGACGTCAAGCTTCCCTCAGGAACGCCTGCCTGAGTGAGAGGACCCCATAGTTTCGCTACTACTGTACTAACGTCATCTGAGATTCGGTAGCCTATCTGACTCAAGGCGAAAGTTATAATAAAAAATATTGAACGGGAAAATCACTCGCGAGAGTTAAAATAAGATTGAAAGCTTAATATTACGGTAAACTAATATATAACTTCACCTATATATAGATATATTCTTTTGAAGTTTTCGCCAATTGGCCACAAATATATAAATTAAAACTTACAGGAGGTAGGAGAAAGAGATAAAGATAAAGAATTCGTTCTTACGGGAACGTTTCGGACCGGTTGGTCCTTCGTCAGCTTCTATATATATATATATATATATATATATAAAACTTCAAGGAGAATCACTCGGATGATAAATATACAACATGCCAAGAGGGTGGCCGATAAAGAATATACACACGGAAAAAAGAACACATACAAATAAAAACTTCCGATATTTCGGTGAAGACTAGCTCCACCTTTCTCAAGGGTTTCTGATTCCTACTTTAAACCTTGAGAAAGGTGGAGCTAGTCTTCACCGAAATATCGGAAGTTTTTATTTGTAAGTGTTCTTTTTTCCGTGTGTATATTTTTTATCGGCCACCCTCTTGGCATATTGTATATATATATATATATATATATATATGTATGTATATATATATATAATATTATTATATATTATTATGTATATTATATATATATATATATAAATACCCATCACGCCATTCCCTTTAGGGGTTAGCACAGTCAAAGAACTTAGTAATTACTGTTAGGCCCAAAAAAACTGTTTCCTTTTTAATAATTTCCTCCATAATCCATAATATCGTATCTTGGCATGCCTCCTTCTCTTCTCTTAAGGCCGTTTTACCCGGAGTACGAAGTTGCACAACTTCAGACTGCATGTTTTTCTCAATCGGGCGTGCAATCATTTTCGAATTAGAGCAGGGGCTATTTTGCTATCTCGCGTTCATGCATTCGCGCATGCGTTCTTGTAATTCGCGGCTATACACGATGCAATTTGAAATGCACGTTCGTATGTACATCAGATTGTGCATTTAAGTGCCCCGTGTAAATCGGGCTTTACATGCTTCATTCACGCTCTCTTATTCTTAAGACTCCTAATACTCCTCTTTAGAGCATCTTCCATCACGTTCACCCCTGAATTTAGCGATCTACCCATTTCTCTTACGCCATAATACTACCATATCACTAGTCTGATCGAGACTTCATTTTGACTGCATGCTATTTTGATATTTTGCACATCGATCTAAGTACGACTTGGAGAATGACTCCCAGTCACCCGGTACGGACTGTAGCGTCCTATGGTGTAGAAACGTAGACTCTGGAAAATGAGGACAAGAACAGGCTGCAGGCGTTTGACATGTGGAATAGTAGCAGAATGGAGAAAGTGTGGTAGCCGAAAAAGAAGACGAGCGAGGAAGTACTTGGTAAAGGAGGGGGCGAAAGGAAATTATTTCATAAAATTAGAAGGCAGAGTATGAGGTTGGAACAGGTAGTGAGAGGTAAAGGGACGCTGAAGGTCGTGATGGAGAGGAGGATACTGAGTAAGCGAGGAAGGGGAAGAAAGACCATTGGATTAATGGACGATATGAAGAGAGGTAGGATGATAAGTTGAAGAAAGAAATCGTGGAAGGGAATAGGGGCCTGGGCCTGTAAGATTTTTACTATCATCCATTGAAATTTATCCTACCATGATGTTACTCTAATAATAATAGTAGTCTATTTTTAACTCTAGCAATTTAACTTTTTCAACAAGCCCTTCTACCATGAATGCCCTTCCCATTACACATCCCTTCGGAGCTCAGCTACAACGTGAACTCAAAATCCCACCAATCGGAACCATATGGGGGGCATAACGGAAAGGCGCATCCTGAGCGACTGCTCGCGAGGGCAGGAGGCAGAAATATTGCCGCTCACTGGCTGCGACAACTCGGCGCGGGGGTCCCCTTCCTCGGAAAGCGACGTTTCGGCGAGGAGGGTTGGTTCGGGTGGGTGGTGTAGGCATGTCTTGCTCAAGGGTTATGCGAGTGGATGAACAAGGCATCCGAGTGATTAATCGCCGCGATAAATCGAATCGCTTTCCGGGATTTCCGAGAATTTGCGGAGAAGTCAGGCAAGAGGTGGCGGCATCTCCGCGCCATACCGCAAAGCGCTCTCTTTTTGTGCATTGGCTGCGAGGGAGGCTCCTCCCGCGAGCAAGTGACGGCGAATGAATACTTCATGGCGACGACCCTCCAAAGTATTGCTTTCGCTTGGTCGTTAACATATTGTCCTCCCCCTACAGTTAGAATACTGTCCCCCTTTCAGAAGGCCAGGGTTCGAATCCTGGCAATCTGGGAGACTTTACTCTGTAATCCCGATCCCTGCTTGGGAACCGTGAGGAGGACACATTTAAGCGTAGCATCTGTCCGTATAAAGGCGCGTGACCCCTGGAAGCCTTTCATCAAGAGTAGACCAAAGCCTACGCCCAGTTTCCCGCCACTCTTCTCCAACAACCAACAATTTATTCTTTTTGTTACTAATTAAGCGAATAGAATCAGGCTTGACTTTGTGGAACTCTTTCATAATTGCAGAAAGAAGAAACTTTCAAATGGTATTTATCCACACTGTTTTATTGATACTACCGACCCAGGTTTCAACGGGTAACCGTCATTTTCAAGGTCCTTTTCACGGGTAACCGTCATTTTCAAGGACCTCGAAAATGACGGTTATCCGTTGAAACCTGGGTCGGTAGTGTCAATAAAACAGTGTGGATAAATACCATTTGAAAGTTTCTTCTTTCTGTAATTTCTGTTACTATTTCAAACGCCTATTCTCAGTTGCGCAATTGACCTCAGTGGCTGGTCGTCTCCACAAATAACTGTCTAACCAAACGACGAGGACCCTAGTTACTCTAAGGGGAAATAATAGTGAAATGCAGGTCGAACTTTTTATTAATAGAGAGAAAGAAAAGGGGCTTTCAATGTTGCTTATCAAAAAAACACCGGCTTACTCTCCTAGGAAATTAATCAAAATGTCAAATTTCTGCACTTCAAAGTGATCAATCAATTGAGCAAACACCGGGAAAGTCACAGGTGATTTACGAATACACAAAAACAAAGGAGTAGTTTACACGGTTGATCAGCACTGTGTCACTCCTCTCATGTGCCAGCCCTTTTGTCGATTGTTAACTAGAACTATTTCTGGGACTTTGTTCATTAAAGACTCAGAATGGGGGAAATGCATATTTTAAAATCTACATGTATCTGCAGTTCATATTCCTTAATGTACAGCACCAAAATTTAATCGAAAAAAAATGTTTCATCAAAATGTTTCTTGTGATAAATTTTGCGTCACTTCAATGCGATTACACAATTAAAATGCACTGCATTGCTCTTCTATCATATCTACAACCATGATAATTTAGTAAAGTTTTGAACAAATTTTCCAGAAATATTGAATACTTGAGCAAGTAATGCTTTTACTCAACAGTCATTCCCAAATCATAGACCCGCGATTCAATCTGGAAAGAAAGTTTGAAATTTTGATTCAGTCCTCGCTATCCTACCCCAAGTCAACCTCTCAAATTGAGGCGCTAAACTTATGTGCCTCCACTTTGCCTTTCCCTGATAGGAAATAAAGAAAAAAGAGAGGAAAAAAGGAGCCCCCCGCGAAACTTAAGCAATTCCATGAGCATCAATCACTCCGCTAACCCAAATTGAAAAGAACCGCCATTTTGTAATCGACACATTTTGGCGAGGAGAAAGACATTTAACTCTTTTCCCCCCTCGAATCCTTTTAGTTATCGCCGCCAACCATCGAGATCCCTTGTCCTCTCCCCTTCACCCTCCCGAAAGGACGTTTCTCCCCAAAAATGGGATCGTCTGATCCGCTGACAAACGCGGTAGCCCTTAACTTTCTCCCTCTCAACCCTCGTCCCCTTCCTTTTCGCCGTAATGATATGAGACGTATCTTCCACGAGTCCACACTTCAGTTTCGTTCGAGGAAGATTAATTGAGAATCGCGTCGGCAGTGCTCGCGCCTCGAGAGGAATAATTGAAAATGGAATTCACCACTCCTTGAAGAAGTTTAAACGAATTAATCCCACCGAGATGTCAATTACGTCCGATGAAGTTAACGAGAAATAATCTGAATAAATTCTTGAAGGATCCGAGACTTATCTATGGTTGAGTCAAGATTTCAGAAAGCTAAAAATTTGGAATGTTAGCTTAGAGTTCTATATCCCAGCTCTTTTACGCTGGTGCTATAAAAAGAGAAATCTATTGTAAGCCTAAGCTATGAAAAACAACATTTTATATGTTAATATTGTGAAAATTAAGCAAAACGAATGATAAGCACTTATAACATTAAGTCAGTGAAAGAAATGATTTTCTACGTGTTCTTTAACTTTTGTTAAAGATTTTCTTATAGACAAAAAATGTTTCCTTTCATATCGGATACTACTAATTGAAATAACACAAAAGCGTTTTAGTATATATATATATATATATATATATATATATATATATATATATATATTAATTAGCCCAAACATAAGCCCTGCGTTTCAGTTTTCTTACACTGCACAACTACGTGGAAAAGCTGTTTTCATTCTCAAAATTACCCCTGAAGTACTGCCACCTATATGAATCAGAATACTGAATTTTCAGCCCCGGCCACTAAAAATGGATACGATACCTACCTACCTACAACAATATACCACGCTCAAAACTGATTTCCGTAGCTTCTTTGAAAAATATTGCATTAAGGTATTGACCAAATTATGAACCAAAACGAAAAAAGGATTCAAATATCTCGGTTACCAACAAAACTATAAAGTTGTTTGCATAGGATATTCCGCTTTAGAGTCACAACTGGACTATCGGCATTAAATATTATACAAACTGAGACAGTAAGGTCAAGATGGATGGATGAAAGGTTAAATAAATCATATGTATCCACCCACGAGATCAGTGAGCGTATTGTTCGTAGAGCCGTACTCACCACACATAGCCTTACGCAATTTGTCGCGGGTCTAGCCGAAAGAAAAACAACGTCCAATCTCTCCAAATAACGCCCGTCGACTCGGTTGCTTGGCGGCCTTATGACTCCGACCCCGACAGGACAAACGACGCGACACACGGACAAAAATCCCGGGGAGAGCTAAATATCCTAACGGCACATACGGGCGGGCGAAACATGGCGGGAGTAATTGATACTTGAATTTTTGACACGACCGCCCCCACCCACATCTCCTCCTGCTCCCCCTTTCTCTCGGACAACCTCTCTCTCGCTCTCTGTCACGTGGGAGGGTTGGGAGACGAAGGGAAAGACGAAATACACGGAGCGACTCCTAGCGTTGGCAAATCCCGCCCTCCCCTCCAGCCCCCCCCTCCACGACATCCACCGTCTCCGTAAACGTTACACTCCCACCCACCACCCAAATGGATGGAATACGTCACGTGCCCCCGGTCCACGACTTTCCCGGGTCTCGCCCACGTGTTCTACCCCGCGGCTCACATACGTCATCTCTCCCACGCATGCAGAAGGTAGAGCTGGGCGATATATCAGTACATATAGTTTCCTATTCAATGAGTTTCAATATTGAAATTTCAATAGCGGCAAAAGGAAATTTCAATATCGAATATTGGATATTGATCCAATGTATCAATACGTAAGTATTTAATACAATATATTAATATTAAAATATAAAAAATGGATATTCTTATGACTGGTTATAAATTTTACGGACCATGTTACTGATTAATGTAATACTTGCGGGATATATTCCGCGACATGTATTGAAAAAAAACAAAAGTTACCCCTCCAATACCGGAGGCTTCTTCAATGGTGTGATGATTGGGTTCTATGCGGGTTCCCTATTATCCTTTCGGCGGCATGGGTAGTTGAGAGGAAATGGGAGTGGGTTAGGAGGATTAGATTATTCTATAAATGACTGGAATTCATGTTACTAATCTTCTGTCCTTTAGTTCTGGTTCAAGTCATTGTTTTTTTTTTTATTTCTATGGCCTCTCTGATAAGCCGTAACAATATAAAGGAACCCCGCTAGAGCCAAATCATCACAGCCTTGAAGAAGCCTACGATATTGGAGGGAAAATGTTTGATATTATAGTCTAATTATGAACTATTAAAAACTGTTGATCTAATACACAAACAACTAAAATTGGCGCGTACACTTTAAGTTTTTATTAATTTTTCAATTTGCTGACAAATCGGAATGAGGAGTCGTTGTTGAGAGAAAACGCAGAGATATCAATCTTCTGAGCTGCCAATGACGGCTGTACCCTTGTTCCTGTGTGATGCCATGTGCAATTGATTTTCTTCACTACTTCTGCAGCCACTCATTATCATCAAAATAAATATTTATAGCAGCCAAATGTGCCGTTTATCATGATGCTATTACACTTTTGAAGCATAGAACATTACCGAAGATATCATGAACCATTCCATAATTGATACATTAAAAATCATCATTTCAGTGCTGAAATATTAAATACTAGGTTATTTAAATATTAGTTTCAATCATCAATGTTAAACATTGACACTCAATATACATATATATTGACGCGACAATTTCCGATATCGATATTGCCATCACAACCAATAACTCTGGATGATGATAATTGACTATAGATTTTCAATTGACCCCTCAAGTTCCCTCGGCGAAGCGAAAGCTGAGATACGGAATAGTGGTTCAGGCGGTGCTTGTTCCAAATGTATGAACAAAGTCTTGGTGAATTTAATCAAAAAACTTATTAATTATCATCAATAATATACGGAACGCTAATATATGTATCTGAGATATTGTAATTACCTGGAGGCTGAGTGGTTGGTGGCAATTTAGCAATTAATCAATATCACTAAGATTCATCAAAAGGAATCTGCCTGTTCTATCAAGGACAGAGCTCATCAGATGAAACTGATTGAAATACATACTATATGAACTTAGTAATTTTGTAGGAATGGACTCCCTTGGATTTGGATTGGGTCCTTTTGCATTAGGTCCTCAGTATGGGTGTTACAATTATTAAATCCTTCATTTAAATCAGTCATTTGTCTGGTCTTCTGAATGCCATGAGACATACCTGCCAATAATCAGCGGTTTGCTAACCCTCTAACCTATGTTATAACAGTTATTTCCAAGGTCATTAAGTAAAGAAATATGGAAGCTATTAAAAAAGGATGTCTATAGCGTAAAGACATTACTTCAGTCTTTTTTATCATCCTTTATGTGAATTAATTAGTAAACTAAGTGTATGGGTGATTTTAATCACTAAAATTACATCGCTTTAAACACGATAATATAAACACATTATTCTGTTGAACAGGCCATCATTGACTTTTGTCACAATTACTAACTGATTTACATATCTAATCATAACTCTGAGATTTTGATAGCTGTTGCTTTTAATGAAAATATTTATGATATGATCATCAGTCTACACCTATTAGTAGCAGCATCTGCTAATGTAATTATAGTTCATTTAAATTGAATATTCTCACCAATAGTTCCGTTTTTTCCCAGTTTTGGCCTGGTGTTTTTACAAAATGTGTTTTTTTCCGATTCCTCATATCACTAATCTAAGCCATAATTAATTCAAGGTATTTACAAGGAATTAGTAGTTTTCACTTGGAACAATATAAAATCGAAAATATATGCTGAAGTTAATTACCTTATAGTCTAATATGAACGTGAGCGTGCCTATTTTTTGCGTAATTACTGTAATATTTATTGTACGTTATTTTGTGTGATTATTTGGTTACTAAGATCTTTACAATAACTAATGCTCTTATTAGTTAATAAAAGTTATATTTTGCTATCAGAGGGCTATAACATCTTCTCAACTGATCTGGTTTCAAATGGGAGACAATATGGCGGGGCTAAGATTCAAGTTGTCTGCAAAAATGATATTTCCATTTATATTTCACTAATATATTTACCCTGAAATGAGTTCGACGCTACATCTTGCAATTCCCTGCTGTCACATCTTCAGCAAAGGAAGCAGTTTCTCTGATTGCAAATGGAGCTCTTAGGCTCTTTCCTCAATACGCTGAATTTGTAAACGCCTTTCTAGAGCCAAACGCAATTAGAAACACAAACTAGAGCCAACCTTGTAGTCACCTTCATCAATGCAAATAAGTGTAAACATGGTGTCCTAATTTATTAAAATGAATCTCTCTTTACACTGAAAATTTAAAATTCATTGAGCGGGAGATCAAAGCATTGATTTCTAGCTCACATTGAAGAAAAACGTTGTGACACTGAAGTTCCTCAAACATGTGGGAGACCGCCAAAACATTTAAATGTCTACAAATTAAAGTTCAGAAATGCATTCAAGAAAAGAAAATAAGAATATGATTACCATGCCGCCACATCGCTCCGTATGTTTTAATGAATTCAAAGTTTGATTCATTACACGGACATTTTGATTAAATAAAAGGATAGTAACGTTTAAAATAAAACATAATTACATGAGGGTTACAAAAATAGCTGATTGGTTTCACTAAAAACCGAATAAAATATATTTTAAAAAGAATATTAAACTTATTCCTCATATTTCAGGACTTAAGAGACGATATAAAATTGTAGTTTTGAAAATTCAACTAATGTCCTCGAACAGTCACATATTATTAATCATACACAAAAAAGTCACATGTATTTAGTAAAATACTACTGTTAGCTAGTCTTAACCTATGCCACTGTATGTACCTAATAGCTGCGCGTTCAGGATCAGAAGATGCAATCAAAATTAGAATTTTTTAGAACTACTAGAATTTTACGTTGGTCTGCAAACAATCAGAACACTCAGAAATGCTTTCCAAAATCCCTTCTAGTACCACTAGTAGCTCCTTCGATAGACTTACGAATTTCGGTGAGAGCGAATCATAGACTTATCTTAATTGAAATAATATATATAACTTATAAATCCAAAGTAATATTACTTAATATCGTTTAACTTATCAGGAGAAGACCATATCGTGATCCACTTAGAGAGAAAATTACATGGAATGTAGTGTTTAGAATCGTGAGAGATGTTAATGATAAGAGAATAAAAAGCGGAGAAATGTCTGCGCGAAGGCAGTCCAAGTTCCGGGCTGCCCCAATTAACTGAAGAGCTTGGGAGAAGAATAGAGGGAAATACAGACACAGGATAAGGGATAGTGCGATAATTGGAGGGAATGAAGTCCCCCTAACCACCAAAGATAAATTAAAAAAGTTGACCGCTGAGGAAACGGACCACATTTAATGAGGAAAAAAGAATATGAAAACGGTAATTGAGATGAAAATAATTTTCACAATAAGATTTAACGGTGATGAGGCTAAGGGGACTGCTTCCCAAAAAAGAGAAACAAATAGAAAATTGGCACCTTCCAAATACTGCAACACAAAAGGGTGAAAGGGAAGGGCATTAAGTCAGGTGAAAGTGATGTAGCGTGGGATGGCGAAATGAAAAGGAGGGAAAAAAGTTAAATCAAGTAACGGAGGGGATCTTGTTGGAAGTAAAACAAATAATCTATTGGGAAACTGATTTAGAGGATTGGTGATACGATAAAAGGAAATGCAACGTGAATGGAGCCATTTGAGAGAGAAAGAGGCGTGGGAGGAATAAATTAATTGGTGGACCTGAGAGAGGCGCTCAAGAGGAAAAATGAGAGGGGATGAGTCCCAAAAGAAAATAATTGGAGGCAGTAAAAATTGCTGGAGTTCGGAACAATTTTTAGGAACTGAGATAGTATTCCACGAGAGCAGAGAAAGTTGTCTTCTCAAGTAAAGAGGGCGGCATGAAAAATTTCCATTCAACGGATAAAAACTTGAAGGAATTTGGATATCATTTGACTTGCAAGGGCAAAATCATCTCGTTTCCTATCCTTTTCACGGTCACCATACTCAGGAAAAATAAGTCAGAAATTAGGACATTGCTTCGTTACCGTGAGAAAATGAAAATAATATTGTACAATGCACCACTTATTGCAAGCAAAGAAACAGAATTGGCATTAGCATAACTAAAACAAAAATATAACCAGAAATTCCCACCATTGAAGAATCGCAGTGAAGTGTCAACTATCTGAGGTATTGTGGCTGAAGCCACCTCGGATAATCTAAAGCTTGGATAATACGGAAGTCTCATATGCGAAAATAATATGAGAATAAAATGAGATATTTCTATTTTCTGCTGTATTTAATTTTTTGAATTGGTTTGGAGAAAATATTTCTGTAAACAATTTTTATTTGGTAATCAAACCGATAGTCAAATCTGATGTTTGTTTGCATGAGATAAACTGACTTAGCGTAGCCATAACATAAGGATTTGTACCTCGAATAATGTGGAACCACGGAAAACCAGGACTCGGATAATCGAGATCACTGTTAAAACGTCGTGTACCTATATTGAAAAGAAAAACATAGTCTTGTACATCAAGTAATTAGACTATAATGTTCCTCATTTAAATAACTACTTCATGTTAACAATCATGTGCAATGTATCAATTCTAAATTAATAATAAATTATTATCATGAGCTGCAGTGGGTACATCGAATCATGGAAGCCTGAATTATCCTTGATAACTCGTGCTCGGAGTAAATTTCGAAGAACATTCTCCTGGAATCTGATAATGGGATGGGATTTCATATTTTACAAAAACATCAATTAGAATAAAACGAAGGCAGCGAGATCAAGATATTCACGGCAAGAAAAATAGACATGAGTTCACAAATAGGAAACAATAGCTATGGGCAGTTGAAAAATATAAAAATGTTCATGGCTTCCTTAAAAGAAGCTAATAAAGCGAAAGCCTTCATAACAAAGAATAGAGTTACGATAATTTAGCGAAGAGCTACTTCTCTTTAATGACTGATAAATAAAGATTTTCAAGATAATTATATTTATTAGGTCTTTGAATTCTTGCATAGTTCCATGTGATTCTAAAGATTCTAGTAACAAGCCAACAATTCTTTAGGCGTAAGAAAATGATAATTCTCCACTTTCTCAATTCTGCATGGGATAATATTTGAGAGCCACTAGATAATAAATGCCACTTTCGATCGATATTTCGATCGACCACGGGTAGGTAGTAAATCATAATCCATTAATATCTCCAACCCACAATAAACTGTAAGAGCCCGATAAAAATAATATACGATGGTTCAATCTCCGAGCTTAATGCAGAAAATGATCGCTACAACAAATATAAATTACCATTTTTAATTAGAATGAGTGGATAACATCGAGAAAGGGGTATATAATTTACGACGGCTTTCCATGAAGAAAAGCAACAAGTTGAGAAAATGCCCAGCCAACCAACCTCAAGCGGCTGCCTCACTATCTCCCAGCAGCGCTACAATGGTAGACTTTTCTTAACTCCCAACATGCGAGGCCGACATCCCAACTTTGAGCACGTATTTCACACTCAGCATCCCATGACTCTTACGTGATATTAGCCACTCCCAGAACTGGCACTCCTCTGCATTTGCGTCACCCAAGAAGTTGCGTAAGCTATTCATGCATTATTTTCTGCACACCCAAAGAATCGTTTCAACCGGTAAAGCCGCTTCATGACTCTGGTGGAGGTAAAAATGGAAGTCGGGGAATTGAAAGTTAGACCAGAATTGAGTGATGACAGGTTCACGAAGATGTACATAGGAAATTTAAAATGGCTAGACACAGGGAAAATCGAGAAAAAATGCCAATAACATGGGGGAATCCTTTAGTTGAATGATTACTGAGGGAGACAACTGACGTCTCTTTCTACCAGGTACCCTGCAAGCCACCTCAAGGGTGTGAGGCAGAGGGTAATTCTTCACCAGTTATTAGCATTTCCCTAAATATCACGCATCGCTCGTCATACAGGTCTGTTATACATACCCAAAATCCACCGCTTCACTTTCTATTAATCCATATTCTAACGACAATCTTCATTATTCAATACCCTTCCTGACAATTAACCTATGATGGACCTTTCCTTCTCACGCAACATCTTCTCCTCCCAACTGAATAGCACTGGCTGAGTAACATTCTTTATCTTTTTCCCGCCTCATACTTGCTTACTTGCTTTTTTCATATTTTCAAATAATGTTGTCCCTGCTGAAACTGTTATTTTTTATTCATATATTTTATCCTTTTTATCGTTTATTTTAAAGCTCAAATGCAAATAATTTTTACGACTGCACCATCAAGGATAGGGTAGGACGATGGTTAAGGAAGGATAATCCGGATAATAGAAGAAGTTTTTTAAGTAACCCGGCGTCGGCCTTAGCTTACTCTTATCGAAAGAATCGAAGGGGACTACACTTTACCGTCCCATGCAACGGACGAAGTACCACTCTTGAAAACTCTCCACATATTATTAACAGTAGCGCTCAACTTTGTGCTAGTGCACCAACGGTGTTGCTGTCGCCTATTCACCTCTCATAAACCTCAGACTTCCTAGGCATGTGGCGTAAGAATTTTGACCTCCCGTGCCACAATCCTACCCCTCTCCCATACTACGCCAAAATGTTTCCATAACCCCACCCACCTTCCTCCCTGTTCGCTTGCATGGCTCAACTAATCTTTCCTTTCCTTTCCCACAAACCCCCTTTCCCCTCAGATTCCTACCCCACCCCCAACTTTGCTATACATACGGCCGAGAAATTTGTGAAAATTCACCCTGATGATGGAATAACGTGCCGAAACCTTCGTCGGTAGTCAAAAAGGCGTGGAAATGTAATGTAATGAAATTTAATGTTTCTCAGTCTTGAATGTGGACACTAAAATTGGGATCTCAGTTCCAACTGGAATAAATTCTCAGCAACAACCTGGATTCTAACCCTGGCCCTCGGGATAGGAAGCCAATCCACCAAACTAGCCCGCTCCCCGTAGAAGACTCCTCCTGTATAGGATGATAAGTACAGGCATTGCAGAAACTAATGGCATTACTCGATGGAGAACTTGTAGTAAGGGAGGGTTAAGGAAACAAGAACGAACGGAAGAGGCTCCGAGGTTTGAAGGACCAGCGGTAATCTTCGCGATTTTCGGCCCCTAACAGCCAATAAGCAACTAAAAAATTTAAGAAATCACTTTAGTTGGATAAAAATAATGAGCCTCGCTCGGAGCCTAGTCTTAGTATACTTCAACTCCAATAGGAATCAGACACTTTAATATTTTAATGTGTATACTGCATGCATGAAATTATATTTCGTTGCATTTTAGGGCTTTCATCTCCATGACATGCCGGCAACTCATTCGTCTTTTCCCCCCGTATATCCCTATTTTAACATAATATCCCTAGCTATTCACCTGAATTTCCAGCTCCTCAGAAAAATATTTGCGCTGAAATAACACGTACCATAGAAAAGGTAACTCCTTCATTGATGACCACTTTAGAGGGTTATGCATGGGCAAAAAAGTACATTAAGGGCAAGTAATTGTCCCAGTACTATGATAATGAAAGAATTTCACACTCTAAAATAATCTTTACTAGTGTCACACAGAATATTGTTCTTCGAAATACAAAATGGTTATTTATGGCACCTCACCAACACAGGTGAAACCAGATAAAACAAAACAATGAGGTTAAAAGGCCTTGTCCGTCCACCTTTAAAACCATGTTCTCCCGAAACGCAATTGCAGTCAGCACGTGTATTCACATATATTCCCCAAAAGCAATCATTGAGGGGGTAGAGTGCCACCCTGAATGAGTGTTCCAAGCGCCGATGAAAATGATGAGCCACGCCGCACTTTCAGTATGCAATGGGAAACCGCTCCCCAGAAAAAATTGAGACGCCCATCACCATCACCGAGCTACACAAGTTTCCACTCACATAAATTATCATTCTGCAAATCATGAACAGCACACACTAATGCTGGAAAACTAGATTGCCTGCAGTCCATTTAGAAAGCCATTGCGACAATGTGAATGTCTCATAATCGTACTACGGTGGGCATAAGAGCCATTCCTCGACTAAAGAGGACAGAAATTTAACCGCAAATCCACATCAACGAAAACAAACTAATTCCAATTCAGAGGCGACTATTTTTAACCAACATCTACTACAAAGTAAGAATGCTCTCTTGATTGAAAATGAAAGCCAGTTGCATGATAAAATTTTTTCAGGACGATAAAAGCAGCCGAGAAAAAAATATTGGAACAAATGTATATGTTCTGTTATCGATAAATAATGAAAATTAAATGTTTGGAGAGAATCGCCAGTGAAGAAGTCTCGCTAAGAGATGAGGAGAAATGATGCTTCATTAAAACACTAATAAGTAAAAAGAAATAACTTAATGGATATACGACAAACATAAAAGCCTCCTGGAAACTATAATGGACGCAGCAAGGAATGGTAAGAATAAAAAGCCCGAGAATGGAAGACCAAGGATGTAAAATGTAAAGAAAAAATGAATGGGTTAAAAATGAGGTACTATGAGGTAATAGATCAGTGAGCTGAAAACGGAATAGAGGGGAGAGCTGCAGACAACTAAACTTCGGATAGATGAATTCTGATGATGATGATGATCCTGAGACTTACCTACAACCTTGACGCGGTGCGCGCGTTCCAATGACTTCCAGAGCTTGACTGGTTGGAGCAATATCTACTGCTTCTAGTTGGGCCACCCATGCAAGATAATTTAAAGGGTAGGATCCGGACGAAAGATAGTTTGCGTGAAGGTGACACGTTAATTTACTGTTGGAAAGTGCCGTTTCCCAACTTTCATTTCCCAGAACATGGAATACGTAGATATTAGAATTGGTCATCTCCTCATCATTTACGAGTAGACTCCTCATTTTAAATATCTTGCACAAAATTACAGTGTTGACATTCCCCAGATTTACTTAGTATATTTTACCATTGATTTAATTTTCTGCTGGTTCAGGACTCATCCATAATTTTCCAGAATTCTCAGAACCATCCAGAATTCCTTATAACCAAATTGAACACAATAACTCAATTGCAACGGGAATCGGCTTATCTGTGACCAATTTTTATGCATCGTCCTCAATGATTCACCGTTACCAGTGCATAATTAAAGTGTACATAAACAGCCAAGTTTGTACCGAATACTGTAAAATGTCTCCATTAATCCTAGAATAAGCTTTTTCATGGTTCGATCTAAATTCCAAGATATGCGACTTTACGTTTATTCCAGGGTAAAATTCTACGGGATATGTGTATTACCGTAATATGTATCTACTAATAGTTCTGTTTCATGGTGTTGACTTGCAGATGAATGTGTTGGCAAGAATATTTTCGTCCAGCGAGTTATCTCAACTTCTATGCTGGATAAGATGTAGTTAATTACGCTATCCCTCTTAAGCAGCCAATTGTAATGAAATAAAATTATTTTTAAGAGCTGAAAGTGATCACAGAGGTGCGTCACATTACGAGACGACAGAACGGAGTGAAATGGAAACTTCCGCTGACCTGCGCTAAGGTGGATATAACTCCGCGAAATAACAAAAAGAGATGGCAGCTTGTTTTCGCCTCCTCCGAAAACGAGTTAAATGCATAAATAACACCAATTGCCAAGCGTTGTTCTTGGCAAACTACATCAAACGTAACGCGCCGGGGCAACAAAGTGCTCAAAAGCTCCCGACGTTTATTTTAACGCGAACCCTTCTATCCGGCCACACACTCGTGCGCCACCCGCCGCTCTGGGAACACATTTTCCACTCGCAAAACTTGCCGGTGACTTTTCCCGAGCACACACACTCGTTGTCTTCCATCTGCCGACGAAAATAAATTCCCGACCGAGCCATTGCCTTCAGCGACGAGAGGAATGAGGAACGATGGAGGGGAGAAAGATGGATGACTCGAATTGTGGATAGACGAGGAGAGAAATAACGAGAGAGGAAATGGTCGGACGAATGGAGGCTGGTGGATGAACCCGAATGGAGGGTTTTGGGAGACGGAAGAACCCTGGACATGACGTACCCACGTTTTACTACTAGGTTTCCATACCAAGATTCTATGACACTTTCTGGAACTGTGTGAACCCAGTCATAACCAATAAAAACGATTGGTTAAATTATCCTCACTAAAGTTTAATACCGACCATGTTTTCAGGAATGGATACCTTGATAATGTCAATTATTTGCTGAAACCTTGGTTAGCATTAAGTTTAAGTGTGGAAGGTACTAAGCTATTTTTATTATTAATTATCTCCAAGATTATCCATTAATTATAGAAAACTCTATTGATCCAGGCTTTGCTTCGTGGAATACGTATGCATATGTGTCGTTAAAAGGCACAGTGTACTCCTACAAAGTAATTTCATTAGTGCGAAGTGTTTCACGGTAATACGGCATCGTCAAGTACAAAGATAACAGGCCATAAGGGTACACATACAAATACACATTACAGTCCATGGGGATAGGGTTTGAGTTTAAATACAAATGGTATAGTGTGGGGGAAGCGTTTTATAGTGGTTTGAATCTTTTGTGTACATACCTATGCGTACTATTATGCCCTACTATCCTTGTACCTGAAGATCCAGTATCGCGGTGAAATGCATCGTACTAATACAACTTCCCTGAAAATATACGTAGTCCCTTTTAATGATATGAATACTGTATTCATAAACTTTGTTTTTATATAATCATATATGCATATAAATTCTCTGTTCATACTTTGTTTTTATATAATAATATACTTATGCAAATAAATTCTCTGTTCATAATTTAAAATAAATATTGCAACGTAAAGGCTACGCTAAGTTGAGGTGATCTTTAACCACGCATTATAAAACCAAGCCTTGGTGCAGTCTTAATAAGCAGTAAGTCTTAATACATACATAAAATGATATCCACTCGGATATCATTAGACAAAAAGTTTTGCAAAGGTTTTTTAATGTGGAATTATAACTAACAATTATTTCGTAGCGCGTAACTCATCACTGCGATAACATCGAACTTAGCTTGTGGAATCCGTAGCTTTAACATAAGGCTGAGCTGGTAATAAATTCAGGTTAAAATACTGGCCGATATTAATAATCAAACGGTATTGGAACTACAAAGTACGATAATTTTTTGCATTAGAGACTTTCTTAACATAAAGCTGATTGTTTCCGGATTGAACATTTTATATCCTCTTATTAACTGAAAAAATTGTAAAAAGTAAACGCACCTTTAAGAAGAAGTCAACATATTTTTAGCTGTGCCATCATTATCAATTACATTGGAATGGTTCTTCAAGAAAAGCGGAGCATTGGGACCCGAAAAAGCTTAAGTTACTTTGCAGGCATTACTACTGCAGGGGAACGTGGTGGCCTAGTGGGTAGAGTGCTTAGCTTGACTGATTGAAGGGTCCCGGGTTAAAATCCGGGTGAAGCCTTTGTACGCCCCCGAACAAAAAGAAAAAAAATATCCTCGGAGTGCGAGGTGGCCCAGAAAAAGGAACTGGCCCCCCTACCCTGAATGTGTGAAATTCACACGCCTGTGGCTTAGTCCGGGGTGAGCTCTACCCTCAACTAAACCAATCTTCGGGTTAAACAACTGAGTGACTACCGCACTCTAATACCTCATTAGATAAGCAATATTTAACGGATTATCGGAAAAAAATTTCGGGTATCAGTAACCAGATATATTATGCTTTTGACTCACCCTACCTTAACATTACGCTGTAATATCTCAAGAATATCGCGAACGATACTTACGCACCGTATCGCACACCCTTACGCAGGAGTGAAGATGAGACAGGGTGGGTTGAGGTAGAGGACGTGGCTGGTGTCTGAGTGGGCAACGGTAGTCTCCCAGCAAACAATGGAAGTCCTTCCCTGGGTACACATCCAAGGAGTATTTGCGTTGGCGACGGAATAAGAAGGAAGGATAGAGAGAGAGAGAGAGGGAGAGAAAATGGGAGAAGTCGGAGGAAGAAGAGAAGGAATAGCGGGGCATAGTCCGGATATGGCCGACGCAGGGCACACGCAGGAAGCCGGCAAGTTCCGGGGAAGCCACACCGTTTGAGGTCGTGTGCGGAGCGGGTCGGGAGGCAGTCAGACGTGCGGCTAGCTGAGCGAGCTGCGTACACGCTGCCGCTTGGCTACGTGCGGGAAGCGTATTATGCGCCTCTCCGGAAATTGCCACTGAAAATTAGGGCGAGACGCGATTGGTTCGGCAAATTAGTGCACGCGTCGCGTCTCTTGGCCGCTATACCTGACGACATCTCTATCCAAACGCGGGGTTTCGTGCGGCGGGTACGTAGACTGACCCTCAGAAGGGATAGCAGACGAAGTTTGGGCGATAATATTCAGTGAATTTAATTTCATTAAAAGATTAAGATCTCATCTTTCTATCGATATCAAAATAACAGCCACTTATTGAAATACTAAATTGAGATATTCATATGTTTCCACAGTTATAAAAAAGAAATTAGGTATCATATTTCCACTAGTTAAATAAAAACGTAAGTATCATAAAACCGTTTCAGCTGTTGAGCCATCACTTTGGCAAATTCAATCAAAACATGCAAAGCGTTTCCTCTATTTAACCATCATCAGATGTGTAACTGATGATATTTAAACAGCGTTATAGGTATTCATTAAATTCGAGGTAAAGTCCTACCTAATTATTACGATTATTATATACTTGGCTGTTGCAGGCTTCAATTCTTAGAAGTAACTAGTACTCATGATTAACACAGCTTAGTACTTTTCTACAATATTTTATTATTTATGGCATCATCAGGTCCACAATATATTGTGGACCTGACGAAAGTCTGTAAATCGGCGAAACGCGTCGTGCAATAATAAAATATTGTAGAAAAGTACTAAGCTGTGTTAATCACGAGTACGATGAGCCTACCACTATGCCTCTCCTAACAATTTTTTTAATAAAAAAACCTTTATTACTAAGCGCCATACGTTTTATAATAAAAAAACAAGGTTATACAAAAAAACTTTCGGTTTTCAAGTCGTTTTCATAGTACGGCGTGGCACAAATAAATCAACCTCAAATATTTTTGTTAAATTATTTAGGGAGAAATTCATTCATAAAGGCAAAGTTTTTGCGTCATTACTATTATTATTACATTCACTTCTTGCTTATTTTAGGTACTAAAAGTTTTTAAATAAAATTGAAATATGGTCAACATTTTGGCTATAGAAACATCTCGCCCAAACTACCCAAAAGAAAGGGACGCTGTGACGACGAGGAAGACCGTGGGTTCGTTGGGAGGGAAAAAGATATTTTATTCTTCTTTTCCATTACTTTTATTTTAAAGGCCGCACCGTTAATTTTCGGAACCCTGAAAGCGTGAGCATGCAAGGGCAATAAAATTTCGGATACCTTTTAAAATTAGTGTTTTTCCGGCGAAAAATTAATGCGTCTCGGAAATGACGGAGCAGACTTATTAACTCCGCGAAATTGAAAGGAATAAAATGAAGTTATTTTACTCCCCCGAGTTCTTCCACCCAGGCTCGGCAATTTTATAACCGCGCACTCCGTAATATATTAGCATGACTTTTTCATATATGAAAATATTATATGAGGACGCAGGATTAAAACTTCCATACTTTCTCCCAAGGTAGCTTTTATGAAACATGCTTAATTTGTACGAAAATTAATCCTCGATAACACTAGAAAATATTCTATTTTTTACTAATTATTATTAACTAAAACCAATGGTGGGCGTAAATATTTTCTCCATTGCTTTAGTCATTAACCTAGTGCTTAGGCCTCATACTTTGCACTAACTTCTCAGTTTTGGTTTACCATGATGCGGGAAAATCAGTTGAATGACCAACGGCCTGTGTTACTTCAACAAGAGACATGCTGCGAAGCATCTTCAATGCGTTATTAGCGCTTTTGAAGTCATATCGTGAAAGTGTGGTTAAATTATCAAAGTACCGCTACCACTATTTCGAGGTGCATGGAATGTCTCACAAAAATTACCTCAGAGTGTCCTTGGAATTAAAAATCTTACTTAGTTGATTTATGCCGACATTTGCAGCCAAAATGAAATAAAATCTCTTCTCAAACATTGATATGATCCCACCGACAGATATAAACTTGAGGTATAAGTTTACGCTGTGGCACCATAATGATTTCTAATGAACGACACGATGAATATCCGAAGTACCAAATAAATATGAACATCATTTTAAGGAATGTCATAGAAAAACAATTCTCGCGAAAGAAACTTTAGGCAGATGTTAAGATTAATAATCAACACCCTCAAACAACAACAATAAACAACAATTTAATAAATAACTCTTGAGTCGACATGGCATCTATTCTGTTCCTTCACACTCTTAGTGCCACGATCCAATATATCCGACTTCAATTTAACAGGCAACATGTGCAACGGACCGATACGATGGCTCAAGCAGCAACATCTTTGTAACCATTTAAGATTATTTATTTCGTTACTGTGATAAAAAAGAAGAATACTATCAATGGATAAACAAATATAAGATGATTAATACGGTCTTCGGCTCAAATTTGTGGAATTTTATTTATATAGCACCAAGAAAAACCTTGGTAACTTCCATATAATTAGTATTTTATCACAATCGAGTGTCACCTTATGATGCCGACTATTCGGCGAAACCTGGTTGTAATAATATAAAAAATGTTGCCGAAGTTACGAAGTTTTTTCTTGGCGTTAAATAGAAAAAATATAAGATGTTAACAGTAATAGGCAGATTGATGCTACAAAATATTAATACCTAATATTGCATTTATCTTTAGACTTAAAAGATGATTAAAAGTCACCATCGGCATTTCTGAAAGGATCCACTGCAATTAGATAGTACCAAGATGGTTAATCTATGAAATTTCCCGACAACGATGTCGTCTCCATGGAAATTAGTCTCCCTACAGTCACAAGATTTGTTGATCACAAACTTGCGATTCTTAATTTCACCATCCAACGCGATGAGGGTTGGAACGACATTTTTTTTTAACTGCTGGAAAACGTGCGACGCCCCATGCACGTTCTGCCACGCGCTCTCATTCCCACCGCCATCGAAGCGACTGATGGCGCGACCAATTCCGAGAACGCACCTCATCTGTATTAGTGCTCCGCCCGCGAGCGATTCCCCCGTTTTATTATGTGCGCCACTCCAGCGAGCCACGCGAGCCATGCGAGCGACGCCCCCCATGTGACTCGAAAGCGCCCCATCTCGTCAAAACGATGCAATTCCCGCTTCCCGTCGCTGCATCGCTCGAGTGCGTTTTCTTCAAACGCGTCCTTAGTGGTAATCGACGACTGCATCGTCGTCAGATGATGACACTCCGGTAGACTTCCTTCTGAGCTATGTCGAAAAGTAAAATTTTCATTACGAATTCCTACGCCGACGCCACCGCGGCGTGGATCACCTTTGCCTCCTCCTCGCATCATCCACGAGGTGGCAGCACTCGCGCACTTCCACAAAGTCTGCCGAACTATTAAACCGAACGAGGCAGGAAGGAAGGGATGGGGGGCGGGGGTCTGACGTTCGGGAGGTGCATTAGCTAACAGCAACCCGGCTATAAAAAAAAGAGATGATATATGAGCACGTCGCAATAAGAGATGGACATAAAGTCCTCGAGCATGGGTATACTTTCAGTGTTTATTTTCGTGCGCGAATAAGGGAGCCATTTTGTTTATATGGATATGGTGCCGATGGGTCGCCGTGAAATGAGTTTGTCATGTTGCTCGCAGGGTGGGTGGGGGGACGCGAAGAGGAAGTTCCTGCCGGAAGGGTGAGGGTCAGAGGGGAGGTTTTTAAGCGACACTGGAGAGGAAATGTGACCAGTGGGGGCTAAGTTGGAGAAGGGAGGGGGTTTTTAATATACAAGTGCGGGGGATATGAAGGATGCAAAGGCTACAAAGTGGAGAGTTGGAAGAACTACATCACATGGAAAACATGAGAATAAGCGGGGAAAGGGTGGGTGACAAAGAAATATCCTACCCTAGCCTTAGATGAATGTATTCTGCTACTTTTAGGTCTACAATGTTCATGACTGGCTATTTTTCACCATTATTTCACGTGGAAATGTTTTTCAATATTATTTTACGAACATATTGCTCATTGAAGGGCAACATCAGAAAGTGGACGTAAGTGCAATCAGCGTAAGAGCGTAGACAAGATTGATGTCAAACTACCTATTTACCATAATTCTCTAATAATCATAGAAAATTAGTAAGCAGACTCATTTTAGTGATAGAAAATGAAAAAAAAAAGTAAAAATAAAATTTTAGTAAGATTAACAGACTTTTTTTCGCCGATAATTGAATCATTAAATTCAGGTACCAATAACTTGGTTATATTATATTGATTTCCCCAGAAAAAGGATGGCCTACTGAGCAATTATACGGTTGCAAATCCCTAATGAAACATAGTGAAGTCATAGTACATTTGTGGGTTAACAATTTTTCAGATGGGGTTGTACAAAAAAAGTATTAACATATCATGTGAAATGTCTTAATATAAGTGAAAAACTGATAGCAGCAAAATTAATAATAGAGAACAAATGTATTAAATATTTAAAAATTCTATGAATCCTTGTACACTTAATATTACTAACTAAAAACTAAATGAAGGTTATAGTGGTCACTTTAATGAATGCATATAAAATTGGAACACTATATACCAGCCATTTTCATGCCATATCCAGCCCTTGAACTTTTTTCGCCAATTATTAGAAGGAAGTTAAGAATCCCGAATAAACATTTTCTCATTACATCGTAGTCATCTATAGCGGTATCAGCGCAGTAAGCCCTTTTTCGTCACTTCGTCTAACTAGTTTTGCACAGGGGAATTAGGTAACCTACCTGTTTGTATACTACGGTTCCTTGATATAAAACTTTCGAGCCATCTCAAGAAAAAAACAATACACCAAATATACCAAAGAGGGTGAAATTCGCCATGCAAAAATCATTTATTTTCACCCGGATTTGAACCGAGGTCTTCCAAATGCCGGTCAGAGGTTTTAGCCAGTTACACCATCAATCCAGTTAGTTCAAGCTGAATTTCGGCGGAGATATATGCGAACTAGGCGTTATCGTCTCAAGTCAACATTGTAGCACAGGAGACATAGTCGTGCTAACTAAGCCACTGTCGCGGAGGATAAACCTACCATCGTATACCCCCTTGGTGGTGTAACTGGATAACAGACGTGACAGACAATTGAGAGATCCGGGTTTGAATCCTGGTCAAGTCAAATTACTTTTTTCATGAAGAATTCTACTCCTCTTTAGTGGACCTCCTTCTTTGAACCCGTGCGCGTTACTGCGTACCATATCACTTGGGCATTTTGCAGTGATTGGAAAATGAAAACACAGCTCTGCTACAGCGATTCCTACCATTTGCTGTATTCCCGCCTTCGATCACGAACCGACCTCTTCCACACGAGCATTCCCCTCCTTGACACGTCACGCTAGGGAGAGTCGAAAAACAAATATTTTGGAATTTGGATGCGCACACCTGGGAATCATTGTGAAATGGACTCAAACTAATGCTGTAAAAATTTTAGGTCGATCGAAAAATATTTAGGGGCCTCCGTGATTTTATGATTTCTGGAAATCAGGGGAAAGACGGTAAAAATTTGATGAAATCAAACTGACGGGCATGCACACCATCGTTGCGGGTCAGGTTGCGCGCCTCAGCGAGTCAAGTCGGCCTAGAGACGGTCACAGTTCGTATTCTTTCACATACATGGCGTTAGTGCGCAGTTTTGTGCTTTGTTTCCCCTTCCACGCTCCTCCGCTCCCCGCTCGTACAGCGCGGTCTCCATCCGCCGCAGTTCACGCAACTCTCGCTCGCTGCCCTTTGGTTCCGTCTCACGGTGGATTTGTTTACTTCACGTAGTGGGTTAGCACTTTTGTTGCACGAGAAGTTATGGCGAAAAAGAAGAAGGAACCACAAGTGGGGCAAAGGTCCAATAAGTACCCTATATTTGGCATAGCTCGGAAGCTTAAAATGAGAGTTTTTCCATCAGTTGGCAATGTATTGAGGCTGTATCGAATGGCGCAAGTGGAGCTGAACCCCCAACTTGTGAGTAGAGACCATCTTTCAACGTAGTTGCTGACCGCGTCTTAGAGCAATTTGTAGAGGTGTGGAAATTATTCACTGCCACGCTATATGCGAAGGGATACACCGAGATGTTCATTGAAAAGGCTCGTGGACTAATACTGGCGCATGCGGAGGCGCGTGAATTACGATCCTTCTAAAGTAGAGCAGTATATGAACGAGTGATAACGATCTCTGTTTGACATATGCCCTTGTAAGTGTGATCTCACCACAGGCACTTATTCTTGCTAATGCTATGCCAAATTTCAATTCATTGAAAGTAGTGTCCTACAAGATCAGAGGAATGGTCGGAAGATGGCGATTGGTGAAGTGGATGCAACTAACACAAATATTCTAGCGAAGCGTTTCTCGCTCCAGCAGAAGGAAGCAAGCGCGTGCACCTCTATGTACGAATCCACCTCAGCCTCTGCCGAGTAGAGCTCAGAATCCCTGACTGGAGCAGAAGAGAGCGAAGACTCTAGATCAGAGCTCCTACTTGCGCAACGCCTGGCTGGGAAGAAAAATCGTTCACAAAATCGCTTGAAACTGCCATCAGTCGGCTTGCTTTGTGGGACAACAGGTGTTGCACCTCGTGTCGCTGCTATGATAGCCTTCGCTACCTTATGTGATGTAGGTGACGGAAAATGATGTAAAATTATGGAAAATGACAGGAAGCTCGTAGTTGACTCCAGCAAAGTGCGACGACAAGTTGACAAAGTGATGGGATGTCTCCAGGCCAATCAGGATGATTATCTGTCAGGCCACAAGCTACAGACGCGTTACTTCGACGGAAAGCGTGACACGATAGCTGAGGAAGAGACGATTGACAACAAAAGATCTAAGAGGAATGTAGCTGAGGAAAATTTCACGTATCTCCTAAGGACAGCTGTGCTGAAACAGCTGTGTAATCATTCATGGATTTTTTTGAGAGAAAAATATAGATTTGACTGAACTGAAGTAAGTTGGTTTGGATGGAACAGTCACTAACAAAGATCACTCAGGTGATATTATCCGTTTGATTTAAATTAATGTAGGACACGCTACAAAGTGGCTCATTTGTTTACTCCATATGAATGAACTTCCCTTGCAACACGTGATTACAGCGTTGGTTGGCTCAACGAAGAGTCAGTCCTAAGGCATACACAGGACCGATTGGGAAGCTCCTAGATATAGCCCACACATTACCCCTTGCTAAGTTCAAGAAACTTACATTCTCCACTCCAGTTGTTGATTTAAATGAACTGAGCAATGACCAGAAGTATATCTTGATGACAAGGAAAGCTATTGGGAACGGTACATGTCCTACTCATGTCGCCAATGCCACCCCGGGAAAATTCAACGCTTTTCGATGGTTGACTACGACAGCACTTACTTTGCGCCTGTATGTGTCTACTAAGGTCTCAATACATCGTCAACTGATGGTAAAACTCTCATTTTAAGCTTCCGCGCTATGCCAAATATAAGGTACTTGTTGGATCTTCACCCCAAATGTGGTTCATTCTCATTTTCGCCATAAGTTCTCGCGCAACAAAAGTGCTAGCCCACTACGTGAAGTAAACAAATCCACCGTGAGACGGAACCAAAGGGCAGCGAGCGAGTGTTGCGTGAACTGCGGCGGAAAGAGACCACGATGTACAAGCAGGGAGCGGAGGAGCGTGGAAGGGGAAACATGTATGTGAAACAATACGATCTGTGACCGTCTCTAGGCTGACTCTACTCGATGTGGGGCGCATACTGACCCGCAACGATGGTGTGCATGCCCGTCAGTTTGATTCCATCAAACATTTACCGTTTTTCCCCTGATTTCCAGAAATCATAAAATCACGAAGGCCCCTAAATATTAATCGATCGACCTGAAATTTTTACAGCATTAGCTTGAGCCCATTTCACAATGATTCCCAGGTATGCGCATCAAAATTCCAAATTTTTTGTTTTTCGACCTACCCTAACGCTACACATCACGCAGGTGACTGCCTTCATGTTTCACTACCACTGTAAACACTTCTGCCGTTGTAATGCGGGAGGAAATCAGCTTCTATTTCCAGTTGGTCACTAAAACCGGTGGCTCTCTGGCTGATGCTGGTCTTTCAGGCCATGCACCAATACAGTCAACGCCAATGAAGACATGGAAAAAATAAAAGGGAGGCCGCTCATTGGCTTTGAAATCCCATGATGCATCAAGGGATACGCAGAGAATGGCTAAGGGTAAAGAGTGGGAGATAATATGCAGCAGGATGGAACGGACATGCCTTTCTCCGGATATATGACCTCTTGGGAGAATGTGACACATGTTGCTTTGGAAGCTAAATATATCTCTAAGACCGAATAAAAACGAAAGACATTCGTCGCGAAGAGATATATAAATGTCTTCCCACCCTTACTGCCTACCCACATCCATCCGCACACTCCAACACGTTTTGCGACGATAAAAATGCGAAATGGCGGGAGATGGGCCGTTAAATATGGGGCGAAAATTGCCATCCTTTTAAAAAAAAGAGGGTAACGGAGTAGGATGTCCCTCGGGGTTTGGCGCAGAATTCCGGGTCAAAGTGATGATCATTTTAGGACCTCTTTCCTTTTCCCCAGCCATACCCATTGGATTGTCGAGATGAACGTATTCGGTCAATATATATTTCGCATGAACGAAGGTTTTGCCTGGACAGCATGTTAACTGTTCTTTAAAGTACACCTCTGGCAAAAGTTCCTGGCGCTACGCAGTGGACGGTTTTGGGACATGAGCTACGGAGCTGTCAGAATTCTGAGAAATTGGGGTGGAAGGTTGTTTAGTGTGTAAGGTCAGTCAGAAAACCTTTCTTATTGGTGCCAACAGAATCACTTGGAGAGTTAAGCTGGCTAACCGATATTTAACGTCCCATTTCGACTCATTTTAAAATGAGACCTCAAGATAGGGTCCCTGGTATAGTCATGGTGATTGGTAAATTAAACCACTTGCCTTGCGTGTGTGTACCTCGTGCCTTTCTCACGAAGTGCATTTGTTCCCCTACATCACTCTTTCTCTCGTTTCCTACTTGCCTATAAGCCTTTTGTGTTCACATTGTGACTTTTTCACGAAGTAGTTGGATTCCCCAGCTTTACTCTCTGTCGTTGCCTCTCTCTCGTTACCTCCGTCCTTTTCCTTCATTATCTTCACTTCTGCCTTCCCTCCTTACCTCTCCGGCCTGAATCATGAATCTTTGCGAGAGCTATACCCTGTTTCCCTGCGCATTTGATCAATTTATTTTTTAGTAATATTTGAATGTCAGAATTACTGTCGACGTATGACATAGTGTCCACAGGGTCCTTGGGTATATGACACTTTGTACTTATGTTCATTAACTTATCGTCATAACTAACAATTCCCCCACTTGGGATGCCTTACATGATTTTGTTTACTGAATGAATTAGTATCTATCAGTAACCCCGAATAAGAATATCAGTAGTAGTGAACCGTGGCACTATATTCTTCGTGGTACTGCATGTTCATCAGCGTAGAATTCTCCTGGTTTCCATTTTGTCTGCGCATTGTTCTTCTGATTGCTTTTGGCCAAGTGGTCAAGGGAGCGTGAGGTTTTTGGCCTTGAACTGGGACGAGTATAGCATGCTTGATGTGAAATAACCCAGTGTCACAAACCCTGGAGGTGGCTAGCACAGTATTTCGTAGATGAATGTCAAGATGATCCGCAGATTTAGATAAATATTAGAAATAGTTTACCGAATGAAGTAGGTTCAAATATGCAAAAGTACCTGCTTATCGATTAAGGCAGGCATAGATGAACATACCTTTGCTAACCTTACCTGCAATCGTAAGACCCTGTCTCCTCAAACTCATTGTTCCTTCCACTCTGAATACATCTTGCGTCATTTCACTCAATAATAAAGTCTCCCTCTAATCTGTTTTCTCATTATACTCCCCTCTCTCATGATCTTTGGCATATCCTTCTATCTCATCACCAGATCCATACATCTATTCTGCCTTTTCCTCATTTCTTTCAGCATTCTCCCCTTTTTATCATCCACCATTCCAGGCACTACGGTGTTTTTTCCTGCTCTCGGTCAGCACACTGTCTCCATTCTCCTCCAGATCCACATCACAAACGCCAACTATCCACCACCTATCATTGTGCAACGTGCAACGCTCACGGAGCACACTCATCAATTGACAGGAGGAAATCAGCATTTTAGTTAGCTTATAAACGCCATCATATCCCTACGGTAATTCCAGATAATTTCAAAGTAAACGATGGACGAAGGCGACATTTCAAGTCCTGATGTATGCAAAACTACTTCTAAAGTTGACCAATTCAGGCAATTAGTGTAATATCAATGTATAAACTAAGCGTGGCACACATTTGAGCAAAACACATTGATCTTCCAAAAGAAACACATCTTACTCTGGAAAGCTGCAATACTGGTGTAACTGCTTTATGTGACCATTCCAATATGATAAATAAAGAAAAAATTATCAGTATGTCTAAATCTTATGTTTATTAACACGCACAAAGACATTTTTTACAACGTTGCTTCCACCTCCAATCAAGAATTCTGAATCATGAACTAAATATAATAATGGATATTTCGTTGAAATTAAATACGGAATAGTTTTTTCATATGGTGTCACATTCAGCATGTTTCCCAAAACGACGGGAAACTGATGGGAATTCATGCGTGACTAAATGGTGCACTTAAATTAGGAAGGAAATATTAGTTACCCTCCGTGGATACGAATTGGTTATGGTGCAATCACTGACTGAGGCGTATCTTCATGTAAAATAAATATCTCGGGAAATGGTAAGTTAATAAATGTAAATATGGATTTAAATATATGTTCTAATTCTCTCCATTCTCACGAGAAATATTTTTTCATCATTTATTGCAGATCAGCAGCTTTAAACTTTGTCCCAGGTTTTTTGGCTCGTCTTTTATCCTCAACAGATAACATATTTCCTTATTCTTTTTCTTGCAAATTTTCACTTACATGGATTTCAACCGAAAATTCGTTGTAGGTAATCGCTTACCTCTTAAAATAAATTTGCTCCTTTCCCAGCCCCCCTTCGTGTGAAAGTGCCTGCCCTTAGTAAAGACAAGGGAGGATCTTATAAATATGATTTTTTTTTATTTGTAATGCAAGGCTGCAGAAAAAAATTAAGTAATCCTCAAAAAAGCATGATGTGCAGTTAAGAATAGTAAGATAAAGTTTAGTAATCCGCAAAAAAGCATATTATGCAAAAAAGCCCCGTCTGAAAATTGTTTTTTATATTCCGGTAGCAGTAATGAAATATATAGAAAACACCATTAAGTAAGCCTCTACAGCGTGGTATTAGCAAGACTAGTGAGTTCTAGTCATCATATACCTCCAATGACCACACTTTTTCGGCAGGTGATACTTACCGATCATTGGATAGAAAAAATGTTAGGCAACAAAATAAGCGAAAACATCTCTATTCCTAAGTAACTGATGTTTATTGGAAAGCTTTAAAATTTAGTTGAGTATTTGCCCTTTGGAAACTATAAAACACTATAGTGTTTATTTCTCTTCTGTGGGCTATTTTTATTTCTTTCTGATGATCAACCTTTTCCTTACATACAGGTTAAGAAGTCTGCATTAATTAAAACATCGTTAGCATCGGGAAATTAAACATGCATCGAGGATGCCACAAAGGTATTCCTCATCTCATACTCAAAGTACCCTGAGATAGCTTAGGAGGTCAAGATTAAATGCTCCAGAAAAAGCTTTCCAACGTGTCACGAGTAGGGCGAAGCGCAAATCAAACACGGACATTTTTCTCTCCGATTTTATCAGACGCGAATTTTTAGTATGGAAAACAACTGTCAATATTCGGCAAATTAACACATTAGCGAAAAAATAAAAACGCGTCCGCGCTGGACAAATAAGCCTGTTTGCCTTCGTCCCGTACACCTTTGATCCACGCATGAATATTCCACGAATCGCGGCGACGAAAATCACCCTTCCTCCACGTTCACCACCCCACGTCAAAAGGATGATTCAATATATTTAATTCCCCCATCATTTCCTCACGCGGCATATTTATAACTCGGCCGCAAAACACGATCGCCGGGAAGGGCCTAAATAATTTCAACGTCCAACAAATCCAACCAGGTAGCCACCACTACGCACACAGCACACATTTGGCGAAGAAATCACATTTCGGGGGAAAAAAGAAAGAAAAAAACGTGATCGTTAAATATTACGTTTTCCAGCCGATAATCTTATTCGTCCTTCTCCCTAGTGGTGGGCAGAGAGAGTGAGAGAAAGAGGAAGAAGATAATAAACTGGGATGGAATGTGTGGGAGCACCCATGATTCCCGACCATTAAACAAGTCCACGCATGCAAACGGGAACTGGTCACCACGGCGTATTAACACGGCGCTCACTTTTGGGCGTTTGCACGCCACATTAAAAAAAATAAAACATTATTAGCCTCCTCGGCGAAATTAAGTTACCTATGTGCGAGACAAACAAATACGAATAAGCTACAACGAGTGACTGTGCTGCGGGTTGGACAATATTTCATTACCAGAAGGTTCCTCCCAACTTCCTCCCCCTCCATAAAAAACGCACACATCATCAGCCATCCTCGGGAATTCCAGAATAAATCGAAGTGATTTATTTGCTTCGAGCAAATATTGATAAAACCCTTTGCATCAGCGGGCGTTTACCTTGTAATGTGGAGACATGAAAAAAGCATAATAAAAATCATTTTTTAAAACTTGCTCCGATATACTGCTACTCAGCGAGTTCGCTGTGCAAAAATTTCTATCCCCATGCCAGCAATAAAGCGAATTAACTCCTAACGTTGCTTCCGGGAATGTTTACGGAAGATTAAAAAATAAATAACCGTCGTCAAACAGTAGTGCATTCGGGTACACACGTGATAACATAAAACGAATACGCGTATCAATCTACCAAATAAAACTGCAATAGTCATGCGTCAATGTGGTTAACTTTTATGAAAAATTTAATTTTACAACTGACCGATAACATAGCTCCAACAAATTAAGTTATTGGAAACTCTTCGACGCGCCCTTGGCTTGAATAATTGCCTATCTAAATCAATTGTTAAGTCTATTGTTTCTAGCATGTCTCAGATTTCCTGGTATTCTTTTTCGGGGAGGACAGTTAATACCTTGGAATCCTCGCTTTTCGTGTCTTCTCCCTATCTCCCATCACCATTTTCATAGCCGGAGGTCTATCACTCCCCGTTGTACGTCCTTTTTGACTTTGAGGGTACTTCCTAGACAAAGTAAATCCCTAAAAAAAATTAGTAGTGGAGATGGTTTCCTGAAAACTTTCGGGTTTGTGTAATATGACACGCAAGGGATAAAGGTATTTGGGTAGAGGTACATGGTATAACAACGGAGAGAGAGGTTAATAATAAGAAACTTAAAGTTTTTCAAATTCTGAATGACGTTTATTTTTTATTATTAGTTAGGCCTTATCAATAATACACTTTTTAACAAAACAACTAAGCATCGATGAAAATTGCTCTATCCACGTAACCTGTATAAAGGGAATTTGAAAGAATGTATACAAAATCATATTTAGCTGAGAGCCAGAGGTCATTTGAAGGAAAACAACTAGGATTACATGAAGAAAACAGGGCCAAATATTGGTGATACATCCATGAAAAAGTTTAAAAAAACATGCATCACGGTAGGGTCGGAATATGAAGAGCTTTGGCTGCGGCTAACCTCCTAATCCGTCAAGGATTGGGCACTGGGCAATTATAACCCCTGGCTGTTTTCCACCTTACGAATAAAATTTAATCAGGCTCAAACAGAATTGATTTACAAGTAAAAGTATCTAGGTGCGATTTAAAAGAACAAAAAGAACGAGTGGCGAAGACAAAGGAGAAACTCTCTCATGGCTATCTCAAAGCTCCACAAAATTGTAAAGAGTTCGATTCTTATGTCTATTATGTCATAAAGTCATAAACCTTCCTTCTGCTAAAGATGCTATCGTTGGCAACTTCACTCAACATAACCCATTCATTTTCCTTATTTTCACCTACCACTGAAAGCAGCACCAAGGACTTATAGCACAAGGATATTTATATATATATAATTTCTTGGTAGAAAATCGCTCTCGGCGACGATGCACATGCATAAATATATATATATATATATATATATATATATATATATATATATATATATATATATATATATATATATATATATATATATATATATATATATATAACATACAAATATATATGTTATAATGATTTTATAACATACACTCATATCATGAATTCACTCAGAACAAGCATTTTTTATTACTACCATTTAATTAAATGATAAATCAATCAGGAAACCAAGTAACTCAATGTTTCAAAAAGAAGTGGGGTGAGTGCATTAAAACACTCGTGATTTTTAAATGCAAGTCAGCTGAATCACGGATACCTATTGATAAAGCAAAAAAATAGTTGAAATTAAGTTAAAGTTCATACATTTTGAATATCATTGAGTAGTATTTGTAGAGCTCTGGATGGGGATAGTCACAGCGAGAATATCATAACACTGAGGAAAAAAGGGTCCTTTGTGCCGTATTAAATTTTAATCCAATGAGAATTGATAGCTATTTATTTTTGGTTCATACCATTCGGTCTAAAGTTAAAAGTATTCCACGTATTTTCATCCTTCACTAAGCCACTAGTAAATTTAAACCCTGTGAACTGTTAGTGGAATGCGTCCGGCGAAATTTTTCCCCCGGGATATGTCAACAAAGGCAAACAATATAAAAATTAGGTCAACTATTCTATTATATATCACCATATTCGTTGATTTTATTCTCATCTATTTCATATTTCATTATATTCAAATGGGACTGCTCTTTATTAAAAATATGCTTAACCCTGAAGCTAATTACTACTCGCAGTAGGTAATAATGCACGTAGAAGGTGTAAGCACTAATAATAAGAGCATATTTTGAGTTCACAGTCATATTTTAATGACATTTTTATTTCTTTTTTATATTTGATTAATTATCGTATTTTTCATCATTGCAGGGAGTTATTGATGCATAAAAATGTTGAGAAAAGTTTCTCGAAATAATTTTCAATTTTTCATCTGTGAAAAACTACAATTAAGCAAAATCTTTTCTCCGTCAATATAATATACAAATTCAACGCGAAATAACATAAATCTTTTTAATTTGCAAAATAAAGAGATCAATTGCAGTTTTTAGACTAATTTTCCAACATCCTCACTTCTAAGCCATCACCATTTGCCTGAAATCCGCATTGAACGATGTATTTTTATGCAAAAACTGGTCCGCTTGCTGCTCAGCCATTAAACATGACCTTTATTATTCTTGATCTGTTTCACTGTCCTCCTCGTCGTGGAGTAAACCAGAGACCCGAAGCTGCCGTTAACCCTGGACAGCACATTTCATTTCCAAATTGAAGAGTGATCAATGCTGTGGCGCCCAGTCGCCGCAATTCTCGGAAATATCGACTTATTATCAATATCACTCCCCGCACGGTGGTATCGGAACTCGATACTCGGCTCCGGCCGTCGCGTTGGAGGGAATATACGGAAAAAACAAAAGATTATCTGCGACAGGTCACAAATAAATGAAAGGAGGAAGCATGTTTCGCATGGGAGGATAAAAGGGAGAGACGAGTCAGCATCATCGGGGAACACAAGGAAGCAGACGGGAGGCATATAGGGGAGCAGACGTGGGGAAGCCGGCCCACACGATTACGTTCATTTTTCACTCATTCTCTTTGCAAATATGTAACTTTGAATGCTGAAATTTTAGCCCATGGTTCCATGTTTGACGAATCATATGGAATAGTGAACACGGTCCTTAGGTTTTATACTTTTCTTGAGAATTGATCTGCAAGAAAACTAAATATTTACTTCATTCGCTTATCCCGAGGTTATCCTTGAATAAACGCTCCCTTCTCTTACATCTCTCTTCCCTTTGGAATTCACTTACTGTCAGCATGAATCCGCTTGCTTTCTTCCAACCCTTTTACCAACAGTGCTCATTATCATTTCTCTCAGAATACTTAGCTGTCTCTCTTTCATCATTGTTGCTACATTTTTAACTTAGTTTTGTTCGTGTTTGTTTGTATATTCTCAGTTCATGTTCTATTTTATGTGCCTCTATTAACTGAAAGAAATGCTACATGTATTTTTTTTCGTTAAACAAGCTAAAATATACAAGAAAAAAGTATAAAAGCTTCGTTCCACATACATTTTTCTCCTAGAAATATGGTTCTTAATTAAGAGAAGAGTTTTTGTGTTAACTTTAGCCATTTTTTTCCTTATTTGGATAAGCATGCATGTTGAGCCAAGCATGGATATGTTCTTCTTGTTATCAAGTTTAATATGTCCTCCTGAAAAATGAACTTAAAAGGATTTCTGTGAAACATTATTACCGTCAAAAACAGTCGTGAAGCTATTTGAAAATGGTTTACAAAAATTCTATGAATAAAAAAAATATTTTCATGCTTCGTTTTAAAATTTCGAAATACTGATAAACTACTCGGCGAAAATCCAGGAAAATTAAAAATGTTTTGCAAAATTTAGTTTTTATTTTGAATGGTTTCAATTAAACTGGTCCTAAAGCAATTTTGTCAGAGGGTGGACGGTGAATGGTGGAACCTCTCACGCAAGGATGTCACCTCCTCTGTAAGAACGAACACATGAAATGGGAACGATTTTTGAATCGTAGCTCGATTTTGAAAGTGAAAACGAAAAAGTAAAGAAATGACAGAGCCATTGAAGGGATTTAGGAGGAGGAGAAGACAGCGTGAGAGATAAGATAACCTAAGAGATAACCTAAGAGAGAGAGGAGGAGCGACATAAATACACTTGGATCACCAGGAAATAATACGACTAAGACGAGAGAAAATCGGGGGTAAAAAATATAAAATACGAGAAATGAAACAAAAAAATGCTAGAAAAACGATGCATCTGCCAGTGATTTACATTTCTCCAGAATATTATCATGCGGTCAATGTACTTCTCCTGCACGTATTCCATTTTTCTGCGGACCTGCTGGGTCAGAAGCAAAATGGAAAAAAATTGAGACGGTAAACTTAGGACATGACCTCCTTTATACGGAATACCACAACATCTGCCAAGACAGGCAATATTTCATAATGTGGGCCATATACATTATATACTAGATATGATCCATATATACTAGGCTAAGATGGGAGGATCAATGTAAAATATATATTGCAAAAGGACCATATGCGCATAAGTTGATAATAAATACTACTGCTGAAACCACAATGTGTATTCCATATATTTGAGAGGCAGTGTATTCTATGCAACAGGCAAGCTTAGTGATGGAAAAATCGATTTCGATTAAAATCGAAAATCGAGTTTTAATAGTCAGAGATCGAGGAAATCGAGATCGAGCCATGATCTACGAGTTTCGATCCAAACTCGATTTTTCAACTTCGATCTTGACCATTTCGTACCGTTTCGCGATCAGAGTGCTAAGTATGACAACGTCATCCGTCCCATGTGAAAGACTTTTCTGTAAGGCCGATAAAATTGGAAAGGCACGCCCTAGATTATCAAGAAAGCATCTCAATTATTTGATCTTTCTTAAAAATTTTAGTGAAGCCGAATGGTTCCAAACGGTGATCCCCAAACATTAATGTGCGTGCATTTGTAAATTTTTACTACAAATAATTCAAGAATGTATTTTAAGTACATTTCTAGGGATTTTTTATACTTTTCAAATTTGTTTTCTGAGCGTTTTTCGAATGAATAATAAACATATTTTTGTACCAACTGTATTTTTTTCAAAAAAGAACAGTCGATTTTTTCGATTAATCGATCTTTTGGTTCAAATTTCGATTTTTGTTGAAAAGTTCGATTAAAAATCGATTGTTCGAAAAATCGAAATTTTTCCATCACTAGGCAAGCTGTGTCCCAACAAGTTAGGTGCTTGCCCCAGTTGTGTGCAGTGAAACATTCTTCACCATCGTGAGATAACGACATCGTAAAGGATCCTTTATTTCTACAGCTGGCATGCCATAGTGACTACAAAGGTTGGTCTCGTTTCATGATGATAACTTTCAATTAATGGCATAGAGCTATTTGGTGCAAATGTACGACTGAACTATGCCATTCCACGAAACATGCATAAATATTATCCCTAACTGCCATTATTTAAGACTACGTGCTATTTAGTGATGCGACGCTTTTACAATGCTTATATTACTTAAAAAATTCAGATCAAGTGAGATTCACCATGACTGGGAGGAATATATTTTGATCCTACGATCCCACGAACAGATTGAAACGACAGAATAAGACAGACACACTGCCCAAATGAGAGGCACATGAATTCCATCTTTCCAAACATTGTTAGTGACGACAACAAAAGTAGAATGGAAGTAAAACACTCGTAAATGCTAACATGCAATTAACCATTTTCCTCTCTTCCTTCCTTTTCTTTTCGCTTATCATAGCTGGTGTTCTAACACCCTCTATGACTCCTCCTCTCCTAACACCCATACCCCCCTGCGGTGGATTGCGGGGCAGTAAAGATATGAAGATGTAGATTTCACACTTGAATTCATCACTTCATCTCATATCTATGGCGCTCCCTTTTCTTTATTTGAAGAGTGACGATCCACCAAAGCCATTTCCTCCGAATTATTCTTTCTTCCCCTCAACCCTTAGGGAAAAAAGCATTCCCTTTTTTTATTTAACTCACAGGAAATGATATAAAAGAAAAAACGTCCGGATTTATGGCGAGGATTGCGGGTCAAAGTTGCACATTCCCCCTCTCCCCTCCTCACTCCAAAGCATGCGTGTGTATGGGAATATGTGTCGAGGGGTTTAACCCCCGCGATCTCATGGAATGCCTTCGGAGGGGAAAGAAATTCAGTTCAGTGAAACGGGTAATCGACAGGGAACATTAGGTTTTGGGGAGGGGGGGGGGAGTTTAAATTTCATGGTCGACCCTTTCCGATGGACACTTTGAGACTTACACATCCGTCTCCGATTCGATGCATTATGAGGCAATAAAAGACGCAAACAGAACGATCTATTTGAAAAGAGAACGGCCCGAATTGACGAAGCCATTCCCGGAGAATAAAGCGTTTCACAGGCAATTTATATCGATTTAAGTCGCTCGGCTCCTCTCATCCGAGAGACTTGTATTATTCGGGATTCAGCAAGGATGCTATCTCGGGACTCACGTTGGGAATCTCGCTCGCACGCTTGAGTCGTCTTCCTCGACCTGTGTTCAGGAAATGACCTCTCTTTCAAACCCACTCTCATTCACCCCTCCCTACAGTTCAATTTCACCCCGACTTGAATGATCGCTTTTTTCTCTCCCCCGAACGACGTCGGTCGAGAATCCGGGAATGGAGGAAATGAAGAAGAAAGGTGCGGATTAGAGGAATTATGAAGAGCTAAAGAGTTTGGATGGGCATTCGGGTAAAATGGAGTGAAAAACCGTTCTAAACCGATACTTGCATCCCATCAGCGACAAATAATGATACCGTAACAAGTTAAAAAGTGGTTAAAGTAGGGTTTCCACTTCATGAAAGACGTTTCCCATCTTTCAAGTACTAAACATTTTTTTATCAGAATATAATTTTGCATCTTCAATTACCTGTATAGAAGAGCTATCAACAGTGGCTCATCATCATAAGTCATTAAGAACTAAGGTTGGTTTAACGAGTTAACAACTTGGCATTGTTATGCAGTATGTTAAACTCACTGACCGGTTTCGATGTTCATTACATAATAATCCGAGTTTAAATATTTTAACTCAGTTGATGATTTCGCGTTCCGCTTTATCTGGCAGAGGTATTTATTTCTTGGTCTTCCTCGCTGGACTTCAAGCTAAGCATGCTTTTTGGTTGACGAAATTGCCATGAAGATTTTCAAAAGGAATAAAGTTTCTTCGTGCGTGGCCCTGGTTAAATCAGAAATTTCAAAGGAGGTACTTCACTGGTTTATCGGTTTGTAAAACATGCTTGATGTCTGCAAATAAACCATGAATACTCGTGATAAGGCATGCGAAAAAACAGCATTAAAAATATTCCATGAGAAAAATAATTTTGCCATGAAGTATTTTACATCATAAGCATTAAATTTCCACAAAATTAGATGGCTACTAAGGAAGGTCCACGATTCATTACACCATTTGCGGGCGGAGAAATTCAGCTCTACGACTTTCTTCTGAAGAAATTTGCCCTTGCGTCGGCATATTCCGGGAAAAAAGAGAATTACGGCTAATGGCGTAGTATAATAGAGGAAAACTATTCCTCTTTTCCGAGAGAGAGAAGTTATTCGGGGGTTATGTTTTTCCCCGGGAAGGACCTCACTCGGCATACCCAGTGCACACGATCTCCTCCCGACGAATCCGGGTTAAGTTTTCTGCCAGAAAACAATCTTCGACGATCAGCGATTTTTTAACTTCCCCTTTCTCACATCCGTCTCCTAGCTTCTTTTTCTCCACACTTTATACTCCTCCAGTCACTTTTATTTCCTCTAAAATATACCCATACTTACTACTCTCTTAACTTATCTCTGTTCCCTTCTCTCCCCAAACTCCTCCCAGCCGAAAAAATCTTCCCCATGACCTCGTAGTCGATTTTGCTTTCAAAAAACTCGGCGGTTAAGACCCCCCTCTGGTGATTGCCGCCCGGAAGTTAAGAGCGACCCCACCACCCCTAGCTTCCATCTCCCGGTCCAAACGATGAGAATTCTCGACTCGAACCTCCCCCCCCCACACACACACAGCCTCCGCTCAGCCCTCCTGTGTATTCCCCACTTCTCAGCACGCTTCCGCCTCCACACACCAACCCGTCCAACTTTTTGGGAATGAGGTGAAATATGGATTTTTACGGCGATCTGAATCCAGGCCCCCTTTCCCCGCCCCCATCCCCTTTTCCGTCTCCGTTTCCGTCATCCCCCCCCCTTACTCCTACACATTCCACCACCCACCCCCTCCCATCCTCAGGCTACACGTCCTGCTTCTTACTCTCATTATTCGTTCCCCTTCCGAACTTAAGACTTCCGATGTTGCGGGGCACTGATTTATTTCGGGTATATATCCGCTTGCCTTGCAGGGGGGATTTCGTATTTTTCCCCTCCCTGGACCACGCAGTGGGACTTGCTTATGAGTAGAATATCAACCACGACTGGTTGTGGACACCGCGGGTGGCGCCGTAGTATAGTCTGACTTCATTGAAGGGGACACAGAGCAGCCGTAAAAATATTTTTACCAACACATCAGTATCAATGGGATATCAGTTTAGATTCATTATCATAGAGTCTGACGTAATTGGATGTAAACGAGGCACGATCATTTTAGTACAGTTAAAATTCAAGTTCATAAAAATATACGAATGAAATTAGTTTGTTGGCATGGTAACAGACTGCGCCCATAAAGGGACTGAATTCAAATCCCGGAAAAAAGTAAAATTCTTCCGTCAATAAAATTAGACTCCGAGTTGAAAGGCGAGTGGTCAATGATTAGTAATCATCACTGCTATTTCTTAATTACAAAAAAAGCTTCTCTTTTTTGGGTAGGCAATGAAGACTATCCAATTCTCATTAAGCTTTCGCAAAAATAACTTCAACCGTAATGCAGAAAAAACACGCATCTACTCCTCACGCTACCTTGATATTTCACTTACACGCTGCTACTTATGTGTTTATAATTTTTTTTATTGTTTCAAAAATTTGTGCTACCGCACAGAAATCACAGTCGATAACTGGCCACATTGGTGTCTATAGTGTTTTAACACTCCTTTACTTTTATCATCGCAATTATGGGAACGAGTTCTCCGTGTTGGAAAAAAGAGTAACTTTTTCCGGGTATTTCCACTAGTATAGCAGTTTTAGTACCGGGTGCTACAAATCTTAATAGGAAACATTTGCCCTCGTTCAAGAAAATTTTTTAAAACACTGAAAACACCGGGAACATACTTCCTTTCCTCCACGCACACCCAGGAGCACATCCGTTCGTGCTCTTGGACTCCTTTTGAAATTTTCTTCAAAAAAACTTAATTAATGCCCAATTTCCTGAATCCACTTCCTCCTGATCCCTGGCGGCGGAAAACTACATCGCCTTGGCGATTTTTTTCTAATCTTTCTATTTCTTGCCTCCTCTCTCTCACCCACCTTCCCCCCTTCCCGCGTTCACCTCTCCCCCTCCTCTTGCGATATGAAGTTGGGGAAAGCTCTCCGAGAGGTTTCTCTAATTATTTTTTCTCTCTCTCTCTCCCCAGGTCGTTTATTAGTGGCTCTTGTGAGGCGAGCGCAGGAAATATCCGGTTATCCCGAGAAGTAATTGCGTTCGCCCGAGTGTTTTGCAACATTTTTCCTCCCTCGCAGGGTAAAATAACGTAGTGTTAGGACACTAGGTCTGAATTTTTATTTTACTCTATCCTACTTGAATTTACTTTCTAAGGAGGACGATAAGAGCGAGCCAATTTTCGCTCTCCCAAGTTACACAGTCTACTGACGATCGTTATACGGAAATTAATGCTTAAATTTGATCACCGGAGCTGAATTTTTTTTAACCTTTAATAATTATTTAATATTCCAATAATCATAAAGGCAAATAGAGAGTCTGTTTGGCAATTATAGCGGGAGTTTATATTTCTACAGCACCGCTTCTTCTACTTGTAATTAAGTCGACGTAAAATGTTACATTTTGGATAACTAACGTACGAAATAACATACACGATTAGGTTATTGTAGTTTAGCCTTCGCTAACTTTCCTTATATTTTCAAAAGTATTGCACAAAATCACTCTAATGAAGTTGATAAGGTGAATATATTCTTCAACGTTTCTGTCAAATTACACAATTATGCATGCACAATACTTGCATGTTAAAAAATCTTGAAAAACGTAGTGCATTTTAGCTCGTTCGATTATCTGAAGTCCCTCCTTCTGTTGAAAGCAAGTTTTAACTCAAGCTTGAAGTTCAAGTCCGGGCTGAAGGACTATTATTGTAACAACCATGGAAGTAAATGAGGGCATCCTGGAAGCCGTTCGACAGAGTTGCAATTTTTTCGTTCCTCTCAGAATATAATTATTTTAATCTATTAAGACCATTCAACTATATAGGTAGATTTTAATGGATAATTATAGAATACTAAGCACTGAAGGAATTATACATCAATGAAAGAATGAAAGTGGATGCTTGAGAAAGGTTTAAAGGATAAACAAAGAATAGAACTCAGGAGCCTTCAGAAGTAACTTGAAGAGATAGTTCATTCTCAAGACCGAACTTTCCAACAAGATAAGATGAATGAGAATCATGTAACTCAAGAACTTCCTCGTGAGTCGAGAATGGATTTCAATTAACATATTCTTCGCGGAGCATTCCCATGAAGTATCATCACCGAGGAAAAAGCTTTCTACCGAATGACCATAGGCTCTGGATGATCTTTGGTAACTCTCAGACTTCATTAAGGACATTTCAAGGACTTCCTTCCAACCAAAACCCATTCAGCCAATGACTCCATTCTGTTTTTCTGGACCAAGAATAGATCGGGAACAATTTATGCAGTTTGAAATGCCTATAATTGTCCCCTCACTTCCCCGAAACAGACCGACTTCATCAGGAACATCCAAAGTAGTTCCTCCTCCAATGAAAACCTCTATGCAATGAAAACCTTGTTCATCTGCACCATTCACATGGTCTTCATGGCCTAATAGCCCCTCAATATTCCATTCACCGGCTTTCTTTATCCTTTCGCGTGCCTATTCGACCATCAAACACATCCTTTTCAAGAACTGCATCAAACTTGGCATCTCCTTTGAAATGCTAGTCTACGGAGAAAGCCCGTGGAAATTATTGGAAATGATTCCATACTCATTCCTCGCCCAGTGTAAAACCTCCACTCCAATACATTTTTTAGGCTACCGAGACTTGCCAGGTTACTACTTTTACGGAGTCACCTGCAAGTGCACCGAAGTGCAAAAATTCCGCAGAGGAAAAATGATTCGTCTTGACCAGGGGTCGAACCGCGATCGCTCGATATCGCAGCGAGTGATTTAGACAATTAGAACTCTCCCTGGTGAATTTTTGTGGGCTTTTATAAGAGAAAGGTGTTCAAGACTGCCGGACATATGATGAGACTGAATTAGTCGAAGCGTGCGCTTGGTGCCACCGTCCACAAGGTTAAAGCCAAACGTTGAACAAAATGACGTGTTCGCTGTTTTGGGCATTTGTTTTATTTTTGGTTTTTTTCTATCAGAAAGAGGGAACGCCTCATTGCGTTTTAAGATAGGCTTTAAAATTCGGGAAGGTGGCGCTAAGCGCACGCTTGTGCTGCCTCTGCGACGCTCTTTAACAACTTGTTCCGTCAAAGACCATAAAAATCCACTGGGGAGATGGACGCGTTTAGCCAATATGGCTAAAGCATTCGGCGCGATATCGTAGATTCCGGATTCGTGACCCGGTCAAAGCGAATGATTTTACCTCTGCGGTATTTCCACATCCAATTCCCATCCCCTCTCCGGAGCATCGACAGCCCTCCACTCCCTACTCAACCTCACAAATATTCAACCGGCTCCACATCGACAACTTTCGACGCCCAGAATCAAGCCGTTCTCATTCCTCTCCGGGGTCACTCGTCTCCGCCGCACGTCCCTATGTATTTCATCTCTTGCTCATTTCCCAAGTGGATAGGTAGAGCTACATATTCCCAGGATTCCTCTCCACCAGATTTCCGGGATTATTATTCACAACCCTTCCCCCACGACTCTCCATCCCACTTCCCGCATGACGATCGCATGAAATCGCGAAAAGGAGGACGGACCATCGCCGGCGGAGAAGACAATTCATCCCAGCTCGCACCGGGGAGTTGCGGCCATCCTCTCCACACGGCAAGGCTCCCCGAAAATCTGGGGCCCAGTAATCAAAAGTTCCCCCGGACTCGAAAGTCCGTTACCGAGCGGAATATCATCAGCCGGTGACACATATTTCTTCTTCGGTGTAAAGGGTAGCGAGATGAAAAATGAAGAGAATTTCCTCCGGCATCCGAAGTATTTAGGATACGGGTGGAAATGATGCTGCAATACCAGAATAAAATAACTTATCTAAACATTTAAAAGAATATAGTTTTTTATATTTTATGAATTTTTTTAGAGGCGATAAGTCAAATATTTTTTCATGGATTCATATGCAATTGGCATGCAAATTTTATTTCCAGTACAGCTGTAACATTTTCGGTTTTTCATACTCGTCACTTGTTCATGACTTAATTTAAAAAATATAATGCGTATAATGCCGTCAGTATTTTAGTTAAACTTCACACAATTTAATGATTCATAACCATAAGTAACGATACAGATGAAGAGTTAAAAGCAATTTTCCACAGTTAAAAGCTTTGGCATGACTTTATTACGACCTAGGTTTCGATGTTTTACACATCATCTTCAAGTCTAGCCTGACACACCTGAAGATGATGTGTAAAACATCGAAACCTATGTCGTAATAAATTATTTTAATAACTTATAATTGTGGAAAATGGCTTTTAACTCTTCACCCTATTATGTTGAAATGCCATGCCTTATCGCCTGAATCGCTTTAACGTTAACTGAATATTAAAATTACTTTTTATTAAAATTATTATGTACAGAGAGAAAGGGAATTTTTAACGGGTGCAATTGAATAAAAGACCGCCTCGGAGGTGATTTTCAAGATTGCTACATTAAGGAAATGGATATTGTAGGAATTTCCAATGTGAAAGGATTTCACGAGAACTTGAATAACTTCCACGATATTTGTCGCCGTAATTAGGCTATGATGAAAATCATCATACAGGTAGCTAATAACGGCGTTAAGTGCTGTTTTAGGGTACAAACCAACGGGTTGTAGCTATCGTGAAGTTCCCTTGCCGTTGCGTAACCATCGTTACAAGAGCATACAATCTTGTGCCCTTTAGTCCGCCGAAATTTCCTTGAGAATGAAGAAGCTTCGGTGGCAGAGTGGTTTGTTCGAGGCCGACGAGATTGAAGGATGTGGTCCATACCACTCTGCCACCCAACCGTCTTCATTTTCGAGAAACTTTCGGCGAATTAAAGGGGACAAGATTTTATGCTCTAGTAACGAAGGCTACGCAACGGAAAGGAAAATTCACGATAGCCACAACCCGTGAGTTTGAATCCTAAAACAGCGTTAACGCCGTGATTAGCTACCTATATGATTATTTTCATCATATAGGTAGTTCTAACCCAATCCACGCCCTCAGCAGAACGCAATCCTTTTTAATAGGAGGCCCCCAATCAAGCTGGTATGGTGGACAGATTGCATATGCAGAGGGAAAGAGTGAAGTCATTTTTTTTGGCAAACCTTTTCATGAATAAGTATTTTCACTGAGTTTTAATCACGAAGTAAGCTTTTAACCCAATTTTTTAAATTTATATTTTCAATTGATATGATTGAGCCTTAAAATATCGTGTATTTTTTATCCCGATGAAATCCAATCTTTTGTGATAAACAAAATAAATCTTGTTTTATTTCACAAATAGCAGATTTCCGCCTTGTAGATTTATACTATTTCAACGACAGGTTAAAAAAATATTTTATGAGCAGTTGATCATCTAATGGATGACGGATTGCTTTAACAGGTACATTTTCTTATTTTAAACAGAAAAAAATGCTCAATACCTATTGGAAAAGGCGATAAGCTTTTGAACTGAGGAGCTTGATTTGAAAATACAACATTAATAGAGTTTGAAGACGTCACACTATTTACCTAAAACAAAAATCGATAAAATTCATAAAGCATGCTTTTTGAGTTTACGTTATTCCAGAGAACATTTCACTAAGGGGATAAGAATGTGAAATAAATTTTAAGAGTTACCGTTACGCCTTTCTCAGAGATGTGTCAGGATTACACTCCATTTACGTTTCACTCCAAATGATTTAACTTGGGGAGAAGTATTTACCTGAAATGAAAGAACACCATCATTATAAGTATATTCTACAACTATTTGTATTATAAGTATCTATTTGTATTTGGTATTGATTTTCGCAATTTAGCCTGCAGTGAATTTCTATTAACTATGTTAACATGTAACTAAATTATATTGGGCTATTTTTACTTTATAAGTTCGCATTCGATAAAATTCCCAAAATTTGTGATGTGAGTATGCTAATAAGCACAGATTTTTATAACAAAATATTAATTGAGAACATTAACAGGTTATTCATGTAATTATATTATATTTTTACATATTTATATTTTACGTTAATGGATCATAATATTTTTCTGCGGCCTGATATCAAACCATAGGGATAAAATCAATTTTCTTAATGGAATAGTCAAATGTTGGCTCCGCCTCCTGAACAACCAAATTCATCATTCCGGAGAATTGAGAAGTTTATTTTCAGCTAAATTAGTTACAACGAAATAACAACCTTTTCACCATAATATCGCACGGATTACTTACAACGAAGGCTCTACAACTCGGAAACAGGCAAAGAAAAATGCACCTCTGACTTCATATACAAATATATATTTCCATACAATCGAGAATACCTAGGGTAGCATCTTAACTCAGAGTAATACTCAGAGCCAAACTAGTTGACCTCATTATAATACAAGTATTCGCATCTTCAGTCGAGTTAAAAGACCAAGAAATGGAACCATTCTATGGCGAGGTCAAAGACCTATTTAAATTAACTAAAAACATGACGTGTGACTTCAATCCAAAAATAGGAAAAGACAAATTAAAAAATATGGTTGGGAAATGGGTTGGGAATGAAAGGGGTGATAGACTTTGACAATTCTGTCGAGGACAATACATGAAAATGTGAACACTTGGTTTCAGCTTAGTTCTCGCCGATAATATACTTGGAAATCCGCAACAGGCAGACCTCAGAATATAATACACAATTAAATAGATATTATATTCTCATCAACGGAAGATCCAGCTCAATCGTCAAGAGAGCTCACATGTATCCTGGAGCAGACGTACTTACCTTCTGGCCATGTACTGCTATTAGCGGTTATAAAAATCGCCTTTTCAAGGGCAAAACATTCAACCACGCAACGACGAATAGCACTAGGGAAAATTAGGTAGCCGATTATAAAAGCTGAAATAAGTAATGAGATAAACGCGCAAATTCGAACAATAAAACAAAAATTGGCGGAGACCTAACACAATCGTGAACAAGGATAACATATATTGCAACAAATACATACTATTAAATATAGATTACAACATAGACCAAGAGATGGGAAACAATAGAGAATGGCAGATGAGATTTTATTGCTAATGAATAAGCGTTGAAAACACAAGAACGATACAGATGGCTAAATGTAGAGAAGCGTTCAAAAGCTAATGAAGTTAAAGATAAGAATATAAAAAAATTAATGCCTTTAACATGAATGTGCCAAAATATAACAATTACAGAATTAGCACGTCGGTCTTAATTTACACAAAAAAACTTAAGGAGACCACTGTGATATATAAAAAGGGAAAACAAATATTAATGGTCAATCAGATAGTTCATTGCAGCAAAGAAAAAAAATAATGTGGCAGAAATTGAAAGTGATAATAATTTAACTGGCCCATCAATCATGAAAGAAGAGGTAATGAAATTTATACAAAATTTAAAAAAAATAACAAAGCAGCTGTTATAGACGATATTCCATCAGCGTTACTGAAACTTCTAGAAGAAAGAGGCATTGCAGCACCACATATATTAAAAGTAATTTATAAACGGGTCACTACCCCATACAATCCTCTATTTTTATTACCTCTGCCTAAAAACACCTACGCAAGAAAATGTGAATGTCATAGGCTCATTAGTGAAATGAGTTATGGATACAAATAAGAAGATGGTAAGACTATGCGTGCTATGTTCACTGTAATTCAACATTTACTCGGAAGCAAAATTTTCAAGATGCTTTGGAAGACGTTCAGTTGGGAGTTAATGTTAACGGAAGGTGGATTTACAACATCCACCTTGCTGCCGACTATAAAGTCCTAATCTCCGTTATTATAGAATATCCTCAACAACTGATCAACGTAATAGGAGAAGACAGTAAAAATGGGTTTAAATATCAACACCAAAAAGACAAAATTCATGATCGTCTTTCGAAAGTTGAATTTATTTCAAAACGCTAACATAACATTTAACGCGTTACCCATAGAAAGGGTCAGAAAATATAAATAACTGGGCACATGACTTCGAAGCTCGACAGGCATTCTTAAAATTTGAAAGTGCTTAAAAGCACGTATTTGGAATTGGATCTAAGACCGAGGTTTGTAAAATGTTACATTTGGTTGATACTTATTCATAGTGTAGATAGTTGGACATTGAAATCAAACATTATCAACAAAGAAGAAGCTTCCGAGACGTTGATAAACTGAAGAATCCTTAAGATACCGTGGACGGCGAGAATGACAAATGAGGAAGTTCATACGCATGTTGGCAAAGAGCAGCCATTCAACATAATTAGGAAGAGAAAAACGGAATATCTAGGACATATCATGTGGAATGAGAAATACCAAATTTGGAGCTGATAATTGAAGGCGAAATCAAAGGCACAAGGGAGTTGGAAGAAATAAGATGCCTTGAATGCAAAACATAAAGCAATGGGCGGGGCTGCATGATATTCGATCAATAATGCCCACTGCGAGAAATTATGAGAATTGATGGTGTATGTGATCGCGGACATCCATAACTAATTTATCAGGCTTATAAGTGGATACTCACTGGAAGAAGAAGAAAGAAAATTAACGAAGAATACGACCTAGCGATATTAAAAGTATAGCGCGGTGAAAATCTATTGCTGTTCACCGTAGTAAGCTGCTCGCCAACGTTTGTAGATGCGGGGCCGTCTAATGCACCCTAAAAATAAACGACCTCAACAGTTGCTTTTAAAACGTAGGTAAGCATAACGGTAAGTTACCGTTATTACTATGAATAGGGGAGACCAAGGCTAGCTGTGACAATTTTTACCACACTATTCAAATTTTAAAATCCTAAGATTCTTTTTCATCGTATGGCACCCTATAGTTGTAAAGGGGTGTATTTCTGAGCCAATATGGCGCAAATGCATCAATCACCTCTGGATTGTGGCAAATTTTTCTTGACGTCTGTTGATGATAGCGATCCAAATGTGTTTAATCATACGTTTTTTCTGTCTGGCGATATCCAATTATTACATTATATATGACTGTTATAATGGAACGTCCGAAAAATGTCAAATAATTGAGCAACTTCGATATGGAATGGTGTCTATACTCCGCGTACTGCTACTACACTTGACGCGTTGACTCGGTGGATCCGCTCTTGCCTTCAATGTGGACGGCTAGAGTTCGGTTCTAAGTGCCGGCAAACATTTCTTTCGGATTTTTTCGGAACATTTTGAGATTGTTCTATAGAATTCTGGTGTGGCGTTCCAAAAAATTCTTCCATCTTCGTCACTTCTCCTGCCGCTTCTCCTGCCACTCAAGGCAGTCTTGTAAGAAGAGCTGTACAATAAACATCTTCTCTCAACGAAGAAACGCCTTATCATTCCGCGCTGCCTACGCTATAGAATTTATATGGAAAATAACTTGATCTTTTAGTTAAATTTATTGTTAGTAATATTGCATATGCTTTCAAAGATTTCTTTTTAAATAAAGAGATTAGATTGTCCAATTATCTATAGAAGATTCAATGCGGTGGCATGGTAGAATGCATTGTTTATTGGACTTAAATGTTTAAAACAGCGATAGATAGGAAACTTAATTCTGCAGTGAAATGGGTCACCACTACCCCAACGAGGAGCAAATTTTAACATTCTTGGGTCTCGTTGTGACAGATATATGAAAATAAAATCAGTATCAGAGCAGTAAGAATATTTATTTGATTTAATTTAATAATCACGAATCACCTATTGTATCAATATCCGAATGGCAGTGAATACAAATGACTCTCGCAAATGATTCTTCGCAGTAAATATCACAAAATTCAGTTTCATATGCCACAGCACTAATAAGAAATCCAAACAATGGCTTAGCGGTTGCGCAGTGGTTGGACTGTTGACTGCGAAGGAATTTAGACAAAAATAATATTTTCATCCACTTTTCCGCGATGGCTCAGCCTCAGGCGGTAATTCTTTCCCGGCCGGAACCAACATAATCATCTCTAAAAAGAAAAATCGCGACAAAAGGGTCGAGAATTGAAAACCTTAAGTAAAATTAATGAGGTTTCAATAAGGCGGGATCCCATTGTTTACGCCGTGCTCGAGATAATAAAATGATGAGACCGAACCGAGAGAGTATCCGGATTATATATCAAGCCGATGGTGAGCCGAGAGAGGGTCGAGTTTAAGCTCGGGGAAAGAGGAAAGAATCGGAAGTAATTCATCTCGGTGGATGAGAGACGGCGCTTCATTAGGCGAATTCCTCGAGGTTTGCCACACTCTGGGGTTACGGAGGTCCATCCTCACTCCGAAGCCAAACCACGCCCAATCGAAAACCAATTCTTTTCCCTCTACTTCGATTCCGACTACTCCTTCCCTTCTTGCCATCATACCATATTGCTTCCCCTCTTGAAACCTTTCGTTGGCTTTTCCTCTCGGCTCAAAATCGTCCACATTTTATTTTTCGCTGGCAAATATTTGCAACATTGTAGCACTTTTAAAACGAATGTAAAATCATTCAACTGATCAGCAAAGAAAGTGGTCAGTGGTGTATTGCTTTTATTAGTAGCTTTAGTAACATCAGTTCCATTTTTTAGGAATATGTTCCCATTGCTAACATCGTGATGCAACGATTTTCTTCCATCTTTATCATTGTCATCGGCTCCACTTTTAACAGACGCTGAACAGTTTTTATATTACTTTTACCCATTCTTGCCAAAATGGTACTTTTATATGGTCAAATTCCCCTCTAACTCTATCGATCATATATATATATATATTTATTTTGAACTCGATGAGTGAGTTAGTATTATTTATTAATTTACAAGAAGTTACCAGCCGCATTCCCATTACACCATACATACTTCCTGTTTAAAAGCAAATTGAATACAGTATAAGTAGTTTCATAGTGTACCCAAAGCATGATAATCTCTAATATTGTGCTCCATAGCTTTAAAATGACACTCCCCTATATATCGTGTGGCAATGATAATTAATGCGACTCTACCACGACTTTTACCCTGGTGGCACTTTGATACCCAACAATCTTATGAACAAGTTATTGACGTGATGGAAGGCGAAATAATTTTGTGGAATTTTGACACTGGTGCAGAATAAATCACTTTTTACTTTTCCACACTTTTTTAATCAACTAACCAATTTCGATGACACAACTTCAATATCAGAGTGGCATCTTAATTTATAGAACAGGTTTTGGGGGAGGGGTTGAAGGGGAACGATCTTTGGAAGAGGGAGAGGATTAGGTCTGTTATACACACACAAGGACAACATACACAAGGGAAGGCATAAAAACACCGTCAAAGATTATAAGATAAGCGAATAGGGGCGGTAAAAAGGGGGGACAATTTTTCCGGCAAAATTCATTTTACACTCTTTGGTTACTCATTTTGAAGGCTGAAATAATTTCAATTTTTTCTAAAAAATCTAGCGTAACACCTTTTCTTACAAAAATATAAAATAGATGGATTGATTTGATAGGTGCTTCGTAAGAGATGGTGCAAGTTGCCTTTTATTGAGCATTTAAGTTACAAAATAAATAGAGTTTAGCCTAAGGACAGTTTTAACATTTCTTTTTATAATCCTGTGAACATTGACAAACTTATTTTTAATTCAAAAGATGTTTGTGTCAATTCAGAAAAAAGCGGCGTGTACTCGTTCAAATGTTATTCTCCGGGGTACAATCGTTTCCATACTGACCAAACTTGACGTAAATTCAAGACCAGAATGGCTGGACATTCAATTCAAAGTTTTTTTTAAACCGTGACTGGTATTCTGTTTTTGCCAAACATCTGCTTGAGTGGAAAGAGGGTTTATAAACCAAATAAACAAAAAATCGAAATTCAGTATTTATTTTGACTAACACAGTCGCGGCGGAACCTCCTTAACAGTAGAACGAACTCGGCGAAATCTACTTCAAGGAAAATTTGACCGTGCCGTCCCAAGCAGCAACGTTCTCTCTCATGACCACAAGTCGTCTTGGCCGCCTCAAGACTTCACCATCCGGGGAACAATGAGTGGATATCCTCGGAAAACGCCCTTAAAATGCCTTCTCTCTCCTTTATCTTCCTAACGGGCACGGGATTAATCGAATAAATAGGGCCGATGGACTCAAAGCATTGCTCAACCAAATAAAACGGGTGCTCCAAACTCCCTCTAAATATTTTTTTTAACCAGAACTTATTTTATCTGTAACTCCACCGCATCCTCCGTGTTCGGAATGAAATGCCGCGGAATAAAAAAGACTTGGCCACTGAAGAGAGATGGATCTTCCTGATGCCTTAATATCATGCAAAGGCACTCGCCCGTGTTCCTACTGAGAATTAAATATGATTGTTGAAATAAGGAGTCGTGAGTTAGTGACTCGATTTATGCGATGTCATGAGCCCGTTAATCTCCGATCGAAGGTAGCAATGAATTATTTTGCTTTCTCCGCGTGTCCGCTCACAAAGGTTCTTACAAATATTTAAAAAAGGAGGCACTCTGATTGTGACTCATCGGTGAAAATGTCACTGTCTTATTCCGATTCGTAATGATAGCTCAAAAATACCATACGTAAAATAAAGGCGAATGTCCACTAGCTCGCGTATCTTATGCTATGGCCATCATGACTTCAGAATTTCCGAAGTTGAAAGCATTATACTGTTTTAGATAAATGTTGAGAAACAACAATACCCAGGGATTTGAATCCAAGGGAACGACGTCGGTTTATTTACGGATTCAAGAAAGGTTCCTCATATCATTCCATATAGATGTTTCTACAGCTAGAGCCTCCGCATATAAACTTCCTCCTGAAAGACGGTGGATAAGCTGTCAGTGGAAATGCTGAAATTAAAGAACGAAGTAAGTTCACGGACCCCACAACTACTCCACCATTCCCTACGTCAGGCAGAATTGAGGACTTAAAGTTAAATTCTTACTTCAGAACTGAGTTCGTCAGACAATTGAAACTTATAATTGGCGACGGAAGTGCTATTTTGTTGTACTGCCTCGCTGCTTTCCAGATAATTGGCATCCTCAATAGGGAAGCAATGGCGTAGCTAGGTTTATCCTTGAAGGCAAGTGGACGGAGTGGCTAAAAGGCTGCCTTTCTTAGTTTTTAGGGCTTGTAAATGAGTACCGTACGAACGCATGGATCAATAGATTTGTGTCTCTTAATCTAACCAAATCAATTCCTAACACTCCTCTCCCAACCCAGTCCTCTCCTAACCAGTGTGAACAATTTGGAAGAAATGTTTCGCCTTTACAAACTCACTCTGCGGATTAAACTTTACATCTGTTTGCTCCAATCTTAACATCTCAATAAAAGTGTGATCAATAAAAATGTCAGTAGTTCATCGAAATTACACCTAAAACTCTCTGAACATGCCAAGGGGCGCTATTCAATAATGCTGAGTCGTTCCATAAGCGTTTCCAAGTTAATAACCCAGTCAGTGAACTGTCGTTTATTCCATGGGAATAAATCTCCTTAAATACATCTATTCTCGCGAACTGTGACGCTTAACGCACGACTTGGACTGCTAATTACACCATATGTCTGGTAGTCCTGACCACTATGCTCCTATAAAGCCACCAAGTAATTCACAGGGGAGAAGGAAGCCTCAGTAGCTTAACTGGTCAAAGCACTCGGCGCGAAATCGGGGGATCCGGATTCGAATCCCGGTCAAGGCGAATGATTTTTATCCTGTGGAATATTGCATTCATTCTGAATTAGCAGCGCCCTAATTAAATACTATAGAAGCTCAAGGTATAGTACTCCCTCGCTCAAATGGTATATAAATGAAGACCTATTGATGTCTCTCCGATGAGAATAGTACAATTCCGACCACCGGGTTCCTCTACTTAATTCCAAAAACCTACCCTTACATCAAACGGCGCGAATACGCTAAATTGTTAGTTGCCTCTCTAAATAATCAACCAACCGATGGTAGATCGTTCGCTTGTTTACGCAACAGAACCTCTTGTGCATAGGTATATTAACTTAGCTTTGAACTCGGTTGAAAAGTTTCTTCTAAGTAATGGAATCATGAGTGTGTACCAGCATTACTAATTTTCACCAGTACAAATTAAATTGGCCTTAAACATTCCTCAGTAACGTGAAACAAGCTATTCAATGAGGCTATATATTAATTATTAACAGGGATCCGGGTTCGAGTCTCGGCCTAGGCAAAATGAGTTTTCCTCCGTAAAATGTTCAATGAGGCTTTTGTCTTCACGTAGTGTTGGGTGGCTATTGTTAAAAAATATTCCTAGGTGTCTACTTTCAGCCTAATTCCCCGAAAATTACAAAGGATTTTATGATGCACAGTGACAAAGTCTGTGAGGTTGAGTGGATAAGGACCTCAGCTGTCAGTCGCCACCCTACAAAACAATCCACCTACACCAAAGAAAGAAAACGCCAGGACAGAAATACGTACCCCCTTATCCTGATGATTCCCTGTCTCCTGCTTCCTTCCATGATTGGTGACCTAAATCCCTCAGCTCCAAACCCTGACGGCAGCTTCAAGGGCAGGTATGCACCATGCAGGGTTACTTTGCAGATTTAAAAGTAGGCGTAGTGAAATGAAGGCCAAACGACCGCCTCGGGCAGTTAGCCATTCCCCTTAACGATGAAAACGCTCATCTTATAGTCAGATGAAGGGGGCTGTGGACTGCATCGTTTTAACGCCAGCCAGCTACGGGTAGCTCGCGAGATGCGCTACAAGAAAGATTCCCTCGGTTTCGCTCATTCATTCCACCTAGCCGCTCGTAAACTTATTTTCAGATAAAAATTGCCAGCGCTCGCGCTGTAGAACACCATTCTCATTTTTTCAGCGTAAGTTTTACTCGTGCGAATGGGATAAGAGCCCTCTCGTGCTTCTTCTAAGAGGTGGTGGGAAGGAGTATACGGGGACGAGATGAATGTCTAATTTATTCCCTCCTGGAATGGGGGGAGGAGGATTGCTAAAATGATGAAGAAAACAACGGACTCGGGCATGGAAAAACGCCCTCGCATCAACCGTTGAATAGCGTACACTCATGCATTTATTGCTGGCTGAATCGAATGGCTCCCAGAGTTCTTTTTCAATTCGAGACAACGACTAAAGCTTTACCCACGAAGTTATTTCACTTTACGAAGAAAGCGCTAACTTCGTGACGCTATGGCCAGCACCCTGTATTGTGGTTCATTTTGCGCGGGATCAGCGGTGAGTTTTTTCTCTGGCGTCGTCATTGCTTCAAGAGCCCTCATTTGTATCTCCCTTACGACGCAAGATGGTAAGTGCCGTTGTACTTGAAGCACCTTATTCCAGTTGGCTTTTTCCGCAACAGAGTAAAATAGAAGTTGGAAGGCAAATCTTTTGTCATGCAAGCATTTTTTTGTTTCAATGCATTAAGAAGAAAGGAGAAAGAAACAATTTTTTTTCAAATGAGTGGCATACATTCTGACAATGAGTAATAAAAACTTATTTTCGCCGTGAGTCCATTGAAATTTTGTCAATGAAACGGCATATACGTAGCAATTATTACTCAATTTTATTTTTTCCAAGTATTTGGAGTACCTTCACTAGCCCTCGTAGGACTATTTGTGTTAAAAAACTCTTTACATCCAGCAGTTGCACTATTCTCATTTCCGAATGTTTGAAACTTTGTTTCCTAATGACGGTTCACTTAAATGTACCGCAAATGTACGTTGAAGGTCACCATTTTATTGAATAGAGTTTTCTAGAGCCATTTATAGAAATGAAAAATTATTTGTTTACTGACTTTTAACAGGTTAGATAATAGAAAAATTCACTCAATAAATCATATGAGATAAATCACACCGTAGAAATGTTTTTGCTATTTAATGGAAATATGCCAAATACCACGTTCATCAGTGTGTAATAGGTTGATATAGATACATACCCTTCACACCAAATGAATGACTGGCGTGAATGTTCCCTTTCGGGTAGGCAGAGTCAAAGTACTTTGTTATTGCTGTAAGGCCTAGGACACTGGCTCTCGTCTAATAATTTCCCAAATGATACTTTATGATATGATCCTTTCATAACTCATTCACTACTATCGCATTAGTTGTTCATTTTTATTTTTTTCACTGACATTTCACCTTCAATACGAACGCCTCTTTCGTATACGATGTCGTATGTCCATTAATGTAGCATTCAACCATCATTAATTCGTGGTCCACTCATTCCTAGCCATATCTATTCTAATACAGCCGCAAATTCTTCTAAGATACCTCATTCCCACAGCATTTAGCCTACTCTGATGCTTATCCTGGGATACCCAGGTTCCGCTGCCATGTTAAAATGTCGGGAGGAGAACACTTTTGCACTCGGCGATTTTTGATTCCCAATACAAACAACTCATTCCTCAGTCGAAGGATAAACTGAAATATAATCTTTAAATCGAAAATGAACCCGAACCAACGAGTTTAGCATGAGTTCGGCGAGATGATTGTCAATTTCAATTGTCGGAAATAATCCGATCGTGCCTCCACGTCTCACAATTCCTATCCTCTCTGCCAAGGAGTGATACTCCTTTAATGGGTGGGCGCAAGACGCAAAAGTCTAACTGGATAAATTATTCGGATCATGCCGTCAATTCCAATTTGGCATGAGACGCAAGGTAGGCGAGCGAGGATGGGAGAAAGACATAGAGAGAGAAAGAGTGTGAGAGGAGAGGGAAGGTAACCAGTAGACCCTTATCCCGATGCCTCGAGATGTATTCGTACACAATTTTAGACTCGCGGAGTCCTGCGTCAAAGTGGTTTAAAGGAAAGGGGGGCTGAGAAAATAGAATTACGCAAAGTTTGAAGTAGTCCAGAAACAAAGAAGCTCTGAAAGATGACGAGAGGGGAGGGGAAGTGGTGGAGTGGAGGGGTAACAAGGATGAAGGGAGGGTTGGAATAGATAAAAGTTCAAAACAGAGTTAAGGGAGGGTAATGATGTGACGAACTCAAGAGGATTCCGAGGGGAGGGAAGTCGCGTTGGGACTTTGCGGAGAATGATGAGGAACGGGAGGAGGCTGAAAGTTATGCGGAGGTATCACGATTGAGGGGGAGGAATTTGGATGGTGGAGGCGATACTATAGCGGATCTCGGCAGATCAAATGTAAGTTAGGGAATGGAGAGGGAGAGATAGAATGGGGAAAGTCAAACGAGAAGATGAAGAACGAGGAAAAGAGGAGAAATCTGGAACGTGCTAATGAGAGATGAATTAAGGTGGTAGCTTGCGGATTCACTTTTTATAACTGAGATATCATAAAATAAAATAATAACACTTTGTATATTACACTTTTTGTACATAAAGGGTTGAGTACGAAGTATCATACTTTTATGAGACATGATCGATTGTGGAGAGAAATTCTGATTTAATATTTAAATGTATGACCCTTCGATTAAGATCCATTATATCTATTTTCTTGGAAAGATCCTCAAATTACAGATCTTTGATTTTAAAATTTTAGGCAAATAAATTTCAACGACTTCATCACACCAATATTTTACCTAGCGTGAATTTCCCTTAAGTTTTTTTTTTAAGTATTTAAAGGGAATTAATACTGAATCCATAGAACGGCCTTCATATCCACGCCATAACTGCCCCTTTCATTTGGTATTAGAAATAGGAAAAGTTTGTGAAGATTTTTTTAAGTCTTGAAACAAGGGCAGCCCTGAGGCATTTGGGGGGTCTGGGACAACATTCAAAAAAAATATTTTGTTTGAGGGCTCCTTCGAGGCTCCTTGAATATGGAGCCTGGGGAAGAGTGTGGTCCCTCTTCGCGGTACTACGGGAGGCTGTCACTTATTCACACTTTATTAGATCCAGATGTATCAATTTTATAATCCTTTATGCTATTTATTTTTGAAAATGTGTATTAAGGTTAACTTCAAAAGATGCAGTTGTCATTTTAAAACTTATATCTTGAATACATGCAATTCAGCATGCTTAGTTTGCGTCGGAAGTAACATTATCTATTGGAACACTATCACTATTACCTGGTGGCAAGCCGATTGGAATAACATTAACAACTTAACTTAATGTAACTGGAACTCCGAGTGTTAAAATGTACTAACTCTTAATCTGAATAAAACTACAAATAAAATTAAATTGCTAAATTATTACTGCAGAACTCATATTTAATATTTTCGCAGATATTTTTGAAATTACCATCGCACGTGGAAATATATACAACATTTTGCTATGATCTGCCATTGCCTCCGGACCCAGTATTCACGAGATTTGGAAAATGGCTGGAAGCTTGTGTGTTCAATGTCCAGCACTTCGAAAAAATTAAGAATATAAATAATTATATGTAGTTGTATTTGTGACTGACAAATCAAATCCATTATATGTGATAGAATTCCTGCCAGTTTTGCGCACTTCACTATGACTACAACCACACGTTCAAAATTTAAGATGAAAACTTTATTTTTATTTTTTACTTCAGGTTATACAGATTGTTGGTTGCAGATATTTTTGAAATTACCATCGCACGTGGAAATATATACAACATTTTGCTATGATCTGCCATTGCCTCCGGACCCAGCCTTCACGAGATTTGGAAAATGGCTGGAAGCATGTGTGTTCAATGTCCAGCACTTCGAAAAAATTAAGAATATAAATAATTATATGTAGTTATATTTGTGACTGAAAAATCAATTCCATTATATGTGATAGAATTCCTGCCAGTTTTGCGCACTTCACTATGACTACAACTGCACGTTCAAAATTTAAGAGGAAAACTTTATTTTTATTTTTTACTTCAGGTTATACAGATTGTTGGCCCCGAAGATGATGCAGAATGTGTATAAAATGCTCGAAAACTCCTAGAAGATAGCACACTTCCATTGTACCGCATTGATACGCATTTCAGCATCCTTTGGGTTTTTGGTTGAAAAAAATCAAACACCTCGAATCTTCCATCCTTAACCTAAGTGATTCAGTGTCGTCAATTATGGATTAAAGAAGAGACTTGCATATGCAAATGGTGAACAAGCCGTAAGTGTTTTTACGAAATTGTGTAATGTTTTGAGTAAGGACGAAGGCTTCGAGTTGATGAGTGATGTAGCTCATATTCTCAATGGAGAGTTCAAGGGGCAGGAGGACATCTAACATTTTCCAAAAACTCTTTGTAAGTGAAGTGGCCACGCTGAGGTATGCCCCTATTACAACCTGTGAAGTTGAGCAATTATTTTCGATGTACAAACTTTTTTGAGCGACCACAAAGTTTACTCTGGAAAACGTGGAAAAATATCTTGTCTGCCACTACTTTATGACGCGTCGTCGAAGCAATGAAATTGAAAGTGAATGAAAGTAGGTAAATATTTTCCTATATTTTATATGATGCAATAAAAAAATAAAATCTGTTTTCTAGAACTTATATTTTAACTTTAATTTTCCCTTCCCAAAATAAAGATAGATCAGCTATAAAAAAATAGGGATTAACATTTTTCTTCTACAATTGCTGGTCATCAAACGAAGTGTTATTCAGAATTTAAAAAAAAATATTTTGTATATTGTGGTTTTTCCTGTCTTGAAGTCCATATAACAACTCGAAAACCCACGAACCCACATTTTTGGGCTCTTTTTCCAATAAATAAGTTAAATATAGCCACTTTCTCACGAAAATACCTTAGACTTTGGAGAGACTTTTTTCAAAAATATTTCCAACGTTTTAGGCGAATTTTATTGTGCAAAATTGAGACTTTTTTTCCGTGCTCTAATTATAACATTAAATATCTCGAACTTATAGGAAATTGAAGAAATTCATGAAATACACTAGAATAATACGAAAAAATGGAACGGCTTATAAATTACGTCATTGATGTAGAAGACAACCATCTCTTCCTACACCTATCTTTCAGTTGTGGTGCCCTAATATTCGTTTATATTTTGAACGGATTTTTATAGACTTTTATAAATTTGTTTTTGCATTGAATTTGCTATAGATTCGTAGTTAAATTCGCAAATGAAATAATTCATGCGTTTGGAATCTTTATTCGGGAAATGATTCTTTTTTTCGGAATTCATACGCTTTCGTGAACGAAGTAATGTCAACCGCTCTCCAACACGTTCTCTCGTCCTCAACATCCTTTTCAACCTATTCTCCCCTCCATCCCAACTCCCATGAACTTTTCTCTTCTTACTTCTATCTTTCTCGTATTAATTTCCCATAATTTTTATTATAAGTATCATTCACCTAAAGACTCAGCCATCAAAGAAAAATTTAAAAGTAGTTTTCGAGCAAGAACTTCATTTTCATGACACCATTGGCTGATGCCTTCCAAACTTGACATGTATGTTACGGTTCTCTTCATAAGTTGTGTCAACTTCGCCGTTTTGCTTTAAACTTATCGTTCTGCTACAGTTTTGGCCACCCTTGATGTATCGTGGGCGTGAATTAACACAACCGTACTAACGCAAGTATGCAAAATTGTTAGCAATATTTGAAATTATACTAGCATTAAAAATATACTTCAAGGCATCGTTATTAAGTTATACTTGGCGAAGCAAGCTTGTAACCTGATGTTCCAAAGATATTTATTAGGGCTAATTAAATGATAATTTATCCGCTCCCATGTAGGTGGCGTCATCCATGCTCTTTTTTACCTTTGAGTTCACTATTACAACATTGGAACATTTAAAGATATTATACTACTAGAGAGCAATAAGAGGATAAACTTAATTTATTGGCAGAAAATCCGGTATCAGTGGAGGGATTGGACAAGCGTAATAACGGCAGTATTTTTTTTTAAATTAAACTACAATTTATAGATCTTTGATCCTCATTTCCGAACTCACTTCTAATTACTTGTTTACATTCACCACTAAAAATCACTCAAGGTCTGGTTTCATAGTCTCTGTTTTAATATTTTCCCAGTATAAAAGCCAATAAAAAAACATTTTCCTATCCGTTAATGTCAACTAAACAACTCGGATGTAAAATACAAAACACAAACTACCATCAAGTTAGCAAAAAGACAGCACCATTCAGCATTTAATGTTTATCAGGCATAGTAAAACAGAGCATAAGTGTCAGAAAGGCCTAAGGAAGATAAACATAATAAGACTAGGTTATAACCGACTATGGTTTCGGCGTTTTGTACTATTACCAAAATCCCGAAATCATGGTTGGTTATTAAGAATTAAAGAGTGGAATATAACCTATTCTACTTATTTATCATGTATAACTTAGAAAGATTCCACCAAGCATCTTAGATATTCTCTCATATGGAAAACAGCATTGAGGAGGAAATCGCTCATAAATACAAGAAACGCCGGTTGAGGGACATTGCAGAAAGCCATTTGGGTCGGACCTGGACAAACAACCGTATCGAATAAGAAACTCTTTAAGGGAAAACACGATTGGCCGCGAGCACGTAGTTAATTCCGTCGGCAACTCTTTCAGCGGCGGAAGAAAATGTTGAAACAGTAGGCATCCCAGAGTCCGTTCATTACCAATCGAGGGAGGCTCTTTCACAGGAAACGGAATAGGAAAGAGTTCGAAGAATCACGCGACGGGGAAACAGAGGGAAGAAGATTGAAGGACTGCGGAGAGAGATAAAAGAAATATAGGGAAGGCGAGACGAAAGCCAACCGACGCAACGTGATCACCGGAAGGCAGTAAAACGGCAAAGTAGCGCGTGACTGCGGATAGGAAAGACTGCGAGGAGGAGAAAAGACGGAGGCGGAGCGAAGGAATGACTCAATCGACTCTCGCATCGCTCCCATCCGTCAGCGAGGAGCCTCCCACAAAAGGAGGATCTCTTCCGCGAAAGGCAGTTTTTTGGCCTCCACAAGAGCAAACAAAATAACCTTCACCATTTTTGCGACTTTTAATCTCAGTTTAGACGACCAAAGGAACACCCGACGACGTGAAAGAGTGCTAATGGAAGAAATTGGATGGAGACACAGCTGTATGGAGGAGGAAATTCCGACGGCAATTCTTTTGGCAGCAGCAGAATAAATGTTTCTGAAACTGATGAATTACCATGATGTTTAGAATGGATCGTGAAGAGTGAGATGAAAAAATGGAAGATAAATATGAAAGAGGGACCAAGTAGTTTTGAGCGTAACATTATAGAATCGATTCATTTAAGAACGAAAAACTAACTTTGTGATTCCAAAATGAATTAATTAAAACTAAACCCGCATTTAGATGCAAAAACGTCATCTTCAGGTGAAAATTCCTTAGAGGTTTGTATTGATTTTTACCTGAATGTCTATATATGACATTATATAGCGATAGCCAAGTAGTTTTTTTAAATAAATGTATTGCGGAATCTCAAATTTACTCTTTTACTCCCTATTATGGGAGAGAGAGAAAATAATTATATCTTCGAATAAGACGTATAGAAGTTGAAGTTATGCAGAGGAGAAGAGAATAATGTAAAAAGGCAGTTTTTGCTTACATAAAAAAGTGAGAAATTAATTACTTTACGCATGGGTCGGACTCAAATATGGCAACATTAACAAATATTACCCGCTCAGGAGTGAAACAACTGTTCAAAATTAGTAATAAAAAATCATTCGCCTGAAACTTTCTTTCAACCTAAATCCCCCGAACCCGTTCCGTGTATTTTAACCAATAACCAGGGAAGCATTTAAGGTAAATACACTGGGAGCAATGTCGGGGGAAGGAGGTTCAAGCCAGGAGTATGTTTTTTTTCATTGCAAGTTTCGCGACTTATCTAAAACATAGATTTCATTAAAAGTTGGCATCATGGTCTGATACCTTCCTCAACTTGTCGTACCTGTACCATAATACTCACCTATCGTTAATGACGCAAGTGACCCCTGCCCTGAGGCACATCCTCTAATGGCTGCCACTACAATAATCCCGTAGAGACGCGAATGGAAGTAGGAGATAGGGGAATGAAAGACGCTATTAGATCAGGAATCGGGTTTTTGTGGAGGTTAGCGGGATCAGTACGGGTTTCCATAGCGATGACCTGAGTTTTAAATCCTATAATGGAGGGGATTTTTTATTGGAATCCAGATGCTTATTTGAGTGCTTTGATTAGATCGGTAGATTTTTGTAAAGCAATTTTTACATTCCTTGGGAGAGTTGATGATCTTCGTTTTAAAAGATTTGCATTAGCAAACTGATCTGTATTGTTCATTTAAAATGGAGATTGGTAGAAATCCTACAAGAATAGAAATGATTCCACACCCATTCCATGTCTCCAGGCCTTCGTAATTAGAGCCAATTCCTTTCATTTTCAGCCATCCTACGCGGTACCTTGAAAGTCCTTTCAGCCGTCTCAAGCTCCTGGAATGGGGAACACAGGGACAGGAGGGATGAAGGAAGTAGACTAGGAGACTGTAGCAAGAAAGAGAGGGATGAAAGAACAAGGATGGAAGGAAGAGGAGGAGGGAGAGGTGATAGGAACGAGACGAGGAGTAGCAGTCGAGACACCAGAAGCCACGGTGGTTGTCGGGACCTGGCTGGAAAATGGTGGGAATTACGATGTTTCCCCAATCCGCAAAGGCCTTTTCCTCGCTCTTCCCCCTTCCCTACACGTCAAGCTCACGAACTTCTGGGCAGGCACGAAAACGAAAGCGGGAGACTTTTAAATCACCCCACAAGGGGGAGGGGGGTCAAAATACGCGTCCCAGCTTCCTACGCGAACCACTTTCCTACCCTCCACAGATCCCCTCAGCCTCGCCTCATTTATTTAGCTCACTCCCCCGCTAGCTCGACCATCCCTCAGGCACTCCTAATTACCCCTGTCCATTGTCCGACTGCACCTAATCTCCCCACACACTCTTTCCTCTACCATCCCCACCACAATTCCCCCTCACTTCACCTCACTCTCCGCGCCAATGACTATTTAGCAGTAGTCCACCCACCTGCTGCCTCTTCACGTCCAAACTGGACCACCACACCACAGCCTTTCGAATCTCACCCACGCAATTTCAAACCATTCCTGATTCTTTCTCAGAAACATCTACCCATCCTCGTGGAGCACCCCTCCTCCGACTGAAGCCTCCCCGTTCCCTTCTCCTTTTACGCCTCCGGAGAAGAAAACCCCGACCCACAACATCACCTGCTCGCGCCATCAATCTCACTTATCCCCGGGTCCCTCCTTTCGGCTGTGTCCCCTCTTCTTACACACCCCACCCCTTCTCCTCTTACAAATCCTGCATTCTCTCCCCTTTCCTCTAAATATCTCCCTTCCGATCCTTCGCATTCTCCCTCTCTCCGCCCGTTTCAATCTCTTCGTCGAGCGCACCCATGGCCTTATCGCTTCCATTATTCCTCTCTCTCCTTCTTCCACCAGCACTCCGGTTGGTTGGTCGGCTATATGGGGGAGGCGACCTAAACCGAGGTTATTTGCGCCATTAAGGGTGGGTGGGTTGGTTGGGAAAGGAGGGATTACGAAGGGAATGGAGGAAGGGTAGAGAGAAACTCGGTGGAGACAGCGTTGTGAGGGAGAGGTTCTTGAATATCCCATGTATGAATGTTCGTGGTCTTAAGCCCCTTATTCATTACGGTCAAATCTAGGAAAATCCGTAGATGTGACCTCAGAGCCCCCTAGAAATTCCAACTTTTGACTGGCCTAATTAGAAATTTTCGAGGCTGTGACATCAAACTTTCATCTGCGTTGAGTCAAAAAAATTCTGAGTAATTCCTGACTAGGACCCTGGTGCTGCCGTGCAGGTAGAGCCATTTTCCCGCCAGAGCTCCATAGTCCGCACGAACTGTCTCGTCCTCCAAACCTCCACAGCTCCTTTGCGATATTCTTCAGCATATTGGCGCATTTCCATTTGCATTTTCAAAAAGTATCCACACTCCCTAGCATCTCATCTGACGGACTACCTAGACCTTAAAATTCTCTTTAATTAACTCCCATTTAAGGGATTAGGACCCACTGAAGAATCTCCTCCAATACCTGGATTCAAACCTAGGTTCTCGTCATGAGGAACCAGTACTCCATCCATCAACCACTGCATCACAATTCCTGATCTTATTACCCCTTTCATTCCCTAATCTCCATATCCGATTCGTCTCTCTATGCCGTTGAGGAGCGCAATGGGTAACCCCTTGGAATTTCTGGAACACTGCAAACAGTTGTGCAATTGATAGGCGCGTTACGATTTCCACGTTGTCATGTGAACACCAAAAAAACTGTACATGAACTTTCCAAAACAAGGGAGAATCAACCAGAAGTGCAACAAAAGCAATCGGGTAGCCGGGCACGTTGTCAGCTATGCAAATCGGCTTCAGACAGAAAAACAAAAACTTTTTGTTTCAAATATAATCACTATATTTGCTAAGAATAGTCCAAGTCCATTTGTGTAGAATGTAGCGATTGTGATCCTTCACGTGGCCCTGAAGTTAGTAAGGAGAATGATGAGAACTAAGATATAACAAAACTATATAGCAAATAAATTAAAGGTTTTTTGTTGTAATAAAATTAATGTAATGACTCACTTTGTTTTAATTTTTTCTCTGACAAAACAAAAAACGTTTCCCAAATTCATTGTAAAATGTGGAAAACCTTTGCGTGTATAGTTGAAGAGTGCGAAAATAAATTTAGGCAAATTATCACCAATATTCTTGAGAAAACAATTACTACAACATACTCTTAGCAAGAACTATTAATCCAAAAAAATATTCAATCAGTTTTAACCATCGTAAATGATTAAAACAACCTTCATCGTTTGGACGGGTCCAATATACCCAGCGCGAGTACTCACGTTAGAAAAATGGCGCGAGTACTACTGCAGGTTTAAACGAACGAACCGAACATGTGCCCGAACGTGCATTAAATAAGGAAAAGCTTTTAAATATAACTATTGTATCATTTCCGTTACTGTCAGTGTGGTGAATTCCAACACATTAACATACGTACTCATGCGAAATAAGGCCCAAGAATTTTTTTTCAACTTACTTAAACAATTATTAAAATGTGCACTCAATAACCCTCAATAACTGCTCCAACCACCACAAGAAGTGAACAAGAGATCAAGGAGATTGATATGAAACAGAGGAGACATGACCGTGAACGCTCATGGGTGATAGAATAAAATATCAAGGGTACAAGTAGACCCACACATATTTGACGAAAATCAAACTCAACTACCGAAAATGTAAACCGAGGTAAGCCTAAACTGTTCCGACTGTAATGGCGGAATCGACCTCAAGTATCAAGCAAAATGTTGTCTCAATTTTTTTCTAAGAATAGAATAGAGAATGCAGTCAACTAATCATAAAATTGAATGACTAAAGATGATGGTAACATCAAGGACAATTTTTTAATAATTAACACGAATGCGAAAAACTTACTGCTACAGAAACTTGAGGCGAAACTTCCGTCACGCAATTTGGTTGTAAAAAAACCAGATTTAATCGTATTCTTCCCAGCTTTCGGATTATTTACTATGGATAGGTAGTAGACAAATTTAGACTTTCATTGCAAACAAATCAATAGGCTCTATGTAAAATTAATTACAGCAATATTTATTTATTTCTTCTATTGGTTTTGTGAGGCAATTATTTAATTCATTAATTATTTTTCTTGGGTGTTTAAAGTAAACGATGCCCAGGTTTTAGGATGGTTCTCTAGAATCTACTCACTAAAAAATTATAGCTGTAAAAGTATTTGTTTGATGCCATAAAATTTTTATACTTTAAAGATAACTATACATACAATGCTGTTAGATCCTCCAGTCACAATTTCTTTCACAAATAAAAGTTCTTATCATTTTTCTAAAGCAACTTTTTCTCAGTCCAGGATAAAAGTACAACAGCAAACTTGGGCATGCTCTTGCTTTTGATGCTCTTAGTCGTGGTAATTCGAAACCACAACTAGTTTTGGTTATTCAGATATCAGTTATCCGTTTTGTAATAGGCCTATTGGTTCATTTGCAATTAAAGCCTAAACTCAGATATCCATAGTAAAAAAATCCAACAACAGTATGAAGACCTTTCATTTGTACTTTTTTCTTTCTCTTCCTTCACTATCTCCCTTCCATTACACCTCTCATTATCCAATGCCCTTACCGCCTTGCCTCACACCCGTGACATTAACTCCTCAGAGAGAAGGGAATTGGAGTGGCCGGCTTCCTAATCCTTTCCCGGGTCGTGGTCTCTCATCCGAAGAAGAGACCTGGGGCTGTTAAGTTTTCCCTGAAAGCGTCAACGACGGAACGTTGATGTCCCTTTGATTAATGAGTAAAAGTCTCCCGTGGGGGATCTTCATGGAGTTTTTCAAAAATTAATACCGGAAGGATTACGGCGGTAAATAAATTAAATGAGGCCATTATCAATTTACCCATAGGCGTACTCGAATAACTCCAAAAAAGATATTCTCTCAACACAAGTTCGGGCAAGTAAATGGTGTTCACTCTTACATAGTTAAAAAAACCCTGTACATATTTATAGCTGCAATGAAATAGTTGCGAAAAAGAGAGCTCTACATCTGCACACTACACTACCAAGCAACCTCAAGGGTGTGTGGCAGGAGGTGAGTTATCACCAACAATCAATTAATTATACTCGAAAGAAGTTAATGAAACTACGAATATTTATGGAAACCAAAACCTGCAAATACTTGTCAGGAAGAGAAAATTACCAACATGCACTACACCATAGGTACCATAGGACATGGATATGTCACCAATGTTATAGAAACGTTTTGTAATGATGCATTTTGCAACTAAAAAATGCACAAAGATACAAGAGTTGGGTTCTTTGGCCACATAATGAGGATGAAAAACAGTATGCTTGAAAACAAATCTTTAATCACGTTTATAAGACTAGGAATGGCAACAGTTGGGTCCAAGGGGTGAAAGTGGATATGCAAGAACTGGAATAACTACAGACATCACTCAGAATAAAACTAAATTTACAAAATTGATACAAAACTTAGACTTAGGGTTTACGAAAGAATGAGAAGAGGAAATAGAAATAACACATGTAAGAAAGAGATAAGGAGAAAATATATTGAAAGGATGAAGAATTATAGGAGATCAAGAAAAGAAGTGGGAAAGAAGAAACTAAAATGAATGTTCTGGATTATTATACGTGGTCCATATACGGCCAAAATCGAGACTTTAGCTGTCGGATCTGATAACTACTTACAATATCTTGATTTCTCTCTGTTTTAGTTTTACGTCTAGAATAATAATTTACCGCAGTTGCAGTTTTTGGTCAATTTATTGCAATCAATTATACTCCTATTTCCAACGTTTCGATTAACTAAAAAAATCTTCTTCAAAGCCAGAATATTATAATGAAAATCGCATGGAACACCAGGATATCATTCAAAATAGCATGCATATATATATAATCAAATACAGCAAAGCCACATACATTTGGTATTTAATAAGAAACTTTATATTACTTTCAACTTTTCCAACAATGCAACCTTATGATGAAAAGAATATCGTCCCCTCTTAAGTGCCTATGCTACATATAGCGTCTTCCAAATTAAATAGAATTAAATACAGGAAGTGATGAGGACATACAACTAACATTACAATTTTAGTATTATTTACAAAAACAGTGCCGGTGATCATCAATGAAAAGTGCATTTTTTCAAATTATTGCACGCATTGCCGTTCTAAACACATTTTAGAATTAATTTAGTATGAAAAAGTTTTTACGTACCATAAATGTTTCATTTTAAAGCAGGAAACACAAAAAATCGACAGAATATCCTTCCCGTCTCACGACCTCACACGTCAATCATTATGCATTATCCAACATTTTTTACGCGAAGCTGTAAATTTTGATGTACGTACAAATACACTAACTGGTATTCCATTGGAATTCAGAAAAGGGCTGGACTGAGATGGGTACCAAGGTTGACGGCCAAGAAAACCTGTGGAAACAAGTGCACGCCATCCTATATGATGAAAGTAAACGACATATAAGGGTACAGAAACAAGTTGGATAAACACCAGTGGGTAAAACAAGAGAGGATGATACCTACTTAAAGTATAAGAGGAAGAACGGATGAGGAGGAGAGAAATGATGAAGAGGTTCTGGGAGGAGAAGAGAAAAATCAAACCATAACGGAGCTACCCTTCAGAGGCCACAACGGAAGAAGATGAATGCAACACAATAATAGAAAAATAGATAAGAAATAGCCCAAAAACCACTATTCCAGGAAAGTTTTGAAAATAAAAACATCAAAAACTAAAACTATTCTCGTTTAAATTTTGTTCGATAAACTGATAGGATATTATCGCTTACACGTGAGAGAACCGCAATACGTCATATCAATCGTAAGGTTCCACAAAACAGCGCCTCGATCTTCATTACAGGTTTGATTTGACTAACAATCAGGCAATAAGTCTGCTTGATGTGTCCTCCCGGGGGAATGGCTAAGGCATTCACCCGAAGACAACGCGCCAGGGTGGGGACGCCCGGGAAACGCAGCGAGTGGAGAGGCGGAATACACCGACCGGACCCATTGTGTCGCGGCGTCGTTCGGAAGACGCCACCCCACCGCTTCGGAATGTTTCGGGCACAAAGCGTCCTGATTGCGACGCGGTGACCGGGAGAGGTCCCCTGCCGCGCGCTCCACTCCCTCCGAGCCTCCGCACGCCTTTAGAGAGATCCCGAATCGCGCTCATCAACGCGCGGCTGGGAATCGGTCGCTGGCATGAGTAAGGTACGCGGGGGGGGAAATAGCCGCGCGTATGGGACAGATGTGAAAAAATATCCAGGCCAAGATCCGTGGCGGCAAGTGGCAGCTTGAGGGTGAGGATGTCAAACGGTTTCTAAGGCGAGGAGGGAGATAGACAAACGAAAGAGACTGATGAGGGAATAAAGTTACTATAGTACTAGAGGTGGCACTGCTTATACCTGCCCGTGGGCGAAGGTGATGCCGTATCCGCCATTTTCACTGTCCGTGGTTAACCATTGGCGTAATGGACATAGTTATCTATAATTATAATGTATATTAATGGTCGAATAAAAGAGAAATTGGCAAGTAGGAGCGATGAAAAGCATATCGTCCCCTCTTGAGTGCCTATGCTATATGTAGCGTCTTTCAAATTAAATAGAATGAAATACTGTAATTGATGAGGACATACAACTAAAATTACAATTTTAGTAATATTTACAAAAACAGTGCCGGTGACATCAATGAAAAGTGAATTTTTTCAAATTATTGCACGCATTGCCATTCACAACACACTTTAGAATTAATTTAGCAAGAAAAAGTTTTACGCACCATAAATGTTTAATTTTAAAGCAGGAAACACAAAAAATCGACAGAATATCCGTCCCGTCTCACGACCTCACACGTCAATCACAGTATTCTAGGGACTCTCTCTCGAGGATAAATGAGAGAAAATGAATGGCTTCGCCAACCAAAGTTTCGAAACGGAAGAACTCTCGGCATTCATCGAAGCGCTGGCAACTGGCGTCTTTCTCCTTTTAAATAGCGGTTAAAATCGTATCTTATGGTAGGTGGCACGAGCATTTAATAACGAAATCAATAGTTATGAGACTTATAACATGAATAGGACAAAACCTGTCGTACAAGGCAAATATAAAGGGCAATAAAAGACTTGTGGAGAACTACCCCGGATTTCCAAAAGAGCAATAATGCCGGCCTCAGTGGGTAAACTCATCCCCTGCCAACGCTGAGATAATGGGTTCGAGCCCGCCTTGGTAGGTTTACCACCATCTTGGGCATGGGTGATTGGATGATTTGTAATGAAACAACTTTAACAAAATAATTCTCAACTGTTTTTAAATAAAAAATTAATTATAATAATAATACGTACAGTTTTACATGAGAAGTACATGCACCATTAAAACCGTTACTCCGTAAGTTTATCACTCAGTTTTACCTGGACCCTTTTATGAGCAAGAAAACTACAATAACGTAATGCATAGCAAAATATTATATCTCAGCATGAACTACCTCCGAAAATCATTCCGTACAGTTTTTCCCACTCTAATTTAATTAGTGAGCGCACCATGCCTGAATGGTCCGTTTTTAAAACTCCCAATTCTCGTGATAAATAGAGGCTAAATACGACTGAGTAGGCACGCGCGGAGTGCTTTGATTGCATCTTTGTTATTAATCCGCATTTTCAATGCTGTCGCGTTCGTTTGACACTCGAATCAAACCCACGTTTCATGTCCCGTTTTTTTCCCCAACGCTTTTAATCTATGTCAACGCGGGAGTCAAATTTCACATTATTCCATCATTTTATTTCTTTTAATGTTTTTCAGCAATATCCCTTTTCCTGCCATTAGAAATGCACGCGGTTGAATGGCATGGAAGTGGAATTTTTTTCTGCGGGCGGGGGGATTCGCGGAAATGCACCGCTTTCGACAGCGGGGCCCGGAAAATGAGATGAAAACTCATCACCGCGATGTAGATAAAAAATATTAAATTTTCGTAATATAAAAGGGGTGCGCATTGCTTCCTCCCCTCCTCACTTTGTTTGCCAGTGCGTATGATTGAGTGCGGGACGTTTGCTGAACATGCTCTCTCGTTAACAACATCATCGCGATATCACCGCATCGACGGATGTACCGGAAAACCAGAGTGCTCCTTTCTCGCATATTTTAAATTTATTTATTCTTCTCGCGGCTTGTTCGTGTGTTTTAAACCGACATTCGGGAGCTGGCGAGAGTGTGTGGGAAAAACGGATATGAAGGAAAGTTCTGCGGGAGATCATCATTCGATATGATTTTGAAAATGATAACGATAGCATTTCATTGGGAGAGAGACAGGAAAGGAGGGAGGGCTTGGGGAACGCAATCCGTGGAAAATAACATATCCCAACCATTTGTTTTATTCACCATTCTCTTTCGCCTATCTCTTATTTTCTCACTCCCTCTCTCTAGCTACTTTATGATCTCGAGTGTCCACTGATGAGCTCCAATTAATTTGACGAGCGGATCATTTTGACAACAGGGTAACTCCATCACCTGCAATTACAGGCGATAATAAAAGGTTCCGGAATCCTGATGTTTGCTCCACGTCTATAACGAGGGCATTGAATCAAAAATTTTACCCAGCATTCTGAACCATGTCTGCCATTCATTCGAAGTTAGTCCATTAAAACTACGCTATCTAATTACTGCTCTCACGTCACCACCAATGTGGCATGCGAAATTCAAAGCAAGTCGAATCCACCCAGTTCATCAATCCACAAAAAGTGCGTACGTACGTGAAAAGCTTGCGGGAAAAAAATAAACGGAGTCTAGCGATTCGATATCATTGAATACTGCTCAAAATTTGCTTCCACTAATGAAATTTGAAAATAAATAACGCTTTCGTTAAAACTCAAAGAGTGTATAAAGCGTATCCCAAAGAAAAGCAAAAATAATATAGGTACTATAAAATTTATGCTATTTGCGGAAACATTATTTCTTCGACGATAAAACACTCCCCAATCCGTTTATTTTGAACACAGGCATTAAAAAAGTAATGTTAATCAACAAAATTGTTCCGAACTTAAACTAATTAAATGAAAAGAACTAATTAAAAATACAAAACTTCCTGATGAGAGATTTTGTTAAGAAACAAAGACGAGGACATCTTCAAAGATATTTAATTTTTACCTGCAAATGCGGCTTCGTTGGGGTTGGAATAATTCGATAGGATGAACATAAGTTAGTTTTGTTACTGTTGCTCTTTGAAAGGCTAATTTATGGAGAATAATTGTAAACCTTTTTCTTTACTTGTGGCAAGTGAAACTTAATAGCACTTCATTATTACGCATCAACTCCACATTTTCTGAAACACAATCATTACCCAAATATGCTCGTGGAAAATGGAACTTGAGCATTCATAACTTTCAAATGTTGATTGCTCTAATGGACAGCTGCTGAAAAGTATTCCAATCGGAGAGTAAACAAAACAAAAAGCAACGATTTTCTGATAGTAAGATTTTATGCACAATTGTAAAATATTATGATAACTTCAAGTGAATGAATGTAATCGTGATGCGGGAAGTTACCAATTTAAGGTGGAGTAAAACTAATTTAATAAATTCTGCCTATATATAGCAAAAATGGATACTATTTAAGCTCAATGAGCAAAAAATAAAAATGAACACGACCATGGAGTAAAACCGAATAATAAGACTCTGTATTGCAGACGTAAAATCATCATAGAACGAAGGATAATACTATTTACTCAAACTGAGATAAGGGTTGGTAATCGCTGCATAAAAATCCTCTAACATACTGTCGTTAACATTTTCAAGCATACGAGACTTTAAGTGGTTCGAAGTGTGAGTAATAAAGGAATATAAAGATAAGATGTAGGGACAAGAAATTCAGTGCAGGGGATGCTAAAGGCATAGTTGTAATATTATTGCCGCAATCTGATATTCCATTGCACAATAAAAACTTCAAGTTTGTTTTTGCGATTGAAAGTAGCAAACACAACCTCACACATCTTGTCGTAATTAGAATAAAAACTTCATCGAAACCATGATATTATAATAATTTATACGGAAATAGTCATTTGAGGAAATTTATTAAAATTGAATTGGGAATAAAATCATGATGCATGAAACATAATAACTCTATCAAAAACTAAAAGCTAATATCACCTATAAAGACATTCGTATCTTCCGAAAATATGGCAATGAAATACGTAGAAATTGCCACTTGAAAAATACAGCCAGGACCTGTAATGAAACCTCGGACCTTTGGCTTGCCGGGAAAATGCGGAAACCATCCAAGCTTCCTAATTTTTCCTAATAATAAAAAATTTCCACGGGAATAAGGAAGACTGAGTAGCGTGGTGGTCTGCGTATTAGCCCAACAAGACAAAGGTCCGTGGTTCGATTCCCTGTCCAGGCCGACTTTGATTCATGGCGATTTCTGCGTAATATCATCCAGTGGGTGGATACTGGGGAACAAAAGAGACCAGTTGCCTCAGATTAATTATGACTAAACTGAATGAAGGGAACGCTCCTTCTAACCTATATCTTTTTGGGAAATTGCAAACTCCATTAGATAATTATATATAGCTACAAACCTTTAATTACAGTATTAATTCAAAGGTGGGATTAAAGTTCAACTTATATTTTTCCGTTTAAGGGTTAAAGTGATTATGTGTCACGATTCAGATAAAAAATCTGTGAGAGCATACGAGAGGGATTAGTGTACAGATCAGCGAGGGCAAGTATAAATAGCGGATCGCTGATGTTGCACTAAGTTAGTGAGCTTAAAAAGGTGTTAACATAAATATTAAAAAATTGGTAATGCTCTGGTGTACTAGATTTTACGCACCCACGATTACTCCGTTCAAAGTACTAGAGTTAAAAAGTCTTAATCTGATTAAACGCTATTGAAAATTACTCTCCGTAAAAATATTGCTGGTATTTTAAGGATTAGAGTAGAGGCACTGCTCATTCATTCGTCTCCGGATTTATGTCGGGTGAGAGGAATGAAAGCGATGTGGTTTTTGAACAGAGCACGACCAAAGCACTCATATCTATCAATAGTGCATATCATACTACGAGAGAGAGAGAGAATAATTTTCCGTTTAATCCGGCGTTGAAAACACGTGTACAACATTTATTTAGATGATTCGAAAATCCTCCAAACACGAGGAAAAAGTAACAGGTTTTTACAAAAATTATCGGAAGCGTGCGAATGGAAAGGATGTGTGTAGATCACTTGTACACTATGAAATAGAGATGGGTGTCGCAATTTCTGGTGGCCCCACTACGAGGTTATATCGCTTAGAAAAATTCCATCGGTACTTTGAAAACCAACACAATGAGCTCGTTTGTTCTGTCCCAATATCGCCACTTTAAACAATGATATCACTTGATGAAATTTGACTTGATCTTTGGCATTGCTTTTCTTCTTCCAAATTCATGCGTTTAATCAATAATGAAACATCATGGTGCCCAAAAGTTACCGTTCCCTTGTCATTTATTAAGAGTAGAACATTTCCTGTATTTTCTTTTTTGCTCAAATAGGTTTTACCTAGAGCATAATAAATATTTATTAGTTCAGTCATTCATTCATTCATTCATTCATTCATTCCCTCAATAGAGTCATCTACGTCCTTAGAGATCTGGTCACCTCCGTGATTCAAGGAGAAAGATTCCCTGGACGAGCGAATCAGTCGCTAGGGTGTCATTAAGACAACGATCTTTACTTTTTTGGAACACTCTTTTATGACACGATAAATATTTTAAACATTTGGTCATTGATCTGAGCGATGTTTCACGTAGACCAAATGCTATTTGAATTTATCAACTCAGCAATCCGCGTATCTTACGGCCACGGGAAGACTCATTAGAAAGTAACGGTCGCGACCATCATCAGAAGGGCGAGTGACTGTGAAGTAGATGGTTCGAATACACCTATCGGAGTATTTTTAGTAGTAGCGTCGGAGTATCGGAGTATTTCAGAGTATTTTTATGTTTTATCGCTTGTCATGGGAGAACTGGGCTAGCTTAAATAACGGATATATATTTTAGCCATCACTTTTACAACTCTTGCCAATCGAAAATTTTGGAAATATTTGTGATCAAACCCATTCAGAACTCTCACATTTTCGTTTGGGGCGTTACTTTTCTGATCACATGTCCTGGCTTCTTGGATGCAAAAGAAACGCGTTAAATATGCAGATTATTTAAAGAACATACCACCTAATGCATTTTTTCCTGTATAAGTACCCAATTGAAGTGTCAAACTCATTGACTGACGTATTTTGACTTGAATAAGGTTCATATTTTTTTCCCAACTACCTGGAAAGCTGATGGGTTGGTGCTTCACATTCATTAAAATTTCACTTCCTGGTACTCTTCACTGTTTTATCGGTATTATGCAAACACTTCATTTATTATTATCAAATTACTATTTTCTCAATGTTCCATCTTTCCTTGCCTTTATTCTAATATTACTTCAAACTTAATTTCTTGGCATCATTTTGACATAATTTCAAGCTAAATTAAGAGGAGGAATATAAGGAGTCTTAAGAATAGGAAAGAGTGATTATAATAGAGAATAAAGAGATATGTGAGGATAGCGCATAATAAAAGACATAAATAAACGAGAGCTAACAGCAGCAACTAAGTTCTTTGACTTGACCTACCCCGAAATGGAATGGCGTGATAGGTGTTAGTATATGTAATTTGCGAAAAACACTAGGCGAAAAGTTAGGTCTTCGTCGAGGTTATGAAACAGAGGATAATTTTTCCTATACAAAGGCAATACGAATATATTGGCTTTAAAATCACCTTGCGATTGAATCACCATGAAAAGGCCCGGGCTGTAATGGTACGCTGAAACAAGAGAGTTTTCATCCAGGTATCTTCAAAGGCAATCTCAATATTCACATTGCCCATCCCTCTCTTAAGGTGGTTTGAGCGAGATAGTTCCCTAGTCATAATAGAGACCATATTATAATTTTATTTTTTGATTTCAGCGTCTGTAAGAAGTGTGAAATAAATATTGTAATATTAATGGCGAAAATATATATTTATATATGACCAAAATTCTCAGTAGTTAAATAAATAAAGCTGCATAAGTCTTTAACTTGACTCATTTTTTCCCGCCGTACGGCTGAAACCCCTTCAAAACAGCAGTTTTTTTTGCGATTCTGTAAAAAATACTGTGGTGAGTAATATATTATTTTTTATAAATAGTTGATAAAACATGCAATCTACACACCGTTAGTTTTTTGACTAAATCTAGGAGATAGAAGTTCCTAATTTGTTTAATATTCTCCCTCTAGAGCGGACAGCCATAATCTTTCCCATGTAAAACAGCTTATATTTTTAGGCAAATTGCTCGAAAAGTATTTCGGCAAGGGGTAGATATTTTGATATTATTGGAAAGATGAGGGTTTTTTTCTTTAAAATGAGGCCAAATTCATCAAATTCTAGGTGAAGTGATTTTTCGCTCAAACTACCTTAATAGAACCAGATGGATGGGTGACCATCTAGAGGGGCCGTGAGGCCCCTGTAAACGTGAGGTGTCTGTAAACAAATAAATCTCTTTCGTCCGCCAGACTGGTTGGGAGGCGAGAGCGTGGCTACCGAAAACACCGCTCAGGGGGGGTTATTTTGTAATCTCACCTTTTAAGTGACTCTTAGTGGAAAGGCGGGAGATCCGTTTCCCTCTCTTAATGATCGACTCACGAAAGGTTCGTGAATTGTCGAAGCTTCAATTACCTTATATCAAATAAAAGATGCCGAGACTAGCGAATACCCAGATTGCTCAACATCTTACGGAAGATAACTTACAATGTACATACCACGAAAATCTAAATACAGTCAAAACTACAAGCGACATGTAAGCGATCACTCAATATTTAAAAAAAATAAGTGCATCTAATTAGTGTTCGATTCACAAGCACGGGAAATATCTACCAAGAACGTAGATTTTGAGGCAATATTTGTTAAAATGATGTATAAATAACTGAATTCCATTCTCCATACACTGGCGGACAGGCACACGAAAACAAAGATAATTCAAGCTTATAATAACATAAGCATTTCAAACAAAGCATACCTTCAAGTGCCCAATATATTGGAGTTGAAAATGCTTAAGTTCTTCACGTTTAGCAAATTACAACAATACGATTTAAAATCGTTTGTATCTTTCGCGCCCTTGTTTATTTTCCAACTCAAGCTTCAAGAGGAAACGATGGTGGCTCCATGTCACGTTCTTTATGACAGGTGAGATGGAACTAATGGCAGGCGGAGATAATGAAACGGATCAAGAGTCGGAAGATACGGATCAGAGCGGATGAATCGCCTAAAAGACCAGCACATGACCGGCAGTTCACCCATTGAGATCCGAAGATGGTCACGCCGCCTGGGTGAGGGAGTTGAACTACGAAAAAGTGAGATTTTATGACGTTTTCTCTCTAAAGTGAGATTACAAAATAACCCCCCAGGCGGACGACCTTGTGTACTACGCATCGCTGGGCCCCATTCTTTCCCAAGCTATTTCTTTCTAACCGGTTGACGGCCAAAAATTACACAAAATAAAGCGAGAAAGGTCTTGAAACTGGCAGAGGCCATGGAGCTACACTTCAAGCCTTTGAAAAGTGGCTCTACAGGCGCATTTTAAGGACCTCTCGGGTGGTACAAGTGACGAATAAAGAAGTCCTTCACAGAATGGATTCTCAACCCAAACTCATGTTGACCACTAAACAGCGTGAGTCACATTATACTGTAAATATAATTAAACATCGGAATAAATATTGACGTCTTTAGTTAGCTCTCCAAGAGAAGGTTGAATTGGGTCTTATTCGAGTGATGTTGGACTTCTAAATCCTTTATTAAATCCTTTACTGTCTTTCATTTGTGATGTGCTCATAATATAACATAATATATAAATTAATCTCTAAATTTAATTTCATTCATGACCTACATACGCTCTCAATTAAAATTATTGACTTATCATTAATTCAATTAATATGTTTGAATTTCTTGAAACCTTTCGTTCGTTCGTTCTGCATCCACAATCCAAAAATTGCTTCATGCTCACTATTTGAGAAAGTGAAGTATTCTATTTCGTTGCATACGCATAAAATGTTTTTTACAGAGTAATTCACGGAGGAGAAATTTTTCCTCAGAGTTTAAAATCATTGATATAATTATCGAAAACTTTTAAGCTAAATTTATAGCATTCAAAACAACCATATCTTTTTCGAAAGTGAAATTTGCATGTGTGTTAGTTTTCTTGGCTGTTGCAATAAAAAAAAATATATATATATATTCACATTTTTGCTGTTCATACATACGTATTGCATTCGGGATACCCATTCCATGAGGTAGTTGCAATTTTATTTTAAATTTATTCTCCGAGAGAATGTATAGCTCATGAAATCAACTCTTTTTTTGAGTTTGCATCCATACCCTCCCGTCCCGACCCAGCTGCCGTGTGGTCCGGTCGGCATGCAGCAGCCACTGTGCGGTGGGCGTCGTCCGTGTAGAGGGAGACAGCGGAGTGCAGAGACCCCAATTACACCGACCGTTCTGGCGTTAAAGTGTTCGCTGTTACCCAACCCGTGGGGAATCTCGTGTCCGTCCACCAGGACGAGGGGCGGAGGTGGGCGCGACGTCACGATGCGGCAGCCTCCCAGCAAAACAACGGCGACGTCGATGGGAGAGGAGTTTTTGGAGGTCGAGTGGAGAAATGGAAGATTGGTTGGGGTGAAGAAAATAAGAGGAATTGGAAGAAAAAAACAATGCGACAAGAGAGAATGAAGCAAGGAAGAGAGCAATGTTGGGTTCAAAAGTCACCTCACAGAGAGGTAAAAATAACAGAGGCATGTGTGGAATGATGCCGTGATAGCAATGTAACTTTAATAGAACACGGGAAGCAGAAGCTAAGGGAAGATCCTTTGATAATTCACTAATGCGAGGTTTTTTAATGTCTGGTTTTACATTTTTCCAGTGTAATGATATATCAAATAGATAGACATCGCGTTGACTTACTCAAATGTAAACATGTAAAATAAGAGAATACTGGGTTATGTTATACACTCATTACTTTCTAATAACCAATCATGTTTTCGGCATAATGTAACATTTTCAATGTTGGCAAAAGGGAAACCTTTGAAAGCAGTAGGTACATAGTCTCGAAACCATGGTAGATTACTAGAAAATAAAATGTATGGTATGTAGCACAGTAGGGCGAAGTGAATTTCGCGATAATTTTTTTTCGGAACGGCGTCCATTGGGAAAAAGTGCCTTTTGAGGCCCATATTACGGAAATAAAAAAATTTTCCGAAAAAAATATTTTACCGGAGCGCCAGGGCCTTAAAGTAAAAGTGCAGGAAATGAGTGCTGTTTGACGGGTTGCATACCCTATTCGTGCACTTCCAGGCCTCTCTCGGAGCTCCTGTGGCGCGAATGTGGACGGGGATGAGCCTGTAAATAAGTCTGATGAAAACCTTGATTATTTCAATACATATAGGATGAAAAAAAACAAAATATGTCGAATTTTCACGTTTTTTTGACAATTTTTGTGCAAAGTGTGGCGCGTTTTCGCCTATCAGGCATCAGCAGGAGCGTAGAAATAATTTGGGAATAAATACGCCGGACAGGCTCAGCCGTGTCTGCGTGTGCGATGAGCTTGATTGATGATTGAACCGGATGAAAGTTAAATGTGACATCGCGGGTGCTACAAGTGAACTCGGTAGACTTCAGCTTCCTACTGAACTCGATGTACTGAAGTTTTATCTCCGTGCCCACTACAAATTGAAGGAAGAGACTGGGCCTGTAAATCCAGCCCGGTTTGAGGTTAGGAGGGAATTTGACGCTCGTATTCTGGAGGTGAGGCAGTCCACTTCGATACCAACTGTCTCTGTGAGAATGATTGAGAAGTCCGTCGACAAACTGACAGCTAAATGCAAGGGAATTAAGAAAAATAATCAGTAGTGAAGCTCCTTATGAGTCAGCAAAGGACATTCATTGAAGCTGCAAAAGAAAGGCTCTTTGACATCGCTGCGTGCAAATGTAAGCCTTATAATGCATGCTCCTGTTCGCGTGACTAAACAGTACCAGAAAAAGAGAGATAATTTCTAGAAGACCAAAGGCATGCACGACTAATGATAATTGGAGGAGTTGAACTCAAGGAAACATAAAGACTTCAGTAAATTTAACAATGATAAGAAAAAGTCTAGAGACGGCTCCAGCGCCACCAAGTCCCTGTCCTGAAAGTAAAACAAGAGATCTCCAGTGACATGGAGGTAAAAAATGAGAAATCCTTCGATGGGAACAACAACAATGAATGAAAGCTATGTACAACAACTATGTACAAAACGAAGAAAATTTTCCAAACATGAGTAAAACTCCCCGTTGTGTCAGCTGTAGCGAATCATTACGGGATCTCAACTGTTGCAGCAGCTGTTCTCATCACTGGAGCGTGGGACAATTGGTAGTGAGCATGAAGATAAAACTTCAGTACATCGAGTTCAGTCGGAAGCTGAAGTCCACTGAGTTCAACTGGAGCACCCGCGATATCACATTTAACTTTCATCCGTTTCAATCATCAATCAAGTCACACGCAGACACGCCTGAGCCTGTCCGGCGTAGTTATTCCCAAATTATTTCCACGCTCATGCTTAAGCTTAATGGGTGGCAACACAGCACAAAAATTGCCAAAATCGTGAAAATTCGATATTTTATTTGTCGTTTTCAGCCAATATGTATTGAAATGACCAAGGTTTGCATCAGACTTACCTTCAGGCTCATCCCCGTCCACATTGATGCCACGAGAGCTCCAAGTGAGGCCTGGAAGGGCACGAATAGGGTATGCAACCCGCCATGGAGTACTCATTTCCTGCACTTTAACTTTCAGGCCCTGGCGCCCCAGTAAAATATTTTTTACCGGAGAATGTTTTTTTATTTCCGATAAGTAACCGAGGAGGATGTAGGCTTGGGCAAAAAATATCGAATCAAAAACTTAATATATTTTTTTAAATCTATCGATAATTATCGTCGATATTTTTCATGTCGATATATCAAAAATTGATTTTTTTTTCCGAGTATCAAATTCGATATATTTGTTTAGCACGTCACCGTTGTAAAGTTGTTTCTCCAGCTGCAGTGTCTAGTGTTATAACAGGTGATGATATTCGCTTAGAACATAGGAGAATGAGACAACGTTCTCCAGAAGTACGATCTGCACAAACAGAACGAGAAAACGCTGATAGAAGTTCAATTTGGTTCAGACATGAACACCTATTATCTCTTAGCACTACTACGCAAGAGGTTCCTAGCTCTGGCTCTAATGAGCTGAAGCAGTATCTGGACCAACCACTACTGGAGAGGAAATCAGATCCAATAAAGTTTTGGGTGAACTCCCGACACTTCACACCGGTTCTTTCGGAAATCGCGCTGAAGTACTTAATATGCCAAGCCTCATCTGTTCCATCCGAAAGAGTGGCTTCTGCAGTTAACTTGGTGGTACCGGACAACAGGAGTAGATTAACGGGGGAACATGTAAAACAGAGAGTTCTTCTGATGTCAATATCAGACAAATACTGGTTTGATTGATTAAAATTGATTGTAAAAATAAAAAAATAAAAGATTTTTTAATTACTTCTACATGTCCATAACTTTACAAATTTTACTTCAAAATTTTTTATATATTTTGGTGAAACTTTAAGGAACCACTTGTTTTGGCAAAATTATCGATATATCAAAATATCGATTATTTTGACTCGATGACTATCGATACATGTTTTAAATATTGATACGATATCTATCGATATATATTTTTACTTGCCCATCCCTAGGAGGATATAATCACAATACCAGCAACTGAATGGAAATGTTCCTTACTGTAAGTATTGAAGTTTTATTGCCTCGAAAGAGATGTATAAGTACCTCAAGAACCGTATTTAATCACTCGCAAGCCCACGAAAAGAAAACGCCGATTTGTTAAACAATATAGAGAGCGTCACCAAAATTTCAGAGGTTACAGACAATCCAACTTCGCATGCTCATATGGCCACGGAAGCCACTGACTGGAGTTTTTTTTACGTGTCCTTACGGGCATAATAGGCGTTTAAAAGCTTCTGAACTTCACAACGAACTCTATATGGTTTTTATTCACAATAAAACTCCCGAATTTCAATAATATTTAATATTTCTACTGAGATAATGAGTCAGTATTTCCGGGTAGGTGTGCTAGCGGAAGTACAAGAGCAGTTGACTTAAGGAGAGTAGGAAAAGAGAGAGAGAGTTGCGTAGAGCCCGAAACACCGTTTTCCATAAGTGCAATGGTAAAGTGGAAACGTGGAACGCGCTATAAGTTACTGTAAATATTCATATATGCTACCCATAATTTTGCATCAAAAAGTGAATATATCTATTTTGAGGATTAACTGAGAATATAAATAACCATTTTTATCAAAACACTAAACTAGATGTAGCTTGGAAAGATTTATGAACGTCTACTCTAAAACTACAAATTGAATGTAGCAGGAATCCAATATCGTCCTTTAAAGAGCATTTTAGAGGCCATTACAGAAACATTTATCCACGAAATAATAATTCTTCTAGCATATTTTTCATATCATCACAGATTCTTGAAAACAATGAAATTGTATCGAGGAAATGGAAGTAGGTACTTCCGAGAATATACTAGCAGTTGTACTCAGCACAGTTCTATTTGACGCAAGCATAAAAAAATCAATTTAGCCCTAAATTACAGCAGCATGCTAATGAAGGCGGAAGAAAAAAACATGGCCCTTAATTGCTACAGTATCCAAAATGAAAAAATAATCCTAAAAAACTCCAAAGATCTGAGGGTAACGAAAATAAAAAATAAAGAGCTGAGCCGAAGCGTCAACATAGCGGGCATGGATAACTTAATTGATGTAAGACCTGAAAAGGAGAACCACACTGGCTAGTGAATTAAAAACGCAGCGACCGGTGATTTTTTTCGTCGAGAATAGGTGACAAAAATGGCGCAGTGGTGAAAGATTAAAGGAGAATGGAAAGGGAAGGGGCGAGCTTAAATGTGCTTGGCAGAGCGAGACGGCTGGAAGGGCGCTTGTGCTTACCGGAGCGGTTTTGAAGTTAACCCTCGGCGTCAATAGCGCGGGGAAAAGAGGTCAACGGTTGAGGAGATGAGAGAAAGAGAGAGGGTTGTATAATGGCGAACCCACATTGCTCCCCACGCTGGGGATCAGTCCCGGCACCCCTACGAAAGAAGACGAACGAGAATGGTGGAAAAGAGAGTGGAGTAATAATAATAAATAGGCTTTTTCGGGCGAGATACCGAAAACAACATAATATTAATGATAAATTTATAGCCCCGTAATCATACAATTGAATAAATAAACATAATTAAAAAACAAATCAATACCTGAAACAAAATATAGGTAGAATGGATATGGAATCACCTTCAGAAAAAATAGCAATACAGGCTATTTAGCGTAATTTTATGGTTAAAAGTTTTAACCTGCTTTAAAAAATATAAATAAAAAACTACATTGACAACAAATTATTAACTTACTGGAAAAGGCCCCTCCATGTATTTATAATTACAGAAAATATCCCCTCGGCCAACCTATAACTCGTCAATGTTATAATTAAATAAAATAAAATAAATAAACAAAAATCTAAGCGTGAGCAAAACTCTTGGTCAAAAAGAAATAGAGCTACATTCACAGGGTAACAAAAAGTTTTAACATTACACAACATCACCAAAAAATGTAAATAAACGATACCTCTGTTAATATATGGAAAATATTTTGAGTTTTTATGATTAATTAACTGCTACAAGGTTCAAAATAAAAAAAATAATCCTAAAAGCTTTCAAATATCAGAAGGTAACAAAAAGAAAATAAATAAAGAGCTGAGCCGCGAGACGTCAAGTTACCGGGCATGGATAACTCGTCGAAGGATTAACTCATCCATTGCAGGAAGAAGAGGGTGTGAAAAATCCTACGAAATCCTACTCATGAATAAGGCAATGTTTTACTACACCAAACAAGCAATGAAAAATGAAATGTAAATATGAAAAGGAATAAATCAAAATGAAAATACATGTAATGATAAAATATCAAATGGCAAAAATACATTACATAATGTTGCAAGCTTACGTTTTGCAACGTTGAGAAAAAACAGAAAAAATGACACGTGAATACAATAAGAAAAAATAAAATACATATCAATAATAGCATTGAAAATAGCAAAAACTTATTAATGAAATGCAGCAAGCTGCCAAGCACATTTAAGTGGAAGGGTAAGTGGAAGAGGAGAAAATGGCTACATGTTGTCGTTAGCGTTGTTGTTTCGCGAGAGATTTACTCGGGGAGGCAGCTAATTGGCAGGAGGCCTGAGGCGGACAGGAGGCCGGGTGAGGGAGGTAGGTGGAGGAGGGCAGCAAGGCGGTAGTGGGAGGGTGGGATACGAGAGCAATGGAAGGGATGGGATAGGTTTACACGGAAGGACGGAGCTGATGTGAGAGCTGTGGGGAGAGGGCTGGTGGGTCGGTGAGGGGGAAATTAGAGGCTGGAGGTGAGGCTTCATGGGTCTAGTTAAGGGGAAACGTATACACATTCATAATCAGGGAAAAACGGAAATAATAAATTATTCTCTTCCCCGAGGCAACAATATGATATTAACTATGTGTTTCTACAATTAAGAGAAAGATTTTTGACGAAATGCAGTACGATACGCTGTACGATTGCTCACGGTGCCTGCTCCTAGCGAACAGAAGGCATCATATAGTTGATTGAGGAATAAGCTTGGGAACTGTAAGAGACTCGAAGACTATTCGCTAAGCTTATATCACTTGAAGTACTCTGATCAGGTGAGTTTCAGTACGAAAGGGAGGAAATTATTTTAATTCCGCGCTCTATCTCTAGAACTGATAGAGGAGACAAAATAAGAGAGATACCTACACTGCCGAAGTGACAGGTACAAAAATTCCTTCTTTCAACGCACAATTAGTGATTATAACAAAAACAGCGTGAAGCTAATTTAAGACACATCGTTAACACACAATTCACCTTTGTGCTGTTTCCCCTCTTTTTCTCTATTCCCTCCCCCTCCATGGCTGGTGTCCTAACACCCCCTGCCACTCGCCTATGCGGCGGCTCACAGATGGTGCTTTCAGGGGAAGGCACAGAAAAAAAGGTTCAAAACTGATGAAAAGAAACTTCATTTCCAAAATGTATGTTCATAATATTTTCCCAATCATTTTTATAAATATGGGTTGTTTAACAGATTATGCACCATAATGTGTGTTTTATAATGAATAAATGTATACTTGAAAATAATCGAGAGTTATAATATTTTTTCACCAAACGTGAATATATTTTTTTTTAACATTTCATGTTCCATTGCCTGTTCAATTATGTCCAAATATATTTACCTTCCGGCGGGCGTGTATTTTTCAGTCACACGAGCGGGCGCGTCGTGTACGCAGTACACGAAGATGCTAATTAAGAATAAATTAGCGGTTTTGTTAAATAATGGCATCTTTGTCATTGTTTAGCCATATTATTTTTTTATTATTATAATTGTTCACATTTAAATGTTAATTTTTGTATTATTAGATCTTTTAATAGCAGTCTAGCTTGACGAAGGAACTTGTTCCACGGCGTCTTGTAGGCACGGAAGGCAAGTGACAAAGGCTCGTTTATTTTTTTGCTAACGCATTTACTAATGCAATTTCACATTAGATGTGTTATTTACGCATAGTTTACATCTACTTATTCTCGTAAAATTCACGGGAGAAGTTGTTTTTACTTGAGAGTGGTGACGCTTCAGGTATGATTCCAATCGGACGGCGGAGTCAAAACCGTCGATTTTGACACTAAATGCCCCTTTTTGAGACCCACGGCTAGATCGTTTCTGAATATTCTTCTTTGATACTGTTCTTTATCATTCCATTTTTATAGAATATAAATAATCTGAGTTTATGCCAGCTATGTATATTCAAGAAAACAAAAAATCATGCATGTGGTGGGCCACGGGCTACGCGCGTTTTATCAACTCTGTTTCCTGCACCTTTAGTTTCATTGTCATATGCTATAATGTTAAGTCTGTTGGTAGCTGCATTGATGTCTTGTTAGTCATGCTTTGTAGGCATTCGAATGACGGCTTGAGCCTTGGTACAGCTCTCGCGAAAGCTTATGGCGTTCGGATGCGCGGCGTTTGTGTTGTCCGCATCATAAAAATTCTATTTATTTAAATGCTCTCATGCATGGCACAATTGCTATGTCTTCGCTCTCCCCTACGTCCCTTTTCCCTACCCCTTCCACCAAACTTCTCACCTCCACAAGGTCTTCTTCTGCGCATCCGTGCGCCATAAGCTTTCGCGAGACCTGTACGTATGACACGAGGGTCACGTTTCTTTCAAGCAATGAAATATGTACTTATCTCGCTTCGTTCGGCAGAAATTAGTGCAGGATTTCATGCTTGTTTTTGGAACCTCCCCGATAAATGTAATATTTATCATTAGAAGATAGCTAGACTAGCTAATGTATAGTGTACCAATTGTAGTGTGATTGTTCATTGAGTCAACGGGCCTCGCAGCGCAAAAACGTATGGACTTCACGACGCGTTTTGCTTTCTTATTCCCCAGAAACTGCTTCTAAGAAAATAATTTTTGGACACCATGAAGGATATTTGTACAAATAAAGAATAGCAAAGGGTTGCAAGCTGGTGCGATTACGGCAAAATGGATTAAAACGCCGAAAACCAACCGCCAGCCGTGTACTCAGTACACGTACGAGCCCGCCGGAAGGTTAAGTCATGTGCAGGTCTAACTACGGCCACTACTGACTTTCTACAGCGTAAATATGTAGTTTTATCGAGTCCCGAAGTATGTACAAATTTTTTACTTAAGAAAATATATTTTGTATTTTATTTGTATGTAAAAATAGTGCATTACCGACCATGAAATCGTAAAAACAGTGCCGTAACTTTCAGGAGAATAATGAGATATAAAATTATGAACAAACTGACAAGTACAAATTATTGAATATTGATACCAAGTAACTACCTTAAATAGTAATTTGAATGAGGGGATATTTTCATAGCAAAATGGTGCATTCACCTGTTTTAGATTTACTTCAAATTCTCATATTCACGGTTTCATTTCATATTCATGACCTAGCAACGTTTCACAGTGATGATACAGTTCAATACTTAGGTGTTTAATTATATAATAACTTTGGTTCGTTCATTGCTTCATATGTATTATTCAATTTTTAAAGCTCATTAACTGAAGTTTGCAGTATGAATTAGCTTTCTGTCGAAAACCATAAGGCTAAGTACCCATTCCATGAAACATAGTCGTGATATTGCGGAAAAGGTGAATGTAATTGAATTGGATGAAAAAGCGAAATTATAGCAACGAGATCACAAGCTCCAACAACACTTCGGCCACTTCGATACTGTCCAGTTTGATCTCCGTTTCTCACACATCCCGGGGTTATGTGGGTAACACTTGTTATTGCCTGTTGGTAAGCAAGACGGAACTTCATGAGATTCAAGAGCCAAAGTACTCTCCTCAGGACCCGCGGATAATGACCGGACCAAGCTTACAAATCCCTAAAAGGGGGCAAACCTTAACACCATAAATTCTACAAGGGGGAAAACATTTCTGGGTCGCAAAGCCAGAAACATTCATCACGTCTTGCACACATTCAGCGCATGGGATGCCACAGAGAGAGAACCGTACACCACTCTCACATCTATTAGTACTATATCATGTTCTACAGCAATATTCATCATAATAAGAAAATTCATTCCGTAAATTTAAATATTAACTGAAAGCATTTTCAAGCGTTTCATGTTTCAATGCATTTAAAATTTTTATTATATGATAATTCATGAAAAATATGCACCCACAACCGTGAAAAAACACCAAAACAAGTAAAACGGCGCAGTAAGGTAATTCATATCACTTACGTCTCCGAATTTTTCCGGTCATGAGTGGTTCGTGTCTAACTATACCTCGTAGGTATCCCGAAAAAAATCCTCCCCGAAAAAATATTTCTATCCACATTCTTTAAATAATGAAAAGACTAATAAGGGCTAATGAAGAAGATGAATTAGCATAATTATGACATTAAATTGACCGTAAAATGATATCCACGATGTAAATTCGGTTACCTTCAGAATTACTAGAACTAATAGCACTTCAAATAAATTAAAAGGTTTTTGGTAATTTCTGCAGATGCTAAAATGCCCCCAAATGTCTTTTAATCAGCCGATAAATGAAAGATTCTATTGGGCATTCAACACAATAATCATCTCCCACGCCGATCCTTCTAATCAAGCTTAAATGCAAGGGGAACATATCACACTATAATGCGTTCCACGTTTTCATTAGTGGCATTATCCGTCCCATGTAATAGCATAGGGCGTTTCCAGCGTAAAGTTGACAGGTATTCAATATTTTTAAATTGTGGCAACGTGATTGGAATATTGTCATGGTAGTAAGAAAGTAGATTCTTGTTCAATAGTATATTATTTTTAATTCTACACTGTTATATTTTTTGCGACGGAAATTCTAACGGTTATCGTCGTTCAAACTGCCTTAGGTAGGCCATCTATAGCTTGATTGTGTTTTGAAAACTATTTTCAAGCTTATATTTTTCTAATTTCTAATGGTAACATAACTTATCATCAAATGGGGGGGTATAAAACTGGAGCACTTTTCAAGTCCTTGACTCACTGGGACGTTTAATTGTCAAAGAATATAAAAATAAACTGGGGCTGACACATTGTGGAAGCGATCGCCAAATTGAAAGACTTGCGTCTCGGACAGACACGGAAGCAAAACAGTGGCGGAGTCAAAATTTGAGAAAAAATGAGAGAAAAAAGCGATGCCGAGACAAGATGAAATGCCACGAGCACCAAACAAAACACACTCGACCACGCGCACAGGCTCGTTCTGCTTGTAGCCGAGCCGGATGTAGTTTTGCAGGTGTGCTCGCCTTATCTTCCGGCTACAGACGTGGCTGTAGGGGGCAGGGACGTAGAGGGGGGATTAAAAGAGCGGGCAGAGAGTTAAGTGAGGTATAGAGAAACAGACTAACCTCCTTTTCTTTCGAATTTATGCCTACTACCGTTTCTCCTTTGCTTTCCATCGTTCTCCCCCCGACCCTTTCGCCAACGTAAGCTTGGCGATGTGTAGCCAAGGAGATTTAACACCTGACCCGGAAATATCCCGACCCGCGCAAGAGTTTCTACCGTTTTTTGAAAAGCGCAAATATGTGTCCGTCGTCTCTCTCGGTGGAGCCCGCGGGGCTGGAGTTTGGGGAAGGGAGAAGAGGAGAGAATTTCCGCGTCGAACAGACCAACCCCGAGTCACTTTTGTTCCTCCAAGCACAGAGCGAAGTGTAGCCTCTTTTATCTTTTTAACAGATTTTCGCGGAGATAAAGAGCATCAACGTCCACGTCCTAGGAAAATTCATTTGAAAAGTTGTCCGCGCAACTGGCCCGAGCCTTGTTCCGACGCAAAGGCACCCTGCCAATTGTGTCCTGATGAATTTTAGAAGCATCAACTGGAATTGAGAGCCACCTAAAAATAGGCGGAGATTGAAATCCTCACTAATGCAGTGTTACACTCCTTTGGAAGAATCGTCAATGCCAGTCCAATTTACATATAGCATTGTTATAGTGGTTATTAAAGATAATAACTCGTTGTGCTCAGTATGTATTTCCTCGGTTTGTTGTAGGGATGGCCTACTCATATTCAAATTAATAACCATGCTTTTGCAGGCATGTACTTAGTTTAAAATAGTTTTAAATAGTTAATGAATAAGCATATTCAAAGTATAATTGTATGATCAATAGCGGATTAATCCGTAGCAGTTAATGCGCTGTCAGGCCCGCAGTTCTTTGAATTCAAAGTATAAGACTTAACATAATGTAGAGTTAGCATGAATTATTCATTAAGATAAAAATCGGAATCCTGGGTTGTCCAACTGAATTTTTTCCGAAAAGGAAAAGAATCCAGGTTGGATGACCTTCGGTAAATAATAACCTTGCCAAAGTAAATGTATGTGTATGTATAGATGTATTCTTAGATAAATAGTTAAGCGAAGTAATCAGGTAAAGCCGGCCTATTAATCATAAGAGAGACCAAACGCAGAAATAAAATCTTTGCTTTAAGTTTATCACATTACTACTCCGTCATTCTGCCCGATACAATGGTTGCCCCTGACTCTTCAAGACTACTCTTCTTCTCCGTTTGCTTACATATCTGATTATTATTCTAATTTCATAACTTTTCTTTCCAATGTGGCCATGTTCATGAGGAGGATTACATAATTCTAAAGCGGAGTGAAGGGATATTTCGAGGAGTATCTGCGGAAATAAATTCCTTTCCCCGTACGCAACAATAATCTTGTTACACAGAATGGTGAGAGAAGGGATTGTGTCCTTGGGTTTAATTTGAATTATTCAAGATGCTTAAAGAAAAGGGAAAAAGTTTTTGCTTGGACCATTTTCAATGCTTTACTTAAAATAGAAAAAAAGAAATTTACAAACTGGGCAACCAGTCAGAACCATCTCTTTGGTATATGCTTTCAAGTGAAGTGGATTATTTGAGGAGGTGGCTCACAACTGTCGTAATTTGCGTCATGGATGATGTATTGGCAGGTTGGTTATAAAGGAATTGTTCAGAGAATTGACGAAGGGTGGAGAGAATTCCGGCATTTAAATTAGCCTACTCTTAACAAAATGCGTCAAGGGGTCACAGCATAACGTATAGGCAGATCACAAATACTTGAAGTACTCTAAAACATATCACCCAATTAGGGATCTATATTTCACTGAAAAACCTCCCCCGCCGCCAGTAATCAAACCCGGGCCCTCGGGATGTGAATCGAGTACTCTGGTTACCACAACATCCAGTATTAACCCTCAAGTATTTCGCACTGCTTCACTCACGCAAATATTCTGACTCAAATGATTTAAAATGGCCCCAAAGTCCGCTACGCAAGTGCTGCGTTGCACTTAATGATGTAACCAATGACAGGATCGCCGTTTTCATCGGTTTGCTCCTGGACCACAGGTCTGTCTCTTGCTAAATCTTTAGACTTATTCACATCGAGTACATCCTGATGGTTGTGCACACTCATTCTCACGGGAGATCATTGTAGTGATCGGTATTTGGCCGACTGGCAGGCGTGTACAAGGATGAGTTTCATGGAAACAGTGCTCCCAGACCCTAAAATAAAGCACGTTTTTAAGTCGGAGAAAATTGATGGAATTCGTGATTAATCTTGCTGTGCTCGTAGATTAACAAATCGAAATAATAAATCCGCCACTGCCATGATTTGACCAGGTTCTTAGGGATGTGTATTTATAATTCCAGCCCACCCCAACAAATCTATCTACGACTCATTCAATAGGTTACAAAACTCTAGGATATGAGCAAAGTCCCGCAATTATACCATGACCAACCTTCCCAGTGTGTGAGGAAAGCATTCGGATTTTGAATACCTCCCGCCCGCCAATTTACTCCAATGGATTTTCGGGAATTTTCGCCGCAGCCAACCGCGTAACTCGGAGGAAAAGGGGGTGGAGATTGAAGGGCGGAGGAGGGGGTGGTCGGACTGACATATGCCCCAAAGACAGCACGCGCGCCGGATGCCAAATGACTTCCATACACGTCCGGAGTGCCGCTCGTAAATCGCAAATGGGGGAGGGATGGAGTAGATGCATTGTGGGAAGGCCGACAGTTCGGGTGCGCACCCAGGCGTGCCATGAATTCGCGGAACGCGACGAGAATGGCCTGACCCTGGAAGCACGCGATGCACTGCGAGGAAAACTCGGAGCAGGGTGCAGGGAACGCACCCCAATTCGGGGCAGAGGGGGTAGAGGAGAAGAGGGAAGGCCCGGACGCACCCATTATTATGATGGCACACTTGTGCCTTTGCCTCGGCAGGGTGTCGCCTCCCGATGCTGACATCATAAACATCCACTTCTCTGTACGATGGGTTAGCGATTTTAATATCGCAATATTATTAGTTGAAAATTCATCGACATGTATTAGGTACCCTGAAAGTCACCTCTATGTGTATATCAAATTCTTGCTTTCGGTAAAAACTGACTGAAAATTTAAAGCTTGAACTTTCACCTACACTTCTGCCCGCTTCGTCAATAATGAGTATATCAATCTGCTGGACTACACATCTATATATACTGAATGGTACCAATCTCTCTTCCTAATCGTCCGTTCATGATTCTTAATTCCTTAACTCTCTGAGTGCCCAGATTTTATTACATACATTCTTACAGAACTGCAAGGAATTTCATATTCACCGTCGTGTTTTAAGCTTGGAAATCACCTAGGCTTGGAACTCACGCAGGCTTGTAACTCACCGCACACGTGCACACCTAAAGGTGCATGGCAGGAGAAACACACTGTCGTGAAATGTCTCTTTCAATTTATTTACATTCATTTCAGTCATATATGGGCTTTACGTACAGAAATGTTTTCACTTTATCACGTTCTATTCCTTTTCGCAAGCATTCATTCGTTCTCAGGCTCACTCTCACTCCCTGTTCTCCTGAAAATACCTTTTCTGTTCTTAGTTTCTATTCAGCCAGATCTTACACCTCCGCAATTATTGTTCCTGAAATATTTACTCTTTTCTGTATCCTCTTACCAGATCCCTCATTTTCTTTTATCCAGATGGATTTCTTTTGTCTATTGGACCCGTGACTTTCTATTCTCCTGAAAGGAAAGACCTTGTTAACTAAACTAAGATCTTTTGCTAAACGTAAATTTACATTAAATTAATTAGATACGTGACATGCAATACGGTTTCTAACAATCAGTCTACTTATGCGGGATAGATGCTGCTCATATGTATAACGCGAACCATTTGTTCCGCTACGCAACCCAACATTAATGCAAAGAAAAACAAAATACAAATTTGCGGAAGAAATCCAGAAAACTGAGTTATTATTGGACTTGGACAAAAGAACTGCAGCCCTAGGAAATAAATTACTCCCGGGGAACAAGGATCAGCAATGAGGAAAGAAGTAAGAAAGATAGCGAGCAGAGTAGCTCAAAATTTCATTTTACCAGAGAAAGAATCCACTTACAGCCAGCAACACAAGCTTAGAAGTAAGGATGCACTCCATTAAAATATATTTTTGGAGAAAACCGCTATATGGCGTTGGAGCCCGAGCTGCAGGGTAAAGAAGAATGAAAGCAATGAAACCGTTATGTCATCAAAGAAAAAATGGAGTACGGGAATCGGCAAGGAAAAACTCCTCGTAAGACTAGGGGATATAAGAATTTTAATTAAAATTCTGTAAAGTAGGAACGATGGGTCGAAACGGTTATATGAAAGGGACATGTAGTAAAGAGCTTCAGCAAACCAATCTTTGCATTAATGACAGCTAATGATAATGATCAACCCCTATGTATGCCACTGCCGTCACGCATTAAATTCAAACCACTCCGAATCAACGCGTATCTAAATTATATGCGGCCGCCGATGATATTTTTGTCAGTAACGTACATACACGGTGTAGACATACTGACAAGTTTGTTTTCATGATTAAGTAAAAAACTTAGGAAGTTTATTTTTAAAAATATTTGTACGACGCGTATTACCAATTTACGCTATCGTCAGTTACAGAAAGTACCAAGTATCGTAATTAACCATGAATGCAAACATAAATAACTTCTACGAGGTGAAGCCTGCCACTGTCAATTGTACTACTGACAAGTCCGTAGCAAGAGCTTAGGGCTGTAGAACTAAAGCAATAATAATAGCAATAACTTTTGTTAAACTTTGAGAACTAGATAGGAGATAAATAGGCCACTCTGCGAGCTGACGCAGGGGCGTGTGGTAGGGGGTGTTCGGATAGGAGTCTTGAAAAAGGGAGGAAATAATGAAAGTGAGTTTTAAGATGGAAAGGAAGAAAGTGAATTGTCAGATAACGGAGAGTCTTGGTGTCTCGCAGAGTTTTTGTTTTAGTCCCAAAAGGTACGCGGGAAGGAGGAATTAAGAAATGAATGAGAATGGCGATGCTGTCATCTGCTCCTTTGGCTGGATAAAAGTGTTCATTAAAGATTTATTTGTGAAATAATTTGCATATGTTTACCTGCATTTTATTTTCTCATAGCTAAGGCAATTAATCGGGAAAGCAGCATTTCTTTAACAAGACAAAAAATGAGGAATATAGTACTTTGTTGACTTACAGTCGCGATAGAACTTCCTTAGGAACCTCTGCCGTACACCCTTGTGGCGGCCTACGTGTTATTTCGTAGACGTAGATCAGAGCCAATGGCGAACGAAGTATGGCGGGGCCCTCCCACGTTTTCTAAGAGCATTGAAGAACCAATCCTCCGGTGCTCACACATGCCCGCATCAAAGGCCTTGCGGGAGTCAACATGCGATGCAGCGTCACGGGATCAGTAAATATGTCTATAGCCCATCAGGAATGCGAGTGGCGGTTAATGGCGGGGGGACCTTTTATACGGTCCCCAATGCCTCTCGCTCACATCCAAGCACGACCTGAATCGGGTGTCCCATTCAACGACTACTCACATAGATTTCGGGGCGGCGCTCACCGTGCATCAAATCTCACTGCAGCCATTCAGCGCACTCAGGCCGAATCCTTTTCCCTGCATCAAACGTGGTTTCCTATACATCACTGATACAAAATCATTCGCCGAGTGTGTTTTTCCGAATATCACTGCGCCCTATGGCGTCGCCCGTAATTGAATCCCGTTATCTCCTAGCGGCAGCCGAGTGCTCCATCAAACAGGCCACCGCATTACTACCCCAATCAGCCGTGCCTAAATTTACTTAAGTACTTTACAGTCAAATGGCAGAACGTAGGAAATAATCTCTTCTTGAATAATAACTCATTTGTTTTCTTATTTTTCCGTCGCATTGACGATCTTTGATTCCCGTGCTTTGTGTTATTTTCTTTGACTGCACGTGATTGGTATCAAAATGTAATTCATCAGTGTTGCAAACCCATTTGCGTGTTATTTTGTTACTTCATACGAGTTTTAAACTTCATAGACCCCGAATTTAATATATGTGTGTTATGTGAATTTATGTGCTGTTAGAATGAATGGAACGGCGGCGCTTGGTAAGCAGGCGAATCAGTGAAGTAAATATTACTCTCAGAAAAGACAAACGTTTTCATCAGCAGTTATCAAACCGAAGATTACTTTGCTGCAGCTCTACAATCCACTCTCCTCTTAATTAATTTTTCCCATTGATTTCTCCTTCCAGTATGTTTTCAATAGGCTTTGGAGTCATGAAATGTGTCAAATAAATTTTGTTACCTTCTTCGCACAGTTTTCTTAATCTGTATTTATTTTCTGTGCAGCTACTCGTAAGTCCTCTTCGCTTGTAATTCTCTCCGTCCATTTTATCTTCATTATTCATCAAAGTAATTCAAACGTAGTATAAGCTCGTTATTCCGATTGATGGGGCACATCAAACACAGATAGAAGAATAAATATATCGCTGAAAATATGAAACAGAATTTCAGGTGTATTTAAATCGTGAACCACGATGGTCGGCCAATTGGTCCCTCAATTAAATTACAATAATGCAAAAGTTGCCATAGCCACAAAGAAGCCTGCAGGAGTGGTATTGAGATAAAAACATTTTTAAAAACGTGATTTGAGAGTGTAATCGTTACCGTATCTCTGACTCAAGGAAAAATTGTACGATAGCGATTTTCTATTCCAACGTATAATGTGAATAAAAAAAACAACAGCGTTCGTATTGTACAGGGCAACGTTGATTCCGCGAACAAATCCGAGACATGACATTCATTTTCTTCCGTCTGTGTGGGGGAGAGTCCTTACAGGGAGAGGAGAGAGAGGGCTTCGACATATTTTAAATTGAAAGAGGAAACGCATTTAAAAAAAAGAAGAGTTCGTTAGACCATCTGACGCAGAATATACAAACACGTATCACTCGCAGTGGGAAGGGAGGGAAGGGGGAATAGACCACGGAAACCACGGCTAGCAACTTGGAGAATGGTACAGTTATATGTGAGTGACTTCCCCCTCATCATCCCTCTCCCACTGGCCTCCAACATTCTATTCTCTGCCCCCCTCCCGGTTTGTTTCCCTCCCAAGCTTCCGGCTTCCCTTCCCAACTACTCCTCGGCAGCAATTCCCTCGGGCGTCGCCGGCGATGCTGCCCCACTTTATTCCGGCCCCGCGGAAAATGCGACGCCCCCATCAACCTCCCGACCCCCCCCCCCCCCCCCCCAGCCTCTCCGTCTATTCGCTCGTTACGGACGCCAAACGCGGCAAATTTATTCTGATGAGCCACAATCTTGCGGGAAATATTTTCTTTTTCGACGTATCGTCCAATTTCCGCGGCCACAATAGGTGCGCATGGATGTGAACCGAGGGAATAAAGCACAGCACGTATACCCGAGTCATGAAAACAAAGTAGAGACCGTGAGAATAAATTTTGGGGTAGAAATGACCCACGCGCGGCACGATGATGTTCCATTTTATAATACCTATGAATCGAACAGCCAAAAGGGTTGATTTTGTGCCTAAATAGAAATAAATCAATCATTCGAACAGTGTGCTTTGCAGTAGATCCTGCCTGAATCGAGTGTAGTGGTAACGAAACATGGTGGTAGTTGCAGAGGGCCCTATATAGTGGAAGAACTTTCTCTGTATGAGGGTGTAGGTTTGTAGGTTAAGTCTCCACGTTTGATAACCAAGGTTCTCAAGGTTGCAAACCTTCATTATGACGAGAATAAATGAATTGGTAATTATTACAACTTTCTCGGTCCATATTTATAAAGGACTGCTCTTTTGGGATTAACTGCAATCACGATCTAAAAAAAATGTTTATTCTCCTTTGCCGGAGGCCTTAGTCAAAGGAGAAGAAACATTGTTTTTTTATCATCTCGCGGGTAATCTGAGTCCTCTGTGAATTGGTAATTTTTCACGTTTTATTTTTTGGCCCTTCAGATTTCGACGTTTCCATATGATTATTAAAGGTAGGACCTACCTTTAATAGAGATGAAAAACATCGGAAGTGGTCAGGTAAAAATCTAAATTGTGGGAAATTACTAAGTATTTCTTTATCTTTGCGACAAAATATGTACCTGTCCCACAAAGTTACGTCACCGGCAATTCCTTCTATTATTCATTGCCAACTTCAAAATGGACGCTCTGGAAATTTTACTCACATTATAAATCTCTTTACGGCTATTAATTTAATTGTTTTTATGCGCTCCACGGATATGTTTCTAAAAACAACTTCAGAGTATTTATGTCCAGGTTTGTTCGGATTAATAATCAGTGTCGTCCAATGAACTGCTGACATTTTCCCGCCCTCTCAAGTTAAAATCAAGTAAGCATTGTTGCCTACCATTTGCTGTCCTCTCACTTCCGCTCTTTTGCTGGCCCCTTCCACATGTCCATGTGTCTCCATGATGTCACGCTTCGCGCAGGTGACTGCAGAAAAGTTTCGCTACCACGGAAATACTTTTAATTGTGATAAAAATCATTATTCAAAACCAAAGTAAAGAGCTTCGTTCATGGATTACTGCTGAATGTTTAAATACAAACTTATCCTACATGCATTATGCACTCTTACACTTACGGCGTAAGCAGTGCTGCAAATAATCAAAAGGTGAATATATTGAAGTAAGTTCAAATATCGACAGGATACAACGCTTTTCATTTTTATTCGCGATAAAGTCCACTCTTCCATATACACTTCATTTAACTGGTAACAAATTATACGGTCTACGTATCATTTCTACACACTAACCTGGAAGTCGAAGCAATGGGCTATGGTAAGGAGTGTTAATACCTCCGCCATGGCGAAGAAGAAAATATAGAAAAGTGATACGTTGAGGAACGTCACGCAAACTGAGGAGTTTTTTGGTAGGTTAATTCCTCACTCTTCTCCTACTGCAGTTTAAATGGAACAAGGGAAAATTAATTTACATAGTTATCAGTACAATATTGTTCCTCATTTATTTTATTACATTCGGCTATTTAAAAGATGTAATATGGAGCTAAAGTTATATCCTCCATGTCAACCATAAGCCCGTGCAATTTGTATTTTTCAAGTAATCAAACTCGCATTTGACCATCGGGTCACTGGCGCCTTCCACCCCGGTGAAGGTATAAGTTACGCGCTAATGCTAAATTATTCCGTGAGTCTAGCCAAAAAACCGTAACTTAATCGTTTACATTGAGCAAAACAGATGTAATACCCTCAAAGAGTCTTAATCTTTCTATTTGCACTTGGTGAAGGTACTACCAATGAAATACATAATTTATATTCCATTCTGTTGTTGACCAATATCATTAATTCGGTTAAAACAATTCCGAAGATTTCTTCCAAAAGAGCTCAACTCAAATACCAAGTTGCCAACGTTATGACGATATTTTTCAGTCATCTTCAGGGCTACAAAATATAATAACGGAAGGTTTACCAAAGCATATCACTCAAATTTGGTATAACAAGCAAACATTTCTACATTATTTTCTGATCACACCATTTCATGCAAGCATAGGTATGTATCTAAAAATTGGTTACACATATTTTTTTATTAAAATTTACATATTATTTAACATTTAAATGATCATGTTTGTATTACCAAAAGGTGTACATAATCAATTTTAAGATACGTACTCAATTAAATTGAATTAATTGGCAAATAATGTGGAAATGTTTGCTTGGTATACCAAACGTTGAGTATGGTGTTTTGGTAAACCTGTTCCGATCCTTTGTATCCATGTAGATGGTTTAAAATATAATCGATGCGGAGGCAACGCGATACATGAGTTAATGCTTCTTTGGACTAAATCCTCAAAAATTACATCAATGGTGCGGATTTTACAACATTGCACAACGAGCGTCGAGCAGAACGCTGTGTTTAAGCGATATTGTATTTTTTCGGGACCGCTGTTGATGGCGCACTCAAGTAAGAGGAGCATGAACGCAACCGCTGTCTTTAATTCACTCCATGAATACACTCGCCACGCCTATTATAGTCAGACGAGAGGACCTTGTGAGCCAGCTAGGTGAAATGTGACGACGAGGAGGAGGAAACAAACACCCGAGTATCCGAATGCACACGAGACACGGGATTCGAGCGAGAGGGGACGGGAAGCGGAATGTTTATAAGTGCTCTCCGACCAGCTCTCTCGAGCGACGGTTAATGCTTCAGGAGAAAGAGGAACAGACGGGCGGTTGCCGGGGATGCGAACGCGAAAAACAGATGCCGTGAGACTAAGGTTGCCAACTGGGGCATTTTGACCCGGAAACTATGGGTGAAGTAATGCAATGCTCCGGGCCCAAGTTGTACGATCAATTCTCCGGGCCAGTTTCAGAAGTGAAACAAAAATTTTCCGCTGTACTGAATTCACTCAGGAAATTTTTATTTTAATGAATCCAATAATTACGGTGTTTTCATTGACAGAACGAGATCGTTCAGAAATATTGTTATATACTAGTAGTTAGTAGTTAGATAGCCATTGGGGGTCTATGGGGTGCGGACCCTCCAGAAATTTTGAATTTATTTAAATAAAGTGAAACAGTCATTTTTAAACAAAAAATGTTTATACTTATTTCTTAATATACTGTAAAACTTTTTCAAATTAAAGTTTGTTGTTTTCAAACATAAAACCGTCGGCATTCTATTCTTTCAGAAATGTGCACAGCAAAACACTAAAGTAGTCGCCTCTTAGGCAACAGTCGAAAATGTAATCTTGCTGAAGACACAATTTTCACGCTGATTTTCAAAAGGTTTTCACCACCTCTTTCTGCTACTACTTACAATGGACACACATCCCTCCCCGAAACGAAATCCTGGGTACGACACTGAATATACATGCACGTATTCTTTGATCCCAAAAAGATCATGTTCAACAATATTTATTTATAACTGATGAATGACACAATATGATATATAAACGATTGAATTAACATCTAAATCAATAATTTAATATGCATATAACTGCTGAAACTTAAACATGAAACAAAACTGAAATCAAAATCTCCAGGTAGAAAAGATTGAACCATTGGTAAGCCTCCGTGAACCTCGATTTAGTGTGGCCGCCGCGAGAAACAGGTCGCATGATATGAAGTGGGCTGGAAGAGGAGGGTTTGAAGGAGTTGTGATTACTGCGGCGTGAAGGGAGGTTTTCGTGGAAAGCAAAAGGGATTGATGTGTGTACTGGCTGAAAAGAAATAAAATAAAAATAACCGGTTGAGGTGGTTCTGGGTTGTCTTTCAGTCCTTTTTCCACCGAGGCCTTGCGAGGATATGAGCGCGCATATTTCGCCGTGAGCGATGGCCGTGCAAACAGCCGAGCCTTTCCACGAAATCGCTCGGGAAGGTGGTGCGGTGGTGTGCAGATGCGCGTGGTGGACTGGGGGTAAGGGCGTGGAGTCTGGAGGCGTGGGCCGACATGGTTTGGTCGGGGAGGGAAGCCAAGAAGGGTTGTTTGAAAGTGGAGAGGTAGGGCGTGAGAAGTAGAGCAGAGGATACTGGAGTGGACGGAACGGTCAAGACGGCGAAAAAACGTGGAGCAAACCAGGGCCGGGAGGTTGTGCACGTGGTTAAGGAAAACATCGAGGATCTTTCACGCCGAGTTACGCCGTGATAAAATTTCCTTCAAGACCGCTTAGCTCCTGATGACAGCATTAATTCCATCGCTATAAGGTGTTCCTCTCAAAATTAGAAAGTATGGGCATTTTGCCGTTTTTGAGCTCCGTTTTTATGAACGGCTTTCAATGAGCTCTGTTTTATATTATTAAACGGAGTGTTTTTTATACAAGTCAACTAATTTGACCATACATGATTTTAGCGCCAGGAATATAAACACATTTTTGCACGCTATATTCAGAAGGAAACCATGAAGTATATTAACTTGTATTGGTGTAGTTATTAAGCAAATAGTTCATACGTTCTATCAACTGATTTTTAAATAATAAACTATTTTAAATTCAAACTTACCATCACCATAATTACTACTTATAGGTGAAAACCATCCTTTACCATCGGCTGCCTTTACAAACTAATTCATTACTAGTTAATGGACACTACATGTATAAGACACAAAGTTAAGGCATACACTCATCACGCCGTTACCTTTCGGAGTTGGCACAGTCAAAGAAGTATAAGGCCTAGAAAACTGGATATATATATTGTAATAATGCCCTGAAGATGATGAACGACTCGTTCATCAAAACGTCGGCAGAAATGGAGAGTTTGATGCGGTCGGAAACCCAAACAACCACCAACATCGCTATACGCCGGAAATGCCTTAGATCTTTCATCAACGCCATAACCTTGCCCACCCCTGTTGTTTTTGCTACATTTAATCATTGTATACATCATACACGCTCTCTTGTTCCTATTAGTCGTTGGGAATGACGAGTAAATGATGTAATAAAGTCAACCATGAGCCATTTTAAAGTTTGGGTCACTCATTACAAGAATTAAAATAAGAGTCCAAAGCCATAAAGTGTTTTGCCCGTAAATAGTACAAAGCCAGAAGTTAATGGAGATTTTAAAAATAAAGATTAATACAAATTATCAGTACAAGAAGATGATTTTTGATTCCTATGCATTTTTTTGCCCATCCAGGTGACCATCGACAAGGAAGGTTTACGATATTTAAACCCTCCATGTCGATAACCGAAATTTCAGGAGACATAGTCAACATTTATCTGCTTTTATTGACAATTTGGATTAATCTTTAATTTTAATTTACTTGTTAATTGATTTTTTCTTGATTTACTGGCGATTCGAGAAAATATTTCAAATCCTTTACACGAACGTTAGCCGTGGCTTCAGAGACCTTTTAAGTGAAGTACTACGTCAGGCGGATTTGACACCAATTTTGACACTTGCCATTTATCGTCTAAAGTATGCCAATGTCGTGTTCCTCTTCACCATTCCTCCATTTCCCTTATAATACTACCCTATTCATCAATTGTCAATCGTTGAAGTTGTCTCAGTTGTCAAACGTCCTCCCCCCCAAGCACAGAACTACACCATTCAGCATAAAATATGCATCGGTGTAAATTATGCCCAAAATATCAATTATGAGGGAAATTTAGCATGTGATTACACAGTTTTCAAGAGGATGTTAATGGTGCAGTCTAAAACAAATGCCGGGGCATCGGTTAACAACTCATGGTTTCAAAAAATTATTTTACTTCAGAACTTTTTAGATTTTGAAACCAAGCAAAATACCACCACCCTATTTCATCAAGTGCATAATTATTACAAAACCCCGCCAGCGTTAATGAATTTACAATTTAAATAACTCATTAAATTTCACTGGTCGCTTAGAGATGGGACTCCGTCATTACGGATCATCCATTTTGATTAAATTTGGGTAATTTCATGAAACAGTTAACAATTAAAACTGATTTCTTTTCTACGTTGTTTTTATTGGTCATACAAACAAAAAAGGCAATTCTCCATAAAAAAATAAATGAAGACCAGAATACTGTTTACAGAAAATGGCTTTTCATTAACAAAAATCGCAAAAAGGACATGGGATTAATTCACGTGAAAACTTACTCCGTGATAACAGCCTTGTCATTATAATGGGAATCACCCCTTAGTGCTTAACGAATCTAATCAGGGAAACGGATATAGTTTGGCGGTCTATACATGTATGTATGAATATAGGGACCCTCCCGAATGAAAAAAAAACTCTGAGAGTCCCCTTCGCCTAATAACCAAGGATATTGTTTTAACTCTCCTCCTCTGCGTATAAGACCTGCTATACCTAAAACCCCGACCCGGAGGGTAATTCTGCGGAAAATTCAATCTTCAAACAACATCGGCGCAATTTGATCTGGAAAACCAAATTCCAATTATCCCCTTCCCATGAATTTTCCGGGATGAAAATGCAACGAAGATCCCAGAATGACCATTTCCAGGATCCCGTTGATAAGGGAGAAAAAACAAACAAACGCACACATATACAGGAGCACCCTCCTTGAGGAGTTCCAGGTGAGTTAGACGTTTCAACTAGAGAAGAGGAAAGGCTTCATACTGAACTTTCAGTAAACGTTAGAGAGCCACAATAGAGTGTTCAGTTCATGATTTACATGACACGCATACAATCTACCCGAGCGTCAAAATAAAGGAAAAGGATATTTTGCTCAATAAAATAAAAAAAAACACGACTGGAATCCATCACTGAACGAGAGACACATTCCGGAAATGATCAACGGAATGTACCTGACGACTTTAACGTGGACTCCGGAAAGTAATGCTGAATATTACTGAAGTTTCGATTACCCGAGGTACTGCGGACTACTGAGGCCTACTCGGATAATCAAAATCTCTGATAATACGGATGACTTATGTGCGAGAATAAATTGTGACAAAAATGAAACATTTATTAGTTTTGCCGTGTTTCAGTTTGGGAGATGGTTGGGAAAAAATTTTATTGTGGATCGCCTTTTATTTGGAAATCAGGCTGACTGTATACTTCTGACGTTCGTTTGCATTTGCTAATCCGTCTTGGCCAAGTTACAACATAAGGATCTGTACCTCGGTAAATCGAGACTCGAATCTGTTATCATATTGCACACAGTGTTAACTTTTATTGTCTATACTCTCCACTGAATCTCTTTCCAACATCATTGATCTTTTATCTCATGAACCACCTTCACCAGTAACGCTATATCCCACACTATAAAAATTTGGCTCGAACTCCTGTTCCTCTTCCTACGTTGGATGATATCAAATAAACATGTTTCTGTTATTGTTTCTTTGGGTGTCCCATATTTTGTTTTCATATGCACTAATTTAAATTGGCGTTACTACTGCATTCGGGCAATTTCAAAATAAATTAATATTGGAAGACGGAATCATAGTTTGAATTAATTGGAAATAGACGGTCAAGTAAGATGATATCATCGACAAAAATATTCTCCCGGTTACTGGTAAGATTTAATGGACGTGAGATATTCTCATCTCACTTGTTTCTAATAATATTTTTGTCTTTGCTGTGTCTGACCGGTCGCAGAATAATATTATTACTGTTTGCCTTTTTATTATTCCTTTATTTAATTTAAATAGCGCAATCAGAAATGTAAATTAAACGATCTGGACGTTTACCAAAAAAAGGTAACCCATTCCTAGTTAAAAAGAAGTCTCACCACAGTGGAATATTCTTGACGATAGTATATGAAACGTAGTAGGTGAGAGGCCAATCATTTTTTTTTTTTTTGGGGAAGGTGATCGAAAGCTGTGGTCATCTGCACCATTAAGGACAGGTAGGTAGGTAATTTGGTAGTGAAAAGATACTTTGGGGCAGGGAGGAAAGATAGAGAGAAACCTGGTCCATTATGTTTCAGGCGTAACTTTGTGGTACTTCATTATTAAATGAAAGAAACTTTATAGCACAACAAAATACTATCCTCTTCCAGAAACAACGAGAAAATTCTCAATGACGTTGTTTCCTCAATCCAGTCAACCCATCTTTTCCTATACATTCCTTCCCGCTAACTTCGTAAGGATTTGCAGTTTATTCAATATCAGTCATCATTTTTAACCTGATGACCTATACTAATTTATTTAGTCCCCCACTATAATTTTCACCAAACTCTTCTCCTTTGTCCTTTTTCCAGGGATATACATCCACCTTTCCATCCCTTCCTGCACGTATTTAGACACGTCCAATAACTTGTACGACTGCCTTAATAAGGACTTGGCAATTCGAGACTTTTATCTGCAAGCAAAATAAAATTGTTTCGTGGACTAAAAAACGTTACTTTCATTTAAACCTTGAGTCAGTATTAGTCTACTCTCAATGGAAGGTGCCAACTAACTACAATTAAACGTCCCATACGAAAGACAGGCTGTCAAACTTGATGTGCTTTCAACACGGCGAATAATTAGGGGTCGGGAATCCAATGAAAAATCTGCGCCAACCACGGGATTCAAACCTGGGAACTCGGGATATGAAGTATCTTCTCCTATGATCACACCAACATTATACCAGGCGGCAGTTGAATAGTTACTCTAAAGCTTATTTGCTTCACAAGTTACCACGGCTGAATTAGGTATAACCCTTAATGACTAGTCTATCAATATCCCCTGAGGTGCGACCATGGGATAGTAACCTGCAGGGTAATATGCCAACGTCGATGAGGTCGTTGAGAGAGGGAGCGTTGCGCTGGGGCAAGGAGAAGGAAGGGGTGGTAGGTACGAGGTGATCGCGGCAAGTGGGGCGTGAGTTAGCCGTACTCCGTGCCCCCGCACACACCACACACTGGGCACAACTCCACCCGGGGGGGTGGAGTTGTGCCGTTGATTATGCACGGTGGTTGGTTGAAGGGTTGCTGATGGGTTAAGTGGGGCAGATGAATTTTTAATTACTGTTGCGAGGTGTACAATGTCATATTTGAAGAGTTTTAAGAAGACATCAATGCTTAAAGAACGGAATTTCTTTGCCTAGTACCGCGGTGTATTCCGAGCAGTGGTGAGTGTACTCTGATGGGCACTTGCGTGAGGGGTCCGGGATACGCGAAAATCTTGAATAATTGTTAATATTAGATTGAAACAGTAGAAAAAGTATGCAATAAATATATTATATTACGGGTAACATTTTTGGAAATTGGTGACTTATGGGTATGCAAATCATAAAATGTTGGAAACCGCTGGCCCATAGAGCGTTCCACTTTTAGTTGACAGTATGGATCTTATTCTTATGGAGAACGTTGTTGCCAAATTACGCTCCGCGACTCATTTCCAGGCCACTTAGGCAACCATTCCTAACGCAAGGCTAATTTTAATTAACTTATTTTTGAGGAAACCGGGACTAGCCACGGAAGTAACCTTTACGGAGTCGCCCGCAAGTGCACAGAAGTGCGATATTCCACAGGAGAAAAATCATTATAAAGCCACCAAATAATCCACAGGGGAGAAGGACGCCTCGGTAGCTTAACTGGTTAAAGCACTAGGCGCGATATCGAGGGATCCGGGTTCGAATCCCAGTCAAGGCGAATGATTTTTCTCCAGTGGAATATCGCACTTAATTAACTTACTTAAAAGGTGGGTAAACATTGGCAACTTCATTACGCAAGTTCCAAGACTTTCGATGTTAATTGCAGGCCTAAACGGCTCAGTATTTCCGCTAGCACAACTTTATAAAGTTTCGGAAAGTTGCTTGCAGGAGCATATTGCTGCCAATGTAAACAGCAACCCATCAGGCTCTGCACTAACTTGTGAAAAATATTTCGTCAGAGTAACCTTTCCCGCAAGCTCTTGCAGAAGTAACTCATGGGAGTGAAATTCCAGGAACCTTAAGGCTCCTTGATATGCAGTTAGTATTCCGTATAGCTCTTAATGGCAGAATTTTTCAATAATGCGGAAAAAATGAATAGGGTGCTATTTCAGAAAAATTTGATCCACAACTAGTTTTATCAACATTGCACCTGTACACCATCATTCAAGTCTAGAGAATTTCCATGTTCTGTAGAACAATATAATTCTGTAACCTGAATTTGAGAGAAGCGTCCTCAGAGGGAAACACATTGCACTTTTATTGCGTGCGGTTCATTCATATAATAAATAATGAAACATTGAATGAAACGCTTCTTAGGACTTTAATGATTAATAGACTAAATTAAAAAGCCCCAAGGGCCCTTGGGACTCCTAATGGGACCTTTATTTTCTTTTTTTAACCAACTTTTATTTTTTAAGGGTGGGTATACACTGGCAAGTTAGTTTGGCAAGTTTATTCAACAAGAGCTTGCGTTTGGTTTTACTCTGACGAAAAGGTTTTCACGAGTCAGCGCAGAGCCATTGGTTGAGAGTCAGCAGATTGGTTTCTGTTTTCACTGGCAACAATACGCTTCTGCAAGTGACTAGCTGAAACTTTTAAACGGTTCTACTAGTAGGCTTTCAGAGCTATATATACTTGCAATTTAAGTTGACAGTTATTTGCTGCAATTAACTTGCACAATAAAATTTCCAGGGTAAGCCCACCTTAAAACAAACATTGGATTCAATGCGGAGATTTATTTTTGAATTTTTAATTTACTTGTTCTCATGACAAAGGTTTAAAAATTGAAAGTTTTAGTATCGGGTGAATGAAACATGTTTCAAATTATTGCATTCGATTTTCGTATTTGCTTTGTCTTTGCCTAAAACGTTGAGTTTTTGGCTCCAAAATCTTCAATATTTGCTCAATTTCAACAATAGAAAGTTTTATTTATATGGAAACCGCAGAATAAGGTTTAAATGGACGATTTTACTAGATTGGCAGTGTCCACTCTGGCCGCAGGGATGCGTTGAAGCCTACCCCTTGCGCACGCGGCCATCTTACATAATTAAACGAATCGTAAACAAAGCGCAGTACTGATTTGTGAATCTCATTGTAGACCTTTCTTTTGGAGGAATTGGGCCTGAATCGTCAATTAATAAACGTAAGTCTAAGCACAGATCAAAATACAACAGATTGGCTATTTTCAAAAATCTTTAGTTGCCACTCATTGTAAATTCTTAAGTATGACATTATATATGTTGTTATCGAATTTACGATGGTGTCGGAAATTTTGTTGGTTTCGTGGTGAAATAAATAGTTGCTTTGAAAAGTTTTCTTGTCGTCTTCATTCTTCCTTTTCTACAACTTGGGTTAAAGATGGAATAAAATTCCATGTAAAAAATACCCCCTAGCCATCCCAGTATTAAAATAAAAATTATATGGTTGGAGAGCCTAGTGACGTAGAATTGTAGGTATACACGGAACTTTGTATTACTTAACTACTTTAAAAATGATTTTCATGAATTCTTGACCGTAGCCGTCAGTGCAGATATACACAAATTGCTGAGGTATGATGGCGGCGATGACGGCTTCACTTTAGCTCCACCCACTTCCAGGCCTTGCGATTTTACAAATGACGTCACGCAACGCTTGCGTGCGGAAGAAGTTGGTACTATCGGGACAAACAAATCATGTCCAACCATTGAAGTCTTGAGGGAATCAAGTTAAATAATAGTGAATTTCTCTTTTGATTAATTTTGGTTTCAGTTAAACCTGGAGCCTTTGAACTAATCTTTTAATCGTTCAAAACCAGTGAAGGTGGCTCAAAATTTAACTCCAAACATAAACTCCACTCCCTCCATATAGAGCTTATTCCTATATCTCGTGTCGCTTTTGCACAACCCATAAGCACACCTTTTCACCATTTTAACGCAACTAACAAATCAGCGAGATAACCTTTTCCAATGGTAAACATACAAAAACACGATTTGTTTGTCCCGATAGTTACAGCTACTCCCGACGGCGCTACTATCGACCTTCAAGTGTGAAATCATCCATTGGATATCATGCCCGAGGAACTAATGACTCAGGTCATAGTACTACTAGTACTAGATGGGTCGTAACGCATCGTAAGATATTCCATATAGCGATGTATCGTTAGGCTTGCAGGCTGTGTCGTAGTTTGGATCACATACAGCGCTAGAAAGGAACGGAGTAAATTGTGTAAATGACACTTGTGTGGTATTTAGATACAATAGTAATGCGAGGAAACATATGAGGCAAGAAGCTTTTTTCTATATATCCCGCTGATAAATCTACACGGGCGAAGTGGGTCCAGATTTTCCGGAAAAAAAGACAACTCTAATGTTGAATATGGTAAGAGTTTCAATTTTATTTTGTAAATAAATTGTTTCTAGAGTTATTTACGCTGTAAATAAGACTGTTTTCTCAAACCACACATTTACTTTACGTTAGGGCTCATTCATTCCCGGCGAATACAGCATGTGGACTCGTCGGGTTACGCACCGGGTCAATTCTTCCATTCACCCAACGTTTGGATGAGCGTCTCACTCATCATCATCACAACCCTGATAATGATGAGCAACACGCCCATCGCAACGTTGGATGACATGGAATAATTGATCCGGTGTGTGACCCGAGAAGATTTTACATGAACATTCACTAGTTATAACCGATTAATATATTTCATGTCAAGATTTCATGTTAAGGATACAAATATCTACTTGACTTTACTCTGTCTCGCTTAAAAACTAAATTATCGGAGCTTGATTCCATTACTCCGATACTAATTCTCAAGTTGTCAGCTGCTCGTGTCATTCGGATGACGTCTTGCGCAGAACGGACTCATTTTGGTCACGGGAACGTCCAACCTTGTATTAGTAGAACCATGACTCAGGTTAAATGATCAATATAACATATTTACAGAGAGGCTTTAGTTGGGACACTTTTCACCCTCACCTCTCCATGTGCAGTTCATGTCTGCTTCATAGTGTGTGCATTATCAGTTTCACGTTGAAAGGATTCTTTCATTCCAAAACAAATATTTTATTTATTATTTCCTTTGTCTTTCCATGGACACTATACACATCCTAGATTTTTTGGTTCAAAAGCACGGAGAAGTAATTTCATTACACCACTCGCTTCTACTGCAGCACATTTCTTTCTAACCGCACTAAACTTTTGCAAGCAGAGCTAACATCTATATTTAATTAAAAAAGCGTTCTACATACCGATCGTCTACATTAAAAACTTGGCTTAACTACCTTCAATTTCCACCTTTTAAAACGCTCAATCGGAGTTTTCATCGTAAAAATATTTCTAAAACTCACATTATTCTGTGTAATATAAAAATACATCTTAATGACTCCCTACTTAAAAACTACATTAGGCTGTTCAGTAAGCAATGGCATTAGATGATGAGGATAATCACGAAGCCATAATATGTGAAAATAGCATACCCACTCAACATTACGGAAAAAATTATTTTAAATGTTTTTCTACTTACTTTCAAATTGGTATTAATCGTTAGGTGTACACCGATAAAACATTTTAAAATTTAGATGATGAAAACCCATCTTCCAACATTATTCTGTAACATTATTCTGTCCCTTTGTCTCTCAGAGATGAAGGCCGTACTATTCCGTAAACGTCTTTGAGGTTAATATTAAAATTTTGGGGTGCGTTAAAAGAATGGCGAGCACACCAAAGCGTTAAAAAAACCGACATACAGTTTTTCGATTTTTCCATAGTTCTGGACGGTCTGGCCTTGAGGGCGGTCGGGCGGACGAAGATCGCAGATATGAATCGCGACATTCTACGTGAACACCTACGCTAAAGGCTACGGTAGGGAAGCAATTGGATTTCGGCCGGTCTGACGGCTGAGGTCAGGGCGCACAAAGCATCTAATCCGATATTGACGATCAGGCATCCGCATGGCATTCGTGCCCGAGGCGAGAGTCAAAACCACGTCCTTGTTGTTGGGTAAATGCCTAAGCTGCTGAAGCAGTTTTGTGAATGGGGTTCAGAGCAAATAGCTACTACAGTAGAACAAGACTTACACCCCTTGATAAGGAGTTTTAAAACGAGTTCGCGAGCAAGGTCTGTTTCTATGAGCAAGAAACAAGGTTCATCGTTTTTTATTCCTCAAAGATTTCTGTTTTAAAGGGATATGAAATACTTTGAAAGAAATCTTATATTATTCATTACAAATTAAGAAGTAAATACTTTGTCATCCTAAGGTCAGGAATTTTTGTTAAATTCCCCCCTAAACAATACTTAAGCCATAAATTTAAATAAGAGAGAATGTTTGGAGATTAGTTCGCTGGGTTACGTGTTACAAACTCTCTAAATTTAGAGAATTGCTAATTAGGATACCATAAGTACTTTATGATAGAGAAAATATGATTATAAAGGATAAACCGTGAGTAAAACTTCAATTCTATCCACAGGTATCCTATTCACAGAGGCAAGAAAAAAATCAATATTGCACATAAAAAAACTGAAAAATTAATAGTCGGTGGATCAAAGTTATCACTTTTTTTATCTAGACTGAAATATACTGCTAATAAAGACAAGGGCTTCCCATGGCTTTTGAATTAAAATCAATATGACCTATCTTTCTGATTATATTAGTTTAGCAAATGAACCTCCACATGCGAACTCATGCATCAACTCGTGTCTAGCAATATGCACTTGGAATCTTTTTTTTTTGCACGTTATTCGGGCAGATAAGAGCACCTTATTCCTGCACATTCTGAAACTTAATTATTAAATATTTTGGTGGCTCATCGCATTTCAGAGCATCGTGATCAAAAATTACCGCGCAGGTGCACTTTCCTGGTATTTTGCGTTTGCTAATTCATCATCTCAAAAATATTCTTATCAATTAACTTAATACCTTAACATTCTGGAATGTAAACAATTGCGCCAGTTGGTAATTTTAAAAATTGTGAAGTTTAAAGGGAATGGAATCTCAGCATTTTAATATCTCTCGTTCGGTAACAAATTTAATTTCATCATCATCCTACATAATCATCCTACATTAATTTAATTTCAATCTTGCATATGCAATATAAAAATATGTGCATTTTCACCTTATTGTCTATGGTAACAGTTTTTAGTTCATATATCTTGATCACAAAAGGGAAATGAGAAGAGATCGGTCGCTTCGTCTAATGTCTTCGTCTATTGCTACGGGTAGTGATATTGATCCCTGGATAAAGAAATGGTGCGAAGGTGAAAGCCAAGGAACTTTTGATAAAAGGCATTCAGATAAGAATCACAATCGTACTGAAAGGCCCTTTCATCAGTACACTAATGCGCATCCATTTGCAAATGCAAACTTCTATTGGAACCTCTTGGTTGAATCTTCAAATACATAGAATGAAACAATTGATCCCAGTAAGCGTTATTACTATTATGTTATAATCATATTGAAAGCAGAGGAAAAATGCTGTCATTATATGTTTACAGACATACGTAACATTAACACCTTTATTCGAGCCATGCTATTTTGGCCACCCTGGCCATTTTTTGTTTGATTTCTTTTATTTGTGCCTTAATGTCTCATTAGAAACGCTTCTCCGCTTGAATGACAGAACTTCGGACGCGGATAAATGTCAACCACTAGATGCCACCACTTTCATGGTGGCTACTCTGCTACTCCTGAGCATACAGCGCGAGAGTGGTGTTCTATTAATAGTTTGTTGGTAAATGTTTAAATGTGTTCTCTCTATTTTTTATTCCACATGAGTCTTCGATAACTGCAGAGTTTTCGTACTTTTCGGTTCACTGTACATATGTGGTGAGTTTGATACATGGTGATATGCTTGATTAATTGCAAGATTAGATTTTATCCATCCATTTCCTACTCGTACCGCGGTTTTAACCAATTTTGCCGATGCATAAAACATCACTTCTTAAAATCGAGATAGTGATACTAATCTCCTAGTCATTGATGTGACCATGGGGAAAAACAAGATAACGTTTGAAATGCATCAGGATCATATTAAGTCCTCGAGCAATTACAGATGAGTGCTGAAAGTCTAAGCAAGCCATTTATAAATGTATTCCCTTCTCCACGGAACAGCGCCAGACTCACCGTAATTGCCGTCATAATTTAATTGCTACGACTGTTCTCGCATCATTGTCTCCTCATGGGGCTACCTGGAGGATCGTGTAGCAGCCTACATCCCTTTATATCCCACAAATAAAAATTCCTGCTGAAAATATTTCGAGTCATCGTGTCTGACGAGCAAGGTCGAGTCATCCGCGCAAGCACCACACATTCCCACACACCGGTGCAAGTGACTGAAGCCCGCCTAGTGTCTAGCGGAAGGGACGGGGATGCTGTGGTCGCTGTCTTTCCTTTCTTTCCCGGCACCAGACCGGATTTTTTATTTTTGGCGTGGAAGCGAAACGCAGAGACGGGCGGGAGGGTCGCGCCCGAAGCGACCGGCATACGTATCGGAAACAGCGAGGGACGCGACAGGGTTAGGTCGCGCCACCTACGACCCATGATGCCGCTTCCATAGTCTCACCTATCTGTCAATACTCCATTCCCTCACCTTCTCCTCACCCTAGGCCAACCCCTGAAAAATGCCTGTTTCAACCCCGTTCCCCGCATAACACGAATCCTCCTCAGAGGGGGGGGGGGAATAGACCACACGGTGCCCGCCTCTTCACCGCCGCCACCGGGCCCGCCCCTTCTCCCTACGCGGATGCTGACCTACATCCGCAGGCGTCACCGTAGGAACACACAAATACATAGGTAAGCTAACTCGCTCGCATTTAAACAAACACGGCGAGGTGCACATACGAATACACGGACACACTTCCTACACCCGTCTCTTTCTGGTGACTGAAGCAGGAATATTTCAGACGCCATTCGCTCTCCCACCTATCCTTACACAATGCCCATACTACTACTCATTCCCTCGTTTCCCCTACCAAACCCTAAGGCAATGGTTCTCAACCTTTTTTACTCAATTCTCATTTTCACTGTAGTTTAGGACATAATACCCCTTAGCGATATAATTTTTATAAATAATAATATAATACCGCTAATGAAAATAATGCATATTGTGGTATCAGAATTGTGTTTAATCCGTGGTATTCAACAAATTATGGTGAATATAACCACAGGATAAATTAAAGCAAACTAAAACTTTATAAAATGTATATAATCTACAGCATATTGCATTTTGCTGAATAGGGGTTCCAATTCCCCCAAGCTGACCTGACAGAGATAATTCCCCACTGGTTTAGAACCACTGCCCTAAGGGGATAAGAGAAGAGGATGCAAGCTCTCCTTTAAATACATTAAAAATATAAGATAGATTAAAAGATAATCGCAGGGAAAAAAGGTTTGAATGTAATGGAGTATAGGTGGTACTATCGATGGAGGATGAAGATCCAAAGGACGGTATCACCAATGAAGAAGTCCTACTAAGAGATGACAATAAATGATGTTTAAAAAAAATCTGAGATGAAGAAGGGACAAACTTAATGGGCACATTTTACGATAAAAAACCTCTAAAAAGCAATTTGGAAAGTAGAAATGAATGAGAAGAAATGCTGAGAAAGACTTTTGGAATTCACTGGGCTAATTGTGAATGATGTCATAGAACTTATCCGTAAGAATAAAATGGTTCCCTGATAGGAGAGGGGAGTGGATAGTAAGGGAAAATCAATTTTCGGATTAAAATATGTTGATGGTGAAAGTGCAAGGTTTTCCAGGTACATACCTCCGCTGAGTTGTAACAACGCGTTGTTTCAAGATTTTTCCAACTATGCACCAGATCAAATGCATAACAGCATTCATTAATGGGTAAAATGTGACGTTTCGAATGCTACAATGAAGCCAAAACTGTCAAAAAAATCCTAAATGAACGCAGCTGAAATCTCCGTAAAATCTTGCGCTGTCATCATAGCAACGCTGAAAAAGCATACATAGCCCACAAAAAGTGTAGATGATTATCATCTAAAAATACCAGTGGGAGTCGGATTGGTATGGTAGCCGGTGTATTGACATTCCGCGCGGAGGGTCTAGGCTCGACCTTTGGCGGCGGAGGAATTTTTACCCCGTTAATCTTTCATACTCCATCATGACACGAAAGGTATACAAATAGAATAGAGTGGGGTGTCGGATTAGAGTGGTGGTTGAGCACTGTATTCCTATAGGACCCTGGTTTGAGTCATAGCATTGGTGAATAATTGAACCCGTAATCCGAGTCCTACTTGAATGCTATGAGGAGATAATTTTGGGAGGAGATAGCTGTATATTCTTTTGTAGCAGATACACAATTCAGACACCAGCCATGAAAGGGGAGGGAATAGGGAAAGGGAAGGGGAAAGGGAAGGGGAAAGGGACAGAAGTGAACTGTATATAAGCGTTGTGACTTATGTTTCTGTCGCGTAATTTTTTATTATAATCATTATAGATTCTTGGGAATTAGGAACTTTTATACTCATAAGTTTAGCAATATATCTCTCTTACCTATCTGCAGTGTGCTTATTTCCGTGACGGATGCCAACCAAAATCCTCACGTTTTCCCCACAAATGTATATATCTTTTTACACTCATTTCTGGTACTTCATTGTGTCGAGTTAATATTGTATTTGTATTGTTTTAGTATTATTTCTTTTATTTATATATTGCAGAGTTTGTCATGTTCACTGTATTCATATACTGACGAGTGGTTAGATGGAAGAAGGGACTTTTACAGTCTCAATCTCGTCCCAATAAAGACGTTCAACTATCTATCTCTTATTTTGGAATTCCATAAGTTCTAGAGTTATAGCGCAGGGTCAAAATAGTGTCCACCATGTCATGTTGAAACTTGTCAGATCTAAAACTTTCAAGTAATATAAGCATATTTTGTAGCCTTCGAGTCTCTTGCGGCTCCAAACTAGCTTTTTTTACTTTCATTAGGTGTGTAACATTTTTTGTTCACTCCTAGCAGTTTTTAACGATTCGCGGAGTTTTTCTTTGCATTTAATTTACTTCATAAAATTAATATTTCTGTTTCGGGTCTAAAATTCTCGCGGCGTATTCAAGACGTGACCTAGCCACAGCAAAGTACCATCTCTCTTCCACGTATTCAACGGATATTATAGGAGAAAGGTCATTGAAGATTTTCTGAATTACGTGCGCCTTTATTCCAGACTCTGAATCAGACACATTTCAGAGCAACAAATGACCATCCCTCTAGCCTTCTAATTCCGATGATAGGTATCATTACCAAGCAAATAGAGGTTTTCGATAAGAAACATGGTGCAGGAACGAGAGCAGGTAACTTTCCTGGAACTGCGAGGACCTCCTACACCGTTTTTGAGTCATTCCGTACTTTCTTCAGGTGGCGTAAAAAGGTATCGTAATAAGTAATTACTAAGTCGCAAGGACCTCATTCTTAACCTCCTTATGGTACTGATACATAATCAACCCACTTTTTTACAACATCATGATATAGGTAATTCAGGTAAAGTATTAGCATTGATTTAGAGACAGTGTGGACTTAATGAGGAAATGGATTTTTAAAAATCTACATGGCTAATATATCACTAAACAAAAAGTGCCCGCCACATGTTTTTAACCAAACATATATCAACAATTACAAGATAAATATTGGAGACGTTACATTCTTACAGTTTAAAAACAACATCACCGTCATAGAACCCATATGTTCGGACAAGATGGATTGGATACGTAATGAATAGATTGAAAGTACATCTCCGATCATTGAAATGAGATACTAGTTAGAAACCACCTCACTTTTCTGCTGCATTGCATTTACAATACAATTTTAGAGACAAAGCGCAACTTATTTAATAATCTTAAGATGTATAAACCAATTTGTGGGACAAAACACTTCGAAAAATGTTTTCATGCATTTCAGACAGGAAAAATCATTTTTATCAACCGGGACTAGACTGTGGATCTATATTATCTATCTTTTCGAGTTCAACATCTATTCCTTAAAAAACCGTATTTAGAACTTTATTCAAAAGACAGAATTAACCAAAGAGATTTGATATGATTTCTATAGCAATGGGTTATCTTGTCATATTTTGGTATCTTTGTGACGTTTGACAAAATGAGGAGTGATTTCTATTCTGTTTTATCAACCTATTGTCACTCGGGAATTGCACATCATCCTGAAATTGCCTGGAATTGCATTCGCATTCATATTGCGAAGATTTAATCAGAAGCTTCACGTTTGAAGGATTCTATGCAACGTATCTGAACGTGAAATTATTCATTTGAAACATTTTTCTCTCGGTGGAATGTATTTTCAGTTTCAACGAGTTATTATGTATCAATGACCCGTGCGTCGCAGAATGGAAAAGAGTCGAATATTATTTTCATGGAGAGCAGTGCTGATTGAAGGACGGAAAGACATATTCATGGAAATTTTCAGCTCTCGTGAGCGGCGTGCGTAATATAAAACCAAGGTTTCGGATGCGTTGCAGACAAAAGAGTGCGTAATTAATATTTTTTTTGAGTGCGCATACATATATATCTCGTTTTCCGTTTGTTTTTCGACAAATCGCGCATGCTTGCAATTAATTGGAATTCCGAGAGTGAAGGGTGCGCTTTTAAATTCCCTGCCTCTGCATCCTATGCACGAAATTCAATATCGCGGAAATAGCTAAATTCTAATTAAGCTTCGGGGTAAGCAAACAAAATATAAGTTACCGCGGATGGAAGGGGAACGGTGGGGAAAGGAAAAAATATATAAACGTTTCTAGGCTCGTGAATTAATTGGGTATTACAAAAGGGTTCACGGACGGATGGTAGGTCGAAATATAAATTATGTTAATTTATGCCCCGGCTACTCCAACCTGCGACCAGCACTTCGAGATATGGAGGTATGCACTCATTGTTTTGTCATTGCCAGTGTTGTAAACGCGGCTATGGCAAATAACTGATTAGAGTAAGCAGATACCGGTCCACTGCCTTTCCTTAACGATCGCGATTTCTGCATACGGGAGCCAAGCTATACCAAATATTCGTCATTGCGCTTCAAATTGTCATTGTAGTTAATCCTGAAACATTATACTGGTTGATAGTAACTGATCTCATAGCCCTTCTATTGGATTGTAAACATAATAATTTTTTTATATGGCGGGAGAAAATCTAAATGAAATAGGAAGTGATAACTAATTCCATAAACGAAGAGTGGAAAAAAGAACATGGACTCCATATCAGATAACTTAATTGAATCGCAGGCAGTGGATTATTAAGAGTGGGGATATAATTTCAACATCCAATGAATTAAACACTGGGAAAAACATCATACTCATGCATGAAATCCCATTTTGGCAAAGAGATGTTTGCAGAACGAAACTACGAAATGCCAAATTCTTTCTTTTTTATTTACAGTGCCACGCACTCCAGTAAGAGATACATTTAGAAATAAATACTGCGAGCTCACTTGTTCAACTATTCCGTCAATTAAAATATAAATTGTATTAGTTCTGAGGAAAATGTACCAATTTCAAAATTGTCTCTCATATCACCTTTATTAGTCTTATTCATGGAAAATAATAAATGCACAGAGGATATTTTAGTTCCACACGCACGAATTCCAATGAAGTAACAAATCAGGATATGAGTCATGTATTTGGAATAAAATCTGATTTCAAATATCAATTGCCGGAAGACTGCAAGCTGTCTCCAGGCTACACAGTAAAAACCAGAAAAACCAATGTAAAAAATCATAAATCCTACACAAACCTAGGCAAACAGTCACACGATTACTCTAGGAAGGAGTAGCTATTTTCATTGAAATATTCAGGACGACTTTTCATTGGTTTTGTTGAAAAATATACCGAAAGATGATATATTTTCATTTTAGTCTTGAATGTAGATGAAATACGACAACCTTACCATGTTTGACTAAGGATCGTTGGATTTTAAAAATCAAAATCATATTTCAGCGATTCGGGAGGAATGTCTAAATGTTAAACATAACTTAGCAAGAAATCTAACGTGCCTAAAGGCTTGCTAATTTTAATAGACAGAAATTTCGCCGTTACAGTGAAAATTTCCATACTCTTTCCTTTGAAAATTTGCACGGGTCTCATGCTGTTATTATATATTATGATTACTTTTTACAACGAGTGTTTCTCATCAAAACCCCTCCAATGTGTTCCCTAAGCCCGTGAGGGATTTTTCGATGAAATCAGTAGTGTAGCAAATATGTCAGGGAGCCTTCGTAATAAGTAAGTTATCTATTTTTGCATTAATTTTAGAGCAAATGTGATCCACTACCTCGTAACATCTACATTGTATTCGTACTGATCTTGTATATATATTGAGAAGAATATCGTAATATCGCTTTCCAATTCCATTGTCTGCAGTAGATGTAGAATAGCATTTCTATGATTTTATAGCATTTCTAGGACTGTCGTCCGTCGTCCTAATTTCACAGAGAGAACAGTAGACATCGACGGAGTATTATATATTGGTAGTTAAATTTCCAAATATAATTATTCTGCTCAACGAAGGTAATCGTTAAAAAATTACATGCCATATGAGTTCCCTAATGCATTGGCGTATTCCGATTTACTGTTTTGCTTGCATTGAGTGTCATGCTTCGTATTATCCGTCACTTGACGAAGCGCCTCTAATTTCCCGGGCACCTAATAGCTGAATGACGACGATATTAGAAAAATCCTTAAGTTAAAAGCCGTATTTGCTTATTTCGACATAGGCTATGCCTAAAAAACACTTTTTCAGTGGAACGTTTTGGTATTGTATTATATTATTTATTATTCAATCGTTTCCTTAACCACAGAATTTTATATCTGTGTTTTACAAAAATTTATAGGCTTATTTTTAGGTTTAATTTCTTCGTAGTCACCAAAGCATTATGGTTACTGAAGATTTAATACCTACTCATCGACGAACAGGACAGCTGGACATCTCCTCCTTCACAATCTTGGAAACATTCATTCGGGATGTTACACCAACGTAAATTGTAAAAATGCTAACTGTACCTTTTCTTGCAGCTAAGTAAAATTTACATCTTTGCAGGGTAATTTCAATTACATATGGCATTCATTACATGATATTTACTTTAGGCTTAGCAAAAAACTGATTTAACTCATAGTCAGCGTACAGGGTACGTTGAATATCAATTCGTAATTGATTTCATAGATATTGACTACGATGAGAGTGACAGGTTATGTGACACAGAAGGATTTTTAGGCCACGTTGGATTACCTGAGATACATAAATCGCGAAATAATGACCTCAATTATTTTTTCGAGAATGACTTCTGGGAATTGGCTAAATAAAAACTAAGATACTATACATTAAACAAACCATGGGGGAAGTGATAATTTTCATGAACTTGCTCGTGGAAACTTATGAACAGGACACTGAGTCGCCAATGTGAGATAGATAACCTCCACGGTCTCATATGAAAGAATACAGAAATATAAGCACTGCTCACCATAAGCATATGACTGTATTATTTATATTTTGCCAATAATGCTATACGGCTATTGGAGTGCTATATTCCAGTGTTCCTACTTTGATGATAGATGCATATATAGTGCGCACCTTTGGCAGGAGAGCGTGGAAAAACGGGCGATAGCGAAAAGCGATAAACCCGAGAGATTACCACTCGCTTCAAACGAACTCAAAGCACTATCGTCGGAGGTTTTTCTCTCCACCCACGCTCCGATACTCATCCGGAAGACGAAATAATTATCAATTAAATCACTTCGCCAGCTTTTCATGGCCACATCAGCCACAGACCAGCGGGCAGGAGGGAGACAAAACCAATCAATGAGACACCATCTCCCATCTCGCTCCAAGGAACTCCCCTCTGGCGGCCAGAAAAGCATAGGCGGTCAGACGAAAGGATTCACAATTCATTTACCCCGTGATGGACGTGAAAGAATTTAGCAGGAGGGAACGGGACAATGAGAAACCAAAGATTGATCACTCGGTCTCCAGGTGAAGGGGAATATTCTTGAGTGGCAGGAGAGGGTGGCAAAAACAGTCCATTGCTTTCAGAGCGGCAGGGAGAAAAGAAAGAGCTGGAGAGTGAGACAGCTCGCCGCTTGCCACTTGAACAGGGGTGGAAGGAATAGGCGAAAAGACAGAGGCAAAGATATCACCGAACCACACCCTCTCTCCCCCCCCCCCCCCCCCCTATCTGTCTGAGTTCCATCCGGCTAACGATGAGTGACGGCCCGATATCCTTAAGAGGAAAGTGGAGGGCCTGACCCCTATGGGTCTCCTACGCCATCTCCCAAAGGCGAGATTGTGGGAGAGGTTGAGCAAGACTAGTAAGGGAGGGCGGAAGCGGAGGAGAATTGAATTTTTTTCGGAAATATGTCTTTTCGACACGCTAGGAAAGAGGCAGGAATGTGCCAATGATGGGAAGGGAATCCATCGGAGAAAAAGAGCCATAGGCATTGGAATTGATTGGTTAAAAATAAAGGATGTCAGTTGGAATAAGAGCTCGAGAAGGTCGAACATAAGGGTACCTAAGCGGAAAGCAACTGGTTCAATGTGTGGGTCAGATAAGCGCCGTGAACTTTGGGAAACGAAGACTGAGGCCTTCTCGGTTACAGTTATAGTGATACTTCCACGAGTAACCTAAATGTTAGGATTTAATTACTATTTCGAAGGCTGTTTTGTGGTTAAAAAATGACAAAAATTACTATTTGAAACGTGAGAAGAACGGAATAAATTGAAATTTACTGAGGAGAAAATGTCGCATGAAATTAACCTTCAGAAATTTAAAACGGCCTGACAACTCCCCAGTAACCAGGAGAAAACCAAGAGGTATTTTAGATGCTTAATTTTTTGTAAAAGCCTAATGGTCAGTTTAATGAAATCAAGACTATTAACTTTTGTATTCGTTACTCTGTTAGCTCCTTATTTTTACACCTTTTTGCAACACAATCTATCCATTCCAAGGATATTAGTATTACTATATCGGAAATCAATATATTATTTAAGAATAAATGCTATAGAAACAGCATTAAAGGTAATTCCTCTCTTTGCGCTTCGAATAAATTTCAGAAAACTACTATCATTTGGCTTTTTGTGGTTACAAAATTTGGGAAATACTAATATGAATATGCTCTTAATGTTTTCAGCTTCTTGGAAAAACTTTCAATATAGATATGTATATATATTTAGAAAATGAGATGCATATAAATTCCACAGAATTCGAGAAAACCCTAAATCATTAAGAAATAGCTGCAAGACGAAGCATAATTGGCTGGAAGCCATCTTTATGAAATTATTCAGATGGTCAAATAAATTCACATTCAAAATCAATAACGCAATATTAGCGGGAGTATGAGAATTTTAACAAAAGTATCTAACAACAAAAGGACGACAAAAGACGTGCTACTAAGTTCGATTTGAAGTGCATAAAGCTTGCAAAGGCGTTTTCGCGGTGTACTCGCACCAGTTCAACCCATATACCGGAAATTTGCGTTTGCTAAATCTGCGTTATCACCTAATTAAGGCCACGTGGATACGGGAATATACTTAGCTGGAGGGCGAGTCCGTTCCCCAGTAAGTTGATTTATGGGCCGGCGAAGCCTGGCGCTGTGCCGCGGCAACGGTTGGAGCAGCAGCGTTCGGGGAAGTGGTTGCATCACGCTTGTCATCCGTACAAGCTAATTAGCTGAAATCAAGGGCGAGGCCTTAGTCGAATGATCCGTCCGTGAGGTACGACAATGTAAAATAAGCGTTTAACTTTGCTTACGCACGCGGGATATATCAGGCCGTGGGATGGGAGCAACTTTCCTCGGGGGTGGAAATTGCATCGTGATTACAACGAATGAGTAATGAGTCTCCCAGAACTTGCTCACTGATAGAGGGATTACTGCCTGCACCAGAGAAGACAAATGATCCTAATTCCACACGCCACGAAACTCATTCGTAATGCCATATCTACGTCGGAAGAATTAGTCCAAACTAGAGAGGAAGGCATCCTCCGATCGATCAATACATGACACTCTTCAATAAAATTAAAAAGGTTTTGGGATCCCACCGCATTCATCATGGATCGATTGTAAATTATATAAAACCCCGAATTATTTGAAATTATTCCAATTGGGACCGGATATGAGCAAACGCCATCGCAAACCAATAGCAGGAGACATAAAGCTTTGATTCTCTGAAACTTCGTCGCTCTTGGATATTGGCACTGATAAAATTGCAGCCAGCGCTGAAAAGACAACCTGAAACTTTGTTTTGACAAACATTTTATTCTCGCAGGTAGCACATGACATCGTCATTTCTGACTCCGTAAAAGAATAATATATAATGCTTCAGGAAGGTGTCCGATAACATAACATTTTTTGGGGAAAACCTCAATTGCAACACGGCTGTTGTCGCTCTCACATCAATTAAAACTAGATATAGGTATAATGTGTTAAACGGTGATCATGTATCGGATTTCAATAAGAATAGCACTCAATAATTAGATGAATTATGCTAGACACTTAGTCATTATGTGACGAGAGCGCTCTGCAAGGTATCAAAGAGCGTATTAGAAGTGGTCACGAAAAACGTAAACCCCATTTTGTTTGGAGAATGCGTGACTACATGTAAGCTATCACAAGGTGAATAAAATGGAATGAGAATTCTTTAGGGATGTTATATTTGTTACAATTAGGATTAATTGGGTTACTGTTTGAAAGTATCTCAAAATTTCTTCTAATTTTATATGAATAAATGCCGATAAATTTTCGTGACCAACAAAACCATAATTTCTGTACTGACAGACACAATAAGATAAACCGACACAGACATTTTAGACAAGTCAGATTAGGTCGAAGAGAACTTGAAAAGTGCGAGCAAAATTATGGTAAATGAATCACATTACCTTCCGTCGAAAAGAGTTCCATACAGATTCTACCCGAGGTGGTACGAGAGGTGACTGAGGTAGTATTTCTCAAGCGCGGAAATATAAAAAAAAGCGAGAAAAACTTATGCAACTCCTTCACTAGCTAGCATGCCATAAGGCACACGATTCAATTACAGCGGCGCATTTAATGACCCTCCTTTGATGGGTCATATTCCTCAAGAGAGCTGTAAAAACAGCGCTGGCGATTCATCGAGGCAATGACATTTTATTTATTTAAGCACCCTCCGTAAAACAGATACGACAAGAAAAAAACTTATACAAGTGAGAGTAAACCGCACGCTGTGTATGTTGCTCGTGGGTGTCTCCAATCGATGCATAAACTATCCAGACTAAATCTTTTTTTTTAATCACCCATGGCTATCGCTTCCCTCCATCATGCTATTTCCCCGGAAACTAGTGGGGTTTACCAATTTTCCAATGATAGTCTTCCACATGATTTAACTTCCTCCCCTTTCAATTTCCGGATGCCGCGGCTCTATAAACATTCGCAAAGTTTATTTCGTTGATTTTACTGTCCAAGGCCCGGGGAACGAGCAATATAAGAGCGCATATCGTAACGAAAAGCGATCTCTTGGGAGCAGAGAGAAGATGATTTATTTCCAATATCACCAGCAAAGCATTAAGAACCGAAAGTTAACAGTTTGATCGATCACAAGAGTGTAACTCAAAGGAGAAGCTGGATGAGAATGAGATCACATCTTATTCAATTACTATTGATGATAAAATAGTGATTTTAACAACAGTAAAATTAAAAAATAGCAAAACATTGAACATTATCAGGAATCAATAGTGAACTAACGTTATTCGAAGGGGAAAAAGTATTGTAGCTTTCAGCGACATCCCAAAGTTATATTGCAATGCTCACTCTGCACCATAATTTTCCTTGAATAAGGATATTTATATTAACTTACGAATTAAAATCTGCCAATCATGAACAGGGATGAAATATCAATTAAATATTCTGCAGTCTTTGGACCGGTTTCATAATCTCTGGGTAAATATTTTCTCGGTATGAAAACCTAAGTTACTGCGTTCACCCATCGTTAACACGCTCATAACCTAACCAACTATCTGATGTTAAATGCAAAACACGAACTCCCAATTACCATCAAATTAATAACGACCAGGAATAACCATACCGAGCCTTTTGAGTAGAATGTTATCCGCATGCAGTTAGAATACATGTCTTAAGTTAAATATGTTGACTACTGTGAGCTGACGAAATTTGTTTCGCCCACTACAAGTATAGTGGTAGCGAACCATGGTGGCCGTTGCGCACTAGACTCTTTCAAGGAAGAGCCCATATCTACGTACTGACTCAGCACGGGGAAGTGAAGTGGTCTTCGTGATAGACTACCAGGGTTCGTAAGGTCGTAAACCTCCGTTGCTAATATCAAAATGCTCAATTTGTCATTCCGAAATGTGTATTTTATCCAGCTTTGTTTGGAGCGCTAACATTGTCGCGAAATGTGATGCTAATACTTTCTCACCCTCTCAAGTCAATACAGTTGTTTTGGCGGCGTTGTCGACCATGTTCTCTCCTCTCCCCTCCGTTCCTTAGCCGACCCCTTTCACACCATCCTTCCTCTCCTTGTCGTGACGCTTATTTCAGGCCACTGCCATCATTTTTTGCTACCTCTATACCCCTAAACCACCTACCGCGTACGCGCACCACAGATTGAAAACTGCTTATCTAGCACACCGAGATGCAGAGAAAAGAAATTTCAGAAGGTTCTATGAAGGATCTCGTAGGAATAACTTCCAGAGAATAAACCACGACCTCCGTTTCATTCTTCTAGAACTCCCCATTGTCATCCATCAATTACTCTGCGATATTTTGGGACTTCAATTCCCTGGTGAGTTAATTACTCTTCTTGAAACGCGTTCTTTTGAAAAATAACCCTAGCATGATGGCTAAAGAAGAAAAAAAGTCTTTGTAGACTTTAAGAGCAAATGTTTCGGTATAACCTACTCATGGGTCATTTGCAAAAGCGTGTGAAATGCTCAGGAGAGGCGATCCAGATTCTTTTACTTAGTTTACGATGCTTTCCATGGAAAATCTTGCCCTCAGAAAACCTCAAATATTAAAATATGGAAGCTCACAGAATGAGTAACAGAATTTGAACCGGGGTTTCTTATCAGCAGCCTAAGCACTCTCACAAGATACCTGCTGTTGCAGGTTTTAAAGCATCAGGCGATAATTTGTGGAAATGTGTGACAGACAGCATTATCACAGAAACACTTTGTTAACTTCCTCAGTCAGTTTATTTTACCAACCTAGGTTTCAGCAAAACATTTCTTTGATAATGGCTATGTTTTGCTGAAACCTAGGTCGGTAAAATAAACTGGTTGTTGACATTTACAAAATGTGTCTGTGATAATGCTGTTGCTCCGCCTACGTGTAAGTGTTGATGAACGGAAATATTTCCCCGACAAAATTAACTGCTTTCTCGGGACTCACAATGCATAGTCCATATCATAATGAGATTGAGTTCAAGTAAAACTTAGACGTTTGCCATAGATACAAAAACAGCACCCTAGCAAAATAACTGAGGTATACAACGATAGTATGATGTTTAGGGGGTAAAAAAGTTGTTGCTTGCCACTCTCCTAGGGCCTATTAAGGTTTATTTTTTAATACAATTGCACAGTATTTATGAGGGTAATTTTTGACAAGAGATTGAATTTTCACTTGACATACTAGTGTTTCCTCTTATTGTAATTCAGAGTGAGCCTTACAAGATATTCCTGTCGAATTGCACTACGAGGAGAACGTTTAAATTGGTGAATAGTACCTTGTTCATAACAATCATCAGCAGCCATCAATTCGAAGTTGGTTTCTTGGAGAATTCTGCATCAATCATTTTCAGAAAATTATTTTTTCCCAAACATTTTACATAACACTATTCCTAATAAGTTTTTTCACGCATTATATCCTGCATCTTCCCTGATAATTCTTCCTGAGTTATTTTCGTTCCTAGTTTATTATCTTTTTAAATTAAGCTCTTTTGAGATTAACCCAAGGATTAATCTCTCAAAATAATACTCAATATATTTAAAAGCCCTTCATGTCCCACAGACTTACTTTGCAAACGAATATTTATTGCCTCATTGCTGATATGTCTTTCTGGGGACTTGCGAGCAATTTTTTCTAGAAAAATAACTAGGCAGAAAAAACCTGCTGTCATGCAATTACAAAATTTCCTGTTCCCTCCAAAACAAATCGGCAACAGTGAACTGGAATTTTCCAAATAGTAATATTGCATCCCTGGCCGTCCTTGTGCAAATAATGCAGTAGAGACGCACCACATCCGGTCAGTGAGTCTCATAAACACAGCCCAACTCATCCCCAACCATCATCATCGTGTTGCCATTCGCGAATATCAGCCTGAAGCTCCGAGAGAAGTTTTTAAATTTTGGAATAATAACAGAGTATAAACTAATGAATGCCGCGTTAAAATAATTGGCCATTAAATTTTAAAGAATTTTTTTTAACAATTGGCCTTCACTTACATTTGAGGCATAATTTCAATTTCAATCGTCGAAAATTCCTCGGAGTAAATGGCTTTATAAATCTAAATAAAAAGAGTAGGCCAAAGGATTTATCTGTATAAAAAACCAAAATGACCTAAAGAGCTAAATAACTGGTCAATGTTGTCAATTTTGTCAATCAGAGGAATCACAGTAATTAACAACAACCTTTCGTGAATGAAAAACTGCTTAATATGACCATTTATAAAGTCCTGTGCAAATTTACCGCTAATGTATTTACAAAATACTGTTCATATAAAACTATTATTTATGCTGACCGAAAAAGTATTCGAAAAGAGACGTATGCGTGTCTAAAAATGGTGTATATTAATTTGAATTTGACACCCAATGAGAAATACAAAATTGTTAAAGCCAAATGCTTTTTGATACAAAATAGTTATCCTTAGAGCTTTATGACTTTCAAAACACTTTCCATTGTATGATTTGTTTCCTAGTTGTAACTGCAAGGACTCGGAATTCAACTAATTTGAAGTCTTAATCTATAAATCATAACCATCCTGAATGATTTCGATACCAGAGAATACGTAAGCACTTTTTTGCGATACGAACATAGCATATTCAAGTTCATTTAACACGTATGCATACATTCATATCCCAGTATTTAATTAAAAAGGCAATTTCAATTCTTAACATGTTCCGGGGCACCGTTTTGTTATTAATTTTATAGTTTAGCACAACGCCTGCCAGCAGATGGTAACCCTGTATCCGCTGTATATCGATCAATGCTCCGATCTCTCGAGCCAAGGATACTACATAACCACCAAAATCTTCCCTGCTTGAAAAGATAACGGATTTAGAGCAGGAAATATTAGCGGCTAGGAAACGAGCCAGATGAAGCATCGATCCCATCATGGGTTCCATTAATATGATTAAACGCCTCTGTAGACATCATATACGCCGTTGGAAATGTATAGGTCGTATTTTTAGCATGAGTGAAGCGGCCCGCGAAAATTGACAAAGAAAGTTCAAATGCTGGCAAGTTCACAGTACTTATTCTTCTCAGAAGGCTGGAATGTCAAAATAACGTAGACGAATATTCTGGGTTAAACAATAGGGTAATGACTTGGATTGGAATAAAAGGTTGGGATCTTAAAGAATCCTATTAACGTTCTCTTGCTCATGATGTACCTTTAAGAAAGGTTTACACTACGAAATTTCTAAACCACTCATACTCTGAATGAATAAAATTAATTTTTTTCCACAAAAAGTCATTAAACATGACACTCATTTCTTAGGCAATAGTGAATGAATAGAAATATGCTTCAATATCAACCCTCTGGTAATAGTAAGATCGTAAGTTATTTGTATAACAATGCATTTCACATGCTGTTAAATCTTTTGAATGCTGCGTGTTTTATAAATTAGCTCAGGCAGATCGTCACACACATGCAATGACTTCTCCCTTTTAGGAAAGTTCCTTAAATAGCAAAGAATTTCCTGTAAATCATCAAGCCAGTTGAGTTTAAAACTACACACAATTGAATTATTACTTTTAGGTAATCGCAATCGCAGTATTATTTCTCATTTCAAAAGGTTGTAATCCCCGTTTGCAATTTAATGATACTGATTTATTCTCATGGGGATTGACACCAGCTATGCACGATTTTTCAAGATTATATTGTTTGGAAGGAGAGGTGAGTGAATATCCCACATATTATTGTGCGAGGTCTGGTTGCTCTTTGGACCAATGATTAGTTTTGATCACTGTGTACTAACTTCTGATGCATCATCTTTTGAACCCACCAAAAGGGATTATAAGGCAGACCCAAAATCCTAAGGAGGCATTTTTTACCTAACCTCGCTTTTGTCGACTTCATAGTTCGACTTCCGTTCTGTCATCAACCGGGCATATTGGACTCCATTGTCAACTACCTTCCAATTGAGCCACTGGCTTTAGTAGCATTATTAGCAAGACTCTCCCCTGATCACGTCCCAGCCAGCTCCTCATCAAGGCTGTCATCCTGCCCAACCTCAGCCAGCGAGTAAGGTCTGGCTGGCGAGTGAGGTAACTCTGGCTACGTTATTTGGTTTGATTATTTCTTAATAGGGCAATAAAATACGTTTCGGCCATATGTTCTCACTATTTTCCCTTTGCATCACTACGGCACCATTAAAACTTACGATTTACCTCATGTAATGACGTAAAGGAGACTCAATTAGACCCCACCTCAGAAATTGCCGGTGAAAAAGAGGTAACGAATGACCACTCGTGATATTTCATACGTGACTACGTCCCCAATGCAATCGTATGAGGAAGGATAAAGGCTTCTCAGTGGAAATGCATTAGACGCGGAAGGTTTTTTCATTCAATTATAATTTTGGCAAATTTTGACTTTGTCAAATTCGTATAACTTCAAATGAGAATATAGGAAAAATAAAGGCAAAAAATGTATTTTTACAATAGTTGAATGTAAAATCTTAAACAATGCCTTCAATGCAACGTAAAGTCACTGAGGAACCCTTGTCCCACCACATCGAAGACTCATCACGAAAGTGTAGCTAATCCACAATATACACAGCCTCCATCAGCATAAGGTCATAAGTGGATAATGGATGATAAGCAGGTTCCCTTATTGCCATGCAAACTATGGCTCACCAATAGAGCTAACTTCGCGGCTCAGCAAAACTTCTTAAACTCGCGAAAGACTAGCATTCCTTTAATCACTTCACCTTGGTAATGTTACTCCACTCTCTTCTTTCACCCCCTTGGTTATATTTTCCTTCCTCCAAAAAATAGCACTCTTCGTACCCTGTGTCCTGCACTTTATTATAAGCCAGAAGCTCAAGCTGTAAAATGTAGTCAAAATGCCCCTAGCGCTTTTGAGGCGAGGGCATTTTCGGCAAAATAATGTTTCTTAAGTTTTAGGTTGCAAAGGTGACCTCTAACGACCATAAACACAAAAAATGAGTTTTAAATGTTGAATTATTTCCTCGGAACAATACCAAACAAACTTTTTGAAATTTTGGATTTCAATAGTATCATAAAATTTCAGAATTCCGTATTTTTCATTTCCAGTGGTGCTGAATATTTTGGTGCTGTTCCAGTTTTAAATTTTGTTGTTTCTTCTAAATCTTCTAGCCTAAAAGAATCTCTAACAATAAGTACGATACTATTAGACTTACTCAATTAAAGTAATTGAGTATTGCCTGATATAACGATTTTTTTCATATTTTTCGAAATGGTGGTTCAACTTAAAAGATGCCAAAAATCGGTTACAAGTCTCGTTAAGCACTATTTTTTGCGATTTTTGACACCAATTCTGGCTAATGAATTGATATTTTTCTGTAACATGTGTCATAAACATACTTAATTTGAGATGCATCGCAACCCTAATTTTCAATAACTCGATGATATCTGACAGACCCAATTGAGTAACTTCACTCATTATTATCACAAGACGTTTCAAAATAAGCTCTTGAAACAAAATAAGATTGAGCCCGCACATGAGCCTGCTCGTGTAACTACCAACTAAACCCCCTTGATTGCAGACAAGTAGAAGAAAAGTCATGAAAAGGAATATTACCTCTTCATTTGCCCCAAAATAATGCGATTGTCATTATTTGAAAACGAATGTTCTTCAGATTAAAATATATGTCACAAGGTGCCACATCCGATGGTTTTTTCATAATCACAGTGTAAAGTTTAGTAGATATTTCCCTTCTAAAATATTGCAGGCTAGTGTAATTGAGATGAACTAAAGAAGCGTATGCTAACCATTTGTGGAAATATGTTTAAGGGGCAGCTGAGTCATAAAAATAAGTAATTCACGAGAAAGCTGCTCCTATATATATTTTCTCCAAGCTTTTGCGTTCACCACAAAAAGGAGCTGTAGACTAGGAAACGAGAAACAAATCTAATACCTCTCGGTTAATGATCTGACGCTAATCACTACCAGCGAGAGGGGCTGTGATATTAAATCGCAGATTAAGGAATTAAGGAAGGTGTGATGCAATATTAATATCGAAATTTTGGATAATTGATATCCATCAAATATTTGTGAGTAGTATACAAATGGGGCAACATCAGAGCCTAGTTCTGTAATCGGAGCACCTGTATGTTCAAATTTGTAACATCCTTTCTCAAGTAGGCTCACTACAGGTAAAAAATACGAAAATTACCCATAAATTTCTTACATAAAATCCTAAACCGGATCACCTAACAATTCAACCGTGTAAGAATCTAGACAGGTGAGATTAAAGCAATGTCATTCTTCCATATTTTTCTGCATTGGCTGAATTAGGTGGTCATTATCTATCGCAGAGTGTTGACATGTTATAATAATGTGAGAAAAACATTAAACCAAAACGCCAGGATTCAAGCATCAACAAGTTACACTCATTTTCGATGTTTTGGGTAAATATTACTTGAGTACATAAGAATTTATCTATGCAAAGGTCAACACATATTCTGACACGAAAAATACAACCAGAAAGCTCTGTAAGTGCCAACTAAGTAAAAATTCAATTCGTTCACCTTTTTCTAAATTTCTCGGTTTAAGTCCTCTCTCCTCATTTTTCGCTCTCTGTCCTTCAGTGAGCGTCCATCCGCTCACCTTAGTACACCTCACAGTCTCCTCCCACTTGAGAGCGACGAAGTGGATTAAATCACGTGAAACTCACACTACCGCAAATTCATCGTCCGCCTACCCACCTTCCCCCGTGATACTAGGTCCACGCTCGAAACTAAATCACGTCTCCTTGATGTGGTTGAACCCCTGGGGAACTCTCCATGCAATATAGCTGAATGTGAACAGAAGGGATGTTGCGCGGGGTGAGGTTTGGAGCTGTAGGTGCTGGAGCAAAGCGGGTAAGCGAGATGGTAATGGGCAGAGTGGAGCATACACAGCTCCGGCAAACGCTGATGAAGAGCCCAACAGACAAGGAACGAAGGGGAGAATGAGGATGAAGTGAAGAAAGGGAGATGTGAGGGAGGAGGCAAGCGGACGGGAAATAATTATGAGTGACAGGGGGAGCGCAACGGATAGAACAGCAGCCACCATACAACCACGTAGTGACCACTTCCGGTCCGCCATCCAACCATGCCACGGTCTGACCTCTGGCGTCCTCGCTCTAGGCAATGACCCTTCCGCCCGGCCGCGAGGTCCCTCTTACGCGCCGAGGCCATGTTGCGTGAGGATAGCGACGACGGGATGGGTGGGAAAGTCTCGTTCTAATCCGGCCAATACAGTGTGTGGCGGTGGACGGTATACATACATATACGCTTAGCGCCATGTTTGGTAGGATGGACGCTTCGGCGTCAGAAGGGGTCAGTGGGTTATTCTCGGTCAGGTGAATGGTGTTGCACCAGAGTGTTGGTGCATGGCGTTTGTTACGAGATACGAGGCGGCATGAGCTCCCGGCGAGGTGCATGGGAAGCGGCACGCTGCCTTATGGGGGCTCAATTGGATGTGATGGAGAAAGGAACGGTGCACGCTGCAATTCGATACGTGCAGACAAAGGGGATGGATGAGCTACCATCCTTGTTTGGATGGATAGGTGGCATGATGTCGCTCAGCCGTAATGACCGGCGAGGATAATAGACATTTTAGACCGTGACAGAGAAGGTTTAATGGAAAATAGTGAGAGTGATGACAAAGGATTAGTGAAAAAAGTGATATTATGACGCACACACTGTATCCAAATAATAATATATTCGCATTTCACCTATCCTTCTTATTTAGCATCTTTGTCTCAAAGCTATCCCAACAAGTGACGCCTGAGACATTCTATGATGTTCACTTTAAGTATCTGAATCGAAAATGGTTCCTAAAAATATAATTATAGCATGGTAGCCTACAAGGTGGTTAAACATTGCGCTGGAGTTGCAAATTTGCAGAAATTTAGTTGATGAGTTCGATGATATTGTCGAATGCATTCCTTCATTAAACGTATTCTAGAGTAACGTATTAATCACTAGTTCACATCCACTATATATCATTATCAAAAGTCCTAAATCACTATTTGATAGTGATATTTAGAAGAGAATATCTTGATTAGATATAAGTTTGAATTTAATTTTGATCGCGTGAGGAATAGGTGAACTTAAGCAATAAACGTTGGTAATTAAAATTATCAATAGCTTTGGAGAGGTAAAACTGGTGGATTATTGCTCAAAGAAAACAGTAAAGCAATGCATGCCTAACTCCCATACACTGATAGGAAGCAGTCCAGCTCCTTACACAACAATTGATGCCAGATGCACGCTTTCTCTAGCATTCGATATAATTGGCTTTTAAAACTAATCACATTGTAAGAAATTCCAAGCTTTTTTCCCGTTTAATACTTACCAATTTATCACAAAAAATGGAAATTATTTTCTCATTCAAAGTACTATGCTACATCAAATGACTTTCAAGGAGTATTCTAAAAATTATTTATTTTGGAAATCATAAAATAAAGTTTAGAACAATCTAAGAGCTATCGGTAGAATATTGCAAATGTTTTTCGGTTGCAGTGCAAAATGTTACGATTAGTAGACATTGATATAAAAACTTGAAAGTTATTTACTTTCAGTTAGATGCTCGTTAGTTGCTATAGGGATAACACGGTTTAAATAAAAATTATTTTGATTCCACAAACGTAATTTTTATTTGTATATATGTATCCCTTTAGTTAAGAGCACGTAACTAAAATAAAAAATAAATCATTGACTCATAGACGCAATTTACTCCACCCGGTGAAAATATTTCTAGACGAGCCCTTAGTTATATTTAATTTTTTACATGGGAAAAATCATATCTTTATTTTATCCCTTATCATAAAGTACTCAAATGTCTATCGAAATCTTTAACTTAAAACAAATATTAAATCAGACTATGCTACAAAAAATCAAACTTCTAAAGGAGAGAACCGAGGATCTTTCAAGTTTGAAACTCATGCATTTTTCGTTCTGCGAACCTCATCAGAGATAAGAACTCATTAAAAACGAACTTCTTACGATGGTGCCTATTGATCCCCCTCTCGCCATTTCCCTAGGCAACGATAAACCGTCAGCCAATTCGTTCAGCTCGAAAAAGGGAGTAGAGACAAATAGAGTCCAAGAACCCTTGAAAGCAAAATAAAATGGTTCCGGCAATTAATCAGAGCTATACGCTCCTAAATTTCATGTCTGCTCCGTAATTTCGGAGGTAACAAAATAACTGGGGATCGAGTAATTCTAGGAAAGAGATCAGTCTCTCCGTTGCCTGATCTTCACGTGGTGATTTCCCGGATGGTCTCAGACTGCAGACGCAATGTGCCTTCTTCTTTACTTCCTTCCTTCTTCTTTACCTCATCCTTTACGAATTATCTATACGGTCGGGCGCAAGCTGACGACTCTAAGGGCGATGAATATAAAGAATCTTCGGAAAAAAATAGGTAAACGACTGCTCCTTTTAAACGCGTCAACGATGATAATCTCCGAGTCTAATCATCATGCGATCGTCCTGATCCGTTTTTGTCGTCTACACTCCGTCAATGATGCCAGGAATGCCCCTCAAACACGTTCCGGACACCTCTCAGACGAGAGACGGTCTTCCGAAAACACACATCCGTTCTTCGGGGTTCACTCGATCCCTCCCGACCTCCCCCGTAAGCCCTGGCGTTCCTCGTCTCCCCGCTTGATTTCCAACCCGAATGCTTCCACCACGCTCTCCCCTCTCACTATTGGACCCATTTTACGACACCAGCCAAAAGATCCCGGGATCATTTTTTTCTTTTGGCGATTCTTCGCCCTAAAATGGGAGACGGTTCGGTGTTGCTGAGTAGACTTTCTCTCATTCGCACCTTGCCATTGCCGTTTCTGGGCTTTTCTCTCGCCACTCTCCTTTCAGTGCCTTCAAGAGGTTATCTTACCTTGCTCCATTCTTTCTCCTCCGGGACCTAGTTCGTAATATTAAAAAAAATGCAAATCCATTAAATGTATCCTGCCATTCTTTCACAGAAACATCACATGAAAGCATTAGCGATATCTCCAGCCAAGTAAATCAAACGGGGAACGTCAAATTGAAGAAGGTATTTTCCTTTTTTAAGCTAGGTCTTTTCTTATCATTCTCATGACAGGTGGCCTAAAACTCTGAGACGTAGACTCTCTCGAGGGGTGGAAGCACTTGTAGGCATGTCTAGTTGTAAACAACACCGTACGTCATCCGTCTCCTAAATGCTTCTTGTTAAGGGGTAGCTTTCGTAAGTTCAGGAGAAATATATTAATGCAGTCATTGAGGGGCCATTCTACAAAAACGAGAAAGCCTAATTTTGGATTAAATGGGAATATTATAAGCGAAAATATGCGAAAGCGAATCGTTAAATGAATGCAAAAAAGACATATCAACACGTAACCGTGTATTAACATGTAAACATTCGACCGTCAAAGCTGATGCCATAGTAGCATCCAAAGCCCAACTAAACGATTTCCGTATTACTAGATCTTTCTTGATTCACTGATGGCACCTAAAACGTTTATCCTTGTATGTCAAATACGCAGCTACAGAAAACGAATTTCACTAAACGAAAGTCTTAAAAGCAACTACTACCCAACCATGGGATTACCTTTTGGCCTAAACTCGTCGATTTTTCCAAATCCAATATAACATACTACATCAAATGAAGGGGGGACATGAAGTCGCAGCACTTTAAAAATACACAGAGCCAATGTCCTATTCGACAATGAAGTTAATTAAAAAATTGTGGGAAAGTTGAACAAAAGGAATGAAAAAATCTATGGTATCTCATGTGAATAAATATGTTTTGAAGCTACTTTTTACTGGCTTCGTTTAGCGCTAGAGAAAGGATTTATTCTCTAATCTATCGTCCTAAAACTATGTAATGAGCAAAGAACCACATAAAAAATGTCATCAGTCTGCAGGCCGTAATTCTTAATGTGCAAAGGCTTACAAAAAATCCATCAGAAGTGCATGAAGGGAAGGAAAGTGTGAAAGGGATTCTAATGTTTCCTTCCTGATATCTTCCAGCATCATCAGCAGAGGCATTCAATCCTTTCACTTATTAGGGTTATGCAAGGGTTCACGGAATCCAGTGATAGTTTAGGCAATGATTCTGGTCTTAAATAAAACATTTTATCTAAAGTGATCATGAAACATGAAACCCATGAATGCGATTGAATGCGTCATTTTAACCAATTCATTTCAAAATGGTACTTTTCTAACCTAGAATTTTAATTACCCTACCATATATTTTAGTTACATAGGATAATGTTACTTTTTATATTTTTCAACGAGTAACCAACCATATTTCCACTTCTCCGTGCTTTATTTAAGCTGAAAAGTAAGTAAAACTCACCGTAGAAACTTGTATAGAGTACCTTAAACATGAACAAGGAACATAAAAAATAAATAAACATTTAATTAAGCTCAGCAGCTTTGCGTACGTATGTAAACAACGTAGGACAATACGCTTAGTGTGACTATACCATGATTGATACCCAAATAGCACTTTGATACACACCGATTTTCTCGAAAACTGCCAATTGTATAGAAAAATGGACTTTTAACATATAACATCTATATATTACATCCTCATCTTTATATATAAAAAAGAATGTTTTTTGTCTGTCTTTAATACAAATCTACAGTTTTACTTCGATCGTGCTGAAATTTTGCAGACTAATAGTTCAAGACAGAAAGAAAATTGTAGGCTGTTTTAAAATAATATCAGGGACCTAAAAGATCCCAGGAGCCCTTTGGTGGTTTACGCTACGTATTGGGTTGTGTGCAGTGGTTTCATTTTTTGCTTTTTCAAATTACTTCCGCTCAAGATAGAGGGTTGGGATTTTTTTTATCATATGGCTGAAAGAATTTAGTTTATAATTCTTTCAATCAATTATCTTTTCCAATTCGAATTTGTCTGAAAATTGCATTTTAGCTGCAAAAACGCACATTTTTCTCTGAAATCAACAATAGCACATTTTATAAACAAAGAGATTATGGCATTTAACGCATTTATAATTCACTAGCGGAAGGTACCCGTTGAAATTCAACGGGTGTGTGATGCATTGAAATTATTTTTAAAGAAAACCACAAAGCCTTAAGAATACCGTCAGCGTGATCATTTGATGAGTTTGTAACCTATCATATATCTTGTGTTCGTTGTAGTAGACACGCTGACCGTTTTCCAGGTGTTCTTTCATGCACGGCAAACACCAAAATGAGCCACGCAGACTCATGACTACTTAAATAGCACCCAGGTTGATAGATGGTCACCTCGTCCTTCCGGTTCACTTGAGCCGTCTTCTGAGTGATTAAGAGCTTGATCGATTCCATTGAGTACATAAATATATATATTTCAATGATTTAATTAAATTCCGCAATTCAACGTTGATATGTGCCTTGAGTATCTTAATCAGGATTAGAGATTAGGTTACAATCCAGCGGTTGAAAATGACAAAAGGAGCATTTGCAGCAACAGCCATGTTTATTTGACCTATGAACCCTCCGTCACCCGGACTGCACCTTCGGCATAAAGGGTAGCCATAATCATTGGTTTGGGTTGCTAAATAAAAAAATCTACGGGGATTCTTTGTGCGCTTGCCGCTTTTCATGCACGGATGTCGTTCATTACGCAGAATTTCCGTTCTTCTTTCGGGTAAGAAGCATGTAGTGACGTATTTATAATTTCCACCATCTAAAATCAGATTGAATTTTTGAAGCAGATGGGTCTATATTTGAACCAGATTTATAGCTGGTTACCCGTCCGTAGGTTGGGTTAGGATGAAATTTGTGCTGTTCTTAACGTAACCCGAGAAACACCACGGGGAGATTCTCATAAAATCCCTGGTAGGCATGTCTTTGAGCATCCAAGTCTAACCTTTGTCGTTTTTCTTGCAAGGATTCATTTTCTCACAAAGAAGACATTCCTCTTAATTTAGAAGATTTTTTCGAAAGGTTACCCTTTTTTCTATTAGGCATGTTGATGGATATATTTTAAAGTCCAAGGAGGGGAAAAACAGCGGCGAGTGAGAGTCTTCAATAGGCAACTAGATGATTCAGTGAATGTAAGTTAACTGCACTTTTACACTTTTTAAAATATATAAAAACCCGTAACGTTTATGATGAGGGAATTGGTCTAAAAAACAGTTTGCAATCGTAATGAGAGGCAGACGGTTCCACTACGTGTAATACATCTGAGTATTAAACGATAATTAACAAAGCCGTGTTTGTTGTAGCAACAGAGGCATTATTACAATTACTATTCACTGCTCGTAAATATTCATGCATGTTTCATTGCTTTATGTGTATCGTTTACTAAGTAATTGTTCTCTCATATACATGCAGTGCCCAAATAAGAGCTACTTTGAGAATAGACATTCAAGAGTATATTTGTTGTAAATATGTATTTAATTTATGGATTACCGCCCGTGGCAACTGGGGCCCTTGTGATTCTGGGCCCTTCTTATACAGATTTTCTTTCTACGAGCTATCATGGGCGTGCAGGGAAACGTGATATTTAAATGCTAGAGGCGTGAATATCCTTTGAAAATCAAATCTCTGGTTTTCAAGGAAATATGCTATTGTTGAATTATGAGAAAAATGCGCGTTTTTGCAGCTTTAAACGCGATTTTCAGACAGATACGAATGGGAAAAGATAATTGATTGAAAGAATTATAAATTTCATTCTTTTAGCTAATTGATTAAAAAATCCCAACTCTCTATCTTGAGCGGAAATAATTTTAAAAAGCAAATAATGAAAACACTGCACAAAGCCCAATACCACCAAAGGATCCTTTTTTGGGACATTTTGGGGCCCTGAGATACATTTAGATTATATAAAAATCTTCTTCTTGCAAAAATACATATATGTGCCAACTTTCATGGTGATCGGTGAAAAGGGTCGAAGTCTATTAATCTCGGACAGACAGATATACAAACATCCATTTTTATATGTATAGAAGAATTTGCTTAGTTTAGCTGATTAGGAATGCTAAGCATTTGGTTCTGTGCAGTGGTTTAGTTTTTTGCTTTTTGAAACTATTTTCACTCAAGATAGAGAGTTAAAATTTATTTTATCAGATAGCCGAAAGAATGAAGTTTCCCGTTTTTGCTATCGATTCTCCTCTTTGATGAGTTATGAAGGAAGTGCGATCCAGAGCAACGCCGGGTAATTCAGCTAGTTGTCAACAACACATGTGGCTCTAAGCAAAATTCTACAAAAAATTGGACATCAATTGGTATTGGAATTACGGTGGGCATCAAGGCCTTTCATTTAATAATGGACATTATTTTTCCCTCGCGCATTAGTAATTTTTTTCATCGACATCCGAGCTTCTCATTTCTCCTCAATTATCCACGTCTTCTTGTTCCCCTTTATGACGTCAACAACACTTCCCCTACCCCCGTTTTCTCTCTTCCACGAACCCGGTGTCTCGGTTACAGAGAGAGAGAGCGCGCTTTGCGAAATTTCCCTGAAGATCATTTTCACCTTGGCACGCCATCGCCTCCACCACCTCAACCCTTTTCTTCCGTTTCCTTCCCACACTGCTGCAAAGTAACAAAAGAACGACTCCACCCGCACCTCACCTCCAACACGGGTGTAGATCCATTTCTCCGCCCCGAAAACACACACACACAAAACAGTCTGCGACCCGTTTTGGGTCAACTCTCCTCTCCTGTCACGCCAAGACCTCCACAAGTACCCCCCTTGCCCTTTAATTTCACCTGCAGCAGCACCACACGGCTGGATGCTGTTTGCTGCTGCTCCGCGCCTTTGTCGACATTGTCTCTCTAATGGGCTCAGAAAAGACGCGGATCGACGGAGCTCTCATCATGGGAAATTTTGAAATTTTTCGGGGCTGGTGTAATTCTTGCGAACGCGACAAAGGAAGTGCTCAAAAAATCGTGAAAAAATGGAGGCTTTCGAAATCTGGCTGCCGTTGAAAGAAAAAAAAAGATTACTTATTTCTTCTTTCAACGCGGCTCTGATCGAAAAAGAAAACTGGTGAAGCTATATGACAAGAAATGTCATTGATTGCAAAAAATACAGGCTAATTAATATTCACCAAACTTAACGACACAAAAAAGTGCTTCACATATCACTCTATATTAGATATTGACTTTTCTATTCATAGAAGTAAAGTAGTACAACAAACGTACAGATTCACACTTTGGAGTGAAACGCTGTAATTAATTAGTCGGGATATTTCTAGTTTCAGGGGAAGATACAATGTCGTAGAAACTCGAAGATGATAAGCAAACTATTGTAATGTGTTTTCAACGCAAAAAACTCACATTTATGTTACAATATGACGCTAGAAACCAAATGTGTTTAAAATAGTTATCCTTTAGTATTTGCGGGTTTTCATTTAATAATAAAACTGTATCATTCCTTGATTTATTTTAGTTTTTTTCTGCTAAAAGTGACGCACTTAAACCTTCGACTTCCTGCCATCTGTAACACCAAAGTAAATTCACTACGCTCATGGGCGAATTCAAACCAAAGGGCGTTGCTAAAACGAAATCCTTTCCACATATGATCCAAAATGAGCGCGTAAAAAATCAAGTCAAATCCCATTGGCCCACGTACCGTTCTGATGAAACGTTTATGGTTCACTTACGGACTGCTCACTCGCAGTTTTATCTTTCGCCAATAAAAGTTCTACTTCAAATCCGTGGTACTCGATAATTTAGCAAACCGTCTACATCAGCTCAATTCTATAAGTGCCGGACCGAACGGAGAAAAATACCATCCAAAATCAATTTTAAGCACTTCAAGAGTCTTGACTCTCTAAGTTTGAGACAGACATTTCTCCCAGAGAAGAAAAAATTCCGAATGGTAGTCTTGACCCAGTTCAACTTATTCGTCGATAAGGGAAGATAAAATATGAAGAATAAATAAATACGATCCTTCCTTTATTCACCTTCGATTATTCGTAAAGCCTCCGATCATTTTTTTCCTTTATAAACCCAGCTGTTGATTTTACAAAGAGAAGAGAAATGCTTTTAACGTCATTGTGAAAATTTGAATGGCTTTTGACCTAAAGTTAATTATGCAAAAAATCCAGAAATTAATATATAAAACGAATAATTACGAAATATTACTACTCATATGATGTTAATGATATTTAATTAAAACACGTAATTAACATATTAAAGGTTGTGTCAAAGCCAAAATACAACACTTGCGTTCGCAAAAGCAATACGACGCTAAAAATAAACATAACGCATATATTGTAGAATACGTAAATTCCTTCCATCCAGCATGTAAAAGTCCCCTTAGCAAACATTTTATGCCTGAAAGGTAAAAGTTTAGACTTATAACATAAGAGAAAGCACGATTAACAATTTTTACTTGATTACCTTGAACGTTTAATGTCCATTCAATACCTTCAAACTCAGGAAAAAACAAATAGATACTAAATTTGGGAGAATTTAAGAAAATTGAAAATGTATACGAGAGATTTCTGGAAGAGCCATAGCGTAAGGCGCTACTATATATGACATCAAGTTACGGGTTTGCAAATGTTTTATTTCCGCCAAAAACAAAGATTTCATACAATGAGTTACGCTGCGGGAATTCATATCACCAATTTAAATTGAAAAAGTTAGGTAAAACACAGTTTCTCAGAAAATCTGACATTCACGCTATTAAAGCTCTATATCATTTAGTCTTCTAACAATTATTCAGAAGCGGGACAAAAGAAAAGCTTGCTTGAGATAAAAGCGTGAAATGAAGGTGGGAAATTTGGCGAAAACAGTCGACATGGAGAGCTTTGTAGCGTGATAGCAGACAACGTCATGTGTTTTTCATTCGCATTCATTTCTCAAGCCACTGCCATTCAATTTTATCTCAAAAATTTCATCCCGCGCATTTACCGTTCATAATTTTTATACACCATCTTCCTTTCAACCACTTGCTCCTCTTCGCTGTGTTTTATCTCGCAATCGCATTCACGCAATTTTTTATCGTCCGCCGTCTCTCCCTATTTCCTGTCCATTTTCTCCCCTCTTTCAGGATCCGAGAGTAGATCTTATGATCTCGGCTCCGCCAAAATAAAGTAGCCTGTCCCTCAGCAGAGAGTGCGTCTGCCCACAAACTCTCTTCTCTCCACGCTATTTCGCGTATTTCACGCGTGTCTCTATCTCGACATTTCCTGTTTTTGTCCACATCCCTGCGCCGACTTTTCACTTAAATATCCTTCCTCATATCTTCCACCCCATCTTTTTTTCCACTCTTTTTCCCCCACTCATGTATTTCCAGCACTATTCATTCTTCTTCCCAGTTTTTTTCTCAATCTTTCCTTCCTTCTGTTCTCTCTCCACCGCTTTGCAGCTCTCGTATACTCGTAAGCACGGAATTCAATTTAAAATCCACTCTACCACAGCGCATAAATCTGGTCACTGATATTTTTTCTAGTCCTTAATTATCGCACACCATTGCTTATCAACATGCTCTCCCTCATTTACGTAACAGAAGTTGTATAATGTATAATGGTTGAAGAAAATGTATAATGGTTGGACAGGATTGTGTGTCACCATTATTTCATTCGTTTTGAGTGTCCAAGAAGTATTTGGAGATACGCAAAGTCATTGTCTTAAACCAGATAAACATAGTTTTTGAAATACGAACGAACACTTTTCCCAAATCATCAACCAACCTGGAGCGTGGTCATGGTTCCCGATAACGAGTGCTCTCGCGTTATCGTTTTTTTAAAATTGCGTTCAAGAGATCAAAACGTGATCTTCATTTGAATGAATTCCTCTCGGGTTTCGGGTTAAGGTCTTCATGATGTACGCCGACGTTTCGTTGGGAGACTTTCCCAACATCTTCAGGGCTGATGATGCCGATGTCAGTAGTGTTCCGATATATATACACCTCCTCCTTCCCCTAGGTGGTCCCTGATTGGTTCGTATTTTTGGTGGGTTGTTTTTGTTCGTCCCTTCCAGTGATCGTCATTTTCTAAATTTTTTCATGTGTTTAATCAAGAGTTTTAATCGATTGAGTGCGTTATTATGACATTATCTCTGAGCATTGTCTTCTGGAGTAGTTCACAATTTAGATTACCATAAAAAAAACATGAAAGAAGGAACAAAGATCTTAGCACTGAAGGTTTTTAGGTTAATTTTATCACACTACATTGGAAAGTGTGTACCTTTGAAAAATTTATGTTGAAGAAAATAAAAGCCAAATGAAATTTTATCATGAATTAGCAACAGAGTCCAAAAAGACACTCACCATTTTATTCTAGTTCTATTCATGCATATCAACGGTTAGACTCATGAGTATTTTTTTCTCAACGATTAAGATACAGTAAGCTATCAAAATTTCACTTCATGACACATTAATTTGTAGAAAAATCAAATAGTAATTATATAGCTCCAGAGAAAATATGAAAGGATAATGGACGAAGTCAGTGTCCATGGCGTAGAGAATGATATTTCTTATAAATATTCTGAGCATAAATCGCATAGTTTCGCTCCTTGACCTGCATTTAGAATCCAAGTAGGAAGAATATAGCCTTAGAGAGCTCTTCATATAGTAATAGTTAAGAAGCTCCTACTGCCATTTTCCTCCCTACCATCTCTCCATTACGCCAAGGCAAAAAACCCTATTTATAAGGCTCCTTTATCGGCCATTCTAGTCCCAATTCTAGACGTCTCCTCGTTGGAGCCGCGGAAGTAGAGAAGAAGAAAAAAACGAACTGTGGGGAGGAAGAAGGAAGAGGTGATGCGACAAGACAACAATTCACATTTATACATAATATTTTTTCGCCCACAGTTGACACTTGCCTCTCCGTCTAGACCAGGGAATCATTTTATTTCTACACCACCACCGCTTCCTTCGCTCCCCCCAACCATCCAGTGGTATGAGTAGTGCGGGACGCCTCCCATTTCTCCCGTGTCACTACCCGCTATTATAATCACCTCTCCGCGTTTCCAACATCCTCACCTTCCTGTTCTGGTTCATTCATCTATCTTCCCTTACTCTTCTCCGCTTGCATAAACGATAAAAAGGGATTGGATGGTTTATATTGGACTTAACGTCGGTTCGGCAGATCGTACGCCGGCGCTTTCATCATCGCCCGAATGCCCCTTCGTTAGAGAACAGGGATTTTTATTTATTTCCTGCCAACCACACCTTGTCTCCCTACCCTCTTCCCAGTTCTTCTTGGTCACACAGAACAAAGGTGAGAAGAAAATACGATTATACCGGGGGAAACTTGAAAAGGAGGAAGTAATATTATCAATACATTGTACAGATAAAGTAAAGCTGCCTGCTTGCATGCATAAGAACTGGATGCACATAAACAGATGGTGATTACTCATTGTTCACTTGCACAGTTCTAAAAAGAAAAACTAAATCATATACAACGAAGTAAATGTATCATGGGCGTAATGTAGTTCAAGATGGCCTTCCTTTTCCAGCAAAGATCACAATTTCGTCTCAACATGACTATTAACCATTAACACGGAAAAACGTTATTTGAAAAGTGGAACAAAATTACTTGAAGTTCACATCACATTGTGCTTGTTTTTAAATGCACAATTGCAAATTGGAGAGGAGTGATATCGTAACAACTCCAAAAGCTACTTTGGTAAAAAATTAATAGCGAGAAAATTGTTCGAAGTAATTAAAAATGTCCCGAAACTGCACTCACTTATATTCCTTGCCAGGATGTGAATGGGTAAACGCGCAGAAATTGAGTTATTTCTAATTTCATGAACCAGGTCTTCGATTGGTGGCATAAAACCCTGTTGCACAATCTCTTGTGACGGCTTGCAAGGTGATATGCTACCGTAAATTGTTCCATTTCTTCCTGCCAAGAAGTTACCTAATTCAAACCTCGTTATTACTACCCAACGGTATATAAAAGGCGAGATGCTCGCGTTTGAAATTCTCTGCCTTCAAAACCAAATTAGGAGGAAACAAATCAATGGCATTAAATAGTGCCAGAAAGCTTATCTATTTCCACGTCTACACTATAATATTGTATTTACTATATATACATATCTACATTAAAATATTGTCAACACTGGAAGTATTTATCAATATTCTTGTAAGTATCCGGAATGCTGACACTTTAGTGCACTCACTCCCACTCAAGTTTTAATCAAGCAATTCACCTCGAAGTTAGCAGAGCTTCAAACTTTTAGCTTGAACCTGTGCAGTTCTTGTAATAAAAAATATTTTATAAAAACTGCTACGAATAAATCTGGTGTTCTTACTTGATAAACGCATGTTAGAATGATGAAAAGTAACACATTATCAAGCACTCAAACCTGAGTGATTAGATTTTTACGGTCCGAAAGTTGTGTTTTATATCCAAATAAAATTAAATGAACGCGCATCTACGGGGACAAAAATATTCTAACGTGCATTAACAGACGCAGAAATAAGCAATTTTTCAAGTATATTTTTTTTTGGAATAAATTTGGTTATCTCGTTTTGAAGATGGGGCATCTTAAACTCGATTATCTCGACTTTTTTGCAGACAGTTGCTACTTCCATTATTCTACTATCATCTGCTACACGTTATTTATACTCAAAGTTAATTCAAATACAGTCCTCTTAGCAATTAGGAACACGTAGATGCTTCAAACCGTTGAGGGCGGAATTTTTCTATAGTGTGCTACACAAAAAACTTATGAAGCTTTCAAATGTAGAGAACTCACATTAATTCTTCACGCAATTCAACAATCTCAGTTCAGGCCAACATTTTGACTACTAATATAGAAATAAAACTGGTGAAATAAAACAATACGAAGCACAATAAAAATATTAGATTCAGTGGCCAATCAAAGATTCATTGACGAGCACCACTGAGAACACGGTTGTTTTGGGGAGAAGGGAGGAATATTCCAATATAGAAATGGCAGAGGATCATTAGGAAGGGAGACCGAAAAATGATACATAGAAGAAGTCGAAATAGGGTATGAAAAATTACGAGCGAAAAAAAGGTGTTCAAATGTTTTAAATTTTACCATCACACTGCGAGTAGGTTTTTGATTGCTCCAGCGATAAACTTGAAACTTTGTAACTTCCCTAGTCTCCTCAGGCTGCCACAACATTTTAATCATTTTAATATATCTACTACTTTTGAATCCTGAACGATGGATACTTTCATCTTCACTTTACTCTTTTTATTTAACGAAATTCTTACAGTTCCAGTACAAGCAACCCGTTTCTTTCCAAGCGATGCCTAATTCACCTCTTCCCATCAAATTGTTCATCAGTTTTCACTGCATGTTATGTTCTCCTGCTTACATTAAGTATTCTGTGTTCCCACATTATGCTTCCACGTTATTTCATCACCCTTATTCACAGCAAAACATTCTAAAATATTCTGCTATTAATTTTGTAAGCGTAGAGTAATTGTAAACATTACATTTTTTTAACCATTTTGCAGTATATGAGTTGCATGACATTTTCAACAGGCGGAATATTTGGAATCTTGTCCATTGAATATCATTTTAATTAACCAACAGGTTGAACACTATGCATTTTTAGCTTCCGTCGGCACTCTAATTGGTTACCCATCCCATTGTATATAACATGCAACTCTCCCATTTATATACCATTCTTAGGACAAATTCTTAGAAAAAATACACAAATCTGAGATAGCCTTTGAGTTTTTCTTCCCAGTGAAGCATTTGGGAGATCACATTTTATATAAATTTTTGGCCAGCGTCTTCAAAAGGAAAGCAATTCGTTGCATATCTTCCGCTTTCTCGAAGATGTGCTCTTTTATGCTATTTTCTCCCTTTGTTATCGAGGACCCTAGTTTCAACAAGAGAGGAGCGTCGAGAACTTCCCATGCAGAAAAAGCCGTAGGCCGTCTCAGCATCAATTGAGCACCGGGAGAGCACATGATTAATCCGGCAATGGGGATGTAATTTATGCTTTGAACTGTATTGTGCCTAAAAAAATATAGAGAAAATATTTAGCCCAACTGACTATTATTTTATTCATTTACATTACCATCTCCGTTAATTAGCTTCAATCTCAATACCCTTGAATGCCTGTTCATATTCATTTTTCTAGAACGTGTTGTAATTACTAAAATGCGGGTTATGTATATACCTACTTATCACAGACAATTGTTGCCAATAATGCAACTGCTGCATAATTTGATTAAGACATTTGAGGAACGAAATGATTCATAACTGTGATTGCATTTTGTTCATGCTAATGCACGTGCGTTATTATGCTTCCACCTACCTTTGAAGATTTCTCCGAAGTGGAAAAATTAGAATAAAAAATTTATTACTTTTTTAAATTAACTTTAAAAAAATTCGTCTTAGGATGTGAATTGTCTCTTCTAATTATAAATATTTCAATAATCGAGTCTTAAATGAAACGCCAAAGCTTACGTAACTCTGAATAAGCCTTATGAAATTAATTATGAAACAGAAGTAGAATGATCTCGATTGAGACCACATTCACTTTTCGTTGTGCATATGGGCTTTAAGGTGAGCACACAGTATCATGACATATTAAATGTAGTTCAGAAATAAATGACCATAGCATGCAGGTATATCTTCATATCGTAAGTAAATATGTAATGTTGTGTGATTAATACAGTTAACACCCAGATGATGCTTGAAATCAAAATAATAAAAAAAAACAGGAATATAAAGTTGTCGTTACTTTTGAGGAAATACACGAAATTTCTTCAAAGTTATGTTTGTAATAACATTCCTATTCGCATGTGGGCTGACCCCTGAGTGTCATGGGATGGGTTTGAATAGTTACTACTCGAGTTACAATAATATATATTATTGCAGATAACAATAAAACAAGGAAAGATCTTCATATTTGCAGGCAAAAGATTAATCTAATTCATCTTTAGCGATTAAATATGCACGCAGCAAAATATGACGATCCACTGACTGTTATGCACAGATAATAATCAAGGAAAAGACTCCGGTATCACCTCTCTGAGCACTACACGTACAATAATCCCGCATCCTGTTTGGACCTGCCCCTCTCCAACAATCCCCGTGAGCTCCCGCATGTTCAGCCTTCCTTTGACAATGCATCGGTACCATCAGCTAATTGCTAGGTGCATCCATGTCTCCCGCTGCCATCCGAAGATAACGCTCCCATCAGCCGATACCACCAGATCCCAAGCACGTGGATGTCAAGACTGCATACGTGCATAGCAAGCGGTGAAAACTACTGCAAGAGCCCACGACTGACTCCCGCTTCTCCCCTTGTCAACTGTGAATCCGTCGCCTTCCGCTTCCCAAGTGCCGCGTCATTGTGTCGAAATAATAAAACGCAATGGGCTCCTCCGAGCCGTGGTTGGGTGAACGGACGCGGCCGCTACGGCTCGCCGCCGCCAATTGGCCCGTGCGACGCGACGGCTTGACAGCCGGGTGTGGCGACGCGACGGATGCAGTTGAGAGGCGTGGAAAAAAACGCAACGAAGGCAATTTAGTGGCGCAGAAAAACCTTGGAAGAAATTATTGGTTCGTCCGCCCAGTAAGTAATACACCACTTGCTGAAAATTGATATTCCTCTGCCATATTTGCTCGAAAAAATAATTCATACGACAACGATCAATAAAGTATTATTTATTACCGAATAAATTCCCTTTAAACTTTTTAACAGAAATACGAACCCACTAACAGCTCGTTTAATGAACATAATTATCTAAGTATTTCGGTGTTAGTTTCATCATCTGGATGTTTTCCTAAGAAAATCAACTCTCCTGACAGTGACAATTTGAATTGAAAACGCGGTCGAGTAAGGCTTCGTAAACACAAGAAATAATACAATCCTTGCTCGATTCCCACAAAGACATTGGGCTGAGAACTCTTAAATCATTCCTTTAAATATATTCAAATTTATTCACGGGTATTCATAATTGGCATATGGCACAACCGCAAAATTCCTGAGAATAGTTTCCGTTAACTCCATTAGAACGTGAAATTTTCCAAGAATTCAATTAGACACGTCAATATTAGTCATTGAATTCAACAGATTCAGGCGAGATATCGTGGAAGTTCTTCATAATGTAAGAGAAACAATTGCACTTTTCCACAAAATGGTTTATTGCGTACTACGCGTTTCGGCTCACACCCCCCCCCCTTTCCTCCCTTGGATTTTCCTGATTTTTCCCAGCCACTACCTCCTCCTTCCCCTCCTCCTCTGGTCTCCTCCCACTACCCCCCCTCCTCGGAAAAGACATATATATGCAATGTACTCTCTTATAACTTTGTCTTGTACCTGATGATGGCTCTGTGAGCCGAAACGCGTAGTACGCAATAAACCATTTTGTGGAAAAGTGCAATTGTTTCTCTTACATTATTAGTCATTGAAATAAAATTATTTTCTTCGCTCAATGGCCACCATATATGTTGACAGTGTATAGCATTAACAATTGAATTGAAACGTCTATCTTGGCTTCAGGCAAGTATTGTCTGCAGCAACCTGTATTCATCTTACATTAATAAAAGATGATGCTCTTTCAGTCCTATTGCAATTGAAATTCATTCCTCAGTTTAACATGCACATATTACGATACGGTATGGTTCTAAAAGACTTACTCATCTCACACAAAAACAAAACGAAGTTGATCAATATGTATTTGGAAAATTTTCCAAATTAAAAATCATTACATATTTAAAGACTCCTGAGTGTTTGGTGTAATAAACCCATTAGGATATATTAAAATGGGCTAATGAGTAAAGCATAGTTAGCTACGGACTCAAAATCGCATCCAATTTCCAAAATAGACCAATTAAATAGGCCCCTATATGATCCATAGAATGCCATACTTTTCAGGAAAGTCGATACGAACGTATAATTTATGCATCTTTAAACAAGAAATGGGGCCAACAACTATAATATGTTTTAGATTTTTTTGTCTTTCAATCAATTAATTATACGTTTAAGAGGATAGCTGAGAAAAACTGCATCATACAGGAATATTGAGTCCAGAAAGTATCTCAGTATCACTCAACAAAATCAGATGACCAATGAGATAATTAGTCAGTTCATCCACAAGGCTACTGATTTCAGAAATCAAACAACCCCAAACTGTTTACATACTGCTCATGTAGTCATATTATTGAAAAACCAGTGACTTCTTTAACGGTACTTTGTTCTCGCGTGCGTATCTCAGCAGCATGACAAAATACTTTAATATAAGTGACATTTACAAAGTTGTGTCCAAGGCAAGGAGGTTGATAATTCCGGCTACGTCATCACCTCACAAATTGACAGCTTCTACGTAAACGCAAACTCTGATTCCTGTGCCTCAAGCCCGCGTTGGAAATCAATTTACTGCCACCCCTTATCAGATTGCGCTGCATTCATGTGCTCTGGCGCCACTGCCGGCCAGGATGCCTGTGACAAGCAGATTAAAGGCCGGTGTATCAGTGGGCCGAAGGGAGGGAAGGAGTTCATGCAAGCAAAGCGTTAGCCGAAGCAGGATGAAAAAAACAGGAGCAGGAGGTGATGCAGGGCCGCCGCCAGCGACAGAGATATAGGCGTACGGGTATGGTTATTTTGATTCTGATATTAGCAGGGGCATGATCTTATTGCCTTTGCAATTTGGCCCAAGAAAAAAACTGGTACCCAGATGATATGTGAGTACACGTTTAAAGTGAGTTTCGCACTTAAATACTCATTAGCTGGTAATGCAGCAATACTTTCCTAATTCTAAGACGTATTTACGTTTAAGTGAAGCATTAAAACAATTAGCAGCAAAGATATCAAAATGAAGGAAGTAAAATTTTAGCTGATGGGAAGTTGATGAAAATTAATTATTCACCAATGTACAGCCCAACAATAAGTATTTCGTCTTGGAAAAAGTCACCTCATGATGAGCTACTACTGCACGCACTGACGCGATAAATACTGCTAAAGAAAATATGTTGAGCAGTGAAGAGGAGGTTCACTAAATGATTCATATTTTCCCCTCATTTCCCCTTTTAATTAAATAGAATGCAAATATTTCGACTGAAATGTTCAAACAGTAATATTTTAGCAGTTTTTGTATAACGCTCGATAATAATGTCAAACAAAGTCATCTTTTACCATTCATTTACACGATATGCATCATGTATTTAACCTCAATGGTTCACACACTTTCTGAGACTAAGTAGTTTTAGTATTTAAATTTAGCGAAATCGAACGGCTAAGTTCATTTCACACTAAATCTGCCTCCCGCAGACAAAGACAACAGCACTCGGACGAGTAGGAGGATAACCCCTCCAAATTTGAGTCATCCTCAACGTTGTTAACTTCGGTGATTGAGTGAGAACCGGTTTTCCCATCGTGGCAGTGCATTTTCCACGTGATGATATCACCTTGGACGATAAGCTACTTAAGTTTAAAGTGAGTTTCGTTTAAAGTGACTGAGTAGTGAAGAGAAGATTCACTAAATGATTCATATTTTCCCCTCATTTCCCCTTTTAATTAAATAGAATGCAAATATTTCGACTGAAATGTTCAAACAGTAATATTTTAGCAGTTTTTGTCTAACGCTCGATAATAATGTCAAACAAAGTTATCTTTTACCATTCATTTACACGATATGCATCATGTATTTAACCTCAATGGTTCACACACTTTCTGAGACTAAGTAGTTTTAGTATTTAAATTTAGCGAAATCGGACGGCTAAGTTCATTTCACACTAAATCTGCCTCCCGCAGACAAAGACAACAGCACTCGGACGAGTAGGAGGATAACCCCTCCAAATTTGAGTCATCCTCAACGATGTTAACTTCGGTGATTGAGTGAGAACCGGTTTGCCCATCGTGGAAAAGCATTTTCCACGTGATGATATCACCTTGGACGATAAGCTACTTACGTTCTTATCAGCAACCTGTTTAGGTAATAAACTTTTTCCGAGTAACTAATGCCATCGGGTCATGTATGTTAGATGCTCAATGCGACAGAATCAGCTACATACCTACAATTACTTCCTCGATTGTTGAGTGAAACCCAGTTTATTGGACGGATAGTTTAATAATTCCACAATTTTACTCAGAAGGATGCGTATCCAGGAAGTACAAAACAGCTAAATATGGTCAGCAATTTTCACTAGGCTAAAGCTTGGTTCGCCCTGGTTGCGGCGAACGAAGTAAATTTCTTGGCTACTAACCCTAATGTCGCGGGTTTGAGTCCCACCTGGATGAATTTTTGACCACTCAAGGCAAGGTTGTGTGTATTTATCCTTTGTTGCTTGTTGAGTACCCCGATAAAACAGAACTTAGGAGCTGTTGTCGGTGGAAAAGGTAAATAAATAAAAATTATTTTTTAAACCGTTGGGATGTTTTAAAACTCTCATTATATTTACTAAGGGAAATTGACTTTTGCTGGGAAGCATGCATTCTGACGGGGCCTACAAATGAATTGCCCGATTTGACGACTACTTCATTTGACGATTCCGCGCCATGATTTTCCTACACATGGCGATGTCGCATCAGTTTCGATGAACTCCGCGAAGTGTTTAACTGCCCCTATTGAAAGGCGATATGCAAACAGGATAACACGTGACAGTGAATGTTGCATAACCTCAAGGATGCAATCCGGTTACAGACCTCAATCGAATCACATCGAGTCCGAGGCTGAGTCCCTGAGGACCCATCTATGGAAGTCGTAACGACAAATTTCAACAATGAAGTTTGATATGCAACATCTAATGAATGAAAAATGAATACGGACAACTATCCACATAATTGTGTATGCAAAAATAGTGTATCAACGTAAAACTAAATTATTGGTTAATCACTAAACATTAAATTATAGATGAAATATTTTCTCATTTCGAAAACAGCTTTGGAAAATGTCGAAATTCATTTTTTAGGATAGATTCTGTTAAATTCATTAGGCTATTTTAATTTCATAGGATTCATCGAAGCTTCAAGTTTAAATAAAAAATAATATTTGAGTCACTTCCTAAAAGCATACAAAGCTTTAGCAGTTGTCTCATGTAAATTTCATTTTTCCTCCACAGAAAAAAATTGAGACTTCTAGACTTCGATATTGACCATTTATAGTATACCTAACATATATAAAAATGGCGTTAAGTATATTTTTTTAACTGCATGCAACAATGGGGAACAGAGTGAGGTGATACTGCTTGTTTTTTTTTAAATATTCGGACATAACTATGTAGCTGGGGAAGCCTGGTAAACAAAGATATTCATGGATGCACATTCCGTGATTTCGATCCTCTAAGCTAAAGTTCCCTTTTTATATGTCTTTAAACTACCAATATTTTTGTCTAGTTAAAAAATTAATTGTCAAGTTTACAACAAAATTATTTTAATAGATTATTTTTATAACGTAAAATTCAGACATTCGGAGACCCATGGCTCCATGTATTAAAAAGGATTTTTTAAATTAATAACTGAACGAGATATCATGCACAAGGAGTATAAAGATCTTGATAAATGGTGCTTCAGAACATTTGAACCCAACCTCATTCGAAAAAGCGATTTGCATTGAAAAATCGGAACCTTAAATAATCCCAAACTCTGCAATCTGGGAAACATGATTACCAGCGATAGAAGAAGCAAAATAGATATTGTGAGCATAAAATCCCAAGCATTACACCAGAAGAGGATTCTGCTGACATCTAACAACAAAATCCTGGAAGTAACGAAGCATTTAATTAAACCATCTATCTGGAGCTTGCACTTATGTGGCAGTGTAGCCTGAGACCTAGTAGCTGCAGAGTCATAGATATTGAAATCAATATAGATGTGATGCCGCCAAAGAATGAAGGTTACATGGATGGAGAGAGTCGAAGAATTCCTACGAAGATTTGGAGATAAAAGAAGTAAAAAAACTGCGAAAGAGAGACAAACTTACTTTTAACGTTTTGTGTCACAACAGCCTATTGAAGAAAATATTGAAATAAGAAATGAATGGGAAGAATTACAGCGGAAGACTAAGCGTAAGGCATAAGGATAACGATAAAGGTCATCAAAAGGAAAAAAGTATGCCGTATAAAGCGGTTTGCAAAGAGAAGAGTGAGTAAAAAGCTACTTCCATTCCAGATCCATCGCCAAGCTTAACTGTTCAAACGACCTTATTAAGAGCCAATAAGTTGTTAAAGGAAAAATAGTCTAGAAAGGTATCCGACTAGCGGTAGGTAAGAGAGAACTGCCGTCTGAGAAGCTAGCTCCTTGGCAAAGTGCAAGTCCAGCTAATCAAAGTAAGATGGCAATTAAAATCTTTCAGAAATTGAAATAAAAAAGAGATATGGAGGGAGTTGCCTCAGATGTGACAGCGAGGGAATCGATGGAGGGAGAAAAGAAGATTATATAAGATACTACCAAAGTCGAGATGGTGACGGAGCATTTTTCGTTGCACAGGGAGGAGGAAAAAAAACAGTCTCCACGAATCCCTTTGATCGGGAAGCACTGGCCTGGGAAAGGAGATGGGTCACGGTGTGAGAAACCCTGGATCGGAAGGGGCAACATAGGGAAAGAGGGACGGCTGAGGAAGACTCCCATGTAACGCGGCGACATCGCCTATCGGAGTTACGGCTTCCGCTACGTCAGCGGAAGATTTCTCCGGCGAAATCGACGGCAAAGGGCTTTTTGGTACACCGAGCGCCTCCGATGTTAGCGAGTGTATGCGTAGAGTGTCAGAAGGAACTTCTCTTCGCTGGAAGCAGCGTCGTCAAGGAGAAGGACGGGTAGGGGTCGTTGCTCGCAAAGACGAGGAGGTCGGTATCCGAGGAAACGATGAAACGGGCGCTTTTGAGGGTTGCCGCGCAAAGCACGCTGACTCCCCCTCGGTCGCATGTAGAGAGGTTCGCTTACAAAGGAGGGAAAGATTATTGGCAAAGTTATTGAGAAACTGTTATTGCGGTCCCCAAAGCGAGTACCAGTTTATAAAGATCAACACAAAATTTACGTGGACATGAGCACACATAAAGGTTGGCTAGTACACACACACGTTACCTTGCAGCAGATACTAAGCTGATCAAAATTCGCGATGGGCATGCATGGGGGCTGCCTATAACTCTGAGAAGTATTGAACACAACTCCATAGGATGAGTTGAGGGCATTAATAAGCAGATCATGTATGAGCAAAAGGAACCTGCAAAATGAGGTTGCGAAATAAAATAATATAAATAAAATTGATTAAATAGCTGTATGACATGATCGAAATGTAATAGAGACGCTAAATTATGGCTTGTATTTAGGATAGCAATGGAAAATGCTGAAGAGAAGGTAGAAAATATTGACATACGGTGGCTTAATTTGAGAGCAAAACACTTTTTAATGACGTATAACAATGGGCAATTATGATGAATAAAATAATTTTTCAACATCATAAAATAGTGCAATATGTAGATGTGGATAGAGAGAATGACGACCAGTAGGAATGGGAAAAAACAATTGTATTTTTACCCGCTACCGTATTTTATAACTGATTTCGAACATTTAATGGCATATATATAAGAGATCGCTGAAAATGTATCACTAACAACAGTAGGGCTTACTATGGCTACCATTTATATGAGTAAACTTAAGTGAGTATTTTTCTTAATGTTCAGATATTTTTGCACACATGAAAAAATTATTACAAAATTAAGTCCAATTTTTAATCAGATATTTCCGGGCGCTCTTGCGTAACACGGTTCCTGCATTGGAAGTGATTCATGGACAGAGTATCTCAGGGGCAGACTAAGTTCACGTCATCCGAGACGTGACTTCCCATGACGTTAATTACTACTCTGCAGACGTTTTGTGCACAAAATTGCATAGCGCTTTACATTAGCATGAAAGTAATTTTAGGACAAAAGAGGCTTAAATCAAGGGTCCCGAGTCACGCGTTGATTTTCATCGGAGGACTCCAAACACTACCTTGTGCTCACGGTAATCAAAACTGTATAGTAGTAAGTTTCATTTAAATTACAAGAAGGCGTTCTTTTAATTACTTTATAATATAAAAATCTTTAAAGTCAGTGGTTGCATAACGTTGATCAAAAAAGTGCAGATAATCATTTACGTGCGAAATCTGGCAAATATTGATCGAAACTCACTAATAAAACAACTCGGAGTAATTATTAATAAAAAAGGAAAAGAAAAGTAGTTTTGTTCACCATTATTTCTGTGAAATAGTTATAATTGGGTTTATTAAATCAAAGGAAACCGATCTGAAAAGAATTCACTGATACAAGATAAAGTTGCAAGCTTTACTTTGTGGATGTGAATCACATTAAATGATTCATCAATTTGCAATTTCCTCTTTTTATTCTAACCGTAAATGGTTTTGACTCTGGATGCCACTATCGAGGTCCTTAATAATGACATAGACAAACCTTGTTTATGACTTTTTAAGTTGAAACAATAGTCAGTCAGAATGAAAAAAGTGTGCATGTTGCTATATGATATCCTTTTAACCTGATGCAATTATTTATCGCATCATTACAACGAATGCAAAGAAAGCAGAGTAAATAAGGCGGATATTTTCCAAAAATACAAAAAATATACTTAGGGCCGGTTTGATTATGTCTAGATAGCATTAACCGCAAGACGATGTAGCCTATACGTTAAGTTGATGATAGCTGAGAGTAAGATGATACACTCTCATAGACAAAAAACCTAAAGAGAGTGTGAAAAAAGTTTTAGTTGTTCAAAACATCTGAAAAACAAATATGTTCAGTCTGAACGTTATCAATACTATTGGAACTATCTATATATTCATTTTACCGGTAGCTCTCCAATAATACGAAGTCGAGCCTGAATCACAGAAGTAAATACGCTCATATGACTTTGCTGGTCACTGAGTGTGCATTATTTTAACAAAAAAACGAGCGGGAACATCTTATTTGTATATTAATTGACAGAAAAAGAAATTACTGGTTGGTACTTATAACGTAGACTGTAGCTTACGCCACACGAGGAATCTTCACAGGAAAAATCGCCACAAGTATGCATAAGAGCGAAAAAATATATGCTTTCAAAAAAACTAGCGCCTAATCTAGTATCAGAATGTACCCCGATATTTAAATTCCTCATGAAATCCAGAAAAAAAAACTAAACTTTACCAAATAAGCTGAAAAGATAGCCTGAATGACATCTTTATGAGGTATGAGGGTAAATATGCAAGTCATTCACAGACCTTCTTTCGCGTCCCATTATTCCGAATGTCAAACACATTTCACTTCAATTCCCTGGCGTGGGGTTCGCGGAATAAAACGGATTAAGAAAAACGGGTAACATTCATAATGACTCCATCATAATGCCACAAAAACGCTCCCTCTCCGCATGCTGCCGGGGACAACACGGCCTCGAAAGCGCTTCATTCAAAACCGTGTGTATATAAAAGAGGCGAGGTGATGGTGGTGGCGTTTTCCAAATGGGTGCAAAACGCGAAATGTGTGCGCGCATTCCTCGGATTAACACGTCTTCGCGCGGACGTTTCGCTCAAAACCACGAGGTTGTGACGAGAAAACGAGGCGTATCATTTATTTTTTTTATTCTGAAGCGAAACTATTTTTTTTCCGAGCGAGTGAAGAAGGGGAAAAAAGAACAAGAATGCATTCAGGATGTCTTTTCATTGTGTGTTGACGATGAAAGGAATTGTGGGTGAATGTGAGAGAGACGGTTCACGAGGGAGGTTGGAAGACAAGTGGGAGGCGAGGTGCATATCGGAGTAAAAGACGGAGTTAATTGAAACTCATTGTTGAGGCGGGCACAATAGTTTCCTAATTTCTCAAACGTCTTAATTTAAATTCCCTGAATGGTAAGAGAAAAAACATGTGCACACACACATTCCTTACTTGGAGAGGCGAGAGAATATTGTTTCACTGGAAAAAATAAATAAAAAACCACGTGCACCATAAAGTTGGGTGGGATGAAGAATGGCTGAAATAATCTACACGAACGACGTCCTCAAGAGAAAAAGAGATGTACAAACTTAATTAGTGGCAATGGGTAATAAAATGCATAACATTGAAATGGCTCTCAGCGCGCCGCATCCTCATATTGTTTGGAGGAGAACGAGTGGATTCTCTTTCATTTCGCATGAAAAAATCCAGCTTATTTAAGTCTCACAAGCATTGAAGATCGCATTAAATGCATAGTGCACCCTGGAAATTCTCCATTTAAAGCTTAATTAACATTTAGCGAGAAGCAAGAACATTAGATTCCTGCACAGTTGATATTGAATACAGAGGCTTATTGCAACAAGATGCATATAAAGGTATACATTCATGTTTTCCCATGCTGGTAACATTTCTCTCAATTTGATGATAAAACGTACGCATATAATACTAACTGCCTGTATTAACAGAACCAAATGGCTCCATTTTTTTCTGTCGTTAGTTGCTAGTATCTGCAGAATTTTCTACGGGCAATCATTAACACAAAATGAATTACAGCATTTTGTTTCTTAGACAATTAGTTTTCCAGATTTTTATTTTGTTATTTTTATTTTGTTTTTATTTTGTTATTTTTATTTTGTTTTTATTTTGTTATTTTTATTTTGTTTTAATTTTGTTATTTCCAGATTTTATGATGTTAATCTCAGTGTCAATTATGGTCCTGTACCTACGATTCATTCCCTGAGAAGGCGTTGGCGATAATTATATGCGGCTCATTAGAAGACGTCAAAAAAGAGCCATAGGGAATCGTTTTTTCCAAAAAAACATCAGAAAAACCATTTAAATGGTAACAACGCCCATGAACTTAATCAAGGAGGATGAATATCCCTTATATGTCGCAAGGAAAAATAGTAACTCGTGTACCGCGTAATCAGAAACGTAGCACCAAGAAAGCGCAGAACCGGCCGGTCAGAGCGTAAAACCAAGCCAGCCAAGCTTACATAAAGGTGGAAAAAAGGCTCCACGACATATTTGATCTAAGGACGCCAAGCTGGAAAAACTGTTTACTCTATTTTAAACAACATACATGGACGAAGAACTAAAAGATAAAGATATCAGCAGTCTCACGTAAGTTTTCATAGATTTGTGGTAGAATGGACATTGACAAACGTTTCCGTTAGCGATATTTTACACTATTCCGGCTACCCATTGGAATACTGAGCACATACCAATATATTATTCTTCTTTATATTATAAATAATTCTTCGGACCGTGAGGCGATTAGTCTCTAGAGATATGAGAATAGCGACGAGTATGGGAGGTAAATCTGACAAAGAGAATTACTAGCCGTTATTAGTTATGTAAACTGTGATTTTTCGTCTAGAGAAGTTTCCAAAAGTTATAACAATACGTTCTCGCGAGTAAAACACTGCAATATGATAACGATACGTCAAACTCCTGACGTATAACGATGTAATAAGATCCCAACCCCCACTCCTTCCCCCAAAAAATTTCACGTAATACTCAAATGGCCCATACATCATCCGTATGAGTGTTAACTATAAACAGAATGATTTCACCCCATTACGGATTCTGAACAGAAAGTGAAAGAGAGACATTTTAACCGTCCGGGAGTCTTCATTTCACGTTTCTCATGAGGCTTTCAAGAGTTGCGACGTTTAGTGCATATTTGGATCAACGCTTCTCTAGTGTTATAGCAAGCTTCTTCAGGAACGAAGTGATGATACTCGCTGCAACGTAAGACAAAGGTTGAGCCAAATATTCTCCAGGTTCAAAATTCAATAATAATTTCACGTGGCTAATATGCATCATAGGGCTTATTCCTCACGAATCATAACCTTTAATCGGCCATCATCTTTCCCTCCACCCAGTAATTCTGCCATGAATTCCACATTGAGAATCCTACCTACCTACCTCCTTTCCGACCGAGGGTTCTACCGAAAGAACGAGAGGGGAAGAGAGCAAGCAAAGAACGGGGAAAGTGAGCCATGAACAGGAAGAGAGTAGGATACAGTAAGAGTTGGGGGATTGAGAAACAGGCACTCCGAGAAGACAAGGGGGAGAGAAGACCCACGGAGCGAAGGAGGCAATGTGGGTTCCTCCTAGCCTGGAAGGCGAAATTGTTGCGGGGGGAAATAATGGGAAAGGCAGGTGAGAAAGGAAGAAGAGAGGGAAGAAGGTAAGTAATTGTGTGATGAATATTTCATCTGTTCTCGGGGATGGAGAGAGAGAGACATATATTGAGAGAGGTGGAGTGAGACGGGAAGGTGTAAAGGGTGCTCCTCCTTGGAAGGAGGCCGGAGGAAAACGAGAAGGTTGCCGCGGAGGGAGGAGAGGATTGGTAAGGAAGACGGAGGTGGGACGGGGAGTCCGGCAAGAGGGGAGGATGCGAGAACGAACTCGCTGGTGGTGGGCAGGGGTAGGAGGCGTCGTCGAGGAGTTGGGAATTGGACTGCGCGGCTTATGGGATGAGGCAAGTTTTGTTTTCATTTAATATTATTATCATTTTTTTCACTCTCCAGGTGAGAAGAGAGATGGCCAAGGTTTGTGGTAAAAGGGGAGAGGAGGGACGACATGGAATCACAAGAATGTTGTAAAAGGTGGAGAGAGTGCTGAGACGTGTCGGATCCTAAGTTAGGTTAAGTCATCCTTAAAGCAACTCACCCCATCTCATCTCGCATTAACTTTACCCTCTTCCTACCTCTTCCAAACCCTTCACCTCCAGAGCACTTCGTATTCCTTACCTCAACCCATCCTCCGTTTTTAACACCCACTGTATACCGACTCCCTAACTTTTTCACCGACTCCCTCCAATGCCCGCTTAGCACTCTTTCCTCGACACCATCTCCCACTCCTGCCGAGGCCTCCTACCACCCCGCCACGATGATCCAGTTTTGGTATTTCTTTCCCGGGGGTGGTCACAAAGGAGGTAGCGAGCGGACGTAGCCGCTCACGCCCGTGACCCAGTAACGAGGGCCGGGTAAACCTTTCGTGAATGTGAGCCTCCTCCCACTTGATCCTGGGCACACAAGCCGCGACATCACACAACGGTGAGCGTTGCTCGGAGGAATGGAGTGCTTTTGCACTTCCATGGAGATCTCCGGGAGTATTCTCACATGAAGAAATGGTAGGTATTCGAAGCGGAATTCACGTTGCGAAAATGATGCCCTCGTCATCACTCATGTAAATCTGAGACTCAACATCACCTGCTTCCAAAAGTACATTTATTGTGATAGCATATCGAAAGTAGTTCTGTAATAGTAGAATGTCTATAGTAAGCGGACTCAAAGATAAGGGAGATAAAATAAATAGCATAACTAAAGATATTCACCACAATGATCACTTGAAATATATTCGCCGGCCTACTTGAACTCGCACACAGGATACTAATAGGTAAACAAAGCTTCTCTGGCGCATAATTTGCAAGTGTTCCATTCAATATCGGACGACATTTCCATTCATGTCCAAAATATCTGTGGACGCTTGGACTCAACGAATTTTCTCAAAATTAAACTTGCCTAGGGATACCAATAATGCAAGGAAGATTTTTTTAAGAGGTCAATATTGACCCGTTTTTCCTTTGGCTATAACTTTTGAACTTCCAGGAAAGTTTTAAAGCAAGTTAATATTTTTATAAAATATTATTTATTATTCAAAAAATGTCACTCATCCCTTCAAAGATTAGGGTTTATGCTATGCAACCGAAAATTAGTCTCTGGATTTTATTTTAGAAAAGAAAAAGAGAATAATTGGCTAGAAGGCTATCTCCCTTATCTTTAGAAAATAAATATGCCAAAAAAAACAATACACTCCACCCACAGAATATGCTGCGCAAAAATCAACCGTTAACAAATAGGGCTGTGGCATTGTATACACATGTTAACCATCACTTATTTCACAGTCCTGCAGAGGAACAATTAGTACTGTGCATAAAGAAACATTGTCACATAAGCGAAAAAACATATTGTTGAAACATATAAAACTTAGAGGCTAATACGGTAAAATTGGAAAGTGAAAACTCAACGGACACAAAGAAGTGTACTTAATCAATTTATGGAGAATCAATTTACTAAACAAAAATAATCTGAATTGAAGGTAATTATTTTGCCAGCGATTTAACTCCGGTGACGCAAGCACAAATCTCTGCATCCACCCCAAAACGAGCCAATACTACCGAATTGTGATTGCAAAGTCACTGGGATTTTCATATTTTCCTTAAAGAGAATACTCTTACTGTGAAAAAACGTTACGACTACTGACTGATCGGGACGCCAGGTTTAAATTTAGTTAATGATTGATTGATTCTTTTGATTGGAGCCATTTTTGACAGTCTTATTGGAAAATAAACACCGTGAAATTCATAGGAACTTATTCATTTACACGTATGTGAATTTTTCCAACATCAGGACTTAGAACGAGTGATATTTGCCTATAATATCTATTTTCATGATTACCTGCCATAAAATTCAAAGGAATTTAGCCATTAATAAATTTGGATTTATCAAACCGTAGGGCTAAAAGCGAGTGATATTGCAAATATATTTCAAGGCAAATGCAAAGTTTTTTTATTTTTATGAAAATTTTTATTACGATGGAAAAAAGATTACCAAAAACTATCCATCTTAATAATACATACCATATTTCGAAAAATATAGGACGAACCGATCCATAAGATGCATTCTGATTATTCAAAATTATTATAAACTTTTATATTTTATAATGAAAACATAATAGTGGTCATTCGTAAATGCTAACAATTTATAATAATGAAATGGGCTTGTCAACTTCCAAAAATTACAACTGTATTAAATTGATTTGTCGTAGAATCATAGAAACAAATGAATGATGGTGAATACACCTTTATCTCGCGGCCAAACGGCAGTCTGCGGTATAAGTAGAGAGATTCGCACTTATGACTTAATAAAAAAATCGTATGCATGGAAATGTAGCTTTGCCCTCGGCTCTCATGTAACAGCTCGATTTTCAAACAAACTTTCGAGTAAAAAAGTGCGCCTTACTGACCGGGAAACACTAGTATTATATGTTACATTTTTACGTATTGTGTATCAATTAAATAGCCGTTTGACTGAAGGATTTATTTTTTGAATAATTATTTTTATGTTCGAATCGCCGATACACTTTATTTTGTTTCAGTTTTTAATACGACGTACAAGACACTTAAAAGAAAATAATACACATCGTAAATTTAACCACCTAAACACCACAGAATCGTATTTTATGACTTGTCCTATTATAGTTAAGTAATAGTAAAGATGAGAGGGTCATTAAAATGTCGAGGAGTTCTTAAAGTCGTTGAAGGACAAAAGAGTTTATTGGACCTTTACTATAGGTTAACCAAGAAAGTCATGAACCACGCGGCTTTCCGAGCGCTATGCGATCCTGCTGCTTCCGTATCGTTTTCACCTGACCAAATCTCACTCTTAATTTCTTCCCATTACATTTCCACTCCGGTCGCGTTAGCAAATGAGTGATCCTGATGTCAAAACTGATTTACTTCCCTCACTCCATCCCCCCTTCGACCACTTGACCACTCCGGCTCCATTTCCCAAGTCCGCCCCGATCATCTCAACTCAGACCCTTCTCGGAGAGGACAGTAATCCCGTGCTGGAGATGTAAACCCCCCCCCGATCTCCGACCCCCACCTTTTCTTGACTCTCCGTTCCCCAAGAAAAGACGCTCGATGGTGGAAGGGCGAAGAGGACGACGGAGGCGAAAATAAGTAAAGCAAACGGAAAAATTCTCCCGCAGCGAAAGTGCCCTCCTTGGGTGCCCGTGGACCTTTCTTAACTCCATTACCGGGAGACGTGGAAGGGGACGGTAGGGGGGAGGGGAAGAAGGGCTGTGGTTCTGGAGGGAGGGAAGGAAGGGGTGAGGAACGTAGGACGTGAGGGTGACTCAAGACCTATAGTTTTTCCAGACCTACTCTTTTTCCTCCTGGAGGTGATCGGGAGAAAAATAGGGTAGTCGGGAAGAGTCGAGATGTAGTTCAGCAACCTTCATTGAAGAATAAAGAGGCACAATGCAATCATCCATCAATACACTGCGTTACATTCGAGGTGTGAAAATATAAAAGTCGATTTGGAAAATATTGGGAGGCAAAAACACTGAGGAATAAGAGAGAGATTAATGATTCATTTACAGAGAATCCTTCCTTCCTTTAGCGAGAACTAAGTCGAATAGGTACTGATCCCCACATAATTCACCTGATGATGTTGCTTTGCAATGAAACCATTGTCGTTAACAGTAAAATGCAAAGAGGAAATTGCAGTGTTATTGATTCACATTTTTTCCTACAGTAAAAAACTTCCATATCGTTACGCATGAGACAGTAAATGAAGAATGACATCCATGGAATGTTCCAGGAAATTTCGGGGTCGACGTATACTCAAAACGATAGCTGAGTCAACGCCAACTACATCAAGTGTGCAAGCAATTAGAACTGAAGGCACATTACAGACGGTAGCACTTACAATCATTTAAATTAAAGATCAATCCGAATTGTGAATGAAAGCATAGGAATATTGACTCCTATGAATGTATTTCGGCCATCCAAGTGTCCATCGAGAGGGAGAGTTAAAATATTCGTTTGCTTTCATTGACAATTTGGATTAATTTTTAAATTAAAGTTATACGTCAATTTCTCTCCTCTTGAATTACTTACACTCATTCATTTAAATCATGCACAACCCCAACTGGCAAGAAGACATTACAAGCAGTGAGCACCTGCGGCATTGCCGTGAATACTATCTACTATTATTTTCCTCCTTGAGAAGGCCTCAGGGAAGTAGAAATTAGGGCAAAAGTATAGGATGGTTGTGGAGGGTCTAGATGGGGGTATCAAATCTTTTGGACCGTCAACCACTAAATTTTTTATCGTCCCTTCATCTTGATGTCTTTATAACAAAACAAGCAAAGAATAAGCCAATTTTATTTTAAAATTGTGTATTTTACCGTGCTTATTATTTAGAGGAGAGTTTCCTGTTCGTCGTTGGTTGATTTTTTGGGGAGGCTACCAACAACTGAGGTCAATTGCGCCATGATGTTCATGCGGGTGGTTTGGGTAAGGGAAAAGCTACATTGGAATCGGAGAAAGGGCACCGGAATTAGCCTGCTCTCAATGAAAAGCGGAAAGGGTACCTCAGCATAATGTTTCATCCGACAGAATGAGTACTAAAATTGAAGTGCCCTCCACAAGACACACGAGTTGCGTTGGGGATCCCAATGAAAAATCCTTACCACGGTTGGGATCCGAGCTCAAACCCTCGGGATGAAAAACCATTAATCTAGCCATTTCGTCCACCAGATCCCCTTTAGGTATTCCTTAGGGTTTTAAAGTATGAAGCAACTGGAGTGAAGTGGCAATACGACCTTAATGGAAAATATATTTATTAGTCAAAAGATCACGTTAACAGATACGTGACACGTTGATATTTAAGACATCATTTATTAACACTAAGCTATTTATTTATTTTTTTAATTTTTTTAATTTTCACTCACTTTTTCCCACTGACCCCTAATTGAGCCCCGAGCCCAAATTAGCACCTCTCAATGTCATATCGACCCCTTAGGTGTCCCTATTGACCACTTTGGGGACCACTGGTCTAAATACTCCCTAATCCTATAGGAAGATGGCCGGCATGGATGGGTGAGATTCGAAGGTCGTGTCACGGTCCCTTATGGGAGTCCGTGCGTTTCCGGACTACTTTCGCTCGTTTCGTGCGTCATCCTGTGCATATCCAGAGCATGTGGGTTTATTCGCAGGTCAGTGTGGCCGCTCACAAATCCGCGAGTTCTCCCCCAAGGAAGGACCCCATAATTACGCAGCGATAATACGCCGGCGGAAGCTATTAATTAGATTAGTGGACAACGATAGTAGTGGATAATGGAGATTAGGGCTCCACAGTGGGTCATGAGAAAGAACGGAAGTTGGTGGGGGAGAGAAAAGATGGAAGGGAGAGGCGGACTGAAAACTGGGAGATTTAGGAGTGTATCAATGGTCAAAATTCATATAGTGCTAATGACTATCGAGACTATTTTATAATCCTTAAAAACAGTGGTTTTATGAGCAATTTTTTCAACTATTCTCCTTTTTATTGATTTCATTTTTAAAAAACAGCTTTAAATATTTCCATTATAAATGCATGCTCACAAAATAAATTTTCAGTTTGTTTAAAAAAATAATCAACATAAACTGAGGCATGCTGAAGATTTAGATGTGGATCAATTTCAAAATTTATGAATCATCGATGATTAGCGAAAAGTATGGTATTTTACAACGTTGGCGTATAAATGACATTTGCTACGGTTCTTGTCTTTATAAATTGATTTTATTTTATGCATTTTCAAAATAAAGCTCTTAACATTTCATATCATAAATAAATACGCACATTAAATTTTTGGGCAGTGTAAAACATTTTATTTAATTGCAGATGCGTATTGACGCTATTAAGCATAAATCAGCGGAGATTAATTCACGGTAGATACTCTATTCCATGAATTAATGACGGTGATAGGTGATTTCACAATAGATGAGGGATAAAATATAGTATTGAGCAAATATCTCCATCACGCTACGCTCTTCTAAGCACAAATCATTTGCCAGTGAAACTATACATTAATGGTTTAAACTACTGGCGACTTATTATACGCATTTCCATATATGAGTCTCTTAAGGAGGTGATGGTAGGATACAATCACTCAGTGTTTCCACCCGAAGGTTGATTTTGAGAGGTGAGAGTAGAGCTCACCTCATTCTAAGCCATTGGCGTGAAATTCACTCATTTAGGGCAGGGGGACCTGTTCCTTTCTCTTGGCCACCTGAGACTTTCCACAAAGTTCTGGAAATCAGACAGTCACACCGCGAGAAATTTCGGAGAGGGGGCCCAGAGAGGCTACTCCCGGATTTGAACCCGGGACCCTCCGGTAGGTAGCCCAGCTCTCTACCCACAAGGCCACCACGACCACCCCCCAAATCAAGACACAAGAAAAAATATTGAAATAACAATAAAAAGAAAAAGGAAATTATCTCTTCGAGGGTTAATTATGCCCTATAATAACACAGTAAGCTTTAATTAAAGAAAATATCTACCTAAATATAGTAGTCGAAAAACATGGTGGCTGACGTGCAGCAGGTCCTTCTCAGTGGAAGAGTCTATTCCCTGCGAGCTGTTTAAGCGTGGGGGAGTGAGGTAGTCTCCGCATTTGACGAACAGGGTTCCTAAGGTCACAAACCTTCATTTTCAACATCAAAATGTTGAGTCTTTTATTCACATCAACTATTTATATCTCTCTATATCTCAATGAAATTGCTTATATGGGTTTCTCCGATGGCTTACGAATGAAATTAGCACACTTCAATCCAGCATTGTTTGCATCATTAAAATTGTCGTTAATGGATAGCTGATACTTTCCCGCCATCTCGAGTCAAATCTAGTTATGCTAAGAGCGTACCCTACCATGATCTGTCCTCTCCCCTCCACTCCTTAGCCGACCCCTACTACACGCGGCTTCCCCTTTTCTCTGCTTCACGCATGATACTGCCACCAATATTCGCCATCCACTATTAAAGTGCCGTATGAAATACTCTTGGAAAAGTAAGTATCCCCTGATAATAAACACGGCAACCTACGAGAAAATCTTACTTCCACAAGCAAAAACCCTTAATGACGCCCCTGACCTTCAACGACTTTTCTATGGCGCACATCTCCAGGTTTTCCTTCGATGCTCAACCACATGAAGAAGATGGGAGAGGCGAGAAAGTCCAAAAGATCGAAGGGGAACGTGTTGGTTTCCCAAAGGAGGTAAAGATAAAACGCACGAGGAATTACCTCGAACGCTCATGGGCGAAGGTGAAGCAAGATTAGGGGTACATGGGATGGATTTTTTCGCCAAGTACACGTGGCCTACCAATAGAAAAGCATTGCATTATCTGTGTATTACAACTTAGAATCGACGAATATCACACTGGACCAACGTAAACGTGCGCCAGAGTAAGGCCTAACCTGTAGCGACTGTAATGGCTGAATTGGCTTCAAAAATTAAGCTTCTTCTTTTGTTCTAACCTCCTTGGGTTTTCCAGTAGCAGGAAAGGACAAAAGGAACAGTTGGGTGTGGGCGGGAGAGAGATCGGTTGTATTCTAGAGGGTGGGAGGAGAGAGTGAAATTGGGGTATGCACGAGAGGGGTGGAAACGGACGGGTAGACGTGGGTGGGCCAAGAGGAACGGAAAAAGAGGAAACAAACGACTGCGAGGCAGCACACCAACGACGGGATCGGCGGATTAGGAGATCGGCTTTGATAGCCATGGAAATCACAGCCCAAGTTAACTGATACAGATGGAAAAGGCTTAATCCGATTCGAAACCCACACTACCAACCTCCCCACGTCCTCTTCCTTCCCCTGGGCGCAGCCCTATCCCTTAGTGCGGGGAAAGGCGGAAAGGGTACGCGGGGCTCCCTTAAATCCCTGCTCACCCACCCTGCCCCCTTTACCCTCAGCCTCTATATCCAACCCCATCCTTTCCCCGTCATTAACTCTGTTAGCCATGATCCCATATAATTTCTCCTCCCGCTCCGCCCTATCCCTCTCTCTCGCTATTATTTCGTGAATTAATTCGAAACCGGGGGAAGGGGGTATAATTGATGGGATAGCAAATCAAATTACGATAAAATGGCGAAGATGTTGGAAATTCCTACGCAAATGGAGCGAGCGGAATCCAAAGAACCCTTTACCGTGGCGGGCGGGGATCAACAAAAACAATGGAATCTTCGCAGGCGTACGCGCATGAACCTTCCGTTTTAATGAAGGAACACGAGAATGCCAACATTATCGCAATTGGAGCGGTCCTTTTGAGCGGCCCGGTATTGTGTGGAGAGGTAAAAAAAATCATACGCGAACCTAGATGTAGGTCATCGTAAATTGCGCTCTCTTTCGCGGGGATCTCTATTAGGGCGATTGCACAGCAGAAATTAAGTATAATTTTGCCAATAACATGGGTACGTACATCGGTTTTCCACGGTTATAGCAGTAATCCGAGTCCAAGTTGAAGGAAATATATCGAAACATGAGAATATACCTGCATTATGAAGAGTATTAACAGCTCGGCGAAGACTAAAACGAGTAACCACCAACGGGAAACTGCCCTAGTTTCTTTAACAAGGACCTTACTCATCATCGTTGATAATAGGGGTTAAACATTGAGTAAAATTAGGCCAGTAATGTGGATATAACAATATTCAACAATTATCCTGGTAATGCTAGTCCATATCGAAGGAAAAGATATTGATATTCAGGAAACACGAGAACAAACTGAATTATAATAAAAAGTATTTTCTTCCTAATAATTGCCAAAACAAGAATCATCATCGATAGCTTCAAATGAAAAATTCCTCAAGGATCTTAAGTTTTATCACTGTAAATTATTTACCACCGATGGAGGCTCTATAAAAATCACTTTTGAATACAATTTGGTGTACTTACAATTTTTCTCTTACAATCTTGTTTCTATTCAGAAAATCTCACGGTCATAGGAATGAACTCACCTGTGAATTAAATTGGAAATCATACAGATTAAAATTGGTACCGGCATTTCCTGCATGGCAATATTTACAGAATTCCATAAATTTAAAGGAATATATAATAATGGCTGGTAATTTATTAAAACATATATTTGAACAAAATGTAGGCGTATAGATGAGTCTCAAAAGACATTATAAAATGTTTACATTAAAATACATGTTTTAATAATATAACGATCGCAAATATTTTATCATAGTCGAAATAGATAGTGATATGCGTAGAGATAATTATTTAGGCAGTCTTTTTACAGAAGCACTTACAATCTTAATATTATTCCATGAATTAAAAAACTTGGACATTTCGACGGTCAATCCGTCATCGTCGGCGGAAGAATAATGGACATTTTTTCTACCGCCGATGATGACGGCATGACCGTCGAAACGTCTAAATATTTTTGTATGTGTTCTTTTTACGTGTTTCTATGTTTTTTAAGTGTATGGATATATTATTTATGCATTATATACTCTTTATATTTCTATAACTGTATTTCTATAATATTTTATTGCTATAATTCTGTAGCCTTTGAGCATTGAGTTACAATATATTTTTATAATTTTCTAAGTTCATATCTCAAAACGAAGCGAATTGTTATTGATTATGTGATACGCAGCAGAACGAGTTCTATTTTTAATGAAAATTCTAAGTCATGCTATACATTTCAAACGAGGTAAGCATTAGCATATAAATATTTATTTTAGTTGACTTATCAAGGGCGTAAAGTCTGCCTATGGGCCAGTATATTTAATAAGCTCTCATGTTATCAAGAGAGACCAAGTGTCAGATGTGTTGTCAGAGAAGAAAACTTGTATGCGCTCGGATGATTTAATACCCCATTTACGCAAAAAGCTCAGGGATGTTGACATTTTTCGCAATCCTGAGGGCATTCAAAGATAAACTTCTATCTTTTCGGCAATAGCTGGTACCCATATTGCCATTTTTAGCATCAAAACATAATAGTGTATTTGTTTGACCGCCCGAGAGGACTGTGAGACACACGACATTTACTCGGTATTCTACTTCAAATGTATTCTACTTACACACGCTCAGTTTGTTCAGACGTAACGTTTCACCCGTTGTAAAGGAAGTATCGCTTGGAAAAGCAATAACTTATCCATGCAGAAATACTACAGAAGAAGAACAGACACACAAGCATCGAATGTGACTCCGACTGAAGTCCAAAACCCTTTTTAGCATAGCACAGTGGTATTTCTGCGAAAAGTTTCACTGGAAAGGCCTTGAGACGCTGTGTATTATGAATAGAGGGTGACTTGCAGGAGTAACTAAGTGAAACTATACCCAAACTTATAAATTTCCAGCATAAACGACACATTGAAGCATTCCATTAGTTTGAAACGATTTGTAGTATATATTTTTAATGTTATTCAACTCAGGAAGATCATTGATCACCATTATCAGCGGTAATCAATCCGAAGATTGCTTTTCTACTGCTATCAACTCTGTTCTTTCAAGTCAGAAGCTATTTTCCTTCAGAATTCCTCTTTTTGATATCCTTCATAATTGAATTAATGAAATACAATCCTTGGATCTTTATTTTACTGTATCTTGGAGTAATTGCTACGCCTCGAGTTTTATAATGTCAAATAATGTAACTATAAATAATAATATTTCCCAAATGGGAAATACAGTAACCAAATGAAAGTAAGAAACTTAACAAATACAAGTATAAAATATGCTGGCTTCAAAAGAAATCTACCACGCTCTCACCAAATGGAAAGGGCAATTAAATTATCTTCAAAGCATGATTAAAATATGATGAATTTAACAAGCGCGATTCCAAATGCCTGATCGGATTTGTAATTATGCCAGAGCTGAGATGAAACCACGAGTCCTCTTGTTCCATCTTGTCCCGGCAAACAGCTACGCCAGAGGCTACTCCAGTTCACTAGGCAGAAAACCAAGGACCCTTATGCATCTCCAACAAAGTTGAATAGATGTGCCTGTATCCATGGACACTCAGAAGCATGGTTCAGCCATTGCCCAATGATGCATTAGCATGAGCGGTTTCAAGTGTAATGAATAATACGTACCAATCAATACAACACGAATGATGTTTAAGTTTATGGTACAATCGCGCCTTCGGTTTAAACAGACGTTTTGCTTCGACAGTGTTAGCTTTTATTTTACGGAAAAGATTAATATCTTGCAATTTTTCAAACATCGGCCGTCATTTACATATATTATTAAACAGATAAAATATTTCTCCAATGGCCGTAAAATATATGCACCACTCGTCAAAAAAAATTAAATACTTACTGTGTTGGTTTGCGGGAATGAGGATCCACAACAGGGACCAACCACAGCCTCTCCACCAGAATACCCTCCTGAGGTAGTTTACGGGAAAATAATTTCCTCGCCAGGGACTACCACAGACACACACACACAACCCAATTGGAATCCTTTGTAGGCTAATGAGACCTAGCTAAGGATTCCTGGGTTATAACCTGGGATCCTTCGGAGAGCTGTAGTGACTCTACTAAGGCTGCCAAGTTATTAACACAACCACACACGCAATCACACAAAACACTCACTCACACACACAGCAGGGCCCCAGATTTCTGGGAGAACAGCTCAAAAAGAGCGTTGTCAAATAGAAAAACAACAAACAGGGAGCGAGGGTGAAATTCGTATACGCGTATTTCGACCACAAAGTGGTCCTCTTCAGCGAGCTGAAGGGAAAAACACTAGCAACACGAGGTTGAAAGTGAATGAAGAGGAGGACAATCCTAGAATAAATAGTGAAGGGACAAAAGGGTTAGGAAGCGGGGGGGGGGGGAATTGGTAACGGCTAAAAGGTCATTAGTGAGCAGTGGGAATGTGGGTGAAGTGGAGAGTGGGGGAGGCGAGGAGGGGTGGGAGAAAGGGAGCCAATGGCCAATAGATGTGGTAGTGAAGGAACGTAACCGTTGAAGTAGGGAAGGGGGGGTGGGAGTCATGTTGACCGTTGGCGGGAAGGGGGGGTGGAAGCTAATGACCGTTGTGCTGAGTCAAGAGGGGGGGGAAGGGGAAACAAAACAAACTGACCGTTGAAGTGAAGCGTGGGGATTGCAACTGATGAAAAATTTTTAAAAATTTAAAACTAAATGACAATTGTGGTCAGAGAGTGCCTAGAAAATTGCAAAAACGGTGAGAATGTAGAACTTCTTATTCTATAATAGAAAATAATGGAGAGAAAGAAATCGGGCCTTTGTCGCTGTTAAGAAGGTTTTTTCTAAGTTTGTATATATATATAAGCTTTCATACTACATACATACTTTCATACATACTTTCATACATATAATATGTAGTGTAATATGGAAGCTTATATATATACAAAGCTGGTGGAGAGGCTGTGGTAGTCCCTGTTGTGGAACCTCATTCCCGCAAACCAACACAGTAAGTATTTAATTTTTTTTGACGAGTGGTGCATATATTTTACGGCCATTGGAGAAATATTTTATCTGTTTAATCTATAGAGGCCGTAGAGCTCATCTACCTTGATTTACATATATTATGACCAATATATATCCTAAAAATGATATAGTTTATTATAAATGGGCTTTCAAAGAGGACCAGTTTCGCCAGAGCAGAAGAAAAGTATTGTTTCGTAAATCCAAACGATCCGGAAGGATTATAGCCAACTTCTCATCTTCTATTTACTTTCACACCCCAGAGATCAAGGTTACGGGGCCATGGAGTGATACAGGGGTGCTTGGGTGAGGGACAAAGCCAGGTTATTTATTAGCCTCTATCTCAACCATATATAAGTAAAGACCACAAGTTGTACTGCCCACTGAATCAATTTATTTACGGCGCGTTTCAACGCCTCAGAGTCATCTTCAGGTACAAACTGACAACATTAAAAGATCGATCCTTTATATAACTAATCCAGAGAGGAAAAAGGGGGGGATGTGGTTGAGGGCAGGGTAGATTCGGGACTAGAAATAGTCACTCGACTGTGAGGTCCTCAGTTGAGAGAAGGGGAAGGGGGTAAACCGGTAGTACTGAGTGAACGGAAGAATGAGGGGAAGAGGAGAACATTTTTAGTCGGTCTGTTGTTTAGATTGAAAGGGACAGGATAGGTGAAGGGCATTCAAAATCAATATACATAATTTAAAAATTTGGCCTTCTTCATCTTCCGTTGGATGATTTCCCACCACTCCCATGCATCCATTCGCCGTCCCTTACACTCCAAATCCAAAATTTATGAGATTCTTTATCCCCCTTGTTAAAAGTCGGATTATGAAATTTTCCGATCTTTTTTTATATTCTTTACATATTTGCCGAAAAATTGGATGTTTTTTTCCTTGAACATACTCCGTACCCACTCGGGTAGAACGTCGTTCTAACAACATGAAGTCAAGTAAATCTGTAAATAACCTGAATTACTTCAATTTAACGAGCTTTGACAAAAGAAGTCATTTCGTACTTTCTGCCTTTCACCTACAGACAGGGGCTTCGGCAACCAAGATGAGCTGGAAGACGATCTATCCAACTTTGATCCGAGTCCTGCGATGCATAACTCTGTTAATCGATTGGACAATGGAATTCCTATCGTTGTGCATTTTCCCCATAAAAATAATAACCTCTGTAAGTATATGTGAACCCCTCACGAATTACAGGTGGCATCACAGCTATCATAGTGGTGGCTTGTTGGCAATAATAATTAGTACATTTAACTTATATGCGTCAGAAGGAATTGCGCATATCAATGAAATTACTATCCTATCCTTTCACTTACATTTCCACAGAATACATTTACCTGTTTTTCGCTGCCCATAACAAGCTTTTGGAAAAGGGGACTTTCCATTAAATAAAACTTCGGGCGTATTATGCGTAACTGCTCTTATTTGCTATTCGTAGCCGGATAATCACATTCCATGCATAACAAAATGAATTATTTTCTTAAATTAGCATGCCAAAATTACGTTTGCATACGATTTAACGAAGAGAGCGAAGCACTGAACCCTTCCGGTGATCTAAACAGAACAAATTCGTTAAAAACGCAAACAAAATGCACAATTCTCTGCTTTAACGATGAAAACCCCTTTCGGCACAAAACGACTCCGTTAAAATCGAAGGTAACAACTTTAATTCACCGGTAAAAGAGTCTTTGCGCCACAAGAGTAAACAACGAGGAAGGAACAAGAAGTTCAGACGGACTCAAGTCTGTTCGCACGTTCACTTCAGGAGCGGGGTAAAGAACGAGTGGCCCTAAAAAAAAATGCCGTCTGATCAAGCGCGCGGGCATAAAAGACACGATTCCTTAAGGGAGTTCTGACAAAGGGAATCCACCTCATCCCTTTATATTCCGCTTTTCGAATTCCTTTCCACGAGAAGAGGCACGCCTTGCTCCGCTCTTGGTTCCACACACTCCAACCCAGTTAGACTGCACTCTTCTCAGCGGAAAGAACGAACGGGAAAACTCTTACCAGAATACGAAGCTCGAATTGTGGTTAATATTGACAATATGTCCTAATTCACCTAACGCATAATTACATGAAACACAAATGAAAGAAGGTACAGAATATAAAAGGGCAAAGACTGTCTACGATGAAAACACCGGTTCCCCTCAATCACCAAAACTAAGCATCGCTGGACCTGAATCGAATTCGCAGGATCCTTCGGATTTCTCGTTTTAACCCATGAGCTGTGTACGCTGTCTGCAAGAGGTTGACAGTAACTGTGAAATAACCTTAGATTTCAAAGAACATGGAACTAAAGTACTACTAAAACAGATTAGATAAGCAAGGCATAGAGCACTGAATATTTAAAGCAGACTTTGCACATTTCACTTTAGTTTGAATATTTGAAACGAGTGTTGTAATTAACGTGTGAAAGTCGAAGATTCAGATCCACTGGATGCATAAAACATATTTAAGGTGCATTTTCCCTGGGGCGACTCTTGCGATAGCAGCTGAGCTATAGTAGCTGAGCGACAGTAGCTCAGCGATAGTAGCTAACCACGTCATTGCCGCTGAAGCGATTGTTCTAGAGCGATTCTGGTTCATTTGTTTGCTGACTTGCGAGTGAAGTGGTACCATGAGTTCGAGGCAGAAGAAGTTGTTTTTGAAATACCTTGAAATACGTGCGCACTCGACACCAATCGCTCCGCGACTGCGACTGAGCCTGCCCTCAGACCAGACTCGCTACTGTCGCCAACTACAATCGCTAGCCGCGCCAGTCGCAGTCGCGTCAATGACAATGGTCCCATTTGAAACAACGCTTACCAGTACTGAGCTACTGTCGCTCAGCTACTATCCCTCAGCTACTATCGCAAGAGTCGCTCCAGGGACAATGCACCTTTACTGTATGACACAGACATAAGTGCGCGAGGTCAGTTTTCATTATTTTATAAAAGTTGGCCAACCAAGTGACGCTGAAAACTGTTGACTTTATTAAACTATAATGAATCCTGAGATTATTTTCATTAAATATCATTGAATCAATATGCATAATGCGCGTAATTTCTGTGAGCGATGCAACAAAATACAAATAAAAAAAGTATTGCTTCCTGTCTGTAACACTCTTTGGCCGCTTTTCACGGGAAAACCTGAAGACGGGTTATTTTGAAATTTTGCACTTAGGTATTTGAGTGATTTGGGACTGTCAAAGGCAATATAAAAAAGGCTCAGGGTCCCAAGGGCTCCAATTTATGTCCTTTGTTGACCGTAAAATATCCCTACACTAGAATATTTTACTCTGTTAGAGGTATGCGTACTTAACCTATGTTGACGGAATATGATATTAGGGGTTGAAAATGGGGGAGGGGCCGTGATAGACCCTGAGGCCCAAAAAGAGTGATTTCTAAGTATTCTTATTACTTATGAACTAATCATCCAATTGTTATGAAATTTTGCACATTTTTCATTTAGAAACTGATGGACCGATTGCATAGAAACTTTCTTTCTTTGTTATCTTTGAAATGGTTTTTAGCTATCTCACACAATCATCTGCCATCGTTTAACAACATAGCGGAGGCCCTCTACGAAGGACGGGTAACCAGTTGCTCTGTATATAATTTAGTTTCCCCAGTATTCAGTAAAAGTTACTCATGGTATAGCTGCAATATAAAATATTACCCCCAATTTCATCGTAAAACAATTTTTAGATGATCGAACCAACGACATAGAATACAGTCGTGGGCTTTATCTCCTTCAAAAGCTGTCAACATGTGATGTTTCATGTATTCTCTCAATTGACGAATTGCTGACAATAACCAATAACAAAACGTATTTTATCCCCTATTTTTATCCCTTTTGAAGCATCACACGGCTGTCTCTCCTACTAGGAAGATGAATCATTCTCTTATAATTGATTAAAAAGCATCTATTTGTGTGTGTTTAAAATTCACCGAAATGAAAACGCATCATCAAAAGAACGTACGGATCTCTATCATCACAGATCCCTGGAAATACTGAATTTTCTCCCATACATGAAAAAACTTGGACCCGTAGAATGAATAGTCCACCCTTGACCTTTCGGGTCAATGAAAAACACTATTACAATGGTGAATGTTACGCAGTAGGAATTCACCTGCTTGGAATTGCAAATTCGTCAAGCAGGAGAAAGCTCTATGCATTCTCGATTGGAATAAAGTAACAGCAAACTATAAAAATTATAATTTTAACAATTTTTGACATTGCTCTGGCAAAGAAACTTCATCTTCTCAAAAAAATTAGGAGGAAAGTTCATATCAATAAAGTTGGAGGAAAAAACGAAATCATGATTAACTGTTTAGATCGTCAACTTTTAAAATATTTCTTAAGTTAAATTTTAATTCTGTATGAAAAAGTTTACAAATTAAAGTCAGAAGAGCACACAGCCAACACTAGAACAAGCACTAGACGAAAATGACCCAATATCAGCTGAGTTGTGTCTACACCCTCTTATCATGAAAATTACATAGGTACAATTCACTGGGGACTCCGGAAATATCAAACCCATAAACTAAATCAGCAGAGGTTTTTTTTAAGTAAGAAATTTCTATTTTCTATGGAGTCCTTACGAATATGAAGGCTTCATAATAAACCTGAAGGTTACTTAATAATTTTTTCTCATAAAATTCAACGTATTTAAGCCACCACCTTGATCTAAAGTGAATATTCAGTCAATGACTGCTTGTCTAACGCCTTATATACTGATATATATTTCCTCTTAGTAATTATCTCGCCTAGCAGCCATGGAATAATTAATGCTTTTTAGACATGAATAACACGAGAGAAAGTTTTAAAAAAGTTTTTAGCATATAGATCGTGTCTACTTGGTTTTTCACATAAATATATTCCACACAAATCCATTTATTATAACAATTATTAATTTTAGCAATTATAAATGATCTGACTCCCAGAACAGAACAATTACGCATAGTTACAATTTCAATACGCAATGCTAACTTAATGAAATATGACCGCATGTAAGATACAGTGATAGTTCACATTAAATTCCTCGAAATATAGCTATCCTCAATACTCTTGGAGCCTTTCTCTCTCAGTGAACTCATAATGAAACAATTCTTTGAAATTAGAACAATAATTCAAAGCAGCAACCAACTACAGACAAGTTGTTTTCAGCGTAGGTGGGAAGCCTTTCCAATCACAGTGCCACTCTGCTCCGTAATTAAATCGATAGTAGGTTTCCCTCGTTGACCTCTCTTCAAAGCCACTCCCATCAGCAACCCATTAGCACTTAAGGAAATTCGTCAAATTACCTGAGAATAAATCTTTGTTCCCGGGGGAGCGGTGAAGTCCTTTCACAACGGATAGGCAGCGAGCGAGAGAGGGAGAATGAAAAGGCTTTTTACCCAGTGACATTTGTCCGTGCGGTCAAGAGAATCGCTGTCGCTGTGACAAGCGTAATGGAAACTAAAGGGAAAAGTAATTTAGTTAAGAGTTATTTGCCCTGCTGTGATCCGCTCCCAAGCGCCCCTTCCCCCTTTTTCATCTCGCCTGACTCCATTCTCCCATTCCAAACTCGTGCGCGGACAAACACAACAGCAACGGCGCCAAGCGCAGAAAGGATTTCTCGTTTTTGTTTCGCGGAGGGTTCGAATTTCCCCGGAAACCAACAAAAAAAATATTGGACCCACGATCTCCCCTAAACCGTCCTCCTTTCTTGCGCAATCCCTTTGCCCCACGTACCTGTGACTCGCTCCCCGTAGGACGCGGCGGGTCGTAAAGTGAGAGAGAGAGACCCCGGAACTTTCTACCCTTTTTTTATTTTTAGGACGGGACACCTATCGGCTCCAAACTGCTGCATGAGCCCTTCACTTGCAGAGTACGAAAGCCAACCCTGCCGTTCGTTTCCCCACACCCCCACCAGACGAAATGAAGCACAGCACACCCAGGGTAGGATGCCTGCTCCGTTTCCGGTACCTGTGACGAAATTTGATTTCCGCTCAACAAAATTGGATGTTTTTACAACGAATCGCTCGTGTGTCTGTCTCACTCCGATTACAAGAGCTTTATCTCGACCAACAAGTTACCCTCCACCGGTAGCAATCAACGGAGTCCTCGCAACAATCAGAAGCGTCCTTGTAGTTGCGAGTCTAATGAATGAACGATTATAATTAGATCACATAACTAGAGAATCTTCTTCATGATAGATCGAGCAAAAAGAATTGGTCGCTTAATCACTGTGTGTACACCACTTTTTGGAATATAAGAAAAGGCAGCCAAGAAAAATTATTAAAATATTAGATCGCCACTGAGCATAATTGCCAGTTAAATAATCTTATGAGGATTTTAGGCGACCAGAAATAGCAAAAATATTCTCCTCACATTAGTAACTAGGGTCAACGATCAGAAAATTATTATATATTTTAATCCAGCAATATATTAAAATCACCATTAACTTTTCAATTATTGGTTTTCTTTATCCGTATTAATTACTGTTAAATAGTTTTTTCTCTTTACCATAGCTCTCAAACATATATGTATGTCTTCAAAGTATATATTCTTTGGCAACCGTCACCAGAAAACATTTTTTAATATGTACGCAACATTAAATTTGAGAAAGCACAATTACAAGTAATTTATGACGTTGCTGATGTAATTTATATTTTAACTGGAGACGTGTTTTGCCAAAGTGTGTATGTAGGACATTTTCATGACTAAGAAAAGGTAACATGGAATATATATACTAGCAATAGCGGCATTTACTGCGCTCATATTGAAATATTGCTAAAGTAACTTTATACTTGGGATACATTTCCTCATTCAATCATTATATTTTTTCTTAAGCCATTGAGACATAAATAATTACGGGTGTTGTCTTGTGTGGCAGAAAAGGAGTAAAGCCTTTCTTGTGACTTGATTAAGGGAACATTCAGATGAGCATGAGAGCTCTGCTACTGACAAAATCTGCTATTTGCTTAAAATTGATCACATTAAAAAGAATTGAAATAATTTCATAACTATTCCATCGTAAGTTTCCGCGGCGATCAGATAAATGCTTCTCCATTTTTTTGTTTCCACCGCGTAGGTTGCATTTTTAGGACAACAGATTCTCCTGTATTCCAACGGGTATCTTCAGGTCTTCACTTCGATCTGAAGATGCCCGTTGGAATACGAGCGAAACTATTGTCTGAAAAAGCAACCTACGCGGTGGGAACCCGAAAATGGAGAACAATTTTATTGCATAATTGTTGAAATAACCCTGATATAGAATTAACACCTCTCCGACATTGTACATGAATCTTCATTGCACTCACGCAAACAATTTTCCAAGGTCACTGAAGCTAAAATTATAGTCTCCTCTTTCTCTTGTGCCAAATGTACTGTAGTAGAAAACGGAATCTATTTGAGAGAATTTAAGAAAAGCATTCTCCACGACCCAAAGGGCTCTGAAAATCTGGAGCTTAAGCTTCCTTTTATCAGGAGAGAAATTCCGGACAGGGTAGGGATTCATTATTCTATTGGCAGGGGACAATGCATCATCTGAACAAATGTGCATGGCACAGGAACTACCTGCTCAAAGTAGTAGCCTGTATAAAGGAAAGTTCAGCCTGCTTCCAGCAATGTCATCGGCCGAAGTGCTTTTTCTAAATACACCAAAGTCGCACACTCCACCATCCACGGCCATTACATGGAGCAATTTTTCTTGTGCTCAAGTCCAATGGAGATGTTCTGCTACCAAAGAAGAATGAAGATCAAATGGAAGGAAAGAATCTCTAACGAAGAAGTCATGGTAAGAGTTGGAGAGAAATAAATGTGATTAAAACTCTGTGAATTAGGAAAAAAACTGCCTGGAAACATTTTTCAACTTTACAGCCTATACAAAATAATTAAGGAAGGAGAAACAAATGGGAAGAATTACAAAGGAATACCAAGAATGGAATGTCAAGCAAATTATGGGGGATGTCAAAGTCAAAAAGTACATAGAAATGACGCGGTTTGCGGAGATGTTAGTGGAGTGGAGAGCTGCAGTAAACCAATCTTCGGATTGATGCCTATTAACAGTGATGAGTCCACGCAAAATATTGCGAAATATCGTGTAACGGCCTTGACAGTTGGCTTGATATTTTTTCATCACCAAAAGCTTTACTTAATGAATTTTGTGGATTTTCCTTTCACAAGCCCCTCTGAACGTGGGGGAGGGCGGAGCCGGCTGGCATTTAAGGACGCGGAAGAGGCCGACGAGGCGAGAAATGAGGAGGGGAAAGAGAAAAGGTAAGCAGGAGGAGTGGGAGTACGGTCGGAAAACGAAATAAAAAAGAACTATGCCCGCAGAGACTCTCACGCGACGAACTACTATTGTCTCTGTGTTCCGCCATCTGATCGCGAGGATTGGAGGCTCCAAATGGGAAGGAGGAGAGTTTGTGGGTAGCTGTGCGTTCGAGAGAGAGAGAGGAAAAGTTGTGGTTGGTTGCCCAGTTGGTTGCGTGGAGGTTTGGACCGTAGCTAATGGCAGGACGGGCAGGGGGATTCTTCAGAGTTAACAGGGAGACCCCGCGCTTCGATAGGGGAGGGAGACGTGAAGTTTTAAAAAGTCCCACTCAAAGTGAATGGAAGAGGTGGGTTGGTAGGCAGGAGTGGCGGCAGGGAACGGTGAAACAGGACGTGCTGGGATAAGGGGGAAGACGAGTGAGGGATGAAAAGGGAAGCTCAGGGTAGAGGAATAGCGATTGAGTTAAAGGGTGTGCCGACCGGGAAGTCCTCCAAAGATGTTGCTCGGAAAAGTGAGAAGGATAAAGCCCTGGGTATATCAAGCACAGTTCTGCATCGGACGCACTCGGCTAGTTTCCGGACCTGAGAGTCGGTACCAGTCCAAGATACTTTACTAAAGTGGGAAAAAATTTTATTTGGCCACTCCTAATAAAGAATTATTTGCCAATAGTGATTAACCGCACATCAATTTAAGGGATACTCTGGGGTTTTATAACGTTTTCTTTCCCGCCATGAATTCAATTTTTTTATCCCTACGACGTCTCTAAGCTTCTAGTTGCACGAGGAAATGTTTTAATTAGTATTTTAATCAGAGTTTTAATTTATACATGGTGTCCACATTAGAAAACCCCAATTTCGTTGGGGTGTTAAAATTTAGTAAATAGATTTTTCTCAGCTTTGAAATAACGGAGAAATTGCTACAGGAAATCGCCGTATTTGCGTCAGGAATGAAGATCTCCATTTTCTCAGTGATTTGATCTCAGTGATTATGGTTTTCCTGTGTACGTAGTAGTTTAAGTTTCCATCAGATATTTCTCATTTCTCTCAACCACCGTCCGGAGTGGTGCAGTTTTCTTACACAAGTATGACGTCGATTAAGCAAAAAAGCTATAGTAGTTGCTTGGTTTTCAGAGTTTAAGCCTGTCCTTATGTTCCATAGAAGGTTTCAATGTTTTATTTATGAATGCTGTAACTGATTAAAAGATATTTAAAGAATGTCACCGAAAGTTTCTGGCCACAAGCAGTGTTTTGATATGTGAAAGTGGAGGCCGGAAACGCGTCTCCGACAAACAAACAAACAAATATTCCATTCTTCGGGCTTCCCGGAAACGGCAGATACCACGATCAATTATTTTAATTTGCTTCGCAAACTTTGCGTTTTAATACCTACGAGGTGTAGCTTTTAAAGGAACTGAAACCCAAGGACAAACGGCGGCCATATCAGTTTGCCTCCGAAATGGTGGAGAAATCAACAGAGGCAGTGACTACCTGGCCGAGATTATGTTCCCCAACGAAGCCATCTTTTATGTATTTGGTGTGGTGAATAAGTATAATGTACGGATTTCGAGGACTAAACAACCTCACTACGCAATGGAAAACGTTCTAAACAGCCCGAAAGTTAACGATTAGCCATTTTTATTTTAGTAGAAAACTGTCCCGACTAAATTATACCGGGTTATACTGCAGCTCTATGTTTTCCCTCAGTAAGAACACCTGCAGCCCAATGTCTTTTTCCAACAGAATGATACTCCACCCCATTGGTCACTCATTGTGCGGCGAGCTTTGGATACAACTTATTCAGGATGGTGGATAGGAAGAGACGGACCGACGGATTAGCCTCCACGTTCCCCGGAAATAACTCCGTTGGATTTCGTTTTGTGGTGATACGTTAAGGACCCAGTTTACAGCACGAAAGCGTGAGGCCTTAATGACCTCCGAGCCAGGGTTATGGAAGACAACTGAACCGTTACTCCGGACATGTTAGAGCGCACCTGGATGGATATAGAGCACAGACTAGACATACTGCGCGTTACCAAAGGGGCTGACTTGGAAGTCTACTGATCTTTTGTAACAACTTGAAGTACTGTGCTTCATATACGTAAAAAAAACTGGTTTTATCTCCATTACTTTTCTCCTGAGAATACAATGAAATTAAGGCGTTCCATTTGGAAACCCTGTGTATTACCTTCTTTTTGTGGGTGGGTGTGATTTCAAGCATAACTTTCTGTGTAATTTTTTCCACAGTTCTCGTCAATGGGTTGGTTACAAGAATTCTGATGATGATAATTGTAGGTCTGTAGGTTTCATTGCGATTTAATTGAAGTGAGTAATGCGTGTAAATCTTTTTTGCAATATTCCAAAGGAGGTCATTTTTTATCAAAATACATGAAGAAAGTTAGAAGCATTTTCGGTTTTCAAAAGCTGTTTTCGCCTTCATTTTGCAGCAGAGCATAACATCCAGGTAAAGCAGAATGCATTTTAATATTTTAACACGTAAATGTAAGTTCTGGCTATTATTTCACCCGGAATTGAGTTTTTCAAGCTACCTTTAAACCCACTGCAATTACAATGTTCCGGTAAAATTAGGTGTGGCCTTCCTGTCCCAAGCACCCCTTATTCCTTTCAATCTCTTCCTAGGGCAACGGCCTGCCACGATGGAAACACCAGTTCCCGATCAGTCACCGAAGTTAAGCATCGTTGGGCTCTGCTCAAGTTTGGTGGGGTGATCCTCTGATTCGTCGGAGTGCTGTTGCCCCTGACTGCGCGTGGCAGAAAGTAAGTGCGAAATGACCTTAGTCGACAAAGTACGTTAAACAAAAATACTACTAAGCCCTCGCTCCATGCATCGAAAACAGCAGCGCCCTCTCAAGTATAATACAAGTATCCTTGGAGAAGGTAAAGCCCTGGATATGTAAAGTAGTGAACATTTTTCTCAGCGTCAATTCCGGCAACGAAGGTAAGCTAAAGACTAAACGCTAGTCACGTTATTCCAACAGCCATTCTAGATATTGTTTGCTTATCGCTCAGTGTAAACTAGCGTGCGGAATAGCAAATACCTGCAATTAAAAAAAGAAGGCTTATATGATACTAGTGTGGGGAATTAATTCTTCTTGCAATGTCCTTTATGCTAAGAAGATTGACCAATGTCTCAATAGTATTTATGAAGACGTTCGAAAACCAAGAGAGTATTTTGGGCCGTTTGACCACTTGAGAATGCTATTTAGGCGACAACCTTAAAGTTACAGTGACTTCTAGAATTTTCCATGTAAGAGATTGACAGTTCATGACCCACCCATTTTTGCCTGAGAAGTTTACCCTGGGAATTGGGAGGCCTCCAGAACGGCAGAGCACCTTCGGGAAGAGAAGAAAGACCGAGAACCTTAAAAGCGAATGAAGATCCATAGAATAGAATGCTGGAGACAGTAAGGGATAAAGGGATAAGAGCAGAAAAAAGAAATGAGTAGAGGCAAGATATGAGAGAGAGAGAGAGGTGACAGAGGGGTGGGAGCAGAGGCTGCAGAGATGGAGGAGGTCACCATGGGTAGACAATGAGGAAGTGGGATGGGAGGAGGTGGATAGGGAGAGATAGAAGGCAAAAGGGGAAGGAGATGTGACGAACGTGCAGGTGATCAAGAAAAAACGTCCTTTGAAGGAGTCCCGCCTCTTCTTTTTATCATTTTTTTCTATTTTGGTATTTTATTCTTATTCTCCATTCTTGTCTGCCCCCTCCTTCCTTCCTCCTCTGCGCCCCCTATAAGACCGGGGTGTCTTATTCTCCACCGGTTTTTTTCCCTTGCTCTTCCGCGGAAATGGGAACGACCCCCACTCCCCCCCACTGAGGACTGCCTTCCGGCCGGGAGGAAAATAAAAAGAGGAGAAGACGGGCAAATAAAGAGAGTGGGAGAGTGTAAGGAAGGTATCAGTCAGGAGGAGGAGAGAGAGTGCGGGGTTTGATCGTATCGTTTGGAAAGTTGTTCCGTCTCTCTCTCTCTCTCTCCCTCTCTCTGCCTTAAAGCGTTCAGGTGAGACGCCGCTGCTCCGAGTGTCAGTCAGAGTTTGGTTCAGTACCAGAAGGCTTGTCTCGTTCCATGGGCTAACTTAACGTGAAAAAAACTTGAAGAAAATAGTTTTTTGTTCATTGAATTCCAGGTGGTTTATCGAACGATAATCTAAACACAAGAAACCTCTACGGCGTAGAATGGAAAACGAACTTAATTCCGAGAAAGGAAAGTCTTGTTGTTGGTTTCGATCAAAAAGATCACAAATACATTGTTTACTTGAAATACATATTTCTACCTACCAAGAGATTAAGCCAATTATAAATTTATCAAACAAGCTATCTCAAGTTTGTCGCTGCGTAGATATCTCGAAAATAACGCTATCGTGCGATACCATGGCACTGAAATCACAAGGTGAAAAATGTGCACCATGCTAGGCTGATAATTCGTGCTAATTGATTCAACTTTATTATACCTCACGTACTCATCATATGGGTATGAGTTAGGACACTTACAAAAAACTTAGACAACCGTTGCCTACAGCTGTTACAATACAAGTTCTGTTAAAAAAAAAATACGCGGACTGTTGGAATTGAGCGGCACCAGTTGGATCCAGAGAAATTCGCTTGGTGTCGCTAGGTTTGTACAGATCAGCTGATGATAACGCCGTTTCCCTATTGAAGATATCTTCATTTGTTGTATAGCAACGCGGTTCTTAGTGAAGAGCGATTTTTTCGTTTGTCAGATTTCAGAATGACCTGAAGGAGCAACGACTTGCTGTGAAATTTTGTGTTTAACTGTGGAAAATCTGCGGCTGTAACATTTGCTATGCTCATCGCGGCTTAAAGTGATATTGCTAGGAAGCGTACGGCATGTTTTAAGTAGGATTAACGTTTTAAGGGTGGTTGACAGTCGATTGCAGACGATGAGCGTCCTGGTCGTCCTTTCACGTCAACTGATGACCCACACGTTGACAAAATCAACACCCTGGTGCAGGAAATTCAAAGTCTGACCAACAGAGAGCTTGCTGAAGAGTGTGGGATATCAGTTGGATCCTGTTACGAGATTTTGATCGAAAAATTGAAGATGCACCGCGTTGCTGCGAAATTTTTGCCAAGCATGATGATGGAAGACCAAACTGGTTTTTCCATCACGACAACGCTCCAGCCCATTCAACCCTCAGAACTCATGAGTTTTTGACCAAACACTCAATCACTGTTCTTCCCCATCCCCCCTACTCACCTCACCCTACTCCTTGTGACTTTTTCTTGTTCCCCAAACTCAAATGACCCTTGAAAGGAAGAAGTTTTGAGACAATTCCAGTAATTAAGTCAAATGCGAAGAAGGAGCAAAAGGACATTACAAAAGAAGCGTACCAGGACTGTTTTAACAAGTGGAAACACCGTTGGGACAAGTGTGTGCGTTGGGGAGGAGAGTACTTTGAAGGTAACTTAGACATGTAACTTCTAAATAAAGTATTATCGTTTCCACTGAAATGTAGACACCCACACGCCCCAATGTACTGATTTGATTGAATGGGGCCGGGTAGGAAAACACTTGAAGGGTCGGCACACGAGGCTAGCTGCGGCCTTTGCCTTTACGTCACCGAGAGCCAACAGGACGGACGCGAATGCGGCAGGGCTAGCGAAATTAGAGTCAAATAAATTTCAAGAGCAAAAGCCCTAGCGGAAGAAATGCATTGAGAAAACTCACGTCACCGAACACGTTGGCCCGATCGGAGTCTTTTCTTTCGGGCTCCGTCGCGAGGTTTTTCCTCTCCCTAGATTCAGAGTTGGACTCACCGTGTGTGTCTCCCTAGGAAGCCACTCCGAAGTAAGGTTTTTTTTCATCTTGTACATAAAAGATGCATTCATAATATCAACACAATTTATACAGTTGAAAAAGAAAGAGTAAAAACGATTTTTTTTAAATTTACGGCTTAATCTATAAAAATGATGACTATCTACGTTACCACATTTATTTATTAACAGATTTCATTCACTGAGAGAAAAATAACATTGGAAGTGGCAGTGGTTGCATCTCTGTGTCCTTGCAGTGAATTACCATAAAATCTCCGGTGAGTTAAATACCTGCTCATAATATCTACAATCCTCTCTAAATAACCAAATAAATTCGTAGTTGCGATTATTTTGAAAAGCCCTTGAGTTTGAAAGATGATTTTAATACAATTAATAATCTTTATTTTCAAACTTCTAGTACTTGGTCACGTAAAAATGTTTTGAGGTGTTTTAAAGTACGAATGTTTTCCTTCCAGTGGGTGTTTGAACCACAGTAAGCTATAAGGACCAGGCGGAAATAAATAGGTACATTAGGTCTTTCACCCTAAATTATCCGACGAATATTGATCATTATATATGAATAACCAAAATCGACGCCACCATATCTTCAACCTTTTTAATAGTTTTGTATATTCATATGGAAATATTTCTTTTTGAAAATCTCGTGGCCTTTCCATCTGATTGCACCACTAGCTAGGTATGTAGGTGTTAAAATTGCGCATTAATCTTGGGCCAATTTCGTGTTTTTCCTCTTTACGAAATTACATGAATAAAACTGGAGTTATGATTTCATTGAAAATGAATCTGAATTTTATTTGACCATGATGTATTTAGACACATTAAATAGAATTTGGCATTGCAATGAGTATACCCGTGAATACGTGCTTCAAACCTCGCAGATATTTGGCGTTAGAACGTCGTAATGTAACGTGCTCCATCTTCCGAGCTCTCTGTCGCTGAAAGAGGCGTTATTGTTGAGATGGTAGGCTCAGGAATATTCATCTCTGATGTGGCGAGAAGGATGGGTGTTAATCGAATCACCGTTCGGAGGTGGGCTCGCCGCTATGTAGACGGCAATGACGCCTTGAACAGTAGGCATTGACCGGGGAAGCTGCACATGGAAGACAATGAAATTGCTCACTACGCCCGAGAAAAACCTTTAACGAGCAAAAGGGCTGAGGGAACTCGGCAACATTTTAATCTCGAATTCAATTATTCCACTGTTCGACGGCGCCTTTATGAGGTGAGACTTAAATGCCATCAGCATGCCTAAAAGCCACTGTTATCGGGACAACATAAACTGGCAAGACTGCGGTTCGCAGAAAAGTTCTTCAACATTCCGCAAGAATTTTGGGACTTTATCATTTTTGCGGACGAGAAGACGTTTAGTAGTGACTGCAACGGCAGAATTCACTTGTAGTGTCCACGTAATGCGCGGTATGTAACCTGTAGGCTCATTTATTTTATAATGAATGTATTGATTCAGTACCAGAACTTTGTCTCAATTGATTTTCTCTCGAATGAGAGAAATAATAAGTTATAACTTGTAAAATACATTGGAAAGATTAAGTTAAATAATAGTGAATAACTTGGTGAATTAACATAAAATTATTTATTTACAACATAGGTTTCGCTTCAGTACAGCACCATCAGGTGATAATCGAATTGATTGAAGGTGATTCAATAATCTCCTGATGATGCGGTACTATAGCGAAACCTAGCTTGTAAATAAATCATTTTAAATGGAATTACTAGTCATTCATTATTATTAAATATGAATCAGTTCCAGAAAGTTACGCCGGAATCGATTAACTTTAGTAAACTCTAGGGTTTAAAATATTTAAAGCTTCAAAGCCAATTTTTAACGCTCGGTAACTGCAAAATTAACAATGCATAGTACCGTCACTGTTTCAAATAACATTATTTGAAATAAATAAGGTAGGAATCCTTTTTTCGATTGCGATATTCAAAAAGGAATGTCACTCAAATGAATTCAACAATTTTAAAAAGAGCTAATATTTAAATATATTTACTCTAAGGGAAATTAAATAGTTCTTTTTCATAGTTCTTTATACATCTGTAATGTGTTTCCTCTTATTAGGTATGAATCTTGAAAAATCATGAGGAATCGTGGTTCTGGACGCATATCCTTAAGCTTTTGGGGGTGTATGACTGCTGCCGGCCTCTTGTTTCAACTTCTTGTTTCAACCTCTACAAGAATGAACGCACGAGAATATGTCGGAATTTTAGAAGAATACTTAAAGCTCTACGCCAGAGAGATTGTTCCTGAAGGAGAGGTCAATTTCATTCATGATAACTGCCCCTTGCAGCAGCAACCGTAGTCGTAGACAATTTTTTCTGAAAAACGAGGAGATAGTGTTTACACCATAGCCGGCACATTCACCCGACTTAAACCCCATAGAGAACTTGTGGGGAATTATGGTAAAGGAATGGCAGCCGAAGGGCGTCACAACAGAGGAGGCGATAGAGGTGCATGTCCATGACTTGTGGAACTCATTTCGTCCACGGCCTCAAATATGCGAGAATATCGCATCAATGCCTCGCCGTCTGCAGAAAGTTGCAGATACAGGTGGTGACGTCACAAATTATAAAAAACCTGAAAGAAATTAGAATAGTTTTACTTTTTAAGCACTCTTTCTACCCCGAGAGAAAATAAGTTGCAAGAGAAAAAGGGGAAGACAATTCTCAGGGCCCCACCCCTTAGGTGTAGGCAGTAGCCTTTGGGCCCCCAAAGCCTCGGGGCCCAAAGGCTACTGCCTACTTTGCCTTATTGGTAATTCAGCTCTGCGCACACCCACTGGAAGGAAAGCGTTCGTATTTAAAACACCACACTTCCCACATTTTTACGTGACTAACTATGTACTAGAAATTTGAAAATAAAGATTATTAATTGAATTACAATCGTTTTTCAAACTCTAAGGTTTATCAAAATAACCGCAACTACTAATTTATTTGGTTATTTGGAGAGGATTGTAGATATTATGAGCAGGTTTGAGAACTCAACGGATATTTGATGGTAATTCACTGCAAGGACACAAATGTGTTACCATTGCCACTTCCAATGTTATTTTTCTCTCAGTGAATGGAATCTGTTAAGAAATAAATGTGGTAACGTAGATAGTCATCATTTTTATAGATTAAGCCGTGAATTTTAAAAAAAATCGTTTTTACTCTTTCTTTTTCAACTGCATAAATTGTGTTGATATTAAGAATGCACCTTTTATCTACAAGATGAAAAAAAACCTTACTTCGGATTCGAACCCTGACGGGAACTTCACCTCAACTTCCGCGAATTGTGATTAACCAAATCGGCTACGGAGTGACTTCCTAGGGAGACACACACGGTGAGTCCAACTCTGAATCTAGGGAGAGGAAAAACCTCGCGACGGAGCCCGAAAGAAAAGACTCCGATCTGGCCAACGTGTGCGGTGACGTGAGTTTTCTCAATGCATTCCTTCCGCTAGGGCTTTTGCTCTCGGAGTTTATTTGACTCTAATTTCGCTAGCCCTGTTGCATCCACGTCCATCCTGGTCGGCTGTAGGTGACGTAAAGGCAAAGGCAGCAGTTAGCCTCGTGTGCCAACCCTCCAAGTGTTTTCCAATTCGGCCCCATTCAATCAAAATAGTACAATGGGACGTGTGGGTGTCTATATTTCAGTAAAAACGATAGTACATAGTTTCATGATGTCAGTCTGGGTTTTTTTTACAGACCTCGTACTTAACCCATTTTAAACAACCATCGATTTTAACACGCTATTAGATACTGAGGTCAGAATGCTATTTGTTAAATTTCTGGAACAAAGTCATGTTTTTAAGAATTCACATGTACAGAGACAAGGAAAAATAATCTGCAACCTATTATTTTTTATGTTACTATTCCTGCCGGAATCTAGGACAAGTGTCCTCGACGGTCGAAATAAGTATGAAATAAATCCAAAATACATGGATCCTCCAGCATTGTCTTATACATTCGGAAATTTTTTAAGCAATCATTCATTTCAGAATAGACAGCGAATTCTTCAAAAACTTGTAAGTCTAAAGATTTTAACAGGCGACAATTTGTCTGATATAAGTCGAATTATAGCGTAGTTGAAACAGCAGTGTCCACTCTCCTTTCGTTTTTGGGGTACGTACAGATGGGCCATTTCACAGTTTAATCGTCTATTGAGGGAAAAAGAAACATGTAAACATTTTGTAACCTAGTATGGCATTAATATATTCCGTGAAAAAGTAATAGTCACTTTTATTGTGGAGATTCATAGCAAAAAGACGAAACATAAAAAATCAGATGAAGTATGGGGCGAGCACAGGGATGTATATTTTATTTAAAATAGTGTTAATATCACCTATACTGAAGCCACCACTTGAAATTATTCACCTATTCTTGAATTTCCAAACGGGAGTACAACCAACATCAACATACGAGACAGCACATGGGCAGATCCGTAACCATGCATCGTGGACAGGCACTACAATGACACGACATCGAGTATGCACAAACAGTCTAATTTCCGGAGCCACCAGCAGTGAAGGCAGACGCGCCGCGCCGGCCGTCGCGTAGGGACTTCATAAAATCCACGAGATTACGACGATCCTGAAGACGCCTCAGACGCTCAAATGACTCCAGCAGAAAAACAGAGATATAGAAAAAGAGACGAAGTTGAGGAAAAAGACGTATCGACTAACGTGGTCATTAAGGTGCACGTGGGAAGGAAAACGTAGGGGAGGTAAGACACAGAGTATGCTCCATCGTAGCAAGTGAGGGAAAGGCGTGGGGGCTCTTCGCGGGCGGTCTTCGACCGGGAGGGTACGTTTGAAGGTATGCGATACTGTGACGCTTCCACCTCAAGTGTTTTAAAGGTGGTTGGAGCGATTTTTGTCTATCTACAAATATGCGTGAAACTTTGCATACGTGTTCCTATTGTGGTATTATCAGATAAAAGTGAAAAAATTTAAAAACATTTAACCAAATTGGTTTAATAGTGATTCAGTGCTATTTTTACGCGTAGCCTAGTGGCAAATTATATATATTTCCTATAAATTCGAATAAATATGCATAGCTTTTTTCTAAACGCTAAATAATACACTTCATACTATGATAATAATTGCTAATAAATGCCAAAGTTCCACGCCGAGTCAAATGTTCGAAAAACCATATTTAAGTATAATTTTGATTTCCCTACATTTCGAATACAGCGCCAAAAACTTAAGCCATAGCATGCTTTAATTAAGAAAAACTTGTAAAAGATATTCCTTGTATCATTTCCGTTACTGCATGCATGGTGAGTTCCAACGCAGAAACAGATGTACTTAAATGAAGTGGGACCATATAATTTATTTTCGACTTACTCAAAATATTATTAAAATATGCGCTCAATGACCCACAGTTACCGTTTCAGCCATCTTAAAATGTCGTGCTGAGTACAGATAAGGTGTACCGGTGAAATGGAAAATGAATATTTATGTAAAGAACGACGATAATAGATTTTGATATCTAAGTCGTCGGAAATCGACAGTCGAAACTACGATCCAAATCCGATACCCATTTCTATTTCATAAATTTGTTGCCTTGCACTTAACTGAACTTTGGCTGAATTCATAAGAATATCAACCACTCGCAGCACTTGATGATCTGAAGCATGATGCAAATGACTCCAGTTGTAACTTATTGTATTGTTGCGATTAAAAAATTAAAACTGTTAAGTTTAAAAATCGTAAAGAAAATTCGCGGATTACCTGATGATATTCTACCAAAATACCTGGCAGAGGTGAGCGAATGTCTACATTAACTTTACGGAATTAATGAGTAGGTACCTCTCTCTCGACTAACTGATTCGCTGCCATAGTTGGAACCACCTTAAAATTGAATTTATATTCAAAACACAGGTGAGGCGTTTTAAAAAAATATTTTCTTTATAGATTTCCCCGAGATAAGCAAACAACATATAGAAGGTATTTGGCCATCAAACAGATGTTGCTGAAAATACTGGGATTAAATAGCGTTTTCAATTACACGATATTATTTCTGTAAGAAAAAAAAGTACATACTCTGTTAAATATCACCATTCATTCATTCATTAAATCATTGCATGCTATTTTAGATCGAAAATTAATCGAGACCGTCTCATAATATATCTATGCGGCAACTTGGAGCAAATTGAACCAAGGACTGATCAGAAGGAGATTAGATCGTGTTATGGGTTATCTCAAATTAGTACCGATTCATTAATATGGTGGTCGTTTAACATATATATATAATCCAGAAGAGAAATACTGAGCTAAATAAGCAACGCCGTATTAACAAAATGCATTTAAATTGATTAATTCAGCGTGGGAGTGAGCAAAATACCTACTGTAGCAAAAATATCATGGAAGGAGTAAAATATTTTTTTTTTAATTTCGGAATTTCCTTATTATCGAAGGGAATTTCACATTAATTGCGGAATTTTTCATCTGGAACACCAGATTACAAGTAAAATAACGGCATTGATGAGTTGCTTAAAATTCAGAGGTTATTTCTTCGGTGCGTGAAGTAAGCGGAACAGCCGATTTATCGATTTGAGTGCAAGTGCATTTTATTTTGGCACTCTTTTGCTAGTCCAGAGGAAAACAGTCACCCTGTAGATTTCAAAAATGAAATGCAACTCTTCCAAGGTGAGCGAATGTCGACCTCAACTTTACGGAATTAATGAGTATGTACTTCTCTCTCGACTGATTCGCTGCCATAGTTGGAACCACCTTAAAAATGAATTTATATTCAAAACACAGTAGAGGAGCATAAGTCTCAGAGATAGAGGACGAGATTGAATACCTCACGTGTTTCCAAACGAAGGATGCTCAGCTAGTTTTCAGAAGAAAATTTCAAATGGGACTCTTCATGTACAAACTTTTAAAAACTGAAACTCCTTCCTACATTTTCCAACCTTACACAGATAATTCAATGAAAAAAACAAGGAATACCAGAAATAAAAATAAATTAATTGTACCCTGTCACAAAACTACTATGTATCACAATTCATTTTACATCAATTCATGCTATGTATGGAATTCGATTCCCCAAGAGTGGAAGAATATCACATCAGTTAATAATTTAAAAAAATGTTTGTTTTCATTTTATTTTCAAGAAACTTGAATTGTATCAGCATGAGGAACTTGCTGTTTATGGGTTTTTGTGTTCATCAAATTTATTTCGATTGTTGTATAGCTATTGTATAATTTTGTATTGTTGAAAATCACTAAAAATTATATATGTTGAAAATTACTATTGTGAAGTTGAGAGTTGAAAATAGAGATTACTGCGTAATTTTGGAAATCTTTATAATAAATGTTTGTTTTCATTTGTCTTTGATGAAATTTGATATATGTAGTTACAGAAGAATTTGTAATCTTTGTTTTTGAGTTCATTATTATTATACCGAGTGTTTTATGATTTTGTTATCTTTGTTCATTATACCGAGTGTTTTATGATTTATTTTAATGTAGTACTTTCTCTGTCCGAGTGTTTATGTACTTACATAGGCTCCAAAGGATATGCTCCTAGAGCCAATAAAATGTATTTATTTATCTGGGACACATCCGAGAAACTGTTTATTTTCGGGGAATGATATTTTCTTAAAATAAAATCCAGTACATTCGTCAAATATTATTACGAATGGAAGTTATAGAAACTGGGATGCGTGTCTCTTAGATAAGAACGGTGCAAGAGTTTTCATTTATTTTTATGTTTATTTATTTAATTTCATCCTGAAAACAGACTCAAGGTGCTTATACTTCAGGAATGTAAGTGGCAATAACGGACGATCAAACAATCAAACATAACCATGCACTGAGTGGTGAAAACCCTACCCAGGGGGGATTTGAACCCTGAATTTAGCACACAAGTACTTTGCCCCACCGCCGCCGCAGCCAGCAAGGCTCTCGTATTTATAAAATCTGGTTGAATGTTTCATCGCTATGCTATCGTTAACATTCAAACTAATTTTCTGATAGTCTGATGTGCTGCATAACATTTGAACTGTTAAAGAGAAGAGTTAATCAAACCTTACAAAACCAGGCCTCAAACTTCTAGCACAGCGTATCCGTTAGAAGTTTACATCCACAATCGTAACTAAAACATAGCATGCAATCTTTAAAAAAAACAAAGACGACTGTTATTCCTTTGTTAAAATGAGCATTTCATTTGGAATGAATATAATTTTCTGTTAAGAAAAAGGAAAGATGCCTAAGGGCTATTTCCCCATTTGATCACAATGATGCTCCTGAAGAATGATTGCCCGTTTACACCATATGTGCCCATGATTTTTCCCTCTGATATCGTCCATAGGACGTACAAAGTAAAAACCCGCGTAAAAGAAATGGTATACTGAAATAATAATCAATTTAAATTCTGTAATACACTTTATAAATGCTAATATTTATGCTCTGAAGTTGGATTGTCTTATCGAACCCGTGCATTGGATATTTCTCTTAGCGGACGTTATCTTTCATTAACTCCCGACTCGTACGTTTACCATCAGCACATAGAAGCCAAATATTTATGACTTTAATATACCTTTGAACACAGCTTGATCCCTTTGCACTCTTCAAATTTGAAGTTCCATATTTTCTATATGGATACGAATGCTTTTCGTAGAATGTCGCAAAAAATCGAAGAGCCTCGATGATTATAAACATTTTTCCTTTCCAGTAGTCTGATATCTAACTAAATTAAAATTACGCTATAGGTTGCAAAATATTTTAGTTACTTTCATTCCTATCATCTTCACCAAAATTTCAACAAAAAGTCTATTTCATGAAAAAAGTCACCGAAGGTAAAAAAAAGTCACTGAGTCTTCCCTCTGTAGGCTTCAGTCGATCCAATTTATGAATATTCACAAAGACATTTTGAAATGCCTCTTAAAAATACGAGATGACCAAAACTTTTTTTTCGCTCTAGTCATGTGACGTCATTTGAGGAAATAGTGTGGTTATAAGTAACGATATTATAAGTGCTAATCGCGATATTGTCCAAAATCCGTCTCTACATGAATGATCCTAAATTTTCAGGGGTGACTCCCGCTGCACACGACGTGGGTCAAGGGAAATGCATTTGCGAGGGAAGAGGAGGGACGCTGACTTCCTTTAAACGGAGTATAAATTATGAAGAACACCTCAGCGTCCAATTCCTGCAAAGGCGTTCCGAACGTGCTGCAGAGACGGGAAGTGTAGCATTTCCGGGACGCGGGAGTACGTTCGGTGCTCGGCGGACAGTGAAATGGAAACGGGTAACATGCGTACCTTCGACGCGCCCCTAAGTACATTATGTGCAGCCTCAAAAGGCCAGAAATTAGAGAAGAAGTTCTCCCAACTAGTGCAACGGGTGGGAAGGTCTAAAGGCTGAGTGAGAAGGGAGGGGCAGGGGCGAGGGGAATCCTAAACCGTTTGCTCCAACTGTGTCAAACGGCGCTTAAAGCCAAGGACTAATAGCGAGGCATCACTCATAACGAGGCAAGGTTTTGTTCGAGCTCCGACGCTGCTTCCAACCAAAGTCTTCCCCTTCTAACCCGCGCCCACCCTCAATCTCTACAATCATCCCTCCCTATCTCACTCAAAGGGCTGTTTCTAATTAGCGATCCCACCAATGACAACACATAGCTTCAATACCTTATTTTCCGCCATAAAATTAGGTTGGCGAGACCTGCTCCGAGGAGATCATTACTTTGACTCACGCTAACGCGAGTAAACGAGACTTCTAGCGAGGAACGAGCGTTTCCGAATTCTAATTTGTGGAACTGCGCGCACCAAGTTGCTTTCTGGCTCTGCTTACTCGCGCTGGGACTACACGCACAAGTGATGCAGAAACTTGTCCCAAATAAATGCCATAAAAGGCGCTCAAGACATACAGCGTAATTTGCAGCACCCGTATAGGAGCAGGTGTCTCAGATGGTTATAAAACAGCTAGTGAATAATAACGTTGGGTATGTGACAGTGACGAAAATATTCACATATTATTACAACTATTCACCTCTAAAACATCTTTACTGATACATCATATGGCATATCGGCTGGTTTCAAACTGCTCAAGTATTAGATAATGGTAGTCACGATGATTACACATTTTCACACAATAGATATCTGCTTTCAAATATTTTTCACTGGCACATTACATGGATAAGGTCTAACATGATGACAGTGAGCCATTATTCAAACAGAATTACAGCCACATAATTTTAACTCTTCACTAATATTACCCCTAAAATTAAGAAATTTTTAATTTAAGGCATCTTGCTGCATAGTGAGAAGGAACAAAGAAAAATTATGGCTCTCTATTCATTTCTGTTCCAAAACATAGAGAAGTAATGCCATTAATTACATAGCCCGTCCTTAAAATCCAAGCCGAGAAAATGATTTTCTCTCCAAATGCTAAAATTATCAAAATATATAGATTCCTATGCTCTAGTGTAATAAGCCACAAGGGGACGTCTTTGAATAAATCAACATTTTACACAATATTACACAGCAAAAACAGGAACTCCTGCCACAAACGGTGTATCTATCAAATGCCAAATATATTCCTCTTTAACTCTAACACGACTCCTTAAAACCCCACTCAGGTGATCACAGAAGGCTTTTATTACATCCATTTGATGCACACCTCAGGAGAAAATGTGGTATATTATTTTCAAATTATTGTGTCTTCAAGATGGATAAGCCAGGCATAAGTCAATGTGAAACGGTGATGAATGCCATGCCCTAACATAAAACCATATTTTACACTGAACCTCTCGTATGAGCGAATATCTGCTCTACCGTTGGCATAGAATTCATGCCCGGAGGCCATTACTAATACGTCGGATGCATCGTCTTGTGACCGCAAACATGCATGACGGCTTCCAGCGCGTTCTTCACTCGCTTCCTCAAGTGGCTGAGGGCTCCACAGCATCCGCTCAGGGGGTGGGCGGTGCATCGCGTGCGGGAAGCCCCCTGGACCAGACGGGCGAAAGCCGAGAGTAATGGGCGGTAGGTTCCAAGCAGTTTGCAAGATGGAAGACTCGGCCGTCTTTATTGAAGACCGTATCTTCAAACGATTTATGTAAAAAGAGAATTCTACTTCTCTGTGATGCTATACCACAGATTATGCTTGAAAATACACGAACGGTAAGGAGGAGGGGTGAAGGTGCTTTGAAGGGGCTGAGGTTAAAAACATAATAGAATAGCAATTCATTTAAATAAATAACTGATACTTTTCCAGAAGCAAAAAGAAAGTCAATAAAGTGACGCCGGTTTCTTTATGCTATGAATAATTATAATATCACTTGAACTATTGTAAGAAAACGGCGTTAGAGGGAAACGATATTAGGGTATATCCAATGATTGAATAATAATGAAAAAAAAGTATTCATCAACCAAATTTCACTTTTTCAGCCTCAAGTTTACTTTTTTAAAACGATGGCATGGACTACTATTGGAAGAAGACTCCTTAAAATGGCAAACGTAAATAATGTTAAAATTCACATTTTTATAGGACTCACAATCTGTTGCCATTCAGTCTCCCTCGGCTGTCCGATGCTTATATTAAATTACATACTATTGGCACCAACAATACCACGGTTGCAGCAGTATATCGAAGCGACGATAGTTATCGTGCGTATAACGTATCAATGAAATTAACGTCAATAAGATAATGATCACGCGTATTAAGTATTAATGATATTGTAGTCCAATCCGACGTGCTGATCTTCATCTTCCATGATTTAATATCGAGAATAATTATCTACACTTGCAACATTGATTACTTAAAAGTTTTTAAAGCGATGCGAAATATCATGAAAATATCAACATGACGTCGATAAACCTAACGGTATCGCCAAGTCCTACTTACTTAAAACGCCTCCCCAGATATCGACTCCAAGGCACCCTACTGCACACAATACCTCTCTCGACTGGGTCATGCAGCTTAATCGGGATGCAGCCTCATACCACTAAGACGGCCATCCATCACGATCGCGAATTCGAGGACTCACCTCTCCATTCAGCGCACGATATTCAGGCAGCGTTGGCGGATTATTCATCGCTTCTGCTTTGTTCCCGTCGTGCGGCCAAAGGGGTACAGTTAACGTGGCTGGGGCGGTAATCGTGAGTCATTGAGTGAACATTTAAGTTAGTTTTCAAATAAGTCGAAAATAAGTTTTTGGACCACATTTCGTTTAAGTGTATGTGATAATACGTCGGAAATCGCCATGCATGCATTGATGTAAACGATGCAAGAATTGTATTTTAAAATTTTCATCTTAATAAAAAGCATTGCTATGACGGGTTTTTGGCGCGGAATTCGATATTCAAGGGAAATTTATATCTTAATACGCTTTTTTTACTCGGCATGATACATTGATTTTTTGTAAGGAACCAATATAATAATATGAAATGTGATACGTTCCATTGTTTCAGGCTCAACTAGGTGGAAGTTGAATTTCGTAAATGAAATACTAACTTTGTTTCCTTCCACAGATTTATTTTCTTGGTACAACATGTTTCGACACATCAGTGTCATCATCAGGTACCGGTGACGGTGTACCTGATGATGACACCGATGTGTCGAATCACGTTGTACCAAGAAAATAAATCTGTGGAAGGAAACAAAGTTAGGATTTTATTTATGAAATGTGATATTTTGCGTTTAGGAGAAAAGCTGTACATATTTAATCGAACTATTACGAAATATATGTCATGGCATGTCTGTCAATATTAGTAATAAGGGCACGTAAGCAAAGTTTCACCGAAATCTGTACATTAATCTTCACCCCCTATGAAAGATTGATTTGCGAAAACATACTATTACAGCGTTCTAACACGAATTGGAAACGATGTGAAAATAAACTTTCACTCGAAGTGATTTTATTCCGAAGCTCTCGGATTTATTACACAAACAGCGATTACATCAGCCTTCAAGGTGTGTTCATGCATTTTCTAAAATTAGTATAGGTCTCAATTTTCACATGGATTCTGAAATATCAATAGTGGACACCGTATAATGGCTCCTAGTAATTAAAACGATCAAGAAGAGCTGTGTCCTTGAATCTTGAACAATATTTTAAAAGTATGTGTATGTGACAACATTGAAATATGAAAAAATAAACACAAATGAGGGATTTTATTACGACAAATTAAACTAGAAAAAAATAGAAGACTAACCAACGCAAATAATTACTATAGTAAAGCAAAAACTCGATACCCCGTAGTTGAATATTTAAACAGTCACTAAATATGATACAACGTCCAAGTGAATAGCGGAATAGCAAACAATGACACAGGGATTACACGTCGTCATTAAAAGGGAATCCTGCTCCTTTTTTGTAAACCCTAAAATATGATTACCTTTTTCCATTTCAATCAATTCCGTAGTGGATCTATAATAATTTCTCATATCATTTAAACCCGGCAGAGAGCTCGTACGCCAGTACATCTGAATCTTAATAGCACGATACACACGACCACATGCCTTTTTGCTTCCTCAATCTCCCGCATCTCGCAGGAGTAACTATTTGAAGACATAGCCGGGAAGAACATACGCCAAAGGATATGGATTTTTTCAACAGCGACATAGGGGGTTCTACATTAGTTGACAGTTTGGGCTCTTCCAGGGATTATTTTCTATTTAAATCTCCATAATACAGGGGTTAGATTTTACCAACAGCAGTAGTAAATTTAAAATAGTGGCATTCCGTGTACTAACTGCACCTCCATGAGTCTTCCAAAAACAAACTATCATTCAATTAAGTAACTCCCTTAAATTTAACGCGGTTTCGGAAATGGTTGCCCATGTAACCTAGACGGGAGCATACAGAGCCTAAGTTTGGCAACAGGGTTCTCCATATGTTCCATACCGTCAACTAAGTAAGGAACACTCTAAAGCATTCATTTTTCCATTGTGTGCGATCTCATCCTTCTCTCCTCTTTTTCTCTCCCTCTCACCATAATCCTTTATCCCCTGTGATCCTGTTACTTTACCAGTGCCAAAAAGCTCTAATGACCGAGAACGGAGTATGAAAGATCTTATTTCGGAGCATACGTCTCCAGGCCGTCTGCACGAACCCTTGCTTACGTCTTCCTCCCCATCTCCAATATTACCATTTTAGCGACCCTAACCCTCCCCTTGAGAGCCATGGCTCATAATTTCACAAAACTCTACGCCACTCTTCTGGTAACACCCACCCAGGCCCAGATAATCCCCTCCCGCCACGTCTCCTCCAATCTCTCCCCACTAGCGCCTCCCACTCACTCCGACCCTCGCAAAACCGCCAAGGATAAAGCCCCAGATACACACATGAGCCGACTCGTAACTGATCGATTTTCATTGAATCGGCCACGATGTTCGACTCCAGCCTTCTCCACACGTACTTGGCATGATAACAACATTATTAGTAAATTTCAGGTAAAAACATCCGCTCAAAGTGAGCAAAATTTATGAAAATACAATGAAAAACATAACACACCACAGAACTAAGCGATTATTATGATTTTTATGCATTATATTGTAATGTACGTTCCTTAAAAATAAGAAATTTTTTCCTTTGTTTCGAGACTCAAAACTAGTCGGCAAACCTCAAAGTGTAAACCTCAAAGTTGTTTTTCAACACATATTTAGCCTATTGGCTGTACCCCTTCTCACGATTTTTTAACTGTAATCCTCGTCTTGTAATTCTCCTGACAAGGCCAATATTTTATTTTCACTTCTGAGTAAGACCTTGAACTTACCTGTCCATTGTATGGTAAACCTGTATTTAATTCGTATTCAACACCCCAGAGAAAAAAGCCTTTAGATATTTCTATCTCCCTGCAAGGTCTTGAACTATCATCACCTTAGGAAAGAAAAGCTTTTGTGCATTTCTCATCACAGGCTTTTCAATTTGCCAAAAATGTAATCGCTTCCACAAATTGGACGGCAGAAACTCTGTCCAAGTACCGAAGTTTGACGTGATCGATAGAGTTCTCGTATAAGAATAGGTATAATACACGTACAATTCGACCTTTCAAGTGCACTCGCATAGGAACTGTGAGTAATCGTGCCTTAAGTATTGAGAGAAAATGATCGATATCTGGCTTCGAAGAAACAACGAAGACACTGCATAATAATAAAAAAACCGTCATTCTCAAAACATCTTCAGTTCACACCATGAATGGAGCCTGTATCTATCTTGAAAATGTAGTGTGGTGGAAGTTATAAGCATCATAGTGGCATATCCATGTTTAAAATATTGAACATTGGTCCTGAGTCACGCATGCTCCATACGTTGCCGAAAATAATAGATGTTTAACACAAGGATCACTTTCAGCATATGACCACCTCATTCGTAAGGCATGAACACCTATGCATGAATCAAAATTTTATTCTTTTATAGATGAAAAGACCAGTTGTTACCCACTATTTCCCTGCCCATCACGGGGATACTCAACCCTCTCTCTAATCCCCACGAACAACCCGGACCCACGTCAACGAACCAACACCCCTGGACCCCCTCCTCTGCCTCCTCCGACTGCACTCAACTTCTGATTTCCGCATGGACAGCTCTCCCCGGTACAACACGACTAGCGCCCAAATCCCCTTTCCGACTAAAACATTCGGCAGCGTGCAACCCTTTCCCACACAGAAGCTCACACTCCCCCAAACCTACCGCAGTACTCCCTACCCCAAAAAACCATCTCCTCTATCCCCACCCTTATAGGCACACTCCCATGGGCTCCACCCCCTGACTCAATCCGTTCCATTCACCCACCATCAATGCTCCCCCCTTTTTCCCTTTCCGCACCTCCGTCTAATCTCGCTACACCTCCAATATTTTCCCCCTCCTGCCTCGCGCCAATCCGCCACGACTGTTTTTCCCGAGGAACGCAATCCTGTCCATTAAACTGTCTCGCGCGATGCGTCGCCTGCCCGTCAGGGTTTGGGACTTGCGCCATTGTAATACCCTAGGTTTTATGCCTCCCTGCCATCCCCCCTAAGCTAAAAGGGTTCACCCACGGCTCTCTCAACGTCCTTACACGTGCGCGATAAGGCCTCCCAAACGGCTGACCGACTGCTTCCTTTCGTGGTCCTCTTGTTCCCACGCCCAGTGATCTGCTACCGTCTGACAGTCATGTGCTTTCTTCCACTTCACTCCGGTGATTCCTCATACCATTGCGAGATGGGCGAGATGCGATTGGAGTTTCGATGAGAGTGATAAGAGTACTCTATACAGAATACAATACAAATTTTCGAGGAATCAATATATGAAACAGGCATCGGGAAAAGAGGTACATAATTACGTTCTTGTCAAATAATATTTTGTCTTTGTTTCTTCTGAAAAGACAATACATTAAAAACCACTGGCTACAACTCGTTTAAGTAAATGTGGTTGATGAAGTTTACTGTTAGTATCTTCTAAATCAGTGTAAATTAACTTTACTCATAGTTAATGTTAAAGAACCCGGGTGTACCTTGAATAACGTCGCTGAGAATTTATAATAACTACGTTTGTGGTAATTTGATTAAAAAAATATGGTGACCTATCTGAAAGTGTCGACTTAGTTTCCGAGGTTACCATAGTTAGTTTTAGATCTGACATCAGCGTTCAACCTCGATTAAATGGCATTCTTGACCATCTTTTTGGGAAACCAGGGCGGAGTACTTAATTATACAACACTGTGGATGAATTAGTTAAAGAGAAATTTCACTGAGCTCCAGTTAGGCAGCATCTCAACTAAGTATGCCGCGAGCATTTGTGGTACAAATATTGCTTTCTCTCACGCATCATTAATGGCTACAACAAAAACATCAACAGAGACAACGGCCTGTTCCGATGGAAACACCGGTTCCCACGCAATGAAGTTGAGCATTACTGTGTTCGGCTTAAGTTCGGAGAGATCATCCTCCTATTCCTCCGAGTGATGTTGCCCCTACCTGCCATTGAGTAATGCGTGTAGTATGAGCCAAACTTGAAGAACGACTACCACATATATGGAGTGAGACATCAAGACACTCCGTTAGCATATAATTCAATTTCGTTCCTTACGGCTTCCATTTTTTTCCCTGCTTCCTTCATGTCTCGTGTCTAAACATCCACGGCAAAACGCCGCTGCGGCGGGTCGTAGGGAAATATGCAGGATTCAATGAATGTATTCATGGAAAATCTCCATTCTCACGTCAAAATATTTTGTCGAGCACAAAATTTTGATAAATATATACTGTTTGGAATTTAGTTCAGTGCTAAGGTACAATTTCACTCGAACATGATTTGTGTACTTAACGGTTATAATTCGAAATGAGGATTTCTTTTTTTCAACACATTAATCTCAAAATATCTATAGAGATCCCACAATTTTAACATGAGAATGAGAAATAAAACTTTGAAATTACTTTGTTAACACTCTTTTCTGTTCATCATCAATGTGAACCTTCTACCATAGCTTGAAAATGTAAAGAAGGAGTTGTGTTAACCTCCAATGCAGACAGAATTAATCGACAAGTAAAACAAGACAGCACGAATAACTAACCAACGAAAAATGTCTTCGGAAGTAAAATTGTAACTTTATCCCTCATATATTATGGCATTTAAATTCATTAAATATTTGCACCACATAGCTAAGGCATACGGCGTAGGATTTTACGACACGATATATAAAAAGTAAGGTTATATGAGACATCCACGATGAAAAAAACCATTCGCCTGGACTAGGAATCAAATCCAGACCCCCCAAATTCTTGCTAAGTGCTTGGACCATTTAAGCAACCGAAGCGTCGTATTGCTGTTAAAATTTTGTGGAGGCTTTAAAGGAATATAACTATTTTGAAAAATAAAAAAGAGTGCTGTCAAAAATCAAAACTGGGAGAGGAATTAAAGTATTCACCTTATGTGTATATAGGTCATACAGTGAAATATTCCCTACACTTGCCAAGTAAACACTAAGTTCCGCATTCAAGAATAAAAAAAAAATAAATTCAACGATCCTATGATACACTTTTGATTTCAATGCATTTTTCAAGCATAATCCCACTTTGGATTTTCGCAAAATGATGAAGTGGTGCCGGAAAACCTGAATTACAGCTTTTTAATATCAACGTGATGGTAGGCGAAGTAACTGTGGAATCGTGACATGGTTGAGGAATCATCATCTTCATCTTAGTAATCCACCGGTTAAAGGTTGGTTATGTAGAAAGTCAGAGAAAATATTAATCAGTTTTAAATTTTCCACACATTTTTAATAAACAAGTTTATTAAAGAAGTGTGGACAGTTACAATGTGATTTATTCTTCAATCTACAAACAGCTTTTGAAACCTAAGAGCGTGGTATGATATCACAAAGAAAAAGAGGAGCAAGTGAAACTGGTGAAGAAATCGAAGAATGATGTAATATGTACCCGGCAGACTGCTGAGTACGCCAGCGGAGAGTTGCGACAAGGCTTTTCTCAGCTTCAAAGGGAATTGGTGCCTTGCAGAAAAAAAGCAATGAAAGGTGTACTTTGCACGTATGGCTCACGTAACTGTTGCGTCAGCCATGCGCTCTACATCTGCTGAGATGATATTTTAAGCATCGCTTCTTTTACCTTCCACCATAGATACTGAGGCATTTCTATTTTGTCTATACAGCAATTGTAATCGGCAAACATTGCAAGTCCACCATCGTATACGCAGAGGAAAATGTAACACGAATAATATATGACTTATTTCGCGAAAATGCTTCCGAAACAACCATCCACACAAATTCAACTAATAGTTTGTTTCTCAAAGTTTACAATGCTATTGAAAACGAAGATTTAGCGTAATTTAATATGCGCCCTCTTCATTGTGATTGGGGAAATTTTTCTCGAAAAAGTAGACATAATTTGAGAGCTATTTACGTTTAGGGAAGAAAAGATAGGAGCTTTTAAAAGGTAAGTGACTTTGCGCTTAAACCGATTTATATAAAGTAAATTTTGAAAAGTATAAATTAATTTCTTGAGTCATACGTTAGGAGTGGTATAATTGTTTTATGTACCAGTCCCAACATATAACCTATAGTAAGGTCGATGGTGACCTATGGTTGCTCTTGAAGTACATAGCATGGGAAGGCATCTTGAAATGTGCTTCGGGGACATAATCACCATGCGGAACCAAGACTATTTTCTTCGGTGCAGCCAATTTTCAGGTGGTAATTGATGCAAGACCTGAATAATACTTTATGGATTTATGCTACCATGCCTCATCAAAAGTAATGAATTTACATTTTCATCCGCACCAGTTTTCACAATTAACCTTCAGCTTTCAGTTCAGCCAAAATTTTACTTGAAGTAATATTAAATGCTGTTAACACAAAGCACAATTATCAAAGAAGCCAGCAAAACGTTTGAAAGTGGAAAAATTTTTTCTGACACGAATCCCTCGGAAAATCAATATTCTAAATCACTGGAACTTCAACTACGTGCTTAGATAGACTTTGCTGAGATTGTAGATGATCAAGTATTTATACTTATAAGCCTAACCGCATACGTAATTTTATCACGTTTATTGTGACAACACAGTAAAGATGATCACAATATTATTTTACGGAACTGGGACACCAACTACGCAATTTGAAAGACTAAACAACCAACATTCTAACACCTTGAAACGTACATTATTTTATCTTCAACCCACATCTCGAATATGACGTGAGCATTGGAAACCCTGCACAGAAAGATGTAATTCGCGAAGTAAATAAAAAACAAAATTGAGCCGAATCCTTCGTTAAAAATAGCTAAGAGCGAACAGAAAGTGTCACACAGCAGGTTAAAAGGACTAGGCTGGGAGTCGTTATAAACTCGGAAGCTACACGCTAGGATTAAATTACTTGAAAAATACAGAAAATACAGGTCTCAGCAAGACACGGAGTGTATTATTTTTGCCCCGCACTATATCTCTAGAACTGATAAAAGCGACGAAATAAGAGATGTTTGCTACTGAACCTATCTTCTTTATATAAAACTTCCTTCTTTCCACGCACTATTAGTGAAAATAGCAAAAATCGAGTGACACTAACATAAGACACGTTACCCCGCCGGCCTCGGTGGAGGCGGAGTAACGCCTTAGCCTGCTAACCCGAAGGTCGCGGGTAAGAGTCCCGCCTGGGGAGGATTTTTCACCTCCCAGGGCATGGTTGTGAGTGCCGTGTAGTATTTACGAGTTTATTTATTGCTCAGGTTAAAGGTGGTGATTCTAATTATCATAATCCACATCTTTTACATACAATTCACTTTCCCCCTCCTTTTCCTTATTTCCTCCCCTTTCATGGCTGACGTCCTAGGAACCCCTGCCACACACGCCTCTGCAGCGGCTCGCGGGGTCGTGCGTAGATGAACTCTTACACACGATTTATCACACTTGGTGGTTATTTACAACAAGAAATTATTGTCACGGCATAGTTAAGATGAGTCCTCGAAATTAGGAGAAGCGTCATGTTTCATTTGCGTCCATTTCCGCACACATACTCTCCGTTCCATTGGGATTTCCCTCCCTCTCTACCTGGCCGGCTCCCACTTCGTCCTTTTCCTCATCGAGAATTTTCACGCTCATTTCCTACTGCGCGCCAATCCTTTCGCCCGGACGCAGAATCACTCCCCGCTCTATCCAAATTAATCAGACCAAAGGACAACGCTCAAGTGCACCCTTGGCTCGCGAGAGAGAGAGAGAGTGGGATTTATTTTGCATTAGCAGCGAACGAAAACGGGGCATTGGCTTTGACGTGGGACCCCCTTAGCCATTTCTCTCTCGTATCCGACGAGTTTGGAAAGGAAAGCAAATCTCGAGGCTACGATTTAATTCTCTCGGCAAATTACGGCCGATTCTACTCCCCATCTATAACTGAATCGGACGTTGAATTCATTTTTCTGTTAAAAATTAATTGTTTTTAATTCACACAGGTTTCACACAATTCTATGAGTAATATGGAAGTCACTGTGACTTGGAAGTCATTCCTAAGCTTCTATTTAACTAACTAGGGCAGCCGTCACGCCAAAATGTTAGTAGTTGGTAAATATAAAGAAGTACCTAAAATACAAAGTTTTGTGCGTGTGTGTAATATAGATAATTATTCCGTGAAATAATTCCATAAAAACATATGAATGTTGAAGATATTTATGCCTGCCACTAATGCGGCGATGAAATACGTGGAAATTGTAGTTAATAGTAGGGCGATTACTCGCCAACTCAACCAAATGGCTATACACCCGTGGCTCGACCACCTTCGAATCTCACGAATTTTGGCACAAAAGAAGACTACAAAAAGCATAGACAATATGCTAAATATTAGCTGTTAATAATTAAAAATTTCAAAGTTATGACGCTTCAAATATCACAAGTTAGCGCAAAATGTCGCGCAGCAGCTCCAAACTGTAAGTCCAATAAATGTCGATCCAAGCGTCAGGTTTAAAATATAATGACATTTTCGTAATGAAAAGACAACAGTCTGCGTTTTCTTTTAGCTTTTGGCTACGGAGACATTTATTTTGAACTTTTAGATGACTTCAATTTTGGCTATTTTTTATTTTGATCGATGTTTCAGGCCTAATAACTCCTAAACTAAGTCTTAGAATGGGTCATAGTTAACTATTCCGAATAGACACGACGCAGTACTGTACATAAACTTCATAAAATGTTATTTGTGGTACACAACCACGGCTCAATGGAGTAACAAAAACGGGAAGGTGAAATTTTTGCAACTTTTGCTGCTTAAAAAAAGCGATGTTTGATAAATGATAATGGTTGATAAGCGATGTTTACTATATGTTAAAATGTATATTTTACAACAGTGCAAACCTTTATTTTCCAAAAACAAAAGTAAAATTGTTGGGTTATTCAGTCAAACATACAAAAAAAAGGGCAAACATAATGGCCTGCAAAGCGCTCGCCCACTTCGAAAATGGCACGTTTGGGCCCATCTGCGCATGCGCCGCGCGTCGAATATCTATGTAAGTGAAACGATGCGTGACCAATACCTCCGAATCATCACTTCTGCCCAAACGAAATTTACCTTTAACTACGGACAGAGGTGGGAGGAGAAGTATATCTTCTGCAAATCATCTGTCGTGATAGTCCTCGAAGACGAAACTTAATTCGAAGTACGTACTATATATAATTGCCGATATTTATATGAATGCCCTACCTTTTTCTATTGCTGCCCGATTATCTGAACTGCGGGGCTTTTAGCTGAAGTTAATTCAAGGCAATGATTAGGCGACTATTCTTTGACTTTAACGGTTTGCGAACCAACACAAACGGAGGCACACGTTATCTAAATCATATCAGAGAAACGCCTCTACTCTACCAAACCCAAATTTCTTTGATAATGTAGCTAATTAAAGGCATGAATTGAGGCCGCAAACAGTGTTTCAGAAACACTTTATCCTCCAACAATATCAACATTTTGTCCCTAACAATATACCATTGTTCTTTGGAAGTCCGCCTTATGCCTACATATTCATGTAACTTATTATACGACGCAAGGACACAAGGTATTCATCAACGTAATGAATCATTATTCAATCCAACCACCTCAGAATATCATATATAAATCATCCGATTATGTGGACTATGGCTTTTGTTTAATTTTGTTAGATGAATAAATTAACTTGTATTAGGGAATTTTGTGGTATATCATTGTAATTTTTAAATAATTTAACTTTTAAAAAACCACTTCTTCATTTAATAACATACACGACCCGGGTTTTGATAAGTAATCATCAGCACAAAAAAACCAATAAATTATTCAAAAAATCCCTAAAATAATCATACCAATTTCCTTCATCTCTCTCTAAAACTTGCAAATACCGAGTGCTATATTATAGTTAAGCGTAAAGATAACGGTGATCTATGCCTATTTGCGCACTCAAAATAGTCCTCGCACCTAGTAAAACGGACCATTTTTCCGCTGGGTAGAAACGAGATTTCCTACCGGGCTCTTGGCTCGGACAACAAGCACCCGTCCCGTGACAGGAATACCGGACACACGACACCCATTCGGGCCGTCGTAATTCGTGCATTATGACATCATGACATCCTTGTCTTTTGCGAGTGTCCCAAGTTACCATCATCCATGTCCACCTTTCTAAAAAAAAGAAAAAAAAACACGCGCCTGGCCGCCGAATTAAGTTTCGGACACTCCAGTACGCCGCATTCGGCACACCATGCGGCCGTACACTGTACATGTCATGTTATTAACATGTTATCTGCATCCGTTATAGCCATTTCCGAGATGGCAAAGGGAGAGTGTCATGTGGGCGTGGAGGGAACGGCTGCCGAACATAGACTGCGCTCACCTGCATGTCGTTCGTGGGGAGCGTGAGCTAAAGACCCAAATTGAAGGCTTGTAAGGGGCCTGTTGGGCCGAGCAACGCGCACTTCGGAGCCGGAGCACATAAAATATTCGGCAATCCCAACACGCGAGATTCACGCGTGTGCAGGAAAACAGCATGTCACTTCCCCATGTCAGTCTCCCTAAAGAGATTTGCCTGCGTTTGTGTCGTGGCTTCTCCTCCTGCCGATTTTCCTCAGCCCGGAGGTATCATGAATCCCCATTGAATCTGGAGTCCTCACATTGGTGCCGCCAATTCGACTCGCCTCCTCCCCAAACACGCGTAATGGCCATTTTGAAATCGTGATAGCAACACCGTCTACGACACATAGCACTTCTCATCAGACATCGAGTCCTCCCAATGCCTCCCTTTCAGAGTGGGTTGTTTCCGAAGGCGGATTTTCCACATGAGGCACCCTATGTAACGTCTGATTAGAGTCAAATGCAAGATGACGAAGTATTTACGTCATCTTGAAGTTAACATGAATTTCGGGTTTTGTGCACTACATCAGACGAAAGACGATGTGATCGCTATTAACGGAGGATGTATTAGCTTCGGTTTACATGCCAAGAAAATATTATTCCAGAGATAACAAAACTGGGATAAACGGAATTCATACATGGTGTCCGGAAAAGAAAAATAATCAGCTTGAGAATAGATTCGCAAATTAATGTCTGTAATAACCATATTAAATAAAATGTCACATCTGATTCTGGGAAACTATCACATAATGCATGATTTGGTGCCATTTATTGTACATAAAATCCTCATTACGTCATCTTTTGACATGTATATCATTAAAATAAGTCTGAAAATCGGGTCCCAGAACGGAAGTGGAAATGTAAAGTTTGCAGGCTGAGATATTCCGACTCTATAACTTTGTGAATAATTAGGTACTCCATTGAAATAAATGTGGTCTCATTCGACTGGGACTACGAGACATGTATAACATTAATATTTAACCACATTATGTGGGAGCCGCAAATGCGCGAGAAGCGGGTACAGTCCCGCTGTGACAGGCGGCCACTGCGGGCGTGGGCTAAGGTTTCCACGCAGAAAATGTCGCGACTTTGATGTGCTACCGCGATTTGTTATCAATACGAACATCTCGTCCACATCTGACAAATAAAGCTTAGATGGTGGTTTTAGACCTCACTTGGTGGAATTAGTTGATATTAGGGATAGAAGAAGTAACTCTGTAATTCCACATGGTAATTGATTTATTGAATTTAAAAAATTTAAAAAAAACATACGACCGGTTTCGCCGCAGAACAGCATCTTCAGGAGATGCCCTGAAGATGATGCTCTGCGGCGAAACTGGTCGTGTGTTTTTTTATTTATTTTTTATTTTTTTAAATTCAATAAATCAATTACCATGTGGAATTGCAAAGTTACGTCTTCTATCCCCAAATAAAGCTTTAAAAAGAAACTACATTATTTGATGTTAGCGAATCAAAAATATGTTATAAATGTTATGAAGGCATAGGAACTCTTTCCGGAACGAAAATATCATACGGTGTTGGCAAAACGAAAATTACATGGAATAAAAAGCACCTAATTCCAGCTCTATCATCGAATTTAACGGCTTAAAAAAATATTCTTCGAATTAATAAAAGATCGTATATTTTTTTCTCGTCCGTTCACGTAATATATCCTGGTTGGTTTACTCCAAGATAACCAGGCCAACTAACCAAGAAAGTTGATGAAAATTATTAATTACTTCCTAAAAAATACATTGATTACTAATAAATAGTTAGGAAAACCCTAATAATTATTAAGCCGTGATAACATAAAAAGCTGTGAAATACTCAAAACGAAAAATCAATGAAGATATACCTGTACCTATTAAGTCAAAAAACACAGCGAAGAAATCATCAATTGGGAACAATCTAATTTCAAAAATAAAAAATCTTCGTCTTTTAGCTTCCTACACAGCATTGCACTAATATCATATCAACATCTTCTTCGGGTAAATCCAATAACTGCCAATCCTTGATTCGTGGGTTTGAAATTTGAATCCCACCTGGGAGGAATTTTCATGTCTCTGGGTATGGTTGTGTGTGCTAGTCCGTTATGCCTTTGAAAGTGCCTGTTGTGAAAGGTTCATTATACTGATTTAAGGTAATGTAAAATAAATAGATAAATAAATTTGACCAAGGTTTGGCAAAGATACATGGATTACGAGTACTTAAATGTTTTTTCATGAATATTCCCTTGAAGAGTGGCATGAAAACAGTTAACAGGGTCTTGTAACTCTTAAACACGGATGCGAACGATGGCCACTCCTGCCCATCACCTCGAGAATCCGTGAATTGCCCCGTTATACACACACTCTCCGTCTGACTCACCACGCGGCGCCGGAGTGAGTGAATTAGTCAGGTGCAGCGTGGAATATTGGGAAGGGGAGGATGCAAAAGGATTAAAGAGGGAAGGAGAGGGGCATGAAAGGGTACGTATCGTACGTATACGTTGCGGGAACCCCAAACGACCCCTTTGGGATAATAATAAGGGGTGAGGGAAACGTTGCCACGGTTGAAGAATCTCATGGCTGAGAGGAGCGGTCGGCGGGCAGGCCGCCGCCGGGTGCCGACCACAAAAAGGGTTCCTCGGAGTCGAGGGAGGCGAAGAGGGAGGGTGTTTTCGCGCTGGCGGGGTGTGTGGCAGGGGTTTTCGGCGGCACGAGGCAAAGTCTTGGGATGCATGTATGAGAGGGGCTGAAGAATTTTTCAAAAGAGTTTTGTGTACGCGTGTTTTTTTAAAGCTAAAGCGCCCTCCGGGGGAAATGGGCCTTAATTGTGTGGGTACGCGGAGTGGGGACGAAGGGTGTTGAAAATTAACGCACAGCGTCGTCCGCGGTGAAGCGAGAGCGACCCTTTACTTTCGCCGCGTTTTCGAAAATTCTCGCGACTCGGCAAGTCTCGCCACTCCATGAGTTGAGTAGGTTTTGATTTTGTTCCGACATGAAGGAAGAGGCACGACGGAATTTGATGATGTTTAAACCATAGTGCCACATGAAGCTTGAAACCCCCTCCCTACCAAAACTGCTGAGCAGTGTTAATGAAGTGCCTTCAAAACAGTCACTTTAAGCCGTTCATAAGAAGGTACGTAAATAAATTAAGTTCCATCAGAAAATCAAAGGCATAAAATTTAAAACCCGTGAAATAGATGGTATCTCGCTGAGAGAAAATGATAAACTTTTACTTTATTTTAGGAGTAGAATAAGTTCGTATCGTCTTATATATTCATTTAAACGTTTTCATTTAAAGTTGAGCCACTTATCCCAATCCATAAAAATCGTTTACGAGAAACATGAACAGGAAGGAAAAACTGATAAAAGCATTTTAAAATAATTTTATATTGTAATGACGTGACGGTTTTGTAAAAACTGCTGCAGCAAACTAATTATTCCAGACGACATAATAATAATAAAATTAAGGTTAGAGCCATTATTTTTTTATGAATACGTTATAAATAACTTCGGAAGATATTCATGTAACTGAAATGGGATATAACTACATCCTTAAGCTGCTAATATTAATTTTGAGGAAATCGGGACTAGCCACGGTAGTAACCTTTACGGACTCACCCGCAAGTACACAAAAGTGCGATATTCCACAGGAGAAAAATCATTCGTCTTGACCGGGATACGAACCCGAATGTCTCGATTTCGCGCCAAGCGCTTTATGCACTTTCGGGTGACTCCGTAAAGGTTACTACCGTGGCTAGTCCCGGTTTCCTCAAAATTGGTCAAGAGCGAACACCTCCTTGTGTTCCATGTATGGCTTTATCCTCGCGGACTGGCGCTTAGCGCACGACCTGGACTGCCAATTACATCATATGTCTAGCAGTTCTGACCACCATGCTCCTTTCAAGCCACCAAATAATCCACAGGGGAGAAGGACGCCTCGGTAGCTTAATAGCACTCGGCGCGAAATCGAGGGGTCCGGGTTCGAATCTCGGTCAAGGCCAATGATTTTTCTCCTGTGGAGTATCGCACTGCTAATATTAGTCTTAAAATGGATTTTAAGATTTAAATTACTGACGTAATGACGATTAGAGTGAGAGATAAAGCAATGTGAGTGCTTTTAACTACAAATCTAAAAAGAGGAAATTTCTCGCATGTTTGTTACACGGGAAGTCGCAAGTAAACAAGAATGACTAAAAACCTAGAACTCCATTTCCGATCCAAACACAGTAAGCGTAAGAAATTAATTGGATCCACATGCGCACAGCTAAAATAATGATGCTTCATATTGAAATAAAAACCCAAGTTAATTATTGCAAAAACTCTTCTCGGGTGTTCCACTAGTCTAAGGTCTGCATTTTGTCAATTAACGTTTCGACAATCAACTCAAAGCATTGTTCTCAGGGAAGATGATTACCGGAGATAATAATTTTCTTGAGAATGATGGTTGAGTTGAGAGTCGAAATTTCAGCTGACAAAAAACAGCCTTTGACCCGGTGGCAGACGAGATCATTTTTGTGCAATAATACGCCGGGAAGGTACCAGTTCCTACGATAGGCTGATTATTCTGGATTAACTGAGGTGATGCCTAAAATACTCCTACAAATCAAAAGATGTGTCAGCAAATTATCTTTAATGACACGTACCACAACAAGGGAGTTTATAACAGAGTAATTATTCAACAAGCAGCATCAAACGTGTACCACCTAACTACTAAAATGGAAAGCATTAGCAATGATTTTTTGATATCAGAAAATGTATACATTTTCATAAACGCTTTCATTAATACTTTAAAAGAGTATAATAGATATTTGACCTGTTTTAAAGGCTGCTTTCAAGCGAGGCTTAACGATAATCGGCATCTTTATTCAGAGCTGAATGCACAATACTCGGAATCGTACATGAAAAGGAGGAAGTTAAAAATCGACAAGCTCTTAAATATTTCTACCAATCGTATGCTTATGATGAAACATATCGCTTTGGGTCCAGTGGCGTATTTGACAGTAGGCAGCCTGCTCGGCCACACGGGGCCAATGAACCGTTAGGTACCAATATAATCCCGAACAAACTTTGAAAAGAATAATCGCACACTTTGTATATGATTTTTCACATGTGATTTTACTGTTATTTTTATTTTTAATCGTGTGATTATTAGCACGTGATCAATCAAGTAATATAAATGCGTCAATTTTGTCATTTTTACTATCACAATTATTTTCATCAAATGCCGTGTATAAAAAAAACTGAAAAATGTAGTCATGAGTTAGATGTATTATTACGAGTATTATAAATGATATTTGTTAGTAATTTTCCAATTACTTCAATAAAGGGCCATTTTTAGTTCAACCACGAAAGGGTCCATAAACACCGAATTCCTCCGCTGTCAATAGAGGTGTCACAAATATGTTTCTAACGTTCACAGAATTCACTGAAAGGTTTAGTCTTTAGTGCTGCTCACGGGCTAATAACGATTCTAATCCGAGCACAAAGCGCCCTTGGCGTTTCAGTTAAGGGATAAATAGGGAAAAATCTTTACACCGTGTATTAAAAGAAGAGCCAGATGAACTAGGAGCGGAGCAATGACGAGGCGAAGCATAAATCTGGAACGTGACCCATGAACAGTCCCCCACCCCCACTGCTCTAATTGAATATACCTAGAATGAGAGTTGAGAGATTGGATTTACCCGGAGGCAAAAATTATTAGGAATATGGAAAGGGGACTGAGAGTTTAGGGCCAGTTTTGAAAAAAATAAATATATACATGCATACACACATTTACTAAAACATATATTTGGAGCATGCTGTTACATGGCAGGGAAGCCTGGACAATTAGAGCAACAGAGCAAAGGAGATTGGAAGCAATGGAGATGTAGTGTTATCGAAGAATGATGAAGATTAAATGGACGGAAAGAATCACTAGCAAAGAAGTCCTTCGAAGGGAAATAAATGGGAAGTATTTCATAGGAAGACCAAGAATTGAGTACACCCAGGGGCGGCGTGGCCAGGGCGGGAAGGCAGGGATTCCCGCCTGGGCCCCGATTTAACGTAAATAAAATAAGTCGTTTAATATTTATATAATATATATATATATATTTATATATAGTCGTTTCGAAAGTTTTTACGTCGTTTATATATTATTTGCAAACCTTTTGCCCTTAACGACCTGAAACGCGTACTTTTTTAACGTACACATTTTTTCAGAAAAGGGGAGAGAGTGGGGGTCACAAAAACCGGGCCCCTCTGGACGTGCAGCTGCCCGGGCCCTTGAGGACCCACGCCGCCCTGAGTACACCAAGTAAATAACGAAGGACGTAAAGGTAAATAATTATGTAGGAATGAAGAGGGGAGAGTAGAGCGGAGAGCTCCTGCAAAATAATCTTTGAATTGATAACTATTTATGATGATGTACACATTCAGGTAGGTATTTTGAAACGTGATGCGAGATGATACGGTAAATGTGAGCATGGTCAAAAAATCACCTGATTTCACCGAAAACATAATGCAGCTTTGCATTCTTTCGCTTGAGCCGTGCAAACTGTAAAAGCCCAAAATAAAAAGTGCGTGGTATTCCGAGCCCGGTATATGCATTTCGATGGACTTCACTGATTTTCCAACATGGGCTCTAGATTCACCTCCGCGCTAATGGAAGCAAAATACAGCAACCCACACCGGATCGAGATACCAAAAAAAACCCACAAGCATGGGATATTTCTGAAAATTCATTTTGAAAAGCGCAAAAGGTACGGGTTTTCCTAAATAGAAATAATTTTGAAGCGACGGGTGATTATTTCCCCAGCCATGAGAGCCAGAGGTATCTACGCTGCATAGGATGACCTCAACCGGTGAATCGTGGTTCTATTCATTCCATCCGAAAGCAAATTAAAAACCTTATTCGCGCGTCAACCTGCATTTTTTTGGCATTCGATCAACCGTTTCAATGAAAGAAGCAATGGATGATTTCCAATTTGTAGTTTATAGAAAAAAATATTAATTTCCCAATGCCTACTCGGCGAACGAAAAATACGAATATTGTTGAGGCAGCATCAATGCATCACGGAGGATCCAACCTAGAAATACCGATATATCTGACAAGCAAAACCAATAGGTAATATTCTCAAGTCATCCCCGAGTTCCAAATTTGAAGCACTCCACACAAACGTGGCTCGTATTCTACTCGAATGCGTCCTATTCAAAGAGTTAGTACTTTTCCGGGACGGTTTGCATATCAAAATGAAGAGGCGCATTTGGAGTGGAATTTAATCCATGTTAGTTCATAGCGGGTAGGTATCTATTCTCAGGATCTGAGCATGAGAATAATCTGTCCCCATCATACGAAAAATACCGTGCACACTTCGTGAAAAATACGAAAGTCCATTTCTCCGCGTTTCGAATCCAATTTTTTAAAGCAATTTCAGGTATTCTAAAATAAGCCACGGTTTTTATTTTGAATGTCATACATAAAAAGAGTACGTTAATTTTAAAATAAATCCAATGCGTAACCTAGTGATTTACAGGAGGTTTCGAATTCAGCAATATTTTTTATATCTCAGGATTAATTTCATCACACGAATGCTATAATATCATCATATTAATAATAAATTACCATTTACTTATTTTTATCACTCTATTTCTTCTGATTATGTTATGATAATAAAGATAAATCGAACTTACGGAGTTACGAACGTAGATGCCTTACGAAGTGTTGGAGAAAAAAGTATCGTGAAAAGTCTGAGAAGGAGAGAGAAACTTATTGTAAATATTTAGCAACTTAACAGCCTATTGAAAACAATTACGAAAGGAGAAATGAATGGAAAGAATTAAGGAGAAAGAGCAAGAATTGAATTCATGAGAAAAATAATTAAGGACGTGAAGAGAAGTGAAGTATTATGTAGGAACGAAATGGTTGGGTGGTAAGAGAGTGGAGTGCAGAGCTGCAGCAAACCGATCTCCAGATTGATGATTGCAGATGATGAATAATAATGTGTATGTGCATAACTTAGTAATTTGTGTGAACGCTAATCAATCATTAAACACGATCACCGAACTCGTTAGTGGTATTTTCTTTTCTTAATATCCACCAGGACCCTGTGAATTATAAGAACTAAACGAGATGAAAATGAATGAATTAAAATTCACAAAAAACACTAGAATTCAAGGATTAAAAAACCACAAGCATCAAAGTTCAAAAAGCCAAAGAATCACCACAAAGATTAATTTCAGTTCTATTTTAAAACGGGAAATGCCGAATTCTCTTTGCTGACTTTTTTGCCACAATCAATGATACCTACTGAAGTGGGGAAAATTTGTACTGAAAATGAAGTGAAATAGTTTGAAAAATTATACAACTATATTCAATGCCAGAAATGTTTCAGGAAGTGGTGCTAACTGGAGAAAAAACGTTCTAAATTTATATTGAATAGCGAACAAAACACAAAACGTTTCGTTATTGACAGGTACGTCACGGAAAAGTGCCAGCTTGGGAACAAATATAGGTATTCCTAATTGAAACGGAATTGTGCGCGAAAAGAATTTTCCTAGCTGACACGTGAGTCACGGACAATAGTTCCAACATGATGGAGAAAGTAAATTTATTGGTCTAGGCGATAAATTCCAAAATTATCAAAATTGGCATGTATTTCACGAACAGTGGCACCAAAAAGAGAAAACTCGCTTTCCTATGAAATGGAACGGTGCGCAAAGTACAAATATTCTTGCATTATACCGACAGTACCTAGAATAAGTGACAGGGGCTCAAGTAAGCATCTATAGCAACGCTGTTCGGGTCGACTGCTCGGTGAAGAGCACGCACCATCATCAATAGTTGCCGCTCGACGTGGACTGGAAACTATCTCGTTTACGTAAAGTAGAAATGAGGGGAAGGGAACTAAAGAGAGAGCAAAAGAAAGGTTACAAAATGATGAGTCGGCGTGAAAATGACGCCCTCGGATACGGACTGACGGCACGAAAGGGGTGAGTGAAAAAGGGTTTAATTCAAACGCAGGGTGTCAATGCGACGGCGAGAGCACGCGTGGAGGGGAGAAGCAGGGAGAAGGGGTTTTGATGGGATTATTGCGGTTCACGTGCGTGCGAACATGGGACGACCGGGAGGGTTGGACGGACGGCCTAATGGGGGAGGGGGGTCAGGGGGCAGGGCTGCCAACTGCCTTCCGTTGGAAATGAGTTAATTTGGGTTGAAAAAATGAGGACTATTTAGGATGTCTATCCCTAATACACCATGAAACGTGTTTATACTGCCTCGTTTTTTTACTTTTGATGTGCAGGGCGGTGATCGAGGTTCTCCACAACGCGTGCGCTCGATCTTCAGCTACTTTCCAATTGCATTCACGAGAGCAGGCATACGATCTTCATTCTTGAAATTTTGTCAGGTGCTTCAATTCACTAGCTTTAATTGATGGAGTGGATTCTTAGGTGCAGTAACTTTGAGCATTTCCCTTGCAGAGCAGTTGGCTTATTGGATAACCATAAGGGCAACGCCATAGAATGACCGGTGATCCCACACCAGATTTCCAAACAACAGTAGATTTATATTTTTAGGCTCCTCATCCAACAATGTTACATTGGGCTACATCGAAAAAACATTTGTTTAAATTTAGATTTTAAAATATGGGAAAAGGTGCGATTCTAGCCACAGATACACCGAAAAAAAATATTTTCGAAAAATTTTAATATTTAGGGGTCTCACCCGCCTCCTGAAGTTTTAGCTGACCAAACAACGCCGTTTTGGAGCCAATTATAGTGATTTTCTCCCGGATTTCTGTTGCTAGAGCTCACCACGGACTGAGCTAAAGGCGTGTGAATTTCACACAATCAGGATAGGGGTGCCTACTCCTTTCCCTGGGTCACCTCGCACACCGAGGTTTTTTTATGGCCGGGAGCGTCCAAGGATTCACCCAGTTTTGAACCCGGGACCCTCCGATCAGAAGCCGAGCACTCTACCCACTAGGAAACCACGCTCCTTCGATATATAAAGATTGAAAAGAGCCACCATAAAGATTTTTTAAATTAACCATGCTAGAAATGTTACTCATAATCATATCGCGGGACACCGTAAGAGCTAAACTGAAATACTTCTTTCTTCTAATGCACGGGGTTTTCACATCTGTCCTGCACTTCGCCTACGGAAGGAAATGTAAATCTCTCATTGACAGACAAACTCTCTTTCTAAGGTACCTGCCTTCTCAACTCCCCAACTTCCTCTCACTACTTCAAGACCTGCCGAAAAGAGTCGTTTTATGACACTGCGGAGCTCTTCGTGCGGTCTATTTCGGGTGATCATATTTTGCTGGCTGTAGAAACTACATTTCATTTGTTAAAAATAACAATATTTATTTTCATAGTAATGCAATACACTCAGATTGATTGTAGACGAGTTCACTTTGTGGAAATTCATTGTACTTAAGAATGAGACAGACATTGTAATTTTCCACACTGAAATTTATTCTCTCGACTGGTTTCAACGTTTACACGTCATTTTAAGACGTGTCACATTACACGTCATTTTAAGAGACAGCTCTTGAAAATGACGTGTACACGTTGAAACCGGTCGAGAGAATAAATTTAAGTGTGGAAAATTACAATGTCTGTCTCATTCTTAAATGCAATACACTGACTGATAAATGCCCAATACTATTAAATCAATATAAATATTTATTTTAACCTGCAAATTATCTAGTACCGTCCATAATTCTTTGAAACAGTGATTTTGATATCTATTCCTTCTATTAAGGTATAATGAGTTGAACCAAAGAAATGCTTAATGACTGTAGTTACACATTTATCAGATACACTTACATGCATTTATTCTTAAAATGCAGACTGTTTTCTGTCATGTAATAGATTGTAAATACGCTGATTCAAAATATATGGTAGTAAATGATATTTGATCCAGCCATGAACAAATTTAGTCTAAACAAAATACCACAATTTTTACTTTTATCATTCTCCAAATACAGCGATTTATTTTTTAAGCAATAAATAAATTCTTATTGGTTTTTTTATGTACTATCTGAAGTCTTTTTCATTGTCACTACCTGAGCTCAGTAAATTCTTTTCACGCGGTAGCAAGAGATCCAATGCCTCTTTCGGAAAGCTCGATGTTTCCTTCAGTGGAACTGGCGAGGAGTTCGAAATACAGGATTTGATGTGAGAAGTAATCTTCAAAATACGTCCTCATTGGTGACCACTCGAGACCTTTTACTTGTGAAACGCTCGCCAAAGTTTCTTATTTCCTTATTACGAGCCTCTTCTCTATTGCTTCTTCTGAGAGTTGTCCCAATGGAAGAATCGAGTCTTTCGCAATATCAGCTCCGTGAATAAGTATTATGCTCTGTTGGTGGCATTCAACACCACGGGTATAATTTCACATATTGTTTGGCTGTCTCCCAGCACTAACTCCTAAATGCTTCCCTTTTTAATAGAGAGACCAGTCGATATTGCCTTCAATATTCTGGAGAATCTTTTAATGAGGCTAACGCTGATTCCTATAACATAAATCGCAATTTGTCAGAACCACTTACTTGCAAATAAAATGACAAATGATAATAAAGAATAATGCTCTGAAACAGGAAACAATAATGTTGAAGACAACATTTTCTCCATACCTATTATTGGAGAAGATAGCGTTGGATTGTCAAAGAATCGCCTAGCCGTGTTCCCATCGTTAATTGTCCGGTATCCCGGCCTCGGAACATCCACAATCAATCCCATTGTTTTTCTAAAATAATTTTACAGCATAGCCTTTCTGTCTCGCAGTAGTTGTCTGTGCAATATTTTTCAATAAACATTTTTTCTGCATGCAATGATTGATGCCCAGAATTCCATAGAATATTATGTTGCTGTAAACATTGAATTTCGACGGGGGGCATTCTTTTAGGCAAGCATTTATTAAACCCCAAAAAGAGCCTGAAAACAAATAGAAATGATAAAAGGAATATAAAGCAAATACTTACGCCCCAAAATTGCAACATATTTGGTTACACTCTGGAGATGAAAAAAAATGAAAAAGTTACTAATACTGACAAGTTCCTACCGGAATTTCATTGAGAGTTTAATCATATTTTACTGAAAAGATCCCCAAACCTTTATAGCCAAGATTAACGCAAATGATTTTAAAACACATACTTTATGAAGCCACGAATGTAGAAAATAAAGTGAAATGTCACCACTAATTCCACCAAAAAAAGATGTTATTATATTTATATATCGGACACTGATACACACACGGGTAAAAACCGAAGTACTAAGGTTTCAAGAATAGCTGCAGACACAAACAAGCTGAACTGTTCCACATCACACCAGAAATCCAACTAAATGCGCACGTACATTTAGTTGGAGAAAAGAGAATATGCTCCCAAAAATATCCGCAACAAACCGCACAACGGTCTCCGCAGTGTCATAAAACGACCATTTTCGGTAGGTCTTGAAGTAGTGAGAGGAAGTTGGGGAGAGAAGGCTGGTACCTTAAAAAGAAAGTTTGTCTGTCAACGAGAGATTCACATTTCCTTCCGTAGGCGAAGTGCAGGACAGATGTGAAAACCCCGTGCATTCAAAGAAAGAAGAATTTCAGTTTACGGTGTCACGCGATATGATTATGAGTAACATTTCTAGCATGGTTAATTTAAAAAATCTTTACGGTGGCTCTTTTCAATCTATATATATCGACGACCACTATAGAAAAGTGAATGTGGCCATATCGCATCCATACACTTGCCGCGTCACCGTACTCCCCGTCGCTGGCGGGCGGAACCGGACTCGACCGCGCGCTCGAAAAAACAATGTAAAATTCGGGGTCGCAAATATGAGCAAGATTTTTCTTTAGGTTCCAAATTTGGAAGCTTTGTAGAGTGGCGTGGTATGAGTTACTTAGCGTAGCCAGGCGGCACCAATTACTTTTTCTCAACAAATATGTAAAAGATTGACTGAAAACAGGCTACACCATTTTGTGGTGTATCTATGATAAATATTAAAATAAAATCTTAAACAAGCCATAAAATGAAAGAAAAAGAAATGTATAATAAAAATTTATAAAGGTCTTTTCCATAACTCAATCCATTAAAGTACAGCAAGAGGTTAAGTTTGGTAATTCACAGAGAAAATGGAAGGCGGGCATTTTTTGCGAAATTTGTTCAAACTTGACCCTATATATATTGTTTAACTGCAAGTACAGGAAAAAAATAAATACAGTAGGTCATGAACAAATTATTTGAGAATGTTGACTTGAAGTTTCAACTTCCGGACTCAAAAATAACGTTTTAGAGGTTTTGGTCAGCTTTCTTCGGTTTCAGCCCACTGTGCGTCGTTCCCTTTCCCCTTCCGTCCTGTTCTTAAGACTCCTTAATGCAATATCGACGTAAGATATCCAATACGCGGTTCGAATACGATATGCATGTGACATCATGCAATACCTATTACGGAATAGACTGTGATGAGATTATGACAACGCTCATTCAATACATTTGCTCCTTACATGGCATGCGTAAAAAGTTCGATATCGCAAAACTCTGCAGAGAAGACGCGTAGCAAAGCAGTCTGCAAGTCAGGCGTGCCGGGGATGCCATGGCTGTTGGTAGGGGACATAATAAAAGGGTACCGTTGAGGTCCTTGCGCTGTTCATTCTGTAGAGCTAAGTGACCATTTTCTCGCCAAATAAATGACGAATTGGAGTGATTAAGCGACTCGGGGCCTTCAGCAAGTGGACTCGAGGGAAAAAATTGTCGGAACAGCCGATAACAACCCCTGGAATGCTGCCCTTTCTGGAGAGATCTGAAAGCACTACTTGGTCAGATATTTTGAGCTCTCACGAGTGGGAAGAAGGGAACGTAGTGAAGATGGGACAAAGGATAGATTGGACTTTTTGCACCACAGCTGACGCGGGGATGGCTAGCAGTACATATCTCCGCGTAACCAACCAAACCTCATGCTATCCGCTGGACTGCGATATAATCGCTTGCGATCGTCTTGCTATGGTTAGGATTTGAAAACGTTTAATTTTTCTAGCGATCTGGAAGCTAATTATTGCACATTCCTAGCTTTGTTGATTTGTGAATAGAGGTGAAATTGTACAAAGAGAAGGATTTTGTTATTAATCAATGAGTATTTTAAAAAAAATTATTTTTGTGTTGTTTTTCATTCTTTTTAGTAATTATACACAGATATACATGTTTGATCAAGGAATATGTTTCAATTTACAAAGGTGAAAACAACAATGACAATCCATGATAGAAAACAACAATTAGTTTTAATCCAGACAATTTATTACATACGACCCGGGTTTCAGCAACTTACACCTCGTGCCATCTTCAGGTAACAAATTTCACAGGTGGCCGAGTGACCACCTGTGAAATTTGTCCAATATGGTTGATATGGGGAGTGAGGAACAAATGGACTGGGTAGCATGGAAAAGGGGGGGGGAGGTTGAGTCAATCAGTGTTTCTAAAGGAAGGAGCGTGCGTTCATACCGTGAAGGACGGATAAGGTGGTGGCCGGGGCGGTTAACGGTTTTAGGGTTGGGGGAGGTTTATTTTAAGGAGGGAGGAATGAGATGGGAACAATTGATCATTACATAACATATGCGGGCTATTAACAATTTAAAATTGTTCTAAAACATCCAGTTTGGCACCTTTGTCATCAAAATAAAAATTTCAAAATTAAAATCACTATAAATCACACTCGGTGACTGATGAACATGCCTGGAGCGAGCCAGGAAGTAAAGTTAATTTTGAAGAGGCCAAATTAATAGTCAATGAAAATTGCTGCTTTCCAAGATTGATCAGGGATTTGGTTATCTCAATCAATCAAGATTGATTGATTGAGATAACCAAAACAAAAAGGAGTTTCAATAGAGACGACGGCTACCACGTAGCAGCCCCATGAAAGAGGATTTGGCATTGAGGAGAGAGCACATTCGAGAACACAGAAGGGGGTAGATAGTCTATATTAACGCGGCAAAACCTGTTGTCTTAAATATGCAACTTTTCTGTGAAAACCTGAGAATGGAGGAGAATTACATACATTCATAACATCATTCACTCCTTTTTCTAAATACACGCTTAAAGAACCTATTTTTAACTATTATTTTACTCACTGTACTCATAAATCACGGGGACCATTAGTTCACTCATGCTCATGTTCAAAACAATTCCCAAAATGACAATACTGTCGATTGCACGCATGCTTACTAATAAAAATTGTTACAGATTAGCAGACACATATAACAAAATTAATCAGCACCCCGTGCAGAAATTGAAAGTTGAAGAAAAATAACTAAAATAAAAGCGAACATAAAAACCACTACCAACCGTTACGATTAACACAATTGTAGCTGTCGTAGTAGTATCGATAATAGCTATTGCAGTTCCTAAACGTAATATCAGCACATAAATTTTATGATATACGCCTGTTTAAAGTTTTAAAATGTGGAAACATGACAGCTTATTTAATAATGAAGGATATTATATGCCGTGGCATATGTCAAAAAACATTTCGTGATTGTTTCGTTCGCCATGTGTCCACTGAGACAAAAAGTATTTCCATAATCATAAAGGTATTAAAATCAAGTTTTTTGAGAATTTCATCAACGATTCAGAGACTTCTAATGTTACAACGATAGAAATAGATCGAGCTTTGAATTTGGAAACTCATCTCTAACTTTGGAGCTAACGACATCGAGCCAACTCAAAATTGTAGAGACTACTTCCTTCCAGCAACTTTTGCCAGCAATTTCTGCCTGTGACTTCGGCCACGACCTTTGGCCGCGACCTTTCCCTCCCCAGGTCAGCTATCGTTTATATAGCTGTCAGCCTCAGGAGTATTCGAGTGCCGTGCCACGGATGACAACGGCACAAAGGCACCCTGTAATCTGCGCACGGAGACAGAAACCAGTCCCTGATGCTCCAATTGAAGACTTACAGGGTCCGTTCAATAAGTATCGGGACTGGTTCGCTGTAGCCTCAACGCTGTAGGTGGATGGGGGTCCGACCGATCGGCTCGGTAGAAGGGTCCTCCACCACTCAGGCGCACTTTAGTTCAGTCACCTCCGGGCATGCGTTGAGACAAGAGGTGGATTTTTGTGAAGTGTGATTTTTTGTGGTGTCATCGCGCCAAAATGGAGCGCACCGTCGAGCAACGCTACGCTGTGAAGTTTTGCGTTAAACTCGGGAAATCCGCGTCAGAGACCCTTGAACTCATTGAACAGGCTTATGGGGATGATGCCTTAAGCTGCAAAAGAGTTTTTGAGTGGCACAAAATGTTTAAGGAAGGCCTGGAGCTCGTCGAAGACGAGCACCGCGTCGGACGCCCGACGACCGCGCGAACCGATGCTCAGGTGGCCAAAGTGAAAAAAGTTTTGGACTCTGACAGGCGTTTAACCATCGCCCTTATCAGTGAGGAGACCGGCCTTTCAGTCGGAACCGTCCACACCATTGTAACAGAGAATCTTGATGAGGAAAGTGTGCGCGAAGCTGGTGCCGAAAGTCTTGAGCGAGGAACAAAAACTGTCGCGGGTGGAAATGCCGCGGGTCGCGGGTGGCGCCGTGCCACGGTGCGATTGTTGTGCGGCAGCTTCTGACGAAATTCGGCGTGGCAACGTTGCCTCACCCCCCCTACAGCCTCGACCTGGCTCAAACTGACTTTTTCTTGTTTCCGCGAATAAAAAGGGAGCTCAAAGGATATCGGTTCGACTCCATCGAGGCGGTTCAAGCGGCGACGACAAAGGCTCTCAACAGTATTCCGGAAACCGACTTCCAGCGGGCTTTTGACGAGTGGCAGACGCGCCGAACTAAGTGTATCGATGCAGGAGGGATGTATTTTGAAGATTCATAAGTAATTGTAATGAAAACTGCAATAAATTTTAATTTTTGAAACCAGTCCCGATACTTATTGAACGGACCCTGTACATCCCGCTATTTCCTCCCCTCTAAGTCTACCATTCGCCTATATCCTATACTTCACCCACTCCACCTCAAGATTGCCTAAAAACCTACTCCTACAGCTGATTCACACCAACAACGCTCTCTGCTCGGGATTAGACGGCAAGTAGTTCACATCGCTTCCAGCACTCAGTCAACGTTTATTAAGAGACCCAGGCCTCTCGTACTTATACAATTTTGTAATTGATTCCGCAGGAGAAGTTAAAAAAAATGGCTGGCTGGACCTTGAATTATTGGTTTCTAATTTGGTTGGTTTTGTGAAATATAGCTGCTTTTACTAGTTGTTCATCGAAATCATTTGTTTCACGCATATTTCCTCCCAATTATAACCCAAGCTGGGAAAGAATTTGTTTCTAGACGGGCGTTTCCGGCAAGAAAATAAGTTTCCTCTCGCGGTACGCTTCAAAGCTGAGCCTCATACACTATGCAAACTGGGCTTCCCACGTAAAAGGTAATCATCGAGTGGTGGTATTCGTGGTTCAAACAGAGTCTCTGTCGATTACTAAGTCAGCAATTAGAATTAGAGGCATTGAAGTTTGCAATTACTCTTTGATTCGAGACTTTCAACATCTATCAAATTGAGTATTTATCAAAGGTATCCCACGGTCTAATGTTTCTGTCCTAATCAAACTCTTAATAATAGCCTTATTTTAAAATGAAATCACTTTGTTACTTTTATACCTCTGGGATTGACCTCTTAGTTCCCCATTGAAAACAGTTTCAAAAAATGAATATTTCTCTTCAGAAATATATAAGGAATTTTTTAGACGTCTTGCATCTGTAACTTCATTGATCCATTGTCAATAATATTTTTTTAATCATTTTAAGAATTATTCCGAAATTTGCGTAACTGAAAGCCATTTAAGATGAATAGAATCAATTAACTCTGCTCCAATAAAAAATAAGAAAAAATATCTATGAAGAAATTTAATTTTGTAGTAAAATTGTCTAGAAAAAACGCCCAATGTATATAACTATATATTCTACAATGATATATCACCGCCTCTTGGAATATCAAACGACATAATTAAAACTGAAAACTACAATGAACCTCACATCCAGTTTTCATACTGAAATAAACTAATGGAAAATATGTCACAATATCAGTGAGCTCAGGTAAAGCACTGACAGAAACAGAATGCCTTATGTTGCAATTTTTAAGTGGCCACTATCTGGGCTTGAACGATTTTGGTAGAGGTCCAAGCTGGCCGAGAGTTGCATTGAAACCTTTTAAAATTAGGTTTGGATGTTTTCGCGGGAGCGAAAGAAGTTTACGACCGCTATTGCGCCGTACATTCCATACCCAAGCACCGAAACAAGGGTGGAACTGTTACACGTTACGTCAGTTTCCTAATGACCACTGCGGGGAGCACGAAGAGATTTAAAAAAGCGGCGCCTTATCGAACGAGCGGTAACAGCCAAAATAATTTCCCATATCCGTAACAATTATCGGCGGAAACCGTAAAAGATCCCCTTCCCTTAAAAATGATCCGTTTTTAATCGCGCCGTTATAAAAAAGGGCAGATGGAAAGCGCACCCAAATTGCGGGCCCACCACCGATCGAGGCCAAAAAAAACAGAGGGTTTAAAAAAACAACAGAAGACAATAACGCCACTCTTAGCTCCGTTCACATGATCCCTACAAATAGGGAACACACGAAAAGAGAAGGATCTTTGATTTTGGGGAAACATGCGGAAAAAGTATGAAATGAACCGAAGGAAACGATCTGCAGGGATCTCTCTTTATCGTTTCCATCTGTGGAGGTCGTTTTAAATCCCCGGAAAACGTTTCGACGCTAAGAATTAATGCCGTATTGAGGCAAATGCGACTTTCATATGCAGGAGCATCTCTCCTTCGAGCTATTGGAGTCGTCGTGATTTTTTTTCCAAATGAAAGAGTGTGAGGAATCAAAATGCCGGAAAGTGGCTTGAAAAACATCACGCGCTGATACAGCATGGCTATTATGAGACTGAGTTACATTACAAGGTATGGACTGCATTTTACAATCTTCATTCAATACTAAAAAAGTGATACTGAGCCAATGGACTACGAAGAAATTCTGACTATGTTTGAATGAGGATTGAAAAAAATGGAGAGATGGGGAGGTATAAAATTAAATGTACTATCATGAGGTTGATATAAAAGATGCCTAATGAAAATGCCAAGTACCAGAGAATATTCTCCAAAATTATTCTATTATGTACAAGATTGCCAAGGTGATACCTAGGTAGTATTCCCAATTTTTCAATCAATAACAAAGATTTAACTGGTGTCCTTTTAACTATAAAACAAATAAAATGCATCATCTGCAACTTCGGGGTGTAGGAATGGGCCCAAATACTAAATCTTATTCAATAACTTTCAACGACATGTAAAATTTCTGCTTTCAAAGAGAATATTTCCAAAAGGATTGCTTGCTAATATTTTCTGTATTGCACTGCTTACATTTCGGTTCTCTTCAATTATGAGTAAAAAAATATTACACATTTTCCTTGATTAAACACACATCCACATCACGACGCACAACTCACTATGCAGTATTATAGATGTTGCACGGAGCACCATGTTTTAGTAAATTAGTTATATTTTTTATGAGTTTTTTGAACCTCATGAATCTACAAAATTTAATGAAGAGTGATGTAAGACAAGGTAAAAATGAGGCTTATAACTGGTGACAAATCTTTTCAAAAATAATAAAAATCATTAAAAACTGGTTCATCTTTTTTCATTACTACTAGGAAAATTTATTTGCATTTATTGTACTAATTCTAATACACAGAAAATGAAATGAAGGTAAAGCAAATGGGTTAAACTTCCGAGGAAGACAAAAGATGATATTAGTGAATCGAAATATGAGGGACATCAAAATTAGGAGTCATTAAAAAGAAACGGCAAGCTAAAAAGAGAATAGGATGAAAAGAGCTTCATCTTATCTGTTTTAGAATTGATTACGGCTGATAATGATGAGGATAACAAAGCTATACAAAAATTATAAGCGATGTAAATATTAGGTAGTAAGCTGAAAAGTAGAATTGAAATGAGAGCCAAAGAAAATCGATATTTGGACTGACTATAGTTGACGATGAGGATTAGGTGAGATATTACACCATGTCTGATACGACAGGAATTGCGATTTCACGATACACAACTTTGTGCAATAAAGTGCGATTTGGTGTTTATTTAATTGAGTCATAAGAGATACAACCAGAAGAGAATCGGCAGAGATATACTGCCAAAATGGTGGATACAAAAATGTCTTCTTTCCACGCACCATTAGTGTTTATAGTAAATGCAGAGAACCACTAACATAAAAAAAATCGTTTACATAAAGTTCACCTCTGTTCTCTACCCCATCCTTCTCCCAATTCCCTGCCCTTTCATGGATCCTCCCCTATCCTAACACCCTCTGCCACACGCCTCTGCGGCCTAAGGTGTGCTGTTGAGAGCAAGACATGTACGTTAAATATATCACTTTTTGGAAAAGAAGCTCAAGTTCAAACACATAAAAATTATAATCAAAGTGCGTCTTTCCAGTGGATAAACGCTAATCATTCATGTACACAACAGTATACAGGTTGAGGAATGGTGCGATATTCCACAGAGGAAAAATCATTCGCCTTGACCAGGATTCGAACCCAAATCCCTCGATTTCGCGCCAAGTGCTTTAACCAGTTAAGCTACCGAGGCGTCCTGCTCCCCTGTGGATTATTTGGTGGCTTTATTGGAGCATGGTGGTCAGGAATCCTAGACATATGAGGTAATTAGCAGTCCAAAGCGTGCGCTAAGCGCCACAGTCCGCGAGGATTAAGCCATACATGGAAAAGAGGAGGTGTTCGCTCTTTTGATTAATTCGGAGGACATCGGGACTAGCCACGGTAGTAACTTTTACGGAGTCACCCGCAAGTGCATATAAGTGCGATATTCCACAGAGGAAAAATCATTCGCCTTGACCGGGATTTGAACCCGGATCCCTCGATTTCGCGCCGAGTACTTTAACCAGTTAAGCTACCGAGGCGTCCTTCTCCCCTGAGGATTATTTGGTGGCTTTATAGGAGCATCTTGGTCAGGACTGCTAGACATAGAAGAACGCCTCGGGAGAAAGACGCCTCGGTAGCTTAACTGGTTAAAGCACTCGGCGCGAAATTGAGGGATCCGGGTTCGAATCACGGCCAAGGCGAATGATTTTTCCTCTGAGGAATATCGCACTTATGTGCACTTGCGGGTGACTCCGTAAAGACTACTACCGTGGCTAGTCCCAGTATCCTCCAATTTAGAGGAATGATTCCGCGAAGCTATATTAAAATATGGATAAAACTTACTTACACCACTTATACTTTCAGTGGCTTACAAATCGCTATGCAGAACTGAAATAGGAATATAGCACAGCCCGTACTTTTCACTTAATTTTCCGCAGAAAAGTGCGAGAGGGAAATTGTTGCGTCAGGTTCGTGGAGGTCGCGGAATCCAAAAACTCCCCGAAGTGGCCGGTCGCGGCCACTGCGGGCGGGTGCTGAAAATAATTGCGGACAAACGAGCAATGAATTCTTTACCGCGCGCTCCGACCGGTGGAACTTGCCGCTCGCGGAGCAATCGAAGGCAATAAGATTTTTTCGTCTCTTCCCCCTCCCACCCATTACCCCATTTCCCCCCTCCTCTCTCCCCCATTCCCCGATGGTACGAGGAAAATAAGCTTGCGGCGTCGTTACGGCACTTGGTCGTGACACTCTCCGGTCGGCATTGCATGCGCCGTTAAAATCTAAATTGGCCTTCGCTTAAAAAAAAAAAAAAGCGGCAGGGGAGCGCGGCATTACAAGAACATTTCACCGTGCGGGTTTGGGAAGTAAAACTGTCCACTTGGTAAAAATTTGCCAAAAGAAAAAACCACCTTGTGCATTGACTATAAAACCTTTTCCTTCATGCAAAGCTACGGCGGACCAAACCGATTAAAAAAGCAAACTGAGAAATCAACATTTACTAAACTGTATTTAAATTTTGTTTTGCTACTGGTTGTTGCAAGTTTATGCTCTCCATCTGAATTGAACGACCAATATTCGGATAAAATTTTGGGATTGGTAATTAGAAAATTAGAAATGAGCAACAAGCGAGAAAAAAATTTCACGAGTAATAAATCCGTCCATATTATCAAATTGAAGGAAAATACAACTCCTTTTCTCTGGTTGAAAATACACTCAATCGCAGTAGGTTTCGAATAAGAATATTTTTAAATCAACTACTAATGCAAGAGAAGTAATGTTTCTCTGGTTGAAAATACGCTCAAACGTAGTAGAATTGGAAGAAGGATATTTTAAAATCAACGACAAATCAAGGATAAGTAAAAAGTTAATAAGGATTATATTATCGCATCGTGTTTCTATGGTTAAAGGGATACCATAAACATAATTATTCAGGGAATTGCAGCACATTTACAATTTTACCGAAATTCGACCACTTGGACAAATAACAAATTACTCTAATGGATTTGGTATGTTTAATGGCAAAAAAATTACCAATTGGGAATAAATAACTTTCAATAATACAATCACCAGTCAAAAGTGCTTAAGGTAAAGGTAAGCAAACATTGCAAAACGTTTGCCAATTTTTATTAATTTACCACAATACTCAAAGAAAAATATATACTTTTCACTTGATATTAACTGATATTTATTACTGAGTTCAAACAGAGCAACGAACGGGTCCATAAAACCATTGAAAAACGATTTCCCTCCTCTATGCCACGACACCTGGGGGTATCTATGTTCATCCGCTGAAATCAGCCTTGGGGATCATAATTGTACAGGATGTGTACCACAAATGACACATGATTATATGGATTTTTACGAACGAATAAATTTTATGTAAAAGTCCTTTAAGCAGAACTGCCTCCCCCATGCGATGAGGAAGTTTGGGGAGAATCTGCAAAGGCTACAGAAATAAACGGAAAAGCTAAGCTCAAAGGATGTAGAATATCGCTAACATTAGTTTAATTTCAATCATAACACCACACAATATAACACACAAAAATATTTAAGTATCAGGGATAGAAGGATTAACTTTGCAATTCCACATTGTAAAAGATTTATTATGACCGGTTTCGCCGCAGTGCAGCATCATCAGGTGTATATTTATATTATAATATTTAAGTAATTTAGTATATTTCACACTTCTACTCTAAAAATACAATTTTATTCTGCACAATAAAACTATACTCCTGTCTTGCAATCTATTCGTCACATTTGTCTGAAAATAAAACACTGTATTCTCTTTCGTTTGCATACTTTTTAATTTTGCCTTTTCCGCACAGAAAAAATACATAACAACCATAAAAACCCATTATAAGCTACGGATTAACACTATCATATGTGGAGAAATAAAATTAATAAGTTTATTTTATATTTTATAAAAATTAACATTGATTAATCTTAATTTCGAATTTGATTAGATGATGATTCTGGCAATGACATATGGGTTTGGCTAAGAAAAAGCACATATCATTTACAAAACCATTTTAATTGCACATTATCTGATTATTTCCCACATGGTCGGGATAATAAGGAACGAGCTTGAATTCATCATTAGCTCATTACCATGGAACTACAAACCATTTAAAGATCCAAGTTTACCACCTCTATCCGATGTTTTCCTCGTTTCCTCTCCGTTATTGTATCTATAAAGAGGGGACTCCACGCAAAGTGGATGCGCGCATGGACTACGGACAGAAATAACTTGACATGCATGCATAACGAACTAGACAATTTCACGAAATGAGTTCAGAAGCATTTACATACGTGTTAGCTGATAACTTGACCCCATTATATCAACCCTATCCCCTAAATTAACTGGGTACTTCGTGAGTACTCCATTCCCTGGGAATAGGAAAAATATGCAAATTTATGGAAAAGTGTCGTCCATTCTGACAGAAAGTGAAAATTACCCGCAGAAATTATTCCCTAATTCCCTTCCAGTGTGCGATGGCCTTGATTTCATTTCAAACCTTCCATTTTCCCGCGTGCTTAGTTGTCCATTGGTGAAAAATCTACTCGGTCCTCTCCCACTCCCTTCATTTCAAAGCTCTCGTTCTCGAGAGACTGGAGGATTAAGGTCGTATTTTCCCGAGATAATATTCTCTGATCGCGAAAAAAAAATTACACACGCGCAGGTGTGGAATTGGGTGGCGGAGAATCGTGAACATGTCGAAAGGAATACGCCCTTGAATTATCTCATGTTTTCACGGGAACGTGGCCGTGAGATTGTGTGCGCAGGGGAAACAAAAGGATTTCGAGCCCGCTCGAGAGATGAAAAAATAACATCCATTGCCTGAATGTTTTATTCCGCTCCCAGAAGAGTAAAGCATGAAGGTAATATCCGTAGGTGATAACGTTTTTCCGTTCAGCTTCGCGAGGAAACAATGGCAAAGAAAGCAAAGAAGAAGAATGGGCTAGAAGAAGGGTCAATGAAGATTAGATTATTCCAGTGTATATTAACAAAACTCAAATCCCTTCAGATTATAAAAGCTTTAAAACCCTCTATATTTTCATCGCAATTTCTGTTCTTTTACGACTTCGTAAACATTTAATTTTCAAAAGATTAGGGGATTTGGACAACTAATTTGCAATGTAATCATAAAAAAGCCACAACTTTAAAAAACCGTAGGCATGATCAATACGAATAAAAACGTATTTTAAACATGGCAGAGCTTAAATTTTGATGATAGGTACCTACCTATATGAGAGATTTTTCAATGATATCCGCATTACCATGAGTAAAATGAAGGCCAAGTAAAACATTTTCGGCCACAAAAACAATTTCAATATTTAATTAGCAACGAATGTCTTGATTGACGAAGCAAAAATGGGTAGAGGAAGAAAAAAATAAATGCCTATTGTGAGTAGCTTGAAAGAGGCAAGAAACAACGAAAAAATTAGAAGGTAAAATTTTCACATTTTATTTAGGAAAGATGGAAAATTTTGAGTAAGAGGGGGAAATATTTCTTATTACTTATTTCTATTACATTACCTTGATGCCAATGTCATGGGTCACATTTTTTTATCTAACGTTCATATTGGCTTTAATTCCCATTATAAATACCAAGATATACCCTACCTTGGATGGGTATGGAATACGCATTACTCTCATAAGGAGAATAGGTAAGTCATGACAAGTTATACACTTGGTAAGTGTGTGGTAAATTTTCAGTAGCTAACATTAGCAGGTATTATCGCAGGCAAAAACGAACAAATACACGATGATGAAAATAACTTTTTATTGCTTTGTAAATCACTACGCATTTTGCTAGCCTCATCTGCACGCATCCTTTTCTTGCTCATTTCACAATGATTTTGTTATTATTCATTTCCTACCTGAATTAATCAGATACCCTCTTTCACTCTTCCTCAGCTTTAGTTGCAATCAGTCTCTTATGTACATCTTTCTTTTCACTTACCGCCATTTTTACTCCATCACAGCATGCATAAACTTACATTTTACCCACCACTCCTTTTCTAAATACACTTTCTGCACGTTCTAAAATCATTATATTCAAACTCAACCACGCATCATTCACTCTCCCATTTTCGATATATTTGTCCCAATCTCTTTGCTTCTAAGATAGCATATCCTCAAGCATTCATCCATACCGTGTTCTCACCTCGTTGTCTAACAAAAATTTGCCCACTGTTGTCCAACAACCACTTTTAATCTCTTTTGCTTACGCGCACTTCCCTTTCTCAGAACTCATTTTCTACCTAGATTCACTCAAGAGACCATGAAATAGTGGATTGTTCCACATTTGGCACGCCTCATTACCCTTGTATTTATTACTAATTGTCTCAATCTCTCATCATACACAATGAAATTTATCATCCTGTTACAACCACCCCTTTGTCATGCAAACATAAATTTTCTCGCGTTTAAACAATATATTCGAAACAAACAATCCTTTTTCCAAAACCACACTCACAAGTTTTCGACATTATCATTCACCCGAGGGTCGCCAAAACCATTCAGAAACTACTCTTAGAGTATCTATAAACCCCTCAAGAAAAATCAATCAGCTCTATCATAAAATGACCAGTTTAGTGGCGATATTTCAGTTATCGATGGCGTGCCATTAGTGTTTGAAGCTTGGCCGCGTTTTACAGAAAAAATGTTCGACCAAATGTCATTAGCTAGAAATAATGTTTTTCAAACAAGTAGGAATAAAAATGGTATTGAAGTAATCATTTTTTGAAAAACCTTCCCCTACTTTATGCAAATATTAGATACTAAATCTGTTACGACCTTGATGTAAATTTTCCTTTTCTAAGTTATGAGTGTGGATAGTTTCTGCAACGCTTTTACGATAGCATACGATACTGAATTAAACTCAGTAATGTTTGGCAAATTGTATGTCCGGAAGTAGTGCAGAAGGATATTTGTGTAAATCGTTAAATCAGACCTCACTTAAAGCAATAATCTATTAGTGAATTATCAAATTTGTCCCGGCGAAACTTCAGAAGGATAATTACTCGGGTGTAAGACGCCCATCTCTACCCAGATTTCGGAGAACGACTCGCTCATAAAAATCAGACCTTCGAAATTTAGAAGCCCTAATGATGAAGACGAGTGGTTCTTAAAATTCGGTGGAAATGGAGCCCCTTACCTAGTGAAGCACAATAACCCATGGGCAAGAAAAAGAAGTTGTTTTAGATTTAAAGAGAATGCCAGAAAATATGAAGAAAAAATAATTTTAAAGGGCAACGCATGATTTTCTAGCTCGTGGCTTGTTTGTGTGAGGTAAGTGAGAAGGAAATATCGCAAAATTACTCTATTTTATCAGTTCAACCAAAATCATTTATTCAAACACAGCGCGGTTCGTTTTTATCTTTATTGAACTTTAGTTGCAGTTCATCAATTTTTGGACTGGACTCTACAACATTAAAAATATATATGATGAATACTTGAGACATTACTACCAAATAATCGTTTCTCTTTGAAAAGACATTGTCTCTTGCACATCGCTAAATCAGCCATTGGCCGTGATGAAACTTGTTAAGAACATGGCGGACTGCGCAAAACTTTTTAACAGCCATTGTCGCTCTTGGTACCTCTGAGTGTACTCCGTGGTAATGTCGTGTCACCACAGATTTGCTGAGACGGATACGTACAGTGGTGTTCCTCCAAAGCGATCCCAGCAAGAAATAGTTCGGTATATTTTTTACGTCCGGAAGACCAATGAGATACTGGCGACGGCACGTAGTGGCATAAGGATGGCCTCGGATAAGGCACGCGGTCTCCGCTCCTCGGGAAGCGAATGTCATCACGACGTGTATCGGGTTGAGTATAAGAGCAGCGACCTTTAAAGAGCTTCTGAGTTTCTCCTCGATACTTCTCCTCGTGGTAAACCCTCTTCGTCTGAGTGACCCTGTGCCTTGTATTGATTGCGGTGAACACGGTGTCTGAAGTCACATTGACAATTACGAAAGGGCAAAATTCCTTGATGACGTTCTTGCGATAAAAAGGCTGACTTCAGGAACTCCCCTTAGTTTCGGCGAATCTACTTTCCTTTCTGCAATACTACGCTTTTTTGAATCCTGCTCCTTTTTTTTAACTTTTCATCGTTTCTTCATTCCTCGTGCCTACTGTAATAATAAAAATTGGTTTATTTTTTACCGGTCTAAGTGGTAGTGGGGTAAAGTCCCTGCCTGCCAAACCCAGAGTCACGGTTTGTAACGCACCTGAGTGGGATTTTCACCATGGTGTGTTCCTTCGTTGTTGCCTGTGAATGCGTCTGTATGGGCCCATTGCTGTCTGTGGGACAAAAGTACAAAAAACAGAAAAAACAGGAGCTGATAGATAACGTATATGAAGCAAAAAGAAGAATCGATTTGAGGATAAATGCGTTAAAGGCCAAAGCATTAGTTTGTGATAGAGAGAGTGGTAAGAATGCTTGTGTAAAGAAGGGAAATTATCAAGTGAATGAACAAGTTTACGACACTTTGTATCGGGCCGAACATTTGCGAAAGATGAAAATAATGAAATAATGATAAAAATAAAATAAAAGAATTTATAGAAAGATGGAAGCATAAACGAAGAGATTATATGGCGCGCAAATTCCGGTAGAAAAGTCGTAGGTAGTATGTGGAGCAGAGGTAATTAGTGATTGTCCAGGGAAGCGAAAATCGCAATGTGCAGGAGAGTTCTCCTCCCAGAGTTATTACATGACAGTGAAACCTGGTTGTTTCAGGATAAGCATAAGAGTAGGCTAAATGCAGTGGGAATGGGGTACCTGAGGAGTGCTTGCGGCAAAAGTGGGGTGGTAAGGTTAGGAATTAGTAGCTTATGATAGAAAGTGGGTTGGATATTCCAGTAATAGGCACATATGAAAAGAGTTTGCGTAGCTGGTTTTGGCAATTTCGAGAGAGTGGCTAGGTCAAATAACGTAATAGATATATAATAGTAATGAACTGTGTGAGAGGAAGGGTCAGACCGCAAAAGTCATGGGTCAATATGGTGGAAGAGACTAAAAAAGAGGAATATAAGGAGATTTAATAAAAAAATTAAAAAACTTAAGTATGCTTTTCTAAGAAAATAAAATATTATTAAAAATCTAAAAAAATATATATCTCAACATCGTACTAAAAAATAAAAAATAATATTTTCTCAAGTGAATGAAAGTTTAGCCTAGTATTGGGAATGATTGAATTCAATTCAACTAAATTAGACACACAATGGATTAACTATGAACTTGCCATGCTCAGAAAACAGTCCAATAATAGTCAAAACCGAGTCCAATAATAATTGTGGAAAAATTAATCTGCCTCTAAAACCAGGCATTTCATCTTCAACTTTCACCTAAAATTCATTTTTTACAGGACTCATCCTTCCTTCCATCCTTCCTTCTTTTAGTCACTCCAGATGTCATACAACTTAGGCATTTTTTATAAAATTGAGGCATTTGTCGTCCTAAATTCTTTTATTTTTCACATCGATGCCAGTATATACGCATTGTTCCTTAAATTAGTGCTTCATTGCTGATTCAAATTCCGATAGTAAGATTATGTCTGTTCCGGAACCTTAAACAAAATATTTTTGCCGTAGGAATCAGCACGTACTTTAATTCCTCCTGCCTTCTTCTATTTTTAAGGTCGGTAATTAAGAAAATACGCAAACAAAGTTGTTTGTCAAGTACATTAGATAGCTATTGGTACAGGACTATTTTTGTCTTTCGCTATCTTTTGTCATCCCTGTTACTCGGCGAATGACATTCCACATTCAATATTAAAATATCGACTTTAAGCCATGAGACACTTTAATTCAAAATTCCAATCCTCCTTAAAGCTTTCCAGTTGTGTTTCTTTCTTTTAGCAGCAGAGGAAGGCTATTTAGTATTGGAAAATCGGAAAACGGTATCCCAAGAGTCTCGTTTTGAAGTTGAAGACGGAACAAAATCAGAAAAAAAGGATTGAAATCGCTCATGCGCTAGGGGGTAGACACGACATATCCCATCAACTGATAAGACTTCTAATAACATACGTTTAGCAACTGAAGCACATGTTACTGCTGAAGAAAACATCATGTGCCTCCATGTAATTACCTCAAAACCTTAGTGCTATTGATTATACATAATCCTCACTAAAAATATTATGGCAATAAAAAATAACCCTAGTCAAAATGTAAATGAATATTTTTATGTGAAATTAAAAGATGTATGTTTTAAAAATTTACTTTCACTAAAAGAACACATACATAACTTTCCCAAGGGGGTTCCCAAGTATCCAGTTTAAGCTTGCCAGAGGTCTTCACATGCCCGTACCGAAACATATTGGCCGGCTAAAATTAAATTACTTATTAGAGTCCGAAATATCTACCTCGTCGTAATGTATTTTCAGATCATTCGGAGTTACTATTTTCTGTTTATATTTCAGTCGTCATTCTAAACAAGCAGGCGTCGATAAAGCAAATTTAGCACATCAGAATGGCTATCGGTAAAATCGGTGAACAGAATAAACACGTTTTTCATACTAGCTTGGTAACCTCTAGGCTAATAATAACCACCTATTTCTCAACACATCATTTAAAATGCCTTGAAATTTAAGTAATTTGACACACTGACTAGTCATGAATGATGACCGCTTTCGGGCCTCACTGCGACCTTGAAGATAAGGAAGAAGAAAGGCCACAAGAAATCTGTTTGTAGGAGCGAATGACAATGGCAGAGAAGCAAATGAGGCAAAAATGAACTCAGCATGTTTGAAAACATCTTATTGTCAAAGATAGCGATGGGTTGCTTGAGTGGACAATCTTCCAGTACACCTACACACGAACTTCTGATTAAGACGTTGCTTCACGAACGGACGAGAGCAAAGTGCACCTCATGCGGACAACTGCCCACATATTTTTGCATTCTTACATCGACACGAATATCTACCATCGAATGACAAATAAGAGTACTTTCTAAGTAATTGGTGGAAGTAAGAGTCATCATTATCATCAGCAGTCACAACTCCAGTTTGCTTGCTGCAGATCTCCACTCCGATGTCCTACCAGCCAACCGCTTCATTCATTCATAATTCTTTACTTTGACATGCTTTATAATTTTCCTGATGTATTCCATTCTTTGCATTCCTCTGTAATTTATCCCATTCATTTCTCTTTCCATTGTTGTTTTCAATTGGCTATTGTGTTGCATGCCATTTACGGAGCCCAATAAGTTAGTCTCTTCTTCTTCGCTCAGTTTTCATCGTAATTATGTTTTCTCCAACTCTTCGTAAGACTTCTTCGTTGGTGATTCTCTCCGTCCATTTAAATTCATTATTCATCGGTTAAACCACGTCTTTACATCCAACCTCTTCTATTCTGCAGCTGTTATTTTCCAGGCTTCGCTGCCATATGATATGTTTATTAAAGTGCTTCCTTACTTCCAGATTTTTGTAATTAGTGTTAGCAGAATCCTCTCCCGGTAGGGTACCTGCTTCGCTTGGGCTGACCTGCTCACAAAGTCTTTTCTGCTTCTTCCGTCTCCAATAATTATTATTTACAGCTGGCAAAATTGAAAAACTTCAGTGATCTTATATTTCAGTCACTCGCAGGAGATATATAGGATTACAGGCAATTGATTTGGAGAAACATTTTTCTTGCGTAAGCAACAGAAGCTTGGATTATAATACGTTTATGGAACATGCTCTTTTAAGTCAGAGGAAAGTGGATGAGGACGATTACAGCTGCAAAAGAGAGAAGGCTGAAAGTGATAAAAATGTGTAGTGACCGAAGAAATATTTACAGTCAGGACATTATAGCTAATTAGTTGCTTTGTTCTCTAATACTTCTGTATTAACATGCAAAGTAGTACTAACCGCTCAGTTCGAATTCTTCCTGTATAACTCTTGTATATATGTGCATTGATATAGTTTCAAAATGTATTAGTACTCTTAAGTTTCTGTAACATAAGTAGTATATCATGTTGTACAATATGGGGGAAAGTCATTCCCTGCCAAATATTTGTAGAAATTCACCTAAGCTCGAATTTTTTTTAACGTAGACCGGATAAAAAGTAGTGCACGATTGTAAAAATTCACCAGATGCCATACACCTTAATAGTAGCTTGCAGGGCTCTATGCAGATGAAGATAAAAATAAACAAACCGGTAGAGTTACAAAGGACGAATCCAACGAAAAGAAATTCGGCACAAAATATGCTTAATAAAAACTTCGAGAAGTAGAGCAGTCAAATTTCTTGATTGCATTTTGAGACATATCATTGCAACAAAAATAATTAAAAAGAATTAACAGAACGACCGAGGAAGACTATAAATGTAGAATAAGACTATAAATATTAGGAAAAATGTGAAGAAATTAAAATGAAAAATTATGAATTAATACATTGGTCCGTTAAAATGAGAATTTAGAAATGAACTTCAGAAGACGAGAACAGCCAATGGTGAAATTAAACCTGAATAAAATTGTAGCAGATGGCATAAATTAGGTAAAACCACTTTCAAAATTTTATTCGGCTATTTTCTTTCACGGAATGGCGAAATTTCTCGCAAATAGCTGCACATTTCCAGGATAAAAGTATGAGTGAGGGAAAACGCAGTGGTGGTGAGACAAGACGCAGTGCTGAACGAGCAAGTTTGAATAGACTGAAATATATTCTCAAACCCTATGAACTAGAAAAATTTATTTCTAGGCATTTCAAGAGAATTAAAGTCGAGGAAAAAAAACATTCAATTTCATCATCCCACAGTAGGAACAGAACTTTCTGAACCGCAACAATACAGGTTGCAAGGTTTTCGCAAATTAGAGAGTCATGCTACAGTCACTGTGAGGTGAACAAATGGGGAAACTCCCGGCTCTGCGAAATGTAGTCTCTTGCAGGCTTTGATGATGACAAAACTCGCTATCCACGAGCTTTTGCAAAATTAATTGGCTCCAACATAAGCAGATTCAATTACGTTACCTTTCAGTCTCTCGAATACCAACCTACTACTGCTTGAAAGCGGAACTTGGTTGGTAGCACGAGGATGAAATATAAACGGGGGAACGCGCACAAAATTAATATCTCCCATTTAAGTAGTGTACATGACAAAAAATGTTCTCAAGAACTCAAATATTTATAATCCATACGTATATGCATCACTAGCAGGCATTAATATTTACCTTTCAAAAATGCATAACATTTGCAAAAGGCCACGTGATCCGAAACGGTATCTCGGTGGCTTGACGTCACCACACTGTAAAACCTCTCTGATCTACATTCAACGTGAAGGTTCGGATCGTATCATAGTAGCTCATTGTCCTCTGTAAGTGAAATAAAGCAATAATTTCGTCAAATTACGAAAGACAATCTGAACTTTGCGTAACGTCATCCCCTGAGATCCCAATGACTTACCGTCTCCACGCCGCAATGTACGGGTGATTATTGAGAAGGAATATTTTTATATTACAACATTGTTTTCGAAAAAAATTATAACTTGTGTATAAAAGAATAGGTGCTTCAAATACAAGTAGTTATTAAAAACTATGCATATATCCCATTCTATTGTACATCATAAGGGTGGTTCAAAAATGAGGTAACATGCTAGCTAGAGGAGTAAAAATGCTATGGAATAAACATAAAACAATATATTCCTCTATAATATTATATAATAAGGAAAGGTACTTCATGATCTAATAAATGGATTTATTTAACAGCCACCATTAATATCTGCAATTCAATTTTTCTCAGGGAGAAGGTAGGTATCAGGAATAAATTATGATTGTTAGCTCATTGTCGACATGTCTGCAGAGGTTTAGTTGCTGATAAGAAATTGTATAAATATTTTGTACATCATTTATGTGGAAAATTATATTTTTCTTTTCAAAGTCCCAAATGCTCGCAACACATTCAAGATGCGGCCTAAAATAGGATCCTCAGTTTGAGGGACCTTTCTACTATTCGCTTCATAAAATCTAGTTTCATTGATGCAATGCCACAAATGTTCCCTCCCCGCTAGGTTTGAACTTATGGTCATTCTCATGTATGTGACTTTCATATGATTGTGTATCGTATGTTGCCATGGCTATTTCCGCCTACAAGTTCCGAGTCAACTATTTCACTGCAAACGCTACATATTCCATTTGTCAGCAACCGCCATTTACTACACTTCCTTTGTCCTGAAACACATATCTCCGTTCTTTCGCGGTTTTCTCCTCCCCTGATCCCTCCCCAGAAATCTCCTGCCACACTGTTCAACCGTAGTCCGTTACGATAGTCTTGTTAGTGTTACTGACCTCTTAGAACAACTCGGATGGGAATCACTGTCAGACCGTAGATTGAAAACAAGACTAAATCTATTTTGTAAATTCAAGAGTAGTTTATTTTCCGACGAAGTTGATCATATTTTACAACCACCAACGTACTATGGTAGATTAGATCATAAAAATAAAATAAGAGAGATAGACTGTAGAACAGATAGATTTAAAATGTCGTTTTTTCCGCGAGCGATAAGAGACTATAACGGCTTTGTAAGGACTTAGAAATAGATTAGTTGACTGGTAGTGTAGCTTACTAACTTATGTATTTCTTAAAGCATGTTTACGGAGTTTTATGGTGTTGCTAACAGCATGTTTTGCATGTTCTAGCTTCATAGGCAAATTGCCCTCTTAAGTAGCATGTAGAATATTATGTGTCATCGTACATGTGTTGCGTGCATGTGGGGATTCTCTTGCATGCTGCATGATGGTTTTTAGTTAATGATGGAATTGGTTAGTATCCTTAATATTCACGACCGTGCGGTGTGCATGTGGCGGTCCGCTTGCATGCTGCATTTTGGTGACTTGTCACCCCCTGCCAAACACCCTAGAGGTGGCTCGCAGGGTAATATGTAGATTTAGATGTAGTCTCCGAGATATACAAGCCTAAACATCCGAACATAGATCATCAGTTTTTAAATAGTAGGCCTAAAATATCCAATTTCCTTACGGAGATAAGGGAATAAAATAAAAAAGAAGGTTATTTCGGCTGGTAAGACTTGTTTAGTACCTTACACTTTCTTTTAACAAGATAATGAAGCGTAACTAATAGCTTCAAAAATTCTTAACCCGCTGTAATGCGCAGTTTATACAGTGAAGGACACGAAATCTAAGAGCGCCTGTATCAGGTGAATAGATTTCCGCGGCGATTTATCTGGATGACATGCCTCTTAAACAAATAGCACCTTGCATAGCATGAATGCGGAAATCAGTTGTGTTGCGGAAGGGATGGCTTTGACAGGTATACGACTCAATGGCAAACGGGAAGCAATGGACTCGTACTCGTTTTTTAATCAAGAAATTCTACACCCTCTTAAACTTCCACTGTAATCCATTGTAATTCCAACTTAAGCCTATACCATTTATTTACTAATTTGTATCAAGTCCTCCTTTTAATCAATCCAATTTGGTATCAGGTCATGTTTGCCGGTCAAGAATGCAATGGACAGTTGGAACGAAGGCTTCCGCAGTGTATTAAAGAACCGGGTCCCATTTCTTCCGGCTCAACTGCTTGCTTCAGCGTTAAGTTGAACACAGTTTTCCTCTGCTACAGAAAGCATCATCAGATCGAGATTCACTGGGATTTGGATCCAATGTAATGGAAATTCAGTTAATAATTTATCATAGCGTTTTTCCTTCCCATTGCCTAAAATTCCACGCTAAAATAATGAAAGTGCGAACGTATTTCTAATAAGGTAATGTGACCCTAAAAATACGACATATGAGCAGAAATAATTGCTCCAACGTTTTCCAACCTCGCCATAAGAAGATAACAACAAGTGAATTTCCCGCGCTTTTTGTAGGACTACTAAGTAAAGGTGGGGGCACACCCCTACTTTTATTTAGTAGTCCGTGAAAAAATATTTTATTTTGAAAGATAGAGTAAAAGTAGTGTCAACATCGGATTTAGTGAATTCAAAACTTCTAATAACGACTGCACATCTCTACAAATACGTTCACATAACAACGGTGTGACTTTTGTCCTGCTTTTATCGATTTGGGACCCTTGTGGGGCGGTAGTGTTACGGCCCTCATGTCTCACATGCTACGCTACGACTCCCCCTAGTCACATCAGCCCACCGTCCCACCGTCCACATCTGCACCAAACAGAAATATCTCCCCGTGACTCATCACTCTAATTTCGATCCCCGTGCACTCACCATGGGCCATTGTCTCTCCCTCCCCTCTCTTTCGTCTCCAAACACACGACAAAAGGCTCTCTATCACCCCCCTCATCCCCCGTCAGACCACCTCCTTCTACACCACTCGTCCCAATACCTTATCGACCTAACTTGGTACAATACACGCTCTCGATGCTTTTTCCGCCTCACTCTCCCTCTACCGATTCGTCCCCTCAAAAACTGCTCTCTCCCCTTGGTATTCTTCCCTCTTCGATAGTTATACAAGGATCTCAACCTCTTCCCCCATGCTCCCTCTCCCCCTTCGCTATCACTCAAACCCCTCACGCCCCACCCACCCCCACGATACGCCAATCCGTGTCCCCGACTCTCTCCCTCACTCGAACAATCCCCAGTCGCTCACTTCCCTCCAAACTCATTTCTTTTGTTTCCAACTTAGTGCGCGTTCTCTCTCCGCTCAGAGAGCAGTGTCCTCCCTTCTCCCCCCTTCACGAATGTCCCACTGTATCCCTCCTCCCACTATATATCCTCTCACCCACTCCTTATCATCCGCTCGCTTCCTGTTTGCGAAATGCACCAGGCCGACAAGGGATGTGTGCACCCTTCGCGGCCACCAACACCTAAGTACCCTCCGTCAGTATCTTCCATATCCATCGGAAAATAAAGGATACCTTCCCATGGACCACCACTTTAGGTATGCAACTCTTTGAAACTACCATTTTTCGCCAAAACATATGATTATAGATTATTAAACGGTAGACATAGGCGGTACTCAAAAAAGAGCCAGTTTTTTATGAGTATTAAAAGTAATAATACTACTCGCCCGGTAGTACCGATGAAAAAATACCGGTATATTGGTGTTTATGTGATTGATTTAAAAATTTAATTAAGTACAAAGAAACGTGCGTTTCACCCTAATTTTTCGGCAACTCGGCAAATTAGAATATCAGTCCAAAAAGATGCCTACACATAAGTTTCCATCCATCGACATTTTTAATGAACATTCATCGGGAGTATGCATCGGCTATTTAGTAAGTACATTTTATTCTACACTGTATGTTTGCGCTCGTCCCTTTTTGTTGGAATGATTTTAAATCACATGAAGAACGATCGGTATTGTTTTAATGTTGTAGTCGGATAAAATCCGCTGTTATTGTGATCAATCCTTGCAGTCACACTAACGTTTATCTTACAGGAATAAATATTTGAATTTATACGGTTCAAAATCATCGATTGTCTGGTGTTCGGCATTCGTCAAAAATGTATACTTACCTATTATTTCAATAATGATAACAAACATATCTCAACTTCACGGTTATGTAAATATGAAATACGACATATTACGAGAACATTTGAAAATTAGTGTAGTTAGTTCCGTTAGCTGACATAAGATGGCAGCGCTGTCTAAATACCGGTAATTTTAGTGCCGGTACCATCGATAGTACCGATTTTAAATAGTGGTTGGTACTACCGGATTAAAAAAAATAGTATTGGTACTATCGAATACCGGTATTTGTTGCCCATCCCTATTAACAAATTCGTAGCAGCTTCAGCTACTTCAAATGAAGTGTCTTCCACTGCTTTACCTCATGTTTTTTTATGTTCAGTACATTCATTGTTCTTATCTCAAATTGCCTACGCATACCTTCGTATTTTATTTTAAAGTGTATTTTAACTTATGTAAGCTTCTCTTCCCGTAGGTTTTGTAGGTTTTTCGCTCACCCTTCCTGTGCGTACTTCTTGATGTGGGTATTTTGGCTAAGGATTGCAGTCAAATCCTCGATTATTTTCCAAAGAGGTTTATATATTTCTTATTTTGGTAAATATTTTATACGCTATAGTGTTGATTTAATCGTGTGTTAACTTTATTACGTGTAGGACTATTGATTAGACTGAGCTTCTTACTAACAGTTGGTCGCGAAAGTGACTGCTACGTGCTATCTGAATTTAACTTGTCACATTGATTCTTTCAATTCCAAACGAAAATCTTCAGTTTTTCTTCTTACCGCAGAAATTCAATGGGTACCCTTACTAGTGTAACTTTGAATTTTTTCTAGCATTATTTGTTGATCACGAAATCAAACAATTGCATTGCTGTTTTTCTGATTTTTGGATGTCTAAAGAATGTGCTATTTAAATATTTTCGACATTGTAACTCAGGTTTCATGTGATGGGACGTAACTTTCAATTTTTTATTCATCCGATAAATTTTCAAGTGGCCTACTTAAGCGTGGTTTCTTTATGAATGGATCAGTGTATTTAACTGCAAGCTTTGCGTGTATAAATGGGAACTTTGACTAGTAAAATATAAAAATACTGTTTATCACCATGTTTCACCCATCTTCACAACTCACACCAAGTAATTTATAGTTCAATTTGCAAGAAATTAGCGGGGACAGATAGAATTTTGTTGTCCGCATCAAAGGGAAGACACGTGTTTCGATAAGTAACCAAAATATGAGCTAAATTAAAGTTGAGCCATTTAACGGTGGAAATATCTTATTATCTGACTCTCGTAAATACAGTCGTTATTTGTAACAAATTACCCTTTCAATACTCACGCAAGAGTCAATGACAACACGAAATTATGTGTCTACCGTGTAACAGAGGCGTCTCAGAAGAGCATCATCGTTCATCGGGCGATCGTTTGCTAACACGGCTTTTGGAAATTACCCATTGACTTTCTACGTTCAAATTGAAAAACAAGGAACAAATGGAAAAGCAAGGTACTTTTAGCTGTCATACACAGTTATCTCTAAATAGAGAATGAAAAATAATTTGCGCTTGCTAACTGTATTCCGTTTAATTTAACACAATCTCTATGGTTAATTTATTTTCACTAGAACGGTTTTCTTTTTCATTTTGTGCACTCAATGATCTGTTTCATTTCAAAGTTCATTTTTGGAGGTATCCTAGAAGAAGGATGCTTGGAGAAATTTCATTTGACGCTTTCAAGAGCCAGTGCAATCCATATTTACTAAATCAAGAGGCATGAAGCACACGGAGCCAAATCCTCCTAAATAAATGAAAGAATAATTCACCGGGAAGAGGACTATGCAAATGGTAAACTCTGAAGCAGTTAAAAAAGTTATCCTGAATGCACATATACCCTCCATTTTAATTGCCAAACGGAGTGCTCTAAATAAGCAAAACGGCATACGAAGGGTTTAATTTTTTCCCAGCGTATGATGTGAGTGAATCCTTACAAGTTTTCCATCCATTTGTATTCAGAGTCAGCCATCGAAACGCCTGCAGCCAAATCCCTAGCCTAGTACAAAACCCGTGAAGACTTCCTTTACAACAGGGATTACCTTCACAACTTCCCATTTGATAAGAACTATTTCTCACGGAAGCCGATAACACACCAGTGGTTAAAAACTATTTGAAATACATCCACTTCTACTCTTTAGAAAATAAACTAACCTCATATATTCCCCTATTCCTGTTCAGAGTTATATGCGAGAATACCATGTAGAACATTCTTCCAAGATAAAGAGTTTTAACCTCACCGAGGATGAGGAATTGCGCTAATGGCGAAATACGTATATGTACAATGGAGCACAAACAATAAATGACCATTGAACTCAGTTCGTTTTTCCATTCGCTTAAAATCAAATCATTAAGAAGGAAATGAAGATATAGCTGACACAATGAGGGTAATATTTTTTCCCAAAAAGAATCATCCAAATTACGGTAAAATAGTCGGGTGGAATAGCAAACCACAGATATCACCGAACCATAGATATCACAGGTAGCATATCATTAGTGTTGTACATGCGTGTGAGGCTTCGCCTCGTGACAAGCATTATCGATTTATGCTAATGCATCAATAGTCGTAGTCACACTAACATTAGGATTTAGTGAAATGCATATTGGTGACTACTCACCCCCTGCCACACAACGTTGAGGTGGCTTGCAGAATATTTTGCAGATGCTGTAGATGAACACGGATGAATTGTAAACTTCTGAAAACATACGTCAAAATCACGTTTCTCACGAGAAATCCCGACTTGAAAAAAGGGTAGTAAAAAATAATAAAACGGAAACGACACCGTGTTTTGCAACGGCATGCGCTCATGCAGCTGCGCTTTGGAAAATGAAATCCATTTGCCCCCTTGTGATAAGCCTCGGATTAGCGCAACGTGGCAACCTAGGGATTATGCACAAGATCCGCGCCCTTCAACTCGCCAGCCTGGAAAACATACTAAGCTCCCGGACCCTTTTTATGCCCGTCCCCCCACCTAAAAAATAGAGGAATATGTATATATAAAGTATCAACGGGAACAAAGGGTTCGGAGGAACTTAAATAAAAGTATACTCATGTGCTTTGGAGCTGAAGCCGGAGCCGTACATGCAGCTACTCGTAGCTCCAAATTTTTACTGTATCCGGAGCTCGAAACTATAATATACTTGCTCCGACTCCGGCCTCTGATTTTAAATGACCAAGTCATCAATATGATTATCTGTGTCACCTTTTAATTACATAAATTTCACTTCTGACAATTCCTGAGTTACTAAAGAGTAGGTACTTTTGATAGTGAAATAATGTTTTCCTCAAAATTAACTTGTTCTAGGGTTACTTTTTGGTATATTATTGTTATTTTTAAATAATCTGACTTTTACAAAACCACTTTTTCATTTAATAACACACACGACCCATGTTTCGATGAGTAATCATCATCATCAGACGTTTGTAAATGATGATTACTCATCTTGACGATGATGATTACTCATCAAAACCCGGGTCGTGTATGTTATTAAGTGAAAAAGTGGTTTGGTTAAAGTCAAATTATTAAAAAATTAAAACGATTTCCTCACCTTTGTATGCTAAACAAAAGCGAGAGTGTGAGACCCTCAATTTCTCCCTAATAACTATTGTTTTTGAAGATGAATGAATCATTTCAAAATAATTAGATGAAAGCTGGTTGCCACAGGAATTAACTTTGTCTTTTTACATTAAAACTCTGGAAAATCATTTTATGGAAAAATATATAATTAATAATCATTAATTGAATCGATAATTTTACCGGAGCGGAGTTGGAGCCGGAGCTGGTGCGGGAGCTCGGTTCATGTGCGAGGGAATAGAGTAAAACAAACTCTCATCTCCGCGTTCTCGCGATAGTACGTACTTCAATCCACACACTGAATGGAAATAATAAAAGAATGAGCCAAAAAATTAAGTCAATGTAAGGTCGAGTAAAAACACGTATAAATCTACATTCTCGCACACACCCCTTTCTCCCTTTTGGAGCGAATTATTTTTCCAGGAAGCCGTCGAAGAAGAAAGAGTTCGGCGAACACGGAGAGGATGGAATAAAAATGAAATGGAGAGAGAGAGAGGGAGACAAATTCTAATACGCTCACTCCTTGAATAGAAAGGCGTGGCATTCTTTTTGAACCTCGATCCCCGGAACGTTTCCATCTTTATCCCTTACAGTGCCTTCCCCACTTAACTCGGAAACCCGTCGTTTCTGCTCCCCATCAACCCGACCGTGTACACTGAAGACCGAAAACCACCCCCGCAATCCCCTCATCCAAGGCGCATCCCAAAGCCGAACAGGCCTCACTCTCCGAACAATACTCAACCCACGCAGGTACACGCAAGCGCACACATTTATACGCCGAAGCTAACCCCCTTGAACTCTCTCAGAGAATCGCAAATGCACTTCTCAACCCACTCGAGCCATCTCACGTTATCTTTAATCTGGTTATCTAAATGTACAGTCAACAGCATAAGTACCTGCGTGAAGCTCTTCCACGCCACGATTGGGACTAAACTTGTTAATTAAAAACTTAGAAATTGAATTCACCAACTTAAAAAAGATTTTTTAAACTCTGTTTCACTGGCTCAATTTATATAATAATAGTAATGAAATGTAACGCAAAAGAGATGAGCCTTTGGTTATGATATCTGAAAAGGCACTTGGAAATGACCAATTGTAATTAACAATTCAAGTTAATGGCTTTAAGAACTAAGCCGTTGAGTATGTGGCTCTTGACCTTGAATTATTATCAAATGGCTTTCAAAGTTAATTTTACAAACAGGTTATGCTCAAATATCAACACTTGAAAGAATACAAAGAAATTCCCTTTAATAAATACACAAAACACGCTTTAAATTTAGTTTACAAACATAGAATGGTCTAATAGGACAATCATGAGCACGCATGTGATAATTTACGTGTCTGGGCTGCTGATTTACGTCGTGCGTAACCTGCGTCAGCAACTCAATGCTCGCCGCCTCTGTAGTTTGCCTGGCGTCAATAAGCTTCACCTGGTCACCTTTCCCGGGCGATGCATCGTTATTTTTCACACTGGGTCATCACTGTGTAAAGTTAACTGGCTTACGGAATTAAAAGGCTGAGCTGACGTGGAGACATTCCACCCAGGTCAGAAATTGTTAATGAAAGAGCCCCGAGGCGTGGAAATGTGGGTCAGAGTTCCTAAAAGGTGGTCAAAATATGAAAAAATTCCGTCATTATTATAAAAATCTCTACACATAAGTTTTAGAGGTTTCTTAAAAAAAATCTGAAGTTAAATTTGTCTTTTGTAAAATAACTGCAATTACATATAGACCAATTAAATTTGTATTTTGTAAAATAACTGCAATTACATATGTACCAATTAAATTTGTGTTTTGTAAAATAACCGCAATTACATATGCACTAATGTTTCGTGAAATAAAATATTTTTGACTGAATCATTTACTCATTTACGCACTGCACTCACTTTTGATGACAAAAAACATTACATTTCAAGGATACATTCCCATTAAGGTGTAGGAACGCACTAGTGCACTGAAGACGTTCCACACAAGTCAGAAATTGTTAATAAAAGAGGCCGGAACCGTGGTAGCGTCACGTTTAAATACTCCACAGTTAATTGCATTATTATCACCCACGTGGCGTCTAGAATATTCTGGTGAATACCCACGTGGCGTCTGGAATGTGCTGGTGAACCTGTGCTCGGCTGGGCGTCCCTCTCAGGCATTGTTAGTTTGAGTATCGCAATAAGGGCTCCCTAATCTTCACGTGGTTTGATTCTTTCGTAATGTTTTTATTTGTTTATTAGCTTTTTATGTGAATGTAGACAGGGTTGGTGGCACGAATTTGGTTATCAGTAGATTTGGACTGCGATAGGCCGGATTCGTAATACGAGATTCCTGATTCGCTCTTATTGCTTGCAACCTCTTACCGGCACTGGAGAAATGCAAATACACGAGGACCCATGTCATATGCAGGGTATTACAATGTTACACAATTATGCAGGGGATGTTACAATGTTTTGCGTAAATTAATGGCAGGGGCTAGAAAAATAGTCGAGTAGTGATAAAACATCGTAAACGTGAATCATCGTTGACGATCAATATTTCTCTTCAGTCAAAATATTGATAAAACTTCAAACTCCCTTAAACTATGAATGAAATTTTTCCCCCTCTCCTTTTTCCCTAAAAATAAATTATCACTCCTCTGACATGCATGGGCTACCTTGCCATTCGAGGATTTTTGGTGGTCTTTTCCTCCTTCAATCCCATTCTTCTCACACACCCTTTTAATGCGTGAATTCACGCATTCACTAACATCGATTTATGCATTCACGAACGCACGCAAAAGGTGAGCACATGCAAGAGCGACCCTCCGCCTCCTCCTCCAACTCCTGCTTCCTGCCTCCTTCCTCGCCCCCACCCCATATCACGCAAACGAACGCACCCTCCCTACCCACAATTCCTTTCGCGAAGCAACCAAAACACCCCCCACCCCCTCCAAACTTCCATCCCCATCCAAAACCCCCAGACGACGCACGGTAATGCCGCACCCCACACCCTACTAGAACCCTCTCAACCTTCTACACACACGCACGCACACCCTCCGCCACTCACCTTTTTCGGAGTGAAATTAAACTGCAATTAGAGTGCGCCTCCATTATGTATGACGCTCGCGCGGGTTGGTCGTCGTAAGGGAAGCCAGCGCTCGTCGTACCTGCCTGCGGAGTATACTGCCAGTGTGCCAGGCAGGGGGGGGGGGAGGAGGGCATTACTGATTCCACGCATCGCGAACCGGTGTGCGGTTTTGAGCCTCTCCGTCCCCCGCCCCATCATCTCCTCCACTGCCTCCCCACCTCTCCCTCGCCTCGCTCCTCCCCTGCACAACCCTACCCCCCTCATCACTTCCCGCGAAAAGATCCCTTCCCTAGCCTCCGCCTCTCACCGCTCCTCCTCCCCCACCTGCCACGCCCCATCATCCCAACTCGAAACTTCATGCAACTGCACTCGCTCAATTCTCCTTCCTTCTTTCCTCACGCCTTGCATATATTCTCCCTCTTCCACGACTACGCCCACCTTTCACTCCTCGTTTCTCCTTTACTGTATCATTCCCTCGTTCTTTCGCATCGAAAATCTATTGATATTTTCAGTGGCCTATCATTACATTTATCCAAAAATATATAAACTGGGTAAACGAGTACATACGCACAAAATACAATGCTTTGGAGAACATGTATCTCATTTCACAATATAACTTAACAAAGTACATGAGAGACTTTTTTTAAACACTGAAAGATAACAGCTTACTTGTAAAAAGTTCGGCGCAATATGATTAGGGATGAGTTATCGTAACGATTTGTTTTTACATAAATTAATTCAAATGCTTTTTTTGGCCATCAGAATTAGGAACAATAAAATTTACGTTTTTTTAATATGCCATTTTTACCAATATTACTAGCATTACATGCATGCAATAAATGCTTTACATTTTCTCTTTACTCTGAACTAAAATATTTAAAAATATTTAACAAGCTTTCATAAGCTATATAGTAACTAAACAATGAAATAATGCTATTCGGAGTTATTTTCACATAACATCTGATTTAATTATGGAACTTAATCGACTGGTTGTGAAAGGCGAAACTTGGTGGAACTTGCTTAACATAGTGAAATGAAAGCAGGTCTGATGAAGACTTCATAAGTCGAAATTACTAGGTCGTAAATAAAGTTCATGTGGAATTACTAAGTTAAAGCTTGCATTTCACTATGGCACTGAATGTTTTCTTTTACCTTCACAATAAACTGTTTCAGGAAAACAACCACAAAAGATTATGCTAAATGTCGAAAAAAGAAAGATAATATCTATTAATTAAAAAAATACCCTTAAAATTTCTAACTATGATATATTTATCTTTCAGGAAGCATGGAGTTCCTCGGGCGGTAGAATTTCCGAAAAAAACTCAAGCATCTGAAGCGACTAAACACCACCATGCCTTTAGCAAGGGAAAAACATTGCTATAATGAATAACCGAAAAAAACTCCACAAATATGCATAAAAAATAAGGAGGCTAAATAATTCAGTCAAATATTTACTTTTAGAATCATCCAGCATTGCATACCGCATGAGAGCAGCTCATGATAGATAGCAATATATATGTTTGGAATGCCAGGACCAAAAATACTTGGCAGCAATTTGTTATGCAAAATTGCCTAGCGTAAAAATGATTAGATTTTCGGTCAATGGATGATGAAATTACATAAAAAATGAGGTCTAAAAATAATAACCACCAAATAAAAAACATTTCTTACGAAAATTGTTCCTGAGAGGAAAAAATATGGTGGAGAACTGTATCTGTCAATCACTCCCGAATTAGCTCCTCAAGATAGTACTGGTTAAGGTGGACAAAGAAATTCCAGCTAAATTGATGGCGCCGCCATGCGGCCAGAATGAAGTTTGATGTACGAAGCAATCACGCATCAATCCTCCACAGGAATGTAGATCGTTCAAACTCAACTGCGCCTAACTTGTAGGAAACTTTTAGGCAACGGAAGGCAACAGAACGCAATTCTCGAGACACCTCATATTTACTTCCTAAGCGGGCATGCTTTGTGCCTCCTCAATCATCCTTTTCATTTTTTCCTTCCATCGCTCAACTAGTGATAAACTTTCTTTGCATTTCCTACTCAGCTCTCGGTCACGAGCGACGAACCAAAAAGAGAAGAAATACGCAAAGACTTCCTCAAGCTGCTTTTGCGCCACGGATTTTTCCGCGCGATGCCGGCCCACGAGAAGAAAATTCCTACTTGTTGAGAACCAGCTCCGTCACTTAAAAAAAAAGACAAGCGATGTCATTGCCCGAGACTTCACGTCCTTAATGAGAGATGTGACGTTAATATCGCCGCCGTTAGAAGAATTTTAAATTCGAAAACCGCGTTATCTCGACGCAATCTCGCGCTAGTGGGCCGGGATTGCACCAAAAAGGGCTTATTGAATAAGAATACGGATAGTGGCTAAATTAAAAACGCTCCAAGAAATATGTAAGAGATAAAATGCATTAAGTACAGTTAATTCACGTGCGAAATAACAATGTATGGGTGCGTTTTCTGTGACAAGATTATTGCGCAAGATATTTAGAGCAAGCGACTTTCAACGTATAATGCAAGTGAAAATTGCTCTGCAAATCCAACTGAAGAACTTTTAAAAGTTAGGCAAGCCAGCTATAGAAGCGTATTGTTTCCACTGTAAATGGCAACCAAACTGGCTGCGGAGTAACTTGTGAAAAAGTTTTCGCCCGACTAAAATCCCTCGCAAACTCTACTCTACTACTCTCTCAGAAGGGGAGGTAATTTGCCTGTGTAAACCCACACTAATAATTAGTCAGAAGTGGAAGAAGGACATGATTAAAAATCACTTAATGCAAGACAACGCAAATAAAAAGGCTACACGTACATTCCTAGGATTCTCTTATCAACTTTCATCACGAATCCATTGCCTTAAAGCAAAGGCATGGAATTTACAAATAAAGCCTAGAACAGGGAACAGCAGTTACATAGAATAATTAAAAATTTACTTCGGCCAATCTGAGGAAACAATACATCATAAAATTGCTCTAACTTGAAATGCCATTTTAAAACATGTTCACTTCCAGATATATGCCTAAATACGGTACAACTAACATAAGGACGAAAATTCAGCTTGATGGAGACATAAAAACAGGGATATTCATGATCTGCCATGTGAAGCTGATTTTGCATAGTCATTGGTGTAAAAATCTTTTCCTGCAGATGGATTTTCATTAAAGCTTAATAATTAAAACAACCACATTTCGTGCAAAATGACTACTTTGGAATCCTCATCCTAGTCATAGAAGCTAATTTACCAATGATTTAGACCACATGTACGAAAACTTTATGGAAATTCGTGTCAATATAAATGTATACTTTTATTACAGGAAAGCTAAGCGAATATAAATTGCAATAAAATAAATAATTTAAAAAAGAATATTTCTTTATTCGAAGAATAACACCCATGACACCGATTTACGTATTTCTGAGTGAACAACCGGGTAGAATTGTTTTTAACAAAATCTAAATACGAAAAAACGTCCATTTGTTTCCCAGTACAATTCAATCAAAAGCGTTATTTGTTTCCTAAAAAAGATTTGCGATGATTAGAAATGCTCACCAGAGATAGACAAAGAAAACAAATCGCGATAAAAAAGTTGTTCTCACGAACATTTATCCCGTCCCTTTTCAGGGATAGCGCTCGCCAACGCGGTAACGTGGTCACTTTCATAGGTAGCGATAATGATAGGGATCCATATCCGTACCCCCATCACTTAAGCATATCCTTTTTCCCATCCCTAAAGACGAAGGTGACTCCGTCATTTAGTCAATCAGAGCGAACGGTCATTAAGAGTGAATGCTGCTTTCAATACTTTCAATCAAATGGTATTTAAATGATTAAAACGAATTCAGAAATAATGCGACAATGGCCGAAGAAAATGAACTTTTTATTTCCAATATGATAGGTTGAGCTGCATTTTCTACGGTACCTGAAAAGTTATAACTCAATTAATCCCTGAACACACACGTAAAAAGTAATCGTGTGGTTCAGGATGTCAATGCTCGAAACACCGCGATAAATAACGCCAAGGAAAATACCAATTTTATCGCATGGTTTCTTCGATTGAGCATTTTGGAGTCATCCCATCTTGTTTGCATGATATAATTATTGAACGGAAAGTATTGAGTGAGTGAATAGCATGCCATAGTTTTACAAAATCATACGAAAGTTTGCTATCTTCGCGTGCGAAAATTATCACGAAGTTTCGAGAATCGACCCCCAGGCACCAAATACTCAAGCCCCAGGTACACACAGGAGTTGACTCCTATCTGATCGATTTATATCGAGTAGACTATGATGTTCGACTCCAATTGGAGGGCTGATTCTGTCTAAACATACTTACCGCGAATCTTTAAAGTTTGTCATCATGCGGAACCCGTAACCAAAACAAATAAAAAATTCATATACACCTCAGCAAGATTCTCAATAACTTGAAAAGATAAAGGTTAATCTCCGAGTTAGGTTCTTAACTTACATTAAAATCAACTCAAGAATTTAAACGCATTATGTAGAGCGAAATTAAGTCCCTTTTATTGTACAAATATCAACTTGAGAGGGGAAAGGTTTACATATTTCTCCATGTAAGTTTCTTAACTTGCACTGACATCGACTTGAGAAGGTAAAATTTCATATTAACCACAATATCAGAGTCTAAACTTGCCCTAACATGAACTTATTCCATATCCGTCGTATTTAAGGCACCACTCGTCCGACTGAATAGTTCGCTTCCATAACTAGAGCGGCGGCTACTCCTTCCAAACATCGAACTCCACCGCTATCGATGGCGAACTCGTATAGGAATAGGTAGGTATAATACACGTCCAAGTCGACCTTCAAAGGGGACTTATATAGGAGTCAACTCCTGCATGCAATCGTCGCTTTAGTCTCAGAAGGGAGTGTGTCTTGACTTGTTCGACTGCTTCCTCAGTGCAGCATATGAAGCCACAAAGGAACAATTTACTTCCACTATACCACCGCTTTTATTCAATCAAGCAAATGAGGCTCACCTCAATGGCGACGCATCGAAATAAATTATCGCGACGTCTTTCATCCGAAGCATACCTGAGGCCGGAACAGCGCGAGCTCACCTATTACTCGGGGAGTCCTGACAGTATGAGTCGTGGGGGCGAAGCGACGGTGATGCACGAGGCGTGTAAATCATCTGCGGTCGGCGTCCAAACAAATTGAAGTGGTTTCTTCCCATGCCACCTCGACCTCCGAGAATGACCACTCTTCTTTTGGGTAACGTCTCACGGTTATATGTCGGAATAAGCACTGCTCTTTATCCTTGTTAAGCCGTCCTTGGAGTTTCCTGCAAGGTTGTAGGATCCTTACGATGTAGGATTGACTTCAAATCAAGATAAAGCGCAGCGATGGTGAAATAGATCAGTAAGATGAAACTACGATAATCTTGATGATAAAATGACTATTACCATAAATGTAATAGAAATTATAAGCGAATGGAAGGGAAACCCTAAATGCCAAATTGAATGAACAAACGTACCCGTAATGTATTTCCGTTTTGAAATAGGCTTCTTAAGGAAAGCCGGACGAAACAAACTATTAATTTCTATGTTCCTATAAAACTCTGTTAAACTATCTTTTCCACCCTAGATTTCTCCTAAATTTGTCTCACTCTACGTTTGAACGCATATTTTGCCTCTGTCCTTAATTAAATAGTCTCATACTTTCTCTCATATGCTAGAGATTTGGAATGTCTTTTTAATGAGTTTCTTTGACCGCGATTTACACATTTCTCTCATACAACTTCTTTCTGAGCCCAATAGAAGCAACTCTTTTTCAAAAGAAAATAACTTACAACCTTTGACACACAACGGAAGTTTTCATAATAATCATACGCCGTTAAAGAACTACGTGCATTTCCAGTATTATTTTAAACGGATGGCAAAAGAATAGGCAACATCCAAGTTACAGAAAGGATAATGTTTTTTAGACTAGGCAGCTTTAAATGCTACTATTGAGGACATATTTTATATGCGAGTACAATATCGACAAAAAACCATATCCGTCATTGAAAAGCAAGTCAATGATCAATCATAAGGTGTGTCTGATGATTGACTAGAAGTTCACCAAGAACCCAAGGGCTCATATAAATCACACACTCAGGCGAAGATGTCATTATAGTTATCTTCCTGTCAAACTTGCTGTTATTAGCACAGCATAAGAACGTTCTGCTCACTGAAAAACCACGCATCCCTTTCATGTAGTCAGTAATTTTGAAAAACGCCAACTCATCTATCTTGTATGCTTGTCCGTAAAACACAAAAAAATTTAAATCAATACAACTATGGTAGAAAAGATACAGTGAGAGATTGAAGACCAATTTCCACAGGATACCGTCAGGTAAAGCTGAAATAAAAGAGCAAAGGAAAGGTAAAGCTGCAGCAAACTAATCTCTAGGTTGATGAATTCCATGAAATTATCATAACTAATTCGGAGATAGTGAATAGTATGACATTGCTATGCTGATTTCTCGTAAGGTTGGTGTATCTAGGATTCAAATGTAAACTATTACTCCATTATCGTAGGGAAAATAATAATTCATTCAATCATTCATTGATCACTCCATTATAAGTACCTAATATTATAACTAATTTTAGAATCTTAAAGTTAAATATTTAGTTGAAATTGTTAATCCTTTTAATTTTCTAATTCTGCGGGCATCGATGGCGATGGAGTAAATGTCCTCGCCTGTTAATCGAAAGTACCACTCAGGAAATGATTGAGTTTGCTTGCCCTTTGCTAATTGTTAATTGATCCGATGGAAATGCGTTATAAGCTGTTCCCGGTGGCAATAAAAAATAAAGAAAGTGAAAAAAGAGGTATTATCGAACACATGGAGAAAGTGAATTCCCGCTATAGAATAAAAACCTGCCACACATCCTCGCGGTGGCTTTCGGGGCACTTTGTAAATGCGATGTCCGACGTCGGAATAATGCGATTATGTTTTCTTTTCCGAGCCCTGGGGGTCTGAACGGCGGAAGGGGTGACAGGGGACGAATTTTAACGACCTTCTTACGACCGCTCAGTGCGTGCGGCCGAAAGATAAAATTTCGCGGGAGCTAGTGTATAAGATGCACGTTCGTCCCTTTCATTTTTATATCGCCCCCGGAAAAGGCGGCTGATGCTCACGCACCGCACTCAACCTTCGTTCCCGCACCCTCCCAAAGACTCCTCCCTCCCCTGGAAGTATCCCCTCATCCCCCACAAACCTTTCCCCCTCTCTTCCTGTCCGCCGGCACCAGAAAACTCAATCCCGCAAAATGCGGGCATAAATCAATCTGGTCCCGGGATCCCGTCAGGACCACGCCCCTGTGCCTTCCTCCCTCCCTCCACCCCGCTATCCTTCCGCTTGTTCTCATTTCCCTCTCACTCCGACCCCTTCCAATTCTCACTCACTCCCTTTTTGCAACACCTCCCGCATTCCATCCTCCCTCACCCTCGATCTCGGCGGACGTTGAGGTCTGTTCGGGAAGGTGGTCGAAGCGACCCCGTCTCGAATTATATTTCCGGATGTTTCCCGCAATTGGATTGCCGTGATGGGACGGAGTTATTATTTACCCCTGGATGGCGTTTCAACGCTTTAATGTAGGTTTTGACGGATGAGAGTATATATTAAAAAAGTTTTTCTTACTTACTCTAGTCTATTATTCAATTTGCTCGAGCGCCTCGAACGAAAGAAACCAGGTTCCCGATCAGTCGTCGTAGTAAGGTATCATTTTGCTCGACTTGGAGTAGTTTCCCCTGTATGAAAGCTGCAGGCAATAACTGTGAAATTATCTTAGCCGTCGAGGTACCTACGTTAAACTAAAGCACTAATATAGGCTGATCATTTCTAACTCTTATGGAAATTCATTTAAACACGAAAAATTTAAAACTTTCGAATTATTCTGGATGTCTTGGTACCACACCATTCAACGCATACCTACTTCAATGGAGAAGCGAAATGTTATTAAAATAAATTCCATGTTATTTTAATATAATTCACTGCTCAGCTAGGCACACTTCCTTCTTTCTTGGATTTTAGATAAGTATCTTTATCCTCCGTCTCATCCAGATTCTCTAAATTCACCATCCGTTAAAGACAACATTTATTTTAAAGTTCCTTCATTCATTTTTAGTCGATGTTTTGTTTTTAGTTTCTCTCCTATGACAGGGGAATATTGGTATGTGGTATAGTATGAGGCACGCGGGGTCCACTAGATGAAACGAAGCAATAAAGTGGCATCGAGGTGTGAGTTGGAGTTGGTTGAACAAACCGGACCAACCGTTTAGTTGTGGAAGATGTGTCGATGGAATATTCAATTGCGTATTTGCGCACATTTTCCGCCACTACTGTTCTATTTTTATTGCTGTCACTCTTAGTGACATTAATTAACTCGTGTTGCAAAATATTTCCGATCGGTTTGACTGTTCGTTTTCTCATATTTTACATTTTACATCTTTCCTCTTCAACAATTCGTGACACTCCTTCATTGCTAATTCTCTCTGCGCAAATGATCTCATCATTTGTCAATAACACCAAATGTCCACTGCTTTTCAACTCTTTTGCTCTGCATCTGTTATTTCCACGCTTCAATGCCTTAGAAGAGCGTATTTTTCTTTATATTGGGCTTTATCTTTATAGTGAGGACAAATTCATTGAATTGTATGTGTAATGAGATCACGCTAAAACAATCATAATGCCCACTATGGCTTCTTTCCACCTCCACTTCATTATAATTAACATACATAACTACAGCAGCACAGTCTGAAAGAAACTAGGATATATCAAGCGCATAGTATGACGGTCCTCGGATGAAAAAGTAAAAGAGAGGTGCTACTTTGCCCTGGTTAGGCCATACCTCGAATACGCCGCGAGCATTTGGGACCCTGGACAGGAAGATTTAATTTGAAAAATAAACAAAATACAAAAGAAAGCTAAGCGCTTCCTTAAAAACTGCTGCGATCAAGCAAAGAATGATTCACGGCTTTTAGAGGGATTATGTTGGGAACCACTAGAGATTCGGAGGCTACACGATAGGCTTAGATTGCTTGAGAAATTTAGAACAAGCATCTTTCGGCGGGACACAGAGAGGCGCACTACATCTCTTGGTCCGACTAGAAAATTAAAATAAGAAAGATACATTGCCGAGCAGACAGCTACCAACATTTGTTCTTTCCAGACACAATAAGTGACCATAATGAACACTGAGACACTTCCGAAATACACTTCATGTAATCACGTTCCTTTAAAATTCTCTTTTGCACCACCATACGGCTGGTGTCCTAACACCCCCTGCCACACACCCATGCGGCGCGGTGGCTCGCAGGGTAGGATGTAGTGATGGGTAGTTTCGTTCCATTCTCAGACTCTTTCTCGTTCACTAAAAGGAACGAGATTAAAGAATCCTTGTCTGGCTGAGCCCACAACGTCTTAGTCAGTGGAGGCGCGAGAGAAAGAAATATGCGATATTTTCACTTTGGCACCATGTTGCCAGAGAACTACGCGGGAGTACGGGTTTTTTTCTACTCATCCGTAAATAACATGCTATGGCGCATGTGCCTGTCAAGTTTCAAGGTAATATCTACACTGGTGAAGGCGTGAGGGAAAGATACATTCGAAAGATTCACGAAAAGCCGGTTAAAGTGTTAGAGAGGAAGGATTGGCATAAATGTTAGGACTTCATGAGATCTAAAAAAGCCACCCAACAGATTCGAGATCAGACACTTAGTTTAGCAGTTAGGAGACGTAAGGGAAAGAAACATTCGAAAATATCACTTTGGCACCATGTTGCCATAGAACTACAATAGAATCCGGGTTTTTGCTAAATATCCGTAAAGATCATGTCAAGACGCATACCCCTGCCGACTTTCAAGATCGTACGCACACTGGTAAGGCTCTCAGAGAACTACCAGGGATGAAAAAAACGGATATCAGAGAATTGTAGGCCTGCATGAGATCTCAAAAATAAACCGCCCAACAGATTCGAGACCCGACTTCTAGTTTAGAGGCTACAGTCGAAAAACAACGAGTTTCACGAAGAGCCGACGTTGACACCATGTTACCAGAGAACTAAAAGGAATGGAAAACAACGAATAGAATTAAGTTATTGGCCTGAATGAGATCCAAAAAAAAACGCCCAACAGATTCGAGATCCGACTTCTAGTTTGGAAGCTAGATTCGCAAAACAGCAAGTTTCACAAAAATTCCGAATTAGGCGCCATGTTACCAGCCAACTATTATTTTTAGAGAATAAGTAATGGCATGCAGTTATAAACCTCGATGACATCTAAAAAATTGTCAACAAATTTGAGCTACGACTTCAAGTTTGGAAGGTACAGTGAAAAACTGGGAAATGGTTTACTAAATTTCGTGTTTGAGGACCTCTGGCGGGAAAATAAAGCTACACAGAATAACAGGATTGGTCAAATCTTGTATAATATTTAATCTTCCAAAAAATATGTCGTCAGATTCCAGATCCGACTTACCGTTCAAAAGATATGAAGCAATAACAGAAAGTCTCGGTTTAGAAATACCAAAAAAAAAAGCCGCCATTTTTAATTTTATAGTCGGTTTAACGATAAATAATCTTGGTTTTCACTTATTATTGGTGAAAAGCATGTCAAGACGTCTGTAATGTTTCTCGGTCGTATCCCCACCAGTAGAGGCGTGAAGGAAAGAAACATTTGACAGTTTTACCAAAATTCGACTTTGGCACCATGCTACCAGAGTACTATAAGAAATAGAAAAAAAGCACAAAGTTGTAGGTAACGATGAGATCTAAATGCCTGGAAGAAATAGTTTTCAGATCAGAATCCTAGTTTAGGAGCTATAGTAAAAAAAACTGCAAAAAATGGAAATTCTTCACTGAATGTTGTGTTTTGAGGACCTCCAATATATTTATTCTGTAAGCCAACGTTTATTTTATAATATTTTGCCGTTCAATGTATAACACATTAAAATACTTCATTCTATCCTCGTATTGAAAGTACCGGGCCTGTCATCTCTGCGAATTGGTTGAGTCCTCTCTTTCCTTTAATTATTTTTGTTCACAATGCATTCCCTTCATTCAATTGATTCCATTCGTTTCTAAGAATCCTTTCCTTTATCTGATTCCTTTCAGTCCTTCGAATTCTTTCGGTCCTTCCTTCCTATGAATCCTTTCCTTGATTTGATTCCTTTAAATCCTTCGAATTCTTTCGGTCCTTCGTTCCTATGAATCCTTTCCTTTATTTTATTCCTTTCGGTCCTTCGAGTCCTTTCGGTCCATTCGTTCCTTTCGGTCCTTTGGAACGAGAATATTTCCACAACCGGATTCGTTCCTTCTCGTTCCATCAGTTGATTCGTTGCAAAGGAACAAATCGTTCCGAAATAGCCCATCACTAGTAGGATGTAGATGTAAATAATAAAGTACCAGATATATTTGGAGTTTTCAACTGGCCAAAATTGGTAATATATAACTTTTCCAAGTAAAATTTCGGTGTTTTCATTCGCTAACATAGGTACAAAGTGCAAGTTGTGTGTAAATAGTAAATGTAATTAGTAACAAAGGATTTTTGGATGAAATTGTTATAAATAACTTTAATTACTGGAAAAATTGAAATACCGAACCATTTCCGTATTGAAAGACGGCATTAGCTTGATCATCTCTGTGAAAATCGAAACACATTAACTACTGGAAAACAAATTAAATTACCAAAGATGTATCTTGTCACAACATATGGCCATTCCTTGAAGATTATTAAGCAAATAATTTTTTATGCACTACTTCAAGGCTTAAATTCACCAGTCATTATCAAACTCTCAAATGCATCTGACGCCACACTTAAGTTCTCCCTTCAAACTAACAAACGCCAAATTGAACGTATTTGCCTTCTGGCGTAACACGCGCCGTCCGCCCATAAAGCGTTACATATACACCACGTGACCCACGATGGAAAATAACCACGATGGGACATCACTTCTGCCGGCCTTCTTCACGCACACCAAATGCATTCTCTTTCATCAGCAAACGGAATAATTTCATCGTGACGGGAATTTTCGGATATAGCGACAAAATAAATATTCCACTAGAGAGAGAATGGGAGGAAGCGATATGAGGAATGCAGTTGCCTGATGCACCCAAAATAACGACTTTGACACGAAGCCATTCGAAAATGAAAGTGCAACTTGGATGCAAAGGTTTACCGAATTGATATTTCTATCCATGTTTTCTTCGCTTTTGTGTTGAGAGCGCTTCGTGAAAATTCCCGGACCATGCCTAAGTTATCAACTGACCTTCCTCTCGTAGCAACCACATGGTAGAATGCTCTTTTTTTAAAACTATATCTACAGTTTTGCAGTCAGGCAGGTTTCCGGGATTCGTCCGCGTTGTCATTTTGGTGGCGACGTTTCCCCTACTATACTGTAGGCGTCCTCAGGGCAGGCTGAAGTACTTCAGCCTGGCCTGAGGACGCCTACAGTATAGTAGGGGAAACGTCGCCACCAAAATGACAACGCGGACGAATCCCGGAAACCTGACTGACTGCAAAACTGAACGCCGCGACAACCTTCGTCAGAAACTATATCTACAGTTATTACAACTACTCAGATAAACTGCTATTAAGGCTACTACGTATAGAAACTACAATTTCTACTACCAGTCACGTTCATTAAAATCAATACTAATAGTCTTGCTAAGTATATTAAACTTGGCACTCCAGTTGAATAATATTAAATACTATTACTAATAACTCATCCCATTCGATTGGGTTTCCCGCATGAAGAAATGCCATTATTAATCATCATCACTATCTTAAGCCATGCCTCACATATAAACGTGCTAGACAAATTTTTACGTTCTGGCGCAGAATTGTTCGGTCGGCAGAGGTAGTTAGAAGTCTGAACCTATAAAAATCTTGAGGATTTCTATTTTCTTTTATTTCACAATTTGAAGCCTGGGGGTTTCGCGTACAGCTCTAGAAACCCGGAGGGTTTTGGGTTTTTTTAGGAATTTCACATTGTAATGACCAGACAGTTCATTTATGAGTTAAAAGCGGCGGCACCGTCCAGCAGCAGACAGCCAGTGGCCAAGGTAGATGCCCAAAGAGCCCAAACCCGAGTAAAATGCAGCTGCAAATATGTACGAAAGCAAACACATAAAAACGAGTTACGCTCGGGCTTGGGTCCCTGGCAGTAAGTATGCAACCCGAGGTATACTCGGGCTCGGGCTTCAAAGTATTGAACCTACTTTGACTGGTAGAGTACCCCAACTAATTAAAATAAATCTCTCTATATCACCATTTACAATTAACAACCTACCCTATCAAATTACCTAAGTTGTTGGTCGCCTCCACAAAATAACCAACCAAGCAACCACATACTTAGGCCCGATTTGGAAGAAACGAAACGATCTGAATTCACTGGACGAGGATGTGATGTTGCATATATGTAGATTCAAAACACACACTCACAGGTGCAAACGCACAACGGAGCCATTTAGGAAGTGGCTCCGCTAATGAGAAGACAAAGGATTTAGCGAAGGCAGGCCTAGATGATGCCTCTTTGCTAATTAGATTGTCGTTCTGCTTCGCACCACCGCTCACTCAAAGGAAAAAAAACCTTCCTCGGAATCATAATCCAAATTGCATCCTAATTATGCATTTAGGGTCAAATTGTAAGGCTCTTAAGTAAACTACTCATTTTTTAGATGAAAAGTTTTAATAATACCATTAAAATTGCTTCCCGAGCCAAGAATATGATAGACTGAGATGAATTTATGGCTACATTTTAATGTCGTGTACATGTAATTGCTACATGTAATTTTATATTCACACAGTTACTAAGGTAGTCACAAAAATATCAAAAACATAGCAGTGCACCAGTGTAGATACTGAGAAAATTCAAATATATACTTTTTTTTAGATTTCCACGTTCAGCTGCAACATGCTGGCACCCGAAAATTTTAACTTATACAACTGATGAAACCACAACTATCATAACTGAAATTAAAATTTCAATATACTATATCATCAATAACATAATTAACTTTTAACTAATTGTCTCTGAATTAGCAATTTGCTCATGATTTTATCAGACCAAAATACCCATTGCGGCATTTAAGTAACTTCGTACAAAAAATCCTAACGATCGATTTAATAATAATCAGTAATAGTCTGGGTTGAAGAAAAATGTTCACATAGATCAAATAGATGCGTAAGGAGCAAAATACCACTTTTATATCACCCTATGTGTATGCTGGAATAATTACCATTCATTTTGGCTCAGAGGAAAACGGCTATAAAATATTAATGGATATAGTTCGTAGAACAGGTATTATTTACGATAATGACGAGGGATTGAAATTTCTGCAGATGCTAACAAAATTCTTCTTTCGTCAACATCCGGAACGTTATATTATGGATGACATTTCTATTTGAAGAAATCAAAGGTAGGTTTCCGTAAAAATTAAATTATGACTGAATGCGTGGATAAATGGATAAAGGCGAGGTAATTAAAAAGTTTAACAGATGCAAAAGCGTTTGACATGAGTCGCAGCGTTGCCATTGATTTTATATACAGTAAAGTAATTTGACCTAAATTGGTTCGCAGTCTGTTGACCACATGATGGCCCACTATTGAATCATGGCCTCAATCAGTGCGGAACAGTTAACATTTATCACTCAGCTGTATAGAAATGCATGACAAAGTCCTAGGACACAACTTTTATCGCATCTATTCGCAAATCAAGTCACCGAAGCAGGGATAGACTATTTCAATATTCCACAATCGAGAGAGAGAAGCCAGTATGTACCTTTTTTATATAAACGAATTTCGGAATTATTCATGATCAATGGAATTTTTAAAAGTATTTCTCAACATTCAAAATAGGCCACATGCTTGATGTATTGACAGTAATCACAGGAAGAATTGTGAGAGGCAAGCGTCACAGTAGGTATCCATCCATAAACTCTGGTTGGTGGGTTTATATTCCCAATAAAGACATGAATGTCAGTTTAACTACGCCATGCATATTAATTACTCATCAATTTATAACAGCGTCAGTACAACAAGATAAAATAGAATTCTTCTTTTCCATGTTACACATTATTACCAATTTGTGTTAATACCAATTATATTAAGATAAGTGATTTCTATGATTGAATATTTTAGATTCATGAAACAATTGAAATCTCAAACCTTTAAATCTTGCCGCTATTCAATCAGTTTTGCGATTAATTTTATCAATAGATATCGCAACCTAAAATAGCGCGTTTCATGCGTTACAAATATTGATAGAGTCTAAAGTTTTAATGTAGGTATGGGAACACATTTACAGAGTCATCATGTAATTTATTTTAGTATTCATTACTTCAATGGCGCTGAAAAGACAAAAAAAATAATCATCCCTGTCTCTAAAAAGATAAAAATCCGATAGATAATAGATCGTTTAGAACCATTAAAATATCTTCACGAGTCAAAAATTCTGATTCAAATTATATATGGGAGTGTGGAACTTAAGATGGATGAATTTTGTGATTAAAAACCATTTTAAATCCATGAAAAGTATGAAAAGACAGAAGCTACGATTCGACGGCAGTGATAAAAAGTTGCCATGATGTGGAGCCAGAATGAGTGAGAAAACGAGTCCAACAAGAGCGAGCGTGGTATTGAACGTTCGTCAACACCAATTCAAAAATGTATGAAAATTTATCCCAGAGGCTATTTCATAGAGGAAAAGATTAAAGAATTCATAGCTTTATAGATTTGATAAATCAACCTAAAGAAAACATTTAACTATGTGAATTGCAGCAGAAATCTCACAACATCGAAGTGTATTGGAGTGTCATTCAGTAGCAGAGGAGTAGCTTGCAGGTTGTATGAAGAACAGCTGGCAGTGATAAGAAGTTGCCACGATGTGGAGGCAGTATGAGTGAGATAACAAGTTCAGCAAGAGCGAGCGTGGTATTGAAAGTTCGTCAACACACATTGGAAAAGTAATAAGCAAACAGAAGGAAAAATTAAAAACAGGTACACAATAACAAAAGGAAAAATTAGCATGAAACGCTTTGCAGATAGCATAGCAATTTTGCTAGAGAACAAGGATAATCTGATAAAAATTCAAAAATGTATGGGAAAAATTATCATGAAATACAAATTGAAAATAAATATAAAGATATCAAAAATGTTGGTTTCTGGAAGAAATAATCACCGTCGAACTTAGACCTAACAGAAAAAAAACGTTGTACATGTGAATGAATTTTACCGTTTAGGAAGTAGGACCACCAGTGATAGAAGAAGGAGGTAGGTTTCTACAATTATAATTACATACCTCTTTTCTCATTGATATAAATCTGTGATTTGACCCACGAATTTCAGGACAGATGACTTTTAAATACTGAGATTATATCAGGTTTTATACAGTAATGATTATTCATGGTCTTCGTCCTTCCGGAATGTTTCCCTTCACTAAAATTTCTAGTACTGGTAATTGCTGATTGTTATTAAATAAGGAGTTAGTAAATTTAAAATCTAGAATATCAATATGTTGATTTCTTCTTTGTTCAGCTAATATGGTTGATCCTCCTAATTTGAATTAATTGGGTGAAAGGAACCTTATTGGTGGGTTACTTTCTTAAAGCGGATCACCTATTGCTGGTTTATCTTTGAATTCAGTAAAAAAAATTCTTATTTTATTACTAATTATAGTTAATTTAATTTATTCCTTCATTTTCCTAGCTATACACAATATATTCTATCTCTCAAAATGACTTATTTTACTGTTTAAATAATTTGAGAACTGGTGATTTTCGTGAATATTAATTATTTTTTCCTCTCAATCTTTACATTTTTAATACAAATTATTATTTACTTTATTATAACTTAAGTAGGTAGTTTTAATGCAAAAAACTGTGTGGTGCCGTGCAAGTAACAGCAATGGATATGAGGCAATATCGAAGAACGACGGTGGTCAAAAGAAGGAACAGACACACCAACAAAGAAGTCCCACGAAGATTTTGAGAGGAAAATTTTTAAGTGAAAGCTCTGAGAAGAGGAAAGGCAAAGTTATTTGGCAATTCTTGTAGCACGAGAGCCGCATGAAATCAATAATGAAAAGAGTAATGAATGGGAAGAATTACCAAGGACTGCAGTGGATACAACACATCAGGAAAATTATGAAGAACATCAAAGTGAAGACTTATGTGGGAAGAAAACTTTGCTGGTGGGAGAGTACAGTGGGGACTAAGTGAACAGATTTAGGTAGCGCTGGGGTAAAGTAAGAAAGTCACTTTGTCAAGATTCAGACACAAGAGTTAGATAGACCGTTTGTGACCTAGCGTTTTCAATTCGTTGCTTCAACAAATAGTCGAAATATATTTCACATCCTTGCAAACAATAATACAAATACAATGCATCGAAGAGCGGAAAAATCTTTGTCAAAGTAAGTTTTTCACTTTCTTAATTGAATATGCTTTTTTTTATTAAAAAGAGCAAATAAAAATGTGTACTCCATTTACAGCTTAATATGTTGATGTCAGTACTTAGAGAGTTTAACTCCATTTATGGCCCATTTTAAACAAAACCAGAAGGAAATATCTTAAATATGCCAAAGGTGAGCCACAGTACACATAAAAGAAATCAAGGAACTATAGTATAAAATTTCCTTAGTAAAAAGCAATTAATACTCCACTTCCAGGATAAATATCAGGTTCCACGGGATGGGAATTCTGTACTTCAACCACAAAAACCCTGAGATTATATCTTAGTTCAGCTCATGTATGTGTATCTCGTCTCAATTTCTACTCGCGTTTCAAATAGGTAATTACTTATAGTTTCTTCAAAAATTAACCCAAAATGCAGTAAAGCTATTCAAGTACTAACAATGTCTACACTTTACACAGTGTATTGCGTAAAACGGAAAATGTATGAGGACCATGCATCGACACATCTTCATGCGCGGCAAATGAAATACGCATATTTTGGCAAACGAAATATAACCGCGTAAAGGGACAGGGCCAAAAATTAACAAAAAAATAAACCTACCGAAGCCCTGAAACAACAAATCACGACCGTTTCCTCCCTTTCACGGCTGGAAAATATAAATTTCTCCTCCCATTCCCGGAGGAGACGAAATAAAAAAAGTCTGGGACACTAATACGTAATCACTGGCAACTTCACCGCTTAATCGATGCAGTGAACGTGGTCATCATCGGGGGAAAACGTTCATGCACCGTTGGGCCCTCCCCCCCGCCCCCATCTACCCCCCCTCCCCCCTGCCCCCACCTCTCCCCCTCCCCCCGGGAAATTAATGGTCCGGCTTCGACGACGTAAAAATCCCCGAAAATACTTTTACCCAGCTCCGCGTGGCATCCGCGGGGCATGAAACACTCCCTGCGCTAAATATACGTACGCTGTTTAAAAAAGGGAGACGTCATTTGTGTCTTTGTGAGCACGCGCTCCAGTTTGTGTGGAACGGGCGACGGCTAAGCCAGCTAGCGACGAATTTTCTCGTGCCCATGATGTTTGCCCGAACACCAATCTAACAAGCATACGCACAAGCAAACTCGAGCTACGCTGTCCCCTTTCCCCTCGGTAAAAATCAAGACCCGGCACGCGAGGAATATGAATGACACATATTGCTTCCGGTTCACTGGGTCACAAATATTTGAGTAATGCCCACGTGTGCGGCTCTGCGCATCATGTTCGATGGACCGTGGCTCTTGCTTTTTGTTCCACCCCATTCCCCGCCTCCCCTTCCAACCCTTAGGTTCCAAAAATCGACGCCCTACCCCTACTCATCCACCCCTTCCCACCGCCCCCACACGACACTCGACAAACATCACGCGCCCTGACGCTACCCCTTCCATAGTCAATCTCCCACCCACCCTTTGCCCTTCTTTCCCGCCAGCTAGCATTAATTAAATCATTCAAATAATTTTTCAGGGCCAACGACTCACTTAAATGTGATTTTTTAATTTTAAAACCTGAACGTGCTCCAAAATGCTCAAAGAGGAGATAATGAAGTTCTTAGAAGGAAATTAATGATTAGCCAACATTCAGATCTTTCCAAAATGCATGAAACGATCCATTAATTAGTATTCAGGAAAGAATTAAATAGTAATTGAAGTACAGATTAGCTACACCATCCTTGAAAACAGATTAGCTACACCAATTTCATATTTAAAAAAAACATTTTCTCTTCTTAGTTGGAAAGTAAGTATAATAAATAGGTGACGAAATATATTTTTTTCATTACTACTTGAACGTGCTCGCAGATACTCACAGAGGATATAATGGAGTAATTAGAAGAAAAATAATGATTAGCAAACCCTCTGCTATTTCTAAATTGCATGAAGTGATCTATGAAACAGCACTACAAGCATGTCCCTTGGCATTAGAATAGCAAACTCAATTTATTACTCAAAAGACAGATTTTATCTTATTAGTTTGAAAGTTTTAGTATGACCTCAACGAGTAATTTATATGAATACGTATCAAAATAACATTGATTTAAACGTATTAATAGCCCGAAGGACAGTAATGGAAGAAGAATAAATTAATAAAATGGAACAAAACCTACGGGGACTGAGTAGTTTAACGACGGAGATAAAACAAGGCGATGGGATATTCTATGACCGTGATACAGGGAAAACAATTACTGCTTTGTTATTCTCAATTTCAATCACACTGCAACAGCATTTGGTATAAATTTGCCGAAGGAGGTAAATGGGCTAAGTGTAAGGCGGGAGGCATTTGTCTAAGTGTAAGGAGGGAGGGAAAGGATAGAAATTTCCGATGTGATGAATCGTAGTAATTCAGCAGAGCACAATGAATTCAATAAGATACTTCCACTTTACATTTATCCCTTACTTTCCCACCGCTGGGTTCCTTAACCCATCACTATCAGTTTTTTTTGTCACGGACTTCTTTAATAATCTCTCTAGTTGCTCATGCACAGTATCCACTTGTACCTCCCAATGAATACTTGTAGGCATGTGCACCTGGATCACTGGAATATTCGTCGGGTGTGCTTCCACTTCAACCAATATTATTCTTTCCTATTTTTATCGCTGCTTTTATCTCCTTCCTTTTCTCCTTCATAGTCCTTGTATCCGTTGTTGATGCTGTTGCTAAGGGATTTCGTGATATGACGACAATGGAGGCCTTGCCTTCCCAGATTCCTGGAACGACACCCGCTCTTGTGGGCGATGTACCGTAGTTGCAAGGTTTCAATTCTCTGTGATTGACTTCGATGTTCATGGCATTTGACTAATTGTGGGAGTTCCCTTCACTACCTCCCAACGGTATTTTGAACGTGACACCATCACGTAAGCTACCTTTCGTCTGGCCCCCATTCTTCGACCTATCTGGCATGGATGACCCAACCAAGATCAATAGTAATTGCTCCCACCAGTCCACACCTAGGGGTCACTGGAACGCGCAAGCCCTTCCACCATGGTTGTGCTACAAGGGATGGGAAATTCATGTGCAGCCATAGAAAAGTTAAAAATCACCATTGTGATATTAAATAGTGTTCTTCAACCCTTCTCACATATCCCTCATTGAAGTTTAATTTGCTTAATCACCAAAATTTTAGTTATCAGAGGTTCTTTGGAACTGAAAGAATGGCTGGAGGAACCAATGCTGCTAATTCCACGTTCCTCCAGCTGTATAAACTACTTAGTGTCTACAGCCTTTTCAAGCCCCCGAAAACAGGGATAAACAGAACCACTCAGGATAAGCTCTCACATCCTTTTACCACCCTACATGAATTCAAAGAATATATCAAATAGAAAAGGGGATAAGAACTTGTTGCAGGTTCTTAATGAAAAACCGGGGGCTATTGCTAAAAATAGAATTAGGAATATAGAAGACGTCATGGAACATGACTATGCGCTCCCAGAAGTCGTGGAATGCATCATTTATCACGTTTTTCATTGTATATATAGGCAGATGGTGAAGTACTATTGTTCTGAGTGCCACTCAGATTTTCTTAACTTACTGCCGTATTCGGTGCATTGGGTTATTTTGTAGAGGTTAACACTAAATGCGCTCTTTTGCTCCCTACATTGAATAAATTTCGTTTTCTCTGTTCTGTGGAACATTTTTATATACTTTAAATTACATTAAATCCAATGATTTTGAAATAATGTAAATGATATCCTCCACAAATCAATTTGGTAATTTTTATTTCGCCACATTTTGATGAAATCCTGGCGTTATCCACTGTTATGTCAGCATACGAATGAGGCAAGTTGCGAACGCGTGTAATTCTGAGGCAAAACAAAATATACGATTTAGAAAAAAACTGTTAATTTTCGATGTCATAGTTTTGTTTGAATCTATTTTAATTTTAAAAATTTCACCCTCTAATACTTCATAAATCTACAAAGCACTGGACAGCCCATCGAGAGGGAGTTCACGCACAGACTATGAGTAGATGGTAATCTCAAAGAAAAAATATTAATTTTCAACTAGCAAACGGGAAATTGTTTAGTCTCAATTGGCTGACCCATAAACGTACCAAGAGATGAAAAGTTTACAAAATACCTTCTAATTTTCCATGTTTTTACTGTTGCTGATGTAATCAGTTTTTATAAGATACATCATTATCATTGATCATACAAATGTTGTAAAACACCGACAATGTTAATACCAACTAAACTCAAAAAAGTTTGAAAAAGTATTATGCAATCAATGGCATAGTACGGCGAAATGGCCACAAGAAAAACATCCACTAGTACCAAGATTCGAACCGAGGGCCTTTGGCCTACAGAACTATTGCTCACTCCACCGTGCTACCCCGGGTCCTTAGTCCTAGAGGAAATTTTGATGCATCCAAGGGAACCAAATGTTATGTCCTTGTAATCCATTCAGGGTGGCAAGACGAGGGACGAAACTTCCAAGAAGCCACAACCCCTTGAGGTTGAATCCCGTAACAGCACTTGAGCCGTGCTTAGCTACGCAGAGGATGATTTCGGCAGGGGTGAAAATAATCTTTTACTATAATGATATCTTACTTAATAAATAGTTCGTACCTGAACAGCCGTGCCTGTACCTTCCTCAACGTCATTCGGTGTACTTTAATGCTTCCAACGCAAAAATACCTATTTTGCAAAATAATTTACCTACCTACATATTTGAAATATAATAAGCCCAGAAAGTCATCGGTGAATGAGGTGAAGGGTGACTCTTGAGAGGAGGAAAATATGAGTCATAAAAACTAGAGAGCATATATAACGGGTGCCATAATGCAACAAAAACGAAAGAAGTGTGCAAGGATAGGGCATTATAGAGCGAATTATTAAAAGAAAACCAGTTTTCTAGGCCTAAAAGCAGTAATATAGTTCTTTGACTTTGCCTTATCCGTAGAGGGATTCGGTGATGGATATGTATGCATGTTAACTGTATAAAATCACTTCGTATCCTTGCCTCATTACATACCGTCCAATAATTCTTTCCATACCCTCCTTCCCAAACTTTCTCTCCCTCTATTGCCCTCCTAAAAATTCCATATCAATGAAAAACGCCGTTTTGATTTACATGTCCGGATTACAGGTGGAAAGTCGGCAAAAATGTAATTATTCCTGTATTTTCTCTGGATTTCCAGTACTCCCTCGTGATCCGAATCCACAGTCTTCGATTGCATTCACACATGACTCTCTAGAACTATCGTATTCTATCAAACCATTCATTCATCGTTGATTAACTATTATTCCCCTCTCATCTATGAGCATCACCGACCTGGGTAAAGCGTAACCCTATCAATGATAGGATGGACAGGCATGATAGTTTATCATACCTGTCAATTACCAGAACATCCGATGCAGAGACTTCCGCGTGGCATTCATTCCTCAACTGTCATCAACTTGGGTTGGTTGCAAGTTTCAAAATTTACTTAGAAATTTGAGTTAGGGGGTGAAATTCACAGGTATCATGTGAATACAAAAAATAAAGCCAGGGAACGCATTGGATGGCCGGGAGTAAATCTAGAATGACTGGCAATAGACTGGTTAGCTACCGACGGGCGTGACCGATAACTCAGGTTATTTGTGCCATTAATGGCATGAGGGTAAGTTGGAATAGCTCTCGCAAAATCTTGTGGCAGACGGATTTACAGAACACGTCTATGTTTATATGGTACTCTGCGAGCCACCTCAAGGGTGTGTGGCTGGCGGTGATTCCTAACAAAGCATGCACTAACCGTCAAACAACATTATGATTTTTCTTCACTATTTGACTAAATATTCTGTTAGGGAACGTATGAGTACGAATGTTTCCCGTAAAATACGCTGTTTAACTATTATTTTACTCGTGCGGGTGAGGTACTGTAGTAATATATCAACGAGGTGCATAAATACAACGCTAACTATGATATTGACGGCATCCACATATATGCATTGTAGTCACTAATCGTACGCGGAATTATGACATTTTAAAACCAGTTCGTCTGGTAATGTACAGTCCCGTTCAAAAACATCTTACCACCTCCGAGCCTCAAGTTGACAGCGATGTGTCAACGCAGCCGAATCATACCCTGCGCGTACCACTTTAAATTTAGTTCACATCAAGGAGAGGATAATTCTAGCGGAAGAGACGGAGATGAGAATAAGGATTTGAGGTGAAAAAAACTTTACCTCTGAAAGTCCGATTTGCCATAAGAGTATTTAAAAGTATAGAAAGGCGTTCGTTATAACGCAATTATTGATGTTTAAGACATTGATAATCCAAGTGCCAAATAGACTTAATGTTCTCAGAAGTTACTTTGTGGTACTCCATTAATAAGTAAAAGAAAATCCTTTTACTAAATAAGTCAAGTACCGAAACCTTCCCCTCCAAATCACCCACGACCTTTTCCAAGGACTACTATGGTAGGATTTTATGGGAAAGGAGGAAGGGAAGGCAGAAACTCAGCGTTCCATAGTCTGACGTCCCAACTTAAGTGTAAAGAACTACGTTTGTAGTGCTCAACGACCCGCATCAAAGTACGGATCGGGATTCGACTTAGAAAAACACTTTTTAACTTCCGAGATTCGAATCGAGAATCCCCAGGATTGAAAGTCAGTACTCTAGCCACCACGCAACAAGATACCTTCCATCAATAAAACTTATTACTATTGATGAAGACCGGCACTAAGGGACTGAAAATAGCCAAAACCATACTCACAGCAACGTGAGAGACGAAGTTCACAGAGAAACTCACCGACAACAGGTCACGACGCAGACCGCTATTGAGAGAGGTGCTACATATATTGTTGAATGAATGTCGCACAAAACCCAAAATTATCCTGAATGAACGCTCTCTCGCGTGAAAGGTCTGCTTCATTAGCCGCGACAAAATACAACAAAACGTTTCCTTTTTTAATGATAATTTAGATCTCTTGGTCCATTTCTGGTTGAACATAAATTAGAATTTAATTTGCATTGTATGCACCACTAAATCCGAAACAGTTGCAGAAATGCAGCGAAAAAAATAATTAGGATGTGGCAGTACTCAGTATTTTCGAGTTTCAACAGATATTAGCCGTAGCTAATACGATTTGGTCTGCTGGATATTTGGGGAGGCGACCCATCACTGGGGTCATTATTACCGAGCAGGGTGGGTGGTTAGGTTGAGTAAGCGAAGATGGGTGAACAAAAACCTGACGTTGGAATTAGCCTTTTGTTAACGATAATCCCAAGATGTACAAAGTTTAAGGGCCCTTCCAACATACGAAGTAAGGCACATGTGATGCTCTCCACATAGCATCCAAACACAGATCGTTATATCTCTCTTTTTGGTGGTCCCAATGGGGTGGTGGGCAAGTTGATTGTTCTCCATTATTCACGTTTCTCCAACTGCCTTCTCACCTCTTCATGATTACTAAATTTCACATATTTCATGATCTGCTCTAAATATTGCAGTCATGGTCTTCCTATAGAACTTTTCGCACAAACATGTCCTAGCATTGTCTTTAGGAGTGCTTGCTGTTTCGAAAAATGTCTTAGAACCTGAATTCATAAGTTTACGATGGATTTCCAAAAGCTTAAAAAGAGTCGCTTCAGGCTTCATTAGGTGGAGTATCATAATTAAAGAATATTGACAATTTTGCACAGTGTAAACTTTAATACGACAGGTTTAAATGCACTGTATCACCTGATGATGATGCAGTGTATCGAAACCGGTCGAATAAACGTTTATATTGTGGAAAATTGCCAATATTCTTTAATGAATTCCACAATCTTATTTTCTCATTCATATAATCACCTCCCATTTATATTTGGAATCGGAATTTAGATAATCTCCACCACCGCCGGGGTTCAAATCCCAGCCGTCGAAATAGAAACCCGGTACTCTAGCCACAAAATCGACCCATTTTCCGCCATTAACGACTTGAACGCTGAGGATTATATTTAAAAAATTAACAAATTTTTTGCTTGTCAACAACAAGAACATAGGCTATAATGAGCCAGTAATCATGCCCGCCTAAACTGCGCTCGGACAAAAGCACAGCGAAAGCGTTCCGTGACCGACACACCGTGCGCAATACTTTTCAGCCCGACCCGGAAACCACGCTCATTTTCCGGCCGCAGACCTCGCGACAGATTAATCAGAGCAGTCAGCCCCGTCAATGCGACAACAGCACCAAATTGCCAAACAATGGAATGCCCCCCGCCCCGCCCCCTCGCGACAACAGAAAAGAAAAAAAATAAATGAGAGGACGAATGCAGAACTGGGTACAATGACTGGGACAAGCATTCATATATTTGTACATACATATATGCACACACAGATACGCCCGTTTTGGCCACAAATAAGCCACGCTAAAGCGACTCCCAACTTCACGTGCCGCACACTCACCAATTCGAACGGTAGTGCTGAAGGGGTGTGCGGTGGTTTTAAAGGCTATATTTGTGCGGAATACAAAACTTCACCACTCGTTCGCCACCAGCGCTCCGCGATTGGATTTTCTCTTCCCGCCCGCTCACCGCGCCCGCACGGCCTGCCTTGCGCAATCATGGAAGAAACCCTCCGGGAGAACCGGACGGACGAAAATACAGCTCGTGGTGCCCAAAAGAGCTTTCCGTCCATCCCCCCCGCTTCCTCCTCCACATGAAGCAAGCGAAGCGACTTTCTTCCCCACTCGTTTTTGTAAAACGCAGAAAAGAATCGCTTACCCCAACGCTTCCCCATACCACCTGGTGTATAAGTGATGCATTTGCAATAATTTTAGCTATTAATCAAACTCACCGTGACATTTTAAGTCCAATTACAATAATTTAAGTTAATGAGGAGTAACATTTTACTTCTAAGTTTTTGTACACATGCCTATTCACACATCCAATGCAATTTAGAGTCTATATGAGGAATATGAGTACTCCTAAGTTTCTAGAACTAGCGTTGACTCTTACATCGTAAAAAAGTTAATTTAGGATAAAACTATAGAAAACATGCAAATACCATGCATTGCCAGTAAAATTGTTTTCAGGCCATTGCTAGATCTAAAATATAACAAGTATATTATGAGATGAGTGCTAATAGAAATGCATGAAAATATAAAAACTATTATAAAACAATTAGTATAACATTATTAGACATCCTCTGTAACGTTGAAAAATATGCAGGATTAACAATAACAATTTGAGCTTCATAAACTCTTTTTAAATAAATATTTCAATTATTTCTACCACTTGTAAGTTCTTACACTTATTCTGAAATTAGCTGTATTTTTAACATTGTAATATCATTAGGAAGACAAACACACTTGAACCCATGTAAAACTATCTAACTAACCCAAGCATTAAGTTTAAAGTATCAGGCGACAACTTGTGGAAATGAACGATCGGTAACATTATTCCAAAATAGAAGAATTCTTTATAAATTTAAAAATTGAGTTTATTTCACCGACCTACGGTAGGATTAGTAGGATTCGGCAACTCTTGCCATTTTGCCTTTAATTACCTAGGTCGGTGAAAGACACTCAATTTGAAATTTACAAAGTATCCCTCTTTTTTGTGATAATCCAAGCATGGCTATCGATTTTTTTTGCTCCCCGACGATTTTGGTGGTCCGTATGTCCCTGAAATCCGATAAGCCATTGACCTGTCTCCAGGTTTTTCAGGGGCCGAACCACTAGAATTCGACAAACACCCAAAACAAATAACTTAAAAAAATTCTGTACAACCAAAAAACAAACAATTTTATAGCTAAAAACTTGCCCGAGAAAAAAGAAAACTGGTTCTGAGGGCATCAAACATTAACCACAAGTTTTCTCTTAGAATCATAATAAAATTAGCAAAAACATCAACATGTGCCTACTATATACCCTGCTAGTTGACGAAATGGCTTGCGTCGGTGGGGCGTAAGGACAACATCCATTATTTGACATCTTCATCACACGTTCTACCTTCATTTGTAGGTTCCATAACAGCTAAGGTCTAGCTCCCTGCACCTGTTCAGTGTTCACTCCCATTTATTAACCCATGCTATTCGGGAGACTCCAAAAGGAATGCTTAAATTTCTTAAATTCCTAAGCCCAAGTTACTCGACGAATGATTTGTGTGTCAAAGAATTCTAATGGAAAACGTGCATTGTAGCTAAGGACGAATTACATTGCTTTTTATATACATGACATTAATGATTAAAAACTGAAGCACTATCGGGAGAAGGGAAGAATTTTTTCTCCGATAACATCCGTAAAAACAAACTCTTTCAAAGCTCGGGTGAGACAAATGAGGAAATTGAACGAAACTCAAGTATTATCAATCAATAAATGCACTATCAATATATTTCACAAATAAAACCAAACAAGTTACAAGCAAATTACCCATTGGTAGCCAAGGAGAGGAGGAAATAATGGGATGGGTGATAGATGGGGTGGCAGTTTTCAATTGGAGCGCCAGGAACTGTTTTCTGGCGTCGGTCGCAGAATACAGGATCGCAGCCTTTGTGCCTTGGTCAGAATGACCGCATTTTTCGAATCCTTCCTCACTTAAGTGGCTATATAAACGATGCAGGACCTGGTGAGGCAAAGGCTCGGCTAAAGGCGCGGCTAAAGGTGTGGCTGAAGGCGTGGCACAAGTCGGGCAAGTCCTTCGGCTAAGTCCCGAGGGTAAACAGTCCGCAGAGGGGAAACTGTCCAAAGAGGAGAATTTGGCAAAAAAGGGTGGGGGTATATGAAAAATTCCACTCAACCTAAGTATAAAATAAATAAAAAGAAAAAAGCTTCATCACATTTAACCGGAGAAAAAATTGGAGGTAATATTAATCTCACAATATGTCATTATAACTCTTTCATGTAAGATTCATGAAATCATTTCAACATTAGCTCTACAATTTCAAGCTATTCTGGATTATGTGTCATCGGTTATGTAGGACCTATGACAATATGAACTTCAGATAGGCATTTCGTAAGGATTCAAACAATGCCCTTTCTCCAACGACAAAAATAGATTACTGAAGTTGGTAATTTATCGTTGTAGACCGAAAGCTGACGCCGCGAAAACGGTATCTTCTCTTTCGAGGGAATAAGTGCAAAATATGCAAATGCTCACATTGCTTAAAACAGTTTTGGGCTTCAACATTATCAACGAAGTTTAGCGCATGAATGATTCACCGTAAACAGGAAATAACGCAATAACAATGAAGAATCGTAATTGTAAACAAACCCGATGGAATACTAATTGCTAACAAAACTGAGCTGCAAACAAATATGCTCGCATGGAAATCCAGAATTGATTCAATTATCCAACGCCTCCACATCAAAATACAAGAGTGTGACTCATTATGATGAATTCGACTTTCCATAGTCAGGCGGAGGTTTATGAACGCGGAATATCATAATCGCATTTTGCATAACCAAGCGAAGCGTGCCGAGTTGATTGTAGAGGAAGGCTGGTTGCCCCAGGAAACAGCGATGTATGAACTCAAAAATTGCCCTCCGTAGGGACTACTGGCATTGTTGGGGAGCGTATGTAATGGACTCGTATCGTTCAGTCTTGCAGGATAATCCTGAGGGAGAGTTCGAAGATCTGATATGATGAGCCCATTTTCACTCAACACTTTTCACAAAGGGGCACGTCGTGATTTGAAATAATTCGAAGCTGTGAAATGAAGTTTAAAGCAAGATACCACAAAATATGAGAAATGAGTATGATGAAATGATTATCTCGTGAAATCCGAATATTTATAAAAGCCGCTATTTTTCTCAGATACTGGGAGTATTTTCACGGTGTTCCAAAAAGATATGCTAAACTTGGTGATATTCAACAAACTAACCTTAACACTCCATGGACGCTCAAATTGTCGCGACGAAAATATTGCAAAAACCTTTGCATATCGCATCTTACGAAATAGAAAAGTTATTCCGAGAACCAATCCAGAATTCTCCGTTAGATTGCGTAGGTGGATATATACCCAGGTCGAAACGATATGAAATGCCTTAAATTTGATATAGACGTAAATTCGGGCGTGATATTAAGGAGCTGTGAGCTGGTTTTAAGAAATTTGGCGTGACATTTCTGCTTATTAGAGAGTATAAATAAAGATGTACATGACAGAAAATAAATAATATGATTTTTGAGAGGTAAAAATGACATATTTCTTTCTGTTTCAACTTCATTCTATTATAAAAACGTGCTGCGAACTCCGGCACTAAACGAAGTAGCAATGCATAAAAATCACCTTTATTTAGAAAATTGAAAGGATCCGGGAGAGTAAAAATTCTTTAGATAGTTCCATAAAAGTAGCTGACCGATATAACCAAACTTACAAGGCCTAGTCCATATTTTATTTCCCACACTCTTATGGTGAGATATAGAGATTCTTACTAACTATCTGAAACAGTTTGTGCGAGGAACATATCGGAAATATTTGCTCATACGTCAAAAGTAGTTTTACACGTTAAAATTCTCTTGCTCCGCCAATTCCGAAATTTTTATCGGTATAATTCATTATGGATAGGTAGGAACTACCTATTCTGAACACTTTTGAAGAGAAAATGCATGCATGCAAAAATACTCATATGCACGGGGACGGATGGATCATCCATCCACGGAGTCCCTTCAATGCATAAAATTCATACGCAAATCACTTTCAACTCTAGAACTATGATATTATTGATCTTAATTACTTTTCTGGCATTTGAGAGTAGGTATGTTTGTATCGAATGGAAACCTCTTTTGCCGACAAATCCTTCAATAACTGGTAAGTTTCATAGTGCATATTATGTGTACTAACCACTCACGTTTAATTCATGTAGAATAACAGCTCTCAAAAGCTTTCGACTTTCGACGAAGATGAAATAGGTGGAATACATTTAACAAAAAATCCATTAATTGAGGAATTACTTAATATAAAGTCCATATCCTACCAAGTCCAACTGAAACTAATCTGCTACTAAGATTCAATAAACTAAATCACTACGGAAACCTTCCATCTACGAAACTGTAATAAATCTAAAATAAACAGAACGTGACTGATTGATTTTCTTTGTGTCTGAATTTTACACATATGGGCAGCCACTTAAGGCTAATTTCATGAGCTCTAGAAAAAATATGTTTTCGGAGTGATTCATAGCTTTGATTTTCCCTGAGAAACCCAAGTCCTACGAAGCCATTATTTTTGACGCATGTCTGCGTAAAAATGATTACAATTTACTTTTAATAATCTAATCTCGTCTACCATTTAGTGACTGTCACTGTTATTCCACAAAAATTTGTAAGGTATAGCGAGAATTAATTATGTGCATTTTTTTAAACTCCAAAGAATATCTCTCCAATACAGCAATGTAGGCTATATACTCCACATAAAATTGATTCGGCTAGTGAAGAACAGAAAAGTCGGAAAAACAAAGTTTATGTTTCCAGGCAAACTCAAATAACTGAATGGAAGAACCTCATTCTAAGGTCCAAAATTAGTCCTGAAATACACTCTCAAGTGCTAAAAGTGGATCGCTAATACCTTAGTGTGACAGTTATCCAAAGGAATTCGTAAAAGATTAAACCAAGGCCCATTTAGAACATTTAACAGCAGAATAGAGGACGTTTACGACTCATGATATTGTATCACCGTTATCTTGCATCGGCCAAACTTTGACACGAGGCTAATGAAGACGAGATGAGAGAACTAATTTAAAAAAGCTTCTGGCTAAATAAAACCAACATTGGAGATTTAAGTCTATTAGTTTCTTTATTAATTTCACAGAAAATCAAATATATAATATTGGATCCGATCCTTATGGAATTCCGATCATTAATTGATTCTTTTACCCCAGGGGCCATTCTAGTATTACGTAAGACGATTGAAGACTGTTCTCTACTGTCCGTTGCAAAATTCCGTCACCCGAATTTGAAGGCTAATATATCACAGATGGCTCAATAGATTTTAAAATGAAGTACATCACATTAAAGCTTGTTTATTTCTGCGTTTATTGATGGTGTACAAAACTTTTTACCGTTTTTATTTATTTCAGTGTGTGCTTAAAAACTGAATTTTAGCGCATTTTTCAGGGTACCGGACGGATGCATCGCATTTATGGCTTCGTAATAACTACACGGATCAAGATATCGAAATTTTCTTTTCAAATATTTTATCAAAGATCTTTCTTAACAATTGTACGAGGTTTCATATTATTTAACGCATTAGTATCTTAGTTATAAATGCAAATGCACGGCATCGTTATTTTCCGTTCCGCGCATCCCTGAAAACCGCCGTTTAGACCTTCTCCAAGCTCTCGAGTTCATCATCATGAATCCACTTATAAAATCTTAATGGAATTTGTTGTTGACTCAATATCGATTAACATTTATTTTGGAAAAAGTGCGCGTTGAATTGCCAGGAGCATGCACGGAAGAGAAAGGGAGAGGCGCGCGCTGCTGCCCAGTCAGAGGGTTGTCCAAGGCGTGTGAGGAGTTGCCTACTGCAATTATTTACCGGCGGGGGAAAACTACTTCGCTTGAATAACATACTGTAGCAAACGATAGAAATTGCTGTACTCACCAAAATATAACCAGGGGCATATTTTCACCACTTCCCATGTACTTTTTCCCTGAGGGCTTTGGACCTCCAATGGCAGTTTTAAAAACGATTACTGCTCTTCACTGCTGCTCCTGCGACCGTCATTTATAAACACAACAAATACGGCTCAACTATTTTAAATTTCTATCATTTACACATCTATATTCAATTTCGTAATCGCAAAACGCATGCGTTTTTCACTTCACTCACACTTGGAATCACTTTCAAAAAATGAGAGGGAATCCGTTTATTATCACTGGTTCCATATCTATGTATGACTCAATTAAATGATCCTTTTGCCAATGACAATCCTCAATACGCCTTGCATGTAGCACATACTTTTTCCACAGCTCCGAAGATACTGATCCCAGTTTCTCCCGGCACAATTCACATATTCATTAATATGTACACTGCTTCCCCTCTCACTAGCGTTAGTCATGTTAATTTTTGCGATATTGTTTTTTACAAACGCCCATATTAGCTCAATAGTATTGAGCTCGCAATGAGCGACCGGAAGCCAAATCAATTCCACATCGTCATCAATTCCAGGCGTTGTTGCATCACCAATATATCGAGAATCCGTCGATGAAGTTTCCGCCTCTTCGGCGACGGTGTGCTTCCCGTTACATTGTCGGGGATGTTTTCCCGATTCCTAGGCGCTATTTTTTTCACTGCGTCAAGAGTTATGCCAAGGCACTCAAAGACATAACGATATGTGGGATATCTTTTGTCACCACATTTCTCGGCTTCTCGACGAAAACAAACAAATTGCGCTTAAAATTATCCTTAACTCCATCTCCGAAAATTTGGCACGAGGAGGCATATCGACGTTATGTTTCCACACAGAAGTACACTGATGACCATTCTTAAAAATTACCCTTTCTGCCACTATTTACCGAGTCCAAATGATTCATGCGCAGAGATAGGACAACTGGTTTTCCCCCGCAGGTAATGCTTGTAGTAGAATCCCTCGCGCGCCGGACGGACAAAGCTCTGACTGGGCAACAGCGCGCGCCTCTCCCTTTCTCTTCCGTGCATGCTCCTGGCAGTTCAACGCGCACTTTTTCCAAAACAAATGTTAATCTATATTGATAAAACAACGAATTCCTTTAAGATTTTATAAGTGGATTCATGATGATGAACTCGAGAGCTTGGAGAAGGTCCAAACGGCGGTTTTCAGGGATGCGCGGAACGGAAAATAACGATGCCGTGCATTTGCATCTATAACTAAGATACTAATGATCCATCTTTGAGATATTAGTCCTCTAACTCGGGTGACGGAATTTTGCAACGGACAGTAGGTAAGACAATGTGAGCTTTCATAAACTACCACCCTATCCTACATAAGTTATCACGTATTTATGACAGAATGAGCATGGAGTAACTTGTTCATGTTGTGCAATGTAGGCTACTCATGGGAATACTAAGCACATGATACAAAAGGCGAGGCGACGGAGCCAACGTTTGCTTTCAACCGATAGGGAACAATTCGGCAGCCGGGAGTGCGCAGATCAACATAAACTACCGGTAGTCACGAACTTTTGTCCTTGGAAATATTTTGAAATTAGTTTGGACACCATCAAAAATATTTATTGCCATAGTTTTCTAGCATTGAAATAATGAACTAACATGGAATGCTGAAAATAGGCAAAGCAGTAATGCTGGATATTTTAAGTGCTCACCTTATAAAATATTGGATTTGATTCTTTTGGCCTCCTAACGGAGGAATTATACACCCATTTCCCCGCGTCGGCAAACCAGTATTTCAGGTATCGGTGAAGCCTGCTCTAGTAACAACAGCGATTTGTTTTTCTTTTAAATACATAGACTGAGTATATTCTTACGCTTTTAAAAGCCCCTCCTTACGGGAGACTACGTATTTCTTGAATTACTGACACCTGTGATGTTTCGTAAAACGGCAGTTCTAAAAAGTGGTACAAATACTATCTCACGGAAAAAAACTTACGTAAGATAAAACCCTTAAAACATTTTACGTACTAATTTAATTGGGCCCAAATAGGTAACAACAGAACAAAACATATTTGTAATGTCGCATGTGATAACAAATTGCACTGCATACTCGCACGCTGACGTCTAAAAATACAACTTTATTAAAATAAATAGTAATTAATATTGCATTGGTTTGTCATGTGGGTGTGGAGGACAACGGAAAGAATGTCGAACGAGGTAGTGCTTGGAATGGTGGGTGAGTAGAGGTAATTTCTTGAAGGGAAACGAATAGGTGATTGGAGTAGGCAATGAGGGACAAGAGAGGTACTGTTTACAGTCTCAGGTGGCACGTAGTGGATGTGAGATATACTGGCTAAGTAAAAAGCAGTATTACCTTATTTTCGACCAATTTGTATTCGAAAGACAAAAAAATAAAAATCAGTATAATTCAAATAAGATAAAATATTTCATTTCTTCTGTTTGTATTCATGATTAATTAAAATACCTAGTACTTTTCTAAAAAATTTAAATTTAATTATTCATTATTAATTCCAATTATTATTTTTTTATTTTTTAAATTAAAATTTTTGGAATTGTCCTACTGCTTTTTAATTACCCAGAATGCTAAAGAGGGATACATGGATCATGATAGAGGGGAGAATGTTAGTTAAGCGGGGCAGTTAAGGACGGGATGAAGAGAGATGAGTCTTGGGTGGGAAGGGTGCTAAGGTTAAAAAATACATCGTGAGGACATAGGGGCTAGCGTATGTAAATTTTAAGAGGATTTTAACTCTCTTACATTTAAATCTATGGTACTGGACCGTTAAATCATCCTGAAAAAATAACTATAACCAGCATGGAGAAATTTTCTTGTCTACGAGGTCACTCTGAGCAGAGCAGCTTACTCTATTTCATCGACAGTCATCAATACAAAGGTTGGTTTGCCGCAACTCACCGTCTTCTTTTCAGCACACTTTTTCCTGTACAATTCCTTATTTAAACATACCTAATTATTTGCTTCATGAACTTCATCCTTTGGCTTCCTCGACATTTGATTCCTATCCTTTGTATTCTAATATTTTTCTCTTGGTGTTTTTATGTTTTAAAACTTCCACACCAATTTTACTACTGTAGAGGATTTGACCTTTTACCAATCTTAACCTATAGAACACCCTAGTAATAATAATAAAGGAATGAGAGTTTTATGACAAATGCATGATAAGTCGAGTTGCGTAAACATCAGTGCGTCACGCGTCTCAATCAACCTCCAACGAGCGCGACTGCAAAACATTTCTCGAACGAGATACTGACCAATTCTAGTGACGTCAGCCAGTCCTGCGGCAGTCGCCTACGAGCACAATTTGAAAATTTTCGCCGTCGTCGACAAACTTTTATAAATTCCCGAAAGCTCTCCCACGTCCTCCTCTCTCCCTCTCTCTCGTCAAGCAAGCTGTGTAGGAGCAGGGGGAGGAGAAGGGTGACTCCGGAAGAATCCAACTCTCACAAATGCATTTAACCCGCGAAATGGGATTTAGAGTAAAAAGGCCTTGCTCGACAAAGTACCGCGGAAAATCGTTGCGGGGCGAAATTGCCCGCGGAAAATTGATTACTGCAACAAACAAAATTAGGTCCACTCGATTGTGTCCGAGTTCCTGGAGGAACTTACGTGAGACGCCAAGGGGGAGGGGGCGGGGATGAGTGGAGGGAGGATGAGGCAAAGGGGAATTGGGGTGCGGAGGGGATGGGGAAGTTCCTTTTGTGAAGCACTGCAGCGTTTCCCGACTTTTTCCGTCAACAGCTGCAGTGGAAATCGATTGCTTACTCCGACGAAAGTTTCATGCCGCGTGGGAACGCAATCATGTGTTTAGCCTGGAACGAAATGATAATAATACAATTGTGGGCAATCGACGGATTGTTTTTTTTTTCTTTTTTTTGCCGTGAATTAATACTCCTTCGCGCCCATGCGATGGGAATGATTCTCCACCAATGTACGAGATGATATTTCATTAAAAATTAAAATTAACTCCTTGATTCCGTAGTAACCTTTTCCATTACTTACATGCGGTCTCATATATAGTGGTATCATCAAGTAATACCATACACACTTTTTCCCGTAATGTATACTTTCATTTCGTAATTTCCAGAAGAGTTCATACCAAACGTAAAAGATAATATTTAATTACCAATTGACCATTCCAGCTTTCATTTAACGTCATTATTCCACCATGAAATTAGAAAAACATTATCGTTTCAAAAATTTTTACTTTACTGCTATAAAATCAGGCTTTATCTTACAGCGTACGCTGTAAATCATTATTGGCGCTGTCAAGGTAATCTTTGGTAACATATACTGGTTGTTTGCTTCAAAAGGCGATAAGTGACATCTGAGATCATTTCCGCTATCTAGGTAGGCCTGAAAGGTATACATTATGGGAAATGGAGGAAGTCTGAGGAGAAACTTAGCGTTAGCAATAACCTGCTCTAAAATATGGGTGCCAAGGGGCCCACGGTTAACGTACCCTAAATTCGACGTCCATGGTCTTAAATATGACGGACGGAGTACTGTTTTTGAAGTTCCCTCTACACGGTACCCAAAGATGGATCGGAGTTCCTCCAAATAATCTCCGCCGCAATCAGATTCGAACCCAGGCCTCTCGGAATGGGAAGACAGTACTCCAGCCCCTATAATAACCCGACTTTCGTATTACACGCTTCTTCACGCGATTGCGATAGTAAATATTCAGTACCAAAGCACAAGATGATATTCTGATAATAGTTCAAATAAACTCATCAATAAATTGCTCAGAAAAAAACTGTGGTGTTAAAGCATTTTATAAATCAAAGTTTGACATAAGCCAATAGACCTTTACACTCACACAACAGTCGGCTATCGATAAATTATCATCCTCATCAGGAAATTTGGTTGGAGGAAACTCACTTATTCATACTCATTGACTCCACATTAACTTGTTTAGCAAGTGCAAACGGTTCCTTCACCAGTACTATGTATATATATATCTAACAATACCAAATCTTATTTTACAACTAAGAAAAACGGCGAAAGTTTTATAAGCGTGATCAAAGTAGCCTAGATAATGTTTTTTTATCAATCGGCTGATTCATTAATAACAGTAGAAATTCATTACTTTTTCTCAATCATTTTATTTCGATAACGTACTTCCTCCGAATGTTCTAATGTAATAGTAAAAATCGCCATTAAAGTATTCGTTCCCTTCCTTTTTCATACAAATAAAATAACCTACTTAATCTATAAAAAATATGCAGAAACGTTTAACCATTCGCAGTCCTTACCTACAAAGAATGCTCTAGTTACACATTTTTGCTTCAATGCTGGAGGATTCCCTGCCTAACACATTTTAGCTAATCAATAAATTTGTCGTAAACAAAGTTTACACAGAAAAAAATTTAAAAAAAGATTCATAAAAACAGAAAAAGCACAAAACTAATGCGATCAATAACTCTCCGCTTCAATCCTATATAAATTAATCTTCATTCAAGAGTTAAATAAAAACCCTCCACACGAAAAACCTTACCGCACCAATTACCCTTTTGAGTTTAAAAGTGCACATTATTATTCCATTTACTTTACCATGCACTCTCAAAGGTTTCTTGCACAATATATTGGATTCCGAGTGCCAGAAATATTTTAAACCGTTGAGAGGCGCAGGAAAAGAAAAGCACTTAGAGTCGGATGAGAAAAATAGTGAAATTAGAGATTCGAAACGTGTTTTGCGGCACCAGTTGAGCTGAGCCGTGAGCTAAAAACGACGGTGGGTGATATGAAAAGTGTAAAATAGAGGAAGCGTTGGGCTGAATTATAAATCGACACCTTTGAGGAATACACGAAAGTACATTTCAAATGTCTTTTTCCTATATTAGGCCTTTTATGTGCCATTTGTCAAAGTAAGAGTAAAATTTTAAAGAATTAATCGTCATGAATGATGCTATAATTTATACTTGCACGCGTAATAATCGATAAAAATTTGATTAATGCATAAAAATCAGGCAAAAAAATGCAAAATATATATTGAAACTTGGTGAAATAAAACATTAACAATTTTGCGCCTATTCAATTTACAATTACCTTTAGGTCATTATATAAAAGATAGTTCATTTCACCGAGGAAAATAGTTCCTTATAATCCCTTTTTTAGTAAAGCTTTTAGAGTTCTATTTAAGTAACAGAGTAAGTAGGCGTCATTCTGAGAATATCCTAGTAAAAAATGGGCATTTAATTGACCCAAGTTTAGACAATTCCTAACGCACACAATTCTGTCTTTTCAAAATCTCCAACTAAGTAAAAACTAAATAACCAAGCTTTAAAATTAAAAGACAACAATTAAATGATCCTTTATGGTAGGTAGGTATTTCTGGACTTCAGAGCTGATAATTTCACTTCATTTCAACAGGATAATTATAAGACATTTTTGGGAATAAAACTTGTCATATACTAATCAATGCTAAACAAAGGGAGAGATCAAATATTTTATCCTGTTTCAAGCATTTATAGGACATTTGATAAATATTACACTTTTTATATTCCATTTTATTTGCTGCTGAGGTAATTCACAAGTAAATTCTAGGATCTTCGGAGTAGTTTCACAAAGAACCTTTGGATACGATCTAGTTCCATTTAAAAAATATACGGCAAACATGAAAGTGAAATTTCATAAAAACATCTCAAGGAAAAATGGTTTTTCCTGAACATAACATCCACAGGCGCAACAAAAAAATGTATCTATCCATTTCAAACACAAGTTATATTACTAATTAATTTGCTATCTTCTGCAATGGCATCGAGACAGGCACCATTCCCAAATGCAACCACCATACATAAATCTTTCTCTCTATGGGTTTTAAGTATAAAGTGCTGTACTTTTACAAAATGACAAAAAGGCATTTTATTATTTGTACGCTTTTAGGGACCACTTTTTTAGAATGGATTATTTCCTCCTTATGATTAGATATTTGAGGTTAAAGAAAAACTATTAAAACTGTTTAAAGTATTTTAAATTTTTAAATTATTTTTTATAGTACCGAATGCAATTCGGAAGTGGTAAATGGTCTGCCAAATTATTCTACGAATATGGCAGACGTGAAACTAAGGGGTTAAATGGGTCGTGAAGGATTTAAATGTGGCCAATTCAATAAAAATATTACAAAAATATAAGGCATGGTAAAGAATCGTTTCTCTTTTGCACTCCGATCGTGGTACTGTAAAACTACTTTTTCGAAACGAGTGCCTTCTTCGGTTTTGGTCGGCTTAACACCAACACCACTGGAGGTCATCATGTCCTCTTAAAATGTTTATAATATACAAATCGTTTAAACAATATCACAGACAAAGCATGAGTATGATAATTTATTGGGTAACGGTTTATTCCTTAGATATGGAGTAACTTTCATGGATTTTGAGTAAAAAAATAAAGAGGACGGAAATCGTTCGGAAAAGAGGTAAAAAGTCAATAGAATGAAGCGGCATATTAACGAGCATTAACTGCGAAAGAAGAACTCCATCAATATTTCGCTTCCTCAGTATTCATTCTCAAACATTTTTCACTAATCTTTTTTTTGGGCTCATATTGGAGACCTCTACTGAGTACTAAGCATACAACGATGTGAGGAAAGCTTTTGGAATATTATCCATTTGTCACCAGGCACGTTTCATTTTTGAAAATGCAACCAATGAAAAAGCACAAAGCAAAACGTGTTCCGGCAGAATAATACCTATGAGTAAATATCGGGTGCATTCGCCCTTGATTTCTGCGCAGGCGTGAAACCCACCGAATATTCTCGACCGGTAACTTGAACGTGCAAACCAAAACTAACGTGCTGGAAAGTACGAGATAGAAACAAAGAAGAGGAAAACAACATTAAACATGGATATGACTGACACATAATATCCTAAACATGAAAATTAATACATATATAATGATGACCCAAATTTCTGTTCTTAAATGTTTTTATCATTAACATCTAGCACATTCACAACAGTAATAAGACCAACGCTGATATAATGTCCGAAATGACAAGGACAGGACTTCTGCAGACCAAAGCAAAATTAAAATTATTGAGACGAGTGTCGAAAAAAACAAAAAAACAATGAGGGGTTTGAGAAGGAATGAAAAGTCAAAGCTAAAGTGTAAAATAATATATTTGCATTGAAAAACAATACTAAGGTGGCTGGGGTGGTAATTGTGGGTCATTGAGTGCTCAGTTTCATAATTTTTTCAGCAAGTCGAAAAATTATTCTTGAATCACATTTCACTTAATGGCAGCTGTTTAAGCGTAGAGTATTATTTCGCGTTTAGTACAAAATATGTACGTATGTTATCGATTTATTACGAAATATATGTCATATGACATAAGGCTACGTGCTAAAATGGCATTAAATGACCAAAAACACCAATCGGTATTGTGCAATTTTTCACTTTCGTCTATAGATATCACAAATGAGAACACGTATGCCAAGTTTCGCACAAAACTGTATATTAACAAAAATTTCTCCAACCACCTAGGAGAATGGATCAGACAGATAAATGTGCGAAGGACGAATATCGTACCTAAACTGTAGGAAACAAGAATTCAGTGGTAAGAAGATTTTCGGGATGACCGAAAAATTAATACTATTTAATGACCAAGGTGAATTTCAGCAGGGGATTATAGGAACTAGGTGTCCTCGTCTCGAGTCTACATTGCAGCATATAATGAAGCACCACAACGAATAACTTTCGACAATAACTGGCTAACATACCTGACCGGCAATAGGGAGATTAGGGCTCGGATTCCGGTCAAGTGAAATTATTTTTTTCGGCGATTTTCATCGCATTTGGAGTAACTATACCTTTGCACTCGGGGACGTGACTGCTTGCCATATTATTTCTGCATTCGCAGTAATTTAGAAAGAATTTAGTGACTTCACCAAGGAGCCCAAATTTGTAGACAAGTTGCCGCTACCAAAATATATCTCCCTTACATAAACCTACTGTATATGTATAAAGAGTCGGGTACCACTCCCTCTAGATCGGGGGTCTCCAATTGATTTTAACTGTCAACCCCTTAAAGAGTTTTTTCAGCGTTTTGTTGACTGGCATCTGATCTGAGAAGTCTGCGCTAGGAACTTTTGCGAAAGATATACGGAGGAAGCAGAGAGGGAACAAAATCGTCCGTGAAAGGAGAGGAGTGTGGTCGGAGAGAGATTAAAAACAGAGGAACTGGGAGAGAGAGAGAAAAGAGAGACGCACATCACGGCGCAATGCATGGGAGTTTAAAAGGGACGATAAAAAAATTCCAGCTGAGCGGATCCAAATACGTCAATAAAACCATGAAGGTAACCATGAAAAGATGCCTACGGTACGTTCACCCACAGCCCACCCTACTCTAGAAACGTAAAACGATGAAACACCCCACACCATTACAAACTTTCAATCCCTCCCGGACACGGAACGTTTCCACTCCTCCCTATCTAAGGTCTCCCTAGTTCAATTCCCAACCACCATAGGTAGGGCTGCCAATAGTCGGTTCCAGGAGTTGCGCGTTCCCAGGGTGGCAAATTCCAAAACAGCAGAATTGACAATATATTGACAACTATTCAAAACTATTAAAAATTGAAAAACATTTAAAATACCACGTCGGGTACGTATGTCACATTTATGAACACCAAAAATGTGCAAATGCTTTTTCAAATTAAATTTTCTATGACTCCCACCGTTCGACTTATTTGGCATGCGTTGCCTTACCAGAAGCAATAATAATTGCTCCTACCAGTCCAGCTCTTGGGGTCATTGGAACGCGGAAGCCCTTCCACAGCGTCAAGAGTATAGTCCAAGGGAATAGATTGAATATGAATAGCTAATGTAAAAATGTGTTTTAAATCTTCCCTTACTGTGACAAAATGGTCCAAACAAGTTAATAACTGTAATAAAAATAATAAAAATTCAAGCACATGTTAAAACATTAAATATAAGAATATTATAAAACAAGTATTTTTGACATAAAACGGGTCAATAACGCCCCAATCTTAAATATAATTTTCCGATTCCGGGAGTCTGGTGGAGAATCAAGTAGAGTTGGCAACCCTGATTCCCACCCCGAACTCAAAATAGCTCCCTTTATAACAATCAGCGCAATCACCACCAAACCCCCAACACACAAAACCAAATACTCCCCTTCCCCACCCCCCCCCGGTCTGGAGCAGTTGTGTATGACAAACCACGGTACAGCCTCCAGTATCATCATATCCCAACCCCCTTACTCTTCCCGTTCAGACAAGAAAGGAATCAATTACTTCGCCCACCCGTGAACAAAATACGCAACATTCGCTCTCGCGAACGAACGGAGAGATAATAGGCCGGACCAAATGAGCCTTCCCCTTCACTCTCCTCCTGGCCACAAACACACGGGCAACTCACACATGATGTAGGGGTGGGCAAGGTAGTACCACGGTGTGCCGGCCCTGCCTGGCCTCCAGATCCCGATTTCTTTTTTCCCCCGAGCCACCAGTGGCGTGGCGTCACGTCGGAGCGGTGGACGAGATAGCGCTGCGTGGGACATATACGTCCGGACATTCGCCGGGCACGGTTCGTGGGTTGGATACAATGGTCGAAGCGCATATGTCGGGACAAGATGGCAATGGGTGTGTGCACATGGGGTTGGATGGCGATAGAATTTAATTGAGTTTCACTACAAACTAGTCTCAACATAAATTTACGCTCGAGTATGCATAGCTATGATGTGTTTCTGGGTCCGGGCCAAGAAAAAATATATTATCCAAAAAACTTAATAATTCATTTTTTTTATTATAAACAATTGATTTGCAAACCCATTTTTTCCTCATTCTTCCTTTAATATATATGCTCCTGTGGCCCGATTCCTCTTCCATTACATCCATCACTACTATAAGCTGTCGTACAATCTTTATCTTGCGCGACCGAAGTTTCTTCTACCTATGGGGATCATCTCTCTAACAAAACGTACTAATACATCGCTTTTCGTCCTATTTATACATATTTTTATTCTTACTTTCGTTTAAATACCCATAAATATACATCTTCTGTTTCACAAAATTTCCTATATTTTCACGCATTACTGTGTCACGTCTTTCATCAGTGTTTAAACTGCAATACGTTGAAGAATTTTAATCACTACAATTAATAAAGTAGCAGGTTTTATGGGCCATGGTGGCAGCCTACCCATTATAAAACAACAGAAAGCTCAAATTTCCCCAATTTAATGCTCCTTATTTACCTCCTCTTCATTCCACTCGAACAGTAATTCGCTGTCGCTCCTGCTGATCAGTCAGGGTCGGCCTCTGACTCCTCCTAAACGGCAGCCCCGTGCTTCTCCTCCTCGCCCTACCACTAGAAACCTCCTCACTGCAGGTCCTCGCTTCTCCCTGCTCTTGGTGGAGTTCAATCGCACACCACCAAGGGCTCGCACTGCTCCGTCACTCACGAGTGCCTCCCTCGTTGCACGCCTCACCGTTATAAACATACTTAAGTATTACATATATTGGTGCAACGCCATTCCCATTCGGGGTAGGCAAAGTCAAATAATGTAATTATTGCCACTAGCCGTAGAAAGCTGGCTTTCTTTTAAAATTTTCTCCATGATATCCAGTCCTTAAAAACCACTTTCGTTCTCTTACACCCATGCTTGCTTCATACATGCATTCCTATTCTTCAGACTCCTAATATACCTCCTCTTCAGAGACTCTTCTACCTTTTTTCGAAGAAGAGAAGAGTCTCTCCTTGCCAATTTTTTTTGCATACATGCCAATGTTATATGCAAAAAAACAAAACCCTCCCGATCCTACTCAAATTCGAAAATCCCTCCCAAAATCCCGAGACCCAGCTCTTACCACCACGTTCCCCTATCCCCCATTTTCTGGAAAATTCCTTCCTCGTGACATAAAATGTTGCTTACGAGCAATTAAAATTACGCATTTACCATTTAGTTATTTTTACACCATGGTTTGTCGAAATACCGAACGATTCGAATACCTTAATTTGAGTACTCCGAATGTATTCCCAAATCATACGGTTAATTTTAGTTCATACAATAGAGATGAGCCACCGAATCACTGGTGAATCTGTCATACATCAAATTCACTTAAATAAGTAGATATAAAAGTGATGATTTTGTCTTTGCACTGATAGACTCTTCATCCTAGGAGGAGTGTTTGATATGGAATGGAAATTTTCATCCGGGACCACGGGTGACAAAGGGGTATCTATGAGGAAGATGGTCACTTTAGAAGAATAACTTATGGTTGAAGAACAGATGGGTTCTTGACACTCGCTAATGTGCTACACATTGTTGCTAATCGATTTTAATGCAGTTGACTGACATCTGAGGTCATAGCGTTGTTGATCGATTTTACTGAAAACTCATCACTAATTAACGATACATAATCAATGAATTAATAGTGTTAAGGTATTATTACATAGATTTAGGCGATATCTTTCGTTTGGCACCAAAATCAGCGCGCTACCACTTCAGAGTCGTGACATGTACCTACGCCACGGAAGTTTTCACCTTCGCCTAAATTAACCGCCAGTAGATAAGGGGCCCTTACCAACGCTTCGCGCATGCGCGGCGCCTACTATGCATGCATTTTAGTAGTGTATCCAATGGAACGAGAAAACATTTATTTCGATCGTGTGACTAATCATAAAGTTATAGCGTTGGAATGCATCACCCAGCATATGGAAAATCACCGTTTTCGTTTAAGAACCCTGGGGTCACGACGTCAGAATGTTTTTAAAGGTTACATGCGTCAATAATATGGGAGAGTATTGAAGTCCACGACAGAAGGGAAGATGGCCAACCATATAGAAAAGGCTGAGGAAAATGATTCATTTTACAATCAGGGAGTGAAGGCCAGCGTGTAGAATACTTTTCCAAAAGGCGAAATGGTAAAAGGCAGAAGGTAATTTCAAATGCATACATAATATATCGCGGAATCCAGAAATATTTTCGATGACCATTCCTACCGCTGCCTACCTGGGATCGCTGAAATGCCCATTGCGCAAAAAAATCACTCGTTTGGACAGTTTGACAGGCTCAGAGGCATCACTGCGCCTTGCAGTAGCATCCCCAGACGATAGGGAGAAGGTATTAGGGGAGAAGGACAGAGAACTAGATAGGAAAAGAGAGAAACGACCCGACTAGCCCATGTGCAATGGACGGATAAGAGAACGGTGCGAGGAGGCGAGGATCGAATTGTGTGGATGGTCTGGGTGTGGGGTGGGTGGGTAGGGTCGAAAGATGAGGGGAAGGGGGAAGAGGGTTTGGTTGGCAGACGACGTGGGGTAACCGAGGGAAGGAGACACATGGAGGGAGGCGAGGGGAGAGAAGGGGGGGGGACAAGTTGCACGTGCGGAACTTGCCAAGCGTGATTTATGTCCGCAATGCGAACAACCTGTCAGTCAGAATGATACGCATGGCGGACAAGGGATGCCGCGGAGTCCAAACGGGATATGCCAGGCCATCTCCCCCGGCAAAAAATAGGGGCGGTCTTTGGAGAGCACGCTGGGGGGGGGGATAGTACTGGGCGAATGCAAACGGATGTAGATGAAGGAGAAGGTGGAGAGGGAATCACTGCACCCGAAGGACCGAAATAGAGGGAGCGATCGTGGCACGGGAGGACGACATTATAACGTGAAAGTAGTAATGAAAGGAGACAATCGAGAGGGGAGCGAGACGTGTGAAGAGGAAAAAGACGTCGGAGGGGACCAAAGAAAAGAGCAGATGGGGAAAAGACATTGTGATTTGAGCTTAATTAATCCGATTCGCTCAATTTTCAGCTCATTTTGTTCTTCTTGTGTGATAGATCCGTTAAACACCCTTCACTTATAACTCAACGAGAGCTAATAAACGTCGCTGATATGGTTTGAGTGATCACGCACACAAAATCTTTCTCAATCATGCTACCCTTCACCGAGGTCTCTAATTCACTTTTAAAATAACGTCTGCTGTCTTTTAAAATTTATGTTCCTCACGCTTCATTGAAATATTAGGGTGAAACGTTTCATGCGAAACTGATAATTTTACCATTGATTCAGTGAAAGAAGAAACTACTATGGCGCTGAATAACGCTGTATTTACAACCAACCAAAATATTATGGTTTCAATCTAGAATTCGAGGGAAGAAATAGAGAAGATGATAGTCACTCTTGTACTCAACCACTTTCTATTCCATTCCAAATTGTATTCTGTTCTTTAGGATTTTGGTCCAAATTATATACCAAGTTATTTTATTAGTTTCTTTTGGGCAGCATATTTGCCAATGTTCATTAATATCTCACCAGAGAGTTGCAACATTGACTTTATTTTGGTGTCGATTATGCTAGCGTGCGGCTGTGTGTAGATGTTTTAATTATTGTGATGTTTATAATTCTTTTGTCAAACACTGCCTGATGACAGTTATTAATTAAGAATTGTTATTTAACAATAGTTTATTGGTGCTTAAAAAAGTAACCAATATACTTTGTAAATGTCAGTAACTTTCCAAGGTAAGTACTATCCTTTGTTTGTTTTTATTGAGAAAATCTCATTGGTATGTTCAATTCTCCATGTTAGCCCTGATGATGATCTAGAATTAAATCGAAGCGTTGGTAAAGGAAACTTGACACATTATTATGAACAAAATCCTCAAAAATAGGATATATTTTGAAATAAAGATGATAGTGTTATGCAAAGACAAGTGACTAATGACTAATATGAATTTTTTGGATCACATACTCTAGAATAGGCGTGGAAATCCTCATCCCGAGAGCCAAAAGTGAACCGTGAGCAGTTATCGTTTTATAGTGCCTTCGAAGAAATCTGCAAAAGAGTGATTCTTCAGGGAAAATGGCTAGATGCATGGAGTTGAAAATAAATACAGGCGCCGATGATTTGTAGCAAAAAAATATGTTAATGTTTGCCAATGGAAAACCAATCGGCAATTAACGAGAAATTCTGTGTCATTGAGTTTGCATTTAAAGAAAAATACATATGTGGTGACGTAAATAACTGAGGCCAATTTAAGCCTCATTAAGAACACAAATACTTTACAGCAGAGGAGAGAAGTTGAGTTAAAACTAATATCATGCGTGGGAATCCGTCCAAATGGGCCGAAGACAATCAGCATTTTTTTTCTGAAACTCAACAATACGGATCCAAAGGAGGATTACTTCAATGCAACACTATTTTTGCAAAAGATTCCTCGTCTAAGTAAATTTCGAGCATTTTTCTACATAACACACAGTATTTTTTAGTTAAATAACACGAGTAGTTTGAGATTTTCACAACGTCTCTCAGAGGATCGAGTCGAAAGACGAGTTGTAAGCACACCTTTGTGTGACATCTGCACAAAGCCTTTCCACCTGATGGTTCATACCCTCGCGAGGACAAATTCCAACCGTTTCTGCCCCAAAACATTCCGCTTCCAAATGAAGAGACGCCCGGAACGGAAACTCGGGTGATGCCATCCGTTCAAAGGACACCTCTATAGGATAACTAGCAACGTTTCGGCGAAGTAAGAAGAAGGAAGAGCGTTTCCGCTCGGATGAAAAACAGAAATCTACTCAAGTTGTGCGGACATTTCACGACTTCCCTCCCTCCACCCCACCTCTTCATAGAATCCAGCGTCCCGCACATCATTCTGGCCTCAAAAACATCTCTCCTCGTCCACTCCACGAACATGAGGACGTTGGATACGCTGTGTAACGCACGGGATTGGAACTTAAGACATTTTCACGGGAGACGAAGCAACATCGGGGGCTATTGAGAGCGTTTCGCAGGGGAGAAAAGGTTTGATCGAGAGAGGAGGGAGAGGAGGAGGGAATGGAACGAAAGGGAAAAAAATAAAGAATTTGGATACGAACAAAGGAAAGGAATCGCAGGAGTGAAACCAAGCAAAGAACGATCGTGGGTTAGTTCGAAAGGAAACGAAGGAGACGTGAAAAAAGAAATCATGGAAAAACGGCTGGGTAAGAAAGGATGCGAAAAAAAGAAGAGGGAGAGAGAAGGAAAAGAAGGGAGAAGAAGATGGGGAAGCGATATATGTTGAGACTGACCGGGGGGCGGAAGGTATTGGATTCGTGAGGGAGGAAGAGACGGCACGTGGGTGAGAGCGTGCGTGTGAGGGGAAAGATAGGAATAAAAACGTGTCAACGTTACTTGGAGCGGAAAGCGGAAACAAAAGGAGTTTGGCGGTCTGGAACATTGCCAGTCCAAGTGTAAGAGGAAGAAGATGTGCGGGTCAGATGCAGGGGAATACAAAAGTATTGAATAAATACCAGGAATGGGAAGCCTCGTAAGGCGTAATAACATACCTACATAGGAAAAGCAGGACACGTTTTTTTTACCGAATATAAGGCTAAAATAATAATTAAATTAATAAAATGAAGATGATAAATATACTGCTACCATTATAACTCACTCAACCGGGGACAAGGTTTTAGTTTTATTCTTCTACTTTTATCACTTTAATATTCGTTATTTCCTTGGAACAAGAGCGATACTTATATCACATCGCATGAAGACTCGAATACGGCCAAATACAGGGATTCGAAATTGAAGGAGGGAAAAATAAATTTGGAGGATACTAGGACTAGCCACGGTATTGCATCATGGAGTCATCCTCAATTGCACATAATTACATAAATTCCACAAAGAAAAAGAATCATTCACCTTGACCGGGACATGAACCCAGATCCCTTATTATCCCGCTGAGTGGTTTAGGTATTAATTACCGTTAACAGCCTCAGTTGATTCGACTATTTAATAAACCCGATTAAATGTAAAACACCATTTTTATTCATCACAGACCCCGAATTATATCAATCTTTTGATGCTCTTTTATTCGTTATTTCATTGGACAAGACATTTAAGCCAAATAAAATATTTTAAAGATAAATAACTTACGAGTATATCACTTGATTGATTAGGAGTTGTGTCAATAGCTGGTTTAAGACAGCTGGGTAAGCCACCGTGCTAGCTGCCTATTCAAATCATCAAATCCTTAGGTGGATTAGTTAGGGATGAATTATTCGCAACTCACGAAAATGTTTTATTCAATGCCTCTGGCTCTAATTAGCACCTCAAGTTTTCTCACCTCATATCTCAGCCTTTCTCCTTGGGTTGTTAGACATAATATGAGGAACTTTAAAGCATGTGCCACAAAAAGTGGTTCCTAATGTATTCTTACATTAAATTGTTCTAATGGGATGTGGTTTTTGCTAATAGAAACAGATCAAAATAAACTCAGAGTTCAAATAAAGAGGAGTTGTGGACGAATATTAGATACTTCTACATTCTCTATTTATTGCGAGTACAATAATTTACCACGGAATCTCCATAAAACCCCAGATTTGCGATCATTTTTCAACCAAATTTCTAGTTTAAAAAATATCTTTTGTGGTAATTACACCTCACGAAAAACAGCATAGAAGAAATAGACATATTCCATTCAAACCAATTAAGAAAGTAAATTCTTAGCTTTAGTAGGTACCTACATGAATACTTCTACCCTATACAGTTTGGACTATATACATATTTATTTACATGTGAACTCAATTTTTAAAAACAATCCTACCATCGTAGCTCACTGCCATGTGATGTTCGAAGTGTGCCGCTGATGGCTGTCAAGGGACTAAATTCCTGGTTTCACTTACCTGGATAAGAGTAAAATCTACCATTACTATATATAAAAACTGCATCAGAATAATTTCTATTGAAATTAACCAAATAGTTTAAAGAAAATGGAATTTTTACTTTTCAATTGCATAGATAATTTTCCAATGAAAACTAATGCGCTACGCCATTACAGCCCCTTTAGTGTGAACTGCGGAGAATGAAACCCAACGGTTCCCAATTGATTATAAATGGAGAATAATAATGCGACCACAATGTAATTTGACAGACACTATCTAATAAAACTATTGAGACACAACCAAAAAACAAGTGGAAAAGCGAAAAGAAAAAACATAACAATGAGAAGAGAAACATGATCGGAAATTTCCTTTCGCAAGAGCTCATGCAAACTGTTTGCAATGAAAGAGAACCTGGACCTGAAGTTTAAATGACATTGAACAACGGGAAAGGGTTCAAAAATTGGATAATAGATATGCGATTAAACTCACGAAGTGAGTTAATAAGACCAGTAATAAAAAGGTGGGGCAGTAAGTTGAATTGAAGGGAGACTATGTGTAGAGAGAGAGATGGGACACTCGGGTGGTATACTGCGGGGAAGGCAATCTTTTCAATTTGTTGGACGGCCACTTTCGTGAGGAGGCAAGTGGAGATCGAGAGAAAGACAAAAGGGGATGAAAGATGCTGGGGTTGGTGGGTGGCCAACAGGAAAGGGATCGGTGGGAGTGGTCGGATCGTTCGGTTCTCCGCGAGTGCCATTGGCGAGCGGGGGTGGAACAACGTACTATCGCGTTTCGCCACAAATTGATACAACTGTAACGGTTTGGCCAAAACATTTACTCGATTTTCATATATCTTTTGTTCATGCTCAAATAGAACTCATTTACAGAATGAAAATTTGATGCAAACGATGAAACAATACCTATCTGTCGTAATCACTCCACCATTTTCACCGCACAAAGGCCGCCAAATTCGTTTTAATGTGAGTAAAACTGAAACAATCAATGATATCCAGTTGCATGCTTTATCTACAGATTCCACAAAGAACAATCATTTCAAGCATCACTTGATGCACGTCACTTTCCCTCCATTGTGTTTTACGCCAACAAAATGAACGGAAGGTGCACTGGTACGATTATTTTTCATATTGACTAACCGAGAGGGCCCTGGAATAAAACCGGTTTCAAAAATATCCTATAAATTTTTTATGTGATATCATATAAAATTTCGGACCTAACCAATGCGCTTTTTTCACTCCGTTCATAAATAAAATCACTACTCGCTAGCAACAAAAGATTGAAAGTAATGAATAGCTTTATTAAAACATATACCTAAATGAAGCATGCTGTTCCATGGCAATGTAGCCATGACAGTGTTAATGATAGCAGCTGCAAAGAAATGTAATGTTCTTGATTCTAGAATCTAGAATAATGATGCAGATCTAATGGACGGAGATTATCAACGATGAAAAAGTCCTAAGAAGACTTAGAGAGGAATGAGTTCAAAGGAAGAATCGGCAAAGCAGAATGTGTAAGATTGGTTGAGAAGTTTAGAGACGTACCAGCCTCATGAGATCAATATAGAATTTAAAGAATAGGAAACAATTCCGAGGAAAACTGAGGATAAAATACATTAAGCAAATTATAATGCACGTTAATATAAGGAATTGAGTAGGAAAAAGGGTGTGGTGGAAAGAAGAAGGGAGTAGCAGCAAGGCAACCTTCTCATTGATGACTGTCGGCGAAATAAAAACGCTTGGTTTTTCAGGGTGACCACGCAGAAAAGATTTTTTTTAATGTCTTCATTCTGGTTATCATTATTGTTGCTAAGCCTGAATTACATGAAAAATTTTCACGCACAAATCCAGGGATCATTTGAGCTATCCTTTTCAATGACAGGGAAAATGATAGCTTTAGCCATCGTTTTCATATCACTCGGTCATTTGTTTCGTAACTAGGTTCATCATTTCCTTTGTTTCCAGTTTACCTTTAGTCAAACATGGAATTAATTCGAAGCTTAAAAGTAATACCACGAATCATTGTAAAAGTATTTTGTGATTCAAGCGCTTCGCGCTTCCAAAATATTTACGTGGTTACCACGGTTACTTCCTTCAATTAGAACTCACTGGTGGCGCCACAGCTTATATTCGTTTCTGAGCGCTCTGACTGGCTGCAGCAGGATATCACGTGCGTGTTGAGGGATGGAAAACGGGACGTTCACGAATGAAGGAAAAAGGGATAGGGATCCCTATGATTGCCGCTATTGCTGAAAATGATGCTGTCAGAGACCCATCATTTAAGCTGTATTTGCCGCTTTCCCTGAACTTGTACGTGAAAAATGACCGTGTGATTCAGGCTTTAGGGTGATCTACTACCGTATCGTACGATGTATTTAAATTAAAGGAAGCAAAATTCCTCTTTATAGGTACAAGCCCGTCTCCCTACACGATATATTTCTGTGTCTCAGCATACACGTCCTACCTCTTTTCTGTCCCTAAGCATATTATCTTTCTTCCTCTTCCCCACTTACCCAATATCGTCCTCTATCGAGGCCTTCAGTATCCCCTTTCCATTCATTATTTGCTCCAACCACCCACTATGTCTCCTCTTAATCTCCTCCTGAAGTTTCCTCTCCCACGATGCCAAGCATAAAGTAGTTCTTCTTCCTTTCCGTCCACCATACCTTCTCCATTCCCATCCATACCCACATCTCTGACCAGCCTATCCTCAACCTAATTCCTCAGAATTGGTGTTTTCTGCACAATACAACGCTTCCCTAAATTGTAAATTATTTGCCACTCTTTTCTATTAATTCACAAAAAATATCCCTATCATCAGCTCTCCCCTATTGTTGAACGCCTCTTATGCCAGCACGATCCTCCATCCCTGCTAGCATAACCATTTTCCACCAACGTAGAACCCAAGTAATTACATTGTCCTACTTGCTTCCGTGCGCTCCTACTTTCATGACCAGCCTTGCTTCCTTTGTCCTCTAAAACCACAATGCTTATTTTTTTATAATAATTAATGTTCATCTCCACACTGGACATGAGTTTTTAAATTACCTCTTTAAAAAAGACACGAGAGGAGGGAATATGAATGCAAGTGTGGGAGAAGAGGCTTAGAAAGTGATGTGAGGATGAGGAATTGTAGAGAGGACAACGGTTGCTAAGTGGAGAAGTGCTTCGATGCTGGCTGGGGCTTAGAGTAGAGGCGTAGAGGGTGGATTGACCAAGTGAAGCGATAGTTGCCAGGGAGGCAGATAGAATGAGAAAATGACCGCCGCTATACCTCTCCTCCCCACCTCTCTATCCCTCTGCTCTCATCCGCCCCCGACCACTTCTCTCCCCGGCGCCAGAACCCCCATTTGCCCATCACGACTTCCGCCACAGCCGGCCGAAAACTCTCGTCTAACTATCTCATCTTCGGGCACTCACCACATAACCACTCTCATGTTGCTCGGAGGAAAGAACAACATAAGAGTGTTGCTCTCAACTATTGTGAGAGCATATTTTTAGTAGTGCTTATATGCATGCTTATTGCTTAAATTCGCAATATTCTCTTATGTGGCTTAATCTCAATATAATATAATTTTCTTTTGCACCTCTTCATGTAAGTTCAAGTTCTTTCCATTTCCATTATGTCCATTATTGCCACAATTCTCCCTTCGTCACATTTCACCTTTCCGCAGCTTTTGCTAATATGATCTCTCTGTAATCAGCCTTTTGTTTTTATTATTCTCATAAATAAATAAATATAAAAAAAACATGCATTTTGTTTAAAAAGTACTTTTTAAATTTTTATTTCAAAGTACCTGAACAAGTGAAGCAATTACCTGCTACGACCGAACTTCAAGCTAGCAGTGAAAAAGTATTCAACGCCAAATATTTCAGCGAAGTTATACATGTTTCTGATAAAATAAGATAAAATATGTATCCATGGATTAAAACCAGCTCATTTACGAAACACATGTATGCAAATACTCATCTATAATGGTAATATAAAAATTAACTTCACAACGACTTGTTCAATAAGAATTCACCAAACAAAATGGCGCGAGAGGAGCCCTTTTAGATACATAATTATCACTCTTTATTCCCGAAATTCCTTAATTGTAATACTTTCTCTCTCCTCAATGAAAGGAAATAGCATAGTCATTAAGGCCAATTTCTTTTTTTCTTCATAAAATTGATACTGGCATTGAACCATCATGTGCGGAATTCTAAATGAAGTAGTATATTTTTATTAATCTATTCCTTGGATAGAAGCAGCAGACATCCATAAAAGTAATACAGAAAGGTTCCGCCGCGCAGAAGGTGGGCAGGAGAATGCGAAGGGTGACATTAAACTGATGATTGCAATTTCCCAACATGCACTTCACAGAAATTAATTCAACGAACAATGTAAAACACGAAAAATATCAGAATTCAGGCGATAACCCTTCAGACTGATGACAAAATATAGGGAATACATCAATTAACAGAACACAGCTACCTAAAATAAAGTTTACCGGGATACAGATTAAGCGAAATAGTATCATTACTCGCCGAGCACCACGTGCCAGTCTCGAAAGCCATTTGCCATGTGGTTCGTATACCATGGCACGCAGACACTAAATATTAAGCAACACAAAAGTGGTTAGAGTATTCTCAGTTGCCAAAATAGAACCTATCGAATTTGTTTCACGATTCACACGATTGAGTAGCCTCTCCAACCCACGCTGCAATCACTTTCGCATTCGTCAAAATTGCGCTCATCCGACTTTGCATACGCCTTCAACGTCTAGCGTCCCCGACGCATGTTCATCTGTATCAAAAGAAAATATCTTGCTCGGTCTGTCCACGAAAATGCTTTTTAAGATTTCCCAGAATATGAATAGACTGCGTCTCTAATGAAAAATATAACCGCGTGGGCGATTGGCGTGGGATGAATACCCACGCATTTTGGACGTGGGCGTGGACTCCACCTGTGGGAGGATGAGAGGAAATATCTACATGAGTGACGATACATCTACGACTTCACGATTTTATAGCAGAAGAAGTTATGGTAACACATATCCTCCAAATAGAACAAAGAAACTAGCAGGTAGTGTTATATTAATTGCGTGAAACGATTCCTTGTGACCTGTGACAAATACATATGAGCTGAAATGAATAAGTGAATAGAGACAAGTAAACGAAATGTAATAAATAAACCAACTTCCGATGCTTGCACATTGGTAGTAGATATTAATTCAGCTTTTGCATTGGGTATGTGTCACTTCCGAAACTTTCAAGAAGATTTCGTGGATTTAATTCTGAGCTTCATAGATTAAAATGTTGATGGTCATCCAACCTGTAACCTCAATCTGCAGGAATTAATTATTTATTTTGAAGATATTTAGATACGTTCCTCAAAACGCACATATTTTTCAGTATTTACCCTAATAAATCGACAAAATGTTTTCGATATTAATGGATTCAGTTTGTTTCGTGATTACAATCAAAGAAAAGATCTAATTGCTTTCAAATGGACCCACTGGCGAACTCCTAGCACGCAATCAAGCCGAGCTACAGTAATTTTACGCTGGCAAAAACTCTTGAGTCTATCCTTATATCTGGCGGCCATCCTGTGAAATGAAAAGTAAAATGACCCATATATTCCAAGATAATCATTTATTTTACTTTATTGACCTTCCATTTTTAAATGGTACTAGGCCAAACCGGATACATCTTGCGCTTTCCGAATTATAAATAAATATATGTTTCACTCAATTTTGCATCATCACCGGTATCTCTCTATCTCTCTCTTTATTGATATCTCTCATCCAAGAGACGTTTATGAGGCAATTTACGTAAAACAAATGATGGAGGCACATAAAATTATTCATATTGCTTACAAATACTAGAACGGTTATAAAATATAGCTTTTATTGAATGCCATATTTCTAACTACCCTTCCCTAGGGCAACAAACTTGACGCGGTGGAAGAGATTGCGCGTTCCATTGGCATCTAGAGCTGGACTGGCGGAAGCAATAAATATTGCTTCTGGTAGGGCCACCCATGCTTGATAGGTCGAAGGGTAGGAGCCAGGCGTATAATAGTTCACGTAATGGGAGTTTAATAATGAACTCCAGTGAATGGCTAATCGGGCGAAGGAAAACTGGTGGAAAGGACAATGCGAGGAATTGGAAAAGCAACAGGAAGAGGGGAACGTGGGTGCGCTATACGTTAAATGGAAAATACTATCGAGCTGTTGGAGAGGGCAAACGACACCAAAGGTTAAGGACAAAACGGGAAAGATATTAATCAAGCAGGAATATATCCAGCATAGGCGGAGAAGATATGTGGAGGAGCTATGACAGCAATCAGTGATGACCTGTGAATCTAGATATAGAGAATAATAATTTATTTAACGCTTAAAGGTATCCCCCGATTACAAGCGTTGTAATAAAAAGAAAAAAAGTACATACATTGCAATAAATAATGCCATAAAGTAAAAAAATAATAATATTAAAGGTTGTAACATATCGTAATCCTAGCCATATTGAATATTTCGACGCTAAATATTTCAAAGGAATATTTTAAAAGCAACAACGTGCGTCCAGTGAGTCTTATTTTCAGATTCCGCATTGTTCGAGAAGTAGCAACAACTACTCCGCTGCGACCAAACTGAAACCAAACAATAGCCGATAGCAGAAAAACACTATTGTTTAAAGTTCTCAACACCTGCACACGAAGGAAAACGAGGGGAAATTCCTACGAGAACATTCAAATAGAAGGAGAGGGAAATTTGGTATAGTATAGAGACAAGCTACTCTATACGTGGCTGGCAGTTTAAACAATCAACGAAGATAAAGGTCGAATCCACGCCACTCGCTGCAGTGAAATTACGTCATAGAGACCATAGAAAACTGAAGAAGTACATATTTCTAAAGTAGTGGTTTCCGGTATGAGGGAAGCATTAGCCGTACTGTAAAAGGGAGTAATCTAAGGTCAGCTGAAAACTACCCGAGACATAACCAGGGAGCAGTCCACCTTGCGGCCGAGTACCTGTAGCGAGACAGCGGTGGACGATAACTGCGAGATTTCCTTAGCCAGTCGAGGGATCAGTGCAAAGCATGTATGTCAAGACGAAATCCATTAAAGAAGTCACTATATATGTATGTAATCATAATTAATTGGTAAAGGGTATTTATTTGTGCAAGTGAATACATTTGTCTGCAACACGTAAAGTGAATCTCTAGCCGTGAAGGCAAATAAAAATTCCCAAGGGAAATTATTGCTGTGGCCCAAAGGACGAATAAGCAAATGTGGACAAGGGTAACAAATACATCTTATATTGTGATTCATGTATAATTTGTTTTTATTGAGTGACGTGTTGTATTTTATATAAGTTAGTACGAGCAAATATTTAACGTTCAATGTGGAGAGAAATAAAAAAGTGAATAAATATAGTTCATAATTTGAAAAGAAGTAGAAAGTGTTCTTTTTAATAGGATAGATAAGTAATCAGAATTTATTGTATGTTAACATTTGGGATGTCACAAAAGTTAAGGGCATCACCGTTCTTTTTAAATGTAACTAGGTGAATAACACGAAGATATTAAACATTACTAAACGAAGCAAGTATTTTCCTCCTTATACTCGTCAGTGAGTCGAAAACTCAGAATCAGGGTTTTGCGAAAGGAAGTCATTCGCCAAACGCATTATACGGGTGAGCGGTTCGAACCGCGTACCATCCACACTTCCGACATGACTTCAAAAGAGTGCAGTATACCTGGTTCTACGCGTGGGGACGTTTATATTTGGGTCATTCCACGCCACTTCAGACAGGAGTTGAACCTTGACCTATCAGATTTTAATGAAAATTGGTGAAATTGTTTGTATCACCAAATAAGAAATATAATTTCAAGCGTTTTGCAAAAATCGAAAAAACAGATGAATAACGGACATTTTACAAAATGGCTGTTTTCGATGTAACGAAATTTTCGTTATCATATATCACAGGTAAGAATCTAGGTAAAAAATCACTTGATGGCTCATTTCCAATTAAAATTCTTTGAAAAATCTCAAATTGCCATAAAAGTAGCGAAAAAATTATAATTTGTTTAAATAATTTAATGTTAAACTATTAAAAGTTTAAACTTTTGAAGTTTTTCACATTTAATTTTTCTCATTTTTTAAAATGTGGTTCCTTGTAATATTATGAATGTTATATAAAACATTTGAGAGGGTGTTTTTCCATTTAAGAGAGAAAAATATTTTTTTATTTTCCCCTGCAACGACCATTTGATGTCAACTTACAAGATAACTCCACATATGCCTAGTTTTTATCGCTTATCTATCAAATTCATACTTCCACGAGACAGACCAATGGCAGATGAACTTAGATTTAAAAAATATATGGTTAAATTTTGACACCAAAAAATTCTGAAGGCATGTTTTTAACAAAAAATGGAACAATGTTGTCCTGTGAAAAAAGATCTCGTAACCGATGACTTCAAGTTATACAGACTTTAACAAATTGAATTTGCATGATTGTCCACGTTGTCATAATTACGTGTCAAAAATGAGGAATAATAAGCCGTATATCCTAAGCTTTGCTGATTGCATTTAATTTAAATCTTTCCATATTAATTTTACCTTAAGAGCAAACATTTATTACTTTGTTTTGGACACCGCTTCTAATTTTTGCCCGTGGCTCATACAAGTAGCCTGAAATATTAGGGAAGATATTCAGCCAATAGAAGAAAGTTTATTCCACGTGATTATATGGCATTATTAATAGAACTCTACCTCGTCTAAACTCTAACTGGTTCCTCGACATACCTTCTACGGGGAAAGGTTTTTAGTTGTTCCCCTCATTCGCATCAAACGCTCATCGGAACCTGATGATTGTGTCTTTGAAATGAGGAATCCATCACCCGGTGGTATTGCTGCGTGGCACTAACGGATTTCCTTGACAGCAGGAGGTTGTCGATACCTTCTTGTTGTATGTTTTTTTCTTATCCTCCACTTCCACATTAGGCACGTATGCGAAAGTCATACCCTTAATATTTTCCACCGCCCACTGATGCAGCTGATAAGGCGTCTGTATTTGAAGGTTAAGTGGTACCTAGTTGCAGACTAGCACGCGCGGATAACCGTTTCATTGTTCCACCCAACCCGTCACTTGGGCCTTTCCCATGGGAGGTGGCAAAGAAATGCCACTCCGCTGCAACTATAAAATACTTTTCGTGATGGACTAGGTTTAGTAGATTATATCAATTTTTATATTGTGCAGTGGATCCATCAGAAAAGTATTTAACTTTCTACAGTTGCTCTCAGAAAATGAACTAGTGAATGCTGGAAGCAATAACATGAGCAGTGCATTCAGATATGACAACAAGCTTCAGAGGGCTTATTTCCTTTCCTTCGACTAGGTGATAGTAGCAGGCAAATCTAGATTGCCTATTGTTCCAATGCACTCCTTGCACGCTCTCCTGAAGTTCAATGGAATAATTTTATGAGAAGTCAGCAACAACTATCGCTTCCCCCACTGCTAAGTTTTCCCTGGTGTATTGAAAACATTCAGCCTGCTGTTTCGCCACGTGATCATGCCTCACCAAATTCAGGATATCTCCACAAAAAAGTCATTAAATTCATCTGAGATCTAGATGAATGATCATCTTGATCTTCCATTGAACTTCAGGAGAGCGTACAAGGAGTGCATTGGAACAATAGGCAATCTAGATTACACCCATTTGCCATAAACTTTAAAAGGAGTATGATGAAAAATCTTGCATAAGCTGGGGTAGTAATTTTTACCAAGAACAGGATTATTGTTTTTTGACATAATTATTTTAGCAAAGTGCATCTGGATGTTTTCAATGACTGCTGAATACGTTACATGATGTGGGTTCCATAAGGATACATCATAAGAAAACAAAAGTAATTATATTTTATAGGACAACGAAAGCGAGGCTGGTCATAAAATTAGGAGGGCATAAGCTGGAGCAAATAGAAGAATTAAATTAATAGTTTATATACCTGGGTAGTACGTAAGGGGAAAATAGTCATAGTAGCAAAGACATTATAAGATTAACAGCGTGAGCAAAAGAAGCGTTCAATAATAGAAGGAAATTGATAACGCGGATCTTGGGTAAGGATAGAAAGAAGAGGCTGGTGAAGAGTTTGATATTGAGTGTAGCGTTGCATGGGACAGAAACGTAGACTCTTGGGAAGGAGGACGAGAAAAAGCTGCAGGCGGTGTGGGTTGAGAGAAGGATGGAGAAGATGCGCTGAACGGAAGGGCAGACAAACGAAGATGTTCTTGGTATAGTGAGTGAGGAAAGGAAACTTCTGGAGGAGATTGGAAGAGGCAAAGTGAGTGGTTAGAGACGGTAGTGGGGAGCGCAGGGTTAAAAGGGAGAATGTTGGGTAAGCGGGGAAGGGGAAGAAAGATAAAGAGAAGTGTTATGGACGGAATTAAGAAGGGTAGGACTTACGCTGTGATGAAGAAAGAAATATTATCGGTAAATAAGGGTCTGCACAAGTGAAAATCTTAAGGTTCTCCCATCCATTTAAACTTACCTAAATCGGTAGATTACCTACTGAGAAGAAGAAAGTAATAATCTCTTAATTTTTGCATGAGTATTTTTTTAAATTGATTGTTATAGAATCATTTCTTTCAGCCAATAATCTTAAATAAGCCATCCGTGAGTTCAACTGTGTTTTAAAACTGCGTATCTCAAAGGTGTTCAACTGAGTTTGCGAACAATTAAAACGGCTTATGCCTTACAACTGCACCTGTGAGCATTAGTTTTGTTGTAAAATAGTATTTGCGCAAAATAATATTCCCTAAAACGCCGCATACGTTATTTATTTCAAAAATAAATTATACTTGCTCATGTATTTAGCCACTGAATGGTGACAAGTTATAAAAATCTCCAATGACCGTAATAAAATTTATTACGGCCATTGGAGATTTTTATAACTTGTTACTTTAAGAGGCTGTATATCTTAATTTCCCTAGATTGTACTGAATGGCAAATTCAGAAGAAACAATATCGTCAATGCATTATTACCTAATTTCCGTGTGTATTTGAAGCAGATTGAAAGGCAATAATAAGAAGCAAATGGTGCATGTTTTGTAGGCATTTATGTTGCCGATTTTTATAGCTTGTATTTAGAGTTAAATACTGTTGCTTTGTTTCTCATCGGTTCTCATCATAATGTCTATGTTTGAGAATTTAACAAATATCTAGTATATAGCGTACGTACATTCTTGTTTCGTGAGAGCAAAACCCATAAGATAATAAATCTTTTTCCAAATTTCTAATTCCATTCACTTTCGTCTATCCTTCCCGACCACCACCTTCTCCACATGTACACGAGTTGGTCTTGGAGACATTGTGATGAGATAACTTAGATATCAGACACCGAGAAACTTAGCAAGCATTTAAAGGTTTAAGTTGCGTGCTTATCATCTTGTTTTGGGACTGAAAAATAATTAAGTCGTCGACGCACCATAAAAAATACTATTACTGGTAAAGCAAATACTAATACTAAATGTGCACCAAATTTTTGGTCGCAAAGATATCTTATCAAGTTGAAACCGGTCACAAAAATAAATTAGCTGGGAAAAAATAAAAACGTTTGTGATTATGTCATATGCGACGCTCATTACATGCTGCGATTCGATATTGAGCCACCGGGAAGTGCAAAATGTCGCCTAGCGATATTATGCAGCATGTTGAAAAGTTACGAATTGATGCGGTATATATATCGAACCGTCGTAAAGGCGTGTAGCCGTGGGTGTTAGGGTGAACGCCAGGCATGAAAAGGGAAGAACAGAGAGAAGATACAAGGAATTTGCTGAGCCGTGGAAAGTGTAAAAAAGATTGTTCCGGTAGATTATCTCACTTTCCCTGTGCTGTAGTCGCGAATGGTGTGTAAAAAGACGAAATTCATATGGCTGGTTAAGTGGTTATTTTGGGAGGTGACAGATGACCGAGTTCATGTGTGTCATTTCGAACAGGTGTATTTAGTCATTAAGGACAGGACAGACACAGTAGGACAGGTAAGGGAAGGATCATTTAGGAATGGAAGTCGAGTGGAGAGAAACCCGGCGCCTACTCTCAACGAAAGGCGCAAAGGAGACCACGGTTAAACGTCCTAGGCGACAGACTTAATAATGCACATGAAGTGCTCTCTAAATGGCACCTAAATAGAGGTAGGAATGTGGGATTCAACTGAAAAATATCCGACGCCGCCGTAATTCCAACCTAAGCCCCCAGGATGAGAGGCCATTACTCTATCCGCCACACCTAATTGTTCCCCGACGCATTCCTTTTCCAATACTCAGTTTACAGCAACATCAGCAGAAACAGGTCTAGATTCTTATTTCCCCGACAAAGCCTCTATCACTTCCAGCCTGTTTTACTCGCCCGACAGATGGGGTGTGAGGCTAAAAGAATAATCACAATGACGACATGATACTAGCACCATTTTTTCTAGAAGGTAATGTGATGCAAGTAATATTCCTAAAGGATGAAAATTGACTCTAAAAATAATTTGTAAAAAAATCTAAGCATTGAAAATAATTGGCCGATTGGGAGATCCAGATTCGAGTACCAGTCCAGTAAAATGATTAGTTTCAAGGCGAGTTACATCCCCTTGACCTCTGAACACGTGAAGACGACAGCGGGCTAATTTTTACATGTGCAATTCGTAGTGATATTGGTTTCTTTGGAAATCTGATGCAATTTTACAATAAGATAAACAATATCCCTTTCGCTCCCATGACATTTTCCTTTTATAAACTCAAAGAGTTTGCGGCTCTTTATTACGGTTTTATTTTTCAACTTAAACTATTTTTTTAAGTAGCTTTTTGTGATCTTGAGTAACCTTGCACCTATGTATATTTTTTTAGATATAAAATTGGATGAATGAATGAATATATGATCAAAATAAGATGCTGTTTTAATAAAATAAATACCTAAGATGAGGCAGCAAATATTCAATTAAACAAATTTTCTACAAAATAACTTTTTCATGAGCCGATAAATCAGCACATCGCTATGCGACAGCTATTCTTGCACAACTCACATCACTATGCAACACCTTAATTCGAAATTTGAGGACCCCTGACGCAATTCTCCAGTCATGCACAGTGCATTGCACACCTCTCTTTCTCCTACATATCCACCGAATGCCGCGCACACAACCGAATATCCCACAATTACCTTCCTCCTTCCCGCACAATCTGAACCGTATTATTTTTGAACTGCTGTTGCTTGATCTGATGAACTAACTTCCTTTCCGAATTCATCAATTGCGTCAGTAAGTTGACTGTCGCATCTTATTGAGGTTTACAAAATTTAACCAATGAGGACCACTGGCATGACTGAAACCCGACAAACTTAAGTGAACGATGTAAACCTCGGGGAGAACTCTGCCGGAAAGTGTGATGTCCATAATGTGTGAATATGGTATTTGACAGACAACAAAGGACATTTTGATGTATTAAAAAGATTTCTTGCTATCTTGAGTAAAATACTCAACATTATTAACAAATAAATCTTAATCGGATGTATATTAAACAGGAATTTATACCTTTAGATTTTTTTGGGTAAGGGGAAAATGGAGATATCTAGCCTCATCTGGCTTAGTTTAAATAAATCACCAGTCAAGTCTCATCCCAGCTTCCCTCACTTGATTAAACCAACATTATCTGATGAAACCCGCAGATCTGTTGGCGACCCCATTTATTTCGCGGCGGATGCCATTTTTACATTCTTTTCGTATTTTTGCATCCGTGGGAGGGTTGGAAGGAGAAAGGGAGAGGGAGACAGGAGGAGGATGGCAAGGATTGTTGGGGGCATTCTGAAGTAGCGCGCACCGTGTCCGAAACATTTTGCACCGGAAGACGAGGATTGGGAGGGGCTGCTAGTAATATTCCAGGGGTTTTGGAGGGCGAGGGTAGTAGGGCTGAGTGCGAGGAGTTGCGGAGTTTTTCCGTAGGAAGCAGTAGATCGGAACGGAGGGTAGAAGGAGGCATCCGGGAGGCGCTGGATGGAGAGGAAATGTGCTTTCCTATATCACGCTGCCGGCCTCGAAAGCGACTGATAAATTATTTCGCGACCCCCGTGCGAGCTCTCCGATGAAGTTTTATGCCCTGCAAGGCAGGGAGAGGAAGGGCCGTGGACGTGGAAGAAAAATACAGTGCGTCCGCGTCGAATATCTTTCATTAAATCTCATCAAAGATTGACGCGGATGTCCGATAAAAACAAAGCGGAATTGAAAGGGGGTGAGTCGGAATTAGAGCGGTTTCCTCCCCATCGCTCTCGAAGGGTGTCGAAATTTGCCGGAAGGACCCCAATTCGATGAGAGCCGACGAGATGATCATCTGCTATGCCGTTTGCCACATCAAGATATCGAGAATAAATTCATTTAAATAATCTGACACAGTGAAAATACACAGGCGCAAATATTTAACAAATCATTCATAATTAAATGAATATACCTGTTGGGAAAGTAATTTATGACAAAAACACTCACGAAAGAGACCAGAGATAATCACGTAACTAAGCACACACGGAAATAAAGGCTCTTAATTTCGGACAATTTGATCAAACCGTTACCATTAATACAACGACACTCCTTCTCAAAGCACTCACAGAACGTCTTCTTTATCTACTATATCCAGTATCAATGAATCGGTAAAGAAGGACTGCCAGCTCACATTTCTTTAAAAATCAATATTTCAATGTCGCACGCAAAATATACTTTAAACATTATTGCAAAATATTTTGCTATTACTATAATACAACTTAATGACGCGTTAGACTCACAAGGAGTAGTTTTCCCATGAAGGCTAATGAATGAGCAAAGGCTGAGTAAAAATATATATTTACTTCCTGAGTGATACCTATAATAATTATATGCCCATAACAAAAAGTTCTGTAAAATGTTGGCTTCATAAACAAAAAGGAGCAAAACCAATTATTTAGATTGACATAATTTTTATTCGCTTGGGTAAATAGCATGAGTCACATCCGGGACAAAGTGTTCCAAGGAAATACCTAAACAAGGAGCTTCACCAGAGAAGGAAGGAAGACAAGTGTATTGGGAGATACTTGTTTGGACAAGATTTCTTAAATAATGAAAACTACTTTTTTATTTGATAAAATAATGCAATTCAACGTCAAAGTGCCGTGGTAACGTTTCAACGTCAAATTCAACGTCAAAAACGTGGTAACCTATTTTAATAAGGGAATTTTTTCCCTTAATTCATCAGTTGGCTATAGATCCAAAAGAAATTCCTTTATGTGAGAAAAATTAAAAGCTTATGAATAATCTTAATGACCAATAATATGCCAATGCATGCCTCCCAGTCACAGACTTATAGCATTCATTTTTCATATCTGTCGATCTAGTACCTCAGGCTATATGCCCCTGTAGTGGTATATGAATATTGTATAGATGAACCGTGAAATGGCTTATAAAACAAAACATTGAAGCTATTCACGGTAGTATTCACTTACTACAAAATCAAATTCCCAAGTTTTCTTACCCAGTTTGCAATTACTTCAAAAAACGAGAACTTCTCAGACCCATCGACTGGTATAATGATAAAAGTTTTTAACATTGCGGCGCAAAAATGAAGCATTTTTTTGTAGGTTTTTGTCGTCATAAAATGAAAACGCTCCCCTTCGCTTCCAGACAAGAAAAGTCTCCAAGAGCATCGAACTGTCTCGGATGGTCAATTATTTTTGGATCAGACTAAATAGCCAATTTTTTCTATACCGGGAGGGCCAAGAAAAGAAGCGCGGGTAGGTGATGGATGAAGGATGGGGAGCCTTGAAGAGAACAGCCATCGATCCTTCTTTGCCTTAGAGACCCCTTCGAAGGGATATAACTTATGGAAGCAATATATACACGGTTTTATAATCTTGAATTTTAAATACAAAGTTGAAAAGAGGGCAACGAGAACTCACCCTACTTCCCCCAACCCAAAGTTGTCCCCATAAATTGAACGCGGGGGAATTTAATGCGAGGCATAAAAAATGCTACTGGAATGCTTGCGTATTATTCAAACTCTACTGATCATTAGCGAGCAATATCGTAGAATGGAAAAAATATATTTACCTCTAACGATTTAAGGGAACGTCTTATTCTTGAGAAGAGGGTCGCAAGAAGATATGGTGTGGATAGACGAGATAGGGTCCTATCCACCCAGCAATAGGAACTAGGAAAACCGCGACATCTTTCATTAATGTATGCAACGATGTTATGGACTAGCGAGTCTTAATGTGGTCGTAGATATCTTATGGAAGTAGCTCAAGACTAGTTCCTCTTGCATTCTTCCTCGAAATTAAGGGGAATATGAAGAAAATGATTGCAGGAAATATTCCGTTTACATCAATAAAAAAGGCCTTCATTGAGAGCCACGCGAATCCAAAGGCTACATATTCAAATCCAATTATTCTTCAGCTCATCATTGACGTTGTCGCACTACAATGTATAGTAGGAAACAACTCATACCTTTTCTTCGCTTACATCCAACTCATAACGTAGACATAGTATCACTTTCACTCAGTGATTCAACCCGAAGGTTGGTTTGGATAGTTGAGGGTAGAGCTCAACCCGGACTAAGCCACAGGCGTGTGAATTTAACACATTCAGGGTAGGGGGGCCAGTTCCTTTCCCTCGGCCACCTCGCACTCAGAGGATTATTGTTCGCGGGCTTCACCCGGATTTAAACCTGGGACCCTTCGATCAGTAGCCAAGCGCTCTACCCACTAGGCCACCACGCTCCCCCTATGTATATGTATCATATTCTCAATTTTAGCCCAAATAATGTTCACCGCTATTGGAGTCAAGAGTTACAGAAGCCTATGTTCTTAGCAACTATACAAAATGACAAGCACAATAGACATGCGCTGAGCCAATACTAGACCAGCGTGCATTTCCTGCCTACCATCCCACCCCAGTTTCTGACAATGTTTAACTTAAGGGTACAATTGTATAATATTTGACTAATCACAACGCATAAATTAAGCCTTGAAAATAAAATAGTACTAAAATTATTAGAAATTTAATCACAAATAAATACTTAGCATTTGGTGACCAAATCTTTCACATCATAGATTTAAGTCTAAACACTAATTTATTTTACAGAACAGAAAACAATTTAAAACCAGGAATAAAAATTATTTAAAAAAATACATTTAAATCTACTGTACTACACTGAGAGCCACCGCGAAGGCATTAGGACAGCAGCTATGAAAAGGGGAGGGAGTATATAACATGAGTAAGAAGATTATAAAGACGAAGAGGCATTGCATGCATACGCAGTATCTTGGTGTGTCGCTCATTTTTCATTCAGGAAGTTCATTTCGTTTTTTCACTACATCAATTGCTAGAACGCCTACAAAATTCAATTATCCTCAAGCTTATTTCTCAGTGATATATTTCCATAATAAACGGTGTGACCTATCCTCCAACCTCATTAATGTTGGAGGATAGGTCAAATACTGGAAACTCACACTTATCTGAAATAACAGTTTGTCTAAAGATCAATTTAAAGAGCCCTTAGTGTTACATCAAACATGCTCGGATTATAAAGTGATTAACTTCCGTGATAGCATTTTTAAAGATGTGATGAGAGAAAATGAGTAGCTACTATATTCACTAATTAAATCCCTTGCATATTTGTTTCCAATAAATGAAAAGTTTGCATCATTCCGCATCGAATTCAATTTTTTTGCTAGTGTTTTCTCACGTAGCGTCATCGAGAGCACACGCCCTTCAAAATGTTTACGGAATATTTTATCTCAATCTTCGGCTCTTATCGGACATTGTTCCCTTGGGAATCAGATAAATGTCTTCATTGCGATTCCAACTCAAATCTTTTACTTAATACAAACTTCTTCTCACAGAATGCCAAAACTTTCATAATTAACGTAACACAATGCAAGCAAAATAAATGGACAAATAGTTAATGGAGAAGGCAAGTCCCTAAGATACTCAAAAAGGATAAAGAGAGCTAGAAATTATTTCGTCTCAAGACACCCATTTCTAATCCAACTACGTATTATTAAAATTTTAAACTGCCTGGATCACATATCTTACCAGAACACTAATAATGATAGTTATATGCCACTTTAAAGTCTGAATTGTTCGAGGAACGCGTTACGCCACATTTATTATTTTAGCTAGCGAACATGATAAAAATCAAGCTGTTCGATGCTGTCCAGAAATAATAGTCACAGATAAACGAAATTAAATGCTTGAGGCTCGTTCGAAAAACCTTCAAATCTACTTACCACTATCGTACTCAGATACGCATCATAATTTGCAAACAAATTATCAAATTAGCTTAAACGCCAATGCACTCATGGCTCTCATCCATGACAAAGCACCACATTGCGCGGGGTGAAATGTTATAACCTTTTAATGGCATTAATCTAGCCCCCGATCATTTTCTCCCTTAACGATCCCACGAGGAAGCCGAGCGCTGGCTGCATTCAAAACTGCACCATGAGGGCCATCGTCGACGGAGTTGACGGTAGAGGGAGAGAGGGGGGTGGACATGCTACGGACGAGAGCCAAAAACGGTGCTCCAGTAATTGGAAAAAGAGAGTACGTATGGAGAGAAAAGAGGGAAAGGGACAGACAACCGCAGCGAAGATGGAGGAAGAAGTTTAGCGGCGGATAGGTGACGGCTCCCAACCCACGGAAAGATGTGAGCGGGGTGTGAGTGGCAGGGGGTGTTGGTGGGCCAGGAACGAATGTAAGGTGGGAGACCGTCAGACGAAGCAAGGGAGGGCGACCGTTGAGGATATGGGGAGGGAAATTCCCCAGGGGCAGCTACCGGCCCTTATTAGGGCTCACCGCGACCCTTAGACCTCAAGCAACCCTCCGCACTCCCCTATCCAAACCCGCAGTCGTCTCCTCTCTACGATCGCCTCCAACACAAGCTCAACCCCCCCGCCAACTTGCCACCGCCATTCCTTGACCCCCCCCTTCCACACCTCACGGTTCCACCCACATTTCGCGCGCAAGCGGCAAACACACCCCCACCCCTGCTACACACGAGAATGACCCCGGGGCTACGAGATGGGATGCCCTTGCGCCGGCCTTCTATTGCCAATTACTGGTACGGCGAGAGAACGGGGGGTGGGTGGAATACGAGGGGGGTAGATAGAGGAGGGTTTACGGTAGGGTCATAGTAAGGTCTCCCCGCGACCCCCCTCCCTTCCTCAAGTCCCTCTACGTAGGCACCTACATAGAGGGCAAGGGGAGTGGACACATTGTGTCAGGGGAGGAATGCATAGGCTGTTACGCAGTCCCTGCCATCTCATTCCCTTTCTCCCCCCCTTACGGACGAAAGCGTAACCGAGTCCCCCACACGGCTTTACCGTATCGCCTTCCACGCATCGAAAAACTCCCAACATCCGCCGAAGAACCATTACTACTTCGCTGTTTATAGGATGGATTCGACGGATCTGTTTCGTCTTGTTTGCGCGCAAATCCTTGGCTTAAACGAGAAATCCTGTTCCTGCAAAACAAAACGGTATAAGAACCGTCGGAAAGGACATTAATGACCCATCTGTTTCTGTAAATAACTCAAATTATTTTACTTGGAGCCGACAATTCTTAGCACACTTTATTCTGTACGATCACGGAGAAAATATTATTCAAAAGTACCTACCGCATAGTTTAATTATTTTTAAACGTCTTTTCTGTGAATTTTTCTTACAGAATGAAAGGGGAACAAACTTTAAACAATTTACAAGTGACGTGCAAAAATTTCTTGCACAGTTTACGATACATAACCTTAATTTGTGAGAAAAGTCATTGAAAGCGTTCCTTTGCCTAAGTCATTTTTTCCGGTTGATTGTAAATTTGGACAGTGGTTTACCTCTGTTTATAGATTTATCATTACTGGTGTAGGAAATGTTAATGTATAATGTTAAAATGTTTTTATTTTGTGATTTTTGGCTCTTCTTCTCAGGAGTGCCAGGGGGGATGAATACGTATTATTCTAAATTTTTTATGTTCTTCATCTGAAATAAAATTTACTTACTAGTGCTCGCGCCAAACCAGTACTAACTACCACAAGCTCGTGCCATCCGAAAGGAGTAAAGATGAGTTATTAAATTTATTGATTGCTATATTAACAATAATTACACCGACCTCAAAGGTGGTGGGGTAAATTCTCGCCGGCCTATTAAGGATTCGAGCAATCGCATTTTTTGGTTTATCGCCATTAATGGTATGGGTATTTAGGTGGGTGCATTCTCGCAAAAAGGTTTTTTTTACATTACTTTCGTTCACGTTTTTACCATTTCCCAAAAACAGTCACTAGAGTATTTTATGTTGGATATATTTCCAACTTGTCCTACAATATTGCTGCCACCCCTTATTTAGTAAAAAAAACACCCAATGTCGGATATATAACCAGTATCGGAAAAAAATAATTAATTGCCAAATTTTCTGTTTACCCATATTTTTGTTTTCACTATAGACTGGTTGGCTGTGGAATGCCACTGAAATTATCAGTAACACGGTGAATTGAAAATAAATCAACTCTTAAGAAAAATTAAGAATTTGAATAAGATTAATTATTGGTGCTGCGAATTATTAAACACGTTTTCATGCCTATTTTGTGTACACCATCAAAACATGAGACTGAGCTTAAATCAATCTTTTCTCTTAATATTCATTACCCTTTTTCTGTATTTGCATATTTGTGTGGTACAAAACGTTTTATTTATTGAAATTTTACACGATTGCTTGCCCTCAGGGCAAGCAATCTTGAAAGACAATTTTTACTAGCATTATGCTGCCTCATGCTATCAAAGCACAGCATCTTTCACTGAAATCGGATACTACCAAGTTTGATCTGGGTCATTTACATTTTGTTTCGTAGGCAATTAATAAATATATATAAAAAAGAATGGAAAAAGCATCAAGGAAGTGCTTTTTTCAATGAGTATTTCATCTATGCAATAACCAAGTCAACAAATACGATCAGAAAATTTACTTGAGAAGAAATGTAAGATTATTTACGTATCATACATACATTTACGACCTATTTCTATTGACAACTATGATAAAATGTACTTCATAGATCCCAGACTGGGCATTAATGTGACGGTTATTCAATTCAACCCATACTTTACATCTACTTGTCAGCGCTTTGATAATTTAACGCAAAAAATTGCCATCTTATTATTTTATTAAAAACAGCCTTTTCAGTAGATTAACAAGAATTTGAGAACAAAAGTATGTTGTCCATTCCATCAGTCGAAACAAACCGGAAGTCGCAAACGTTGACCGGAACTTAAAATAGATTCGACTGCTAACGGATTGTATTTAGAATATTTGAGTGAAAGGAATGGATACTTTATCAATAGAGTAACGAAACAGCATGGTTCTGCAATCCCCACCAACTGGGACGTAAATATTTATATATAAGATTGAAATTACCGATGTGAAAATTACAAGTTAATTATCCCGCATTGGAAAGGAAAGGTAGAAAATCGTTTTCATGGTCAGTTAACCTTCTACCCAATCTACCAATCACCCCTCTACATCCGTCCTACAACGGAGAAGAATATTCACATACGACGAAGTCCAGAAGGAGCATCAAGACTGAAGCACTTCCAGGAGCCACGGTTAACACCCTAATGGCATGGCGAGACCCGGAGATATCCGCCGATTGCGTGAGCCCTAACCCACTGCTGTATCCCTCGTTCTCTCGGGCTTGAGACAGCGTCGGCTCCGATTATAATCCTCCACCTCCCACATCCGTTACTCTCCAAGCTCCGACAAATGGTAAAAAATTGAAACGAAAAAAAAGGAGTAGCCGAGATTTATTTTCGTCTCACCCGCTGAAGGGATGCGGCTCTCCGGATGGTCCCTGTAGGTAATGGAACTGTCATTTAAGGTGGTTGGAGCGATTCTGTTTTTTTTTAAAGATTGGCGTGAAACTTTGCATACTTGTCTTATTTGTAGTATCTATAGATTAATGTGAAAGTAATGCATTTTACCGATTTGATTTTTAAGTAATACAATGCTATTTTAACACGTAGCCTAACCGAACATAAGATACATTCCGTAAGAATTCGATTACACACTCATAGATTTTCTCCTAAAGGCGAAATAATGAATTTAATATTGTTGTTATTATTGCTTAAAAAATATCAAGGTGTCACGCCGAGTCAAAGATTAGAAAAAAACACTTAAATATAATTTTCGCTTAAATTTTGAATGCCGTGCATAAAACTATCAATAATTCAAGTCATTATTTGCTTTAATCAAGAAAATAAAAGTAAAATATAATTTCCTTATCATTTCCATTTCTGTTTTACTATTTGTTGACTTTAAAAAGTGTTAAAATGTGCAATTAATAACCCTTGATTACCGCTCCACTCACCTTGAGTAATGCAGATATCCAGATGGGTCCTGGTTGGTAATTGCACTATCGCTTAATGCATCCATTGCCTGGCCCCGACCTCCCCAAACATTGGACCAAGGATGTTATGGTGGATTAACGGCTTTGCCTCCGATTAGGAGAAAAACTAGCGAATTTTACCTCCAAAGTGGAATTTATTCTCTCCAGGCGATGTGAAACGGACAATGTCACACAAAACTTCCATTAGCCTCGAGAAGCAAAGAAAAAATCAGGCGATTTTGCATAACATCTCTCTCAATAGTAAAATACATACTTATATTAGCAAACAAAAAGTTCATATGAGTCAAGGGTAATGGAAACAAGAAACATTTTACGAGGGCTTTGAGCTGGGCTGAGCTGCACAGAAAAAAGGGTTTAAGATTGGAGGAGAAAAGTTGGTTATCATGGTAAAAACGGCTCAATAAAATATATGAAAACGGAGAGAAAAAATAATTATAAAAACATGCTCTTAGACAAGCCTACTTTCATAACCGAGCGGGACTACATTTTTCCTTAGCATCGTAGATATTATATGGACTTATATTAAGCCAGTGTTACCCTCAGAAAGCGAAGGAGTATACAATTACCGCGAAGTTTTGTTTGAAATCTTTAAGACTTTTCATTTATCCAGTTACGTAAGAAATAATCATGAATGCAAGAAAAGACTAGGAAAAATCTATATTATAACTTTAATTCTTTTTAAATTATCAAATTGAATGGAGATGAATTTTTAACTGCAAAACTATACACTATATTTTACGAAAATATATAAAATATGATTGAATTTAGGGTATTTTATTGCCATAACATTTTGCGTTGAAGTTTTCTTCTATTAAAACATGCCTATCGTAACTAAAATTTATTACCGACCATGGTTTCAGCTATTCATGGTAATGACCTTGATAATGGCAATGAATTGTTGAACCCATGGTCGACAACACATTTTAGTGTGAATTATACTTAATACATTATTAATTATTAGATCGGCGTATATTCCTAAATATTATCCTGCTACTTTCCTCCTGATAAAGGGGAAGACATTGTTAAACTTACATTATACTTGTTTCATGGAAAACAAAAAAGAGCTGAGTACGTTCCATGAAAAGAACGCAATTCAGAATCCATTTATCAATGGTTTGCTGAAAGATGTATATGGTGGTTTATTGCCTTCATTACGGCTTTATAAACGAAGATCATAATTCATTGAAACCTAGTGAATAATGCAATAAACAATGTGACAACTGTAATGAATTACCCTGCTTCTATCTTTGACATATCATTATAGTTTTATCGAATCATACACCGCGAATAACATTACTGAAATATTAGCATTAATTATTTATTAATTTGGGGAAACCTCAATTACTTTTTACTGTAAAAGATAATTAAATTTAATTTCTTTTTTGTATTATTGAAAACAGGATTATCACCCATTTTTATTGCATGAAATGTGTCACATTTCTGTAATTTACCGTTAAAACTATCTCCAGGTTTCCATGACAATCAAAGCATATAAAATCTAGAACAAGCAAATTTTGCTATCTAAAAGGATCGAACATAAAAAATACGATAGTACCTATCTAGTAGCACGAAAATTGTTAATCAACATGTACGAATGTAATATTTAGTTAAATGAAAGTTCAGATTAGTCACAGCTCACAGTTAGAGCCGATATAATTTAAAAATCCTAGAAAACAGGTCTCCATATTTATTTACTACTGTCATAAGCTCAGAACTAATGGACTCAGTATTTAAAGCAAATTTAAGTCATTGAAGATCAGTTTTAATTACCCTCGCTGACTGAAGTTGAAGCATTTATTCTAAAAATCTTTTTCATTGGATATTATGCGATTAGTTTGGTCCAGAAAGAGACCATGAAAGTCTAGATACACTTGAATCCTAGTATACGGAAAAATATCTAGATATTTCGTTGCAAAATGTAACGGAATACGTAGATAATTTATTTACAGACAATCAAACATGAAAGAGGGTAATATTCACAAAAAAATGGAATAAAATATATTATTAAGAATTCAACTTTTTAATTTTGTGACTCAGTGCTTCAAACTTGTGTATTTATGCACATAGTGCACCGATATCCGAGAGCGTTTTCTTACAAGACTTGATATATTTAATTACTAAATAGTGAGCTAAAAACAGGGAAAGTGAACTCCCCTCGTGCTTTCATTAAAGTAATACCCTTTTGTGATAATTAAAAAGAAGAAGAGAGGAATCTATAAACATGGCAAATATTTTGTACAAAGGTAGGCGTGTTAGCTTGGGCAAATAAAAAATTCTATAGACCATACCGGGTTAATTAATATTTTTGACATGGTTATACAGCTCAATAAAATAACTTCTGCAGTTCATAAAGCCCGGTTTAGTACCCGTAACCTGCAGCGTGGTTTCGTCATTTCGTTAAGTTGATGTTAACTGAGCGTACCAGTTCAGTCATTAAATCATATGGTTAGTTTGTTGACGAGAGCGCTGTCGATGACAGAACGTTTTAACTTACGTTTTCACACTGAGAAATTATTCAACCAGAGATTATAAAACCGGGTGTTAATACTAAACTGAGAGCTCGAATTTTGTGAATTAGAGCAGACTGTTCGTTGGTTTTCTGAGGCGAGCGCTATCGATGGAAAACGTGTTATCTTCGGTTTGCACGCCAAAAAATATGTAGCGAAAGATTTTGTCTATGAAAAACGGGTCTAAATGGCGGTCAATAAGATAAAATAAAACATTCCCTGCGAGAGGTATCCATCATGACAGTTAATAATTGATTGGCTCGACCAAAATAAAACCGGCGCAGCAGCGGGGGGAGGTGATTTTGTTACATTTTGCTCTAATATCAGGCCGGGCACCGCAAACGACGTGTCCCGAAAATGAACTTTCAACCTCCTGCCATCCTTTCGGGGATGGGACGTAAGATCGGATTGGACTTCGATGCGGCGAGGAGGAACTAAGGACACTGGGGATTGTAAAGTGAGTAGAGGAGACCAGCGGAAAGGAGGGAAGCAACCGCTTTTCAGAAGGGCACATCGAGAGTGGAGGATGAGGAGGAGTTTAGGCCAACTCCCCCCCCCCCGCCCCACCTTGTCCCACCCACCCCTCCTCCCCCCCTCAGGAGCTTCCCTCCGAATTACGCTATACGAAGCACTTTACGGTCGAGACGGTGGCGAGCCCTGGCGGCTAATCCCCCCAACCAAACCCCCAACGAAATCTAATATCGCCCTGTTTTCCTTAATGGGCAAGGCCAAGATAGCGCTCTAACCGACCCCTCTCCCCCCCCACCCAACTCTTTTTCATCCCCCGCCCACCATCGAACCACAAGTCTACCACCGCATCTTCTTCCTTTTTCCCCGCCCTCTTCCCTTGTTGACTCTTATCCAAGTGGGAGGCCAAGGGGATGAAGAAGTCGGCTGTGGGGGGAGGAGAGAGGGGTGGACCTGATGGGACGTATGGGCGGGAGGGGTGGATGGTTCGCCAGGGGACTTGAGCTGGTCAGGCGGTTTTGAGGTGGGCTTACCGGCTGGCTTCCTCCCTCTCCTCCCATCAACCCACACCACCCTCCTCTAAGGCTCCCTCCCACCTCCGACTCAGGATTATCCGAAGGTTTTTTCTCCCCAGAGAAAGTACCCCGTAGGCATTTAGTTGCGGAAAGTGGTGGGGGGGATTGAACGTAAGGAGTTGAACGTCCAAGACGGAGTAGAGACGACTCATGGGAGCATCCAAGCTACTTCCGATGGAAGGAGGAGTAGTTTAGGAATAGGTGGGTGTATTTCACGTGCTTACATGGATCATTAATGGAAATACACCTACAATATATAATCAACCAACACAGCGGTATTTTTCATGAAACTGAAAATAGTTATTTCAAACAACGTGAAAAAATAACGTTGACAAATGGACTAAAACAGGCCTCTCAATTGGTGTATTAAAGCACTTTCATGACATATGTGCGACAGAAAAAGAACATTACATGCCACATTAACAAATCACATTAAAGTCAATGAGCTTAAATATTATATTTCCGCAATCGAAAAAGGTTAGGAATTTAATTCGATCAGTATAAATAACTGAAGAATGACGCATTATACTGTGTTAAGCAGAATGAAAAAAAAGCATTGAACTAAGATAATAATATCACAGCTACATGACCAAGCTGGATTAGAAATAAATTAAACAAATTATATTTAATGATACCAGAAATCCCTTTTTTTGCTCACTTAATTCTGTACTTCTCTTACCAAACTGAAACAGACGCGTAGTAGGTATATCCATAGCATAAGGTAAGAGTGTCACATTTTTTCCTCGTACTAAAAAAATGCGATGTGGTAACATTCTACTAATTATAGCCCCTTCAGCTTACTCAAAAGTCAATGAGGATAGGAGTGGAGGTTAAGAATTGGACGCTGAAGTAAGAGAGCACTAATGGGAAGATTTATGTTGAGATGCATAATCTGCATAGGAACAAGAAACGCAAGGAGGAAGGATCGTATGAATTTCTTTTTTTCTCCTTGAACTCTAGTTCTAATTTGTACGCTTCTCAATCCATACAGAGAAGATATAAAGTGAATGAGCTGATAATGTAAATTTAAAAAAAAATTACTAACAGTCCGAGAAACATTTCAACTGATGAATTCATGCAATCATAATTACTCTGAGGAACTTCCTATAGCACCCAAATATTGAGGGGTAAGTAATTTTATCATCCCAAAAGTACTCTTTAATGGCCGTGGATTTAAACTCTTTTCTTCAACTTAAAACCATTAAGAGTATACGTAATTAGGCATTCTTATGCTTATTATTATGATTTAGCATACAAAATTGGGCTCATCTCACCAAATATGCGCGTGAAATTCTCATAAAGTTTTCCGTGAGTCTTCTAAATGGAAATTTAACCCAATGTGGAGTAGCAACTATCTGGTATGTGAATAATTTATGTACTTATACGGAGAATAAATATCAGCGACCAAAATCTAAGCCTAGTCATCATATCAAATGCCTTAAATTTGCTTAAATGCCCATCTAATACCATGTAGGCAAGAATCGATACATTCAATGGTTACTTTAGTAGTTACGTCATCAATAGTAACTATAACGTGATCGTAACAATAGCAAGTAATATGTGTATCTTTACTAATAAATATCTATAGCAAAAATAATTACCAGACTAAAGACATCAGATGAATTAATGAGAGTAGAATGAAGATGATACAATACATTTAGAATGCAACCAGTTACATGCAAATCAACAGTAATAATAATATTCAGCTAATATAAGGAACTTTCTCCTCATGCATTAATATTAGAATCCTCTCACAACTACTCTTTATATCTACATGATTCCCTGCGAGGCAACGCGAGGTGAAGGCCTCCTGGCTTATGGTAAACAATGAATCCATTACCGCACTCTAGAACAGAGGGTCCAAACTTTTTGTATAAACAGCATCACGAGCGCCCGACGTGTCTCACTACTATATGTGAAGTTTTGAAGGAAGTGAATGGATGGGGAGACTTCTGAGAGAAATAGAGGAAAGGTTTGTTAAATATTTCAAATTTTAAATGTGTTACTAAAATGCAAGAATTCATGAAGTAAAGATATATGTAAGGGTGCATGATTTTCAATTCTATGAGTTACCAGACTTCACTGGTCACATTCCCGTTTTCCAAGCTATAATTTAAGTAATTTTATTCTCCATTACAGGAGGTCTCATGAACTCGAGTTTACCTGTTGACTCCCTATGTCTCAAATGCTTTATTGAAACTCAATTAATCACAATTTGGAGCATTTAATGAGGATATTTTTCGAACGACGGAAATCTATCCACCATACTAACTCAATCCCCATCGGCTTGATCTGTTTATTTCTATAAAATTGAAATTCCGTTTGCATGAACGTTATAAACTTCCACACCCATTGACGTATTAGGACCAAATTTGGTGTAAGTATCCCTCTGAACCTAGAAGAATTAAAAGGATATATTAAAAGGGCCAGAGGACCCCAGGGGCCCCTATGTGGACCCTTTTTAACCAAAGTTTACTTCACTAAGTAAAGTATTAGATTCATTGCAGTGATTTCTTCCTTTTCTTTTTTAAACGACTTGCACTAATGAATAAAGCTTGGAATTTTAAGTATAGGAAGACTAAAAAAATTAAATGTTTAATTCTTGCATTTCAGTTTTGCATGCATACGCTTATTTCCTAAAATGGGAGTTTTAGGTTCCAAAATCCTAATATTTTGGCACTAATTTCTTCAAAAGTAGAAATTTAGAATAAAGTAATTAGCAACCACACCATATGCTTTCCATTGGAACTTATTCTCGGGGATCTTATAGCTTAGGTCAAATGATGACTATAGCAGGATTAGAGTGAGATTTTAAGAGAGGTATTTTTCAACTATACTTCATTTGACATATGTGGTTAATGACTACTACTAATGGCTACGTGGTACATGCACACTGAATGTCACATTAGGAGGGACCTCTCAATCCAATCCAAATTTATTTTATTTCTTCTTCACATTGCGTTCTACGGACACCATCTTCTAGTATAAGATATGTACACCAACACAGCGGAAAGGGGATCCTCCCTTCTTCTATCCAAAGCGAGGAAGAACGCGAGGGTGAGGATAAAAAAGAAAAGGGTTGAGGGACGACAAAGGGGTGAGAAGAGGATAAAAGGTCACGGCGCCCGCGGGCTGAGAGGATCAGCACCAAAGGAGGTGGGGGAACTAGGAGAAAGGAAAGCACCCTCTCCCCCACTCCGCTTATTCCACCAATCCCCCCTCCGTCCCTTTTGTTTGCACAGAAGTTAAAAGAGCAGTTGTACTCGGTTTCGCGGATCCCTGCGAGGTATTATGAACCGAGAGGGACGGGAGAACGCACACACATGTGCAAAGAGACAAAGAGAGAAAGGGAGGTGGTGGAGAAAAGGGGAGGGATGGGGGAGAGCAAGATAGATTAAAAATAAATAGAAGAAAAGAGAATTTCCGTCGTGTGTGAGGAGAAAGCGAGAGAGGAAATTATGCAGTGGGACTCAGAAAAGGACTTGGGGGAGCTGAAGGGCTGGATGGAAGAAAGCTAACGACTTCACGGGTAAGCGTAGTAGTTCATATGGGAGGCTTCCGCGGCTGTACTGAGTCACTTGCGCCGTTAGGGTGTAGTGAATTTCGCGATAATTTTTTTTCGTAACGGCTTCCGTTGGGAAAAAGTGCCTATTGAGGCCCAGATTACGGAAATAAAAAAACATTTTCCGGAAAAAAATATTTTACTGGGGCGCTAGGGCCTGAAAGTTAAAGTGCAGGAAATGAGTACTCCATGGCGGGTTGCATACCCTATTCGTGCCCTTCCAGGCCTCTCTCGGAGCTCCCGTGGCACCAATGTGGACGGGGATGAGCCTGTAGATAAGTGTGATGCAAACTTTGGTAATTTCAATGCATATTGGCTGAAATCAACAAATAAAATGTCGAATTTTCACGATTTTGGAAATTTTTGTGCTATGTGTTGCCGCCCATAAGCATGAGCGTGGAAATAATTTGGGAATAACTACGCCGGACAGGCTCAAGCGTGTGACTTGATTGATGATTGAAACGGATGAAAGTTAAATGTGACATCGCGGGTGCTCCAAGTGAACTCAGTGGACTTCAGCTTCCGACTGAACTCGTTGTACTGAAGTTTTATCTCCGTGCCCACTACAAATTGAAGGAAGGGACTGCACCTGTAAATCCAGTCCGGTAGGAGGTTAGGAGGTAAGTTGTCGTTCGTATTCTGGAGGTGTGGCAGTCCACTTCGATACCAACTGTCTCTGTGAGATTGATTGAGAATTCCGTCGAAAAACTGACAGCTAAATGCAAGTGGATGAAGAAAAATAGTGGTAAAGCTCCTTATGAGTCAGCAAAGTTGTAGCTCAAAAGCAAAGCTCTTTGACATCGCTTCGTGCAAATGTAAGCCTCCTAATGCATGCTCCTGCCTGCATGACAAAAAAGTACCAGAAAAAGAGAGATAATTTCTAGAAGACCAAAGGCATGCACGACTAATGATAATTGGAGGAGTTGAACTCAAGGAAACATAAAGACTTCAGTAAATTTAACAATGATAAGAAAAAGTCTAGAGACGGCTCAGCGCCACAAAGTCCCTGTTCTGAAAGTAAAACAAGAGATCTCCAGTGACATGGAGGTAAAAAATGAGAAATCCTTCGATGGGAACAACAACAATGAATGAAAGCTATGTACAACAACTATGTACAAGTTAAAGGAAATTTCCGAAACATGAGTAAAACTCCCCGATGTGTCAGCTGTAGCGAATCGTTACGGGATGCCAATATGGCACACAGCATGGGCCCTAGGGGTTAGTTTTGAGCTCAGGGAGAGTCCGGAGCTCAGAGAGAGGCCTGGGAGTGCAGGAGTGAGGTAAGCAACCCGCCAAACAGTGTTCATTTCCTGCACTTAAACCTTCAGGCCCTGGCCCGGTAAAATATTTTTTGATCGGAATTTTTTTTTCCGTAATCTGGGCCTCAATAGGCACTTTTTCCCAATGGGCGCCGTTCCGAAAAAAATTATCTTTAATATAAAAAATTAAAATAAATTCACTAGACCCTATAATGCGCCGTTATGGATAGGTAGGAATGATTTACGTGGGGAGTGGTGGAAAAGCATCAATCCTAATTCATCATAATCAAATTTGTAAGGCAATACCTCGTCAGCAGCTTCCTTAAGTTAGCGTACATTGTAAGCCCACATTTTGCTCCATATTTTTGAAGAATGTTGCTCATGGTCGTCCACTTTACCTTCGAATACATTTTTCAAGAACTGATTATGCCTGAATACATGTCCAATCAGTTTTGCTATTTTCCATATTGATTTTTCTCTTCCCTCCCATTTCTCTCAACACTCTTTCATTACTTTTTCCGGTTTAATTACCTATGTAATTTAATATTCAGTGGTTTTATGACAACATTTCCAGATGATGTCGCTTTTAACTATGAAGGTTTAAACTGGGACAATGTAAAAAATTATATGCAATTAGATATAATCAGTGTGCGACAGTAGTTTGAAACAAATAGAAATTATAAATGAGTGTAACTAAAACCAAATATATGTGTTACAATGAGTGTAACAGGTACAAGTTTGATTGGGTTTTATCGTATCCTGAAAAAAACTGTCCGATGATTACATGCAAAAGTTGTTTACCCATTTACTGGTATCTCGTTTTAAAGACCTGGGAGTAACTCTAGATGAAGTTGTAAGTGTAACAACATATTTAGTGTGTAACAAATAGTATGCGACGAACTCTAACAAATATTTACTCCATTATTAATAAATTTACTTCAAATAAATCGATTGCGGAGAAAATTGGTGGAAATTATTAATAGAATTCACGATTAAAAAAATACAAAGTACAAATTCCACTATTTTTTATTGCTGTAGACCGGTTTCGACGTCTAAAGCATCAGTACCTGGTTACCGAGCATTGCTCGATGTTTATTTGGTGTCCTAAGAAGTTGTATGCTCCTATTCTGCTACTTATTGCCTATTTTAATTATATTGGGCATTCACATAGCGCGATTAAAGGTTTTAATAAAACAAATTTTACAAAGCATAACCGATATTTATTTTTTAAATATAATAGTGATGATGCAATTAGGTAGTATTAAGCAAACTCAAAAACACTACTAACACAAAAATGTTCTTCTAACGAAATTCTGAAATCATCAATAAATTCAATAATTTCGGATTCAAACGGATTTTCAAATCTCAAAATATGTTCCAAGTGACTAAAAAGATTCTCGCTGATACCATGATTAATGGCATTATTGATGTGTGCACTAAGAGCACCCTGATTATCCAAATTTATATCTGCCCATATTGAGGCCGTTCCAATTACCCATCATCATTTTGAGTAGGGTGAGCTGCTACATTAAATTTGTCATAAACTTGACCGCTAGAAATGTAACTATAAACTCCTCGACCAAATCATCATCAAACTCTTTTATACGCCTCTGAGCCGCCCGTTCACGCGTGTCTTGAAGCCGCTAATTTTTTTGTGAGTCTGATTCTTCTCTTTTTTTGGATATTTTGTCGTTGCCTTATCTTTTACAAAAGTAGTTCCCTTCGTTGATTTGATTCTCCACTTTTCTGGATTCATGCAAGATCACGTATCATTTTTAAATGCTCTAGACGATCATTGGAAGACTCATATTCTTGCTTCATTATTTTCTGATCGTTCCTCTCTTGAGAGTAAGAATCATTTAATTCAGTCATAATTTCAAATAACCTATTTTTACATGTGGGTTTTGCTACCCGGCTTGATCTTTGCTGAAGTCAGAAAATGTTCTTCATTTTTAGGAATTAAGCAACTTGAGGTACCTGGTATTGAGTCATCAATTTAATCTATTTGCTCTGGAATAAATTCTTTGAGGTATTGGGCATTGGGTACCTTGTACCATTTGCTCCTGAAGTTCTCTTTCAGGTTGTTCTTTAGATCGGATCAATATTCTACAGCCCCGGGAGGGCTCACGTAAACACTTTCATAATTACGTGATCAATACCATTTACTCTGTAGCACCCATTAACCACACATGGGAGAGGTTGGGTGGAAATATATGCCAGCTAAAATTTCACATTACATTTGTAAAAGTGATTTTTTTAAAGAGGTGTAAATGTCTCAGGCATGAATTTCCAATCCATACCTATGCTGCGGTTTCCAAGTAAACAAAATATTCAATTGTGTAAGTAGTGCAAAAATTTGAGATTTCCGAGCTAAAAACTAAAATTCCAGGAAAATGCGATGGGTATACGGAAATTAAATGCAAGAATTAAAACATTTGTTGTTTCATTTATCTAAAAGTAACATAATAAATTTGTATCAGGAGTGTAAGTAATTAAAGAAAGCAAACAAAGAAACCTCTGTATAACAAAAATGGAGTAACCTAGCCTTTTTACATGTTAAAAACGCAATTGTTTTTGCCCAATATCTTATAAAAAAAGTTTTCCCAGAGTCAAGACCTAAGTAAATCGCTTTTTCGTACCCTATATTAGTAAATTTGAAACTTTCATCAAAATCGTTAGAGCCGTTTTTGAAATAAAATTTACGTCCACACACACACACATATATATTGTTAGCGGCAAGAATTAAAATCCGCGAGGACGCACGAACATCACAACGGAAGGATACCTTATCAGGGGAGAACTATCTGGCGCAGCGGAATGTGTGCTACGGCCCTGAGTTTGGAGAAGAGGAGCTACCTTGTCTGGAGGCGATACATAGCTGAATGAGTCCTGGCCTGGGAAAGAGCTCTTGGAGTCTCAGAGAAACCAAATAAAGTTTTGAAAAGATACAAGTCCTTGGCTTCCTTCATTTGAATCTAACAATATATATATATATATACACACATGCTGTTTTATTAATGCATGTGCATAAGATTTGCTCGTTTTATAGTATAGGATTATCAAGACAAACAGTTATGCTGCTTGTCTAGATAATGACGATTTAGACGTTGACACCGGTCGATAGCAATAAAAAATAGTGGAATTTGTACTGTGTTTTTCCTCATCGTGAAATTTCCTTCACATTTTTTAGGTTAATATGTAATGATTTAGTTCATTCCAGGCTAAGCTTTATGAGGTACTACAAAGGTACTTTGAGGTACTTTATATAAGAAGTGGAAATGCAGGGTTATTACTGTATTTGCCTTCTCCCTTCACCCTTCGTTAAACTCTTATACTTACCATTGCCCAGACCAAACCTTACGCTATATAAACTATATTTTTTGTACTTAGGACCTAAGGTGTACAATTTATTGCTCGATTTTTGTGTCAAATCAATATCTGTGAATACAATACCGAAAAATGTACATTATTGGCTTCTTACCAAAGAAAGTCTTGATAATATCTCATTATAACTGTGTGAAACATAACTATATGATATTATTGCTGAATGTACGCACTGATAACTTGAGTTCCATTTGAAAATCCTTTAACATATGCTGTATGCATATGTTTATGAGTTTTAAATCATAACTAATGACCATATGATGATAACCTTAACACAGGTCCTCTTTCATTGCTACCTAAAGCTACTATCTAATTTATTTATTTTTGAAGTTTTTACAATACACCCAGGGAAAACAACTTTACAATAAATTTATTTACAATTACAATAATTTAAAATTATAATTATACAATATCAATGAAATTTTATTTGTACATTATTAATGTTAGTTATTAACTCTGTTGGATTGAAAAATATTATTATTATTATTTATATTTAGGTGTGTCCAAGGTGAGTAAAGAGACTTTACTCACCTTGGGTGTGTCAGTAAATTGGTCAGGAGTTTATTAGGAGTATCAGTAAATACAGTTTCCCAATCCCTATCCTAGTTTGCCTCATCAATTTCACTATCTCCCATGTCTTTGCACGCGAGGACAAATGGTGGAAAGACCTATTGGTAACGGACGTCTTCCTGCCCAGAGTGACCGAGGAGTTGGGAAGTCTACACCGACACCACACAAGAACAAGGAGCAGTATACGACACGTATGCCCCACATTGGGACATAATTCGAAATTCCCAGTCCCATTGGGCTGGACAACTGATGTGATTGAACTTTATATTGAATGGCTTATAAAAAAAAAGTATGTTATTAAATGATCTGAACCTGGCATGTTTGAAATTAAATATGTATGTTGATAAAATATCCACCTTATATCCTATCAAGAAAGGCAATTATGCAATGTTTCGCAATCATCCAGAACTTCTTAGCACGTACATGAACTATAATAAGAGGTACAGTCACGGGAGGTGACCTGGGCCTAGGTCCCCTCTGGGGGGTTATTTTGCAATCTCACCTTTTTAGTGACTCTTAGTGGAAAGGCCGTTTCCCTCTCTTAATGATCGGCTCACGAAGGGTTCGTGAATTGTCGAAGCTTCAATTACCTTGTATCAATTAAAGTATGAGGAGACTAGCGAATACCCAGATTGCTCAACATCTTACGGAAGATATCTTACACTGTACATACCACGAAAATCTAAATACAGTCAAAACTACAAGCGACATGTATGCGATCACTCAATATTTAAAAAAAAATAAGTGCATCTAATTAGTGTTCGATTCACAAGCATGGGAAATATCTACCAAGAACGTAGATTTTAAGGCAATATTTGTTAAAATTATGAGATTATGGTATAAATAACTTAATTCCATTCTCCATACACAGGCGGATAGGCACACGAAAACAACGGTATCAGAACATTGTTTGGGAAATATTGATACGAAATATATACACAGATAATTCAAGCTAATAATAACATAAGCATTTCAAACAAAGCATACCTTCAAGTGCTCAATATATTGGAGTTGAAAATGCTGAAGTTCTTCACGATTATCAAATTACAACAATACGATTTAAAATTGTTTGTATCTTTCGCGACCTTGTTTATTTTCCATCTCAAGCTTCAAGTGGAAACGATGGTGGCATCATGTCACGTTCTTTATGACAGGTGAGATGGAACTAAAGGCAGGCGGAGAAAATGAAACGGATCAAGAGTCGAAAGATACGGATCAGAGCGGATGAATCGTCTACAAGACCAGCACATGACCGGCAGTTCACCGATTGAGATCCGAAGATGGTCACGCCGCCTGGGTGGGGGAGTTGAACTATTGACGTATTCTCAATATAGTGAGATTACAAAATAACCCCCCTGAACTCATTCTGACCAATCTAGGGCCGTTCCCTCGTAATGTATGCGCCAGTCATTATGTTCGGTGGCACATATATTGTGAGGGACGGTACCAGTCGTTGGTTTTTGAGATTGGAAGGGACGTATGTCCAGCAGCAGGCCCGACCCCAAACCAACATTTCCATTAAGCCTCAAGATTAATTCTTTCTACTTTCCTGATGGTCCATGTCACATCCATTTAATTATACTCTCCAAACAAAAGTTTTGGTAAACGTAATTTGGTGGCTTTTCGGTGCTTAAATGAATCCTTAGTGAAACAAACTTTTCAAAATAGAAGGATCTAATTACCAACTATGGAAACCTGGAGACCAAGAAAACGTTCATTCTTCATTAGACGATAACTCAAGGGAAAGCGAGAAGCAAAACTTTCGCCGCAAAACGTAAGAAATGATCACGACGATTTGAACCAAAGGGGCCATTGACTTTGACCAACCAATCCCTCCATCAAATATCCTTTAAAGCCGACCTCAGCTCGGAAATAAACGCGTAACCCAACCCTGAGGGATAGGCGGATGGAGAGGGAGAGGGAGAAATATAGAGGGAAACATCAGCGTAAAACTTTCCGGACTCATCCATCACTTTCGCAATAATCATCTCCATTTTCACTCCTCCCCAATAGGGTCCCAACCCAACGCCGGAACATAACACACGAACGTATGCACCTTGTAGACAGGTTTATAAAAACCCGGATGGGTACCTACTAGTGAGGCACCCGAACTTCTACCACCCGTCGCGATTGTGTGTTTTCCCCGAAATTGAAAACGGCCACGGGCTATTAAAAACGCTTCAATCAAAGTACAACTTCGAAGCGAGAGGCATGGGAAAATGGGGATGGACCTGGGAGAATGGAAACGAAATCCCACCGGGGGAGAGGTTTTTGGGTACAAGTGGGGTAAGAGGGGTGGAAATGGGAGTTATGGGGTCAGGTGAGATGAAGAGTTAGAATGTCATGAGGAGCGGACGTCATCGGGAAGGCAATTATTGTGTGTTTATTTTCGAAGGGAAACGCATAAATGAGATGAGGGAGAGTATAAAAGCAGCAGAACGGAATGTAGAGGAATACAATGAATATGGGAAGCATAGGGATCATCAATATGGCTTGAGGATTAAGATTCAGACGCAGGTATTCTTGCGGCTAGGTAAGATGATATAGGTCTAGGATCACTTGAGAACCTCAAGAACAGTGGTTTTCAACCTATTTCCCTCAATTTCCCCTTTTCACCATAGATCAGAATATCATTCTCCCTTTTCAATAATAGGCTAACTCAAAAAGCGTATGCAAATGTTTATAAATCAATTTTAATATGAGGGTTTAATAAACTTTATTGAAATCCACCACGGGGGAATTACCAGCTGATTACGATCCCCTGATCTACAGACTCGGAGTTTACATGAAAGTTTATATGTTATGAGTGGCTGTAGTGGTAACGAAGCATGGTGGAAGCTGCAAAAAAGACCATATTCAATGAAATAGTCCATTCACCAATAACTGGCTCCTCACAGGGATGTTAGGTAGTTATGTTTAACAGATTTTCTAAGATCGCAAAGCCTTGTATGACAACTTAAAAATGCTCAAACTGTTATTAAAATCAACTTTTTAGCTCTAAATGGCTCTTGATCCAATTGATTAGATGGCGTTCTCCGTTGAGTTGCAGATAATATCTGCGTTATTTTATCCAGATTTGTTTGGTAGGTAAGCATTGTCGTGAAACGCACTGCTGACACTAAAAGTAATATCCTGTTATATTTTCATCGTTACCAGCCAGCCTCTCCCTTCCGCTTCTTGGCCAATCCCTTCCACAGAAACCTTACTGTTCTCAAAGTCACGCTTTGCGCATGCGACTGTCACCATGTTTTGCAACTACTATACTTGATAAATTCTGAACCATTGAATGCTTCGGACGTAATGTTATAGCCTCAACAAACCTCGAATTTCAAATGGCATTGTTTGAATTTTCTAGTTTGAACATTCCGCCATCGCGCGGCTTGAATATTGCAAGGACTTGCTGATTAGAGCACCAAGTCACATAAGTTTCAGGCTGATAAGGAGGATAATAAATTTCAACTACAATCCATTTGCAGAATAGACAAATGCAACATAACTAGAGCAATAAGCTGATCAAATATATAAAAATGAATGTTTGTCTGTTAGCTCGTCTTCAATGCGTTCCAATGCCATTCATCAGATTACTATGGATCTTTGGTGAGTTGTTGTGTGAGCACCCACAAAGGTTTCCGCATTATTAAATAGTAATGTTTGGGGTTGTTATTACCCCATATTGTTAACTTTTACTCCCATAAGAAAAGCATTGAATTCGGTGCAGGTGTTTCTTTATTTGTTTTTTTTAATAACTTGCACTCAAGATATTGGATGGAAAGTTTTCTCATAGAACGCATAAAAGAATGCCGTATTTAATTCTTTCATTCCATTTTTAAACGCTTCGTTTATGTCTAAGTATTACGTTTTTATCTCTAAATTCATCAATTTTTCTTCCCTTTCAACAATAAAAATTTCCTTGGCAGACATGCGTGAATAACCATCAACATCTAAGAATGAATACTTGCACTATACTTGACTTCAATGTAACAAAAGTTACGATCTCATTTTAAATCCTCACTCCGCAAAGCTATTATAGATTCCAATGTACCTATGTCCCAAAATTCACTGTTTTGGGAAGCGAATACATTTGTATACCCTAAGGCCCAACGTTGTGTTTTCGCAACATTAACGCGAAAGTAAGAAAATATAGTGTTAGATATAAAATAATGGCTTCATCTCGTGACTGAACCTCGATGATACATTATTGTGTTATTTAATCAGCTCAACGATAAAATATCTATAAAATATTGGAAGAAAAAAATTAATGAAAACGCTCCTCAGAAAACACACAGGAAAGAACAAGTTGCCAAGGCAATAAAAAAATCACTGACAGGGAAAAATTATGCAATAAATATTATAACAAGTAATAACATCAATATTAAAGTTTCAATTAAAATAATTTACCATAAAATATAAGAACCGATATAAAAAAATTTGAAAACAAAATGTTGCGTTTTCGCAACGTTGGGACGAAATGGGTTAATAGCGATTTCATGAATGGGAATTCACGCCTGTAGCATTTAAAGGCCAGGTTCAGTGACTGATTTGATAGTTGTAGTCAAACGACTTCAATTTCCAATCACCTTGCCTTCTCAATGACCATCAACAAGCCACATGGTCAATCGCTTCATGTGTGTAGATTAAATCTGGAAAATTCATGCTTTTCACATGGTCAATAATATGTTGCATGCTCACGAGTGGGACGGCCGAAATATTTATTTATTTTTGCAGAGGGCAGTAAGACCAAAAATATTGTATATCCCAAAGCACTTGAATACATTTTTCAACTTTAATTTAATACACAAAAATAATTGTCTATCATTTATTTTGTATATATAAATGTGTCTGCTTTGCATGTGTGCCTACTTAGAAAGAAAAAGGGGCAATGCAACGCATGCCAGACAGAGCTTGTCTGTAATAAAATTCCCTTTTCCCACGCACCCCCCACGAAGAGAACAAGAACAGAATTTATCCATCAAAACATATCTAATATTTGGTCCTTTCCTTCTTCCAATTCCTATTTTCATCTTCACCCTTGTCCATTCACTTTTGCCAGAGCACTTCTGGCGTGGCGTCAAATGGCGTTACTGCGGCTCTAATATTTCGAGGTAGGAATACCTTTTGAGAATAGAAAAAATCCACATTCCTCGTATGAACCTAGTAAAACCTTATAGGTAGTGACAGTATTCCTAATTGTGAATTTTAATTTATACTCTGTGAGCCAAACGACTTCCCCGATCCTATCTATCGGGAAGTTGAAATCGAATACTATCGGGATGCATCAAGCAAAATTATCATATTTAAAATCATCCTTCGGAGTCGATTTAACTTTAATGAGGCAGTATAAATCCATAAAAGATAATTTATTACTGTATCATCCGAATGATCTGTTTTCTAAAATACAACAAGACGTTTATGATTCCACCGCGAACCCCAAAAAGTCTTCTCGCAATATTTTTCACAACGTGTATTTGCAAACTCTACATGAATCATTGCTGCTCCGCTGCTGATGCGTCACGTTAACTTCTATTTTTAACGTCGGAAAATAAATTCCAAACTGCAGATGTAAAAGCACCAATCAAACAATTACCTTCCTCCTCTTCCCTTTTGCAAAGTCCCATTTTTCCTCCTTTCCCTAAAGTTCAATTTTTCCTCCTTTTATTGATCTTTGAGGGCACTGCCTTTGCTGCAGAAGGTGGAATAGCATGTCGCTAAAGGCTACTGAGGAAGCCAGCTGGTGTTTTTTTCCCATCCGCCCCTGGACCTGAAGTTCTACTCTCTTCCTCTCATCGTATACTCAAAACAAATCGCACTCGTTTTCCTCCTCTTTCTCTCACTCGGCCGGGAAGCGGCTGGGAAGCCTCCAGAACGTGATAAGCAGCCGTTGAGCGATTTTTGACGGGTTGGGGGGAGGATATCACGCGGGGGATGATGTACGAGTGTGGTTCCAGGCTGTATCAAACGTCAGAATTATTGGCCGTGGAAGCGGATGAAAAGTAAATGAGCCGCCATGTGCGAGGCATGCGTGGGATGGAGCCAGCAGGTGTGAGAGAATCTGAGAGGTGGTCCATGAGTATTCAGTCGGAAAAATTCCCGAAAAAAGCACAGATAGCGAAGCACATAGCGTTGAGACTTAAAGTTTTCATTATCTTTCACCAGAAGATGAAAATTAATTGATTATAAAATTAATATTCAGGAAATCAACAGTAATCAAAAATAACTCAGCCGTAGAGGTTGGCATGGTTTTTTAGTTGCCTTCACTGCCAAGGTTGCATACTAAGTATGATAACTAAAAACGGTAAATAACTCATAATTGCTGTGTAATTAAAGAAATATTTATGTTATTTTATGATTACACCAAACATTGGCAACTCTTATACTTTGTGAACATTAATGTTCAAGATTTATCTTGCTTTGGGTTTATTTTAATACCAATGTTTATGTATGCACTTTAATTGTAATACTTAGTATTATTTTCTCATTGCTTCTCATCCTCATGCTTTTACTTGAGAATTTCAAAATTTCAAGAAACTAATGTACACATTTTTACCATAGGAGCAAAGACCATTGGAAAAATAGTGTTTTCCGAATTCTAATATACCGGATCTTATGAGATACCTTAAACCTAAGACAAGCATATCCATGCCCGAAGCGAGATTTATTTAAGGCAACCTGCGACCTTAACGTCCAGGTGAATTGGGTAGCCAATAGGTACGCATAATTCAGGATTTCGTTTAACATGTCAAATGTTTAAAAATTATTAAACTTATAGTATAAACCTCAATGTAGTGACGTAATTTCCATATGCATCACAAATCAAGAGCATAATACTGCTTATCTAATCCTGCAAAACCCCAATATATTAAGAAATTATAGCCATTCAAAAACTATGCATGGATGACCGCTGTATCCTGTAGAAATAGAATAAATTTCTTCAAGAAACGCATTTATTGGTGTTGAAAAACTTCAATGAAACTGATGTTTAAATCTTCATTTTCGATTTCTACGGAGAAAAGGACTTAATTTAGAAAGAATTTCAATCAAGGAAACGAATTAACGTATACACCCAAGTATTAACTGAAAGTGCATAAAGTTATTAGTACTAATACAGAAAAAAGCCAAGTAACTGATAGGCATGAGGGTAACACCTTTTTTGAAACAGTGCAGAGGAATTAATGAAAGAGGACACAAAAAGAAATGGGGAGAATACAAACAAATGTCAAGTTCTAATTCATCTCATATATTATCTCACTTCAAATATTGGAACAGGATATTATATATTATCTTTAAAATCAACGTGAACCTTTTCTGGAGTCGCACTTGAACGGACGTGAACATTTCACCCGCAGAATAAATGAAGATCTGGTACTTGGAGCGAGCTTGAATGTCACTTGGAAACCTTTTGATGTAGCGCGATTGTAGGAGAGGGGGAGAGGAACTCGGAAGAATGTACACCAAGAAAATGAAGATGGGAAGAGGAAAGAAGGAAAAGAAAATGAAACGGAGAGAGAAGGGGAATGGGCATTAAGGGTAATGAGAGAGGGAAGATCACTGCGACAAAGGATCAAACTTGAACACTTGAGGAATTTTATGCCTGGGGAAGGGGAAAAAGGGTACGCAGAGCAATAGAAAAAAAGAAAAATTAGAGCAATGTTTTCTCCACGGACATGATAAACGGCGAAGAAAGTGGTGAAAATTTCAAGAAGAAAAGGGATTCCAGAACCGAACCAGGAACGAAAGTCGAACCAGGGACTATTGATTTTCCGGTCTATCTTGGAAGGACAGTAATGGTACATGACAACCGATATAGGAACTTCAAAAATTACCTTTTATTTTGCAAATCCTGGATTACGCAGTGGTCTTCATACTGGCCAGGGAATCCGAAGGTTCATAGTTTCATCCCTGATCCAGGAGACATATTTCCAATTTTCAAATAAAAACGAATGTTTGAAATATTTTCTTTCCCCTAAAATCCGGAATAAATTTCCAATTGTAGCGAAAATGTATTAGCCTACAATATCAGCGGTTGCATCACATTATTATTGAAAAACTTATCCAAATACACGTTTAAGAACGCGAACAACAACTTACGTTAGTGTATGAAACAATACTCTTTAAACTAATCACTTCTTTAAATCAACTTTGGTCCTTAATTCATGGCATAACAGGAATATATTCCGAAAATTATGAATGTTACATTGAGACACATTTCCTATGCCTTGTAGTTCTCAATTGTTAGTAATATGCGCGATATGAAGAAAATAAAAAGAGTCGTGAATAATGAAGAGGCAGGAGAGAGAGGACAAGGAAGTCTTCAACTGACGAAAAACGAGCGGAAAAATATTTGCGGAGAGAGATTCGAGTGGTGGGCAATAAAAAAACGGGCATAGAAACTTATATAATAAAAGGAGAAAAGGAACGCATGAATCGGTGGGGTTCAGTGGAGAGAAAGCTCAGGAGTTGCCAAAAGGTCAAAAAGAAATGAGCAAGTTTTGCTGGCTGGCTTGGTTCGTTTTGCAGGGAGGTGACTGGGGCACGGAGTCGAGCGAGAGGGAAAAGTGAAACCGAAGACAGACTTGCAGAGGAGAGTGGGAAGGAAGGGGTGGCTTAGTTGGCCCACGCAATGTTGGATGCTGAGGGTAGCAAACAATATAAACATAAAGGCAATACAAAAAAAGAGATAAAATACAAATTTATGAAGTGGAACCTCGCGATAATAATATCGGCGCAATGGTTGGAGATATAAATGCGCGAGTAATACTATACGACCATGATGCTGTGCAATTACAGAGATTCCTGGACAACATTTTGCAAGGCAATGGAATGGGGATGTGGGTTGTAGCGTACAAGACCGAAGTAGTAGTTTTGACGGGGGTAATGGGAAGAATTACTGTATGATGAGTGTCAATGATGAAATAAATGAACAAGTGGATAATGTTTTGTGCCTTGGATGAATTTTTGCGAGCAATGTGAGGAGAGATAAAGAGATTAAAAGTCGTGCAATTGCAGGAAGAAATGTCTTAGTTAGTGTGTGGAGTATATAAAAAAATATATATTCGTCTCAGGAAGCCAAAATTCATATGCAAAATATTGTGCTCCTTTCTATCTAATTGCATGGTAGCGACCCTGGTTAAAATCGTCCGCTATCCCGAGCATCGAGGTTGCATCAATGGAGTAGCACACGCTTCGAGAAGATAATTCGCGCTTCCTTTGTTCTCTATTCACTCTCCGAGACATTTTAACCCCGCCCGCGCTTTCCGAGCTCTCCCGTGAGAGTGAATGGAGAGTGCATCACATCTTCGTTGACGATGAACACTTCCCATACGCTTCCGGAGAAGTAAATGAAGCGCCGGTCTATGGCTTCACTTACGCTTATTTCCACTTCCAAACCAAAGATACAATGTAAATTTAGCATCCTTAAATACGATAAAATTATACAAATACATTTACATACACAAGATGCCAGTAAAATAAAAGAAAAGTATGTAATAAATCACACCAAGTTTTGGATGCACGAAGGCTGTTTTTTTAGATGCAGTGTCACTTGGAAGATGTAAATCATGATTCGATCGATACATAATCATCTTAGTGAGTAAAAAACAGCTCCTGGTGGCTAATATATATTGCGCTTGTGTTAAAATAAACATAAATAAGAGAAATTGTCGAACAAGTATCTAAAATTAATATTAAGTGTCCAACTATGTCATCTATTCACGAAACTCAGTCATGGTTAATCTGCAAAAAATTAAATTAGCCCACTTCCTCAAATAACTGGTTAGTTTCTCCTTATTGATCGATGAACCATAAGCCATTTTACTCGCATCTGTATCTACACACTCAACTCAGCATCTGAGATTTCTTCCTTTGACCTTTGTCTTTGGTCATAACCACTTTGAGCCTCCAGTCAAAAACCTCTTTTCATCGATATTTCTGCTTGTATGAGTGTTATTCTGATAATGAAGGCAATCATAGAAGAAAAGGGGAGCACTCGCATGGATAGAAATTTTAGGGCAAAGCTAATATATTTTATGAGTCACATACACAGGCAAACGAATCTGCATCAACTAAATTTCATCAAAAAAGGTTTTAAAACCTCGCAATTTATTCATCAGCGTGTTAATTGGAGTATACACTTATGGTCTCGTACTTGAGGAATGAATGCAGGCTACATAATGATAAGTCAAACCAACGCCATATCTTAAAATTAGGAGGGGTTAATATAAAGGAGTCAGATGAATTCTGATACTTGGGAATACCCGTAATCGCAGACCTAGCGTGGGGGTACACGTATGCGCTGCACTATAAAAACTAGGATTTTTCAAGCGAATAGTAGGAAGGTTCTCCGATATAAAAGTGAGAGAGATATGCAACTTTGTTCTGACTAGGCCACATCTCTAGAACGCCACGAGAATTTCAGAACTTCAAATTTAGAATTTTATATTCGTGTAATAGATAAAATACGAAGGAAAAACGCACCCTTACTTAAAAACTGCTATAAGTGGACAGAAAATCTCAAAGAGCAGATGAAAGGACTAGGCTGGGAGCCACTAGAGACTTGGAGGCTGAACGAAAGGTTTGAAAAACTCCGTTTTCATGTAAATTAAGTTTCAGTACGACACGGAGGATACCATTTCAATTCCACATTTGATCTCTAAAACTGATGAAGCGAAAAACAAAAGAAAATTCCGAACTGATAGGTAAAAAAACTGCTTCTTTCCCCATAGTACCATTAGTTTTTATAACAATAACTGAACGTGACACTAACATAAGACAAACCGTTTACATAGAGTTCATCATTGTCTTCTCCCTCTTCTTTTCCCTATCCACTCACCTTCCATGACTGGAGTCCTAACACCCCCTGCCACACGCTCTGGCTTCTGCGCGCATGTTAGTATGTAGATGTACAAGGTGAAACTAAGGGCTGGTGGAGGATTACAGAATGACTTGACAGCAGTAAGGCAAAAATCAAAATCCTGTTACGACATATATACTCCATTTGAGAACGGAGATATCATCAACTCGCTCCTTCTACGCACCGTACACAGCATCTCATTTTAGTTCGGGAAACTAACTATTGCATCAATTCTCCCATATTTCCCTGTATTCCCTTCCCCAAAATGTTTCGCATAAGAAAGGGAGAGGCAAGAGCGAACAGAGGAGGGATAAAGATAATTTCGGATGAAGACGGTGAGTTTTAAAGCAAAAGCGGAACTGGGCGGAGCTGTGGAGAAGATGAAGTTGCCAAGGAGACAAATAATACCGGGACAGAAAGGGCAGAGAGAGAGAGAGAAAAAAACAGCCCGTTTCCCGGGAAATAATCTGGTAACCGAGGCATGTGACGCAGTGGAGGACCGGGAAGAGCTAGAAAAACGAAGAGAGAGAGAGAGATGAAGTAACTAAAACAGAGGAAGAGGTGTCGTAGCTTGAAATGAAGATAGAAGAAGGGGCATTTCTGGGGACGAGGGAGATAAGGTTGGAAATGAGGAACGCTCCCAAATAGAATGGTTCTCTTCGCTTGGATTTTTTTACAGGCAAAGATTTTCGTGAATATGGAATGAGAGCATCAGCAAAAATGTGGCACACATCTCCTACCACAAGGCGAGCAAGAAAATTATACAATGTTTTTAATTAGTCTCCAGATAGGAAAAAAATAGAGTTGACTTCGAAAGTAAGAGGACCCGGTTGCCTTTGCGATACGTTTGAGATAACGAGATCATCAGAGCATCTTCAAGACGTCACGTAAATTACTGAAAGTCAGGTTGGAAGCATGGTGAGGTGAGGAAAACACTCTCGTTACTTAAATAAGTTTACTCTCGTTAAACAATCAAGGAAACAGCAGGTGAAAGCATTCATGTGAAGCGTGGCACCCTATGGATCGGACACATGGTCCATTGTAAAAGCAGACCAAGAAAGATAATAGCATTCAAAACCTGTTGTTGGAGGAGGATGCTGAAGTTCAAATGGACACATTGCAGGAGCGAAAAATAATTTCTTTAAATGGTATGCCCACTCTGCTGTACAGCACATGCCCAACGAGCTAATTCTAAAAACACAACTGTAGCAAATCGATTACAGATTTGATATTAATTGAATCTTGTAGGTACTAATGCTTTCAGCGAAAATGTTCTGATGACGAATTCTATGTGCCGTTTATTTGAAGATCCAAATCGCTAAAATCGATTGCTCTTGCCTCCTAAAATCATCACGCATACATGTACAATATAAAATGAAACCGCTCCTTTCTGCATTAGTGCTATGAAAAACCTTAAAATTGTAAATATTATTCATTTTATACCAAAATGTTAAATATAAATCGCAAGATAAGAGTATCATTTCTATTTTTCTATCGCGACTCAATCATAAAAATTCACATTGAGATTTTTCTTCAAGTACATGAACACCATACATGAACGCTTGTTAAAAATTAACGATAGTCACAACCTCATAAAATATGTTCACATTTATTCGCTAATTATACACAGTATACACAGATTGATGAAAAAAATGTAAAGCATGAATATAATAACTGTACTCACCTTAGGACGCACGAAATGAGATCATTGGCCACGGTGCTGATGATGTGGAGCCTGAAATAAATAGAGACGTTACAGTTAAATTAGTGAAGTTAATTGAATGGTTTGTAATTAAAATCAATATATTCCGCTCATCATTAGTTCCCCATCAGAGTTACCGCTTTTAAAATGTTGTTAATCACGGTAAAATAGAATATAGCAACTCAAGCAGGCTCTGGTTAGTTGAACTTTTGAGAGTAAAAGCTAAATTAATAAATAATTAGTAGACGGAGCGAAAGGCTGGCGTAAATTAATATGAGATTATTTGAAGTTTTCCTTTACACAACTTCTCTTTATGAAACATGTTTTTCGTTATTAACTCTCGAAGTCTCAGGATGTTATTAAAACATCTCCTCACTTGAATTCAAAGAAAAATGTGTCAAAAACAGGAATTATTTCCTGGAATTAACGGTAGTATAAACTTTAAGCAGGATTTATATTTTGGCGAAAGCCGATAATTTATTTAACGAAAATTTATAACGTTCATCCTTTGGGATTTTAATTCCACAAATCATTAGAAGGCATTTATTTCGCACAATACGAAGAAAATAGTGCACTTCAAAACAATCTCTTATAATATTATAAACTATCTGCAACTGCAAACAATTTTCCTCGAACTATTTTTTATGCATTAATAAACATGAAACGAAACATTGTACTTGGTTTGCAAATTGAACTGATGCTGCACCGTGATATACAATCCCTTATCTCTATGATTACTTGAAGGCTCGGTTACTTTTCTGAAAAATGTAAAATCTTGGAACCCGTAAATAAATATGCTATGGACGGCTTTCCAAACTTTAGCTGGGCTGACAGGTTAAAGCAAAACAGGCATGTGATAGGTTTTCATAGTAATTCATACCAGAGAAAATGTCATAATTTTTTTCAAAATAAATGTAAAATCTAGAAGGGCCAAATGTGGAAACACACTAAATACATGACTACATATAATATATGAAATACTAAGACGAAATGCATGGTGCATGACTTATGTAACAGTTTTAAAATTGACTGGGAAGTAAAATGTCATTCTCCGGACTGTATAGTAGGACAATGTATAAATTGCATCTCAATTGGAAATGTAACAGAATTTAAATATTTGGGAGTAATCCTAGACAATAAACTAAAATGGAAACATCACATCAATAGCCTATCTACAGCACTTCGGCTCTGCCTCTCAAAGTTTTATTTCTTACGGAACAAATGTCCATTGGATTTCCTAAAAATCATCTATTTGGCACTTGTACAGTCTAAACTAAGCTATGGTTTAAATGGCTGGGGAGGAGCCTATAGAAATGCAATAAACCCTGTACTATTTCTGTAAAAGAGCATAGTACGTGTCATAATGCATAAAACCGTTTCACCCATGCATTCCCATTGTTCTTGGAACTGAAAATATTGCCTCTCAGATACTTGTTTTATAAAGTATTAACAACTTTTTATTTAAGAAGTAGTGACGAAGCAAATTTGTTACCTAAGTCACACATCATCACTGCGTCAAAGAAATGATGTTTCTTTACCAAAAGCCATCTGACGTTGTACCAAAGATATTTTTTATACATCTCAATAAAAATATTTAATGTCCATCCGACATACATCAAGGAAGAAAAAAACATCCGAAAGTTTCTTTATGAAATAAAATCCTGGCTACTCCTTATAAAAAATATAGAGGTCTTTTTCTGTAATATTCATGTAATAAAAACTGAATTAATTATAAAAAAATGAAAGCTTTTGAAATAATTTTGATACTGTTCTTTTTAATGTTCTACAACAGCAAATCATGTATTTATCTGTTTAACTCATAACCACTGTTATCGGTGTTTTATCGTTCTGTCAATCTTCCTATTATTGCCATAATTTTCACAGGATTCTATTAATATTTGTTTGTGTACAATTCTACTTATGTAGATTTTGTTAGCAGTTTTGCATGGATAACATGATAACCCCTAGGGAATACACCTGCCCCAGTACAGGTGTATTCCCTAGGGGTTACCCAATTATTGTTTTTGTAATAATAGATTGAAATAAAAATTCTATTATATTCTATTCTAAATGGCATACACTGGTACGCACGCTTTAAGCAGGAAATCGGGTCTTCAAATGGTCAAAAGCAATTCACGGACAATACATTCTGGCCGCGGTGAAAATTATCATAATTATGCACACAAAAACTCATGAGGGCGTGTTACTTTCCACTTTGCTCAGATCCTATGAGCCAAAAAATATAGAATCGCTCGTTCACAGATCACTCGATCGCAGTTTTCTCACAGATATGAAGTTTCTCTGGAATTATTGGATGGCAAGGCTTTCTTATCTGCAGGTATATTAGTGGAGGTTTCACTGGCAAGAATTCATGCATGCACACTCTGCAGGCTTCGGATGTATCACTGTACCACACACATTGTTCCATGTCAGGCACATTGCTATCCTTTGATAACTACAGAAGGCACGGATAATCTTCCCAATTTTGGGACGTGTATTTGATTTTTTACTTGAAAACTTTATCCTAAAGGAATCATAAATTCGGGGCAGGCAAATGATTACAAAACTTGGAGGATGGTGAGAACATTAAGCTAGGTAGCAAATACCATCGAAACACGTTTTACCGCATCACCCCAATTTTCCAGGGACGTTTTAGTTCTATACAATTCCTACATTTCTTTTCCATTAACATTTTAGGTAGAGTCCATCCTAGAGACCGTATCGAGGCTTATTCTTCCGTAAGCTGCTTACTTGGAGTTTTTCAAAGACTATTGGCTATGCCAACGTAACATTCACAATTATTTCGTTACGCATATTATTTCCATAGTTTCAAATCCTGCCTGTTCGCTACTACTGCAATTCTTCTCTGCAACGTATTACAAACATAGCATGGATTTAATATTAAAATTTGTTGGAATGTAATATATTGTACCGCAATATATTTGGGTAGTAAGCACCGGTCTATTCTTCTTTTGAAATGCTTTCTTCGTAAACCCACTTGTCTCATGTTAAATTGGATCAATAGTATCGCTATTCGCTACGTACAAGATATTTAGCATAAGATTAGATTGTTGTTGGGGGGGCCTTCGTCAGGAGCCCGGGCACTTAGACCTTTCTTGGTCCATTGTGCCAACCCCATGCCTGTCTGCCACTTGCAGACAGGGGACAAGAGCACCTCGGTAGAGGTATGGAGGATTGGCCTCCCCCTGCCTCACCCCAGTACCAGGTATAGAGGATGTCCTCTCTCCAACCGGCCCGGTTTGGCCTGGCCTCTCAGGCCTGCCGGTATAGGTATGGAGGGAGTATCATCTCTCCATCATTGCCTGGTTGAGTTATGGAGGAGGGTCACCCATCCAACCACCGTCCGGGCCCAACGTTGCTTAACTTCGGTGTTCTGATGGGAACCGGTGTTTCAACGTGGCTAGGCCCTTGCCAGATATTTAGCATAATTTCCATTTTAGTCTGGGGACAGTTAGTGAAACACATTAAATTTGACAACCATCTAAATCACTGCTAAATTTTCTTTGAAATCCATGGATTACCAGGATTCAGGGTTGATTCAATGTATTGGAAGCTAATTTTAGGCTAAAAAGAGAAACTTGTAAACATCGAACATATAGATAATACTGAACTTAATCAGAATTATTGACCATTAAATAAAATGAAGCCTAATGAACAGAATATTTCGATTATGAAGTGCATAAGGTAAAAATGTCTTCATTCTCGGCACGTAATAAATTCAGATCCGTTACTGGAAAGACAGAAGACTATCATTAAGGAAAACAAGATGACCGTCTGAAAGAAAACATTGCAGACCCAAGAGGAACTTTTTCAACCGCATTTATTACTCGACTTTAGCGTGCATTTGACGTAACGCCTGAATATGTGAATAAATAAAATTGGATGGTCCTCTTTTCAGTATTTCTCACGGCTGCACCATTCCTTTATCGTTAGCGAGTGAAAAGAAAATGCATGGCAAAAGATGGATGCAAAGGGAAATTATTTTTGAAAAGTTTTCAGCCGTTCGATGGAAATAATGCTTCCTCACCGTGGGTAAGATGAAAAATTTAGCAATTTAAATGAATTATTTGCAAACTTTGCCAAAGAATAGCAGACAGCGTCCCTCGAATTGCATTAAGTTTCCTATCCCCAAGGTCTCATCAAACAGTTTTTCGTGCTTAAGGAAACTCCTCTGTCTTCTCCCGCTAAACATTTTGATTATTTTTACGACGGCGCCGTCAGCCAACGAATGCTCATTCCCCAGGCGAGTGAAGGATTCTTTATCACTCCAGACGTTTCCTGTAATTGTCGACTGCACCTTCTGGGGCTCTCCCAAGCTTGCCTTAAAAACCACAAAAAACTATGGTAAAAACAGGAACGAATCCTTGATTATTGTCGGCAAATATGGCCTGCATAAGTTTCACTTTAAATTGAATTTCGCGAGCCTTTTCATGAAGTCAAATAAAGTTTTTTTTAATGATAATGAACCTGTTTTTTAAAAACTGTAATATCTATAGGCACGGGATCAATAATAAATGTTATTCTTATCAGAAGGATTATAAAAGCCTTTAAGATACATGCCACATGCAACCGACGGCTATCGTCACAGGATAAAGCATTGAAAATAAAAGGTTGTTAAGAAAATTCAGAATCTCTAAGGTTTTGATTCTTAAAAACGATCATACCTGAAGCAAGTGGATAGATAATAGCACCATCATGATAATACATTCTAAGTGGTAGAAGTAACACGTTATCTTTAGTGAAATAATTTCACTACATGTAATTATGGATCGAAAATTTTTATTCAATCTTCCCCAATGGATACAAGCCTAATATAATGAAAAAAACGCTCATACCAATGCCGTTTACGATAATTATACGGCTGGGGCAGTGATTGATACTTCCAAAACACGCATATATAGCCAATATGGGAAAATTATAGAATCAAAAGTAAAATAGACAGTCGCACAACTTCAGTGGTTCTGTGAGTTTAATGGAACAGAGCTCGACTCAAGGGAATCAATATGTAGCCTAACCAACGAAAGTAATAGAGGCATACAAGGAAAAAGTGAAGATAAAAACTACGATGTGAAATATGAAAGACTAGACCGAGTTTTCCAGAGAAAAAATAAGAAAAGCGTAGAAACAATGAGATTTTTTCTATCAATTTATCGAACTTGCTACATGATACATATTCATTATTTTGGCAATAAGACTTTCTCAGTTCCTTAAGGAAAATATTGTCGATGATTTTGTCGTGTAGTATAAGGACAGAGTATACAGAGAGGACATTCGCGATTCATTCCCTGCTAACTTTGTAATGCGGAATGCGCGCATCGACCATGTTGTGAGCGTGGACGGCGGGAATTCAAATTAGCCTATGTATCGAGGGATGTTACCATACGTCGCAGGAAGTGGTTATTCGGGATTTAGTTGCCCTGGATACACGCCATAAACGTCGTGCATCTGATTTTTACCAGATATTTGAAAGGAAATCTGTCATCGGCGGGTTGGGCACATCGAACTTCATAGGTTGAGCATGCGTGTGCTGTCAATTATTTTTACAATTGAAGAACATACACATATGGTGTCATCAAAATGTACTCAGCAGATTTTTTAGTTGTTATACAAATAAGCTGCGCTTTAATTTTCTAAATCTTTCCTCCGTGACCAACCACCCGCCTCCCTTCCGCTCACAGCTACGCCACTGCGGATAACCCACTCCTTGAGCCTGAAGCATACGAGAAAACATGTTGAAGTTGAAAACTTTTTGTTTTGCATTCATACAGTGCCGGGATTCAAACATGGTGCAATACTGGAAAATATTAAACCCGTGACACTAAACTACCCTACCATACCTTACTTCCCAGGATTTTTCGGAAAACGGTAAAAAACATTATTAGGATTCTTTTCAAAAAGAAATTATTGTGGCAATTTATAGCCAATAACAAAATAATCAAACTTTTATCTGACTTTCAGCCAAGCTGTGCTTCCAGCAAAACGCTAAATTCATGAAAATTTCAAGTCAATGAAATAAACACCAGGAAACAACAAATATTCTCCGCAAAATATACTCTTAACCTCGTTAAGAATTTTGCTTCTCTTTACGTTATTACAATTAGAACATGGAGAAAAGCACACGTCCTGATTACAGGCTAAAGAGCCTTCTGTCATTTCTGTATACTATGCGGTAAAAGTTAAATTACTTAAACTGGTATGCATCCCAAAAATAAAATCTAAGCAAGTTCAAATGCGCTGACAAAAACCTTGACTTAAAAAAAACTTCGTCGAATACTTTTAAAGACTTTCAGCAAAAGCTTCCCAAGGTAAAGACCGTTTGAATCACGTGGGAGAGCTGAATCGTTTCATACTAGCCACTCCGGGATGTGATTTGATTATTTTTGCCGGAGATCATATCGGAGGATAATGAAATAATAAGTGGCACGTGGGAATTGGGCGAACCGATCGAAAAAGAAAGAGCCGAAGCCAAATATAATTGATTATTTGGGCAGATTCAATATTAAATCGCTTTATTTCGTCTGAGACCGTAATCCCTCCATTTAATGATCACATCACGACATGCCAGCGTCTGCTACGTGCCGATGGAAAGAGAACGAGGAGGGAGGATAAGGGGGAGGAGAGCCATAATATCGTTCCGCGATTTATAATTCCCTTCGCACCCCCGATCCAATTTCGCCGTTAGTTCTCCCCCCCCCCTACACCCCACTCCCGAGAAGCCTTCCCCCCCGATCTTTCTCCTCCCGCCCAATTGGACCTTGCCCCGCTCCACAATACACCCAACACGTTCGATGCTCCGAATCGCCCTTTCCATTCGCCATCCCCCGACTTATTCGATTTACTCCACCAACATCAACAATTACCGCGCCTTTCCGGCAAACGAGGAAGTCTGTGGAAGGGGATTGATGAGACCACTGAGCGTCAAACGGAATATTCTCTCATTCCACCCTCAACATAAAACTGCATACATTGCCCAAATATATATCTAAGGCACCTAATGACACATATATTGAGTTGCCATACATCCTGAAAAAGTGGCATTGTCCTGAATATTTACGCGTAAAACAGCGTTCAGACTGAATTTTATAAAAATCGGCAAAATTTCTAAATTTTGAAAGTGAGATAGTTTAAAATTATGTAACCTTTAAGTCTGTGACTGTTTCATATTCGCTTATTTTCGGCTCCTCCACGCTGAATTTGTTACATTAGTTGTACATTATACCCAAGGAAAAACCATTGTATGAATTCCGCGGTTTCACCGCGAGTACCAACGTGAGTACCGCGATTACCAACGAGTAGATTCGTGTGAAATTATCGGTGAAACCGCGAGTTTCACACGAATCTACTCGTTGGCTGCACCTCTGCTCCAATCGCCGCTTTCCCTGGTGCGACCAAAGAAGAACGGCTACCTTGCTGCGGTGGAGATGCAAGGGAGGAGAGTAGATAAACATGCCCTCAAACGAGCATAAAGATAAACAGGGAGCCAAGAAGGACGAACAAAACTGACTGAATGCAGGCGCGTGGGCAGTCCGGTTTCAGTGAGTTTGTATGCATACACGTGGGGGGGGGTAGAGAAATAAAGACAACTCAGTGTTCCACTCAGGGTTGGAATGAGAGGGAAAAAGGGGTAGAAGGGGCGATTGGAGGGTAAATTCCGAGGAAAAACTCGGGCTTCATCGTGGGAGGGCAAAGCCACTTGCGCCGAGGTGGATGGCTTGGAGGGGGAGGAGAACCTGGAGCTCGCGGCCAGCCGTGGCGTCGGCACAGAGAGCGAGGCGAACCGCCTGCCCACTAAATTGGATTAATGGCTGCGCGTGCAGCAATGCATCACAAATGCTAAAGGTTCCCACTTCTCCCTCTTTGTATGTCTGTTTCAATTGGACGCTCTGTCTCCGTATTCCCAGCATCCTTTCTCCTCGACCATCCCGGTCTTCATGCGTAGTAATCCTTTACCTCTTACGCTGCCGCAGTCTTGCTGCCGGTCTCCTCCCAATTCCAATGCTTTTCCGTCGGAGATCTTTCTGATAAGCTCGTTATCGTCAACATCTGCATCGTACTATCCACTGGGAACCGCTATAGGGGGAGTAGAACGGAGTAGTCGCTAGCCTTTATTTCACTTTTGCGCTAAGTGTGATGAGAAGACCAATATTTGGACATAAAAATAATATAATATAGAAATAACGTTATACAGAATCTTCATTTATAGTCCTATTATACTCCTTATTTGTGCATCACCTTAACGTATTTCACCTAAAAACTCGTTTCATATTTATTTATTATCACCTTATATCAATTGATTTTTTTCTAAATGTTTTGTGTAGATACACTCGTATCATTTCTGGTCAAAGAATAAAGAAAAATTTCAACTTGTTATTTCCTCTACCCACTTCCTTTATTTGAGCTTGAAGCTAGCATTATTTGGCAAACTGGCATTATTTGGAAGCCTAATTTTCTCCTCACGCACGTAAGAAAATTTGTACATTTCTAACAGTCTAAATTCCACTTAATTCTGTTGCGATTTGAAGGGCCTTCCTCCAGGTTTCATTAGGGAAAAGGTGAATTAATACTTATTGATAACATTTCCAAACTTTCCTCCTCGTGAAAAAACTAATGTAAACCAATCCATGGACTGTGAACCAACGATAAAAATTCGGCGAACCAACGATCTATACAGTCCATATGCCTCTCAAACCAATAATCATCCGCCCTCGCATTTTTATCAGATAGCTCCCGTCTACATCTATAAACTCTTTCATTACATCTGTGACAATGGCCAAGGATTGGGACGCGGACATGAGATTCCGTTGCCGAAATATTACCGCTTTGACTGATAATTCGAGCTCAAATCAAAATATCCCAAGCAACAGGGGAATCAACAGGGCCCCATTAATCTCTGGTTATATTTTAGACACATATTTCCGGATGCACGTTTCACCACCATTACCCCGCACCCACCGTATTTCTGGGATCTACCAGAAGCGAATGATCATTTTACTCCATTGGATAACCTAATGAGGTAACCTGAGTCTTTTACCTGCATTATGGAGCCTGAGTTTGCAGGTAGAGAATCAGTTTGGGATAAATTAACAATGGTGATATTATTAACAAATTTTCCACAGTTACCATCTATGGGCTCCGATGCATTATCAAAGACTATACAGTTGCATAGAGCATAAGGGATTATTGTCATCAAAACCGAACGTCACGCAAATAAGGCGTAATTGTTGATTTCCCTCATTCATTAAACTAACTACCACTTCCAATTAAATTATCCAGTAATTAACGACCGATTTGTAATAAAATTCCACGTGGTATTTGATTGAACTACGTATTTTCAATCGTATAGAATTACAAAATTATATTTTTAACGCTTTTTGGGAAAGAACTTTACTTTTGTTTCAATGCAATGTTTGATGTTGCATATACTATCAAATGACAAAGTTGCCAGAGCATAGATTTATCTTTTGAGCTTATATCATCGTAGTGCAGCTATTTTTTTACGAAACGGTATCAGGCATCACTTTGTGGAAACAAAGAAATTTTGAAATCAAATCAACTGATATATTGCAAAACGGCATTCTCTGATAACACATGGACCGGTGAATAAAAAAGTCTGCAAGTTTACCAAGAGATTTTATTTCAAACTAAGTATCTATTTTTGCACTGATCTAATTTTCCCTTCATATTTGTAAGATCGCATGGTTTCTCTACCAATTTTTAATTTGCTCGCTCACTTTCTCACTTAACTGATGTACATTTAATTAATGCAAATTTTATTTAGTTACATTATTTTTTACGGAAATACAACTTGTATTTCCTATTCCAGCGGTGAAACTTTGTCTATAAATTCGGAGTCAGGGTTTTCCTTACAATATTTGACAAACCATTACATTAAAGAAATAGATAAAATACTATTTTACAAATACGATAGCAATAAAATCATTAAAATGAGGATGACGTTTATGTTCCTCAGACTTGATCATCGAGGAAAGAAAACTTGTTACTCACGGAAGGCATGAGACATGGGTGTGGATTAGAAGGGAGAGGTTACCCTGGGTGGTGAGGAAAATACACAAAGAAGTGTTTTAGGTGGTGGTGGAAAAAATTAGACTAGTGGAGAAGATATGAAGAAGGAAGCAAAAGTGTGTAGAAAGCAGAACTTTGATGGAGCGAAGGAGAGGAAAATGTCTGTAAGCCTAAGCCGAAAACGAGAAATAAATATAATAGGAATTTCCCATAGCAGGAAGGACAGCGGGAAGCACGAGGAGTGAAGAACTTCTTAATGCTGGAGACAGGTAAAGAGGTGTTGGAAAATTGTTGCTTAAAGATCTCATCGAAATAGGAGAGCCCAAGTGAAAACTGTCCGTTACAGCTACTTATTAATTAGCGAATACTAAAAGATGATATTGAAGAATGGCAGAAGCAAAGTACTAGCAATTTTTCGTTAATAAAATATTTGATACGACTTTTTTCCATTTTTCTACATTTCTACACTTCAAGACGTGTTTTGCTTCTGTCATTATAGAACGGTTCCACCACATCTCGCCTGACTCTGGATGATAGTGAATATGCATAATTTTCGCACAGGACCAATTTTCTCTTGGATAATGCCTTTTAAACCCTTATTTACTATTTACCTCTTTATGATGAAAGGCGTGCTTCTGCCAAAATTTCTAACATTGCTAAAAAAATTCCAGCGTCATATTTTTAAGGACTTTCTTACTTCCTCTGTCTTTACATTGTAAATGTTGCTACAAGTTTTCCTTCTCCTTATTTCTCCAGCAATATATTGATTCAGAGCATATAACAAAATTGTGGAATTCTTTACTTCCTATGGGATAGCAATAGCCAGCAATAGACTTCTGTGTATTCCCATTCACCTATAAAACCAACCGTTGCAATTTGAATGGAGGGAGATAATTGGTGCATAGCACAACGCTTCAGGCCTGTTGAAGTACCACAGCTCGGTGTTTTTCCGATTTGTAAGGTTGTAAATATATCTACGAGCGTCACTTTTTATCAAAAGACTTTTTTAAATCTACCTAAAGAATAGACGGAATTCCACCCGAGTGTGTAGCCATAAATTTACAAAAATTTGAAACTACGGCTGCATGGGTCATTTTGACCCGATATTGGCGTTCTGAGGGCTAAAGCCTCCATGAAATTTATTGTGGACAATATCGCCAGGCTGACTTGTAGTACAGTACGCAAAGTCATATTTTCGCTAAAATTTGGACAAAATTCTTAACTCTCTGAAAATTGGCATGTAATTAGTTTAGGGTGTATAGAATTGGAAAAAAATTGTTTCGCGGAATTCGGTTGTAAGAACTAAAAACACTTTGCATTTTAACTCAATTTGCATTTGAATTGTATACAATTTTGGATTTTTTATGCATTATTTAAGATCAGGTGCAAGATGACCTTCGCCGTCGACGCACTATTAAAACTAAATCTACTACTACGTGTCACTGAACAAGATGAAGATACGAAATGTGAAGATTATTCAACGCTTATGTTTATTTGATGGACACTTTTTCTGATCATCTAAGCCGACGGCAGCGCTATTGGCGATTAGAATATTTGCTATTAGAATAACCCATTTTGACTTCAGTCCATGCACTTCACTGCTTACAACTCAAAAGTTGGTGAAGTGAACTTCAAAAAAAGATGAATTGGTGTCTATATTTCATAGTCATTCAATCCTTTGCAAGTAATTGCTTCTTCAAAGCAGTTTTCTGCGAAAATGGCAGTCATATGAGATAGAAATATAACATTTTTATTCATTTATCACCCCCTCTGGTATATAACACTACGCAATTTCAAGTGAAATTTGCAAAAAAAAAGTAGCTGGAAAGATATGATTTTTGCTGTCCATATGAAAATGTACACGCTTTTTAATAGATATCCCCTCTATGAAGAGGATAACATTTCGGTCATTTTACGGTGGAACCATCTTGAGGTATAGGTGGGGAGGATAAAAGTGAAATAATTGTATTTTAGCAATTTGGTTTTTGGGAAATTCAGTGACAACGTAACCTTATGGCAAATGAGATAATTTACTAATTATTTGGTTACGTATGCTCAGTTATTTCCTTAACGCGAAGCGATACATTTCATATCATTAAAATGGTTGCTTATAAATATTGAAGCGTCATGCTGAGTCAAAGATTCGAAAAAACATATTTAAATATAATTTTCACCTAAATTTCGAATACAGCGCCGAAAACAAAATATCAAGTCATAACTTGCTTTAACTAAGAAAATAATGTTAAATATAATTCTTGTATCATTTGCATTGCTACATATGTGGTGAGGTCAACCACGTAAACATATGTACTACTTAAATAAAACGCAACCAAAGAATTCCTTCGACTTACTTGAGAAATTATTAAAATGTGCACTCAATGGCCCACGATTAGCACTCCTTTAAATCAAGAAGAGAGCGGTTTGTAAAAGCAGCGAAATTTGAGGGGAGACACCTTCCTTCCACGGTGGAGTTGCGCAAAGCGACTGCGCACTGCGCAGGTCCTTCCCTAGGCAAACGGACGATATATCCTCGAGCCGCGTCATTAGAGGAAGCTAAACAGAACTCAATCAAGAGAGAGAGGGTGATGGTGCGGGGAGGACGTGCCTGGTCCAGATTAAGCCATGCAGGCGGTCTCACCACGAGGTTTGGCCCCACCGAATGTGCTTCTCCTGCGGTTCACGTTGCTTTAGGACGTCTCGTGCCTCGGGGATAGGCCGACAAAACCAAACATCGAAGCCGAACGCCCAACAACGGCACCAACCAACTCCGCGGTCTTCCTCCCCTCTCTTTTCGCGGACGCCAAGGTGGTACCGTTCGGCCATTTCGATGACCACCCCCCAACCCACCCATCCCCACTTTCCTCAAATCGATTAGCGGGACGATTCCGCAATGAAACCCCGTACGTCCAACCTCTTTGTCCACCTCCGCGGCGGTTTCTGTTGATTCATTCCCTCAAGCGTCGCGATCGTGGTAGTGGTCGTGGTGGCGGTGAGGTCGAGCGTAAAAGGCTCAGCCCGTTTGACTCCAAGCTGACTTTCGCCCTCTTCACCTTCACAACGAAGCCTCCTCCTCCTCCCCCGCCTCCTCCCATACCACCCCTACACTCCCAGCTGCTTTGTTGACGAAAGGAATTGCAAATAAAGGCAAACAGTCCGGCTCAAGTGGGGTGCGCTCGAGGTCTTTCTCTCGCTCTCTCTCACTTTGCGCCCGTCTTTCTTCTGCTCTCCCTCCTCCTCTCCCTTTCTCCCCTGCTTCACCCTCGGTGGATTTCACAAGGTTGGGTAAATTCCGTTTACGTGCGTGTGCCCCGCCTCACCCCCTACCCCCAAACCTTCTTTCTCTCCCCCTTACACGTTGCCTCTCTCTCCACTACGCCCCTGCCCACTCAGAAATGCTAATATTAGTGCTGGAGCAGGAATGACCTCATAAAAAAGAAAGAGAGTGAGACAGGGAGTTAGAGATAAAAAAATATATACCTTGTCCAGGATGAGGACTCGTGGAAATATCTGAGTAGCCCGAGTAAATTTTACTCCCCCCCCCTCCACCCTCACCCTCCGCACATCTTTTCTCGAGTACAAACTTTAGCAAATGAAGTGTGCAAACAAGAAAATCTACTTATGGTGTGTGCATATAATTTCACTCGGGGTACCCTCTCCGCATTGAGGCATAATTTCATCTCGGGCGACTGCGTATTTTTCCACTACGTTCTCTTCAGCTATTGGAGCTTGCTCAATTTTTCCATCTTACCCACAAGAAACCACCGACTAAATTACGGATCTTAGGAGCTCTACATCATGACATGGTAATGTTTATTTACTAACGTACAAGATGAATGAGGTATAATATAATGATACATGTACACTCGTGTGCAAGCTTGCGTCTACATATTGTTAGACGATATGGAAAAATAAGTATTACTTTTGGTATGCATAGACAAAAAGTGCCAGGCCTTTACCCAGAGAATCACGAAATCAGGGATGACAGCGAAGGGCTAGCCAGCCATTCCTACGTGAAAATATAGCTGTCCAACTTCTTAGTAATGATTTAAATATCAATTAAGTTTTAATTGATACAAGTTTAAGAAATAAAATTGTAAATAAACTAAGATTATGTGTTAATTCTACGACCATGCAATCAATCCATGTGCACTTAAAACACAGTTATTTGGAAATCTGACGATGAATTTATGCAGCGCAAAAATGCAAATTCACAAAAAATAAGATTATTTAAAAATATCATAAAGAGAGTATATTTTAAAATGAAAGAGTGGAGAACAAGACTGTACTTCGTCTTAAAACAGATAATACTGTTCGATCAATTCATAAAACACGATGAAAATTAAATGAAAAAGGTATTCTGCAGAGGACTTCTTCTTAAGGTTCCTTATTAAAACATTTTGATTAGTACCTCGCACTGGTAAAATGGATCAACTTTCAAACTCACGAGGAAGTAACAAATACGTGCATCAAGCACTTGGTGACCGATATGAAATTATTTTCCATGGCGCAGTAATTCATCATTTATCGCTCTCAAACTTACTGGACGCTTGACAGAATCGAGAAATACACAATTTCCGATGAATACATTCCAATAAGAGGCACCGGAACGATATATCTTTTCGTTTTTAGTACGGAAGACTATCAGAAGAAGAAGGGTATAATGCCTGGCACGCGAGTTGCTTGACGCTCCTCGAGAGGAGATCCCCTCGGAATCGAAATTCTCAACGCGCAGCCGGTTCGGTCAAGGAATCGCTCAACCCCGCGACGGTGCGACATGCGAGCAAGGAAGCATGCTCTCCGTCCTCACATGACAACCGAGAGGACAGGTGAGACACGACTCCTCAGCGAAACGCCTTCTGCCGTCACCGATCCCCTTCCTCTCGGAGACCATTTTACGCCCTAGATTCTGCACTTTTCCATCCAATTTTTCGTCGACATGTTGAAAATCTTGAAATCACGTATTGAATAGAATGTTTAAGATGCAGTAATCGTGGGTCATTAAGTGCACATTTTTTATTAATTTTCAGTAAGTCTAAAAAAACACTAGAACCGCATTTCATTTTAGTAGTAACTATTTATGCGAAGTGACTCAACATAAAGATCAATATGTATTAATGGAAATTATGCAAGAATTATGTTTCACATTTTTGCCATTATAAAATACTTCATGACTTGATATAATGATTGTTTCCGGCGTGCTATACGAAGCGAATTAAAAAGAAAAATATATTTAAATATGTTTATTCAAATTTTGGACTCGGCGCAACGTCTTAATATTTCTTAACAACCATTATGGTAATATGAAAGGTATTTTTTCGCGTTTATAAGAAAATCTGTACATATATAATCATATTACCACGAAATATATCTCATAGGATGCGTGTTAAAATAGCATTGGGTTGCCAAAAACAAATGGGCAAAATTTATTTTAAAAGGATCCTGACGCTGTTGCTAGTAGACTTCTGCTGATTGGGAAGAAGGTATGGTGGGGAATATGGTGGGGATAAATGAAGGACAGACGGAGTGCAAACGGTAATCAAATGGTGGAACCAAGTCGGAAAAATTGAGGAAACAACAGTCCCGTCATCTGATGCCGGAAGAATATACCATGCAGACTTCCGAAAGTATTCTAATTGAACTAGAGCAAGTACAAATAAAACAACCATAAGGAAATTAATCAGGTTCCACGACAACTCTCCCAAGGATGACGAAAACGGGCCCAATGAGAAAAAATGTGGCGTGTCCTGTCCGTTTTGTGACAATAAGGCCCGGTTTTATAGCCTCTGGTTTATGTCAACCTCAAGATAGAGTAACCTTTTCGTTAACTTAACGTTAACTGAGAATTCACATACTATATATTACAACTGACTCTCGGTAAATTGACGTTCGTGTTATCGGTGGGAGAACGTACCAAATTCGGCTTTGAAACCGAGAAAATACTTAACCAGAAATTATAAAACGAGTCTAAATGGAGTCAATATACACAAAAAGGTGGATTAATACGATGATAGTTCTGTTAAACGTATCTAAAGGAGCACAGGGATGTAATATATGGTTTAATGCATCGATCACAATCACCATACTGCTGATTGCTATTACCCTAAATTTTAACATTCTTGAAAATACCCAATTTCATTTAGAAACTTTATAGAAAATATAGCTGTTTATGTTTTTGCCCAAAACTTGTTTGATTAGTAAATTTATTAATCTACCCACTGCCAGTAATATTGCTATTTTATTCTCTGGAGATCTATTTTTTCTTTTTTTCGTATTAATATATCATTGTTTCTGTGAAGATGATTAATTATTAGAGTAAATGTAGACCTATATCCAGTGATGAAAAAGTTAATAATTAGAGAGGTCGTAATATTGATACTAGAAATGTGCGAATGTTCCCGCTGAACCCTATTGCTAAACCCCTGAAAATTCTTACTGTGATATAAATTGCAGCAAAGGACAAATGCATAGTTGGTGCTGTGAATTGTAGCAAATGCAATATGCAATTTTGAATGGATGAATATTTGATTAGAAGATTAGTAAGGTCACGAGTACCATTCAATTCCAATATTTTCGATTGAGTTATGGGAGCGCTGACGAATACGCCTACTTCAGCAGATCAAATAACTATCCAAGTGGCTCTCTTGAGAGAAAAAACATTCATTATATGAGCTCAACGCCCAAATAAGAGTGTATGGCTCGCCTATATTCACATAAAAATGTACGTTGAAAGCAGATTTGCGCACAGGCATTTTTATGCAGATCTCTCGCTACTTCAGAACCCAAAAGAATATCTAAAGGGAAACAGGTTGGTGTGGTGGCTTGAGAACATGTTTCCCAATCTAAGGGTCAGGATTCAAATCCTAGGAGTTGTGGAGATTTTTCGGTTGAATCCCGACCCTTCCGAGGGAGCTGCACTAAAATCAGTGAACAATTACAGATGTTAACTCATTCCGTCGAATAGGGCGTTTGACTGTGATCCCCCGACGCGCCTTTTATCCACAGAAAGGCTTATGCCGACGCCAAGCTTCTCTCCACTCTACTAACATTTATCGTCATTTCTCCTATCATTTTCGTCATTTTTCTAAAGTTTTTTCACTAATAACTCAAAACATCCATTTGTTGATACTTTCATTTTTTACAATTTTATTTCCTAGAAATTTTGGTAATTACACCAAATTTTCGCAAAAATGTCATTTTGGCAACACATTGAGAATAGTTTTTTTCACCTGTTCCGGGAAAAATGTTCCCCCATTTTTTCATTTAATCCCATGTCATTTGAAGCTCAAACCGAGATGAAAACAATGCCAAAGACAAAACTTTGTTAACTTTAAGTAGTAACAGGCCCCTTTTTTATCTACATGTATCACGTTTATGAAAAAAATACATCTACACCATTTAAAGGTGGACAACTCATTAACCTAACATCGCACGTAAACCTAATAACATATTTTTAGCATGTCCTAAACTGCATCTAGTTCCCAAAAGCGCACCAACAGATTGATGGGCAGTCTATCTAAACCATTTTACATCATATGGGATGGAAGCAAGCATCAGAGCTAATGACAGCCGGGCCGGGTAAAGCTCTAGTTCGGCATGCTTAGTGATCGAGGAAGGCTGGAGAGGTGAAATATTGATATCGTCAACCTTCCAAGAACCACGCTACTTTGCATCCTCTCATATATCCCTCCTGCCATCAGTGCACACCCTCTTCTAACGCCGTGGCTCACGCATGGGCATTCTCAAACCTCATAGGTCTTCCATGCACGAAACCCTTCCAACGTCCCGTCCAACCACCTCTCGGCGCCAGGCTCTTCTCATCAGCCGTGCGGAACCAAATTATCCCACAGAGAAAAAAGCTCGATAAACCTAATAGGTTTATCCCTCCCGTTTTCCTATTCTCCTTCGGCAAGCCTCCTCGGATGGATTCCGCTTCCGAAAAAAAGAGTTCATGGATGGCACGGGGGCGGGTCATACGTCGGGGAGAGGGGTGATTGGAAGGGGTATTTTTAGGGGGTTTCCGGGGCTTCCGCAGCAGCAGCGGGGGATGATATTTTGATGGCCTCCTGGATTCATATCCGCGCAAAATTACATCCACTTCGGAGAGAATAGCGTGCTCCCGAGAACCAGAGGGGGCACAGGCTCAGCTCGCCTACAACCGGGATTCCATACCGGCTCAAATTATTCCTCCTACCCACCTTCTCCCACGCATGGAACCTTTCCGTGTCTCTTTTTTCCCTTGTGACCTCATCGGCCTAAAATGTCCATCTCTTAATTTTCTCTTTCCTTACTTCGCTAAATCTCCGCGTCGAATTTTATCAAGATTCCTTTAATTATTTTGCTTTGGCTCATTCGTCTCAGTGCCGTTTATTTTCCTCGTTCCAAGAGCTACCCTGCTTTCTTTCCGTCCAGAAAGTTTTATTTAAAAGACCCTAATCACTGAGGCCAGTGTGATGACTCCGCTTCGGTATTTCATATTTATTAGCTCCGCGCATGTGAAAATCGGATCAACATACGTAACTTGACGCCATCAATATGTTATTATTTTAATTTGTCGAAAATATTTAAAACGTCCCCATGATCGTGAAGCCGTCCCACGAAATAACTACAGTTATTTTTAGATTTCAAGACTATTTTTATTACAAATGACGAAAATATATAAAGTAAGCCAGTGTTTACCATTTCACAGTATTTCCCAGCTTCTTTTAATACGTCCACGGCAAAACTACTCAAACTCGATGAATATTGTGAATACAAAAGGTAAATTTATTTCTCAGCAAATGAGAATTGAGTCCAGATAGTAGGCTTTAGCGGTGTTCCTAGATCTAGAATCTCTTCATTTCGTTACACCCGAAAAATGAAGAGATTCAATGGAAATCAACTTCCCCTTAACTGGTCATAAAAAAACGTCTTACATAACATTTCATTAGCTCCAAAATAAAACTGTCACAAATTACTAATACCGCTACACACTCCAAAAATTTAGAGTAAATTTCGTGATAATGAATAATGGTAAAAATTTGGCCAAGAGCTCATGAAAATTAAAAAATGGGTAACCATAAGCAAATATTTTTCTCTGTTTTTAACACAGCCAGCAAAACACCAAAACTTACTATCAATGTTTTCACTCCTCGGGAGTAAGAGTTCAAATGAGATTAAAACACACGACCTGCATGAATTACATGCATTTCCGTCTAATCTTCCACATCTTCCTCACGCCTTCATTTCCATTTCTTTTTTCTTCTGATTGCCACAAAAACTACGCATGATTTGCACCTAACAATATTAGATCAACTGCAGTCCATTATTATTTACTTTCTCGGAGAACGCTTAACTAGAAAGGGAACAGAAGAGCAAAATAATGACCATTTAATCATTTATTTTTATTATTTACTTCAACTACCCCGAAAACAGCTCGCAATAGTTGCCTCTTACAACGGGTGATGTAACATTCACAACAGACGAACACATACACCCATGTCCTGGGTGAAGAAAAATCCACCCAGGCGGAACTCCAACCCGCGACCCTCGGATTGACAGGCGAGGATGACACCCCGGCGCCACCGGGGCCGACCATTGATTGGGATCGGCACAAAAGTAACACTCTGCTCTGAATCAAAAGGCACAATTCTACATCACACCTTTGTACTTTCCCCCTATGCTTATGGCAGAGTGATATATGTTCTAAATTAAAAGAGAAGTTTATGAGCACAAGTATTCAGGAAAAGGTTAGTCATTTCCGTCATGTACACCCATTCTCCAATCATTCTCTCTGGAGTGAATTATCACAAGTTCCCAAAGCAATTTCAGTGACGAAATAATATAGCCAGAAATGAATCAAAATAAACAATTCATAATTTGAAAGCAGGAGAATCATCAGGAATGAAAATGAAACTCCGTATTTTGTAACGTAACCGCGCTATAGAAGTCTATCTGATGTATAGCATCCAAATTATCACTAATTTTCCTCACTCATTAGTTCTCATTCCTCGTTCTAACTTCATTACTTACTACAGTCAAATACGGATAGCACGTCATTCAGTGTGTTCATACTTTCAATAGATAATACTGGCTGATAATCTGCTTTACAATGTACTAAATAATTTTTTTGTTTTATCTATTCTAAAGAGTTAATTGGAATACCGACACTGAAATGTATTAGAAAAATTATGAAGAACATCAAAAATAAGAATGGATCATAAAGAAATGAAGCTGGTAGGAGAAGGGAGTAGATAGCTTCAGAAAACCAATATTCGGAATGATTACACCATTAAAGCTATAATCCATCAGTTTAAGTGTAAGAGCAACTGAATTTTGCGGAAATTAAAAGGGAAAATGAATGGAACCTGAGAAGTGTTCGCGGTTAAAGTAGAATGGGTAAGGTTAGGAAAGACTTGGCAATGAAAGAAATGGATACTCCACTAAAGGATATAAATGAAAGGAGTGGGCTTCGTTGGTTTGGCCATGTTGAGAGCATGGATGACAAACGAAACAGCTATGCAATGATTGATTGTGAGAGGAGGGGGTAGACTGCGAATATCATGGGTGAATGAGATGCAAAATTCTCTAAAGACATGGAATATCAGGAGTCTAAAAAATAGGAGAAATGAAGCAATGCATGAGTATAAGAGAAACGAAAGAGGTACTCAAGTATATGGTGAAATGGAGGAAATTATTAAAAGAAAGGCAGTTTTCAAGGCCTAACAGTAATAACTAAGTTCTTGGACTTCCCTTACACCGAAATGGAATGGCATGACGAGTACGTATGCATGTAATAATTAATGCAGAAGAAATAAAGCAATAAACATAGCATTCCATTATTTGAGTAGCAGCGCTGCGAATTCATTGACCTCTAATCAAGTAGGGATATAGCTCTTAACTCTAATTTTACGGATCTTGGACTGACTGCTTGTTCCCCTCGAGCTTTGCAGCTGCGTGGTAGACACGATCCCTGGCATATTTAACCGCATTACGCTTTAGCCCGTCAGATTAAGTCTGAATGAATTTTAATAGCGGTCTCTCCGTTAGCGGTAGTGTTGCGTGACTATTCTTCCCGCGTCGGGTCGTAGGTTTAAATCCCGAAAGATAAAGCTGGTAGCTAGGTGTTGTTTCGCATGAATTAATTAATTTCCCACCGAACGCTTGTTTCATCAGGCTCAAGTCATCTCTCCGCCAGCAATTAAAACTGGACGCCGCTTTAATTCTAATCTCAGAGGATAAATTAAATACCTTAATGCGAGGCTGTTTTTGCAAAAAAAACAATATCATTCCTCGTTATAGCCTAAAACATATTAACACATTTAAAAAAACATAAAAAATAATTTGTTCTTCGAGTGTCTTTCATTAAGGTCTCTCCTTAAGACAGAAAAAGTTAGCATTGAATCATCATCAATTGAGAAAATAGATTAATAGTTATTTAATAGTTAAGTAATTTCATAACATATGTATTGTATTTCCCCACACACGTTTTATCTAGCTAATTAGTTTTGAATCCTGGGTCACAACGTATTTTCATGATTCACGGGATGGAATTTCTGCATTTCTCTACTATAGAAATGTATTAATAAACAGTTACATAATTATCAATATCTGCAAGTTATTACTTTAATTTTCAAGCGCAATTTTTTATAAATATTCCGATGATCTTATTTTTAAATAAATAAATGTTTTTTAAAAAGTTAATATTGACTTACTAATAGAAAAAAGCGGCAGGAGGACATAAATCTTTAAATGTGCTGCATTATCAAATATGGCAACATAAATATGAATGATTTACTCCGATTTGTATTCACAATCATCTTCAAGATCACTTAAACGCCATTCCCCTTTGGTATCGAACTGTGGGTAGTAATTATAAGATTAAGGTTCGAGTAAATAGTTAAGGAATGTCCGGATTTTTAAGCACCTTGCTTCTCTTACTCCATTAAAAGAACTAAAGGTATATATGTACTCACTCCAACTTAACAAAAGAATTCAAAAGGATATGGTACTTTCTTCACAGATATTTATTTCAAGTCGACCGGTTTCGTCGCATAGGCGACATCATCAGGTGTCGTCTTAACCTTGACTAAGTATGGACATCGTCTTAACTTTGACTAAGGGGAAAAATATTGTTCTAAACTGGATTTGGAGGAAATACCACACAAAAATGATTTGGTTTATCTGAAAATAAACAACATACTTTCATTTATTATTCCTCCAGTTCTCCACTCCAGTAAACATCCAAAATTCCAATTCTTACATTTAATTTTCCCTCTATCACCTTTTTTTTCAACGTCCCTTCATCTTGTAATGTTTGCACCATGAAGTTTTCCAAACTTGTTGCGGTTTACTTTAAAAGTATCTTTCTTTGATTACATGCCATGGCAGATTAGACTTTAGACATGGTATGGCATGGCATATTAACGCAGTCTAAAAATAGTATAAATGTCGTCACCTGCCAACAAATGCAACACATGGACGGCAGCAATAAGATGGTCAAGGAAGTGAGAAACATAGGTCGATTGACTCGGAATTAAATGGTTGAAAAGATTGCTGCTCATGGAGTCACGAAATAAAATCTAAAATAAAAGGGCGATGAGTGAATAAGAAAAGATATCCACATAAAGCACTTGAAAAACACAACACACTTGTATTTTACATATTTTAAGTGTACATATGGTTTCGTGAAATGGGTTCGTACACTATATTGTTTCACAAAATACAATTTCAAAGCACAGTCTCCAGCTGAAGACAATCACAGGAGAGAGGGCGTGAAGTGATGTTAGATGGAGATAAAAATACCTTGACAAACAAGGGATCGAGGTAATGCACGTACCTACTGATAGAGGTAGACTGATAAAATAATTTAACTCAGAGCGGTATCCAAGCGTAGTAGTAGCATGATATCAATAAGAGCTAGGTGATAACGGGGTCATTTGCACCGTGCAACGTTTTTACTTTTGCTGGGTAACTGGGCTTTTTGGCAAAAATGACGGTTTCAATCCAGTTCTATCCCAATGATTTATGGCAGCGGTTGTCTCTACAGATAAACCAGCACCTTAACAATCTGACTAAACCTACTGCTATTACATGCTCTGCTTTATACCTAATATTCAAACAGGCGCGCTGCTCAAGTCCAAGCAGATAGATCACCGGATGTTCGCAGACGTGGCTCGTAGTTACGGACAGTAAACTCGTTCCCTCTCTGAAACATGTACTCCACATCGGGCTACAATACATCCCTTCCCCATCCCTCCACTTCCGATGACCCAATCTCCATCGCTATCCATATACATGTATTCATCATATGCTTCTCCACGGGGCAGTATAAAACTCATAACCTCGGACCACCACTAGCCGACGTTCAGGCGAGGGTTTTCATGGGGAGAAAAAATAGGGGCTCAAGGATTGGGAGTTTTATGTTCTGCGGACGGCGGACGAGAGGATGGAGAAAACCCATGCCTCGTGCCCCTTTAAGCCTTGACCACAATTGGTCTCCTACTTTAGCTAAGACAATTCAAAAAATGGTTTGTTCTCGCTAATATTCAGCGGAGGGCCACGATAGGCGATGCAGGATTTTCGGGTGGTTTCATCCATATGGGCGCAGTCGACTAGGCTCACGATTTAAATTTTTGTTTGAATTGCCGTTAAGAAAAATATGCAAGCGATTATCTAAAATTTTGAGGTAAAGTCACCACACTATCGGGTAACTCGGCGATTCCCTCCAGTTTCTTCCAGATTCAAACATTACAGTTTCACCATCATCGTTTATTTTTACTTGGGATCCGAATTTATCTTGCGCATGCGTTATTTGAGTCTACACACGTTAGTCTCAAACGGAGTATTGATGAAAATGGCTCTGGCAACTGATTATTCTTTTAATACTAACGGGACATTTGTCCCAGCGAATTTTTCTAAGTGATTATTGGAGCAAAAAATGACCCATTTATGTCATTAGTGTAGTTCATTCAGTCTAAAGTTGCAGAAATAGTTAAAATAAAAATTGTAAATTATTTATGCACACAGTAGGAACGTGAATTCACAATTTTAAAACAGCAAACAAAAAACAGTTTTGAAAAGGCTAAAGCATCGCTTTGGCCCTACGGGTATCGTGTATACTCTCCATCGAAAGAATGCGACGAAGTGCAGTTTATCCCGAGGTGTGGGGTTGGAATCTCCGCTGTGGAGGACATTTTTTAGTGGAGCGACGATCCCTTCTTTGATGTCTTTAATGGGGCACTTCAACTGCAAAACTCCGCCCGTTGGATGGGGTGTAAAACTGTGGATAAATTGGTGTATTTCGTTAAGAGAAGTCTAATGCCGACGCCAGGTTTCTCTTTACCCTTCCTGCGATTCACACATTCATCTTTTCATTGCGAATCTACCCACCAAATATTTATTACCCAAATGACTTGAGCTATCGGTCTTCATCCCGAGTAAGGGCTCCTATATCGTAGGTTGTTGGGCCACAGATTATATCTGATTCTAATAAAAGAGATATTTCCAATCATTCCATTTGAAATTGAGAAGGTACAGCACAACTGGAAATAACTTTCGAAGATGACTATAATAATTCAAACTTCCACTGTATAAAACATATATTTATTTCACTAGTTTATCTACACTGTAAAATCTTCATAAATAAGTCAACTTACAAATAGATATTAAGACTTCCTAAAGTGACTCCCCTAAATCCACTGCTTTACATATATTTACTAAAGCTGGTATCACTACAATGTAGTATCTTCTGAGACAAGTCAAATTAGGAATGAATCTTCATCATAACTAGACTTATTTATGAAGATGCTTCAGTTGAGCGATACTACACTTAAATAATGTATCTAAAGCAGTGGATTAAGCGGAGTTCAGAAATACGTACTACGGTGTAGTGACACTAATCAAATAAATATATCTAAAACAGCGGCTTGCTAAGTAAGAATTATTATACTCCACTTCGGATATAACAAATAACTTCCAAAAAAGCACCGACCGCATCCATCAACTACAAAAATAACTTGACTTCTCCCATCCTACATTACGCAAATGATAAGCCGCCCCAGAGCAACCATCCAACTAACGAACTGTAGCTGAAGTCGATGCGTGAGGCTTGAAGAAATCAATGGGACAATGCTTTAGAAAGAGAGAGGGAGAAAGAGGAAGGACGAGCTCAGCATATCCTTACGAGTGCGTGGGAGTAGACGAGATAAGAAGGCATGGAGACATCCACAGGTGGCGCCATATATTCCAACTGGCATTCAGTGCGGAGGGAGACCTCAGGAGTGCGAGAGGATGGGAGAAATAGTAAGATAAGGGCGAGGGCGCGGGGATACAGGAAGGGGGTATGTGCGTAGGAACGAGGGAGCGAAAGAAATTCCGCGATTGAGTTAAGCGTTGAGGTGGCCGAAAAGGAACGGCAAAAATGTGAAGGAATATATATCCCCAGGACAGACCCCCTACCAAAGGCTTTTTAACGCTTCTCATTTCCGTTGTGTTGCACCGCTCTATTTTAATTAGTCTCAGGGCCTAAGTGCTTCGCTGGTGCTCGCTTCTTTTTCCCCCTCCAGGCGACGTGAATCGTCGAGTAATCACGTCGGATTCCCAATTAGCGAAGCAGTTTCCTGCTCGTCAAGCTCAAATACTCGGGGAAACGTGCACGTTAATAGAAGGGTAACATCGTTAACTTCAGCATTAGGAATGCCATGCAAGAGTCGACTTACCCTGAGTTAATTCCCTGGTCTCCCATCACAGAAATATTCCAGTGATCATTGCTCAGCGATGTGAAACTGAGACAATTTTTCCAATAACAACATTGTTAAAACCAAGCTTAATTAATCAAAATTGCACGAAACATGACTAAGCTAAGTGGCTAATATGGGCATGTTTGCTGGTGAGCTTAGAGAACAAAATAATACCTTTAATGATGGTCTATAAAGGCTAGAAAGTGGTGAGAATAGGGGCTCGAGTCTTTGTATAGCTGAAGTACAACATACCTACAGGATTTTCCTCCCGAGGACACGGGTTCGATTCCTGGCAGTGGCAGAGACTTTAACGGAAATTCTAGATTAAAATGACTAAAGCTGTCATTTATAAATGTTAAAAAGAAAAATAAAATAATGTTTCAAAATTTGGCTTCATAATACTAAATAAACTTTATGAATATCGACCATTAATTCGTCCCTTTTGATTATCGGATCAGTAGGATATCTCAATCATTGAAGCAAACTCTTTCATATGTTCCACACAACTCTTCAAAAGTCAGCAGAACAATACCGAGTTGTGTAACATGGCCAGGTAATGTAAACAGCAAATATGCCTGACATGGGGATTTTGGTTTTCCAGCCACGGTCAAGTCAGATGATCTTTAATGGTGAATTTCAAAATATAAGTGTTAGAGTAAAAAGTATGAGTTTCATAGCTGTATATTTCCAGATTTCACAAAACACGACACACATTATATTCAGATAGTTCATCCCTTTAACAAGCTTCAGAATTTCTCAAACCACACGCGCCGCTCTTCATATGATAAGTCATTGGATCCTCGGCAATAAACAGAAAATCAGCATACCAATATCCTTTTACAGGGGACATAAACTTGTCTAATTGTAAGTATTTACTGTAGCATTGTCTCCTGGCGTGCAAACGATACATGTAAAATATGAATTCACTATTGTAATCATTAATCATAATTAATCATTATCAACTATACTACCTTGTTTTGAAACATTCAAGCCAGACGATTGAATCTCCTTAGTCACCGATCTTAAAAATCTCCTTTCAAGTTTCACTATGGATATAAATTTAAGCTGAAAATCGATTTAAACATATTGAGGATAAAATATACTTCAATTCCATTACTACACTTTCAGAAGAAACCGAATATTTCCTCAAAACTCTCGTACAATGGATGGCTAACCATGTGAATTATTTGGATTCCCACTAATTTCCACCACAATCCAAATTTCTGGTACCTAGTTTCAAGGGTGTCTTTCCCTAGCATCTGATTGGCTGTTCGAGATACCCTACGACTAGGACGCCTTGAAAAACAAAGGGATGAGAATCCGCCGCACCCCTTTCACCCCGAACGAAATACATCACCCGCCCTACACCAGCAAGGATTCCTAGCCAAGGATGCTGAAATAGGGCTGAGAGGGCCCTGGAGAGCGGGGAGTGAGGAAGTTGGGATGCTCGGGATGGAAAAGCCGTTTATCAGGTACGGACGGCATTCTGCCTTTATTTGCTGATTTGACAACGAATTTCCATGATCGTGGAGTAATCACGGATTGAAATTGTAGTTCTACAAATATTAGTTTCGGGTATCACGTCGATCAAATTCTAATTGTATAGCTGATTGATGTAATTACAATCACATCATTCAGTAATTCTGCCTGTGCTCCCTTCGCTACTTTAAGAAAATTATTTATGCGGTATCACAAGTACTCCATCTAAAAAATTATTTGATTTTGCTTATCTTCCTGATTATATTATGTGCATTTATTTACAAATAGATTCAAACATATTTTTATGTGAACTTGCTGAAAATCACTGTAAAATTTTTACTAGCTAAATCTAAATGAGAAAAATGTCATAAAAATTTGTATGTTTTATGTAATCTGCAGTACTATTTACAATCCTTAAGTAATTATTTTTTGTTACTGTGGACAGTGATGTGATTTTCTGTATATTCTTTATTTGTACTCAGGTGGTTTTTCACAGAGGAATAAACATTATTATTAATATCGCTTCCACACGCAAGATCCCATAGGCCTTCCTCCCCGTCGAACCCTTGACCCTTTCACGATATCGGTCCTCTCCCAGCATTCCTTCCTTCCCCTTTAAAGACCTCCGCCTTCCCCCACCACCAACCCACCACGCTTTCATCCTCCATCCTTCCTTCTTTCGCCGCCGCGAAGAGGTAACCAGGCTAACGAATTTACGGCAATCGAATCAAAACTGAGATTGGGACGGAGGAGAGGAAGAGGTCGCGAGGAGAGGAGGAGGAGGGAGGGAGAGGTCGGGGGAGAAGCAAAGAGGGTTTTGGGATAAGACGGTTGGGGCGTGGCGGTGGTGTGAGAGGAACATTGTGGGTAGGGAAGAAAGGAAGGAGGCGCGATGTATTCCTTTTGAGGCAATTTCTCTTCCTCAGTCGAAACCATAAATCCGACGCGTAAAAAAAAATCCCCATGAATCACTCCCCTCTCTCACCTTCTCACCTGTTCTCCATGTTGCATGAGGAGACCCCCGCTTCCGTCAGTTGATATTCGATCTGGGCAAGTGTATGCCTACCTGTGCGCGATAATACTCCGCTGTCATGTCTTAGGCGTCTTAGCTCAACTTTCTGCGAATTTATTTAATAAAGATATCAGCGAGGTACAAGAGGTCGGAAAGAGGGAGAGGTCTAGGGAGAGGGATATATAAAAAAAGGCAATAGGGCTTTAAATTAAATTATGATAAGCAGAAAACCTTATCTCCTAGATTAAACCACTTAGCATTCTAAACTCGCTAATGATGTTGCGTGAGTAAAGAAATTAAAAAGAAATACCTGAGAGACTGTGAAAGATATCCGTTAAAATATATCGCACGTCGACCTGTTCTTTTCTGCAGTAGAATGTTACAACCCTAAGAAGGAAACACATGCTTCATCCGACAAAGAATTTTTCCTCGCCCTTAAAATAAACTAACATCATCCATCATGCAAATCCACATCCCCACGACAAAATCAGCAAATATGTATGCAGCCGTAACATTCAGAGGACTTTACATCTACAAAATACCCTGCAAGCCACCTCAGGGGTGTGTGGTACGGGGTGAGAAGTCACCAAAGTTAATAATTATTAGTGAGTTAACAGTTTATCATAGGTTCGTTAGGGTAAATTCATGCTATGCTATGCTTACGAATTAGGTTAATATAAGAAGATAATCCCTGATTGTTAATTCACAGCACTGATCGCAAAACAGCTTGTTTTAATGGACTACAATGAAGCTGAACCACGAATAATACATTTTGTGATAACTGTGATCTGAGATATTCACTGCCAAGAATTCTTTGACTTCATTAGGCGGGCCAATATTTTTCCTAAAATGCAGGCAAGCATTATTTAATTTCACCTTTATGACAGTTAATTATTAGTGTGCCACGAATATCTAACCTTTTTATTAAGTCGATGTTAACTAAGAGATTCGGGTTTTGTATGTTACATCAGACTACCAGTTTTTTGGTGCTATTATTTTCGTATTAATTTCCGCTTCCATACCAGGAAAATATTTAACCAGAGATCTTAAAACCAAGATTTTTCTAATTGTAAGTAATTTTTATGAATGCACTTACAAGCATAGTTAATTTTTCTAAGCCCTTTATTGTGAGTGGTGCGAAAAAACCCAGCCATTGACTAACGCTTGAACCTTGATCGAACATTATCGTCACCAGCAGTCATTATTTCTAAGATTGGCTTGCTGAAGCTCTGTAGTCCATTCCCCTTTCACCTTACTACTTTATCCTTTCATAAGTCTTCATTTTCACATCTCTCATAATGTGCCTGATGCATTACAACCTAGATATTTTTTGGATCAGCCTTGGTAATATTTGTCAAACTTCTTCGTTTAAAAATTTACTTTCTCAGACAACGAAAGTGGAACAAGCTCTATCTCAAATCTTTGGTTGAAAAACGAATGAAACGGATGTTCATCGACACTTTGATAAAAAAAACTCTCACGACAACCTACGTTTTAACCTCCAAGCATTATATCCGATTGAAAGACATCAGAGCGACGCATTGATTCCTACAAACGTAGCCGACAATGACAGCACGGCTTCCAACCTGACGTTAAGACGAGGCGAGCAAAAAACGAACCACGTTTTTTCCCCCTTTTCACTTCATCGGAAATCTCCGCCCAGCAAAAAGGATGGATGGCCTCGAGGTAAGGCACGGAGGAATAAAGCAAGAGACCGAGAAGTTCCCAGATGGGGAAAAGAAATGGGAGGTTAAGTGGAAGAAGAAGGAAGGCAAGGGAAAGAAAATAGAAGATAACGAGAAAAGAACATCTAAGCGGAAGAAGTCTGCATTATTTCTCATTTAGGCTTTTGCAGCGTTGTTACTCAGGTAGATTTTCCGGGATGTTTCGCTATATCGAGTCTTCATTCTAATAATGACGTTTCGGAGGCATTGCAGCATCCTTCTTCAGGTCACTATCATCAGGAGTTTAGGCACTTCAGAATGACTGTTGAAGACGAGACAGAATCGCAGGGTAGACTAGACTTCGTACTTGTGTATGATAACTCATCATAATCAATAACATCTATTCTCGCTCGGGGATATATATTATTGATTTTGCTTTCTGCATTTTTCCCCATTTGTGTTCTGCATGAATTTTATCCTGTGATATAAAAAAATTGGGCTGCAATGTGCATATTTTTTTGAGGAAGGAAGAATGAGAGGCATAAGGAGATGGAAAGGGAATGAGGACGATAGCGGGATGAACCTGATTTAGAAACCATCGACGATATTGGATTTTGAGGTAAATCAGGATGAAAGCGGAGTAAGGGGAAGGGCTAAGGAGGAATTTGGATGGGGAAAGTGATGAGATGGTACAGAGACTGAAAATGTAGAGATGATGAAGGGAGCAGGAGGATGTAAAGAGGAACGATAACAAGGTTTCTGGCAGGATTGGGGAGGTGGTGGGCGGTGAAAGGTGGGCTGTATTGAGAGACATAAGCCGTGAAGAAGGATGAGATAAGAGATAAATCATTTCCCAACAGGAGGATTGTAAGATGATGAGTCATGACTCTAGGTCAGAAAGGGTCGGACAATGATGTGTGCTTTCTCGAAGGACAAAGTATCATTTGGTCAGGATCAAAACAATCTTTTTCATAAGAAAAGAAAAAAAGTACCAGCATTTAAACTCTCCTTTTACTCTACCGACCAAGGTATAAACGGGTAACCGTAATTTTCAAGGTTTTGAAACTATTAGTTTCAAGGTCCGTTGAAATCTGGATCGGTATAATAAAAAAGTGTGGAAAAATGCAAGTACTTTTTTTATTTTCTAAGGAAAATGAAGTTTCCAAAAATTTAAGCCTGAGACTATTTGTTTTTATCAAAACAATCATGATGGGCGTCGAAATTCTAACTACCTTTGATTCAAAATCATATTCATTTCACCTGACGTTGAAGAATTCTTAACATTCTTTTCACAGACTTCGAACATATTTAGCAGGATTTCATATGGGAATCTAACATGTAATGTCTGTAATATGAAATCCCAATGATAAGTTTGTCTTATCAATCACGCATTTTACGTTGAAACCACGGTAGTTCCAATAAAAAAACATGTGGAAGTACCAAGGGCTCTATATTCCCCTTACTTAAATTCCACAAATTATAGACTATAACCTTTGAACATATTCCAATGGCTGTCTCAATATCTAGCGACCAGATCTACCTCTGTTACCTAGCGTTATTTCGCAAAATATGTTTATCTAATGATTACAGGTACTGCCTTTTCGACACTGAACAGGTTGAATATTTGTTTTGGTGATTTTTTAACACTGAGCCGTTGAGAGCAAAAGTTGTGTAAATCAGTTTTTTGCCTTCCTCTATTTAGGTGCGAAAATCAATCAAATTCTACGTGTACTCTGCTTTGAGAATGAGTGGTTCCAATCTATATTTCGTGTTTTTTCACTAGAAATCAGCACTTTGGCTATGGTGTTATTTTCTTTTTTACTTTTCGTCTAATTTTTCATAAAGTTGAATATTTTGACTTGCATTACTCTTGCACTCAACTGCACAATCGTCGCAGATAAACCACCATTTCGCTATTTTTTGTATATGAAATACCCTCGTCGTTATTTCGTGAACTTTAGCATACCTCGTCATTACATTCGGTACGTCATTTTTCAAGCCGGATGCGGGATTGGTTTCCAAGAGAAACCAGGAAGGGGTTTACACACAGACTGATGGCGCCCTGATTTCCGCGCACGTAACAGACGGGCACTACGGCTCCGGTTGACAGCCACAAATCAGACAGCAAGCTTCAACGGCTATCGTTTCCGCCCGAGGAGGCGCCAATACCACTATGGATCGGAGATGTGTAGAGAGAGACGGGGGGAGGGAGGGAGGGGAGGCCACTCGCTGAGTCAAACAGCCCACAACCCATTCCTCCCGCAAACCACCTACCATCCACCCCAATCCTCTCGTCGAACTATCCCCTCTAATTACCTCCGCGTCCAATTAACCCTCGTCATACCACCACCACCACTCCTTTCTCTGTTCACTCCGCTCTCCATCGACGGCGAAAAATATTCGAAACCAATATTCTTCAAAAACTCCAAAACCCAATCCCCTCCCCCTCGATTCGTTTATGTCGTTCCCGACTCTTGGCTAGCCAGATAACTCTTCTTTTTCAGCGGCGACGGAGAGCAAAAATGACGGATAGCGTTCATTTTTCTGCCTGCCCTCCCTATCGGTTTTTCTGGTTTTCTCTCCCCTTCCCTTTAACTCTCTCCCCTTTCACTTCTAATTGTAAGTCATCAACCCGTATTTCGCCATAAGAGACGGGAAGAGAGCCAAAGAGCACAGGGAGTGATCAGTGAGCGAGCTGGAAATTAATGTTTCACGGTTTGAACAAATAGGAGAAACAGAATAGAAGTGCGGTTTGCCTAGAATGTGAAAAAAGATCGGACGTAAAATTCTGATGACCCGACACTCGCAAAAATCCTTCCGAGTTTGCTGATTATAGGTGATGAATATCTATGTACTATCCTACCCCTAACCGCATGCCTTTGGCTGGGATTTCATCTTCGATAGACTCCGTTTCAAGGATTCTTCCAAGCATTTTCATGTGGAGATAATTGATGTATGTACTCCGCAAAGCACCCCCTTTTTTAGATGCGACATAGTAATCAAAATCGCTTCTATCTACTCACGTAATTGTCGCCTATAAAACTGTTTTTTCTTGCTTTAGCTATTCATTTTGTCCCGAAAATATATAATGGAAATGGCATTAAGGTAGTTTAATCAAGAATTTTCTGTAGTCATAATAGAGACCATGTCCAAATTACATTTTAAATTTAAGCAGCTAGGGGAAGCATGAATTACACTTGGTAATATTAATGACGCAAAGAATTTCTTTTTAGCATTGAGCCTCTCAATAGGTAGCTGGATACAAATATGTGCATTTGAGGCTTTAACTTGACTAATTTGCTTCACGTCGTGCGCTGTAAAAGCCATCAACGGAAGAATAATTTTCCGGGAGCCGGGTGAGTAATAAATAAAATACGAACATACGGCGAGAAAACAGACGCGTTGTAAACCGTAGTATTTCTGATTGGATCGGTAAATCAAAACTTTCTCATTATTTTTTCTCACTCTCTGTTGCGCCCATCCGTAATACAACGTATGGATAACGGCATCTATATTTTGGCAAATATCTTGAAAAAGAATGCAACAAAGGGCTGATAATTTTTCACCAACAGTGACAAGTGTTCCTTCAAATAACATTATCTTCTTACGCTGAGACGTCACTGATAAAGCAGGCGAAGGTTCAAGAAAAATTCATAATTGAAAAAATGATTTTTTCTTGATCCTTCGCCTTATATCACGCCTTTCCCTTCCTTCGTAGGTAAAAACGTTTACTTCTCGCTCATAACGCAGACTCTGCTTTCATAATTTCCGCCAACCCGCTCTATTTTCGCATATGCTTGGACATAGAACATAAAAAATAATATCCAACTAGTTATTCGCACGTCCAATCTGTGAATTATGTATCTTAATTCTGAGAAAAAGAGTTTTAAAATGTATTCCCGGGGTAAACCCTTACCAACACTTTAACTGCCACTAATATCGATAAGCTATTCTCATTTAATAATTCAAGAATTCCACAAAGCCTTCAGCACGCCCATATCGAAGCCAAAATGAGTATTCTTCAGAGCAGACTTTCGAATATTATGCGCAAAATGTTGCCGCGGAATCTTAAAGAACCCGATGCTCCTCCATCTTTCCTCTTAACTTTACACGAAGATCAGTTTCTCCGAAATGCACCATCAAAATGCAACACGTCGCGGTGACATAGAGCGGATAAGAGGAAGGGAACTTGGAAATGAGCTCGCTTGCCTGGAAGCGAGCCGAGTGCAGGGAGCGAGGGGCCTGGAGGACGCCGGAGAAGAAACGAGGACACGCGGGAAGCAGAAAGATCGGTACCTCTTGGTGAAGAGGATTTTCGGCTCGGAGGAGGTAAGGGTTACTAACCCGCTCAGTCGCCCAAATTCGAGTACTCCCTTACTGTCTAAACCCTCCCGACCAAAGCCCACACTGCCACGAATACTCTCTCCAACTCCCCAAGCGTCTCACCCCCCTCTCCCTACGGTCCAGCACCAAAACCCTTAGGTGGTTCCACCAATTTCACGGGGCCAGCCAGACCCTTCGATTCCCGGGGAGTCGGAAACCCCAAACCGGTCCCGGCCCCCCTTTCTGCCACTCCATCGGAATACTCTCTCTTCGAGCTCTCCGTACAACTCCACTTACTCCCCTGCATTATTCATGGGTTTTGCCATCTGGAGTGGGAAGGGGGTTGAGCCATGGGGGAGGTTATCGAGCTGGGAGGGAGGTCAAAGGGGTTTTGTGAGTGGCATTCGATGGGGGAAGGGTGACGGGCTGAGGTTATGCTTGGTTGGGGAGAAGAAGGCGAACGAAACAGATGAGTAAAGCGAACGGTGAGAAGGTCCTTCTGGTCATGCCCAAAGATTATTGCAAGTACCTCTAGTCGTCGAAGTAAATAACATTTAATTTTAGCAAGGGAAGAATTCCAATGGTAACAACCATTGGTATAAAAAAAACAACTTCAATAGTAATTTGACATACCCACAAAATCCGTATTTTTTAAGCAATCATAACTTGGAAGCAATATTAGAGGTTTTTCCTCCTCAATCAGAGGAGAGAAACCCTCAGTGATGTTCCAACTTGTCTCGTTATCACACAAAATTGGTATTGACCGGTGGTCTTCACTGATAATGGAGTTCACATAACGAATCGTGGACTGCTCAAGCGACTCGAAGTACTTGGTTCATTTAGTTGAAAGAACCTGCAGATAATCTCCAACAATGGAATTCATGCATTATTTTTAAAAACATTTGTACTTGAATTACGAATATTAAATATATTGGATAGGAATTGCTGGAATACAATGTTGTATTATTGACATATTTCATCTAAAAATATTACGCGCGCTTGGCGATGTGTATACACTACGTAATCGGGGACCCAAGGGATGACATCACGGAACGGCATCAACATATCGATATATTTCCTTGAGAAGTTCGGTTTGCTTTTTCGTAATTTGACGAAATAAACATTTCAATTTTCCATTGTGAAAGACAATGAACTTGTACGACGTGATCCTTCACATTGAAATGCATGTAGATTAGAGAAGCGATACCGTTCAATGACGTCAAGCCACCGAAATGCCGTTTTGGATCACGAGGCTTTTTAAAATTTTATATGAAATTTTGAAAGGCAATTATAAACGCCACTGGTTGACGTATACACACATATATTTTTATTTGAGTTCTTCAGGAACTTGCCGCTACTTGGAGTCATTTACACGTTTTTTGCTCGAAAGGCAATTTAAAGGGTATTTGCTTGACCGGCAGTCTTCAGCAGTCTCTTTCTCTGAAAGGATCAGGACTACCAGTCCAAAAGTAGTCATTCATGCCTTCGAATTCCCCAGCCCCCCCCCCCAAATCTTCTGCCCCCCCCCCCAGGGATCTGACGTTCCATATCCCGGCCCCTCTTTCATTCGCTTTGACTGATGTCTCCCCTCACATGAGTACCCTTAAGCCAGGGATAAAATACCGGAACTATTTCACCTCCTGAATATTATATCGGATGTAATGTATTCGCATCATTTTTGGAGGATGCATGGCTGCATATTCAAGGGTTATTTGTGGTTTCGTGTTGCATTCCTTAACACAGAATTTCATATTTTGATAACTAGCACACAGCCTAAATGGTTGCGACCCGACCGGTCTCCTTGACCTTTGTTATTAATGAAATGAACGTACAGCGTCCGATCAACGCGAACGTAGGTTTGCCGCAGCCAAATTGGTCAATGCTTTAGATTGGTTAAAATATATATTGATTAATATTTGGATTGATTTCCAAACCGCGATTTAACTGTTTTCCTTCACAATTTTACTGGAATAACTGGCCTATTTCTTTGCATTTTAAGACGCACTGATATTTTAATTTATCCTTGGTACCGAGGTGCTGCAGTGACTTTGCTACAGAATAGAAAAAAAAAATTAAAGCTCAAGATTTTGATCCCAAGAAGGTGATTGAACACAAATTTCATTTTGTTAGGCAGCTTAAACTGCTTGATATGATGATCTAATCTTCTGCCATACCAAAGGAAAAAAAACAAACTTTTGTAATTCATCATAACTACAAACTGAAGATCGACCTTATAACAGGTAAATTTTAATCATACTTTTGCTTAAGTACATAATTGGAGGATAGTTCTGCGCAAGTCTATCGAAGGGCTCTATACTCTGTCCTGTAAGTGTTACTATGTATTTCTGTAAGGGTCTTAAGTAGCAAAAGCAAGATATTTTCACTGGTGCATTTTTTTCTTTCTTACCAGCAAATGTTGCCTTACCAAGCAACAATTGGGTAGAATTTTACCTAACTGTTTGGTATCTTCAGATAACATAACTTCCTTTATATCACCATCATTCTTATTCATTCATTATTCTGGGTATCTAAACAATTATACATCCTTAGGCAGAACTACTATTTTAAGTTTTTCATGTATTCTTGGATTCAGCCTCCATCGCCTCGGTTTCTAACCCATTCGCAAGACGACTCTCGAAATCTAAGAAAATATTATTTTTGTCTATACCACTGTATTTTTTCGTCCAATCCACTGCCCTAGATTTAATTTTGGACTGGCCTATTTCATTTGCGACTACCTCAAGTACACACCGCTGCGGTGGGAAGTTGCAATGAAAAACAAATTTGGGCGGAAAATGTACAATTCACGCTCATGAATACTCGCAAGGAATTATATCTCCCCATTAATGCAATGGAATCCCATTGTTTTTCACATTAAATGATCAAGAAGTAGGTACATAATTTTCATATACAGTAAAGAAAATTATTCAATATTTAATATTCAATTCACGTTAAGTCACAACATTTATGCGTTTAAATTCATCACGAATGCCGCTCCTGCTGCTTAACAATACATTCACTTTGTGTTTAGTATTTTTTAGCACTTAGCTCTATGCATTATTATTACTCAAAAAACGAATTCCTTTTCTTGGTGACTGAAGCGAAATGGCGGAAAAATAATCTCGTTCACGTCATTACCAGCATTTCAGCTTTCACATCCCAGGGAGAAATGGCTGAGCGTATACAGAGCTATTAGGATGAAGCGAGGTCAACGGCATATCGAGGAAAAATAAAATGAAAATGCGAAGATGAGAATCGAGGGTTGGGAAAAAAGCGGGGTTGGCTCAGGTATTGAGGGATGATTGAGATTCAGCCGCCACAGGGACGTGAGATGAAACGTTGGCTGTATTCAGCATAACGTAGGAGATGGAGCAGGATGCGGTAGTATTACGAAAGAACGAGGGTATGAAAGAAAGCAGGAATATGAAAAAACGTAGCGGCGAGGCAATGGTTGGATTTCAATAATATTTTAGCAATGAGGGCATAGGGGAATAGCCTGTTTCTTTTACCAAGAGAACTGAGTACTGACATTTGGACGTTAACACATAGGGTAATGTATACGTTATTGAAAAGAATTGTTTGAAACCAAGAAGTTCAACGGACAATGCATGATTTTCACGCATGACTTATTTTAAAATCGGCAGTAAATCAACCCAAATAAATAGTTTAATGGATTTTTATTCATTAAGTGGGAATTGCAAAAAGGATATTGGTTAGTAAATTGGGGTAAGGCTACATACAACTAATATCATCTGCGCCAATAACGATACGTGAAAATAAAGAAGGGTGGAGAGAAACCCGGCATCGGTATTAGCCTGCTCTCATCGAAAGGCGTCAAGAGGCCACAGTTTAACGTCCCATCCGACGTGCGGAGTACTAAACTTCAAGTGCTCTCCAAATAGCATCCAAATGGGGATAAGGATTCCTCTGAAAAGTCTCAGCCACTGTCGGGATTCCAACCCGGGACCACGGGATAGAAAACCGGTAATCAAGTCACCACACAAACCCAAACTCCATAAAGGATATAATTTCATATTCGCTAATCTAGTAGTAAGATAAATTCAACGATTATACCCTTGCTATTCTATCCTAAGGATAAATTTTCTTTAAAAGATCTTTCCACAAAAGTAACTTTCCAAAATTAGTGAAAAATGAAAAAGCAGATTAAAATTAGCACCTTAAAAATCAAGTTAGTCCTTTGGTGTCTTTCAAACCAAGGATAAAATGGCCTCTGTAATAAATTTTAACGATACTTGCCTTTTGTTCTAGATTTTTGTTGACTGAAATTTCAGCAATCTAATAATATAGCCACATTATTCCTACTTCATTATTTAACAATAAATATTTGAACGGAAAGCTCGCGAAGAAAATATGAATATGTGCCGGGAGATCCTTTCGCATTTTCCTACAGCAGAGGAATCGTAGTGGAGTCCACTTTTCCCTTAAAGAGTATGAAAAATGACACCAATGCTACCGCCATAAATACTTAATCCTCCGTTTCTCAAAGAGTAAGAGGCCCCTGTGCGACCACCCGTTTATGGTAATAATACGATAAGCCACGAAAGCTCGAGAGGAACTCCGAAGAAGAGGGTACCATATGTATAGCGTATGTAAGTACTTACTATGGTAAGAGAAACTACTAAAACAGATGGAATTCCCCTTTCTTTTTTTATCATTCCGAGGCGTCCGTGCCAAATGATATTTGCATGCCTTCCCAGCCAAGGAAGGAAAAAAGGGCTAGGAGGACGTAGGGAAACCAGAAGCAGCGACGGGGTTAATGCATCAAAGCATCTTGATTCACGGCTTGGGAGTCCTTGGATTCTACTCCAAGACGAAGTCCTCAGAGACAAAGTTACGTCATTAAAAAAAACTAAATTGAGGTCACACGATTAATACATGCATAACTCTTCAAAGAGTTGGGACCATATCCGGTACTAGTATTCACTGGCCGGAGGAGCAGATAGATAAAAGTGTTCAGAAACAATATTAGGCACCCATGATAGGAATTCAGCACTGAAACGGAAGTAAAGAAAACTAATGAATATTTTAGGCAGATATGGCATGGCTATGATAGCCATAATATCCGTCACGGCAAGTACTGGAAATGAAAAATGCCTCACATTCTCTCCGCAACTTGATAAAAAGGCGCAGTTACCGTTGAATCATATGAGCGATGATAACTCCTTCCGAGTTCAATCATCACTTAAAAACATAAAGGCTTAGGGTACAAATGTGCTCTCATTGCATGACTAAAAATGTTTTTATTCCGGTGGTCATAAAAAAATGCTATGACACCAATAGCACCGTGAAATACCTAGAAAGATCTATGACTTCGCTCCGCAGACGACAGTCACGAAGTTAGGAATGGAACATTAATCATTAATTCAGTAATAAATATACACAATCGAATTCATTTTAGCAAATAACAAAGGATTACCCCCCCCCCAATTACACCCTCCAAAATCAACGGACCATAATGGAATTCTCTATGAGCGGGGGAGCATAGGGGAAACAGGAAAACGTGAATTAATTCACGTTTGTGGTTATCATGTACTATAACATAAGTCCTATAACCTGCAATCATGGATTGTCATGCAAAAAACAAAGTGAAATTGTTAAGTTATTTATACGGTAATAACGTAACATTGTTTTCCGGGTTGGACATTTCACTGAAACCCAGATTCTCATATTGTTCTTCTTCCCCCTTTTAAAACCTACGTAAAGAATTATTTGATTTGCAATCCTCACCATAAATTTGTTTCCTTAACAATTGTGTTACATAACTACCAAAAACAAACCAAGGAGACGGTTTACAATTAACAAAGGCCGTGTATATACACAAACCATGCCCTGAGTGGTGAAATATCGAACTCAAGCACGAATCGAACCCGCGACCCTAGGCTTAGAATACAATTAATTTACCCCGCCGCCACCGGTGTTGACACAGCCATTTGCTGCTCCTTTACTTGTACTAGCAATTTATCAATGAAAAAATTCCAACAAATCTTCAACTATCGTTTACTAACGTAGTACTATTAAACCATTAATTATCAAGTAATTTAAGACTAGTGCACACAATCATGCTCTGATTGGTGAAGAGTGGGGCCGGCAAAGCTCTTAGCACCTCCCTGAATAAAAAACATTACTTAAGTTTAAATATTTAATAACTCCAATAAATGCGCCCAATGACGTGACCTTTGGGAGGTAAGGATGACCTGCATCAACCGAGATCTCAGGAGACGGACGCAAGGAAGGGATGAGCGGGCAAGATTCCATCGCTCCTGCCTTTGAGAGAGAGCGAGGGAGAAGTAGAGGCGGACAACTACAGGTGAGAATAGACCTGAAGCGGAGTGACAGGTGGATGAGGTGGGGGAGAGAAGAGAGTAGAGAGCTGAGGCAAAGGGTACGTCGGCTCAAGGATGAGTTTATACCCTCAGCCCTGATGGACGGGAAGGAGGATTTCTGGGAAGTTTGCGCAGGATTAATGCGGCCCGCGTGCATAAGCGAGTGCTGGTTGGGGGCCGCGAGACAGACACGGTATCACACGATATCCGGAACGTTAGGGTGCCTCGCGCGGGCAACATCGGGTTCGTTCGCGGAAACATTAACGAATCGCCCTGAGACGACGCGACGTCGCCAGAGCACGGCTCATCCATCTTAACCTTAGCCGACCGCTGAACTGCCCCTCCTTTAGCCGACGGAACAACGTCTCTCGGATACTTTATACGGCATCGCGACCATTACCAGATAATGCACGGGGTGGCATGTGAATCATACATCTCGTGTTAAGTCTTCTGCGAGCCCAACTTAAGACTCCCTCCATGTATTAGTACAGTTTTCATGCAGTTTCGTGAACGAGTATGAAGTGAACGTATCAAGCCAAGCATTTATATGACTCATCTAGTTGTAAAAAAAAAGATTTTACAGTCTAAAACGTATTCTTCAAATGCAATCATACAATAAATATCTAACTTTTAGGAATATTTTCATAATGAAATGAACAGAACGTTGTGTTTTCTACCGCACTATTATCCTCAGGTCTACCGTCTTCGAATGCTATGCTTTGGCGTAAAAATGTATTGTACGTAATGATGGCGGAACAGCTAAAACCAGTAGTCTTGAGATAATTAATTCAGAGGAAAGCAATAAGTTGTATGCATTTAAATATTCTTCAAATAATTTTTCCTGGAGCGGCATAAGCATTAATGACTAAGTAAAAGCGCAGATATAGCATTAGAACACCTCGACAAATTACTCTAAAATTTTTTATCCAATTTTTATCTAATTTCATTATGAACTGAAATGATAATGAGTTCATATTACTTACACCTCTCTCTCTCTCTCTCTCTCTCGCGGTATTCACGTTTCAATGATCCAGCTGTTAGTTTCTATTATCCCGGGTGGAATGTTTCTAATAAATCTCGCTTGAAACCGTTGACCACCAGATTCGATTAAAATTCCTGTAATACTTTTTAAAGTTGACGTATTCTACGACAATAAACGGTTACACCCTTTATCTCTTGGGAATCTTCATTAACTCATAGCCAAAAATGACCGCTGTATCATTTTCCATGGTGAATCGCATGCGACGTCTCTGCTTCAGTTGGCACATAAGAAGCTGCTTGCGACATCAAAATGTACCTACTACCCCGAGGCTTTCCACAAAGGCGTGATGCAGGTTATGTTGGGACACCAGCTGTGAAAAGGAAGGGCATAAAAAAGGAATTGGAGAGGGAAGGAGTGATTAGTGAGGCGTGTTTTTGAGTCTCGATCTTATCTTGTTGCAGTCTAGAACGTCTAGAATGGCACCCGGGGTGAAAGAATCCAGAAACCAATCTGTTCCACAATGGTTGTTTTTTTGCACACTGTCGTTTGAAGCGTGCCTTGATGGGATCTACTATTCGTTTTTCCAATAAACAAATTTTGTTATTGCACTAAACTTTGCGTAAAACAGCATGAAATACGACCGGGTTTCCACAGTTAAGGCAAATTTTCATTCTAGGACCTGAAAATGACAATATGCCGTCCAAACGGGTAGTGTTTGTTTCTAGTACGATTTTGTTTAATAATTAAGCTCATGAGACGGATGAAGGGATGAAGAAAGGTAGAACGTATGCCGAGCTGAATGAAGAAATCATGTCAAGAGATATCCACCTGCGCCTGTAAAAGTCTAGAGGGATTTTACTTTCTTCCGTCAAAATCTACCAAGCCAGATTTATAACCTAATTCATGAATAAAAGTTTCTGCTAGCAAAATAATTTTTCTGTCACTTTTACCTGCCATAGAGAAGTAGTTTGTTGGTAAAGTTACATTCATCGAGTCGATGTATATAACAACCACAGGGTATGAATTTTTCTGGTACCCATTTTCTACTAGCATATACTGGCTAAGAAAATTCCAGAGGTACTCATGTCGTTGGAGAGATGAGCTCGGGGAATAACATGCTCCTCCTCGTTTCCTTTTATCCCGATACCTTCAAAATCCCCGACCCTTCCTCAGCTTCCGTCTGGGTTTTTCTCCCTCAAGCCAAGACGCTGACCTGCCTCAAACCATTCCATCCGTCGACCGCCGTCTGACCGCGAGGGCAAGGCGGCTGGAATTTACGACGGCGAATCTCTCAAACACGTACGCAACGGAATGAAAAGCGGTCTAGTTCCTTTTTCCTTTCTGACTAGCCCTACATCCCTCAAACCTTCCCTATCCATGGAGGGCGATATTTTTTTATTTCACCGCTCTTCGACGCACTTAGGTAAATGTTATCATTGGTAGCCTCCTCCGAAACGTCTCGCCGCGGTGCAGTAGCCTCGCAGACAAAGGAAGTAAACAAAGAGTCCCTGGGGGAATATTGACATTCTTGTCCTGGAGGATATTATTATATTCGTTCCAATAAGGGATTAGGTTATTTGCATGTCCACCACCGGACGTGTGGAAGTACGTTGACCTCGGTTGTAGGTTCAATACGTGGAAGTGGACCAAGCCTCGTGCAAAGAAACCACATCGAAGTATAAAAATCAATCGAGCAGGGCCAGAGAGGATCATAGCTTCATTCGATGAATCATCCAATTATGAAAACTACACAAGTATACGTGGGGATTCGCTCTGTAGAAAATTATTTCACTGAAGAGGGATTCGAACTCGGATCCCCCGACTTCCCCTACCAACCTTAAACCCGCGCGTGTGATTGCATGCAATGTACACTTTGCCAAACGAATCATTGTCTATGGAACTATCGATATCGAAAGCAGTTATCGCTTTGTAAATATAAAATTTCAATTTAAAGTTATCAAACACAAACCTATAGTAATAATGGAAAATTACATAAAATCTCAGCATGAAAACTGAGGAAACTTATCAAATTTAGAGTATTTGTAAGGTGAGTTGCATATTTTTATGATCGTCGAACTGTTGGTCGCCTTTTATCCTGGCTGATTTCTCTTTTCCCTCACATTTATTGACTTTGACATGAAGCCACGAATGAAATGCAGATTTCATATTTTTCAAGTCACAAATATAGTGCTCGTAAATAGTCGCGATTTTTTTAGAACATTTGCATTCAGTGGGAAAAAAACTTGAGTGGGTATTAAATTAAAGTTTGACTGCAAAGAAAGACGTAAAAAAATTCTTAAATACTGCCGCATTTGGTAATACATGAGCAGTGAAAACATTTGTATGCATGCGCACACAACAAAAATAAAAAATCAGTTAATTTCGATTCACCACACTTTGACTGTTTTAGCATGCATTTAGTCGGAAATAAGGAAATAAAATGGAAACATTCGCCTAAAAACTTAGGTGCTTATTACGTAAACACAACCTCGTCACCCACGCGTTGTTACATGTAAGCTTTACCTACATTTTCGGGACATCAGATAAAACTCAGTGGGGGCAAGTAAATTTGTGAGTTACTTGACACATGAAATTTATACCTTAGAACTTCCCACTAGGCTAGGCCCACGTTTATCTGGTAAATTGAGGTTCGATGTGAAAGGCGCATGATTTCCTAAATTTCATCTTCTTTTTACCAATAGAGTCTGATAAGTTATCTCTTATGACCACAACGAAAACGTAATAAGGAAACCCATGAATCGGGATGGAACACCAGTCTCACCACCAGGTCTCACCCGACCGCGAGGGATTAAGTTAAGGGAGGAATAAGGACCAGGTAGATATCCTTCAACTCCGACGTATAGAGTAACGGAGTGCTCTGCGGACTGCGGACGTCAAGTACGAAGGAAAACCCACTTCATTTATATGAGGAACGCCAAGCTTAAGCCGGAACGTCTGCTTTCCCAGAGAAATCCCCATCCACTTGGGCTTCAAAGATCTGGATGCCAGTTTGTACCTACTCCTCCGAATATGGCTCATCCTGAGCGAATTCGTCTAATACGTCTAATGTACCTATAAATGTAACCGTGATATTTAAACCTAAGCAATTTCTTAAAATACTGAGTGCTAAAACAGGCTGAAATATTGGCGAAATAGCAAAATAGTTGATAATGAATAAAGTAAATCATTTAAAGAAATTGAGATCTGCCTTTTATTATTAATAAAAACAATATATGTAACTATGGTAAAAATATATATTTTATTAAAATTCCAATATTTCTTTTGTATACAAAATTTTTGCAGAAGCAATGCGGATATGCTACTAAACAGTTTCCCTTGTTTAGGTCCATCCGTTACATGTCTGTGACCTGTGTACACGGTAGAATTTAATATACAATTGACCGTGGCTAAATACAGGTTGTGGAAGATAGATGCCAACCTTCTCCAGTGTCTGTCCCTTAGATTTGTTGATGATCATGGCAAAAACTAACCTCACCTGGAATCGCCTTCTCAAAGCGAATGGCTAGTTGGTGGTTGTAGGGGCAAGGTCCACTCGTGGAATGAAGACAGCGCGACCTTTTCCAATTCCCGGTAAAAGTGTCTACGATAAGTCGTGTAATGTTGGCGGCAAGTGCAGTAACATTGACATTTTATCTTGAATTTTGGTGTGAATGAACTGAGTCCATAAGGAAAAAAGTAATTTTTAAAATTAATGTAAGGCTTGACAGTTCTCAACAAATAACTTAAATATCTCCTTTACAGTTTGTTACAATTATTTAAAACTTATTTTTTTAATGGTGCGTTTATTTTGAAAAACTCACGCCCGCGCCATGTGTCTGCTAGTGGAGAACGTACATGGGAGCTCGCTTGTCATCTATAGGCCCGTATTAGAATTAGTACGCCTGGCAACTGACTCAATTATATGTACGTACGCGTAGCTTTTCACACAGTATATATATACCTAATTGGAGGATGTTCTTATATGCCAGTGAAGCATGGAGAACACAGCTGCAGAGAAAAATAGATTTCAAGAAATGGGTTGTTATTGAATAATGATGAAGTTTAAATTTACGGAGAGATTTATCAACGAAGAAGTCTTAGGAAGAGTTGGAAAGAAAGAAGTTAAATGAAAACTCTGCGTAGGAGGAGAGACAAAAATAATTACTGGACAAATTTTGTGACACAGCAGCCTATTGAAAATGATACTGGAAAGAGAAATAAATGGGAAAAATTATAGAGCTAGAGCAAGAATAGAATACAACAGGTAAATCATGAAGGACGTAAAAGAGAATAATGATGTTGGAATGAAGGGGTTGGCGGAGAGGAGTGAGGATTGTAGAACTGCAGGAAACTTATTTTCGGACTGATGACTACTGATAATGGTATACCTTCCCGTCACTTTCATTCACATAATAGAGGAATGTAATTACCCCATTCTCAATTCGATAGTTAGACCGATTATACAGCCCAGCCTACTGGAACCCCTTCTGGATACATTTTGGTGCCAATTGCAACATTATTAGGGGGGAAATGTACCCCCCTCAACGCTCATCGTTACGTTACTGACCCCACTAACTGCAGCTCTCCATCATACGCTGCCTTTAGCTAATTCCCTCTTACCCTTGAAGATCTTCTGTTTCATATCCCATTATAGCTCGCCTATGTAATTTTCTCTTACTACTCCCTTACAAACCGCCGAGTCCCTATTCTCCAGCACCGTACCTCGTTTCTGATTTTATCCTACCACTTTATTTGCAGCATCTACCTCCAGCACCACATTTCAAAAGCCGCTCTATTCTCTTCTATTCCAGCTCTCAATCTCAAAGTTTCAAGTAACGGGTTTTTATATTCTTCTTTCTAGCGTTATCCACCCTCCATTCTGAATTCTACTAGGCTTATTAAGAGAGAGTTTCCTTTTCATCCACCTCAAGCACAGTTGAATGACATTCCTAAACGTTCAAGGGAGGAAAATAGAAAAGGGAATTGGTTTCTCGGTTGGTAGGATCGAATTATCTAAGCATACTATTTTTATTCCCTCCCTTTTTGCCCCTTTACTATTTCCATCCTTCACACACCGTCCCCCACCATAGCTTAGGCCTCTCCTGCTCAGGAAATGGCAAAGTGCAGTGGGACATGCGATACTCTTGTGCACCTCCCTAATCGAAGCTTGCATCTTGGTTGCTCTGAACGCTCCTTTGGACGGACTAAAGTATGCTAGAAAGGAATTTACTAAATTAAGGAAGTTTGAGCAATAATTTTTTCTGGGCATAAAGAGACCATGTTCTCATTTTATTTTTTCAATTTAACCTGCTGTAAGGAGTGTGAAGTAAATTTTGAACTAATAACGACAAGACATTTTTTTATTTGACTGAAATTCTCACTAATTAACTTAAATACACATACATGGCTTTAACTTCACTTATTTTCTTCACACCGTAAGCCAAAACCACCATCACAACCGGCGGTTTTATTGCAATTTTGTAAAAAGTATTACGTTAAGAGAAAAATTTATTTTTTAAATAGCGAATAAGCTTATGGGCTACAGGAGACTAAGTTTCGGATGCGATTTATACTTTATTCTTATACACCTGATTATGTGAGATTATGTACCCGAAATTCCTCATGATTTTAATAAAATATCTCTGGACGGACAGTCAAACCATATCCCATGGAAAACTGCTTATAATGTCTGGCAAATATCTCTAAATGCGTGCAGTAAGAGGCTAATATTTTTTTTGTCTTTGGAATGATGAGATCCTTTTTATCATGCTGAGGCCATAAGAAGTGTTTTATGAGAAGTGGTATCTCATTCAAATTACCTCGGGACATGTAAGCAGAGCCAGCTAGGAAAAAAATATACGCTCTAATTCCGTATGCTTAAACATGTACTGTTTCTTTGGGCCTATTTTCTGATCGTGACTTACTTAGGTGACTAGTTAATACATTTTTCAACCTTATACATAAAGACAACTAATCGATCAATGTTATTACTTATAATTTATTATCACACACTTCGTAATACACACAAATTAAAAAATAAAAATAAAATTCATCATCAATCACCTCAAGACGTCCGTTAGTAAACTTAGAATAACGCTATACAAATGGACAAAATAACAAATTTTACTGCTTCATATGTTTTAACGTAGAGGGTAAAAGGTTTATCAAAATAAGATTTTTAATTAAGAAGTTAAGGTTAACACAACTTTTGTAAGATGATATTAAAAGCAGGAAAAGAAGTCACGAAATAAGCCTGCTTAAGTGATGTTTACTAACTCCCAGAGATTTTATCATGATCAGAAAATTTACACGTTTGCAACATTTAACCCTCACCCAAGTATCACCGCTAATGCTAATCTGGAATAAATATCAGAGTTATATAACAATTCAATGTTGCTACAAACTTTTGTGACATCATGATCTATGGCTCAATTTTGATGGAGCCTCTATGATTAAATTATTCATCTACATATTTCAAAAATGTTGAAGATGATGTTGTTAACAGCGTGTTTTACAGCGGGGTTCATTTTCTGTCGGAGAATCATGCAAACTTTCTTCTCTATCGCAAGCAGATGAGCTACAAAAATATCTAATTTTAACAGTAAAGGATATAAAGTAAAGAATATTAAATAATTTATAAATGTAATAATAACTCATTCATGAGATCTCCTTCAACTATGGTTTCCATAAACAAGGAACATTGTTTTTATTTCTCTCCCTATTCACTCGAATACAATACTTTTATTGGTTTGTGCATCTTTTCTTACACACAGCTTGCTAAGCAATGTTTCACGTGTCACGCGAAAAATGCATTACGTCATCATCTTGGTTCATCCTTTTCTTTAGTGATGCTCGCATTCCATCCCTTCTAGGTCACAATCGACGTTAATTTTGTGCAGATTCAGCACGCAACGTGGTGCGAATACAAGGTAGAGTTAGATGGAAATTTCTTATGATCTCATGATTGATCTGGGATAAGATTTTATTCACTTCGCAGTAATAGTTTAATAGATTACATTTGCATCTGATGTAAGTATTGCAAACACATATGAAAAGAATTTTATCAGGAAAATGTTGTTCAAAAAATCAGGAAGGTTTTTCTTCTGCCAATTACGCGCGCCTTGCGGCGTGGAAACACTACGTGATTGGGAACCCGGGGGATGACGTCACGGAACGGTATTGCTAACAGACATACGATGTATTTCCTTGAGGTTTTCGGGTTGTTCATCGTAATTTGATAAAACTATCGTTTTCTTATCTTTTGCGGAAGACAATGCACTAGTATCTTTGGATCGTTCCTGATGAAATACATTTAATTCAGAGAAGCAATACCGTGCGCTGACGTTAAGCCTTCGAGATCCCGTTTTAGATCACGTGACCTTTTCAGATTTTTAATCACTTTTGAAAGGCAAATATTAACGTCTGCGGTAAACGCATAAACACATGGATTTTATATTTCAGTTCTTGGAGAAATACATTTAATGCGTGTTCCCCATCGTTGAGGCCACTTTAAGCTCTTACAGATTCGGTACGGATACAGAGTAGCGTTAGGTGGTTCTTCCCTCCGGTTTCACGATTGATAATAATCTGGGACAATGTTTTTTTTACTAGCCAGGAATGATTGAATAGTTAACTCAACATTTTTCTTTAACTGTTGAGGAAACTTAAGTTGACAAAAACGATGTATCTGCTTCGATAATAATTCAATTCAGAAAAATATGTTTTCACATTCCTCCTACTCCTTCTCTTCTTCGAGCAAATACAAATAAATTTTTTCTCATTTCACATAATTTACATGCATTATATTCAACCGTGCATTTATTGCACAAGAATTTTAAGAAAAAAATTACTTGAAAACTGGCAAAGTTATCGGAAAAAATGTTAGAATAAAAACACAGAGGTTAATATCGAGAACAGTAAAGCGAGGAATTTTACCTCTATGAAAAATATATTGCTTTGTTTGAAAAACTCAATATGAGAGCAGACAATATAAATAAGGAAAAAAATAGCAAACTGGGTGAAGGAGGAGGCTGAGATGAAATAAGGGTAAGAGGCATCGAGTTAGGTTACGGAGTAAAACCATGTTCAATTTTCTCTACTTTCAATTATTTCTCCGAGATTCGGAATACTATCTGCAAATGTTTTTCACCTCAGAAGTATGTGCAAATGCACGGCAATCCTAATACCTCCTCTACCGAGCCGGATCACGCAATATGAGAAACCGAGGCCGCAGAGGCTAAAATGCGGAAATATTCTCCCAGCAAATTTCCTTGCATATTAAAAGGCAGGAACGATTTCAATTGAACATCATCTCGCGTAGAGGGAATTATGCTCAAGAAATAAGAACATGGAGCAAGAAAAGGAAATTTATTTTCACGAGTAAACGCATATCACCAATAACACTGAGCATTTTTTCCCGGTAAGCACAGACCTTATGCCTATCCACGGATTTATCATTTACCCAAAGACAGCTAAATTAAATTGTAATTCCAGATAGTGAAAATAAGAGGCTACATGAATGGATGAGATTCCAATCCAATTCCAATTCCGAGGATGATAAGTTTTATGGGTAACAAAAATTGTTAAAAGCGAGCAAATAGAACGATCAAAAAATCAGTAAGTAATTTAATCATAAATCTCTTGAAGATTTTTTCAATTGCTCATTTCGAGATTGATTGGCACTTGTTATTAACAGAGAGACAATAACTGATGCATTTGATTTTCATTCTAAATTCACAGTCACGCTGTATTCTCATAAATGATAGAACCTACTCTGGCATTTTTATCTGCTAAGTTCGGTCGTTTAAGTTCGATACCTTTAAGCTTATTTAACAACAGAGTATTAATAAACTCAAATAATAATGTGAGATGATAAGTATAAATACATTCAAGTGGTTGGTATCGCAGTCAGCTAGTCACTCAGACTGACTAAAAACGTTAAGCACATTAATTTTTTCCGTTGATTCTATCCACCCTCTCCCAAATATTAACTTGCAACATTCATTTTCATTTTGCTCCCAGATGCCTCGTTTATCATTCGTTTCTCTTCCGGCCAAATGCCACTATTATTTCAAGAGTATAAGTTCTTCTCCACAACTCAAACGGCAGGCATGAACTATTATTAACATCTGTTAGTTTACCCGTCAAAAATCATGATCCAATGCCGATTTGAAAAAATACGCATATTTTGCGTTTCCAACCGGGTTAGTGGTACCAATACCAAAACTCCATGGTATTACGAATCCATGAATGAGTTCAAAAATGTTTTTTCACCCAGAAGAGGACACAAGAGTAAGCTGTTGAAACGTTGGTCATTGAACTGGAACCCGGATGGAAGTCCAAGAGACTTTCATCTACTCAATTGATGGGGAAAGCTTGAAGTAATCGCCAAAAACGCCACAAAATACAATGCCACAAAATTTCATTCACTATTGAACCGAGCTATCATAAGTATACCGTATTGTATGGACTGCATCTGGTAGGACTTTTTGGCGCAAAACATCTTAATAATGATCCCTTATTTCCTTTTCCCACCATATCCAATATCTACCCTACCAATAATGTAAAAAAAACTGAAATGTATATGTTAAACTGATAGTTTACTAGAATTCGTTGAAATATGCCTGGGTTAAGTTTCGATTGTGGTACACCTACATACCACTTATCAGTCCATCGCAGAAGCATATGGTAGGGGGTGTTAGGAAGCCAGCCGTGTAATGGGAGGGAATAGAAAAAAGGAGGGGGATAGGACAGGACAGGTTAATTGTATGTTCACGAAGTCTCTTATGTTATTGTCACACTGCTTTTGCTATAGTCACTAATGGTGCATGGAAAGAAGAAATTTTAGTACCTATCAGTTTGGCAGAGTATCTCTCCTGTTTTGTCGTTTCCATCAGTTTTAGAGATTTTGCTTGGGGTTAAAATAATATCCTCTGTGTTGTACTGAAACTCGCCTGATATGAAATTGTCAAGTAATCTAACCCCATTGTGTAGCCTCCGAGTTTCTAGTGGCTCCCAACCTAGTCCATCCATCAGCTGTTCAATATTTTCAGTTTTTTTGTAAAGTTTTTAACGAATCATTCCGCTTTCCTTTTCTATTTTATTAACTTCGCGGAATAAATAAATCTTTCTGCGTAGGGTCCAAAATGGTCACGGCAAAGTAGTCTCGCTCGTGATAAAGTATTTGTAATTTATTATAGGTTTTTAAAAAAATCTCAGAGAGTGGCATCCACCAGCAATCTACAAGCATAAAAGATCCTACGACTTGTCAGAAGAGGAAGAACAACATTTTTATACCTCAAAAATCTAATCAAATAGGAATTAGTGGCGTGTATCTTTATTGTCACAACAGTTGCAAACCAGCTCCAAACGCCGTGATAGCATTCTATTTCCTTTTCAGTGATGCGCAAATTTGAGTTTATTAATTGACACTCATCATCACTAATTGCGATTCACTAAACACAGAGAGACAAAAGGACACTCACATTTACGTCGGATATTGCGGTCGAGCTACCATATACTTCATGCTACTATATTGCCACTTTTGAGGATACCGAGACTAGCCACGGTATTAACCTTTACGGAGTCACCCGCAAGTGCACATAAGTGCAATATTCCACAGAGGAAAAATCATTCGCCTTGACTGGGATCCAGGTTCGAATCCCGGTCAATGTGAACGATTTTTCCTCTGTGGAATATCGCACTACCATATTGCATTAATGTTTCATGATCAGTGGCGAGCCAAGTCGTGGGCAATATCGGCAAAGGCCACAAGCGGCCGGCCAGTGTGTGCGACATATTGATGAATGTAAAAATGAGACGGAAAGTATGAAATTCGGAAAATGTTACCAGCTTCAAGCATATATTTCCATCCAAAATGACGCTTTTTAGTCCTTGGTACAAGTTACTGATACTCAAAACTAACTTCAACAAAAAGCACGACGAAACCTACGAACTAACATTTTCCTTCACTAGCATTCTTGTCACAAACCCTGAAAGTAACTGGGGTTTTAATTGCACAATAATTTCCTGATGAAATTACACCCACACACCAAAATAATGCACTCCGTAAATGATCCCTATGAACACTTTTCATCGTAAATCTCGAAACTTTTAAAATACTTAAAGAATAAAAGTTTAGTACCTGACGGGAGATGAAACTAAAATATAAAGAGGATCATTCCATCACCTTAGAGTATCCGTAAAATTACGCGCTGTTTAAAAAAATCAGTATCAGTATTTAATAATTGTGTGTAACTAACACTGAATAAATCATTCATATGGGGGTTTGCTTACGATCCGCTCGAGATAATTTCAATCACGTATTTAACGAGTCACATGGCACAACAACGAAAGATTCGAGATGTTGGTGTTTGAAACATTCGGATGGATAACTGTAGCGCCTGATATGTCGATTATTGCGACTCTAATCGAGATATTCGACTCCATCAACGATATTCCGGTGAAAAAAAGCCGATCGGAAAGGCTGCGTGGGATTTTTACGAATATTTTAAATACATTATATTCTCGAACTCTTCGTGATTGTACCACGTGACTCCTTAGCTACTTGATCGGAATTATCTCGAACACAACCCCTCAGGACTGGAGCCCAGGAAATACCTCTTCCACTTTGAATTTGATGGAAGCCTTAAGGACCTACTTGCCCTCACAGGTACCGGGCATACAATTCCATGGAGTATCCATTCCGTACTGTCCACGAGGAAAAGTCCTGCATTAATCATAAAGGTATTTACTCCGACAAATTCAAGGTACTGCGGAACTGGCCGCGCAGTGATTTCAACAGAATCACCCTCGTTGATAACAGGCAATTCAACTTTTTGGGAGAGGACGCCAGAGTAGATTTACTGGCTAGAGAACTTGGCGTGAAATCAAAGGGTCTGGATTTGAATCCCAGTCGAGGCGAATGATATTTTCACTGCAAATTTCTCACAATTGCGTGAACACCAGTGGCTCCGTTAAAGTTCCACCAGTTCCGCATTTCTTTGAATCGGTTTATAAATTCTTTGTTAAGGACGTCACTGGCCATTGTCATTGTGCTTTTGCGATACGCTAGTATTATGGGTTTGTCTATATTTGTTAACAGTAGCGTTTAATTAAACTCACCAATGTCGTAGTACAATTTAGAGGGTTTGTTCGTTCTTATAAGCACGCCTGGTTAAAATCCCATGTAACACACGCTGAATCAGGATAAGAATGGAAACGAACTAACATTCGCACAAAGTACACTCATTTAATTATCGGATTGACCGTTTATTCCCATTCTGAAAGGCCAAACGAAAAATTCCACCTCAAAACGGTTGTGTATGCGAGGGGATAAGGTAGCCTGAGAAAAAAAGGGCCGTATAAAAATACAGGACAGGTATGAAGAAAACTGAGAGAAAAAGAGAGAAAAAAACAGAAAAGGAAGAGGATGCTCGTCGAGAAAGAGGGAAAATATATAATGATACTCCTCGAGGGAAGGCAATATAATAAATATAAAGGTGGAAATAAAACGAGGGTAAAACTCGCCAAAATCCGTATTTTTCCTTCCTCACCCCACCAGACCAGACAACGGGAGTGCTTTTAAATAATGGATTCATTTTCACAAACCGCGTGCAGCGCCGCACCGGCCCCAGCAAACCATACTCCCTTCCTCCGCCCCCAGTCCTCCCCACCAAGGCCCCATGCCTCCGCGTCGGTCGCCACTTGAAGCGGTTATTTGTTGAGAACGTACAATACGAAGAACGTTCCCACTACTCAACTCCTTTCCTTGGGAACTCCCGTGCCCTTCCACTTATAATTCCCTCTCCTTGAGGGTAAGGTAAGGTAGCCTGAGCTAAAGACCTACGCTCTCGTGACGAAACGTACGAGCTCCAGTATGGCTAACGCGGCCGCCCTTTGCATTGTTTTTTATAATTATATCTGGGGTGCTCCTGTTCAAGGCGATATTGGATAGGTACAATTGTATAGTGGCAAGGAAACATGATGGTAGTCACATACACGAAGCACGACGTTAAACAGGGCAAACCTCGTGTGGAAGCGATCTTTATAGGGGTTTCCACAGACTGGTCTAGATAAAGCAGATGGTTCCACGTTGTATCATATTAAAGACGACAGTTTTTCCGGCGTTGCAGAAAGGGTCTTCAGGTCTGAAATGTGTTTTTAGATAATTGGACAGGCAAAACTGCCGTTATTAAGATGATTCGACGCGGAAAACATCCCGTACAGCACATGGTTGGCAAAGCTGCCATTGCAACTGCATTAAACTGGAGAGGGTGGGGAAGTGTAAGAAACGCGTTTCACGCAAAAATGTATACGATCCAAAGAAATCTGGAGCTAAATACGTTTATGTTTTTCACCACCCATCCATCGGAGAAGCCCATCAAAACAATTAGATTAGGATACAGGGAGTTAAAAGTTAATGTGAATAACATATTGGGCATTTTGAAGTTGTCAACGAAGGTTTACGATTTTTGTAACACCGTTAGTCAATGGAGGAGACTATATTACCTCCCGTTCGGAGTGAGTTCTTAGGGAAATGGACTTTTCAACTGAAAAGAACCTTCTGCGCAACTGCCACTATATTTTGCTTCCGCAAAAGCGAAACTTGGTGGCACGAAGTATGATATCAAAGAGGGGAAGACGCACGAGGACGGGATTGGCAAAGGAGTGCAGGGGAGAGGAAAGAACCGGGTAGACAACGCTGCCAACTTAATTGCACTTGAAAGGATGGTAAAGTGTCAGTAGCACGTTACACAAAAATGCTCGTGATCAAAGAAAGCCACAACAAAATACGCCAATATTGTTCACAACCCATAATAGGAGCCCATGATTAAAAGTGAAACGGAGAATATTTGTTAAACCATTATCAACAAATGAGGACACTGCCTGCCTGATTATACTGAAACAGGTCATGTGCAATAATGCCACCATGTATCACCACCGATGCATATATGATGCGGTAATGAATGAGGTTCGATGCGTTCAATGGGAGAAATTAAGTACTAAAGGCACCGATGAAGGCGGACCAAGAGACCGAGAGGGAGGAAGAAAAATGTGTTACACTGCTGAAAAAAAGAATGGACAAGAGGCGGGAGTGGCATTGGTGGACGTCATTTACAGAGACACATCAAAGTAATACGAAAAAGTCACTTGGGTTGATGCCCAATCAAAAAAGGGGGCTAAATCAGGAAATCACCCCTCTCACCACCGGGTCTATCGGTATATTTTTGTTTAAGGAGATTCGGTGAATTCGCTCAACTTAAGGGAATTCGCTGAAATTTGATGGAAACATTACTTTTTTTCTACCTGATTTTTTCTAAATTATTTGCCGCAGATTTCTTAAGATATTTTAACGAAAAGTGGACATAAAAATTACGCGGGTTCTTAAGGGAACGCAAGGCTTTACTCATCATTAAGTACCTTTTCTAATTATAAAATGTATAATAATTGATATCATCTGTAGAAAAATGTATTCCAGATTTTTACTCAGAGCGCTTGAAGAAATCCCTAGAACGCGCTGCGGATGATGTGAAATTGGCACCACAAGTAAATTATTTAAACGTGGATGCATATCTTGCAGGATGAAGAAGAAAAGGCATAAGACCCCGTGAATTTTCATGCCCGATTCTCGATCCAACAACTTAATCAACCTACGGAAAATAATTCTGAAATTTTGCAGATAGCTTTAGAACAATGTCGTTGATGCTTTCAGAAAGTTTCATTAATACACTTAAGTTAAGTGGAACCACCGAACCTCCATAAGTTTTTATAGGATTTCTGTCGCACTGGCCCATGTCTGTTGAAGATAGTGTTTCCAGCATTCCACCTAGCATCTTCAGGCCTGAAGACGTCAATAGATGTTGGAGTCGTGATTTCGTAAATTTCCGTTTACTCTGAACTAAACAAGGAATACGTAAATTATCACACATATCTAAATCAATTATAAATAATGGATAAATATCGTAGATGAAAAGGAAAACTTAGTTATATTCCACCAATTTATTCTCAGGTACAACTAGTTTCAACGCAGCGGCGTCATCTTCAGGTACCTGAAGATGACGCCGCTGCGTCGAAACTAGTTGTACCTGAGAATAAATTGGTGGAATATAACTAAGTTTTCCTTTTCATTTACGATAAAATGAACTTCCACAAGGTTGAGCCTGAGACGATGGAGATAATGAATAAATAATTAATAAAGAGAAAGAAAATATAGATGATGATAATGACTTTAGTCGTTTGATTTAACACTGTCTAACAGTTTAAGCATTGGAGCTACTGCTCATTCAAGAGAAGGAGCAGTATCAAAGGGACTTTATGATAAAGAAACAACCCTGAATGGGCATCGATTACCATGCATTGTTAAAAATTTACCAAATCCAGATATTTAAAACAATAATGGAGAACATCAGCATTATCTAGAGGAAGCACTCGCTATCACAAACGAGTATAAATTGATAAATTGTGAACAATAGCTTGAAGGGGTTTTTTACACGACGTTTATTAACATTTACTCCCATAAGAAAAGCCTTGGTTGGGTGCAGGGGTTTCTTATTTTGTATTTTTTAATTACTTGGAATTACGGCGAGAGGAATAGAGAGAATAATTGTATAATGATAATCAATGGTGTGAATGGCCCCCATGTGGAGAATATCAAGAAACGAATGTTTTCTAAGAAAGCGAAAAACGTAGTGCACAAAAGTGAACTCCTTCCGACGTGATAAGGCAATGAAAGCTAAGTATATCATGATAAGAATTAGAGTAGAATAAACAATAAACTATAGCGTAGTGTGGAGGAAAATATTAACGCAGAGTCAGGTGTGCAGGATTTCACCGTGCTTCCTGCATTGTAATTGAGCTTATTACGTCTCTTTGAAAGGATTCTTTCAATCATGTGCATTATTTTAATTTTTTCCTCCCGTTGAAATTAAACGGGAAACTTCTCCTAGTGAATAGTAAATCACCACTATATTTCATATTCCAATGAGATACGGATCTACACAAGTGCGGATGTATTCAATCGTAGATTCCAATACATGCCTCCTTAGCAGATGACCAATATAATAAAATAAAATCCGCATAAGGCTTCGTTCATCCTTCAGGTGGTCTCCAAATGCCTACGCCACGGAGTTACCGCGGAAAAGTCAATGCTCCGAGCTCTCTTGACCCTTGCACTTCCGAGAGATCAAGTTTCATTGGAAAACATTTCTTGTCCCTGGGTTAACGTGTGCACGGCTATGCACTATCTGGAAACGTCTCTTGGAGAATTCAGACCAACGACCACCTCCGGGCGAAGAACCGTCAGAGAGCATTTCAAGGGAAACCCACCGAGCGAGAAATGCCCTGCCCCTGCCAGCCCTGCCCCCCCTGCCCCTTCCAGGCTGGCGGGAGAGATATAGGAGGAGGGAAAAGGTATTCGCTTGAGAGGTGGTCAACGCAAAAAAAGAAGAAAATGAAACGGCAGAAGAAATAAAATTAAAGGGAAGGCGAAATGAAACGAGGAATAAAAAACGCAAGAGCATCGTGAATGCGCACCGCGAGTGGGAGGGAGTGGGGGGGTGGGGGCAGTGAGTTGTGAGCGCGGGGACCGACAGACGATAAGCAGCGACGGGAGGCCAAAGGAAGAAGCTCCCGATGGTGGCACCGTGCAGCGGTCGGGTGGCGGCGGCGGCGGCGAAAAACAAAAATAAGAACGCAGATAAAAAAATAAGACACATCGCAGGTAGATATTTACGTAACACGGAGTACATGCACGGGTTCAAGTAATAAATAGATGCATTGGCGAGGAGTTCTCTGGAGTTTCGGGAGTTCCACCGCGACCTTCTCAGCCAAAGCAAATGCTGTATTCCACCTTTTCGTCCTTTTAGTTCAAATAAATATTGCTGTCACTGATGATAAGGCTTGGTTCTCTTTGAAAACAAAATTAATTTTTTTCTGAAATAAGCAGAGTATTCGACTAATACATTTAAAATGAACACTTTTTTCAACTATGCTGGCCCGGGCCAGGCTGATCGCCTGCTTGTCGCGGGTTCGAGACCGGCCTGGTTGGATTTCTCACTTTACAGGGCATGGTTTATGTACTGTAAACGAGTGAATTGAGAAAAATGACTCTTCAGTCCTAAGTTTGCTCAATAATAAATACGATATGTATTTTATTTTTTTATTTTTATAACCAGAGGAGACTAATGTAGCGTCATTTCAATTGAATTACCACCATTTGACTTCCGTTTGTGAATGTATGAGGAAATTACTTACAAACGACGATGGTTTGGTACCTTAATTTTATCTCTATTCCATTTTCTGCAATAATACATTTCATTATTTAGATTTATAATTTATATTAGATAAAAATATGATTTTACCCGCGTTTCATTTATTTTCGCATTTAACATAACGTAATTTCAACCTCAGTTTACGAAATATATATCGTTGAAATGTCGAATTTCATAGCTTATATCAAATAGTGGGCACGTTTTTCTATAAGGGGTAAAAATATAGCGTAATGACATTTGAGTCATTTTACGGCAGAACCACCTTAGGAAAGGGGAATTGAGAATATCCATGTATATGATATCTTGAATGTGACACTACTTGTCGAAACCATGTTCGGTCATTATTAAAAGTTCTTGGTAATTCTCAACTGTGTTTTCTATAACAATTATGGAGATTTCAAACACTTAGTCAAGTCTGAAACTCTATCCTACGTTAAAAGGCTAGTACTGACGCGACGTGACGCGGTCGAAATATAAAGCGGGAAAAGAAAAGAAATGTGGTTTACCGGGAGTGCTTCAGGGTGACGGTTTAGGGCCGGTCGGATGAATGAGAGGGGAGAGGGGGAACACACGAAACTAAAGAAGGACAAAAAGCGCAGCATTGCTCGGGGCGTGAATTTCGCCCCTCTCTTCTCCCCCTCCCCCCCCCCTCTCTCTCCCGGCAGCCATTTTATGTGAGAGAGGAGGATTAAGAGAACACCGAATAAATTGGTAACTAAGTCGCAACGGACGGGCAGAGGGGTGTTCGGGCGTGAGGGATGAAAAGGTCAATGAGGGTGGAGGAGGGTGGGAGTAGAAAGCGATGAAGGCTGCAGGGGGGAGGGTTGAAAGATTGCGGAGGTGAGGCTCTCGGACAACGGCGTAAACCACGCGAGAGAGAGGAATGAAAAGAAACAATATCAGCCAGGCAAGTAGATACGAATGAGAAAAATTTTATAAATCCCACAAAAACTGCAGCAGTCGAGTAGAGGCGTAGAGGGGCAAAGGACAAGAGGCTTTTTAAAGATACGAGCGTGGGATGGGGGAATGCAATGTGGGGAGGGAGGATGAATGAATAAAAGGAAGGTTCGTTTTTATTTACGGGCGAGGTAGGTAAATAAAAATGAAGCAAATGACGGGGAGATTATAGGAGAGTACCCTTTAATGCTCTTAGTCGGCGAATCCGCGGTCAGAGCCTCACCACCGCGCGCTCCCGGGGATGAAAAATTGGGTCTCCAAAATCACCGACTCTGAATCCTACCCGAGTCAGTAAGTCTACGTGCCGGGAGATCTTTCGGGGTCCCCATGCGAAAAAATGCCTTGGGAATTGGAGCAGCGGCATAGGGGTCGCGGATTGCGCATAGGCAAAATAGGGAATCGGACCACTACCCGCACACCACGAGCTCTTCATTTTATTTTCATTTGAAATGCATACCTATACGTTTCCATGTAAAAATAAAACAGACCCATGGCTTAACCCGTGACATTACATTACTTTTTTATGTCAACGAAAAGGCTTTGGCTATAATTTTTATTTCGACTACACTACAAACAAAAATACAGTCCATTAAAATTTGAAATTTCAACGTAATTTTTTCACTTAAAAGTCATGACTAAGAGTGTCCGATACCTACTTACTTGAAGATTGTTCTACTCAAATATTTAAGCCATTTCATACCTTATTTTGCTTCACGAATAATGCGAGCTGGTAAAATGGATGTGAATGGTTAAACCCTTCAGAAAAGGCGAAATAACTTTTGAAAAAGATATATTTGCCACATAGTGCACTACAAATGAAAGAGAGGTCTCAAGAAAACCCAAAAGTTTGAATTAGGAATCCAATCAATTAAATTTTTTAATTAGTAATGATGTCACATCCCACTGATAATTATGACTTCAATTTAATCACCTAATTTGTAACAGTAGAGGGCTTAGTAAATGGCTTTAAATTTTAGTCTAAAACATTACGGCCCAAGAAATGTTTTTCGTCAGTTCCAGGAAATAAGATAGGTAACACCATAAAATAGAAAGAATAATATAAGACATCCTTAAAATGAAACTGAATTGCATTAGCACAAGCACGGCTTTCATATGTGAAGTTTATATTTGGCAGCGAACAAAATTCAGCCATTATCCAATACACTTAGTAACTGAAACTAATTGTATGTGCATTAGTCTATTAATCGATCCAAGTAACTTATAACGAGCACTAGTTTATTTATCAACCTTTAAACATGAATTAAATCCATTGTCAAGGATTTATTTTTAATTTACTCATTACCTGAGGAAAGATATATATAAAAATTACAGAAATAACGTTCCACGAGTGATGAGGAGCATTTAATATGCCTCTATATATTTCATTCTTAAGGACCATACTGGTCACAAGGTTCAAGTGATTTCAACTTGGAAATTCAGAAACTATATAGAGGAATTGTATTATTGAGTAGTCCATGCATGACGGCAATATTTACTAGGCAATGAGAGGAAAGGTTAAAACTTTTTAAGGTTGCAAAATACTGATCCTTGAGCCAAGATTAGTAATTCCACTGAATTTTCCGGATTATCAGCGTAAGAAGCTGTGTTATTTTAACATCCAGCCTCAAGCTAAGTGCATTCCGTTGGGTAAATGTGAGTTCTGAGCCCTGCTTATAACTTAAAGGAAAGGAATAGCAGTAAATTACATCAGGGCTCCAAAGAATATTTGTCCTCATCTCGGTTCAGCCAGTGTGACGCCTATTTCGTGAAATATTAAGCCCGGGGATGAGCACTAAAGCTTTTTCTCCAGGAAGCTTTCATCCTGCTCTCAGAAGTCTCCGACGTACGCCCCTCTCACCAATCCACGCAGTCACCGCCTTTCCAGACAAAAAAAATCCCCAAACCCCCAAGCCTTCCACACCTCCCTTACGGTGAGTATTCTTTTTCACCCTTTATCTCCCACCCAATCCTTATCCCTCCAAACTCACTCAGCCTGCGCTGCTCTTACCCCGCGCCAGCCTACTGAGTTAAACCTTAAAAAGGGTAGCTCGCGCGTCATCGGAGTCAACGGGACGCCACTGCACAACACGGCACAGAGTCAGCTACGGAATCAGAAACTTATTCACAATAAAAGAGTCGCTGGCAGGGAGGGAGTAAGATTGGTTTTTTTCGCGATGCACTAACATTTGACTCTCACCAACACACAACGCCGCCTCGTTGTAATTTCAGCCGTCTCGCGGCGCGGCGAATATTCATGAAGTCTGGGTTTCGATGCGACGCGGTCCGCTTCAACTCCGCTACCGCCGTCGGCGAACGTAAAACCCTGAGCGACTCTTATCCTCCCTTCGAATTCCTTGAGTTCTTCCCAGCGACTTAGGGAAACCTTTTTCCACCGCTTCGCCACACTCGAGAAAGCGCCCCCCGCGGATTCCGAGACTGCATCCGCTCTTTCTGGTCGAGAGTTGCAGGCGGTGCCGCGCTTTAGTTAACGCTACCCCCACGGAATTCTCTCTCCTGGCACCAAGTTTACACATCTAGCATTCTACGCAAGTAGCCCACACGCTTGTGGAAAGTTTTTCGGGTGAACGAAGACCTGAGCTAACCCTAGTGGTCCGTTTAAACACGGTTGAGTCACCATTAGGGTGATCAACCGGTTAGGGTAGATATAAATCACGGCTTCTCAACAAGTGGGGAATTCCTCCAAGGAATTTAGGGGAGTTTACGGGGAAATTGGGACTACTATACATCAAAATGTTATGTTTTGAGGATTATGTAAAATTTTAAAAACTGTAGCTTATTATTATTTATTGTGTAGTTCAATAGGTTAATGGAACGCCAGAGACCTAAAACCGATTCTTAAATATGCTCCAAAATTGAATGAAAAGCCGTAACTTTGTGATTCCACATATATTTATTGTAAACAACCCGAGTTTCGACGTAGCACGTCATCATCAGGTAAAATTATCTTAGAACACTCTGCATATATAGTTACAAACATAGGGAGGGGAAGGGGGGGAGAGGAGGGGTGGGGGCGAGAGGGAGGGTGACGTAGATTGGGGAGGATGAGTTTGTTGGTAGTTAGGTATGGGAGAGGTATTGTCCCTCCTGGGGGGGGGTTCGGGTGGGAACGGAAATTCCGTAATGCTCCAAAATATTTCTTAAAGATAGAGCTAGCCCCAGTCGAGTCAAGTGCATCTCATCATATCACCAGCCTCTCTTCACTCAAAACTTATGATCCTATTTCTGCCATTTTCTGGTGCATTTTCTCCATCACTACCTTAACATCTCAATTGCTCATTTCATCAGCATATTCTCCCTCATATATATTCACGACATGCTATCTCTATGTCTAATGTAACGCTTTTTTGTTGCAGTTCTTTTCAACTTTCGTATTTCTTTTCATCTTCAAACATTATAGCTTAGCACCGTGTTTAATCCGTTACCATTGCGTGCTTATGCACATAGCTTTAAGGTTTCAGAAACATTTGAACATCAACCATTCAGATTATTAGGAAACGACGAAATTTAATTATCAAAGAAGAATGTACAGGTATATATTTAAAACAAACTTATTCGGTGAAGAAATATTGCAATAAACTCCAATGATAAAGGTAATATTTTATCGGCGTACTTGTGATATTACGTTATTTTAAGTATTCCTCATTTTTCCGGATAAAAAAATATATTTTAAAGATACGGTAATGTTATTCATGCATGTCATTTCCGTAAAATATTTAGTCAGCGTTTCTAAAAGAGAATATGGAAACAAATAATATGGCAAAACAGGAAAATAGCCAATGATGCGATATGTACATTATTTATAACATCAGTGGTAAAATTGTACGTATAACAATAATCCTTTTTTAATTACCTAGGTACCCAAAAAGAACGTGTTATCCTGCGTCTACGGTAATGGAATCACACCTGATTTGAGATCATTTTGGAAAATTTTTACACACATTTTTAGGGATTTCAAAATCATATAATACCACAGTGTCATCATTGCATTCCATGAAAACTATTTAGAATTAATAAGGGTGAGATTAATTTCCGGGTAGTAATTTTGCTTTGAAGATACAATTCTTGGATTGCTTTTTCTCCTTACCTAATCAGCCAATATTAGTACTTCAATTAGGATAATTTTCAATAACTATCCCTTTTCCATTGGTGATGTCATCCAAGATTCCACTTATATTTACATATGTACTTACAGATTGTTTAATTTGTTCAGAGATTGATCAGTCTTCTTCTAACATTACGATGTGAAATAAGATAAGAAGCATTTTCGCAAAATGTAACCTTTTTTCAATACGTTTCGTTTAATTCAATATTGATACTACAGAGGAATAGTTTTTTGGGATTGCCAGGATGAATAGGAATAAAATTGAAACTGCAATAACTGGATTTTAGAGTTTGATCTACTGAATAGATGACGTGCATACAATAATGGCAAGGAATACAAATAAAATTTAAATAAGCACGCTATAGCTACATGAGAATGTAAAATCCAATGGCTCAATCCGAAGGCCATGAGTACAACATACTGGACAGCTAGATAATATTAAAAGAACATTTTCGCGTGAGCTTCTGCAACTCGCAATACTATTAGTTTATATCAACATCCTACAATTCTCATTGCTGAAATAAAAAATATTTTTCATGCAATATACTCATCTAATGCTAAGGAAGAATATTATCTCTAATGATTCACTAGGATTTTTTCTACTATACAAGAGCAAGAACCATCACCTTCGAGAGCATAAAATTCCTTACGTGAAATCCTTTAGCCCAATATGCAGTGAAAGGGAGTGAAGGTAGTTGACCACCACTTTTTTTCCTTTTCCAAGGTTTATAAAAACGGAAATTATAGTTTTTAGGTTAAGGTCAGCTTGTACACCCACATTAGTAAAAGGACTGTATTCACGCTAATTCTGAGTTGAAACCAGACCATTCATTTATGTCGATGATTAGAGACGTGGCCACAGCGAAATTAGCATTACTGGATGATTAAATCTCATCCCTTCGTAGCAAGAGAATTCTTCATTAACAGGCATTCAATTTGACAAGAGATGCAATGAGTGTAAGAACTAGTGGAATAATGAATTCAGAAGACCAAGAGATATCCTTAATAATAGGGAAAACATGAAAGTACATACCCTTCTCTACACCAATCTCTCCTACAAAGGTTGGATATGGAGGGTTACGCGGTTTGAAGTGGGGAGGGTGTTATGCACGATAAGAACTTTGAACTCTAATGAAGACGGGCGTCGACAATTTTCACCAAAAGTCAAAAGGTTTGTTTCCATATTTGTGCTTCCCCTCTCGTGCGAATGCCGAGCAGCAGTCGCTCTGGCACGGAAGGGTTGGTTGAACGATAAAGGAGATTTCAATGAATTGGGGAGACATCAGGAGTCAAAATTACGTCACTAATAAGCCGACGTCATGATGGCACTTCGACAGACATGTCGCGAAAAATGCCCGCTTTTTGTAGAATTCCTTTGAAACCGCCAATCGGTCCAAACCTTTGTGCCAGAACTTTTGTGACAATTTCGTTTTGAACTGTATCATGCGACGCTGGCTTCGTTATGATGAATCCATATTACTAACAATAAGATGACCAGATTTCTGATCCATTAAACCGGGACTAGCTGTTAGTTCTCCTGAAGCATAAGAAGTGTTCTAGAAATGTTACTATCATCAATTGAAACGATGGAGAACTTGTCAACTCTCAAGTTCTATGCAACCCAACATATTTTTGCCTCAGACTTCCTCAGAGTTTAATATAATATGAATTATAAGAAGGAATAATATTAAAAAATTATTGATTTAAGGTAAAGTATTATTATTTCGTATTGATGCAAATGACAGATTTTTTTGCATCAATATGCGATCACATAATGTAGAAACTTCCTCTATTACATTCACTTTGAATATTTGTGAAGATAATAGAGATTTAGTGACATTTTGTATCAGTATTTAAATTAGTCCATCTTTGGCAGATCCCTTGGGTACATTTCCTATGTTCGGTGACATTTAAGAATAGTTTTATCGTAAAGTTGGTAGCAATATACAGAAGACTGATACCAATGACAGGTTTTTTTACATTCGGGGCATCAGGACAAACAACCAACGACCGGTACGTTCCCGGCCAAACCGGTACGTATGGCCACCATATGTATAGCAAAGAATGCTGCTGTTTGCTTTAATAGAGTCGATTGCAACTTTTCTTAAAGGTGGTTGGAGTGATTTTTGTTTATACACAGATTTGCGTGAAACTTAGCATACGTGCTCTCACTAGTGATAACTATAGATAAAAGTGAAAAATTGCCTCATACCGATTTATTTTTTTGACAATTCAATGCTATTTCAACACGTAACCTTGTGGCACATTAGGAGCATATAATTTGTCATAATTCGATACGGTAGGTACAGTGAACGGCAAAAGTAAATGTGGGAAGCTCGGCCGCGCCACAACTCGGACCAAGCTCGAAACACGTGAAATTCGCGTGAGAAATTTTCGTATGTTGGCAGTGAGTTTGAAAACAGACGCGGTAAGAGGAATCGGAGGTGTGAGGAGAAGTGGGAGGGGGGAAGTGACGAATAGTAGGAAGGGATTTGGTGAGCGCAGTATAGTGCCACTTGAATGAAAATGCGAACTCGCAAGCTCTTCAATCGGAAATTCTTTCGTGAACTGAGGCGAACACAAGCGGTTTTCGCTGCAGTAAGGTCTCGGCAAGCACGATTAGTCAACGCGTAACGAATGGAGGTCAGTGGGGAGACGTTGTGATTTTGAGATGCTGCATGTTGCGAGCTGGCATCATCACGAGCGAATATCGGGTTGTAATATTAATTTTTACACATACGTTTAGATAATGAAGTCGCTAAACTCGGTCCCGAGTTCCAAAAAATGCCAATGAAGGAGGTAGTAGTAAGGAAGGAGGGGGGGGGGATACGGTTGATGGCGAATAACAAGGGGGTGTTACGAGACATGTGATCTTCCCGAGGTTTCGGGAGAGTGGTCTATGGTGGGGCCTTGTGAAATTATTTAAGTACTAAAATCGAAATTATCGAAAAACTAACAGTCGAAATATAGCCTCACCCTCTGACCCTTGAAAGTTTAAGCGGATCCCCGAAGACCCGTTTCCATTAAGGTGTTACTGAATGCCGAGAGAGACGCTATCAAATGCTAAATTTAAACTTCCTCGTGGATTTTATTTTCAAATTTAAAAGGAAACTCATTTAAATCTAAAGTATGACTTCCATGTTAATTAAATCAAATGAATTATAAAATAATTTTGATGCAATGCTGCCAAAATACATTGTTCATTTCGCCTGCTCACATGATAAGACGCCATCCATGAATTATACAAAACGTTTTAGGAAGTTAGGGGAGGTTGGGCTCTCCTCAAATGTATTACGTGGGTATGTGTGCCATACCGATATAATCGATTACGTATGAATGTATTTAGATTGTGAGATCGCACATGTATCACAATTTTTCATTATCACCATACAAAAAATCGTAGCTTTTAGAACTGCAAACAGTGTTTAGTTTCCCTTAAAAGTAGGTTTTTGAAAACGTAATTATATTATCATCATATGTACTGCACAGTAAAATAAACAACTGGATTTTCTGTGTCAGGGTTCACATATAGCATTGAAAAACTGGAGGCCGATTGGGATTTGTTTGATCAATGCTTTTTACAATAGCAAAATATCCAATCCCATGTTTTTACATGGTAATCAATAAATCCAACAACATTATCTGGCGTATTCTCAGTGAACCCTCGTGCATTATTTCATGACAAGAAATCTATGGAAAGAAATAGAATTTTATAGTTTCCAGTTAATTTTAAAACTGATCCTATGGCCAAATTCTTCTATCACTAGTTTCAGTAGTTGATCTGAACACTTCCGGCCGACAAATTGTTTCATGTCGAGAAGCGGCAAATCTTGGTTTCACTGTAACACCATCAAAATCTTGTGCCCAATATTCCCATGGGAAGCATTAACTGCCCGAAAAATCGTTCTTTGGAAAGTCAATGCAAACGTCAGTAGAGGCATTGAGCATTGCTCCAAAAAACTATGTTAACTACGTAGGATTGGGAGAGGACAGATAACTAATAAAATATAACTCTTAAATAGGGGGCGGGGAGGGGTCATAAGACGTCCAAAATCCCCTGAACTTGAATCGCCGATGACGCAGGATTTTTAAGACATTTTTCGGAACTCGTCGCAGAGTTAAGCGATTTCATTCTCTAAACGTTTGTGGAAAAAAGTTCAAGTACGTAAAAAGTACGAGTTCACTAATTGTGCCTGCCAAGACCTTACTGCAGTGAAACCCGCTTGTGTTCGCCTCAGTTCACGAAAGAATTTCCGATTGAAGAGCTTTTAAGGTCGCATTTCCATTCAACTGGCACTATACTGCGCCCACCAAATCCCTTCCCACTATTCGTCACTTCCCCCCTCCCACTTCCCCTCACACTTCCGTTTCCTCTTACCGCGTCTATGTTCAAACTCACTGCCAACATACGAAAATTTCACACGCGAATTTCACTTGTTTCGAGCTTGGTCCGAGTTGTGGTGTGGCCGAGCTTCCCACATTTACTTCTGCCGTTCACTGCACATAGGTACAGGTGTTCTTCGAAATGCTAAGTAGTGCATTTCATGTCATTATAATGGCTGCTAACAAATATCAAGATGTCACGTGGAGACCAATATTCGAAAACAACATATTAAAATGCAATTTAGTCTAAATCCGGAATACCGTGCCGAAATTTATAGTCATCACATGCCATAGTTAAGGAAAAGAATTAAAAATATAATTTTTGTATCATTTCCATTACGAGCTGTACCGTGAGTTCCAACGCATAAACAGGTGCATTAAAGTTAAATGTGGTACAAAAATGTTTTTGACTCATTTAAAAAATATTTAAATGTGTACTCAATGGCCCACAATTAACGCTCTCGGTACCGTAAGTCAACGCAAGCCTGTACGGACAATGTAAGCGATAATTTATTTCTAAATGGGTTCCACATTGATAAAATAGTCAATTGAGTTATCGGCAGTTTCAAATACGAAAGTATACGAGCACAAGTGAATTGATTATTTTCTTACGAGCCAACTTCTCAATGCAATCTACATGATATGCTTTAAAACCTCAACCTATGAGTTCAAACCTAAATTAATTAAATAAGCCAAAAAGGATTTCTAGATAATATTTTATCGGTAAAAATTTACTAGCATACGCTTGCTGCCCGAAAGTAATTTCTAATAGAAAAACTGAATACGTTTTGCACAAACGACAGGCAGCTTTTGACATTCAAATTTCAATATATAAAAAAGTCAGCAATGCCTTTTCAGAAAATGCGATAAAATGGAAAAGTTCCGTGTGAGAGCTCCCACGTACCTAGGCTTTTGTATTCAATTTAATTATCTGACTCAAGACTAAAACAAAGTCATTAATTCATAACATCCGCCCCCTTATACAAAATTCGAACCATTCATTAACTCTTACGAAATCGTCCAGTTAATATGATATATTTTCAGAATTTTAATATGATATTTATACTAGCGATCGCGGGCCGCGTTGTTCAACTATGTTTCACAAGGCAAGCACAGAATTCAGTGCCCTGTTAAATCCACGCACGGCCGCAGACACATTCGGCAAGGGCTCAATCACTTTAAGAGCAAAATGAAAATAGAGTATGAATGTCAGATTCTAGTAGAGTCGCTATTTCGGTGAGAACATTCTTAGCGGCCAAAAACTCATGGTATAAAATAATATATAGTTCCTTATTTTACAGATTAAACTCCTGGATACCAGTCTATCCTAAAATAAACAACAGTTTCAATGCACCCTTTACTGCTTTCAACCTTCGTGTGCCACAGACCTCGGAATCATAGGTAAAAATTCCCCAATTATTAATTAATTGAATCCCCCCACCTGAATCAAAGGTGAACGCACCCAAGGGCATACTAGACCCATTACTTGTGACTAAAAACGTTCCTCTTACGCGAACATCGAGTAATCACATCCATCAGTTTAGCGGTGAATTACCTCATTTTAATAAATTTGAATGGCATTTACCAGCCTTCCGAGAATTCAGCCTTTCGAGCGGAGACATTTTATCGTGCTGGAGGGCATGAGTGAAAGTGCCAACTGGCACTATGTAAATTGGAACAGTACGAAACAGAGACGAAAAAACACGGGAAGAGACGGCTATTGTCCGCACAAAGAAAAGCCAAATATTTTGCGAGCAAGAGAATTATTCCAGGCTACCAAGTTCCCATTCGGGATTCATAAGGCGTGACTTAAGTGCCTCCGGAAGTAAGAACCCTCCGGTTGACGCAACATTATCGAGTAAAAAAAGTGATACGATTTTTTCTCACAGATAATAGTATATCGTACAGGTCTTCCCCATCGCTTTTCCTGAAATTTCAGGAAATAAAACTACATGAAACAACCTAAGAAATATATGCATAAAGGACTAAGTAAATGATTATCTAATACGGACAACGAAAAGTGAAAGTTCATGAAGGAAAACATACTTTCAAGTGATGTAAGAATACCCGTGAACTAGAAATAGCATTATCACCATGTGTTTTCAGAGAAATAATTCCTCTTTCTAAAGACATCAATTCCCAACACGTCACTTTTTTGTACTTTTAAACCAAGATAACTTGCGTAGTCTGAATAATCTAAGCTACCGCGAATAAATTAAGAGTTGTATCTCCAGAAAGAACACGCAAGCTTTCAAATTTCACACTTATAAGGGCTGTTCAAAACTACCGAGGCTTTTTTGAGCTTAGTTTAGGCAAAACTCTAACTTAAATGTTCAAAGAAAAATTCATCATCAACTTCCATAGGCAAGGCGCAATCACCACGTCTTCTCTTCATCCGTGCTTCCTTCAAACTACCGTATGGCTGGAGCAAGAGATGGGTGCCGAGATGACGAATGCAGCTGTGAGACGTCCTCTTGGTTGAATCGTTACCATTTTCCTTCACATATTCTTGTCACGAACTGATCGCGCTTAATATATCGCCTTCAATAATGGGTTCCATATTTCTTATCTAATAACGCTCTATTTTCCCTCACTTCCTGTTTTCATTACCATTTCTAGCAACCTCGCTTGTTCTCGTCAGATACCTCCATATCCACACTCCATTGCCTAAAGATTGATCACTTCCACTTTCATTATGGTCCATATCTCATATTCATTCAACGATAAGTTGGTAACAAATGTTTTGTAAAACTTTTTCCGTCTATATGCTCATATTATTACTCAAAAGCAGTTTTTTTATTATAGTTTTGCTGGGGGTTATAAAACGACCCTTTTCGGCAGGCCTTGAAGTAGTTAGAGGGGGTTGGGGAATTGATGCCATGCGACATCAACTGACGGCTGGTGCCTTTGAAAGAGAGTTTGCCTGTCAAAAAAGATGCACAATTCCTCCCGCAGTAGAAGTGCAGGATATATGAGAAAATCCCGTGATAGTTTCTGAAGTGCATTCAAAGAAACAAGTCTTTCAGTATACCTCTTGCGGTGTCCCGTGATTCTTGTTCCCTTCTCGTGATATTCTTTATGGTGGCTCTTTTCAATCTCTATGTATCGACGGTCTTTAGATTTACAATATGGAAGCTTTGTAGAGTGGCGTGACATGAGTTACTTAGCGTAACCAGGTGGCACCAACTACTTTTTCTCATCAAATATGTAAACAATTTACTGAAAATAGGCTCCGCCATTTTGTTGTGTATCTATGGTTAATAATAAAATCTTTAAAAATCATCAAATAAAATAGAAAGAACTGTATAATAAAACGGTTTAACAGTTTTTTCCATAAGTTAATCTATTAAAGTACAGCAAGAGGTTAATTTTGGTAATTCACATAGAAAATCGAAGGGGGGCATTTTTTGCCAAGTTTGTTCCACTTTGACTCCATATATAATGTTAACGTGGAATTACAGGAAAAACATTAATGCAGTATGTCATGCACAAAATATTTGAGAATGTTAATGCGAAGTTTCAACTTCCGGACTCAAAAAAAAAACGTTATAGAGGTTTTGGTCAGCTTTTTTTGATTTCAGCCCACTGTAAGTCGCGTCGGGTCATTCATTTATAGAAAATATATTTTTGGTAGCCCTTTGGCAAGATGGAAAGAAAATGATTTATTTTTACTAGAATAATCTACTGGTTTAGGTGGGTTTAAATAGAAGAAAGTAAAAACCCTCTAGAGTTGTACAGACGTAGACCTGTGTCTACGTTCAAAATTTTATTCTTCATCATATGCCCTACCGGATTTTAAAGTATCAGGCGATAATTTGTGGAAATGTGTTACAGACAGCATTATCACAGAAACACACCCAAAATCATCCCCTCTATAACGGCCTTCACCATCCCTTCATCTCTCATTACCTATTCCAACCACATACTCTGCCTCCTAATTTCATCTAGAGGTTTTCAATCCTCACCAACCATACTCGTTCTCGTCTTTATTTCCATCAACTGCATTATATTTATTTATTCGTATTCATAATAGTTTGAAAGACTGAAATTTATCGTAAGTCCATGAAACGTAAAAGAATAGACACTAACGATTTTCCAAATTGGCCAATAAAATCTCTATTTGAATCTCGCCTTCTATATTTCTGTGGCGACACACAATAGCGAATCGACCCAATTTCAACCATCAAATCGCAGTGTCTTATAAGTAAACTACAAACATTTTTTTCATTTCCATCTCTGCTCGCCTGAATAACTTGATCCGAGGCTAAACTTTCTTACGCACCAATAACGATCCAACTTCGCTTTCTTTCCTGTATCTCGTGACGCGACGTTACACAGCAAGATTTATTTTCAGGCCAGCAAACATTTTAATTCCATTCAAATATTTCCCATGTGGGGAAGACTCACCGGACGAAATAATTGAATGAAACTCTCTGGCTCAGGTTATAAAACCCCCATCTTTCCACCTCTTCCGTTCCACCTCCTCCTCCCCTTTCTTCTTTCATGGACATGAAAGGACATTTCTTGCGCCACCCACCTTCCTTCAATCCCAAACCCTACCCGGTCTCTTTATGGTGGTGGGGGTTGCACACTCCTCCCACCGCTAATGCCCTCGCCCCAAAATCCTTCCTCCTTCCTTACCTGCGGAAATGTCTTTAGCGGTTAGCTCGAGTGGATTTTTTGAGGAAGAGGCAAGGCTGCGGGCGTCGTACGCTTGCCAGGGGTTTTTGAGGGGCTTGAGAGCGAAAAGTTCCCGAGGCTGTGGAGGAATATGAATTGAGGCCAGAAATAGGGGTACAAGAGCACAATTGTAGTACACTAAAATATTAGGAAAAAATTAAAATATACAAAAAAGCAGGACAATTTTGAAAATGAAAAAATAATAGTAAATGGTAATAAAAATAATAGAATCAATGAAAATGCCAAAGAATCAGTAAAAAATAAAAAAGTAAATTTATAGAAAAATTGCCTCAATATAGATTTACTTTCGTTTTGTTCTTAGTAATTTTCACATTTCGTCCAAACAACACAGTACACGATACCAATATATTATCTCCTGTCAATTCAAATTTTCCTGTTAAACCGACTATTGGGAACTCAGCTCACCTGTACAAACTCGTGCAATCACCGTCGGCACATCAGATACGAATAGGCTAAAAATAGAGATATGAGGTGAGTTACTAGCGATATGGCAAGGAGCTTTATTACTACGCCCGTTAGTTACCAAGAATACATAACACATATTACCAACCGCGATGTTTCTATTCGATTTCGAAAATCTATTTAACAATATCCCTGCAAGCGTTCTACGATGGCCAATTTGACTACGGCCTTCACATTTGTTCTCGCTTAGTTTTTAATTACTCAAGAGACGTTAAAGCAGCTTATAAGATAAATTTTCTTAATTTATTTCACATAAAAATATTTATCATTTTTATCCATATCACACCTTCCGAAGTTCTTAGTTCATCTGGCCTCTGAAAATCTCATGATTTTCAGTGCTTCAAAACAAATGATGATGAAAATAGTTAAAAGGTTTATTGAAGCCTTATAATGTTAGCCAATGGGCATTAAATGCAATCGATTGGCAACAACGATTTAATTAGATACTTGCACGAACATAATCTTGTCGATCGATACAGACAGCCACAACGTAAGAGCCGCTACTTTTACCGTCCCCTGGGTACTTTTACCGTCGTCAACCGTCAAGAGAAGCCAAATCGCATACTTTCGATTGTATCTTCTACTGTCGGAGACTCTCGTTTTGGCAGCGCAGAATCTACGGGAGGAATGATGTAGAGGAGGAGGAGTAGTAGAGGATGGGAACAAAGAGGAAGAGGTTGGAGGTCGACAGTGAGGGCCGACAGGAAGGGAAGAGGCCATCATCCAACCATTTAATTTACTCCCCCTCTTCCCTCAACATCCTCTAAGTCACTTAGCACACTCTCTTTCTCTTACTCTCCATCTCTCATCTTTTATCAAGTTTTATTCCTCGGGGCCTTTATTCTACCCTCCCTTTTTTTCCTTCCCTACTACCTCTTCTGCTTCCCTTCCTCATTTCCTCCTCTCCACTAGCATCATTCCCACTCCCCCCAAAAGTCGCAAGCAGCGGTAAGCCAATCGTCTCAAGATGCTCTTATTCCTCTTCTGAGTTCGAGAAAGGACAAGAAATGAGGGAAGAACCGCGTGGTGGTCCGAGGTGAAAAAATAAAACCAAGCACAAGGCACACAAGGTTTTCTTCCCTCGTGAGTCTTAGATGTTCATTCACTTCCCTTTACTTGAGTTTTCCCCAGCCCTACAAAAAACCTACATGTCCCTTTTCTTCCGCGCGCAGCGTAATCCTCACCTTTTCGTTTGCCGAAACTCCGCCATCATCTCAAACCCCCTGACCGGTTGGGCTTCGACCTCCCAGGGCAAATTAGGAGTAGAGAGCCACCAGTTAGCGTGTCTTTTTTCCACGTTTACGAAACCGCTGAAAGGTTCCACTGGCGCAGTTTTTTTCAATGAATATTTTATTTTATTCTACTCACTTCCGCATCTCTCTCTCTCAACCATTTCTCTTTTTATCGTTTCGAAAGGAGCATTAAAAGAAATAAAAATAGACTCAAGCGAGAGCGCAAAAGAAATAAAAAGCACAGCAAAGACTTTGAAGCGAACAAAGGCGAGTACCTACGTGAGCTCCCTGGTATTGAGGGGGGCGGGGGTCTGTTCTCTTCTAAGCTGAAGATAAAGATCGGAGAGGTTCACCCTACCGTCGTCAACACTGACTAACCCTTGATCACTAGAGATCAAATGTTTCCCTGAGTGATCCAGGCAGTTTTTACGAAAAACGGAGTGACTTAGAGAAATAATTCACTTTTAACTCCCCTCTCCTATCGAGAAGCAAGTACTGATCCTCTTACTTCTCAGACTATCACAACGCTAACTTGTCCTGTACCAATACAGTCGACACTGATGTTACTTCTTCATGTTTTCCATTTTCAGTGTCGATAATTATTATACCTGTGAGGATTCTCTTTATAATATCAAACAATGGAGGAAAGAGGCAATCTTCCAGAAAAATTGTTTTAAATTGTGCACTGAAATTGTTGTTATTAGCTCCTCGTTCAATTCACTTATGTTTAAACTATTATATGGTCCGTATTAGATAGATAAAACTTTTATCTATCATTTAGTATTAGTTTCATAATGTCTGGTTTAGGTTAACCACAAAATGACGTAGCGATCTGGCTAACTCGATATTAATTGTGAGTTCTGGTTTATAATAATACAATAGACTGTCTGTTAGTTGGCGTGAGCGTTATCTATGAGAGAACGTGCCAACTTCGGTTATAATAACGAGAAATTATTCCACCAAATATAATAAAACCGGGCCTTAATGTTTCTTTTCACTAACGACTACGATGAATCCATAAAATAATTTTATACCCCCTTCAAAGTCGTACATGGCTAGGGAAAATGAAAAGCCTAAACAAAATAGACAAGATTCACAAATTTTAAGCTTGACAAGCCTTACGATTAAAATTTAGCCTCATCATAACGTGAAAAAGATAAGGAATTGGAAAAGCATGGCTTTCAAACACCAGACCTTATGTCTTGCATGAAAGACGAAAATCCAGGGACAGAAATATCGTGCTCAAGCAAGGTATTTTAGGATTTTTACGGCTTTATCCAGATCGAGATAATGAAGTTCTAACATAGTGTACTTTTAGAGTTGACATTTGATATTTCTGCTTGACTCACTTTACTTTGGATATATTATCCCTGTATTTAGATCTTACTATGCTTAAATTAACAGCACGGAGGTATTATAAAGAAGTTATTTGCATTGCATTTTAATTTCACGGAAATACAAACCTCATTTTGTAGAGTCCCCTCTCTCAGACTGAATAAAAAACATTTGCAATTCAAATAGAGGTACGTAATGGATATGCAGTAGTAAGTGAATATTTAACTTTAGATTCTTACGTAATCGGGTACATCGCTTTTACGATACATGAAACTGAACCAGCATAAGGCACGGTATTCATTATAAATTTCTTCTCGTGCCCGGGAAACGAGTATAATATCGTATTGTTTGAAAAAGTATCGTGTTGGCGTTTGCATAATTATAATCAAATACGATTTATCTTTAATATACATATAAAAGAAGTCCTTACTGACTGACTGACTGATTCATCAACGCACAGCCCAAGCTACTGGTGGTAGCACTGCGAAATTTTGAGGATACATCCGTACCGTGGAGTATAGGCGCACTAAGAAAGGATTTTTGAAATAAATAATTTTTGGGGTTGTTTTTACCCCATTAATGTGAACTTTTACTTTTTTAGGAAAAGCATTGAATTCGGTGCAGAGTTTTTTTATTTGCTTTTTTAAATTACTCGAGAGATTGAACTCGAGATATTGAATGGAAATTTATATCATGGAACGCATAAAATAATGCAGTATTTAATTATTTCATTCAATTTTCTTATACGCTTCGTTATTGCCTAAGTATTGCGTTTTAGCTCTAAAGTCATCAATTTTTCTTCCTTTTCAGCAATAGAAATTTCCTTGGCAACGTGAAGGCGTGAATATCCATTTAATATCGATATCATGAATGACCATTCACGCCTGCAGCATTTAAAGGCCAGGTTCAGTAACTAATTTGATAGTGTTTACCCCAACCTCACTATTTGGGTTTAATGGCTTTTACGTAGTATCAGCATTTAGCACGTCACATTAATTCTTTTACTCACATACAAAGGCTTTCATGTTTTCTCATGCTCTCTCGCGCTGAATTTTAACGGGCATCCTCATCTTGCCCTTATTAGCATTATTTATGGCCGCAGTATGAAATCACACTACCAAGTTGTATACTTGGTATTTTTCTGCTTCTGGAATTGATATAGAATATGTATACCATCAAAAATATCCTGAGAATTTGAACTTAAAATCATGATGCGTAGGAAAATTTATTTTCCAAGAAAAACGAACGATAAGAGATCGAACTGGAGATCAAGAGTTACATGAAAAGTGGTCAGTTATATGTGCATGGAAGACATTTGATAACCTTTAACGTTTGAAAATTGTACAACATTTCTTTTTTGAGTCTTACACGAGCATGCATACTTAGTACTTTATTTCTGGGCCAAGATTGTGCAATAATATTACCAAATATGTGGCCTAACCTAGACCTAACTCGGGCAGATCAGCGTAACTCTGTTTTTTTTTATTCTGGTGGGTGGACCTGGGGCGAAGCCGCCTGCATGGGGGGTCCATGGGGGCTACGCCCCACTGGCTAGCTGCTGCGGTGAGCGAAGCGAGCCGTCAGAGGCTAGTCATGTAATAAAACAAGTCAAAGAACTTTGATGCGGTGGAGTTTAACACAACTCTATTGACATTAGATCATAATGAGGGACAGAAACATATAAACCAGGTCATATAGTGACCGAAAAGTGTTTTTGCTTTAGCCATGAGACTATAATTTGCGTGAAGGGCGATTTTTTTCCACCATATAGTTGCTTTTTCCCAGCAAAGTAACCTACAGGTAGACGATAGCAAAGCTTAAGTAGTAAGCGTGCTTACTACTATGAAAATGTTGGGAAATCAACTTTCTTTCCCTGAGGTCACTTCACCACAATCAACCGACGAAATGATCTTCCGCATTTTCGACTTAGCTCAAGTTTTGTATATTCAAAACAGTTTAATTTATTCACAATATTACTCAAGTTACTGAAGTATCTAAAATCTTGAGTTTATTGTATTTATCAAAGAGCTGTAATGCCACATTTCTTTTTTCAAATTCCATTATTCAACTTCAGCAGTGAACACAAACAGATAACTTAGATATTTTTTGGGCAATTTGATACAACCATTAAGTGACCTTGGCCTTAAAAGTATGCTTATAACTCAGTTGTTTTGAAATTTCATTAAAATTACAACTTAAAAATTGTTTAAAAATACATTTTAAAAGAAAATACTAGTTAATTTCAATACCAATTGTAATGATAATGTTTCTTTTATAAGTGAGTTTATGCAGCGATGAGCATACACTTCGTTACTGCCCGTACCTGCTCGTCTAAAAATACAAATTTCCAATGCGTCTACAGCGATGGAAGATGCTCTTCCATACACACAATATGTCAAATTTTGGGCATCTGCCCATGTATTTGGGTCCGAATATCCTTCGAATCAAAAGATTTTATTATGTTACCCACTGAAAACTGCTTAAAAAACTAGGCTACACGACCATAACATACGTGTGATATACCTCTCACTGAAAAGTGCCCAGGCATGACCCACATATAAACTAAACCCACACTGAAACCTATTAAGAAATACAAAGTACTGGAGATATACCCAATGTTGAAATTCAAAACCTAAGCATTTTCTCCTGATGGCTGTCAGCCCGATTAGGATTTAATGCGGCGTGATGATTTATACAGTGGTTAAAAATGTAATTCGAATCATTTTCCGTAGCAATAACCTCAAGCACCATACAATAACAAAGAAATTATGAAAAGATAGCAACTGTGCAGGAGAAAATGCGTCTCAGATTGTCCCTTTTAACCCGAGAATGAAAATACATTTGAGAAACGCCTGCCAAAAAGAAACAAACAGGAAATTATTGAGTGATGCATAGATCGTCGAAATGCAAAGAGATTGAAGTAAACAGGCTTGGTTCGAACAACCCAGCTTTCTAGGAAGAGAAAGAGATAAAAGGTCAGTAAACAATCTGCCAGTGTAAAGGCAATTTGGAACTTCAGACGCCTTCGGTAAAACGAGACGAGGGAAGTGCTCGACGGAAGTACGGCCGGCCTACGCAAAGGGAAAGGTGGCTTTGCCAGCGGAAGGAGGTCTCTTGAAGAAAGCAAGAAGAAAACCGAAAGGGAAGCACACAAGTAATTCCCATTTCCTCTCAGAGCGTATAGGCACTGCAGAATTTGGTGGCACTCTTCATCTTCTTTCTCTTATGTCATAGACAACGGGGCTTCATAGAACTCTTTCCACCTCTTCCGGTCACCCGTCATTTTATTCATCTCTTTCTCTGTCTTCCCTCTTCTTTCTCTATATTTTTCAATTGTTTCTATCAATTTAACTCTTGAAGTCGATTTCCTCTTCACCTATCTGGTTTTCCTTCCATTACTTTCCTGGGGATTTTACCTTGGTCCATTCTATTGAGATGTCCACATATGTTAGTCTATGAAATCTATTTTTGCCTTTAAGGGCTTTTGCAGGAGTTGTTTCTTTACATATCTATTTTCATTATATTTCTTATTCTTCTCACGAATGTCGTTTCTGTTACTGTCATTTTTATTTCTGTTCTAGTCGTGATAGACTAGATTTCATAGCCATACGTTAGAATACGTAGGTAAATAGTTTTATGCATTTATATTTTAGATTTTTTTCTATGGTTTTGTTATTTAACTAGTAAAATACATTGCTGGCTTATTTTTCCATATTCTATATTCCTTGCGTAACTCCTCCTTGGTGGCACGCGTCAGCCGAAAACTTGATGTCAGGAAGGGCAGATCAGGCGTGAATAAGCGGGTAGACGAGTCATAGGTCTCCCGCGGAGATCTATAGATGGACCCCCGATCTATATGTACCACTAGCCTTAAACGTTTTCCTATCCCTGACGTCACGCATTACGCAAGCGAGAGCCCCCAAGTTCCGCGCCATCTATAACGACCATTGAGCGTAACATTGTAGGCGCTAAACAACAAGTATATGCGCGACGCGCGTCCGAACCATCATCATCTTTAGTTCCTACTACTACCAACTTACAGTGGTAAGCGCTGACGTCGCACGATGGAAAGAGGTAAAGATTAAGCACGGAAACAAAATAAGGCAAGCATATTGGAGAAGGATGGAAAATTTATTTTTTTAATAAACTGAGAAGAGTGCCGTTTGCTTTTAAAACCTTTCCCAAAATTGCCAAGCCACACAGGGATGCGGGAATTCTTATTGTTTTCGAGTTGCGATTCCTAGAAATGTACAGCACCGAGTAAGACCGTAACTTTAGAAATAGTGTGAGTATATGGAAGTGGATTGGTGAAGTTTGTTCGTACGCTGGTCGTTTGAACCGGGCATAGGATATCGCGTTACTAAAGGAGCTTAGAGAAGTTTGGCATAGTGCATCTTGTGGTGGTCGGGATGAAGGAAAAGAAAATAAATGACCTTGAAATGAAAAGGAAAAATTCATCTCTTAAAATACAATAAAATTTTCCGTCGCGAAAGTAAAAAATCAATGCATTCAATCCTGAGAGATAATTATAGAAAAGATAGGTATGTGATGAAAAGAAAACCTATTTCATTTAGTCTATTTTAGTCTCCTCATTTATCTGTGGTTGCGTATTATGCTCTGCTCAAATACTTTTGTGTCTGCACAAAGCCAGTTTAGCTCATGCAATCGAACGTCAGAATTTGGCAATCAGCATTGGTCTCCAAATGGAAAACTATACACAGAAATATTTTATCCCAATAATGTCATAAAAGCGAGTACAGGAAAATATCTATTTTTGTCACCAATTGATTTCGCACAAAAGCCTTCTGTTTGAGACCATCTTTTTAGCAGAATATTTGACCATCCTAAGTGAATTATTTATTATCTTGCGAGCAAAGATGCATGGTTATTTTATTGTATCACTTACAAGATATTTTGCGAGCAATTGAAACTTGAAAACTCTAAACATGTTCCCGCTATATAATACAATTGGAGCTTTCCATTCACTTAGGTTCCCTTTTCACTTTCCGGCATAAAAAACTAATTTGCTTTCCGCACGTACCACACCACGGGCACTAGGCAACGTAGATGGAAACATCTTGGGAATATACTTTATGGGCGCTGAAGTTCCCTGGAGAAGAAAAATAGTTTAACAATAGTTTTACCACTTTTTATCACTTTGTTCTTTTGCAGTATAAGCTGGTACAGAGTAATGGGACTCTTAGTTTATTTTCAGTGAATATTTTGTCAGGCTTCATGCAAGGAAAATTTAAGGGTGTTTAACTATTTTTAGGCTAATAGCTTTGCTTTTGAGTACGTTTTGTGAACGTGCATATTTTATTTTGTTTTCAAGGCAATGAACGGCTGCGTGCATATTTTATTTTGTTTTCAAGACAATTGTGGCTGTTGAGTACCGGCAGTTGGTTATTCATGATTGTTATGCGTCCTTATTTTTCAGTTCCCGTTAAATGGGAATGCTTGGTCTGAATTTTGAGGCGATTTTAGTTAAATAAAATGATTTAACATATGCAATGGATATAAATTTGGAATAAAATGCATTCGCTGCAATACTACAATAATATTAACTGTATAAAATTATGCATATTGCAAAAGCATAATTATTAGATCATTTTTCGTTAACATTGTACAATAAATTTTATCAACTCATTTTAATGGTAATGAAATGCTCTTGCATCGGCTGTGTATCATATTTTTATTCTCTGTGACACTGAAGGGAAATGATGAGTCGGTGCAAAAGTGGCCTTTAATGTTTCAATAACATAATTATGTGGTATTCATGGTGTATATTAGCAAGATTGCAGAGGGATTCTCATGACATACAGTATTCTGCTCCATCAATTAATGCATCAGATTTTTAAGCGTGCGATTCCTTTTATGACCCTCATAGCATAATATGAATTTTAAAAAAATTCGATTCCAAGTCTCTCTTAAAGGTGCAAAGTCCTTCCATGTTATAGTTCGATTAATGTTTATATTTGCAAGCTTTGCAATATACTATTGGCGTCTTACAGAGCATTACTCTATTTCATTTCATTATGATTGGAAAAATTGCGACTGATTTCCTGGTGAAATTCCGTGACCTTAGGCCTGAATATAGATAATAATATGCATATATTATACTCCATGGGGTGAATTACACCGAGCAGACTTTTACATTTACAGAATCCAAATTATATTTATAATTATACCAAACCAATTTTACCCAACCGAACCGATCGTTACCAAACAAATTTTTATGCTCAACCGGCGAATGTCATTTCATTCATCGTCGTTGTTGTGAGCTTATATGTTCTGGTCCGCGTCAGCTTTGGAAAGCTTCCATCACTAATGCATAACACTTTATTACACATGCGCCAGGTGTTATTACAAGATTATCAACAAAGCAGTCATGTGTATAAAAAAAAGGAAATGCAATCGCTCTGACAGAGAAAAACCGTGAAAATCCTGTTGAATATCAAAAACGTTAATACGAAATAACACGATAAATTCCTCTCCGATGCAGAGTACCTATGGTAAATAATATCTTCACATTTGAAAAAAATCTATAAGATCATTTTCATAATTCAGTGTTGTGCATCTCGACCTCTTTTACGATATTAATAACTTATCGAGGGTGAGGTCGAACCATCCTCGATAAGTTATTAATATTTTCATAATTCATTGGTTATTATCGGCATGGATAGGAGAAGGGAGAACGGGAATATTAATTTTCCCAACGGAAAACTATTGGATATAAAGAGGAAGAACGTATCTACAGCCGCTTGTGTGATGAAATGGAACTAAATACAGGCAGTACTCTTTTTGGAGAATTATTATATCTAGGAAGAGATAAGTATTATACTTACTATGTTCTTTGAACCCTTATTGTGTCCAAAAAATAGTCATCCCTTACATCAATTCTAATGCACCCAAATAAGCAAATTGGGTATGCATGTAAAAGAGTCTTTTACTCAATTTCCCCCTTTCATTATCGTTCAGAATATGACTCCTCTTCCCAAAATAGTCTATCTCAAAAGATGAATTTCAAATCATATTCGCATATAAAAGAATTTATTTTAAACTAAAGCTTTCAATAAATTTTACTGAGAGCAGTCCCTTACACCATAGTTGAGAATTCACCCTTTCACCATCGTTCAGAACATCGTTACCTCTTATCAAGATAGTCTGGCACAAAATATGTGTTTCAAATAATATGCGGATGATTTTAATAGAGTGGAATTCAATCAACTTCATTGAACGACACAATAAATTATAACAAACTACAATTTTACATACTTTGCATCATCTATAGACCATCACATTTTGCTTAAACATTGTCCTAAACGCCTTAAATTCCCTTCATTCCCCCAGGGAGGGTTCTCCACTCGTTAAGAACCCCTGATGTAAAAGAGTGAACTCACAGTGGTTAATCTCGTCTTAGTTATCTGGAGCTATACCAAATATGTATATGCTTCAAATAAGAGAAGTAGAATGAGGGAGAAAACCCTTGAGAGAGTGGTAGGGAACGCAGAGAGAAGCCAGTATAAATGGCGAACCAAGGCGATCCAGACGGTCCCTGGTGACTCCTAAGGCGGTCCCGACCCGACGACGTTGCCCGCAATTACCATCGGCTTCCCGTCCCATCATGAAAACGGTCCGTGGTTCGGTGGTTGCCACTAAGAAGGTGGAGGAAAGGATGGTAACAATGCACTTTTGGGACGACGCAGCACTCCATGATAAGAGGAGGATTCCCGAAGAGGATGCTAAAACAAGAGACTAATGTGCATATCGAAGTGGAATCGGAGTAACAATTTAAAATTTGTAACTTCACCAATACATTCAGCGGTAGGCACTCAAAGGCTATGGAAGAAACTTTTTGCGCACATTCTATTTTCCTTCATGTCATTATCAGGTATAGTTCACGTATTTGGTTGTATGTTAAACGAAAAGGACATGAGACAATTATATTACTTGCATTATATATTTCTCTATATTATTATTCATGTATAGTTCACTTGTTTTGGTTGTATCCTAAATGACAGTGTTTTTATTACAAAGGCACGAGACACAGCATTGCATTATTTAATTTTTTATCCGTATTGTTACTAGGCTGCCTATTATAGTTATATCATAAACTATAATACGAGAGTAAGCTTAATACAAAATCATTTGGAAACAGAATTGCATTAGGTTAGGCATTCACGAGAAGAAAACAGCTGATGAAGCCCTGAGTGGAATCAAGAGCATAATGCTTACAACTTTGATAACTTTGTAAAATATTCAGCTTTGCGTTCTATGGTTTGTATCACCAAAAAGCGAATGGTTAGAAGAAATTATCCATTTACAAGTTTTATGGTTCTATAAGACGCATGCAATTATGGCAATGAAAATGTACACGCGCCTGAAAAACAAATATGTAGGAAACAGGTTGATCATAGATGACCTGGTGAATGTTTTACATTTAGTACAGAATATTTCTACACTAGAACTACCTAAATTGTAAAGGTACTGAAAGAAAAATTGCTAGATTTTTCTGAAAAATAAAAACTTCATTTTCTTAGTATAATAGGGTAAAATGACAAAATTACGGAGTTTATGAATGAAGATACTGATAAGCCATGCAACTAAAAAAAAGTTGAAAAACGCAAAACTAAAATTTTCCACATTGTGATTTTGAAGGATAAAGTGAAGCTAAAAATCATTAAATTAGCTTAAAGTTATTATATGCCACTCACAAAGCCTTGCATTTTTCAGAAAGCATGAAATAAACGGGTTTCAGCTATTAATTACTGTCAGTGTTTAATTTTAAGCAGACCTGACATATTAAAACAAATTTAAATTGAATGAAGCTTCAGTAAAACTTAGGGATACATCATCAAAGAAGTTATTTAGTTATTCATTCCGTTATGTAATTAATTTTGCATCGAGCAAAACCCTTAAAACGTTCTGCGATCAAGAGGATTAATTCAGTGATCACATTCATAATGCATTCACATCATCACATTGGATCATAAGCAGTTACATAACTGAAATTTCCTACAACCATGAACGAAAATAAACCTATATAAAGTTAAATATAATTTATTTCTCCGATAGCTTACTCCGTTCAGCTATGATTGCTCTTTATGTCTCTGATCAAATTGATGAATCCTATTCCTAACTATCCATTCTTAAGTTCTTCATTACCTTAATCAGGTAAAAGTTGAGAAATGATGAATAAATAATAGCTTATTCTGGGTTAAAACATCACCACAGACTGAGGTACACATGTTAAATGACAAGGAGATATCAAAATGATTACATCATTGTCAGGCTGAAGCTTAACAGCGGCATTTAAAATTGGCGCAGGTTTGCTGAGGCAAATGGGGACTTAATTTAGTAATTATGATATGTATGTGATGTTAGATTCAAAGTTTAAGTATAAGTAGGAGGATGGCGAGGAGGGTCTTGTGAGCTTTAAAATGGGTGAAAAGGATGGAATACAAGTAGTTGGTGGTTAGGACCATAAGTGAAGCAAAAAATGAAACCATTGTGGAAATACGCGAGAATAGTGCACGTGGATTCCTCTCCACGTGCATCATTTAATTAAACATAAAATATTATTTAGTAAGACAGTTAATAACAGCATGATAGCGTAAAAGATCTAAAGTTACTTTAACGACATTCGTAAGCCCTGAAGATGAAGATCAAGTTGCTCTTCGAAACCTCGGAATATATAAAGCCTATCATCCGGTGGAACACCCGAGAAACCTTTCTGCAACATGATAGTGAGTTCGATGGTTATGCATGCCTGTTGTGGAATGCCTGCCTCAAACCCTTGAATTAGGTAAACTAAAATTTACAGATTTTTATTTTTTCGGATAAAATAGGTCTTGAATATTAAATGTTTTTCCTTTTGGTGCAAGCATTTGGTAAACAAAATATGCAGCCAATCAACCTCCGGCAACTCGTGCCGCAGGGGTTGAAATTTTTATGGCTGAGAAAAAGATTTTTTCTTTAAAATCCGATATAAATTGTAAAATTAGATATATTTTCTGTGTGAAAGGTATCCCCTTCTACTATGCACATTTTATTAGGTTAAAGCATCAGTAAATTGCTGTTATCATTTACTAAATAATGGCAATACAAAAATTGTCGGCCGCTGGTGGCTAGCCAACACGTAGGTCACGTTTCCTTGGACGTTAACTGATGCGGCTATATCCTAACTTACTCATTACCCTTCGAGTTTTCCACTTGGTAAATAAACAGCATAACAAAATTAAATTGATAAATGTACGTTACCTGAATATCTTAAATTTAAATAATATTTTCCGCATTTAAAAACTAACCAAAACATTGCGATGACAAAAAGTTGAAACAGTTTCGATGCGCTACAATGTTTACTCCATCACGACGGTTACCTGACTTTTATTCCCCAAAGCACACTCCTAATCAATACGCCTGAGGAAATAATCCGTGAATATTGTGAATGATGAGGCTTTGGCTCAGTCGAAGTAATTTTTTAATTCGTCATTGAAACAACTACAACTTAGTGACTCCATCGCATGTAGTAGTTTCTTCACATTAGATATTTCTCATGACCTCTGCTTCTCCATTAGGCACCCTAGGTTACCTTGATTCGAAAGTCACGATAAGAACTACACCATTCATTTGAATTCTCAATACTGGGATCAGAAGAAGGATGCCTACTAGCAGAAAAGCTTTTTTTTGTTGGTAGTGTTCATAAGAAGTTAACATGTTTACCAGCAGGAAAGATTATTTTCTTGTTGGTAGTGTTCATAAGAAGTTAACGGGAGCGAAGTTCCCTTCAAGAGGTCAAGTACTTCGTCGGCTTCTGCACCGCACTCGGTAAGAGAACAAGTTAGTTCCTTCAGTTGCACGCAAAATTTCCAAAGAGGCCCAAGCTATTTGGGCTAAGTCTCAAAATCTTGTGCCTCCTTGACAATTAAGATTTGTTAAAGGTTTGTGGATTTCTACTCGATAATTTGGAACTGATTCATTTATGAATTTAGCTGTAACAACACTGCTGAAAGGTTTAGGAATAAGCTATCTTATGAAAACTGTGCGTATCAATGCTACAGGAATTAAGCATGGCATATGATGGTCACTTATGTTTTTCGTGATGTTATCGTTCTATAAGTATTTACTCACCACCTGGCTGAAAAATATTTCCAGTGTATGGTTGCTCTCATATTGCCTTCGTTGTAATAGAGAGAGACTTGACGGTCGAGGGCAACAGCCTGTCACGATGGAAACACCGGTTCCCGATCAGTCACCGAAGTTAAGCATCGTTGCTCTCGGCTCAAATTCGGAGGGGTGATCCTCCGATTCGTCCGAGTGCTGTTGCTCCTGTCTGCATGTGACAGACAGTAATTGCGAAATGAACTTAGCAGGTTAGCACGAAGCACGTTAAAAAAAATACTACTCCGTGACTGTCGATCTTTTAAATATCACATTCGGTAATCACATGAACGAACATGTCCTAAAATTGGTGTCTCATTCATCAGTAGGATTTTACTCTGGACTAGATGAGCCCCTTTCCATTCATTTAAGAACCAATGGCCAAAAATTAATAATAATCAATTTGAGACATGACTTCCCGAAGCTGAATTTCCTTTGCTTTGAAAGAAAAAACTGAAACAATATCTCGATATATAGTTCCTGGATTTCTGCGTAGTATTTATTGGAGAGATCCTCCAACCGGCATACTTTTTATGGTATCAGATGCTGTTGAGACCCGTTGGGAGGTAAGGGATTTGTACTGCTTAAAAATCTGTATCTAAAAAATTCCCTATGAGTAACTAAAGGTAATGAGTAAGTTAGAAAATAGCCGTATAGTTAACGACCAAGGAAACGTGACCTAGGTGTTGCCTATCCACCAGCGTCCGACAATCGTTTCATTGATATTATTTTGTAAATGATAACGGCAATTTACTGATGCTTTAGCCCCATAAAATGTGCATAATACCTTTGTACCTGTGAAGGGGATACCTTTCACACAGAAAATATATCTAAATTTACCATTTGTATCGGATTATAAAGGAAAATCATTTCTCCCCCCTCAAAATTGTAAGTTTGGCACCCCTGCGGCACGGGTAGCCGAGGGTTGACTGACTCCTAATTTCGTATACCTTATACTTGCACCAAAAGGAAAAAAAGCCCCATTTACTTAAGATGCCACAAAGCTGCACTTTAATGTTGTGCTTTGACTGCTTATTGCGATAGTGTTAGCCTACGCCTCTGCTGCTTCATGCCTGTAACTAGGTTTTAAAATATTTAAAAGAAAGTCGCATACTTGTTTCCCTCGCACGAGCCGACAGAGAAGGCGCCGTGATTGCCTGATCGGCTAAGACGAGAGATAAATTGGTTCCGCCCCCACTGTGGAGCACAAGGACACGCATAAATCTGGAGTGTGAGACGAGCTCGTGTCGGAGGGACGGTCGTCGCCTCTTGCGTGGAAGGAGGAGGAGCAGCGAGATAAGATAAGACATAGGAGGCGGGGGAGATGCGGTTATCGAGATTGGAAAGGGGAATGAGATGATGTTGGGGGGTTGGTCGGGCCGGGGACGGAAGAACATGAGAGAGAGAGACGAGGCAGGCAAAAGTCAAGGTGAAGGGATGAATACCAAAATCCCCAATTCCTCTGACCGGAACAAGGGCTTCATTAAAGCGCCCTCTCTCAAATTAAACGTTCGACGGAGGGGTGGAGGTCTTTGTCGGTATGGAATTGGGGGGAAATGAGGGGGGGAGGGAGTCATGGCGGACGACGCGTGAGCGAAATTGTTGGGAGCATGAGGAAGGAGGGATGGTGGGATTGCGAAACCGAAATGCTTTCCGGACGAATGCCGCCCCCCCTCCCCCCCCGCACTCCACCCCCCTCCGCCCACACCACCAACGCACGCCCATGGGGGCACGAAATTTGAATTCGGCGACGAAAAGCCCACGTGATCAACGGTTAATAATCGTCATTCAAGCTTAATTTTGCCTCAGCTCTCTCTCGCCAGATGTCGAGCGAGGAGCGCGGGAGACGCGTACGTGTCCGAAGTTACTACGTGAAGAAGACTACGTGAGCTCGGGGCGGAGTTGCTTTAAGCGTCACACAGGCAGTTGGGAGGTGAGGCAGGGCAACAGGGCGGGTAAGATTGAATGCGGATAAGCAAGGGAATATGTGGCGTCTTGGTGAAGCCCATTTTCTTATGCGCATGGTTCCATTAAACTTATCCGCCCACTGCGTAAATATTACCCGTCGGTGCGGCAAAAAACGCTCTATAACTTCTAAATTATCTTAGTCATGTAATTATTGAGTGAAATGGAGAAATATTCTCGAAATACCCCCAAATTTTTCAGGATAAACAAATACTTCAGTTGCCGCAGCGAGGAATGCATACTTGATCAACCTATTGCCACCGATTGCATAGTATTAAGCCTCCACCACCCTATCCTCTTCCATGCAACAAAATTTAGGTAGTCATACGATAAGGTACAAAATTTCCTTTTACCCCTGATTTTCCTCGAACAATAATTTACGCATATTCACCTCGGAATTATTTTATTCAAGGAGTGGTATATAATAATTCAACAAAAAAGCAAGGCAATATATTTCGTCTGTGGCAGTAACTATGGATCCTGATAAATTTTCAAATCACGACAGTGCCAGTATGGCTATTGCACATTACTTGCCCAATAGTGCAATACAGGAGGTTGTTTTTTAGAGAACAATTTTAGGCTTATCAATTCTGAGGGACATCATCAGATATTGCTTCTAGTCGCTAAATTTCTGCTTCCATTATATAAAATGCAGGCGGTCACACAAGAAGGGTCAGATTTTCTTTCACCCCCAATTTTCCTCTGGAAATTATTCTACGCATGCAAAGAGGTGGGTGTATTGTTTCTGCTCAGGGCAATATTTCGGCCACATGGAAAAGTCACGCAGTATTAAGGTTCAATTTTTGTGGTGTGGCTTAAATTATTCCATTCACCATGTAATTGCCTTTTTCTATGAGTGGCAAATAAACCACCAAATACTCGAAAGAATACATCTCGTCTATGGGAGTGGCTATGAATCCGGATTTCCTTACAAATTTTGACAACAACAGCTTGGCAGTAGCCAACCAATTCTCAAGTTTCGAAATACTGAACGCTGTTTTTGGTTAATTATCGTAGGTGCATATATTCTGAGGTTAAGTATGAGAAATCGTTTCAAGTCGCTAAATAACACATCTGTCTCCGTCACGTTGACTTCCTCCTTTCGGGCTAAATTCGCCGAAGCATTTAATTGATATCAATTATTTTATTTTAAAGGATGTTAGAACGGGAAGAATAATCGGACAATAAATGTGAATGGTGAAATTATTGGAAACAAATAAAATTTTAAGTATATACGTGCGATTGCTCGAAGGGAAATCTTAAGTAGCACGTGAAGCATATCATTAAATGAGTGTTTGGTCGAGGAGGCAAAAATGACATCATACAAAATGTGCTCCTACCGGCTCGTATAGACGTGAAATTTGAGTGGTTGCAGGTTTGAGTACCCATGTATAAGGAGAAGTGCAGGTTAAACGCAGAAGGGTTGAGTAAATGCAGAATGCAAGGTATCTGAGAAGTGTATGTGGTGAAAGTAAGAGGAATAGGTAAAAACAAAATAAGTACTCGTTAATAGTACCTATTCATTCAAACTAAACTTCTATGTAGTACTAAATGTAGCAAAAAATAATGTAAATAATTTTTTAATGATTTCATCGTGAATTTAGTAATTCTTCTTCATTTTACACACTACACAAACAATATCAAATAAATAAAATTAATTCTTAATTTAATACAGGAATTCGTCGCATGAAGTGATGTTCCGACAAGTGACCAAGCAAGAATTGTTCAAAATAATACAAAAAAGGGGTTTCGGAATTAAAAAATTCATCCGGATAAATGAAATAAAATATAAAATCCATTTAAAATTGTCATTACATTTTAAAACATTAATCCTACTCTAAACAAAAGAAAAATACGAAATATGAAACTCGAGCATGAATTATAAATCCCAGACCTTCAACTTGAGGGCTTCAAATAGTCTCTTGTAGCTTTTTCTTAACCCTTCAACGACGAGCGACGCAGTTACTACGTTGGGCACAAACTTCACATGCCGTCGAGCGACACAGTGACTACTTCGAGGCGATTCTATTTAAATCAGCGGAAAACCAGCGATTCCATTTAAATCTCCTCCGACCTACTAGATGGGATTCATTTAAGTCTGTTGCTATCAGCAAAATAACTAAGTAATTATCGCGATGTAATACGTTCGTACTCAATTTGAGAATCACTTACCATCTCATATCACTGCATTGCTAAAGATTATCAACATTTTGATGCCATTATTCCGCCAGATAATGGCAAAAGTCAAAGTCGTTGAGTCTCAAATATTGAGCGAAGGTATGTCATATTGTGCTATATCGTATTTAAATATATCTGAGAAACTACAACTACCACTTATTTTGAAAGCACACATAAATAAATCGATGGAATTAAAGAGAAAAGTATTTCAGAAGAAAGGAACGGCGATAGAGACATCAACTTAACTATTAACTCATTTTACCGAGGAATGAAACACTTTCGAATAATCAACGTACAAGAGGGAAACGCTATGACGAGCAAGGGAGAGAGAGAGAGATACAAATTGCCCAGTTGCACACACAATACCACGCCAACAAACAATGCATAAATTAGGGGCGGCACAGTTAATATAATGGAGGACGATGGTCTGGCATTCCAAGGGGGTGGGTTCAAACCCACACATATCCCCGAGGTGCAGTAGGGCAATGGGTAGTACGGAGGCGGGCACATAGGTACTAACTACGCAGTCACAAAACGCGTGAAAAAGGGTTACACACACTGAGGCCCGTAACTGATCGTCCAAGGGGCAAAGTGAGAGACAGAGAGATACAGAGGTCTAAAAACAAAATTAAATCAAGCGCGAGGGCGAAGCACAAATGGAGTCACAGTTAATTATCGCTAACGTTGCGGAGAGGACTCCCGCGGTAGAGGTGGTAGATAGGCGGAGGGAGATGAGATGCTGCGCGCATGTGTACGCATAAGTGTGTGTATGTGTGTAGGCGCGATACCCAGCGGCAGAGAGAGAAAGTGGAACAGAATTGGTGCGATGTTGTTGTTGAGAGCCAGGAGCGGATGTGACGGAGGCAGACGAGCTTTTGGTTGATACGACGCAAGGAAAACGACCCGGAGTCAACCATTTTTACCGCTAACCACCAACACATGGGGGACTTTAAATTTTGCATGACGAACACCCCTTCCTCTCATGCACATTTCTCATATTCCTCGCGGCGTTCATTAACTGCTCCTCCTTTGTGCCGCAACCGGCACACGAGGGCAAGCACGGCTGGGCCGGATCAAGGGACGCCCCCACGCGATGACCACGTAATTGAGTGACTGCTCCGCTTCCGATGACCTCCGCGTTTTGACTCTAACGCGTTTGTGACTTGGCATGTTATCAACGGTGTCCCGTTCATTCAATGCATGGGTAAGTCAGAGAGCAATAACAGAATTTTTAGTCAAATACTCAATGAATAAAACTGACGGGTAGTGTCCGCTACGGTACTCTAGGTGCCTATTGCGTGAAACGCCTTTCCGTGAGTCGGTGATGTAATATTCGAACGTTCTGTGGATATAACTCTGGGCTTACTAAATTCACAGCTCGAGGCTCTTCTGTTTACTAGCTTCCTTCTAAAGGCTTCGTTGTTCTGAAGGTGGTTTTTACATATTTTCTTTGAAATGCACAAGTTTTTCATAATTTCACAAATTAAAATTTTATTTTTTTTAAATTTCATCAATTCAGGTTTTTCATGATTTTATCCATCAAAATAATGTATGCGATTTCAAAAGAACCCACACGAAAATTCCTCTAACTTTTACGCCTAGCCATACTAATTTTACAATTCGGCGGCGAAACGTGATTTTATACCCATACTTGGTGGCCATATTTATTTATGTTTGCATTCGTACACTCTAATTGATGTCCCCCATCCAGTAGTCCCCCCCTGCAGATACGATTGGGGTACAATTTTCTCCCTCCAAACAATTTAACCAGTAGGAATGCCAACACACTAATTATGGAGACAAATGTGGTGGTTTCCCAATACCTTCCATATCGCAATACTCCGCCCGATTCCATGAACTTCACTCACGACCGAAGCTGTGGATGCCGGAACGATCTTATTGATCTACACCACGAGTGCCTTTCGAGACTGTTGCCTCTCAACAGTGGGGTACATTAGTTTGGGTAGAACGTAAAAAATTCTTGTAGTCACATTCCAGAAATATCGGATGATTTTTTCCATTACCTTTTTCCAATATCAGGAAAATATTTGCCGTAACTTGGCAACAACACTCGAACCTACGACCCTCGGATTGGATGTCGAACACGCTACCACAGGGCCACCCCGGTCCCCGGTGTCTTTAATGATAGCGTCGTCGCTTCCAAGATTCCTCCCTTTTTCGGATTGCACATGAGCTGTAGGGATATCTCTTAAACTTAACAAGTTACAAAAAAATGTGGTTTTCACAGATTGTTCGCATCCCCACCTATACTCCCATTGGTTTTCCCCATCAGTACCCATTAAAAAAAGATTTCACGTAAAAAATTCCAATAGCTCCGCATGAAAATTTAGGACCGACCTATTTGAATTCCGATCTAGTTCATTCGAGAAAAAACAAAAACTTATGCCTTCAGAGGATTCCCGCATTTCCATAATATTTCCCAATACTCCAGGCCCGAAAAACAATTTTTTTAAACATCACTTACATCGTCCACCAGTTTTATCTCAAGAAAAACCGCAAAATATATATCTCTGTTCCCACCTTGGGCGTCAGCGCTCCGTCACACAGCTAATTTTCTTGTGCCGTAGTTTCTCCGTATGGCTCCACCAGAGCGCAGCAAAAGACCTGTTCTCAAAGACAAGGTAAAATTTTCTACTGCTCCGCCTGCAAATTTAGGAAGAACCACGCTACATTTTTAACTTTAATTCACAAATGAAGAAAAAGTCTTTAATCTCCGCAAATCCTTACTCCTGCCATCTGCCGTATACTTCTGCCACCCGTATTTTACAGGATGCCGGGTATGCTCCGCTTTCGAGAACCCCATCGCTTGGACGCTAATAAACTACCTCTCAGTTTTAATGCCCCGTAGAGTCACAAAATAACAAAGCCAGAACGCAGAAATGAATAGGGCTGAAGGGAGGACGAACAAACTCCACTGACTTTGTTTGTACGTTAAGGGCACACCCCGCTGAATTCTTCACTTTCATTCATGTGAGGGAAAAGAGCACCTTTTACTCTTTAGAGAGTTCATCATTTCAATAATTTTCTTTTTTCTCTTGCTCCGTTATCTATACATTTTCTAAATATCTTTGCAAATCATCACCGCTGCCGTCAGCCAGTTATCTTCTTCCTTTAGTATGTTTCAAATTCCGAAGTATACCTCTCATTCCAAATGGGCCGTGTTTTTCGATCTGTTTGATTTAAATACGAACTGTTTCATACGAGAAACACTAACACAGCACCATCGGAACGTCTTTAGAGCACTAGATATTAGAGGTCTACAGTCAAATAAGCTCGCAAACAAGTCTCGATAAAGATTCTCCGAGACTTAATGCTGATAACCAAATTGATTCCCATCAGAAAAATCTCATTTGAACGTATTGATTTAATAGTAAAAGACGAAAAACAGCCTAGAGTAGGTACACAACTTGATGGGCTCATCAACCGTCTATTCGCTCTCTGCGCTGTTATTGCCGTCAAAGTCCAGGTCTTTCAATGTTTAGTTATTCTGGGCTAGAGGAGAATATCAAACTGGGCCAGAATGGTGAATGTTGAGTATGTTCAGGTACAATGATTCGACTTTTTTGTTGCAAATGCCCTATTAAATAGCTCCAAGTAACTCGTAGAAATCAGCACTAAGATTCAATAGTTTACCAGAAATAATTTTGGAAAAGTTTCGATGAACGTCTAACGATACTCTAGTTTTATTAACTCTTTCATTCTGATACAGGGTGAGAATCCAACAAAATAGCATAAATGTACGATAACACTGTAGATGGATGAGTTAGCTGTTAAAACGTAGTTGCCTGATTGCCTAATTCGGTGCGAAACCTTTGAAAATTATACTTAAATAATACAGTTTCTTTCTAATTGGGCCACAGTAAACACAAAACGAAAAGTGACGAGCACAATTGCCAGGCCTCGAACGGTCCGTAACCTTAAGTACGAAAGCTTATAAGCAACGGGTTCTAAAAATAAAGTCGTTCGAGTTCCAGTGAAATTCTCTCGGGATTCCGATCGGGTCAAGTTCTCCATCTCCATGTTCTTCGTTGATGAAAATCCCTGAGGACGATGGAAAAGTCTTTCATTGAAACTTCGGTGGAGATGGAGAACCTGACCTGTTCAGAAGCCCGAAAGAATTTCACTGGAATAATCCGCCGGGAAAGCATCAAATCCTTAGAGTTGTGAGCACGACTGAAACAAATATTCATAATTCACCGACCACAACACCATTGGTATCCTATATTTGTTCCGTATAAAGTATTTAACAGGTATAAAAACCAATTGTTTGAACAAAACTTCAACGAAAATGTCATATTTGAAATCAACCGATACTTCCAAGATCCCCAAAGTTTATTATGCCGTTCAAGATAAAAGGCACAGCAGATAGTTTTGAACCTAAGAACGCTGAAGTTCAGCAACATGCTCATTCAGTTTGGGGAGAAAAAAAATGATTCCGATCTCTCGGCTAAGTCTGCTTTTCAAATCCCTTACATTAGCTCGCTTCCCAACCTCCCCTCTCTATATACCTACCTGCGTATTTTAAGCAAGCACTTGTAATGGAAAGGGACAAAATAACTTCCCTTCGTTCCGAATATATTTCTATACGCGTGTTCGTGTAAGATGCCCCTGGACTTAGCATCGAAAAGGAACTCTCCACCCTCTTTGCTCCAAGGGATGTAAGAAGGGCAAGTTGGTGAAGAGAGAAGACGCAATGAGGACCGACTTCAATGGGTCGCGGCGGAAGGCTTAGAAGGAAGAGGAGGAGGAGGCTCCTTGGCGTTGAGAGAGCGCCTAATCAGGAGAGATGTCTCAGAGACCTTATACTCGGGTATATATAAACGAGGAACGGGCAGAAGCGTGGGTGTATGTGTGTGCAAGAGAGAGAGAAAATGGAGATAAAGAGGAGTGGACCGGTATTTTCGACCCTTGTGGGTTTCCTAAGGACGTCGGCAAGGAGGTTTTGCGGCTTTCATTTTAAGAGGATGCGAGAGAGAGTCAGTCCTATACGAGGATGGGTACAAAGGACGAAGGAGATGATGGTTTACGGGCAAGAAAATGGGCTGAGTGAAGGGAGGAGGAGTTGCTTAGGGGTAGAGGGAGGAACACGACGAAAAGAAGAGGGTGAGGCGCGGAACAAAAAGAACCTATTCTAGGACGGAAGGGGTGACTACAGCGAGCACTGCGTTAGAAGATAGGAATAGGCATGAGCCCATGACAAACGTTTAAGGTTCTACTTCTAAAATGTATCCTGCGAGCCGCCGCGGGGGCGTGTGTGGCAGGAGGAGTAAGAACGCCAGCCATGAAAGAGGGAAGGAATTGAGAAAAAGTAACAGGTAGATGGAAATTACTAAATTGAATTGTGAGTTAACAGAGTGCCTGAGGACCGGTTTTCGATCTCTAGATAAATATTGTATCGGCATTCAATCGATGTTAATAGATTCTCCCACCGATAACTCCCACGGCATAAAACCGACAGTCTGATGTAAGACACGAAACATTAACTCGAAGGTAACTTCTATTTAGCGTTAAAGCTACGTTACCTTGAAATTAACGTTTACCTAGGATTTGGAAAGGCCGATCCTTAGTATCTTGATCTGTATTTATTATAGCCACTAATTTTGGTGGAAATAAGGAATTATTATACCGATCAGTTCGTCATTTTATCTCTCTTACTTTGCCAATTCAAACAGTTCTAGGGATACAGAGCGTGGTTAAAATAATGACAATATCTCACCCTGAAAAACACTTGATTTGGTTTTCTTTCAAGTAATTTAAGCCTAACTTGTAGTATCCGAGACTTGAGCAGCTCTAAAATAGTCCTTCTATTACCTGTGCTACACCCTCTGATCGCTCGAAGCCATTTTTAATGCATTTTAAGTATTTCCGAATATTTTTACTTAGTTCAAGTACTAAATCTTTTTTCAGTTTTGCTTTAGCCGAGGGGAAAAAATCAATGATTTCAATAAGAATTTTTAATTTTATAAATTTTTGTACACAAGTGCTTTTAAACCATAGTATGATTACCATATTCCCCAGATAAAATTAGATTCCAATACATTATAAAAATGTAACGAAAATCCATATGAAAGGAATTTGGAGTTTCCATGAATACTACTAACCGCTCGCAATTAAATTTTTCAGTAAAATACTATGATCATATTTTTACTATAAGAAACAAAACCAGGTTGAAATTTACCTGGTTGGGAAACAGCTTGTAACATATTGGAATCCCAGATATGCTGAATATTTCGACGTTAAATATTTTAAGAAGCAACCACGTATGTGCAGTGAGTTCTATTTTTAGACTCCGCACACAGGTGTGAGGTAGCAACAATTACGCTACAGCGACCACGACCTGAGCGCGTGATCAAACTGAAACCAAACGATAGCCGATAGCCGCAAAAACACTATTGTTTAAAGTTATGAACACCTGCACACGAAGGGAAACGAGAGAAAATTAGAATTAAAAGAGCATCATTATATGATTGCCAATTTTTTAAATGTTACAAGTTTAACCGTGACAAAGAGCTTTATATAAATTTTGAAGACATCGTGAACTAACCGTGGTGTTGCTATAATTATATGATTATTCTTTAACAACTAATGATATCAAATGTTTTCAAACATTTTTGGCTGTATGAAATCGTAGCTTTAATTTGAGGAAGACGCAAGAACTAGTTATTCTTTGGAGAAGACTGGCAGAACATGATTGCAAACAACGCAACGAGCAATCGAAATCATTCTGGAAACAATCACAGACTCGGAATATATTGACACGGTAAACTCCTTAGTCCTATCGCGACCTCAATGCCTTTGTATTAGTGTAAAGGGAGGTAGAGAGTTTCATTTACGAGGAGGGTGCCGGAAAAATAGGCAGGAAGGAAATCCAGAGAGAGAATGAAAATATAAAAAAAACGAACGAAGAGTTAGGGGAGCAGAAAGCGGGTATGTGCGAGCGAGGGGAATGGAGGCGAGGAACCAGGAACGCGGATTAGAAATTTATGAAGCGAGCGGCAGTGCGGGAGTATATGGAAAGGGGGAGAAAAAATAGGAAGATGTGTGGGTAGGGGGAAAATGGTGTACGCTTAAGATACTCTGAGCAATTTTTCACTTTAACTCAGAAATGTCAACGCATTTGACCTTATTATAAATAAAAGTTCTCATCCCTCATGATAAGAATATTTGTCACCAACTTCCCGCACCGCTTTCCGAGATATCTGCCAAAAATAGATTAAATTGTGAAAAGGATTTGGCACAGATATGGTCCTGGGAAAGATACTATTTTACAAAAATGAGGATATTTTTTAAGCACACGTCGGCTTTAAGAAACTCATGGGAGTGTTGTTCGTATGTTATCTCGATTTTTTTATCCCAAGAACAACTAACAATAAGTAAGACTTTTGGGACTCATGCCACAAGGTGGAGTTATACGTGTCCCCTGTGGTTTTTCTTTCACATTGATCGTCAAATTATTATCAATTGTTTCATCACAGTGAAGAACAAAAATAAAAAATAACAACTCATATACCAAAATATCAGGGAAAATTCTATAAAACTATATGCCAGAAGGGAGTGAGTGAAGGCGATCTTACCTCTCCGTCACCGATCTGGGCAGAAAACCAGAGGTAATGCAAGCTAAGTTGGAGGTATCGGTAAATTTCATATATTAAAAAAAGATACAATGAAAACATTTTCCGTGTATGTTTCAAGGTATAACGTGAGGCATGGAAACGAGCACAAACTATGACGTGATAAAAATGGAATTGGGCTAAGAAAATGTTAGAACACAAAAAGAAAAGTGAGGTCACATGTAACGCCGCCATGCGGATTCGAAGGATTAAAATGTGAGTAGAAGATAGGAAAGGAATTAAATTCGACACTACCCCTCCCATATGTGGGTGATATTGGGAAGGAAAAGTACTGGAGATGTGGTGGTCGATAATTTAATGTACCCAATTGTAGAACAAAAATGTGATCGCTGGCATCACTGGCGACCACATCTTGTGTCTCTAAGGTTAAAAATGAATCAAATGTTCACCATAATAATATTTATTAAATCACAATTAAATCTTTGGTTGTGAAAGAGTTTTTAGCGTACGGCACGAAATAAATACGTTTTAGCGTCAGATATGTATGTTTAAGAAACCTCTGAAATATAGCTGCTCCGCAGCGAAGGATCACTCGGATGCATGTTTATTCCGTTTATGAGAAGTTCAGTCATGCAAAACAAAGTTTTTGCACCGTTTTTATTGCTGAACTTACTTCACTCTCCATATAACCTGCTTAAATTTTACAATAAATGTCGAATATGATTCTATTATGACTAGAGAAAAATCACGCTCAACCTACCTCTGAAGGGAGCTATTTTATTTATCCGATTTACATGCGCAAGTGCGGACGGCAAGTGAGGGCAGGGCATTGCATGAACGGAGGTGAGAGGCCCTTGTAGAAAGAAAGGCGGGGCTGGCGTGCGGGCGTGCCTGTGGTATATTTCTGGGGGTAAACAAGGGATAAAAAGGAGGGGTTGCAGTTGCGGGTTGGAGGGTGAGCACACGACCGGACCCATGAAAGGAACGGCGTATGCGGTGTGAGAGGGAGGTGGTAGGGTGGACAGGGGGAGCCCGGATCTCTTTCGGTGGGAGAATAAAGAGTAAGAGGGGGTGGGTGGGAAGTTCGAGAGATAAAATGGCGGTGTCGGCAAAGCATTAAAGTCTTTGAAGCGAAGAGTCCCCCTTCCCACCTTTCCTCCACCACTCCCGTCACCCGACCGTGGAAAACAAGAGTTTTCTGAAGGGCACGGGAAGAGGGTAAGGGAAGGAGGACACAAACGTATAGTGACGTTCAGATGGAATGGGGGTTGTGGGGAGGGGGAGGCTGTTTAGGGGGTGGCCGCCCTAAAGAGGGAGGTGAGGGTTGAGTGAGGCGTGTATAAGTTGCGTCGAGGCGTCGAGGGGTGCGCTAAAGGTAAAAAAAAGGAATAATGTTGGAGAAGGGGTTGGCTGTTTTGTGGATGAGGAGGTGAAGCGAAGGTTTGTGAGGAGATGAGCGAGGTTTTCGGGAATTTTCAGTCCGCAATCGTACGCGGAGCCTCCAAGAAGAGGGTCAGAGAACGAACGTTCGACATAAAACTATGAAGAAGGAAACCAATATCAATACGGAAATTACGAAAGGGCAAATTTAACGACTTGAGTTCTGAAAAGCAAACATGAGCTCTTATCGATGCCATTCCCGCTATTATTTCAATAATCGAGTCTTGGTTTATTTATTTTCCCAAGCAACCACTTTCTAAACATAACACAAGCAAGATAAATCAAACTAACTAGCATATACCGGTAGAGATGCCGTTGAAATATGGTGGTTCGGAAAGGAGAAGGTCCATGACTCGATTCCCTGTGCAGTAAACCCACTTTTTTCCCGGACAATATTGAACAAGATTTCTCAATTTGAATAAAAAGGTAAAACTTTGTTATTTCCACATAAATCTATGTGGAATAACAAAGTTTCACCTTTTTAATCAAAATGTATAGTGTTCCACAGAGTTACACCGGAATCCACCAACTTCATTAATATTTCTCAGTCAAAAGCAGTGCCATATGCTTCATTCTTGGAGCAAATAGTAGTTTACACTCCTGAACCTTAACATTGAGGGAGTTCTAATTGACGTTACTTCGAACTTTCCCACGGGTATAAATTTATTACTTAAGCAAAATAAAAAAATATACTCGCCACATGTTGTAAACTGGATTCATTCAGGGTGATACACACTACATTCAGTTACACAATCCTTATCCTTAAAGAAATGTAGTAAAACGAGGCCCGTAATAAATTTAAAGAATAAAACTTCTTTAACATGCTGAAACCGTATTCGTGAAAATAAAGAGAAACAGGATCTGCTAAAGGGGAGACATGAAAATACGAATAAAAACAGTAAGTTGGCTATCCTTCGAAAGTTGACCTTAAGGTAAAACAGTATATGTTGTAAGGGATTGCTAAGGCGCCAAAGGGAGGGTTCCGAAGGAGGTGAAGGTTTGTGACGAGATGAGTGTGTTTTTGAGGGAATGTATTTGTACGTGGTGGAACCGAGTAAAAGTTCAGAGGAAGAGGGTTGTGAAGGGAAAAGACGGCTCGCTGGGATATAAAAACCTAGTTCAAGGATGGAAGCAGCAAGTGGGAACGGGCTCACAAAATGTTGGCGAGCGAAGTTGCGTCTTTGCGTTGATCTTTGGCATTTTCTATAAACCAGGTTTGTTTAAAATTGGCGACAGTATATTCAGAGCTTATTTAAATTAGGAAAAAGCTAGGAAAATATTGCTTTGGGTCATCGAAACTTGCTTTGGTACGATGATGTTTACTCTTTGGTAAGAGTAAACATCATTCCCCGGTGATACTTATACTAATTATCTCATATAATAATATCATAATTCAAGTTTAAATAGATACTTTCTTCTATCGAGAAGATTAGGTTATGTATGTATGAATTGATTGTATGATGGGCGGAGCATACGTATGCCGGAGCAGTTACGGATATTTCTCAGATGAATCCCGATCCTCATTATGGTGTCATATGGAAAGAAATTCAAGTTCAGTACTCCAACCGTCAGATGAGATATTCAACTGTGCACCCCTTGACTACTTCCGTTACAAACAGGTTTACTTTTGACTCCGGATTTCCATAACTATTCAACCCCCTTAGGGGCCAAAATGACCTTAGATGTCAGCCGCCTCCCATTGTTAATAAAACTACCACTCCTATTTAGAAGGATAAAAAATGAGCTGAGGGTTATAGGGAACATTTTGGGGATGAAAAGAGTACTGGAATCTCATTCCAAAGGCCTGGGTTCAAATACCAGCAAAGGGGGAGATTTCTCCTTGGCATCTCGATCTCTATCTGGTTGACGCGTGGCGAGAACCTCATGTATGTACGATACTCCATCCGTCAGATGGAAAGTTAGAAAGTGATCCCCGTGATTCTTTTCGTTAAGAGTATACTAATTTTTTGTCTACACTCTACCTCCGTTCCCCAAAGAAACATTTTCCTACCATATTACCCATCTATCCCTCGTGGCGCAAATGACCTTAGCTGACGTTCGTCTCCCGATGTAGCCGAACGAAAACGACTGAGGGTAACGGTTTGTGACAAAAAATGAGTGTGGGTTCGGCGGTTTTGTGTGCGGGAATCGTGCGTTCGGCCTCAAAAAAAAACAAACTCTATGAGGAACAGAAGCTAAGGGTAGGAGGGCAGCGCTGTGACATAAAACCAAGACCAAGGACGGAGCGTGCGATCGAAGGAAGGAAATGCCGAAAAATGCAAAGGGAAGCGTAGAGCGAGAAGAGAAATATACTCACGAGTTTGAAGGGAATGGTTTCCCATCGATCCATAACAGGAGTCATGCGGTTTTACCATACACTGGTAAAGAAAAGTAAATTAAATGGCTCCAGAAGCATTGTTCACTTTATGCATAAATTTATTACTTTTTTGCCATGTTTGTCATGTCTATTACCATGGAGCTGATTTTAGTGCCAACGAAGAATACCTGCATTGTTTATCCCGATTTCATATCTAGCTCATACGTACTCAAGCTTAAATAGTTTTCTCTTTTTAATTACAAATAAAGTTTAAAGCAAAAAAAGAGCTTGTCCATCGCAAGAATATATCGAAAACCGCGCATAACCAATATCCCATGCCAATTTACATGAATGATCCTTCAAGTGGCCGATGTTGATTCACGCCACGCATTATCTGTCCTTCGTAAATAAGCAATCCGGGAAATAGACGGCCAACCACTAATAACCAAACTGAACATTGGTCATCAGGCCGCAGCGGATGAAGGCAAATAAACCGCATGACTAGAATAATGTCAAGGGAATGACAGGAGAATAACTATGACTGAGCGAAATAGAAGGAAGATTTTGATGTACGACGTAAGGATGAGACCGTAATGTAACATCTCATGGACGGAATGCCTCAAAAGTAGTTCATCACCACCAGGTTACACTTTTGGGCACCGACTGTAGATCGAGAGGTCTACAAGAGGAATGGGCCAATGCTAAGGACGGCAACATATTCGCAATGCGATCCCGACAAGAAATAAACCACGAGGAAGAGGAGAGAGAAAACTGGGGAGGGACTGTTTTTTTCGGCGGAACAGGCAGCAGCGGGGCGGGGGTAACAAAGACAGCGGCCGGGGTACAGAGTTAAGAGAAGTACGAGGGGAAGGCGTCGGCGGTTTCACATTTGCGTAATGTATTCGACCCCGAGAGCGCGGTTATTCGCCCGGCAAAGGGTCTCGCGGGTCGAGTCGGTTAATCAGTCACTGTCCGGCGACAAGGGTCGCACGGTGGCGGACACAAAAGCCAGCCAGTGAGCGTCCGACGACGCTGCCGTCGCCGCGGCCGCTTACGGGTGTGATGAGTGCTCGTCGAGTGGGTGGGGAGTTTTTTAGGCTGCCAAAAATTTCTGAACCGTGCACGTGAGTACTCATAGAGCGGCTCGCGTGATGTGCCGCGTCTCTCGCAGGGATCATTATTAAGCGTCAAAAATGTGTCGCACTTCAAAAATTCGAGTGTGGTTTAACTTCCGCGCACGTTATTTCCGGCCTGACCGCACTGCTGTGCTACATCCCCTTCTCTCACTGCGCATTTAAGGGTATCTTCCATCTTAAGGGTATCATTACACACATATCCATCTCACCGTTTCCTTTCGAGATACACTATCAATAAATTTACACAAAAAGTGGTAAAATTCACCTAGAAAACTACCTGACCAAAAATCGAACCCAGATCTCCCATTTGCCGCTCAGGTGTGTTATACAGTTACACCATCAAGCGCACCATGACATCAGCGCACATTTGCAGTGATTTGAAAATTAACAGTCAATTAATTTAAATTCTCGGTGATGGGCCCATAAATTGACTCTGCTTCAATAATTTTCTCCACAATGCATTACCTTTGCATACCTCTGTTGCTTCCATTACCCTCATACATTTCTTTATACACACCCATCTGTTCCTAAGTCTCCTATTATTTCTCCTAAAAGAGTATCTTTCACTGCATTTACACTGGTGTTTCTAGGTCAACGCCTTTCTCTAACACCACCCTAACACCATTCACTCCCTTCTCAAATATCTGTTTCGTTAATTGTCTCTCTTCCATACTCCATACATGGCTAAACCAACGAAGCACACTTCTTTCATATTTGCCAGTTACAGGAGCATCCAATCCTCCTGACTCTCTCATTCCTAATCCAAACCCTCGTAATTTTGCCCGTAACACATCTCATGTACCCCTGCATTTAGCATACTCTCATGATTTTCCTGGCATACGCAGGTTTTGCTGTCATATAATAAAGTCGGGAGGAGAACACTGTCGTTAACTGCGATTACTTTTTTCAGAATGCCATCAACCTCAACTATTTAAAACATGACACTTCAATGGGCGTAACCCAATATGGAGTAGCGTGTGAAATTCATAGAGAAAAAAATCCTTCGCCTGGACTGAAATTCAAAACCGAATCCCTCGATGTCGTGCTGAGCGAAACCGAATCCCCCGATTGGAAAAATCAGCATAATGGTTCTTTGAAGTCTGGAAAACATTCACAGTCTAACATACAAACATAGAATATAGAATTCTACGGCAATAAACAATCTAGGTCTTGATATTTACTTGAATGTAACCCTTTCCTGGCAATGAGTAAAGTGCATTCCATCATATTTAGAGCGACAGAGTATTTGTGCGCTAAAGTAGACGGAAGCAAGAAATTTAAAAGAAGAGGGCGCCTGGGTTACTTAATTTCTTAAAGCACGCGATGCGAAATCGGGGGTTCCTGTCTCGAATTCCAGCCCAGGTGAATGATTTTGTTCACTGTGAATTTCAAACCTCATGATTTCGCAAACCAGAATTTTGATACTACCTTTACATAGAGGCCAATCTATTTCCAGGCTTGCTAAAGTGAGTTTTCTCTAAATCGTATACTAATTTATACCTACTGAGATAGCAAAGCGTAATTTCTCCAATTAAATTTATGGGTGGTATACCAAAAAAGGGGGACGTTACAGAGAGACTTAAAGCCTTATACCAAAATTTGATTTTTCTCTCTTATAATTCAATCGGCTCCATAATTAATAATGATCAAAGGGGTATTCCAGTTCCCTCTTTCGCTAAGTCGCCCTCGGAGTCCCTAAATTTAAACACGCTTGCGTTATGTTTCATTAGACTTGATGACTGCAACGTCATTAAGCCAAACAGACTATCACTATAACAGTCAAAAACACTAAGCATAAAGAAGGTCCATGACATTAAAGGTTATAGGCTACAATAAATGGCTAAGAATAGTGTTATGTTTTAAAGAACTAGTTTATAGTTGTACAACTTTTTCTCGGGTTTCACACCAGGTTATAGGCCAGGTTACTTTATAGTTGCTAACGATATTGATAAACCAGATAACGAATACGAAATAATTTTTACGAATAAAATTTATGGATTGAGAAAATATTAGCTATTTTCAGAGAACAATGATAAATGAAAGTCTGTCTTTACATTAGTTTGAACACAGTAAAATATTCACTTACAGGATTTCTTTCATGCAATAGAAAATGAGCATTGGCACACGATTTCTGAACTTCATGATAGATCTTTTTATGGGTTTGACCTAGCAGCTATTCTATGTTTTGAACAAAAACGTCATTTGTAGAGCCAAAGTACCGATCAAAATAAAACCGGAACAAATCCTTTCAAAGATTGTGAGACAAAAATCTAAGACGAGGACGATATAATATGGTAGAAATGAAATTATATGTAAAAGGAACAAAATGCACGGGTGAGCAAATAAGAAAAATCCAAAATTACGGGCAATAAATACGTGAATAGATTAAAAAAATCAACGAGAGCCAATTTATTTATGAGAAGGAGGCTAATTTTCACTTACTGCAAAAGCGCACAGTTTCGCTCACGTTAAAAAAAGTATTTAGATGAAATTCAACGATTTTTCCAATTTCCTTCGCAAGTGGAATGACAATTATGGCCAGAACAACTCTCATTGTCAGTAGTAAATTAAAATGCCAAATCCAACATTTATTTCCATGATATTTGACGTTTCCAAGACTTTTTCTAATGAGATTCTTAATTAAATATTCCTCCTTCAAGCGGAATTACTATTACTCATGAGGTGGTACAGTCCTATCATTGACCGTGAATAATACTCTTTAAGAACTATGCAATAGAGGTGCGTAGGCTTGCTCGTGATATATGACTAAACAGGCTAGGCACACAAAAAATAGAGAAAGGCAATGTGCAAGAGAAGAAAGCCGATTGTTCTGAACTCTGAAAGGAAATAGGGATGAAGAAGGAACGAGTAACCCACGGGAAGAGGTGCGTTGTTTATGAGGCACTGCAGATAAGTTTTTTCTTTCTCTCTGCCTCACCTTACATTTCCAAAATACGGATATCGGCCGTAAAGAAGAGGTTTTCTGGAGGAAAGGAAAAGAGAGTGGAAAGGAATTACGTAAATAGGCAGAGATGAAGGACGTGGCAGAGGTGGGAGATGGCGCCACATTACGCTTTGACGTTTAGAAGCTTAGGCGTGAAAAGTTGCGGTTTCCGCGTTTAAGATGCAGTTTAGGGAATGGTAGTCGAGATAAGATAAGCAGATGCGATTGAGTATGAAAGGCGATGTGTGCAACGCTTGCGATGAATAAAAGAAATGAGGTGGAAGGCGCCAGAACTCCGGGAGATGAAATAAATGAGTGGCTGCCGATAGCAGAGATAAAGCAATTCTAGCCCCTTTTTTATGTCTTATTTGAAAGCTGAGAGAAAATATACGAGACGGGAAGGCTCTTTAAAAGAAAAAGCTTCTTCGAGCAAGAGATACGTCTTCCTTTCGTTTATTCTGCCTTGTAAGGTATAATAATGGTAAGGAGATAATACAAAAGTAATCATATTAATATACTTCTGACGCGTATTATCTAAATACACAACCAAATGCACGTTATAAAAAATTATCTTAAGAGTTTGTGGATGCCTACATTTTAATGGAGAAAGCATTGAGTAATAGGATGTAATATAAGAACTCCTTTCCATATGTTGGAGGTTGAAAACTAACTAAGCATGTATACATTTAATGTAACTTTAAAAATATTTAAATTACCTCTCTGAAAATTTTAGAATTAAATTTACCACATTCAGAGAGACACCATTCGTTGGAATAACGGGTGTAAAAGGGTTTACGGATTTTCCTCTCGTTTCCGGACAAATATACCCTAAATATTTCACCAGCGAATTCATATTCAGAGGCCACTTTTATATAGATCAATCAATTAGAAAATTGATGTCCTTTGCACCGACCCAGGTACCTACCTAGCTTTTCAAAAGCTTCAAAAAGGCAGTAAAAAATATATATCACGGCCACAATTTGCCAAATCACAAAAAATATGTAGAATACCATGTTTTACATTCCCTTTAAGACTTTTTCAGGGATTTTAAATTGGCTTGTATCTCCATAAAAGGAAAAGTTGATTAACCTTGTTTACGCACCTTCTAATTAACCGAAATAAGTCCTGAGAAGAGCTGAGATGAAAATACGCTAATGACATCTGGGAAGTTGAAGGGACAAGCTTATTGAAAACACTCAAAAATACAACAGCCGCCTGGAAGCAATAATGGAAGGAGTAGCGAATGGAAACAATTACGGAGAAAGACCAAAGTTGAAATTCAACGAGACAATTACAAAGGAAGGTTGTCGAAATGATGAATTAGGAAGGAATTAAGCTGTTTTTCGTAAAGAGAGTGACGTAGAGAGCTTCGGATTGATGACTGCAACTGATGTTGATTATGATTGTTTTACACATGAAGCTAACCGCATAACGCACTCAGATCCACTCAGATAATCTCTACGTTCAATATAATAAATTTTCAGGAGAGGGCCGTGGTTCTTCCGCGCAATCGACAGGGACAAACGGCTAAATGGCGCACAATGATTTCATCTGAGAGATCCTTAACGGCTTAATGCTTTAGCATCCGCATCAAGGGCCGTGATATCCCGGCAAACATTTCGCATCCAGGCCGTTTGCGAGAGGGTTAAATTTATTGTATCGCAAAGATTCTGAGTCAGTACTCTTCTGGGTCGCGCTGACGCCGCACAAATTGGAAGGTTTCGTCTTTGTTTATACCCCTCTATTCCTGGAGGCGATATCGCACTCGGCTGAGGAGTCTAATGGGCCGTTCAGTCAATTCAAGAAAGCAATAGAAAGGTGGTCTTCTCAAATTCTCCACACGAAAAAACAATGAAGCGTACAAAAAAAACCTCGAATGGAAGGGGGATGGAATCTTTCGGGCTCGGGGAAGGGAAGGAAAATAAAAGGGAAAACGGAGAGATAGGATGGGAGGGAAAATAAACGACGGTCAAAATGCGGGTAAAAAAACCTTAAGGTAAACAAAATTGAGTCCTGAAGATAGAGCAAAGAATTATTGCTAATAACAATAAAAAGAAGACGTATTTATGAACCAAATTTTGCGTGATAAAGTGTTCAGAGTCCGTCATATAATTATAGTAATGGAAACAAGAACATTTCCATCAAAGTACGGAACATAGTTATTCGAAACTAAGAGCTAACGTGTAATAAATTGAAAACGGTGCCCCAAAACCCTAACATTTCTTGAATTCTGAAAACAATAATAATAATAATAGACACTCACCGGCAGTCTTCTTTAATCGAATTCTCTATGTAAGATAGCAATCCACTTCATTGAGTAGGTACAACGATTTGATAACTTTTTCACCACAAGTAGACTTGTGACCAAAGGAGATTTTACCTGAAATAAAAAATAAACATAAGATTGGTGGTATGAAGGAGATGTAACTGCACACAAATCACATAGCTACAGACTTATTTTATAAAATGCCAAATAGATAAAAAGGCATATCCAGGGAGAATGGCCGTATAAAAGTCTGGAAAAAATATTGGCATACTCATTAATATAGTATTTAGTTTTGTAGGTAGTACTTCATTCCAATAATAATCCCAGAAGTTTTGCATTAATTTATGGCATATTATTTATTTTACTGCGTTTCACGTCTTGCCGAGCACGTGAAGTAAAAATTTGATAAATGCGCTTCCACGTTAAATTATATGAGCATTCAGCAGTTCGTTTAGAACTTACGGTGTACGTTTCTGTTTCATAAAGTCGATAACATGAGTTAATAAATAAGGATAAGATATTATAATTTAAGTAATATCCTATAGTGGGTTTCCCCGGATTATATTGGCTGATTAACTATACTTGCCTAAAAATATTACAAAGCTTAAATCAGCTTATACACACCATTTACTTTCAATTTTAAGTGATAACTTTTATGTAGCACTGGTTTAAAAGTCAAGTTGTAAGCAATGCATTCCAAAAGTGAACGGTAGAATATTTTATATCTTACCTGGCACTAAATGCGCATTGGTAGGATGAAATATGGAAATAATTTAGCATTCGTATAACGTGAAGCTGCACAGAATTGCATGCAGGAAATAATTATGCATACTGAAATAAAAGTGGTAAGACATAAGGATTCTTCTATCCATTTTGTATATTACAAAACTACTTAATACCGGAAATAAAATCAAAATTTAAAAACATTTGCCCTTAAAACAGACTACTTTTTATATGCGTGTTGGGTTTATGCCTTAACAATATTAAACGACTTTAATCGCTTTTTTACAACAAGATTAAAAAAACTGGTTTTCAAAACCGTGGTTGACTAGAAAAGGTAGAATTAATATAAAAATAGTATTGCATTAATCTATAGTGAGGCGGTGATAGTTACCCAGAAAATGGAGCCCTCTTACAAACAACAACGCAACGACGCAAAAAGAATCCAAAGAACCGCGACCTTTAACGGCTTTTCCAGAAGATGCCTCTCATTCGGGCCTTCGCCTCAAAACAATTTACGGGAAATAAGGGATAAAAATTCGAGGAAAACGAATTTGGGCTCTTCTATACACGGCGAAAGGCGAAGCGTAAGGAGGGTGAATGGGAGGTTGGTGGTGAGGGGAAGGATGGTGGGGTGGGAGGGATAAAGAAGAGCAGTTGATAAACAAGCGAAGAAAAACGAAACTCCAATAAAGGAGTTTGGTACGAGGGACGAGACGGTGGAGGAAAGCAAGCGGAGTGTAGAGGGTTGGAGGGGTCGCTTAGGGACGGATATGGGGATGTTTATGGAGAGACTACGGTATTGGGGAGAAGATGGAAGAGTATTGGGGATAGGCAGATCTTCCTCGTTTCAGAACGAGACGAGGGATCAAGGTTGATACGAGGAATTACATAAAAAGGGATCGGTACTGAGCCGACACATTCAGCAATTGTGTGATACATCTCAGCAATGCGTTGTTACACTATGTATCTAATTTTCCAAATATACTTTGTACTGCATTACATCGCATATAGGGACACCCTCGCGAAGTCAGTTCGTAGGGAATGGACTCTCCTACTGAAAAGGGCCTTTTGCGCAACTGCCACCAAGTTTAGCTACGTCTATACTTTAAGTAACAGGAACTGCTATGTTAAACGGTGGCTACAATCTCCTCAATGAATACTTAAACAGGCCCATATCGCTATGCACTGCATGCAAAGCGTTACATGCGGTGCAAATCGATAGAAAGCAAAGCGTTACATCACACATAAATTCACGTTGTACTCCATCGCGAATTGCATACCATCGAATGCGTCATTGGATCGCATTACATCGCATCGAACGCTTATCGAACTCCGTATGAAATCACATATCTCATTTTATTGCATGCATCGCACTACATCCTATATCACAACGAATTGCACTCCACGTTATGAATGTATGTCTAAGCCTGTCTGCTGCATGGGCGGAGCTCCGGGCGCAGGACAGGAGGAGTATTTCAAAGTTAAAATATATTTTTAAACACATTTATGAATTTCTGTGGGAAAATACTCTGGATAGTAAGTTTAAATTTCTTAGCGATACAATACAATTTCGGTCAATTAAAAGATGGGTGATTTTCGGATCGTTATTTAAAAAATAATGACAAATTAGCGAAAATCAGTTTCAATTAAAACAATTATCTTAAAAAAAAATGACAGCTTTAATATGGCCTATACATCATAACTCTACAACATTAATAGTTGGTACATACATAAGGAAAAATAAGATTGAACGTAAGGATTATTGTCAAACAAGTGAAAAGTTTTAAATAATCATCCGTCAAATTTTTGTTTCAAAACAATTCTAAGATATATTATTTGAGGTGTTTTTCTACATATAGACTTTGAGCAAAATCAAAGACCGTCGACCATCGTATGAAGACCGAGGAATGACCCACCAATTTTACTGAATAAGGAGAGAGATCAGCAGTCTAAACTTAGTGGATGCATTTATAATCAAAAAGGCTTAAATACACATAACTAACATTCCTACGCATTATAAATTTTACGCGTAATAAATTAATAATGATAGCATACACAATATTAGCAAAAATAAAATGACGAAAAACCTTTTTGGGAAAAAATTAATAATTTAGATGTATTTATTTTTTTGACTAGAACACCCACTGCAGGATAGTACCCGCAAAAGAAGAAGAGTATGGAAAACCTGCGAGACCTACAGAAGGCAAGGAAGCGGAAGAGGAAGGTGGTAAAAACCGTGGTACAGGTAATATACTGGGTAGAAATTGATATTCACGGAGTTGCGAGTGAAGATGAGCGGGCAGGATAGGGAACGTTAAAGGTGAGGAAGGGGAGGGGTTGTGAAGGCGACCAGGCTGAGGGATGACAGGATTAGAGGGGGCAAAGAGAGACTAGTGAATAGGTTGCATTGGCATCCGAACAGGAAGGCGTGCTATTTCTCTCGGGACATATCATACATTTATGCATACATCGAGATAACCGATTCTCCAAGAACTCACGTATTGATCGTATTTCCGTAAGGGGGTCGGTAGGAATAAGGGAAGCTAAGGTTGGCACGGTATAGAGATGGGATGATGAAGAAAAGGGTAGGAGACATGATGGAGTTGCAGTTTGGCCGGTGCAAGAGAAGTGGACGAAGGAGGAGGATCAATTCTGAGGATCAAGACACATTCGAGGAAGTGGAGAGGACGTGTTCGCAAGGTTGCGTATTAGCAGGCGTAGCAGGCGCTTCTAAGCCGAGACAATTTGGGAAGCAATGCTGGAAAGCTCACGTTTAGGGTTGATTTCCTTAGTTCAGCATTCAAATGATTACATTATTCGGGCTGATTAAATGTATTTTCCTTGGAAAATAACATTTTGTGAGTATAGTAGTTTATTGGTTAATATATATATGGATGCCTGATGGCTCTTCATACATATTGCGACTGAGTAGTCGAGGCTCACATGGAGAGACAAAACGTTTAAACACAGCCAAGAACTCAACGCGAGAAATATCCAATGAGAACTATTCTATGTCACTTAATTCCTGCCACCTTAACCGACACGTCTTCGACATAAACATGGCAAAAATAAAGTACTTATTACTATTTCCCATACCTTTTTGATGAATATATCGTCATATTCAAGGTAAATTGTAATATATAAATGCAATAAAAATTCTAGAATGGAATTGTGCAATGCGACTTCTATTCATAATGTTTAAAATTCTACCGGTAGTTCAAAATTGGTCAGATTTATGTAAAAAAGCGTATCAGACGTAAATTTGTAGAAGTACTTTATGTCCATTTCAAATTAAACAGTATTGGTAAATATACACACAGTATATGAAAAAAAGCACAGTTAAAACACACCACCGACCAAGGTTTCGGCACGTAATTCCATTATCAAAGTACAACTTTCTCAGAAACTCCACCATATATACCCCGGGATGGAGGCGAGGGGGTGGGGTATTAAGTCACAGAGGGGGAACACAGGAGGAAAAAGGGAGGGGGGCTAGAACACAGAAAAGCCGTTGGTGGTGAAGGTCAGGAGGCATGGCCATAAGGTTGTCGGTCAGGAGGGAGAACAAGGTTTAACAGAGGCAATCGATCATTAAAAACAACATCGTTACATAACTTAGCCAGGCTATGAGTGATTTCATATTGCTCGAAGAAATCCAGCTTAGCCCCTTTGTCAAAATGGTATAAAACTTCCGTGTTAAAATTATTAAAATGGTTAAAATCACACAAGTATTTAGCAAAACAGGATTTATCGTCACAATTAATAAAACTAGACCTATGCTCCTTCACACTGTCCTTAAATCTTCTGTCTGTTTAGGCAATATAACAATGATCACAGTCATTACACTTTAATTTATACACACCACTTCTGACTACGGGGTCATACCGGTCTTTCGAGTTAAATAAAATTCTTCCTATTGTCACAGGATTATAAAAAGATACATTACAACATTCATAAAGCAAAGTTTTCTGCAACTTGTAAGATAATTTACCAACAAATGGAAGTTTTACCCAGCAATTTGGAAGGAAGCTATTGACAGGCAGGGATGTAAGTAGCTGTATAGCTTTTCTTTGGCTACAACGGTGTAGTAACTTGTATATACAATTTTCATCAAACCCATTCCGACATGCCAAGGCCTTTATTGTATTCAACTCCTGACTAAATTATTTCACGGATAAAGGTATATTAACTAATCTGTGCATCATGGATCTAAAAGCAGCAAGAATTTCGCACTTATGTGCATTTGAGGATGACTTCGTAAAGTAAATACCGTGACTACTCCCGGTAATCTCAAACTTTGACCATGAACTAGGTTATTAGAAAATGTAAATATACAGAGCTTATGGTTGTTCACCCTGACGCAACCTTCGTTTATGTTTTAAACTCCAAGGTATCTTATATCAATGGGACTAGACTCATTATAATTAGCAATTAAATTAAAAACACAATACATATTTAGAACACATGCAAATAATAATGAAGCAATTAAGGTAAATTATAATTTGTTAATTTATTTTCCATTTTTTTTTTCAATTAAACTTCTATTTTCTTTATATATTTGATTGGTACAAACTAATATTTTTATAAGTTAATATTTCAGCGAGAAAAATTCGTCAAAGCGAGCGTTAAAACCAATTTTTAATTATTTTTATTCGGCCCTAAGTAATGTATTCCGTTCCTATGTTTTACCTATTTTGGCTTGCCACTGTTTGCCATGACCTCGGTACATTACGAAAAACAAATTGAAATCCTCTTGCATCCGAATGAGGCATATTTGTCGACCCTCCGACAGCCACAAGCACAATGTGGTACTCGTTCCGTTCCGCGTGGCCTCGTGTGGGACAATGACTTTGCAAATAAGTCCCGTGAGAAAATTGGCCATGCTGGGGAATCGTCTCGATATCACATTCGTCCAGATGGAGGAGGAAACACTGCAGGGGCATCGCGAGTCTATTTTATTGCTTCCAACGCGTCGGGAACCGGAATAACATTAAGGTGAGGTATGCCCACAGTTAGGTTCGGGCCGTCCAGACTTGAGTCGTAAATTCTTTCTGGCTTAGGGATCTCTGTCGAACTATAAATATCGCATCCAGGGAAGGGAGGAGTGTAACATACGAATAGAAAGAGAGCTTGGGGAGAGGAGAAGAGTTACGAGAAATCCATGTACGAGAGCTCGGTGGCTCCGCATTTGCATTCGTCGGCTAAGATAGCCTCACATTCGTCCAAGCGAAACGTCCTTCTTCCTCCAAAGAAATGCCAGTGCCCAGAGTGGTGTGAAAGAGGTTTTATCTCTTGCTATGGAATTGGCACAATTGAATCGGATCTGAATGAGGAGAAAGGGATGGTTTTCGAGGGAGACCAATTGAATTGAGGGCAAACAATTCATTGGATGACTGATTTGACTGAGTAGGAGAAGCGACATTGTAAATGGTCCGGAAACGATTTGACTAGTCAAACACAAAATTGTCCCTTTTAGCAAAACCGATTGATAATTAACAACAACCCTAAGGGAAAACTCCAATTTAATTTTATTCACTTGGGATGATAGCAAAGGCTCTTACGCTACACGTCCACCGTTGGAAAGCCAACATTTTGCATGAATTTTTACTCGTAGAAAATACGCTGCGAGTCACTGCAAGGAAGTTTGGGTTTTCCGATGAACATATCAATTAAAACTTGTAAACAACAACTCTTCTCATTCAACCACTGTGCCTTTAGCTAGTATATAATTGATTTAATAGGTTATTTTCCACAGAGATTTTCAGGCACAAAATGTTTGTATAACTCGTTATAAATAATGAAAACAATTCACGGACTGGTATATGCTTGTAGAAATATTGCAAACGACCGAAAGAGGAGTTTTTATTGAAGAAATGAGGGTAAGTAACTGTAAATTTGGAGCAAGTGTTTTTTTGCGAACGAGAAGATACGCTTAAAAGTAACGCCAGGAGGGGAAAATTCTTTAATATCAATCAAGACTTGAAGATTCTTATTCAATAGAATCTTGTCACTAAGACAGACAACGCTGAAAAAACAATCTTTGTATGACCGATTTCACAAACTACAGATAGCGAAGTACATATTTTACTCGATACCTACTAAATATCGACTTTTTTAACAAATAAATTTTGGAACTAATAGGATGAACCCATTGTTTTTTTAATAAAATAATTTCAGTTTACGGTTTATTATTAATATTGTAATAGCTGCATACCGAGACATCCTCGCAGTACTGCGCCACAGAACAGTAATAGACTACCTAACAGGTGAATGGACAGTAGGGTGCGGCTTATTTTTCGAAAATCGGAAAAGCTAAAAGTTCCACCCGTCAAAACATTCATTTTGGTGAAAAAACACATGCGTGAAATTTTTGTTGAGTTGCGATATTGTTAACACGTGCCGCATGGGGTCTGAAATACCCCACTCAAAAAATGGAAATGTCGCATCATAATAACTGGTTTTAGAGTAAATCTATGATTTTACGACCCTTCAGGGCTAAAATTTCATTATGTTTTACCTAGCTTTAGCCGTTTAGGAGATGCAGAAGGGCGAAGCGAGCTCGAAATGCTTATTAGGGGGCGCCGCGATGCGCCGCGCCGCGCGCCGGCGCGGACGAGTTCACCTGTCCGTAGACCCCCCCTCTAAGCGGCCCACGACGACACCGAAACTGCTACGGTGTCTCGTGGTAATTACATAGTTCTGGAGCACTCAGTCACTGGTTATGGCGAAGAACATCGTGTTTTAGTAATTATTTCAATTTATTATTAACTCGGTCATAAAAATTCCAAATCAGTCATCTTCATTTAAAAAAAATCTGTATAGCTAGCAAAATCAAACAGTAATCTGAAGGACAGTGAACTAATAAAAAGGAAAAATACAAGGAGTTTCAGATACCAATACCTATCTATACGTTTTTATTAAAGTTGTCTTCCTTACATCTGGCACCCTTCTTCTATGTTCTTGAACAACAAGTAACAATTCCAAGTCTTTGGTCAAAGTTCTGGAAAATCCTTTCAACAATTAACCCTTCACCTTTAATTTAAGTTCACTTGTCCGTAGACCCCCCTGTAAGCGGCCCTCGACGACACCTTTGCAGGAGTATTTTTGCGACGCATTTGCGACGCATTTGGAGGAGATATATCCCAAACAAACATAAATGAAAGTACTATTCGGAGACAACGAGATAAGCACAGGGCTAGTTCAGCGGAGAAAGTGAGAGAGTCATTTTCCCCGGATCCAATACTGACTTTGCATTGGGATGGTAAAATGGTAAATGGCATTTCTCGGTAGTAATGACACCAAAGAGAGATTGACAATAGTTGTTACAGGTGTCATAACCAATAAAATACTTGCAGCCCCAGAGCTTCAGAATGGAAGCGGAATAGCCATTGCAATAGCAGCTTTTATTATAGTGATACAATGGAACATTTCCAAAAATGTTAAAGCAATTGAATTTGATGCAACCAGCGCTAACAAGGGTTGGTTTATTTTCCTTTTCCTGATGTTTTCAGTTATAATGATGCAACTGATAAGTAATACCAATGTTGTATTCTTTTCAAGGGATTAAGAATGGCGCCGCAGTACAGGTTGAGCACTTATTTAAAAAAAGTAATTGCTATGGTTGCCTTGCCGACACCATATCTTTGAAAATTTTTTGGAGGGAGTTTATCACCAAATAAGGGGACGTTCAGCTGGGCTATAAACTTTGCTATTAAAAAAAATTCCAGCGTCAGTGGGCATCTATTGATACAATTACTTATGAGGCCATTGATAGTTACCCAGATCCCGGAGAAAGTTTTAAAATGGAGACGAAACTCTCAATAATTAACTTCACACAGGAGCAAATCAATGCACGCGACTACTATTTTTTGTTCATAGGAATTAGTTATTAAAATATTACAAAGCTAATATCCCAATTTGCCTTTATCAGATCGGCCAGCCTAGAGATGATTACTTGGAACTTTTAGAGCTCTCAATTATATTTATCGGGGGTGAACCTGCCAAAGGCGTAAAGTTTTTACAGCCAGGGCCAATACATTGTGCGAGGTGGATGTGCAAAGCAATTTACGCACTTAAAATTTGGGTTTTTCGTGAGCAAGTGCTGATTACCGATGCTGATTCCAAGGGGCTATTTAATGTTTGCATATTTATTGTAAAAGTTTATATCCATGCCTGGTTTGTTTACCCGTTAGCCACATCAGCACCTAGAAATGACTTACTTTTTTTAAAGAAGCTCATTGAATATGAAAGCACTAATATTACTGTCGCCAAAGTTGCTTGAAAAAAATTACGGGACACCTATGGTAACTGCGTGAGGAGCTGGTGGGTCTCTCAGTATTCGATTCCTGTCTTAGCGATGAAGAAAGAGCGAGGCTAGTGGAAGGTATCAAATCTCGTGGAGCACAAGAAGAATGGTCCAGGAGGACACATTCATTTAGATAATGTACCACAAATGAGTATTTCCAATTTAGAAAACAATGGCTAATTTTTTTTTTCAAATTTTGGAATTAGCTGCGATATTTTTGATCTACCAGTCAGCAGTTGGGCGAGGAATTCAAGTTACCTCCATGGTGAGAGAGTAGTCAAGTCATTGCAAGTAGTTAATAACCATGCCGAGAGAGGAGTTAAATTGTTGAAAGATTTTTGCAGAACTTTGACCAAAGACTTGGAATTGTTACTTGTTGTTCAAGAACATAGAAGAAGGGTGCCAGATGTAAGGAAGACAACTTTAATAAAAACGTATAGATAGGTATTGGTATCTGAAACTCCTTGTATTTTTCCTTTTTATTAGTTCACTGTCCTTCAGATTACTGTTTGATTTTGCTAGCTATACAGATTTTTTTTAAATGAAGATGACTGATTTGGAATTTTTATGACCGAGTTAATAATAAATTGAAATAATTACTAAAACACGATGTTCTTCGCCATAACCAGTGACTGAGTGCTCCAGAACTATGTAATTACCATGAGACACCGTAGCAGTTTCGGTGTCGTCGTGGGCCGCTTAGAGGGGGGGTCTACGGACAGGTGAACTCGTCCGCGCCGGCGCGCGGCGCGGCGCATCGCGGCGCCCCCTAATAAGCATTTCGAGCTCGCTTCGCCCTTCTGCATCTCCTAAACGGCTAAAGCTAGGTAAAACATAATGAAATTTTAGCCCTGAAGGGTCGTAAAATCATAGATTTACTCTAAAACCAGTTATTATGATGCGACATTTCCATTTTTTGAGTGGGGTATTTCAGACCCCATGCGGCACGTGTTAACAATATCGCAACTCAACAAAAATTTCACGCATGTGTTTTTTCACCAAAATGAATGTTTTGACGGGTGGAACTTTTAGCTTTTCCGATTTTCGAAAAATAAGCCGCACCCTAATGGACAGGATAAATCTATTTACGTCCGTACATCTGTTGCAGAAACGGAATTGTGGCATCAGCAATCATTATGAAAAGTTCATCGACCAATTTTCCAGCAGCATGCCGAGGTCTCCAGGTTCTACAGGATAACTCTATGCCTCATTAATGGTGAATAGCTGGACATTATGCATATGCATATATCATGAGTGGAGATTGCTTCAAGCATGATAAATTCATATAACAATGCCAGAAAATAGAATGGAAAGATTTCATGGTTCCAGATTTATTAATAAATATTACACATATATTATGTGGCCAACATATGCATTTTCAGCGTAATTTATTCTCTCCGATGGCCCGTACGTGAGTTTATTATGTACTTCATCATTTTGCGCCGGAAATTCAGAGAGGCATTGATGTGTACACAAAATATACCGTCAGTCCTCCACCACAATATCACTAAACATATTCAATAATGTTAGCACCTTTAACTGTGCCAGGTCGACGGTTCTATCACCATATTATCGAGCTAATTTATGTAAGTCCTTGCACGCGAATACTCCCCTATACCACTTTTTTTAAAATTTGTCAGCCAGTTGTTCGGACAGGTCTATAGAAAGAGAAAACACACAACAATAAAAATATTTGAAAACAAAACCGTTGGATTCTCTCTATATCAGATACGACAGTAATGAAACGTAAGAACAACGGTCGATATGGTTTTTTATGCCTAATCCTTAATTTTTATACCTAATAATTAAGTTCTTTCCCGCAAATACTCCCAAATATCACTTTTTAAAACATTCGTCAGCCAGTTGTTCGGACAGGTCCATTACAGAAAGATAAAGGCGTCGTTGTTCTTCTTTGGGAATTGACGACTGCTTGGTGATCGCTCTGATGCTTTTTTTATTTGGCCGTTGGATCAGTGTTCAGTTTCCTACACTTCGGGATGCTGAAAATATTTTAGATTTTCTTTTCATATTCTCCTTTGGTTATTAAGACCGTTGCGTTGCCTTTCTCCGCTGGTAAAATGAGAATCCTCTCGTTATCTCGGAGCTTCTTCAAGGCTTCTGCCTCGATCATCAAGCAGTCGTCAATTCCCAAAAAAGAACAACGACGCCTACTCCCGAAGGCAGCCAAACCACCGAGATTGTACGGTTTACCTAAAACACACAAGAAGAACATACCTATAAGACCTATTGTGAGCCAGATCGGCTCGCCAAATACGTGGCACAGTCTCTGTAACATCACGTTGGGCATTCACCTACTTTTATCAAGAACTGAACGCAATTCATTGGCATCATAAAAAATGTCTCTATCAATGATAACGATCTTCTAGTTAGCTTTGGCGTAGAATCGCTTTTCACCAAAGTTCCCATCCAAGAAACGCTGGATATTATTAGAGGACTCACCTCGCGTGGCATCAAATACTTCCCGGAATTGGTGGAGCATTGCCTTCGTAATTCCTTTTTCCAGTGGAATGGATGTCACTACGAGCAGACGGAAAGCGCAGCTATGGGTTCGCCACTATACCCGGTAGTAGCCAGCCAATATATCGAGGGCTTTGAGGATAAAGCAATGGAGACCTACGAAAAACGACCATCATTGTAGCTTACATACGTGGACGACACCTTCGTCATTTGGCCACACGGTAAAGAGGAATTGAACAAGTTCCTGCTACATCTAAACTCCCAGCATCACGCCATCCAGTTCACGATGGAAGTGAAAAAGGAGCTACAATTACCTTTGCTGGACGTCATGGTGAAAAAGAAAATGGGAGACTACTGCACGCCGTGTACACACATTGATTGCTACTTGAACGCCGCATCGCATCACCATCCCAGCCAGAAGCTTTCACTGGTAGCCACACGCGTTCATCGAGCATATAAGATATGCGACTCGGATTCACTAGCGAGCGAAAAAAGCACCTGACGATAGTAATACAAAGGAATGGATACAGGAGTGAGATGGTCCTGAGAAGGACCGAGGAGGAAGAAAGACGAGGCCTATCAACCACAGTAAGCGACCGAGAGGAAGAACCCAGACCGGAACCATGGCATATGTAACCATCCCTTTCATCGCGGGGACTTGGGAGAAAATTTCCAGGGCGTTACGGAAGCATGACATGGTCACCAGGTTTAACTGTGTGACCAAGATAGCTGACATCCTACCTGGGCACAAGGACAGAATTCCATCGACTTTCTCCGAAGGCGTATATCAAGTACCGTGTTCTTGCGGCAGGTTCTATATTGGTGAAACATGCAGTGCTTTGAGAATACGACTGAAAAAATACCAGAGGGCGACAAAAAATAACCAATTTAAAGCATCAACCATCTCAGAGTACGCATGGAATGAACCGGGGCACACCATAAAATTCGAAAACCCCAAAATAATAGCCAAGGAGAATAGGTACTTCCCAAGAATCATTAGAGAAGCTATCGAAATCATTAAAACGCCTATTAACTTCAATAGAGAAGATGGATACCCGCTACACAGTGCATGGAAAAGAGTAATCAGTCTCCCGCGCAATCACGATGCTTCTCCATGAATGGGCGCAGAATCGGCCGAATTTGGATCCAATTCTAGCCAACGAGGCCTCAATAACAATTGATTAAAAACCTTCTCGCTATCCTTCACCTGAGGACGCCAGGAGGATAGCTGGCGACACTGATGTGATCCTAAACAACATACGCAGACGACACGCGAAAAATGTTGATATCATCTGATCAACGCCGCGGAAACCTGCGAACGAACACGGTCGATGTGATTTTTATACATAAAACGTTAAATTTAAAGAAAACATTCTCTTAGGATAATGGAGGCAGACTATCATGGTGGATAGCGTCTTGGCTGCCCATCCAGAAAGACCATATTCAAATTTCGTCAGGGTCGAATATTTTTTCCGATTTCGGTAAAGGAGCCTTGGTATATTTCGTAAAATGTATGCTAACACCAGCTGGAGATTTATATCAAAACTCTATACACTTCTCAAGAATTTCCTCCCTTATCAATCTAATCAACTACCCTAAATCACGTAAATGACCTAAGATGTCGGTCTTGTTCCGTATTGAAAACTGAGACAAATGATACGCTAATAAGGTATTAATAACAGGGCTAACATTAAGACTGCTACTTCCGGTAAATAATAATTTGTATTGCCTCAGAATACTGATATGGAGTATTGGCGAGGCGTAAAATTCGAAATTAGGTTGTTGTCAGGGGGAAAGAGTGAATTCCATGCATCCAAATCGATTAATAGTATGGCAATGTATCAATTTTATGCGACGATATCTCTAGCGTTAAATATTGCGTGCTAACTTTGAAACATGAAATTTATTTTAATTGGAACAGAATTTCGAATTCATTCCGGGCTGAGGGATTGAATATTATACATCAATTTCACGCTCGACTGTCTACCTTTTTCCACAACTCCCGGCATGGTATGGTCACCATGTACGCTACATCTAGCCCTCCCCCGATAATAATTAACTTTGATGTACAAATTTGATGATTTAATAGCTAAATCACAATTTCTTCACAAAAAAACAAATCTATTTAATGGTCTTAAAAACTAACTAATCCTCGTGCATCAGAAAAGTTAGCAAATAGGTTGAGCGATCGCATCACCAATAAACATCAAACGCAAATACCTCCATACAGGCAAAAGACTAGAAAAACTCAAGAAGAAAGAGACCCATCAAACTGCCATAAATTGCTGATGAATCCCTTTTTTACGATGCCATCTTTTTACCCTAACATATGCACGCTAGGGAGGGGGAGGGAAGGCAGCAGCATCAGTAATATGCCTCCGCTCAGCCACGGGAGTTACGCGGAACGCAAGGCCATACGTCGAGCATCGGCAATCCCAGGGGTGGCACGGTAGCGCTCTCCTGCCCCAACGTCCTCACCCATTCCCACCAACCTCCGACCCCCTACACGGCATATTTTATAACATCCTCCGCTCGGGAGAAAAAACAACGGTACGCGAGACATGGAGGGGATCCATTCCACTGGGAGAGTACCAACGCGGTCGTAAAAATTTAAATTAGGCGCGGTTTCTATCGAGACCGCTCGCTGTTCATTCTAGGCCACTTTAATGCCTACGCCTAGGGTGCAGGAACCAGTATACTCGATTCGAATGCCGACTGGACGAGCCCCTCAAATGATAGCGGGGCAACAAAATATGCGCATTAAGAGTGACGGGAGAATCGCGTAGGAACGAGAACGAGGTATGTGTAGAAAAGGAGCAAGGAAATGTAAGGCCTTGGCCTTTGATTTAATTGAGGTAATGATCTTTTCCTTGGATAAAATAGCGATGGGAGGTAATATTTTCAATCAAGGACTTCCAATTTAATTTTTCTACTTTTCGGGAGATTCATTTATCGTTTTGCAATACCGACAGTTTGATATAGTACCCACACATGTTAAGCAGGGCTAAGCACTGGTTGAATTCGTATAAATGTTCATCAAATCAGTTTTCGGAGCGAAGACTGCAACATGACCATTCAATTATTTTTTCCAATCATTGCGATTGCACAAATGTTGTGGTGCGCAGTCACGCTCACGGGTGCAAAGATATACCATTGACGGTGAAGTTCGCCAAGAAAAAAGTTTTGAATTGACAGGGTTTCAAACATGGAACTCCGAATTGCCGGTCAAGTGTGTTACACCACCCCTACCAAAATTGGGCTTGAAAGGGGTTGGCTTGGTGGTGTAACTAGATGACACATCGAACCGGCATTTGATCCAGGTCCGTATCACAGTCAAGGCAAATGATTGTTTCCTGGCAAATTTCACCGTCTTCGGTGTATTCAATAATTTTTTTTTTTATTAATTTTAATCTTGTGAGTACTAATTTAATGTGTTAATAATTATTTTATTTAGTTATAACTTTAACGGAGTCCTCCGCTAGTGTGACTCCGCTAAACAAACAATTGTGGGTAAAATCACATTTAACCTGAGCTGCAACTTGGTGGATGACCTTTTACATTAAGTGGGTCGTGAAAACTATTTTTTAAATAAATAAAGGCTAAATAGATTTTTTATAAGGTGCTACATTTCACTGAAAATAAAGGCAACAACTTTTCTTGGTTGTAATGATGACGGAATCCTAGGGGGGCTATTCTGTATGTTCTCGGAATTTCCGAGCCTCGAAGGTGACGAAATTATGACGTCACAGCCTATAAAATTTCAAATGGGACCATTCAAATGTTGAGGTTTTTCGGGGGAAGTGACGTCACATTCACGGATTTTCCGAGGTTCGACCATGTCGAGTCCTTACTGAATACGGTCCCAGGCCTGGAGGAGTGTGTTTGAGATATATTCGATCACTTAACTAGGGAGTCAAGTGGGACAATCACGAAATGCTCGAGATTTTGGTGTGTTTGATTTAATGGGGTGGATAACTAACGAGTCCATCAAGATCAACAATATTCCGGGTAGAGCAACTCAATCGGGAAGAAATTGTTACGAGAGGTTTATACAAAACTTTCGAACCATTCGTGATTTTAACACCCGACTCCTTAGCAACGTGATCGAAATTATCTCAAATGGTTCAAACACCACCCCACTGGAGGGGTGTTTATACGCAATTCAAGATAATTCCGATCACATATTAAAGGAGTCTCACGGTGCAATCACGAACGATTCAAAATTTGGGTGTTTAGTTCACTCGGATGCAGGGCCGTAGCTAGGGGCTAGCCATTGAGAGCGTAACAAAAGAGTTGACGTTCATACGTATGACACGGCATTCATGTTCACAAGGTAGTTATAATCAGAGGAAATCGTGGAATCTGAAAAGGGCATTGACATCCGCTCGATTTGGATAGCCCTGTTTGAATAGGAAGATGAATAGGGGGCTTGCACATGGCCAAGTAATTGCAGTCCTAATAGCAGCTAACAGCTTGAAATAGCAGATTAACAATCACATGTCTCACACTCTATAGAAATTACATAGCTATAAATTTAATCAATGATTAGTCTTTAACCACATAAAATGTCACTGTATTAATACATTAGACGGAAAAAATAAATGAAATCTGCTAATTCGATTACAAATATTACAACGCTAGGAATTCGTACCACATTTAAAACACTTAAAATTTTTAAATGTATACATTTAAAAATTTTTAAAAAGCATCCGGACAGAGAAGCTAGGATAAACAAAAAATCTACATGGGTTCCAAAAAAAAGAAACAAAAATATATAAAGCGCCTCGACAAAAATCATGAGGGAGATTTCCTCCCAAAAGTTCTCAAAAATGGAATGCGTTGCAATAGAGAAAATATTTACAATTATTCATGCATAGTTCAAAACATACAGCCCACCAAAGGTGAATCCAAATTAATGCCTCTGAAGTGAGTTGAAAGAAACAAGAGAACATGTATTATGTTTTAACAACTTCCACATATTCATCGGCTGATCTCTTTCATGAGAGCACACTATTCACAGCTAATGGTTGCTCGTCGTCCGCAAACAGCACTGAAAGCCGCCGCAGGGGGTTGAAGCTGCGAGTTTAATGACAGCATCGGGAATTTTAAAAGTAGGAAATACAGGAATCTAAGTGAATTAAAAATTAATCGTAAAATATGAAATATTGGACCATGGCCACGAACGGTTCAACGAACAGAGAACCCCGATCATCACAACCAAAACGCAAATTTGCAAAATACATTCCATCAAAAATGTTCTCATTCATTTGAATTTCCTATTTAAAGTTGAGAGAGTTTTCTCCCAATACCAAATCAAAATTTTGATGCAGGAATAAACTATTATAAAAAGAAAAATGTCATCAACAGGAAAATGGGCTGACTGGGAGAGTTTTATTATTTTTAAGGTTGGCTTTATAGTCAGACATGGCACAAGTTGGGAAGAAAGAAAATTTAATAATTACAGTAGGTTCCAAAACGATTGTTTCTTCTTATACGATAATACATTTAATGTTTATTATATTTTTATTTTTAAAATTTATGAGTACCCCAATATGTGATTACCGACAAGATATTTTAGGGACAAATGTCCTACTTAAAGAATATACATTCAATGTACATAGATGTTCGTTAAGGCCAAATGGTTTCATAGAAATAGCTTCCGAGTGAGCAAACGCGACAAACAATTTAATGCAAACGAAAAAGCATAAAAAATAAATACGCGTGTACTTAAGTATACTCAATCCCCTCCAGTATGTACGCACGGTTTATTGCTTCATTTGAAACGATTGATGAGCAGCAAAGGTTCAAGCAAATTTTCAACGCGAATAACATTCTTCACAAGCACCAAATGCGATAGCAATACTACACTATTGCATTTCGGAGCTAAACGCCGAAAGGTATTTACATTAACAGAACTGGACGACAGAAGCAGAAACTATTTACAGCTCCTTAGTTAAAACTGTGCGAACAAATTGTGAAAGACAACCTGTTCTTGACACTTTCATAATTCATTCAACAATCAGTAATGTGCACGGGTAAATATCATGACATATTTTTTCTCATATGACAAAATTCACTGCTGAGAAAGGTGTGTGAACTAGAACCAATGATAACCCTAAGAAATACTCGATAAAAAATAAGTAATACAAAAAGATTGATTGAAAGATTTTCGTATTTTTTGTCCATTTCAGCATGCGTAAAAGTGATTTCTCAAATTCAGTTTCATCAAATTGAGCTCACCTAAGCTGAAAATGGCTTAATTACAATAAAACAATACTTTCCTCTTGTTTTATACGCAGAGCAGTAGTTTTTTATTGGTTTCATCAAGTTAAGTGGTAATTAGAATCTATTTGTATTTTGCAACACCTTTTAAGGCTCATAAACCTAAATCGTCGGTGAAAACTCCACAACAACGTCATTTTCTATCTTTCTTTCTTTCTTTCTTACATCAGCAGGGCAGAAAAAAGTGAAAGCGGTATCTTTCGCCATCCGCTACGGAATTACACAGATCAGTCAGCTTCATGTGCCCGTTGCACCCCGATATGCACTTTCCGGACAGGGGAATAAAAAAAGCAACATTACTTCACCCTGGTTTCGGGCAGGGGCGGTGGATGTCTTTCATTCATATTTTAAACTGATAGAATGCTTATACTGCACTTAACACGAACCAAACAAAGCTACCAATCATCACACGCCAAAAAGACTCGATGAAGACAGATGGAGTTGGATTCGACAATTTTAACCCGACCCAGATTCGAGAAGGTCTTCTCCCTCAGTTCTCAATCGAAAAACCACACACGAGTCCAGGGGAGGTATGCCTAAACCGCTCGAGATAATTCCGATCAAGTAGCCCTGAAACTGATCCGAAACGTATTCACGTGGTTTAATGACAAGCTGTTTGAGGTTTTGGCATGTTTGAACTACTTGAATGGATAATTAAAGCGTTGATATGTTTTTATTGCGTCTTTAACCGGGATATTCAAGTCCATCAAAAATATTGTGGTGAGAAAAACCTGATCGGGAAGGCTACGAGAGATATTTAAAACCCAGATACATGCAGAAGTTGACCCGTAATTGATCGATAAATATTCAGTCAATTACGATTTCCGACTCCACTAGGAAGGCTGATCGTGTCTACTTGTACTTGTCCGAATCTTACAATTTTCGGAAGCATCTAGCACCGTGGTGCCATCCTGCGGAATCTCCAACCAGCATGCATGCCTCAAAAATAAGATGAAGAGGTATTCCTGAAAATGTGACTACACAAAAAGAGCCGTAAGATTACGACAATACATTATTACTGATAAGAACAATAAAAGAAAATTTTAGGGATAAAATTCCCTTCAGTAAGTGGAAAATGCAAAAAAATATATTGAAAAAACTACACACCAGAAAATGAAAATTATTATAACGTTTACATGCATTATGGAGAAGGCTCGTATACATTTTATTTAAAAACTCGAAATAAATCAACAAAATAGTATGTAAACCTCAAAGTATGCCTTTAACTTGTAATAAACCTTATTAAATTCTTCGAACAACTTCCACAACATCTACAAATACCCTAAAAGCCACCTCAAGGGTGTGTAGCAGGGGGAAAACTCACCGCCTCGTAATTCTTCCTAAGAGGCAAACTTGTTATGCTCGTCTACAAGTAAGGTTCTTAACTTGCATTCACATCAAATTAAGAATTCAAAAAAATATATACTTATACACCGCAATATAATACTCTTAACTTGAACAAATATAACTTAAGAATGTAAAACATTTATATGCACCTCAATTTAAGGTTCTAAACTTACAGTAAGATAAACTTGGATGAGCAAACTTTTCATATGTACCTCAATGAAGAGTTAACTTTACTAGCATCAACTTGAGTTGGGAGACCATTTCCATATCCGTCGTATTTGACGCAGACTCCATTTTAAACGTGCGATTTCCACTAGTCCGACAGAACAGCTTGTCGATAATCTCTTCTACAACTAGGACGGCGGCTGCTTCGTCCAAGTATCAAACTCCGTCACTATCGACGGCAAACTCGCATAGGAATAGCCATGATACACGTCCAAGTCGAACTTACAAGTGGACTCGTATAGGAGTCAACTCTTGTGTGTAATCACCGAGTTACGAGTGGTTCACATGCACCAAAATTCGGAAAAAAATGAGATTGTACCATGCGGTACCTTTTTTACATGATCGGAATGACCGGTTCAAGCACAACTCCTCAGGATAAAAGCCGTTTCTCATGACACTCATTTCCGAAATCCGAAAATCGTACAAAATTTAGCCTAGTACCTACAGAAAATCGTATCTTTTTTAAAACAGATTCATATAGTGTAAAATTCTCAACAGTATCAGATAAATTTATTGAATATTAAGTATTCAACACGGAAATAATTACGATACTTTTTTCATCATCATCTGGCATCCAATGACCAATCACAGGCGAGTAGAGTGTTTCAAGGAAATACCGGTGGCGGAGCTAGAATCAACTAAAAATTGTTTTCATCACTAATAACGCATTCACTTTACTAGTATGCTTCCAATGTAATCCCTTTCAAGGTAAGAATCGGTTATGCAAACGCCCAGTTGGCGCCGACCTTGGTTACCTTTTCCAATGGGGTAAACCTACCAGGGTAATACATCAACCCAGAGCTGTTTTCTGGCATTCGAATGCACGACAGCAAAAGTTGTCATGTGATCAATTGTAGTCATCATCGTCAAGTGACCTGGGAGGTGATATGAAAAAAATATGGTGCACACCATAGGTAGTAAAATATCAGTTGCAACATGGTGATTGAAGGCAGGTGAGAATGTGGGTAGGACTTACCAACCTTTTCCTCTAGAAAAGCGAACGGGGTCTAATCGGTGTTATATTGTGCGTGAGGAACTTCCCAGTACCTACTTGTAAAATACGCTATTGGACCAGGAAAGTTATCTTAAAATTGATCGAAGAGTATATAAGTAGGGAGATACGTTCTATATGGGCGTCGAGCGTTAATTATGCACGTATGAACAATGTCGACCAACACAAAAGCTTCTGTGTATGCGCCGGTCATAAATCAAAACAAATAATTAGATCGTATGAATGGGTTCATCCGATATTTTCAGTATCTAATTTCGAGTATGATAAATGGAGTTCGATTTTCTGTACGAAAATCAGTGTTGCCAATCCAGCGAATTTTACAGGATACAGAGACTTTTGGTGGCAAAATTTAAATTTTAGCATCTAGCGGCCAATCCAACTACTTATCAGAAAAAAATATTTATTTTACGATGGGACTAGTAAATTTAAACATTTTTTCGTTTAAATGCAACTGATTGCACCACTAAATATAGTAACTTCATCATAAAACTGATTATTTGCTCGTCCGTTGAGGCCATGCTCATATGACTTAATGAAGGGATCCCCCATTTCTGTCTAAACTTTAAGATTTCACAGCGAGGGAACCGACACAGCGAAAGGAAGTGGGAGTGATAATCCCCTTTATTTATCACATTGAGCTAATTTAATTATAATTGTAACTTTTCCAGAAACTTAAATACTTTTGACAGGATTCGTGTAAATGCCTGTAAAAGTGTGTTAGTACATGTTGCTGGAAAATGAAGCAACTAAAAAAATTTTATTAAATCAATAAAATGCTATAACCAATGGCATTCCTTTCAAAAATAGCAAAAAAAACATAACACCAAGCTTTTATAAAGCTTGCCACTGATGAGTTCAAGATAAAACTAATAAATTATATGCAAAATATATATTCCCATCTATAAGGTGCTCCACATTTAGATGTCATTGTGGGCCTTATGGAGAACGCTGTTGCCAAACCTACGCTTCATGTGCTCACCTAGGACACGTAGGTAACCTTTAAAAAACAGTGCTAACTTCATGAAGATAATTAAAAGAATGAAATTCGTATATTAGAAGACTGCAGGGTATGCAGTAAGTATACGGCAATAGTACTTAGTTATTTTTCCTGCTGCTAATGGCAACATCCCACCGATTTACACAGGAAACGAATCTGCATAAAAACCCGTACTGTCAACTAAATATAGAATGGACTAGAGGGAAAAAACTATTATGCACTGACTATTAATTTTCATCTAGAAAAAACTAGCAACTTTTTATCAGAGGTTAGCGACTAAATCAAACTACGGGTTGGCAACACTGACTGAAATAAGTGTAGTGTACATAGTCTTGAGGTGGCTCGAGCGAGATATCATTTCAAATTAAATTCAATCAATATGACCTCATAATGACGAAAAATATCTATTCTTTCCAGTGATACCAAAATAAGATCTTAAAACCGTGCTTCTTTTCGATATTTACTGAAACACTTCGAATTCCACCTATTATAAACGGAATTCCACATAATATGTATATAATTTTAACTGTTTCCATTAATCATAAATCGCTTCCATGAAGTATCGCTGGAAACTACCTCGTATACGTTTCGAGACATTTGCCAAATATAGAAGCAGTTTCCCATGGGGTATGGTCCGGCTACGCGAGCCTGCGAGATTTTATTTTAAAACATTAGTCAGTTCTGACGCATCGTTTGAGTCAGAAGAGTATTTCGTATACTTACAAAGTTACATACAAAGAAAGTTAGAATATGGTCTTCCTTGTGACTCATGAAAATTCTAGTTCAAACTACCTTAAGGTGAGAGGAGCTGGAATACCTTCCCCCGCAACTGACCCAAAACACGGAGAATCCTTGTTCCTCTAAAATAACCCCCCGTCCGTTCCTCTCCACCCGGAATGTGGAATTGTAAACTCAAATCTTTTCTTCTTGTTTCTCTCATTCCATAAATAATTCCTCGCCCCCTCCGCCATTCTCTTTTTCAACGCCCCGGAAACCTTCAATAATTCTTCGAGCCCATTGCTTTCCTTCTCTCTCTCGCTCCCTCTCCTCACTCAAGAGTCCAGCTAAACCCTCTCAATCACTATCCACCCGAGTCTCTATTGTTTGACCGCTCAACGTGTGCTAGAAATATCGATATGGCCCTTATAGGAGAATTTACACATAGAAGTTGACTTTTATGTTAGCAGCGGTAGTAGCGATGTCTCGATTAGTATCGCTATTCGCAGTATACCGTTTTGCTTATACAGGAACTCCGTTTTGCCCCAAATGCCTTGACGAACGTAAACAATAAATATGATATCCATGATGAGAAAACCACATTTGTTATTTCCACCAAACTTTGTGGTAATAACATAGGTGTTTTTTTCATCATGGATATCCACCTTTCCACGAGGCACGCCTGATAACATCAGTTTTATTTAAAAAATATATTAATTTCAAAAATCGCCTAATTTCGGTAATCATTGCGTTACTGTATCGCAGTATTCGAGTTTCAAGGGCATAAGTGGATATTGTTATTTTCCATAAATAATATTAAATATATAAGTGCATCTTTAGATCGTATCAAGTATGGGATTGGGCATAATTATTGCTATTATAACATACTAAAATCATCATAAGTATTACGATAAGATAAGCGATCCTTTACCTTTGTAAAATCAAGGGAAGTTGAGCTTTACGACCTCTTAAAGTGACAAGTTATAAAAAATCTCCAATGGGCGTAAAAAATAGGCACCACTCGTCAAAATTACACTACAATTGCTGTGTTAGTTGGTGATAAAATTTTGACGAGTGGTGCCAATTTACTACGGCCATTGGAGATGTTTATAACTTGTCACTTTACCTTTGTGTTCTAATTATCAATAATAACATTTCCAGATACATATAAATATTTCTATATGTAATAAGAAATCCTCCTCCGTCAAATTTACCCGTCGTTTACACTGTAAATCTCCGCTTACAATAAGCGACTTGTAAGCGACTTGCAAGGCTACAGTAATAGAAGTAACTTCCATGTGCAATGTCACCTTATCAGAAGTCCTTTCTGTTGAACTTGGATGTATTAGGCTTCAATTCGTGGAAGTGCTTAGTAATCATTGTTAAAATTAAGACATACTTTTCCACAAATTGTTCCTATTGCTATGTGTTTCAATGACGCAGCCTCAAAAGATAACATAATATTCAGTATCAAATAAAAAATTCTCTATGTTATGTTTAATTATGTTCATCATCGTTGATAGGAGGCATTTTAAAAAGCTTTGGGCAAGGATGAGGTAGGAAGGGATAAGTATAACTGACGAGCAAGGACTGAAGGTGAGCAAAATGTTAGATTATCGCGTTGCAGGAATAAGAAAAATTTGTAAAAAAGTACAAGAGTTTTAATTTAAATCATGCAACCTTTCAACGGTTTGAATATTATGCACTAAGAAGATCGAGTCGTAAGCGAATGGAAATAATAAACCGTCCCTTCAAGCATAACTTTGATGAAGGAAGATGTAAATGAGAGCTACCTAAATGATAAAAAAGACCGCAAAAATTCCATAGTGATTTATTTTCAAATTCGATGGTAGTTGTGGAGAAACAAGGAGGTAGTTACACAAAGTTTTCTGTGGAAGAGTCCATTCCCTAAGAACTCACTCGGAGAGTGAGGGAGAGAAAGGTAGTGTCATCGTTTGCTACTTGGGCTCCCTAACTTCGACAACATAAAAGTTTGCGCGAGACTAGGACTTTCGGTAAATAATTAGGCGCAGTTTCTGATTCGTAGCGTGGGTCTAATTAGCCATAAATATCCATACCGTTGGGATTATATTATGGGATATCCAGATATCGGGTCAAGTTTCATGGATTTTCCTTTAAACACACGAAATTCTACATTCTATCGCCACCTTCTCGGAAATCCTGAATATCCCAGGATAGACTTAATTCAATTTAGAATATACTAATAATGGAATTAATTTAGAATAGAGTAGGAACATGACAGAAAAGAGTAATTATTAACATAACACATAATAAAATACTTCGTTCTTTTCCACACTTTTTATTACGATACGACCATGGTTTTGACAAACTTGTGTCATCTGCAGGTGTTATCTTCAGACACAAGTTTGTCGAAACCATGGTCGTGTCGTAATAAAAAGTGTGGTAAAGAACGAAGTATTTTATTATGTGTGACATAGGGAATGTCCACCAGGTGAAGCCGGAGACTTTGTCTTATATGAGTAATTATTAAACCTTTTTTCTAGTACTGTAATTAGTTCTGCAATCTCCGTAAAGAGCAAACTAATATAATAGTTCAGGGAGAAAACATTAAAAACACATACTTATGCATTCTACTGTATAATTTGGAGAACGAAATTGCTCATTCGCCTTAAAAATTTAAATTATGCAACGAAATCACGTCTCTGATTTATTGGAAATTTTTAAGAAAAAAGTTACCGCACACGGCACATACACACGTATGAAAGCAAATAATGTGAAATTAGGCAACAAGAAGAAAATTGAAGTTCTGAAATTTATGGATCAGTTACACTTTCCATTAGATAGAAATTCCAGTTAAACGCAACATAAACAAAATTATATATGCATAAAGCATTCCGGGACTTCCCAATATAGGACAACTTCCCGGGGTATTTAAATTTACTAAATTCTACCGGGGTCCTGAGAGGGAAATCCTACTGCACACTCTCTCACAAGAACACATTCCCGTGTGAGGGTTAAATGGAAGAGAGAGCTGCATAGACCTAATTTCGCCATGAACAAAGTCGTCATGTTTGCACGACTCTTCTTTCCACCCAATGCGATACAAAACAATATACGAACACATCTCCGTCGTCCATGGCACTCACATCCCAAGTCGACCGCGCCCTCTATTGCCGAGTCAAACAAAAAACTATTGCCAATCGCCCCCGTCTCTCCAACGACCAATACTCTCTCTTTTTTCCCCTTCAATGCCCCGAGGAACTTACCAGAGACTGCCCATTGCCAATGGGCCTCTCGGTGGTGTCGTATGCGGCCCCCTTGGGGCAGTTGGCGCGGCCCATTCCAGCCGACCCACTCCCTATAGATGCGCCCAGACGAATTCCATCGCGTTGCGTCGTCCTGTTGTCAATCCACTTTCTTCCCGAAGCACCCTTCTGTCCCTCAGGACGACGGCGAGAGGGAGGGCGTCGGAAGGGCTTTCTGAAAGGGACGGTGCGGTGAAATGGTTGAGACGGCTGAGGGATGGCTTTACGAGGACGGAAGCCAGAGAGAGAGAGAACAGAGTTGATGCAACGCACTCTAAAGGGTGGAGAGAGACTTTGATGCTATTTTCGACGTTAATAAAGCCGTGGAATAGTCCTGAAGCAAGACCAAGATGTAAAGTCATAAAAATAAAATAAATAACTCGTAAAAAAAGAAATAAAAATTGATATTGTCCTGAGTTTCTGTTGGTACAGCATATGTTTAAAAAAAACAATCATATGAGTGGTCACCTAACAAATTTTCCACTAACATGTTTATTTTGTTTTTCCTTATGGTTAGGATACACATCACGCCTTTCTGAGTGGTTTTTAACAAATGTTTATAGAACACTATTGAGTATATCCCTTTCTTTACGCAATAAAGTAGCATATAAACTACCACCTTGGATTGAGTGGTAAACGTTCTAAGATGCTACCAAACATGGGTCGAGTACACCAGGAGAGTATACACAACGAACGCAATCCAGCATAGGAAATTCTTATTTCTTTTGAAATAGTGTTTTGTTTTATGCAATAGTTGTGTGGCAAGTCTTGCAGTGTATCGTCATCATCTCGTAAAAAAGAGGTGGTCAACAGAGGGAACTACTAAAATCACTGACCTGCAGATGAAGCCGTTAAGAGCCAGTCATCTTCTTATATATAAAAAAGAATGTTTGTCTGTTCATTTTTGATGCACTCCAATAAAACTCATCCGATTGCAATGAAACATTGGTGAGTTGTTGTGCGCGTGCCCATAAAGGTTTCTGAATTTAAAAAATTGAAATTTTTGGGGTTATTTTTACCCCAATATTGTTAACATTTACTCCCATAAGAAAATCATTGAATTCGGTGCAGGTTTTTCTTTAATTGCTTTTTTAAATTACTTGCACTCAAGATATTGGATGGAAATTTGTATCATAGGACGCATAAAATAATGCTGTATTTAATTATTTCATTCAATTCTCTTATACGCTTCATTTTTGTCCATGTATAGCGTTTTCATTTCAAAATTCATCAATTTGTCTTCCTTTTCAACAATAGAAATTTCCTTGGCAACCAGGCGTGAATATCCATTTAATAGCGATTTCATGAATGGGTATTCACTCCTGCCGCATTTGAAGGCCAGGTTCAGTGGCTAATTTGATAGTTGTAGTCAAACGACTTCAATTCCCCTTTAGCCTTGCCTTCTCAATGACCATCAACCAGGCACAAGTTCAATCGCTTCAAGTGTGTGAAATTTATATCTGGAAAATTCATGCTTTTCACATGCTCAGGAGTGGGACAGCCAAAAAAATTTATTAATGCAAGAAAAAGATAACTAATGTAAGCTTTGTAAGAAAGCAACGAAGCAGATCGTTTACGAGTTGCTCAATCACGTGCATTAGAATCGTATCAGTGACACATTCCTTATTACTACGAGATTTGTATTTTATTTGTACGTAGTGTTAGGTTTGGTGCAGTGGTCTCTTTGTTAGCTTTTTATTAATTGCTTACACTCATCGTATTGTTTTTAAATGCTTATCATTAGATAACTTAAAGAACGAGGTTTTGAATTATTGCATTTGATTTTCGTATAAGCTTCGCTTTTTCCTAAAATTAGATTTTAAAGCTCGAAAATCTAAAATATTTGCACTTCTTCAACGTTAGAATATTTTATCGACTAGAACACCGCAGCATAGGCATGGAATACCAACTTATACCATTAATTGTGCTTTACGAATTCGTGTGTAGGTACAAGGAATATCGGCTTTGTATATGTGTGCCTACTTATAAAGAAAAAGAGGCATTGCAACGCATGCCGAGTACAGCTCGTTTCAAATAAAAGTTTTATTATCACGTAAAGATTTTTAATTGTATTTTTTAGGTAAAAGGCATAAAACTTAGGACGAGTAAAAAACAAGAAATTAGTTTTCAACATTTTTCAGTAAGAATGTTTGTTAGTGATATGTGACTTGATTAAAAACTGGGTAGCACTATAAAATATATAGCTCGCTCTAAGTTTTGTGAGATTCGCCCCCTAAATTTCTTTCATTTCCATTTTGGCCTTAGAATCTATCAGCTATTTTCACTATGAACCTACTTTTTTATTTTTAGAAAATCAATAAATGTCCATTGTGCGCACAAGAGTTGATGGGTAAGGATAAAATAAAAATTTGGATGGCATAATGGTCAATAACGTATGTCAACCGATAGGGATAAGGGGCTTGTCGGGTATGACCTCATTGGAGTAGAAGATGATGTAAACAAAAAGATGAAAAATAGGGAAATACGTGCAGAAAGTGAGGGAGCTACACTCCTTTTTTACTGCTGGGTTACTAAAGTGGATTTTAGTGGAGGGGATAATTGTTTTGGAAGAGAGAGCTTGCCAACAGAAGTGTTGAGTAGAATGGATAGAATATGTAACCATCGCAAAGGCTGACATTAAAATAAGCTGCTTCAACTTGAAGCTCTATCCTTTCGGAACAGGAATCGTTTTGAGTCAAATTCACCAGAATAATTGCATCACTTTTTCACTGTTCCAAGACAAGCATACCAAAGATCTCGTGTTTTACCGGTGAATCGTATGGGAAAGTCCTTCACGGGTTTCCAACAGGGTCAGGAGTTCATGTAACGAAATGTCGATGACTAACTCTGATATCGTATTCACGATGATTGATCAATCGATCACCTTGGCACTGATAGCAGAGTTAGTCATCGAAACGTCAGTACCTGAACTCTTGAACCGGTTGGAAACCCGTGAAGAATTTAACCAAGCATCTTAAAGCTTTTTTCTTCAAGTTTCCTATACGTCATTGGCATTGCGTTCTGTATAGTACATTCCTGATTAGCGAAGTTTGTATTAATTCAACGTATGTTTTGAAGTTTGGCGGTGGAAAGAAGCGTTTATGACATAATTTTGACCTAGTTTATGATAAATCTGAGATAAACCCTCATTCATATGCACCGCACCGTTGATTGTTCACAAATGCTGCCTATTTTTAGTCCTAATTAAAAACGCAAAGAAAATATTTCCTTCCAAGAAAGCGAAAAATGCCATGAACACCATATCCTTGTCCTGCATAACTTCTACCACAAACCAAACATTCACTCAAATCACAATACATAACACATAATTACTGCATTTTAGGAATTTATTTCATCGTACGTTAATATAATAACAGTCCGTGTATCAATTGGTAGCCCTGTGTTCAATGTAAAATCGAATATTACAAAACATGGTTCTACCATGAAGCGGTCCATGTATGACTTTTTTGTGTTGTCTGTGTAGTTCTCTATCAAGGAAGCAGTAGAACATGAGCTCCGCTGGATGTGCGATACGACGAGCATGTCTTTTAACGAAAATTCACACATTCACACAAACATTCCTAAAAGACTCCATGAAATTTACACATTGTAAGAGGATGCCAGTGTAGCTTACCAGGTTAGAACACTCGTATTCAAGTACAGGTTGAAATGATTAAACTTTCCCAGTGCACGCGACTGATCAAATTTTCACCTGACGGCGCCTAAATTGTCACTCTGAATATCACACAATTGAGTAATCACTGGTGAGTGACTCCATTAAAGTTATTGCGCGGCCAGTTTTGACAGTTCTTAGAATTTCAATCCATCTCGAAACCGGCATGGCATATTTCCTTCCATTATTAATTTATATACAATTTTCTTGAAGACCTTGAAGCTTTCAGAACCCTTTAGTACATTCTGATTAACAAAATAAGCATACTCAATCATACAAAACGAAGCCAATTCTGCCGGCGTGTCCAAAGTAAGCATTTGAGCTATTTTAGGATTAAACCAATGAACAATTCAGTAATATTTCCGTTCATTCGAAGCATAAATCAGCAAAAAAAAACAATTTATCAATTGTCGTCAGCTAAACATGAAAAATATTGATTTCATATGGCCGTAAATTTAGCTCGGATGAAATATTTATGATCTTCGTGCTACCAGGCGATTCCCAGGATAACATAGTACTCATAGAACTAATTTAAAAAAGTAGTGCAGGGTCTCCACCAAAACTTTAACCGGCTGTTAAATTAGACATTAAAACTCCATCAAAAGATCCTATCTTTGCGACTCAGGCACTCTTGATTTTTGCTTACGCTAGATCCCTTTAACTATGAGATTCCCGGATCAAGGATGCTAGTGTCCTTAATTGAAGAAGATATTTCAGTGCGGATTAGTGCAGACAAAATGAAAGGTGAAAATTTGTTGATAAAATATACCCTCTGTGAACTTGAATCGTAAAACGAAGCTTTGCGTAATAATGCACGAAGCCAGTTTAAAACCCTCCGCCAGTCTGTATTAAGAAGCCGTATGCAGAAAGAAGCACAGCTCCTGATAAATACGATGGTGTTTTAATTGGATGAGCCCCCTCTTCTAATTACGCTGTATTACTGGAAAATTCGGCGTAAAGAACGGACGAATCCAAACAGGAACATGTCTCGCAATGAGATTCCAAGGCTAATAACGCTGACTAGAGGACATAAAACAACGAATTTCATAAAGCACGAGAGATCAAAGCGCTCAAAAGTTACTATTATCAGTTAGAGAACAATTTAATATTGAAGTCCATGTAATTTCTAATTACGAAGACAATAAGTCGGTGTGGCACGAAATTAAAGGTTTTACAGACTCATCTGAAGTTTGAACTTGACAACTAAGTAGTACCAGTGTTAGCGCAAGACTTTATGACATTTGATGAGGCATTATGATTTTTTAAACGTTTACTGGGCTACGCAATGAGAAATTGTTACACTAATGCCAGTTGGTACCCTACGACACCTTATATAAACGCTTTGTCATTCCATAAAACATGTTATGGCAACTGTAAATGAAAAATTATCAAATTATCCTCGCAAAGTACTGCTCTACCAGTAAGGCCAAAAAGAATGAGCTTGATGTCCTTGAATGACGAAATTAACTATTTTATGTTCTTTAAGGGTAAAATAATAATTAATCAATATCCTTCGGCAATTTGCACCACTTTAAAGCCTTCCTTACTAATTTTCTACGAATTCTGATTGCTTTCAATATAAAGGAAGAGTAATAATTAGTTTCGAGATTATTTTTAAACTCGAAGTCCTGAAAATGACCCGAAATATTTAATGAGAGTCACGACAAACACATCCATTCCATTCCACGAAAACCGACTGTCTGAATTTTCCTGAAGAATTTCGCTTTCCCACACGAAATGGAACGAACTGTGCGACGAGGAGAAAAAAATACAAATAAAAAAACCCACTTACACGCGTAAAAAGTCAAGCTAAATGATTAAGATCGGATGAAGTGGCATTTAAAAAAGCGGAAAACATAAAGGCTTCAACCGGCGGAGGACGACAGACGTTGGCAGACATCCCCCCTTCTTCGTCGACAAGCAAAACTTATTCGTTTCCAGTCGCACACACATTTTTGTTTAAGGAAATCCTGGAGAGTCCCAGATAATAACGCGGGGATCAAAGCCATCTCGATTTTTTTTAAATTCTCCAAACGTGGAAATAAAACGGAGGAGAGTAAAGAGAAAGAATAAAGCGTGGCGAGAACGCCGGTCTTTATATGTAGGTATGTATGTATGTGTATTATCTATATATATATATATATATAATCCGCGTCGTTTCCCGTTCGAAATCTCCATCTCCCGAGCTTAAGACGGCGAGGAGGCGGACGCAATTTAAAGTTGCGCGTTTTCGCTGAGCCATTGGCTTGCTTCTTCGTTTCCACCCCTTTCCCCCGCGCGGCACCTTCCTTCCCCACACCCAAAACTCTCTTTCCACCACCCACACCCGAATTCTTCCTCCTCCTCCTCCACTACCGACTCGCTAGGCTTTTAATAAAGTCCACGGACACACCACCCTTCCCGCCAACACAACCTTCCCCATCCTCTCCCACACACCCCGGAGCGTTAAAAAGAAAACCCTCGCCAGACAAATTCCTGCGCCAAACTTAATGAAGATTTCCACCTATGTAGCTGAAAAATGCATGCAGTTATAATCCCGCGTGAAATTTTCAGAGTGTGCCCTTACCCAACCCTATCCCCCTTCCCTCTCCTTCCCGAAACCTTCCTCCCCGGTCCAATTTCGCTCAATTTTTTACCTCATTTTCCTTTTATTTCACCAACTCCGGAATGTTTCCTGTAGCAACCCATCCCCCCTCGACCCACCCCCTCCCAAGCCGTAAAGACGCCGGATACACAAATTTCCCGGCTCCTCCGTCTCTCTTCACTTCCCACCTCACACCAGCACTAACGCACGGAAACACCAGCTTCTTGCACTCACTCCCACTCGTACATCCAAGATTTTTCACCCACTGCCAAAAGCCTTCCGAGAGAATTTCCCCACACTCCCGGCAGCCCCCCCACACTCCCGGCATCCCACCCCCCTCTTCTCCCTCCCTGAGTGGTCGAGCCGGGATAACCGCGGGTAATCCGAGGACGGAAATCTGCCAACGGGGAACGAACTCGACGGAGTGGGGAAATGAGGAAAGAATAGAGTAGCGAGACAGAGGAGAAGAGGTTGATAAGCTCGCCATGTAGATAAGCGAAAAATGCCGGGGGAGGGTAAAATAAAACGAGAAATAAACAGGCTAGTGAAGTAACAGACAGGATTCCTCACCTCCGCCGACTCACCTTATGCCTGTGTTAACACCACCATACTTCTAGATCCCTGTAATACATTCGCTGGAAGAAAGCTAGTCACCTGAACGCAGGTTGGCTTCAACCGTAAGAATCGGTTTGACCACGACTGAGAAACATAGTTAGCGCTGATAATTGGGTTCAGTGATATAGCGGTAGCGAAACATAGTGTCTTAGAAGTACCTTTTCAGAGGAAGATACAAACCCAAAGTTACCCTGAACAAATGTTCTCTTGCTTGATTCGTCGCCTCGGAAATAAATAACGTTAATTTATCTTAGTTTAATTTAAAAACAGTGCGCCATTTTTAAAAACCATAAATTAGAATCTACTTTGCATTGCATGCACCACTAAATAAAAATCAGTTGAGGACAATCGGCGAGCGAAAAAATTAGGATGCGGCAACGTTTAATATTTTTGAGTCTCAATTAATATTAGCCGCGGCTTATACGATGTGGTTGGTTTGTTATTTAAAGAGGTGACCGACGGCTGACCATGTAGGATCGGTGGATAGATTTTATATAGTGGTAGCGAAACATGGTGGCAGTTGCACACAAGTTCCTTTTCAGTGAAAGAGTATATTCCAAACGAACTTCTCCGTACGGGAGAGAAAATTTGTCTCCATGTTTGACTACCATGGTTACCAAAGTCAAAAACCTTCATCGCCAAATTCAAAATGTTCAACATTTTATTCGTATTAACTTTTTCGTATTAAATTTATAGCTCTCCATGGCACTTAATTCAGCTGTTTTTTTGGGCTTCTCCGATGGGTTTCGAACAATATCAACGTATTCTCACCCAGATTTGTTTAGATCGTAAACATTATCGTAAAACGCCATCCTAAAACTTTCCCACCCTCACCAGTTAAATTCAGTTACGTTGGCAGCGTTGCCTTCTATGTGCTGTCCTCTCCCCTCCTATCCTTAGCCGACCCCTTCCATACGAACCTTCTCCTACTTAACTTCACGCTTCGTGCACGCGACGGCCACCATGTTAAGCTACCAATATACGAATTAATGACAATTATTAAAAAGAAGAACACAGAGAAAATAAGAGAATATATTGAATCAAAGGGCGTAAGGGCATAGGGGATAATACATCAGCCATATTTACATGACAAGCCTGTCTCAGCCATTGCGATAATCTTAAAACGTGATATCTATTTACAACTATGATATTTATAATGAGCTTCTTCAAAAAGTGCGCAGACTGCTATTTAAATTTTATTGCAACTAATGCTTTGAATAATTAGAAGTGTAAGAGTATATGTTAAAACAAACTCAAGGGGAAATAGATAGTTTATTTATGAGAGAAGCAGTTTTCGATTGATTGAAGATCCAAAGCTTTGATTAAATTCACAGCGTGCAATGCATCGTAAACGTCCCGTAAGCCTATCTCAAAGGTAAAATCTTTCTTTGACGGCTATTGAATCAACGATGAGTCCTCATCAAATGGACTCGCATGAGCTATCCACGACATCCACGCAACCATTCATGAGAATTCGCTCTCTAAATTCATTCTCGCGTGGATAAAAAAGATCGCAAACTGAATCAATCAAACGGGTAAAAAAGGGGTTAATTTTAAATCGAGCGTATTGGAAACTGAACCAAATGATTTGAAGCGATAAATGGGAGAAAATCTCGGGTCGGATAATATGCTCTAAAGAGCACTTAAGAGCATTCTTTGAACATACATTTTCCTTCACAATCAAAAGGCGGATTATTATTTACTAATTAGTATATTTCAATTAGCCAACCTCGATGAACAACATTGAAAACCATTTTTTTAAATGGTTTAAATAAAAGCTACGTCATTGAAACGCTCAACTAATTTAATTGAAACAAGTTTATAAGGGTAAAGGATTGAATAAACCAAAGTATTTTACAAATTCCGTTTGTCTATTTCAAAGCCAATGGCTTTATTCCAGCATCCAGCCTACCACCCCTCTATCTCAGTCCATGTCTTTTCAATAAAGACATCGTTGTTTTCATTCAGAGTACACGTGCTGCTTGGCCCTTTCTTCTCTCATTCCCAATTTTTTAATACGTGAAACCTTCTCTGCCGTAACCTCTCTTGCACCCCTCTCTCATCAATCTCTTATCCTCCCAAGCGCTTGGAGCATTCTCCTCTCGCCCATTCCCCTCTCCGCTTCTCTACGGAATACTTGGCTCAAATTTCTGTCGTAGATGCCAAGGTCGCATGGCCAATGCCATGTTCCTTTGCACTCACAGGTGGAACAGAAGTTAAGGACTTACCAACGTGAAATGATTAAAATGTCACTAGATCATGTTCTCTATCTCAGCGGTTCCCAACTCTTTCCCATCTGCATACCCCTTGGTAGCATACGTCACCTTGGTACCCAATCTGTTCCTCGCAGTAAAGCAATATGGTGCCACACTTTTACCATTTCTTCGCTCTTCTCGCGTTCCCCTAAAAAAACTAGCACGTTCCCCAAAGGGCTGGGAATTGCTGCTCTATCTTATAGCATCTGCAAATTATTACTTTCGCGAATCATCTTTTTATGCTAATAAAATAATATGTTACAGGAGCTTCGAGGTAGAATCAATCTCATCCTAGGTGCCAAAGCGAATTGCTAGCGGAATGAAAGGAGGAGAAATAAAACACCACCTGTTGGAAAGTCGATTTATATACGAAATGGCCGTTTCGAGTGAGTCCATACTCTGGGTCAGGATCTTGGTGGTAAAGAATGGCACGAAGAAACTTAGCCATTTTACCGCTCTTCTATTTGAATCTATGGACATGATTAATGTGAATGTGTTTCCTTGGGTTGGTAGTAAAAATAGGTGGAATGTTTTCATATGGAAAATAATATGGAAATGGGTTCACGTCATTTCTAGTAATAATATGAATTCTTTGTGTCTTTATCGACTTCCGAAAAACCTTCGATACTATCTATATTAACATACTGTTGAACAAGTTGGAACGAGCTGGTATAGGTGGACCGCCGATGAACTGGATAAAATCCTACCTTACTAACAGAAAACTAACTGTAAAAATTCTCGATCACTTCAGTGGAATGAAAACTATCCAATCTGGAGTTCCCCAGGGTTCAATATTAGGACCAATTCTGTGTCTAATATATATATATATAAATGACATTGTTCAACATATTAGAAACTGCAAGATTTTTATGTATGCAGACGACATAGCATTACTATCCACAAGCAGATGTTTTGAGGTGGCCAAGCGAAAATTAAAAAACGATTTGTATTCCTTGCAATTATGGTGTCACGATAATTAAATAATTATTAACAATAATAAGACATACTCCTTGCAGTTTTTAAATGTGAAGGAAAAAAGGCAAACCTTAGACCTCACACTACACACACACCTTTGTTTACACTCCAACCAGGGTGGCCAACCGAGAAATTCGTGCGATAAGTACTTTTCGTGTGCAAAAATTACCCAAGTTAAACACCTAAAATACTTGGGAATAGTTTTAGATGAAAAATTTAGTTTTAGTAATCATATCATCTATATATGTGACAAACTAATGTGTATTTTGCTTCAAATGTCGTACCTAAAGCACTATTTGCCTCATGAGTTGAAAAGATTAATGTATCAAGGCTTAGCTGAGGCCGTAATACGTTATGGTTTGACGATTTGGGGTAGCACAAACTCCACTTTGCTGAATAAGGTTATTACTTTACAAAATAAAATGGTTGCGCACTTGATGGTCAAGGAAAACAATGTGAGAGAAGTATATAAGAATCAATGTTTGTTACCATTAAAAGAATTGTATAAATATGTGTTAATTTGTGACTACTTCTTTGACAGCAAATTAATAAAGTAACGTGTGATTAATACTGACATGCAACTGCGTCGAATAAATAGGTTTTCTATACCTAAGTATTTTAATCTCCATGGCAAGAGATCTTTGGCACATGCAGTCCCTGGGTTGTTAAACAAATTACCTATGCCAATGCATGATATTAATAGCATATCTGTTCTTAAAAAATCATTAAAAGTGGCTCATAAGCTAATATTGTTAAGCTCTTAATTGTCAAAAACGCTACACAGCAAAAAAATATTTTTTAACTAAAGACACCAGCTGACAAGCCGCTTTGGCTTAGCAGGACCTCAACAGCACTATTATTTTTTTTCTCTCTAACTATTTTTTTTCATAATTGATAGATAATAATTTTCTTTGTGAATGCACCACAGCATTGTAAACTTGGAACCTGCTGATAAGCATCAGCTCAGTAGGATCATACTGGATAAAATCATTCATGAAATGAAAGTATACTTGTAACTGTGTAAGTTGTAATATTTATTGTAACCCATCCAAAGGGAGATTACAGCATGTAAGCTATTTGTAAAATAAAGTTATAATTATTTAAAAAAGTTAGTTATTACATGAACACTGCTAGCTTTGAGGTAGAAAAAAACATTCAGTGTGTATTGCTCAGTTAATCTGAAGAATTTTTGTTACATTCTAAGAATACAAAATGCTTAGAAAATACTCTGAGAGATATAGAAAGACTTATTGAACACATTTTGTTGTACGACGGTCTCTTGAAAATAATAATAGGAGAAATAAATGGGAAATGGGAATCATTACCGACGAAGACCAAGGATGGAGTTCACCAGTTATGAAAGACATCCAATTGAAGAATTATTCAGGAATGAAACGGTTAGCATATTAGAGAGTCGAGTGGAGAGGTGCAGCAAACCATTCTACAAACAAATGACTGCTGATGATAGATAATTTTTCCCCAGAAAAATCGTGCATTTTTTTCGAGAGAAAACATTTCGAGCAGTCGATATTAGACTTGAGTTTTTTGTTCTTCGTGTGCTAATTTTATATCGCTCTATCTAAAATAATACCATTAGATAAACATATATTCCATGCCTGAGGGGAAATTTGCACTCGCCTACTTTCGATTGCTAGGATGGCGCGATTAATGATCTGCCGCGACCGGCTGGCTACTTCAAAAAAGAATGCCGTGTATCACCAGGTAATTGTGTATCTGTGTTTAACTGTCCACATCAAGGTAATTTCTACAAGCGTTGAGTGCATAATATATCCTGCCGTAAACGCATACAATGCGGCGAAAAAAGTGTGGTTATATATATACGGAGGCAGTGTTAAAATATTCGGAAATGATTTTTTGTTCATGTTCAGAGATCTGGCTACATAAAGTCTGATTACATTTTTTCTCGCATGATAACCGTGCGTGCTTCCATCGATAACGCTTCTATCAATAAAACAAATGTTTGATGCACTCAACGTAATCCGAACTTTCTCCTAAATAATGTAAAGGATGCATTATCTAACGGTTTAATTTAGACAATGCAACCTTGATTTTGCACAAGTTACATATGACGTTGCAGGGACTTAATTTTGGCATAACTCACGTCTAATGCTCCAAAACGATTTATAAGTCAAAGGTAGAGAGGTGAAATATAACACTAGATGTTGGAAGGCCGGTTTAGAGTTGAAAAGAACTGAAAATGTGAATATTACAAGACTGGGCTTAATTGCTCGTAATTTATCTGTCATATGGTTCAGTAATATCAATCTAGGAGTGCTCCTCGGAGATGTATTTGGTAATTAATAAGGCGGGTTCACGTTGATGTGTGTGATTAATGACGTTTGTGTAGAGGGATGCATATAATGACGAACCAACTAAGGTATTACTAAAGAAAACAAGCCCGAGTCCATGGAAGAATACTCGCAGATTGCGGTACTTAGCATCAGAGGTGTGGTGTATTAGAAAAGGCCGCCAAGGAAAGTTTTAAGTTTTGAAACATCATACTGTAGTGGGCTCCTTAAAATTAAAGTAACTAACAGGTAAAATGAGATGCTACGACAGGCGTAAGCATGAAGGCGATAAAGAAGTTAAAAAGTGTGTCGTGTGGAATGTAAATGCTTATTTTTTGGGTGCTATTAAGGGGTGCAATGGATTGACCGGGAAAATAATGAAGTAAACTGACTTAGGAATAACATATTTGATGTGCTTAAACCAAATTAAAATGATGCTAAAAATCCTTAACAGCGTGAGAAAATTAGTTATGTGGTGGAAAATGTTCTTTTCGTCAATCGATCGTGGTTTGATTTTCACTCAATATCATGCTCAACATTATATGCAACATTTTTTATGAATTTCTGAGAATTTCTATAAACTATGCCTCGGTCAGGTATTAGCTCTGCTGGTAATTTTCACCGTAAGTATGAATTAAACCAGGGGGAATATTAAAATAATGAGGTAATGACTACACACACTTTTAAGTGTTTAAGTACAAAATTGCTTGAGAGGTACTCAAAATTAACATTCTTGTTCAATTCTTCAGGGGTAGTGATAATATTAGTGCTAATGACGTTTCTTTCATGTTTATCATCTTTTTATTTGAAGTTGAGATCGCCATAATGGAGAAATATTTTGCGAGCAGTGGTTGTGTCCTTTACATAAGATAAACGCCTCTATTGCTGAAATCAGTGAGTTTATTCTAAGATTTTACCTCTCATAACTCCTATTTGGACTGAATAAATAAATTACCCGATGAGGCTCCGTTTTCCCAGAATCTTTACCAGCGGCAGCTCACTCTAGTGTTTTTTTTTAAATTTTTAATAATCCTTTACTGTATACTTTACCGATGCCGGAAGGGACGAAGGTAATTAATATCCGCTTGTTTATTTATTCATGAGTTGCTATAAGTGAGGGAGAGATGTGGGAGAGGTTTTCAATCACGCAGCGAGATTCATGAAAAACAATCGCAAGCTCATTGGCTTGTGAAACGGAAGGCATCCGAGACTTCATTCCAGAAATTAATAATTTAAGAGTCTAATCCTAGTGAAAATGAAGGGAAATAAAAAAATATAAGTTTCCGTTTTTCTCAGGAATGGAGACAATAAAAATCTAAGTATTTGTCGTCTATTTAAATTCCTCACGTTTGTTCTGCTTTTATTCGAATATCTTTTCAAGTGGAGCGAAACGAGGAAAAACGTATACGGCATGCACACGACCCTTCTCAGTCTCTTCTTCATCCCTTTTTTACGTTAAAGTGACCAAAGAATTCGCTTTGGGGCGAACAATGAGTGAGCTTGGAAGCTCATTCTGTTTTTCCTGCCCCAGAGTCTTGATAAAAGATGGGCGTTTTATGAACTGATAGAAAAACTTTACTCCAGTAAAGTTAATTTTCCACTTCCCTTCATTTGCTGGTAAAAGAAATTTCATTAAAGCGAGTACCGTTTTCAGGGAAAGTATGACTTTTATGGAAGCTGTCTCTACCTATCAAATTCATCGATAAATCACGAATGGTGAGCTCAAAGGAACTCATTATTCCCTATTAGTGGTGTTTTTTGATACTTGCCCATTCCATTTGTTGTGCATAATTGGTTAGATGGCAGTTCACTTAATTGTTTGCAGATTTAAATGCATTTTATTTGCTCTAGTAGAGAAAAAAATGTCTTAATGAAATATTAATAACTAAAAGGGTATTTATGCTGTAAACTTAAGTTTAGGAGAATTTTGAATTGATTGACGGGCTGTGACGGTTCCTCCGAAATTTGATTTTTGTGTAAATTTCTCAGAAAATAATTTTCAGTTTTTTTTTGACGTCCAAGAAGCATGCAGAAAGTGTATTCTGATGGAGTAGACTTTTTGAATGTGTACATTTACATGCTCATTAATTCTAAATCATAAGGGAATGCGGGGTTATCGGTAGATTGTTGTACAGTGCGGTGATAATTGGATATCATATAGTACGAGAGTAGCTGCATAACACTTTTAAGTGCCACCTCTCGTTGTCAGTGATTCTGTATCCATAAATACATCCAATCATTTAACTCCTTATCTATACTTCTAATGTTCCGATGATGCTCCATTCATCATATATTGCTCATTTTATGTCCTTCGTAATAAGAAAATATTTTTTGTTGCCTAGAAAATCTTTTGGTGTTCAAAGATTTGTAAAATATTTCTTCTATTTTTAACTATGTTTTAGTTTATGAAATACCACGCAATATTTGTGGGAAGGGGCAGTTGACTATGATAAGGGAAAACAAGATGAATGCCCGGGATGATTACTATTGAATACCTATATAGTGGGAGTATAGTATATATACTCAACGTACTCCTTGGACGGTCACGGTCCACATACGTACTTTCTCAAAAGAAATATTACTTCTTAATATAAACTAAACACAATTTTTATTAACGATAGTAAAAATAATTTCAAAAATAGTAAATGTCGATATTTTAGCTCTCGTGAATATTTTTACAATATTACTTGTAATTGACTCATTCATTGCCAGATGGAATAACTATTAGTGCCATAAGTTGCCAGATGGAATAACTATTAGTGCCATAAGTATTTTTATGAGACTTTCGTCCGACCGTATTCGTGAGCATTACATATTTTTTATTTCAGAATAAACCAGATAAATTTCTGTTGTCACTTTGCGGCAGCTATAGGAAACACGCCAATGCCTCGTCGAGAGGGTTGGATTTCGAGAAAAGAAAACATTCACATGAGATGCGCGGGTAATAGCTGCGGAAAGCTATGCCATGGAATAAACAGACAAGCGAGTTGTATAACAGTCTATTTATACTCCGCCTCAACGGCGGCTATTTGGTATTAGCCCCCGGTGTTTTGAAATCCTAAAGAGATATGGAGTCTTGTCATTGAAATACCGAATAACATCCACCATTCAGCGTATTATTTCATGATCTCGATAAAAGCACAGGGAAATCCGGATCACCAACCGGACCTGAAAAGTGCTGTGTGAATTTTTTTCTGTAAATAACAAGAGAATGGAATGAATTTTGGTGGAATTAAAATATCAGTATTTTATCCAAAATATCATCATGACTGTGAAGAGAAATGTATGTACCTATAGACCCTCAACATGACCGATTTCGCTGAATATTCCCGTTCATAGTTTTTACGCACATGAAGAAAATATTTATTTTAATTTTGGTAAGAAAATGTAATTGGGAGAGGGAATGGATGATTTTTAGTTATTTTTGTTGTATTTTCATCTATTATTGATTTTTTGCCGTGAATGGCAAAGTTGACCTTTATTTTCATATGTGATTGTCGTCAATCCCGAATTAAAGAAATAATGACGATTCTTTCCTATTATTGAAGTCCTGAACACTTACGGGATACATTTCAGTAGGTGGACGCCGACGACTCCGAAAAAGAATAAGGGAACTTTGAATAGGGCGATGCCGACTAAGCCGTATGCGCACCGCCGGCGGCGTGGGAAGGTGATTTGCCGACGCAGCGAAAGAGTTGACTACCGCTGTTACGCACTTCCTCTTGAATACCGCCACCACCGGAAAAAATTCAAAGCTGGTTATTTACTTGTAAGGGGGGGAGGTGCGACAACTGACTGAGGTCCTAAAGAGTCATTTTCACCAAAAAGGTAGGTGGGTCAGAGCTCTAGGGAGTTAGTAGTAGAGTAGAGAGGTAAACAGCGTCGGAATTAGCGCACTCTTAACGCAAGGCGGGAAGGATCAACAATTTTACATCCCCTCCGACGGACGCAGTACTGTACATGAAATGCTCTCCACATGGCACTGTTGTAGGGTTTGGGATTCTTCTAAAAAAATCTCCACCACGGCCAGATTTTAAAGCTGGGGCATTGGGAATGGAAGCCAGTAGTTACTCTAGCCACCAAACCATTTCGTTCTCGAATATATGTTTTATTATTATTTCTGAATACTTACTTAATCGCTAATGTATTTAAATGTTCGATACAAACAGTTGGCCTTCAAGCTATTAAATATGAAGTGCTCTTCGCATGACACCCTAGAAAGGGTTGGTATTTCGCAGTAAAATCTCTCCATCTGCCGGGAATCGACCCTAGACTCTCGGGTTGAGAAGCCGCACTCAAGTCTCTGCACCAACTCGATCATGGACGAGGATTCTTCCCTATACCACCTCATACTAACCCCGATCAGCTCTCCCCTACTTCCAATATCATGTTCCTCTCCTCCTCTCACTTCTTAAGTTAGGACCTGCCAAAATATAGTTACCACGCTCCTCGAATCCTCAGCCGAAGCCCGTGCTTACACATTCTCTCCCGTGGGAAGCCTTCCCTTTGCCCGCACCCCCGGAAGACCGCGCCTCATCATCCGAGGGCGTGTTTTATTGCCATCCGTCCGAGGAAGAGTGGACGAGTGACGGCCGGGGGAGTTGCGACCACTGACATAATCGTTTGGGAAGCGCGGACATCCGATTTATCTCTATTCCGTGCATCAAAACACAACATGCAGGAAGCAATCTTTCCGTCACACTCCTCTTGCTCCCATTTTGTCTGTCTCGTCCCGATCCTCAAGCGACTGATATGTTGTCCATTCACTCTCGTCGACACGCCTCGCTCGCGGTCAAAGGACGCGGACGGGCGTGAGGGTCGCGATAAAGGGTCCTCCGCCGTTATATCGTACCCAACGCCACTAAGACTCGGAAAGATCGCTACACGACGTGATTTTATCCGGTTAGCGACGTTGCGTTGCCGGTCGGGAGTGCTCGGTATCGCGAGGGCCGAGGGTGTCTTCTATCCTCACCAACATTTATTGTGGAACCCGTTTGGAATAACGTTAAATAATTAACTGATGGAGGAAGGCGACTTTTTGTAGAAGTTTGCTGCGCTTAGGTTGGCGAAAAGTAATAATTTGGTATAATTCCACTTATGTTCATTATTCCCGATTTATTTCAACGTCAATGCGTTGTCTTTGAAATGACTCAAGTGGAATAGCACCAAGAACTCAAGTGGAACATAACTGAGTGATTTCTTTTCACGATACTAAACATTAAATATAATTCGTCTCAAGAAGTAAACATAGACGATTGATCTAAAATCAATAAGAAACAGGTTGGTATTATCGTTGTACGAATCTGTAGTAGTGTCTTGGCCCTGATTCTGTAAGTTGAGCATGATCACCAACGCAGCACTCTCCTAGTTTATGGTTGAGCTATGCATTGTTTTCCTGACTGCTTCTTGGTTCTCACCTAGTAGCCAAGGGAGTGTTCTGGGTTAAACTTGAACTAGGACAAGTGTTTCGTGCCTGATGTGGAATCACCCCGTCCCACACACTTTCGGGGTGACATGCATGGTATTTCGTAGATTTGGATGCAAAGGAGTTATTTGCTTCACTTCCCGAGGACCTGGTTAGAATCCCAGTATTTACGGAGATTTATTAATGGAATCCCAGTCCCTACTTTGCCTTGTGGAGAAATCATAAAGCGTACTATACCATTAGTATGACGGGACGTTATACTGGGGTTCACTTGGTGCCTTTTGTTTATAGTGGGCCAATGTATATGCTTTCCACCCTTCTTCCATCCCTCATATAATCTTTCTCTTGCCAACTTACCACCCTATCCGTAACGGCGCCAATGACTTCGGCTGTAGGTCGCGTCTTCAAATCACCAACCAATCAATAAGTTAACAGCATACTTCTTCTTCCTACTTCATTCCTAAGGTTGGGTCTGTTTCCTACAATACATCCTCTGAAAATTCCATCTCTATATTGTCATCTTCTTTTCCTTGAGGTCATTTCATGTCAAGTGTTTCAAGAAAAATTAAATTGGTTGGATGACTATTTTTTTAAATCCATTTTTTGCCCACACATAGCTGCATACATAGGTAGTTGAATTCAACGGCTTTAAAAATTTCACCTCTCCTCACTTTCTCGCGGTAGCCATTTTCCAAGATGGTGTATATTTGAATATTGTTTACTTACTATTTAATATTATTGAGAATGTTGATGCTTAATCTATTCCTAATACCTCAAGAACTAAATATGACAGAGTAGAGATAATGAAATCATACTATTTTACACACAATGGAGCACGTTTGTTTTACTATTTATTTTTTCCTTTTACGTTTCTTCATTGTTGAAATTGAACATGAGTTGCACATTTTTTTCTACAAAAAACTGGCTTTTGACTCGAGAAAACTGTACAAAGGAGGGTCTCAGATTCGTGAGTTTATGTATTTAAAGTAATAAAGTAGAGAAATATTCATAAAAAATAATATACGTGTGAAACTAACCCTTTTTATTCTATAAACAAACAAAAATTAATTTACGCTCAAAATCAGACATTTTTGGGCTTCTTTTTCATCGTTGGGGGACTCATTAAAAATATGTTGCTTACAGAATACAAAGATATGAAAAAGAACAACAAACGATTAAAACTTGAAGATTGAGGTTCTACTCGCATCCATTAGGTCGGAGGGACGATTTTTCCGATAGAAGCAGAAAAATTAGCATAATTCTATGCAACTTCATAATTAGAAGTTGTACAATATGTACATGTCATTCTTTTAATTAACTTACTAAGATATAGCGTGACGGTGGAAATGGTTGTCCACGTGGCCGTATAGATGAGAGTATGTTTGGTATTAGCGTTCTCCGTAAGGCCCATGCTATCAAATAAATATGGAACGCTCCGTAAAGGATTGTAAATCATTTAAACCATATTCCGTAGAAAACCATAAACAAAATATAATGGGAAATATAAAAAGGGAAATGTCTATATTACCGACTGGACAGTTATTTTAAAACAAAAATATATTTCATTGTTTCCCGCTTAAGGTATTTTTCACTTTTCCGATGAGTAAACTATGAAAACTACGTACTGATATGGGGATTTACACGTAAATGGGATTATATTTTGCCTTCAGGATCTGATTTTTCCTCACTGTGTAAGCAATTGACCTCAATACAAATGTAAATTATCATTCAATAGTGTTTTTCGCCGGGGACAAACTTGGCCCGCCTAATTACTGACCTTTATTTATCTCACGTGATCCAGTTGGGAGATAAACGTTTAGTTCAAGACGTTACCTCCAAATATTAAGCCAACTTCATAGAGGTACTAGGTTATATGGGATAATAGCTCTGCGTGCATCTGCGATAATTAGATTTTACGTTCACATTTGTTTTGTCTAAATGTTCTTCACACATTATCTAGGTTAATGTTTTATTACTTGAGGATACTATTTTGTTTGTGGAGTTTGAATTATACTCTTCAGCCAGGTTTGGGAATAATTAGTGATGTTAACACCTAAAGTGATCTAGACCCCCATTAGCCTTATGCAGCTTTCTACCTCTTTTCATTGATGTTTATAACTCTCGATAGAAATTGTTCGATGATCTGAAGGGTGCAAATTAAGAAGTGACACTCCGGCCACATTATCGTTCAACCCAATGTGTTCATTTTCAAGTCTTCAGAGTCAACGTGGTACCAGAGTAAGTACTCATACAGTATTGAAGAGGGCTCAATTTAGAAGACCACTAGTAACAACAAAGTAGTCCGGTTCGAAATCAAGTAAATAAAGAGAAAAGAGGTAAATTCTGATGTGGCTCGCTGAAACTGTCTCTTCTCCTGTTCTTGTCCAAACGCTTTTATGGAGAGTACTTTTTTAATTAGGTTGACTCTTATTAGTCCTCTTTTTTTAATCGGATCAAAAATATAGTTAGTTTTGATGAAGCTTCCATTTCAATCATTCCTAATACAGAGCTTCATCATCGAGTATAAATAAACGTTTCTAAACTAAGGAGGGTAAGTACAATAATATTTGATTCCATAATTTTCTATGAATTTTCATATTTTTATGATTAACTAACCTCGGGTAAAAGCACGTTTGTGCATGCGAGCGTAATTTTTCATAAGCCGCTATGACGTGCAAAAAACGGCTTGTGAAGAATAGTTTGGAGTGGATTTTTATGATGATGAGACTTAGCCTCAACTTTTGAGTTTCAAAGAGGATATTGCATGCAGGTGGGCATTTGACTACGGCGTAAAGATCAATTTCCCCTGAGAGTAAGTTACAATTGCGTAATTTATCATTCCCATAATTACTCTTCTTTTTCATGCACCAGATAAGGAATCTCGCGCCCCACTAAAAGGTCGCTCTCAACGAGGCAGTCAGCACTTAATAAATCGAGGTCCGTAATTTTAACCAGACCGAAATACCTGCAGCGCGAGGTCGGCTTTTACCTTTATTGTTCAGGCGAAAGAGTCATTTGCAAGAGAAACAGCAATCTGTGTTAAGAAATTTAGTTTTCTAGAAGAGAATTTGTAAAATAAATAATATGAGATAATATTCCTACGATTGATTATCATGAGTTATTCCGTTTCACAGAATAGTTTTATGGGACATTTTTCCAGTTAATATGAGTGTTTGACATTTTTAAAACTGATTTCTTTATATTTTCTTACATGAATATATTCTGCGAAAACACACTTGGCGAATGTGATGCACAAAAATGAATATATAAAGAGACAAAAAAAATTCTTCCTTTACCTCTCGCTGAAGAAGATTGTGGCGATATACTAAAATATTCGAAGTCCATTCGAAGTTTTAACCTAGCTTTCATGATTCCAAGCAAAAAGAGTGCACTAAGGAGAGCTCTCAAGAGGGTTTATGGTTGAGATACTTGATATCAGTTAATCATATGCCATATTTTCGTAAATTTTCGCAAATTATTCTGGTTTATCTTACCTCCTGCCAAAAACTTACAATAATTCACTAAGAGGTCAGCAAACAAGAATAATGAATGTCGATTTATTAGAATGCCTTTTCCAAGGGACATAAGTCAATTTCATTCATGTAAGTTTTAATATTCTTAAAGTTTTCTGTAGTTCTTTACTTTAAAATGACGAATCATAAACTTCTTTATAGAGTTTTGTTACAACGCCCAACTCTAAAAACGTCTCCCCAATAAAAAAGGCTTGACCAAACGACAACATAGTGAACCCTCGATGTCACTGAGATTCGTGACTAACAAACAATCCAAGCAGCCTTGATAATAACACTCTTGGTAGTATTACCACAAATAGATTACAACTAACTCTACTATTACCATTCGGGAGTCTCCCACATGGTTTAGATGCTTCACTTAACATTACTTCTACGTTAAGTTTACGTTAAGGCTTAACGGTTAGAATTTCGTGTTATAATTGTGAGAAAGCCATGTGACCTTTGTTTTTAAACTTGAGGAAGCCAACTGTAATAGAGGAGACACTATGGCTTCAATTTTTAAAGCATAATCGATCCTAAAAGTATTTATATCACAATGATTTAGCCTTTCAAAGTTTTAATCAAGTATTAATAATATCAATTTGTCAGTCTAGATCATCATATCAATTCCTCCTCTCTAGACTACTACGTGGCCTTTAAGAGAAAAAATATTTATATTTCAGGTATAGTATGGCAACATGATACTAACAGCGAGATCGTAAAAGCATATAAGTGTGTTCACGTGGATTGAATACACCCATTTCCAATAAAATTTATTTATTTCCTCAAGCTCTTGACCAAGGCCTAAGAACTCTTTGGGTTATAGCCCGAGCGATAATACGTCGGTGCATAGCATAAGGGAGAATTGGAAACTATTCATCACGTCAATGAAAAAGGACATTGATACGGCTGAAAAACTCCTGTACACAGTATACACCAGAAATAACAGCCGTTTAAAAACCACGGTTATATACTTTATACCTGGGTTATTCCATGGTAACTGATCACTACATGACGAAAACAAAATATTATCATCTAGCTGTTAGCTATACGTCACTTGATAGCTTATTGAGTTTAGTTACGAAATATATATATATACTAACAAAGTTTTTCTTTTTCACAGTTTTTATTGACTATCAACAATTTCACCGTTAGTCACAGGAAATGTTTTCAATGCTTTCTTAGCTTAACTGTTTCTCAAGATCATACTTTATCCAATTTGGTATAATGAGCGTAGATTATATAATGATTTAATATAATATTTATCTTTATAAGTATTAGGCATTATGTCTGATGTTTGCCAGTTGCTATGATGTCCTGTGACTAATGTATCAAAATAAACTTTAGCTAAGATAATCCGAAAGTTATAGAAGGTGGTCTAACTGATTTCAGTAATAGGTATCCAGTAGTACTGCCTGATGTTGAGTTGGTTCAGCTGTGTTTCATCAGATGTGACCAGAATATGTACCAGATCATAGTGGCTGCATAACAACCACTATGATCAAGATTTTTGTGTATACCAATGCCATGAAAATTCACGCCCATCAATTAGTAAAAAAAATGCCATGAAGGAGTCTATGTGAAGAGCTCACGACTGCATGTTAAGATAGAAAATGTGAAAAATATAGTGTACAGAGATTGCAAGAGCTATTCTATCATTCTACAGAAGGCGAAACTGCTAGCATCACATACTACCGGAAACAAAGACTTAGAACTAGTGTAACAAAGGTCAAGAAGGATAAGCGTAAACTAACGTTCCTTGAGGCAATTAACACCCTAATGGAAAAAGTTGCATTGAAAAAATCTTTCAAGCTGAAAAATAATCCACGAATTTACTTAACGCATATTGTTTAGTAAACTAGGTAGAATAAAACAACGTTAGCAATTAACAAAAATAACAAAAAAAATATAATCGTCACTGGAGGTGAGACAGAAGACCACTGTTGAACAAAAACTCGATAAGAAGGAATTACTTCTTTAAGATAACTTGGGACTCATATTCACCAGCAGTAGAAAATGCTATTTGTCAAATTGACGGATGACGGTATTCCTCAAGGGGGGTGGAAATAATCAAGTAGCACAAAGAAGCAATGCAAAGTACATATTTAGTGGATTTAGTGCTACATTACAACGAACACAACTGAAGGTCGAAGTAAAGGGTCAAGAAGACCGACTGAAAAGCCAAGATCACGAAATGGAAAAATGTATTATAAGGTGATTTCTAGATGAAGAAATTGATAAAAATAAGCATAAATACTAAAGAAGACCGTAGATGATGCACGTAAATATACGTATGTTTTTAAATCCCAGGTATTCTTTCAGATCAAATACATTTCCACAAATATTCTGAAAACCACATGCATGAATGATAAATCAGTTGGCTTAAGAATTAAATTTTATGATAACCTATCAAAGGCCGCATCTTGTGAAATAGTAATGCTGATAATCCCTGTCCGTGCGTCGTATGAATAGAAAACAGCCGTACGTACCGCGCAATCGTAAACCACTTTTAAAACTGAATAGATACCTACTGCAAAACTAGATTCAAAAGCGAGAAGTGTTCAAATAGGTTAGCTTTATTAGATTATTTAGCAGTGGAAATGGGAATGTTTTGGTCTATTTGTCGATAAAATGAGGAGGCATCCCGATCAACAACATATTTTAGCCAGCAGAAAACGTAATTAGCGTGTTCCCAATTCCATCTAATAGAAGACCAAAAGTAATGATTTCGTGACAGCTGGTACCACCATAGTGCTAACATCATCATTCTCACCCAACCTCCAAGTGATAATGGGAGAAGTAAATTGTCACACATTACCGTCCTCAAGCACTCTCCTAAATTATTCCACGCCGCAATTAGTTGATTTGGTTCGATTACTCAAATGTTCACTTTGGTACGGCCGGACGCTTACGAGATAGGGGATGTTTTTTCGAAGTTCAACAAATATTTTCTCCGTTTTATTACCAAGCAAAATCATTTCAAAAGTAAAAGTGACATTTTAGCGCTCTTCGCAAAGTAAGGGTGCAACGGTTTAAGATGTCCGAATGGCTATCACAGATTATTACTGAGACACACGTACACTTAAAATATTGGACTGGGAAAACCGCAAGAGACCTTAATAAAATGAAATAGAGCTTATAGATAATCACAACCAAGATCATCATCGTTTCTGAAGCCATGAATTCTTAAACAGAAATGTGCCAACGAAATGTCATGCTTTGCGTATTGTTTTAGGATGCTATATAGCACATATTTACACGGGATTTTTATCTCCTAAATGTAAACAACACCACTTTTGTTTCATCTTCACGGGATACCTTAGCTGAATTTATTGATTTTATCATTCCCGAATAACCCTAAATAACTCCATACCCAGCTTAGGTATTTACTCACTCAAGAAGAAAAATATGGGATATTGGTATAGTCCGTATAATATCTTGTTATATCGCTGGTAATCGTTCGTATAATATTTTTTTAAGATTGTAACCTACTTCCACTCTTTATCTTCAAGATGGAAACTGAATTACTACGAAGTGTTAACTTTCACTTGACGGCCTTGAAAGAAATATACTGGCTCGTTCTTATTAATTACAACCCCGGCAATCTGAAATTCACTACCACTTTCTTACCTTACGATACTGGTTACTTTGCCTTAACAGTAGATTTTACAATAAATAAATGTATTATTTGCACGTATAAATTTGTAATATGGAGTCATTGACCATTTTTTAATTGACCGCTAGGTTAATAGTCATTTCCCTTTTTGATAATTGGCTCAACTATTACAATGGAGTTTTGCGGGATTTAAACACACATATTGAGCCCGTCAACACATCATATTAATACTGCCCTTTAAAAATAATAGATTTTTCAATATTATCCTTTAAAATACGTAACTTTAAATATTAACCATTTAAATATTTGACTCACAAAATTAACCTTTTAAATAAACTTTAAACTTTAAAAATGTTAATGTCTAGCCATGGGATGGAACAAATAACTAATCCTCCAACTAGAATAACTTCTTCTAGTGAATCCTGTATTGATCATGTTTTTGCCAGATCAAGAGATAATTTTCCAATGCACTGTGGCCCACTTGATCTGGGCCTTACTGACCATCACTTAACAATTTGTTACCTTGAAATAAATCCTCAAATTTCTTTAAATAAACCTGAAACATTTTAATCTAAAATTGATCTTATTACTCCCAATAATCTTCTTAGAGACACAGATTGGACTGCGGTATACCGTCAAAACGATGCTTCATTAGTTTACGAGGTATTTCTAAGTCAACTCAGTTCTCATATAGAAACTTCCACTGTAGCATTTGAAATACAAAAGAGTAACAGAATAATGAAACCATGGAACTACTACTAACTAAAGGTGTTTGTACAGGTTTTTCGAAAATAACCTATGTAAAAAGATGAGAAAACAGCAGCATAATGAGCATTTGGTCCGATATTACAAATCTTATAAAACGAGATTAGATGCAGATATTCGCAAACAAAAAGAAAACTATTTCTTGCACACTTTCGAAGCCAATTGTAATAATATTGCCAAGAAATGGAGAGTCGTGGACGATATTATAGGTGCAAAAATGGCGAGAAATATAGTTTACAAAATCAAATCCTTAGACGATGGTGAATTTATAAATAATTCGCAAGGTATTGCCAATGAGTTTAGTAAATTTGTCAACAAGATCATCGAACAAAACGCGGCCCGTATTAATACAGTAAACTATACATTACCTACGGATTATAATCGTTGGTTTCCTAATTACTTCTCTCAACACTCTATATTATTTTCACCGGCATCCACAGAAGAGGTTCAAAATACAATCAAGAGATTTAGTTCTAATAACTCCAAGGGTTTAGATAACATTTCCATCAATACTGTTAAGGATATTAATGAAAATGGGGCTCCCATCTTAACATATATTGTTAATTTAAGCTTGGGACCGGGCAAGTTTCCTGGTAAATTAAAATGCGCACTAATTGTGCCAATTTTTAAAAAGGGTGATCGAAATGATATTAATCAGTACTGTCCCATTTCTCTTCCTTCGGTTTTTCAGAGAATTTTGGAAAAAATAGTTAAATCCAGTTAAATAGTTAAATTTCTTTAAATAAAACTAATTATTTCAGCAATTCACAATTCGGTTTTTTTGAAAAACAAATCTACTGAGGATGCTCTAATGCAATTTTGTTCCGATCTATATGAGAGCTTAAACAGAAATGATACAACCGGTGGTTTATTTATTGATATAACCAAAGACTTTGATTCGGTTAATCATGGACTCAAAGGGTAAATATTAACGAATGTATTAGTGAGGAGGTGTCCCTCACATGTGGTGTGCCTCATGGCTACGTCCTGGGACCAATTTTATTTTTAATTTATGTCAATAATTTATGCAATGGTTCATTTCATGGAAATCTTACTTTTTTTGCCGATGACACGGCATTATGTTGCTCGTCGACTACTATCTCCGATGTTGTATTACAGATGCAAAATGATTTTAATATAATTAATTATTGGTTCTTGTACAACAATTTTGTTCTTAGTGTCAAATCTAAGAAGGGAAATGTTATTTGCATTGAAAAATATAATTGTGCCATCAGATGACATTTATTATAGATGTCCTCATTGCTTGACGTCAAAAGGAAGCGTTTGTATAAACTGCCTAAAAATAGAGAACATAAATCATATAAAGTACTTCGGTTAAATTTTAGATAAAAATTGTAGTTAGAAATTACATATTAACAAATTGAGATATGAGCTGATTATTTCCTTGAAAACATTTTATCTACTCACATATGAATGCCCAGTTTCTATTCTGAGGACAGTGTACTTTGCTCTAGTTAATTCAAGGATACAATATGGAATATCTTGTTGGGGAGGCACCTATTATACTAACGTCAAACCAATTAAAATTATATAAAACAAAATCCTAAGGGTGATTTTACGAACTTCCAGGACCGAATCTTCCTTCCCGCTATTCTTAAGGTTAAATATTCTCCCAATTAGACATTTGTTTGTTAATAAAGTCTTAAGAATGTTTTACAATCCCAGTGGACACAAAAATAAACCATGACCCTGCACAAAAACATTAAGAAGCCATCAAATTACTTTTGTTCCTAAACCTAGAATTGAAGCTTAAAACACTTTTTTAATTATTAAGCCCTAAAACAGTATGATAAGCTATGGCAAAAATTACACTGTTGTAGCAGTCAAGCTGTCTTTACGTATAAATTGAGAGACTGGTTTTTTCCTAATAAGGATATTTAATTTCTTTTTAAGACTATTACTTGATTTTCTTCAAGACAAGTGGTCCACGGATTACGTTCATTGTTCATTTAACTCTATTTATTACAAATTTTATTTTAATATATTTTTGTCTATGAATATTTTCTATTATTGTATTCTTTTCTATTTTGTATGAGTTCAATGTTTATACATCTCAATTTTCTACAAAGTTTATTTTAATATATTTTTATTTATGAATATTTTCTATTGCTGTAATCTTATTGTATGTTGTATTAGTTTACGAAGGATGTTCACATACCTTATTCATATTATATGGACACATGTTCGATGAGCCAGAAATGTGCTATTTTTGTTTAACGCTAATTTCGTATAATGTACTGCCGAGCATTGCCTTATATTCGTTGAATGGCAACCCCTAAATAAGATAATATCTTCTGGGGTGCCTAATTTCACTGGTTTTTATGTATTGTGGTGTATTTTTTGGCAGTGAAATAAATATCTGTATCTTTAAATAATTGAATCTTAATATTAACACTTTAAAGAATTTTCATACAAAAGTCGGCAAATAATCCCAAAGAAATATATATAATCGCTCATGCGCTGATATTTCGTGTTCCCGTTCGCTCGAGCAATAGATCGCGGTGTATCTCCCCCTCGGGTGTCCGCTAACTGCTCCTTTCTCGTGAGGGCTGCAGGGCACTGTCTCCCACAAGTCACCTTCAGCTGAGGTCCACTCGTTCCCGACAATGCACCGTTGCTTTCAGGATTCACGAAATATTATCATCTAGTTACTACTTAACTGTCGTAAATAAATAATGACTTTTAAATTTCTGATGGCAGAGTGACGTGGAGAGAATCCATGTGAGTCAGAGCGTGATTTCGAGAGTTTTCTCCTGTGCGAAAGCGTGCCCTATTCATATATTGTCCCTATGCTAATTGTTGGCTCAAGTGAACGTTCTAGAACATTCGTCCTGCCTTGACGTAATCTCATATGTTACATGATGTTGCTGATGACGAACTCTTCTTAGATTGCACACCGGGTCAGGTCCTTCGTCTCTATTGATGTTTTGATACGCGACTCGCTTATCGTCTTCATGGCTCATGATTCAGGCCTCATCAGGCCTAGCACCGGGTATCAGGCACCGTCTACAGGCCTCATCAGGAGCCCTGCAGACGATGAGTGAATCGCGCATCAAAACATCGTCAGAGATAGAGGAGAGGAGAAGATCTGGTGTGTAACCCGAAAAGAACCCACCTTCATCATTTGCCGGGAAAGATTTAGTTCTTAATAAATGTTGTTGTTAAGAGGGAAGTGAAATGAAATGGAGATCCTATTCGAACACATCCTAACTAAATTGCAGCTTTGACGGAGGAAACACAATTGTTTATTCATTTTATTTGCTTAACATCATCCTAAAATAATCCTCGAGAGCCTTTTACATCCTGCAAGGGGGTTATTTTGTAATCTCACTTAAGTGAGAATACGTCATAAAATATGGAAAAAGACGTCATTTTTCGTAGTTACGCTCCGCCACCCAGGAGTGGTGACCATCTTCGGCTCTCAATTGGTGACCTACTGATCTTTTATTTTACTCACCCGCTCTTTCGACTCTTGATCCGTATCTTTCGACTCTTGATAATTATCTTTCGACTCTTGATAATTATCTTTCGACTCTTGACCCGTGCGTTGATACTATGCATAAAAAATGTTTTCCGGCAAGATTATAACGCTTTTTAAATTATTGATACCTTATTATTTATGGTTGAGTTTTAAGTTGACGGCAAAGTGGATCACTATTCACCAGGTACTGTACGTCATAAAATACGAAAAATTATGTATTTTTTCGTATTTTATGACGTATTTTTTGTTGACGTTTTTTTTGTGACGTAAAAATTACGTATTTTTTCGTATTTTATGACGTATTGCCGAAAGCAACGCGGTTAATACAACTTGACAATCCAATCCACTTTCAGCCCTATTTTACCCCCGCTGCATAAAAGCACAGCAAGTGGCCATGGTTGGTAAGGAGAGTTTAAGAAATATTACCAGTGATAGGGAATCATTGAATTCTTTCCGCCTCGTTCTTATCGCAGTCCCGCCATCGGGAAATGCGACAGATCCCATATGGAGACGGATTGGATCAATTCGACGTCAGCGGAGAGAATTCTTGGAAGGGAAAAGAGAGCGGAATCGGATTCTTATCAGTTTACAAGCGGTGCGGAAAGAGTGAATAACTCGCGGAGAGATAAGACGAGCACGTATGCGTCAAATGACGGCGAGTAACGGGAAAAATGTATGAACTGTAACGTGCGGTGGTCATGGGATGTGGTGTGGCAATGCCGAGTAGGCCATTCCAGTGTGATGTAGTTCGATGCGAGAGCGATACTAATCGGGCAATGCAAGATAAGCCATTGAAAATATCTACGATCGAAATGGAAGTGATGTGGATGTGGCTCGAGCTTATATGAAACGATTTCGGAAATCTATCCAGAACTCTTGTGGTGCCATTGTATCGCCCATATCGTCCAAGTTGGACATGGAGATATATCATGACATACAGCGCTTATCAAACCACATGGCGTGAGAACTGTGGTATAAAACTAGAGTTTTCCAATTAATATGGTGCTAAATCGGTACATTTTCAATACAAAATTCACAGCAAACTGCGATGCATACATTAAAGCTATAATACCAGATATATCTCTAGGGAGATGGCATTATCAATGCAGATACCGAAGGGCTATAAGCATTAGTACTTGCACGCTCACCAAGACACTCTGGACGGAGAGGAATGTTACTAGGTGCAAAATTTAAAATGCTGGGCCTTCCTCACGACCAAGCCCTCGCCGTTGTTCCACCTTCACGAAAATTTTAAAACATTCAACCCCAGAAGATGATTACACAAACCAGAAAAAGGACATTACCGTGCAGTAAGTCGCACTCCTCTCAAAAACCATATTCTGTCAAGGGTGGCGTACTACTATTTGTTTTCTACAATAACTTTTCCCTATTCTTCACTCATTCCCAGCATTAAAATTATATTACGCATGAAATCAATGCCTACTATCAAACGGTAGACAAGTACCTGCACAGACCATTTCCCTTCTTGGTATCCACAGGTAAAAAAGAGGATGGATCTATTCAACAGGACAAGGGAATACTGAATCCATTAACATGAATAATCGACCACATCAAGTGTACCCGTTACACTATGAAATACGATGGTACGATGGTATTAGTGGAATTATTGTCGCAGTACAATCTTAATATTGCATAAACCCATGTAAATTGTAAATAAATAAAAAAACGTTACTTCTTGCGTAATTAACATGCGTAGTTTATCGGACAGCTTTCTCGAGATCTACAAGTCAACTTGAGTGGATCATTTTTCACAAGAGCCAAGGCTTAAATTTCCTGCGCCAAAACCGCATTTACTCTCTTCTTTCAATAATATTGGTAACTGATCATAAATAAGCGCAATACGAAGAAAAAGTATTATTCATTTTCCACGAACAAAGAATTACCAACAATAAGATGCACATAACGCCAATTTTAAGACAAAAAACATTTGGCATAAAAATAACTTTAGAAAAGATACGACTACGACTTGAGTAGCCTGGAGGAAGAACGACAGAAGTCGACGGGTTTCCGCCCATTTGTGGGTCATGGAACCCTTAAAAGCAGCGAGGGTGAGTGAATGTGTGTGTGAGTAGTCGGAACTGTGGAGGAGGATATACAAGGTTGGGAGACAGCGGTGGTGAGGGCGCGAGAGCAAAAGCGGGGGAGGGGTGAGGTTAAAAGAAGGAGATGTTTGTGCGTCCTGGGGGTCGCCAGCTCCCAACCCCTCGAGGTACGGCTGACATGGGGTGGAGGGGAAAGAAGAGTGACTTTCGCTGTTCTATCCTTCGCGTGGGTGGCTGGGGAAGTCGAGGTGGTGGGAGCGACAGAGACAATGGCTGGAAAAGTCGTGTCGATACTCGAGTTTGGAGATTTTTCCTTCCGAAGAGGGAAAGGCGCCTCTTCTCTTTTGTGTTGGTGCTTGGCCTTCTCCTATCGCACACGCTAGTAAGGTAGCTGGTGCTCTCCTCGCTTCTTGAGTCGATGGATAAAAACTAGCTTACGACGGATCATTTCTCCGATAAGTCAAACTCGTGCAAGAGCCCCCTATGGCAACACATGGTACTATGTGAACTTAGCCATTACCCGCGGCTTCGCTCGCCTTCCAACTAATATACTGCACAACTTCAGGCTATAAGCTAAAAATGTGCGATTTTATCATCCTTTTATTTTTACGACCGATTTCATCCAACTGTGGAAATTATCAGGTCTAATTTCGTTTGTACATACAACCGTACTTGAAAGGAACTTGATATTCTTACCAGTTTCTGTGCCACAAAGTATTGGCATCTGTGCGTTTAGGCCAACAGTCCATCTAATCTATGTTCTGCCTTTACCGTCTATCAAGGCTGGCCACGTAAGGGTATATGGGCTTCACAGAAGCCACTGCCCATGAATGTAAAACCCTTAGCATTCTAAATACTTGATGTACCGTAAGTGTAGAACACTTAGTTCACTTAAATCTCTGAATTTGCATCAAGAATTAATTAAAAAACTCGATTCCCGATCCAGGTAATTTTTTTCTTGTGGAAAATTATTCGTATTTCATCGATGGAATTAGCGGCAAAAGTAATGAGTTGTAATAGTAAAACTTTGATACGCAGCCTATCCCAGCATTAGCGGAGGTTTAGGATTTAACCTCATGGGCATCATATGAGTATTGCCTTTCATATAATGAGAATTATTTGATTAAAACGTTTGATGGAAGCCCTTCTATCCCCTTGATTAGATAATTTTGACAATTTTACCTTTCATCCTTCCTCCACTTCTTTACCGTCTCATTACCGTAATTTCCTCAACTATCCACCATCCTATTTTCCTGTGTCACTCTACTTCAGCCACATTCCCGTATGTTAATCCTAATTTACCATCATTTTCAATTTTGGAGTAAGTATCACTGAGCCACGTTTTTCCTGGAATAATAAGTTACTACAGTTAGACTAGTACATAAGTTAATTACTACAAGTTATAGCGAAGTTTATTAATTAACAACTCATTAAGGGAATGGAGGGATGTTATTTAAGTTGTGAGTCCGGCTGTAAGGTTCACTCATCAAAACATTTTTAATAAACGCTGCCGGCATAGAAACTCCATCTTTTCTTCATTCCACCACTTTCATCAGAAAAATTAAGCCAGGAAGGATGATAAAGATAAGGCATGATTTTAATTCCAAATACTCATTACCCTATGAACAACATAGGTACCTTAAATAATGAAATTTATATTATCATACCGAATTACCTTACACCGGAAAAAAAACTATCTCATACGCCATGAGATGTGCAATCTTAATCACTCTGCATGAATTTTTCTTAATATTAAAAAAATTTCGTTAATTAGAGTTATTACATTTCATGTCCTCAGCTAGAACAGTAGTATCTACTTTAAATGCTTCAACTTTCTAGCAAGAATAGAGAGCATTTTCATGATCTTTGTACACTAATTTATATCAATTCTTGTTCATAGATGACAAGTGAAACTAAAAGGCAAAATTTAAAGAGGACAAATGGAACTCTCCCACATATTAGCCTCCTCCCGTATTTAAAATTTGATAAGAGCTCTCTTGGGACTGCTATTAGCTATATGAGCTCCAAAGGATTCTAGGCAATATAGTAAATTCAATTAATTTAACCAGAGAATAAAACTAAAGTACAGCACGCCACATGACTATGTTTAGTAAAAAGATACATCTTTGATTCGTAAATTGCCGGATAAAATCCTCTTTCGGAAATCACGGTTGAAAACATATAGGATTTAAATAACTGGCATCGCGTCGACCACATCTATTTGATTTTTTCCGGGGAACAGATATACGTCTTCCTAGCGCTGTTACAAGCACCCACGTCTCAAAAATCCCATCCGAGTGGCCCGTCAGTCTCCCTGAGAGTGAGACGCGAAAACTCATGGTCTGTGAGGCAATCGGAGGGAGTACGGAAAAGAAAGGAGGCAATAAAATAAATATCACCCTTGTTGGGGGAATTAGAGAAGCAGAACAAGAGGGGGAGAAAGGCAAGGGTGAAGAGGGAGTGCGCTAGGCATGACGGGACTGAGAGAGGAAGTGCCGGGAGGTGGACGGTGTGATGAGGCGGAGGAAGGAAGAGGGTGGAGTAAGAGGAGGAGAAGAGATGCGACAAAACCTTAGCACCATGGGAGAATTCTGGCTCCATCCAAGTGGAGAGACGTCGGACTTAGTGAGGATATTTCACAGGGTTATATGTTTTCCCACGGGAGTCTTTCAGATGAGAATTGGTTTGATAGTAGGACCATAAAGCGAAGTAAGGATTGTATTAAAGAATCAGGATGGCCTCTAGATTTCTACTTTCAAAATTCGAATATTATTCCAGGTCTTCCAGGAGGAAAATAAATGTTTTGAAGGAGGTTTGAAGGTCGACTATGGCACGTTTAAACTATTTTCTTACTAAGCTGTCTCATTGGAACGTATTGAGAAAATTGTTTTACACCGAACCAAATTAATATAACGAGCATAATTTTAAGCAAACATGAAGAAGAGCTGTAAACAGAAAAATAAAAGCAATATTTAAACAACTCTAAAGTTGGAAACGATGCATTTTGCTGCTGTAATATCATGGATACTGAGAGAATCGCTGAGTAAAAATCTTACGGGGATATAAAGAGAAAAAAGCTTTAGTGAAAACTCTGAGAGGGATAAGAGACTAATTAACTGGATACATTTTGCGACACGACATCCGCTTGAAAACGCTAATGGAAGGAGAAGCGAATGGGAAGAATTATCGATGAATATCAAGAATAGAATACATCTGGAAAATTATTATGTAAGTCGAACTGAAGAATTATAAAGGAATGAAAGGGTTGGCTTAAGAGAGAGAGAGAAGTGGAGAATGGCGGCAAGACATCCGGATTAATGGCTGATGATGACAAAATAGAGCTGACTTTCCTCGGAACACTTAGAAAATAATTTTTTATCCCATGAGCAGTACATACCCCTGTGTAACTATGAATAAATTGCACCTTTCGCATGCCCCATCTGAGAGTAGGCGGAGCGTGTTTTCATTCTTTTTTTTAAGAGCCGCTCAGCACTGCTCTGTTCTAGTCTAGCGCCCACAATGGACAGCTGTTTTGAACTGAGGTTGGTTCAGCTGTAGTGGTGGCTAGAGTTTGGGTTTCCCATTCCGAGGACCACGGGTTTGAATCCCAGTGGTTGTGGTGATCATTCTGGCGCCAATCGTTAATAGCAGGCTTATTCCCACGTCGACTTTCTCTCCACCTTACCTCCCATTATTGGCCACCTCCCCAAAGAAACATCAAGCCGAGAGTACATACAAATATAATAAAACTGTAAATTTAAGCATATAAATGGGAAATATGCAAAGTATTTCAATCAAACATAGTAATTTCAACATGGTATGTACAATTAAATCAACACTACGGCATGGACACGGAAGCTAAGTGCTTAATTTTCCAAATACTCACATTCTACACTAGGAAATAGGTAATTCATCTACCCCACGGAAAGTAGTAGAAGTAGAGTTGTCTTTCAGGCGCTCAAGCTGCTAAGATTTTAATTCATAATCTAAGCAACGCACTAATTTCTATGGCAGACGTAAAATCCATGCTCTAGACGGGATGAGAAACAATGACCTTCGAAGTTTCCGGTCAATTCGTAACTAACCTCGATAGCACGCTCGACTTCCCTCATGAATAGTCCCGAGTCTAAATACACTACAGAATTAAACCGTGGCTCGATTGCGCCCCTCCAAGAGTGGTAGATAGAATGTAAAAAGAGGAGAGTAAAAAATAGGATATTTTGGAAAAATACAGGAAAAAAATATGGAGAAGGAAGCGTGGAAAGATATATAGATATTAAAGAGATTATGTGAGATAAAGGAAGACAGATAGAAAACAAGATGGGGGTGAATGTATGGCACGAGGGCCGTGATCTTTCCTGGCAATTGCCTAATATTATTTTTTTGCCGATGTTCTTGTTTTAAATAGCGCTGGCAGAGCTGAAACTTACTCGCCATTTGAAGCAAACAACGGGTCATCTACATGTAAAGACTTCCAAAGAATGATTTGCGAAGATTCAAGATTTACGGTAGTAATGCAACTCTCGTAACACGTTTTCCAAGGGGAAAACATCAGGGACACATCTGAAAAGATTTGTAAAATAAAAGCTGAGAAACTCATTTGCAGCCTGTTATTCAAAAGCCAGCTCATCAATATTAACAGATATTCTGAGGTAACTAATGCAGGAAGGCCTCGGAATTTTAGCCCTGACATTAACGGAATTTTGAAGTTACAACCTCGGTAAATCCAAATGTGGCCGTTTAAAAGTTGATATTTTTTGTGGTTGTGTCATCATGACCACGGCATTTTCGAGGTCGATTCTTTCTTTAGTGAGGCACCAAGTCAACTTGATCCCACAACTTTTGGCTCTTGTGTACAGACGTATCAGTTTGTTAGAATAGTATTTAAAATGCGATACACCGAACAAGTAGGTAGTGAATTGGTGCAGCGATTAATCATGAGAATGAAGTTATTTGGATGGCTCAGGGTCATAGGTGACTAAACGACATCGTGGCTCATTTTTAGAAACTCAGTGCGTTGATAGGACAGAATAACATTCTATTCTTTGGAAAATATGAATAGAAAAGCGAAACCTTACTGTTTCTGGTTGAGGCTTTCGCAGCGCTGTTGTGCTGGTATCTCCATGTTTTTCGAGCAAAGATACACCAACGCAGCTTTGCCCGAAAAATATGGTGATACCAACACCTTACTGTGTTTTCAGAGTACTGACACCACCAAAGTGCTGCATTTTTAAATTTATTACTGGCTATAACCTTCATTTTCTACAAATTAAGTAAATGGCGCGCGTAAAAATCAATACTTCAGTGCAAACCAAGAGAGTTAAATGGCCATTATTTTCTATCGCGCATAAGTTGTACAAGTTGAACAGAGAGAAGGCTAACTACTTCAACTCCTATTGAATATGTCCATGTCCAACGTCCCATGGAAAATACGGAGGAACGCCTAAGCCAAGCGTAAAGCAGAATATAATATATGTATATTTACTGTGCGCAACAATCTTGAAGCAAATGCCGGTACAAAATTGAATTTGGCACCACAAAATGGTTAAATGCAATATGATAATTCATTTTTGTTTTCTATTTGAATCTGAGTCATTTTCATCTTCTCCTCCAAAACCTGTGTTCGTCCTTTTATGAGTTCCCATCCATTATCAATATTTCTTTTAGCTGAAGAAGGGTCCTTTGTTGCTAACATGTACTTTTATGTGTAATATATGCAATAATCAACAACGAATTCTGATAAATTTTAGCCCTGGAATCAGGTAGCCTAGAAAACTGATATTGAGTACCTAAATATTAATAAAACTAAAGAGGGGAAAGTTGTGAGAGAAAGAGATGTTAAAGGGACGAGTTAGGAAAAAAATATATACAGGAAAAAAGGGAGAAGTAAAGGGGGTGGAAAGATAGAAAGATATCCAAAGGGATTATGCGAGATAAAGGAAGGAATGTAGGAAGCAATGTGGGGTGAGGGTTTGGCGAGGGGCTTTGGCAGGGGGAATAATGGATGGGGACAGGGTTTTGTGTGGGTGTGTAGCGGTGGGGTGGGAGTCAATGGAAGAAGGGGGAGGTTATTTCACCCTGCGACGAGGAGTGGTGGGATGGGTCAGGGGTAGAGGGAGTCTCGCAGGGTGTACAGGGGAGGGAGGGAAGTTCAAGACTAGAGCGAAGGGTTAAAGCACGTAAATGCCCGCATAAAACCCTACGCACGTGGACTCAAATGTCCACACGCAACTCCATGGCTTCCATGCAAATGCCCGTATTAGCAGGCGGGAATATGGCTCAACCCTCGACGTCCGACCTCCTCCCCAGCCGTCTAAAAACCCTTTCCTTTATACAATAAAACACTTCTCTCCGAAGAAAAAAGAAAATAATAATGTAATGCACTCAAACCTTTCCAACCATCCAAGTTTAAATTTTTCTATTTCCATTCAATCTTCAGTTCCATTGTATTTAGTATGAAATTCTTCATATATCAGCTATCATGACTACTCGTCAGAAGTGATAGTTAGGCTACTTAATTAATATTAAAATGCATAACCGGTTATTGCATTAAAAAACTATTTCTAATATATATATAATTACAAATGAAAACTCTATACAACTGTTAGGTCACATAAAAATTAAGTAAAAATATCATAAATAGCTATATTCGATACACTAATTACTACTCTGTAACTGAAGAATTATAAAGCCACATTATGATAGCGTCAAATGCAACGAAATCCAAAATTTCGTATACACGTATGTTACCGAGTTATAACGATTTTGCTGTAGTTGCAATAGCGAATTATGTAACTTGAAGCTGAATAATGTACTTTAATTTAATTTAATAACCCAACTATTTTTGTCATTACTTCAAGCCTTCATTTTTCTATGATGATTAAAATATATCACTTAGGTAACTAATTCACATGCATTGTAGTCCCATTGGATCAAAGCCCACAAGACACTAAATCTTTTTCTAGTTTATATTCTAACAGCATTAATAAGTTATAAATAAATTTATGGTATCAGGGCTGCTCAACCGCCAAGTGTTATTATTAGAGAGTCCCGCCGTCTTCTACTATTGAGTTTCTGTGCTTGAAAATCCAAATATTTATTTTAAATCAGCATCGATCGCCGAGAGCGTTTTCCTACAAGATTGTATATGTACGTTCACGCCATTAATCTGTCATTATATAAGTACTATTATTTTCCAGCCTTTAATATTACTACATCAATGGCTCTCTTCCAGATGATCCCATAATGGTACAATTAAAAAAGGAAGGTAAAATCGAAATAGAAAAAAAAACAATAAAATCGGTTGGTGTGAAGGGGTAAGTAGGCTGTATAACTTTCTTTTTTATTTCCGGAGAGAAATTTTTCCCTGATCATTTTTTCCGCACCAGAAGAATGGGAAATAAGGGGAAAAGAGATCGACGCGGATATTTTGTAGATTTTTTCCCATTACGCGCTTCGGCAGGGCGAGGTTTATCCATTTCTCCCATTCAAAAGCACTGTCCTCCCAGCCATCGACGCGATAGCTTTTTGTACTAAAAGCGCGCTACTATTAACTCAACGGGTTCATTTTCGTCGGATAAGCTCGGCTATTACTTCAGTCAAAAATTTCTCTCTTCTTTTCTTTGTCTCTTCCAATTTGGAAAACTCGAAAAACCTTTCTTTTTATTGTTCTCCAATACCCTCTTAACCAATATTATACTATAGCCTGTTAGCACTGCACAGCGCTTTTGTGCGAGAATGAAGACGAAAACTGATTGGAAAGTATATTGGATAATAATTTCGAATAATGAAAGATCTGCAACTTTAAATAACTCCTAAGCTATTAGTTCTTCTCATCGTACATTCTCCTCAAAATATTCGCAAATGTTTTCAGGCCATTGTAAACTTGGAATGTATGGAGAGAATCCACAGCTCATTAACAATAATTAACTATTTCATTGATATGCAATCGTAACTTTGTGTATTCACAAAATATTTTCATTCACTACCTAGGCTTTACTGCAATGGTACGTACAACATCATTAGGTCAGAGAATCCATTGAAAAGTAGATTTTGAGATTAATTTAATTAAATAAACAGCATAAATATGTAAAAATATTTCTTTGTTATACTGGAAATAGTTCACTGACAGCTTGATAAAAATAATTGTACCGTCCATATAAAAAAGTAAGAGTAACTTCTAGGCTGAGGAGAGACTAAACGAGATCGCATACACGGCTTGGAATTTAAGTGATAAAACATTTAATATGGGTTGGTATTTACAAGCAGATTTAGACAAAAAGGGATATTTAAGCAGAAAATAGATAGCGTACACAGACTTCTAAGACATATTTTTACGTTTGGCTAAATACACAAGCAAACATAAACAGAACTTATTGCTGACGAACAAGTGATACATTAAAAGAAATGATGAATGACAGAACCAATGAGAAAGAAACTGGCTAAAATTCGATTACCTAGGAAAAAGGGCATTAATAAGTATTGAGATTAGACACAATTCAGGTAGGTAGCTTACTCGATGGAAGGAACTAAGAGGGTAGGAGGAAGACTATTGGCATTTTAGCCATCATCAAGGAGAATTATGACTCGAGCAGAAGGAGGCAAAAGTGTATCTAAAAATTCAAAATGAATGAAATACTTGCAATTCTTCAGTATATTTATTTAAAGCGCATTGAATATTGAATTGAATAATAACTCCAAAGTGCACTGAAGTGCAAACTGCAACGAAGTGTTTCATTCAACATGAATATCGTCAACTTTCACCTGATCCAGCATGAAACTGTAACACATACCTAAGGTAAAACTTGCTTACGCAGCATGATAGTTTAAGCTAATACAATGGCTACGTAAAATAGATAACATGGGATTTTCAGACCTGATTCTGAATAACTTTAATTTAAAAGCCAGATCAGCTAGTAGATGCCAAACTCACTCTTGAATTATGCTATGCTCAGCAATTTTCAAGAAGCACCCTCAAATACCTGGTGGTTCATCTGTTCGATATATTACTCATAATGATGACAATCGTGACAAGTTTTCATCCATCGAAACTCTCTCGGTTACTGCCATTAATCGACTGAATTGCTAATCTCCTAAGTGATAGAGACAACGCATGACTAGAGTTAGCACCTAGCGCAGAAATTATGCAAGATGGTGGCAAGGAGATTAAGAGCGCCGCCGCATTCGCTGGCGCAAGATCCAAGTTCCACATCATCCCCAGCCGCCACACATACACTCTCACTCACACACCCAACTCCCCCCCCCCTCCCCTCCCCGGCCCCTCTATCCCACAGGTACTCCACCTCCCCCATTAAACAGCCACGCCGAAGAGCGAAATGAACCCGGTTGAGTGAAACTTGCCCGCAGTGACACACAAATTCCATTTGCGAATCGGCTTGCCATGAAATTCGGATTATGTCTCCCAGTGTCCGCCCCCCCCCCTTCTGCGAATGCATCGGGAGTGGCTTAGCGCAACGGCGCGACTATCCCAATCCTCCCTCACTCTACTTGCACACACAGAGAGCGCCCTGAGACCTCATCCGAGGCGATAACTTTGCGCGATTCCAATCGAATTAACGACACGGGAAAATGTGCAACAAAAAAAATATGGGGGGCGGGGAGGCGTGCTGTGGCTTAAAAGCTTCATCCCGGGCCGGTTTGTGGGAGGGGGGTGGAAAGGTGGTCGGAAAAAGCGAATTAGATAACAGAACTCGGAAATATGAAACGTTAACGGGGTAACCAACGCGCGTTCGTTTCGAATATCTGATGCTATCTAATCTCATATGAACCAATGTTCGCCACCGTTTGCTATTCCCTTGTTCAATGCATGGATAAAAGCATTTTTCTGTAATAGCGTTACGTCAGTTTTTTATAGCCATAATTTTTGACTCCAAATTCTCTCAAAGAAAAAGCCCATATGCGAGTATTCATGGACATAAAATAAACTTGTTCATTAAAATGTATTGCATCAAAATATTACCAGCGGTGACATACACTTTTTCTGGTTAATAATGAAAGGCATCTGTGTAATAGGATTCCAGGGACCATGTTAGATAGATCGATAGACGTCTACATTGGGGCGAGATTGAGACTTTAAAAGTCCCTTCTTCCATCTAACCCCTCGTCAGTATATGAATACAGTGAACGTGACAAACACTGAAATATTTTAATCAAATAAATAATACTAAACACAATAGAAATAGAATATTTACGCGGCATAGTGAAGTATCAGAAACAAGTGTAAAAAGATATGCACAACAGTGGGAAAAAGGGGAAGATTTTGGAAGGTATCCATCACCGAAAAAAACCCATTGCAGGAAAACACCCACATGAAGGGGGTGTAAAAAAACCACAAAAACCAACCGAGAGTAGTTAATATGACAAATGATAGTGAATTATATAAATACATAATAATACTAATATTAAAATAAGATTTTTTGAGTATGTGCATTTCTTAGAAAATTGATGATATTAATTTACACAAGAATATGGTTTTTTTGTCCAGTAAGTTCCCTCGGGTGGGAAGAATGGGCAGCAGTGGATTTGATATCGTCAGCCATGACAATACAAAGTAATAAATCTGGAACGAGGAAGAATATTGGAGATATGTTTTGGTAGATACATATTAGTAGGTTGTCGAGTAAATTTGATGGTTTTAGGCATGACTCGGTGGAAGTGACTGATATCCAGTATAATAACACAACTTCGTTTATTTTTATGCTATATTTATTACCTGCTACCAGGTAGTACACCTGATTCAGTCGTAAATATTATTAAAGTGGAGAAAGTACAAATTTTGTTAACACAATGAAGTAGGTTTTTGCCATGTATTTGATTTCATCGTGAATTCATTATTATTATCTAGACTGTCGGAGTCTAGATAATAATAGTGACTATCTAGCTGGAATTAGAGGGGTTGCAAACGACTGGTTCAATAGTTACCTGTTGGGAAGGACTCAAAGGGTAAAAATTAACGATTGTATTAGTGAGAAGGTGGCCCTCACATGTTGTGTGCCTCAAGGCTCCGTCCTGGGACCAATTTTATTTTTAATTTATGTCAATAATTTGTGCAACGGTTCATTTCATGGAAAACTTACTTCTTTTTCCGATGAAACGGCATTATGTTATTCGTCGACTACTCCCTTCGATGCTGTATTACAGATGCAAAATGATTTGAATAGAATTAATTATTGGTTCTTGTGCAATAACTTTGTTCTAAGTGTCAAAACTAAGAATATGTTATTTGGTATTCAGGCTTTTGGTTCTGCGATTAAATTATTTAATATTATGCATCAGTTTCGCCGTGCTATGCTGCCGGCTTCTCTGAATAGTCAGCATCCTTCGATCCAGTTCACGATGGAAATCGAAAAAGACGGACAGCTACCATTCCTGGATGTGCTAGTCAAAAGAAAAGATGATGGTACACTTGGCCATAGTGTGGACAGAAAGAAGACTCATACCGATGGATATCTTCACGCACGCTCACACCACCATCCACAACAGAAGGCTTCTGTTATCAAGAACCTGTATGATCGCGCCAGAAAAGTTTCCGATCTTGATTCCATCACACAAGAAATACACCATTTGAAGAATGTATTAAATAATAATGGGTTTAGTAACAAATTAATTGAAAGAGTGACATCAAAAAAACCTACAGAGAAGGAGACTCTTAAACCTTTGGGGTATGTTATGCTGCCTTACAATGCGGGTACGACCGATCGAATAGGTAGAATAATGAAAAAGTATAACATTATCACAAGATACAACACTACCTCCAGAGTACGAGATCATCTACGAGAGACTAAAGATCCATTACCACCAACAATGTATGAAGGTGTGTACGAACTTCTCTGCAGTTGCGGTAGATCATATGTGGGGCAAACCAAGAGAACAATTGGATTCCGATTAAAAGAATACGAACGTGCAATCCGAAAGAAAGACTGGTATCACTCTGCCGTGGCTGAGCACACGCAGAGTTAGAGAAAGGTCACGCCATTGACATCGAGAAGGCAAGAATACTACACAAAGGCAGTTACTTTCCACGGCTCATAAGGGAGGCGATTTAAATAGAAAAAAGACCAAATAACATCAATAGAGAGGATATTTATAAACTCCCTTATACCTGGAAGAGACTTATTCAAAATTAAGTTTTTTACTTCTCAAAATCACCAACTGCTGGAATTGTTTATTTACTTTTTGAAAAAATACCATCAGTTGTTCTTAAAAGTCCGACGAAGCCGGCAGCATAGCACGACGAAACTGTTGCATAATATTAAATAATTTAATCGCAGAACCCAAAGCCGGAATACCATAAACATGAGCTGCGAAAATCTACAAAAAAGTATATGTTATTTGGCTTGAAAAGCATACTTGTTCCATCAGATGACATTTATTACAGATGTCCTCATTACTTGTTGTCAAAAGGAAGCGTTTTTATAAATTCCTAAAAATTGAGAATATAAATCATATAAGGTACCTCGGTTAAATTTTAGATAAAAATTGTAATTAGAAATTACATATTAACAAATTGAAATCTGAGCTGATAATTTCCTTGAGAAAATTATATCTACTCGCATATAAATGCCCAGTTTCGATTCTGAGGACTGTTTACTTTGCTCTAGTTAATTCAAGGATACAATATGGAATATCTTGTTGTGGAGGCACTTATTATACTAACGCCAAACCAATTAAAATTATAAAAAACCCTAATCCCTAATTAAATCCTAAGGGTGACTTTACGAACTTCCAGGACCGAATCTTCCTTCCCGCTATTCTTAAGGTTAAATATTCTCCCAATTAGACTTTTGTTTCTTTATAAAGTCTTAAGATTTTGTTTATGATCGCAGTGGACACAAAAATAAACCATGTCCCTGCACAAAAACATTAAGATGCCATCAAATTACTTTTGTTCCGAAACCTAGAATTGAAGCTTATAAATACTTTTTTAACTATTTAGCCCCAAAACTGTATGATAAGCTATGGCAAACATTACACTGTTTTAACAGTCAAACTGTCTTTACGTATAAAGTGAGAGGCTGGTTATTTCTTAATAAGGATATTGAATTTCTTTTTAAGACTATTACTTGATTTTCTTCAAAACAAGAGGTCCACGGATTATATTCATTGTTTATTTAACTCTATTTTTCTACAAATGTTATTTGAATATACTTTTGTTTATAAATATTTTCCATTATTGTATTTTGTATTGGTTTCCGAAGGTTTTTCACATACCTTTATTCATATTATATGGACACATTTTAGATGAGTCATAAAGGAGCTATTTTTGTTTAACACTAATGTCGCATAATGTACTTCCGAGAATTGCCGTATATTCATTGAATGGCAACCCCTAAATAAGATTATATCTTCTGGGGTGCCTAATTTCACTGTTTTTGTATGTATTGTAGTGTATTATTTTGGCATTGAAATAAATATCTTTATCTTATTATGCCTTAATAAAATTTGATAGCAGCAAAGGTTTGGCGATAAGTCAAGCAAGCAATACAGAGAGTTTGCATCTTACGTTCTGGGACTAATGAATATCATTCTCAAAACATTATGCATCAATTTTACTCGAAATATTTATGCAACTGAGGTGACATAAAATTAAAAAAGTGTAAGTAAAAATGAAAATCACATAATTGTTTGATGACATTAGATGTATATTAACTTAATTTCCTTCTCATTGAAATTATCTCGGATCTTAAATAAAAGCAATTTTTTATTTCCATCACAGTGAATATTATTGACAAATCATATAGAACTATTATTTATAAATAAGTGCATAAAAATTAAATTCGACAATGCAACAAACTAGAGAGTTGAGTAAACATACTCGATAACAGAGATAAGAAAATTCTAAGCCGCGAGTGTTTTATTAAAATTCTATATATATTAATAGAATTATAATAAAACAATATAACTTCCTACGATCGAATGCGTCCAGTTATATTTTAGGGATGAAATGAAATTAAAATGATGACGTAGATGAACAACAAATTCCATTAGATCGTCAGCATTGGATTTGTTCCACTAGTGATCGCTCAATTTCCTGCTTCATTCTTAAGTTGCTTTCATGGATAACTACTCAAAATAACCCGTTGCTTAAAATCAAGCATTAACTTTCCGTTAGCTAAGCAGTTGCTTTTACACATAAACTGCTATTCTGCAAAGGATTTCAGTGGAAAGATATTTTCAGGAAAGAGATAAGAATTTACCTAGGCACATTCATAATGTGACGGTCAAGTTTCAAAACAATGAAATATTAGTAAATTCTATGAATTTAATGAGTCACTATGTTTCAAAAGTAGCTTGTTAGAGCTCTACCAATAGCTTTTAAGAAATTTAGGTATATGTGTATTTTTTACGGAGGTTTTTTCACACGTGTCAACAAATATATGTAAACAAAAATTTTAAATACAATAAATAATATGATCTCCATTGTTCCGTGATGGTAAAAAATTATACAATACATAAAATGTATAGGTTCACTAACATAAAAATATTTTACATAAAACGTACACAGATCCATTGTTCAAGCAATTGGTCATTTTGAGTAATAGATTAAGATAAACAATGCATCGTACTTAAAGAAATATATAAGTACATGACGGTAAATTCAGGATTATTCATGTTTTCTTGTAGAAAAAACCACTAAAGAAGAATGCTTGCACCAGGAGTGGGGCGTAAGAAAGATGAAAATTCAATATGCAAAAGGAGCCTTTGAGCCTGTCTAAATTAAATTTTATTAAGTCAAACTTATTGTTAAACGCATAAATAAGAGAAATTCACGCTGGCCCAGTTCCATCTTCCAACTTATGCGACCATAATTTAAGAGTCACTTCATTAATTAGGCCTTCCAGAGGGAGGGGAAGGTGGGAGTAAAAGCGGGATATTGCCGGCTTAGTTGAAGAGGGGGGAGTTCTGACACAAGGCGACATCACTCCGGCGTCGCCCGTAAAAGATGTAATAGATTTTAGGCCATTCATTGACTCCGCCGGCATTAGCCTACTTCTGCCTAACCTACATCCCTCTCCGACTTAATTCAATTCCAAATTACCCTTCACCAATCTGCGGATTACCCCTTTCCTGTTCCGAAATGGAGAACATCATAGCGGAAAAAATAACGAGAGAGGATCACTTATGGAAATTCTCAAAAATTGAGTCAAATGAAGATAATTTGATAGAAGGAATATTATACGAAAGTTCCATTAATATGTAAAAACATTAGCATGGGATCTGAAGGAAAGAATGGCTACAGTTAACCTATCTTCGGATGGAAGGAATAATGATGAACTGGATTATTATGGTTGATTGATCAATTTTTCATTCAAAGCCATCTTCTACTAAATCCATTTGAAGCGGAGAATCAATTAAAAACTGCGACCTTCATTCATTTGGGCGAGAATCGCATAGTAGAGGCTTGTCACGAGGAATTTAGGTATAGAGTGTAAAATAGGTAGGATCAGTTTGGCCCGGGACATATTATTTCATCTAATATTATTGACACTGGAGATATTCGAACGGATTAACAATTTTTCCCTGAATTCATATTTTAAGACTGGTTTTCAACCGACAATTAACGAAATAATTACGAGCGTGAGTATATATTTAGCATTTTTTCAAGTCATGCATTTATAATAAAAATATGGTTCAATCAAGGTATTTAAGTATTATATTCACATTTTATTTTCCTTAACTTCACCCATTAACAGCGTGCATATACTTAAAATGATTTTACGGGAAATAAAAGTGCATGACGCCAAAGTTGTTCAAAGAAAGGCCCATCAATTTAAAAAGGAACTCTCACAGTCACTTTTTCATGCATAAAAATGCAAGTGTAAAATGAAAAATCTCGAGACACAGTTGGCCGGCCGGATCAGTCGTTTATGAATATGGACGGATAAATATTTTCAAATGCGATAAATCATGCACAAGATATTTTTACGGCAAAATATCAACCAGCGAGCATATTGTGGTGCTATTTAATATCAACCCAAACAGAGAAGGATGAAAATTATGCAACATTGTCCACCTTCCATTTTTGGCACAAGAACAAAGAATATCGACGCCCCTTCCCTACCATTTCTGCATCCACTGAGGCGCCATTTATATTAAAGTTGGAAAGCCTGACACGACTTCAGCTAATCAGCTGAATTGCAATGCTGGCATCTTTGCACTCCAAAGGTGAGAAATTGGATTTTCAAGGGATAGGATGGAGGACCCCCGACAACTCCTTTACAAAGAGGAAAAAAATATACATTTTTCACGAAAATACCAACGGCAACAAATAATAAGCCGAATGAGGATATCCGATATCCGAGGATTTTTTACATTAAGAATTTCTCCAAGAATTCATGAATCGAAATTTCTTGGGAAAACACGAAACAAAAAAATTTAGAATCCATGTAAGATAAATAAGACAATACCCACTTCATGTCGTTCACTACCCTCAATTTCAGCAATGTCGTAGGTATGCAATGTGCATATAGATCCCGGCATGACTTAATGGTCCATAATATCGTCATTAACACTTTCCTTTAGATGACTGAGTATGAACTGCTGAGAAATATTCCTCACCCAATATAAATGGGAACAAGAGTACTGGTAGAGAGTTAACATTTCTGAATAACATAGGTTATCCTGAAATTTTAAAGTGAATCATCTTCTTATGGTCTCAAGCAATGAAAACATATGTTGCTATTCCATCCCAGGGGATGAAAAATACGTTTTACTTCAACGTTACCGTAAGCTACATCCAAAATTTACATGCATGAAATTTGTATAATTATTACGGCGGGAGAAGTAATAAATATTACATTTATATCCATCCGGCGATTCTTTAATATATAAGGCACATAAATATTTGCAAGAGAGATGATGGCATGGAAATAAATGGGCACAATTTTCACTAACACTTGCTCTGACGTTTTATTTTTATCCTCATAATGTCAAAGCCGCAAAATCTCTATGCCTGAAAATCATTTAATATTGCAAAACTTTCTTGATAAATAGAACGGTTAGCTAAATCATAAGAAAAATGTGATTTCAAAAAAACAAAGTTTGATTCCTGATCCTAATATTTGTAGTTGTAGTTGAAGTTGCTAAGCAAAGATCGTAATAGTCTAATATTAAATAGTAGCATAATGAATTCTCATATTGGCTCATACGTAACCGCCGAATTCGAAGCAAACATTTATGTTGATGCAAATGTTGAACATCATGTCGCGGGGTGGATAATCGTTGAATACCAACAAGGGGAAGCGAGGACATGGAGGCGAAGGGACGAGTGCGTTTGCATGTACATTACACCCCCGGAGTTGTGAGAGTGGAATGAAACGTACATTTTAAATCACGACCCAGTGTGCTCGAGAAAATTACCATTCACAGCTACGCCCTGTGGCCCACAGATGTGCTTTTGGCGGCTTTCGCGGCGGTGCATTCGGCTTAACGCGACACCTGCACCCTCTTTAAGCCTCCCACCCACCCCCCGCACCCCCTCTCCCCCATTTCCCCCACTCTCTTCTCCACCCTTTCCATAGCCCCCGCACACAACGCCTCACACACACTAACACGTGACCCACCCACACAACCAGCCAGTGCTTCGGCCCACTCGTCATACTAAGCAAACCTTATACCATTGGTTTAAAAAAAGAATGAATGGAACATTAGGGTGCGATAGCTCAGGGGAATATTGAACCTATTAAAATGCATATTCATTTATACGCCATTTAGACGCCAAAAGCACAAGAACTACTAGCGGAATGGTAGCGGAATCTTCGCGATACCTACCTTGATAATTTTTCTAAAAAATGCAAAATTGAAATTGTATAAAAAATACGCTGGTTTACTCACACAATTAATGGGAAAGTTTAGCTATCCGTTATAGGTATATCGTACAAAATACAAGCTTCGATTTCGGGCATTAAGACGCTATCTATTTCTTCTTTATGAGTTAATCCTTATAGAGCCGGTTTTATAATGTTTGGTTAAATATTTTCGAGGAATGAAAAATGAAGTCAATACGTTCTCTCGTCGACAAGACTGATGTCAACTAACCGACAATCTGGTGTAACATACAATTCCAATATCCTATGTATCATAAAACTGAGGAAAAGCCAACGACGGCTCGAGGTTAAAACCAACATGATATGAAAAAACCGCGCCAAGGTGACCTCCTATAGGGTTGCGCACGACCTATTAATTTTTTTGCAATCGAAATAAACGTTGAAAGAGAAATAATTATGATAATCTTGAGCGTGGGCTGTCACAGCTGGTAATGGATGGTGATGTGGCTTTCGAGTTATCCTGCGTTGGGAACATATTTGGCTCAGCATTTCTCTCGTGTTTCAGGAAGAGTCTTCAGGAGCCAAGAAGACGTCAACACTCCAAACGCAGCATAAAGCCACAACAGCCAGAAGTAATGATGATCAGTGATAATATTTCAAACGAATGGGTAGTTATAAAGCATGGAGGAAGTCTTCACGGGTGTATCACTGGGTAAGGTTTCCATGGCCGACGTTTCGACGAGCAACTGGCTAATCTTTCTCATGGCAAAACTGAGTGCCGAGTTTGCAGCGGCGCAACAACCCCCCGAATCGTGGGGGGCGGGGGTTGGGTTGACTTGAAAAATCTGTATAAGCTACCTAAGCTAAGGAGGGGGAAATAGATTTTACAAATAGGGCAGTGTCCATTAAAAAGTGAGCCACAACCTCTGATTCCTGGGGGGGGCTAGCCCCTCCCCCACAATCATGCTTGGGGGGGCAATGCCCCCCCCCCCCTTCGTTGTTGCGCTCCTGCAAGTTTGGTTTCCGCCAAGTTTTCAAAAGCTTAAGTTCGCCAATTCAGGTGGCTTCTGATTGGTCGGAAATTTCCATTTACTTCCGCGCTCTTCTTATCTTTTCTATAACCGGTCACCAAAGTTTGCTGACAGCATGTCTTGACACTCTAATCAGGTTTTTCTCTGATGTTCTCGATCCTCGATCAGGCACGCCAAATTAATTTTGACGACGACAAAATCCTTTCCCGCCGAAAATAATATATTTTGGGATCACATATTAAAGGAAGCCCATTGAAATTATTTTAGAGGAGTTTTTTCTTTTCATCATGCCTAACATTGAAAAAATCCACCAAGTATTGCCTGCCTATATAAATGAAAAGCGATAAAACTACCTTGACTGGTAGTTTTAGCGTTCTATCGTCCTAAATTTGGCAGCAATCAACTGCTAGCATGAACCCAGCTCTGCTCTTTACAAGCGCACGCTTTCACAAACGTCTCGCGTTTCCACAAAAACCTACCAAAACCTCTTTATCCTCCCTTTCGGTTCCCCCCTGAAACCAGCGCTAAACCTCACATGGGTGCGAGGAGGAATATTTCGCCTGACCCCTTATGGGGTGTGGCAGAGGGGCACCCCGGGGCATAGTTGCGGGGGCATAAAAGGCGGAGAGCGAGCCAGAATTCCACCCCGCGCAACCTCACCGCCACCCTTTAATGCCCCCTGCGCGAAAATGGGTGGCGGTGGGAGAAGGAAAGCGAAAATATGGGCGGAAGTGAAGGTGCTTGTGCGCTTGTGTGGGGACCTTGAGGCGTTCACATAAGGTGGAACACACAGAAATCTCAGTCTTTCCATTTATCCCCACCTCGGCGCAACCTCTCTCGCCTTTGCTCCATCATACTCGAAACCTCCTCCTTCCTCCTCTAGTCTCTCTTCCTCTCCCACTTTTGTGTTCCGGAGCATTTCGGGGACGCCTGGAATGTCTAACGCCGGCTTTCCAGGGTCTAAATTACCCCGGCAATTAGCGCGTCTCCGCTTGAGGGAACGGGTATGTGGGGACGGGTTGAGGAGAGAGAGAGAGAGAGAGTATCCTAGAACGCACACACGAGTCGAGGAGCATCTCAATACAACGCGACCCCCGGCTCGTTCGGCGGCCCTTCAGAGCGAAGACGAGCACCTCTCCCCCCAACCCCGAACCTCTCAAATGCTCCACCCTTGACGCTCAAAGTGAAATGAGATCCCAACCCCCCAGTTTCGATCCATGCTATTGGCAATTAGACTTCTAGAGTTAGCTCAACAAGAGCATATTTCGACAGTTTGACATTTTATTCCAGGACAGAAACGGCAATGCAACGATAGCAGGGTGATTCATTATAACATTATAACTTAATGACTAATTACACAATTGACATTTGTGTGTATTCATTCGACCGGGTATACAACTGAAATGCAAGCATGATTCGCCTATGTCGCCATGATTACGACTGGCAGTTGGGGCCCAGGCAAAGGTGGGGGGCCCGCGGCGAGTGGTCGTCGTTTGGTCGTCAGCGAATATTTCCGCACCCTACAACTCGCAACTCTGATGTGCTTGTCTTATTTTCTCCGATTATACTAAGTATTTGGGGTTGTAATAATCGCTGGTAATTGAACGATTCTCTGACTTTCCAATGTCTTGGACATTATACTGGTCTGTTTCACTTGGGCTTTAAGTGCCTAGCGGAAGTTTCACCTCGAATTTTTTCAAATATACGCCCTCGTATCTCTATGTCATACAATTATGGATACCTACACTAATTACTGATTAAGATAATATTGGGTTTTCACAAACTTATTTATAAAAACACGTATTTCCTCTAATTATTGAACTCTTCTTTTCAGCCTTCATCCTATAGTATAGTACCTTAAGCCAACTAACAGAATTGTCATAGCCCACCCACATCGGCCACCAATTCTGAGAGGCTGTATACACCATTACTATTTCTCGTAAAGGGGCAAAATCATCGTAAAGTCTCATCAACACTACTGAACCAAAACGCCGCGCGTAACGATGCTGCATAAAGTAATACTATAAGCATTAAGATATCCCGATTATGTAATCATATAAATCTCGTAACTGACTGGCGGCAAATATCTACGGCTAATTATCCGGAAATAAAAAGGTTAAAATCAAAGAAATTTTTATAAAGAATGAAAGCATAGATAAGAAAAAGCTTCATACGTTTGAGATATAAGTGGGAAAGAGAATAGAGAAAGTTTAATGAAAGTGACAAACGAGGAAGTGATTAGGTATGGTGAGTGAAGAGAAGATGCCTCTAGAGGAGATTAGGAGTAAGCAGAGTAGACAGCTGGAGCAATAAATGAGGGACGAATGGATGCAGAAGACCGTGATTGAGAGGATGGTGGGTAACCGGGGAAGGGGAAGAAAGGGAATACACTCTATGGACAGGAGGAAGAGAGGTAGGACGTATGCTTAGATGAAGAAAGAAACCGTAAAAAGAGACGGGGTCCCGCACCTAATAATAATAAGCATCGCGGAAACCAGCAAATAGAAATTAAAGCTACACGTAGCTTTGTATCTTGGAATTGGCCAGAAGCGTCTTGGGAAATTCATACGAAGCCATGAAAATTCCTAAAGGGCATCAATCGAAGACGCCACAAAAATTGCGAAGTTATCCATCTTCCCTCAAAGAGTCATTGTAAGACAAAAGAACACCATGAGAGGCGGTGTGTTCGCGCTTAGTTTTCTAGCGTATAGAGCGATTTCCCGGCACACTTTTTAATTGACCCCCGGGCTAACCGCACGGAGAATGCATGCACATCACTTCATCGAGTGGGAGGTCGTATACAAAGCATTCGTTCCGCAAGAGAAGAAGGAAACATTTACCGACCGTTTTCACGAAGGCGGGGTGAGTGGGTCTGTAATTCGGGCTGGATTATGCCGAACGGACATGAATCACGGAATATTAATTCCCAAGTGACTACTCAAAAGGGGGAGGGGGAGAATCTGGGTATCTGCCAATCCATCTCGAAACTCAAATTACTCTTTTCCTACGTCCCTATTTTTTAGGACGGTTGTGAGCGTTCCAGTGAAAATAAAATGAAAAAAATACTTTAAAAAAACAGGAAATCTGCAGTTTAAATCAGTTTTTGGGCAGCGGCGACGACTTTTCGAATCAAAACTCGACGGCCTATGTTGCGGGATGCAGAATAAACAGGTTTTACTCTGGATCGAATGGCAGAAATGTGAAGCCCAAGTGATTTTAGGGGATTTGGGGAAAAATGATTACAGAAAGCGCGGATAACTTAATAGAAACTGTCAGACTGTTAGTCAGATTTGGTCCATTACACGTAGAATACTATTTTTCAACTTATGTGAGGAGAATATCGTAGAATATATGTACAGAATGTTGAGCATTGGGTAAGTAGATGAGTTATATATTTATTTTGTAGCATATATATAAAAACGTTTATATATAGCCAAAATTATATTCTTATTGGCATACATTTTTAAATTACTTTTTATTAACAAAATTAAATCAACTTGTACAAAAATAATGATAAACACTGATTAGTTTTAGTTTAGAAACATCAACATTACAATTCATCTAGAGTATATAGTGGTTCTCATTCACATATAAAATAGCTATATAGGAAAAATATAAAATTCAATGAAATCATGGGAAGCAATTGCTTTTCCGATAATCCAAGGAATGGTAGACCTAATAGGAAATTTCAGCCATAAATTGTCATAACTACAAATTTAATTGATAGCATCCCTATGTTATCAAATCAAAATGTTCCATATTTTTTACATTATTTCAATAATTGAAGAAGAATTCGTTCTTTTAGTAGAAATAGCGCTGAAGTCATATATAGTTGGTATAGTGCTGATCACCAAATATTTTGGCCGAATAATCTACATAATTTGTACCTCAATGATGATTTTTTCGCTATGGAATGTGGTGAAAGTAGATTTTGTTATACAAAACAAGCGAAAAAGGTGAAATTCAGTATTTGTTTTGACTCCCATAGTTGCGGTGGAGCCTCCTTCACGTGTACTGACCACATAAAACTGTCCACTACACAGAAAAGGTAGTAAAACCGTCAAAAAATAGGAAAATCGACTCCAAATTCGGACCGAGCCCTACGTCGCTTTACTTTGCTAACGGAGCAGGAGCGGGTTTTTCCGACGTGGCAAACCGTCAAGTGCCGTATTTAACCTGGATCCGCCCAAAATATTTTTTTTAAGATTAATACTTGATATGATAGGGGAATGATAAGGACCTATTTTTTACCACATTCTGAAAATATTACATTGATCGGGTGTGTAGTTTCCGAGATACAGGGTGTGACATAAATGTCACATTGGGCGGATCTGTTGTCTTTTGGTGCAAGGTAATATTTCCCCAAATAAAGCAATTTTTTTCGCATTTTTGCTACAGAGTTCATTTAAATGATCAAAAACATATATTTATTTTGCACAAATTATAATTTATGTACACTATTGATAAGTTTTTATTTAAATTTAAAGTATGTTATTGAAAATATAGCAATAATTTTCAGTGTTTCATTTTCCGCGATTCATGAATTTTTTCTTTGAATGTGTGATGTTTTTAAATGAAAATATTTGCTGGATTTTGCCAATGTTATTTCACAAATGTGGGGTATATTTAAATTTCTAATGTTTATAGTACAAACTTATCAAATATACATCAGGAAAAATCAATTTATCATTCATATAAAGCTTTAGTCAAGTGCGTTATGAAATTACAGAACCTTGAATTGACATAAGAATGGGTTATTTGAAGGTACATTTAAATATTATTTTTACATGGCGAAAAAGTAAAACTATTAAAAATACATTTCCCCAACCTTGGAATATACATAGAATAAATACATATTTAAAAAATATTCTCACAACACATAAAAGTATAATATAACATAAAAATGAATGAAATATGAATCAAAATGTTTCAAATAAACTAAAGATTAATTTATAGTTGAATGCCAGTGTATACTATTTTGAGTGGTAAACAGAAAAGCAATGTTTGCACAGTCCCACATTACATTTAACGCATTCAGTGCGGACGACAGAAGGGCTATATTCTCCTGCACAGCGACGTCTTCTTTTATTTGGTATAAAAGAGACTAAATGATTTTTACCATCGTAACGTATTTAATTGGCTGCCTCTGATGAAAATGAAGTAATGCGGCGGCTATACTTGGCTTGACATCGATATATGGTCAGGTATGTTTGGACTATAGTACGCCTGAACTCTAATTGTGACATGCCCGGACCAGATTTCCGCTTTAGCTGCCAAGCATTGTAAACAGCTACATCCAAAAGCCAAGAAAAAATACTCCACCACCATTTTTTTACACGAATAAAAATTCTCACATCTGTAATATTTCGGTCCATGCGATTCGTGCCACCCATATTTTTATTGTACTCCCAAAACATATTCGGCTGGGCCACTTTCTGTCTCCTCTTTTTTATTCTGCAGTAATGGTCAACTTTTTTCATGGGGTAGACACCATGTCAAGTCGAAGCAATGATGAAAACAGAATTATCCACCCACCTCGCAACTATAACTTCATCAGCATCACTTTTAAAATACTTTTATGAGCCTCAATCAGATTTTTTACTCAAGTTACTTTCTTTCAAAGGACAATCTTTAGGTAATCTATTCTCTCTAAGAGTGCCAGTTTCACCATATCCGCGGGAAATCAATTGAGTGAGGAGGCTCATTCCTGTAAATAAGTTTTCAAAATATAGCCGAAATGGCAATACTTGTCTTTCGTGTGGGAGATCATCTAACATCAAAATCAAAGGTGCGGCGCATTTTCCAAAATTCTTTCATACACATGGTTTGAATGTGGGTTTTTACCGTGATAAACGTCAAAATCAACTAAGTACCCACTGGGAGTATATAAACACCAGACCTTGCAACCAAAACGGATTGGCTTTCCCCGAATAAATTGCTTGCAGGGATGGATACAAAAATACTCAATCATACTCTCGTCAAATGAGAGATTTTGCTCAGTAGGAAACATCCCCCTGAAACGTTTTTTCAATTTAGTTATCAATGGGCGTAGCTTCAACAACTTGTCTTTCATGTCGAGCATCGTATTGTCTGCACAGTGAAGGAATTTACTTATCTCAAGGAACCTATTCCTCCGCATGGCTCCGGCGACTATTGAGATGTGAACATCCCAGAAATCTTCCCGGTAGCATCGCTTGGATGAAACCTTATTATAACCTGATAACAGAAAGATTCCTATGAAAACTTTCATTTTCTCTTTGCTGATCTTAGGAGATGAACAACCAATAAACGTAGCATATTTATCTGATTCTGCCATCAGAAAATCAAAAATGTCGTCCGAAAAAAACAATTCAAAAATTTCTACACATGATTTGTCCCTCAATTCAGAAAGATGTTTCGGGAAATAATCTATTTCTTACAAAAAGATCTTCCCGTTGCCGTTTGGCTGATTCTCTTTTTACCTTCTTCTTTTGGTGAAATGGTGTAAGCTTCGTTGACTTCAAATCCTTTTCCTTACGTCCAACTGGTATGGAAGTTTCAGTCTTCTCTTGAAATTCATTAGGACCATCATCATCAAGCCGATTCCGCAAAACAAGCTTCACTCTTGCCCGAAGTTGTCTTCCCGTTAAATTGTTCACAAGTCCACCGGCATCCTCATCTGCACTGTCCTCATCAGAGACGACTGCTGCTTCTGGTGGCTCAAGGTATATTGATTCCACTTCGTCAAGAACTTCGCTTTCCAGAAGCTCTATGGCTTCTCGCAGTGTAATATCTCTGAAATATCGATATCACAAAGATTGAAAATATTAATTCAAACGTAATTACCGGAATAATAGTGTTTAAATGCAAATTAATCGATTAATTGATATAAAATAATTCGTTTGGCGGGAATACGAAGGCAAAAACATTGGAATTGCTTTAAATTTTGAAGAGAGCTTAAATGTTGCGAATTTGAAGATTTGCATAGGGATCCGCCCAATGTGACATTTATGTCACAGTAGCGTTTATCAGAGAATATTTCAGCATTGGAAAGCAATACCAAATATATTAATGCATAATAAATAATGTTGTATCATTATGTTAATAAAAACTAAAATTTGTTGCAGTAAGGCAATATAATTATTGAAAAAATTTAGTACTTACACAAAGCGAACGTCCATTTTCAGTGTCCAGGGAAGTCACCTGAGCATCAGGAGTGCTTGGAGGATACGTGTTCACTCTCACTTGACGAGTCGTGCACTGAAATAAAGCCCTAAACTTCCTCTTTCTAACAAAGTATAAAACACAACAATGTAGCGTGCCCGCGCGATGAAAGAGATATTAGAGTGGAGCGATACCGCGTGTGACATTTTTGTTACATTGGGCGGATCCAGGTCTCCAGAACTCTTTCAGTGGAATACTAAGCCAATCTAGGAAAAGCCAGGAAAGGTGTATTATTACGCTGTAATCAGGTATAAAAATGATCGTTTCCGACGAAATTTTGTCATACATACTCGTGATTTGCACGATATGATGCCATATCGATTACAAAAACAGATGCCACGCATATAAATGGAGTCAAGATTAGTTCTCTCAATGAAACTTGAGTAAAGCATAATTTCCAAGGCATGGCGAGGATCATCATATGACGGCCTGCCCTTTGTCTTCAGTTTCCCAATTAGTGCTCTGCGGTTAACCGAGAATATTCAAGTTTAGTTCACTACGTAATAGGACGGAACGATTATAAATTCGCGTTCTCGAAAACTTGTGCTAGACTTGTAAATTTGTAAATAAATAAAACTTGTAAATTCATACGTAGGACCCGAATTTGGGAAAGTGTAGAGAGGAATCCCCAAAGATTTAAAAAAAAGATTTATCTAGATGATTCCTTTTCATGGTCTCTTTTTTATTGTGTATTTTCTTCTTTCAGGAGATATAAGTCAATTAAATTAATTTGGAAGGAACTCTCTCTGAGCCCTGATGGAGCATATACAAAAATACGAAACGTTGGCAAAGAGTAATACATTTTTTTCAATTTAATTGACTTATATTTCCTAAAAGAAGGAAATACACAATGAAAAGATGTATGTTTGTAGGTACTTCCGACTTCTATGCTAATATCGCAGCGTCTAGTCTGTGGCCTGAATGCAAAAAGACAAAGACAACATCCATCCCCGAAGCCCGACTGATACCCACGATCTCCGGGTGGCCAGCCTCATGCATTACCGACCTAAATACCGAAACCGGTAGTCTCACCGATGCGTTTAGACTAAGGCTCAGCGATAACACTGATGGATTAACAAGCCATTTTGAGGATTTTGTTTTCATGTGTTCCCCACGAGCGAGAGCAAAATGCCAAGTGGTCAAATATATCTAGAGATTTTTGATACATAGGTTAATACGTATTGCTTCATGGCGATTATTACCGTATAGTTAATTGCAGCGTAATCATTGCCAAAATAATTATTTGGATAATGCAGTGCGTGAATAATAAAATTGTCATTCACGATAAACTGGTACTGCAAAAAAATACCAATGGAGCATATAGTTTCAGCTGAGATCGATGTTACTAATGCCTTCCGATTCACTCAATAAAAGCCACAACGTTGACGTCGCCACCTAGTTATTTATTTCTACTCTAGGTTGGACCAGGTTGAAGTGGTCGATACTCATGAGGAATGAAAAACTAAGTTCCCTTGCAAAATTGGAAGCCTCCTTGATTTGATTCTTGGATCCCTGAAGAGGATAGGCTAGTCGATCGTCGCAACGTCGGAAGTTATGGAGAACCTGGCTCGGCGTAGAACCCGAGAGCTTTTCATTTACTTCATTTGCCGAGAAAGCCTACAGTCATACCTCTCTTCCTCAACTTCAGTGGCACGGTGCGTTTATTCACACTATGGCATCGCCAAGTGCGAGACAAAGGGTTGTAACCTTAAAACCCACTTCGGCTGAACATTAAAATTTCCTATTATAACTATTACGTATACAGGGCGCAGAAACGGTCGGGACACCAAAATTGGGAGAATAATAACTCTATTACTCATCATGAACGTCGTTAAATTTATCTATTCGAGGTTTGGATGTCAACTCCTTAATTAGGGGAACTGTACCACTTTCAAAATTATTGATGTTTATTCAAATTTTCAATTTAATCATGCTACATAATTTTGACGTAACAGATTGTTAATTATATTTGTTACATTCTATATATTTCTATTACTTAATATTTAAGGCCATAAGGTATAATAACTTATACGCATAATTATGCAGCTATACTCAAATTTAAATTTCATTTAGCTCGATCTTATGATGAAAGAGACTGATGTTATTAATACACATATCATTTAATAATAAATACAATATATCACATAATCTTATTGAAATCACATCTATTTACACATAAATATTTATACTACCTCTTAATACTATGCTCATTTAATTCAGTATCATAAGGTTTTTTACTACGATTGGTAGGAGGTGTTTTTTGGCAATCAAAGGAAATGAGGATAGAGAAGAGGAGAGAGGAAGTTGGATAAGTGAAAGTAAGAAAAAGAAAGACAGAACGAGTGGATGGTCTCAAGCGAGAGAAACGCAAGACTGGATCATGGGCGCGTGGTCTAAAGGGATTTGTATTGGAGGGGGGGGGAGTCGATGCGTGTAAGGGGTAGGCCAAGCGGCACGGAGAGGAAGAGATGCTATTTTTAAATGGAGTAATGGTTGCCAAGGACCACCTTAAAACACCCCTTCTCCCAATCCTCACCCTCGTCCCCTCGGGGGGGAGAAAGACCGCCGCCGCTGCCGCAAAAGCCAGTGGGATGGGCCGGACTCAACCCGCCGCGCCGGGCGCCCCCCCCCCCCCCAAACCCCCCCTTGAACGCGCTCCCCGTCTTCTTCTCCCTCCGACTTCGAAGAGGAGACGGCGGCCGGCCGCTACAGGGCTCAAAATAATTCGTGCCCCGCTAAACTCCCGTCTTAAAAGGGACCGCTGCGCGAGGAGTAAGCCGCGGTTCAAGTCCGAGGTAGAAAAGAGAAGCGGTGTTTTGCAATAGGGTAGGATGTGAGAGAGGTGCCGAGAGAAAATCAGCCGGCGGTAGTCGCGCTAACTCATTCCCTGACTTTCAACATCTCTTGAGTGAAGGTAGTTTGAGTCAAGTTTTTTTCTGTCATAATGTAGATCATATTTTAATTTTATTCGAAATTTAAACATTTGCTAGTAGCATGGAAATATATGATAACACTAACGACGCGAAAGCTCTACTCATACTAAAAATCTTACTTCTTAATATTGGACCCAGTTTAAAAATGAAAAATTATTTATTGGATCTTATTTAATGTTATATTCGCATTAGTATTAGCGTATTGTATTTAGCGTACTGTTTACGCCATATTAAACCAAAGTGCCAATGGGGATCATTATTTCTCTGGTAATTCAATATTTGATATGATGAAATCTCAGTGATAAGCAAAAGTTAATACCCCAAATAATAAATTTGAACGTTCTATTTGGAACTTACCTCGCACATTAAGCAGGTAACATTCGCCTTGTACGTTGAAAGGTTGCCAAAACATTGACGGCATATTTAAATGCTCTAATTATGTTACAAATGAACATTTGTAGTTATTACCGCTGTGGACCAGAAATCACAGAAATTTGTTAGGTTGTCGAGGCCGATGAAGAGAATCACATTCATTATGGATGCACAACGGCTGAGAGCCAAATTCCCTCCTACGGGGACAAACATTGTGATGGGGATTCCTGGGATTGTGGAACAAAACAGGTGAAAGCGGCATTGCATAATCGATTGGAGAGGTGAGAAATATTCCTCAGAATAAATTTCCATGGAAAGGAAACACTTTGTAAACTGGTATTAGAGGAGTAAACATCAAAACCTGACGACCCTCGATTGTTTTCAACTTGAACTTCCTTTATAGTAGATTCCTTTGCCCTGCTTCTTATTCAATTGCAGTATTCTGTAGTAGGTATAAGTTGTTTCTTCTACCTGCCTAATCTTTAGCTTACCTATATTCTTTGTCAATTTAACTCTTGCGGTACGAACTAATCTGTCACTTTTCACTCTGTTTATATGTTCGTTTCATTTTTGTTTCCATTTAAATAAAGTTTTTTTTATATTTTCTATTTTATACTATTTCCTCATATTGTAACTTATTTTTCTGTCTGATTGTGTTTTACTTGTACCCCTTCAAAGAATGTTCTTCTTCTTTTTATGTTCTTCTTTGTAGTCACCAGTGGTCTTACAGTCTTGGATACATCAAGCCTCGTCTCTGAGGTACATGTCATAATCGGTCTTACGCATGTTTTATTCCCGTTTTTGAACATCGAAGTGCAAGTTTGGCCTGGAAACGAGAGTCACGCGCACGAGAATCCATGGAAAGCTTTGCCCATGATGCTGAGGGTATTATTTGACGGAAACCAACTGGACACATATGGTAAATAATTGGCTTAATTAAACTTGACACAGAGTGTGGTTGGTTCGTATTGTGTCCCGTGATTGAGTTTTCTTGAGAGTTCTTGCCGTGATCCCTTGTTTACTAATTCCCCAAATTGACTCGTGATGATAATTACAGTCTCTATTCGAGTTTTGGCTGATTTACATTTCCGAAAAGCAAACGACCAATGACGCGTTTAACGAAGAAGCAACAGGGTACTCGACGTTGCAGCACGAATCAATTCGTTCTTCCGGCGAAGGTTCTCCTATAATTAAAATTAGCAAGGACGCTAATAAATAACAAAAATTGTATTCATCAAATGAAGGGCATCCGCCCTCGTTGATAAGTACTCGTACGAAAACACCGCGTAACCATGCAAAGGACTCGGAGCTCCAATCGTGCGATTCCAATTAATTTATTTGGTAAACCAGCATTTCAACGATCGTCAGAATGGTGATGCTGTTACGCAGAGCGTAAAATGTATTGATTTAGTACAATAAGTTGGAACATAATTGAGGCAATTACCTTCCGGCCATTAGGTTATAATTGAATTTTTCTTCTTGATAAGGATAATTTTAATCAGACAAAAAACATTCACTAATTTACTTCTTAATAAACCATCTTCACCTATTATATACTTTCCATTTCTCAAAAGACTGAAGAACTACCATTAAATAGTGTCTTTAAGTAAAAAAACTAAGAAACATCCGGGTATTTTAGAACCATACTGCTAGATCATACGATGAGGATCTAACTTTTTGGAACACTTCCATAGATAAATGAACACAATGTTGCATTTTCCAATGATAAATTTTTCACAATACGACCGGTTTTGGCTCTCACGCCATCATCAGCGAAAATGAATCAGTAGAAAACCCAAAGTTATGTTCAGTTGACTATAATCCTTGAGACTCATATTGTTTAACGTTACATTTGGTGCGCATAGACCGTCCATGAATTTCCAAGTGAATAAGATGAAAATATTATTCTTCAGGTTTCCGCAATTTTTTGTTAACTCTATGCGTTTACCTGAAGACGCCTCCAGGAAACGAGGGGAAATGTTGTGCAAAAACAACCAAACACGCTGGATCCGTTAATAAAAATAAAGATTAAAATGTCATCTTAAATAAAGACTATTCCTGACCCAAAACTTTGACCCTCATGGTAAAAAATACCCTACATATGAGAATCATAAATCCAAATCGACGGATCTTAAATCCTACAAATGCTGCTGTTGCCTCCGTGCTGAATTGTGAGTGATCCAGGGTCATTTTCAAATGAAGTAAACCTTTATAGCAGAAGAAAATCCTGGTGCCAGTTACTTCCGCGAAGCGTGACGTCAAGGAGGGGAAGGTTCGTGTGGAAGGGGTCGACAAATGAGAGGATAACACATGGTAGGCAATGCGGCCACCATAACTACATTGAACTCAAGAGGTCGTGAAAACGTCAGAAAATGCGTTTCACAACAATTTTTACGAAGCAACTGAACTCATAGATGAAGACAATCAAAATAATTGAATAAATTGACGCAAAGAGAGCTAAAAATGTGATGCGAATACAGGTTGATAATTTTGATGTTGGCAACGAAGATTTGCGGCCTTGGCAACCCTGGAAGTCTAACACGGAAAATAACTTACTTCTCCGTGCGGAGCCAGTTGTAAAGCACAGGACACTTTTACTGTTTAAGTATTTTATGCGACTGCTCATATGTTTTTCAACCACTATACTTAAAAAATATCGGTTTTCACGCTCAATATGGGGGGACAACAATTTTTCTCCGCCCTAATTGTGATAAATCTGTGAAAACAGAATGTCAATTACCTATCTTTCATCGGTGACCGCGGCGAGTAGGAAATAACCTCCTATAGTCCTTAAGACAACAAATACAAGTCATCTGTTCTGAGTAAAGGGGAGGGATTGATTTTATTCCATCCTGACGTGGTGGGTGGGATCCCTCTCGATTTTCTCCCTTCCGAGCCTAACGAGAAACGCAAGCCATTAAACTCCTCCCCTTGCGGTATTATTGTGAGCAAATAAAAAAATATATCGGCCAGAAAAGAATTCCGAAGACAACATTTATTGCTCTAAAAATCCGTGGTTAATCCTCAAATTGGAGATTAATACGAAAAAGTGAGAAGAAAAGCAATCGGAAGAGTTCCCCGAGAGAGAATCCAAAAGATATCGTATGACTGTGGCTACGAATATTTGTCACGTTTTACTCAACTAAAGTTAACAAAATAAGTAGCGTTGCAATGAATAAAATCATGTGGTGTACATCGTCCATGATAACAGGATCCTAAATGGACTAGCACTCATTCAAAAAGTATATCGTATAAGACAGAGGCAAAAATAATAATTACATTTCAATTAAAAATCACAGCCATGGATCAAAAAATAATTATATATGTAAAAATCTCCACCAAAAACGAATTAAAAATACGGTGTGCCGTTAATTTTAATAGAGATTTATTCTATTAAAAAAATTTACCGAAAGTTGAATTCCATTAGTGTAGTGCCAAATGTTTTACAGGATATTCCTTCCCTCCAGCGACGTGTTAATTGTATTCCATTAATTTTGGGTTGTACAAAAAATAACAAAAAGCAAATTAAAATGGAGCACAAAAATTGGAAGGTTAACTAAATAAATGTGAAAATTATTGAACACTGATTAATATTATCCATTATATAACATATGAAATTAGAGATGCTGATATTTAACTAGTGTGTCGTAAACAAAAACCGCAACTAATATAAAAAAGTGGCGGAAGTAACAAAAACCATGATTAAATTAATTTTAATTGCATTGGAAGTTAGCCCGCCAGCTGGGTCCTCCGACATCACGGCTGCTTCCAACAATGCCATTGTTTCCATCACTCTTCAGCCCCAAAAATATCTACTCGGTAATGGGGGACCCCATTTCAACTCTGACTAAGACGCCACCTCATATTTTTGTCACAGTGGTCCGCAAACCCTTTCGTACCGATTCAATCTCAAGTAATATAGTTCCTTAATCCATACTCCCTACTTAAATCCAAATAATAGAGTTTAAGGAGCTTGACCTGCTAAGATCTAAGCAAAGCCGCATACAAAGCCGCCCAGATACAAAGCCGCCACCGCTCATCCAAGGGTCTAAATACAGACCAGTTATTCCAAAGGGATACATTGCAACGCCTCTTAAAAAGTTACTACTTGAGCCATTTTCATATGAGGTAAAAGCAAGATACACTACTGACTAATGCAGGATACACTACACCCCTGCATAGTTATAAAATGCCACCCCGCAAAGAGAAAAAAACGAGTTATAAAATGCCCCACGCGTAGTAACTGACGAAAAAATCTCTGAACTCAAAATAAACATGACTTGTTCGCACTTTGAACTATTATAAGGTTTTGAACGGCTGGTAAGCAAGAATTGGATCGAGACACAAGACACAAAAGTTGGAGTCAGCTTCTGCGATCACTCCATTAGCCAACCTATTTTATGTCGCGACTTCTGAGCTTTTACCTCACATGCAAGACAGGAAGTAATTAAAATACGAAAAAGCCGCGTTTTCGCAAGTTTACTGCGATTCGATAATTTTATAAAATACTGCAATTAGAAGTACAGTTCACAAGTAATAACTAATAATTTGAAATGTCCTTCAACAAAATTTCTCTATAATACTCTTTTTGGATTTTTAAACCATAGGATTGATTGTATCACATATTTAAAATAATTGCAGATCAATTATAAAAACAATTAGTAAACTTAGCCGGGAAATTTAGTGTGTACAATTACTTCCCTTGTTCCACTCAGCTCTCGTGGGGAAATTGAAGTGTCTAAGGCAGCTGGTTTGAAGCATGGAATAGTTTTAACTTGCTACCATACATGTGACTCCCAATAAATTTCATGAAAAGTGAAACTGCATAACATTTATGCTAGAAAACCGCATAACAGAATTTGACTTTTGTGCACGGGGAGATTACCTAGTTACGTATTAATGCAAAGAAGAGGCCCGATACGAATACGAATCAACTGCAGAGGTACTTTACTCTGAAATATATCACGGGAAAGTTAATGAAACAGATATAAAATAGTAGAGTGTGAACACGGCAGTGGGTTTGACTTTTTCATTGGCTGTTTCATGCGTATAATTTTTCCAATAAGCACTTAGGAAAACGGATGTAGAAACAAAACTAATCTTACTAGTCTCTCTCACTATCAATCGACTCACATTTACCTTCGAGTTGAACAGAATGGAGAAACTTTCTCTTTAATTTTTTTTATTCGGGGCGTTCGCTGAAGAGTCCAGAGTTGACTCCATGGCTGACTCTCCCGTAACCCTGGGTCCTAAGACGCTTGGATTTTCTTCCCGCGCCTTGTCCCTATCCTCCTCGGTTCCCGCATAAACTCGCTCACCCTCGGCATCCGCCTAAACTTCTCCCTCTCCCTTAGCAATCCCCAGGCACGAGATTCCTACGCCAAGCTTGCAACACCACTAAAGTCGCTCGCCGGCGGAAAATAATAATACACCTCGCTGAAAGAGCGCAGATTGAGATCTCGAGGTGTCTAGGACTTCCCACTCTTTCTTTCTCCCTCTCCAGTGGTCCCGCAGCGTAAAGGATTTCCTACGACGGTCAGGGGAGTCGTTCCAACGGAGCCGGAATATGACGAGGGTAACAAAAAATAGAGAATGAGAAACTTCCCCTAGACTTGGGAAAAAATTTCTTTTTCACTTCTTTATCGTTATTCAAAATAGACGCCATAACGTCCCTATTTCCTTCGTCTGGTCCACGGTGGAGAGAGAAAAGAGAGCTCCGCCCAAGGAGAGAGTTGAGTATTTTTTGTGCCGGAAAAGCGTTCTTTAAAGCAGGGATTCTCAATCCATGGATACCAACCGCTTTTAGGGTTGTGAAAGAGGTTCGAGGAGCCGCAAGGGGGTGAAGAAGCATCACTTGATAATGTAGTTGCTGCAATGTCAATCATGCATTCGATTCCTCTATTTTCAACATATTTCTGTGAATCTGCCTTTTCTTGTCTTAGAAAAAATAAGAAAATGCACCGTTCTTAGATTCGAGGTCCAGATTTACGATTGGTAAATTCAAATAGTTACCTTGATTCAATGAAATTCTACCAGCTATCCAAGTTTAGGTTTTTCGCCAGCCCAGGGTATGGGTGTTTCTGTCAAGTTCTGGTGGTTCGGTCCCTGTGAAACCTGACGACAAGCTAATGGCTTATCGGGATCGCATGAGTATACGGACCACCAGAATCGTTCGAGGGCATAAAAAAAACAAATATTTTCATTTCATAAAAATGGGATACGTTTTGCCATCTTTGTTTAATGTAATTCACAAGTCTGGAGGTAAGGAAGCACTTGGCTGGAATATATATTTGGAGAAAGCAGCGAAGTCTGATCAATAACAGCTGCTGAGTAAAAGAGATAGGAAGCAATGAAGATGTGGTGTTACCGAAGAATGATGGAGATCAAATGGACGCAGAGATATTCTACTGATGAAGTCCAAATAAAAGTTGAAGAGAAAAGAAGTAGAATGAAACCTCGGTGAAGAATGAGATACAAGCCCATTGCAAACGTTTGGCAACACAATCGCCTTTTAAAAACAATATTGGAATGGAGGAATTAATGGGAATAATTACAGAGGAAGGCCAAGAATGAAATGCATCAAGAAAATCATGAAAAACGTAAAAGCAAATAATTTATAGGAATGAGGCAGTTGACGGAGAGGAGAGTGGACTAAAGAGATGCAGCGACCAATCTTCGGATTGATTATTACCGATGATGTTATTTTGGCTGTACCAGTTTTTGGGAAAATACGATAAATATTAATAAAAGCCTATTAATGACACTAGTTCCTCATGCAAATACATTTGTACAAGGGTCTCGAGTGATCGTCACTCATCATTTTGGAGTCACGAGTAAATAAACTTCGGGAGCCCATGCTTTAAAGTTATGAGGTGGGGTGAGTAAGAAGGGTCGGGGAGTTGATGAGGATGAGGCAGATTCGATGGTGGTGGTAAAGGGGAAGAAAGCAAGAAAGTCCCGGATGGATCGAGTAAATAAAAAAAATCTATAATATTCTCTCTTCTCCCTTGGAGTTTTTTCCTCGAAAAAGTTTCCCGCGGAGGTAAAAATGACCCGAAAGATGCGCTCGCGAACAGCTGGATGGGGGAGGGTCGGGTCCCGGGACCGACCGGGACGCTGTTTATACATGGCGGGGTGAAAAATATTTTTTAATCGGGTCAAATATCCGACGGAATTGGATTTCTTGGGGAATTGAAAATTTCCGCCATTGCAAAATGAAGAAAAAATATGTCAAAAAAATTAACTTTTCAACTTCGATCAAAATGCGCTCTGATTCCGAAACCGGCGGAAGAATATCCCACGCCACTTGCTGCCCGCCATAAACTTTATGGAACTCCGTTGATTAAATTAAATGCAAAGCCATTGCCTTGAGACACCGTCTTCAAATACACCAGGGGTAGAATATGTTAGTCGTGTGCGTAAGAGTATCTCTAGGTATAATTGAAGTTCTGGGTTCAAATCCCAGACGTTTTGCCATTTGGCGCGGAATTTTTCTTTAATTGTATGAAAATGTCAGCCGATGGTACAAGGGAAACATGCTACTGCTTAATTCTGTTCTAACTAAATAATTGTTTCCCAAAAGTTAATAAATACAAGCATAAACACCAAAAGCAGTCCGTTTAAGTCAATTATCAACATAATTAAAAACGCAAAATAACTTACAAATTTCAACATAAAATATTTAACAAAACTTACGCACCTAAAAAACAAAGTCAACCAAGTGAAACGAAAAATAAATATAAAATTTGTGTTAGTCGATGTAACAGCTAAATAAATAGACATTGCAGCCTTTTAATATTAATTAATTCAATAACACTAAAATTTAATTTCCAAAAAATAAAATAATCGACTTCTTTTTCAGCCATTTGAGTACGACAATTTGTTTAATATGATACAATAATTTCCTGGATTTGAGTCATTGTCAGCTTGAAGTGTATCTCGGAAAACCACTGCAGTGAGCTCTTTATTTATTGCATTTCATTGAACTATTTTCCACCATATTTTTCAACATTTGGATGCTGAAAAAACTGGCCTAATATCATTTAATGGACCAACTGAGCAGAATCTCATTGTTTGTGAAAAACTCTTTGTGATACAATTTCAATTAACTGATTGTGAAATTCCAGAAGTGGGCAGACAACATTTACGCAAGGACCAAAGATATCTTTTTGACGCAAGTCAAGCAATTAAAAGTGGCAACTTTCCAAATGACTAATCAAAGCGTGATCCCGGCCCAATTTCACATATCAGATGGCTCACTTGTGCAAATGGAGTACTTCGACTCTACGTGAGCGTGGAAAACCCCTCGGATGGCTTAAAAGCCATAGTGACATTTATTTTAAAATCTTACATGCCGGTTTGGTTTGAAATAAACTGCCGTAAGTACATTACAGACGACCCTATTCATCTGTACTGAGAAATATATTTCTATAGAAACATCTCGATACTTGTCTGACGACCTGAAGAAAGTGGTATTCCCTGTAATTGAACAAAACTCGTTCTTTGCTCACTCGGAAAACCTACTCGTGGCAATGGTCCGTGACAGTTTTACACCTCGCTATTCACATCCAACGTAGTCAGGATTGCCACTTAAACAATTACCGATCATTATAGCGTCCACAACTGGGAGATTGTTGGAATAAGCTTTGACGAATCCAGCTTCCATTATATACACAATCTCTACCTGAACACAAATAATATGTAGCTTCAAAACGGCGAATAAATACTAACGTCTGCTACCGCAACGTGTTCTTTCAATTATGGTCTGGCAGATGGCGTCACGAAAGGAAGAGCCAATGGGTGCGCGTTTCGGCCTGTGTATTATCGATGCTAAAACAACGGACATTAAAAGTTAATTATAAAAAAGTACGCCAAATATAGTGGTAGTAATTTAACATTGGCATTTTGAAAACAAACATCGTCCACTCTAATAGATTCATTGTCCACTCTATTACTTCCTTTTTCAAAAAATAATAAAGTAAATGTAAAAAAAAATGATATTATTAAATCTCTAAAAATTTGTCATTTCTACATACTGAGCATTTTTTATGGCCTCATAATACGATAATTTCGTTAAAAACAATGTATATTCATGCGACACGGATCATTTCTATCAATATTAAAGAGGTCGCTTTGAAACATTCACATGACGCGTCACGCTTATCGTGACAGTCAACAAAGTGCACTTCCCAAGTTCTTATCGACCCCCAGTCAACCCGCATCCTTATCGGCACAAAAGCGAGCCAAAGGAGGATTCAAAACTGTACTCCCTTCACCCCGGGACACCTCCTGTTTCAATTCCGGCTGCGAGGAGACAGTCGGAAGGGGTAAAACACTGGAAGAGATCTCGGACGGGGATACGGAAACAGACTTCCAGGGCCATTCCGAGAGGGGTCGGGTTTTGCTGGGGGAATTTCCTCTTCCGCGTCACCTCCACAGTGGACAGACAGAGCAAATAAAAAAGTATAAAAAGAAAAATGAGATAGGAAGAGAGAGGAAAGAAAAATAATAAAAAAACCTCTTTCGATTTGCACAAGAACGCTGACTCTTCCAAACAAGAGGCCGAGGCCACGGTAAGGCGGGAGGGGGCGAGATGGAGGAGGAAAGACGTTGACTCAAGCCTTTCTTCCAGAGGAGGCCAGTGACGTCCCATCCCCGTTGGCTTTTAAACTGATCCGCGAGGGCGAGCGAACACGGATTGAACCTCGCCCGGCGCCAAACCCGTGACGCCAAACGGGCCGTCGCTCTCCGTGGCAAAGGGAGACAGGGAACCCCATTACACACTCACACTCAAACTATAGCGATCCTGTCTCCGTGTTTGGCTGAGTCTCAAGTTATTTAGAGTGCCTTCTACCATTGAGTGAACGTCTTTCCTCTGCATAGGGTTTTCGAAAAAAAATTTCAATTCATCTATTTATCTCATCCTCGATAAATTAGAAAAAATACTTGCCGTAGTGAACGACGGATGAGGCTGATACAGGGGCATTCCACTGCGAAATTGAGATAACTTCAAATAACAACTTTACGATTCCACTGGATATAATTCTTTTGTTTCAAATAGTCTAGCTACGCTGTAGCATCTTCAAGAAATAACCTGATTTCCCAAAGACGCCACAGCGTGATAAAATTAGTTTTTAAAAAATAAAAATTATATTCCGTACAATAGCTAAGTTCGCTCAGGTTTCGCTACTCTGTAGCATTTTCAGGAAATCAGCGGAATGATCCTGATTTTCTGAAGATGCTACTGGGTAATGCAACTAGTTGAAACAAAAAAATTATTCAGTGGAATTGCAAAGTTTTTGTTCGAAGTTCGTTTAAAATGTACGTCCATCTCGTACCCGCGAGTAACATAATCCAGCAAGTGTAGTTCTGGATAATGCATACAATGTCCACTAAGATAAAAACCGATAAAAAATTAATGCAACCCATAATAATACCTTGAACTATTGCAAATATACTGAGAAAAAATAAAATACACGTGACGTGAAGAAAAAAAAGAAAAACAGTCTCATCGTGAGCATGATTGCCAGAATAGTTCTGCGGGGAAACCTTCCCCTCAAATAATAACTAACCTTAAAATTTCATTATTTGGAGGGTCACAATTGCCCAAACAATATCCGAATTTAACAGCCATGGCTTAATACTGATTTATTCGTACGATATAAATTAAATTAATATAAAATTTTAACATAATTATAACACTTAACATAAAATATATATATATATATATATATATCGCTGACGATGGCGTCCTGACGCCGAAACGTACAAGTTTTCTTTTGTGAGTGTCCTTTTTGCGTGTTTCTGTGTTTGTTTAGTGTATCACTGTTTTATTTATGCATGTGCATCGTCGCCGAGAGCGATTTTCTACCAAGACATTATATATATATAAAATACACTGGACAGGGGGTGAGGAAAGAAAAGTAAAAAGAGAACTTACAGTGAACGTTACAGGCGTGTAAGCCCTTCGTCAGCTGGAATATCTAGGAGTTACTATAACCTCGAACCTATCGTGGGGAACACATTTAAGAAATATTTGTGGCTGAGCTCTGAAGAAGCTAGGATTCGTCAAGCGTATTGAGGGAAGATTTTCGGATGAAAACGTAAAAAAGAGGTGCTATTTCGCATTCGTCCGGCCACACCTTGAATATGAAGCGAGCATATGGGATCCGGTGCAGAAAGACTTAATCCAGGAACTTAATAAAATACAAAGGAAAGCGGCGCAATTCCTCAAAAACAGCTACGGGCGTACAGACAGCGTTACACAGATGTTAAACGAATTAGGCTGGGAGCCGCTAGAGACTCGGAGGCTGCGCGCTAGGCTTAGATTACTTGAGCAATTAAGAATAGATATCTTTAAGAGCGACACGGAGAACATCATATTAGAACCCCATTATATTTCCAGGTCCGACAGAAGCGATAAATTAAGAGAGATATTTTGCCGAACGGAAAGGTATGGGAATTCGTTTTTCCCCCGAACAATAAGGGACTTTAATAAATGCTAGACGTAATTTTATTAGAGCGTTTCCTTTTTATATGTAAACGGCTGGTGTCCTAACACCCCCCGCCACACGCTTATTGAGGCGGCTTGCGGGGTAGTGTGTAGATGTAGATGTAGACGTAATAAGCAAGTTTCACCCCAGAATATTCCTTAAAAATTTCGCAATGCTATATTTCTGGTGAATTCCATCCATAACAATTTTTACATCATCCACAAACACTCCTCACTTTCATGAGCAGTGAGAATTTCATCTCATTGATTCACTTTCTGTTATGGCACGGAGATACGTATGGTCGATATCCATTGGAGAGATATAGGACAAGAGAGATGGATAGTTGAGAATTCGGGTCGCCACATAATTTCCAGTGAATTTCAGACGGAACTGTGGAATCGATGTTTAAGTGTTGACACGGAGTTCCATGGGCTACGCAGCTTAACATCACGGCACCACAAGCGCCTTCTATCCCGTAAAGTTTCACAAAATTTCAATTTTCATAGGATCGTGTTACCGAAATATCCGTCAAGATATTCAAAGCAAGTCAACTTACAATCAATCAATACAAAACCTTGTGGATATTCGAAGAACTAACCGCCCAGCGCTCTCAAACATTTTCTCAGCAATATGCATTACTGTTATTCCCTGCTTCCATTCCCTCGCACGCAATACCTCTGAAATTTTATTCCAATGAAATTTCAGCAACACTCATTTTCACTCGAACGTGTATTTCAGAAGCTTGTGTACTTATATAAATGACAAATGATGATAATGTAAAACTACCTCCATGTGCTTTCAAAACTACAACTAATTAAATTTACATCCTTTAAATCAGCAGGAGAAAATTTATTTTTGATGGCAACACATTTGAATTCACGAGTATAAAAGTTTTAAAAGAATACCCATTTTGAGAACAATATTATGAAAACAACATACCAATTTCATGGCGATGCCAGGAGTAATTTATTTCTCCATTTGTTTAAGGATAAATCCAAGTTGATAAGTCCAAATAAGCCCGATTTCATATTACGCCTCTGATAATGAAGAACTAAAAAAAACACGCGTAATTTATTAGAAAAATCAATAAAGTTACTAATTTCTTCTGAAAGGGTTGGTTCAGTGATATGTCACTCACTGCTTAGACCCATATACTACTACACGTCAAATCTGATGAAAAAAACAGCTAGGACGTAAAAATAAGATTTTCCCAGAAAAAAGAATGCTAGGCATGAAGTTACAACACATAGTAAATAAATAACAAAATTAAATGTGGCTGAAGGTGGCTTAAGCCATCTCATTGCTATTATCTGCTGCCTCTGATACCCTCATCTCATTTGTAATGAGAAATTTCACCCAACATTAGTCATCGATGATAATTGATTATTTCCGCTTCGAAACAGAAAGAGCGAGTCAGAGCAAACAAAGAATGGTGCTTTTGAAAGACAATAAAAGCGCCAAAAATGCACTCCATATTATCCACAAATAGATTCTTGTCAAAAGAGAATGTATAATGCAGAAAAGATATTACTTATCCTGAATGGAGTGGGATTCATGCTCTGAATCTCATTTTATTCTCAAAGGGCCTGGTATGAACGTTGATTTTCACCAATGGATTTTACTTGTCAGAAGAAACACCATGCGGTTTTTAAATAGCGTATTATTCAAACATTACGTTTGTAATAACTGCATTATGTATCTTGTTGATGAATTCATCTTCCGGAGGTTAAACTAATACTATGCAGACTTCATTTGACAGGTGATCATATGAATCAATCCTTAAAAAGTGGTAACTAATCCTTATTTAAAAATTAATATAGGACGGTAAATATTGTCCAAGAGGGTTTTTGTAAAAGAAGGCAGCAGATTTTGCTAGAAAGGGTCTGTTATACATTTTGAGTGGCCAAAATAATACAGGCGAACTGATATAGGGCTGCCAGCGTACTGTAAGTACCAGGAAGAGCTCAGTTCATAATCCCTCAACACTCGAGATGGGCTCAGATGGCACTCTTTATTGGTGGCAGCGGACGACCAAGGCGGAGTCGGTATCTTATGTGTATGTGCGGACTAAACAAAAAACTATATTGTTTAATGGGGTTTTTAACTAAAAAAATTGAATTACTAAAAAGTTTCATTTTCGTCTGAGAGGGACTGAAAAAAAGATTATGATTGAATATTTACGAGTTAGTGCATGTACATAAGGAGCGGGAGATAACTAAAGTGCTTTTGAAAGAATTCTGCTATCGATAGCTCATAAAAAAACCCCACGACAAGGGTAGGGAAGCAGGCCACAAAACCTGAATACACGCTCCGATTGCGCACTGATAAGTGACAAAGATATAAAATCAAAACGACCATCAGTCATTACTCACGATATAATTTTGCTGCAGCTATCCATTCCATTCACTATTCTAAACTGCACATTTTATCCACAAATATAGAGATTAACGTAACCAAGAGCTTTTATACAAGAGCAAAGATTATGTCACAAAGACAAAATGTTTTATCTCATCAAACTGGTGACCTAATAGTCCTATAGTACTGTTTTTAATTTGTGTGAAAAAATTAGGTTGTCTTGTGCAGTATCTTTAAGGGCAGATCATAAACAGCTAAACGTGTGAGCCCACGGAAGGTTATTCTGGATTTCATAAATAAAAAAATGGTTAGGAAATCTTAAGAATGTCGCACTATAACTATTTTGTACACATAACATCCACTGAGAGATTTTATATATCACAGAGCTTGGCACGAAATTAACTACACCCTAAACCCGCCCAAATTAATTCAACATTGGGTTTAATGGCTACGGCGCGGAGCGTCTCTATGGCGCCAATACATAAACGACGGAGCCACAAGCCAATTAAAAGAGTAACTCAAATCTAAAGCTAAAATAGTTAGATCAACATGGTCAGAGAAGGTTAACAAGAGCAGGACTCTTCCAAAATAGGACTATATTCAATCCTAGTCAACTCAATGCAAGGCAAATGATAGCGACTTATATGATCTATGAATGGCAAAGTGTGGACTGGGTTGCTGATCACCAGAAATGCTTTGACCTGGAGCTCGCAATATGTTTCGAGTTTTGAAGAGAGTTCATTTGTGCAGTTTGAAGAGAGAGTATTTAACAGTTCGTATCCTAATTTTAGACTTAGATTCAGGTAATTGCAAACGTGTAGGTAAAGTTTAACTTGTAACAATAGTAAGCATAACTATAAGAATTGGTTTGGACGAAGTCCACGCGAAACGAGGGTGACAACAACTTCACGCAAAGCCTGCAACCAAGACGGACAGCATGCAAACGGACCAATCAACAATTAAATGCTCAGACTTTAGTGATGAATAATCAATCATAGATTATTTTTCGCAAACGTTTGTGCAATGACATATCTTTGTGCAATGACATATCTTTGATACTGCAGCCAATTTAAGAGATAAAAATCAACAGCAATATGAAAGAGAAAACAATTGTCAAACCAATCTCAGAGGGGAAAAAAATAACCTGTAAACTCGGCTAAAAATTGTTACTGGAGGCGATAAGAAAATTTGAACAAATTAAGCTCAACATCAGAATCAAAGCATCAAAAATAAACCCTTTGCGCTTATTAAAGAAAACCATAAAAAGGAGGATTACGAAATCGCTTAATATTTAGTTTCGAATAAATCATTCCTAAAAAGGTTTGTTTCGCACATCATTATAAACGTCTAAGAATTCAATTTGAAGAACATTTCCGGGAGATTTCAGACCGCCATTCAACTTGTCATTTGAAATATGCACATTAATATCGGAGGATAAGCTTCCAGACCGAGGAGAAAAAGAATTCCTTTCACGCTGAAGGCAATTTTTTCCCAGAAATGTGAAATGCGGTTAGGATCGAGTAGTGCAGCTTCTCCGGGAGTGTAATCTCGAAACATGATTTGTTTCAGCGACGGAATAAAAAAAATGAAACACATATTCCTTCCGGCATTACGTTATCCTTTCGAGAAAAACGGGAATGGAAATAACTCGTCGCTTAGTCTATAGGGCACGGTTCTGCCCCTCAAGTCAAAGCCAGGCATTCACGTCAGATGCATTCGTGCGAATAAAATTTCCACCCCATGCATGTATACATTTTTTTGCGAATCCATTAGATTTGGGAAATTATTACGCTGCGTAACGGTTTTCACGACTAAAGTATATGCATTCACGAGTAATGGCACTTACCCACGTATATTTCTACTTATCAATTTCGGATTCACTTCCTTCAGCAAACCCCTGCGTTCCCTTTTCCTTGAGCCGAAAGTTGAATTACAGTAGTATTTTTATTCTCAAAGAGTTCACATACAGAAGATCGAATATGATTTTTTAAATAACATATTCAGTGACTTTTATGACATGAACGATGAAATTCCATATGTGAAATTCTTCTTAAGTAGGGTGGTAAAATTTTCTCCTTCTGTAGTTGGTTTGACTTGAACGATAAAAAATCCACATTTGAACTATTTCTAATCATGACAGTGCGAAAACATTTTTTTATTAGAGAAAAATTGTCAATAATGCTGGTAAAGAGGTGGGTTAATAGTGGGAGGATATTTCACAGATCAGATTTTCACAGAAGTTAATTTTTCAAGACGTCAGGTAGATTAAAAAACATCTACGCTAGGTAAAAACCAAGAATGTCGAACTAATTCAGTTGGAAATAATCGGTAGTGTACCATCCGTACTGTATGAATCAAAGAAATATTAGCAGAACAGGATTCCTTGAACTCTGAGGCTTTTACTAATTCTTTGCTATTCCAATCAGCTGTGACATATTTTTTTACTATGCTCAATACATAACCAGGAAATAGAGGGGATACGTAGGATATGAACTAAAGGTTTCACTCTGAATATGGTTAGATGTTATATATGCGTTTGTTTATCTTTTGTTTGTTTTCGTTCATTTCGTTATTCGTTGTTTGCTGGTTTCTATGTATCATTCATTCTTGGAATAAACCTCATTGAAAACGCATCCTGACTTTCGAATGCTTATATCTTCAGAAGTGGGATCCATCGAGCTCCAATTTGAGAAGATTTCGACCGAGCTGCAATTCACGAAGATTTCAAGACTAAGAAAAATCAAGATATTGTTCCTGTGCTTTCTTCCGACGAAATAACATTGTCGACACGAATGAACTGACGATTGCGGACCTGGAGGAAATACTCCGACCCAAAGGACAAGACTCGAAGGGGAATAATGCGGAAATGGTGTTGCACCTTAACTCTGCAAATCCAGACGAAGATTGGATTCGGGAGTATTGTATCCAGACTAACCCTCTTTTGCGAGAAGCTCAAAAGACATCTGAGCAGTATCAGACGGAGCGAGACAACATGATTCGGGAACGGGATGCTATTGCGGGTGAACGAGACAATAACGCAACGAAATGGCCCAGCAGATCAAGGCGTTGCAGGAGTCTTTTCGTGCTCTTCAGAACCAGATCGCTGCTACTGGAAGCGTTCGCCGACGGAGTCGCCGGGACTCGGAGGATCACAGCCGCGTTCCCTCTGAAGGTAACGTGCGCAATCGCGTTCCGTCTGAAAATAATCTTGATGAACATCGTGATGCTGCCGAGATTGTCGTCTCCAGCAATTATGCTCGAGATGGCGACGGTCTTGGACAACTAGACGAGCAATCACGGATGGAGCAAACCACCGGAGACAAGGGGGCAAGGCGTTGACTCGAGGACCTCGACGAGGAACAACGAAACTGAAATCCGCCGGAACATGGGTCCTTGTCCACGGGTTCCAACCTCATCCCCAGGTCGACGGCTAGCTGACTTCTCCGAAAACGATGTACCTAACCTCTTCGATCATACTCGCCGGACTGGATTTTCACCAGAAGGACATCGAACCTTTCAAGACCAACAGGATTTCTATAACTACAGCGTTCAACGAGAAAGAGCTGCTAACTTCAACCAACGTGACACCAGAGACGCTACTACGAAGAACGATCTTTGAAGATCGTCGAGTCGTTAAGTAATCTAATAAGCGATTTTGATGGAAACTTGAATGATTTTGAAAATTGGAAGCGTCAGGTTAAATATTTGACTTCGACATATACCTTCAACCTTTCCGATAATAACCAAAACGGCCGAAAATAGGCCGAAAATTGAAAGGAAAAGCTTTGAAATGGTTCCATTCCAAATCAGAATACATTCAATTTAGTGCAGACGATTTCCTTGATGCCTCAAGAAAAATGTTTTTCCATAGGCCTAACAAAATCGAACTTCATAGAAAAATTGAACAACGCGTTTGGCTGAGAAATGAAAACTTTAGCGAATACTTAAACGATAAAATTATTTTGGGAAATAAAGTCCCTATATATGAGGATGAACATACCGATTTTGTGATTGATGGAATTCCAGATAAATATTTGAGAGATCAAGCTCGAATGCAGCGATTTGAAACAACTGAATCATTGTTATACGATTTTGATAAAATTTCTCTCAACAATAGAAAGTTTCCAATGGATCGTTCTATAGACTCGAATTTCAAATTCGAATCCAATAATACCACAGAAAGATCTGGAAATTCTTCACAAAAACAAAAAGATGAAAATAACCGTTTGGACTCAAATAAAAAAGTCACCAGATGCTATAATTGTGGGACTCCTGGACGCATGTCTTTTGAGTGCAAAAAGCCAAAACGTGAAGGCATTGTCTGTTTCAATTGTTCGAAACCATATCAACAACCAAAGAGTGTCCTCAAAATAAGTCTAATTCTAAAATTTCAAATATTACTAACAATCTTCCTGAAGATAATTATCATCACTCAGTTGAATTCGAGTTTCTTGACGAAGATAGTACTTGTACTTTAAAACTTTTCATTACTTGACACAGACCGTCCATTAAGCTTTATCAAAGAAAGACTTGTTAACTTATCATTAGCAAAACCAGTAGAGGAATCATCTTTGAAATACCACGGTATCAATGAATCGAAGTTGAAAGTTTTATGCATAGTAGAAGTCAAATGTATTTTTGAAAATGAAGACAGACCTCTATTGTTATACGCTGTACCTAATACAACCATGGACTCACCTGTTGTTTTGCATAGAGATTTTCTTGAAGCTTTTCAATTGAAAATTACTAGAGTTACAGATGGTAACTTTTCCAATGATACATTAGAAATTTTGAGTATAGATATTCCAACTGTTGAAACGACAACAGACGATATGACAATAATGAAAATATTCCTTTAAAAAACAACTCGAATTAAAGACGTTTAGAAATCATTCTACTTGAAACCTGAAAGACCTGACCAACCGAAAATTCAAACCGAACTCGTAATCAAATTGAAATCTCATCAACCATTCTATTTCAAACCTCGGAGATTATCGTTTGTGGAAAAACAAGAAGTACAAACAATAACTGATGATCTATTGAAACGTGGTATTATAAGACCTAGTGAATCAGAATACTGTTCTCCAATTGTACTGACAAAACGAAAGAATGGTCAAACCCGTTTGTGTGTAGATTATAGATCATTGAATAAAATTATTTAAAAAAAACAACTATCTTTTACCTTTGATTGAAGATCACATTGATGTATTGAAAGCTAAAAAATATTTCAGCTTGATTAATTTGAAATACGGGTTTCACCATATTAGAATAGCTAAGGATTCCATAAAGTAGACCTCATTTATTACTCCATTGGGACAATTTGAGTGTCAATTTATGCCATTTGGTATCAAAATAGGACCAGCAGTTTTCAAAAATACGTAAACGATATTTTAAAAGAATTGATTCGATCCGGCGATGTTGTAATTTATATGAATGACATCTTAGTAGCTTCTGAAACGATACAACATCATTTGCTTATCCTCATAAAATTATTCAAATTGATGGTTGAAAATAAGCTAGAAATGAAACTGTCACAATGTTCCTTCCTTTTTGAAAATATTGGATACCTAGGTTATACTATATCTGAAAATGGAGTTAGTCATAACAATAAAGGAATTGAATCAGTTATGCATTTCCCTGTAGCAAAAAATATTCATGATATTCAAATATTTATTGGTCTACGTTCCTATTTCCGTAAATTCATTGAAATCTTTTCAAAAATCGCCAAGCCTCTATACGATTTCACTCGAAAAGGCATTACTTTCAATTTCGGGACAAAAAAATGGAATCAATGGAAACCTTGAAAGAATATTTAATTAATTCTCAAATTTTGGCTATTTACGAGGCACAAGCAGAAATTGAACTTCATTGCGATGCAAGTTCTTACGGTTTTAGTACTGTTTTGATGCAAAAGAATAAAGATCTCAAATTTCATCCAGTGTATTATTTTTCAAAGCGCACAACTAATGTTGAAAGTCAATATCATGGTTTTGAATTGGAAATGTTTGCAGTAGTTTATGCCTTGAGACGATTTCGTATTTATTTGTACGGTATTAAATTTAAATTAATAACTGATTGTAATTCCTTGGCACTGGCATTGAAAACTATCTCGTGAGTATCCAAAATTCTCAATATCCAAAAAGATATTCAAAGATTTGTTGATTTAACCACTTCCCATGTTTAGAATTCAGAACATTTCATTGAAATTATTCAAGAAATGAAATTAACTTCAGTGGATATTATCGTGAGTTTTGATGTCGTCTCACTTTTCACGAAATTTTCACGTCTTGGACTGCATCAATTTATTGAAGAAGCTGACAAAACAGGGTCTCCACAGCGACTAACCTAAATTGGCAGAATTTTGTTTAAATAATGTATACTTCATGTGGAACGGGGATATATATGACCAAACGGAAGGTGCAGACATGGGATCTCCTCTTTCCCCTGTCATCTCCAACCTCTACATGGAAGACTTTGAAAAAGAAGCATTAAACACCTTTAGCCATCAACCAACAGTTTGGTTAAGATACGTTGACGACACATTCATAATATGGCCTCATGGTAAGGAGATACTCGACAAGTTCTTAATACATCTCAACAGTCAACATACATCGATTCAATTTACGATGGAAATTGAAAAAGACGGTCGCCTACCATTACTAGATTTTCTGGTTGAGAGAAAAATAATGGAAAACTTGGGCATAGTGTGTATCGGAAAAAGACCCATACTGATCGATCAACCGTTCTCCATTTTATAAATAATCCCGCCTAAACTTATCCAATCACCTGTGCATGAAAGCGCAAGAGAACCCTAAGTGCCGGTCGTTTCCAATCCAATTACTACTACTACAATTAAAAAAAAAAAAGTCATAAAGAATAAAATAGGTGACAGAAAAACCGCCACTTCAAATGATTTTTAGGTCAACTACAACGTAAAAGGTGTTCCAACTTTACATCAGTGAGCGTTACAGCATGCAATATTTCCTTCGACATTTTGTATTGGTTATTTATTCACCAACATTAATTAGTTATTTTAGGAGGTGACAGACAATTAAAGGGCATTTGGGTCACGAAGGATGAATGAATAAGGCGGAAAGGAGAGAACCTGGGGAATGGAGAAGGGGTTAAGAGGTTCGGCGTGGATATCTGTTTCTCTTAACGAAAGGTGCCAAGAGGTTTACAGTTAAAACGTCCCATGTGATGTACGGAGCACTACACTTGAAGTCCTCTCCATTCAAATTTTTCGCCACCGCCAGGAATCAAGACCAAGATTACAGGCGAAGTCAGTTATTTAGCCCACATAGAAAGTCAGTTATTTAGCCCACAAACGATAAATTAAAGAAATGAATTGATGAAACCATTCGATACAATAGCTCAGGAGAATATTGAATCCACTAAATTGCTCTGTTGGACATATTGTATTGAGTAGTTTTGCAGTAGGTCTACCGAAAACAGGCATGAAGAACGGGAATGTTTCAGTACCGAAGCGTAATGATCTGAATAGGAAATAATACGAAAAAATGCTCTGGATTTTCATGAAATATATGGACAAATTTCGGGTGGCAGCCACGTTATGCGGATCACTTTTTTTTTAAATCTTCACTTTCGTGCGTCAAGACTCCATCTACTCTCTTCAACTATGCATCGCACCCACTCGCACCCCCCCATCTATATTGGCGAAGAGCGACAGAGTGAAAGTTAAAGGTTGATAGCTTCGTGCTTCACCTCGAGCACGGTTAAAAATAATAACGAACACTTCCGCAACATGCAGGAGGCTCCTACGTCGACAATGTCACCACTAATTCCTCGCGATGCGAAGATGGAACGGGAGGCAAGGCGGGAATTTTATCGCAGCGACCCTACGACCCTGCGAAAATACGAAGAGCAGGAGGATGCTTTAAGGGGGGGAGATGAGGGAGCGGGAGACACATGAGGAGCCAGCCGCGTCTCGGACATGCCACTCGATCAAGCGAAAAAGAAACACTGCGAGAAGACGGGGAGAAATCGTTCGCGGGAAGAAGCCGGAAGTGTCGGCGCTAAGGGTGGATATCCCCTTCAAGAGGCAGCCGACGCATCCATCGCCATAGAAATAAACGAGTTCCGACCAGTCTCCTGGCGTCACCAGCGACCTTCAAGGATAGACTCCATTAGTCACTTCGAATACTATCATTCATCCGCTTTCACGCTGGACTCCGCGAATCACCACGAGGGAGCTTGGCGGTGGAGTTGCAAATTACAAAAAAAAGTACTTCAAAATGTCGGGAAATATTGACAAAATTGGTCATCTTCGAAGGGCAGGAAAAGTGGCAAAGGAAATAATATTTTGAATTTTCTCTTAATACATCAATATAAAATGTTTCTCCAACATTCATTGCATTGCTATTGTGTAGCGCATGTAGGTGAAATACCACTTCCTGCCAATAATTTGCAGGCTATAGCTAATGCTTTTATAGTTGTTGTTTCATTAAACTTATTAGGGTATGGTGTAGTGCATGTTGCTAATAACTCAACCCATGCCACACACCGTTGAGGTGGAAAAATAATATAATTATTTTATTATAATATTTTATTTACTCCTTCATGATTGTTAGAGTTATGCGTACAAACAAAATAACGGGAGCTTAGGTGGTCTCCAAGGTCAATAAGCCTGAATTGAGAACCATATCGGTGGATACCTAAAAATATGTGTCAGGGTGTGATTGCCACCAACATACACTGCACTATCTGCTGTAAATACCATGGAAACTATGTTAATTCATGGGTTTTGCAGCCATTATTTGGCTCGAGCACGTCGGCCTTTTCGAGTAATTTGAATGAAAAAAATATTACATTCATGCTAGTCTTCAGTAAATCTTTCCCTCAAAATATAAAATATCTGTCAACAGATTTTCGATCGGATGTAGTAGATAAAGTGCATCTGTTAATGAGACGAAACTTACCATACTGGCAGTAATGGAAATTGTACAAAAATTATATTTTTTTTATTTTCCTTGATGAGAGCTTGCTATGACTAGAGTTTTTGGCACGTTGTTCTATTTGTAGACGAAATTATATTGAAATGTTTTTTTTTTCGGATATTGGAACCGGCATGATACCTTGATGTTTGTCAGCAACAATTATTATAACAAGAAATTTATTCGGGTTTTCCAGCGAATTATATTCGTAATGGCTTCTCGGGATGGACACCGGGTAAGGTTATTGAAATACATCAACGTTTCGATGACTGACAGCCATCGTCTCAAGGGATAATGAGTTGAGCGAGGATGCTGGCGGCTATATATAGCCGCAGATGCTCCATGGTTGTGGGAGCCGTTACGATTCTTTTGAATTTCGTCAATTACCGGTCTCCATGTTTCACTAAAGCTGCAGAACATTACGTTTTGTTTAACTGTGATCCAATGACCCCATAAACCCCCAAAATTATCCCCAAAGGGCGAATTTCCCACTAGTTGAGATCAAGAGGCATAAATTTGGAAGGGGGAAAAATAGAAATAGGATGCGAAGAAAGTGAAGGAGGAGAAAAGAGGGAAAGGAAGTGTTCGAGAACAGAGGGGATGGAATTTACCACAGCTTCACAGACCTATTCTCGGGCTTTTAACGTGGCCTGCCCCTCCTCTCGATTCCATCCCAGCGAGTACACCGATAAAAAAATGACACTTTTCCCTCCATTTCCTATATTCTTAGTTCGAATTCTGAGAAAAATCAATACCCAGTAGATTTTCGTCTTTTCAACAACAAATATCACCTGTCAATAAAACTGGAAAGGACTTCGATACGATACAAGGGAACCCACGAAAATCAAGGTGAGTCATCAGCAACAATCACCTTTTAGAATGTTTGTTTTCTACAATTCTCCACTCTATATCCAATTGCACAGTACTTAATAATTTAAGTAATTTCGAAAGCTGAATATTCTACGCAAGCTAAGTAATCTTGTCCCCATCATGCTTCCATTCATTTGGAGCTCTGAAAGTGCTGTTGGAACGAGCTCACCATGACGGACTTATTGAAGTGGCCTAGAGTGCGTCCAATATAATATAGATATAATCATTTCCCTGTTAGAAATTCAGCCAATTTGTAAGCACGTTCAAAGCCGTTTGGGGAAGGGAATCACGTGACCGAAGAGCCTATAATGGTGGCCTTTGTTTACATCATACGGTCGAGAAAAAACTGTTTAGTTCTCATGTCTTTCTAAGCCAACTCAGTATATTTCAACAGCGCTATTATCTTGGACGGACGGTAGTTAATGCTCCTTTTCCTAAAACTATTTTCATCATGTTTATTTCAAGGGCTAAATTTGTGACATAAATGAAACGGGGCTGTTACTTAACAGGAAGTCTATAAAGGCATTCACATAAAATAAATATTTCTCAAGCACTATGGTCGAACAAGATTACCGCTTGGTTGCAAAATTAAAAGCACAACTATTGGGAAATGGCATGCCGATTTATTGCCAATGAGATCGCACCATTTTTCTCATCATCATCATGTAACAACTGATTCATCTCTGGAAAGATTACCCAGAGGAGAGGTTTTAGAGTCACTGCACTTTCGACAAACCTTGAAAAACCACGCTATAATGTAACCACTGTACTTTTAACTTACGAACGGGCCCAGTGGTTGTTTTGTTTACGAGCGACCATCCTACTTCGAGATCTTTGAACAAACAACTGATATCTTGAAAGTACCCAACTCCCGTTATTCGTAGAACGTAAATTAAACGAATAAAGTTCCCGACCCATACAAAATACACGGTTACATCCGAAGTATCAACGCGAAAAATTCACCCCGATGAGAGGCAGTCGAACAAAAACGTCCTCAAAGATAGGGATGGGCGTAGCGCGACGGAAATAACACTGGACGAAGACTCAAAACGGGGAGGCGTCTTATTGGAGGAAACTTCTTTCGGGACGTATGACTTCGCAATGCCCTCCTTCAGACAAAATTTCGACGGAGGAAATGTCCTGGAACGCTTTTTATAGCGCGAAAAAAGTTATTTTCCACGCCTCGCACCAACCCGTTCCAATCCTCCTCCTCCCGCCTACGCTCTTTAAGTGCTGATAGCTTCGGGCCATGCCATCAACGCGGCCCGCGGGGCTAAAACGGAAACGGGGTGTCTCCGAACGAGAACACAAACGCATTTTGGGAAATTACGGAGCAACCTAACAGACTCATTTCAGTCACAAACAAACGACCCCCAAGTATAATTACTTATTACCAGTAATTGGTGGGTACGCATTCGACTTAACATGCCGTAATTTTAATCACGTTGGCGAAGAGTTTTCTCACATCCACATTAATTCATTCATAGAAATTTTCACGCAAGGACACGAAGGTCTGTTGGGCTAAAATTGGATTTCACGTCTCCAAATAGGACCACAGGGATACTGACAGAAATTACGGGGGCGGAAAATGTACAGACATTTCAGTCACGAGCGAACAATTACATGACTTATAATTTTTGTGGTAAAATAATTTAGAAAATGCATAATAATGGTGTAGGAACAACTTGGGAGTCAGTCACGGCCTCGAAATATTTGGGAGAAAATATTAGATTGTGGAACTAGGATTAGCTTAGAATAGAAAATAACTTTTATTGATTACTTAAATTGGGGGGGAAATGTACAAATAAAGACAGAAAAATGCAATATTTCGCATTGATAGGGCTACACTGAGAACACTGAGGATGTGTAGTAATTATTTGAGACACATTAATGAAATAAATCATAAAATGTTATGATGGAGAAAATTTTAAGTTCTCATGTTCGAAAACACAACTCAGATAAAGAAATTAGCCACTCAGTCATTCCATAAACTACAATTAGTGCTCCTCCAAGCACTAAGAAAGCAGCTGGATAAAAATTAAAGACGTAAACGAGCTAGTAGAATGAGACTTCCATAAAGGTCGAGCCTGGGGACAAGAGTTTTAATTCGGGCGTCAGTGGCATTATAAGGTCCCTTTCAAAATGGTAGATTATATCACCCGGATCAAATACGGGCAATTGGCTCTAGAACTGAAAGGATGAAATAAACTTCATCTTTACAGCGCTAGATCTGATACATTTAAGTGCATACAAATAAATATAATCTCTAAGTATAATGTCGGCCACAGCATTACCACGGCGACGCAAACACAAATTCAAACTCAGCATCGCAACACATGAGTAGAGCACATTTTTTACTCGGAAAAACACAAAACTAGCAGGTGGTCTAATTAGCCCTGCTACTCTCCACAACAACAACAACATATAGGTGGATTTGGATAATTTGGCACTTCAATCAGGATTTGTTGACAAATAGAGTTTACTTAGGCACCAAACGGCTATTTAATGAAAATTTCCAGGCAATTTGCCACAAATATCCTTTTTGTGACAAGCGACATAAATACGATGCATACGCTACGAAAACCAATCAGAAATTACTGATTCTTAAAAATTTTAATCCCAAGGTGGATCGAGCGATATTTTTCCCTAATTACAATTTGTAATTTCAGCAGCTGGCAGAATCATGAACGAAATATTGTAGTATCATTGTTGCAAATATGTTGTTTGAAATGACTGAAATTCTCTGTAATTAACTAAGTATTATTAATTAAGGGACTATAATAAATGCTAGGCGTAATTTCATTAGAGCGTTTCCTTTTTATATGTAAACGGCTGGTGTCCTAACACCCGCCGCCACACGCCTATTGAGGCGTCTATCGGCTTGCGGGGTAGTATGTAGATGTAGATGTATGCACAAATGACTTTAACTTATTTTCTCGCTTTTAACTCTTTTTTTCTCACTTTACGCTGAAAACGCCGTCAAAAGCGAACTTATTTTGGCGGTTCTCTAAAAATTTCTGCGGCGAGTAACTGATTTATTTTTTAAAACCGTCGACCATTAATAAAATCTGCATACAGTTAAAAACGAGATCTATGCGTTATAAATTCCTCATTTTTAAAATCGGTGTGCATGCCCGTAACACTACCCATGCAATACGGCTGGTGTTTTTGGTAAATAACTCGAAAAGTATAGTAGTAAGTGGCTAATACTTTGGGATCTTGGAAATGTGAAATATTTTTCTTAATAATTTGATTATATTCATTGATTCTTATGTGAAATGATATCTCACTGAAGTTGCCTTAATGAATAAATATCTTAATAAAGATATTACTCGGTCATCCAAAGTGGAGCGTTAATATTCATGAACGACTTCTGGCATGCTAATGAAACGCAGTTTCCATCAATACACCCGAGGGTACGAACGTAGATCATGCCATGCCCCTGATTATGCATATTTTCAAGAATGAGTCATTGCCTGGTCAAAAATCATGCAATTTAAGCTCAATTAAAAATGTAACAATGTAAGAACACGCCATTTGATCCCAAAATTCAACTATTCCTGTAGAGAGATAGCTAATGGACGTTTTTCAAATCATATTCCGAAATAGGAAACAAGATCTTTACCACGCTAGTTAGAATATTGACAACGGATTGGATGGTAATGAGTATTCTTGATTAGAATCTAATGAACACGCAGGTAGTGCCATGAGATGAAAACCAAGTGGACCGGGTATTCAACTACATGGATATTTCACTTACAGTTACAACTTTTCTCTGAAACGCGCGGTCTGCACATTGGGCCGGCAAACCAAATGACCGTGGTTCTAATCTTCATGTCATCATTTGAGTAATTTACCGGTTAAAGGTAGGTTATGATGAAACTCAGAGAAAAGCCAACGGACACTTACACGTGCAGTGTCCTATCTACTGCCAATATTTCGTTCTTCATCTCAGCGTAAGTACTACCCTTCTTCATCACGTCCATAAAACATTCTCTTTCTTCCCCTTCCCCGCTTGCCAACATCCTTCCATCAATCACTGCCTTCAGCAAATCATCACCCCTCATTACCAGCCACCTACCCTGCCTTCCCCTATTCTCATCGAGATGTCCGTCCACCGCACTTTCTCCATCCTCCTCCACACCCACATCTCGAACGCCAGTAGCCTATTTTTGTCTTCCTTTCTCAGAGACCACGTTTCTGCCCCATACAATTAATTCTCCCTCCTATTCCTTGTATCCTCTGGTGACGATATTGAGCAAGAATTTCGGGTGGTAACGACCGCGGAGGCCTTGCCTCCCCCGCCGTCGCGTCATCTCTGTGAATGACTTTCATATTCTGGATAATTGATAGTTGAGAGGAACTACCACCCCCGCTCCCCCACGATATTTTTAGCGGGACACCATCACGGAACTACTTTTCGTCTGGTTCCTACTCTTTGACCTATCTGGTATGGGTGGCCCTTCCAGGATCAGTATTAATTGCTCCAGCCATTCCAGCTCTAGGGGTCATTAGAACGCACAAGCCCTTCCACCACGTCCAGGTTGTAGCTAAAGAAACGAGGAATGTTCATGTAGTGCACAAATTGAAACAATCAAAGCAAATAGTATTCGTAGAATTTGGGTGGAATGCTATCATCGGTACTAACCTTTTTTTAGTGAGATTAGTGGAGGATTTTTTCGTCCCTAGTTATTTTTACACGAAAAAAATAAAAACCACTTAGGGATAGGCATAAAACGGAGAATGAAATGAAGAAGCAGATGCAGCCGAATCACGCCTTCGGAGGCCCATCAGATATTTACCGACCAAAGGGGTCGCGGATGACGACTCGGGATGGAAATATAAAAAAAGAGGCTGGACAACAAGCTTTTTTCCCGTAACCGGTAGCTTTTCGGACGCATTTAATGGTACGACAAAAGCGGAAAAGCGATGCGTTGTCCAAAGATCCGCCATCTGTTGCGCTCCGCTGGTTATTTTTTTTCGTTTCCAAAGAGCGGTAGGAGGGGTAGCACGCCGAAGTGTTGTTTCATTAATTGGCCCAAGATAAACCCCCTTCCCTCGATTACGCCCCGCGATCCAGAACTTACACACACAAACAAACACACAAGGACTCACATTGACGCACGACAAAGAGTTGCGTACCTACGCACACTACGCATAAACGCAAAAACGGGGAATATCCTAATTAGAGCGGTGTTTGCGTCTCGGGGCGCAATGTTGCTCACTCAACTGCCCTAATTTCCCGTTTTCAATTGCCATCGCCTCTTCCCCCCCAAACCCTCAACCTCCACACACTACCCTTACCACCATCTTCTCCATCCCCTTCCCATCCCACGTCCATTAAGTAAGCAAACAAACCCCTCCTCTTCTTTCTCCTCTCAACTCCCTCTCTCTCTCCCTGTCCCCTCCCTCCCTCTTCTCTCCACCCTCCCACTCTCCTCCCCTTAAGCAAACGTTAGAAAACATTTGTTTTTCGTGGGGGTGGGCGGGGCATCGGAAGGGAACGAGGGGAAAGGGAGTAACAAGGTAGGCCTTTGCATCGAGCGTGGGAACCTTAGCGTCCGTTCTCGTGTCCGCTTTTGAAGGGTTTCGCGTAAAATACGGCAACCGCACGTAAATTATTCTCTCTCCTTCTATCTCTCACTCTCTCCCCCCGTAAAAAGAGGGTGGCTGGCTCGAGGGGGTTTAGCCACCCCCATATGAATATTTAATAACGCACCCTCCCTTTTCCCGGACCGATCTCGGCGGCAGTTTGCGAAAATTACGCTGCTTATCTGGGTGGGTGCTGACGGGAGTTCTCGGACTATCGGGACGGCGACACGGATCCTTACCGTGTCAAGCACCACCGTATTGTTCGGAAGAAAATAAAGACCTCCAAGATATAAATTGGCCATTGAATTTCTATTTCCAAACTCAGTAGTATTCCCAGCATTCTAAGAGGAAAGTTACTTATTTCAACGAATATTACATGCAACGCATAATTGGAAGCAAAATAAAAAAGGGATGGGATATCTGAGAAGTTCTAGCAGTACAAGTAGTAGGGAAAGATTTGAGGCCCTTTCACCATGACCACCGAGATACTGTATTTTGGTGGTCGTGCTTTCACACCATACTTTCTTCAGAGCTTAACATAGTAATGAATTTTGAATGCTTAAAATAGTAGCTGGTGGAGGGTGCTACAGTATGCAATGAAAGAATCGAACTTGAAAAAGAGTAATAGAAACAGTAATAAATATTCTACCTATTTTCTATTCAATTATTAGATCCAACAATAAATCACAGGCAATCAAGTGAGTCGAGTGTTTCGCGAGAATACCAGTGTTGGAGCTAGAATCTGTCATTTTTAATGTATTGGGTCTTCAATTACCAAATAAAAATGGCTAATAATAATAGCTAGTTCAAATAATAGCATAACTCAAGTGTTGTGAAAAACAGGCTTTATGAATGTATGGATTCTGAAAAAACGTGAGATATCCACGCGGGATATCGCGAGTAACCATATGGATACTCGATCCAATAATGGACGTAAGCGAAATGTTCGAGCATCGTATGTTATCGTAGTATCGTTGGCGGCAAAAAAGTTATGACACAGGAGTAAACGGAGACAAAGGAAGGGGTAGGCTGATATTTAAAGTTTAAGAACAAGAGTGAATTGATCAACGCATGAATATAACAAAAACAAAAGATGTACGCAACGACACGGCTATCATCATTGAAACAGCCAATTTCCTTGAAAAAAAAACAATAATAAAGCCATTTTCACTGTGCCTACTTTGACAGGGTACGGCGAAATGCGTAAGTACCAGTTGTACCCCATTGTGTGCCTGGTTTATGAATCACAATTATTTCCTCATTTATTTGACAGCCTCTGTAAAACATTCTGGGAATGGTGTTTCATTTCAGCTCAACTGAGAAGAAAGTGGAGATACTGAAGCGACAAAACTGCGTTTGATCTCAGCTTCATTAAACAGTGATCTATTTTCATAATTTACCTTGATTTACATGCATGCATGTTTTGGTGACATGAAGTTTGCCTATGCGCCGACGACCCAGCGAAGAAATGCTATTCAAGAAGCGTTCGAGAGGCTTTAATACAAGCGTTAGAAAAATGAAATGAAATTGCAATAATAAATAGTTTAGTCTACAATAACACGGTAACCCTTCAAGCCAACGCTAGGGTGAACTGCAGGGGGTAATTCCACACCATTCATGCAATGATTCCCAAATTTAATCTCATGCAACTATTAAATATTTACCTAATTATACTCTAATGTTATATAAAGTAACGTACGTGGAAGGGAATACACATGCAATATGGCTTCTAACCATCATTATACGGATGCAGGTTTGCTAATACGCTCTTATATCACGGTTCAGCCATGCTCATATGCAACAATTATTTCTAAGTTACAGACAAATAAGGCATCAAATTAATAAGCTTCGCGTAGAGAAATTGAAAATGATAAAATAAATTAAATAAGAGCCAAATAACGCTACCTTTTGATACCATTAACGCTTATTGGCGGAAGCGATCATAGCTATTAAAAACTAGTCCGTCCGGCAATCTGTTTCACTAATTCTATGAATGTGATCGAACCTAACATTATAGCACGGAGTTTTTAATATGGTCTTTACGCCTTCGGAGAATTAACTAGTCTTAACCTTATTCAGCAGATTGTCTTTTATTTAATGTGTTGTGATAGCGATTCCCATCACAATTCTTAAAATAACCTCGACATGTTCGTAGCAGTAGAGATCAAATATTGGCCAAAATGATGACTTCATTATCTGACGTAATATTTCTCACAAAAACTTTAAACGGGATTAAGTTCGTGATTTTGAAAAAATACCCCGGCAGAATACCATGTCATAAAAAGAACCGAGAAAATAAAGGAGGCAGTCACAAATCATGAAAAAATCTTGTTTGAGCTTTCCTGGAGATTTCAAGGAGGTAGCAATATTTAGATTTCTCGGTTCTTGGTGAACTCAAAAAAGGGTGGTCGCTGAGTATATAACATTCTTCCAATTTCAGCCTTCGGCAAAATTCCCAAACTCGATAAACTGGGAATTCTCTCGTAGCTATACCAGCTTTGATTCTCACGATTATTTGCAAAAAATTCTGAAAGTAGAACAGATACTTATTCAAATATTGAACCTTAATATTGTAAAATATCAAAAATAGAGTGTCTTGAATTGCCGTAGTTATTGCAAAAAGGCGGTGCTCAGCATCACACTGTAACTTTTGTAACGGTCGATGGTCAGTTTTCGAATACATTAGTAAAATAGTAGTTTACACGCGTCATACAGCTAAAGCAGCCAATGGACACCCAAAAATCTATCCTAAACTCTTAGCCCAGTTTATTAAAAAATTAAAGTCTAATCTATGTTTGGGGTCTAATAACTAGATTGTAATGTTTAGAGAGGATTATTTTATTTTTTTATAGAGAGGATTATTTAGAAATGGGAGGAGCATTACACCTTTGATGAGCATTCATAGCATAGAATTATACTTCGAACAGTTGACTTTAAAGAGATAAATAAATGATGAAGGCATATGAGTTCAGAAGTAATTATTCCCTATGTGTTTTCTTCATCACCTTATTCAAAGTTTTGAATATATATATTCAAGGCCTATTCAGTATAAAACACCTTCGTCTAGAATTATGAGCAATAAAAGTGATCCATCCCGCATTTAGTGTCTCGTGCATACTATTAACTACAAAAAGCATAGCTATTTTACTATTAGGGGAATAATATAGTGGAACTCGCAACATGTGGTGCTGAAAAACATATAAAGAATATCTCTCGAAGTGAAATAGTATAATTGACAACCACTGGAGCTCACCTCCAATTGTAATTTGCTTAATACGTTCGCATATTCAGATGTATGACTACTATTTAATTTGAATCATTCTGCAGTTAAGTTAAATGCAGCAATAATGCTGTAGTTATTAACATCGTTAAGGTGTAGTTAATAACCAAGTGGACTTAAAGCCTCTTACATTATTTCCTATTACTTGGTTTTTTCCTCCTCGTTACATGCCATGCATTACCATCACAATATGTCTATTCTATGTACTCATGGGACTTGTACTCAATTAAAAAGCACTTATTGCATGTCATTATTCTTAACCTTCTATGTAATCCCTCTATGATAGTTCGCGTGAATTTTTTTAACAAATGCCGTTCCAGATAAACTTTGAAACAGGAGGGTCACAAAGAAAAATGGACTTTTTACGGTAATCCACGTCACGACATGTGACACGGGAAAAAGTAAGCAGCAAACGTTTATTACGACGGCATTGTTAGTCATCAGAGAAGGGTTTTGAAGAGAATACTTAAGGTTAACGATTTCCGTTCTAGTAATCGCCGTTAAAAACAAGGGCAACGATACTCCAGCAGCGCCATCGTCAGTTGCGTTTTGCATGAAAAGAAAGAGTACTTAAAATCCACGATCGGATAAGATGATTACTAAAAATGTTTCAGTATGTATTTCAAGGTTATATCACAATATATTACATAGTGGGTTGAGTAAATTGTTGGCCATTAACTCAATTAAACCTGAATGAATTTGCGGGCGAGAATGATAAATGTCTGCAGCAATGTTACGTTTGTTACAAAACAAGACCATAAACTTGAGCCCATTAGTTAAAGGAAGAAGTTTATAAACTTTCAAGATTCCGTAGAACAGTATAATCGATGATAGCACCTAAATTGTCAAAGTGTAAACTTCCAGACACCAGAACTTAGCTTGAGTTTTATTTATCATGACTAAATTCTTTAATTACAATGACCTATTCTACCACCTTTTACAAACAACATCTTACCTTATGTTCGTTTTGAGAACTTTGAAACGATCAAGTAATAATAAACCAAAAAAGTTAAATATTTGCATAGATGCAAATAAATGTGGTCATATTTTTACAAGTAATTTGCTAGAGCTTAAGCAAAGTTTGACCTCTATTCATATTATGACGAGTTATGTACCCTTAGCTTCATTCAAATAGTTAATATGCTGTCTCTTCTAGATCTTTTGAGTGAATTTGAAAAAGCATCAAAATTAAATGAAGGATATTCCTGTTCAGCAGATTCTTAAATTATTGCTCCTAATATTTCAAGGACTCCACCAAGGGTAATAAAGACACTCCATTTTCAGATATGGTTGAAAGGTTTCGAAGTGGCTAGATTAAAAACTATTATGCTAAAAAAAGTGAGTGGAAGTTTTCTGGTGGTCCGCACGTGACTGCAATCCTGATGAGTCGCTGTTGGCTTTTCATCAGAATGCTCAGGAGCCAAAACAATTGAACTTGACATAAATACTCATATCCTTTGAACACTTGGAAAACTGAACATAATTATTATATTTCCGCAGCTCTGCAACTCAGTGTTTCCAGAAAGCTTAACCTCTGCAATGCTTAGTCTGAACTTTTTAGAGCAATAAAATTGATAATAAATGGCAGGCATTATAAAAATACCTCTATCCCTTAATGCGAGTGTTTAGTCTTGATGTCGAATATTTTGCAAGACCAAAATAAAATTTTATTAGTAACAGTAAATTTAATGCCTGAGCGCAAATACTCGACGACAAAAGACACAAAAAGTCAATGTAGTGAGTTTAATTTCCACTGACAACATAGTTCATTTTGGTCCAATGTTTTTCAAATTGTAATGAAAATATCCAGTTGAACAGTCTTTGTGAAAACATCTAAAACACAAATGACTGCATTAAATGAGAAAAATTTGCGTGTAATACGTTGTTCAGCATAGACAACGATGATTTTTCTCCATTTTAAAATTATTTTCCAAACATTTTTTTAATCCCTCGGTTAACTCGTTTTTCTTCAGCATAGCTCCTAAAATACTAGATTAAGATAATGAATGCTATGTTTCGTATTTGAATACAAGATTAAAAATAGCGCATATGCATATGGACACTAACGCAATGCCTTCCAAGGTATCCAGTTGGGAAGAACCCGAGATTTGAAAAATAAGTTCTCTAGCTATCACAAATGATTTATGTCTAGTTACTGCACATCCTTTGAGAAAGGTTATACGTACATATAAAAACTGGTCTCAGCTCATATTTGTACGTCTCATTATGTAGCGCACGCTAAGTATTACACAAAAAATGGGTCGCTCAATTGGAATCACTTTATCGACTCACGTGGTAGGCAAAAAATGAGTCTTATGAGCCTTGTAGTAGGGGCAGGTAACAACTGCCTTCAATAATTACTCTTGGTTTATATAGAGTAAAAACAATCACAACGCATAAAGCGAAGTACGGTCGCACTTGCGGTTCTCCTTAACGCTTGCACTCACGGTATCGTAAATTTTCAATTGCAATAATGAGGGCGAAAATGTGGCTTTTTTCTTCACTAGCATTTTTAATATGACCTCGAGTGACTACGAGTGTCACTACAAACACGGAGCAAGAATCCTCGGCTATTGCCTTTTGAGCATACTGGTGTATATATCAACATAGTTCCACGAAGTAGTGAGGCAAAAAATCCAGAGGGAAACTTATTAATCAGAATCCTAATAATTCCAATCCTACGCCACCAACGCTTAGAAAAGAATTACGTTTTTTTCCGTGCTCGTTCAAGTCGAGCAAACGTAACTACAATACTATCCTTTGTGGCTTTTTCCGAAGCTGTTTCCGATCACAATGGACCTATTCCACCAATTAGGAGTGTAAAGGAGTGGAAACTATTCGATTACAAACCACGAACTGGGATACAATGGTGTGTTGTAAACAGAAGCTATTTAATTCAACTGCGTTGGTATTGTAACGGAAATGGAGAACACCGATTCAATCGCAAGTCATTAGTTGACGTATATGTCATCCAAATGTCACGTGGGCCGCAACATTCCATCAGCAAGGAACTGGTAGTTTCGTAAATTGTTTATTCTTTACTACAATGGACGTTTACTATTTTTCCGTGGTAGTCACGGATACCTAAGGGAGATATCTCATGTAAAACAATAACGTAACAGATTCAATAAGAAAACGCAATCAAAATGCAGTGTGTTTATTAATTCTTGTTTAATGAGAGACAAAATTGAAACATAAGCATAATTAATAGCTATATTCTAAATAGCGTTTGGAAGTATATCAGTTTTTAGCAGAAAGAACATATACGTCTTCATATTAAATTTTGTGTTTGTTCTAAATAGTCAACCTTTAAGAGTATTTTAACAATTTAAATCTTCTTAAAGACTTTGGTTTAAAAGCATTTGATCTTCTCTCGGATAACTTATCAAACCGCGAGAACCTTCGCTTAAGTATTTCCTCAGTTGAATGCAAATTACGGAAAGGTGCTAATTAGCGTCGGGATTAAATGAAAAACTTCACCCCTTTCTTTAATCCATATTTTTCCCTGGCGGATCTCCTTCTTTTTAACAATCCCAAACACCTGCTGTACTCAATGAAAAAAAGGCAGTAGGAAGGGAAGAAGGATCCTTTTCCGATTGTTACGCCTCTTACGCCGCGTACTACGTACCTACGCATCGAATGAAAGGCAATAATACATTGGCGTCACCGAATCCATTCAACCATGGAGCGGTAGCTGAGTCTAAAGACACTTCGAATTCGAAGTCATAACACGTCCACCTGATCCGCTTAAAGGATATGTACAAACACCCACATTCCAGGAAAGCTTGGACCCACTTGAAAGAGGAAAACAGTTAAGAGCAGCAAAAGAATTGTCTCAAAGTCATCAAAGGCATGTATATTGAAATAAAATGCACACACTGTTGACGTTAGCGCAAACTTAATGTGATATTTTGATACGTTTGGTGAGATGTGGTGGTACATAATTATGAAGTTATGAATGAAAACTTAGTACTTTCCTCAAGACGTTTTTTGTAAAACGCTTTACCGGAAGACACAATGATATGTAAGTATAACCAACATGTAAGCTTTTCCAAAATTTAATTATAGCTAAGAACACATTTCAATCCAAAATGATGGCGCGTACATTTTTTTAGGCTCTTTTCTTTCAAATAACTGTAAAAATTGATGTGGAGTATCTTCATACTACGGTACTTAATTGAAACCACAAATAATTTCGGTGAATGAAAATGTTTTTGTGACGGCTCACTCCAATATTTTTCCTAGTCCGTTGTTAGGGAGAATTGAGTTCTCATCTAAAAATAAACTGACTCGGAAGCAAGAGAGGGTGAGTATGCTTCCACGTGTTCATCAGTGCAGCAGTACAGAAAAGGCGATCGCCAGGTCATTAAAATAAGGAAAGAAAGGCGGAGCTCAAAGATGGGCTAAAGTAAGAGTGGGAGAGAATTTTGAAGATTCCGTGAAAACGTCGAAACTCGACGACGATATAATGGGTGAGGAAATAACAAGCGACACGAGGCGAGGCGCTTGCGAAACCTGTTCGCACGTTGTTGGCGGAGGGGTGAGGTGGAGGGGGGGCCCTTACGGCAATATTGCAAACACCTTCTTCTAGTGCCTGCCACCGCCGCTGTTTCTCGCCGCGCGTGAACCCATTTGCCTGGCCCCTTCAGCACTCTCCCGAAATCCCACCCCTATACCCCTCCATGTTTACCAATCTTCACTTCCCTGAGGACCTCTCCTTCTTCAATGGTGGGAGCACCATACACGGGACAGGGAAGAAGCGAAAACTCTTAAGGACATTACCATGATTAGTAGGGTAATCTTCCGGTTTAAGAGGCTTCACCGTGAAATGATTTAGATGTCATTTCATTCATAATTTGGCTAATTATAGAAAAAAATTGTTCTTTGTTTGATATGAAAAACAAAAAACGTACCTCCGCACGTTATTTTTTCGTAAATTGAACTTAGGAGAACATGGTTTTAAAGGGAAAATGTAATAAACACGAGGAGGAATATTTTATTTTTGTCTAATATAAACGCCATTTTCGCGAAAAACTGTTCATGAGAAACGTATTCTCCCAGATCAATGAATGGAAGTAAAAGATCCAGGCCCTTCACCATTTTATTATTTAGGGTTTTGGTGTATTACCTCTATAATTGAAGCCAAAAAGCGTTAACTCGATGAAAATGGCACTACAGTTGGCTGCTATGGCTATGAAAAACTCGTCGGTGTATTTGCATTTTTTTAAAAATTGATAAGGCATGTAATCACGAAAAAAGTATATTTTAAAATATGTAAATAAAAACGAGTTCAGTATTTGTTTTGATAAACAGTCACAATGGATAACGTTCTTAAGATAGAGAGCATTGTAGAGAGCAAATTCCTCTTGACTTTCAGAGGTGCAGGACCCTATCCCTTTATACAGTGACGGATTAACACACTTCATCTACATCTACAAAATACCCTCCTAGCCACCTCAGGGGTGTGTAGCAGGGGGTGAGTATTCACCAGCATGCATTACACTATACCCTAAAGTTAGTGTAAATACAACTAATTATGCATTAGCATAAATCGCTTACGCTCGTCACGAGGCTTGTCACAATGGAGAGGGACCGTTAATATATATGTACTTAGCAACTACAAAATGGACAGGGACTCAAGACTTATGTAGAAAACATGCACGGCGTGCTGCTAGTACTAGGTAACAGATAAGGATTCAAGTATTAGGGAGTACTACTACTACTAAGGGCTACACTTCCTATCAACAAACCTAGATAAAAGTCCCATTGGCCGCTGTTATGGTCCCTTATCGTTCGTGGGAAAAATGACATTTTAAATCTGTCCGCTCTGCAGTCTAGTTCCCTAATTTTATTCTCATGATCTGATCTACCGTAGTATATCGGATTTCGTTAAATGTTCTCAACGTAGTTATAAAATAGACCTGTTTGGAACTTACATAATAGATTAAATCTAATTTTTAATCGACGGACTGAAAGCGTTTCCCATCCCAGTTGCTGCAAAAGGTCAGTAAGAGTAACACTAACGAGATTATCATAACGGTCTAGAACGTACCTTGCCGATCTTCGCTGCACGCGTTCTAGCTCAGTTTCCAAGCCTATCTCATAAGGATCCCAAATACTGGCAGCATATTCCAAGTGTGGTCTAACGAGGGAGAAGTTGCTGATTTCAATAACTTTATCGTCGCACTTGCCAAGTACTCTTTTAACAAATCCCAATTTACGATTAGCTTGACCGGTAATTTCTCGAATATGTTTACTCCACGAGAAATCATTCGTCAGTTTAACTACGAGGTATTTAACCGATTCTACAGTCTCTAATTTGCTGTTTTAAGCAATAGCTGTTACAAGGAGCGTTTTTCCGTTTCCAAAAATTCATAACAACGCATTTTTTCAGGTTTAATTCTAGCTGTCACGCATCGCACCACTCCTGTATTGCCTCGAGGTCCTTAGTTAGCGCTTGCTTATCATTAAGGCTACGAAATTCTCTATACACCACTGCGTCGTCTGCAAATAATCTAAGCTTACTGTTAACTGTTTCACCGATGTCGTTTAAATACAAAAGGAACAGAAGTGGGCCTATGACACTTCCCTGTGGGACACCCGATGTGACTATTACTTCATTAGAGATAGCGCCATCTAATACAACCCTTTGCAGGCGATTGCTAAAGAATTCTGTATTTGGAGGCCTGTAGGCAGTAATAACCACGTTACTAACCAAGTCGCAAGAGAAGAAAGGGGAAAAGAATTCTCAGGGCCCCTCTGGGGCCTCCAAAGCCTCGAGGCCCATAGGCAACTGCCTAATTTGCCTTATTGGTAATCCGTCTCTGCCCTTACACGATTTTTTTTGTTCATCTCAGCATACGTCCTACCTCTTTTCAACACGTCCATTAGTAAGAACTAAGACGATGCAATTTTCCACAGATAAAATTTATTCGATCCGGGTTTCGATGCACTGAATCATCATCAGGTTCATTAGGCTTATTTTCTTTCTTCTCCTCCCCGAATTTACCAACATTCTCCCTTCTACCACGGCTTTTATCATCCCTTCGCCTCTCAATACTCGTTCGATCCACCTACTCTGCCTCCTCCTAATCTTCTCTAGAAGTTAACTCTCCTCACACACTATACCAGGCGCTCCCTCTTTTGCCTTTCTTTCCGTCCATCTCCATTCTCCTTCACTCCCATATCAAAAACGCCTGCAGCCTAAACTCGTTCACTGTTCTCAGAGTCCATGTTTTGGCACGGTAAAACGCTGCACTTCATAAACTTTAATTTTGCACTCCAATGCAAATCCCCTGTCATCAGCCCCCTTCTATTGCTAGACGCTTCTGTAGGATGTTAAAATTATTATTTATTTAATTGTATGTCAGCACAAAAACCACCGCCATGGCCTTGTCTTTCTTTCAAATTAAAAACTAAATGTAACAACTAAAAATAACAATGAATGGTATTAGGAATTATAACATATAAAAGCTTTTTCCAAGATTGATTTATGCGATAGCCTTTGAAGATAGATAACTAATAAGTTCAAAATTCCATTGAGGAAAAATCATTCGCCTTGACCGGGACTCGAACCCGGAACGCTGAGTCCTGGTTTCCTAGAGGTCCGGGTTCGAGTCCCGATCAAGGGAAATGATTTTTTCCTCTGTGGAATTTTGCGCTTATATATACTTGCGGGTGGACTCCGCAAATGTAATACCATGGCTAGTCCCAGTGTCTTAAAAATTCGTCAAAAGAGACAAAGGTTTTGTTTTGAGAGAAGTGGCCAAGAGATGAGTATTTAATTAAAAATAGATTGAAGGTATGTGATTCTGTGGCAAAGGGATCATTTGGAAATGGATTAACGGAACTGTTGTGTGTAAAGAAGACTCTTATTTCGAGTGGAGTGAGATGGAGCATGAAGTGAGAAGGATGAGAGAATTTCAGGGGAATGTAATATACCATTCAAAATGCATTGCAAGATAAAGGCGTCCGCAATCTACCATCGAGGTGTTTGATACGAAAGACTAAGAGATGCCATTATTTTACCAGCGAGCAAAGAGGGTACACGTAGACGGACAGTTACTATAAATGAAATTTAGAGGTCAATCGTGTAATTTCATCGAAGTGGGCTATGTGGGCACCACACATCTCTAGTATGTGGGCGGACAGTAATCCAGAATATGAAGGACGCATCCAAGAAACACTGCCCTCAAGTAAGGAGGATCCGTAACTTCGGGTAGGCGGTAGAGAATAGCAAAAATACGCATGGATTTGGCAGATATGTGATTAACATTTTTCAAATTCTTGCATCCGGTAGCACTGATAGCAATTTTTGAGTGCAAAATTTCGCCGATTCTTCAACCACCTTCGTTAGGCAGAAGCCAGAAGAGTTGGCGAAAGCTTACGCTCAAAAAATGCCATGATTGTTGACGTAAGCAAGAAATTGAAACCACACTGAAAATCAAAGATAAAAACTTACGCGTAGCTAATGAGAATAGCAACAATACGCATGGATTTGGCAGATATGTGATTAACATTTTTCAAATTCTTGCATCCGGTAGCACTGATAGCAATTTTTGAGTGCAAAATTTCGCCGATTCTTCAACCACCTTCGTTAGGCAGAAGCCAGAAGAGTTGGCGAAAGCTTACGCTCAAAAAATGCCATGATTGTTGACGTAAGCAAGAAATTGAAACCACACTGAAAATCAAAGATAAAAACTAATGGGCTTAACATGTTCGGGAAACATCTTTATATAATTTTTAAATATAATTCAAATATAAATTTCATCACAAGATAAACCTAGATGTATAGAGGGAATGGACTGATTGAAAGTTGGATTAAAGAGGTATACCAATTTAGGTATACACGTGTGTGTAATGAATTACTCCTTCTCATGGATTAAGAAGAGAAACTTCGCAACGCTGCGAAAGTCCTCGCCTCTAAATAAATATTACTACCTTCTCTTTTGTAACCGCAGATACCTAATTACATTAATTAGTAGCTTATTTTGAGAAATATGCTGATAAGTGAGTTCATTTGTGCCACTGAGTGAGTAATTCGGTCGGGGTAGGATTACGGACGGAATTCCAAACTTGACGTACTTTCGTGTAGTACCCGAGTTGGGATTGAGACTACATTGAAAAAAACTCCATCATAAGTAAAAGCCAGACCCTCGACATGGGAAGTCAATACTTTAGCCATCACAACCAATTCAATTCCCCTCAGATACTATATAATGGTAATCGTGGGTAGGGTTTGACATGGCATGTTTAGGCTTGGCATATAACCAAGGGATCCTAAATAAATCACACATGCATAGAAATACCAGGAATTTGAAACCTGAAGCAAGTATGTCAGACATAGTCTGGAACATTTTAGTTAGATTTTAAAGAAAAAAGCTTCACACCAAAAAGTAGCTAACTAGGTAATTATCGAACATTCAAAATATCTACCTGTAGTCTCATCAACATCTATAAACACTTCAAATTATTGGCGGGGAAACATTACGTTTTGAACCTGTGCGTTCGGCAATTTGATTCCGTAACTTCGCACAAAAAACTCGTCAACACATTACGCAAAATGTTCACGACATCGTCAGAAAAAAATATGTACATTAAGAGATACTGGAACTCCCAAATTCGAAAACCCAGGGACATTAAGATATGTTTCATATAATGGTGCTTCACACAGCTTTTCATGTAATTGATAACGGTTTCGTGGGAAAATTGATTGCATGAGTCCATATCGATGAACTTCCTTATCCTGTCTCTATCTGCATATCCAGCAGAAGGGAAATAATTAGGCCTTACTTGAAGAATAGAATAGGGGGATACAATTTTGTGTGCTCAGACACCATCAAACCTGTTTTCTTATCTATGCTCCTGGAAACCGAATCACATACGGGAGAGGATCTCGTCTTGTCTCCCTCGCCCCTTTTGTTATCCGGATCCTTGTTGGCGTTCCGCTCAATGAGGTTGAAATGCACAGCGCTATCTAGGAGATTTTCACTCGGTCAAAAGTCTACATCTACATAATACCCTGCGATCCACCACATGGGCGTGTGGCAGGGGGTGTCAGCCCACCAGCCGAGCAAAGGTCTAAAGGAGAATGCTATAGTTGGGTTAAAAGGCAAAGTATATTTCGGGAGTGTTTGAGTGGATCACAGTTTTTATTGTGGTCACTTATTGTGCGTGGGAAGAAAAGATTTTTGTACTAGTTTCTCGGAAATGTATCTCTCTTATTTTATCTTCCTTGTCAGATCTAGAGATGTAGTGCGGCGTGAAATTCATATTCTCCGTGTCCCCGTGAAACACACCCGTTCAGATTTCTCAAGCAATCTAAGCCTGGCGTATAGCCTCCTAGTCTCTAGTGGTTCCCGACCTAATCCCTCTAAAAGCAGTGAAATAATCTCTGTTCACTCAAAGCAGTTTTTGACGAACCACAATGCTTTCCTCTGTATTTCATTTATTTCTTTGATTAAATCTTTCTGTCCAGGGCCCCAAATGCTCGCGGCGTATTCGAGGTGTGGCCTAACTAGAGATAAATAGTATCTCTTTCACTTTTTCATCCGAGGACCTTCCTACTATACGCTTGATTAATCCTAGCATAATACCTAGCATAAAAACCTTTCAAGCATTGTAACATAAGCATAAAATAAAATATATCTATAATATATAGCTAACGATTAATCAATTTTAAAAAGAAACACTAAAATAAATATCCTTCGTGCACCAAAGGTACTTTTTCACACTGAAAACATCACAAAACACGGCAACAGCAACAATTATACTCATCGTTTTGGATCATAATACAGCATCCATTGGCGTTTCGTGAACAACCTAGCAAATATATCGTAAGTATTCATCATTTATGGCGCAGGTGAGGGTGGCTGGCAGAGAATCAGGTTGGGCAGTTGTTGGTCGTGGGATGATTCAGCCTTATTTCAACTTTGCTTTTAAACATTTATGCCAAGGAGATGGTAAGAGAGGCAAGGGAAAGAGATAGATGTGAGAATCTACGTAGGAGGCCAGCTTATAAAGTTGATTAAGTTCGCGGATGACCAAACGTTGGTTAGTCAATCATCGAGGGGATTCCGAGCTTGGTTTATGCATTAGAAATTAAGTGCGAGAAATACGAAAATGAAGATAAATCACAATAAAACAAAAGTAATGGGATTCTCTAGGACAGAGATAGCGAGGCTGGTCATAAAAGTAGGAGGGCAAAAACTGGAGCAAGTAGAGCACTTTAAATACTTAAGTTGTATCTTAGGAGAAAATGGGCATAGTAGCAAAGCCATTGCAAGGAAAATTGCGATAGCGAAAGAAGCGTTCAGTTTAGCTATAGGAGGGAGCTGATGATGGGGACGTTGGGTAAGGATATAAATAAGAAGCTGGTGAAGAGTTAGATATGGAGTATATAATTGTATGGGGCAGGCACGTGGACTTAGAAGGAAAGTAGAAGAGAATAGGCTATAGGATTTCGAGATGTGGGTGTGGAGAAGGATATAAAGGGTGGACGGAAAGAAAGACAAACGTGGAAGTGCAGTTGGTGAGGAAAGGAAACCTCGGGGTGACATTTGGAGGAGACAAAGTAGGTGGTTGGCAGAGGTAAGGAGGGGCGAAAGGTTGCTTAAGGCCATGATAAAGGGAAGGATATTGGGCAAGCGGGAATGGGGAAGAAAAAGAAAAGTTTTAATGGACGGGATGAAGAAGGGTAGGACGTACGCTGAGATGAAGAAAGAAACATTATAGTGTGACGACTCGCACCGGGGGTAGGGATAGTACAAATAATAACTGAAACTCTGCTGCTGTTGATTTTCCTTTTATTACGCCTTTCGCACAGCTCTCTCTCTCCGCACACCGTCTGTAATGCGCAGTCTCGATCCACCAGCGATGTACCGCCTGCTTTACGCCGTCTAAATCAACTATCATCTGGTTCGCACCGTCTCTAATAGTACCTTGCGGGTGCCGTGCTTTTATTCATTTCCTTTATTCGCTCTGAAACCATTGACGTGTTCGCGAATGTCCCATCCAACGGGCCCACGGATCGCGTCATCTTCGACCATTCTGAAACCTTCCCGAAACCATCGATGGCTCCATTCGACGGCCTCTTGACCCACTTGCCCGCTTGGGCCCCTAAGTTAATAGGGGCCTCCATTTGTTAAAATCTAAAGGATTTTTACTGAAGTTAATTTTTCAAGACTAATTTTTCACCTGGAATTGAGCAATCGAGTTAACTTACGGATTACCGAAATGCCATTAGACAAACGCCATTCTGAGACCCATCGTAAGCGCTATGGGGTCACCCATTTACCTTCTGACGAGACATCTGGCCACCATCCAGGCGCCTACCGTGGTGTAGTATGGCTTCCACATAAAAATTCAGTAGAATTCGTCCAAATTTTTTAATAAATCCATTCTGATGGGGGAGATATTCTGGCAAGTTTTGAAGTCGCGTCATAATCCATTAAAACATATATCAGGAATACCATTCAACCTCTTCGTTCGACCCCATTGACCAAAACAACCATCGAGTTATTTCATTGAGTCCTCATCTTGACTTATTTCCCTTACGACTGTAAATATTAAGAGCAAGTGGAAGCGTTCACTAGTGACTCTCCTTCATCGCCCGCATTTGCTAACTTTTGCGTGGAAGGTTTCGAAGAACGTGCCTTCAACTTGGCTCAACTGAGGCGAAAATACTTCTTCAGATATAGGGACGATTTATTCATTGTGTGACCACATGATCTCGATAGCCTTGACAAATCCTATCCCAAGAGAACCAGCTCAAATTACGGGACACTGTGTGCGGAAATGGAACAAAGTTAGACAAAATTCATCTCTCCGTTACTTTTTTTTAATAAAAACAAGATTTTTTATTCTAAGACTTTTTTAACCCTCATTAATCCGAAGAGAATGCCAACTTTCATGTTAACCAAACAGGGAACTCTTAAAACAAAATGGCGGGAACGAAAAAATCCACTCCTTTAACTATTACAAGGTCGATCAGTTATTATTGATGTCTGTCCGCCTATTTTTTCCTGAAACACTCAAATTGAGTTATCAATGTCAATTTTTACCTATAAACTACTTTTCCATAAATATATGTACACACTTTATTGATGAAATTTCGAAGATATATTTTGTTGTAAGGAAGGATTATGTTAAGAAGTTCCATGAAAATTAATTCCATGGGGTTCATTTTCTATTACGCATCAAAACATGCTGCGGGATTCGAAATGATTAAGTTTGGAAAAAATTCACCTAAAATTAGTTCTTATTTCAGGCAACCTCGCCGCTGTCCCCATATTATTATTTTAGCTCATCCATCACAGGATATGTTTAGCTTCTTTGGATACTTTTTCTGTTCGCCTTACTCTGAACTTGCGTGAAAGATTGAGAGATATTCTGATGTCAGACTAAACCAATGCTATATTTAAAAAAAAAGTCAAAATTATGAATTTTGCCAGAGTTTTTCGATTTCCGCCCACTGTGCTGCGATAGAGGAGATTTGTCAGTACAATCTCGATCCCTCGATCGTAAACAATGAAGAGAGCACTTCGTAGGTAGTACGACCCCCGTCGTATGGGACGTCTGTGGTCCTTCGGTCGGATGGGACGTTAAACTGTGGTCCCCTTCATTGCAAGGAGGTTAAAAATGAAATGGGGGCGACAAGCCGCTTGATTTTTGAAGCCAATTCCGCCATAACAGCCGGCACAGTTTAGAACTTCCTCTGGCTTACGTGTCTGGCGGTCGCGTTCGATTTTCGTCAAATCTAAGTTAAAAACCACAGGCAAAGCGATGTTTTGTGAATGGTTTTGCCACGCCTACTCGGCACAAAATCCTTCCCAAGCACCCCTATTCTTGCTTCACTTTCGCTCATGAGCGTTCACGGTCTTGCCTCCTCCATTTTATTTTAACCTCCTTGCTTCATTGAGGTAGATGGAGGGGGCCTGACGTCACTAAGCGGAAGCCTGACGTTCGAAATATCCGCCATGATGGTTCCCCCCTGTTCTTTCTTGACTTCCCATTGAATTGCACGGAAGTGTAAATAATTGTGCGGAAGTGTAAATAAGCTCTTAGTTTAAGGGATAATACTATTCGAGTCTAAGCAGGACGTATTGGTGAAAATTACGCTGAAATATCGGCCTTCTACAAGAAAGTTAAGGTGAGTAAGTAAGAGATACAATGATGTGAATTACTCTTCCCAGATGCAAGAGCAATGCTTTGTCACTCCATTTCTCCTCCCACTTTTAAAATTAGACATATGAAGGATTAATTCACAGCCAGCAATATAGGTACATACATGACTCCGGCCGATAAGGTCTAAATCGCAACTTTTTGATAGCGTCAAATTTCCTGTAGCTATGCCCATGCTGTATTAAAAATTATATTGGCTATCACTCTCATAAGACTCCAAAACCTTTCAATGAGTGGCAAAATGAGTAATATCCATAATTTACATAACAATAAAATATCACCGGCAATACCTATCATCTAAGACATTGTGGTTATGCAATTCTTGGAATTCGCGAAACTGTTTAATATCTACATTACTATGAAGTATATAATGAGATAACACTTCAGGAGGATAAAAGCTATGTTTATGTGCCGCATATGTTTAATTTGTGTGTTATCCACGATAGGTTTGAAGTTCAGGCAATTCCCAAATATTTTACTTCGTCTGACAACTTCATGTTTACCCCACCCACAGAGTAGACATAGCGTTGGCGTGTTGACATCCGCAATAAGTGTACTGCAGTGCATTTACTAAGATTTAGGTCAAGCTCCTACACCTCGCACCACGAGCTAACGTTGTTTATGTCCGATGATAGAACTTGTAAGTCCGCATCTTCGCCGATTTGCTGTAGATGGCCGCATTGTCTGAAAATAGTCTAAGTTTACTGCTAATTAAGGGGTTAGATGGAAGAAGGGACTTTAAAAGTCTCAATCTCGCCCCAATAAAGACCCAATTATCAAATTCGAGAACTTAGGTCATTTATTTAAATAATGAATAAAAGGGGTCCGATCACCCTTCCGTGAGGGACGCTGGATGTCACTCTAACAATATTAGAGCTAATGCCGTCAATGAATACTCATTTTTTCTTACAATCACATAGAAAGTAACGTATGCAATTCAATATTTATTTGGTTTAACACGCATTATTTTAATTTAAATATAAGTTTTTATAGGGGAAGTTTTGTCGAATGCTTTCTTGTAATCAAGGAATAACGGGTAATTTTGTTCTTTTTTGATTCACATGATTTTAGGGTGTCATAGAGGAAGAGCGCAAGCAGTGTTTTACAAGATCTACCCTTCCAAAAGCCGTGTTGACTGCCTTAAGAAGTTTCGAATCTCCAATAGGGTCGCAATATTGCTAACAATAATGCAATATTGCCAGAATTTTGCATAAAAGCGATGTTAAAGATATAGGCTGGTAATGTCTTGGGTCATGTCTGTTTCCTTTTTTAAATATTGGGGTGACGTTAGCTATTTTTCAGTCTGGAGGTACCTTGCCTTCGGATAATGACTTGCTAAATATCATTTCTAGGAATGGTGCGATCTGTGGCGCTAACTCCTTGAGAACGCGTGCAGGTATTCCCCCTGGACCTGGGGACTTGTAACTTATAATTTATCGTTGGTTTTTAGTTATTCCATCACGTTGAATAATGATGTGAGCCATCGGCTCATTTATAGCAGGAATGCCTGATGTCAGGCGAGGATGGATCTCGACTCGAGTTCCAAAACGTCGGCAGCTATGAGAGGAGTGACCCGGTGGCAAACCCAAATAGCCTTCCGTGACGCTATACGCCGGGAAAACATCAGACTTTACTTCAGCGATTATGCTTGTTATTTAGCATGCTTGTTCTATGTCACACGATAATGGAAAGCTATCATGCTAGCGAGTATGCTCGAACTTGTCCTGGATCAAGTATTGTGTGAAACTGGATTTAGATTTCTTTTCTCTTATTTGAGTAGTGTGAATGATAGAAAATTTTCCTGCAAACTCAAAAATGTATTCCACATGTAAATGCGTGAACCGCAATTATTAATAACAGCCTTAATCAAAGAGTCGCGTAGTCCAAAAAAGGCATTTTATTGGTCTGCCTTCATTGCAAGGTATTACATATCTGCTCTAAAAGTATCTCGACAGGAGGGATGAAATCATATAAGCTCGTACCCTTCCACATAGAACTTAACAACGATTATTTTCGTCTTATTTTATTAAAACAGTTGAAATTAACATAAAAACGGGTCGGATTACAGGCAGAAATACCATTCTGAGATGGCATACACCACATTCCAGTCGACGTTGTGTTTTTTCACCCTAGAGTGCGCGTAATTTTCAATTAGAAATATTTTAATGAAACAACGTTGTTTGTTGACTAATTTTGGCCTGGTACACCTTAAGTAATGAACTTCACAAAAAAGTAGCTTTTCAAAATAATAAGTTTACCATTGCTGAATTGGCCTCAAGAATCAGGTGAAACATCATACCAATCTAACTCCAACCTCCTTGGTAGCCACATATACCGCCTTGTATATTCACCCTGAATTGAGATTGCTAGGAGGGTGACTGGCTAACAAACCTTATCGGCAATTTGGAGAACCAAGTTCGAATCCATACCAAGCATAATGAGTTTCCGCACTTGTGTCACATGACGTCGTAAAATATGTGGATTAAGAGAGGCCAGAAAATCTAACTATAGCGCGTTCCACGTTTTCACTCTACCTTTGCTCTTATTGACAACAGTGTTGCTGACTCTAGGTCGCTCTCTCTCTCTCCCTCCTCTCCTTTAGTCAACGGCTCTTGCGCTGCCGTTAGTAGTAGATATTTACTCATTATTTATACATAAATATTAAATATCATTGAAGCACGGGAGTATTATCGTGAATCAGAACCTCATAGAGATTCGTAGTAAAGTTAAACAGCATTTATACGCCTATCGTGCCCGTACTGACACACAGAAAAAACTCCGGTCGGTGCCTCTCGTGGTCATACGGACATGCAAATTTTGACCACCTGTAACTTCAGAAATTTTCGTTCTCAAGTCGTGAAGTATTCAACGGTTAGGTAACGTTCTCTACATTGTTTAAAAAATTCACGTTTTCATTTGAGAATCTCGTCTGTGGGTGTTGGTATTTTGATTATATCTCCCTCAGTTACTTATTATTCACGCCATGAAACAAAGCATAATTTTCAGTGGTCAAGATGGGCTCATAGCTGTTATAAAAATCACCTCTCTCAGTACCTCGAACGCCTTGCCTGCATGTGTGTCCATACTCAAGACAAAAATGTTGGATTGACTAATATCAGGGTAAAATAATTCTTTCTAACGTCTCTGCCGCATGTTTTTTTCTTTTCAAAAGTGTTTTACATGGTCTTTATTGTTGAATTCTCTGAGCTGTTGAAATTAAGCGAGAAATCGTGACATAGTTTGCCCATCTTGGAGTTACCCACATAAACATCCTTCTCTTTGGATCATCAGATGACTCATGGGCAAGGAAGGTTGGTCCTGGATGAGAAAACTTGTGGATTAATAGCAAAGAATATGTGTTTCAGCACATCCGTCTTCGACCTCTCAGAGGGAAGGGTACGATAAAGCAGGGGGAAACCGCGTCTTTCTGAGGCGAATGGAATACTCGGGAAAACTGTCCGGGAAAACCCTTTGAGCGACCACACCGGCGGCCACTTGCAGTGCCAGCCGGTATAGTCTCCACTGTCACCTAAGTTTGGAAAGACCTATCTCTCTCACTTGTTATTCACATCAAAATGGTTTTCACTAAAAACAAATTCGAATTCGATGCTTTCCAAGAATTTCTATTTCCGCGTGTGCCATAGTATCTAAACTTGGAAAAATTTTTCTCACTTGCTGACTTTTTCCTTGTATGAAGAATTACGAAGCGCTCGTCTTAAGGCGTTCATGTGCTTTTCTCATTTATTAATTATTAATTATACGTTACCTTTTACAAACTAGAAAATTTAAACTTTAAAATAGTTTAAAAAAATTAAATTAGATAATAATCTGCTCATTTAAGGCAGTTTGAACGAATATATTCGGGATCATTGTCGTCCCGAGAAAATTTACAAAGATAAAAAATTATCAATGTGGAAAATTTGTAATATATTTTAAATATTTTAATTTACCTACCAAATGGAGATACATTTTCTTTATATTTTGGCAATTACTCCATCGAGCAGTCACAATGTAAAAATATCGCATATCTGGCCACGTTGTGCTTGAAAACACCTCTGCTAATGCATGGGAAAGATAACGCCATAAGAGCCCATAGTAAAGTGTAAACGTGGAATGCAATTTAATTTAAAAAATACAATGCATCAATTTGCACTTCCTTTTTTCCATCTGCCTTGGAAAAGGCTAAAGGCAAATCACGGCCATCGAACGGATGAGTCATTCACGATGTACAGATAGCGCACATGGCTTACATGCCATTGGGCGTTAACCTTTAGCATTTCTGCATGAAGGATGGCTCTTTTAAAGCTCTCTTAATAATAATAATGCAAGCAAGGGAAACGAAAGTTTTATTTTAGCCGACAAAGCTCTATGCTTGCAATTCCTGCTACCGGACGGGTGGATCGACGATTCCACCCATTAGCGAGAGTCAGGAATACTTCCACACCATTGAGTGTTTCCAACGTGGAGTTCCCTTCACCACTCGGACAGGCGCCTCTCCAAGCCATCAAACCCTCCCGTCGCTTCCGAGGTTTCGCAACACTTACCGTACGCCTGCCTGCACTGAGACCGCCTTATCTCGATCGTTCCTCTTCCAACGATCATCCCCCGCCCCCAAGACCTCCTCCGCCGCCGCTCTTAATAGTCTCACGTCATTAGCCCGAGGACTTACTCAGCGCTGGAAAATTTCTCGCTACGGAATGTGCGAGTTTTCCAAATGTCCTATTTGCCTAGAGAGAAACGTTGTACACTTAAGCAGATGAACAAGAAAAACTGTTATACGCCCTCCTTCGAGTATCGATGGTGGATTAGAAGTTTCGTTGTGTTATTCACGCACAAACTCATTTCAACAACCTGTTCGTATATGCGCAGCAATCTGAGTCTTGCGTCAATTTGCATAAAATATTTATACTAATTGTAAAAAGTGAAGGCTGACTTTTTTTTGCTCGAAAAAACAGGTAGGTAATATGAAATTAACTCGTGCGTGAATTCCTCAACTATATAACTCAAACACAAAAGGGTACCTAGCCACAAAAATCATTCCGTTAATTCCACCATGAACCGACTTGACACCACCAAATTCATCCATGAATAGTTGAAGGATTAGAACGGCTTTCATTAAGAATGGATGGTTTTCTGAACCGCTAGTTGGCAGAATTTCAGTGTATCCTTAGAGTGCTAAACACTACAAATAGCGATGTCTCGCATGAAAGTTTCACGTTTGAAAATTGAAATATCGCAGTTGATGTATATTTATGACGGCGCGGTTGCTCTGAGGACCCATAGAGATGGGCTACTGACGGAAATTAATCACCCCATCGGTACAAGTTTACTATTATCACTACACTGAAGCATGTAATGAAGAACAGTTTTGGTTAAGTTAAGTTTTTGGTCAAAGAGGTTAAGTGTTAGAATCAAACTGTTGGTGCTGAAATCAATTCACTGATCCACTACCTCTCCTACAACATGAATTTCTTTTAGGCACTATAGGGAAGAGGATTTTGTCACTGATGAGAAACTTGTCATCTAATGCTAGGAATGATAAAAATTATGCGAATTTCACAATTTTGTGAAATTCGCATAATTTTTATCATTCCTAACATGGAAAAATTTCACATAATACACCGTGAAACCGCAAATTTTCTTGTCATCTAATGTTCAGACACGCGTAAAAATATGGAATTCGTCCAAATAATGTCTCAGATCACAACGTGTTAGGGTTTACCTACAACAAGAGTCATGGGAAAGCACTCACTGAAATATTTCCCACCACATATTCCCATGTTTTACGGGAGAGAATCGTACCCATCCATAAATTTAACCATCCCTCCTAACAACCTTATATACCTGCTTATCTCAGAGCGACTGTATCTCATTCCTCCCCACCACCACTCCGGACGGAGCCAAATATAGAATTGAAAAATTCGTCGGCAGCCAGGCGATAGACATAACTTCGTGTTGGACGGAGAGTAGAGAGAAAAGTAGAAAGGGAAGGTCCAGGGACAGACAGTCAACATATACATAATACCGTGCATGCCATCTTCAGGATGTGTGGCACGGGGTGATTCCACACCAGGCACGCAGTAACCGTCCCAGCTCAAGATGAAATTTTATGTGGCTGCAACTATTTAAGTAAGTTTTTCGAGTCAGCATGACCATAAAGGTACTAAGACGAGTCTAAAAGTTGCCAGTAGACTGTATTTTGTACTTTTTTTCATAGATTATCATTATTATTACCGCTTTCTCCGTTTGAAATTTCTCATATTATTTTGTTTTCTGCACGAATTTCTCATCATATCCATGAATTAATAGTACTATTAATAATAATAAATAGTAATATGTTAACCAGTGTTCTGTATGTTAGCATGTTTATCAACAGAGTACTTCCTTGGTTTCTGTTTTGGCCTTAAATTTTGGCTCCTAAATGATTTATGGTTCTCGCCTAACGGCTGGGGGAGCATGCGAGGTTCGAATTTAAACCGGGACGAGTATTACATGCCTAGCATGAAATCACCCTGCACAACACACCCTAGAGGTGGCTTTCACGGCATTTTGTAGATGAAGATGCTTTCACCTGGCACGTTCCCCTGGCCCCTGGGCGAGGACCAAGGAAAGCAGCCAGGAGAACAATGCACGGCTAACCAAGAAACCAGGGGAGTACCAATGAATGAACATGCAAACATGCAGTGAACGTGTGAAGATACAACCATTGGTTAGTAATACAAATCCCATGAAATCATGGATTCCACGATATAATAATACATACAGGAAAAAAATCATGCAAGGCATTTCAAACGGGATGAGGTGTTAGTAATAATGATAGGTCATTAAACACAAGTACAAAGTCTATAGTCTACCTAGAATCATTCAGTCTGGTCTTCATTTCTCGATAGACAAAAGATAATTCGGAGAAAAATAACAATCGAAGAATAATGATGTGGGTCGTCGTCAGCTGCATCCAATTATTCGACCGTCTAAGCGAATGGCAAGGGAGAGGAGTGGAGACAGAAAGGGTTGGTTTACCCTGGTGTGTGTATGTACATTATATACGTATATATATATATATATATATATAAAATAATATCGTTCAAACAGAGGGTGAAAGAAAGAGGATAGGAAACACACAAAATTGTGAAGTAATATATATATATATATATATATATATATATATATATATATATATATATATATATATATATATATATATATATATATATATATATATATATATATATATATATAAAACTTCTTGGAGAATCAATCGGGTGATAAATATATAACATGCCAAGAGGGTGGCCGATAAAAATATAGAAACAGAAAAAAAGGACACTCACAAATTGAACTTCCGATATTTCGGTGAAGACTAGCTCCACCTTTCTCTAGGGTAAGAGTAGGTATATATATATATATATGTATATATATATAAATACCTACTCTAGGTATATATATATATTATAATAAATATTTCGTACATCACCATTGTGTTGTAACATTTTATGTGTTTCCAATCCTCTTTCTTTCACCACCCGTTTGAACGAAATATTTTTTATTTACGCCTGTGAGCGGTTTGAGTGAATGAATGAATGGTTATATATATATATATATATATATATTTGGGCTCTTGTTCTCTTCTCTGTGTGTGTGTCTGAGTGGGAGGGGGGGCTGGTTTGGATGGGACAGGGTCATAATGGGTCACGGGGGACGGAGTTTTCTCGAGTGGCAGAGACAGAACGAGAAAACGCAGGTGGGTGGAGGGGAGGGTGATACATAAAAGATGGAGGAAGTAAGTAGAGGAAGAGACAAAAGGGAAGCGGGGGTGGGTGGATGGCGGTGGTGGAGGAGACGTGCAGGCGCCACGTGACTGTCGTGTCGTGTTCTCTCAAAGCCCTTTCCCAATCTCCCCACTCCCCTACTTACACCCTCGCAAACTACTTCACAATGACACATACAAAAAAAAACCTCCCCGTACCTATTCCCAGCACAAAACACTTCAACTCCCTCTTCTATACCGACCCATTTTCTCGTCACCTCAACCTCTCTTCGTCCTTCGCGTTCCCTCTCGGCCGGTTCATACTCAATGAATGGATTCGGCATATCCTCCTACTCTTGCGAGACATCATGAAATTGCGCTTTCGGATGCACGAACGTGCGATTATTGCTAATTTGGATGCACGAATGTGTGCTAACGAGGATTAACTGTTCCGGTTCATATTCAATGCATGGACTCGGCGGACTCTCTTCTCCAAACGAGGCATGCAAAAGTGCATTTTAATGCACGAACGGGTGCTCCTTCAAAATCCTGTCTTTTAAGCAGCAAAAGTTGCAGACAAAAACATGGAAATTGCCCCCAAAAACACCCTATTCTACCAAATAACAAAAGATAACTAAACTTAGTCCACAGCTTGATTTGTCACACCCATTTAAAAAATATGTTTACAGTGACCAGATATTCGGTCCGTATCAATTAATAATAAAATTAAAAAAATACAACAAATTGACGCCTGAGACCATAAAGAACTCTGTTATAACCATATGCATTCATCCTCAAAATCGCTCACCAGCTCATGCATCGAAATATCGAAATATAGAATTAAAAGGCTCCTGAGATCGTGAGAACAAATAAATCAGAATAAAGTCGTACTAAGCAGATTTAATCGTACTTCCCACCATGGTTTATGTCTTTTACAACCCAACCAATTAGGATGCTTGTCTCATTCGTTTATAATTACTAATTAAGAAGGATCTTTTGCATCTGCAGTTAAATTGCAACAATAGGAAGTTAAATTGCATTGGATTTCGCCAATTGAATGTGTGCATATTTCTACCTCATGGAAATAGGAGAGAATGATAACTATTGAGAGACCTTAAAAGCGTAGTTCACATCCATTTCAAATAAACGCAATTAAGAAACTCAAAGTGCACCCAAGCAATTCTTGGGACGAGAGGGGACACGATCAAACCAAATGATCGACAAAGCTGGCTCATATTCGTGTTAAATCATAATAGTTTATTCTACTTATAATTAAAAAATATCCCAGAATATCTCCTGACCAGTGATATCTCGGTTTTTACAGAATTCCACGTACATTAACCACGTAAACCCATGAATTCATTTGAGACAGAATACAGGTTAATAACGATCGAGGGACTACTCTTATCTAATGATTAAAATGAATGTGCCCAATTCCATAGATCATATAGGAACAAAGCAGTAATTCGACATGTTCCAACATAATATTTTAAGTACGATTAAGATTCCACGGTGGAATGGAATCAAAGCATATGAGGACTCCTTCTATGGGTATTATTGGTCTAAGATATATTTTAGGAGTTTAGGATAGACTTTGATCTTTAGGTCACTGTAAAGTTTCTAAGTTTAAATCGTTATATTTCTGAGGGGAGATCTTTAGATCTCTTCACTGTCAAACCTAAGACCTTGATCCTGGGCCAAGTGAAACATCTATGCTCCAAGCGGTATTTCAACATGCGCCTTTGCCTTGGAAGGTCAGCACTTTACCGACCTGACTACCGCGTAAGAAACGTGTTCCACATCTATACGTATAGTACCCTGCAAGGCAGCTCAAGGGTATGTGGCAGAGGGTGAAAGTTTTACCAAATTACACTAAACTATATGCTATAAATGTTACAAAAACTACGAACACCAATGTATAAGCAATTAATTTCAAATATGTGGCAGGAGTTGAATTTTCACAAGCATACACTACACTGTATGCTACACATATAAAAGAAAATATTAGTATTAATGCATATGAAAACGACAAAAAATCACTGGGAGACAAGAGTTAAAACAGGAAGCAAATGAGAAGAGCTGTTAGCACTATTTTGTAGGTTAGTATATTAGCAATGGATAGAAAATTAACTAAAAATGTTAATTATAACTATCATTTAAATGGTGTTCCTCTTGAGTGTGTGACTTCAATTACTGACTTGGGAATCACTATTGACAACAAACTGTCTTTTAAGCCGCATGTTCAATCTATATGTTCGAAAGCCTACCGCCTCTTGGGATTTTTAAAACGAAACTGCTTTCCCAATTTTTTCCATTCACACTGTTGTACGAACTTATTGTACAATCGTCCGACCTTTTTTATAAAACGGCAATGTGATTTGGAATTCATACCAAGTTACTTTTGAGATGGCACTTGAAAAAATTCAGATGCGTTTTGTCAAATGGTTCTGTTCCCTAAATAACGGTCCTGTTTATAAAAAAAATTGACTACCCCAATTTATGTAAACCTTTTATGATATCTCCACTCAGAGTCAGAAGGAAAGTTTTGATGCAATTTTTCTTCGTAATGTCATGATGGGTGTTGTCGATTCCAACCATCTCCTCGGCTTAGTAAACATAAATGCCCCTCCGAGGAGGGCTAAACATACTCCGTTCTTCCGATGCCATTTCGGTCGGGTGGATGATTGCAAGCATGAACCTTTATCAAGGATGATACGTGCGGTTAATGAGTTTTTGGATCAAAATAAAGACACCGACTTGATTTCTGACTCTATGATGTGCCTCAATAAAAAATTGTTTGCCTTTTTTAACAAAACCTAAATTTTCCAACTTGTGTGTGTGTCTGTGAATACATTTTGTGTGATTTGTGTATTTATTTATTTGATTGTCATTTATTATAAGGCATGTAATTTGGGTTACCTGTTTCCGTTAAATAAATTAATATTATTATCATATTAATATATAAAAATGTTATGGTGTCTGTCTCTCTGTTGCTAAAACACTACTGAACTGATTAGGCTGAAATTTGGCATCTAGTGAGAAAATGTAACTGGGTGTAACCTAGGCTATATTAAAAATCCCTCAGGGCCCCCTAAAGCCCCCCCTGATGGTCTCTGGTGGTCCATGCTAAACATTGGGTTCGGTGCAGTGGTTTTATTTTTTGCTTATTAAAATTACTATCACTAAAGATAGAGAGATTAGTCTGAGATTCATTTTATCGGATGGCTGAATAAATGAAATTTCTAATTCTTACAATCGATTTTCTTTTACGCTTCGTAGTTGTCTGAAAAGCATGTATTTTGCTGAACAATCTCACATTTTTCTCTGAAATCAACAATAGCATATTTCCTTGACAACCAGAGATTTTATTTTCAAAGGATATTCACGCCTCTAGCATTTAAATATGACGTTTTCCTGCATGCCCATGATAGCACGTGCAAAGATAATCTGTATAAGAAGGACCCAGAGTCCCAAGGGTCCCATAATAGATTGCTTCGGGGGGTAATCGATAAATCCAATGCATATTTACAACAAGTATACTCTTCAATGTCTATTCTCAAAGTAGCTCTCATGGGGGCACCGCATGTGTATGGGAGAACACCTACGTAGTAAACGATGCACATAAAGGTATTAAATAGACTACACACGCAATTAAAGGTGCAAGGATATTTACGTGCAGCGAATACTATTGGCCTCTATTGCTACTACAAACACGGCGTTGTTTATTATCGTTTAATACTCAGATAAATTGCACGTTGTATAACCTATCTGCCTCTCATTACATTTGGGAACTGTTTTTTAGACCAATTCTCACATCATAAACTTTACGAGATATTTATATATGCTTAAAAATGTTAAAGTGCAGTTAATTTACATTCACTCAATGATGGAGTTGCCTATTCAAGACTCTCACTCGCCGCTGTTTCCCCTCCTTGGACTTAAAAATATATCCATCAACATGCCTAATATAAAAGAGAATAACCTTTCAAAAAAATCTTCTAAAGCAAGAGGAATGTCTTCTTTGCGAGAAAATGAGTCCTTGCAAAAAAACGACACAAGGTTAGACTTGGATGCTCAAAGACATGCCCACCAGCGATCTCATGAGTTTCTCACGCTAAGAACCGCACAAATTTCATCCTAACCCAACCTACGGACGGGTAACCAGCTATAAATCTGGTTCAAATATAGACATATCTGCGTTAAAACTTCAATGTTTTAACATGGCGGAAATTATAATGACGTCACTACATGCTTCTTACCCGGAAGAAGAACGGATATTCTGCGCAATGAACGACACATGTGCATGAAAATCGGCAAGTGCACCAAGAATCAACATAGATTTTTTATTTAGTAACCGAAACCAATTATTATGGCTATCATTTATACCGAAGGCGCTGTCCGTGTGATGGAGGATTCATATGACAAATAAACATGGCCGCTGCTGCAAATGCTCCTTTTGACTTTGTCAACCGCTGGATTGTTGGGAAGCAATCAAGCTGTTAAAGATCAATAACTCAGAAGACGGCTCAAGAGAACCGGAGGGACGAGGTGACTATCTATCAACCTGGGTGCTATTTAAGTAGTAATGAGTCTTCGTGGCCCATATATGGGTTTCCCGTTCATGAAAGAGGACCAACAGTAACTCATCTCTCCGTGCACCTGGAAAACGGACAGCGTGTCTACTACAACGAACATAACATACAAGATAGGTTACGAACTCCTCAAATGACCACGTAGACAGTATTATTCAGGCTTTGAGTTTTCCTTATTTAATAAATTCAATGTTTTTCACCCCCGTTGAATTTCAACGGGTGCCTTCCGCTAGTTATAAATAAAAATCAACCAACGCTACCAGTCAAAACACCTGATTTTAAGTCTCAATGGTAGTTAATATGTCCTCTTACCGTTTGCAGAAAAAATGACAATATAAACATTCCCGTACAGCAGCATGTCCCTTTCTCATGAATTCATTATTCACATGAATTAACCTAGTGCCGAACGTCGGATTTCGTACAGTGTTTTTCAATTCGTCAGAAAAAAAGATCTGCTGATAATTTACTTCGAACTAAATTAAAAGGATTAAGACTATACTTTAATCCACGGTCCGACAGCGATTTTCGAATCTAGCTGCATTGTTAAGCTGCACTAATGCTATTTTCGTCACCGATCTCCGCAGCATACGGTATGAGTCGCTATTTAAGCCTTCTTCTTAAGAATCCCAAATACTGGCAGCGTATTCCAAAGGAGGCCCTACAAGGGAGAAGTAGCTAAATTACCTAGTTTGATTGTCGTACATGACCAGTTCCCTTCGAAAAAAGTCCAATTTAGGATTAGCTTGACCATTCTGATACTCTAAAACGTATGGCAAATCAATTTCGAGCAATTCAACGATTTATTCTTCTTCACTTCATGCATAGGACGTGGAGCCTGTTTCAGAAACCATCTACCGTTGGTTGACCAACAGGTAACCGACCACCTGGTTCAAATTCTAAGGTGATTCTGAGTAGACTGGTTCCGGCTGCATTCTGCCTAAATAGTTCCACCATTTGCTCTATATGAAGTAATTTTTCTTCTTAAATGAAAATGTTCACATATAACTCTTATAATTTCAGTTCGTATCCTATTTTTTTATCGCACAACCTTCTACTGTGTTTAGGAAATTCAAATTCAGCTGATATGATTTCTCTAGTCTCTATTTCAGTGAACCCATGCCTACTCAGCGTACAGTACTACCGAAACTGTTACCGTTCTGTAAAACATCAGTGAAGTTAATTTTTAAGGGTATTATGAATTTTCTCACATTTTTTCGAATAACTTAAGTTTTTTTCGACATCTTGGTCTGTTTCAATCTAACAATTTCAGCGTTACCATTACGTTTTCACTCTATTCCTCACATTCGATATGACCTGACGTTTCTAAGTTACCCCACTCACACGAAGCATCAATTATCCTCCCCCTTCCCTCGTCATTTACCCGTCTCTCTGTTGTTCGTGCACGGTTAGAGGGGGTGGAATGAGATGTGCGGAAGCACATGTGCCTTTCCCCTACTCCACCCACTCTAACATCATAACGTTAACCTTTCCCTCCCCATTCTCCTTCACTAAAACCCCCCAACACACACCGCCCACTTCATGCATAGTCGAAGTCGCACGCGCGTGCTGAAGCGAGCGAGAGCGCCGGACACGCGAACTCCCTCTCGGATACGAAAAGGCGCGCCAAAGACCTCCTCTCTCGACAAGTGAGCGGCGCAATTCGAAGCCGGCGTCACCTCCGTCGAACAAAATTAAACACTTGACTATCACGAGAACAATGCGCTGCTCTCCCCCGTATACCTACAGCTGAGGCAAGCGGGCCGGCGGCTTGAGCGTTCAAACATTCCAGATAACGAGTCGCGCGCCCTCCTCAGCGGAGGCGATTTACATCAACAATTCACGATAAGGAGAGACATAACTTGTGTACGTGGGGAGACGAATTAAACAAACTCGGCGACACGCGATATTTTCCACATGACCTTCCGCGGTACTAACAAACTATCATGTTGCAGAGGAAGTGAAAACTCCCTACACCAAATATTTCAATCATCCATTACTTCAAAGCAGCTTTATATCCATGATTCTTACCTCGCGGTATTACCAAACTATATATTGGCACCAAATACTTATAAGAGCATGAGGTGCAGTTGTTGAGACAGTTTAAAAATATCTTTAACTGTGCACATTACTGCCCAGAATAAAAAATCTTCACCAATATTTATCAATCAGACAAATACTTGCAGTGGTTTCAAATCCATGATTATTTCATTAATGTTTTCACAGAACTCTTTCACAGTACAAAACCTTAGAAAATCCATGAGTAATTGGCGCAAGCTCTGCCATAGATATCCTTTTGCATGGTGTAAATTTCAAATGTCAAGACTCGCCGACACTTTTCCTAAATAAATGCCCAGATTTTTCGATTAATGATTTCATAACTCAATATCCTTACAATACACGATATACATACAATACACAATAAACTCTTATCCTCCAGTAAGGTTTACATGGGATATCTGTATAAGCTCTTGGCTGTAAAATGAGTAGTAAGGAGCTCATTGTGGATCTCAAGACTCGCTGGCAATTTTCCCCAATATATTTCCAGATTTTTTAAAACGACTTTCACCTAACCCTTACCACAGCGCAAAAATCTTATCTATTTTTGCCGCGATAATTCGTGTGAGCTCAAGTTCTGCGTTGAAAAGCCTATCGTACGGAAGTTATCTTACGACACTAAGACACAATTCCCAAGCAAATCCATCAGATTTTTCGAAACACGCAAACCTCTACGACGGAATGATATTCAAATGAATTCCGGAAGCCGCCGGTATCGGAAACAAACGAGCCCCACAACGCGACCCAGTTGCAACACACGTGTCCTCGGATTCACATAACGCAGACACAGCAATTGGAAAGGAAAATTACGATGGACATCCGAGAGCTGTTACCATTTGACACACCCATAATCGGGGCCGGGTTTATCCGATCGAATGGACTTAAAAGCCCACTTACCTTGCCGACGCGAGTAATTCCTCCGCAGCTCCTTTCCTCCGTCGTGGTAATATCCTTTTTATCCTTTTAAGGGCACACTAATGTATCCAACAATGCGAACTTTTTCTCCCTTTAGATCGATGAACGATGGTTGCACCACAGTAGGAATGAGACTAGCTCACGAAAAGAGGAACTTGGAGAAGGAGATATTCCTTGCACACACTCACACACGTAGAATTATATAAATAGATCTCCTTATTGGCTACGATTTCCTAGCAAGAGAGAGGCACTACTCTCCCCACTTGGAATAAAGAAAGAGAGAACACAGCACAACGAACAGGACACTGATCGTGCGACTGACACAACAACACGACAGGAGAGCGACGACACTAGCGTACAGGGTTAGAAATACGAATATTTTTCCCGGGTAAGTAAGGATGTTGGCACCTCTGGATCCTCTTCGAATCACTCCCACAATCCTCCACACGGACCCGCGCACACGAAGACGTCGGACGGTTTTGAGGAAAGCGAAGAAAAGAAGAGAAGGAAAGAGTGCGTGTTGGAGTTTTCAAGAGCGGCGCGATTTGAGGAGGAACTCGCGGGGAACTGTTTTAGAGCGAAGTTGGGGAACTGGCGAGGAGGAGGACTGTTGCGCCCGGGGGCGGGAGGGACGTAACTACGAGCAAGGAAGGGGCGGGGGAGGGTTGGAAGGGTGGGTGGGAGGAGTAGAAAATAGGGGGATGGGGAGTGTGAGTGCGTGGAGTGGGGGAGGGGGAGCGATCTCTGGGAGCGGGGGTTGGCGGAGTAGGAATTCTCGGAGAGTAGGGCGACCGGCGCGGCCTAAGCGACCGCGGGACTCGCGGGAAAAGTTGACTGGAGTGACTAGGAATTCGAATTTCGATATTAGAATAAGAATTAGTAATAACAGCTATCTAAAGCTATCTGGTACCCTCAAGCCACCTCAAAGATGGGCGGCAGAGAGTGATTCTACAACAGGCATGCACACCAGCAGTCAGACACACTATCAGGGCCCCGTTTCTCAAAGCTACAAGTCCACAAGTTACCAGTATATTAACTTGTAACTTGTGAAATTATGTTTCTCAAACGTATAAGTCTATTATTTACAAGTCCACAAGCTACAAGTCCGTTTAACAAGTTACAAATGTTTATTCACACGTGTCTCCATGGTTACGACACATTCTGTTTCTCAAACCGACTGGTAAGTTACAAGTGTTTGTAACATGTAACGAAATTTTTACTCGTCCTCCAAGGTGAGTATATCGAAAATAATAACTGGGAAAACAAATGAAAAGTGACTTGCAATAAGCGAGATGTGGACGAGAGAAAAATGGACACTCAGTAATTCTAAATAAACAATGAAGAAGAAAGATTTACTGCCGGAAGGACACATGCATGTTGCTTGTAATCGTGCAATTTATTAACTATTTCATTTAACAAAGACTGAATCATTTTTCTAGGGGAGGAGGGAAGTTTGAATATGCTAAAGTTTCGCACGGGTTTACTGGTATTTTTTTACAATTTAACAATATACTTATCACGCTATGTCAAGTCATTAGTTTATATTTTTAGAGGATATAATGCAGAGCATAAGTTCCCCAGCTAAATTGAAAATCGCTGTGAAATATTCAAATTTAAATGGTACTCAGAAAATGTAACGTTATTATATCGTACATACTTTTCTAGAAAGATAAAAATATCACAACATGATAAATTGACATGTAAGAAGCATAAATAAATACAGTACCACATGATATATTGGCATTCAAGAAGTATACATTACGTCCATTTCGAGTTCATGTTTCACTTCATGTGACGGAAAAAACGACTTGTTCTTATGGTGTTCAAATTTTGCCGATGACTCGTCCTTGCTTGGGATATTTTAAGGTAGAGTGTGAACTAAAAATACATTTTGTGTTGTATTCACGCATTTATCAATACCAAACAATGTAGCACTGACTCTTGGATATAGAAGATGGCAAGAGAAACTATGGAAATATACTGCAAGTTTAACATAATAGCTAGATATAGACTGGATGACGTCCGTCGTATTCACTTGTAAGATCTTTGTTTACTTATGGAGACTTCACAAGTGTCCAGTTCTCGTTTGAGAAACACTTGTAAGTAGCACTTGTATGAATCCGACTTGTAACTTGTGGATTTTTACCTTTGAGAAACAGGCCCGAAAGAGTCAACAGTTATTTTACTAGATACGGACCATTGGAAAAAAGATTAGAAACATTCATAATCTGGAGTAGGAGGAGGATGCTGATGATCAAATGGAGGTTTCAAATAAGAAATTAAGAGGTATTCTGAAGCTAAGAAGAAGAAAGGACCATATGGAACACTATACAGAAAATAAGAACCGAATAGATTGGGCACACCCTGAGGCACAAAGAGTTTGAGAATAATATAAGTGAAGAAAAAATAAAGGTAAAAATTCCAAGAGGAAGGCCAAGGAATAAATACTTAGACCATAGAAAAAGTTGAGTAAATAAGAAGAACTCTCAGGGATTATGGGAAGTAGCATTAGATAGGAATGGGTGGAGGACTGAAGTCAACTAATCTTAGGATTGCACTACCAATGATGATGATGATACTCCTACGTGTAACCTACGTGGAGGGAAATTTCACATGCAAAACGGACAACTTCTAGCTATCTACATCTAAATCTACAATGTACCATGCAATCCGACACCAGGGTGTGTGGCAAGGGGTGATTCTATACTAGACATTGAGCACTCGTCCCACTACAAATCGGGATCTCGCACGTTCCCCCAACCCGCTAGGCGCAGACCAAAAAGCAGTCAGGAGAACAGTGCGCAGTCAAACTAGAAACAGGGAGAGTGCTACGTAAATAAATATGCAATACACTGCTAAAGACACATATTGTGGTTAATATTACTTATACTGTTAATTTATGAATGCTACGAGATACTACTTCATGCAGAGAACAAAATAATGCCGGACATATTAAGCGGATTGAAGTGTTAGTAATATTGCTATGTTATTAAGCACAAGTGAAAATTCTACTCTACCTTGTGAGGGTGGGAGTTTCATATGATTGATCTATCTCAACTATTATGATCCCTTATTGTACGTGGAAAAAATGACATTTTAAATCTATCGGTTCTGCAGTCTATTTCCTTTATCTTATTTCTGTGATTGCTTCTACCGTAGTACGATGGCTCTAGCAAATTATGTTGTAACTCCGGCAAAAAATTATCTGCTTCTAACTTGCGCAAAAGATTTAATGTCTTGCTATTACTCTAATCATGTACAAGGTACTTAAAATTACGGGGATGAATATTTAAAGTTCATTCATGTTGACAAGCAATGCGTGCAAAAATTATTTCCAAGTTACTGTCACGTAATACATATCATGAAATCAGCATCACGTTCATGTATATGATGATATAAATAATACAAAAGAGCGTAAATAGTACATAACATAACTGACAGCATAAATCATACTGTTGCGCTGCAGTGAATCAGTACCTACAACTTGAATGTTAATGAGTTCCACATTATTAACTCTGGCGAAATCTATGCTCGGGAAACGATATAAATGCTATAAATTTCACCAATTTCAAGGTCAGGGGGGCATTTGAATTTCTGCATCGGGTTTTATCAAAGATAGAATCTATTAGCTGAGATTAATAAATACACCGTGAAGATTGAAGAAATATTTACAGCAGTATTCAAAGATTTAAAGTAAACGAATTTTGAGGATACCGGCACTAGCCACGGTAATACCTTTACGGAGTCACCCGCTAGTGCACATAAGTGCGAAATTCCACAGAGGGAAAATCATCGCCTTGACCGGGACTCGAACCCGGATCCATATATTTCGCGCCGAGTGCTTTAGCCAGTAAATCCACCAGTAAATCCTTCTTTCACCCCTGTAAAAACGAGGGAACCGGGTTCGAGACCCGGTCAAGGAAAATGATTTTTCCTATATGGAATTTCGCATTTAAAGTAAAGCCCAGGTTTAGGACTTACCAGGGTTTACTAGGTCTTTGTCAAAAAATAAGTGAGATTTCCAAAAAGGTTCTATGCTGAATAAAGTTTCACATTAGGCGCTATAAACAACGTGATGCGGAGCAAGGTTCGACAGCTGCAAACACATGTGGCCCCTTGTCACCAGTCAGCAATCCAGTCAGCAATAAGCAAATGGATTCGCTATTTCAGGCCAGAAATCAAACATCCGTTTTGCTATTTACTACGGCTGGTTAAAATATTTAGCCTCAACTATGAACATTCAAGACAGAAATCAAGTTATAAGTACACCATTGGTCTGATAATACAAAGTGTTATATCGCGTAGAACTTCAGATTAATATTGAATGCCATATTGCATACACGAAAGCTTTCCATAAGCAGCGATAGACGGCCACCACTCCGCACAGTAGTCCCAAATCCCCTTAAGTTGTAAAAGGGTTTCAATTTTCATAGAATTTTGTAGTCTTAGGTTTTTGATTTGGCTGATTACAAAATCAAAGTTTAAATTTAAAAAAATCAAAATGGCGAATGTCAAAATGGAAGGTGCAATAGTTTATTTTTCAATTTAATTTTCCTTAACTTTTTATATTTTTTACCTATTTGAAAATTATTAATTCATCCGCCGCGGTGATTTTCATTTAGCGCTATTTTCAGCTGTCTCCGGCTATTTATAGCTATCCTACCGAGGATGAGCTAAACAAATGAATGCGCATCGCTTCGAAGCAAGGAACAGTTATTGGTTGGCAGCAAGGAAATTGAAGCACTCGCAAGATGGATTGTACAGGCGTGAAAATCTGAACCCAGCCTGGCGATAGTCTGCTGCTGCTTTCGGTACTCTGCTATCGACGAACGAAAATGAAAAATACCCAAATTAAATGACGATTCTCGCTTATGCATCCCTAGAGGTCACTTATTGGTTTCGCCGGGAGGAGACGGGGGAGATGTCGTTTGTGTAGTCGCGAGTAAAATTGTGGCGCGGGAGAGATGGGACCGGTCGCAGGGTGGGGATGGGAGGGAGACACGGAGACTTTGCCCTCGCTCTTCGCGGGAGACGGTTGGGGAGACGGCCAGTCGAATGGAGGTTGGAGGTCAGCGTTTCGTATTGAGGGGCACAGGAGCGAGGGCAAGGTCCCGCGCCGAGTTTGAAGAGTCTCAGGGAGTGAGTGAGCGGGTCAGTGGGGAGGAGTGTATAGAAATTCGTACACTTCATTCGACGACTCAAGACGAACGGGACCCAAGTTTAACTTCTGCGTCCACAGATTACCCAGTGAGCCGCAGCTAGGGCGCGTGGCAAGGGGTGTAAGGGCTCAAGTCATTAAGAGGGAAGAGAAAACAGAAAACGAAGGGGAAGTGGACAAAGGTGAGTTGCATGTGAACGGAATGTCTTTGAGTCCCGCTCTGTTTTCCTATAGTCATTAATTTTACGAGGACTTATTTAGGAACTATACGAATTGTTTTGTCACTTTAATCGGTCCTAGAGATGCAGTGGTTGGTCAATATAATTTCCGTGGATCAAGTCTTCTCGGGTGTGGCACTGGGTTAGGCTTTTCCATAGCCAACGTGCCGACAAGCAACTTGCTAATCTACCTCAGGGCTAAACTAAGTGAAGAAAGACCGCAGGCTTTCCCGGTGGATGATATGGATAGTCTTCTCGGGTGTGGGTTAGTATTACCATAGCCACGTTTCGACGAGCAGCCAGCTCATCGTCCTAAGGGCTAAATAAGTGAGATGAGCGAGTGCTCGTCGAAACGTCGGCCAGGGAAAGCCTGATACGGTGAAGACTCGAGAAGACTTTATTCATATCATCCACTGGGAATGTCTACGGTATTTCAATACCCAACGTGTCATCCTGAAATACATCTGGTCCAAATTTCTCTAGTAATCTTAGCGTGTAGCCTCCCGAATCTCTGGCGGCTCTCAACCTAATCGTTCCCTTAGCTGCGTAACACTCTCTATGCGCTCGTAGCAGTTTTTCAGGAAGCGTGTGGCTTTATTTTTTATTAAGTTTACTGCGCGAATTACATATTTCTGTATAGGGTCCCTAGGGCTTGTGGCTAACTCAACGTTAGGTGTTAACAGAAGAAAACATCACCTCTGTTTCATTTTGCCACCCGAAGACATTCCTACTGATCACTTGATAAATTTTCGTTTCTTTTAGATTGCCATCAGCTGGTGATTGCGAAAAATATCTCCGGACCTGAAGCGTGCATTTGGTACGCAGAGTGTTCTTTGGGGCACACATAAATGCGACCGTAGAGTTAACAAAAGGCAGCCAAATAAGTATTCAGATGCATGGGAAGTTGCTTGATGTAAGTAAAGTAAATCAAACTGAACGCAAACCAAACGAACTATTTCGCTAATGTATGACTATTTGCATAAAAAGGATTTTACTATATTCAAAATTAAGGGAAAATATATTCTGGTGATCCTATGTTCGTCGCTCTTCACTGTTACACATATTTATCCAACTTACTTAAGTAAAGCCACCCTTGGAGTCATACCAAAGTTTCCACGCTATTATGCGATTGAATTTTAGCATTAATTTTGAACTGGCATTTATTGCATCCGTATTGACGATCTCTCCTCCTATGACCTGGGTATATATAGTAATAACATAAAAATATTCTTCATGATGTTACGGTGAAAAAAGAGCATTTACATATTTTGTGTTGAGATGTGCCCTTGACCTACTCGCACTGCAGATGAAAATGGAATTTTTTTTAAAGCGTGAAAGGGAAATCAATCAGACAACCGCATTATAAACGGTATGCCGGCTTGGATATGGCAGAGCAAAAATAGAATGACGGAAAATTTTGCAAGAATGTATTCTAAAAAGTGTATCGCACGCATATTTTGAGTTTTAAAGTAACTGATCTCAAAGAAATGACAATACGGAAATATTTCATTATAATGAACTCGCATGTGGTTTACCATCAAAGTAAAATTGTTTAAAGTATTGCATATTTTTTAAATTATTACGCATAGTAAGCAACGAAAATGTTTTTAAAAATGAAATAAGAGTGATTTGCAAAATGGTAAGCAGGAAATGACAGGTCTACAATATAATGAAGGAATTGAAAACACACGCATGAATTAGAGCAGTATATGCACAAGTAATCTAAATTGTTGTTGAAACAGTAAAATTTAAATATTAAAATATATTCTAAAATATGTACACCATTTTGTAGTTGTGCACAATTCGAAGATATTTTACGTCACTTTGTGGCATAGCAACACGCTTCATATTCACTCCAACTTTCGTTAAGCATCTAATGATTAAGAGTGATATCAATTTCAAGTGCATAGTCCTATCTCAGGAGGTCAAATTACTCCTCACTGAGTAGAAGATAAATAAATCGTTGCAGATACCGGTTAATGCATACGTATCTTCAATAAAGCGTCAATGAACGAGCGTCAATCATTCTCACCCTATGGTGGTTATCAATTTTTTAAGTTCCATGAGTATGGTAAAAACAACTGAGCCCATGAAAAAAGATCTTCCAAATCGCAAACATTCCCAATCGTTATATTTTTTATGCAAAAAATTTGCAAGACCTTTTCCCAGTGGTCTCGCCGTGTTTGCATATGAACACTTGGATTGGAGATTCTAAGTTCTTATCAGATATATCCTGCATAACAATGAATTGTTCGAATGTGTGTCTTTAATATTTTTGTAAAAATTCTCGCCGTAAATAAAAGAAATTATCAAATGTCGGTTACACTCTTGAGCCAGTAAATGACATTTAAATAAGTTTGTTATCATTAAATTATTACCACTGTAGAAAAAACATGAATAGTGGAAAAATAATGGAACAAGTAAAAGGCAATGGGTTAAGAAGAAATGGAAAAATACCACCAGCCTCCGTGTGTCAATTTTCGCTCGGCTAACATGATGCGATGGCTCAAACTTAAGGCAGGTATTACCCGGGTTATGATAGTGTGAACTAATTTTCAACTATAATCACAAAACAAAAGAAGAAAACCGTATTGACGCTCTGCCAATCAATCTAATTACCTTGTGTTTCTCTAAATTTAAATATTACCACTGCAATATAATTTCAATGTTAATCTTGCATTAGAATCAAAATGAATCGACGCAACGAAGTTACTCCAGCAACTATCTTGCGTTAAGTTAAATCTTAAGTTAAACCATCCAAACTAGCTTGCGTCGTTCGAAGCGCCACAGTCATATCCACAGATGCGACACGACGGACAAGGAAACATACGGCAGCGATCGCCAGCGATGGATGGTATGTCACATTTCCATCCTATCTTTACTCCCTTATATCCCAGAGAGACTGGGTGTGCGGTCGAAAATTTTCAGGCTTAAATAGGAGACGAAGCGAGGCTGGCGAGGGGAAGTTGTATTTGGATTCGAATTTATTTGTTGCGTCGCGGGGAGGGTGGTTGGTGGGGGAAGGAGCAGACGAGGATGAGGTGGAGTCTGCCAAGAGGCTGTGATACAAAGGCGGAAGGGGACGAGGAGGGGAGGGGGTGAGATAATAAAAGGAGGAAGGGGGACGGAGTGGAAATAGATGGGGTGGCGTGGTTTCTTGGAACGCGATGTAGTTGGGAAACAAGAAGATGGCCAGGGCAGCGGGGGCTCTGCGCCACGGGGAAGAAGGGAACAATGAGGTTTGCTCCACATTTCTCCTCCGCGCCACCACGACCAGGGAAAACTCGTCGGGAATCGGTAAGCGCGGTAGGACTGGATAACAAATGTGGTCACCGAAGTATCCGAAGTACACTCTTATCAAGTTAGCGTAGAGCATGCAGTGTTTCACCTCACTGTAAATGCTACCGATCCTGTACTAAACTACGAGCCCATTTACATTACACCTCGGAGACCGAGGTTGGCCATAAATAACTCTGAATTACATGCACCAGATGATTCTACCAACATGAATGTTCTGCTCTATATACTGTGACCAACGTGACAAATATTTGATCATCATCATTTAGCCGTCTATTACGTTAAACAAAAATACTACTTCTGGCATGCGTCCTCTTGAATTTAGAATATTTTCTTTAGGAGTTAGCGGACAATCGTCTGCAATTAATAATTAAATATATTTTCGAATTCAGAGGTGCGTGCGTGTTGGCCGGTCCATCGGCCATTTTTTTCAGTGTATATAACCTTTTGCCAGCATTTACAAACTTCAAGCGACTACTTTATTAACCCATTAAAATTCAGATGTTCATAAATTTTGTGTGCGGTAAGATTTCATGTATGTTTATCGTTATTGCACACCATTAGTATTTAAGAAATCGCAACTCACTGTTGTACACTTACGCCATGGTACTAATAATCGGATGAAACGTACGTGCACTATGGTAGAATGAGCCTCACCTTATGATCGTCTTGTTGTGAATTTTCATTTTCATTGAAGGAACTTTATCAAGCTCTGAAAGAACTGAAGAATGTTGAAACTGTCATTACTTATATTAAAGATTATAGTGTGTTGAATGGAGAATCTTAATCGAAGTGGCTACGACATTAACTCTTCAGCAGTGCCTGAACTAAGACTATTTTTACGTGTTCTCTTTATTTGCGCTTTAACCTTTTGCGTCTATTTACCTAAATACTTACATATATTCTATGTAAATCAATTAACTTCAATTCAGGTATTGGACATTTAAGATTTTTAAAAATTTTCTTCATATTTAATTCAGCCCAGACTTTTCAAGTTTGCGGTGAAGTATTTCAGTACAGATATTTCACTACGGAATATAAAATGCATAGACAAAATTTGGTCATGATGTGGTGGGTTTACTGTGAACATGATATCATACAAATAGAACATTTCAGATTCTCTCATAATGTATGTGGCTGCTAGTTCGAAAGTATAAGCTGATGTTATCAACATAAAATAAACAGGCAAAGAGTCGATGTGATCATTACTCTGAAATCTCACACATGTTGTAACAAAGACCTAATTCGCAGTTATGTAATGGGCTCAAAATCTAATCCCAGTAATTGGCACTGTATTTTATTTAGTACTTTGATGCACTATTTAACTGTGTTAAATTTTGTGTTGCAAAATATATTAAAGTAAATTGTCCTAATGTATTTTTATTGAAATAAACAGGCATGTTTGATCATTATAGAACTCTAACTTGAATTACCAGCCCTTACCAGCGCTATATAAATTGAGATGGAATGTAAAACATGCAACTATTCCTCAACAGAATATGAGAAAAAATTGTGAAAATGGTATGATATTAGGAAATACATCTTTCATAATAATGTCTTTGCTGAGAAAATTTGCCATCTCAAAATTAAAGTAGCTCCTCTAGATTTCTTTCTTCTGAAACCAAGAATAAAAGCTGATGGTTACACTCAAGAAAATCATGCTCATTTAAGTATAAAGTCCTCGAAAGTCAATAATATTATATCCTCTCTAAATAAAAATATCACGCTTACCTAATTTTCATCTTAAATAAACAATCTCTGTTCAAGGCCATATATAAGAGGAAAATCCTCTTGTTACTGGAGGATCCCACTTAAATTTAGAATAAATTTTGTTGGGTGATGGGTAGCCAATAATAATTCCTTACCGCATGCAAAGATTAAAATAATCGCATCTAAGTAAATTATTTAATTCTGCTCTTATGCTGTATCCAATGCAACGAGCCGGTAATATTTTATATGTACGTTGAATTGGAGAAAACTTTGGTATTGTACAAACTTCCTCAATAAAACAAGGCCGGTATTCTGCTTTTAACTTTGTACTCTATGTGTAATGGGCTAAAAGATTTTGAAAATATTGAGTTAACGGGAATTTTCCTCGCAACACTTTGTAAATAGTAATGGAAACATATTGGAAATAGAATTAAAGAAAATATACATTTTTAGGTATAAAACTAAATCAAAGAGTAATTTTAGGCATCTAACATTCCTCATATGGGGAGCTCAAGAAAATATAGAAATGATTAACTTCAACTCTGTTTTTTATATCTGGTTAAATATACTGTATTCCCGGTATGAAAATCAATGCTAAAACGGTCTCTCTTTGGTGATGCTTACGACAGTGCAGTTTATTATATACCTCCCGAACTATCACTTAACTTCAAGTTATCGAAGGAGTTACGTTCCCTTGCTATAGACGTTAACCAGAAATTATAAAACTGGGCCTTAGAGTAGGTAAGTAAACATATGTAAAGTGTCAGATATTGGCATAATTCGTAATCCATTCGTGAATAAAACAATTAATAGCACAACAAAGAAAGAGAAAATAATTTACCTTCATACCTTCAGCATATTCTTCGGCGACATAACTTGAAAACTGATTGTGAATAAAATCTCATTTGTTTTTCAAACAGCCACACCCGAACCGTACCCTTCACATTTCCATTCTATAATTTATCAGAATCAAATTCTTCATCCCTATGGATGATAGAAAGAATCTATATCATTGCAAAGCTCGTAAACTGTCGCCCAGGAAATCTGGTGAGCCGGGCTAACATCGCCTATTATTATTTTAAATATTACGTTTGGTCAATATGAGTAAGTAAACGGGTAAACTGATGACGATATTATATATATGACGGGATTACGATTCGTTAAATTCCGAAAAATTACCTTATCACGCTAACATATCAAATTCCTTTCGTATCTCTTTTCTCAGGGGGTAGCTGTGAGCACGCATTTCTTGTTGTTACATCGTATCACAATCGCGATCAAGGATTTATAAATATATGAGAACACGGTAAGATTTTACTGGGGGTCTCGTTTATCTCTTTTTGAAGTAAAAAGACGACCCAGATAACGTATTTGAATCCAGTAGTGATATTTAACGTGACTGGAATATGTCACAGCTTCTTGAGGAATTGGGTTTTCTCTCCAAGTGTAGAAATCAGGAAGGCGTAACAGTACGGATTCATGCACGGTAAAAGGATGAGAAAATCAAGGAACCGAGCGATTCTCGTCCAGTAATTCTTTCCCTGGAAGACAAACACGTTCCATGTCCGTAGAGCAATCACTAAAGTTCCCTTTCCTCGCTTCAGCATTGTATTTCGGAGGAGGGGAAGTATCAGACGAGAATGAGGCCGTGTTAGGGAGATAACAAATAGGAGGAGAAGGCTTTATTATCGACGAGGAATGAATGAGAGGAAGAAAAATAAGAACGAAGAAGAGAGTTTGGTAGACGAAGGCGATATGGTGTGAAAAGGCCTTTAGTATTGCACCCAACCGAAGAAAATATCATCCTTCGCTCCAAACGTTGCTGACGTCACGGGAAAAGAGCAAGACACCACTTCCGGAGAGGGGAGGGTTTGGTGGGAGATGATCGGTGGGGGGAAGATGGCCCATATCACGTGATTGCGGGGCACGATGTCGCAGTCTGACCGTCGAAGAAGGGTCACTCCAAAATTAGATCAAAAAGGAGAGGGAGTTCAAGAAGATGATGATATTTTCCCATTTAAAAAAGACTGGTAGGTCTTGTTGTGAAGAATTTATTTTTCTGATGTTTTTTTATATAGTGTGAGATGCTTTCCCTTTCATTCTTTTATGTGATTTGGTTTTTAAACGTTTTCATGCAAATGAGAGGGCTTTGTCCCTTGAGGGTTCCTTTCCTTTTTGCCTAAGATTTCTTAAGCCGCCCGCAGAATTTCTTACAATGTCATTTTCTAGAATTCTTACCAAAAGACCAAAAAATGTTCCTCGCCCATTTTCTTGAGGACACAGTTTACTTAAGGCTCCCTTCAGTCACAGGGACACGTTCTGGTAGAATTTCCGCTCAATAAATAGTGATTCCACACCTTTCACAGATAGGACTTGAAAATTGCTTGCTAAGGTCACATTCAATTCTTTTAGATTCTTTATTAGTATGAAAAGCAAAATAATATCCTAGATAAATGAAGATGCATTTTTTTACGTGAACGTGAATATGAAAAATGTATATAGACATTTCATTTTACAGTTGTTAAGATTATTACTGACCTGACTTTCTGATGCATCAAAAATCCAAATTTTCGCGCAAAAATCCCTTTCCTAGTTGGGAGGAGGAAAGCATTAGTGTTACATTTAAATAAATACTTGTTAAAACAATTCATGCAGCGCTTCATTGCATATTTAAATAATCATTCAACGACGCTGATAAAAAAACAATGTATTTCTACGCCATGATTTATTTAATTATTTAAACTGCGATAAGCCTCTGTCTACACATAATTTCCATTTCTTCCTTGTGAAAATGAATAATGCGTTGACCGTCTGCATAATATTTTATTAAATAGAGACTGACGCTTTCCAACGCATTTGTCATCCAACGGCGACGTTTCAGCGGAGTTACAGATTTTTTTCTGCCTTCACCACATACTTAAGGCGGAGTGGTAAGATGGGAATTTTTTACGGTCGTTTCACCTCCTCATGGAGATCGTGGATTCAGCGCGCTAGTAGATTTTTACGCTGCAAAAAAGACTCGGATTAGGGTTAATGAGAGGCGTTTACAAACAAGTGACGCGACATGTCCCGCCTATCTCACACGCTCATGGAGCGAAAGAGCCCTTACCTCCTTCGTCCTCAAGATACAAACCGATAGCAAGGGTTGACAGAGTTATTTGCTTCACACTCAGCGGTTTTCTAGCGTAGAACTACTACTATTATTAAGCGGGGAGAGATATATTTTCCACACGAATGCCGTCGGAAAGGTTTCTATAGATTATCACCAACGGTGTCACGTACCCACTCGTGCTCTGCTGGAAACACTAAGCTCTTTCTCATTTTTCCCCTCGTTTTATTATTTAACTTTACAATGTTCTCAATGTTACATAACCCTTCAGCACTTGCTTGAGGTTAAAATCACTGGATCATCACGCAATTCAAATTTAAAAATACCACCGGTTAAAACTAGCTCAGTGTCTAGCGCATTGCACTAAATAAAAAAAATCCATGGGGCAGATATTTTACTACAGATATTTCCTGTTTAAAAAACACGACAACCATCTATTTGATTTATTTGAAAAAATTAGTCTAACCACGTGTCCTAACAGTATGAGTTGATCTATGCCTCCGATTATATGCTGTCCTAATTTTGTTCAAATCTGGTTATACAAAGATAATTTATTAACTCAAATACTTTTTTATGTGATGCATATTTGTTTGTTGTCCAAGTCACATTGAACAAAAATTAAACAGCTTTTTTCCCAAGTAAAGATTAATAGACATTACTTCAGGGTTATATATGTGTGTGCATGTGTGTAAATGTTAATTTTTACAAAAATCACCATTACTGATTGCATCTACTTGCTACAGATTACTTCAGCCAACCTTTTATTGAAGTTAATTAAATGCAATACTGTTTAAAATTAAACTTAATAATAGTTTCTAATTAAATATGATACAGGACGCTAAAACATGCAAATGAAAATATATTTACCGACTCTTTTAGCTTCCTTCATTGTTAAATCATAATAGTGCTGTCGAAATAGGATATGTATTCCAACATTTGGGCTTAAATGTATCAAAATAAATAAATTTACGGAAGGAAATACATCAAGAAATGATGTTTAAGGAAATTAAAACATTCAAGATTGATCCTAAAATTCTACCGCCTTTCAATCACCACTGGATGTAAAATCTTTAAAAAAATTAATTCTCTGCTTCCAACGGGCGTGGGAGATTGATGAGTAAACACACAAACTCAGCAACTCAGACGGGAAACTACTCCGCACTTTAGCGTCCATAAACTTTATCCCATCCACAAATGCAGCATTTACTATCCCCGATCGGCCGGCTACATTGATTCGACGAATTACTGAGCAAGCATTTCCAATTGAAAAGCCTCTGTGGTGCACGGCAATGGACTTCGGTGGAGATTTTTTTTCCAAAACCACTCGTGAATTCATTCAGGCTTCTAAGGAATAATTAATCTTCCTGCTGGACTCCATGCTTTTGCGTTACACTCGATAGTAATAAACGCCCGGATATTGTGGGAAAAAGGAAGCAGTTTCTCATAAATCATTATTGAAATCAAAATACTTGTACTATTCTAAATTTTGTTTCTTATTTTAGCAAATCGTTTCGCCAACGTACCGTATCATCAGGTTCAAAATATACAGAGAACACAACAGAGAATAGAATTCTCAGAATACTTTGTACCTGATAATGCCGCATGTCGGCGAAACGCGTCGTTATAGAAAGTATTTGTAGAAAATAAGATGCATTTAAATAACAATTCTGAATGATATGGAGTTCTATGAAGTTATAGCAATTATTTTCTCATATATTTAGCTTTTCAATGGCATGTGAGTGAATTCTGAGAATATTACAAACAAATTTCTGGTTTTAACAATTTCCTCACATAGTAGTTACACGAGCCATACCGACATACAGAAGAAATATTTCGTAGTCTATCATTTCATTTACAGTTACTGCGCGGCCAGTTCCAGTTCCTTGAATACATCATATTATCTCGTGCGCATTCTGATGCTCTCGATATTTCGTGGCGTAACACTCAAGGACCCAAATAGAAATTTGCTTGCACTTATAAGTTACTGATATCTCATTATTCTTTAACTCACTCATTAGAGATGAGCGAATAACCCGTGGCACATCATTTAGACGACCAAATAAAGAGTAAATTAGTTCGATATTAGTCAAGCAGATAGCATCTAGAGATTAGAACATGAACAAAACATTGTTCTTCTTTCAATTAGACAGAGAGCCTAAAGTGGCATAAATTCTAATTCCAGAGAAGGTTTGTGGTAGTTACATATTAGAATATCGACGGATCAGAGGTTCGAATATTTTCAATAATTTTTCCTTCTTATTCCATGAGATAAAGTTTTGATTGGAAATTTTCAAGTTCTCCCCGGAGTCCATCATTATCGTTATTAAGCGCCATTAAGTTTTGGATTGTTTTAGGGTTGGATGGATTGTTGGAGGGTAGCATTATCCGTTCTCCACAAAAAAAGAGCAATGAGACGTCATTGGTTGGTCAGACAGCCCTTGTTATTTCCATGGAAAAATAACCTTAAATTTAAAGAAAGATTATCGAGAATTTATCACTAAAATACAAAACATTATATAAACTGACAAATACGGCTCAATCACGAAACCAAAGCAAGTAATACCACGGTTATGCCTATAAGATGGAGTAATGGGATCCTTAGGTATGGTTTTGGAGACAAATGCTACACAATCATCTAGGATAAGAAGTAATTAAAAAGAGAAATGAGTAAGGCTGTGAAGAATAAATGTTTTCGGGTCTAGGATTGGCTGCTCCATAGGCTATTATAGGTAATGAATGTTGCGTAGTCTTAGCACTTGAAGTTACTTGGGCGAATAGCTTTAAATGACTGCTGCGCGATCAGTGATTTTTGACGAACTATACTAGGGTTGCTACGGAATAGTTTGTGAAATTCCAGGACTTTTTCGGTTTTTTCAGGCCTAATAAAAATTTAAAGGAGATAATATCCGTTCTTTGGTGTGTATTTTCAAGAAGGAACAAGAGTAGAAGCACAACATATAACGCATTTACTATGGGGAAATTAAGTTTCCGAACAAATGGAGTTCACCCTGGGGAAAAAATTGGCTTACTTTCTGATGGCATATTATTCTTAGAACTCATCCACGACGAGAAACATTCAAACACAGTAAGGTGGTGGACTCATCGTCCAAGTGAGTGATGTATTACTGGTTGTTTGGCTGCCCCGAGTGTTATTCGCATTGCCACCAATCGTAAGCACATTAGATAACCTAAAAATCATTTTAAATATTATATTTACCTCTCTAGTTCTCCCCGTACTTATGGAATCACCTAATTAACTTTTAAACACCAAATAAGAGTTCCTTTGCCTCATTCCGGTAAGGTAGTAAAATACTATGTCAACAAACGATTAGACAGTGTGGCCATGAAAAAACGTACTGATAAATCAGATTTTGACTTGGAAAAGCAAAGTTCCAGGCTAATTTCTCATTCCTCATGACTTTTTCAGGTATTCCAGGCCTTCAGCAGCTCAAACTTTAACTTAGTATGTTTGAAAGTGGTCCAAAAGGGAAATTGCGTACATTTTTCATTCATTCCAAACAAAAAGCAATATATTTGAATATGTAAGTCTTCCGGGTTTCTTTCCGCATAGGTTCAATTTGCTGGGAATACAGTTTCCTAATAACTTAAAATAGAGATGACAGTTACTCGCTGTCCAACACAAGGAAATGCGTGTTTCACGGGAAAATAAACCACTAACAATGACCATGATGTTTATAAAACGGTCAGACTGCATTTCCACTTCACTTCACTGACCTGAAGAAGCCGACTGCAACGCCAGCGAAACTGTAGTGCCAGCAAAATGGACCTACGCGGAAAGAAACCCGGAAGACTTACATATTCAAATATATTAAGCCGCAGAAGCTTCCACATGGAAAAAGTAATATATGCCTCAAAAACTGAAGTTCAGCTTGATTGAGCGCTCTAGACTTCCAAATTCCTTAACGTATTCGAACAAAATTTGGCAAACCTGTTCCTTGGAACCAAGAAAAATAATAAGGTTATATTAGAAAGGTCCAGTGGTCCCAGGGGTCTCCATGTGGGCCCATTTATAACGTAATTTTACTTCCATAAGAAAAAATTTGGATTCGGCGCAAAGGTTTCTTTTTTTTAATTACTTGCACTCACGATATAGGCTTAAAATGATTTGCACTGGATGGCTGAAAGAACGAAGTTTTTCGCCAAAGCTTCATTTTTTCCCGACATTTGAGTTTTTGTCTCCGATGTCGCAAATGTTTGCACTATTTCAACGATAGTGTTTTTATTTACATGGAACCCGTAGTTGATGCATGGAATCGTAACCTATGCCCTAGGAAATTACCCCTCACGTTAATTATTCAACATGACCGATTAACAGTGAGATTTAAGTTGGGGTATTTTATTCACAACCTCTCCATATGCTCTTAATGACTGCTACATAGTATACGCATTTTAAGTGAGGGATAATTATTTTAATCTTTTGCTACATTCTACTATTTTCTTTTTTCCGTTGAAATCAACAGGCACTCTCTCCTCGTGACCTGTAATGAACGAAAGGAGGTAATTCCGATGTAAAGATAATATTAGAAAATCTGAAAACTCAACCTTTTTTAAGGGGATGCATAATTTATATTCACGTGAGGGAATTACGAAGGATATATAACGGAACTATTTCAACAGTTAATACCAAATAACTTATTTAATCGTGAGGCGTATCTTTTTATCCTTCGATAAACGTATGTTGGAAAACATCATTTGCAATATGAACTCAAGAAAATTAAAATGAAATATGATTCTCACGTTGGGCATTACTTTTGAGTGATCTTTCCTCAATAGAAACCCATTTTCACTCACTGTTCGCCGTTAACTATTCAACAACTGGCCGGGATGGAGCTAGATAAGAACATGGTGTATTGCGCAGAAATCATTACAACTATTGTCGCATTTCGCCTCTCTCTCTCTCTCTCTATGCATTGCTTCGATTAAGGTATACATGTGGCAACATATAGAGTAATGTTACTCAATACATACCGATCGTATGGTTACAGTTTAGAATAAACTTCGGGGTGCTGAGAGGAAGCATAAAAAGATGAAGAGGATTACCAAGTGGCGATGGAAAAGAAAATGCAAAACGGGAGGCAAATACGTGTTCCTACAACCGTCGGAAATCTGGCTATAGATCACGTAGCGCCATCGGTTGGGCATCCAACGAATTAATTCCGATTGGTGAGCGAGCTTTGCCCAGAGTGAATCGAAAAACATAAACAGGCGTTCACGTGCGACGCACCTACTTCCGAGCGACCGCACATTCCGCAATCGCCTCTCCTTTCTCACACTCACATTTCCGAAATATCATTTGTTCGGACGGAACATATCTACTCAATTAATTGAGGCTCACGTTTTCTATGAACGGGGTAAGGTAGGCAGGGGACTTCACCCATGAGGATCGGGGACTGACGATCGGGAAGATGTTTAAGGTAATGAAAGAAGGCTGTGAGGACGAACGACAACCTTTGTCAAGATTAACTGGGTGACCACGGTATTTCCCATACATAGGGATATTCCAGAGTTTCCGGATGAAAAAAACAGTATTCAAGGAGGCTGTAATGCATATTGGAGTTGATTGTTGTCACGTATAAACAATTTTCTCATTCTATCGACTTTTTCTCAAAGAATGGTGTTATATTCCAGTCCAAATGAGTACGGTCCTGAGGTACTTCAACGGTAGAAGAGAAGTACGGTGCAGATCTCTAATCTGAAAATTAGAAGCAAATTTTATACTACCCTCAAGCTGGCAACAATGCATATCCTCTTAAGCTCCTTCGTATAATACACGATACATGATTTTGTGATCCACGAATTACTTCTATTGCATCAACACTATTTATGTCGTTTATAAAATTACATAGTAATCCTTATATAAAACGTTGTGGTTGGCGCTTAAGTTATTAAAGATCACAAGCTCATAAGAAAACACATCAGATATACGATCTACTGGGTTGAAGAATCAGCAAAGAAATTTCATCTAATGACTAGGTGTGATGCTTTAATGGGAGCATAAGCCAAATAATGTTCACAGTTAATAGCGTCGCTTAAAATACAAAGCGTAAATACACAAAACGTACATCAGCTAACGAAATCATTACCAGGCGTGATGATTCAAAGAGAAACAGTGCAATTTTATTGGCTAAGAAAATTAAATGATAATAAATAAACAGGAACGAATTACGATGATTCAAATATAATACGCCAAAATAATGATTTCATAATTTGCCGTAAAACAGTATGATGCTTTCAAACAATTCACGAGGCACAAATTCAATACAAATTTTGCAAAATCACATCGACCATATTCCGTGTTACGATAAAAAACAGGAAAAATCACAGCGAAATTCCTGAATTCAAATATTCCTAAATTCTAATTTCAAGGAGTTTCCAGTTTGTGAAGGATAATTGATGAATAAATGAGTTATTTACTTCCTTTGCTCCCATTCTGCGGATGACTTTTTGGTTCATATTTGCATCAGATATATTAGAATCTAGCACCTGCTTTTGCTACTCCTATTATTTTCCGGCCTTGCTAATGCTATGGTCAACATAGGTACTGGGTACATTTGCGGGAATGAAAGTAGGACCCACCGTCAGCGCACATACGCCTGATTGGTAAAAAGTAGCACAACTGCATCTGGTCATAAAACCCCTTTTTTAAGGAAAAAGGGGCAAATAGCTACAAGATAATCTGAGATTAAACGCCAAAATTAGTGTAATACGAATACATAACGTGAAATCACAAGACTCGGAGGTTGTCACGAAGGTTGTATTTTATCCCAAAATTATATCCACAGTTAAGGCAATGACGAAAAATTAAGAGTGGATATGCAGAATTGACCACGCAAGTACAATAGTGTTTCTCTCACTATCTTAAACAATCGCAAAACAAATTCACTCTTCCAATTTTAATCTTCTGTGCTGGTAAGCCGAAATATTTGTAGGAAGTTAGTTGTAGGTACGCATGGAGATTCGCACTGAACCAACATATTTAATCACTGTTGAGTTTTCATCTTAAGCCGTGATACTGGCCCCAAAAAATGCATTTGCATGGAAAGTATTCGAATTACCGATAAAACAGATAGTCTATGATAAAAATTGATACGAACCAAGACAGGAAGCAAAAAGCGAAGTAAAGAAAGTAAATTCTTTTGAATAAAAAAGTAAAGGAAGCTCTAGTGGATGTAAACGCTTGTGAGAAAACTCAGGAATACAAATGGAACTATCTCCATTACGCTAAGAGGAAGCATTTTCAGTAAAATTTCCATAATAGTTTAATAATTAATTGGGTTTCAACACGCAGTAAAATTTTCAAGGTACCAGATAAATGTAATTTCTCAATTACATGCATACAGAACTAGAAGAATGCGAAGAAACCATTACGAAGAATGGACAGGGAATGAAAACTTTGCGAAGCATGGACAGGTTACAACGAAGTAAAATGCTGCATTGAACAAGAGGGAGAAAAAGACAACTTTTACAAATACCACTGAAACTTATTGAAACTCGACCCGGGTTTCAATAAATTTCAGTGGTATTTGTAAAAGTTGTCTTTTTTTCCTTCTTATGATGGAATACCACCAAGTAAACCTTGAAAAAGTAATTGAATTGAACAAGCATGACAGGAATTCATAAAGTTTAAAAGAGTGCTTACAAGTTTGGATTTTAACTTGGATCTAAGACAAAGATTCGTAAAATGTTACGCTCGGTCGATACTTATTCATGGTGTAGAAGGTTGGACATTGAAACCAAACACTATCACCAAATTAGAAGCATTCGAGATGTGGATATAACGATGAATCCTTAAGATACCGCGGACGGCGAGAATGACAAATGATGACGTTCTAACACGTTTTGCCAAAGAGCGCGAGCTATTCAACATAATTAAGAAGAGGAAAAAGGCATATTTAGGACATAAGAAATGAGAAATCTCCATTTTTTCAGTTAAAAATTAAAGGTAAAATCGCAGGCAGAAAGGGAGTTGGAAGAAAGACGATGCCTTGGATGCAAAACAAAAAGCAATAGACGGGGTTGCATGATGTTCGGTCGCTGATGCACACCGCGGGAAATAGAGAAGCATGTGGGGTGTGAACGCGGACATCCATTGAAGAAAGAAGAAGAACCAGAGGGGGATGAAGGTAAGAAACCAGACTTAGGGAGGATAGAAGGATTTCAAGGTAAATTTCAGCGGTATGTTTAAAGGTGAGAGGAGAAAGGTGAGGGAAATAAGAAAGCAATAGACGGAAAGTTAAGGCATACTTATGTGAGGGTCGGGGTATAGGAGGGAGGCTTAAGTTTATGAGAGGGAAAAAACAACATCATTACAAAAATTGGATGAGCTACTATGTCAAATTGCGAACTTCCACGTAAGCGGTACCTTTAAAATGATACGACGCATTGTAACCAGGGTCGGTATAAATATAACTATTAAAATAGTGGAAATTTTACTACTTTGGGTTCTCTCAGCACTATGTGACGCCTGAAGATCCTTCATAAAATAGTACAGTACTAACAACTAAAAACATACTTGTTCCTACTTTACGCTCATCACTATTGAACTAGCGGTTACAGGTCAGAAACTCCTTTGACTGAGGACTCGAGTGAACGCAAATCAGTATAAACCACAGTTATAACCGTCAGTCAACCATAGAATCTGAAATGGGAAATGTGCATTATTTTTTAAATATTTGTAAATGAAGCAAGCATTCTTAAATACACAGCGCATGAATTTTACCGGAAAACAAAGTTGAATTATGAAAAAAACTTCTTTTAAACTTCTTTCTTTAAAACATTATTCGCGCTTTGAGGCTTGGAAATACTACGTCATAAGAAAACCACGATGCCACGGAACTGTATCGCTTCCAGAAAATCGATGTTAAGTTCGGCTTATTTTTCGTATTTTGATGAAATTATCGTTTTATTTACTTTCTGGAAGTCAATGAACTAGTAAGATTTGATCACTCACGTTGAAATAGTACATAAAAAACAGAGGAGCGTTGCCATGCGGTAACGTCAAGCCACAGAGATATCATTTTGAATCATATGATTCAAATATGATTTGAATCATACCAATCATGGGACATACAAAATGTTATGTACTTTGGAAAGGCAAATATTGATGCTAACAGTTTCAACTCATACACATGGACTATATATTTGAGTTCTTGATGACAACTTTTTCATATATACTGCGTAAATGAGATACATAAATTGCATGCAAGTCTCCAAACACTAAACCCTATATGTGTGAATGCAACATCAGAGGGGTATAAAAGCATTTTAGAAAATAATTTCCTTCATATATCATTTATTTATCCTTACATTTTGCCCTATAAATGCTGTTGGCCACACAGCAGCCTTCTCAAGTCTTTGCTGAGCGTTTAAAAACAGAGCGTGGGAGTAGATTTAGGTTGTAAGCAGAGGTGAAAGAATATTTTGTAATCAAATCGGTTCCATAAAATTAGTCCACCTAGGAATGACCAAAGTTTCTCCGATGGGGCTCTGTGCTTAAATCTTGGGCCGAAAAATTGTAGATCTCTATTTCAGCCCATCACACTTGAAAATCTTTACGCCATTTCAGAAATATGATTTTGAGGCGTCGTCAAATGTAGTTTATGTTGAGGTTGATGAAAAAATAGAATAAGAGTTATATCACGAGGATGATAAAGGCAACACATAAAAACGCAACATTCACACACAAAAATTTTGAAGCACGACTATATTTTTAAAAATTCTCCTGCGCGCTCGTGAATATTCATTTACATTTCTGATTCCGCGTGAAAATTTCAAAAGGCAATATTTGGCCGGCGGACGGATGGTAAGGGGCTAGATGGGAGGCTGGCACGTGGGGAACGGGAGAGGGGGCTCGATGTGATTGGCGAGGCAAACTACGGGAGGCTACACGGGAGAGAGGCAAGGGAGGGCGACAGACGTAACAGGGTTGGATATGGTTTAGCACACGCGGCTGGTGGGGGATAGGCGGTGAGATAAAAACTGGAGACTGGAGGGAAAATTTAGCGTCCGGCGAAGGGGGGTGGGTGGTTGTGTGTGGTAGGTACTGCAAGCCCCCGCCCTGCATTTGGCAGATCGTTTTAAACGGTGAGGAGTGGAAGCGGTCAAATGGGGGAGGAATTTATAAAAAAAAAATAAAAAATCTCCCGGGGTAAATTTTCGAAACGGAATTTTCGGAGTTTAAATCTTATTTTGACGTGCGGCGGAAATAGTTACACACCCTTTCCACTTCCAACCATGTCTGCCTCACCCTCACCCTCCCGCTGGCCGCATTCTAAGCGCCCTCTCCTTCTCCCAAACGCCCAGAACCCACTGCACGGTGTGTGTTTACCGATCCGAAACTCTCGTTGCGCTAATTCCCGGGCGATCGCAGCGTCGTACACCCCTCCTCCCGTCACCACCACCCACCGGCCGCATCGCAATTAAGTTATGGCTCCGATAGTTCATCAAAAATCGCGCCGCGGATAAAAAAGAAAGGAAAAACTGTAGACCGAGAGATGGATTTGTTTGGCTCCATTTGGCGATGTTCATATGTATTTTTCACGGAGGTGAAAAATTACTCTCATTCCGAATGCCAAACCACGGGTGAAATCCAGTCTGAAAGTCACCTAGGAATGGAAAAAATTTCAGTGAAGAATTTAAAAAGGGCAACTATTATAATTTGTTGGGAAATAAATACTTATTCCTAGCATGTATAACAAAACCAATTATCCTAAACATTGCCTGCACCTCACAGGATATCAAATTTAAAGATTTATTTTACCTCGTGGAATAAAATAATGGTTTCGTACTAAAAACGTTCGTGAAGTATGCAGTCACATAAAGAATGATTGAATTATGAATTACTAGTTTTGATAGGAATGGTAGGGGAATCGAATAGTAAATGCGACAAGAGCAGTTGATTTCTATCTAATGGGCTGGGGACCTAATACCGCAAGAGGTGGACATGTTTCTTTGGATTTCCTATTCCTTATGATGGGATGAAAAAAGAAATTCTAAGCATAGGTAGACACAAGTATTGCACATGTATTAATTTTGAGTGCGTCTCACATTTTCACTTTACTATGGGCTCTTATGGCGTTATCATTCCCATGTACATATTAGTATAGGCCGTTTCAGCTACAACGTCACCAGATATGCGATATTTTTAAACCGTGACTACATGATTGAGGAATCTCCATCTCATAGAGAAAACCTATCTCTATTTAGTAGATAACTTTAAAAAGTCGTAAAAATATTCTATTTTAATATTTTTAATGGATTTTCTCGGGAAGTAAATGCTCCCGAACATTTTCGTTCAAGATATCAACAAAACTGAGCCGATTATTGGTTAATTGCATGTAAAGACTCTTTTTATGTTTAATATATCTCCTTTCCAATGACCATTCCATCCGATGTGGCCAGACGCAGGGCCGCAGACCAATTCTGACTGGATAAATGTTACCGCGTGTACAGGGTAGGTTAATGCCGATGCCATGTTTTTCTCTGATCTTCCTACATTCCCCAAAAATTCCTTCCCTCCCCGACCTATCCAACTATCCGTAAACGCACGATTGACCTAAGCTGTCTGCTACCGCCCCAAATGAATAAACATGCGAAAGAGTAAATGTCTAAGGCATAATATTATTGGAGTTTTCCAACGATGAGCAGTTTATGAGAATTAAAGATAATGGAGCAATTTCCACTGTTATTTTGCAACGAAAATATGGAAATGGATAATACAGGGTGCTTCAAAAGAATTACAAAATTTTGTAAATTCATATAAATTTATTTAGGCAACTTACAGAGCTGATTTGGTCACTTTGTCACAAAAAATATGAAGTTTTGAATCACGTAGTTGATAAGTGCCGAATCGCACCACCGCAAATGCAAGCAACAGTTGTACCAACAAGGCTGTGTGTTTTGGTTTGAAGAACAGAAGTCTGCTACTGCTGTGCAATGACATTTTTCTACTGAGTATGCCAGGGATCCTCCCAGTAGGCCTACCATTTATGAGTGGCATTCAGGTTTTGTTGAAACTGGGTATTCAGTAATCCATAATAAATCCTCAGGGCGTACCCGTGAGCCTGACGATGTCGTAGAGCAAGTGAGGCCAAGATTCAAAAAGAACTTTGTATGAAATTTGTAAATTTTAATGTAAACTTTGTATGAATATATTCAGACGACTTATACCTCTGGTTTTGGAGTCATTGTTTGGTAAAATATATCAAGCATTTTACGTTACAGTTAGTTTGGTTCAATTTGACTTACATTCCAAAGTTGTAATGTTCTTTTGCAGCACCCTGTATAACTAACAACGGAAATATCCATTTTATTATCTTCATCAGAAGTAAATATTTGTTAAATTCCATGAAAATCACATTAAATATAATTTCATGCATCATGAATTCAAGATAAAAATACAACGGTCAAGTAGAAATGGCGTTCCGGAAAATGTCTGCCTTTGAAAAAGCACAACGGTTAGAATCAGCGCGAGCCGTTTTCCACGAACTAGATCATATTTCGGACAGCCAGCATTTTACTGCAAATAGGTACAGCGGCGTTTCCCGGACAAGGCAGTTTCGTGAACTAAAACTCACAACTGCATCGCGGAAACGTCTGCGGTGATATGATCGACAGTTTGACGTACAACACGCAAGTGATAGAAATACTTCAGGCTTGGACTAACGAGCGGACAGAGTTATGCCAGGGTGGAAGTAAACCAGTCCCATAAACGTAATAGTGCCGTTTCGAATCTCTAACGAGCAATGTTCTGGGTTGACCATCATATTTTACTGCTTCGTGGGGAACAAAAAACTATCTAAGGTACAAATACCACTTCCGATTAATCGAATAGCTTGCTGAGAACGAAGATATGCGTAGGGAAGCGTGATCACTTATTCAGCTGATTTATTCCAGGGGATAGAGCGATCTTTGTAATGTGCTAACCCGTGTTGAGTCACATAAGGACAACACGGAAGTATTTATTCCTTAACTTCATGGATTTGTAATTAATATATTCCACACTTTTTTCATTTCTCTATATAGTTTCGACGATCATTATCATTATCAAGGTACAATATCTAACGTTTACAGTTAATAAATGCAACAACCCTGAGGACTGGGAGGTTTGTTTTCCAATGTGATTGGGGGGAGGGGGAGAAGGGAGTAAAAGATAGAAAAAGCAGGGATTTTTAGAGTTATAATTTAATATTGTTATACCTAATGTTATGCTAATATATTTTAGTCATTTTATAGCACTAAAATCTCTGCATTTTCGAACTTTTTCTCCTTTCCCCTTACAATGAAAACAAAACTCCCCCTCTCCCAGTCCTCTTAGTTGTTATAGGTAAGAATTACGAACGCTGGCTGTTGTGTCTTGATAATGACAATGATTGCCGAATACTTGGTTGGAAATAAAATAGTGTGGAATATGCAAAGTATAAATTCATTAGGTGATATGTACGATACCAGTTCCATAAAGTTACCGCGAAATCTTCGCTTCTATTCATTAAATTTTTTATATTTTGATGGTGAAATACGGAATCTTTTTTCTCTTTCGCCATAAGTTGTTTCACAATGGCATCAAATTTCACTCATTTTCTTTCCTATGCCTAAATTTATTTCTCGCTCATTAATTTTCATTAAAATCCGACCCCTCTTTCACTTTCTTCATGACCCAAAATAGTTTGACCAAGGTCCTGAAATATTATTTCTCTGCCTTTAAACCTGGCGAATAGTGAACTTCGGCTTACGTCTTGAAGCTCAATTTCACTCCGGTTTCACAGCCACAACGCTGGAAAATTTGAAAAAGAAATCCTCAATTATTAAGGGTAAAGTAAGGCAGACGGGGCAGCAGATCACGCTGCACCAATAAAGAAGAGCAATTAATCGACATTGTTAACTCCGAAATGCAAAAACACGAAGCCGTTAAAAAAAAAGCTTCGGAGACAAATTTATCAAAACGGCGGAGTGAGAAGGGGTGGGTGAACCTTTAGCGTGAGCGATGGCTCGGGCGATGTTGGGTGGTGGGAAGGAGCTTTATAAGCGCGCGATCAAAAATCCGTCTCTGCAATGGGAAACCACGTGTAGCTGGCCGTAATAAACTCGCGGGACCATTCATCACCTTCAAGTGAGCTAAACAAAAGGGGTGAGAACAGGGCGAGTTGAGTAGAAGGGTGTAGGCGGAATGAAGCGGGAACCTCAACCCTAGACTGCTGCGAGAAGGGGATTAAGGATTGAGGACGGAAGGAGCAAGGGAGAAGGATGAAGAGACGAGAAACCCGGATGATGGAAGGATCGAGGGGTGATGCAGAGGGGTTATGGGGGAGGATAGGGCGATGGGTAAGGGGGGATGAGGGGTCGATAAGGAGACGGGGCTTGTGTCATTTCCGATTATCCCTTCCTCTCGACCACCGACGGGGGATTTGCTGCAAATTAATTCGGTGATAAGAGACACTGGATGGTAGCGGGAGGAATATCATGAGGAAGTAGGAGTTTGCGCGCCACATTTGCGTTAGCATCATGAACCCGCCATTTGCTAACAAGATTCAATTCGCACTTTACCTTCTCGGATATAGAAGAGTTTTTAGATTGAAACAGTTACACAGACAATATCCCTGAAAATAATTCTTGTCAGAGTACTGTTATGTTGATTTTAATAACAGAGTGGCCAAATTGGTTGTTTTGTAAGCTCTTTAATATAATGATTGTTGTGCGGTTCCACCATATTACTATAGCCATTTCCTTTGGCGCAAAGCTTGAAACTACTGCCGTTCTCCCAGTGAATTTTGACGAATTCCATGTTTGGCAGTGATAAAAAGGAATATTGTGCACATTTTTCACTCAGACCGAGGTAAAAGTAATGATCTTTGGGAAAAAAGAATGAACATTTAATTATAATGCTATAGTTTGAAAATCCGACAATTTTTAAAGGCCAGGAATAATCTTCTTCTTTATGTCTCGATCACGTAAGGGAAATATGAAGGAATACAGCAAAGCTATTTCATCACTCCATACCAAAACACTTATTCGAGCATCAATCATATCGCTATTTCCATCACTAAACTTGTGTGGGAGACTATTATTTTTTGATTAGACACAAAAACATCAAAATGAGACGCGATGCACAGATTGTGCATTACTATCCGAATTATCTTTTCGCTTTAAGGTGGTTCCACCGTGAAATGACTTAGATGTCATTTCATTCAATTCCTGGCAAAATATACAAAAATGCGTCCTCTTTCTGATATGAACAACAAATTGCTACCTTTCCACGCTAATCTTCTCGCAAACTTAACTTGAAATTACATGGGTTTCAATGCGAGAATGGGTGAAATATGGGCATTATAAAATTTTCCCAAATAAAGTAAATGCCATTTTCTCGGAAAACTGATTATAAATAGCGGCAACTCCCGATAAGTTGAATAAAAATAAAATAAAGGCAACCTATTATTTTATTTTTGAGTAATTAGCATATTGCATTTTTGAGTTACTGCAATATATGAAATCAAAATGCGGTAATTAAATAGAGATATGCGTTAATAATGCAATAGGCTCCTATAGTTATAAATTAAATGTTTGGTAAAAATATATGCGTTGAAAAATCTGCATCTGAATATTTTGTTTTTATAAATTTTGATTTTCAATACCTAAAGCACGTAATCAGTGAAGGCAGAATATTTTTAATTCAAGCAAACAAAAAAGTGGAATTTAGTATTTGCTTTGAACAACACAGTCACGGTGAGAGCTCCTTAAAAGTTCTTTTTAATCACTATTGGCCACTACTAAACTATCGACTATCTAAGATCATATCGGATTGCGTAAGAACTTATTACAGCCGTGGTCACTTTCGCCCTCTCTGTAATTACCCTGAGCGTAGATTTCTGATGTCTTGATGGAAAACCAAACAATAAATTAACCCTGTAGACAATTAATGGACGAGTCGAGAATGGGCGGAGCTTAAGTAGCTGCAGTTTTAGCCAATAGCGGTCTCATTGGTTGTTGGATGTCCCTTTCGCGACCTTAGTTTGTGTGCGGGGAAAATCTCTCTAGTGTCATATGAAATTATTACTTCATGATTTCAGGTTTTTGCCAGGCAAACATTACTTTATGTTAATTTTAATGGAGGAAGTAAGAATTTTTAGAGTGTCTTGGACGAAGCTGCTGAAACGATTGAAGCATTTAAACAGCTTGCAGTTTCAAGTTCGTGGGAAGCTGCGGTAGCGCGAGACTTTCCGAGGAAGGATGTAATCTTTTTATTTCACCCTACTACCAGGAGGCATGGGTAAAAATAATCCAAGTTGGTATAGTTTTTGTGAAGGCGTATTAATATTCCCGACAAAGAAAAAAGAACGCACTCGTTTACTGTATTTTGAACGCGAAATAAAGGGAACAGCTTTGAACTTGAATCCTCGAATTGTGCATGCAAAGCAGGGAGGGTATTTAAATACAAAATACAGGAATTATTAATTCAATATGTTAAACATCGGTAGATATATAACAATTTATCATTTTCTAGTGCATCGTGTTCCTTGAATAAATGATGATTATATGTTAGTTGGGATGTGAACCACCCATTTTTTAATTCACTCTGACGAATTGTTTACATTTGTTTTGATATACACATGATGCAACCACAACTTCGTGATAACAGACACATCTCCTTTAGTTGATAACCCGAGAATAAAAGCCTATAAATGAAGCCATAACAGTTTATCTCGCCGTCAAAGGCTACCCGGAAACACGGTCGCAAAGTTGACAGAATGTACAGGTAGTTGAGAAATGAGCGGAAACTTGAACCAAAACTGATAACTACAGAAAATGAACTACCCTAGACAGGATGAAACAATTTTCCGGTTTCCTACTGACGTGTCGGTATCTTATTTTTGTGAAAAATCAATCGTATTTATTTCTCTACACTGTTATGGCTGTGAGTCTTTCAGCGCACCAAAGTTCATGCATTGGTTGATGTCAAGTACGTGCTCCACTAATTTTTTATCCATATTTCAGACTCGGTAAATGCGCGGAGGCATTTGGGTTATTTTCCACTGGGATGAATGAACTACGGTAGAAGTATCCTGTGCACCCGTTGAACAGCAGTGGCATAAGCCAGAGGGAAAGAAATTTGAATAAGTACTGTATTTGCCAAGCTAAGCCTAAAAAGGAAAAGGCTCCAACATTCCAGGACAGCATTGATCCTAGTTAGATACCTTCACCTGCACAGGTGCAAACACTGCAAACTGAATTTGAAAATCAGGGCCCAGATTTACTATTTTGTTATCTTCAAACGGATGTTGATGCTAGTTTCACTCATAGGTCAGACATAGCCAAAAATTAAATTTTTGGTGTCCGGCATGAGAAACTGGTTCTATTCCACAATCATTCCTTTCAGACTCTTCAAGGCATGACTCACACTCAGTTTGTAAATGTATTTTTCATGTTCTCTATTATTCGAAAAAAGTATATCCTTACGCGTGCATCATCACATATTATTGCATCAATATAAGAAACTTTCTAATATTTCTCCCCATGGGATATTACTCTTGTATCCCTAAAATGGTCCTCTCAATCTCTCATCATACCATATGAAATCAATTACCCACCACCCCTTAATAGTTGCTCTAATAACCACCCCTTTCCCATGCACATAAATAAATTTTCTTATTTATAGATCCTGTACATGAGACAAAATTATTTCTCAAGTACGCCACGCAAGTTTTGACCATCACCATGCACTCGAGGGTCAACAAATGGTAATATTACTTTCTAAGAGGTGTTCCTTCTCACAATAACCCAAGATAGAAACCAAAGCCTAAGTAGTGATATAGATGATCCACTTAAACTTCTTTATTCTAGCTATGATCTCTTCTGAACGGACTACTTTGAGAGCCAGAATTTTGGTGCCAATGACCCCATGATATGCATATGCAACGTTACCAATGTATGTGTTCACATTTATATAAAATTAAATATTATATTCAGTGAATAACATTCTAAAACTCTACAATTCACCCCTAATCCACAACGTTCTTGTATCGCTGTTAAATAATATAAAAGAAATTACGAATTACAATGGAGGCCGACGTATTTAAAAATCAGGCCAAGAATAAGATAGCGTACATGCTATACATTTTGTTACAGACGATAACCTAACTCTATTCCCTTATCCGTAAAATTAATAAAACTCTTTAAAACAAATGTAAATGGCTGTAAACGTGGAAATAATTGCCAATAATAGATTGCATTCAAAAACACAAATATATGAGGGAGAAATAGTGGCTTACCCACTACGCGGTTCAGTTCTCCAGAAAGGTCCCAGAGAGACCTTGGTCATCACACCTGAGTTGTATTGCGGCTATTTCACGTTCTCAGAAGGTGACCGATCGATCCAGCAACGCCTCCAGCAATACAATCCTTCCTTGTTCACTATAAAGTTGTCAAAAGCGCGAACAAGTGGGCAAACACTTGGATTTTCTTGGAAAAACGCCGCTGGAGTCAGGATCTCCGGCATGTCATTTGTATTTGCCCAAGAATTGTTTTTTTCCTTGAATAGAAACATTTTATTTTAGTTAAATAGTATTATTAGTATCTAAAAATTATTTCAAATAGTTTTTCTATGATGCTTAACTCATATGATAAACGTATAACATTTCTCCAACATGCTGACGGATTCTTTGGAGTTAGGAGTCCTTTGAAACATTTTTAGCGACAATAGCCAGCATCTTCTCCAATCCGGAGTATATGCTCAGCAAGAATGCTTGACTTTCCTTATAATATACCAAATCTAAAATCTGCATGCATGCTTCAAATTCAATTCATTCTTATGGCACTGCATACGCTCATATGATTATCTGCTTCAGTGAAGAAAGAAAGATAATTTTCATTTTTCCATAAACCGGAATTAGATAAACGAATTTATACACGCAGTTCTAAGCAATTCACCATACCTGCACTTAAAATATACTTTACTGGGTATCGTTAATTTAAGCAAAAAGGGAAAGTATTGGAGATCGCTATGAGAAACATATTTGGTAAGAAACGTTTATTAATCTTAGACAGCGATGACATAAGAGTAAGAGTTGATGATGGAGTTACAATAATAGAATGAAATAATAGAAAATGAGGTTTTATTAAATATAATACCTTCAATTGCTTGGGCAGCCAAAATAAAAAAAAACTGCCTCTTACATAACTTCACACCACTAGTCAAGCAATGCTCATTCCTCGATACATTTTTTAATTTCCCTAAATGGTAATCAGGGATTCCAAGCATTGAGTTATTTGAAATGATATGAATTTGTACACGTATATTATGTTAATTTAAAAATAGTCGATAATATAAAGTATGGAACTGCCAAAGAACTCTCACAAAATTTATTTTCTATTTTCATTTAAAGCTTTTTTCAAATTCACTAAGTCAATACGTTGAATGACACACTGTATGACGTAAGTTTGACCCTCCTGAGTGGAAACTTTCGCATTTAACGTCGTACTTTGCAATCAGTCTCGATTCTTATTGATCTTTGACATTACAATAATCTTCACAGCTCCCATAAACCAAAGAATAAAACAGAAATCTTTTAGTTGGCCATCGAAAATTCATCTAAATTCTTAAATAAAACCTAAGGTTTATTTCAAATCACGCGCACGGTATTTCAATAAATGGCATCAACTTAACTTTTGAAAATACTTCACTACCCTACTACATTTACGGCAACCCAAAATTTCCTTGGCTATGTTCCATTTATAGAATGAAGAGGAAGTAATTAATCCCGAATACAGTCGATTCCATAGAACGACATTTTTCACTGATATTAACCTTACATATGTAATTTACCACTTTAGCTCTTGTAAATGAGTAAAACCTAATCTTTCATTAAAAGTAATGTTACAACCGACAAACACCCACAGATATGCCTTGGGGTTGAAAATTCCACCCAGACGGGATTCGAACCAGCGACCCTGGGGTTGACAGCCAGGGACTTTAGCCTGGGCCTATGTATTTTCTGAATACTCGCTGAAATGTGATCATAACTGGTAGGGATATCGTAGTATCACTTATTGAGAATACTATATTCGATGAAGCGAAGTCCCTTTTAATGCGACGAAAGTGAAAAAACCAAGATGACGGCCTTTTGACCGGTGACGTAGCCAGAACTTCGCTTTGAGGAGGGGGGTTTGTATTGAGTAAAATCTGCGGGGGGAGGGGGAGGTGGGGGGGGGGGGGGAACTAGGCGTAAAATGTTTTAGTGTCCACAGCAAAATTAGAATTAGGCATTTAGAGCGCAATTGCGACTGATAAGTAACAACCATTTTGAAAATATGGATGCGCTAATTCCTAAAAGAATGCAGAACTTACGTTTTTTGTTTAAAAATTTCATGCATATTTACTTTAAAGTAGTTATAAAGCAATCCACAAAGGAAAATAACATATTCTTTGTTAATCAATCAAAATAACATTTTATCCTTTACTGCCTTAAATGTTTAAAAACGAATTAAAACATTTCGTGGGGCGGAGAGTCCACAACCGATGGCCCAACCCCCCCAGTCTACAACACTGTTTTGACAGCACGAAAATATCCTTAATACTATCGCCTTCAGCGTCTTTCAATCTCCTTCAGTGAGATGATCTTAAAAAACATGACGACCGATACGACCAAACCGCACGTCCTAGTCACGAAGTCTCCGAGGAGGTGGGCGTACCTGGAGAGGGAGAAAATACGAAACCCTTCACCCGGAACGCACCAGCACGAATGCGTCACTCGGGTTCTTCGAACTGAGTGGCGGCTGAGAGTAAGTGGTGCGGAAGAGAGAGAGAAGTGAAACGTCAAAACGACTCGAAATTCGTCCGGGGAGATGAGATGAGCAAAAGATGGAGGAGGAGGAAACCTGCCAAGGAGACTGACAAGGGAAAGAGAGGTATTTATATAACTTTTTTAACGAAACGATAGCTGGAACCAGCTGGATAAACAACAAAATACTCCCGCGAGAGGTGAACAGATGAAAAAGAGAGAGAGACAGAGAAAATATGTTTTAAAAACAAAAGGGAGTCGAGCGCTCGAGGTGAGAAAAGATCGGGTGCTGAGATGAATGAGGGGCAACGACAGACGTGGAGAGAAGTTCGGAGGGGAGCGGGGTGGGGCGGGGGGAGGAGAGGGGAATGTGGAGGAATGTGCAGGAGAGGAGGAAGAAGATGAATGAAACAAGTATGACAGTTGAAGAGCGATAAAGGACGGGCGAAGTAGTGGGGTGGCAAAGCTCTGGGACGAGGGAACCGGGACACGTGGTTCCCGGCGACAATGGTGCGAAAAGGACGTAAAGGACCACAAGGGGTAGGTAGGCAGGGAAGGGAGAAGTTGACGGACTTGGGAGGCAGAGGGGGTGGGGGGTAGAAGTAGAGGTAACGGTCTAAAGCTTTCCGCGCAAAGGGAAGAAAGGAAAACAAACGGACAAGCAAATATAAGGGGGGCAGGGGGGAGTGTGAGAGTGGTTAAATACGAGGTGGGGAAAGAGGGGCGTCTCGCGCCATATAGATTACGTCTAATCTCCCTTTCATTAATCATCTCGCTTGGCGACAGGACACCACCATCCAGTCTTGGATCACACAAATACACACACACGGACACATTTTCCTCAGTAGGTGGCGCTAGTGCTGCAAATTGCCGCATGATGCCAGTTCGCGGCGGGGAAGAGGGAAGAATAGTCTATAGTGGCCGTGAATGGAGAGTGACGTCGAGGATTTCCGTGACGAATTAATGGTTTGCCACCAATGAGTGAAAGAGAGAGAGAGAAAGAGAGAACTCAGAAAAGACTTTTGGCGTCAATCTTGCCAGGAACTTCGAACAAAGACAGGGGAAAAACATGGCGGTGACAGAAGTGGGGAAATGGCAATCTTTAAGATATCTCATGGATGAAGAGTTTCTTTTCGTTCGACCCACCCAGTCATAACTTTGTCAGTACTTGAAATGCGTATCTACTCTCACAGCGGTGACAGAGAGCGCTTTCCATTCGCTCTAGTACACTGCTCACTTCTCAACTCAACGGCGCACTTGCTTTAATTTGTTTCAGACCCTAAACACCATGCAGCGTACTTCAAAAATGATAGGGAGTAGATATTATGAGCGATAAATAATAAAAGAATTCCAATTATTGCGACCACGATTACTTTTTGTTTTCACTTAGTAGAAATTACCATAGCACAAGGAAATATTCACCTTGAGTGTTTTCCACACAATTCATTTTTCTCGATCGGTTTCAACGTTCACAACGTCATTGTCACAAGAGGCAAGGAAAACAAGCAACAGGGAAGTCCCTCATGCAAAAACATTAACAGGAAGCGGGAGGGCAGTAAGGTGAAGACACGGAAAGTAACACGGGTGGTTATGAACTATGGGATTCTCACGGTCAGGGTCATGAGAAAGTGATTGAGGATGGGTAGGAACCGGCACAGAAAGAAATGGGGAGTGATTTACCGGGACAACCTCATTTACCAACGTATTTCCACATAATTTGGTCCCTAAGGCTGCCAAAATCAACGTTCGCTTAACAACGCGTTCATTTCACATAAGTGCGTCATCTGGAAACTGGAATTAGGAGTTACAGAGGAACACACAATGAGAAGTTGGCGGAAGAGGGAACCAAACGCGATTCGAGCAAGAAAGACTCGAAGGGACGTGTTGCCGCCGGCTGGCCGTGTTCGTGAGAGATGAAATTTGCCCATAAACCGGCCTAAGGTCGTGCAAGTGTCCAAATATATTTGTCATTGAGAGAAAGTATAGTGTATGTGAAAAATGCCACTTTTTGGTAATTGAGGCTTTAGTTTCGAGAAAGTACACAATAGAGGACAAGGGCGCCATTCTTGCAATGCATTTTTAGTGGGCCAGAGCCACCTATAATAGAAGGCCTGGTCGCTGGCAGGTCACGCGACCCTAACGTCGCTACACAGTATTAAACATACATTTGAAATTTTTTGTGCTGTGTATTGCCGAATTAATCGGAAATTCGGCATAAACTGTGGTGTTCCATCATATCGCAGGAACTTTGCAGGCCACCCTTTACACCATCGTATGGAATCCAACCCGTGAAATTGCCATTTACGTATGATGTTTCTGGTTGTAAAGGAAATTACAAATCCAGACCTAAGGTTTATGTTCTCGGCTTCCCGAAATATGAGGGCCTGGCCAAAAAGTTGATACGTGCTATTATAAGGGATAACTTCTCGCCTACAAAGAATAATAAAGCATGCATTACTATTTTAAATATATTTTACAAAAATCCTAATCTTCTTTAAATATACGTCCTACTTACTGTTGTACTCATGCGAGATTTAATTTACCACGACAATTCAAATTCACTTGCCCCAGCGCTGACATTTTTTGTCTAGTCGTGCCATAGGTGGTTTAAAGAAGCTTAATTTAATTGATATTTCATGCAGTGAACTTCATCATTCTTTTACGCAATATTTTGGAGTTGTTATTTCGCAGTCGCTTGTTTTCTTACGTTTAGCCTACTTATAGCAATAAATGTGATTCGATTACAAACAGATGGACGTTTAATATAATATCTCCCCATGATTGTCATGCCAAAAATCTTTTTCGCTAATAACATGATTTATGCATGGTGGACGCTTCCTTGGGTAGTACTGGAGTGGCGTGCATGTTGAATGACCATTATGCTCTCTTATTCTAAAACCATTAGCTAAAACTATCATTAAAGGCACCGAGAACTAATACTCTTTCTTTTGTTTAGCAATCCATGCAGCATTTTTGCTGAAATCTTTTCAGCCACCATTTTCATGATAAAATGTAAATGCTTAGTGCGTTTTGCAATCTAAAAACATCTTAGAAAATCTTTGTCTAAAATGGATTCCGTGGAGTTTATCTTTAAAAATATCTGGTCTGTCGGGTTTTCTACCACAAATGTCCAAACGTTTGGGAAAACAGTTTCGCCGTTCGAGTATGGACGTTTGCGGTGGTAAACCCTAAATACCAGATCTTTCCAAATCTTAGAAAAATTGTCAAATTACCGATATAACGTAAGAAACCGGAATTCCAAATTCTTTTATAAATGTAGGACATCTATTGACTTCTACTCCAACAAAGAATCAGCGAGTTTAATATGATATTGTAGGGATTCCATTTTTATAACTTCACTGTGATCCAACCGGTTTTTGGGCTTACATACTTTTGCATGAACTACGGTGATGTAGTAACAAAGGCTTTGGCTTACCTCATACTGTCTTCATGGAGGCTCTAGCTTACTCGCCATCGGAAGATTAAATGCAGTTCCAATGATCTATTTTTTGTATTTGAGCCTTCAAGGAATCACTGTCTCTGATGAGAGGAAAGAGGGATATGAGAAAGGATCTTTGCCTTTGAGGAGGGAGATACAGGATTCTCAAGGCACCTCGACTGGAGTAAAGTTCCATTCCTTCGCAACTGCCAAACTGACCATCATATCTGCTAGGATCAGCATTTTCAAGAGATGACCCTGAAATCAGGAGAACAGGGATTAGTCCGGGATTATCCAAAGAGCTATAACGACTGCACTAACTGAAATCATTATGGTGAATGAGTTGTGTCAGAAGAGCATGACTTTCCAAAGCTTGGAGGAATAAAAAACTCAGACTTTTATCATTGTAAGTTTTGCGGTTGGTTAGATAACAATGATGTTGTTGCAGTGTGGCACATAGTGTTAATTTCAGCTCCCAAGGTTAATCTCCTTTGGTTTTTAACCCAAATCTTCATGTGACTGCATTTATTAGGGAAATGTGTGTCAGTAGTTAATTACTACAATGTCGTCAATTAGCTCTGAAAACAGCAAACATTTCTGAGAGCTACCAATCAATGTGTCATAGCCGTGGGTATAATATCTAACAAACTCATTGATGAGGATGTGAGTATTGGCTCTTATGAATGAGAATACCATAATAAAAACATGTCATGTTGGCAATTTGGGCTTCCTAAAATGGCCTTTAAAATAACTTTTGCCTTCGAGGAAATTATGATACATTTATTAGTAGTAAATGTATAAAAATTAGGAAAAGAAAGATGCAAACGTTATAGATGTAATATAACCTAAACTGCATGTTATATTTATCTGTTTATAGTTGTTTGAAAAAAAAACAATTTCATCGACGGGACAGATAGGTGATTCGGAGATACTTTTGAAGTCACTATAGAACTTCTAATAAGTAACTATAATACGGCAGAAAACTGACTTATACCGATTTTGCTCTCAGCAGCTTCTATGGTTATCAATATCTTGTGTCCGTGGTGCTAACATATGGTCAGAAGAGCTCAAAGATTACTCCTACCTCCTTGCTCTCCCTGTATTGTTAGATAGGTGAGGATATGTGTGTCAGTCGGATCCGATTTGAGTCACTGTCTTGAGTAATTATTTTTATTCGAAGGGTGGCAGGTGCAAGCAAATAAGATATTGCGCCACTTTGGGCTATGTACTCAGGGTAACACTCATGAAAACATTCATTAGAATTAAGTAAACAAATGTTAAATTCTTATTTTGGAAATATTTTGTCTTTTTCCTTGAAATTCCCAAAATGTCTCAATATTTAAAAACCTATAACTCTAAAACTTTTTACCTTCATTATCAGATTTTATCGTTTGAAATTTAATCATCAGAACAACCAGTACGCTTCCAAATGAATCCACTGGCGAACTCCTCGTGCGTGTTTACGTCGAGCTTTACTAATTATACCTGGGTGGCGTTACATAGTTTTATTCCCAGTATTAGCAGCCAACTTTTTAGTGATATGACGACATCTATTTCAATACGCTAATGTTTTCAATCTCCCTTTTTGGAAGGGTCCGGTTATTTCTCATACATTCCGAGCTTTTAAGAAATGTTTGGTTAACACAATTATGTTGCATCGAGGCTAACGATAGATATCAAGCAACCCAGAATACTTGAAGTGATTATTACATTGACCGCAATATAGATGGTGGAAAAATTCAAAGTTTTCTATTTCAAGGGAACATAAACTATTAATTTCTACATCCGTATGTGCTCACTATATCATTTAACTCCGGCAACACCCCACCTCAGTTCACTGACAACCATAGTAAACAATACTTCCAAATTGGATTGATGAAGTATTTAACTCGGTTTTATATCTGGGGATACGTTTACAATTGGGTCACCTTAAATCAAAGCCACGCTAGATTTAACTGAATTATTAGAATGGAAGTAAACTTATCCCAATGTAATATATATTTTCCCATCAGCCTCAATGATACCAAGTCCCGCGCATGGAAGACACCTCTAGCTCAAAATATTCAATTCATATTGACTTGTGAGACGTTTCACATCGAAACTGCACATAGTGCTAATCAGGACAGGTTCTACTCAAGTCCCTTATTTTAGGCAACTTTCAAATATTTCACCACGATATTTACGAGTTTTCAAGAGTTAAAAACTTTCCTAAGCAGGCTTTGGTCTCCAACTTGACGTCACCCACAAATTACGGTGATTGGACTACATAGGACTGAATGGTTATGCTGCAGAAGGCAGTAGAAGTAGACGGCAGGTATGGAGAACAATTCGAACCATAATACATCTGGCAGGGGACTTGGGTTTGGACAGGCGTGCGGGAAATGGCGAGGAAGAGAGCTTGACTCGGTGGAAATTTCTCATCGGGCACCTGGGGATACGTAATGATTTCTGCGAAGTATTATACGTTTTTTCTTTTAGTTTCAGAGTAGGAATTCAACGTCCTACATCCTCGACCGAGGGAGAAGCGAATTACGTAAAGTGGTGCGGCAGATAGCATGGGCCCACAAGGCCTCCGTTCAATTGAGAGAATAAAACTATCTTTTGCACGGAATCAAATAATGCGTCCAAGAAATATAAACGTAAAACTGAAAAATGTATATCTAAATGAAATAGGCCCCAAATAGAGAATTCATAGAGTTGAGACGAAAGATTTTGTTGGAGGATGTACTTAAGAAAGGTTTTGCAACAGTTTTGAAGCCTCGCAATGAGGAAAACCTCGCGACATTACGCCCAACTTTACTGAAAAGAGCATTATGTGCATGCTTACAGGGCCTTCTTTGATTTTAGTGAAAAAATTCGAAACTCATTTTAATTGTTAAGCTCTACGTACTCGTAAGCAATACGTCACTAAAATATTAGGTAGCATATTTCCCGACCAGAGGTTTTAGCAAAACTCGTCGATGTAGGAGGAGGAAAGGTGGTTTTTTAAGTAATCTTATTACTATCCAGTGAATAATGAGGAAACATTTTTGAGGTCGAGTAATTAGTGAAAAGAAGACACATGGTAATAAGTCATTAAATACATAAATAAAAAAATAATCGTGAAAACGTAGGGGTAGAGGTTTGTAATAACTATGGCTCTGATTTGAACACCCTTTAACTTAAGAATTTGGATATTGAGAATTTAGTCCGATTACCCTTTCATAGAATATATTTTTACTATAATAATGCGTCAATGCTTTCTCTTAGAACTTATAAGTATGCTGATGAATTGATCATAGGAATGAATATCTTTCTTTTGGAATCATTTAATTTACAAAGACGTCCCTCTTTAATTGTACTCAGAACTGCTGCTCAGAACTTCCGCAGTTTAATAATTGTTTTACTTGGCATGTAATACAAATCACTGAGCCCTTAGCGTAATGACGAGGAGTGATATTTTTAAGATTCAATAAGAGAAAGAAAATCCACCAATACAATTATAGAACGAGTACAAAAAATCTTGAGGTCCACCAGTAATAATTAGCAAGAACAATTTGGTTAACCTGATGGCTTAAAAATCACCATGTCTGTCACACCATGATATTTTTTCTACCCAGGTAAATTAACCATAGAAATCTCTCTGCAATGGAAGTTTTCTCTCTTGCATCCATGCACATTGGTTATCACGGTCCAGTTATCATTTTCATCACCTTAAAATGACCGGTTGGTGATGAGAAGCAAATGTGGTGCATGTTAAAGATAGTATACACCAGTTGTTCCGTGGTGATTAAAGACAGGTGCGAATGCGGGCAGAAATTGTCTAAGTTTTTTACAATATAAAATACAGATTCAGGTGTGACTTGGTGGAATCGTTCCATAATGACGAAATCAAAACACTTGAAGCTTTTCACTAATAAAAGTTTTAATGCCGGAGACCTGAGTGGACTCCACGGGACGCCAAGCTTCACACCCCACACTGCGGAAGTACGAGACAACGCCAGGGGACCCGGCAGTGGTGAAGTAACCATCCACTTCCGGGTTCCGACTTAAACCGTTTGGACTTAGAATGTTTTTGGTTTTGTGATTCCCCCTTCCTCCCCAGCACAGGCCCTCATTCCTTATCAGGGGTTTCTCCGAGCCTCAACGGTTTCTGTATCCCACCCTTCATCCATACTTAACCTGCCCTGATTGGCCCCTCGCTCTTCCCTAACCCTCATTATGTGTACGTATGTTTTGATAGCTTTACTTGAAAATGGTGTAATGACATCGAAACTAGTCGCATCAAATCTTTTATTAGAGGAAAACGGCATGTGTTTTGGTTCTGTCGTTTTGTACCTTGATGAGAAGCTAGTAATTCAAACAGGGTATAACAAATAAATTAAAGTTGGGGATTTTTCCAAACTCAGATTGAGATTGCTCAACATAAAGCAGTAAAAGCAACCGGGAAAATATTGGCAGCAGACCGGAGAGAATGAAAAAGGCTTCACTCAATCCGGCAATTCTTTTTATTTCTGAACTGCTGTTTTTGTAGCTGCGGATGACCAATGACAGAGGGTGTGCAATGCGACGACAGTTCAGTACTCAGCCGTCTGGTTCACGGAGAAAAAAAAATGTTTTCACCATTCCCGTGACTAAAGGGTGGAGAAGTTGACGCGATGGCTGAAATATTTTCGCCAAGTAAAATTTTGGAGTCACAAATGGAAGTAACTGGACTTTTCGGGAAATAAAAGATGGGGATGGATGGATTGTGCCCTCGCTGAAAGTAGGGGGGGAGAATATTAAGTCCCCCCTCTCAGCCAATCTATCAATTCTATTCCCGACTCTCGTTTCCGTCCTTTAACACTTTTTCCCCGGAGAAGGGGTCAAAGAAGCCCCTGGGGGAGGTTTTTCCAATGCAGAACGTGTCAAGGCTCCGTGATCAATGGCCCCCCAAGAAAAACACAGACTTTTTCATTGTCCTCGCGCGAACGAAGCTAAATATTTTTCAACTTCAAGTAGAGTAATTATGCTACCACGGAGCTGAAGGCTGTCACACAATGAATTAGGGTAAATATTCCTGCTTGAATGTAAGTGCTTTCACACGCCGTTGACCGCAGGCATTCTTCCGGGTGATAACGTTGTTTTTTTTTCAAGAAAACCGGGTGATAACGTTTTTTTTACTGCAGACTTGATGAAAAATAGCAGCTTAAAAAATTAGAATAAAAGTTAAGTAGCCCTGGAATGCAATAAAGAGGTACCATAAACCAGTCAAGGATTCATTTCCTTTCCTTTCCTTCGAGAGATCAGTGTGGAGGAAAAAGGAATATTTTCTTGCCATATGTTGACTCAGTTTAAATTATTATTGGAAATTAACTGTCTTTTTCGACTGAAAAATCATTGGGATAATTACTTACATTTTTTTTTATATCACCCTCCTTAGTTATTCAATTATAAGATGCCGGTAATCGGAAGCACATGGTAATATTCCGTACGATTTCATACACAAACCAGTATCAATGATAACACTTCAGTGTATTAAATATTGAGGGTAATATTACCAAATGTTCTTACATTGATAGCGTACAATATTATGCAAAGTTACTTCACCCAGCATGACAATGATAGATTGGTTGATTTCAGCCTTCCGATCTTCCCCTTCCAAACATTCTTAATAATTCCTAATAATTCCATAATTCCTAATAATTCCACTCCTAATAATTCTTCTGTTTCGTATCCCTCTTTATCTGTATAACGCATTTATCCCTCGTTCATCCTTGAGGTACCTAACTTCCTATCACGCTATATGCAGTTCATCGTATATTTTTTTTCAAAATTTTTCAGTTTTTGCGATCCTTTGGCTGTATCATCTTATTTTACATAGCACGATGAGTATAAGGTGTTAATCTGACTACAGACAGACCTCCTCACATACGAGGCACGGTGAAGAGGAAGGAACGCAGCAGAGTCGCCATAATTCTCTTCGGGGTCCAACACAGCCACAAAAACAGATAGGCCTAATTGATAGCTCGGTATGCTATTATATGTAATGATTATTACGCACATCCACCATGTTCTTTGTTAGTTCCTTGGCCGCCAAGATTGAAATCGCTGTTTTAAGCTCAGTGTTGTTTTAAGAATTGTATATTTAGAAGTCGCACAAAAGGAAAATTTCATATTCTTCATTTAAACCTAGCTAAAAGCAATGATGGACAAGAAAATGAGGTAATTACGATATAAAGAGATCGCTAGAAAATCGGAAAACCCGACCAATTTCATGCCGACGTATGGATCCTCTTTCTTGTTTAAGCTTGTTTAGCTTGTTTCCAATTAAATACTTAAAAGTCTGGCTCACGCAAGGGAAATATGTACAATATTGCACAACTACTTGATCAGTTAATGCCAAAGAAGTAATTCAAACACCAAGCGTATTGCTTTTTCCTCCGTTGAACTTGGGTTGAAGTCTATCAAATTTTGGATTTGATTCAAAACATCAAATTAAATACAAGATGCTTACTTGTCAACTTATTTTTATGTATTTATTTTTTTTAAATAATCCAGAAAAAAGCACCAAGGACCCTACAGATTTTTTAACCAGTTTCAACGAACAAACAAACATAACCCTTCCATGTTCGATGAAAATAATACCATGTTGGCAGGCAAGGACTTAGCCTCCGAAACCGGCATTGATCGCGATCTTTAAAAATCCATTTTCTCGACGTTCGCCACTACTATCCTATCAACTAGCTGGGATTTAATATGCAAAAACATTGAGCGGATTGCGCAATTATTGCAGCTCCTTGTCGCTTTTGGCCTTTCTGTATGTACTCTATGCTGCAACCCTCCCGCTCCTAGGGTGAAAGAATCCCCCGCTTCGACCACCGACGACTTCGCCGGCACAACCTTCGTGTCACGCCGTCAAGCGTTTAGCAGTTTGCGTACAACTGTCTCCTTGTTCCATCCCGTCGCGCCTCCCGAGGAAGAAAAAAAATAATAGCGTTCCTCCCACCCGTATCTCCGAGAGCGCTCTAGCGCACACACATACATGCGTACACGGAGAACCCGAGACAATTTCCGAGCATTCCCCGTTATCGAATCACCCTCGCCAGCAATTTGACTAATGGCCACCACGCCCATCCACTTAAGCCCATGCTGTGATTTATGCTCCATCCCCCCCACCCCACCTCAAACTTCTTCTTCCCACCACCACCACTTCCCAATCCCACCCCCCTCACACATCCGTTGACAAGGGCTTGCGGAGGGTGCGGGTGGAGGGTGCGGTGAAGGAGAGAGGAGGGACGTTTGGAAAAGCGACAGAGAGCTGGGATGGGGTGTGTGGAGATATTCCGAGCGGGTGGACTTCCTAGGAGGGTTGCTCTGGGTAGGGGGGGACGCGAATACTTTGGGGAGAGACTTGAGGCACCAGACGGGGGGATTGGGATAGGATGTTGCGTTGAATAGGGGTTATAAGGGAGTGAGGGCAAGCCGCTCTGAGAGAGAACTAGAGCTCCTGAGACATTTACATTCTTCTCCCCCAACGGCATGCATTTTTACCGGAACAATTACTCCGAGAGGAGAGCCATCGTGGAATTCATCGCGGGATGAAAAAATATCCCAAAAAATATTTGCGGTCTTCATTAGATTTAAAACCTAGGGAATGGAAAGGTTCACGATTCCATTCTTAACCCATTCCCCGAGGAGAAACCAAGCCTTAGAGAGAATGTAGCGCTTTTTTAAAGCATTCTGGTATATATTACACATTCATGGGACCCCAAAGGGTTTGTCTTCGGGGATTTCGCGTTGATACGCAGATGTACGTCGAGATGAACGGTGCGAAGATTTAGGAGGTTATGACATTGTTTTGAAAGCAGACTTGAGGTTGAGAGACACTACTAATTCGGATGACTCTGGAATGGCACTGTTTTTTATATAAGGAAAGAGATGAGAACAGAAGAAGAAATGGGGACATAAATATGGCATAGGATATGAACAAGCTAAGGTCGTTTCGACGGTCCAGCCAGCGTGACAGGTAGGCACATAGATTGAAAAATGATTCGTCTGGACTGGGATTTGAACCCACTGTTCTCGCCAGTTACTGGGTAGTTCAATTAAGCTACCCGCTGTATATTTTCATGAAATATTTAAGAAACGAGTTGTTCTCACGGGGTATCGTAGATATGCTGTCATCGTATGCCCGTGCTCGTGTGCTTAGCGCCACTATCTACAAGGTAGAGCCCAACTTTAAACAGTAAGTTGTTTGCTGTACACAAATTCAAAGAACTGCGGAACTTGCCGCGCATTAACTTATACGGAGTTATCCCCTGTTGATCAAAGAAATACTATCACGCATTTATGTGATAAATATCGAGTGACTCCGTTATAGTTAGGTACTGTGCAGCCAGTTCCGTAGTATTTAAAGGTACCCGGAAGATTAATGGAGATAAATTCAATATGGAAATAAAGAAAAAAGAAAGAAAGAAGAAGGTTTTGACTATCACAATGTATTTGACTATGATAATGTAGAAATATCAATGTGTGTAAGACAGACAAGAGCCTGTTTACGCCAGTAATATTGAAACAAAAATATGGTAATATTGTATTTCCGACTATTTCTTCTCTCTATCACTATGTTAAGCAGATTAACTCAGAGACATTAGAATTTCACTGATACCAAAATATTTTTTTGCAAATAGCTTAAATCAGACATGACAGCAGTTGGTGGAAAAGCAAAACAACGGAATGTTAATGTGACATATCGCTGACCCTCGTTGTTTTAGAATCTCTCATTTATTCTCCACTCTTGCATGTCTCAACCTTTTTGTGTAAGTTTCCTTTGATTTTCTCTGATATTCGTCACGTTAGTAGGCAGTCTAATCCCTTTTTCAACTTTCCCTCGAGGATACTTTCCAATCTTTCTCACGATAAACATTTAAGCTCTACTATGGGCCTTGTAATTGTTCAATTCGTCGTAATATTTATTTTTTTCTCTTCTTTTTTTGGATAGTCTCCGCATGGTAACTTGATATGAGCCAAAAATCTATTTCTTGAGAGGAAATTAACTATCTATGTCAATGAATATCTTGTTATTTGATTGATTTGGAGTGATTACATTTTAAAAATATGATATTAGTGTTGTCACTATACGTCAAACTTCAAACTATGCGGTCAGATATGGTCTTTCCTACTGTTTGCTCAATGTTTTAGGTCTAATGTCTAACTAAAAATGGATGTTTCAGTTAAATTTATAGGAGTCAATCTTTTTTTCCATTAACAGTTACATTTTTCTTTTTTCATTTCCCTTTTGTCTGTACGGCCCCAAGTGCAAAATTCAGAAAGAAGAGTGGTTCAAAATAAAACAGAATAAATCAAGGATAGGAAGGAATAAAATAATTGAAGTACAAGATACCGACTCATTAAAATGCGTAATACAGATTTACAGAAGTTCGCGTAGTATTATGAATTTTCTCTCTCACTTTAGAATTATATGCCATCATCACAAATAAAATTACTAACGATATGCCTCTTGCTGTAAAGCATTGAATATATTTTCCTTTTGGAAAGCAGAGTGCCTGAAATTCTAGTAGCAAGGGTAAAGTTTTCTCTTTATCGCATAAGAAAATTATCCCCCAAACATATTCCACCCTACGTCGCATCATGCGCCGTCTGATAAGAACTCCTTTTGCCTTGTTTTGCATGAAGACGTTTGAACTCACTGCACCTCCTAATCACCATCTTTCCTCTTAGTACTAAGCCAGTAATCACTCTTCTCCCGTTGAAGCCGACAAGGTGTCGTTTGCATACTGCTCCCACTCACCGCGTACAGCCTAACACAGCAATTCTTGAGCAAGAATCTCTGCTCTTCAGCAAACTTTAACCTGAGAATCAAAATTTCCTCGAACGGATCGCATTAATTTGACGCTAGATCGATGCACGTCCTAAGAATCGCTAGAGCGCACAACATGAAAGACACGAAAATTACGGATGGGATCGTGACTGAAAAACGATGAAGTTCGGTAGGCGAAGCGACAGGCGAGTGACTCGGATTGTGAGGGTGGCTTGAGATGGCTCGGCGACACGTAATGTCAAAAGAATGAATTCCACGAGATACACTTACGACGCTTGAGATACGCGCTTAGTTGGCAGTAACATTTAGTTTTTCTGTTTGTAAATTTTGGAATAGATAGATTTTAGTAATCCGTTTAATTAATTTTAACCTTTTAGCACTTTTTCTAAAACTACATGATCAATAGTGTTTTATCTAGATATTGGTATGATTTAAGCGGACAGTGCAGGGAAAACCTATTTTTTACTGTAATTAAGTCGTACCTTTGTACTATATCCTCTTCGGTCCCCTTGTCCACATATGTGGACAGCCGGTTTATAAGTCCCTCAGAGAGTTACTTTTACCGGTAGAATATTGTACTCATGTACCCATCTGTGGACATACCTGATTTTGAATTTTCCACCTTGAAAGCGCCAACTTCATGCACTAGAAGCAATTTCTTTTAGCTTTTTTTATCAGAAATCAATATGGCGGCCAAGAATAAAGACATGGGAAGTAAGTAAACTATATTTCATCTATTTATCTAATGTCCATGTTGCATTTTTTTCTGTTTATGTACAGAGTATTTATATTTATGATGGTACTTCGTTATTATTCATGCGATCATCAAATATTTTTCTATCTCTCAAATAACAACTGTACACATGTGTGGACATCGGGTTTACCTTTGGTGTTATACATGTTATAGGGCTCTCAGCCAACGAAATTTTGGAATTGTTAGGAGAAAGTGATGTGGAATGTCCAGGTGGGATATTGAGCGGTAAAGATGGAGAGGTAGATTATAATGAATATTTGGAAGAATATTCAAGTGAGGATGATGTTCCACTGGCTGAACTCCTTTCAAGTAATTCGAAAAAGGTCTCGTCGAAGAATAAAAAAAGGACCCATGGTGAGTAAATTAGTATTGAGTGATACTACATGTATTAATGAATACTTGATTAATTAATCTACTAAAAACTGTTCAACTTACAGGATGCCACCTTACATAAACCACCTGGAAGATCTCTTGAGTGAAAATGAAGAAGGGAGTCAAACTTTCCTAGTAATGTTTTTTGAGTAATGTCCTCCAAGCTTTTGGCAGACAGAGGTGGAACAAAGCAGCCTCTACTCAGTGCAAGTAATGGATTATCGCTCATTATACACGACCTACGATGAGATCATTAGATTTGTTGGCATATCCATTTTGATGGGTTTGCTAAACTATTCGCAAACAAGACTATTTTGGAGTAGGGATTTGGCCGTTCCTCTCATTAAAAAAATAATGTCAAGGGACAGATTTTTCGAGTTAAGAAATAATTTACATTTTGTGGACAAATCTGTTATTGGCGGTAATGATGACAAACTACACAAAGTAAGACCAATTCTTGATACCTTTTTGGAAAAAAGTAATACGTTACCTAGATCAAATGAACAATCTAAGGATAAGCAAATAATTTCTTTCACTAGTCGATATCCTAATAGGCTGTATGTACCTAATAAACCGCATCCAGTGGGGCTGAAAAATTTCGTTCTTGCAGAAAGAGTTGAACTTTTTCTTGATTTTCATATCTATGTTGGGAAAGGAACCATTCCTGATACGGACATGAGGGAGGGAAAGGAACCATTCCTAATGAGGACATGTTGTCTGGGTGCAGGAATCGTGAAGTTGTTGACGAGGACAATCAGCCATTCCATCATCTACTGCGATGGCTTCTTCACTGGTGAAACATTTGACTATCCAGTGGTAAATAATTTTAACCTTTGTGGAACTGTTATGAAAAACAGAGAAGGTGGTGCAGTTAGTATTTTAAATCAGATAAAGAATTAAAACGGGGGGAATACGACGAAGTTGTGCGCAGTGATAAAAAAAATTGTTGTGTTAGGTGGCAGGATGTCACAATGCTATCTACGTGCATAAGCAGTGAGCCCCACTCATCTTGCTTCACATGGGACAAAACTGAGAAGAAGAAATGTGAAGTTACGCAGCCTCTAATTATAAAAAAATATAATTAATGCATGGGAGGAAGTGATCTTTGTGATCGACTCTTAGCATATTACTCTTCTTCAATGCGTACAAAAGAAATTGCCTTTACGGGTATTTTACGCACTTTGTTGACTTGGCCATTGCCGATTCCTTATGTACTGACGAAATTGTGTTAATGCAGGTGTACCAAAAAAGGAAATAGCCTCACTTCTGGAACTAGAACTCAATTAGCCACTACAATGATTAACTTTGAATCTAGAATGGTTGACATCAGGGAGGAGACCCCGAAAAAACGAGGATGGCCATCAAAATGCAGCTCTTATAGTCCAGGTTCTCATGAGAGGTCTAAAATACGTTTCAATGAATAATCAGGCATTGAAGATCAGCATGTTGACTCTGAGGATCAAGACCAGCAAAAACGCCGAAAAATCAGTCACCCTGTCAATGACTTTAGATTTGACAGAATAAATCATTGGCCTATTTTTTGCAATGATAAAAATGCATCACGTTGTAGACACGCTGGCTGTAAATCAAGAACCAGGGTTAAATGCCAAAAGTGTGACGTCTACTAATGTGTGAGCTCCAACGGCTGTTTCCTAAAATATCATACACGACACTAAACATACCGAATGAAGCTGGTCTAGAAAACAAGGTTCCTTTTTAATAGTTTAAAAATGTGTGCTATGAGGACTAATTTAACGTTTGTACTAAGATTGTACAGTTGTGTATGTACAATTATTTCGGTCGGTAAAATCCATACTTTTTATAAGTTAACTTGCAAATTGTAAAAATTATTTTGTAATAAAAATTCCTAAATAATATATTTTTCTTCCATTTTGTAGAGGAAAATTTATATTTGCTTTCGGTAAACAATATTTTCACAAGTCATTGGAGTACTTGATCAAGTAAATTATAAAAGAACAATATATATTCGTAATGAAAATAAAAAGGTATATTCCACACTTCACTTATACGATCCTCACGTCCACATGTGGACTACAAATATTTCAACAAAAAGAATTATTAAAAAAAACTGTTTCAACATATAATTTCAGTAGTCCTATATGGGATCAAAATAGGTGAGAAAAAATGTTTTCATAGGCCATATTTTTTTCGTGACCGAAGAGGATAAAAGCAACAGAAGACGCGCGCGTTTTTTAAATTTTAATTAAATGAATTTAACATTATCAAAGTATCCATCATATTTCACGATTTCATGGCGTTGAACAAAAATCATTTCTGACAAATGCGTATGTTAGATAGTAATCGCACTAAAGTCGTTTTCACGGACTAAATAAAGTAAGCACTAAACATACGCTTGTCGATTATTCCGCATATTTAGCATCCTTATCTTTCGAAGTATTCAATATTTGTCACAGACTTTGAAAGACTTCCACACTAAGGTTACTATTCCGCTTTTTTATGAAATCAGTATTAACTTTGCGTAATATCATTCAAAATATACGATTTTTCTATTGCTCTGCTCGTCTAGTCTTGATTCGATTAGAGAAGCGATTATGATTAGGCCGATGCTGCACCTTTCTATCATAGCCTCAGGGTTATTGGCTTATTATGTATATTTTTTATGTATTATATTAGCAATAAAAATAGAAGTATATTTTTTTACTTAAGATACCATGTGAAATTACTGTAAAGTTAATGTTTACAAGTTAACAAGGAGGGACATGATCGGTGATATACTGAAACGACAGAACGCAATAATGAGATACATGAAATCAAGGACGGGACAAAAAACACTTGGAGAAGGATACTGTCTTAGGTTTCTCAGACACTAACATAATTTTTACATAGATTGACTACGTCCCTAAGTCGAAAGACATCACTAATGTTTTTCCTCCGCTAAAGAAATCATGTAAAATAAAATGCATATATTTAGTAAGAACCGTAAGAAAAATTTATACTTGATAATGACTAGAAAAAGGTACAGAAGTTAATGTTTTGAAAGAAAAATAATCAACGGTGTATTTCCGTACATTAGAAATTTTTTTCCATTTAATAAATACTAAAATTATAGTTTTTCGACAATAAACGCACAAAATAAACTGGGATTAGATATTTAGATAAAGTGAAAAAGCTTTAATAGTCTTGATATTGAACATAGAGGTATATTTAAATGCATCGAGTCCACTATAAAAAATAATTAAGATATGATTGTATTTTTTATCCCATTCAATATAATCAGTGTGGAATAAAGCCATTGAAGGTTTATGTGTATATATTTTTGCGTAGCGCACTTCTTCATCTAACTATACTCTCAAAATCTTCTAAAATCCTCCACGATTCATCGTAATCACCCAGCAACCCTTTCTTTCTGACCATTACGCTACGTTCCAAGCAAGCGCGAAAAAACCAACTGTTTTTTTCTTTCAACTCGATGTGCAGGGAGTTGAATGGATAGAGGGAGAGAAAAAACTGTCCAGAGTTTTAAAAGGGGGTTGACTGGTTTGAATATTCATCGTGTGACTCTGGACGAGGGAGAGGGAAGGAGGGCGAGATATGTAAGACTGGAAGAGTGTTTTGGGAAATTCTGCAGAGGAAGAAGAATTTAAAAGCCGTTTTACGGGAGGCTTACGTGATTCTGGAATCCGAGTACTTTTAGTATAAAATGAAATGTGATATTGATTAGAGCAAGAGTTAACCAAGTGAGGGAACGATTTAACAAATAAATAGAAAATAAATTGCTTATGTTGTTAATGGGTTGCTCAGGAGGAGAAATATTCGAGTCACAGGGAAAAACAGCATAAAAGTGGCAATGCACGGATTTGAAAAGAAATACCTAAACCGTAAGCAGGCGATACGGGAGAGACCACAAACAGTGGGCTTTTCCCTACTTTCAAAATCGACGATCGAATATTTTTATAGTTTCTATCCAAATAAACAAGGCGTCAAGAGAATGCTTGTAAGTTATTCAGCACTAAATTTTGCGTTTTCAAAATACTCTTGAGTAAAACGTTGGACGGCATTTGATAAATGAGTAAACTTCATTTTTAGAACTGGATATTAAAATATGTATGCCATACTACTCTAGCATCCAGAAAACAATTTAAAATGGAGGAAGATGGCTACCGTCACGAAAAATTACCAATGGCATTGATAAAATCTACTGATTTATGATAGTGTCATTAATCATGACCTGTGATCAAATCCACAAAACATTTTTGACACCAGCGCGTTACCTCGTCAATTTATTTGCCGGAAACCAATAGGATTACAGCATGTATATTCTAATTCAATCATTAAATCGAAGTCGAATAGACCATAAAATATTACCGTCACCAAATCCAACATTAGAGGTAAAGTGAAAAAAACATCCGGATCGGGAGCAATTTTCCAAAACGGAAAGTTTTCAACCAATTTAAGCACCATAGAAGGATACATTTTTGTTCTCAGCATTTAATTCTGTTGGTTGAATACATTATTTGATAATAATATGGCACCAAAGCAGTCCTCCCACATTTTCACGTGAGCGAAAAATATCAATTAAAAGGATAGCCTGATGTGTACAGCCACCTATAATTTTATCTCTGGAAGCTAACCGTCTGTTATGTCTTCTGCCAGACCTCAGTTTTAACAGGTTCCACTTTTTCCACGTTGCTAAAAATATGTTTTCCACATAAAAGTATATTCCATATGTTTTCCTGTTTTTTTCTTACTACTAGATCCAAATTTTGTACTAAAAGGACCTTTTTCCTTCTTTGCGATATCTTATTAGGTTCTTAACAAGATATACTAAGAAACTGTGAACATTACTCTATGTATTCCACAATACTACTTATTTGATAATCAGATTTGTTTCAAAATGAAATTTTGTGACTTTCACTATGGAGATGGGTATGGAAAAGTACAAAGTTAAAGAAATACGCGTAGAAGAAAGAAGGGTCCTAGGGCTATATGAAACATTTGTAAAGGAAACCTTATCTCTGTTAAATATATTATAAAGAATTCTACCAAGCCGTATTTTTTTCAAGTAATCATTTGAAAATTGATTATGGAGTTCACCGATACATATATTCCAGATCAAAGGAAAGTATTATTTTACAGCTTTCGAGCCAAAACTGTTTTTTTCCTGGATGTGTTTAAAAGCATTTCAGAGCTTGTCATAACTAAACACACTAGCTTGTTATACCCTTTTGATAGATTAATACCCGCAAAAACTGTAGAATTCCTGAGTGAATACATGTAATTTCATTATCCCATTATTCAATGTTTCCTAATGATCGTGCCCTACGCTCTTCCGGAATAAGGATCGTAATGATGCCGCAGCTGACGTCACAAAGCAAATTCACTCAAACGGTGTCACAGGGGATATCGCAACTTAGCGATTGAAACCATTTTTAACATTCAAAACTATGATCTTTTAATATGAATATCAATGAGATCTAGCGCTGTAGAGATTAAAGTTTTCAATTTATTTACAGCCAAATACATTTGAAAAGTAAGAACATTTCTCCACTGGTAGATTATCATTAGTACTAATGGTGGGTAATGAAAGCGAGGGTTTCCGGCGCAAATTTATGGAAATGGTGCACGTCAATTAATGAATTTGTACTTATTGTTAGTATATTCCACACAAATTTCTTTCCAGTCATGGTTTCGACAATTATTGTCCTGATAGTGATCTACATAATAGAAATGATTCCCGAAACCATGTCCGGAAGTAAAAAAGAAGTATGGAATATGCAAAGTAAAAGTTCACTATGATAAGGAGAGATTTTATCAGCAAGGTAAGTGTGATATTATAGATACAAGATAGAGTGAATTACAGGAAGGAGAAGCACTCGGAGATTGGAAGCTGACGGTGATAGACCGCCCAGATGGGAGAGATGAGCTCCGCCGCGGGTGGTTGATGAAGGGAAGGCCCGCGGGAGAGAGTGGAGAGAGGTAGATAAGTCGAGAGTTCTCGCGGGGGAGGCTTAATTGAAGCGCAACGGAGACCTTGCGACACGGATGACGAATATTTAGCCGCGCAATGAGAAGGTAAATTTTCTATGCCACGCTCACACTTAGTACGTGAGAATGGTAAATGTATTTGAAAACAAAAATTCAACCTTTTGCTACAGTAAGTGAATGTTACTTGCTTTAGCACTACCATGGTTCAAAACCACGCCTGTTTTCGCCAATAAGGAACCACTGAGGTAAGGCCCACACCATTCCCTTCCCCTCCGAGACTCTATCCCTCTATCCCCTCCCTGCACCGGCGCATGGTGGGGCGCTCCCTTCCACCGTCTAGAGAAATGAGATTCTACGCATTGCCTCTCGAACTCTCATGTGAGGTGTCATACTCTAGAAAATGTTTAATAATCCTCAGATATTCACAATTATGCAAAGTAGTTTTCTGAGAAAATAAATTTTCCTTCTAAATTCTGAGAGTTGAAATAGTGGAAAAAAGAACAATGTTTGAGCTAAAATATAATTATTATGCAAAACCGCAGTGTAGAGGAAAATTGATTAAAATAATTAAAATTTGTACTCTTTTAGTGATCTAATAATCAAAATTTCTACCCTATACTTTGAGTTCAAGTAATTAAAAGAGCAAAAAATAAACTCCTGCATCGAATTTAATGCTCTTAATCAATAATGCTATTACAAGCAACCCGTTAAAAATTTTATTTATTATTTTTTTCTGTCGGGTACAGGACAAGACCTGTATTAGTGTCAAATTCCAACTTCCTATATTTCCTGCTGGCCCTTAATAAGGACGTGACTGACAGTCATAAGTTAATTATTAACATGTACAGTTGATACTTCATAGTAACAACTATAAGAATAAATATTTGTAGAAAGATATATTAAAATGTGTTTTCTTAATTTATTAGAGTTGATTACTTCCGAATTGAGCCTGACACCATCGAACTTTTGCCTCCGTTTCTTGCTCATAAATCATTTTTTTCAATTAGACCTGAATGCCCGATTTTCATCAATTTCCTTTTGTACCACTTCCAAACATGTAATTCGTCAAAATTCACTGCGGATGGCAGTAACTTTAAGCTCTGCACCTTGAGAACTGGCTAACAACATGATGAATGCGCGCAATACTCATGGCATAAAATAGCAACCAATTTGACCTCTTTATGCATACACAATCTGTGCATGATCAAGTTCCTTGTGACACACAACGTGCCCACATAACCGGAAGAGATGCACCCACCGTTTAAGGCCTTTTAAACGATGCATGCATTCGCACGTGTAGATGTGCAAACGTGTGCAAAAGTACATGTTCTGCATGGGAACGGACTCTTTTTTTATTGGCCATTTGTTCGCGCATCCGCGCAAGTCGGCAGGTTTCAGGCTTGATGGAATTTTGAAGGAATATATTTTCACGTATTTTGCGCTCGCGTAAGTGCTTGCATATTGTACACAGAACTTCTCTAATTCGCAGATTCATATACTGAAAAAAATTAAAGAAAGATCGATAGTGCGGATGATAATCACGAAGTTCTTCTTTCAATATGCCACCTTATAAACCAGAAACTAAATAACATCATATGTCAAATCGCAGGCACTGAAATGTACGTGTCATTCACATGGACATATACATCAATAGTTTTTTAATAAAACTAAAGTTTAAAATCACATATGCACAAAATCTACGAGATATTCAAGTGGAAACACCAATGAAAAACAGGGTTTGAGCATGAGAAGAGATATAACGTGTAGCCAATAACAATTACGCCCAAAACTTTAAAGTTATTTATAAAAGTGTCACATTAATACCCTCTCAAAATTCAACACGACCTGCGATCTTTCTAAATTACTCTCCCTTCTCCCACGGGGCACGATTGGCTTGATTACCCAACAGGAGTCACCGGTTAAGTCTCCCAACAACGCCGCTTCCCACACCATCGCGCGACTTAGTTGCTCCCTCCCCCACAACCCCCGTCGCGCGGAGCGGGATAGTCATTAGGGCCTTGCGCATGGCGGAATAAGGAGGCAGAGGAAGGATGCCACGGGAAGGAAAACCGGCGTCGACATTAACGCTTCTCTGCTCAGAAATTCCCCATCAACAAAAAAAAGATGGAAGCGGGGGTGTGACTGCGGCGAACTCCCCTAATGTCCAACCGTGTTAGACGTCGGAGGGGGGAACGAGTTACTCCCTCCCCCGCACAGAGAAGTGAAGGAAGTGTGGGGAAGAGTATAGAGATGGTAATGGAAGATAGATAGATGAAGGGGATATGGTTGAGGGGAAGAGAGAAAGTGGACATTGCGGGGATGAACAGTTAGCGGGAGAGCGTGCGCGCAGGGATCAAGCGGAATCTTAAAAACTTTTCCCTCCTCCATCCCTCCCCCTCCCAGCACTACATAACCCGGGACTAGGGGTGCCAACTGGGGCATTTCGACTCGTAAGACTACAGGTACAGCGATGTTTCTCCGGTCTCCGGAGTTTCAGATCAATTTCTCCGGGCCTGTACCAGGTGCGAAACAAACTACATGTATTTCACTTGCGCAGATATCACATCGATCAAAGAGAATTCTATCTTCAAATTTTTATTTCAATAAATCCCATTTTATGATTCCTTATTGAACAAAAACTGATATCCTTAAGAACATGTTGCATATACTCCTATTCTTTGATCCCAAAAAAAATATCAATATTATGCATACTTACTTAGGTGTACAGTATTTATCTATAATTCATTAATTAAATTTTATGATATTGAAAGGTACTTTAACAAAATTATCATATTTATCAATACGTTAAAAAAGCTAAAAACTTCGTAACCACGGAAAAAAGGCTGCCTATTCAGATTCTCAGGGTTTCAGTCCAAAGTCTCCAGGTCAAGAAGATTTTACAGTTGGGAACCCTGCCCAAAACCCTGCCTGCCTCACCCTCATGGATTCACTAACCCCTCTCATTTCCTCAAACTCCTTTGCTTTCCTACGCGCCGGGCCTAATGAGACCTGGAGTGAATAAGTACAGCGCTGGAGAACGGAGAAGGGCCTGGACAGTGAAGAAAATGTACTGTGAACCGAATTCGTGGTGTCGTGAAGAGCGGATTACTTAAGAAGGCCCAAATTGTTAAAGTAATTGATGCGCATTGACTACTTCCTTCTCCTATCAATGTTTCAAAAGGTGAGGTTTTGTGAATAAATGATAGGATCTGCAGTTCTTGTATGCACGAGAATACTACACAAGCGTAGCGTAATAAAAGGCAAAGGAGGCATTCTACCAGGCCAGGAGTTTCATATTAGAACCCCACTATATTTCCAGGTCCGACAGAAACGATAAATTAAGAGAGATATTTTGCCGAACGGATAGGTATGGGAATTCGTTTTTCCCCCGAACAATAAGGGACTTTAATAAATGCAAGGCGTAATCTCATAGAGCGTTTCCTTTGTATATGTAAACGGCTGGTGTCCTAACACCCCCCGCCACACGCCTATTGAGGCGGCTTGCGGGGTAGTATGTAGATGTAGATGTAGATGAGTCTGCTGACAGCTAATAACACAAGCCTGTAAGTCAGAAACCACTTTATAAAAGCATGTTTTAGTGGCATTCTCTTATCTTTATCTTTATATACATACGAGCGGAAGATACCCGTTGAAATTCAACGGGTGTGAAAAACATTAAACTTATTTTTTATAATAAAACGGCAAAGCCCGAAGAAAAACAGTATGTGTGGTCATTTGAGGAGTAGGCGTGGTAACCTATCTTGTATGTTGTGTTCGATGTAGTAGACACACTGACATTTTTCCATGTGCACGGAAAGATTAGTGACTATTGGTTCACTTTCATGCACGGGAAACTCAAAATTCGGCCTTGCAGACTCATTAATACTTAAATAGCACCTAGGTTGATAGATGGTCACCTCGTCCCTCCGGTTCTCTTGAGCCGTCTTCTGAGTGATTAACAGCTCTATCGCTTCCCTTGTGTACATACATATATTTGCATTCTATGACTTAAATCTGTTGCACTATTCAACGTTGATATGTGCGTTGATTATCTTAATCAGGATTGGACAGAAGGGTACAATCCAGCGGTTGACAACGTCAAGAGGAGTAATGGCAGCGGAAGCCAGGTTTATTTGACCTATGAATCCTCCATCACCCGGACTGCGCCTTCGGAATAGCCATAATCATTGGTTTCCGTTGCTAAATGAAAAAAATCTATGGTGATTCTTAGTGCACTTGTCGATTTTCATGCACGGATGTCGTTGATTGCGCAGAATTTCCGTTCGTCTTTCGGGTAAGAAGCATGTAGTGACGTCATTATAATTTCCGCCATCTTAACGCAGACTGAATGTTCGAAACAGATGCGTCTATATTTGAACCAGATTTATAGTTGGTTACCCGTCTGTAGGTTGGGTAAGGATGAAATTGGTGCGGATCTTAGCGTAACCCGAGAAACACCATGAGGAGAATTTCATGAGATCGCTGGTGGGCATGTCTTTGACCATCCAAGTCTAACTTTTGTCGTTTTTCTTTCAAGGGCTCATTTTCTCGCAAATAAAACATTCATTTTGCTTTAGAAGATTTTTTCGAAAGGTTACTCTTTTTCCTATTAGGCATGTTGATGGATATATTTTTGAGTCCAAGAAACGGAAACACAGCGGCAAGTGAGAGTCTAGAATAGGCAACTCGATGATTGTGTGAATGTACCTAAGTTAACTGCACTTAAACACTTTTAAACATATAAATAACTCGTGACATTTTTGATGTGGGAATTGGTCTAAAAAACAATTCGCAATCGCAATGAGAGGCCAACGGTTTCACTACGTGTAATACATCCGAGTATTAAATGATAATAAACAAATCCGTGTTTGTTGTAGCAACAGAGGCATTATTACCATTGATATTCGCTCCACGTAAATATTATTGCACATTTAATTAAGTGTGTATTCTATTAATTCCTTTATGTGTAAAGTTTACTGCGTAATTATTCTCTCATATACATGCAGTGCCCCTTTGAGAGCTACTTTGAGAATAGACGTTGAAAAGTATACTTGTTAAATATGCATTGACTTTATCGAGTACCCCCCGAAGCAAATTATCATGGGGCCCTTGGGACTATGGGCTCTTCTTATATTCTTCTATTTTTTTTCTACGTACTATCATGGGCCTGCAGGAAGGCGTGATATTTAAATGCTAGAGGCCTGTATATCCTTTGAAAATCAAATCTATGGTTGTCAAGGAAATATGTTATTGTTGATTTCAGAGAAAAAGGTGAGATTTTTCAGCTGAAAACATGAAGTTCAGACAAATACGGAGCGTAGAAGGAAATCGATTGATAAAATTAGAAACGTCATTTATTCAGCCATCCGATAAAAAAATCCCAGCCCTATATCTTGAGTGAAAGTAATTTTAAAAACAAAAAAATGAAACCACTGCACCGAACCCAATGCCTAGCATGAACCACCAGGGGGGACCTTCAGGGGGCCTTTGGGGGCCCTTAGGGATTTTTAAAATAGCATATGTTACAACCACATATGTTTTCTATCTGCATGCCAAATTTCAGCTCAATCGGTTCAGTAGTTTTTGCGTGATGGAGCAACAGACAGACAGACACCATTACATTTTTATACATATTAGTAAGGATCACACCCTTAACCCTGAAAAAATAGGGTTTTGGTTAATTGAACCCTACAGTGTTTGTTGTCTACCAGTAACAAACATGTGTTCCAAATTTCATCAAAATCGGTCGTGTGATTTAGAAGGAGATGTGGAACATACATACATACATACATACATACATACATACATTGACTTTTATATATATAAAGAAAAGTCAATGTATGTATGTATGTATGTATGTATGTATGTTCCACATCTCCTCCTAAACCACACGACCGATTTTGATGAAATTTGGAACACATGTTTGTTACTGGTAGACAACAAACACTGTAGGGTTCAATTAACCGAAACCCTATTTTTTCAGGGTTAAGGGTGTGATCTTTACTAATATGTAGAAAAATGTAAATATGCCTGTATGTCTGTTGCTCGATCACGCAAAAACTACTGAACCGATTGAGCTGAAATTTGGCACGTAGATAGAAAACATGTCTGGTTGTAATATATGCTATATTAAAAAGCCCTCAGGACCCCCAAAAGCCCCCGAGGGTCACCCCTGGTGGTCCATGCTAAGCATTGGGTTCAGTGCAGTGGTTTCATTTTTTGCTTTTTAAAAGTACTTTCACTCAAGATATAGGCCTGGGATTTTTTTTATCGGATGGCTGAATAAAAGAAGTTTCTAATTTTATCAATCGATTTTCTTCTAACCTCCGAAGTTGTCTGAAATTCATATTTTCAGCTGAAAAATCTCACATTTTTATCTGAAATCAACAATAACATATTTCCTTGACAACCATAGATTTGATTTTCAAAGGATATACCCATTACCCGCCTCTAGCATTGAAATATCACGTTTTCCTGCAGGCCCATGGTAGTACGTAGAAAGAAAATCCGTATAAGAAGGGCCCAGAGTCCCAAGGGCCCCATGATAGATTGCTTCAGGGGTTAATCGATAAATTCAATGCATATTTACAAGTATACTCTTCAACGTCTTTCTCAAAGTAGCTCTCAAAGGGGCATCGCATGTATATGAGAGAACACATACGTAGTAAACAATACACATAAAAGAAATTAATTGATTACACACACAATTATATGTGCAAGAATATTTACGTGCAGCGAATATCAATGGTAATAATGCGTCTGTTGCTACAACAAACACGGCGTTGTTTATTATCGTTTAATACTCAGATGTATTACACGTAGTGAAACCGTCTGCCTCTAATTACGATTGCGAACTGTTTTTTAGACCAATTCCAATATCATTAAGGCCACGAGTTATTTATATGTTTAAAAGTCTTAAAGTGCAGTTAACTTAGGTACATTCACTCAATCATTGAGTTACCCATTCAAGACTCTTGCTCGCCGCTGTGTTTCCGCACAAATTTCATCCTTACCCAACATATGGACGGGTAACCAGCTCTAAATCTGGTTCAAATACAGAACCATCTGTTTCGAACCTTCAATCTGTTTTAAGATGGCGGAAATTATAATGACGTCACTACATGCTTCTTACCCGAAAGAAGAACGGAAATTCTGCGCAATTAACGACATCCGTGCATGAAAATCGACAAGTGCACTAAGAATCACCATATATTTTTTATTTATCAACCGAAACCAATGATTATGGCTATGCCGAAGGCGCAGTCCGGGTGATGGAGGATTCATTGGTCAAATAAACATGGTTTCTGCTGCCATTACACCTGTTGACGTTGTCAACCGCTGGATTGTACCCTTCTGTCCAATCCTGATTAAAATACTCAAAGCACATATCAACGTTGAATAGTGCAACTGAATTAAGTCATGTAATGCAAATATATGTATGCACACAAGGGAAGCGATCAAGCTGTTAATCACTCAGAAGACGGCTCAAGAGAACCGTAGGGACGAGGTGACCATCTATCAACCTTTGCTACTTAAGTAGTAATGAGTCTGTATGGCCGATTTTTCGGTTTCCCGTGCATGAAAGTGTACCAATAGTCACTCATCTCTCCGTGCACCTGGAAAACGGTCAGCGTGTCTACTACAACGAACACAACATACAAGATAGGTTACGAACTCCTCGAATGACCACGCATACAGTTTTTCTTCAGGCTTTGCGGTTTTCTTATAAAATAAGTTTAACGTTTTTCACACCCGTTGAATTTCAACGGGTACCTTCCGCTCGTATAGCAATAAAGCCTGGACAATAATGTTGCAGAACAAGTTAGATTGGAAGCAATTGAGAGCAGTGGTGTTACCGAATAATAATGAAAATCAAATAGACGGAGAGAATCAATAGCGAAGAAGAATAATAAAGCAATGGAGAGAAAAGAAGTATCATGAATGCCCAGGGAACAATTAGGGGCAAACTTATAGGACTCATTTTGCCGCAAAATTGTATACCTACTTTTTTAAAAATAATGGAAGGAGAAAAAAAGGGAAAATTACAGACGAAGATCAAGAATAGAATACAAATGGCAAATTATGAAGGACGTCCAAGAAATAATGTTGTAGGAATGAAGCGATTGGCGGAGGGGAGAGTGGATCGGAGATATGTAGTAAATCAATCTTCGTGTAGATGATTGTGGATGATGATGATGATCGTAAATGAAAGAATTGATAGTGAAGAGATAAAGAAGATGGCATGTTATTGGCATCTCAATCCAAGCCACGGTTGAAAATGGTTATGAATTGTTTATTACTCAAGACGATAATTGACTTAAATTAGACTGAAGTGTAAGGAATGTAAAGAAAGCTCGTTGAAAATATGAGTTAAACGGAAAATTGATCTGTTTCAAACCTAAACAAACAGTTTACAAGCGTCTAAAAATATTGGCAGAACAATAATTTTAAGAAAATAATAAGAATTGGATGGAGGGGTAACTGACTGTAATACCTAACTACTGTAATAACTTATATAATGATCACTCATAATATAAAACAATTTTTTCCTTCATTTTGATAAGTAAGAACTAACAGCGCATGAAGATATAATTACAAGTTGTTAATGCTCATTTATGTTTAGATTCATGGAGAAACTATATGCTACAAAGTCTGAGGAAAATTGTACCAATATTCCTTAACACTTAAACATCATTTACCAGGACGGAAGATAAAATCGTGATATTAAAGGGGCTTCCAATAATCTTTCATTTTGCTCTCCAATAAAAAGATTGCATGTTTCTGCACACACAGAGGAAAAACAATGCATCGAATACCTACCGTGTAGTGTTGTAACGTTGCATGCTTCAATCATGGCTACCACCTGGGTAACGTTTTTCTCCATTTCAGTTCTAGAAACAAATAACCTGTCTGTTTCCACTCTCAAATAATGTTTCACGAAGGAAGCCATGCAAACAAGTTACATTAACTTGTTTGCATGGCTTTACATTGCAAAATTATACTGGCTACCGAAACCTAAAACAATGTCACAATTGTTGATGCAATTTTTTTAGACATACAAGGACAAAATATTTACGGAGGCTTTGGAAATGTTAACAAAATATGGAGACATATGGAGGCTTCAATGGAGACAAGAGACAAAGGATCAGTGAATCGTGGTTACCACATCTTGCGAGAACGATAATTTTAATTTCCAGAACTGTATGCATCTCTCACCACTCTCACTCTCTCCCTTCTGAACAAGATGAGACTGTTTATTCGGATGCGCAATATAGGCAATATTCATTAGCCCTGAAGATCAGGCCTCCGGCAAAGGGGAAGAGACTTGGGCATTTTTAATACCAGACGCGGATAATCCCAAAACAAGGAACATTCCTTTCCGGAAATGGACCGCGAAAATTTTAATAATTTAGGAGGTGGATATGTTAAAAACAAGTTATATTCGGCTTTGATGTATTTTGCTTCCTATATACATATTTTTCACAGTTTAAATCGGCAGAACTATCAAGAGAGATAAGGGTCGTGTACAAGAACATGAAACAAAACCAGTTAATCTACATATAAACACTACCTCGCGAGCCACCGCAAAAGCACGTGGTATGGGGTGTTACAACAACAGCTAAGAAAAGGGTCCAGGAATAGGGAAAATGAAGGGAAAGAGGTCAAAAGTGACTTACATGCAAACGGAGTGTCTTACGAGTCTTGCTCGTTTTGTTATAGTCACTAATAGTGCGTGTAAAGAAGGAATATTTGCACCTATCAATTTGCCAGTGTATCTCTCTCTCTCATTTCGTCGCATCCATTAGTTCCAGTAATATAGCGTGGGGTCGAAATAATATCCTCCGTGTCGTACCGAAACTCACCTGATCTGAATTCTTCAAGTAATCTAAGCCTAGCGTGCAGCGTCCGAGTCTCTAACGGCCACACCCTAGCCCTTCCATCAGCTACCTTTGCATTTTATTTACTTCACAAATTGAATCGAACTGATAGCTAACCTCTTAGATCCCCCAGCTTCTAGCCGATTATAGTGGATGGTTTCTATACTTCTCGCATTTCCACCACCTTCATATTTTCTCCTCCCTCCTCAGTTCAGCTTCCTCCTTTGCGCTTCAACCCCTCCCCCCCTTTCGCTTCTTCTCCGCTCTTGCAACCGGTTCGAACCCTCCCACCTCTAGCCAATTTTCTGGATCACCGCACCCCCGAAGCTTCTGCGGTCACGCTCGTGGATGCTAACTGGGCTTGTCCCCCCGGACCCTTAAAACTGATGAGGGTTTAATGATCGGAAGGAGAGAGGGAGAGAGAGAAAAGACGTCATTTGAAGTGGAGGAACTTCCCTCTCTTCTCCTACCTCTTATACACCAAGACATTGGTGTGTGTGGTGGTCCTTGATGAGTTTTGCTTATCTCTGAAGGGTTTTGGTGAGCATCTGGGTATTTTTTCTACCAGAAAAAAAGATACTGCATCGCTCTGTGGGAGAAATTACTATTTCATTGCAAGAGCTACAACATCTTTTGTTGGTGCATTTTCCGTGGAACTATAATCCATCACTCAGGAGGAACCTTTTGCAAAATAATAAAGAGGATCAAAAATCTAGCCTCAACTGTTGATAGAAGAGAATAATTAATAGTGTTGTGTATATGTTTTGAACTATGAGTCACTGCACTTTAAAACTGAACACGAAATGTTTTATACGTATTTTACTATTTATTTTGGGTTAGGTACGATTACTTTTTCGTATAAGATAAATTTGAGCACGACTCTTTCCAGGGAGAATGATCGCATTTCACAGTTTAAGTCCACACCAACCGCGTCAAGAAACCTTCCGCTATAAATGCATTCATCTGCCATCAAGTAATGATATGCTCCCCCGCTAACCGAAATATTTTCAATATAACCTTTCAATATTTAAATTCACATTTGACTGCAGCAGTGTATATAACGGTGAAAATTAATTTTAGCATTAAGGAGCAAATTTAGATTTCCAACCTCTAACATAGGTATCTTTAACGCGTGGTTTCACTGTCGGTAAATTAAATCGGCTGGAAAAATTGTAAATGTCCATTCAAGGGTAAATGCTTTCGTTTGACCGTTTGATCTATTTTATTTGACAAAAGTCATAACAAAAGATACAAAAAATGAATTCAAATAGTATAATTAAAAATACTTTACTTGAAAATATGGTTTTTTGAATGGTAAAGACTATTTTTTCCAAATGCTTTACAACTCATGCTATTTTTCAGCATTTTTCCGAGGAAAAATCATCAGTTCATTACAAAGAAACACCTCTTAAGTTCACAGACGTTTTCGCGTTAATATCGGACTAATTCTTTTTTGATGTAGTTTATATGCCCGAAAATACTTTCTGAATCTACCAATGACGAAAAAATGAAAAATTTCCTTGGAGAATTTATGACACATAGGACATGTTCTCCCTCACATATTCTCTCTTTTCAAGATGCTCCAGATTCAGATTTGAAAAAAATACTCTTTAAAATCCATCGCCTGCAAACATCATCGGAAACAGGAGCCCTCTGCTAACTACGGAAACCACGTCACTTTCAACCTACCCATCAGAATCAAACTTATCCAAATGGAGAGGAAGGCTTCAAAATTTAGATTTTTTTAAACCTCAATTATCACCTCATTAAATAACGGAGAGGAATTGACCGAAAACCTTTGTAGGTTCCGCTATTCTGCTGCTGTCAAATAAGAAGGCAGCATTTTGTTCCAAAAAAAGTATATATTTTGAAATAAGTTTTCCTTTTAAAGTAGCAGTCTTCGATACCCATAGCGGGCTTATGGTTACACAATCCCACTATAGGTATCGAACACATGGCAAAGTCACAGCTGAATACGTTAATATATAATATATGTAGAACAGTGAATAGCAACAGTGAGTAGTAGCATAGTGAATTTATAAATGATACATTAAAGAATTTTTCAATTTCAAAATCTTTCACAGAATGATAGCTCATGGTTCTCCAGAAACTTCAAATAATTTACGTGTTTAATTCAAGGTTAGTTTTACGGAGTTTACTATAGTATATTACTTTCACAGTATACTGATCGCAACAATCAGGAAATTTTGGTATTTAAAGAGGATGTTTATATTATTGACCCCTGGTGTTCACGTATCAAATTAATTGCAAAGAGGGTAAAATACCAGAGAGTTTACTCGGAATCTATCCGAAAATAACCGATTAAATGAGAAAATAAGCTCACTACTCATCTCTCAAGGCATATTATCTGACGCATTAGATATTGAAAAGTTTATTTCTTACATCCGTCACAGAAAAAATAATTGTGGCGAGCAGAACATTAAAGTAGAAAATTCGATGTATTACCATAATATAAAATGATAAGCCTTTAAATCTGTAATAAAATGAGTATCACTGATCAAAGAACTCAAACCAAAGGAAGCAGAAAAAATAACACTAGTCTGCGTCAATTTTGCGGTCAAGGTTTTTTATGCTGTTATTAGTGCACACTGAATTCAGAAATGTATCTCATTTTGTTCAGTCAGGTCAGGTTTTATTGCTATTTCATTTTTTTTAATAACATTTCAGAAATTTATGCAATAGATGCTGATTATGGTTTGGATACAGTCTTACATTTGGATGGCGTCTAAATTATGAAATAATACATTAACATCAAGAAAGGACCTTTTCAAGGAATTTCGTACGTGTTTTTCTTCTGGAATGTCTCTCTTGAGGCACCAACAATAGTCCGCAAGCATACTCACATCCCAGCGACCCTGGTACCTCTCCTCCATCACTCGAATATCTCTATGAAATCGTTTACCCTGCTCCTCGCTATAATCTCCACAGTTGTCATGAAAGTAATTTAAATGTGAGCTGAGAAGGTGTATCTTTATTGACATACGAACACCAAGAGCTTGGAAGCTCTGCAGGAGTTCTTCCACAGCTAAACCTACAGAGGGTTTATCTTTCGCGTTGATTGTAGGATTCTTAACGTGAATATCGTGGGATTTAATTCTCGGAGTATATAAACTTCAAAGGAAAGCCAAACGTTTCTATAACAACTGTTACGACCAAACAGAAAGTGTTACACAGTTGATGGAAGGACTAGGTTTGGAATATTTTGAGACTCGAAGGTTGCACGCTACGCTTAGATTACTTAAAAATATTTAGATCAAATGAGTTTCAGTACGACACGAAAGATATTATTTTGACTCCACGCTATATCTCTAGAACTGATAGAAGCGACAAAATAAGAGAGATAGACTGCCGAACTGATTTGTGGAAAAATTCCTTCTTTTCCCACACCATTAGTGACTCAAACAACAGGGCGAAACACTATGACACTCCGTTTGCATGCAATTTACCTTTTTCCCCTCCCTCTTCCTTTTCCCCATTCCCTACCCTTTTTCAAGCTGTCATACCCACTTCCACACGCCTCTGTGGCGGCTCGCAGAGTATTATGTACATGTACCGCATTCTTCCGTCGTCGAGATCATCCCCACATGTTCTTTCGGACCCCTTGACCCCTGTCTTATTACTCCTTCTCTATCCCTATCTCATGTTACTCTCGTTTCTCCCACGTGCCTTCTGAATATAATATTTCTCGGTAGATTTTTCCTAAACCAAAGAGTATATCTCCACCCATATTTCACAATCAAGATCGTAGCACTTTCCAAAGTGACATAAATCATTCGGAGAAGCATGTCCCATGTAATAACCCCGCATCACATTCCATTTTTTGAATATTTTAATAACAATGTGATCCGAGGCGAGAAATGGTGCAGCCGGCAGAGTTAAAGCCTTGGCCCCTCCCATTACTTCCCTCCCAACTCGGGTAGATGTCTCTGGCGAGCAATATCACCCGACAAGAATTGTGTCGCCTGGAGAGCTATATTACCCGCTTTAGACGTTTCACTGGCATCAAACGGCGAAAATAATATGTATCATACATGATGAAGTAGTGGGATAAGTTCAGCGGCGAGAATAAAACTCGGAAGCAATTGTGACGCATGAAGGTTAACTTGGCCTGATAAGTAAATGAAAATGGCATGAATCCGACGATGTGACCAGATATCGGCTCTCAGTTTAATCTTTACATTTGAAGTATTTGCTGATCAGAAAACTCATGGGAATAAAAAGAAACGTAATAATTTACCAGGTAATTTTCATTGCCTGCATTCTTCATTTTTTCTGCCAGTAGGTCACGCAGAATTGATGAATCACTACCCCGACTTAATACCTATACATATAATAGAATACGGCAGCAAGGAAGAAAATAGTAATAGAATTCTTAAGCATAGCCAAAAATCAGGCTTTCTGCCGTTTTCTTCGAAAATAAAAGTCACAAAAGATATAAAACCAAGCACGGTGAATCAATGCTCAAAAACAAACACGATGTAAAATGATAATCGGATAAAGAAAAACTGAAAAAGATATGACATCGAAAACTTACGAAAAAAAATTCTACCGTCTGAGAGCAGACAACGATTCATGTATTCCATTCCTAATGGTTTCTCGGAAAATTATTCGATGGAAATCGGATTAAAATTATCAAATTAGACGAAATATGAAGAAAACATCGGTTGAATTAACGCAATGTAATGAGAAATTCAACGAAACCCCACACATTCCCCCGAAACACTCTTAGTTACTCATTACTCCCCCACATGATAGCTTCATACTCATAAACAGATCTTTAAAAGGAGCAAAACTTATGTACAAAACGCTTGTGGTTATTGACGCACAATTTGTTCTTAGTTCACTGCATAGAGAAATAAATTTCGTTGGATATAATTCCAAAAGATCAAACTATATGGCAGAATGTGATGACCAACTCGCACTCTCATGCCTAACACAATGATTACGATACACAATTTACTAAGATATAGACACCAACGAGAATGACAAGAGAAATAATGCAGCAAACTGCAAAGCGGAAAAATGATGACTTGGGAGTCAGAACTCAAACGCAATTTTATTTAATCATAAAATTATTTAAACACATGCAAGAGAGATACAAAAATATACCACCAAGGAACTGAATGGTATTATATAGTATCCGTCACAGAAAAATAATTTCACCTACTTGCTTCATAAATACGTTAAGTAGGTAATGTATTGAGAAAATTTCAATTATAATTAAAAACACAAAAATTATAGATGTTAGATTCAATCATAAATAGCTCACATATTCTTGTGAGAGTCAAAGCTATCCCACATTTATCTTCTATATAGTATAAGATTCGTCACTGGATTCATGGACTAAGATTGGTATTATATAGGAGCTGAGCATTGCTCAATGAGCTATTATTTGCCATACGTATATTTGTACATGGCTACTATATGCGTGCAGACAATTTAATGGACAGGTCCACCACAGAACTTCAAAAAAGTTAGTGGTATCTCTATCCTAATATCTTTTTGGCATAGGCTATGTTACATTCCTTGGAAAACTGACCTTATTGGCTTATTTCCATGAAATATGCAATTAACAGTGAAATTCAAAACTTCAAGTCCAATGGTTACATAAGAATAGGGGAGAGTTGTACAAAACGGGGACCCTCATTATCTTTTAATATAAATAATTTAAAAAATAAATATTTCAAGATTCTTTGTGATTCACAATGTTTTTACACTTCTTAAGTTACTGTTCCAAGCATACTTTTTAAATTTTGCGTTTTAGTTTTAATCCTATACCGCAATTTAAAAAAAAACCCATAATCCCTTTTTATACAACTAGTCGTATAAAATGGGGTACGTATAAAAACCATGAAAAACATACGTATTTTCAAAAATTTTCTTTAATTACAAAGCAAAGAACTAACATATGAAAAAATTGAGTAAAGCACTTGAGATTAAACATGAATGAACGAAAAAATATAAATTGCTTCTTATAGCACATTTAGCCTACAAATCCACAATAGTCACAAATAAATGTGTCGTCTTCTTCTTCAACATTGGAGCAAGCTTCATGAGCCCAGCCTCTGCATCCAGAACACTGGATCCTTTCCTTTTGAATTTACATAGTTCATTGCAAAAATGCAGGCTGCATCAGCGTCTTCGTCTGATGATGATGATAATACATCCTTGTAGTCAGTTGTAGTGGCGATACGCAGAGAATCACCACTCGTTAAAGCCGGTAATGGTAATATGTGAAACGCCTCTAACTCTCTACAAAAAAAGTGTCAAGTAACGTGTAGTGGCAGTATGCATAGCCATTTTGGCAATGGATAAGCTCAAAATGTCTTGAGACTAGTGAAAATAATTCTAGCTTTAAAACCCTTATGCGGTGTACAAAACGGGGATGTCCCCGTTTTAGAATACCTTCATTGTCCCCATTTTATCCGCCAGTGCAGCTTGCGAATAAAAATGGCGTATCTTAAACTATGTGTGAGATATCTCTACAACTTAAACATTAAAATGTTGCCTAAATGCTAGTTAATACAACTGCAAACTTATAAAATGTTATTATATATCAATTACGGACTTATATAAGTTGTTATTACATGACAAACTTGTAAAAAAAAGTCAAAAAGACTTACTTGACTCATAACAACGCAAGAAACAGCCTACCGCAGGCACAATTAGACTCAAACTGCCGTTATACTTGATGTGGACATTAGTACTGTGGTTTGCCGTGAGTAGAAGCACAAGTCAGGGAAAACCCAACTGTCCCCATTTAAGCCGCCGTCCCCGTTTTGGACGTCCTTCCCCTATACATATTAATAGATACACTCTGGAAGTCCGAATCTCAGGTGGTCCAAATGGATTTAATTTATTTAGAAATTTCATCTTTATCTTGGTAATATGAACAAGATTACACAAAAACCCACATATACAGAATTTACAGCATGTGGTCATTAATCAATGAGTTCTAACACTGAGTTAGAGGGTAATAACAAATATGGTAATTAGGTAATGAATTATTTTACATTTCGTATGCACAATGCCATGGCGTAAATATTTCTAAAAACGCTCTTTAATCCAAGAACACTTCATCGCTGTACACACGCCAACCACGCTTCATCCAAGAACACATTTGAGACGTATAAATGCAGCCACAAACGCTTACTCAGCTGATGCCTTGAAGTAAAAAAAATGCCGAGATAGCGACATGGCAGATCTCCAAAAAAAAAGCTATTTTATATATCGCTTTCACTTCGCGGTTTAAATGCAAAAAACGTGTACCAGAAGCACTCGCCCACTCTTTCTCTCTCGTCACCACGAAAAATAATTCCATCCGTCCCCTTGCTGCCGGCTTACGTCAAGTAATAAATAAAAAGAACAGAAGGAACTCTTCAGCGGCAGAAGAAACGGAGATGGAAGGGAAGAGAGAGGGAAAAATCCTTTGGAAAATTTAATCCAAATCAATCAGGGGGCGGGGAGGGGGACGTACCGGGCAAATACAGTTGTCTTAAAACGAATAAAGGCTCCCGAAATTTGTTCGTCTACAGGGCGCGCGCAGGGAGAATTCTGGATTGGTTAGGAGGAAGAGGAGGAGGTTGTATTAGATAGGAGGGGTGTGGGAAAAGATAACTTTGACATCGGAAAATGGAATGGGAGTAGAAGAGTTTGGAGAGAGGAAGTCGGGAGGAAGAAGGTAAATGGGTTTTAAATGCGTCCTCGGAATAGCACACGCACGCACCCCCACAGTCTCCCCACACCCACTCCGACATATTCTCTCCCCTTCAACCCATTCTGTATGGCACATAACTTTTCCCTTTTTCCATTTTTGATCTCTCTCTCTCTCTCCCTTTTTAACTTGAGCCCTTCTCTTTCCATGTCACATTCCTCGGTGATAAAATCAAGAGTGAAATGTCGGCAGGAACTGCGTAGGAGTACACCTCCGTTCTATAAAACGGAAGAAAAAAAATATATACCAGTGGAAATACATATTCATAAGCATAGTCATGCAAATACGTTGAACGGCTAAAAATGAATGGACCGGATTTTTTAGTTTCTCTTTCATGATTCAACCTCGTGGGTGCTTGATTGCAGTGCTTATGATACTAGAAGTCGTATGGGAAACTGGTTTGTGAGCACTCATCGACGGAATGACATTTCTGAAGAAGCCAAGGCCCCCATGAGGAGAAATAAGCTCAACTTATCGTAGGAAAAATACAGTGTCAAGGGATATAGAGTAGATACATGCACAGATAAAGGCAGCATACACTATGCATCGGTCCTAAAAAAAATGAAATCAGTAAAAGACTGGGAATTTAAGTGGTCTATCATTTTGCCAATGGTAGTATAATCCAATTTTTGCACTTTTGGGGACACAAGGTTCTCTCTATTTATAGTAAAACAGGAGATATTAATGAACAACTCCAAATTTTTAAAATAAAATTACCATTTCTTTGCCTCTAAACATAAAAGGTTAAAAAATATTCTTTAAATAAAGGTAGAAACTACATTATTAAATTGCCATTAGATAAATCTTTGTGTTTTTAACACTAATGTGATGATGTGGTAAGGAAATTAATGTTTTCTTTGTTTGCACATGTTTTTACTCAATTATTAGTTGAATGAAATTCCTCGACCTTGGAGAAAATATTAGAGCATATTTTTGACTGAACTATTTAAGTTTTCGGTGACAGGCCTATGAAGCTGACTCTAATAATTTCCTTCATACTGCCCCATCCCTTCATACTTCTTTTGCTTCAGTTGCCTTCATTCATTACTCAAATACATTCCGTCACGCTCATACATTGATAAGAAATGAAAAGCAATAACAGGTACGATGACCATTTATTAGGTGGAAAACATAGAAACTACGAGGGTTATAGAGAGATTAGGAGGAACGCGGTAAGATACTCGTGGTCGTCATAACAGTGGATTATTCTACTGAATCTAACGCTAAATTAAAAAGACTTAGAGCATTGCAAATAGAATGAAACAAGAAGCACAAGTAACAGGCCGAGGAATAATTGAATGAGTACGTTTCTACGGGTGAAATAGAGCGATTAACAATATTTATCGCTTTTTTTACATTCCAACGTTCTTGATGTGAATTAATGTACTCATGATTATTAATGGATTCAAGGGAGGAAACTACGTATTCTTGGAGATAACAATTTTCATTCTCCACCAAGCCCATGCTTCGAACATCATCCTACTAGATCCATCATCCACAAACTCGGTGCTCCAGCTATCTTCAGAACTACGGCGAAGAAAAACAAGGTAAAATTGCCAAAATATATAAATTAAAAATATGGCCTCCCACTAAAATTCGCTCAATTATTATTACGGAGCTACTGTGGCGAGGCCAGAGGAGGAAGAAGGGGCAGTTTCCGAGGAAAAAGAGAAGACGGTGAGTTTATTTTCAAAACCTTGAACCTACTACTCTTACCCACCCCGAGTCTTTTTCTGTAGATTCCGCAGCGGAACTTTCTTAACCACCTTTACCCAGCTTCTTAAGAACATCAGGGAGGAGAGGCTGGTTGGTCGAAGGGGAAGAAGGAAGGTTAAGTGGTGTGTAGAGCACGGCATCGGTTGATTTCCATCCATGGAGAGAAAGCCATTAAGTTCGGTAGGCTAAACGCTTAAGTTATCTCTTATCCGCCAGCAATCATTGCCCGAGTAAAACTCTATTGGCCTGAAACTTCTTTGCCATGTAAAATATCGGCAGATTACACAAAATGACCAAAGCGTAAAATATTACATATAAACGTCATGGTAGGCAATTCTTGTTAAATTAAGAGCATTCAAATAAACAAAGGCATGACTGTATTGGCCAAAAATTAAAACTGTCCATAAACCAGAAATGTTCGTGAATATTTCACAGGTAACTGAATTAAAAATCTTCCCGGTTCATCCGGCTTTATTTACTTTCACATGAAATTCATAATGTTAGGAGTAGGTATATTGCTGCCTCCCGGAAAGACCATGGATGCGAAGAAGATATGGAATATATGAGGAGTATCATGATGTAAAAGCCTTGCCTCTGTTCCGTTGTGAATATTTTTTATTATTGACAGTAAACGAACTTCATTTACTTACACGACGCGTTTCAGCCATTAAGAATCATTCCTTTATGAGTAAATTCATGGAGATCAATAATGAGTTGCTCTTATAAATCAAACTAATGAGACGTTCTGTAAACTGAATTAAGATGCGAGATTAAAGAAAAATTGGATCAGCGGCAGAATAAAAATCATATTACCGGAGATAAAGGCTTTTCTGTCAATGTACATCTTTAAAAATTGAGTAAGCTTTACAATCACTTAGGAGATCCCTTTTGGTTCAACAAAAGTATCTAATGATATTTTTTAGCATTCAAGATAATAAATAAATAATCATGATATGAAAAAATTACGTCGTGCATAGAGAGATTATTAAGAGATTTTCGTTCCCGAGGTTCTTTCAGAAGTAGACCTCAGCAGACAGTATTGGCAAAATTGGTAAGATAAAATTCCCATCTTTGTACATAAAAATAATCACAATGGCAGTAAGAATAGCAGCATAGGCGCAATAGTGATCAGCGATCTGTGTTCCAAAATCATAGAATCCGACAATTTCTCAGCGCAGCATCCTGTCATTTTCTCGAAAGAATAATTGCTCCAATCAGAGCTGGAGAACGGCACGGAAAACGAGAATCGCTTCGTACGACACTAAGCATAGACGGTCCTCGAGAAAGATGGATATTATCATTCGCGACCTTTGTTTCGTGTCTCGAGGCCAGAATGAAACCAACTGCTAAAAACTTCCTGGCGCGGATTTCACGCTCCGACGACGTGTCACAGAGCAAAAGAAAACGAAAAACCATAAGAAAACTGAAACAAAAACACACGGAGGCGGGGACGGGAGAGAAGGAGAAAATAAGATCCTCCACTGAAGCTGAGTGTACATGATCATCCTCCGTGATTCCCACGATCCTTAAGTCGAGATAGAGAGAGAGAAAGACAGTGATACTCGTGACAAGAATAACCTTTCGAGGGTAAGAGAAAAAAATTGGGGCGAAATTTGAAAGTGGTCGTGAGAAAGGCAGAGGAGACGGGGAAGGTAAAGTTAGAGATTGCTCGGAGGGGAAAACGAGGAAATAATCTCCTTCCCGACGAGCACTATATGACGTGCACTTACCACACCTCCACCCTCACGCAAATCCCCTTTAGAAAAAAAAATTTTCCCACTCTCCCCATACCGACAAACATCTCTCCTCTCTCTGTCCCTCTCTCTTCCTACTTCTTTGTCCACAACGTTCCTTTCCTCGTTAATTTCCCACTCTCCCTTCCTCTTCTCTTCTCGCATTTTTTTCCTATTCTATCAACCCCTCTCTTTCCTCTATCCCTTCACCTTATACATATATACATATATCTTGTTCGCGAATTCTAACTTCCCCTTTCCCTCCCTTCCACTTCCGCAGGTACCGTCCCCTACTCTACTGCGTCTTCATCTCCTATCCCCCACCACGACCAAATCCTTCCGCGATGAAAAATAAAAACCGTCGCACAATGAAAAGGAGCTTCGCTCTCTCTTCCTTTGATCGTCCTCTTCCCTTTCTTTCATGCGTCTTTCAATTTATTTCATCTTATTTTTCTTGTTAAAGAAGCAAACTATCCCTGCCTCCTTCTTCTTCATCTTCCCTCCCTTGTCCCTCAGTACCCTTTTCATCATACGGGGATCTTCCCCAGACTTCCTCCCTCTCACAGAATAACTCCCCTCTTCTTGCTTCATCCTTTTTTCATCCTCCCCCTCGGAATTTTTTTTAGTGAAATTCATCATTTTTTTTACTTTTCAAAGGAGGAAATATAATAAAGAGGCCTCGTATGGGAGGGTGTACGTTTTTGTGCGTGTGTATGTGTGGATGCTTGAAAGAGACGTTGAGGGATGGACTGAAGCCGTGGAGGGAGAGGGAGATAGAGAGAGTATTAAAAGGGGAGGAGTGCTAGTTGAAGGTTCAGGAGTGGTCTTTTATCTAAAAGGAAGTGTAGGTGCCGGAGAGAGTCGAGTAAAAACAAAATACGAGGGCATTTTTACGTTCGCTCTGGTGTGCTGCTCACTTCATAAAACAACAACGAAGTTTCTATACATTCGTTTCAGACCCTGCGCATTAAGCAACACACTTTAAAACAGATAGGGAGCAGAATCTATGTGCGTTTGACAATTAAGGGACTTTTTTAAGGATAAGAATTAAAGTACAAAGACAACTAGTGTATGATTAAAAGTGTATTGGAGCACTTACCCTTGCACTTACACTTCCCCTTCTCTAAAATATTATCTCAATTTTTCAGTGCGTTGTATTTTACCGAATCCATTCTTCCGGTAACAACTGGAAGTATTTTTTTAAGTCCGAGCTTTCGGCGACCTATCTAACTTTCGCAAGAGCTCTCAACAGATGATCTTGTGCAAAGGTTCTCCAAATATGTTTTTCTTGTTACCAAAATTTCCATGCACGATTAAACTTGTGTGCATTAAAGGCGACAAAAATGTTGTCTATCCTCAAATGCACGTAAAAATCAAGGATTAAGCTAAAATAAACGCTGTCGCAAGTAAAAAGGAGAGGTTATTCAAAAAACCTTAAATACATCACAGGGGCAAAACAATGATGAGGGGAAGACGAACCGCAAATCCATTCATCTACATCTACATACTACTCTGCGAGGCGCTGCATGGGCATTGGGTGTTAGGACACCATCCATGAATAAAGGGAGTAATAGAGAAAATGAACAGGAAGAGAGAGAGGACACAAACGTAAATTGCATGCTAACGGAATATATTAGTGCTACGCTCTTTTTTTGGAATATCCATTAATAATGCGTGGAAATAAAGAGTTCTTGTACCTATATGTCCGGAATATTGCCTTTCTTATTTTGTTGCTGCCAAAATTTCTCAAGATATAGAGCGGCGTCAAAATAGTATCCTCCGTTTCGTACTGAAACTTGCCTGATCTGCATTTTTCAAGTAATTTCAATCTAGTGTGTAGCCTCTGAATCTCCAGCAGCTTCAAACTTAATTCTTCCACCACCTGTGCCACACACTCTGCTCACTCGTAGCATATTTTTAACAAAGCGAGCGGATTACCTATGTATTTAATTTACTTTTCTAAGAGTTACTGCACAGTGTCAGAATGGATCGCGGTGTATTCGAGATTTGGCCTAACTAACATCTTTCTTCCTTTCACTTCAAGAACTTTCTTACATGCTCGTTTACGATCATGTCAAATACTCCACGGGAAATACCCTCAGCGATAACGAGCGAATTCGCATGGTGGAACTCAACCCCAAATGGCGCAGCAAGGTCAAATCGAACGATACACTTGGAAGTCTCGGACGAGAAGAAACGAACGGATGGTTATCAATGATCGAGGTAAAGGGGAAACGGAGCAGAAAAAACGAACGAGGAAAAATTCAGATTGAGAAGGGGTAAATAGACGAGGGAGAGATGCCCCGCATTAATACGGGGACCTTAAGGGAAACAGGATGGGGGATGGTTTTTTTTCGAGAAGGGTGATGAAAGAGGGAGGGGAGGGTAACAAGTCAAATCAATTAGGCAAGGATCTCTGAGAAGAAAAAAAATATATAAAAGGCCTCCAAACCCCTCATCCTTTTTTTTAGTAATTTAATTCCTTCCTCTCCTCCTACCATCCCTCTTTCACGCCCTTTTCTTCTCCGGTTCCACTCCCCCGGCTCAACCCCCTCGCTCATTTTCTCCCCCGCGAGCACCAAAAGCAACCCCCGCCAACACCAATACTCTCTGACACCACCTCCCCCGTCATACATCCCCCGTCGTAGAAGAGGGAACCTCCCGCTACACCAACCACCACGTAAGCACCTAACCCTTGTTCCCCATTTCCGTATCCTTCTACAAAAACCTTAACAAAATAAAATAATTTATAATACCAGGCCGACCCTTTTTCCGAGGGGGTGGACACTCTGCTTCCCATTGTCTTCTTTTATACTTCTCTACCTTTTTGGTCTGCGTCGGTGAAGGAGAGGAAAGGAAAGAGACACTGGTGGAAATTTGGGGTAAGGCGTTCTCTATTCTTTTTTGTCTCTCCCTCTAACACCGACCCTGAACTCAATAGGCACGCAAATGCATGGGATGCTAAGGGTGCACGGATATGAGGTGGGGAGGAGGTGAAGTAGGATGAGAATCAGACTAGTGTAGTGAATAGAGAACAGAATTCTCATCCCGAGGACTCGGGCTTAATTCCCGTTAGTAGCGGAGGTTTTTTAGTTGAATTCTGATACTTATTCGGTTGTTTTGTAGAGGAACTTAAAAGCCAGCCGCGCGGTGAGTCGCAAAATGGACTTGAAAGCCGTCTTCATCACGAATCGCTGCAAAAGCCACGATCAAAGTTTACACTAAAACCTGCCTTTTGTTAAGGTTAGTCTAATCCCTACACTGGGTTTCTCTCCATTTATCCGTTCCCCAAATAACATTGCACCTACCAACCTATTCCTGGGGGTGCATATGACCTTACTTCCCGCAAGAGCCTCCCAACCAGGGACTTGGAATGTTCGGAAGGGGAGACGGAGGCAAGAGGAAAGAATGAGCTAGGGTAGAGGACTGAAAAAAGGGGATTTTTACGGCCATCGAAGGTTTTAATGGCTTCTTTTTCGTGTTACGAGAAATTAATCGGAGTGGGATGCCGGCTGCTATCTTAAAGTCACGCGTTTTCTACTCCGGAAAGAGAGGCGTTTGAGCTTAGAGAAAAGTTGAAAAATTGATAACAGTGTTGGAATCAGGATACTACACGAAAGAGACGTGATTTAAACTCGATGTTACGTTTCGACCGGACTTACGGTCACATGGATAAACAGTGATATTATAAACAAAATGAACGAAAGAAGAAACTTCAAATCGTATTTAACCACACTATTTTATTGATTGGATAGACACGATTTGAAGTTTCTTACTCCTTTCATTATGAAAAGTTCCACAAAGTCAAGCCTGATACTATTCGCTTAATTATAAACAAAAGACCTATCGAGTAAAAACTTTCTATTGTGAATCGTATTGGCCATGAGAGGATCTCGGGATGGTATAAGTGAACAAAAAATGGGCATACTACAAATTTCATGAGGTAAAAAGAAATTCTCTGGTGGAAACGCACCATATTGTGTATGAAATGTCATGCGGCTCTTTACAAAAAAATTATAGAAAATTAAGTCATAATTATTAATTTAGAGTCTCGGGACATGACTTATGGTCAGCGCCAAAAATGTTATTTTTAATTATGTCCATGTATCCTTACATACTAATACGACACGATGTGTTTTTTTTCGAAATATAAATTGCATCTGAAATTTCCTGCGGAAAACAGATACAAATTGTCATTTTTTCGTCTTTCTTCCATTATAGTGCATATGAGGTCCTCATAGATGTTCTACGCGGAAAAAATGAAAAATGCCAAGTTGCACTGACTAAATAATTTAACTATAAAAAATAATTTAATTATTATTTTATTTCTAAGTAGAACAAAAAGGTATGAATTTGTTATGATTCGCATAGTAAACCCTAAAACGTATTATCAAGATCAAAACCAGATCAAAGCCAGATAAAAATGAATAGCATAAAATTAGCATCAAATCAAATAAAAGAAAACAGTTGGTAAGTCGTGGATCCTGGGGATTAAATGGGTGGAGGTTTTCCTTGTCTTATAAACCAAAACACTACAGTCAATTAAGGAGGAGCATGCTCTAATATGCCATATAAGTTCGCACGATAAAACCAGTAGACCATGTTCTATTGAACGTTATGAAACTATGTTGTTTCAGATGAGCGGTGAACATGAAATGGATGAAGAGACTGACAAATGATGAAACACCAAGCGATCAGTAGGCACGGATTATTTCATGTATCGAACACAATATAAACAAACTCGCAGTCGTGATGAGTTCTGAACATTCTGAAACAGTGAGAAAAACCTGTGGCCATTCAGTACAAAATATTCACGCTTCTTTATTGACTAATACTAAAGAAAATTCGAAAAAGGTAGGTACTTCTTTTGATATTTTAAGGAATGGTCCCCCTGAATAATTCTGGCGTACTTCTGGCTCTCGGGAAAGGGAATTAACTGTAAATTAGTTCAATTTTTCCGCAGAATTGGATTCCAGCGTCTTTTTTCCAAGAACTTTAAAAATGTAAGAATGGCCTATAGAATCAATTTCTATGACTTTAAGTATCACAAAACTTGAATCAAATCACAAATCCTGTCTATGTAATACAAGTATAAATTAAATAGTTCTGAAAAACAGTATAATATTAAAGATTTCCCATTTGTAAAACTTAAAGCCTGAATATTTCAGCTGGCCCCACTACATTTTCTTCTTCTATATTTCATAATGCGCAAAGCGCAGAAATAATGGATGGATAGTTGAATAGACTGCAGTTTTGAATCTACAATTCCCATTGTATGCTCACAAACCAAGGTTTATTTTAATCACATACGATTTAACTCAGACGATTTGTATTTAACAAGAAGCCATGTATATTAGTTGTTGTAATATTTTACTTTAACCTGCTTCGACGACTAAGGTCATATCATGCATATTACCTGCTGCTTGCATACAGGATCAAAAGCGCTCGGACGAATGGGAATAGGTTATTTTCAGTGATTTCATTCAGAAATAACAATGAATTTTCCAGAAAGCCATCGATATGAATTTATTTTGAATGAAAAGCATTATTCAATCCAAAAATTAAGCGATTATTGGACAAAGCGAGCCATAAACGTCAGTACAGAGTTTTTGAAGTAGGTACACACAAGGAAAAAGAAGTGCCATGCGGAGTCGATTTACTTGACGAGAGACTCTTTAACTCGTGATTTTTCACCATCAACATAGACGAGGGAGTAAAAAATCCTAGACTATTTCTGAGATATCATAAAAAGACACCTCACGTCGATAAACTTGAGCGACGGAAATGGAAAGTAGACTCGCATCGAGAGCGGGGAATCTGGATGCTATGAGGATAAAATATGAGGGGTAAGGTTTCGGGCATCGCGTCAATGAAAAGGGCCACAAGGATGACACTCCATGGATATTTAAGAGTCTACCAGTCTTTTTCATAGGAGCACACACATATCTCCATGGTAGCGCTCCGGAAACAGGGAGAGGGTACGAGAGGGTGGAGACCCCGGCTGCAAAAGCCAGAGAACGTGATGAGTGGGGGTAAAGTGGCGTGAGAGAGATTTCTTGAGGAGCAAATGGTTTAAGGGAGCTGAGGAGGGAATATGGCAAGGGGGGTTCAGGCTCAGGCCGGGAGTGTAGGAGGGGGGGTAACTCGGCATGGAAGAGTACGTATGTGGTGAGAGAAGAACTATTCCGAAAAAAATATTCCCTAACAAATGATATAGTGCTGTTTCTTGGATTAGCTTCCTCCTATTTTATTAAAAGTGAAAGGAATGTAGAGTAGGAAAGCCCAGGATGGGGTCGTCATAATTGTGACGACGACTGCGGGAATAAAAAGAATCCCCTCGACCAATTCCACTTCCTATCCCTTTCTTACCTAGCTGGCCGTTAAGGCTCCATCCCACTGCCTCCCATTATGAACTTGCAGGAAAGGGAGGAAGTTAAAAGGGAACTCAGGGCAGTAGAAAATTACTAAGAGCAAACGGGATTTGGAATCCTGGGGACACAAAAACTCCTGGCTTAATTAAAGTTTTTACAAAGATGTACATCATGTACTATAAGAATCCCTCGCATTGCAAGAAATGACATCCCTGATTGGCAGGAGGCCGATAAGGAAGCCACCAAGTACTATACGGAAAAACAGCTGGCAATCCACCTCTCAACATGATGAATAATTTCCATTTTAAAACCGGCAACTAGCCTACTTCAATAAGGAGACTTATTCTTACCTACGACATAAGGGATTTAAACTGGGGTACTCGTTCTACCAGAAAGTCATTGTGTTTTAAGAGGTATGAATACAGTGAATGAAAAAGAAATGAAAGACCATGGAACACAGGTTGTTTCAAGAATATTTTCTCTCCGCGCATCATTTAAGGCCACATCAAAAACTGATCTAAACACAAATGCACTAGGTGATTTCTCCTTTTAATTTTCTGATTTATTTCTCCCCCATCCTAGTCCTCATGTCTAAGGGCATACCAAATCCTATCGCAAATCCTCGCAAATCCAAATGCCTTACGAGGATAGGTGATTGAAATTACCGTGGGCAATTTCCTATGTAAAGAAAGTAGTCATAAACTGGAATGACGAGACACTTGGTAATGTTCACACTTTTTTATTTACACTGACCGGTTTCTATGTTTTAGTACATCATCATCAGAGTTGAAACACAATACGTTAGGATTACAGCGAGCGTCACAATATATAGGGCAAATTTGGGGGACAACCCTGTTATGGAGAGTCATTGGATTGGATGGATGGATTGTGCCCCTAATTCTAAATTTACCAGTCTAATGGTCAACTGAACTCCTCTGTCAGGCTGTGAGAAATAACAGTAATGTAGGAGGGAAAAAGAAATAATCCCAAATGCTTTATTCAAGCATGGTGGAAATCATTCTTTTTGACCCAAAATCGCTTCCAAAGCAATGGCGCAGCGATCAGATTACGCAAATATTCAGCATTCTTTCGAGCAGAAATGTACGAAAAGATGGGCACACCTGATAAATTGACAGGAGCAATGTCATAAGGAGATTCCTACTAATGGATTGGATAAAAGCAGTGCAACCTCAAAGGAAAAGGCACATAAGAACCTGATACGACCAATTTTGGAATATGCGTCATTAGTGTGAGGGTCGCATGATGGCGGACACATCACATGATTTGAAAAGTTACAAAGAAAGGCAGCCAGGTACGTATTGGGGGAAAATAGGAGTACGGAGACCGAAATAGAAATGCTAGAAAAACTGGGATGTGAGTCGGAAAAAATAATAGAATAAGAAGCAGTCTTAGTGGATTGTTCAACGTACTCAAGGGAGAACTAGGAAAGGGAGTGGAAAAACCGAATTGCATGGAGAGGAATGATTATCAACACGAGGTGGAATGCCGGTCATAAGGGCAAATTTAAAAAAAAAATTCCATTCCTTAGTTGGAAAATTGAAGATAGTCTTGAGGACGTCTTTCTGTAAAACTATTTGAGCCCATTTTCTAGTAATGCCAGTATTTTAAAGATAAGGTGCAAAAAATATCTTGGATGTTTGATTTTATAAAATATTTTGTTCATTGATAATAATTTTCTCACGCCAAATTTGTGACGTGGGAGGTTAACTATTGATGTCTATAAGAAGAATTTTGTTTACAAGCTGTCTGCATGTTATCACCTGATACCTATATCGCCATATTGTAGCATTTTCTTCTTAATAACAAATGATGTAATCAATCCAAGAGAGTAATATGTGCGGGAATTAAATTCCGTCACATCTGGTTGAAATTTGACTTTTTGGCAGACTTTTTTCTCAAAAAATTCTAAAAAATTCTGTTCCAAAATTAAGCAAAGATCATATCTTTGGACATTTAGTGAGATTTACCGGTCTACTGGAAATTTCAATGACGGCAAATGAGATTAAAGACAGTATAATTGGTTGTTAAGATAAGAATCCTTTAGCCCAATGATTAGCTTGTCAAATTCAAATAGCATAATTTTATAAGCCCATGATAGGTACCATAGGGAGATTTTTTTTCATAGTGGGTGTATTGTTACAAGCCAACGAATGAATATAGTCCGACACCAGAACCCTTTTTTATTCGCTGCTCTCAATAAATAATAGCAGCCTTATATTCTATTCTTTGACCAGAGTTGAGCAAAAAAACTGAAAAAATTGACCGGATAGGGTGTCAGAACCATAAAAAAATTAAATTAAATTTGCTTTTTCACAGCCCATTTCACAAACCTCTGGCAAATATAGCTAGGGATCTCACTCCTAATCAATTATACCATGATATAAGCTTCCGCAGAGTGGTCAAAATGAAGCAGCAGGACCTCCGGGTTGTCTTATGCGTCGTATTATATTACTGACAACAGTTTCACCAGCGTTACAGCATACGTCTACAGGTTTTAATTATATTCACCAAGTTTTTTCTCGTCTTATATAGGACTCCTGAGTGGTAAGCTGTGTTCTGATGTGTGGTGGAAACTATAGAATTCTTGAAATTGACAAAAACTGTGAAATATTGTCCAAAACATTATGAGTATGCGGGGATTACGTAAACGATTTTAAATGCAGTATGTTCTACGCCAAAGTTCAATTTAAATTATGAGGAATCGGGATTTCCCGAGATATGGTTATTTTTTCACTACACACTTAATTTTAATTGAGGACCCGAATAACATTTGCCGAAATACCACTTGTCCAAAATAAGGATGTCAGAGGTCAGGCATACACCAAATTTTGCTTTCTATTTTTATAATTTAGAACGCTATTTCAATATCTCTGGATGAAAATGATGGATGTGTGTGTAAGAAATTAATTTTTGGTAGATAGGAGCAAAATTTCAATAACATCCAAAGGATTCAAGGACTGAATCTTAAAAAGAGCTGAGCTTCACATCATTCAATAACTTTCAAAATTACAGAACTAATGTGTATGTCATCAAATAGTAAAGTTCATTTTTCTACACACCTAAGAGGGTGAAATATCGACATGAATAAATCATTTGAGTTTAACGGGATTTAAACCCTGATATCCGAATTGCCGATCCGATGTGTTAGCCAATCTACCCACCATCCTATACATCTTAATTCAAGGCGAATCACAGCGGGAGTTTATACGAAGAAATCTTTGCACCCGTGCTCGTGACTGCGTATTACATCACTTGTACAATCGCGATGATTGGAAACATTTTCATGTTTAGGTCAACTATCGACGCTCATTTCTGTTGCCTAATTGAATCTTTGTTTCCAACAAATTAGCTAATGCAATGAGCTATTGGAAGGAAGGAAACTAAAATATTAAGCCAAGTTTGATCCGAATCAAATAACTCACTGAATTAAGTGAAAAAACGTCACGCAACGCTATAATAGTTCCTTGAAAGAAAGTTTTAATAGGTTAAAGAAATAGTACTTTCAGAAAACGAGCAGCCCACAAAATCCGTTTTAAGTGCGCGCGACATGCCATAAACGTTAACCACATGAGCGAGAATTAGACGCTCACTTTCCCTAGAAACTCTGTTTAACTATCTCTCAGTTGCGCGTTCAACCTCGTGTGTAGGCATGCGATATGAAATTTTAATGGACTGCATTTAAGAACAAGGGCAAAACTTTTGCGATGTCTTCCTTTTTTAAAATAAGCACGGACGACCCTCCAGAAAAAAGGGCACGTTTCACTCTTAACTCACACCACCCCCTGAGACATTTTCCTCCTCCGACCGCAAGAACCGTGCGGCTCGTTAAATATTAATTTTTGCGATCTTTCGAAAAGGTGCTTTCTCGAGCACGAAGTTTTCCCCGCGTCCTGATAATCCAAGCGAAAGTTTCTAATTCAAGGCAAAACCGGCGCGCGAGGAGGGGGTCGGATTACTTAACGTTTTTCAAACTTTAATTTTGCGACAAATTAAATAACGACGTGAGGTGATTATCTTAGCTTTAATCTTCCTTTCCCAGGAGTTTAAATGAGTCCACCGTAACCTTCTCTCTGAATACTGCATATACAAATCGACGAAAAGCGTATTCAACTACGCACTTTTCATGATTTACTTCACGGAGTGTATTTAAAACAATTTCATTCTGGTGTGAGCATTTAAAATTTAGAGTATCAGAAATTGCGAGGCCATAAAGTTAGTGAAATTCCGACAAGTGAGCAAAGCCGTTTCAAATTTCAATGACGTAGGAGAGATAAAAATGAGATATTATTGAAGAAAATGAGATACTAGCATAAAAAAGGAGCCAGTCTTTTGGACTTGCGTTGGAACGATGTTCAGCAGAGTTACATATGTTCTTGTACAGTCCAAGTTTATTATGGTTTAATTAGCTAGAATTGTACGTTTTGAAGTAGAATGAAACGCCATAAATTAGCAGAAAAAATAATCAGCCATTTTTTTATTAAGTAATTGTGAACACTCTTAGTAACACTCTTTAAGGCAGTCATCCTAAAGGCATCTTCATATTTTTGAGGTCTTAATAGTAAAGTTTTGTATTAATTCATTTTCATAAAGGTAAGGGTTTTGGAGTTGTAAGTAAAACAAAAATGGATCATTTTGCTTCCATACTTGTTTTTATTGCTAAAATAAGGATTAAAATTATAAATTATAAACAAAAGGTCTATGAAAAAATAATCATTTTCCGTCATCCTAACTTTATTTAAAAATTCAATCAAAATTATGACTTTTTTGGAACAATTTCCTCAAACATTGCGTCAGGGATTAAAGCAATGTCATGAAGGTGCGATAATGTATCATGCAGAGTTACAGGAATTACGAACAATTTGTGAATATAAACGAGAGGGAAGACCATGCCAGTGTAAAATTCCCACGAGCTATGCTAGAGGAATATGCGAGGATAGCGCAGAATAGAAGGAATTAGCAGAAAAAATGAGCCAGTCCTTTGGACCTGTTTGGGAGGTACATACGTTCATGCAAGGAATATATTGTTCTTAAAAAGCAATACACCATCCACGATCTTGTTCGTAAATTTGAACATCATTTTCTCTTATGCTGTCGAAAATTGTATAGTACTCTGACTAATGGCGTCCGATGAAGTTGAGTGCGAATTCAGTGAGGTCCAGTAATCCTATTTTGAGAAAGTCACAGTCAATACTTTTTCGATCTACACGGTATATATATACCTGATCAGGTATATATATACCATGCTAGTGATCTGTTACCTCGGTAGGGGGGAAGGTGAGAAAGGAGAGGGGAAGGGGACTGGTAGGAAGCGAGAGGTGGCTATTGGTCAGTGGGCCAAATTTAGCCCGGGCGATTCAAATCGCGAGTCCTCAATTCGATGTTATATTCAAAGATTTTCAAGCAAAGTTATATGTTCTCACAAGGCATGACCTAGGCTTATATTAGTTATATACTTCCGTCTAACCCCAACTATGCGCCGTCTCCAAATTATGATTTTTCTACGTCCCTCCACACACTTCAATTTTAAAATTTTGAATCCCCTCCTATATTTTGCCTCTCAATCTGTTCACATCCCTTTCATTTACTTTGCCCTCGACCCTTTCGCTGTTCGTCTCCCTCCTTCACTTTCGCTTCTTCCGCACTCTCCTTCGAGTCCAACACTTTTCCAGCCTACTCCCACCACCTCCCCCTTACCTTCATCTTCTCCACCCCTCCACACAATTTGCGCCTTTTCCCACTCTGCAAACGCACTCCGCGATTGAATATTCATTAAGAGCGCGTGGGAGCCGACGAGGGTGGTAACCACTTGCCTTACCTCCCCTCATTCACCTCCCTTCCCCCAGCTGAAAACACCCGTCCTCACGCATTCTCACAAGGAGAAGATGTCTCATGCCTTTCTCACAAACTTTCGGGCGCGCGACGGAGAAGTGCGGGATACAATCCTTACCCATTCGTTCCTTTAGGGAGCGGCAAAGTTGAGAAGAACATCGAGAAATAGCCGCTATTTACTCATACAAGTATACATTCCGTTCCCGTATGGAGTTGGAACAGTCTAAAAAAGTTTAATTATTCGTTATGGGAAAGTAAAGCTGCCTCTGCTTCAATAATTTCCTTTATACTGCCCTATCCTAGCCTCAGTAGCGTAACAGCTGGGAGGAGGAACAAGGTTAGAAAGCTTCTCCCTAAAATTTTGCGAAGGGTGCCCAAATGTATAAAAAATGGAATATAAAAGGCGTCCTCATTTAAGACGACACCCTAAAGAGACGGAGCTTCAGTTTTGACAATAACTGAAGCCCCATCTGAAAAAAACTTAAAGTCACTAAAAGCTGAATACTGAATCGGAAAACCGCAATTCACAGTTTGAAAATAGCAAATTTTAGGATTTTTGAAAGATTGTTTTTAAGCTGAAAAAGTTTGTTTGAAGGGGTCAGGAGGGAGCCCGAACGCTTGGCCTTTTAAATCCGAAACGTTGTTACGCCGCAGTCTTTCATACGTATTTTGCTTAACTACAATCTTGCGTTACTTCATATTCTGAAGTCCTCTAATAACACTTCTCTTAAGAACAACTTCCATCACATTCACCCATTACTTTCTCGGTCTGCCTCTTTCTCTCACACCATTCACTCCTTATTCTAAAAATCTGATTTGTTATTGAACTCTCATCCATGCTCTTCATGTGACCAAATAAATTAAGCATCCAAAATTTCAATTAACAAAAGTGTACTCTTTCCCACCGTACTGTATGATAGCGAAACCCAGGAATGCCACAGATAAAAACGGTTGTTTTCGGTAACCTGTAAAATTGGTGGTAACGTGGTTGTAAGTTGATGAAGCAATTGCAGTTGGTCAACCTAATTAGCTATTGGTCACTGTAACCATCCGAGATTGGTAATCAGTACCAGCACGACTGGTCGACTTGCCCACGGTTACAATGTCTATGCGGCTGGTAACGGGAACCATCTTTTCAAAGTTGGTGCGACAGGCAGCCAGTTGCTGGCACACACAACCATGTCTGGAAGCTCGAGGAACCCGCTGGAGTGGTAGGGGGGAGCAACGTGGTAGGAGTGATAATGCTCATGCGCTTGGAGCGGGAATTGGAAAATATCTTGTTTATTCTCAGTAATATTGAATTTATATTCATACTATGTGACAATATAGGTTTCAATTAATTAATGCCAAAAAAATGCCATCGTGAGTTAATGGTATTTCGTCAGACTATCACGGAGTTGCCATTTAAAAGTTAGCTCTCGAAGTTACATTAATCCTCGGAAGTCGCCATATATATGACTTTCTTGACGTTGTTTTTTTAATATCGGGTGCGAGAATGTGCGCGTTTAGTCGTAGGAAATAAGATCATGCGAGTTAGAGACTATTCGTTAGGTAGGATAGAATAATGTATTATAATAATGAATGCTACAGTGTTATTATTACATGCATAGTAATTCAAAAATATTTACAGAGAATATTTAAAAAATACAGAGACTGTGTTGGATTCATGTTTCAATTTTCAACACAACTTCAAGAGAGATTCAAGGCAGCCATTTCAAGATGGTTTCAACACAGATTCTTCCACTATAGCTTGGCAACGAGACCATTTTACTAAATAACTCCGACAATGTGAGATGTCTATCATAACTATGGGTCTGATTATGCATAAACCGCCATTTGGTTCTGGTTACCAGCACGACGCGGTGACGGCAACCCACGCAAGGTAACCAAGTGAGATGGTAATCGTTACTATCTTCTTGGTTAAACGAAAATTAACCTTCTGACTTGGTAGTGGTTACCAGCTTGTGAGTTCATGAAAGTTCGTGAGTTCCAGCTCGTGAGTTCAGCTTCCTACTTCTCTGCATGCAGTATGAGCATAAGAGTGCTAAATGCAATGGGTTTGGGTTATCTGATAAGTGTTTGCACGACAAGAAGAGGGGTTAGGGTTATAAACGAGAGGGTTGATGAAAGAATGTGAAATGAATTTTCCTGTGATGGACAACGATCTACAGATATGGATCAATAAATTTCCATCACGTTCTTCAAGAAGTTACAAAGCAGATGAAAACATCAAGAAATGCTAGTAAACAATAGTATATTATTAGAAGTGATAAACCGGTAAAGGTAAGTTTAGATGGAAGTAGGAATCTAATTCTAATCACGTACTAATCCTTCACAGCTGAGGGTCTTTGTCTCCTTACACTATTTCGCTCTACAGCTCAGCATACATTCCATCTCTCTTCGTCCCATCCATTAAGCCTCCCTTTCACTTTCTTGCCATCCACCGTTATCCAACACTCTCCCCTATATCACGACCTTTAGCAACCCCTAGCCCCTTATAACCCGTTCCAACCACCTACTTTGCATTCACCTAAGTTTATCAAGCATCTTTCACTTCTCTTTTACCATATCAAGCACTTCTTCGTTCGTCTTCGTTTCCACCCATCGCACTTTCTCCAGTATCCTCCGCACCCACATTTCAAATGTCTCAAACGTTTTCTAATGGTCTTTTTTAAAATAGAAGCTAAAATAGAGTATAAATAGATATCAATTCAAATAAAGGTGGAAACTTGGTGGATACCGTGAGTACAGCAATTAAAACTTCAAGAGTGGGCCCGGTGCGAATACCGGAACTTGAGTAAAACATTCAGCGCTTCGGCCTTATTGCAGATTTCTACATGGGTAGGTAGTATGACTGGAATACATCTAGCCTAGTGTGCTCCCTCCATAGTATGCGCATATCTTATGTGAACACACTGGCGCCATCTGCCAATATTAGGCTGATGTCAACTCAGGTTTTCTCGACACTCTTATTCAATTCACCTATTAATCCTTGCCTTACCAACCCACCCACCGTGCAATACTCCATTCCTCATTAAATGCAGTACTCCATTCATTAAATAATCCCTTCCTTGTCCATCTACCCACCGAAAATGGCCACAATTGTCAGTCACCTCCACCAAGTAATCAGACATCCGAAGATTTGTTTGCGGTAGATATCCACAGATCATTATATCAGGATCAAAAGGAAAAGGGAGGCTGTATAAAGAGGAGTAAATGAGGAGTCTTACCCAGTTTTATGGCATGATGGGTTCTTTACAATTTATCGCGAGGGTATAAGAATGACTGAAAATTCATCTCACACGGAAATCATTATGCAAAGCCTAAGTGCACTTCACAATACATTATTTTACCCCGCAAAGGGTGCCTAGCAGATTATACTGATTGCACACACACGTATCACTTTATGTATTATGGTGCACATCACAGTTCGTAAGTGGAAAAACTTTTGATGGATTTACTGCTTTTGTATCATTTTTTACATATCCCGTACCTCGGATCACAACAGAGTACCTCAATAATTATCACCTATGTAGATGAATGACAAGAAAAAATGTTTTTCCATGGAATGGAACCTGGAGTGGCTCTACTTTCACCATTAGTCCACTGAAAGCTTTTTCACAACGTCCGTGGGCTAAAACTCTTATGAGAATTGGGGAGAAAGTTTCAACTACAATTAGTTCTCGTTTAGCTCATCTTAACTGCCGTATTTCCCCCCCCACACTGATCTTGTTTTCTCAAACCCTACTTACTCCCTCCTCCCACGCAATATCCATTTTCAATTAGGAATGCTGTGAGACCAGGAGGGTGCTGGTTCACGACGGCAGTTGTGACGTCAGACGGCATATTAATAGACGGCCCTTTAAGCCGATTTTCCGGGCGTTCAAATTTCGACAACTTTGCGATTCTTTAGCTCCGAAACTAGGCTTTACTTTGATCTCGAGTTTTCTGCATTGTGCTGTGCTAAACGTGCTTACACCTTATTTTTTTACAAAAAAATGGGGAAGTTCCTCATTTCTTAAGCCCTCGAAAATAATCTCATCTGCCCATTCTATATCTTATCCATTCACTATCAGGGGGGTGGTTATGTAAATTTACTGATCCGAATCAAAAATATTTTTGGTTGCAAAGAAGATAGATGAGAACAAAGGAAAATTTATCATTAAAAAGTCTCATAAGAGCACTATTGGGACATTCTCCTCAAATGTGACGTAGATGTCAACTTATTGCGTAAAAGCTTTCAGTTGTTGCACAATTACCTCTCCAAGGGTGGTTAATGACATATCTTTTAGGCTAAGAATCGAATATTCGACTATGTTAGAGAAGTGCAGCAGTTGCACACAGGAGTTGACCTATATACATGTGCACTTGGAAGGTCAACTTGTACGAGTATCATACCCACTCTTGTACGAGTTCGTCATCGACAGCGGTGGAGTTCAATATTTGGAAGGAATAGCTGCCATCCTAGTTATCCCCATGGATCGACCAACTACGAGTGTACGAGTGGAAATCCAACGTTTAAATGGAGGTTGCCATAAACACGACGGGAATGTTAAAGTTTTGCTCACTGAAGTTGATGGTAGTGAAGTTAAGAACCCTACTGGTATCTCCATGATTTTTCGGGTAAAGCTGCATCTGTGTATCTTGACGATGACGTTTCGTGGTCAATGTAGGCCACATCTTCAGATCAGGTCCGAATGCCAAACGGTGAAAGTTGGCCTGTATTTATACCGTCCTCAGGGTCCTCAGCACAACAACGCTGCGAAAGCCTCAAGCAGATATTTAAGAACACTACATTGAGGTATATATAAAATGAGTTTTTTCTCGAGTTAATGTTAGCGCTAGTTACAAACCTTACACTGAGTTATGTATGAGATGTTTTTTTTCAATTTCATATTTGTACGTTTGCAATCTCAAGTAGATTTCAAGTTAGCAAGTAGTTCTACCTTACTCGGAGGTGAATATAAAAGCTTCGACTTGTCAGAAGACATACTAGAGTTACAAGTCGTACAAAGGGGTTGGTACATTGAATTAGGCCTGTGCGATTATTCGATTAATTGAATCGTCGTATCAATTATTTTTAAAATTGATCGATTATTTCAGCACATCGATGTCGATTGCGGAAATTGACTCGATTGTCAATTTTTTCAAGATTCAATTGTTGTGCAATTGTCAATTGTTATTTAATTCATAATTTTTGTCTGGAAATCGATTAATTGACGATTATTGATTCGTTATGGATTGCAGCTTGTACGTTTGAACTTGTTCGCTTTCGCTCGACGCTGGCCGGTGGCCGACGCTGCTGATGCTCGCTCTCGCTCGGCGCCCAGCCTCGGCCCTCCTGCTACCGCACAGGAGATCTTCAGGGAGGAATTGGCTAAGTTCAGGGGTATTCCAAACGTGAGGATGGAGGTCGCCGTGGTGGCGGGAGAGGGTCACCACCTACCCCTTCCCCTCCAGAGGTTTGGAAGAAGATATCTAGCCATTCAGGCAACTACGTTCAGTCTCGGTGGGAACATTGTCATCGACACACGCCAGTGTCTGTCGGATGAACACGCTGAGGATCTAATGTGTCTGTCTTCAAATAGCAATCTATTCCTTTAATTAATTAATATAAGGTAGCTGATTGAATTATTCTTTTTTTTTCAAATTAGTTCTTTCATTCTTTTCATTGCCAAATGAAAGCCTTTGAAAAGCACTATCCAATTGAGTCCTGTCAATTAATTGTTTGATTTCAATTAATTGAGCAATGACAATTAATTGACACCCACTTCGATGTCTATTAATTGGCCTTTGTCAATGAACTGAATGACTTCAATTAATTAACATTACTTCATTCCAGACATTTGAATCGACCACATTTCCTATTATTCTTATAATTGATCGATATCGATTTTTTTCGATAATGGCACAGGCCTACATTGAATAGGCTTCATACAAGTTGATAAACGTGCTTTGAGGTTTCCGCATTAGTTGCCGACTTATTTAGAGTTTTATAAAAAGCTTAAAACATACCTTTACTTAGATGCACGGAAAAGCATAATAATCGTGTGATTCTGTGCCACGTAATTTCGTAATTTTCATGTATTGCTCACTTACAGAAGGGAAATCGAAAGAACTATCAGCAATTTTCCACAGATAGATGCTTAATGTGACCGGTTTCAACGTGCTGTTGCCCACTCTCCCCACATGGTCATCCCTCCTCCTTGCCTCAATCTCTTTCTCCTTTCCAACCATCCCTTCCCCTTTCCATGAATACCCCCTTTTTTCTCTACCACCAGAGCTCCCTTCCAATGTATAAATACCTAAATACCTTAATGGCTATCAAATGATGTAAAACATTGAAACCGTTGGCATTTACTTTTATCTAAGGAAAATTGCAAAGATTTCTTCTTTCATCATGTAAACGTTTCACCACATCATTTATTATACAACATTAATATTGAAGGGATATTTACCCTATAATCAAACGACTTATCAGCATGGCTATTGACAGTTTATTTATGCACTTACCTATAATTATGTAATAGCTTAGGGCTCTTTTTAATGTATTACTATTTTAAATAACTTTCCTTCCTCCTAGTTTTAGGTGTTTGTTTTGGTTTTATGTCCCACATGATGGCACCGTGGTGAAACTTTCGAAAATTGCAGAAGCGCGACACGGACTTTTAGACACGATCGGCCTTCGAAGCGGAGTCGGACATCGCAGTCGATTCAATACCATTCGATCACTTACGAGTCGGCTCCTGTGTGTCCCTTAATCATTATCAAAAATGTTCCGACTAATCGAGCGGAAACAATGGAAAATAAACGGTAGAAATTTAAACCGCAACACGGTTCGGGCAACCCGTTCGACTGTGACATAGAAAGCAAATTATTTCCAGGTAAAAATTTGTTACAAAAACTATGTGAAAATCTCCCAGATGTCATTGACACAGCGGCTCATCACATTGTATCATATTCATATTACATTAGAGTTTCGATTAGGGACAGACTTTAATCGGTGACTATTCATAGAAGATTGCATAAATAGTATCAAATCATTATACACACACTAATATTTATTTTAAAAATATTTGTTATGACACAGAATTCCCGAAGGAGTCAGATAAAAAGAAAACCGAAGGAGTCAGATAAAAAGAAAACCCACAACCATTTAGGAGGTTTCATCGCGACTGTGTGAGTGAAAACAAGTACTCACTACCTTTTTTTTATTTGGTTTAAAAACCCTGACTTTGGAATAGGGCAATAATGCCCTATCCTTGCATGCTTTTGCCTCCTCTTCTCGCCATCCTCTTTTGTCTCTTTTGCATTGATGCATGGCTTCATATTATATTCACTCATGGCTTCCTAATGTTCCTTCTCTTAAGAGTTGGCCGCTATTGGCCTTTCGTTTCGATTTTACATTTAAACAAACTGTATAAAATTGATACAAAAGACCAATAGCAGATAAAAGGTCACAGCTCTAGAAATAAAAAAGTAACTTTTCCCACGCGCAATTTTTAAAGTTGGTTTAATCAAACAGATATCAGGTATAAAAATTGATTATGGCCTGAGAATTTCAATTCTATTGACTTTTTAATTCTTTTTATGAGCTTCTTTATGCCTCTCCCTTCTCCTTTAAACCTCCATTGGCTTGAAATTCCCTACTCCATTCATTCCACGAAATTGTTTTAGTCACACAAACTAATTCATGATGGCTCTATAAAATATTCTGTGGTAATATAAAACGAAAGACGTGTTTCAAAGTCATATTTTCTCCAACTTTATTTAAATAAAAGGAAAATAACTTTCAGGTAAAAATTTGAAGGAAAAAATATTAGATGAGAACAATGACTATATATGGGGATGATTAAAGCATAACCTCGCAAAATTTGACGTAACTAAAGCATAACGAATTCCGTCAAATTAATGAATTACGGATTTGTGATATAAAATGAAAATTGCTATCTAGGGATGAAAGAACCAGCTTGAGTAAAATAAATTTGCACTGACACTTAAACATGATGATAAGAATGGCTGCCGAAGTAGAAAACCACATTATTTAAAGACTATAGAGCAAACAAATTTAATGAAATGGCCTTTTTTCTATGACAATGCCTCGTCAGAAAAAATGCTTATCGTTTCATTCAAAAGTCTGATAAAAGCCGGAGGAATAACCGATGTGATGGCTTGGTGCATTGGTTTTTCTCAATGACCTTGGTTAAATGAGTCCGATTTTCCCGGAAAACGCATTCCGAAGCATAGTTATAGATATATTATGTAGATTACTCCATTCGCCGCTTCCTGCTACTGCTCATTCTGAAGTCTCGGCATAAGCTCGGGTTCTTTTCAATATCTACGTGACTTTTCTCGTCGTCTCCTTCTCCTATCCACTCTCCTAATTCCCCATCCCTCCCAACTCTCTTTCCCTCATGCTCTTCGCCCTACGTCTTCATTTTCCCCCGGGGTCATCTTTCTACTCCGGCCCCGTTCCCCGCCAATTCTCTCCATCTCCTTCCCGCTTCTTTCAGAGAGTGCTGCGGATATTTTCCCTCAATTTATTTACCTATTGAGCGGAAGATATTGAATATTTAGAAGGCTCTTAGGTTATTTCGTGATTTTTACCGGATTTTTTGCGGTAGTTCTAAAAGAGTGTATCCACGAGAGGAAGAAGCACGGAAGGGGAAAGGATGAGAAAGACTTGGAAGATTCCAGCGTCGTAAGACGGAGAAATCCTATAGGGAACGGTGGTGAATAATGGAACGAACGCTCGTCAAACATGCCGTCCTAGAAATGTTGCAAAGGGGGAAAAATATTAGCTTGATGCCTCTTAGTCTCCCGATGGGAGAGAGCCAGGTATAGTCCTGAGGTATGAAACTTAAATATAATAACCCAAATATCTGAAAATAGAAACTCATGGAAAAACTCATAAAAAACAGCATTACGAATAACTGATCCCAATTTCACCGTGATACCCCATGATTAAAAAGAGAGCATTGAAACAGTTCCTGAAACGCGAAAATAGCTCTTTCCTGCGCTTGGCCGCAATTTAAATCCAAAACGAGAGAATTAATAATTGCTGCGAACAATTCTCAGTCACCGTTCACGTTACTTGTTCTACAGGTTTGAGAACGTTATATTACAATAACAGGCGTTGTTTGAAGAACGTTCACACAAGTTTTCTAATTCATTAAAGCGGTAACAAAATTATGTTAATGCGAGCGCACATGCCACAATGATCGTCAATGACGCTTCTGATCAGGAAACTCGATAATTTATCCCCCGACTATGATTTTCTTCTATGTAAATCGCGCATACATTTGACGATTACATTTCGCTTTAACAATCCTCTTCAATTTACAATAAAACGGCTCTTTATTTAATTTTACAACTATTTTCTCGTCAGAAAAGATAACACCGGCTGGATACCAATTAAGATGAAAATGTTCACCTGAGACATTGCTTAAAACATTACGAATACACTCTGATAGATAATACACCGATGTCACTTCTGCCATATTTCTGACAGATAAATTTACCATAGAGTAATACATGTTATCTTCGAAATTTATAATCCTTGGTCTTTTAAAGGAATGAGAAAACATCCCTATCCACATAGATATCCTCTCAATACACCAGAAAGATATTTTTATACTACAAAGACCACTGCACATAAGGAACTCATTCCCAGGAAATAATTACGATCAATCTATTTTGTCTTTTTTCACTCCCACTCGAATAATGGCATTGACTTACGGGGCCATACCTCAGAGGCCAATGACTTATGTATCTCACAAAAAACCGTCAGGATTATTTCCAGGACACACTCAATGGAGCATTGTAAACCAATATTTAACCAGCTTGGCATTATGACTCTTCATGGTCTCATCATCAGAAATCATCAATTAGAAAATTGGTTTGCTCCGGATTGACGACTGTTGAAGATAAGACCATAAAAATCCAAGTTCATAATACATAAATCGTAATTCCAAGCTGTCTGGTTGAATTCATGGTATGTGTACACACACACCCAAAATATGGTTTCCTTCGCAATAATGTACGCAGTCATGATACCAAGAAAAAATATAAGGTTACTATTCCTCAGTGTAGGCTAAAAAAAACAAAAAAAATCATTTAATATTTGAAATTATAATGTATATACCTCATGCTCCAAAAAGCTGAAGATGCTACCTTGTCAAGGTTTAAGTAAGCAACTCACTCTAAGATAATATGTAAAGAATTTTTCTTTATTTTATTTATGCATTTTTCGAATGTAATTATATTGATATAGCTTCACGATTGTTTTATCTATGTATTGACGAAGACTACTGTAGTGTATTTTACATGGTGTCAAATAATAATAATTATTATTATTCTACGGTATAAAAATGATGGAAAACGCCAAGCAGGAGAATGACACTAAAACAGTGATTTTTTCCGAAACGTCTTGAAATAGTATTCATTAGGTTTGCAAAAAAAATGTATAATCGGTTGGCTAACAACAATAGGAATGCCATAGTTCTTCGACAAAGCAAGTAGTCGCGACGCACCTTCAGAGAATTTCCACACCTTAGACTTTTACCCACAAACCTTATGCTGCGCTCAATCTCTCTTCGGAAATCCCAATTCGGGATTTAAGAACCCGAGGCCAAAACCTCTGCCTTCCCCACGACTGCAGAAAACCGCAAGTTCCGGTCTTTAAAGGGATCCCTCACCCTCGTTGCCCTGCCTCGGAGCAACTTTGGACGGGGATGGGAGAGGAGAGAGGGAGGAGGAGTCCCGACCGACCGCTGCTTTCCACCACATTTCCAGTTTTCACCGCTCTTTTCCGGCATCTCTCAACCCAATCGTTCCTCATCGCTCTCCCCGGTAATCACAGCCCTCGATTGATAGGCTTCTGCAACAACTAGGATAGGAATCGCTATCAGACCGTATGTTACAATTTAGACTTAATCTTTTATATAAGTTCCAAGACGGTCTATTTTCTGGCGACATCAAAAACATTTCACGAACACCGGCATGCTACGGTATATTAGGTCGCGACAACAAAATTAGGGAAATAGACTGCAGAAAAGATTGATTTAGAATTTCACTTTTCTCGCGAACGATAAGAGACCATAATAGCTGCCACGGAGATTTTGTAATTAGGTTTGTCGATAGGAGAGTAATCTAATTAGTTAATTTTCTCCCTAACGCTTGTTTCTTAACGCAGTACTAACAGGACGTCTCGCATGTATCCTGCATAGCTCTTGAATCTCTACGCATTTATGTAGTTGCCAAACAATATCATACTTACAGTCTCTAAAATATTAATAGCATTCCTATAAGTGGTGGATTAAGGGGCGGTGTGGGGGGCGGCCACATCCCCTCCGTAATTCCTGGTGAAATATGAAAAATGGTCGTCATAAGTTATTCCACACCCCCAGACCCCCGGAAAGTAGCAATTCGCCCCCCCCCCCCTCCCAAACATTGATCTTAATCCGCCACTGATCCCATTATGAAGTGCATGATGGTGAAATTTCACATCCTGACAAGTACTGGCAGGTTTTTGCCATTGCATAACTTTCATTTCACTAACTTTTTCGGTTAATTATCTTTTTCGGTTCATTAACTTTATTGGAATATAGAATAGTGCATATGGGTGTATATTCACCCCTTTCTAAACACCCTAGAGGTGACTTACAAAATATTATGTAGATGTAGAATAGTTCGACTTCCTCAATCACCGTTCTTGCGCTTCCATAGACATTTCACTGGAATGCATCAAACTCCTGTGCATTTACAGCAACGAAATGCATTAAAACTTCAAAAGTAATTCCAATAATTCTATGCTTTATACTTATTATTATTCCAAAATTATCGGTGAAAATAAATCAGTTAGCTTTCCTGATGCATTCCTTTCCTTTCCTGACCCGGTTACTCCCGATTAGAATAATATCAAGTTATTACTAAATCAGTGATCCGCAACCTTTTTCGCTCAATTCACCCTTTCACCATATTTTAGAATATCATCCCCTTGCCTAAGTAGTTTAACTCTAAAGATGACATAAACTTTACTCGAATTTTTATGAGCCGATTTTAATGCCACAGAATAAAAAAAGCATTTTATTACATTAAACGCCACAGAATAAAGTGAAATATACTAAAATGTTTCAGATTTCACACAATCTAAGAACAACATCACATATTGCTGAATATTAGTCCCAGTTCCCCCTAAACCATCTTAATTCCCCCCAGGGAGGGAATTTCCCACCGGTTGAGAACACCAAAATTAGGTGGATGGTATTTTGTGGATAAAATATAAATATTAATGCCATGCATTTTTATCGACATGTATTGAAACGCATATTTCTATAACCCGGTGGCAATTCACATTTTCTGGATTGATTTCTTTTTCCATCAAAGTTAAACTAAAATTTTACCTAACGCTTTGAGTAACTACCAAGGCTTAGGTAGAGAATTGAAGACAAAATCACAAGCAATTGCCTAAACATCTAACATCTAAAACTTTTAAACTCAAAATTGGTGTTAATAACAGAATAAAAAACATTATAGTAACCATGGAATGCAAATAAGTTATTCCAAAAATGTTAATTATTGCATAAATGGTAAAATTAAAAAAATACGTATCTAAGGTGCACCTTTCCCCTTATATCTTAATTCTACTCAAGATTTTCCCCATGAAATGGCCTTAATCAGTAAAAAAAAAGAGTTTTCAATGCCTGAAGAAATGTAACCGCAAATAAAGGAACTGGAAAAACCAATACTCTTCGGCATAAATATTGTTTTGTTTCTTTGTTAAGATTATATCACAAAAACATAAATACATGCCCTACTGATTGTAATTTATATTCGTTCCATACAACACCCATGTTAAGTGAGAGAGGTCTTATCCTAAAAGCATTAACGACAAAAGAGCATTGGTAAAGTAGCGTTGTTGTATGGTTTAATCTGGCAATAATTTTCTCCTTAGGGAGAGATAAAATCGTCATAAACTTAAATGGCTGTCAGTTATCACCATACGTTTTCAGCTGTAAACACGACACAATGAGCAAAAAAAACACCAATGCGGCTATTCCACAGTACGTGAGGATTTCCATGCTTCAGGCTAAGCAGATAAGAAAACATGAAGAAAACTGGTAATCTTTTTTATTTTCCGGTGATTCATTACCACATAAAAACCCGCCGTTAAAACGTGTGAATTAGAAATTTCATGATTGCTTCAATGCCCCTTTTTAGATGAAGGTAAAGCAAACTCTCCCTCGCTAAGCATAAAAATAAACTTTCTATTGCCTTCAAAATTCCCGGCAGGGAATCAATCTGGGCAGAAAAAGTGCAATTAGTCACATATTTTTCTGCTATAATTGCTTGTGGCGGCAAGGTGCTTTTTGCCACATTCATCACTTTCTCAATTCATTTTTGCATAGTAAGTCATGATTGGATGTCTGTAGTAAAAGGTGAATGGGATATTCATAAAGGAGTACTTGTCACTCGATTTGGTTGAGTACCTAGTTAGTTCGGTTAGTTTTGAGATGAATAAACTCGGGTTCAAAGGATTTTTAATTTTGTTGAGGTTTTACGTTTTTACCATTGGGATTTATGGGTCATGAGATGGTTTATGGGTCTTAAGTACTTGAGAGCAACTATCTGATAAGAGGCATTTATTTTCATGTAATTTTCTTCGCGTACATTTTCCTTAAAATGTTCTCTCATAAATATTTTCCTCTAGACAAAGGGTTTAAAGTTAGTTTTTTTGGCAATTCTAGCTGCCATGATGAAACCATAATCTATTATTATAGTCACTTTGGCCGTCATGGAACAAAGGTAAGGATTTACAGGGGACAATGGTTAATTGGTCAAGGGTTTACGGGTCTAGGATTTACAGATCTAGGTTTTAAGGGTCTTGGATTTATGATTACATGGTTTATGGATCTTGAGTTCAGTGTTCTAGGGTTTACTGGTCTAGTATTTATAGGAATAGGTCTCATAGGTCTAGGGTTATTATGCTATGGTTGAAATTCCTAGATTTCAAAAACATAATCCGCCGTATTGGAATATTCATCTTGAATTTTGAAAACATGACACCGGATTCTTGATCAGCGACCCGAAAGCCCTGGCTTACCGAATTTCATCCAAATTCGTTGATTTTAAAAACATAGCCCACCTTATTGGAACCGCCATCTTGAATTCTGAAAAACTGACACCAGATTCCTTATCAGCCACCCGAAAACCCAGGTATACCAAATTTCATCTAATACGTTGATATATTAATTTAAATGTTATTTCGAACCGAAGATGACGTCACTTAATGCATTTGCAGGAGCCATCTTGTGTCCGCCTTAAAGGATTCAACTCAGTTTTTACATGATGTTTGGTTGCTTGAGTGGCTCTTATTTCAGTTATTATGTGCTGTTTTTTCTATCAGCTTTCCCTAAATTTTAGGTAGATAATTGGCTAATGGCAGCCATATTGGTCGGCCATCTTTTATTTTCAAAATTAACCATATGAATCCAAAAAGTAGCCGTTATGAGCTTCAATTTAAGCCTATATACGCTTAATTTGGATTAGAGGAATTTTGGCTCAAGGGGGGGGGGGTTCTCCGATGATCAGAGAATGCCCCACATATTATGTTTTGTTACCGAGAGTAATTGTGAAAACTCTTTCACGGTGTACATGGCTCGATTTCATCTGAATAATCGCCATCGTCGAGCATTATTTTTCGGCAACTCTCCCACTAATAGACTACCAAATCTCGGCTTGGACTAAAAATACATGACGGCGTATTTCATTCCAGTCTCTATAAGCTGTTTTCTTATTGGATTAGGAAAAGGAAGCAGAACTTTTGACCCTTCTCTGGGTCTCAATAGGAATCCCAGTACTAATACCCCCCACCAGATTCATGGAAATGCGTGTGAAATTTACATTTAAAATCCATAGTTCTCCAAGAAATAGAGCAACTTTTCCGAGCCTAGAATTCTATAAGGTGGCAGGTGATCTACAAATGATACATAGAGTTTCTGTATGTAATATTTGTTGATCGGTTCTCACTCTGGAGGTCTATTTTGAATAAAACGTCATGAGCAAAAAACGAATGTCTCATCAATCACGAACTGAAACAACTTCGAAAATCACTCAAGTGAAATGTTAGCTCACGCATCGACGCTGCCGTGAATGGCACTGCCCCTATGGGTTGTGCATGAGTTTCATACGCGAGTTTTATTGGATTTCCACAAACAACAATCGTACCAACTACGGCTAAAATCTTATTCTTGCAACCATAGAGCAAGCAATCAGTCGCTCACTCCTTTGCATATTATCAAAGCGACTCGGTCCAAAATCACAAAGCAAGCTACACACTACTTAATACTGCTCATATCCGTACTTTCTCCACCTCCGCCCCAGCGTTGTTTAAACCTCAGCAAAATAATTTCCTCCCCATGAAGTTTGAACCCATGCAATTTCCCTACTCCTTCTCTCAATTCTGTTACGCTCCCTAAATCCTTCACTTCCTCCCCAATATTGCTCAATTAACGGCTCCATCCAGCGCCTACGCCTGTCACAATCATAATGCTCCAGTGACCCGGCGAAAATGCCGCACGCGCGTTCGACGGTGACTTCCCCGACGTAGAGTCTCACTCCTCCAACCGAAATTTGGGGAAGAGGATATGAGAAAGGTCTTTGAACGCGCGGGCGGCAAGGGGTGACAGGTTATGGCGGTTATAACGCGGTAGGGGGGTTAGAGTTAGGCGGAAAAAGGGATGTTTCATCAACATCTACGTATTACCCCGCAAGGTGCCACAAGAGTGGATAGCATAGTTTGCTGGGTCACTACCCTTAGCGAAGGAAAAGGCAATGACTCAAGAATCGACTAAGAGGTGGAATGAAAAAGGAAAGATGTTCAAGAGTATCAAAATATGTATATTCAAGAGTATCAATATATATTTTATAAATAAGTATTCGTACATCTAACTCACCGACGCTGAACATTTTGTTTTGCTTTAGTCCAACGTACAGAGACAGGGTTGCACTATAATTATATCGGCAATCTTCATGTCAACCTCATAATATTTACTCTTATTGTTCTCTTATTTCTCCATGGTTGGTCGAAGATTAAAAAAAAGAGTTCTCCCGGTCGTTATGGTAATTAAGTAATCAGTTTTTAGGGCTAATAAAGATACAAAAAGATCAAATCTAGTACCAAAATCATTATAGTTAAATACGCAAAAATATGTTCACCGGATATTGCCTCAAGAGTAATTATTAAATTAAAACTTTATCAGCATGTAAATTTACAATAGAAAATTCGTTAGTGGATCTAACATAATATCCAAAAGTATGGCTTACATCCTTTTTACATGCATTCAACTAAAATTGAAATTGTGACTATACCTTTGATAGAGAAGACCTCCATGCGTAGCTTTAGGAAGAATTATTTGTGAAAACCACGAATTAGTTCAGTTATCTAAAATTCTAAGATATTTTCTTATGTAAGTATGAATTTCGAAACGGCCCAGATTATATTTTTTTTAATCCGACCAAACCTCGAGACAAAAATAGTCGTAGAATTAGAAAATATCCTCGGTCATATATTATATTCTCCGAGCTGGCTTCAAACTGGAATAATCATTCGTAGATTTATCATTCATATCTGAAGGAAATTCATCGAGCAGTTTTGTTAAAGGATTTGCTTTTATACTCATAAGAGACAACAATGGCTTCTTTCGGATTCTTCGCTCGGTGGACAGCCGAAATAAAATTTCTCTTCTACTATAAAATTCAAGCTTTAGCGGTAGCTCTATTTCCAACGCGTCAACTTGGCCATCCAAAGGTCGCAGGTTCGAATCCCGCGAGTACCTTAGTATTGAGGTCTCTGTTTATACGCTGCGATATGACCTTTTCCATTGAAACTCCTCAAGCCCAAGTATGCCATTAATGTGAAATTAACTCCGTATAATGCCTCGAGCGAACAGACAGTATAACCCAGCCAATGAAAGAACTAGGTTGGGAGGAACTAGAGACTCGGAGGTTAAGATTACTTGAAGCTTTCGAAGTCCCCGGGTGTCATAGAGGATGTTACCTTTGACCTCACACTTAATCTCTAGAATTGATAGAAGTGGATAAATAAGAGAGATACTCTGCCGAACTTATAGGTAAAAAACTCCTTCCCACGAGCAATTACTCCCCACAACTAAAACAGAGCTAGGGACCAAGTCACTCCGCGCATACAGTTCACTATCGCTATCTCCCTTTGCCGAATTCCTTTCTTCCATTCTCTCCCTTTTTATGGCCTATGTCCTAACACCCTTTGCCACATTTCAATGTCGTGGCTCGTAGGGTTACATGTAGATGTAGATAAGCTTTGGCGTGTAACATTCAAGTATCCATTAGCTTTCGGTGAAAGGTCGGATTATACAGGTCAAGGACTGCAGTGGGCAGGACATGAGACTAGAACGTAAGAGGCTGCCCAAGATAACATTTGATAGCCGTATGCACGGAAAAAGGCCAGTAAGAAGACCACGGAAGCGCTGGTAAGATGTAGAACACGATGATATCCGTGATTTTTTAGAATAGCGGAAACAGATAGACAAACATGGAGGCAGAAGATGAGGGAGACCAAGACTCAATATGGGATGTAGTGCCATGAGAGAGCATATACACACTACCCAGCGAGCCGCCGCAGAGGCGTGTTGCAGGAGGGGTTAAGGCACCAGCCATGAAGAGGAGGGAATTGTGAAAAAGAGGGGGGAGAGGATAGAGCTGAGCTGTATGTTAACGATATGTCTTATGCTAAAATCACGCTGTTTTTGTTGCCATCACTAACAGAGAGAGAAAAGAAGGAATTTTCGTACATATTACTTCAGCAGTGCATCTCTCACATTTAGACGCTTCTATCAGTTCTATAAATATAGCGCGGAGTTAAAATTATATCCTCCGTATTGCCTGATATGAATTTTTCCAGTAATCTAAGACTTCCGTATAGCCTCCGAAATACTAAAGGATCCCAACCTCGTACTTTCATTAGCTCTGTCACACTTTCCATTCGCTTGTAGCAGCTTTTAACTAAGCATTCGGTTTTCCTTTATATTTAATTAACTTTCATGAAGTAATTATTTCTGAGCGGGGTCCTAAACTCTCATGGCGTATTCGAGATCTAGTCTATCAAGAGCAAAGTATTATCTCTCTTTCACTTTCTCAGCGGAGAAAATTCCTAATATTAGCTTGATGATTAATCCCAGTACGAGATAGAGAATAAGATAGATAGAAGCAACGGTTGACGGAAAACCGTCTCCTCATTGATACAGATTCCTAGGTGAGAGGAATCGCTGTACAGGAAGCAAGAGGAATCTTATGGGGAGGCGGCGAAGGAAGACGACTACCCGATCTCCAATTCGAGATTAATCATTTCATCTGTCGCCGAGATTCCGTTCGGCAGAGAGTCGCTTCAAATACCTCCTAGCGGTCTTCCCCTCCATTTCTCTTTAGCTCGAGACGAAATGGACGTTATCACGTCGCATGCGACTGATCGCGTCGATTGGGATGCGAGTGAAAGGGTGATGAGTCAAGGAGGTCTGGCGTACGACGCCCACGGCTGGTGGAAGATATGCGAGGGAGAGGGAGGGGGGATGAAATTAAGAGACGCAATCCTGGGAATCCGAGGGAATCAAATCGTAAGGGTAAGGAGTGATCAAGACCAAACTAACGAGGATCCAGAAGGATTTCAAGCTGAATGCTTGATTCAGGCTCCATTTCCATGCACATAGCCTGTGGAGCAGGATAGTTTATAGCGCTCGAGCAGTCGAGCGGAGCAAACTCGTGAATGGGCGGAGGGGTTAAGTATCGTGTGATGCATAACTCTAGGGTAAAGCCACTATATCAGGGCGTCCGCTGGATTTAACCTGTTCAATTTTAATGACTTTTCCAGGTTTCCCTGAACAAGTCAAAATGTTTTCAGGCACGATTTATATTCTCTGTATTTAATTACTCGAGCTGTGTCGTATCCTCCAGTTGGCCTCGAGACCCCCAGCATCTCAAACATCGGCATGAAACTTAACAAAAACCTTATCCGAGTATGAAGGTAAAAACAGATGTTGCAGTTTTCCACAAGAAATAAGTTTATTACACGACTAGTTTTGACGTACTACGGTATTATCAAGTGACGAGTTCGAGCTTTCATATAGTACGGAAAGTAAGTGGGGAAGTTTAGTGTATAATCAGCATAGTACAGTTGGGATGAGGAGTAGAAAAGGAAACTAGAGAGGAATCCCTGTCTACAACTCAGCCCAACTGCTGATTCTATCCTCGACCTCCCCACCTCTCCTTCCTCACTATACGAGTATATGGTGTAGAAAAGCTCGACCTCGTCAATTAACAATGACGTATTATGTCGAAACTAATGTTACAACAAACTCATTGCTCGTAGAAAACTACAACAACTGTTTTTTCCTTCATAATCACCAGTTCCACCACATCGGCCTGAATTGTTAGTTTTCCCAGCAATACATACATATATAATGGACGGCACCACACTTCCTGGTATATTCCTCGAGACCAAAAATGGTATCTGGTCACTATGACATTTGCACCATATGCATAGTAATGTAGTAGTATTAGGTAATAATAATAGGTAAATGCAATCGGAGTTCATTGGGGTCGATAATATAGCCACCAGTTAAATACGAGTTTTTTAAGGTGTGGAATGCAGTTTTAAGGGTGACCGAATAATTTCATACGTGGTAAAAACATTTATATGACTCGCAACATATCAATGATAGTTATCCATCGTTAATTATGAGCCACTTTAAGGATCTATGTGAGGTTAACTCACCGTATTGAGAACCCATCGTGCATTCTCATTGTATTAAAAAATACGTATAAGAGCGGCTTTGTCTCCATTACTGGGCTCATTATGTTTTCACTATTTTTCTCTTTTATGCACGCTCTATTAGTCACTTAGGCAAAAGTTAAGTATTATAAGTTAAATTCAAAAATTGTTTTGGTAATTTTACGGATTTCCTTAACTTTCCCGAGAATTTTCCATGCACGATTATATTTCATGGTTTCTCGTGGTTTTCCAGTTCATCAGACACCCTATACTTAAAAAAAAAAGTGGAATTATCCGCTTTTCTCAATCCCAGCATGATAAAAGTCAGAAAAGCGACCAATTAACTTGCGAAAGTGTTTTTGAAATCGCGTATGATTCATTGCAATCGCTCATTTAAATTCTGAGTATTGTTGCATGTTACATACTGGCGAGAAAAGAAGGTTTCATCCCTTGGTAAAATCACTGGCAGTAATTTACAAATGGGTGAATGACTGTCTTTTTGGTGAATGGACCAGCGATGACTATAAGGTGGGCCACTGGTCTCGTAGTGTTATCTCGCGGGGGTGGAGGGAGTAATGAGCGTTTGCGATGTGAACAGTCGTGGACTCGGTACGAGAAGAGCCCCTACTGGCATAGCGGTGAGCAGAATGCGCGTGTTGTGAATTGTTGTGCCACGTGTTTGTAAATTAAATTCTGGGTTTTTCTCTGTGCACCACTTGACTCATAGCATGACTTCAGCTCATTAAATGTAGGTAAAGCTCTCAAACTCAACGTTCACTGAAAGACAGGTACATTTTCTGTAAATACGGACGCGTGAGGTGCGGAATTAAGAGTTACGGTATTAGCCTCCTCCTAACAAAAGGCACTAGAGAGACCACAGTTTAACGTCGCATCCGACGGACGGAGCACTACACTTGAAGTGATCTCCACTTATCACCCATTTAGAAATCGGTATTTCACTAAAAAAAATCTCCGCCACTGCTAAGATTCTCACCCTGGCCCTCGGGATGGAGATTTAGTACTTTAGCCACCAAACTAAACAAAAACCCAGTATCACTGAAATTTCAAGAAATCTTACGATGGCTGGGAAATGTTATTTTCAGGGAAAAAAGATTAATAAGTTGCAAATATGAATAGGATGCATGGAAGTATTTTACTATTTATCTTACTACGACACAAACCAAGACATTTGGGCGATTAAAAGGAACTGATTACGACAACAATAGTCTTTATAGGTTCTCACCAGATCCATCAAGAGAGATTATCCGTGCCATAATTAATATTCTCAGCAAGGTGACCTCACAATACCAGTATCATATCAATTCTGGGTAAATAATTTACTCCCTTTTTAGTTGAGCTTTCACAGCAGGAAATAACCACAAATGACATCCAGAGCCTTTGGCCTCATTGGTTGGAATGCTTTGCTCGAATATGATGGCTGCTCCGGAGAGAATGATCTTTAAAATAGGTCGTCTCATAAAATACCGAGAGGCTCATTCACCATGATTTTTCGCTAACTATAGAAGGGGAATAATGATTTATACGCATTTACTACAGAGGATTCATCGAAATTGTATTTAAGTCGAATTGTATTCCTAGATTAGATGAAAACAAAAAAATATGGAAAATTCGGGCAGCATACTAGCAACGCAGCCTAGCGGAAGGGGGGTTTGGCTGTCAGGCTGATGGCTCCAATCTTTGTGAATATGTCTGGTTGGGTACTTCACACAACAAGCAATCATATTTTCCTATAGCATGACGTATATAAAACTTTCAGAAAGATAACCATTTTATTTTCTATTGAGCTTCAGATAACGTCTGTTTGCTGACTACGGACAAGGACATTTTCAAATTAGTACATTTGACTCAATCTGTAGCAAATGGGGCAAGAAGTCACTCTTTAATACCGTCGTAAATTTCTCAATGTTTTCTCGAAATTCACAACTAAACACGTAAAAAGCAAAAAGCACTGTTTTTAATCACTTTTCACAATAAATCGGTGCCAATACTGCCCTTTTATAATATTAGACCATAATAAGAAAGGATGGCAGACCAACAAGATGGTTTTAGCTGAATCAATAGTTTCTTTTCCATCGCCCGACTAGCCCTCTACCATCCGGTCTTTGAAATAGCCCGGGTTTTTGGGCCTCGATCCCGCTAATGATTTTCCCAGCGCCATTCTCGTTTGCACAGTTAATTAGTTTCCAATCGCAATAGCTTTTCCTCTCCTCGGATTCAATCTCAACGCATCAAAATTGGGGGAGGCCGTTCCACGCGTCCCCTTGAGCGCCGCAACTTTCAACTCCCGATAGAAAAAAGGAAATAATCCCAAAACTGCGAAGGGGTAATTTCGGACCTTAATGAATGAGAAAGGAAAGGAGTTACGAGAGTGAGGACAGAGTTAGAGAGAGGGAGGGTGGTAATTTAAGGAGCAGATGGAGAGAGAGCAGGAAATTACATTGGTAGGGGAAACACGAGAACACACTTGGCCACTTGTTACTACACAATCATCATCATCGGGAGCTTTTCGTTCAATGCGTTGAAGTTAGCGCGTATTAGCGCACTTCAGCGCACACGAACAACGATGAATGGGTCGATGTACGCAGGAAAAGCGTTCGGTAACCTGTCGGTCGGTAGCGTTCCTAAGGTCCACAATAGTCAAGGACGAATATTTTTTGTATAGTTACGAATTCGTTTCAAATAAGTATTTAAAAACTTAAAGTTTTGCACCAAGGATCAATTATAAATTACAATATTCATGTTTGACGTCTTAACTGGAAATCAACTCAAAGACAACAATCTCGGATGTGATCATCGAAATTCTTTTGCTGTATAGTGTACATCATAGTGCTTTCATAGTTGGTCCCGATGGCGACGGGGTATCGTCCTCGCCTGTCAATCCGAGGGCCGCGGGTTCGAGTCCCATCTGGGTGGATTTTTCTTCACCCAGTTTTCCACTCGTTACTAGTTAATTAATAGCTTTTAATTTCTCTGTTATCCGAAACATGACCTTCTCGTAGTTAACCAAGAGAAATTTAAATGAACTGAAATAAACAAAGAGTTTAGTTCATAATGTTATGTAATTCATTGATATGGCATTTTGTGCAATGGCCTGCGGTACACAGCTAGATTGTATGACAATATTAAATTATTCAAAAATCTTGGCATATAATTGGTGCAAGTATGGGTAGGAATTGGAATCTCCATTCGTTAATGCATTTTGTTTGATTATTTTAAATCTGCTATGTAGTGACAATTCATTTCCTGTATATTCTGATGCCACATTATTCAGTAAACCTGCTGGTCAGTAATTGTATTTCATGAATGCTCAAAAAGATTAAAGTATGCCATTCCTTATGGTAGTAAATCTCTAAAAACATTTCATGTTATAATTTTGTACAAAAATTATAAAATCTTTTCAATGCATGAAAATTGTTAATATTGAGGTCTGAAATGTGGTTTCAAAGGAAAATTTTAAAGACGTTATTCAAGTGTGGTATTATGTGTAGCTAGATATGGTATTTGTGTATTAAATAGTTTCTGTAGAATGAGGAAGGGTCTCTGATTCGTTATCAATTACACTATTTTTTTGTATTCTGAAATTGGAATAGATATTTTCTAATAAAAACTGATATTTATACTATTTTTATTAAATCACAATCTATTTATGAACTCCTTTTTTATTCAAGGTTTTTTAAAAGTACTGGGGACCATGAACAGAAACTATGGATATTTTTGCATATCACATAGATCTCTATTTGATGCTCCCCCTTTTCAATGATGCTTTTGAACCTGAATTAAAAATGTGTACATTTTGGGCCTTGAAGCTTGTATTTATCTTGTCATTACATGATGAACTTGCTCTGAGAAGTGGTGAGTCCTCGCTCATGCAACATTTATTTATGCATTTATTATTCATAGGTTAGCATTGTATATGTATACATTGATTCCCTAAATATTTACTGTCATAATGTATTTACACTTGTGGTGCTATTAATTATGAAATCAAATGCACTGTCATCTTCATAGCTGATAACTTGACATAGTAGACATTAACAATTGTATGGAATATCATTCTTAGCAATTTAATTGCCATTGATTGTAACTCTTTTGGTATAATGATGTTTCATTGTTTAAGCTGTCATTAAAGAATAGTCATAGCTTTTCTTCCCCTCAAGGGTCCCCAATTAGAGTCCTTTTACCCTATGGGTAATATACTCTACATGGGTACACTTGCTACATCTTCTCCAAAACTTGATAAATGAACAGAATATATCAATTATGAAGTACGCTAATGTAAATGAGCTCATAAAATTAAACCAGTGAAGTGTAAAAAGCAGAAATTGGTATTTATTTGAAGTTTTTTGAAAAAGTGATTTGGACAAACATTTTTAATTAATTACTTTTTTGTGGTACATTCTTCCTGGGTAAATGAGTCTAAAAATTAAATTGAATTAACATGTCCTGCTAGGTAAGAATTAGAATTTGAACGTCATAAATTAAAATTTTTGACAAAGAATATTCTTCTCAATCAAACTGAGTGTTTAAGCCCTGGCTGTATAGTTTTTAGTGCACCCTTCTATCTATCAGAGTGATTCGTAATACGTTCTTGATATATGTTAATTTCAAACATGGCCTTTAAACAAGGACATCATTGTGCTTTGGCCATTTCAAACTTGTGCTGAAATGGTATTGTTTTCATGAAATAAACGGGTTTTAACTCAATTAAAAATTGCAGTGCCTATTTTGCCATGCCTGAATATTCTTAATTTAAGAGGATAAAATTCTTAAAATGGCAACAAAATATTCTTAACGTAAGAATAAACTATACTTATCTCCCAAGAGGGTATTCTTAATTTAAGAATAGAGGACGCTATTCGATGTTAAGAGAATTTTCTAAATTTAAGAATATTTTTCTTGTGGCCACCACTCTAGTGGGATCCCCTCTTAAATTAAGAAAATATTCTGGGCATCTATTTTAGTGGGACCTACTAGGGATGGGCGATTATTAAAAAATAATCGATACTTTGTAAATCGATTAATCGCAAGCAGCCGATTAATCACGCCCGATTAATTGCTTTTACTAATCGATACATCGATTAATCGATTCGATTATGACAACATCCAAAACATAACTTGCAAGGTTATGGTCCCTCCATAAATAAATTAAAATAGTTTCATTTACATTTTATACGGTTAATGTTATCATAAGTACAAATTCTAAAATTTAGGTAAACTTACAGGAGGCGTGTCAGGGAACAGAGTTGTGAAATATTTCTTAATTCAATTTAAATTTTGGACGATTGCCAAATGTTTATGGGAGATGAAGCTAAAAATTGCAATTTTGATAAGTGGGTACTGGTAAGGTGGCTTCTCAGATCAGATTGTATTAGACTCATCTCGGAAAAGTCTCTCTCTGACGGAACTGATGTTGCTACTCCTGGCTCTGGATATCCGTTTCAGTCATTTTCTTCTTCTTATTTCGTGCCCTGCTTCCGAAGGGATAAGATGTAACTTCGTCCCTTTCTTCGCCTGCGTTGAACAACCAACTGCACAACACTGAGGCATATTGACAACCAAATATCAAAAAACGCTACGCTGCTTCAGGAAAAGCACAACTACTCCAATGCTTTCTAACAGGCAACTGACGCCAACAAAACACTCGCGTAGGCCAAACATGTAGGGAACCAATCAGAAGCCTCGATTGTCGCATCGCATATGTCGAGATCGTCGAGATCAAACGTTGACCGTACCCTCCTATCAAGAGCTTTATGCTCGCCATGCCCAGCGTGACATGATTGGGCGGTTTTCCACCATATGGGCTGATCGTAAAGCTCAGTACGCAGCATAAAGTAACGTTTTGCGGGAAGCCGCCAACAGTGTAGAAAAAATATTTCTTAGAAGCGACCTTTGTAAAAGCATTTTTGATAGCATGGAGAGGATACCAATAAACACATTCTAACCGATAAAAAGAAATAAATCCTAATTGTAAGCAATTTTATTATCAAAATAACAAGCGAACATAAGACAAGGCTATGCAACATCTGACAAAAAGACAACACGCGAACATAAGACTGGCAACATCTGGCACATGACACGTGAGTGCCTGGCAAAATGTGGTGCCGCGTTGTGTTACGTGGTTACATCATGCGCATTCTATTTTGATACCTCTACGGCGTCATTGCGCAGAGTTCAGCCACAGTCAAATTTTCAAACTGAAGACGAATGTGAACCACTCTATCCATCACAGTTCACAAGACACAAGATTGCGTAATAATCGGTAATCGGTCAAATTAATCGGGTATAGATAATCGATATCATCGATATCGGCTGTTGAATTAATCGATTCAAAAATGTCGATTAATTGACACACAATCGATTAATCGATATCGTAATCGCCCATCCCTAGGACCTACTCTTAAATCAAGTGGGCGCCTCTCGATTTAAGAAAATCTTTTTCAGTGCTGGCAGAATGCCTTCTTTGCTGCTGTGTCAACCAACCCCCGTGGAAAATCATTCCCACCCCAAAGGCCTCGACCGACACGCAACCAACCCCCACAAGTTTCCCATCCCAACCACCTGCCGCCCGCCCTCACGACGACCCCCACCTGGTGCAGACAAGGGAAATGAATGGGTGGGCAATGTGAGACGGGATTGGTGGGAGGGAGGAGCGAAAAGGTTTTGGAGGTGGGGAGGAGCAGGAGGTTTGGTGCGGGGAGGTACTGGAAGGAGAGAGAGAGGTCGGTGGACATGTCGGGGAGTGATGGGACAGTGGGTGGGTCGACGGAATCGGAAGAGAACGTATATATAATATATATATACATATATAGTTTTGGATGGAGGACCCGACATAGAGGAGGGGAGGGGAGAGGGGTTGAGTGAGGCAGTGAACGATGAGAGCCCATTGAGCGAGAGTTTTCGGTCGGCGGATGAGAGATTGCCGGGACAAAATCACGATGGCTCAGGTTTTCAGGGAAAGGAGGGAGGAGAGTTTTGGAGGACCGGATGTATTGCTTCCCTCCCGACGGAGGGAGGTGGCTTTCCCGCCGTTCCCTCACCCCGCATCTCGGCCCACCCCCTGCTATTTATTGCCGTTATCTACGATATCCCTCATCCTCCGCATCGTTCCCTGCCCTTGCACCACTTCCCTTACTCTTGCCTCCCACCCTTACGTAGAGGGTCTAACCCACCCCACCCCCTCCCAGACCATCAACCCTTTTAAAAACTTCCATCCCCTTGCGCGCGCTCATTGGACGGGACGCATCGGAGTGCAGACGATGGGGGAAGGGAATTAAAGCGAGAGCATACTGAATGCGTATGTGAAATCATAAGAGTACATACACAGCGGCCAAATCGGTAGCTCCGTACCTACGCTATTTAATGTGATGACTAGCTGAGGACCGTCAAAAATGACGTTTCCTCCATTGAAAATCTCCCGTCCTTGCATTTGAATGAAAAGAAAAGCTGATATCATCTTGAATTACCCTTACTTATCATCCACTTAATTAATAGATACATAGGCCATTTCTTGGTTAAATTTACCAATATGCTGTACCAATAGAAACATGGTAACCAAGATAAATATCAATCAAATATTTCAGAGAATAGTAATTTATTTATCCATATTTTTTAAACCATAGACAGAAACCGTTTGGATCAAAAATTAGTATATATACGTAGTTACGCTCATCACTGATGATTGTTGATTGTTAGTCGGGGGGGCCTCCGTCAGGAGCCCAGGCGCTTAGACCTTTCTTGGTCCATTACGCTCATCACTGACTGACTGACAGACTGACTCTGTAACGCTGTAAGATATAAAGCTAAAAAACTGACTGACTCACTCACTCACTCAATCATTGATTCGATTGCCTGAGAATTTCTTATCGAGCTAGAAGGTTGACATTTTCAGGGGGGGTTGGAGTAAGGTGCAGGTGCTTTGGTGTCGAGTCAGGAAAAAATTGAAAATTCCAATACTTTTCATTTATTTCGAGTCCAGATAGGATTTTCTTTTTAATGGGAGATAACAGGAAAAACGAATAATTTCCGTGTAATTTTCTTTCATTCATTAAAAATATTTAGATAGAAGTTTCATTCTTCGATCAAAATGAAGCAAAAGCATCAAAACATTTAATTTATGCAACCGATGTTTTCTCTATCAATGGATGAACTGAATAATTTGACGTTTAAACGCAAAATAAATGCAAATTTAGGTTTTTTCATTTTCGTTGTCAGGCAGTTTTTTCATTGTTTCCGAGGCTTGTAGAACCTTTTACTGGCTATAAAGGCTGCATTTAAGGGAGTTTAACCTTCTCGGTGAGTATTTCAATAGCTTTCAACGATATTATGCCTTCGACCTACACGATTTACAATGTTTTAGGATGATATATATATTCAGTTCCGTTTGTGACTCCGTAAATGGATTACCCAAGCTATTCCCGGTATCCTCAAAAATTACCATTTATTATCGATAAATTACGTAAAGATGAACACTGTCTTTGTGAATGGGGATAACCTTTTTGCACAGCTGGCATGATATTTCCCATCGCACGTGAACGTATGTGTATGAATGCAATATATATTTAACCATACATACACACGATCGTTTGCCCATGAGAAAGGCTATGAGAAACTTCTTTTTCAGCAGGAAGTCGTTAATAATGGCGACGAAAAACCTGGATTTACCCTTCAAAACCACCATCGTGCTCGGGCGTGTGAGTGGGTAGCGTCTCTCACTCTTTCTCCTGTGAACAGGCTCAGAGAATTTGTAGGGCCTCGAAAACTCGCAGTTTATTTTTTCCCCACTCGAATTATTTGAGCAATTTCACGATTGGGCGAGCAATATATTCGAAATCCATTCCATTGCTCTTCACAAATGACAAGAATAAATTTCACTCGGTAGTAAAGACCACTCGGAAGCCCGCATGAGGGGCACTGCTGATGTTTTCGAGATGAAATAGATTCCCCCGGATATGATTTGAATCCAATACATGAGTCGATGGCAGAAAAATCACCAAAAAGATATTTAAAATAATTATTGAACTAATTCAACATAGCGGATACTAAGAGAAAATTTAAACTACCAGAGTGAAGGGCACTTTAATAAGCAAGGTAAAAGAAATTTTGATGTAATTGTAACTAAATGTTTTAATAATAAACCGTTACACTTAAAAAATTTAAAATAATTATATTAGTTGATAGGAAAATTAGATCATTGATAATAGAGTAAAAATCATGCTTTATATAAAGCTATGAAAAACGTTTTAGATCCAGAAAAGTCCGTACTGACCGTAAAAGAGTGTAGAGGCCGAGATAGAGGTTTAGCAAAACATCTAATCTTAGACATAATAATCTTAGTTTATGAAAAAATCTGAGTATTTGAGGACGATAATGGTCATTGTCATAGTTATAATCATGGAAAAGAGGAAATAACGGATCAAAAATGAGACCATTTTTAATACTGTTAACATTATCTCATATGTTTTTTATTTGCTAACATTACATTATAGCTTTAATTCCAATCAACATTCCGTGTATTTTTCTTTACCAAGTTCTCGCAGAGTAGATGGTATGCGAAGGTAAAAATATTTAGTCCCTTGAATAGATTCAGAAAAAAAACAAAAGAAACCCGGAAAAAATTACCACACTCAATAAATATTTGGTTAGACTTACTAAACGGTGGAATGCATGCACCTCACCCCTCCGAGACTGAAAGATTTCACGTAATTTCCACGGGCGGGCCTAACCATTTCAGCGATGCGAACGCGGTGAGCTTAATAAAACCCGTCTTAAACAGCGACGAGGCCGAATTAAAAACATAATACCCCGCACCAAAATTGCCCAAACAGACGCAAGAAATTCGGCGGCGACGGCGGACGGAAAAACCAACCAACCCATTCCCTACACAGATCTTCTCCCTCTAGAGCTGCCTTCCCGCTTCTCCTCGACGTCTATGCAAGCGTTTTAAGCTCCCTTTCGCATTCTCCTAATTTTTCCATTTTCAAAGTCGAACCCCCGCCCCCACGGAGGTTAAAACCTTTCGAGCGCGGAGAGGCGTAAATTAGTGGAAAAGAAGGAGGGAAGAAGGCCCTCAGGGAGGAGAAAGAGGAGAGATTTAGGGAGGAAGTAGAGAGAGGGAGCTTGATAAACCTCAACTCAATAGCACCATTCCGCGGTTTTCGGACATCGCAAAAGGCTTGAAGAAGAGGAGGCAGCGGTAGTGCTGAGCAAGGATTCAACCGAGCCCTTTTATTTCGGATGCACGCTGTTAAAGGACGGACGATCGAACAGAACACACACACATGTTGTGTGGGTATACTCGAGTGAGTGTAGCGTGCAATAAAAAACTCTGCTCTCCTCCGCATAAGCGCACTCAAACGCGTTGAGCGCGAGAGAGGAAGATGAAAACGTGATGGCGTGGAGTAGGCGGGTCCCCAGGCAACCTCTACGCCGGGGTACAAAGAGGGAAGTTGGTTAGGCGCGAAAGGTTGGAAAGGACAGAGATTTTGAGGTTAAAGAAAAGAGAGGATGGGTAAAAGAAGCAAGGGATAAAGCGTGTGTGAGAGAGAGACGAATAGAGATACGCGATAAAGGCAATTAGCGGTGGATATTAAACATTAACCCTAGAGTGGTGACGCCCGGTCTCACAGACCGAAGATTAAATCTCATCGGTGTCTCAAGCGAAGTATATAATGTTGCAGTTTATGCTTTTCAGTAGCTTCCTATTTTACGCTGCTCTTCCGATATATGACCCAAAAAATCACTTCGTCAAAATAAATTGTTACTTACTGCTACTTTCGGTCTGCGAGACCGCGCGTCACCACTCATGTTCCGAAATTTTATTTTGTTGCCCGAGTGGTGACGCCCGGTCTCACAGACCGAAAGTGTAACACTGATGTATCATGAGAATAGATTACAATGATGCCGCTTTTACCATGCTTTGGATTCCAATTTCAAGTCTTGGAAGTTACATGTACCCTATATAAGGCCAAGGAATCCTTTTTCCACGAGTCAGTCACTGTGTGCACGCAGTTATTAGACATGCTTGTGGAACGACGCCGCTGTCCAGGAAAAACACCCGTGCACAACGACACTAACAGGTACGTTATAAATTTTGGAATGCATTCATTTCAAATTGCTTATTATCTTCACGTAAATAATTAATTTTACAATATATATATATTTTTTTTGTTTACAATTATCTCTGATTCATAATAACTGAACGAGATGAATGGCATTATATGTAATTACTTATAGTTTTATCATTATCTCGACAGGGTAAATAATCGGCCCATCTACGTTTTTTGTGAATATCCTTTTGCAACTCTTGCGACAACTCAGACTGCACTTATCTCACTTGGTAAGTACGCTACGCAGCAATTTCACTTTTGCATTTTTATACCTTATGCCGTACATTACAGTTCCATGTGTTGCGTCCAATTTTCCTCTAAATGTATGTGAACATTTTTTATTACCGAAATTAGTTGGAGTAATGAGTTATGAAGAGGAACAACAGAGGGTGTCACGGTTGCTGTCCGAAGTAGAGAGAGAACCACAAGAATCCCTGCATTTTGATGACGACGACGACGATGACGAAGAAGATCTTTTGGAGGTGCGAGAAGAGAGCAGTGACTCGGAGCAAGACTGGGACATGGACGACGGAGCAGCAATGAAAGAGGATGATATCTTCACCGGGAAAGATGGGACCACCAGATGGAGAAAGAAGGCACCAAAACAAAGCGTAAGAACGCGTTCAAAAAATATAATTACACAATTACCAGGGCCTAGAGGAAAAATGAAAGGAATAAAAAGTTCTATAGAATCATGGCGATGTTTTTTTGACAGTACAATAGTAAATGTGATAACCGATTGTACTAATAAAGTCATCGAAAAGGTTTCTCCTAATTACGGGCGTAGCACGTACGCAAGACCTACTAATGTTCATGAAATTGAAGCACTAATGGGAATGCTACTGCTTTGTGGTATCAATAAAAGTAATCACCAAAATGCCGAAGACCTCTTTAGTACCAAAGGCAATTCAATTGAAATATTTCGTCTGGTCATCTCACTTCAGCGTTTCCGATTTCTGCTGCGTCATCTAACTTTTGATGACAAAGAAACTAGAGATGAAAGACGTAAAGCTGATAAGCTTGCCCCCGTGCGAGAGATGTTTGATTTGTTTGTTGAAAACTGCAAAAATAATTTCAGCTTATCTGCCCAGGTTACCATAGACGAGAAGTTGGAGGCATTTAGAGGTCGCTGTGGGTTTCGTCAGTATATACCTAATAAACCCGCCAAATATGGAATAAAAATATTTGCTCTCTGCGATGCTAAAATGCATTACACGTCCAACTTAGAGGTTTACGTTGGAAAACAACCCGAAGGGCCGTATTCAATGGACAATAGAGCACTTGCCGTGGTTGAACGCTTGTGTAAGCCAATTTATTACATTAACCGTAATGTTACCATGGACAACTGGTTCACTAGCATTGAGCTTCTTGAGAGACTGCTGAATATCTATCAGCTGACTTCAGTGGGCACAATCAGAAAAAATAAGCGCGGCTTACCACCAGAATTCGTTAAAAAAAAGGGACGTAAAGTGAAATCATGTCTGTTTGGTTTTAGGAAAAATTGTACATTAGTTTCGTTCGTCCCAAGAACAGGAAAAAATGTTCTCTTGATTTTAAGCATGCACGACAATGACCAAGTGGATGCAATAACTAAAAAACCTGAGATCATTTGGACCTATAACAACACGAAAGGTGGAGTAGATATAGTGCATAGGTTGTGCGCTAACTACAATTGCGCTAGACCAACAAGGCGTTGGCAAATGGTCGTGTTTTATTCATTATTAAATATATCAACAATAAACTCTCAAGTAATAAACACTATAAACAACAAGAAAGAAAACCTTGTACGGCGTAAATTTATTGAAGGAATTGCATTTACCCTGATTGAAAAACATCTTAGGAATCGTGCATCTATGGAAAACATAAAACGAATCATTCGTTTACGGATAAATGAACTACTGACCATTAAGCCATCAGAACTACCTCCTAATCCTACTGAAGGGCAGATTGGGCGCTGTAAATATTGTGACAGTAAGAGAAATCGTAAAACGCGATACTCTTGTAAAATTTGCAACTCATTTCTCTGCCTTGAACACGTAACCTTGCTATGCGAAAGGTGTTATGCCAAAAATGCAGAAGCCTTCTTTTGACATTGATATTTTTAAAAAATGCCAGATTATGTATGATTGAATATCTTTTTAATTTCTGGCATGTAATGTAAATGAAACCTATTGTTAATTATCAATACCTTGTATCGGATTTTTTGGTGTACTAATGAAAAAATGCTAATGTATAAATATTTTTTCCTGTTAATATTCAAATGAATAAAAAATGAAAAACATTGTGTTTGTAGTGAAAATGTGAAATAAATGTTTATAATTAGCAATAAATTTTGTTATTTAAAGCTAATTCAAGGAAATACTCAATTAATCTTCAAAACAGCATTAGAGACCACATCGGTCCAGGAGACCGACGTCACCACTCATGAACCAATATTTCACGTCACCACTCTAGGGTTAAAGGAATGTGGAATGTTGGAAGTAGGAGGACAGGAGATGACAATAAGGATGAGCGATACGACGGTATCTAAACATCCTATCGGCATTTTTTCATATCGATCCAGTTGGTATGAACACGTTGAATAAAAGGATGTATAGAATTTTAAATGATCACCCTCCATGTAATGATGACTGCTATAATTATTGACGAAATGTCAATATGCACGAAAATTGTCGACACTCGATGAAGGTGATAATTATCGGACCCATATCGATACTCGATAGGAGTGATAGCTATCGAACCCACGACGATTTCTCCATTTGGAAGATAAATACATACCGACACTCCAGTATGACAATGATCATGAAAACCTTGATAGAATGATAATCATGGCAAAGATGACAATGGCCGCATTATTCCAAATACTAGATGTGACCGCTAAAACTCGAGATTATAATTAAGGTAATTTTCCCTCTGATGTAAGTTTAATTTGAAACGAATAATCCTGTAGATTCTAATATGTGCAGGACCCTTTCTACCTACATAATTTCATTCTTCATCTTAACGTACGTCCTACCCTTCTTTATCCTGTCCATAAAATCTTAACTCTTCCTTCCCCTTCACCGCTTACCCGACATACTCCCCTATATCACGGCCTTCAGCAGCCCTTCGCCCAGCATTACCTCCTCCAACCACCTACTATGCCTCCCTATATTCTCCTCTAGAAGTTTCCTTTCCTCACCAACCATACAAGGACTTCCTCGTTTGTCTTCCTTTCCGACCACCTTCATCCTCCTCTCCACCTATATCTCGAACGCCTGCAGCCTATTCTCGTCTTCCTTTCTCGGTGTCCACGTTTCAGCAATATGCAACGCTATACTCCATATGAAGCTCTTCACCAGCCTATTCTTAATATCCTTACCCAAGATCCCCGTAATCAACTCCCTTCTATTACTGAATCCTGCTAGCGCAAGCTTTCCCTTTTATGTCTACACAGCTACTATGCCTATTTATTTCTAACAAAATACCCAAGTACTTGCTTAAATTGCTCTACATGCTGCAGTTCGTGCCCACCTACTTTGACGAAAAGCCTCGCTTTTTTTGTCCTAGGAAATTTCATTACACTACCAGATAATTATCATCGAATAGAAATATTTCCGCAACCTCTATATTTTTGTGCGGTGGGAGGACGTCGAAAAGGGCATCGCATAGCCATATGAGATACAGAAATTGGCGGAAAGTCCGTGGAAGTTTAGAAAGGGTGCAGGGAGGGGTGGCGCAGAGGGTGTGTGTGGTCAGTGTGAATCAGCGGGCAGAGATGAGAATTCGTGGAGAGTAAACGGAGCGGGTAGTTGCGCCTCAAAGCTAATTTGCGACGCAAAACAAGCTTAATGCAATTGACGGGCCCCGACATTTTGCTCTCACGGCAAATATGGCCCCCGTTAAAGATTTTTTATTCCCCTCAATTTTTTCCCTAAGAATTTCGTCATTTTTTCCCTTCCACTTTCCCTACCCTCTAAGTCTTTCATTTCAACCCCTCTAACTCCATACCATGTCCCCCAAAAGGCCCCCTCCCCCAGATACACTCACACTCCCTTCACCCCACATTTCATTTTCGCCGACGTGATTTACGACATGTTTTGGAGGACTTCAACTGCTCTCGCACACCACCTACTTCCCTTCCCAAAAAGTCTCCCGCCGCTTCTTCACTCTTCTCCCCCGACTCCCCCTCCCCCGTAATCTTCCCACACCCCTATGTACAAGCAAACAAGCAAACATCCAAGACAGCGATCATTTTCTCATGAAGTAGAAATATATAATGCACAAGGTACACCCACGCAAAGCTAATAGGCGAGTGGTTAGCATCATCCATCGCTATGACTTTACCAAGGACCATATTTTGAGGTCTCATATGAGTCGAAACGGGACGGCAGATATTAGTGAGTCATCTTACTTCTCGAAGCGAAAGTGTCGCCATCAATTACCAAGGTTTTGTTACTCACCCTCCTCATTAAAGAACTTCCTCCCCCGTATTGCAGGATTTTTTGAAATTTCTGTAGCCCACGTCCAAAAATCATCCATAGCGCATGGAGTAGAACTTTCCCACTATTCTACATTCACTTACTCTTCCCATCAGTGGCGTAGAGTTTTCAGTAGCACGAAACGATACTAAGAACCATATATTCAAGGTGAGTCATCACTAATTGGGACACACAAGCTGATTTCAGCGCAATCCAACGACGACAAATGGAAAAATGTGCGCCGGCGAAACATTCATTGACCTTCCAGTAGGTGGGATTCTGTAGGTATACAATGGTCACGGTCGATTGCTGAATAGTATTAAAACTAATCCGTTCAAACCAAATACGTAGAGAGGGATGAGGATTTAAGGCCGTTTATACGAGGGACTCTATTAACCAGTTTGATGTAAAACAATTGCCAGATCGTGGCCACGGGATTAAAGTGGGGACTATTTATTTGTCTCTCGTTCATGCAAATGAGCAGTCATTCACATAGTTCACCGCTCTACACAACACAATTTGCACTGTAAATCCATTCATACGTCAAACCATGCAATAAAGTATAGCTCTCACAAAAGTTCCTGACGCAGACCTGTGCGGCAATGTTGGTAGGTAGAAGTGGTGGTGGTGAAAGAAAGGAGGGAGGGGAGAAGAGGGAAGCATCGAGAGAGAGAGAGAGAGAGAGAGAGAGAGAGAGAGAGAGAGAGTGAGGCAGGGGAACCAATCAACAGCTAAATTGACGAATGCAATAAATCGATATTTGTTCGATTAATCAATTATCAGTCAATGCTCTTGTACTCTGCATTACTAGAATTCAACAGGCAAACAAGGGCGTAGGATTTATATTATGTAGGCATTTATAAAGCTTGGTTGCTCCTACCCCGGCCTTCAATTTATACTAGATGGATACCAGTAGATATCTAATCCCGTTCGCAGCTGTGTAGTCAGGGTGTTATGCCATACTAAGGTGGAATCGAAATTCTATTGGCAAGCGGCTTCGGACTATAGCTCTGGCAGTCGACTTCCATGTGTAATGCCCCTACGAAATAGCGGCGATACTGACTGTTTTCCGGTGTGGAATGAACACTTTTACTACGGCAGCGTAATATTTTCGGAATATCGCCTTTTTGTTTCTTTACTTAGCTTAGGTGTTTTTAGATTCCTTCTAGTTTGTATTTAGTAGCATAAAGTACAAAGAGAACTCGAATATATTTCACACAAAATTCAATTCATATAATTTTATTTATATGCTCAGTCCTCATAAAGAGTATTACACACCTTCGCTACAATTGTATCAAACGTTACCAATGCCACGGTAAATATCTTTCATTGGCATAGGATCAGTTGAGTTCCCGGAGCTTCGTAACCCAAGGTTTCGGGTTCGACACCTGGAAGTGGCAGAGATTTTTCAGTGGAATCCCGATCCCTATTTAGGTGCTATGTGGAGTAGCACCTAAGAAGGGATGTAGTATACCTTCAAGTGTAGCACTCCGTCCATCGGATGGGACTTTACACTGTGGCCCTCTAGGCTCCTTTCGTTGAGAGCCTACTAATTCCGACACCGAGTTTCTCTCCTCCTTTCCTCTACCCCAATCGTTCTTTTTCTTACAGCCTACCTACCTCAATCGCGTAATTGACCTCGGTTGTCGGTCGCCTCCGTAACTAACCAACCAGCCTATATCTTTCCTGAACGATAGCATGCAACGTGAATCTGTGCTGGCCACAGGAAAGTAAAGTTTCAGCTGTTGTAAAGGCATACGTACAATCGTCAATAGAAGCTTACATTAGTCGCATTTTACTGCCCACAACTGCCACCGTCGATAACTCGTTTCGATGTCATAGAACTACTTCCCGCTTTCTCTCTCAATATTCGTTTTCAGGTGTGCCAAACATTCACCCTTCGTAAGGACTTAGTTTTATAGACATTCGTCGCGCGGCGCTGCAGAGCAGTCGTCCGACGAATTAGCTTCGTCGCCCGCCTGTGTGGCATGTCCCCGTCGCACGGCGCTTACTCCCAGAGGGCTCCTCATCCGTGCATTCCCGCCGGTGGCTTCGTGCGTGAGTTCGTACGTTCATTTGTGTGTCCCTTCCTCACCCTTATCCCCTGTGTTGTATCGCTCGCCCATGCAACAAATGGGGAAGGGGAGGAAGTTTCCGCATGTCTACGAACACCACACACCCAATTGCGAACCCACTGCTGGTATGTACTAAACCGTGTGTAGCGTCCCGTGTGAGGGGGCCAACTCCGCCCGCCGAAGCCCAACGCTACTTTCTACTCCGAATGCTTCGCAAAGTGTGAATAAAGCGATTTGCCAGCGACGTCGAAACGAATTATACGTCCCAGTTCGAGGAGTTCGGGCTTCCGCCGGGAGCGGCGTGCGCGCCCCGGCGGCAAACAGCAATTGAAAGATCAACTGATTATCCAGGAGTTCCGAACGAAACCTCCACGCGGCTGTGTTCAGCGTGTCCGCGACTTCACTGTGAATGTTTGACATCAAGTGTAAATGGAACATCAGAGAAAGAACAAAGAATAGCCCTAGAAACCGCTTTATCCTCTTACCTCACTGTGTGTTACTAGAAATATTTTCCAAGTCAAGGAGTTCTCGAGGTTTTCAAAGAGTAAAATCAGTTTTTCTGATAAAATGAGCATTGCGGAAGGTGTTGTCGGCATGACATTTTATTATTTTGTGAGGTTAGAGAGCTAACCGACACATGGGTGAGTTTGGTGGAAGATACTCTTAAGAGAGGGAATATTAGGAGTATTAAGAACAGGAAGGTGTGTACGAAGCAATGCATGAATGAAATAAAAGCGAAATAGGTATATAAGGATGGGGCACTACGGAGGAAATAATTCAAATCAAAGCCAATTTTCTTGGTCTAATGCCAAGTATTAAGCTCCTTTGACAATACCTGCCACGAAAGGGAACATAAGTATGTATATTTAACAGACATCCAGTATGGTGATGGTGCGTCGGTTTCCTGGGTACGGTTTTGTTCCATCTGAATTCAAATTAGTGTGGTATGGAAATATTAAAACATGAGAAAGGAAGTACCATGCACATTTATAAAAAAACATTTGAAGAGATGTTTTCATAATACCCTTGATTTGGGACATCTAAATGTTAATGGATTTAAATGACAACTCAGAGTTACCGAAAATCCCACTGTAAATAAAAGAGAACGTATCTAAAATATATCTATTAATCATCAGCAGTCATCAATCCGAAAATAGGTTTGCTGCAGCTCTCCACTCCTATCTCCTACCAGCCAACCGCTTCATTCCGACATAGTTCTTTTTGAAGTCCTTAACTATTTGATTCATGTATTCAATTCTCGGTCTTCCTCTGTAATTCTTCTCTCTCATTTCTCCTTCCATTATTGCTCTCACTAGGCCGATTGTGTCGCAAAATGTGCCCAAAACGTTCGTCTCTTCTTCTTGCTCTAAGATTTTTCATTGCACCTCATTTCTTTCAAACTCTCTGCAGGACTTCTTTATTGATGATTCTTTCAGTAAGTATATAATATGATCCTCATCATTCTTCGACAACACCACATCTCCAATGGTTTCAATCCCTTCCGTTTGTCCAGGCTTCTTCGCCGTATAAGAGTATGCACCAAATACATGTATTAATAATGTGCTTATTACCTACCAGGGTAGTGTTATTAGCTGTAAGCTCTCCTATGGATCTCATACTAATTAACTATAGATCGATACCACAATTATTGCTGTGGAACAGGTGAGTCGGCTTCGGGAACGTCGGTAACCGACGTCGACGCGCCACAAAACACAGCGCAAGCTCCACGACACTTGGCCGCTAAATATTGCCCACCTACGCAGGCGCATTCACTATATACCCTGCTCTTATTTTAAGTTTGCCGCGAAAAAAATTTGAAACTATTTTTGTTTGAAAGGTTAAATTTAGGTACATATTTTATTGTTTTATTTTAAGATAAAATTGTTTTAAATATTTGGCAAAATCATGTAAATAATAATCTTGTTTAACATGTAGAAATGATTGTTGTAGGCATGACAGTTTCTCTTGAAAAATAATTAAAAGAGCCTAATATGCTCCACCCTGTCCTTAATTTACTTAATTTAAACTTTAGCAGCGAGAGAGTTAAAATGAGGAATGCGCATTGATAACTACACTGCAAAGAATGAATATCGTTCGGCGGTTGATCTCGTAGAGAACTATGAAAGCATCTGAACAGGAAACTGCTTAGCGTTGAATTACATAAGTTCGACGAACAAAGAGCCAATTATACCCCACTAATGAAGAGTGTACGAAGTGTATTCATGCCAATAAAAGAATTAGAATAGCTCTAACATGAATTAATAGGTAAATTAAATGTCTGTGCAAGTGAGTAAGAGGTGCTAAATCCAATTCACCCGAGAAATTTGCATTGAATCGAAGATATGTGTGTGCAACGGAGAGGCGACAACCGTCTACCGAAATGGAGCTAAAATTAAAATTCAAGGGTTATGAGCATGAATTCTAGGAACATGGACTAAATATTACTCCAAGCAATCAAAACTAAGCATTTTAATAGGATGTAGAAGGTCAAATTAACCCATAAACAGAAGATTGATGAAAAGAAGAGGGAGGAAAAGGAGGAAAATATAGAATGAGAAAAGACAGGCACTGCTAAAAGAATAATTGATTTATTTGGTACAAAATGAATGGATAACAGCGGTGAAAGTCCCACTTGAAAAGCCACAAAAAAGGCGTGAATTAAGACGAATGATTAGTTGAAAGATGTCAGGGCGGAAGAAAATTCAATTCGCTACGGGTATGAATGATTGACGGGCAGCAGTCGACCATAAATTCCAGATAGAGGTTAATTTGATGAAAGAGAACTATACATTCCATTTCCGATATATAAAAATTATAGTTGAAAAATATTTCGAAGATAAAGGGATATATAGTTCAATCTAGATGGAATGATGACGCTGAGACAAGTAGGGAAACGAATTGACACGGCGATACCATGATCATGAGTGTTAATAATCATAGTTAACAGGTCGTGAGGCGTCCGATTGCGACGAAAAATCTATTCAGAAAAACGTTTATGACATGTCATTTTATGTTGTTCATGTTTTATGTTTTTAGTCACTTAAATGTGGCGATCAATACCTAGTTCCGCAGCCATTCACCAGTCCCTCCACATAGCTGAACATTAAACGGGGCGTGAATGACACGGATGATATATGCGAACAGAGTGTAAAAGAAACGATTAGAATGGACGAACTATACGGGAGAGAAGGTGGAGAATGTGAAAAAGATTGTGAGTGGAAAGGTTTATAGAGAGGTAGCTAATTAAAGAGGTTTTTCAGTATCACATTAACTAACTAACACTAATATCCAGGAATATTTTTAGAAGAGTTCGTAATCAAGATGGTGGAGATGAACCAGGAGCAGGATGGGAAAACGATTGCATTTTCCGTGTAGGACTTCAAAATGTACCAGTAATCAAGGGTAAGAGAGTTTACTTGGCTGCAACTCATTAGTTTCCCCTCTCGTGTAACGACTTTGATATAAAATGGTAAAATTAAAGAACGAAGAGGAAAAACGATTAGGCACGCTTATTAAGACGAGCACAGAGTAACCTCCACACAATTACAAAGCATGTCGCCGCTCCAGGGTATGTTTAGATGAGATTTTTTATAGCATTCAAATGGCCGGAATTGAAATTGTTACCCATTCACGTAAATACTCGAAAGTAATTTATCAAAAACCACACCAGCAGAAATTTGAGCTTTTCCCGGCTTTTGAGTGAAACGAAAAAACTGCGTAGCTCAGCCTCAACGTAAAAATATCTATGCTTACGCAGAAACAACGGCTCCCATAAAATTTAATGCTTAATGATATTATTATTTTCAATTCCTTTTCAGCGGTATTGTGATCCCCGAAAAATTCGCAGATCACATAATGCCGGATACAATTCATATTCCAAGCTTCAATATAATGAGAAAATTTCTCTCACGCTAAAAATTGCCGTTAAATTGAAACGATTTCACCACCAGTGTGAGTGGTATCTCCCAATTGTCGTAAAAGAAGCATAACAATTATTAATCCAAGAAACAGAGACAAAAATTGCGAATTCAGGAATGAAATTGAGGAATGGATGGGATCTGTTTTACGTTGTACGTTGTGGGGGGATGAAAGAAGATCCCCCAATATGTTTGCAACTCGAGATTCGGTGTCTTTTCGGAGCTACATGCGTCCACAGTTGGCTAAAACACGATTTTTTATTCTAAAAGCCAATAGAAGATTTTTAGAGAATTAAAAGCGTAAGATACTTGTAGGTAATTTAAAGACCATTAATTTGATATTTATTAAGTTCCATTTGATTAATTTGTTATTGCAAAACTAACGAAAAACCGTACAAAACGGCCATTTAAAAAAAAATGAATTATTTATCACAAAAGAAATTCTTTGAATGTTTTGATAATTTTAAAAGGAAGATTTTCCAATTCCAAAAACATCCTTCTTGAGCATTAGGACTGCATTCAGGTTTAATAGGTGTACTACCTAGATCTCTAGCAGTGTGCTAAATTCGCCGTAGTAAGCGGCATACTCCACATACCGATTGCCCCTAATTATAAGAATCAATGTGACGTGCCAAATGCAGATATTCTGCAAAAGCCGTTAAACGAACATATAGAGGTTGAGGTAAAAATGCCCAAACTGAAATCTTACTGAAATTTGCTTTAATTATTTATTAAATATAATGTAAGCCATAAAAGGCCCGGGCGAAATTTCCTGTTCAAAGCCATTGCTTAGGTTGCCAAGGAAATGTGCCTCGTTTTTTCAACCATCTGATAGTGAAAATTTCAACTATGTATCATGAGTGCAAGTAATATAAACAGGCAAAAAAATCAACCTCTGAACTGATTCTAATGCTTTTCTCATGGGAGTAAAATCTATGGTCCCGTTTAGCGGCCCTTGGGTCCTGAGGAAATTTAAATATAGCCTGCATTCGTCCCAGTGCACTTAATTACCCACATGGAAAACTTCAAAGTGATCGGTTCAGCCGTTTTTGTATGATTGAGTAACGGACACACAGACAGATACCATTAGATTTTTACATATCAGCATGAAGTTTTCCTCCTCACTTACCAATTATATGCAGCGCAATTTACTAATCCATATAAAAAGTATTCAACATCCCAATTTTTTTAAATCTTTTTTTAGTGTAGACTTGAATGAAAGGTTTTAGTGTATATCGGCTTGGCGAATGATTTTTCCTCTGAGGAATATCACACTAATGTGCACTTACGAGTGACTCCGTAAAAGGTAATACCGTGGTTAGTCCCGGTATCTTCAAAAATGAACTTTGCCATTAAAAAATCATACCACTTGACCGGGGTTCAAACCCGAATCTCAATTGACGGAAAGCTAGTTACACCAAGCCAGGCTCGTTCATGGCGAATTTTGAAGGGTTTTTACACAAACTAGATTTTCTCGCCCACTGTCTACATCGTAGCACAGGAACGTGGCCCTGCTTGAGGGGCCATTGTCGAAGAGGACAAACCCTGAAAATTTGACACCTTAATGACAATAGGGAGATCCGGATTCAAATACCGGTTAAGTCAAATGATTCCTTCATAGTGAAATTTACCCTCTTCGATGTATATCTGGGCATCCATGCGCGTGAATGGGTACCATATCATTAGTGCATTCCTCAGTGCTTTGAAAATTATGATATTTTATATACTTCTGCAAATGTATTCGATACTTCACTAATCACACGCATAAACGTCCAATACATTCGTCCAGTGTAGCTCGATGAGGCCATATCTACTCCTTTTCCATCCCTTCTGACATGTATACTCTTTCCTCTATCTCCCATCCTCCATTACATCCTCACAAAAACCCTCTACGGGACGGTCCGAGTGCGGTCCACGGTGACAAACGCTTCCGTCACGTGCGTCGAACAAGTGACGGCTTCATTTCGCTAGGCTGCATCCATATGCACGAATCTCCCCATTTCTCTCTCTCCCTCTCTCGCCCATTTTAATACATTTATTTCTTTCGTCTCTCCAGCGGTTCTTTTTCCGTCCTACCATTTCATTTTCTCGTCTGTGTCATTTTGCGAGAGAGGATTCATTTCAGGCGGGACCATCTTTGTCCCCAGCATTTTTTTTCGTTTCGAGATTTTTTCCCACAAAAAATGAAACATGAAACCGCCACTACAGCAACGATGTGGTGCTTCCTATTCATAGATTGTGCTTCGGCGGGAGGAGGGAGGGGGGATTTTTTTCCTCAGAAAGCAAACACGGAATTTATTTGTCCTCTGAATGTTCCATGGCTAATGCAAACACGTGAGACGGAAATGTCTTTTTCCACCCCTCTGACAGAGAATGACTACTTTTTCATTACGATGAAGCGCCGGTGATGCGAAAAACTTTCGCAGACAAATGTTAAAATATTCCTATTGAATTCCAAACACATGTAATCAGATTCATCCTCATAGTTTTTCACTAATGTAACCATGGTTGAAATGGGGAGGACTTTATTTTTAAAATCTATTATTTCGAAGAAGCCCAAACATTTTGAGCTGCATTTAGTAAATTTTATTTCTCCAGAAGCATTTCTAAGTACAAGATACATTCGTTCATACATATAGTTAACATATCATGGAGCTGTTTAAGGTGTCAACGAAGGATACCTGTATGTTGACACCATTTTCCATATCTGGAGCATGAGTGTTCAAGCTTAAAATGATTTTGTCTTCAAATGTAGATACCTACAAATGAAGTTAGTTCGCACATATCTTACACACACTTGCCTCAATTATCTGAGTCACAATTCACCGAGGCATGTATTGTCCGAGGAGCATACTCAGATTATTACATTATTATGCCAGTTACGTATGAACTTATTTAATGTTTCATTGATTAATCAGAGTTTCTAATGCTCATATTATTTGATTCAACAATCAGTTGGATACCACCATCCCACCAGATATTTTGCTGTTCATATGTCTAAAGATAATCGGAAAAAGAAGCGAGTTCCGCAACTGCATAATTGACGTAAATTTGAAGGACGTATCGAGAAATATTTTGTTCGAAGACATTTTTCATCAAAGTGATTTTTATACGTTAGTATTCGCCACACTACGGCAAGGTCTGAAAACCGCGTGTTTATTTCATAATATGCGTACGCCAGGCACCCCTCCCACATTACCTGAAATGGCCACAGTACACATGAACTCGGATATTCGGCACTACAGTATTCATGATTTCAACGATTAGTTATAATAAAAGAGCTTAAAAAGAAGGGGTTGGCCAACGACAAAGAAGAACACAATAGTTTGAGCGCAAGCTGATGCACAATAAATTTGTTGGAAACAGAAAAAAGTCAAATAGATGGGAAATTTCCCCGATGAATACAATGAACAATTACGGATAAAAAACAACGATCGATCCGGGAAAAGACTACAGGTAAGTAAAGGATTCAGCATGTGATAAGGAAGAATAGAAGGCTAGAGCTAACCACTCTTACGATTGAAAGACATGATGATAAATTACATTAATTTGGTTCCCAAAATAAGTCACAACGAGTTCGTGTCAACATTTCATTTCACAGCGAATATTTTTCCGTGAGAATGGAAATTTACGTAACCTCGTGAAATATTTGGGTCGACCTAGATGCTATACATATAAGGGCAATCCTTTTATAGTATGGAAAACGCGAAAGAGCACCTGAAACCTATATTTTCACGCAAGAGACATGTGCAAAGTGAGAAAATCGACAATGTACGACCTTGACCGAAACCTTTTACAAAGCCATAACAATCACGATCATTGATGAAACTCCATCAAGCTGTCACCACCGCTCCAGTTCTGAATGCATCCCAACTAGGCAGTTTTCCATAACATGCGCGAATTTTGCAAAAATCCGTGTCACTTTTTTCTCAAGGAAGCATTTCTCCAGCCCTGCAACGGACAGGCGGATAAAAGCAACAGTTACTTGCTTTTGCAAACTTCTGGCTGTTTGCCCTAGGATGAGTCAACTCAGCTTATCCAATGAGATTGATGCATCGGAAAATCCCAACACAGGGATGAGAAAATGCCGAGAACGTTCGAAAAGTAAACTTACTAAAAAAAGAGACCATGCTTCACGCCAAAACCCGCGGAACCAATATTTCCATTTGAAGCAAAACAGCTGAAAAATGTCATTACATTTTTTCAGGAATACTCGGTTAATGCGTCAACGTTGAATCTCTTATAAATCTCAATTAGAATTAATAAACCTCGAATGTATACAGACAAAGTCTTGACAAAAACAAGATGACACTCCTTGTTTTTGTCAAGACTTTTAGAAATTGGAAGAGGCTACCTGTTCAAAGAAGGGTAGTAAAAGCCTTTGAACAGTAAATTAATAATTTATTCGATTCTTTCATAGTGTGGCGTTCACGATCATGTTCTTCAAACTCAAAGGAAACCATAAGAGATATAGATTCTATCTTAGCCTAGACTTTCAATGAACTTTTTAAAATGTGAGGTAAAGCATATCTGTTAAAATAATCTAAATATAGAATGTCGTTGAACTTATGGACAGTATGATTCATGAACCTATTCTTACCTAAAACCGAGGTAAGTAGCGTGATAAGCCCCGAGCGTTAATGGCAAATAAATAAATGAGTTCCAGTGAGTCAGAAAGCGAAAAAGGAAATATTAGGATGTTATCACGAGTGGGAATGAAAGATATAATACTTATTTCAAGAATTTGTAAAGTTAGGCTAACAATATAAAAGGGAGTTCAGTGCCTGCAACACTTCAACAGAAAAAAATTGCTCGATTTTTCTGATGTCTCGCTCTTCACCGAGTGTATTGCATTTCATTAGGATCATTAATGGTTTCTTTACATGGTAAACTGCAACAGCTTCCCAAACTTTTAACGTTCGGTTCCTTTTTAAAATACAAAACGGAAAATGTCAACCTTCTTATTTCAATATCTGGACCCCACTTCAGAATTAATTCTTCAGTTTAACGAGTTTCAACGGCTAAGATCATTTTTCACTTACCATCTGCCAATTGCACACAGGTAGAACAGCACTCGCACGAATATGAGGAACACCCCTTTGAATTTGAACTTGGCCTAACTTCAACTATATTCCTACAAGGTTTTTCACGCTTATCCTGTATTATTGATTTTCCATCAGGGACTAAAACTCATTGCCAGTTTATTGAATGGGTACGTGACTTCCTAAAGTAAATATTAAGACCAATTTTGCGAAACCCTTTGGCCTTCTGAGATAAGTGGTTAATATTTATTCTCTCGTAAAAAGAATTTTTACCATCGGGTGACCAATGGCATCAATCGCGTGCAGTCAATTTGAGAAAAATATTAACAAAATAAACGCCTCGACGGTGCGTTTGGAGAAAAAAATTAGGAAAATCTCTCGCAGCATAACCCTTCCAGGAGTACACTCTTAAAGGGGCGGAAGTCAACGGCCGACATTGGGGTTTTATTAAACTATACTGCGCATAATAAGCATTCGGTTAAATAACTAAGAGGACCACCAGCTCATAAGACACAATCTTGACAACGCTTGGGTGTTGCTTAAGCCAGCCCTCCAGCTCCTTCCTAAGACAAGCGCCTCTTATAAGGAGGCTCGTCCGAAACCATCTCGTGATGGTTTTAGGGAAGGACTTTCGAGGCATATTCTGAGCCACTGCGACGCCCCTCCCCACCTCACAGATCACACCTTAACAACGCACCCTCCCCTATCCTCCACTTGCGGAACAGTTACCGGAACAGAGAGAGGGTGGAATAAATGCGATACGATATTTTTTAAGAACCCGGGCGTGGGAACGGCAGGGGAGAAGCACGGGATGTCAGGCGAGGTGATGAAACGAAACGAGAATTAAAGAGAGAGGAGAAGAGGCAGTCTCAGAGGCGACGGGTGGGTGGGTGAGACGTTAGAGGGGGGAGAATGGAAGGAAAGAGGCATGGGAGGTCTAATTCAGCACGGAGCGGCAAGCAGGGGATGTTAAATAAATCATTTTTTCCAGACACACATCCATTAGCGCTCCAAGCCGCCTCTTCCTTCATCCCTCCTTACAACGTACCTCACCCGCTCCAGCACTCCCCAAGCCTGGCGGGAGGAAAAATATCTCACCGGATGGGAGAGGCATGCTTGCCGGTCGAAGCAAGGAGGAGGTGAGCCGGGAAAGAAATAAGGAAAAATCTCATATTAAATTCCGAGAGGAATGCTAAATAGGTGAGAGGAGGAGTAGAGAGACACCGTAGGTAAGGGTGTGGAAGGAGAAGTTGAAAATGGTGAATGGGCCGAGGAGGAGGTTTTGGAGATGGTTTCGGCGGAGCGCTATGTGCAGATGAAGGGCTCCGGGAAAGGAGAGGAGCGACCTCTTTTAAAAAGGTGTCCCTTCTCCTTTTGGGTTGCAGTAAAAGGCGACGCTAAGGACGAGCAAAACCGGGCTTCCCTTCTGTGGAAACCTCCCCGGACGTTCATCTTGACACTCACGACGAGCATGAATACACAACTCTTTATTAAAGCATACGCCGAGAGTAGTTAATTTTAGTCGGAATTATATGAGGGGGAAATTCTTTGGATAGCTTTCTCAATTCTCTCCATTCATATTTGCCCTCTCCTTCACTCACAATCTGTGAGGAATGAAGGAAAACCCTCCTGGTACCCATTTCCGAGAAAAATTTGAACAAAGAGGAAGTATTTTACTCCGTAAATCATTATTTTTACTATAAAAAATCAATAATATCTCGACATGGTAATAAATATTGTTTTTCCAAGGCTGTACATAGGAAATGTTACACTTGTATTTTAAGTTTGAAAAATTATTAAGCAATAAGTGATTTGAGTATGAAAATTAAATCAGTTTGACTGATATGTTCAGGAAGAAATTATTTAATTAATAACATCATTTATACCAAGGGGTACGGAGAGGAAATACAAGGATTTACCTTAAGTTACAGTATTAATGTTTCCAGTTTATGTTTCCAAAGTACGTTTCCATTTTTGACACACGGTAGCGAAACATGAACGTTAACACAGAAAAACAAAGAAAGACTTGAAATTATTAAAATATATATACTCAAATAATGTTTGGACACAGAAGGAATGACGTAAATAATCAATAAAAAATGTAGAATTAAATGAGCCGATAAAGGGAGAAACTTCCTCTTCAAAACGTCACTAAGAATCTGACGGTTTGGTCACCAACAGGAAAGGTAAAGACGAGATCGATAAAAAATTTATGGATGGATACCAGATAGAAAAAGGGCCAGAGGTAAACCTAGCAAAAGATGGAGAGACATTTTCAAGGAGGATTAACGAAGAATGTAGTGATAACTAGAAGGAGCTAGAAGGAGGAGACGAGAAGAAGATGGGCGTTGTCAAGGTCACCTGTTGACAAGGTCAAAACCCATGGAGGGTTGTTGCACCAAAGAAAGAAAAAGAAGAGCATTTTCAATGCATTGCTTTTTAAAAGACCTGTCTTGCTAAACGTATTTTCTACAAAGTTTTAGGAACAAATCGATTTTATTCTATTCGATTTTTGGTTAAGGAAAGACCAACCAAACAGACGAGAAAAAAAATAGTTTTATAACTCAATATATTTCCATCCACTCCTATTTTCGGTTCAGAGTGGCCAGTTAGTTTAAAAATCAGTTCTAAATATAACAATAATGCCGTAATTTCACTAATTGTTACGGATTTTCTTATCATTTAATGTAACACGAGGCTTCATTAATCCCAAAGGCGTTGGGAGACTGATAATAAAGAGGTGTTTTTTAAAGAAAAAGGAGCTGTATGCTCTTCCTACATCATTTGAGGTGATGCCTTTATCTATTGCGTTCATCTTTCTTCGTGGAGAATTCGTTATTAAGAGTCGAGTTCATTCGTTTTTCGGAGAATAATAATGATGAAGATTATGATTTCAGACGGAAACGAGGGATTTGCACCATGAACAAAGAGTGTCGTGTCAGATTCGGAGAGCATAGTAGGATAGAAGAAACCGAATAATCACAAAGCCTGAGATGAGAGAGAGTGAGTGAGTAAAGATTCGGAAGATAAAAAAGGTAGGAGCCTCGAGTCTTCGCTTGGATAAAAAAAATATGTCCCGTCTTAAAGAAAATTGTTTTTTATATTTTTAATTAGCAATCTCTTTACGGCTTCCCAGCTTGTTTCTTCCTTCCAGTTCCCTGCATCACAACAGGTAATTCTGAAGCTTAAGAGAGGGGGAAGGGAGAAATTGAGAGGGAAAAAAAACACTGGAGAGTTTTGAAATTTGAATTTATGAAATATTAAAGCAGCGGAGTGGATGGATTGGGGCCCTTATAAAGAGAGTCTTGCTCTCCTTCGCCTGGCAAATGAAAGGCACCAATATTTGCCTTGGGGCTGGAATTAAAATAAAAACACTCCCGTTTCCTCATCCTGCAGCGATAATTTCTCTCCTTATTTTCTTTCTGCTTAATTATGCAGAAGATTAAGCGTGTCGATTTTCAAAACTTGAGAATTTAATAATGGTTAACGTGTATACAATACAGAAAACACCCTTTTGAAAGCAAGAGATGGACTCAGATACACATGCTACTATTACGCGGTTCTATTCCTACAGCGGTGTATGGCCTTTTGTGAAGGAAAAATAATTAGACACCAAACAATCAACAAATTGTTTGGCTGGAAAAAAATCATCGTAATTAAAAATGTAGATTGTCTCAGGTAAAGTTACGCACGATAATGCAGATTAACTTGATATCCAAGAGTCAGCATGATTCATATAATCCGAAACAAGCGCTGAACATTCCCTTTTCTTTGCTAGTATAAAAAATTCAACTTAATTTTTATTTAGTGCACCGCTCTGCCATAAAGACAAGAATTATTGAATCATACACCTGCCAACTTGGCACTTCGTTCGGGCACACTTGGTAATAGGCGCCAACATTTCGTGTCAACATTGAGACCTCTCATCTTCACGTAGATAATACGTGGATTTTCTTATGTTTTTAGCTTACAATTAGATGCGCAGGCTGAGAAGTTGGTATGAAAGAAGCCGCCTCATAATTTCTCAGGATAGACTCAATTTACGACAAGACTTGTTGAACAGTAAAGTAGCTACTTCGTTTGGGAAACCCCGCATCTGGATATTTAAAACGCTATCGTCTCCTCTCCTGTTTAATGAATTTCGGCTTTTGCGTATCCTCAAGTAGATGAAAGGGGAGGGGATGAGAGTGGGTGCAAAATGTTTTGGATGATGTTTATCATTCTCGAAAGTACAGGTAGCAACGATTCGCTTATCCTTTGTCCCTGATCTCTAATGAAGTTATTGTTAATCTTCTTAATTTCCATGTCCTCTGTCGTAATTCTTGTATCAAGGTGGTTAGAGCGAGATTTTTCCCTATTCCTAATGGAGGCCATATTTTAATATTATTTTTAAATTTAAGGAGCAGTAAGAAGCATAAAGTAAATATTGTAACATTAATGGCGCATAAACTTTGTTGTTTATTAATGAAATTCTCTGTAATTACCTATATAGACATTCATTTGGTGTTAACTTGACTTTGCCGACGACGCTGTCATCTATCGTGAAATTAGTGATCACTCTGACTTTGAAACTCTATCATCGGATTTAAACAACGTTCATGTGTGGAGCCAAGAGTGGGGACTCGAACTTAATCTGAGCAAATGCTCGGCGGTACATTTCTCGCGGAGGTCGTCCAACTATTCCCATGTATATGCTGTGGATGGTATTAACATAAAGGCGACAGATGAAGTGAAGTAGGAGTTACGATAACTTCGGACCTATCGCGGGGAGCACATATAAGAAATATTTGTGGCAGAGCTCTGAAGAAGCTAGGATTCGTCAAGCGTATTGTGGGAAGATTTTCGGATGAAAAAGTAAAAGAGAGGTGCTATTTCACACTCGTCCGGCCACACCTTGAATATGCAGCGAGCATATGGGATCCGGTGCAGAAAGACTTAATCCGGGAACTTAATAAAATACAAAGGAAAGCGGCGCGATTCGTCAAAAACTGCTACGGGCGTACAGACAGCGTTACACAGATGTTAAACGAATTAAGCTGGGAGCCGCTAGAGACTCGGAGGCTGCGCGCTAGGCTTAGATTGCTTGAACAACTGAAAATAGATATCTTTCAGAGCGACACGGAGAACATCATATTAGAACCCCACTATATTTCCAGGTCCGACAGAAACGATAAATTAAGAGAGATATTTTGCCGAACGGATAGGTATGGGAATTCGTTTTTCCCCCGAATAATAAGGGACTTCAATAAATGCTAGGCGTAATTTCATTAGAGCGTTTCCTTTTTTTATGTAAACGGCTGGTGTCCTAACATCCCCCGCCACACGCCTAATGAGGCGGCTTGCGGGGTAGTATGTAGATGTAGATGTTTGACACGCTGAAAACTCCTTAACAACCGAAGAATTTCCTGCAATTCTGTAAACATAACTGCGGTGATTTGTTGATTTGTTTTTAAAAGTAGATGGAAAAGCATTAAAACTTCACACTGTTAAATATCTGACGAGATCTATGCGTTATAAACTCCTTAGTTTTAAAATCAGATCGCTCTCTAATTCATACCCGTTCCATTTCCCATGGAAAATGGCTGGTATGTTTTGGCAAATAACACGAAAAAGTATCGGGGTTAGCCTGATATTTTGTTATCATAAGTGCCTGATATTTTTTATCATTGGAAAGATGATATATTTTCTATATTTGAGGCCACTTTCATTAAATCCTATGTGAATTGATATACCGATCGAACTACCTTTAAGTTTTTTATTCTCATGGATCGAAGGAACCTCGACGTCAATATTATTGGCTTGGCTACCGTTGATTTATCTTGGCGGCCCAGTCAAATTGCGGCAATGTGTTCCTTTACTTTCGTCTTCATTGTCCGTACCATTTCCCCTACGCATGCTCCCTAGCATGTTTTTCACGTAAGGTTGTTCACTCCCTCGGTCTCCATTCTGTCATTATCTTTTACATTTCATATGGTATCCTGTGTTTGGGTCCATGGTTTGAACATTGAGTTAATATCATTCAACAGAGTAAAATTCTTTTCATTGCCTCTAATTTCAACGAGTTCAATGAATTATTTGAAGGCTCTCAATTGTTTATTCAAGGCCACAATAAGACACTCAGAAATCACCCGATAGCGTTTAAATTAACCATTAAGTTTTGCCTGCAATTCGCGCATTAGCTGCGTTCTATTTATAGGAAACTATATCTTCAAAAATTGCTTAAATTAGCATATTAATACTGTAAAAGTTTTAATCAAGAGGGTAGTTGGCCCAAAATTGCATTTTTTCTTGAAGTTATCCCAAGAAGTTTACCATTCTGTAATTAAGGGTTTCCAACCAACTATCACATGCATTCCAACCATGGAAAATAAAAAGGTACCTTAGAGAAAATGATTTTTCGAGCTTTGTATAGCCGAAATTTCTTTTTCCTTGTTTTTCAAAATAGTTCTTCCAATTTGGTTCTCACTAGTGGAGGTTGTAATCTTGATAAGGATGTCACTACCAGAACTACCGAGGGGTCTAGAGATTCAGCGTCCTCCTGACAAAACAAAAGGAATTAACGTCCGAAAGCAAGGAATAAATGTAACAGCATTTCCTCCGCCACTCAATATTCAAAGTTTCAAAGGGATTTCGTAATCTCAATTTTACAAAATGCAGAGAATCATGCATGATCTGTCTGCAGCTCTTGTGCAGCGAGTATCCTAAATTTAAAATTTAAAAAAACGGAGCAACTACGAATCGGTCGATTCAAGGATGACTGAGCAAACAAACGCATTCCGTTCCCCTCAGGCATGAATTTGAAGATAACGAAGAATGTGGTTTTCAGTTCACGGTTATGAATTCACGAGGCTATCAATCGTTTCCTCAAAATGAAAAAAGCTTAATCGGTTAGAGAGAGGAAATCAATGAAGAACATCATAAGAGAATCGACCCATATAAACTCCACGGCTCCGTTAGGAGGGGAGATAGCTTCATTGAGAACTGCTGCGTTATGAAGAGGTCACGTGAGCGAACTTTTAAACATTTCCATACAAATTAAGGCCAAAAAAATTTAGCACAAAAGATAACAAATATACTATTTTTAATGTGCTAGGACAGTTAGTGAAACATGAATTCACATGAACTTTAGCATTTACACCAATATGGTTGCATAAATAATTAACTTACTTCGGCAAGTTACTACATTTTTATTACAACGAATCAGTGATTAATAGAGAATACTCATTTCCAAATTGTATACCGATAATAATGGCGTTTCATGGTTTTGAAGCTCAAAACAAAAACAAATGTTAGAGAGAAATTCATTGGCAAAACAATGAGTCATTTAATAGCTGTGATCAAGTTCAAAGAAGTGGTTTCCTAAAATAATGAGCCACTATAAAGATGATTGAATCATTTAGAGCCAAGCAATAGAAACGAAGACCTAATCAATGAAATTTCATAATCTATGCCCCTCAGGTGGAAAAGAAAATGAGCAAAGATAAACCATAAGTCTTCCACAACCATATTGAAAAAGTATGACAAGGTCGACGCAGAATTTGTGCTGCGAGGATAACGCTACTACTTGTTGTTTCCGTGAATGACCATAATAGCATGAAAGCGATCGTGAGAAAGAAAAACACCGGATGATTTCGGTACAATTTGAGATCTCATCCGATTAACAGACAAAAGGGTAATATTCAAAAACTTGTCTAAAGCGTTAAGCATCCTAACTGATGGCCAACGGAGCAGAATGATACCGCTTACAATACGCCACGATTGCTCTCTCTCTCTCTTGGAAACGCTCGCTGCGGGATTTAGAGGGCCATTCCACTTCGAGCAGAGATAGACAACAAGAGGACATAACTTCGAGAGGTCTAAACGTGACCTATTCACCGCGACTCAAAACTGAAATTCCCAGTCCCACCGGAGGGGCTCGGCGCTCAAAACCTTGGTCAGCAGAAGTTCTGTGGGGGGGGAGAACGGATACCATCGCCCACTGCTTAGGATCCCTCACACTCCCAACACTTGGCCCACACTAGGTGGAGCCTCTTCCCTATCTCTCTTTTCCAAAAAAATAAACAAAAACAAAGGGAATAAACACATCCAACTCCTTCCTCACCCTCCGCGCGGCAAACCCACACTTTCAAACAAACTTTCTCCCTCGCCCTTTTGACTTCCCCCATTTTACTTTCTCCCGCCATGCCTATACATGCATGCAGAGATAGAAGAGAAAGATGAAAAGAGAGAAGAGCACGAAGAGATGGCATTAGGACGAAAGGACAAAGTAAAAAGGACGCGAAATATGCATGAAAAAGAACGACCCGATTTCGAGTATATAGCGATCCAAATTTAGCTCACAGTATCGGCTCTTACTTGAAAAACCTATAACATTTTTGCAAGTGGACTTACAGAGCCGTATACACGTGCAATTTACGTAAAATACACTAGCTGCAAGTGATTTGCGCAATAAAATGCCCAGTGTAAACCCACCCAACTAATTGATAAGAATAGCCCTTTTTTTAAAACCTAATGTTTGTGCCACCACGCTCTACCAAAGAATGAACCGTGTAATACTTAGAAATAATTATTTCCAATGTAAAGAGCAACCAATTTGTCTCTGCAATAACTGGTGAAAATGTTTTTTGGCAGATTAATATTCCCCGCCAGCTCTTGCATAAGAAACTTGCGGGAGTAACTTGCCAGTTTAAACCCACCCATACACAGTTTATCTCGCGTATCGAGATTTCCGAATTTCCTTTGTCCTCTCTTTCCACTCCTTATTCTCCGCATTCCTCTTTCTCTGTCCCTTCCATCTCTCCCCCCACTGTAGGTTGCCCACCCTTCAACTCCCTCGCAGCAAAAACCGCACCATGATGGCTCGCAAGAGTTTCTAAGGGACTTTGGTGGTCATGTGCCCACGCTCATGACCTTCCCGCCACGAGGGGATGCCGTGGCTGTTCCTTCCCTCCTCACCTCCATCCCCTTAACCATCTCCCTGGCCACGCTCCTTAGGATATTTCCACCGTAAAATGATTTAAAAGTGTCATACATTTCATGTACGAGCCAATTAAAAAAAACACGACAAAGATTAGGTAGAATTATGTTGACGCAAGGATGGCGTCGCTGTGATTCGACATTTGCACATCATTTTTTCATAATCATTAATCAATCTTTTGCTTTCACCTCTTCTCTCCTCTACCACCTACCCCTCCGCCACTACCGTCCATGGATCCCACATTAAATGAAGATGCATAAGCAGAACAAAAATCGATAGTGGGAATGTCTACCTCGAAAAGTGACCATCTACGGGCACGAAATGTCGGTAACTGAACATGTTAAAAGAAAGACTTTGTACTATTCCACGATATGATGTATATTTTATTCCCAATCGATTTCAACGTCTGAGCGTCATTGTCAAGGTATACATACATCTGGCACAGTTGGGGTTCTTTATATACTCCGGGTGCTTTATATACTACTTATAAAATTACACCGAAACTTAGGGGGTGGCAACCCAATAGTTATTAATTTATAAACATAAGCCGCAAAAGCTTGAGTGAAGATTTATTTTAAAAGTTGAACGGTTTCACTTGAAGTTACATGGGCTAAAAGGCAAGAATATGTGAAATACATGGAAAAATAGTAGGCATTCTACTAAAATCAAGTGTCATTTTTGTGAAAAACTTAAATGAAAATCAAATAAGGAAATAAAATGTTAATTAAATGAATTCGTCAAACCACCCTCGGTTTTAGTGTTTTAAGCAAATAACTGCGCCTGATGATGTCTAAATACGTTGTATCGATAAATTAGCGCAGCGTTTGGCTCCTTAGGCCGGACGGCTTGCGCGTGGCAGGTAAGAATATATAAGAACATATTTTTCGACTAATTAGCATGTATACTCTCCTGCTTTTGTTAACTTGAAGGTCTTCACGACGAGTTCGATCATCTTCTGGGATTCCCGTAACGTGGTTGCTTTTTTCAGACAATTATTCTCCTACTTTTAAGGAGGCATCTTCAAATCGATGATTTGGACATTAACTTCGACTCCATTAGGATAAGAGGAGAAACATTTGCTAAAAAACAACCACGCAACGGGAATTCCAGAAGATTATTGAACCACAATCTTGCTTTTTCTGTTAAATACCTATGAAAAAAAAAGCTAAGAGCTAACTTAAGTTAAATCAGTACATTTTAAAAGAAACAAAGGTACATATGTGTTTTTTTTATTTGTTGTCCGTAACTACTGAACCTTTAACGCATTTTGTTGACCCCGGGTTTTTCTCCAAGCTTCTTCCATTCTTAAAATATCATTACCCTTAACAACCTAGCCACCAAATCTCGATGGTGCAGATGACCTAAGTTCTTGGTTGCCTCTCCTAATAACCAACCGATCGAGAGTTCACAACGAGAATACTCAAGAATTCCAAACGAAATATTTGTCAAATGCTGTTCTGCTGTTCGAGCGTTAACATCAACCGATAAATATCACTGAAGGCAACCGAGCCAAAAATGTACTAGATAAAAGCTCAAAATGAGAACGTGAATGGAAATTAAAGCATTCTTCTCGATTCTGATGAAAAAACGGCCGAGATTATGACGTCCATTATATTCAAGTTTCACGTAAAAACATTTCTTGAACGAAATTTTGCGAAAAAAAAATTTCGGCATTAAAAGGGCTTAAAGTAAGCAATGATGAACAAGAGCGACGATGGAAGAGAGGGAGAGGCGCTGGATGAAGGATTATTAAAGTCGGGTTTTGTTGCTTTTTATTGCGACGTTCCCCAAAATCGCGTCTCGGGAGAGAGCCTTATCTCTCGCAATCCGATTTGGGAGTCAGCTTTTTCGCAAGCGTCCGTCTCGCTGCCCCGCACGATGCCTCCTGGCGAGCTAATTCATTAGGTACGGTCAGATTAAAATAAAAGCACGGATTTTGGCGAAGGCTGCTTTTGACCGGCGAGGTGAGTCTAACTCGGCGTGAAACATTTTTTTAAAAGTCACATCAAGTCGATGGGAGAGTTAATGAAAATTTGGCGTCATGTTTAAAAGCCAAGTCGTCGAAAAAATATTGACTAATAGTCATTCCCGTATTTCGTCTCAATAATTCGCGATTGCGAATTAATGTTCAACATTAATTATAGTCTCAAGGATCTGAGCTCTCATTTAGAAAGCTATGTTTTTACCCTAATACGGGGAATGAGAATTCCATAAAGCAAAACTTACTCCTATTCACGATAATTTGTAGGTGTAGATTATTTACGGACATACCGCCGCTGGCCTTAAATGCTACCTAAAAATAATTTTAAAAACGATAATCGCATCGAAATATGTGTCAAAAAATTGTCACCAAAAGGTGAGGCGAAGCCTTGCGAAATTCCGTTACGGAACCATTTACTGGTTGGTTATTTGGAGGAGGCAAAGGGCAACTAATGTAATTTGCGCCATTCAGGTCAGGTAGCTAGGTTGATTGGGGAAGGAGGTCATGGGGGGAGGAGGCCATGGGGAATGAAGGAATGCTGGAGAGAAAACCGGAATCTGCGTTTTCCTGCTTTTAACGAAAGGCACCAAGGGGGCCACAATTTAACCGTCCAACCCGACGGTCGCAGTACTGCACTTGAAGTGCCCTTCGCACCAAAGTAGGGATAGGGATTCCAATGAAAAATCTTCATCACCACCGGGGTATGCCCCTGGGCCCTCGGGATAGGGAGCAATCACACCAGCCCGATCCCCAATGGAAGTATAATTATAAAATGAAGCTATTTTATTATAACTTTATCAAGGGAAAATTCAATATAAATACACAATACAGCTGGCACTATTTTTACTTTAAACACACGCATTTGCAAACATTTTGTAATACAAATATTTTGCACGAAATATTTTAGTTGCATCCCTGGTAACCAGTGGAGAAACTTCACTTCTGTTCTGCGTCCAGTAACACTCATTCTCTTTTATAATATCGATATGAAATACTTCTTATTGCTTACACCAATTGTCTTTAGAATTTGCGAGGGTATTGGTTAACAGAAGTGACCTCGTTGTATAGGAATTATGGAGAATACATTGTAACATCACCAGGAATCTAACGGCACCTTCGACTTTTCTGGTATATCAAAATTTTATAGAGAGAAGTAGTGAATTTATAACAAATGCTTCCATATTACTTCGCCATTTCACCTTTTTATCACAGATTGAACGCCGAATCGAAAATCACTTCATGCATCTAGCATTTTGAATTTTAAATATTTTTATCACAAGTAAATAAATGCTGGTATCTGCTGTGACGTAGATGCCTTCCATATATGCAATGGAAAATTCTTTTTCCATCCCTTAAATAATATATGTACCCATTCTTTAATTAAAGCCACATCCATAAAGTTATGAGGACATGCTCAAGGCCATTGAAAAGGGGTTTTCGACATCGTTAATGGGTTTAATTTTTTCCGTTCGTTTCGCAAATCGAAACTGTTAAAGGAGGCTGTAACTTCGAAATTTATTAGCTGAGAAATTCTACGAGGATCATTAAGTTAATAGCACTAAATACTTCAGGATTTATTTCCAGTTCTCCTAAACGCCTATTTTCGCCCAATTTAAACCCTTTTCAGTCGGCAGCCCATGGATCATTCTTGACTTACGAGCTGAACTGAGAAAGATACCATAAGCAGTTTAGGGATACAGTTTCCTCACCAACAAATATCCCCAGAAACTTAGTATCAGTAATGGCTGCGTTTAGAATTTCATCCGTTTAAAAAAATTTTGCCCGATTTGAATTCATTTGGCAACGTGAATGGACTCTTGACATGAATAAATCGTCATCCCTGGGCTGAAAAAATATATAGCAGCTATCGGTACCATTAACATAGTATACGCTTCGAATCCCAGTAAAAACATTTAGGAAACGCAACGTTGGTCACCATAAGTTACATGATAAAAAGCTCCACGCATGCACAACAGATTAGCTTTTTCATGAAAAATAAATAAATTTCATTCGCGCTAAAAAAGGATTCCGCACTCTCCACCGTTTAAAACTTAAAAAATGATAAAGAGATTAATACATTTATTTATTTTTTTTAATTTCCACGTCCTTTTGGGCGAGTTACATATTTTTTTATTTAAAAATTTTCGGGCGAAAGAGTTGAGGTTTCGGGGCTTTGCCAGGGGGTTAAATTTAATTTTCCGGCAAATTTGTTGAGGATTACGAGAGATAAAAATGGAGGAAGAGTACTACTCGACTGATAAGCGAAGGTATAAATGCAAATTAGAAGCACGCGGGGAGGAGGACAGTATGAGAAAAAAATAACAAGGATAGGAAAGCGATGGTGAGAAAGGGGAGGAGAAGAGAGCGCGGAGCAAATGATATGGAGGTAGTAGGGTGCAGGATTCACACGAAGAAGAGGAAGATGCTAAAGTAGGGAAAAGGGAAGGGGCATGGGTTGCCGCCTGGGTTGCCGAGAGCAACGAGGGTGGAGAGTTGGGGTATGGGACCCCGAGCGAAATTAATTCCGACAGAATTATTACAGTCCGCGACTGGGAAAAACTCTTATCAGGCCGACACGGTGCTTCTTCTAACCCTCCAGGATTCCCCCACCCCAGTCACCCCTTCTCCCCCAACACCACCACCGAAACCGTGGCCTTATTTTTTTTCATACCGAGCCTTATCTGTGCCGCATTCACTATCACTACCTCCCTCTGTTATTCCTATTCCCCTCTTTTTCTTCCTCATTCTATTCCTACTCCATTAATTACCTCCGCCTCATCCCACATCCCCTTATTTTCTCTCATACGCCTCTCTCCTCGCACTTCCCACGCACCGCATCCCTCACCCCTTTCTCCCCCATTCATTCATTCCCTTGAAAACACGATAAGGAGCAAGATGGCCCCTCACGGCGTTGCCTTTCGCTGCAATATTAAATCTTTCCGGGGAACGGCCGGCTGACGGGACCAGTTTACCTACTCGTCAGGTCCAAAGTACGCCCGTTGGATTATTTGCACGGTAAAACTAACGATGCGTATCAGATGAAGAGATTTTAATCATAGAAGCTTACATCTATTTTCAGCGCAAGCAATGATTAAAGGCGTGGCATGAATGAATTTCTTCACGATGATTTAATGGTAAAACATTGCTCTATCGATAATTATGTTCGTTTTCATCGCTGGACTGAAATCTTTCCAAAAATTAAGGTATGTTTTAATATAAAAGTTACTTTTAGTACACAAACCATTTAGAGGGCCTTTATGAAGGTGACTGACGACTCTCAGTCCACATACTGCAAGAAATTAACAAAATGTAAATTGCTAACTGGTAGCAATGAGCAGCATCGTCTGATTCTAGTCACAGTCACAAGGTAACATGATTGTTGATAAGCACATGATAAGCATATAAGAAAAATTTGTGGCAGAGCTCTGAAGAAGCTAGGATTCGTCAAGCGTATTGTGGGAAGATTTTTGGATGAAAAAGTAAAAGAGAGGTGCTATTGCGCACTCGTCCGGCCACACCTTGAATATGCAGCGAGCATATGGGATCCGGTGCAGAAAGACTTAATCCGGGAACTTAATAAAATACAAAGGAAAGCTGCGCGATTCGTCAAAAACTGCTACGGGCGTACAGACAGCGTAACACAGATGTTAAACGAATTAGGCTGGGAGCCACTAGAGACTCGGAGGCGCGCTAGGCTTAGATTGCTTGAGCAATTGAAAATAGATATCTTTAAGAGCGACACGGAGAACATCATATTAGAATCCCACTATATTTCCAGGTCCGACAGAAACGATAACTTAAGAGAGATATTTTGCCGAACGGATAGGTATGGGAATTCATTTTTCCCCCGAACCATAAGGGACTTTAATAAATGCTAGGCGTAATTTCATTAGAGCGTTTCCTTTTTATAAGTAAACGGCTGGTGTCCTAACACCCCCCGCCACACGCCTATTGAGGCGGCTTGCGGGGTAGAATATAGATGTAGATGTTCTTCTACAAAAGCAGAGTTTCAAGTGGTTCAAAGTAAATGTCCTGAAAGGACGAGAACAAACGACCGTGGTTGTGTTAATCTTTCTTGATTTTGCTCAAAATGAACAAGGATTTCCTCAATATTTAACGTCGCATGTAATTTGAACAGGCAGAAAATCAGTTGGTATGATACATATTTATTCATTCTATGTAATATATCCTCTGTTCTAAATGAAATAGAGAAAGCTGTTCTTGATAACATTTATAAAAACCATATTTCCCTCTCAAGGAATGAAACTAATCTGGGCCAGACGATTGTGAAAATTGATACCTTCGCAAAGATGTCACAAAAACGATGTAGGCCGAGGGAGTTTCACAATTAACTCTATCCAGTTATATTTTAAAACCGTCTTCACTAAGCCATTCAAGCGTTCTTCAGATTATATTTCAATCATCGATTGAGGAATTGATTTATTTTTCTTCACGGTTTTGTCCTCCCTCAGCCATTAGAGGTTTCAAAGCATAGAATTCCGATTCCACGTCCAATAGAAATAAATAAGCAGAATCGGTTATCGGCAACCTACTTTTCTCTATTATAGCTCCATGGGATTCTTCATTCAAAGAAGAAGTGGTAAACGAATGAGTACGAGACACTTAAGACATGTTTTAACAAATTATGGCGCCAATTGCGATATTCCACAGAGGTATTTTTCCTCCGTGGAATATCGCACTTATGTGAACCTGCGGGTGACTCCGTAAAGGTAAATACCATGGCTAGTCCAGTAATCCTCAAAATTAGTAATGGCTTTAAAATTAAACGATAAATTACCGCGACCAATGTTTTTCTCTGAGGTAATCTGATAATCTATTGTAACTGGATTTTTTTTAAATGTACTGTCGCAAGAAAAGATCAAAGCATAGCACAAAAATCACCATCAGGCTGTGTTTGAGAATTTATAATAACTAAAATAATGTGTAACAATTTGTAAATAAGCGTTGTATCAATATTAATTTGTTTGCATCTTTTTAATAAAATAATAGGTTAATATGATTGTTTAGAAATTGAAGATAAGTGTTTTATTTATATTTCAAATAAGCCGAAGGTAATAAAGTTAGGTTTTTCTAGGTTTATTATTCCAAAACAAGTAAATATTTAGAAGCACCCCGGTTTTGTTTATATTTAGTATTTATATCCATGGTGTGGTTAAGGAAACTAAGCAAAATGTCTGCAACGGTACTTGATTAATTTAAAATAAAACTAAAATGTTTATTTTACAAAATATCAATTCTCCATAACTATATTGACAATCATGACATGGTCAATAAAAGAATTGGCTCTTTTAAACTCATGATTATGCCGTTTGTGGCATAATCGCACTATTCTCTTCTCCCTACATCACCAAGTATTAATAGTATTCCAATTGTAAAGATTAAAATAAATGTTTTGAAACTTCGATATCACTGATAAACAAGCAGTAGATATCTGGCATGGCATTCACATTTTCTAATGTAGTTTTTCATGCTGATTTCAAATCTGAAAACCGTTTTTCTCTATCACGTCAGGTTTTGAAGGTCTCATCAAAATATTATTTTGCATGGAACACCGTTCATCAAATGTTCTTCTCGGCGTTGTTTTTCATGCTCTTCTGCAAGTTTTGTCATCGCTTTGGAAAAGAGTTATATTTTATGTTAAAGTGTCCTGTCTGGAACTCCAGTGGAGCCGTCCTTTGCAAACGATTTATGTTTACGTCGAAATAATTTCGAAAGCGAATCTCTTTACAGTAAGCCCTCACATAACAAGAGTAACGTTTCTTGAAATCGTTGCGTCCTGTAAAATCGTAGTATATGAAAATTTTTACCTCTCTTTGTGGTATTAAAAATTAAATCCATGCTAATAAGGCTTTCATCGAACAGTGCGTAGGGTCCTTAAAATGAAAATCAATCATAACAAAATAACTCAACGCAACATCATTGGCGGATAAGGTCTCGCCTCAAGATAATAAGATACTTTTGAATTTTAATGGATAGTAAAAATTATATTGCTTACTTTTTTTGGAGCGTTGAAATAAATGCTGTTTATTCTGGCAGCCGACTCACTCTAGGTTTCGATTCCCACTGAGTTTAGCGTCATCTTTCTGGTATTTTAAGTCAATCTCTGTAGAGGATGACTCGCATAACATGTGGTACATACATTGTAACATCGAACGCATACAATGCAGATGACGTCTCCTTTAAAAGTTGGCAAAGAGTTACATCTGTCGTAGCGAAGCGATGAAAGCGTGGTAAATGTCATGGATTATAAAGTTTGACTCAACAGGTTTACTACTTCAAACGTTCCTCCTATTCTTTAAAACGATGTAGCAAATAATGATTGGAAGTGACTCCCAAGTACGTTCTGATGGAATATCGGAATCGGTGTCTCATCGAGATGAATGATCGCGTCTTGTAAAATCAGGTAGGGACATAAATATAACCGCGTCTTAATGAAATCGCATTTTGTGACACTGCGTATTCTGAGGGTTCACTGTACTATCATTTATTTCTATTTTACTTTCTGTGACAATGGAAATAATGGCGTCCAGAGGTTGTACACATTTACCAGACATGTTTTTTATGCGTGTACGGATATGTAACAGGCAAATCCCATCGGAAGAATTTTACACCATTTCTGAAGAAACCGTATGAATTATAATTTGATTCGAAGATGGATTGTGGTAAATCGTGGGTGCCACAGTTCATGTTTGACATGCACGGTTGGATAAGGAAGGCAAAGAAAAACAATTATCTGATATTCGGAGTGCCAATGATATGGCGTGACTCAAGCAACCACATCATAGACTGCTATTTTTGTTTCGCAAAAGTCACCGGATTCTACTTCAAAACTCGTGCATCTGTAAAGTATCCAAACGTTCCCTCAGTTTCTAAACCAAGACCACATGATCCCGTCACTTGTCCAATACCAATACCACCTGCAGAATAATTAGTAGGTATAGAATCGCAAAAATGAAGTTCTCCTCCATCTCCCACCGACAAATCAGGAACTGACTATTACCAACCTGAAGAAGATAGTCATTTCATGGATAATACTGAACCTTGCGACCTCGTACGGGACCATAACAAAAGCCAACCTGAATTGCTTGGTTCTCGTCTTCAAGAATTTCATTTGCTTATACCGGGTACAACGACTTCACACTTTCGGCAGAGAAATAAAGAGCTTGAGAAGTTCTTTTAAATGAGCGACACATTTTTTTATTGCACGGACGTTCAAGGTCTTATGTCTAGCCTTGGTGTTGAACACAGAAGTGAAGCATGGCGACTGTTTATAGATTCATATAAGACAAGTATGAAGAGAGTACTATTGCACAACAGAAACCGGTATGTGTCAGTACCAATTGGATATATTGGCCACCTGAATGAGACTTATGAAACCATGTCGATGCTCCTTGAAAAAATACGCTATCGCGAGTACAAATGGCGTATCTGCGGTGATCTAAAATTAATCGCTATCCTCATGGAAATGCAGACAGAGTACACCAAGTACTGCTGCTTCATCTGTAAGTGGTACAGCAGAGACAGGACGCACCACTACATAAAGAGGAATTGGGCGATCAGAGAGAGAATGCAGCCAGGAAGTAAAAACATTATTCGTGCGCCGTTGCTAGACTCTGACAAATTCATCATGCTACCTCTTTATATTAAGCTGAGACTCATGAAGAATTTCGCGAAGGCTTTGGGCAGCGACTCAGATGATTTGCTGTACCTACGCATCAAGTTTCCGAAATTAAGTTTTGTGAAAGTGAATGGAGTGTTCATAGGTCCACAAATAAGAAAGATCATTGATGACAACCATTTCCAAGCCAATGGGTGGCATTCAAGATAGTTGTAGTCAATTTCCTTGAAATTATAAACCTGATGACTGTGCGAATGTTGTGCAGAAGTGCATTAGTGCGAACAGACTGCTGGGTTGCAACATTTTCCTCTAAATTCATCTCCTAGACTCGAATCTTGACTTCTTCCCTGAAAATCTAGGTTCAGTCAGCGACGAACATGGCGAACGGTTTCACCAGGACATCTCAGTGATGGAGTCACGCTATCAGGGTCGATGAAAGTCAGCCATGTTGGCTGACTATTCCTGGTTGCTTCAGCGAGACATTCCTCAGTGCTCAGTACAAACGCAAGTCGAAAGCCAAGAAAATAAAACCAAACAATCCTCAAATTAAGGAATTATATTGTTTATATATGTATTTATGAAACTTCAGTTCGTGAGTTGTTTGCCTCGATGCAATGCTAAGCATAGATAAAAGGTAAATGTCAAATATTTCGAGAACGGTGGGTGATATAGACAAATGGTTTGCTAATTATGAATCAGCATAAATCAATTGTCTTAAAAAGCATGTTGGATGCCTAGATATCCACCAAAAGTTTGTTTTTGTTTATCAGTGTATTCATTTGTTTAAATACATGTTTATAAATGTCTCTGCTTCCTTTGAGGCCTAAGTTTTGATTTCAAAACCCTGGATATTTCATGCGATTCTAGACTGCTTCTTTTGGTTAGTCATTGAACTGTTAGGTGCTTTTACTTCCGAAATAAACAATATATATTTTTACTTAGGCTTAATTTATTAAGCGGTACGTAAGTAAGCACAATGAATTCCACAACAATTTTTTCTTAATAAATTAGTATTTATCTTAAAGTCACCAACAGTTTTTTTTTATTTTTTACATATTTAAACATTTTTAACGATCCTATTATTTTATTCCCCGCATCCATTCACCCAGTCAATTCATATTCTACCACCTACAAGACGAGTACATATGTACGTAAATAAATTTGAAATCGTAGATTTCCTCAAAATTTCACGAGCAGTCCAGTAAAGCAGCGAAGCTTGGACCGGTAGCGCTGGCACTTCGTTTAAGAGACGCACCAGTCCCTCGAATCTACTTACGTCCTAGCACATTCAAATGTATTCCTACCAGTTCCTCTCAATGCCTCCTAGCTTCCACTCCTTTCCTCTGAAATTGCTCCACCTGTCCCGCCGGAACACTGCTTCAAGTCCCTTTGCCTGCGGGTGATGAATCATCCATATTCCGTTTCTCCGACGGGCTGACCCGAAGGGAAATCCCTCATGAGGAATAAAGAACATTCATGCCAGAGCTGGAGGTTTTCTCGCCCAAAAAACTACTTCCTTCGTCGAATTTTTCGCTCTCTGAATGATCAACTGTTCATTCTCACGTGCAATTTGTAAAATAAAAAAATTAATTCATTAATCTCACGAAATAATATAAGTATTAATAGTTCAATCTCGACTTTCTGCCATTGCGGAACATGTCTGGAGTGACCCCATCCATGACATACTTTTTGAAAAAGCAAAAATATTTGTATATAAGAAACGATAATATCCAAGGCTATTGAAAGCCATTGAAGGAAGGAAGGAAGCCATTGAAATTTTTAAAAACTCCCGAGAACATCAACCTCTCCTCTACCTCTGTATAACCTCTCCACAATGCTTGGAAGAGAGTTCTCCGAGAAAGAGCCAATCAGAGAGCAGCAAATGTTTTGGATGCCCCATCTATTGGCGGCTAAAACTGTACCCTGATACGTTCGACCGGTGTATGCTGGTTGTAACACCAGCGAAATTGTTGTCAGAAGTTATTTTTAAGACAAACTTTAAAAAAATTTAAACGCGCGGTGAAGACTCGCAAAATGGAGAGAATATTCACAAGCCAACGCCGCGGAAACCCAAGAAACAAAGTATCATTATACTTCTAAACCGTATTTGTATCATTAAATAACTTGAAAAAATCTAATACTTTCTAACAATTAAAACAATTGAGTTGGAAACTGCTTCGATACCTATACAGGAGGGAAACATACATAGCACATCAATTTATACTGCAATATAACGATTGTTCTTTGTGTGCAGCTTGTGTCAATGTAGGCATAGGGACGTCACTATAAGGTGGGCGATATCTAATTAATTGAGGATGGTTGCCAAAATCATCGCACCATCATAAAAAATATATAAACTAAGGGATCTAATGTTAGGGTTACTACATAGAAAAATAATGCTCAATAAAATCAAACCATAGGTATTCTAATTTTTAAAAGTCAGGTATCATGAAAAGAAATACCCAGAATGTAACGGAACGGCTGTATACAAATGAGGTCCAATGAAGGAATGGAGGGTGTTAAGCCTGATAGGAATCAGAGGAAATTTGAAGGATTTTATTTTAAGGGAAGAGGACAGAAGCAAAATTAGGAATGACTAGCTTCATATGGTACCAGCCACGTGAATGACTAGCTTCATTATTCTGTGGGAGCTTAAATGTCAAAAGATGTAATTATTTTTAGCACACCTGGACGTTGTCAAAATAATAATTTTTAAATTGAACAACTTCAGTAAAAAATTATTTAATAAGATATCAACTAACATAAGTGAATAACTCATTCAAATGAAGGTACTAAATTAAGAGCAAAAAACACTGTTCATCGACATGTTCAACGATGAGATTCCAATTAGTAGTTCGTCGAATTTAATGCACTCGAGAAACATTCTCCATTTTCCGCCACGGGGTATTAGTTTAAAATACATTTTTTATTTGGCTGGGAATGATTTTAAACTCCAGAAGTCATACAATAATAATGGCCACCTGACATGGTTATGAGAGTTTAAGGACTTTTGAAAATTCTGCAATGGGATAATCTAACCATGATTGTACGCGCATGTGGCCGGAGTAAAAAAAGGTTTAAGCCCCGCAACTACGGGGTACGGGTATATTTTCCACAGTGCTCCAGAACGCAAGAAGTCGGAAAGGCTAGATATTCGCCTCGAATTCGTGCCAAGTTCAACAGCATCGGCTACCAGTCGGCAATAAAAGATCACTGGAACAAAACTCCGCTGATCACGAAAAAACTGGGTCACCCAACGAACGAAGAGGTTACGGATCCAAGTTTTAATTCTCTCTCTCTGCCTCTAAAAAGTTAAAAAAAAACAAATCGAATTGTTTGGCCGGATTTATATTTATATCAGTTGACCTCAGGAACCAAATCGCTGTACTCTTACGACGCAAATAACATGAGAGTTCTTCGTATAATGAAAAAGGGAGAGAGAGAGAGGGGGGGGGGCGGAATTACAAAACTCCGCCTCGATCTCTTCCGGATATTACTTGAATTACTTGCCCAACCAATGGGAATGAACTCCCTGCATTGCGAACAGTATGGACTCAGCGTGAAGTTTGGAAGACCAAAAAATACAGGGCAGGTCACATTCGTAACTACCTCAAATCGAGACGCCAAAAAAATACAACAAAGTACCCACGAGGCATGCAGTCTTTTTTACTATCCTTCCTTCGAGGAAGCTCAAGGCAGATCGACTAACGACTCACGCAAACCCCAATCAATCCCGTTCCAATACTATGCGACCCGGAAAAAATCGGGTGAAACAAGCACGCTCTCTTTTATTGCCGCAAAGTTCACGAGAGCAAGCAATCCACACAAATCAATGCTAGGAGAGTATTAATTAATCAGGGCACCTTTTTTTCACAAACCACCATCAGTGCACGAGGAATTAGTGACCAAAAAACTTTTTCTTTCGATATCAGCTCTGCCAATTGCATGATCCATCGATTTCATGTGAATATTGCCCCAGTCATTGTCAGTAATAAGCTTGAGGGCAATAACAAGGAGCTTCAAAAGAAATTCTAGAACGTCGTGATTCACCACTCCGGCATTGATTCATTTGAAATGTATTCAAAATAGTAATCATAATTCAAATTAGATAGCATTTTCTTTCCCGTAGAGTGATTTGTCCTTTGATATCTCTCCTACGAAATGTAATGCTTCAAATCTCTCGACCTTTCCGACACAGCATGACGGAAGGGAAACTGGGTTTCCAGCAAGCTAGAAGGTGGTTATATTACTTATGGAAAACATATATGTATAAAAGAATAAAAATTTCCCTAAATAGAATCAATCAATTATAAAACTACCCAAATAGAAACACGAAGTGTTTGGCATAGTAGAATGGCGTAGTATTTTTAATGTTCTTTTTCCTTAATGTCACCAAATGGCTTATGGACTAAATATAGGTTATATATAATATATATTATACTCATCATGCACCAGTCAACCCACTTCGTCACCTTGAAGACTTTTCAATTCATAAAATTCTGCTCAGCAAACTAAGAGTACGTATTCGGTTTTAGAAGCCAGAGGATAAAATATCCTAACGACAATACAAATCAACTAATTTCCTGATCGCCGCGGCGGCCAGGAAATTAGTTGATTAGTATTGTCGCGTAAACGTATTGTAGCGTACCTTATTGGTTTTTGGAATAAGATTTTTTTTAAGTCTACAGGTATAGAATGGGCAAATGTGAAGTTTTTTTTCAATTTTAATTTAATCTACTCAACTTATGCATCATTTTCAAGCATGTTTAAGGACAAAAATTTTCATTTGAAGTTCATAAACAAAGCTAGAAGTTCCGCGCCGAAATGGTTCATCGTGAATATACCGTTGCCACTTCATGACGTCACGGCTCGGCTGATATTCCCAGCTGTGAACATGCTAATGACACCAGCCAAACTGAGATATTTTCCGTGAAATGCTTTAGTATGGCTCACCAACCAAAGAATTATAATTGCTGTATCGTTCCTCTGTGCAATAATACATCGACGAATGCGCCACATAAGATTTACTTTATGTCCCGAAGAAGGAAAGCATGGATAAGACCTCTCCGCCGAGATTAATATCGAGGAAAAATCGGCGCCAAAACAGTTTTTTTCAGACTATTTCAAGGTCTGGATCCCTGGTATAAATGTAATCAAAGCGTGAATTTGGGTTATTAAGGCTACCTTAAAACCAACGCAAGTGCACGGAAAGTCCGAGTTTCTTTTTCTCACCGGTGTTTGAAATAAAGGTGCGCAACTTACACGACGAAATTCAATCGGACCCACCTTGTAAGACGCAGTTGAACGGCGATATTTTTCAGAATTTAGGAATTTCAAATAAACTTTCTTCAAAATTGGTAGAAGAAATGGAGAACTACTGGAACTTTAAAATGATGGGACGGCCGGTGATAATGAAGGAACACGTATTTCCACACATTTTCTATTGCCAACCTCGAAAACTAGTCACTTTGCACGGCTGTGAAGAGAATAAACCGGAAACGAGTGATTGAAGCTAATTGATCCAAACACATTCACCCCAAGTAATGTTCCAACATCAATAGTAAGACAGTGATTAGCCTCATATACTTTGGAGACTTATGCGGCAAAAGTGTAACTTCTCCCTAAATTATGTAAATATTTGGCCCCTAGTTCTTTTTTCAGCCTCCTAGCATATACTTTCTTCCAATTTCTTGAAGCAGAAAGTAGAAAAGTTGTCATAGGCGTTAGAGGAAAATAAAAAGCCACTCAGGATGTGTAGAGGCAGCTCTAGTAGATTTTTTATTCCAAAGTGGTGGCGTAGGACTAGGCTATGAAATCTATTTTGGCACTCAGTTTCCAAGGCATATCTTCTCATTCTGGTATGTCTTTACGACTATTTTGCCTCAATTACTTCATCTTTTTCTATATATTGATGAGCATAATTTATTAATTTTATGTGGCACCCACCTTCAGCTTTTTTTCCAGTGGCATTTAATTTCAGTGGGTGCTGGCTCCTCAAAGCCCCCATGAAGCCACATGATTATGAAAATTGCATGCTAACAAGCTCTCAAAGATAAATAAAAAGTTGGATCAAAAAACAGCGAAATGTTATGCAAGGAAGTATTTAAAACATCAGATAACTACATGAATTTTAGGTGAATGAGAAAGTGATATTACATGCCATGAACATCCGTCACCTTCACTAATAGTAAAGCTTTTATGAAATATTCAGAATACAGTAGTAATGATGTTTTGTCAGCATAAAGCCATGGTCCCACGGTCCAAATTGGATACAAATTTTGTGCACAAATATTTTGTCCAAACCCATTTCTTTAAAAAAATTGTATACAACGATATGATGTTTTCCGCGATTCTGTAAATTTGACCTAAAACAAATTAAAAACGATATAATAGACAATAAAAATGTATTCTAATGAATGCGAAGTAGCTTTTAAATGTTTAATTTAGCAAAGGAAATAGGATACATAAGTGTATTAAAAAGATAGAGGCGAATAATCTGGATCGTCACCGGATTTGGAACAGTCAATGGAAATGACGAAGTCATAAATTAGGCGCATCAATTTCAGTTATATCTTGAACTGCAGACGAAGAATCCCGATAGATTTGCCCAGGGCCGTCAAGACCAAAAATAGAGAAAGAGACAGTCCCTCCTATACCATAGCATGGGGCCTTCCCATGGGAAGTGGCAAAGAAATGCCACTGTGCATCTATTCCAAAATCGGATTTGTGGTGACAGAGGTTTGTAAAAATTTTCTTATTTTATGTTGGCTGGCAGCCCCGTCCAAAAAGTAGTAAATTTTAGTACTTGAGGAGCCAATATTTTAAGTTTATTTATGAAATGCTTCTGTAATGTATAAACTGCTGTTGTGCTGTGCTCAATGCTGTCATATATGATACAAATACTAACAGTTTTTGCCACCCCTTCATTACGTACAGAGTGGCATTTCTTTGCCACTTCCCACGGGAAGGGCCCATGCAATGGTATAGGAGGGACTGTCAAGAGGGTGACCACAAAAGCTAGCCTCCATCGAACCACTAACAATCATATATTGACAACTGAAAAAATGTTTCAATTCTGCACCAGCGAAGTAAAGGGAATATCTTTCATCTATGCCCCTAGTGAAGAACTTGAAGAATGTGTCATATCTCTTTTACAACGATATTAAAATGCTCTGCAATTGCCTAACATTCGTGAAAATCACAACTCATCCCATTAAACAAACATTTCAGGTTCGACAAGCATCATCATCTTGTTTGTTCCATGAAATGTCTACTTCTAAAATAACGCTTGTTAAACTAATGAAAAACATTTAAATAATATATATATATATATTGTAACAGTCCGCTCATGTTGGCGTGATTCTCTTTTTTTTAATGACGCGTCGCTGAGGAGATCCTAGGCTGGCGATCAGGGAGGAAACGGCTCGCTCGGCAATTTGAACCTGCCGCCCAAGGTTTTGTAAATATCAAGTATCAATTGTTTTTTGGTGTAAGGGTATGATGGGTAAACACATGACTAGGTAAAAAGAGAGAGAACGACGACAGGCAGCCGTCAAGACAGACGGACAAGAGAGCTCGAGGGAGACACACGGGCATGACAGCTCGAGGCAGGCGGAAGGACAGTCGTGCTTAATCGAGGCAGCAATAAGGTGTGGAACCGGAGAGGAGAGTCTGCGGAATAGTCATCGCATGGGAGGAAAGACATCCCATCCAACGAACGACCCCGCGGCGGAAGAATAATTTCCCCGTTGGCTCTAAGAGGACGACGAAGGTCGGGCCGAGCCAGGTGCCGATACCTTCTCACCCCAGGGCCGGGAAACCCACGCTTCTCCGGACATGCACCAAGCACCTCTACAAAGCCTAAGTACTGATCACATCCACCCCTGACCCAGACCGGTCAACGGTCAAGTGAATCCCTTCCCCGCCGTCGACCCGCAGTAAACCGTGGCGAAGACGAATTTGCCAACTCCACCGTTTCACCCACGTGAACTTTTTGAGAGGCCGAAAAGGGCTCACCACAGATTTGATAATCAGTTTAATCTGATTAATTTTGTATCACTTTCTCCCGTCCAAAAGGTCCATAATTATACTTCGAACGAAAGGACGAGGAGCTTGTAAATATCATTTGAAGGGTTTCATTCAGTTTTATGTCAATTTGTTCAACTTTTGTCTCTTACATCATTAGTTCATAGTTAAGCCAGTCATTGCTGGGTATTTTTCATTAATGTTCCGCAAATCACCAGTGCATTCATCCCTCATTAGGATTTAAGAGTGTACATTTTTCATGTGTGTTCAAATAAAAGGGTTCAATTTCTCATAGCTACTGCGAGTCTTTTTCTCCCTGAACGAGAGCGCGGTATTCCTGTTCGTGTGGCATCGTACGCCGTCGCGATCGTGGGGGTAAGGCGTCCCTACCTATAAAGATCTCCCCCTGAGAAAGTAATTTCCAATCTCTTCTACCATTCGAGTAGCTTGACCGCGGTCATGCGTGGCACCCTTTTTTACTTCACAAGCGAAGTAAGACTTCCTTCCTTCCTTTGGGAGGCTTTCTTTAACTAATTGAGAGGGACGAGGGAAGTGGGGGACGGCCCGGCCGTAAGATTCTGCGGCGGACGAAAGAAAGGGTTTTTGGTCAAACGCCCAGCACGTTCCGTCACAATATATATATATATATATATATATATATATATATATATATATATATATATATATATATATATATATAATAATAACGATAATGTTGTTCGCATGTATGATGGCCGATTGTGGTTAGGCATTGTGCGTCAATAATATGAAGAAAAGAATGATTTAAATGCTCACTTCTTTCACCCTGCTGGCCCAGACACTGCTTTCTAACTTTCAAAAATGATGAAGCATGGGTGCCGCATTGTAACATTCTAAGAGTTCTATCGACAAACGAACTGATTACATCTACTGGACGGTCACACATCATACCATATTAGCTTAGCCGACAAATCAGCACCATAATGAATGCCTATTAGACACTTATCCACAAACCCGTGAGTTACTAGTAATAAGTATCTTTAAAACACAGGTAGTGGTATGTAACTATGGATCAAACTGACATTTAGCCCCATTTTCATCAAATTTCAAAAAGCTGTCCAACCTAAACGGCTTTGAATATCAACTCCAAGTTTGAAGTCAGTGTAGGTATTTATGATATGTTAGTTCCTAATGAATGTCATATTTTTACCAGGTCCCCCCTTGAGATATGTGACCTTTAAAATGTCAAATTTTGAGTTTCCACCCATTTTGGATTTGTTATGGGGGGTAAAGGGGACTCAGGATCAATACAAAATATATTTTTTTCAAAATATGTGTACCTAGAGTATTAAGACCAAAAGAATTTGTGCTAATATCTGGTCCCCATTTGGAATTATTGGCCGTCAAAAAGTGAAAAAAACAAACATTTTATACGGAAAGTTGATGCCCACGTTTATGCCTGAATATTTTTTTTAATTTATTTTCTCTTGCATATTGCTATAGAACAATGTTTTTAAAAAGTATTTATATAAGTATGGTTGCTGTAACTTAAAAAACATGCTAACAGTAGCAATAATCGCAAACATTAAAAAGTGACATTTTTATTCTGCCGGCACATGCGATAATGCCCGTATTTTGGATATGGTTTGCTCTAAAAATGTAAAAAGAACTGATTTGTAATCAACATAAACGCACCTATCTATGTGCAAAATATAAAAAAAATAAAATGTGTTGGCAACCACCTCTGGTTGATTTCTGGTGGAATGACCCCTATTGAAAGTAATTCGAAAATAAGAAGCAAGGGATTTCCCGTTTTTCTTCTGTGGCTAAATATTTCATCGCTAATTTCGACCATGATATGCCTACTATAGCTAACGTACATATTTCATAATTTAAAGCAAGTCTGCACTTGCTTGAAGAGAAGTATATTGGTATCATTAAACATTAACTTACCCTTAATTACAATGCAATTTCTACCATCTCTCTTGACCTGCACGAATCCAATGGCAGCGTCACTGTAGAATGACCGGCCGTGTTTGATTCGGAAAAATAATCTGCAATAAGTTTTCTCTGTGGCTGATAATCTTTTTACAATAAATACAGAATTAATAAATATATTTTATTAAATTCACACTTATTTTTTCGACATTGGCGTCCTGAAAGTATTAAATGAAATGTATCTTTCTATTTTTCTCGTCCTTCTCTCAGCGCTCCCGTAGTCTTCAATTTTGGAGAAAATTCTGACACAATCCTGGCATCAAAGATGGAAAAATTTACCATGTATGCATTGAAAAGTTCACTTTCCATCGCACTGTTATTTGGCACTCCGGAACATTCTCGCTGGTTAACTGAACTACTCACAGTAGATTCATACGTCCCTACTATTTATTCACTTACGCTCACAATCGAGTCATGGCGTCACAATCACGTCAACCAATCACCGTACTTACCATTTTTGGTGAACTTTGACTTCAAATTTCTCTCTTCTGTTCACTACGCTAGAACTATTTGGTAAATAAGGTTTTTTTTTAAATTGCTTCAATGAAATAATATCGTTAAAATTAAAATCTATGCCTGAGAAAAACTGCCAATAGCTGAAAAGTAACGAAAGGCCCATTCTGCGCAGCTCTCCATGAATGCTTTTAGAGCATAAAAAACCGAAGGGAAATAAATCTAATAAAAAAATGGAACGCTGGTAGCAAAGAAATTCATAAAACCAATTAAAGAAAATCGATCATAAATGTCATGTAGCAAGATTTTTTATTTTTTATTTATATATACATAGAAAGAGCCTGTAAGCCATCTCAAACGAAGAGGTCTAGAAAGCTACGTTTTACACCCGTATTTATGATCATGAGAGCGTGTAACCCTTGAATTAAGTTTTTGAACACTATTTCAGTACATAAAAGGCAAAAGGATATTTCGTATTCCAGTGAAGTTGATCATATACTATTTATTTCATTAATATAAAGCCTAATGAATAGGGAGGTACCCGTTGAAATTCAACGGGTGTGAAAAAAATTAAACTTATTTGATAAGAAAACCACGAAGCCTGAAGAATACTGTCAGCGCAGTCATTTGAGGAGTACGTAACCTATCTCGTATGTTCTGTTCGTTGTAATAGACACGCTGACCGTTTTCCAGGTGCACGGAGAGATGAGTGACTGGTGGTTGACTTTTAACCCGAGAAGCACCACGGGGAGATGCTTATGAAATCGCTGGTGGGCATGTCTTTGAGCATCCAAGTCTAACCATTGTCGTTTTTCTTGCAAGTCTCATTTTCTCGCAAAGAAGACATTCCTCTTGCTTTAGAAGATTTTTTGGAAAGGTTGCTCTTTTTTCTATTAGGCATGTTGATGGATATATTTTAAAGTCCAAGGAGGGGAAACACCGCAGCGAGAGTCTTGAATAGGCAACTCGATGATAGAGTGAATGTAAATTAACTACACTTTAACACTTTTAAACATACATATATAAATAACACTTAACGTTTATGATGTGGGAATTGGTCTACAAAACAGTTCGCAATCGTACTGAGAGGCTGACGGTTCCACTACGTGTAATACATCTGAGTATTAAACGATAATAAACAACGCCGTGTTTGTTGTAGCAACAGAGGCATTATTAGCATTACTATTCGCTGCAGGTAAATATTTTTGCATATTTAATTGCCTGTGTAGTCTATTTAATTCCTTTATATGCATCATTTACTACGTAAGTGTTCTCTCATATACATGCAGTGCCCCTATAAGAGCTACTTTGAGAACAGACATTGAAGAGTATACCTGTTGTAAATATGCATTGAATTTATTGATTACCCCTCGAAGCAATCTATCATGGGGCCCTTGGGACTCTGGGCCCTTCTAATACAGATTTTCTTCCTACGCGTTATCATCGACCTGCAGGCTGAAACGTGATATTTAAATGCTAGAGGCGTGAATATCCTTTGAAAATCCAATCTCTGGATGTCAAGGAAATATGCCATTGTTTAATTCAGAGAAAAATGTGAGATTTTTCAGCAAAAAACATGATTTTCAGACAATTACGAAGCGTCAAAGAAAATAGACTGAATGAATTAGAAGCTTCATTTATTCAGCCATCCTATTTTTAAAAAATCCTAGGCCTTTATCTTGAGTGAAAATACTTTTAAAAAGCAAAAAATGAAACCACTGCACCGAACCCAATGCTTAGCATGGATCACCAGAGGGCCCTGAGGGCTTTTTAATATAGCCTTTGTTACAACCAAAATATTTGAAATCTAGATGCCAAATTTCAGCTCAATCGGTCCAGTAGTTTTTGCGCCATTGAGCAACCGACACAAATACAGTTTTATACATTAGTAAAGATTAAATTTCAATAGTTAAGTATCTCAATATTTGAGTATTTAAATATCATCACACTAATACTGCACTACACTCCACTGAAATTGTTTTGTGATCAAAACATATCCAATCCTAACCAATTTTTCCTTATTATCCTTTGCACCTCTGGATAAAGTATTCATCTTCATAGCCCTCAGAATTCCTATCCAAGAACTCTGGTATATGCTAAAGATATAATTTTAAGATGAGTTTCAGTGTGCGTCTAAGCAACAAACCCGCACTTCGGCTACAAAGACCCTTCACTGAAATTCCTTAGCGGTCGCTTATTCTCTCTTGCCTTATGGATGCACGCTAAGTTTTCTAGCCTCACGACTACTGAGCGTCCGTCTACTGCTCTCCTTGCATCCAGTAAGCTCATTTCTCAGAAGCAAAAATACGTAACGTGAAGGCAGAATTGCCGGACGCTCATTCCAAGAGTGGATCGCTTTGCCAGTAATCCACAAACCTGCACACCTGGGCTCCATCCTCGCCGAAATTTTTATCCTCATAATCGCGCATACGGACGCAATAAAAATAGAAGTCGTTAAAAAAAACTGAACTGACACTTCCATGACCACCACTACCAAAGAGCGGAAAAATAGCGCCTCAAAAGATTTTTTTTAATAAATGAGAATAGAGTGTTTTTAGTTCCACAGAAGTGCGAATTCCAAACCGCATTAAGTACCTTCATTCATTTGTATGAGCTCGGAAATGAATATCGTTTCTACTGTCATTCTCCCGCCGTTACGATGAGAAATGCAAATAAAGATATTAATTATGCGCCTTAGTATTAATAGATATGCATAATAGCTTTCGAAAAAAACTCCGTAAATGGAGATGCGACTTAGGCTAGCGGTAGGAGTTAAATCCTCGTGAAAAAATGTACTCCTTTTATTTTTATTTCACGCGCAGTTAATTTCTCACATTTACCTCTTCGATGGGGATTTTTATGTTTATGAAATATAAGAGTCCCCATTCCGGCGATCCCGTTGATCTAGCGCCTGGAGAGAGAGATTAAACATATATGAAAGGGATGGAAATAAATTCAAGGTTTGTTGTGCAATCCTATCAGGAAATCTTCCCCATCTCCGCTTCTAGGTATGTACGTATGAATACAAAAGCACCCTCAGCTGCAAAATTCTGGGCGGTTGTGTAAAGGTCGAGATATCAAGAGAGACGAATTTTCTGCTTGAAATCGTCGTCCATTGCATGGATTTTATGCCTTAAATTGCATGAGTATCAATGTAGACTAGATAGCAGATTTGGCAGTGATAAACAAGATAAGAGTAAGGACCGAATAAACTTAAATAATTTGCATAGGATACAGCACTTCCGAAATATTAAGACTATTTCATGGTGATTCTTGATAACTTTCAGTTGAAAACAACTTGCTTGCTTGATCTGATCATTTGAGACCTAAAAACTATAATTGTCCACTCATAACATAAACGTATATCCTATATATTTTAGCCAGAAGATAGGCCGTGTCAGTGAATTTTGTATGTCAGTGACAGTGTCCGCTCGAAGAAGCAGCACGAGATCGAAAAATAGTGAAACTGATAATCCGGGATGATTACTGCAGTTGATAGGAGCACATAGACAATGAGTTCAAATCTTATTTTGGTCATGAATGCCGAAAGTTAGTCCTCAAATTCACTGAATTTATTTGACTGCCACAGTATTTTTTGTGATAAAACCAATAGTTTGAGAACGACTGACGCGAAAATATTTGAAACAGAACATCTGCGCCAAAATGTAGTGCAATGCACTACCAAACCCGGTAATCTTCGCGGTGAAAATGTCTCTGACAGCGTTCATCGAATATGCAGTAAGCATTCGGGACCCAACTCAAAATTGTGATCCTAGAACAGAACAAGACGCAGAAGAAAATATCTGCTAGATACGAGAAAAAAATTATATCGAAAGAAAACTTTCAACAGATAGCACAATATTTGAAGGCTCACGAGAATCGGGGACCCTATGCCAGATTAAACCATTCGGCAGCGAAATCAAACGCGTGACGTCCCGAGACTGTGCGACCGACAAGTGAAAACTTCCAGTCTCGAGAAAAAAAACTTAGGCCAGAACCACTGGCGGAAAGCATAAAATAAAGAAAAACAAGTATTTAAAAAAGGAAAAGACGATAGAACTGATACAGGCGTTGACATATTTGTTATCCTTCGCAGTATTTACTACAGACGAAAGGGAGTAAATGGATAGTCATTTCACTTTCGATACAGGCAGGCAGGAAATACGCTGAGATGAAGAATTAATATTCCAAGGAGAGATCCTAAAGAATACATATTCAGGACAGAGGAGTTGTTACACATTCATAAAAAAATAAAACCTTAATAAACAGTGGAAAACTGCTAACAGGTTTATCATTTTACACGGATAATTTTAAAGTAAAAACGTAATATGCAATAAAGGAAGCCATAGACACTTTGAGATGCTTCAACGGTCGAATTTTTATATAACAGACAATAATCAAGATATCATACCCTAGGACAAAAAATTAATAAAATTTTATTTTTTCCCCATTTTATTTCCTACTGCCTTCCATCATCACTATCTTTTTAATGCCTTAAACTGAAAATCACCACCCATCCATCGCAGCACAAGGCCTCTCGGCAACTGACTGAGTAATATTCAGATTTCAAAACGTTCAACTCATAATAAATTCTAATTTCCAGTAAATCCACGATTCATATAGAACAGCCAATAATTTTCAAGACATCGTCCACCGCGGGGTGATTCCGACACGGGGGGACTCCCCATCCCCCTAGGGTTAGTCCTCCAAGGGGCCGCGCAGTCTCCTGTGGACGGGAATAGAATCCAACTCTTAGGCGCATTTTTGGCAATAGCGGGGTCGCGCACTCAAAGCAATAACGGCGGAGAAAAAAGACGATCGCGGCGTGACTCGCGTGCGATTCGGGCGCCGCCATCTGTGACACGGATGCGGCGGCAAACCCAGCGACTACCCTCGTCTCCCCGTTATACGTGACGTGATCCCATACATCTCGCTCTCGCAGACTACGAGAAAATAAAAAAGAGAGCAACGAAATAAAAAGAATGAATGGACGACGGGCTGGTGGGAAAAAATCGGAAAGAAAAAGAAAAAAATTGAATAAAACTATATATTTGGCTAAGGGTGGAAGGGTGAAAGAGAGCGGGGAGCACCAGAAGTGATATTGCCAAGGGATTTATACATGTAGGACCCTGGTAACACGAAAGGAAGGGATTATATTCTTCGGCAAAATTTATTTCTCCCTGATTTTTCTCTAGCCGTCACGGCAAACCGTGCATCTCGCCAGGCGGAAAGGGAAAAAGTTTCGTCCCCGCTAAAAAAACATGCACACACACTCAGAGGAGTACCTTAGCTCGGGCAAATATACATACACTCGCACACACACACACATATCTGCTTGCACATGCACAAAACGTTTGCTGGATTCATGGGAAACGTGGCGACTGGGTAGCCGGTACGAGCCACGAGGAACTAGAGTGAGGAGACAAGAATGCCTCACGAGGAGTAAAGGTCTTCGGGAGCGGCAGCTGTGACTCGGTTGAAATTCACCACCTTCCCAGAGCCGAATCCCGCAATAGGCGAACACGGGTCCAATAATAATGCGACGCCTGGTTTGCGATAGCTAGACCGTGGTGTATCCGATGCTCTCCTGGCAATCTGACGGGACTTATTCCCTCGAGTTGGACGAGACCGCTGAGTTGAAATAAAGGAAGATAAAACACCATTCTGCAGCTCGTTAAGGCATGATAACGAATTCTGTTGTATCATTATCTCTAGTAAAGACTTGTTTAGCGAAAATGTCACTTTGTAAGTCATTTTTTTACAATATCCATCGATGAAATTGTCAGAATGAAGCTAATTCCTTCTTTAGGATTTCGCGGAGAAGCAAATAATAAAAATACCACGAAAAATACCGAGAAGCTATCATTGTGAAAAAGAAACTAGACTGCACTTTTCCACAAATTTAATAGTAAAGTACAACGTTTTTCAGCTGTTAAACCACCATCAGCTACATTAATCAACAATTGGAGTTCCCTCCACATGGCTTTCAAGTAGTGATAGGGATTCTACTTAAAAATCTCCGCCACAAGAGGAAATAGCGATATGTAAGGTATGGTCTTTTTTGTAGCTAAGCTAGAGAGTAAACAACATTAGCCGCGTGTATCAGTAATTTCACTAAGTTTTGAAATCGTGAGAGCAGAGACAACGTAATGATACATGCTATTTTATGTCGAAATTTGTCGCTGATACAAAGCATTGTATTTTTTCCAGGACTTTAACAATTATTCGAATATGAATAGAACAAATTTAGAATTTTCAAGACTAATTTTTTTTTGCGATGGAGAATCATTAGTAATATTTTCCATCCCAATGGCCTTTCGAAATATGCGCCCAGACATTAAAGTAAACAAGGTTATCTAGTGTGAGGAAAAAATAGACACAATGAACAAATATCTAGAAACACAATTTTTGGTAAAAAATACAAGATAATAAAATTATTTCAACTTTGCTAAATTTGCCTATCGAATACCTGGAATTTAAATACCACCACAACCTTGAATTGGCATTCCGTTAGACAATATATGTTTCGTTGCATCAAATATTGGACGTAGCTTATTATTAGTCACTACGGAACGTTCTGTTAATAATCATGGAACTTCTCTACTAGAATATAAAAATGCTTTTTCTGTTGTAAATTTAATTAAGGCAAATACAGATTGAATTTAATTTCATGAACCTCAAAATTTCTACATATACTAGAATATGAACTGATTCAAAATAAATATTATAATTTTCACATGAATGCGACCGGATTTTAAAATCATTAAAATAAAAAGTTACGGGACTCATTATAAATTTTCTTATTTCCCTTTAAAACACATTCCGCATTCTTTTGCGCCATGAACTATAAATTTACAACTTAACTTCTCATATTTGTCGAAAGTTCGACGATGAATTTCATATAGGTAACTTCATGACTCGTCACGCTAATCGCTTATCAAAGTATTTCTTAATGACCGTGCGAAGGCACCAAGTGACAAATTTGCTATTTTCACTCGGCAAGTCCAGCCTATCCAAATTCCATACTTTTACAAATGCTACACTCGCACCTGGAAGATAATCAAAGGTTTTCGGGAGAAGTTGGGGGAAAAGCACCAGTTTACATCAACGGCAAACCCAAAACATAGCATCCGGTCCGAATTGATTCGGAAGGAAAGGCACGCAGTTCCGATAACTCTCGTCTACTGCAGCACCAATAGGGCCGTAGAGAAAAGGGGTGGGGAAAGAGAAATAGAGATAAAAGGTGGAACCAAAGATCCTCCCACTCACTATCCACATTCAGAAGACCTGGTCTTAAAGCTCCAAAATCATCACCACATAAGGCCTTTCCATTCATCGAGCACAGCTATATTTTGCCTCAATATTTGCTCAAGGTGTTTCAAAAGTGAAGTGGTGCGACTTCATTCTTAATCTGTTACTCATTTAGCAACTACTGCCACGTTAAAGACATAAATCCAATAAGTTGGGAACGATATTTTGATTTTATCGGAAAACCAAATCTATTTTTCAGAAATCAGTTCAAAGACATCAGGTAGAGCCTCCAACCTCAACATCGAGGATTCACATGCTTCTTATATAAACGACGCTCACTTCATGTCTTAGTTATTCCTTTCTTCCACATCTCTAATGATTTATCTTGTACTATCCACTCTCAGCCTCTTTCGTAGTTCAATCCAAAATCTCTACAAACATTTTATGGGCCAACCACATTTAGGAGATGCTCGATGACTTGATCGTAAATTCTTAACTAGTTCTTCTAATGAGAAATATTTTTTCTCGTTACTTTTATACAGTCTACTTAGTCATTGATAACTTTTCTCCGTCATTCCTAGATCGGTTTTTATTTTCTACGATCGTAATGGTCTTCCTTCATCGTCATATTCTACGGAAATTTGTTAATTTTCATTAAAAAAACATTTTCCAAAAACAAATTTCATCATTATCGTTGAAGAGGCAACATACTGCACAGAATTCAGAAAACACTTGTCTAGGGCATTCACGCTGCACTCGGTTGGAATAGCCGTAACGATTTTAATACTATACGTTTTCGTTAATGGACCTTTATTTATTTAACAATTCATATAAATAATGTAGATGCTATAGCTATTCGTCCCTGTAAAGAGCACCCAAACGGTAAGCCATGGAGACCTGAGTAATGTAACTTCATTTGTTCTTTCTTCAATACGATTCGAAGGACAACCGTCCCTGAACAGAATTCAGGGATTTTAACTCAAATTATTAAGATTTACATTTCTAATAGTGCTCTTTTTCTAAATCAGAAATTCAATGAATCAGGTTTGCACAGCACAGATTTCTGTCATCGGGTTTACGATTCTGTTACCCTAGAAAGGATCTAAAAAAATATATTATCTAGGCACGCTACACTTTGATTAAAATTAATGCCTAAAATAAATAATGCATCAAGTTGGGCACTGATTTCGAGAGACGAAATCAGACAAACCGATACGCTCAAAATCGTTAGCTTAATCAATTTTAGAATTCAACGCGCAGACGCGAATATAATAATTTATACGCTTTCGTAAACACAGTTATATCAACGCAAGACTTGAGGAACGTTCTCCATCCACCGGCTTGGGATATAATCATTAGTTACGCTCTGGTGAATTATTCCCAATTCCATTCACACCCCCCAGCATCGCGATGCGGTCGCTGGACCACGAGCAGCCAGCCATTCGTGAATGTTCCCCCTCACCGACATCAATCCTCAACCTCAACAAGACTTCGGTTAAGAGAGAGCGGGGAAAAGGGGGAGCGAGCAGACGTCCAAACACACTCTTTGGAAGTGTGGGATTTAATAAGGAGTCGAATGCACGTCTCCGTGAGTCCGGAGATCCTCGATCGGGTGGGACGGAAGTCGGAACGTTTGGCTGACTCCGATAATGAGGTGGTCTGCGGGGATTAAATGGGTATCGTCGAGGGTTTCAAGGCGGGAGGGGGGCTCCCTTACGGGCCACTTTTCTCATTGGAGGGGGGGTTGGGCTTTTAAGCTCCATCGCTGCTGACGGGATCTCGTCGAGGAACCTTTCCAAAGGGTGAGGGAGGAAGGAGTGGATCATCAACATATATTGCAGGTACAGTAGGATAATCTTAACGGCTCAATTCGTGACAGACTGCCTGTCGTTATTTTTCTACTGCTACTTCCGTTAAAAGTCTCCAAGGAATTATATTGGGTGAAATCCAACCGAACATCAAAATGTGAACATTATGGAAATTTCGGTTGATACTGAGTAAATTTCCGTTTCCGTCTTCACTGAATTCGCAAGTTCCAAGAACTTATATGAAGATATAAAATCAGTTGGGAAACCTGAGCGTACAAAAGAAACATTCGTTATCGAGCAAACGAAAAAATAGTATTTACTATTGAAATGCACATAAATATGTAAATGTATCTAGTCTGCATGGCTATAGCTTAGGGTACCAACACCATTAATCAAATTTAACTACACACCATATCCTGCTGAATATCATGCGCTATTTTGTCTCATCACATCGGCGTCTACTGAATTCCACCTTCGAACGATGCGGCGTCCAGCCTGCAGCATACATAGTATACCTGAACGTATAATTTGTGTTGCGTAATTAAACCTCCTCAACTATCCCGACAGTACGAAGTACTCGCTTTTACACATATGCACTACCAAAACTGCAAAGGTAACGTCCATAAATACCTAAGAAGAAATTAATAATAAAGAAATAAAATAATAAACCGAAGTAACAAAGAATTGCACCGAGCGTTTTGTGCAAGTTATAAAGCATAATCAAAATTCCGGGAGGATTATAAAAACACGGTTATTAATCGGCATCAATAATACACGCATTAGTGAAAAGAAGATATAGTCCCAAAGAAGCAGCAAAAAAACAAGATATTAGATAAAATCGCTGGTTCAAATATTGCATAACTCTACAAATATCGATTAATTATGAGAATTAAGAGTTAATCGTATAGCTCAAAGTATCCTTTGAGTTAACGAATAAAAGATGCATTTGAGTCCCCATAGGTAGCTCAAAAATAGTAAATGGTTCAGGGCATTATAAGTTCTTCATAGATTATTTGAACACAGAGAGTTTGATCTTTGAATTGCCGTTTTCGTGGAGCACGATCACTTCTCGCGACCTAGATTTGACAGGCGTCACATAAGGGGGTATTCAAGTGATTTTAAACAAAAAAGTATTCGCAATAGTCAAGGGCATACGTAAAAAATTGATGCTTCATAGTGAGAGACATCACACAGCATCGAATACATTTTACCCCCGTCTTCAAGAGTGCTATGCCGACTTTCAAACAAGAGATTAATCTTAATAATTTTAATTGTAGAAGACATTCTTATTGATGAGTACCTCGGACACCATGCTCCAACATTCCTTGCAAAGCTCAGATATTTGCTAGTAACCCAAAATTTAAAAATGTTAGCCGCTTGAATTGCACCGAAAAGAATATATAATTGGCATTAAACGGGGTTAATATGAGGTTTTTCTGTTGTTAGCATAAAAATGATAACAAAATCATCATTTAACAAAAGTGTTTCCTGTCAATCAACGAAGAAAATAATAAGTCTACATTAGATTAGCAAAAAACTGAAATTTATTTATATTTTGTTTTAGATATTAAGGTTCAAACATGGATTGCGCAATTTTGCGCAACAGACAGTAATCTTACCAACGCATTAGGCACACTTCACACGATCCTTTTCTCAACAATTCTTCTACCATGCAGACTGCAAGCGTCCGTTTGAGTGGCTTCGATTCCGATCTCATGACTCAGGGAACTGAACACCAAAGATTTAAAAGGTTCGTGGAAGGAGTATTCAATTCCATTCCAAACACTAAACACTATAATCAGCTCCGTGCGACTTCTCTCAAATGAAAGCAAAAGCAGCGCACGGTAAGGGAGGAGAGAGAGGCCCGGACTAAATACTGCCAGATAAGAACAGCAGTATGCCGACTGATTAATGGACCGTGTTAGAGCGTTCGGAAGCAATGTGTTTTCGAGAGAAGATGAGGGAGATATGGTGGGGAGGGTCGTCGGTAGACGGAGAGCCGGGAATGCGGGGGATGTGCGCGGATGAGATGGGGTGAGAGGGAGAGAGAGAATTTCGGGAAGGGGCCGAGGGAATTATGATGTTGATCGCGCTAACGACGTTCGGAGAACAGGATGTTAGAGATCTAGTAAATGCAGCATTTTGGTGTGTGTTGCGTTGGGGTCATCCTGATTCAATAAATTCCCGTCCTTATTCATGGATGCCATGATTCCTCAACCCCTCGGACATGTAAGCTTGCATATTCTTTTTTCAATATTCAGCGGTACCTACTCGGCTCATTTATGATATTCCGCGAGACAATTGGCATTTACACTCAATCCCATCCCGAATCACTTATATATTTCGTAAAATGTGTGAAATTAAGTTGATTCATGAAACGGAAAGTTGTTTAAATAGTGAAATAGTGAGTTTTTTCGTAGAAATTTCCACGATATTAAAACCGGACAGGTAATCGAAACACAGATTTTTTATTATGAGTTCAGGCTTTCCTGGCAAATGATGCTGATGAGTTCTTCTCGGGTTTCCCACCGGGTTAGGCTTTCCATGATTGCCGACGTTTCGGCAGGAGACTTTACTGCCGAATAATCGCAAATGTTTGGCTTTCCGGTCTAATTCGCAGACTGCTACGCTACCCAGTCTCCCTTATGTTAAGAAAAATCACCCGAGAGGTTTTTCGTCCTTGGAAACCACATTCGGATAGATTAACGCAATCTCGTTAAATACAGAGATTGATTTCCCACTTGAGGAAGTGTTAAAAGTCAATTATAATTGACAAGAATAATATATAAATCAGCATAATCGGATATGTAATTTAGAGTTCAATAAGAGACCTGATGTCAGACGTTTACTTCGACAACGTAGATTAACACTGATAGTAAATTTCGGATTTGAATAAACCTATACACATTTTATAAGACATGGCAGTTAATGAGACAGCTATACGTTTTTAGAAAATTGAGAATTTGAAATATATAAGCCGAAACCTTAAGCATAAATTAAAAATATGGTGGCTTTCACTTAAGGATTGATTATCTACTTGATTCTTGCTCATTTACATGATCCCCTGGGATGTGTGTCATCTGAGATCTCAGTTATCTAATCTAAATTTAACTGAAGTTACCATAACCGTCATTAAAAGCTAAATATAATTTCCTACTATTTACATTTAACCGCGAGCACTTGCAAATTCATTATCATAAAATTCCTCACAGCTAGCTAAGCAATAATTTCCTTGGCTCTCATTAAATTGCCATTAACTGACTTCCGAGTTTCTATGGGAAACCAACATGAGAACAGAAGTCACTCAATGATAGTAAAATCATTTTACAATTTTGACCAGGTCGTATTTATGTATTTTAGAACACGTTAAAGTGCCAAAACAATATCTACTCTCATGTATACTTCAATTATGCCTGTGCGATTATTAGATTAACTGAATCGTCGATTCAATTATTTTTACAATTGATCGATTATTTCAGCACATCGATGTCGATTGTGGTAATTGACTCGATTGTCAATTTTTTTCTAGTGTCAATTTTTCTTCAATTGCCAATTATTATTCAATTCACAATTATTGTTCGGTAATCGATTAATTGGCGATTATTGAATCGCTATAGATTGCAAATTGCACGTTTAAACTTGTTCGCTTTTGCTCGACGCCGGCCGATGGCCAACGCTGTTGATGCTTGCTGCTCGCTCGGCACTCAGCTCGGCGTGATCAGGATGGAGCAGGCCTCGGCCAGGCTCGGGCTAGCACTCCTGCTACCGCACAGGAGGTCTTCAGGGAGGAAATGGCTAGGTTCAGGGACATTCTAAACGTGAGGATGGAGGTCGCCGTAGTGGCGGGAGAGGGCCACCACCTACCCCTTCCCCTCCAGAAGTTTGCAAGAAGATATCTAGCTATCCCGGCGACTAGCACTGCTTCCGAGAGGTTGTTCAGTCTCGGTGGGAAAACTGTCATCGAAACACGCCAGTGTCTGACGGATGAACACGCTGAGGATCTCATCCGCCTGACTCCAAAAAGCGAGCTTTTCTTTAATTTATTAATAAAAGCTAACTGATGGAATCATTTTGTTATTTATCAAATTTCTTCTTTCAATCTTCTCATTGCCAAAGAAAAGCGTTTGAAAAGCACGATCCAATTGAATTCAGTCAATTAATTAGTTGATGTCAATTAATTGAGAAATGGCAATTAATTTGCATCCATTTCGATGTCAAATAATTGGCCTTTGTCACTTAATTAAATGACTTCAATTAATTGTCATTTCTTCAATTCCAGACGATTGAATCGACTACATTTTCAATTATTCTTATAATTGATCAATATCAATTTTGTTGATAATCGCAGTCTTCGATCTTCTACTTCAATCACCACAACTCATAATACACCCTCATTGCCGAACAATGTAGACGGTTTCTGTCAGTTCACTGGTCAATTTCAAAACTACTACTTAGTAAAATTCTTCCCTTACAATAGTACTTAGAAATTTTTCGTCCTCATGAGCTAACATATATAAAACATTGTCATATTTCACATTGAAATTCTTTATACTCTGAAATTTTAACCTTTATTTCATACTTTTTATTCCTGCCTTTTAAATTTATTTTGTACCACAATAACTTTGCACGCCACTCGGTAAGTTTACCATTTAGTATACTTCAATTTCCTATATTTAAAGAAAACAAATTTTGTCCGTTAATGACAGCGGAAAGTCGTCTTCGTCCACAAGTTTTTCGACCTGCCATACACCTTTCAACTTCGCAACTGCGCCTTCTCAGAGGCTTCAGAAAGACAAATTCAAAGTTAATCAAACAAAAACTGTTCCTGTCGGGCGCATTAATGCCAAAATAGTTTTTTTTCCTTTCCTCCCACGAAAATAAAAATAAAATACACACACAAAGTAGTTCTGCCGTGACTTAATAAAGGAGTCCTTAGAGGGGAATTTAATTGAAAAAGGTCCGGGGATATTGGAAGGGGAAATTTTTCAATTTTGCGTCCTCAAACGGAAAATATATAGAGAGAGAAAAAAACCACGGGCAGAAATTTCTCTCGGAAGAAGAAGAAAAAGTCAATCTTCTAACTCAGAAATCACTCCCAATTCCGACCAACACGAGGCAGCGGTTGCGTTTTCCCTCCTTACATCTTTCACACCGAGTGAGGCCTCCTTAATTTCCGTAAGGTGAAGCCTTCCTCACAAAATACTAACCCCCACCTCCAAACTCCCCACAACACCCCCACCTTAGGGTTTCCAAATTCCCGCCATGGGAACCTTCGATAATCGAGACCTGAGAAATGCAATTTCCCAAATTTTTATTCACAATCTCCCAAAGTCGTCACTTTTAACATAAACCTCCGTCTTCGACTATGTATGTATGACTACGACGAATGTATCGACTTCCTTAGGTCGTCTAACAACACCAAAGGTTCCGATATATCGGCTTTTAAAGAAAATTCGTTATTTTTCTTAAACTTGATTATACAAAAAATATTATTGTGGAAAGAAACAGAGACACTGGTTAAAATGTCCACACTTTTAATTGCCACAAACAAAGTATTAGGCACGTCATAATATCATCAGGGTACAGTTTTACAAATATCTTGGCCATATTCATCGTAAAATAGGGAGTAGGGTGAGTTGAAAGAAATGGGGATGAGGAAAAATAAGGGTAGGTTGTCTGCTGTCATAGTAGAGCTGAATGGGTGACAGCAATATCCTTACATAGTTGAGCATCACTATTAGATATTTTAAATTGTTCATAGAAGTCCATTCTAGACCCTTCATCCATATAAGGTAGGGCTACGGCGCGGCAGCGCCACATGCCACTTACAATGAGTTATATGGAAGGGTAGTTTGCAGATGTTATAATGATATTATTAGTTAGAACTGGTTTTACAATGCCTTGTAGAGACATTTTCTCAATACAATATTAGATGTGAAGAAGCTTTCGCATGGATTGTGCTCACTAATAACTAGTAGCATATATTTTACAAAACTAAGAACTTTCGTCTGAACTCACATTACCCGAAAGGCTAAATCATTCACTGGTAAAAAGCCAACCACGCGTCATAAAACCGAGCCACAAACTTAATTAACTGCAAAGACGAATATAGGATGAAGAAACCAGGGTACCTACGTGGCCAGGGAGAGCGTGTATTACGGATCTCGGCGTGGAATAATGTTCTATGTGTGACGTCGAGCATCGCATCTCTATCCGATTGTCAATTGTTGTGTTCATCCGCATGGGACATCCAAGTTAGAAGGACAACTTGACACCTGTTCGTGTATATGCACCTCCTCTTGTGCCATCGTCACAGCAGACATCCTGTATGGAAATGGGTAACGTGTGACCAGCCAATTTTACTATTCTCAGTTAAATAGATAATTTCCCGAAATAATTGAATTCTATCTTCATTAAACTCGACGCTACGTTCTTCTTCCAGCACGAACAGTGTTGCAGAAGGGTGGAGAGGCTCATAAAAAGCAAGTTGGCAAATATTGAAGCATGAAGAGTCAGAAGTTCCTAAATAGAGGTCGACAGAAATTTTCATTATTAGCTCACCTATACAGACTATCCAGGACGCTAAACAGGGGCGCAATTACGGTTCTCCATAGCACGTGCGCTTACTTTATCGTTATTTTTATTTTTCAATTGCGTTCATGAAAGTGAAACATAGAAACATCTTTAAAAGTAGCCAGCTGACTAAATGTCTTGTTTTAATTGACGGAATGCGTTCTTAGAACAGTATCTCTGAGCAATGCCCCTCTAAAGCAGTTTTCATCTTGGATAACGATAACGACAACGCGAAAGGAGGAACGGTGATCCCACCCTGGGCTATCTTCGGCTCTGATAATCAGAAAATAATTGTATTAACAGGGCTTGGTTCATGTTATATTTGTACGTTAAAATGTAAACAACATTGTTACTATTACGTTCAAAGACTATAAGGCTACTATTGCGTTCAACATTTTCAATTTCCAACCAACTTTTCTCGGGATTCAGGAACGAGAAATCTTTAACATTCCTCAGAACGTGCGGGAATGAATTTCCACCCGGAAATACCGCTCCCGCTCACCTAACTCCCTTTCCCTCATCCACCCGCCTTGCCTTTTCCACCTCCTACAGACCCCGACACAGCTCCCCTTACCCTCCTCATGAAGGAGAAACCCGTGCTAAATCATTTCCTCCGCGATTAAGGCACAAGGCGCCGCCGGGGAAAAACCCTCCGTCCCCCCTCGCATCATCCTGCTCCAATCTCCTCCGGCTCCTTCCCGGCTTTTGAAATCCTAGATGAGGCACATAAACGGCAGTAGGAGTCGCGTCTTACACGATGAAACCAAACGCTCGATCAATCTTCGGCTACTTTCGGAGAAGGGATGTGAGCGGGAAGCCAGGGGGAACTCCTTTCATGCCCTTCATCTCTCCCACGGAAGCAAAAGCTCACGAGTCGATGTTTCCTGAATGCCACGCGCACCAGCCTCCGGAAATCAGTCCTTGGGAATAAAGAAGGAATCTTAACCCCCCCCCTCCGTTATGCGAATTCTCCCGCTACGTCGAAAGTATTTCTTCTCATTCCCGCCCCTCCCGCCCCGAAGTTTGTTAAGTAGGTAGTAAAATGAAGTGGCTTTGTGCTGTTTTATCAGTACCGTGATTGGTTGCTCAGTGAAGTTTTTTTTTCCTTCAACCACGGACTAGAACGGGAAGTAGTGACTTTAATGACGTGCCATTCCAGGAACTAATCAGAGCATTTGGCTCACTACGCTCGATCTTGCTCCATAAAACTCCCTTCGTTTAATCTCCATTCAGGATATTTTCTTTACGACGGAGCATAGAAGATTGACTAAAGGAAATCATTAATGGTGGGATAAGGTTTATTGAAACCCTCCCATCCCTCATTCTTTATTAAGTTTAGTAACTCGTCCTTGGAGATCTTTTGTAATGAGAAGGATATATTTCAAAACATTTTAATCAACTCGGTAGGAATAAAATTAATTCTCTGGTCTGGCATGCCGAGGAGAAAGTATCTATTTTCATCATATTTTCTTCAGCTATGAATAATTTCGTCACTCCGACTTAAATTTTAAATCAAGGCATAAAAGATATTCACGTATTGCCGTCTTTAGTCCATTCTATACTCCATGCACATGCAAAATACATGTATTGTGAAATTGGTTTTTCATAAATCTCAGCCTTATTTTGGTTTCTAAAACCTATCGCTGATAAATTTTGCCAATTAAAGAGAGATTGTGTTTAGGGCACATACATTCTTAGCCGACCGCGAACAGAAAGTAGTTCTAGATAGCGTAGTTCCGATGTAGTGAAAGTTACATCAAGTGCACCCCCGGGAATTGTCATCGTTCCCTTATTGTTCCTTTTGTATATTAATGACATCACAACCGCTGTTGCGAACAAAATTCGCCTCTTCGCATGTGATGCAGTGTTGTACAGGGATCCAGGTAATGAGTCTGACAAGATTTCATTACAAAAAGACCTAGATGCTATAAATGAATGGTGCAATACTTGGCAGTTAGAATTGAATTCAGGACCTGTCTTGGGGGAAACACGTCCGGGAAATCTGCGGACAGGCTAGTCGCAAATTGGGATTTATTAAAAGAATATTAGGAAAATGCGACGAGAAGGTTAAAGAGCGATGTTATTTTTCACTCGTGATACCTCACTTAGAGTTTGTCGCTAGCATATGGGACCCTTACGAAGTAGAACTAATCTCTGAAATATATCGAATACAGCGGAGAGCAGCAAGATTTGTGAAAAGTTGTTACGATAAACTTAGCAGAACTGTTGAAGGAATAGGGGTGGGAATCTCTAACTGATCGAAAGGAGAAATACAGGTTAAATCTTTTGCGCAATTTCGGAGCAGACAGTTTTTTGCCGGACGTTCAACATATATTGCTAGAGCCAACGTACTACGGTAGAAGCGATCACAGGAGTAAGATAAAGGAAATTGAATGCAGAACCGATAGATTTAAAATGCCATTTTACCCACGTACAATAAGGGATTATAATAGTTGCGATAGATCAATCATATGAAACTCCCACCCTCAATAGAAAGAGTAGAATTTTCACTTGTGCTTAATAACACAACATCATTACTAGCACTTCAAACCGGTTTATTTGTCCGACATTATTTTATTTTGTTCTCTACATGAAGTAGCGTCTCGTAGAATTCATATTATTAACAATATTAGTAATATTAACCACAAGATGTCTATAACATTGCTCAGCGTGTTCATTTACGTCTCACTCTTCCGGTTTCTGGTTGGACGGCGCACTGTTCTCCTGACTGCTTCGACAGCCATTCATCCTTCTTCGGGAGGGTGGCAAAAAAATGCGCTGAAAGCGCTTCACCGGATAATGCAGCGAACGCAAGCGTAGGGAGAAAGCTCTCTAGCGGCGCTAAGGGAAAAAGCACGGTAGCGAACACGTCACGCGTGACGGGCGAACAAAAATGCAGAAATAAACACACAATGCAACGCGCCAGAATAGCTCCATCGCACACACACGTACACTCACACTATAACCTTTGGTTGAACTAAAAAAAAAACAGTAAAGAAAGAACAAACAAAAATATAGTTGCACACATACACACACCGACGTGTCCATTGTATCAACCGCCGTAGGGGAAGGGGGGCAAAGGGGATTCGGTGGGAGGTGAACCTTGCGTTTATTTTATTTTCAATGTACAGAGCAAAAGCTCGGCTATCCATCGTCCGTTAATGCCCGGCCGGAAACGAGAAGGATCATGAAAGAGAGAGATATGGGGTTATGTCATTTGATCTCATGCGACGCGGGTGAATCAATCATTAATGCAGTAATCGAGGCCTGCCTCACTCTCCCATTCACAAGGCCCTGACGAGGACCATAAATGAAAAAAAAGCTCACGACTACCCACCCTCCACCACTCGTTCACCGCGTCGGAGATGTTAGTTACCCCAACCACTGATGAGACTGTGTGCGTGTTAAAAAAATATATACCCACATCTAAGCACTTTTCCATCGGAGTAAAATAGAGCTAATGCTCTTAAGTGGTTGCGAAAAAAATTGAAAAGTAGTGAAAATGTTAAAGTGTGTATCATTAACTCCCATCCATTTCGGAAATTTTTGGACGCACGTTCAGCTACATTTTTCGGACGTTTCTTTCTTTTACGCTACCCTTTCAAACGTTCCACAGCCGACGACGGCTGCTTTCATCGCCGCGTGCGTCGAGCATATTCAAAATTGATGGCTACGGAGTGTCATTACCAGCAAGCGGCAAATCACCAGCGACAAAAAGCATAAACAAGAACAAAAACATCCCAGAAAAAATTTGTGAAACTCACATAAAATTACCCAAAAAGTATCAAGTTTAGGTCAAAATTCCCATTCATTTTCTAAGCAGAAAATGTACTCTTTGTTCACTTTCCGATCAATATCAGCGTTTAGGTCATAGGCTGTTAAGCAATAAATTTCCCTAATATTTAACTGCCGGCCTCGGTGGCGGCGGGGTAAAGTTCTCGCCTGCCAAACTGAAGGTCGCGGGTTCGAATCACGCCTGAGTAGGAAATTTACACCTCCCAGGGCATGGTTGTGTGTGTTCGTCCATACAATAAATACTTAGTAATTGGCTTTGGATGTTAAGTATATAGAGATTATTATTATTCTACTAGTACACACCAGCCTTCCTTTCTTTCTACTGATAAACGAACTCACTAGCCCCACCCACAACACCCTAATATTTAATTTATTCAATCTCCTCACACGTAACTTCATTTACTAAAAGCATTAGATCTTCCACGGGAGGCCTTATTTATGCTACTAAGGTATTCATTTGGCCAAAAGATAGGCTAAATAAACCAGATTCCGCTTTTTTCCAAGGCATTCCCAGTGGATCTGGCCTAAACTGCTCTATTTAAATTTTCCCTCAACCTCGAAGCATGGGGCAACACAAAAAGACTCTCGCCTAGCTCTAAACAGACAGATGACAGGGAACTACTCCTCCCGCAAGATATTAGGTCGCAAAAGACATTACGCTGGTGCCGTAAGTTTTCCGGTCGCCCCCCACCATATCGTGAAAATTGGCGGAAGAAAAAGAGTGTGTACTTGCTGTAGTGTCCAAAAAAGGAAGACAACTGCTGGAAGGAGTGTAGAAACCTCTTGGAAATGCCATAACCACAAATAAGTCTTTGCAGAAATGGAGGCTACTCACGAGCATGAGCTATAAACCTGGAGGTAGGTCTAAAAGTAGATAAAAACTATTTATTATAAAAATATTTTATGATATTACCAAAACTGTTTCTCAATTTGAGGGTTAAATTTAAAAATGAAACCTTCGAACACGGTTGGTCTCACTTGCGAATCAATATGTTGAAAACTGGGGATACTGGGCATTTAAATTCGCCGAGCGGCCAGAGAACACCATACGGCCGGTTTCGGCCGAGTTAGGAGGGAGAGGGTTAATAGCTACTCATCTTCCACTATAGCTTCCCAAATGATCTTCACCGCATGTCATTTAAGTGGGGTTTCCAAGGGTCATTTTTCTCGAAAGGACTTTCCCAACGGCCATTTTTCAGTGATCTAAAGAGATAAATCCGCGAAAAAAACATTGCCCACTCTAATCAATGTTTGGATAAAGCTTAAAAAAATTGCCATATAAAATACCTAACCATACTTTAATGATTTTTGACAAACTTAAATGTTTTGTTTTACGACTTCCAAAACTAATAAGAAACTGCAAAAATGAAATCTAAATATATTAATGATGAATAATTAACTTTGAAATTGGGATACCCTAAAATTCAGCTGTGATACCCGCTAAAGAATTTAAGTAAGGGTTAGAATACTTTTCTATTGTTGAAATTTGCAATTTTTAGAATCATAACATTACCAAGTGACCTCCCACAATGATCATTATTCTAAGACATAAGAGAGCACAACCTGTGAAGGTTTTGAGCGCTAAAACTACGTGCTTATGAAGAAATCAGTCCTGCTTTGACACTATTATTCATAAGTAAGCTTGTGTTTACCGCATTCACAAAACTCCGACCAAAAATAAAATAACTGTACAAATAAAAAAACACAACTTAGCATTAGGACATCCATCTTTGCATCTACATCTACAAAATACCCTGCAAGCCACCTCAGGGGTGTGTGGCAGGGGGTGAGTATTCACCAACATGCATTGCACTATACCCTAAAGTTAGTGTAACTACGACTAATTATGTATTAGCATAAATCTCTAATGCTTGTCACGAGGCGAAGCCTCACAAGAATGCATTACACTACCTTTAAGAAATGTACGAACAGAGAAATCTTTCCACTTATATTATTTTCGGTAAGGCAAATGTCGGGAAAATATATTTTCTTTTTATCTCATAATGATAATTACACGGAAGAAACGTACTAAAACGATGACGGACCTTCTTAGAAATAAAACGGAATCCAGAGGCTATCACGACTGGGCTTGTATTTCCGGTAGGGCATCTCCTGGTGAAGTCCAGTTTAGAATTTCAATTCTGACTGTCCTATGGTAGTCCATAGCTGTTTACTGTTTATGGACCGGGAAGGCAACAGGAATTGAAGCCCCAAAAATACAAACCCTGGTACCATCAACAAGGTTTAATGACTAAATCGATAAAATATGCCGAAACTTCGAGCAATAAATTCTCCTTTTTGTAATCAATGAGGTGGGCATTGGGTCGACAGATGGAAATCATCGGACATTAGCATGCCGCTCTCAGACCGTGAAATTAGAAAACATCCGATTTCGGAGACGATATATTAATGCTTTGGAATTTCCGCTCTGAATTTTAATGTCCTAACTGTTGGGAATTTCAACAATTGGCCTATCACATTAAAGCAAGCTCTTTCCGTCTGAGATATTTACTTTACATTTCAGCAGAAAAATGATTCGTGCGTAGTATAGAATAGCCACTTGTTTTAGCAACCACATATTTTTACAAAGCAACTGAATTTGTATCGCATAAAATGCTCTCAAATTGGAGTTTAATGCTCTTTGATTCAAAACAGGTCAAATTCATAATATTCGAAGATTCAGATTCGCAATTAAATTTAAAATCACAGCATGTAAAAAATAATTGAGGTGATATTTACATTTTTCTTTGAGCCAGCCAATGGAGAGGCACCACTTGGCTTACATTAATGTCCATAGTCTGCATATACCTATTACTGATGAATACTTGTTTGAATGATCCATACCTTTAATTATATAATAATGATTAGGTACAATATTCCGAGTGGATTCAAAGCATCCTGATTGAACGTTGATTGTTTCTGGGATTTGATTCAAACTCGAAATATCAAATCAGAAATTCGACTACACTGTAGATAAAATTTTTTTTCATAAATTAATTGTTTAAGGATAGAACCACGACTCTTTCATCTCAATGGTAGCCAATAGTACAGATTACTGGCACAAACGGACGATGGTTTAAAAAATTAAAAAATCACTGAATTAATGGCGAGATACCTAAGGAAAAATACTAGTATGACTAGATAGTCTATCTTATTTTAGCTTTACCGACAAACACTGCAGTGCTGAATGCGGTGGCACTATATGGAAATTTTAAGTTAACAAATACCTACTCTTAGAGCATATAATATTCAAATGAAAAATATCAATCAAAGGTGTGAGGTCAGAACGGTTCGTCACTTTAATCAGGTTTCACACAGAATATATATTTAAAGCTCTCAAGTATTTACACTTAGCAGCTTAGCACTACTAATAAGGAAAAATTAAACCACAATTTTTGCTGTAGTACAATGTTCTTATTGGCATAAGAGTATTTTTTCAACAGTGCTCATGTATAATTCTGTCAAAGGGTAGTCGAAGAATGATGATGAAATATCCTTAGGCCAATAATATCAACACCTGAAACAACAAGCTCACAAAAAAATCAACTTAGGTATTCATATCAATGTTAACACTGAATCTACACTAAGGGCAAAAAACATAACAAAAAAGATATAACATACATTCTCTTGTTTCTCTTCTTTCGTATTCATTCAGCTGATACATGATACGCACTTGTTTTTCCCCAACGGATAACACGTGTAAGAAGGTTCGTAATGGCTTTGCTATTGACCCCCCCAAAAAAACAACCTATTGTGGCATACAAATAGCATCAAAATAAATAATTGATATCCTTGGCATATAAACTGCGGAATTTCTAGGTAAATTCAAGTATACTGTTGGAAGCAACGAAACAGGCATTAAAATAAATAATGGTGATGGCGGACGATACTGGACTGAGTCCTCTAAAATCCCCAAACAAAAACTGGAACGAATCGAGCTTAATGGATTTGCAATGCATCGCATTTTCCATACACATAATTAAATCTATAAGCTTTCATTAATTAATTTTTACTTTAAGAACAACCACTCCTTTACTATATGCGGCATTTTTTTAATATTCCAAAGTAATCATCCTCATTTGTCTATTCTCAGATTAATAAATGACTATCAATGCGATTAAATCAATAAACTTTCGTTAAGCTCTTTATGCTCCAAGGAAAACCATTCCTTAGCAATATGCAAAGTTTTATAATTTTCCAAAGTAATAACACTCATTTATCTATTCTCGCATTCATGAATTCCTATCAATGCGATTAAATGGCATTGATAGAAATTCATGCTTATCAATGCATGCAAAGTTTTTTTCAATTCCTTTTCACATCACAGCCAATCATTCCTTAACAATATGCAACATTTTGTTACTGTCCATAGTAACTATTAATAGAAGTTTCCATAATAACTCATTTATCTATTCTTCGATTAATGAATTCTTATCAAAGCGCCTTACATAATGGCAACAGACAACTTTCGTTTAAAGTATATATATAGCAAATATGAGACAGTCATCAACGGTCGGCTGGTTATGTTGGGAGGTGACTGGCAAGTAAGGTAATTTGCGTGATCATGTATTACGGTATTAGTTGATAATGGAATGTTTATTTTCGTAAAGGAGTGAGAGTGGAGAGAAATACGGTGTCGGTACTAGTTTTCTCATTCCCTTATAGAAAGGAGCGCTGTCCAATGGCTAACGTCATATCCGACTGTCAGAAAGCCACCGGCTCCATCCCGCCACGATGGAAAAACCTATTCCCGATCAATCACAGAAGTTAAGCATTGTCGGGCTCAGCTCGAATTTGGAGGGATGATCCTCCTATTAGTCCGAGTGCTGTTGCTCCTGTCCTGCAAGTGCCTAACAGCAAGAGCGAAATGAACTTAGTCGTCGAAGCACGCTAAACTAAAATGTATACTACTTCCTAAAGTTCAATTAAATCTGGTTAACGTTAACCGCAAGATGACGTAGCTTTTACGTTAACGTGATGCTAACCAAGAGTTTTGGTGGTGCACATTACATCAGACAGCTGATTAGTTGACGTGAGCGTAACCAATGGCAGAAGGTAATAAGCATCGGTTTTCACAGAAAGATATTATTTAAAGAGGCTGTGGTACACATTTTCGTTTTGTTAAGCTTAAAAAATACAGGTTTCATCGATGACAAACCTTAGCTGTAATAAAATAAAATTAAGGCAGAAAATATGTAGATTATTTGACGAGTAAATTTTTAATAAACACTTTTTCCAGTCATTCGATGTGACTGAGGAGTCATTTCTATTGAACTAATGCATTTTGGTGTCAAGAAGTTTGTCGTGAAGTTTTCATTTATTTATATTTTGAAATAAAATTTTTTTCGTGTATCACCTTAGGACATTTAAGATCATGTCATTTTAAGATCAATTTTCAAGTTTTCAAATTTTTCATTTCAAGTTTTTCTATAAGTAGCCAAAATATAAATGTCATGGCATTTAAATTATTTTACTGTGGTACCATCTTAAACAGAGATAATGAAACCTGACCTATAAGTGCTCTCCACATGACTTCCAAGTAAGAATCGGGGTTCAAAAGTGTAATATCTGCCACCGCTGGGATTTGAATCAAAGCCTTAAGGATGAGAAGCCAGAACTCCCGCAACTACACCAACCGAACCCCAAACAATCATCAAATGAGGAAGAAAACAGCTGACTTGCCCATTGTCGTCGGTGAAACCAGGCCCAAAATGCGTGGGGCAATCAAATGACTAGCGATAATTCATTCTCGCTGAACGTAAATCATCTCCTACATCGGTTTAAGCCACCAGAGAGAACGTTCTCGAAAAAAAAATATATAAGAGCAAAGTGAAAAAACCCTTTTGAGAAGCCAAGTGGACGGAGAAATAGGCAATCGCCATCTCCCGCTATCGAGAGATCTCTCCAGGGAACGGGAGAAAAATGCGATACATTGTGGCCGGCGATGACGCTCATACACCCGGCCTGACATTCTATTATGCCCTCGGTGACCTATGACCTCCCTCGGAAGGGGAAATGGGAAAAACCGAGAATAAACGCGGGAAGAAGGCGGTGGAGTGGGAGGGGGTGGACCGGAGGCATGGACGTGGATGTGGCCCGTTTTTCACTGACATGCTTGCACTTTCTCAAAGACTCCCTCCGTCGGCTATTCCGCCCGACCCCTCAATACTCCGCTGCCATCATCTTCACCTGGCCATTCTCCATCGTCCACCTCCAAATTTAAAGCCACCAACAGCGTAGGGGCTGTGTAAGATTGCGATGAATCACCAGCGATATTCTACGTGAATCAATACAAAATTTAGCCTAAAGGGCTACGAGATTTATCATCCTGAGATATCATTCTATTTTTGATATGACATTACGATGCCATACGAAGTAAGATATCACCAGCAACGTCACATGCATCCTTCAATATACAATATCCTGCGACACGCGATATAACGCGTTGCCACGAAATTAGCATCCATTCCAAGCGTGGGATCACGGTCCTTTTTTCGCGTCGTCAATATCGTTATTCAAAATGAAAACCGCTACAAAAGGGGAATCCTCAGAGATACTGTCCTAAGAACGCACTCCGTCAATTAAAACTAGTAGTTTAAGGCACCTTACAAAATTTGAAGAATGACGATTAGGTTTTCTCTCTCATATGCACAGTTGAAAAATAACGATAAAGTAATCGCACGCGTTATGGAGAACTGCGACCACGTTTCTGATATTACGTGATATCGTTAGACATTACCAGGTATACAATACCATGCGATTTCATTCTACATTCGGCATCCTGAGATACGCGATATCATGCAATATACGTCATTGATACTGGAAAATATGCTATTTTTAGGGTGGCAGGGAAGTAGGAAGGTATTATTTATACCTAGTACTAGATTTCTAGAAATGAAGGCCGCCACAAAATAAGAGAGAGCGGTACTCTGCCTAACTGACAGGTACACAAGTTTCTCCTCCCCACGCACCATTAGAGACTACAAAATAAACGGCGAGAAATTGATCCTCCGTTACCATACTTTTCACTTTCATCCTTTCCCTCATCCAACGACGTTATTCAATTCCCTCCTTTGGTCATGGCGGCCCCGGGAAACACCCCGCGCGCCCTTCCTCATGTTACACTCTGTAGTAATGTTGACGCGGTGATGACGAGCAAGAAACGTAAACAGGAGCCTTGTAACAGCTACGTTACTTTGAGTGAACCTCCCCCCCCTCTTCGTCGTTACCCGCCGAAGGTTTTTAGATAATCCCCTCCCCCCTAAGTTAGTAACGTAGTTTATGCTCGACCCCTTATCGCTGAAGTCGTATCCGATATATCGGCTTACGGCACTAAGAAGGTAAAAAGACTCAGCCATATAAGATATTACATATCCTGTGACAATTCATGATTTTTGTAGCACGAAATATAATATGCAATGGGACACTGAAATCCGAATAGCTCACAGCCTCGCTCTCTGATTCGACCTTTCCACCTTCATCGCCCCTGACGACCCTCGACCTCCTTTGGCGACTGCCGCCCCGCACTCCTTGGCCATCCACTCGAACCTCTCCCTTCCCGTCTTTCCTCGAGGAAGGAATCTCCATTATTCATGCCGGAGGAGAAGGATCGCTCATCGTCCCCCTCTTCTCTAAACTATCCCCGAAAAAGTTTGGGTCAATATGCCACCACACGCGGGCGGTGCGGCGCGGCGGGCATCGCCCGCGGATGAGAATATGATCCAAAATGACGGCCATGTTTCTCAAGTTTCTCGAGAGAAGAGATGAGTACGGTGTTGTGGTGCTTAGAGTACTGGCTTTCTATCCCAGTTACCCAGGTAGGAATTCCGGCAGTGACGGAGAATTTCATGGGAATCTTGATTCCCGCTAGGGTGCTAAGAGGAGAGCACTTCAAGGGCAGTATTCTTCCGTGGGATGGGATGTTAAACTACTACGACGAGTTGACGCACTTTCCGACGAAATGCGTACTCATACATTTCCACAGGACTTTTTGGTATATGGCCTACAACTGAAATTTTACTGGAAATTTCATTACTTATTTTTTTGCCACAAATAAATAATGTCCAGTTTATTTATCTGAAAGATATATTTCGTTTGGGACTAACATCAGTGCACTAGCACATCTGAGTCGCATGCAGAACGCGGAAATTCTCGCATGCGCCCAAAATGTGCGCCAGTCACCATAGGATTCTATCCCCAGCTCGCACTTGAACGGTGCCAAAAAAAAGGGCCATGCTCGCATTTCACTGAAATACCTGATCGAAGGAAACATCATTTATTTCGACCGCGTTGTTATCCACAGTGCTATTATATCGGAACAGATCACCCAACAAACCCTTCATCTTCGCGTTCTTCCCACTACCCCATTTTCGGCCTCATTTTATGAAACGTTACCGCGTCAAAAAAAAAGTGTATGATCTTTTTTTTAGAAACGCAATTGAAATCGATAAATGAGAAATAATTGTTTGATGACCTAAAAAACTCTTTATACAAAATCACAGTAATCTTATGGTACTAGTAGCTAATATGCGAAGCAGCAAATATCCTCAGCATTCGTGATGTGATACATGAATTACGACAGTAATAGACCAATCCGTTTTTAATAACTCCTCCAACAGTAGAGATGCCGAACTTATTTACATATTCACGGAACGGAAATAAGTCTGTCAATCACATGTCAATCAACAATATCAGTATCGAACTTTTTTGTAGATTTTCGCAGCTCATGTTTATATTATTCAGGTTTCTGGTTCTGCGATTAAATTATTTTATATTATGCGACAGTTTCGCCGTGCTATGCTGCCGGCTTCGTCAGGCTTTTAAGAACAACAATGGTCTTTTTTTCAAAAAGTAAATAAACAATTCCAGCAGTTGATGATTTTGAGATGTAAAAAACTTAATTTCGAATATGTCTCTTCCAGGTATAAGGGAGTTTATAACTATCCTCTCTATTGATGTTATTTGGTCTTTTTTCTATTTCAATTGCCTCCCTTATGAGCCGTGGAAAGTAACTGCTTTCTTTGTGTAGTACTCTTGCCGTCTCGATGTCAATGGCGTGACCTTCCTCTAACGTAGTGTGCTCAGCCACGGCAGAGTGATACCAGTCTTTCTTCCGAATTGCACGTTCATGTTCCTTTAATCGGCATCCAATCTAGAAACGCAATTGAAATCGATAAATGAGAAATAATTGTTTGATGACCTAGAAAACTCTTTATACAAAATCACAGTAATCTTATGGCACTAGTAGCTAATATGCGAAGCAGCAAATATCCTCAGCATACGTGATGTGATACATGAATTACGACAGTAATAGACCAATCCGTTTCGAATAAGAGACTTATTAACGAAATTAAGATTTTTACTTCTCAAAATCATCAACTGCTGGAATTGTTTATTTACTTTTTGAAAAAAGACCATTGTTGTTCTTAAAAGCCCGACGAAGCCGGCAGCATAGCACGGCGAAACTGTCGCATAATATTAAATAATTGAATCGCAGAACCAGAAACCCGAATACTACAATATCAGTATCGTTCAATCAACAGAGCGCCACAAAGAAAATATGATTTAATCACTGTTGGTTAAGAGAAAACAAATTAATATTTGAGATAGCCTCGACGTTAATTTCAAGAAATAAAAATTTAAAGGAAAAAACGTCACCATTCTCCCAAAAGGGCCTCGTTATTTGAAACTAAAAATTACGATTTTTTAAAATCTTATTATCGCCGCTAAAAGGCCAATAAACCTCGATTCTTTTTTTCAATGATTGACGAAACAATTTTTATTCTACAAAATTTGCAAAGATCAGGAAATACTATCGCAATTTTCTGAAACAGAAATTCTATTACATTGGTGCAAAAATGGTATCCCTTGTCGGTCACTTCCAAATATAAACAGCAAACCTGAATGATAAGGGGGAAACGTTTTTTTGGAAGGCAGTATAGAAGAAAGGCGATAGGCAAGCTGAAGTCTTCTGCCGTTGAGCCGTTGGTGGACGTCCGCGAGGAAATATAAAGGACTTCAAACGAACCACTTTCACCTCCCTTATTCGATCTATCCACTCTTGCACTGGCGACTATTCATGCCTCTGTGTGTCGGTTGCAGACACCGATTGATATCATCTTATAGCAGCACCCTGCATTCAAACCTTTCGACTATCGGTCGCGTATAAAGCGCATTGGATGGGGGAGTACTTCAAACGACCTCAAAAGGCGGAGTTCGTAACAGATCTAAAAGGGAATCTCAAACACCGTGCAAGTTTTCACAAAAACATTCTGCATTGGAATTGACACGTGTACACCAGCGGTAGTTATTCCAGGAGACAAGTCCCAACCTGGTTGGGAAAATCACCAACTATCACTTACTCCAAAAATAGGACTGTCACAGTCTATCGAAAGACAGTAGTTATAAAGCAAAACATGGTGGTAGTTGAGCAGATGACCCTTTTCAAAGGAAGAGTCCAGGTCGCAAACCTTCAACGTCAGAATCCAAATTTTCAGTCTGTTATTCACATCCACTATCTAGCTAAGCCTTTTATTCCAATTGCTCAGATGGGCATTTCCAATGGGTTGCGAACACTATAGGCGTAGTATTATGATCCAGCTTTGTTTGTTTCGTAAGCATTGTCGTGATACGCGCTCCTTACAATTTCCCGCCCTCTCAAGTTGCCTATCATGTGCTTTCCTCTCCTCTCCTTTGCCGACCTCTCCCACGAGAGTCTTCCCTCCTTGACGTCAAGCTACGCACAGGTGACTGCCACTAAGTTCCGTTAATATTATGCCTCCGTTGAATTGCTCAGTCAATAACTTGCCGTATATTCATGAGGCTATGGGTTTACCATAGAAAATATCCTCAGCCATAGTTTAATCCCGAGTTCATCTCCGCCACGGCCTTGATGATCTGACGGCCAAAAACACTTTGTTTACTCATCAGAGGTGGTTTACTATCTTATTTTCATTCAAAGCAGAGTGGAGAAATGAAATAGTTTAATTATTCAAAGGAAAAAGAACATCATTCTACCACTCAATCAGAAAAAAATGCCCTCCTATCTTTATCCCATAATACACAGTAACCAAGACCAAGTAAGAGTATTTGAAAATATTCTTTAACCAGCATCATTATAAATTCGTTAACTAGCAATAAAAAGAAGTAAAATCACTTTCGGACCCTAAATTCTTATCAGTCAAACCAAAGTGAGTCTCTCCTCTTTCAGACAGCCATTAAAATTTATAGGAAAACAGTCAAATGAAATGGAAAAAATTGCGTTCATTCACACTTCTTGGGCATCAATTCAAATGGAAACGTAATCTCTTCGTCCCTTGAGTTTCATCCCCAACGTAATCGTTTCAGAAGTCCTCTAAAATATTGGCTGTGATGACAGTTTGAATTTAAAATTCCGTCATAATTATTATATTTAATTCAAAATATACCCTAAGATCTTAAGAAATTATACTCAGACAGGGCACTTGTATTTTCCGTGACGCAAAGACGAGATTGCCGGCCTCGGTGGCGGCGGGGTAACGTCCTCGCCTGCAAACCCAAAGGTCGCGGGTTCGAATCCCGCCTGGGGAGGATTTTTCACTTCCCAGGGCATGGTTGTGTGTGATCGTCCATTGTTAATATTATTAATACCCCGATGTAAAGGCCAATGAGTGCTGTTTTCGGTGGTCATGGAAAATAAATAAATAAATAAATACCGGAGTTCAAAATCATCAAATTAGAGTTGATAGAATAAATATTTTGGCCCTGGTTGCTTACTTCCTATCACGAAAAACTGCTCTCATTATCCATCCATTCAAGGGAGAAATCTGGAGAAAAATCACGTTTGGGTTTCCTGCCCGATTCCGAAGTGATTGACACCAAACACACAGAAAATCATTCTTTCGTGTGCAAAGATGGATCCTTAATACCCAGTAGATGGGACAGGCAAAGGCCTTAATACCTTATGACAATGTATTAAGTAAAGGTACGAAATAGTGTAAATTAAAAGTAAAGGCGATATGTTCAATAATGATAAGTCGTTCCAAATGACCGAAAAGTTGAGAAAACATTTCCTATTTGCAGTAAACAAATTTTATGTTCTGTCCTAAAGCATGGTAATTATTACGGCAATTGGTTTTAGGAACGGCTGTAGACAGTGGCGTGCGGGAGGAGTGGGGTTTAGGGTTTAACCCCCCCCCCCAAAACATGTTTACCTGAATTTGTTAATTATCACTTCGATCGCTTGGTATATTTTAATGCTTTAATGTTTAAAATATAGTTGAATTGTCTTCACGGAAAGAAAATGTTAATTTAACTATTGCTTTAGTGAATAATAATCTAAATATCATTTTATGATGATGCACAAATATTAATGAAACCCTCTCCGGCCCCCCCACCCCCAAGAAGGAAATCCTGCGTGCGCCACTGGCTGCAGATGTAAAAATGGCACAGAGTGAAAACAGCATTACCCATGTGTCAGCTACTTAAAACAGTGGGTGGATAATGCTGGAGAATAAATGTGAAGAAGAGGTGATTGATTTTCTGACTTTTTTATTTGAAATATGCTAAAATATTATCATAAGTTAGCAAAATGACGATAAAAAGTTTCGTGAATTTCGAGTGTTCATAATAAAAATCGAAGTAGCCCTCTTCTACACACCTGCTGGCAGGTTGAAACGGAAGAAAGAGGGAGCGAAATTGCGATAATAGAGAGACTTTTCTCGAATATGAGCTACAGTTAGTAGAAAAATGAAAAAAAAAACCGATTCGCTCTATTTCTAGTTGTTTATGGATAAGTTATTGCCTACCATCGAAGTAACCCTCTTCTACTCGCACACCATAGTGCATTATAAACCTAAGATTTTCTAATTCTTGCCCTTTCCTAAAAAAATCTATTTTCTCAACTTCGCTCCCTCTTTCAGCCGTTTAAACCCGTCAGCAGGTGTTTAGAAGAGGGTTACTTCGATTTTTACTACGAACACTCGAATTTCACGAAATTTAAAATCGTAAGTTATGAAAATATTTCATAATATTTTTATTTTTCATCCTTTTATCGCAGAGCAGTAAAATTTAATCTCAAAATGGGGCAGCTCTCTTACTCATAAGGCTCGTTGCATGGTCACCTCCCTGGCCAGTCATAATGCTACGTCTTTCCGATCGTAAGCACCGACTTATGGGCCGCAGCTCACTCGAGCATCGCTTGAGGCCATAAGTACAGTCCGAGACCAAACTTATAGTCATTTCTGAGTTATGTCTCGGCTATAAAAGTTCTGGAATAGCCCTGTAGGAGTCGCACTATGAACCTTTGGTTTGTTTTGAAATAGTGGTAACCTAGATATGTGGCAATATTTATTTTCCGAAATAATTTACTTTATAGGAAATTTAAGGCATGAGTTCCAAAATAATAGAGTAAGAGTATTAACGTGCCAGTTTGAAATTTTCTCGTGACTTCGTTTATTTCACTTAATCGTTAAGTTGGCACCATTTTGCGATTAAGTGAGAACGATTAAGTCATCGGCTTTTCGTTTCGTCAATGGGTTCGCTCTTGAATGCAGTAACCACGGCTACGCTTCTGCAATAAGTGTTGTATTTTTCCATAAATGACCTCATTATTTCCTGACCAATTCAAGCCGCATTTTGACCTCACATTTAATATGTAGACATCATTAATATCAACACTAGGCTAATTTTCTAGGACATCAGAAATGAAAAGCAATTAATCAGAGTCGTTCCTTCAAAAGGAGATTAAACCGGAAAAAAGTGGCCGAAGTACGCTAAGTACTTAATGAAGCTCAGGACTTCATGACAAGGTAGAGCCAAAATCGGCCTAATTACCTATTTTTGAGAAGGAATGCCATAAATGGTATTGATACCGCAAAGGCTTTCGTTATCCTTAGAATATCCTTAGAATGTTACATTATCATCGTTTAGTTTGTTTTAAATCTCTATATATGTTAATACAGTATGTTAAAAAATAGCCACACAGTTATAAGTCTACTAAGCAGCATGTCCATACCTAGACAATCCTTATCGATGTTTTCAGAATTCCCTTTTCCTTCCCTAGGAAATCGGCCGTAAACCAACCATAAGGCGCAGTTTCCAGTAGAGGGTGGATGACTCAGCCAAGGAGGAAGGGAAAACTTGTGGATTAAGACTAGGGATATCTGAATGAGATCTGATAGAGCTGGCAGCTCACATTCATGGCCGCGGATTAATACACGCTAATCTACGAAATTAACCCTTAAAAATAATACCACGCCTAGGCCTTAGATTCTAATTTAAGTTCTGGGAAGTTGGGTACGTATATTAGGAATCATTTCTCGCGTTTCTCACTGTCCTTTGACAATCTGTCCAGGACATAAATTCCACTTATTGTGCCTGTGGAGAAAAGAAAAGTATAAAACGCAAAAATGAAGGAATCAGCATATAACTACATCGCGTGGATCGATGACCACTGCGGACGATAGACTCGTCCTCATGCATCATCCACGACCCATCGAATCGACCCTACCACCTGGGCACGCTGGCGTGCGACTCACGTGGCTCCGAGACAGATTAGGGAGGACCTGAAAAATTAGAATTGGGCCTTAAATAACAGCTCAATTGTAAAGAAATTTTTGAGAACTGAAAGGAGTTAGTTCAAAATGCCTCAAAAGGGACTGGTGAAAATTCGATAGTTCGCAAAATAAAAAAAGCGAGCAGCACAAATGCTCGTCTTACTCACCCTCCATTACTGAATGGGGGAGAGCAAATTCCTATTACGTTATTTCATTGCTTCGCTGTTGACGCTGAGGAGTTCGCTCCCTACCTTTGCAGCGGCTGCGTATCCCATGATGTCCACGGCGGTTGACGCGGTGCACCGATGGGCGTTTCCCAAACCTGCAAGAAAAAACCCCTAAGGTTATTTATTTACGCTGATATTGTAAAATAGTAATGAAGCTCTGATTCGACTGGTTGCAATTTCAACATTTTTACTGTAGCCAGCAAATGAAAAGAGCATTCAATCTGCATTTGAATTAAAAATGTTAACCGCAGTCTACATCTCGATGGCTGTTTCATTGGTATGATTGCACTCTTAAAGTACTTATCCAAATGGTGTTGTGTAAAACTCGCACAACTTGGGAATAATTGGATATTCAATGCATAAAATAAGACTTTAAGAAGTAAAATTCATAGAGATGTGCATGCACTCTTAAAGGTAGTCAGATACTAAAACGTAAATGACTGGTTGTAGGCTTTAGAGAAATTCTAAGCATTAATTAGTTCATGTAAAGTAGCCAAATAACGCTGTTACTTTTTCCATATGTATGAATTCGCATCTAAAATGTCTCATATTGCAAGAAATTTAGACCATTTCACTCCAGGGTTGACACTAGTTGGAGCAAAGACTTCCACAGCGGCTTGATGTGTTTGAAGCCATCCTCTGGTACTGCTGCGAGTTTCAGTGTTTCCGAGACAACAGTTTCTCCTCCGTTACAGGAAGCGTATTCACGTCTAAGTGGACCTTCAACCAGAATACGTCTCCTATAACGGAAAACAAATGTTGTCACATAAAAGCTGACACACATAGCTGTACCAGAAAACGGGATCCAACTGGGTAGACACTACCAACAACATAATAATATACTCAGGATAGACCAATTTTAGATTCACCCCAATATTTCAACAGCAAAAAACCATTCGTTTGCCACAAAATTCAGATATTGGAGTAGCTAACTAGCATATCGGAGTCGTGAGATTTGTTGCGCAAAAATATTGGACCACGTCCAAAATGGCCGACGGATGCCGCAGGCCCCCACCTGCACATGGCGCAAGCGCGGTGCCAACCTAAGATCAAGCTGGCATTGTAGTCGTATACTCGATCGAACGAGGCCACATTTAAATCTCATACACAATTGCAATCGAATTATCAGAAAGTAACAGCCTCTTTAGTGAATCATGCTGCTGAAGTTACAACACTGTTTCCGCCCAAGGAGCTGCGGCATTTGTAGGCTAGTGGCTAGATATTTAACCCGTCAGCAGGTGTGTAGAAGAGGGTTTCCTCGAATTTTACTTTGAAAACTCGAATTTCACGAAACTTTAAAGGGTCATTTTGCTAATTTATGCAAATATTTAAGTACATTTCTTAATTGTAAAAGCTCATTTCTATTTTGTAAAAGCTCATTTCTATTTTGCGAAAACTCATTTCTATTTTGTAAAAGCTCATTTCTATTGTATGTTAATATTAGTAGGCTATTTGTAGGTTTTTGGCTGGGAGCAGGGGCATTTGTAGGCTAAGTATCGAGATCTACGCCATTGTCAAACGGATTGTCTAAACCGTGCTAATTATGTGCTCTTCTAGCAAATATTTTTCCATTATTAAGGGCCGAATTTATTTTTAATACCTAAAAGCCGTGGGAACCGATAACCTACCTTCGGAGTTACTGAAGAATCTTGGCAGTAAGGGGAGATAATCGTTTTTCGAACTTATTCGCAGGATCTACGCGGAAGGAGTATGGCCAGAGGATTTCGTGAAAACAGTATTAATACCTATCCCGAAGAAGAAGAAAGCGTCAGAATGCGAGAGTATAGAACAATCAGTTTAATTTTGCACGCGGCAAAAGACTTGCTTAGAATACTAAATAGAAGGTTAGAGAGCAGAGCAAACTGCTATTTAGGCGATGACCAATTTGGGTTCAGGAAGGGAAGGGACCAGAGACGCGATTGCGGTAATGAGGACACTTATAGATAGAAACATAGAGCATAATCAGGATGTTTTCGCTTGCTTTGTAGATTTCGAAAAGGCGTTTGACAGAGTAAACTGGGAGAAACTAATGCAGATACTGGGGAAAATAGGAATAGATTGGCGTGATAGGAGACTCATCCGAAACTTGTATATAGGGCAGAGAGCTCAGGTGAGGGTAGCTAACGGTGAATCAGGGTGGGCAGTTATAGGTCGCGGGGTGCGGCAAGGGTGCCCGTTGTCGCCTTTGCTTTTTAACATCTATGCTGAGGAAATGGTAAACGAGGCATGGGATGAGCTAGATGTGGGAATGAAAGTAGGAAGCCAGCGGATAAAGTAGGTTAGATTTGCGGACGACCAGGCGTTAGTCAGTCGATCATCGAAAGTATTGCAAACTTTAGTAGGTGCATTGGAAAAGCAGTGCGAGAAATACGGGGTGAAGATTAATAATAAGAAAACCAAAGTAATGATATTCTCTAGGACAAAGAAAGCAAGGCTGGTGATTAGAGTAGGAAGTCACAAACTTGAGCAGGTAGAACAATTTAATTACTTGGGTAGTAAGCTAGAAGCAACAGGATATAGTAGCAAAGATATTACGAGGAGAATAGCGCTAGCGAAGGAAGCGTTCAATAATAGAAGGGAGCTGATAACGGGAACTTTAAGTGAGGATGTAAAAAAGAGGCTGGTGAAGAGCTTGATATGGAGTGTTTATACTTATTTTTATTTTTTATGGATGGAGTGTTTTATGAATACATGCGTTGTATGGGGCAGAAACGTGGACCTTGAGAAAGGAAGACGAAAATAGGCTGAAGGCGTTCGAGATGTAGGTGTGGAGGAGGATAGAGAAGGTGCGTTGGACGGAAAGGAAGACAAGCGAGGAAGTGCTTGACATGGTGGGTGAGGAGAGGAAAATTGTGGATGAGATTAGGGGAAGGCAGGGTAGGTGGCTGGATGCGGGGCGATGGTTTTCTGAAGGCCGTGATAGAGGGTAGGATGTTGGGTAAGCGGGAAAGGGGAAGAAAGAGAATAGGTTTTATGGACGGGATGAAGAAAGGTAGGACTTATGCAGAGATGAAAAAGGAAATACTAAGAGATGGATAGGGTATGGCACGTGTAAGTCTGTTGGATATTCTCTGACTTTCATCATGACCTACCTCTAACCGGTAAATTACTCTAATGAATGAATGAATATTTAAAAATATTGTAGATAAGGACAAAGTACAAAGAGAAAAAATTACATTATTTCTTTTCTAAATATTGTAGAAAAGTACCAATTATTTTACTTTGCATGAATACAAACATCAGAATCAACGTATATAAAAGACTAATCACTTAAAGGAGGCATTCCCTGTTTTTGGGATAATTCGAATTTGTGTAACCTCGATAAGATAGAAATTTTTATGTCACAGCTACTAAAAAGATTAGTTTCTAATTCAACGGTAGGGATAATTCCAAGTCACGAGTTCCGCGTACAAAAGTTCGTCTTAATTTTCTATTAGGGGTACTTCTTGAACAAGGCACAAGGAGAGTTGTTTGGATTGTCACTCGAGATAATAATTATTTGTCAACTCAGGAGTCTCGAGGTTCAGTCGCGAATGGTTTGAAATTACGGTATGATGAGTCGCTAATATGAGTGTTCCCGCTGTCTTCTTGCTCGAGGTTTTTCACCCTGGAATTAACGATAAAGTTTCAAAAACACCACTCGGATTGGGTAGTTGCGCACATTGGTTCACACGGAAATATGCGTTAGCAATTTCATATTTTTTCTCGAGATCCATTTTCCTCTCGGTCGCGCCTTATACATCCTCTTCCTTCCTTCACTCTCGCCGTGGGACACCCCAAAAGCATCTATCCCACCCTTGTCCTTCTTGTGCTTCTCTTCCCATCGAACAAACGGGTATTTTTATCCTTTCCCGAGGGCCATCCTCTCGCTTTGTCTCCCATCTTCCTCCATCCTTTATCTCTCCCTTCAATACCTCATCAACCAATCTCTTCACCACTTCACGCTCCTGAGGACGCCTCTCCCCCATCCATCCCCCTCTCTCTATCTCTCTCTATCCTTCTCTCTCTCTCTCACCATTATACGAGAGCCGCTGACCCGAACCCTTCTCGTTCCCTTTACCCCAGTTCGTCCTTCCAAGCGCGTTTTGCTAACCCCGCGGAGATGAGCGCATCTCCCGGCCCTCTACTCGGTGCCTCGCGCCCTCCCGTGACCACATTCTCCCCCTTCATCTCTCCCTGACTCGTAGGGTGATGTTAACACGTTCCAGGCACGCCTCTCTCGAATAATGATCTCGGGTAGTGTGCTAACGTCGTCACCGCAGAGGGCAATATATGAGGTGGATACGTCTATAAAATCAGATTGACAACGATGCGCTCTGTCACCATAAATCCTCACGAACAGAAAATGCACATACATTAAATAAAAATTCTTAGATGGATGTGTAGTACAACGGAGTTAGCTAAATTTCTAAATGGTTATTAGGGGGAGTTTAAAAGTTGCACCGATACAAGAAAAAAAACAAGACAGAGAATACTTAGATGGTTCTAACATGTTGAACGGCGTTCTGAGGAATATATTGAAAAGAAGATTGGATGATTGAAGCCCCCCCAAAAAAAGACAGAGATGTAGGAAAAGATGGCCACGGAGTGAGAAATGGCATGAAAGTGTGTGGAGTGGCCCCAGCAGATGCTCCAGGTAGAAGGAAATGGAGGAAACTGACTATCAAAGCCGACCTTAACTTTAGGAATAAAGTCTAGGAAGAAGAAGAAATCGAGATCCGCGTCAGAGTCTAGCGGTATATCCGAACCGTGCTACTTTGTAACTTTCTGGAGAAAAAAGCTTATATTCTTTCCTTTCTAAATACTGTAGAAAAGTACAAAGTATTTTACTTTATTATGAATACAAAAATTAAAAACTTCTACAAAGTCAAGGCTGACACAGTCAAGTATTTTGTTTATGATCTTCACCCCTGAATAACTGTTAATAATCTATTTCTCAACATGTGATCATCTCCTTCCTGTAATATAAGCGAAACGAGAGTCCTCCGTACCAAATCTTTGTTATTTGAATTGAATTCAAGGTATTGAGGCATTTTATATGTATTTCCCCCAGCTCCTTCCCCTCCAATGACATCGCACTAACGACGCCAGCAATGCCTTCGGTTCAAAACTGCATACTCTACCTTCTTGCCGCACAATTCTCTCACCAGATCAGCCCTCGTTTGCATAGCAGTCTGGCCAAGAATAACTGCAGCACCATGGCCACTCAGAGCACGACACAGAGCCGAAAATTCTTTATTGAGCTAGCGGAGAAAATAAACATTTCCCGATGCTCCAATTACAAATTTCCACCCACCATTTGTACTCATTCAGATTTTCTCCCTTCCAAATCTTACTAACCTCCAGTATCCTCACCTCACTTACCTTACCTCGACCTAAACTTAAAACCCCCTTCATATGTTATGCCACCGGTACCCATTCAATTTCTTCCAACCAAGGAAGAAATTCCAACACAAGTCGTGTCAAATGACTACACGGTGTAGGTGAATGCAAAATTTATGTAGACTGGTACACATGTAGTGCATTCATGTGGCACACCTGTATAGGCAATTACACAAAGGAAAATCCCTTCCCTTCCAATCAATGCGAGAACTCAAAAATAAACTCATTAATTCCATTTGTTTACTTATTTCTTGAATTTTTAATATGTAATACATCCTCCCATCCATCCTGTTTTCACCCGCGATACCTTATGCTCATACCTTACCCGAAAACAGATCAATCCTCTAATTCCTACTTCCATGCTCATTCTTGCTGTTTCCTCCCCTCCCGATTCTTTGCCTGCCCCCAGTCCATTCCTCAAATCCGAGAGCCAGCACATCATCTGCAGACCAGACCATCTCAATCCAAGGATTGGTTTACAGTAGCTCTCCACTCTACTCTCCTATCATCCAACCACTTCATTCCTACATAATACTTCACTTTGAAGTCCTTCATAATTTGTCTAAAGTATTCGTGTCACAAGTCGTGTCAGATGACTACACAGCATAGGAGGATATACATTTTGTGCATACGGCTATACAGATGATGCATCCATTCGACACACTTGTGTAGATAATTCCAAAAAGAATTAGCCCTTTACAATCAATGTGAGAACTATGATATGTATATCACAACTCCGTTAACCTGCTTATTTCCATAATTACTCACACGCAATACTTCCTTCCCTTTATCCTGTTTTATCCGCGCTTCCCGATGCTAATACCTTACCCATTAACGTGGACCAATCCTCAAATTCCTATTTCCATCCATATTCCTGCTGTTTCTCCCCCTCCCGTCCAATCCTTTACCATGCCAACATCTGCTCAACCCATCGACACTAAGTACCCCTTTCCATCTCTATCGTATTCCACCCTTCCCACGTTCCTCTCATATCTGCCCATCTCACCCATTCTGTCCGTGGAACCAGGAATTTTTTTTCGTGGCTGAAGTGCAAATACGCAGAGGACGGAATGTTCACAGGGAAAATGTCCGGTCGCACGGAAAGATAAAAGTACGTGAATGGATGGTGCCGTTGAAGTGAAACACTAGACGACGAACAACGGAGGCCAATCTCCATTCAGCTCGAACCCGTGTTGATGTGCGCTCCGAAATTTTGCATATTTCGCTATCTCTCCCCTTGATTTATTTTATAAGATGAATCCCATAAAGCGTTAATTAATTGGATGGATGGCGGAACGAGACGTGGTGCACTAGCAAACAAACGCAGGTACGATTCCATGTGCAAATACCACTCTTCGAATCAGCGAGTACATTTGAAACACGAGCTGAAATTAATCAAGACTGAATATTGGAGTGCATTCACATGGTTTGGTCCGAATACACTGAATAGCTTCCATTCTAACAACGAAGATATCCCAGTGCAGCAAAGCACCGCCCGTAACAAAACCTTTCAAAGGAGAATTGAGTGTATCTCTTGTTTTCCTCGAGTGGAACGAAGCCATAGTACGTACGCATGCATTCTCCTCAAATCGGGATCTTGTCAACAATTACGCAAGCGTGCATCAAAATGTCACAATTGTACATTCCCTATCTGCAATACAAAGCAAGAAGATTCGCGAAGGACCTGAAATACTTCACGAGGCAATTTTTAGCATTTTTGTCCTATGAGGGAGCTATAATAAGCTCAATGATTCAGCAAAAAATTAGAATTTTTTGCCAATATGTTTATTACCCTATTTTTTTCAAATGTAATACTTATACTACCTAAATATGTTATCCATTGTCTGCATTAATAAACTGCATTCATTCATAAAAAGTCTGCAAATATTTAATTACCAAAGAAAAGCAAATGAACAAGACGAAAACCGTCAATAATTTCAAGGCAGATAAAAACTTCGAAAGCCTCAGGCGACATTTCATGAAACCAGTACTACGTGATTAAAACCTGAAGCAATAACCCCCTGGCGAGACAGCTCAAAACATCCAAGTCCTAAGGCATGGTTTCAAAAACTTTGACAGGCTGCCAAGGCAAACGGACAAGGGAACCGAGAAGAGTACGTATCTGTCTACCCCTCAAGTGGACCGGACGACGTGGAAGGACGGGATAAGGCGCTTGGACGCACATATCACCACGAAGACCACGTATAGGGTGCCTCATATCTGTCCACATACGGTGAAACGGGAGAGCAGAAGAAAAGGAAAATATTAACGTTTCAAACGGATGACATTCCTATAAGATTATTGAAAATCGGTCCGGGTCGCCCACAATCATCTCACCTACTATAAGAAAAAATGATAATTCCACAACTACTACAATGAAGCTACAAAAACTAATAACTCCAGTTAATGTGATATCACACGCAATGCCATGTCAATACATGCAGTCTTAAAAACCTTATATCCAGGATACGTTAATATTACATTGAAATAAGTTGATTACTTTTTCACCAAAGGTTCAACATCAAAGACGGGTAGCAACCCTTCGGGGTCAAAAGATCGGAAATCGGTCATAAAATCGCCATTTTTTTATTAAAATCTTTCCATAAGATCGTCTTTTGTTATAAATATTCCAAAGCAAACTGATAAAATGCATTAGGATTGGGCAGCAAATTTTTTCGATTCTTCTCTTTGAGCAATAAGATCACAAAAAGGAAATTAAAAAAAAAGTATTTAGGTCATACTGCCATAGATAGCTTGCACAGAATTACAGATTTAGAACCAAAAGCGATTTTTAATAAAGGTTACCAAAAACCTAACGAGAATTTTTCGTCGATGGGAGAGTCCTTTAAAAAATAATTTATGTTTTTCCACTGTATTTACATGAAAAAGTATTACCTCTCTGGAGGAGAGTGCCACGCGCGATGGAAATTAAAAGTAGGACGCATACTTTACTTTGAAGAATTAGAAATATATAACGGTAAAACAATCTAGAAAATAGTGAATAAAATATTTCGAGAAAGCACAACTTTTCGCATTTAACGTCAAATGTCATGTCTAACCCACCGAACAAATAGAAAAAGCGCCAGATGTTTTCGATGTACTTTCGGAATGCAGAGGTTTCAGAATAGAGACAACTAAAAATAATCCTAACTCCAATGCATTATAACTCTAAATAGCCCGGTTATACAATACATTGTTAAACATTTTCTCTGTATAAAGCCAACGATAATACTTTATAATATTAATAACCCTCACGTAAACTAACCGACAGTTTGATGTAACTTACAAAACCCGAACTCTCAGGCAGCATCAAGTTAACGTAAAGGCCACTTCATCTTGCAGACGTTAACGTAATCCAGGCATTACAAAACCGGACCTAAATGTTGTCTATTTGGTAATATAGGCTCAGAAATATTACGTTCATAAATATATTATGTTTGTACAAGAAGCTAACGTTCAACTTCATTTTCCAACGATGTATATTGTCCCTCCATTTCCAACACTTTACACCAATTCCAACATTTATCGCTTTCCCCGATTTCATTGAAATCTTTCTGCATTATTCTAATAAGTAAATATCCTGTTTCTAACAAAAGCTTACTCCCTGCAAGACCCCTAATTATGTCCCTCAGAAGATCATAAGAATAGTTTTCCCTAGTCTTCCTAAGCGGCTTTTTTAACGAGGCACCATCATTGTAATTGACACACCACGAAGACCAGGAGTCCAAGTAGCCACCAAACGCAAAGTTGAATACCTAATAATATAACTCCAATACTTCAACCTATCTCATATCGGTGCCACCAATAAAGGCAATAGATAGTTTTTCCACCTATACAGTCGATGGTTTCTGGCCTTTTTGCAACGAAGTCCTTTCCTTCAGCTCAAGGTTTCAATTCTTAGCGAGGCCTAAAACCAAAATTAGCGCCAAATTGGTTACTGTAAAATATAAATGTTAAATAATATTTCATAAAAATTAATTAAAACGCAATAACAATAAAATTTTACTGTATTTTTCAGTTAAATTTCGCCGTCGAATAATGGCAGAATTGTAATAAACAATGATAATATTGTATACATGCAATGAGGAAAAAAGATAGACATTCTTTATGAAAGTGAGATAAAAATCACGTGAATATTCTTATTATAAAAACAATTAAATGTTGTTTTTTCTTCGCCCACAGGGAATAAAATATTTCCTACCTAAATAACGCACCCTGATATTTGATTATGAGTGCGTCTCGCGGTTTCCATGTTTATTTTACGGACTCGATTTTGATGACAGCTCCCATCCAAAATTCTTGCAAGGGAAGCGAGCGCACATTTCCCATCACGCGGGTTTTCGCATAAAAATCTTAAATCCTTATCCAAGACATCACTCAAACGCGATCAAATATTTATTTGTCTCACCCAAAACCGCTCCAGCCTTTTTCCCCCTTTGTCTCGCATACACGCCCCCGACGGATTCCCCCTCCCCCCCCCCTCCCGCTCTCGAAACCCCCATCCTCACGTTACCCCCGTTTGACATTCGTATGTTTTTTAAGTGCTTTGTCTTGCTCCTGCCACTTGGGCCATGGGACGCACTGTCATCCCTCAGACACGACCCGTCTCGCAAAGCTTTACTCCGACCAAATCCGTACCCTTCTATTCCACCCCTTCCCTCTACACCCCACAGGACAGCCAACATCGGAACACCTTCCCCCATTCCCTCTTCCAGCCCACAAGCACTATTCTCCTACTCTCACATCCTTCTGTCTAATATCTCCTCAACTTTTCATCAACTACATCACTCGACGTGTATGAATTGATCATAGCACTGATATTACTGCAATCACGCTCAATCTATAATTTTTAAACTGAAAAATTGTGGCTCAAACTGAATGCTATCGAATCCAAGTATAGCAGAGATACAAGTTAAATTTTCAGGCTTTTTCTTTGTGGTACTGATTCACATGATATGATATATTTCATGTATTATATGGACACCAAAAAACGGAATATACACCTTGATAATGACATTATAGATGTCGAAACCATGGTCGGCAACATAAAAAAATGTGGAATGTACAAAGTGAGAGATAATTTCATACAGCAGTTTAATTTCAATAATTTCTCCACCTTTTTTGCTAAATCCCCGACTTTCACCATAGTTAAGTATATTATTCCCCTTCCTAATATGAATTATAATAATAATTCAATTCTGCAAATGAAAATAATGCTCATACGTAAAAATCAATTTAATCTTTAGCATTTAATAAAGCATTGAACGCCGCAGAATACATAAAAAAACGATAATTTTTCAGATTTTATAAAATCTACATAACATCAAATTTTTCTTGAATGATTTTTGCATCAAATTGAATGTTGATCCCCATTATCTCCCAGGGTTGGCTGCAAATTTCCCACTTGCAGCAAACTCCTGATGTAGAGAGTACGCCGTAATTTAAATATAATGAATCCATTGCTAACTAGAAAAGACTAATTGAAAATAATTTTGTACACAATCTAGCTTATCGTGGAGTTTCATATAAGGTTATTACATTTGATTAATATATGCAAACACTTCCTTGAAATTGCCATTGTCTAGAGAGTGTTTGTGTTGTTGACATTTTATTAGGTTTTACTTTCATACGTGGCCAGGTAAAATCCGTTAAGTTTGCCTGTAAGAGTAGGTACTTGTATACCTGAGAGAGTAGGTAATTTCACTGAACAAAATTTTCTTTGATTCTATGCATTTAATCATGGAGGAATTCATTTTTTATTTTTGTTCCTAGAAACTTTTTTCCCATAGCAATAAAAATTGTTCCTATTTTTTATCACCCAATGCCACGATTCAACCCCCTAAACCAATCCATCGAGACCCTTACGGACTTCAATAAACTGACAGAACGCACGCACATAGGAACAGGGGGGGTACAGACATTGGGGTGATCCGTAGGGGGCATAGCATGGGATGGAGGCACCAGGGGGCGCAGAGAGAGAGAGAGGGACAAGATCGAGGAAGTGGATAGAAAGGGGGTGGAGGGGTCCTGGGATGTAAATGCCAACGGGCAATACCACCCCATTCCCACTTTCCGTCCCCCGAACCACTCCAAGACCACACCGCCCGAACGCAAACTACTTCGGCCAGACGACTTCATACCAACCTTCCCTTTACCGAAGGGATACCGTTTCTGCGGCAACCATTCACCCTCCCATTGCCTCCACCCTTTCCAAAAAAAACCCTTATCCCCTCCGGCCTCCAAACTCTCTCCCACTCCGGAGCCCTAACCGTGCCCCTTCGGCTGTAAAATTGATTCCGGGATGGGCACATAATGCTCCGGAGATACGCATCCTTCATGTATTCCCATCGCACTCCAAATGCGCCGCCTCTACCCTCAGGTAGCCCGCCGGTAGCATCCTTCGAGTGGCCTCTTGTATGCCCGTCGCATACTCTCGCCTACGTGTATGATGACACTGCGCGCATTCACTCCTCCCGATGAGGCTTCATCCCTGCAAATATTGTCCTTAAAGAGCAACTCTTCCCAGCCCATTTCCAAGAAACTCCAGCTTTACAGCAACTATCATCTCCATGCAGAAGCGACCAAGTACTCATTCCTTCCGCATTGCATGAATTAGTGGCTCACTACTCACACTTTCTCCTTTTTTAACTATGAGTTTATCTGAAAATTTCATAGCGCGAATTACTTGCAGATTGTCAACATAAATTGCAGGAGTAAACGGCTCTTTAAGTCCGCTATCAGAACTTTTGAAACTTTCGGCAAGTCGCTTGCAGAAACCTATTGCTGTCAGTATAAACGGCAGCCAATCTAGTGCTACACTAACTTGTGACAATTTTTCTTCAGAGTAAAATCCCCCGCAAGCTATTGCGAAAGAAACTTGCGGAAGTAACTTGCCTATGTAAACCCATCATAATACTATAATCTGTAGTGCCCAACGAAGCCGGACAGTCCTCTATCAGCCACTCATGCAATACGTGGTGAATGCTTTTATCAATAGCACGAAACTGAAAACATAGTTTAATTCAAACTTTTTCTATACATGGACTGAAATTCAAATTTCCTTAGGAGGCACTTCATTAAAATATATGTATAACATAGGTATGTGTTCTTATAGAGAAGTGGAGCATAGACAACAGCGGCAGCAGAACAAATAAAATTACGAGCAATGGAAATGTGGCGTTATCAAAGAATGATTAAGGCCAAAAAGAAAGAAAAAAACACATATGAATAAGTCCTACTCAGAGTAGGGAAGATACAATGTTTAGAGAGAACTCAACGCATAAGAAGACAAAAGCCTGCTGGACGCATTCTGAGACCAAACAGACGCTTGAAACTGCAATGGAAGGATAACTGAACGTGAAAAATCGCCGAGGAATACCAACGATGGAATGCATAGGTCAAACTTAAAGTGCTGTTAAAACGAAGACATAATGAGGAGTAAAACAGTAGCTGAGATTAAAATGGTTAGTATGTCTTCAGAAAACCAATATTTGGATTAATGGGAGCTTTCCATTCGAGATCTTAAAGTTGGCACATATCGAAAATATATCATCGCACTTTAGCGAACACAAACTACGATGAGATGAACAATGTACGCAGGTGAAACGTTTGGTAACCTGACCGTAGGTAGTATTCTGTATGCTCAAAATAGTAGAAAACGAATAATTGTAAATAGATAACGATTTCGTTCAAACTGAGTACTTCAAAATGTAATAAACCTTTTGGCCGGCCACGGCGGTGGCGGAGTCAAGTTTTCGCCCACCGACTCAATGGTCGCGGGTTACAATCCTAGCTGGGCAGTTTGAGGCAATCAAGGGCAAGGTTGCGTGTGCTCGTCTATAAATATGAAGTAGATAGTCATTGGCGAAAGTTGTTACCTCTAAAGAAATTACCATTATAATGTAAAATTATTGTCACTCAATTGTTAAAACTTTTACATTGTCCTTAGTAGACGCCATTAATGAAATTGAAAACAAATATACTAAAGTCACATATGCGATTATTAAACTTCTTTTATTCTCTAGCGCAGATCAACTATGCAACCGATGTGTTTTGAAGTGCGCTGCCTAAAGCGCAGGGTTTGAAGTTAATGGGAAACTGAGATGAAGAACTGCGCTATTTCTCTGCAAAGCTAACAGCAGCAAAGCAAACAGAAAACACCCAAAGGCTGCTTAAGAGGCTGAACTGCTACATTAATATTTCAATGAGAAACTCAACTGCTCATTTGTGCCCGTGCCCTATTTTCCGAAAATGGGTGAGTACCCGAAAACGACAGATTCCTTCGCGTAGCTCGATCTCCAAGGTCGCCACTCGAAAAAAAAAAAAAAAAAAAGACGCGTCAGAAGGAACTTCACGTTTTCAGGCGTAAATTTGTGGAACTTCATATTGGAGTAAATCAAATCACAGGTAAGAATGCCGACGTGGTCGAGGGAGAATTAGTTAAGAGGATAATCGTTCACGTGGTACAGAAAGGAAGGGGGGAAGGAAGAATGGGATGGGCTAAGTGGGAGGAAGGAGATTATCAGTGAAGTTGATCGGTAGGTTAGATAGTATGTGGATTTGAATGCATTTGCTTTTGCAGACACTTTATTTTGTCTGTGACGACTTCCACGGATATTTACAAAATTTCAATAAGTCCAGGAGAGAGGGGATAAATCAATGGGATAGTTTAGGTAGGCTCAATTGTCACTTAGGTATCGAGGGCAATTGATTTGAATAGAAACAGTATATTTATGGCTAAAACGATACAGGAAGGGGGATGAGACTTCGGCAACACGTAAAGAAGCGGAGACCAAGATGCACATCTCGAGGTGATTATGGCAGCACACATTAGCATCCTGGTGAAAATCCTATTACAATTGGCGGGGTGGCTGTGATAAAGAGGACATAAAACTAAAAAAAACCTGAATAGTGAGAAACCGCCTCATGAAGCTGGTATGACAAATTGCAGGCCGACAAGAAAGCCAGCAATAAACGAAACTAATTAAACGGCGAGGATAGATTTCACTCATTCGTACCGGGATATGAACCAATTATATTGGAATATCGTAACTTTCATCGATGATTAAACAGAAGTGTTGAGTATGGGCGCGTTTAGCAATGATAAACTCGCAATTGTAGTTAAATATAACTTTTGCATGTGATAGTACTCTGAAAAACATTTACATATTTAAAAAAATAATATTCCTCCAGTTTGTCAGGTATCACCCAAAAACATAGCAATAAAACATAGATCTGAGCATATATGTCAGCGTTTTTGGAGAGCGATTTCTGCTTCTGGATCGGAACCTGTATTAAGAACACCACCTCGAATGACATCCGAGGATTTCGTCCGAATCCTTCGCATTTTCATCACTCCCATGGATAAACGAAGTAGCACGAAGAAAAATGTTATATCTTTCTAATTTACTGTTTTTTTGTCTTTTTTACTTGAGTATTTACTAAATTATTATTTTATTTATTATAAACTATGTGTTTTCACATTCACAACTCATTTATTTGTGCAGCCGTAGTAAATCTACCGCCATTCTTGAAAGATGCATTGAACATATGATCGCAGGCTTTCCCGGCGTATAGAATTGTGGAAGGTTACTCGGGATTTCCACCGGGTCAGGTTCTCCAACTCCATCTCGGCCGACGTTTCGATGAACGAGTTGTCCATCGTCATCAGGGCATCATGCCCTGATGACGATGGACAACTCGTTCATCGAAACGTCGGCCGAGATGGAGTTGGAGAACCTGACCCGGTGGAAATCCCGAGTAACCTTCCGCATTGAACATACGTTTGTATTCACGATTAAAAGAGAAAATACTTTTTCACGGTGGTGTTCTGTTAAGTATGGAAGGTTACAGTGAGAGAAGTGGACACCGGGTGTATCCCAGGACCTTGCCAAAGTGCGAGAGGAGGAGCAAAGCCTAGGAAAAAAGGGAAGGAAGGGAAAAATTCTGAGGAATTCACGGCGAGGAGTTCAATGATACGTTTCAAATGTATACAAGGTCGTCTAATGTGCCTCCGTTTGGAGGCTAGCGCGAATAGCGCTCAGGTAATGCACGCGGCCAGTAATCCATCACTGGCTTCGACGATGAGACCATCACCTTACTGTTTTCGAATTTCCCTCATCGTTGCCTAGGAATAATATGCCATAAGAGTGAATGCCGATTTTTCTTCAGAGTGACAGTGGCGGCACTCCGTTTGTTGGGAAACTTTTCTCCCCCATAGTACATAAATAATGTAAACGCACATATTCATGCCCGAAACCCAATGGCCATGTCCAAATCTTTCTCCCTCGAGGGAAAAAGAAGAAGGCCTCGGTTAGCTGGAGGGGTTGCCGGGTACAAACCGATCACATTGCCATCCGAACTCCATCCCCCTTATTCTGTCATCCCTTATCCTTTAAAAATAAAAATACGAAAATTCAACCCCTTTTTTTTTCATTGAAATAGGAGCTTGGAATGGTTTTTTTTGTGGGATCGAGGGCTGGGTTGTGTAGGGTGAGGCTTTGGAATGTATTTGAGACCTGGGGGAGGAGGAGGTCGGAGGTATTTGGGGGTATCCCTATCTGAACGGATTTGACCTCTCTACCCCTCTAACCTCAAACAGCCTCCGACCGACCCCTCTCTCACGACTGTCACCTCTCAATGGTCTTTTTCACGGCAGAGAGGACCTGCCACGCGATGAATCCGGGTTCGTGGTCATCTTTTGACAAATGGATATCCGTCGACCATATGAGGGAAAGGAGAGAGGAGGTTTTGTGAGTATCATTTTTTTGTCCTTTTTGTCATTATTTCACCATCAAACCCATTTTTCTCTCGCAAAATATATTTATACGAATAAATGTCTATGAATATATACATAGATGACTCATATAAACACATCTGTTTTCGATGCGTAATACTTTAGAAAACATATTTCCTTAGTTTACTATTAAATGCATACCTCAGTCCAGAAATGGAGCTGTACTTAATTTTCTGTTGATTGACGAATTTTATATATGTACCCAATACCGAGGCTATTCCCGGTATCCACAAAATTCGTCAAAAAGAGCGAACACCTCATTGTGTTCCATGTTTAGCTTTATTCTCGCGGACTGTGGCACTAAGTGCACGCTTTGGGTTGATTCTTTATCATCAAATGTCCGGCAGTCCTGAACAACTTGTTCCTATAGAGCAGGTGTCTCCAAACTTATCGTAACGAGTGCCACAATGGGTACTTGAACACTTTTCAGCGGGCCGTAGTAAAAAAAATAAACAGGAAATTCTAGATATGAGTTTTATCGAAATTAGAAAATTTTATTAATTAATTACAGAGTATGTGAAATTAAATTATCGTATACTGATGACTACGAACACTACCAGTAAATTCTCATATTTTCGTCACATAACCATTAATATGAATGCTGTTACTGCGTTAGTACTTTTAAAATCTTATTAAACTGAGGTTTAAATTTTGAAACGCTAATTACTTACAAGTAGCGTCCATCCAAGAAAACATTATGCGGCGCATTTCCGCATAATTGTTTGTGGGCCGAATAAAATCATATTTCGGGCCAGATGTGGCCCATGGGCCGTAGTTGCCCGACCCCAGCGTATCAAGCCCTCAAAAATTCACAGGGGAGAAAGACGCCTTGGTAGCTTATGTGATGTCGTGATCTTTTTTTTTAATTAATTATTCACATTCCAAAGTTCCAGACCCTACTTTAGTTAAGACCACGACACATCATCAATCCTCTCTCTTCAGTCTCTCTCACAACAAGACCTTCTTCCTTTCTTTAAACAACATTTTAAAAACCCTTTCCAAAAAAATAAACATTCATCAAGTAACAAAACAGCATTTATTTTAAAATATCAATAAAATTATAATTTATAACTAAAATAAACGAAACAGCCATCAACATAATGACTAACGACTAAGAATAACGAAGCCTCGATTTAAAAAAAATCAACGCGATCATGTTTTTATTTGGATACGGCACGACGTTACAGTCTTGCCCTATGCGCCTACTCGACGAGTACTCCTTTACTCCCTCGAGACGAGTACAGGACGTGACAAGTCACGACCTTTCTCGCCAGGTCAGTATCTCAGCTGGCAAGGAGTACCAGGCCCAGCATCAGATTCTCAGTGGAAACTATTTAATACTCTTACATCAGCATCAGCATTAGCATGCAGTGGACCTTTAAAATGTTCGATATCAAAATTGTAATTCTGCAGTATAAGAGCCCACCACATCACTCTAGGATTTGATAGTGCTGCAGTCTGTAGAAACACTAAGGGATTGTGATCCATCTGCATACGGAACCTCCTCTTACCGTCCAAGTAGCAGTTTAGTTTCGTGAGTCCCCATACCAACGCTAAAAATTCCTTTTCTGTGGTCCCATATCTCTTCTCTGTGCTATTAAACTTCTTTCTAAGAAATACCACAAGATGCTCCTCTCCATCTGTTCCTATCTGAGAAAGAACAATACCCACGCCATTCTTGGATGCATCTGTCTGTACCAGGAATTCATGTTCAAAGTCAGCGGGTCTTTAATACTGGTTGAGGAATTAAAGCCCCTTTCAGTTTCTCAAATGCTGTATTTACTTCATCAGTTCACTCTATTTTACCCTTCTGCATTCTTCCCTTTGTGAGATTAGTGATAGGTGCGGCTAAATCTGCGAACATTCTAATATACTTTCTATAGTAATTACACAGTCCCATAAATGCTCGTACTTCTGTTTTGGTAGTCGGAGTAGCCTTTATTGCCATGATCTTCACTTCAGTGGGTTTTAATTGATTTCGACCTATTTCATGTCCTAGGTACTTAAATTTATCCCGTGTAAACGCACTCTTTGCTGGTTTCAATGTCAATCCTGCAGCTTGAATCTTCTGGAAAATCGAAATTAAGTGATGCAAATGATCCTCAAAGGTATTTCAGAACATACCAATATCGTCCAGATATGGTAGCGCGAATTCCTCGTACCCTCTCATGAGTTTCGACATCAACAAGCTGAAACAATAAGGTGCGTTCTGAAGTCCAAATGGCATCCTTTGAGGACGAAATATTCCAAAATTAATGACAAAAGCAGCATATCACTGGGCCTTTTTAGTCATTTTAATTTGCTTGTATCATTTAGGTAAATCTTACACAGTAATATATTTCGCTTTAGATGCTGTCTCTGTCATTCAATCGATGTTAGAACGTGGGTAGTACTCTGTTCTAATCTTCTTATTCAGGCATCGCGTCGGTAATCAACAGAGGGACGCAGATCTCGTCCCGGCAATTCTACTAGAATCATGGGTGAAGCATCATCGGATTCTCCTTCTTCCACAATACCCAGCTCAATCATTTCCCGAACCTCTTCCTGCAGTATTTGGGTTTGCCGAGGGAACGTGCGATACGGCCATCGTCTCACCGCCTCATTGTCCGCTAACACTACCTATATCGTGGAATATTACCTCAGTCGTCCCTGGCTTGGTGAAGAAAATGTCGGAAAACTCTTGCACCAAGGTCTGAAATTTTCCCTTTTCTTCTTCCATTAGGAGTTCTGCAACCTTAATCTGTTCACTAAGGGATTTTCTACTCTCTTAGCCTATGCCGGGTACTTCCATTTCGTTCTCCTCTGGTTCTTCCATCATTTTATCTTCGAGATAATTAACCTGTTCCTCTCGTTGGTAATATCTTTTCAATAGATTAATATGGAACACCTGCTTCCGATTTCCTTTCTCTTGGAGTTTTACAATACAATGCCACGTCCGGGTTGTTAGGTTTGTGGACTTAAGGGAGAATATAAAAGTGAGGAGTTCGGGGATGAGGACTCACATGAATGGTTGAATTTTCGACGACGCAGTCGTCTTCTTCTGAACTGGAATATATATATGTAAGTATGTAGAAATATAAATATATATTTTTATTTATATATTAGATGCCCCATGACGACACCGGTGTCCACTGCTTTAGGTAGCTTTCGGGCTAAGGACCCTTGGACCTGGACCTGAGCCTAAGGACCCTAAGGACCTGGATATATTGTTTTCGGAGCCTAGGACGTAGCCGGTCGGAATCGAAGCGAAGACGCCGAGCTTCCGCACCAGATGGCGTGTCAGATGCGGTCCGCTGCAAAACTTGATGGGTGTGGGGGATTTTTCAGGGGTGTCAAAAGGGATTTATCGCTCGATTATCCCTCCCAACGGTCCCCGTTCCGTGAAAAAAATGCATAATTCCGCTGAAAAATATGGATTTTACGGCATGCTTTTCAGAACTTCCAACGGTACCCGTTCCATACTTGAAAAAGATATGCCTTTCCACGGATTTAATATTTTGAACTGGGAAGGGCCTGCCATTTATTGCAATACCTAAAAGATACGATCCTATTTCATCCCATAAAATTGGTATAATCTGGAGAAGCTGAAACTATTACGCAGAGACGATGATTATTTGTTCCTCAGAGATGCATTGGAGCCCGTCTAGACGTTAATATCAGCGCGTTATGTTGACTGATTTGGCGAGCACGCAAACTATTCTGTCATTGAAATTGAAGTTAAGGAAGACATTTTCATAGGCCCTTTTCCAAGTACAAGAAAATATTTTATGAAATATTTTTCATGATATGGTGAAGGGCTACAAGGCTATTTTTAAATCCGAGGAATAACAAACGATGACTCACCACAATTTAATCCATAAGGGCGTGAGATTACTAAATGAAGCTTCTCTCCGTATCCTGCCAACATTCGTAGAGAGGCCGGATAACAGCGGCCAAGAACTTGTTACCGCATACTTGCTCAAAATGTTGAGAAACTATGCAAAGATCTATATAAACGTGGTAAAATTTATTATTGGATACTCACTTTTTATTAAATAAATTGGAAAAAATAAAATAAATTAAAATAAAGGTTTCTATTTTTATTTGGTGAAAACCAACAACACCAGCATATTAGTTTCCATTCTGAGAATTACGGGCTTTCTTCCATTAATTTATAAAATAAAATATTATAAAATCTAAGAAAAACATTAATACTTCTATAATAGGATGTATGAGAGACTTCCCTAAAAACGTGTAAGATATGAAAGATTCTACAATTTGAAGAACAACGCATAGGGACCGTGTAGGACTGAAATAATCCCTCCCCACCCTTAGACAGACAGCCATTAGTATTGTGGTAAAATTGCTAAGAAATGATATTTTAGCCACAGTAATTAGACAGCACTTCAGTCATAGGATGAGGAAAATATTTTCGCGTTTTAGTTTCACGGCCAAGAAACATTTTATCTCATATCTATTAATAACCAGTTTAATATTAGTTAAATACAAATATTGCTAAAGGGTACATGAAACTAGATGATTTCATTTGAATTCACAGCTCACAACCTAAATAAGGCCTTATTAAAAATAATACCGAGGATGGTTTAAATAAATTTGAAAAATACGCATTTTCAGCGTCCCTAAAAATCAACAAAACAAGATTAACTCTAATCTTTATTTTAAGTGCTCTCAGGAAAATATTTTTAAATTTTTCTATTGCGGTACAACTTCCATTTTATCCCCATTTAATATCTTCCAGAAGCTTATGAAATTTCTTTACGAGGAATGCGTCTTCGTCAAATAAATAAAATTATGTTTACTTAATTGATAATATGATGTCTCTATCGAAAAAAGTTTTGGCCGCAATTGCAGGGGGAAGAAAGAAGAGATCAAAAAGAAATTTAAATTTAATGATGAACGATGATATGAAAGATGAAAACAAAATCCGAGAAAATTGAAGATTGATCTATAAGCCGGCAAAACTGTATAAAACTAATTATTACAGCTTGATTAACATGTGGTTACCCGTGAAAATACGTGATACGCCTCAATCATTCATAAAACCGTGAAATCATGAGAAAGGGGCTAATATATATAGTCAACCGCATTAGTATTCACATCGTTATTTTTTTTATGACATTCAAGTTCAAAGATTCACTGGCAAAACCTTTTTCATTTGAAATAGGTGCGCTCAAAAAGTTAGGGAAATATTTGTAATAATCTTGCAGCTCTGACAGTGAATTCTCATTCAGTCCGCTAGATGAATTTTATTAGGGCAGAAATCGGTGACATACCTAATCGATTATATTCAACAAATGACACAATCTACTGTACCAGAATACTCCAAGGTATTTAATAGTCTAAATTAAAAGTAAAATTATGCTCCGTATTTCAAATTAAAATTCCAGTTAGTTGTTAAATTTTAAGGCCATGTTTCATGTGCTCAATCGATGTTTTAAACCACAATATTTCCCTGAAATGTCTATTTTTCCAATGCAGCTTTAAAAGACTATTTATATAATACAGGTAGAATAGAAATGATTCAGTCAAGTTCTAATTTTAAAATTTATCTGTGATTTTTAACCATCAATTCATTTTATGCATTTTAAAGTACCATAAACTTGAATTTAATACTTCTTAGAAAGCTAGACGACTCATGATGCTTTTATTTTTTCCCCCATTTTCCGAAGGCCAACGCAACGATCACTTGTAAGCGATCTATAGGTTTCTTATTAATATATCGCAAGATAAATAAATGTGAGCAATGATTCCCCAACCAAAATATTTCACTCATATTTTGAACTGCAATAACCATGCCGAGACGCTAATCAGCGTAAAAAAATATCGCACACAACCGGCATGAAATATAACTCAATTGGATACCTTCAATCAACAGGCTCAACGCATCAAAAACAAATTCCACATCCCTGGCTTCAAGGAATACCGTGAAACACATTCGTCATCGCCCACCGAAATAGAGTGCCGCGGACACCATTTTTTATTTTAATCTCTTTGCACGTCAATACGAAGCTTTCCTCTTTCCAATCTCATTCCACTTTTATTTATAACCTGGATCCTACAACCACCCTCACACACAAAGCCCCTTCCCCCCACAAAAAGGGTCAATCTTTCGCGTCGCGCACGGTATCCTGTGGTGTATACCTACACCCTTTTTCTCTCTTTTTTAAACATATTTTCCCACGAAATGAACCCCAAGCGCGATTAAAATAATCCCTCCGTCCATCCACAGACGTAATTTTTCGGCTCATTACGCTGCTCTTTTTCAATGCTTTATATACATCCACACACACACCAGCACACATCATCATCCTTTTGTATTTTCTTTCGGAAGGAGGATAACGAAAAAAAGAAAAACACTGCCCTATTTGAATTTTTTTTAATGACCAGATCGACCGAAAAATACGAAAGGAAATGACGGGGCATGTTTGTGTGTTCAGGTCATACATTTATTTTTCGTCATTTTCGCCGCGCTCCGTGCTCGGCCAAAATGTCCTGCCTCCTACCCCTCAATAACCCACTTAAATCCACTAGCTGGCATGAGCACGCACGGGAGATGGAAGGGAGGACCCAGAAAGCAAACACACGTTCAAAAAAAATTAAGCGCACGCAAACACGCACACATACAAATGCACCGAGCACGCTGGCGCACGAACAGCCGACCGGGAGAGAAGTCCGCTCCGATATCAAGTTCGGAAAAATCGCAAAATGAAACGAAGAATAAAAAAATGGACTGAAGTCCAAAGGCGGTTGGGGGGAGCAGGCATAATCCCGCCGAGAGTTTTGAGGGACGTAATGAGGTCTCATGGGAACGGAAGGGAGGGAATACACACACAGAGAGATATATATATATATCAACTGATAGACGCACACATGGTTCGAGGAAATTTGTCACCCCTTTCCAGCCACCACACGCGTCCATATCCCTTGGGGGGAAGAGGGAAATATGATAGAAAATAAAACAGGAATATTTCTCCTCCCATCTTGCCCACACACCGCCTCACACATGAGACCGCTCCGACCAACCAACCCAGACACCCGCATCGCTTCGGTAGGGAGGGGGACGCGCCCCTACCCCGTGGACGTTAGGCAACTCAACGGATCATCCATGTAATGCCGGTCCAGACTCATTTTTCCCTGTCAGGATAAGGACGCGCGTAGAGACCGCTGGACCAAAGGGAGGAGACACCCTGAAATGGGGTGACGCGTCGCGGACGAATGCAGGAGAAAGAAAAGAAAAATCGGGATAGAACATGAAGCGAAGGCATTGACAGATAAAGGCCCTCGTTTCACGGGAGATCCGAGACTTGTTAGGCCGATGCCGCGGACAGGGAATGACGATGAGGATAGGAAATGATACACTGTCATGCGTTCCATCCTGGTGGTGCAGAAAAGGAAAAAATGACACAAATCTGGTGTCCAAATTACAAAATTCATTCCAACATACAAATCTGCGATTCTATTGGCCACTTTGTTCGTTCAGAGCGAATAAATAAGTATACTTATATAACATAAATAAAACGAATATATTTATCCTCCCATCACACTGCCACAAGTAACCATGTGACCGCTCCGACCCACCCAACCGTACACTTTTGCCATAAATTCCATGTAGCCATTTGATGGATGCCTTCTACGTTTGCTATTGCCTAGACTTATCATTGAGTTATTCCTGTCTCACATACCAGATGCGCTGAACCCTCGTATAAATTACAGATTACTTAAGCCTAACTAAAATGTAAATCTGTAGTTCTACGGGATAGTTTGTTTGGTGGACTCACACGCTATAATACACCCACACAACTATTTGGAATCCAAAAACAGAAGATACGGACGCATTCAACGCATAAACGAATTAAATTTTAATGCGATGCTTGAGTTTGAATAAATAGATCTAAATTTTATTTATATCACCTAAAAAATTAAATACTATGGCCAAAAGAATGAGTACATATTTAAACTAATATTATGCCTTGAATTTGAAAACAAAATGTCATGCAAAGCTGATAATAAAAAAATGTAATTACCTGCATTATATTCGTCTGCAAGAATACGTATCGCGATTAAATATCCCGGCTGGAATATTTCTACAGAAAATATTTCTTTTTACGTTCTACGAATACCAATAAAAGCCTAATCTCGGATTAAAGACATCGCGATCATCAGTCAGTTTCCAAGCAAGCGAAGGACAATACGGAAACTTACGCAATTACGAAGGCTTAAAGATATAACGATTCATTTTAAATTCAAAATCATGATTCTCATTTATATGGATCACTTACACTGTAGCTTGATTTGTTTCTACCCGTTTTCATTCAAATAAATATAGTTTACAATATTCTTATTCTCGTATGTTAGACAACTGACTTGGCTGGTAATACATTGCAATACTCACTGTCTTTGAAAAGAGAAAATAATGACCAAATGAACATATGCTATTTAAACTTATTTTTATGTGATCATACATAAAAGGGAATATCAGAGATCTTACGATTTTGCTGACTGATAAGGATGTTTAAGCTCAGGTCAGAAATTACCATGAAAACATCACGTATAATCCGAAATTTTCCACGCTAGCCCCATTCCCCGAACGAATAATCACTACCTCCAAATTTTGGGATTCTCTGTCCAAGAACTTAAAACTCATGAGCTCCATTGATTCATTTTGAAACGCTTTATACATGACTCTACTAAATGCAGAATTATTTTTAATTTGTTAGTACAGATAGAAGAAACTTTCAAATGGTATTTATCCACACTGTTTATTGATACTATCGACCCAGATTTCAACGGGTAACCGTCATTTTCAAGGTTGAAACCGTCGGGAAACGGGAAACCGTCATTTTCAACCTTGAAAATGACGGTTTCCCGTTTCCCGAGTTTCTTCTTTCTGTAATTATGAAAGATTTCCACAAAGTCAAGCCTAAAACTATTTTCTTAATTTAATTTGTTAATATACTTGCCAAATAACAGCCTATTAAATGCTTATCTGTACCTTTATCTATTATCTTAACGCTTAATTTAGTGTCTTATTTATTGTATCCATATATAGGTATCAATATATTTGTAACCATATATTTGTATTCATATATTTGTGTCTATTAATTTGTATCCTGAACAATCATATTCTTCTCCATCATTTTGTTGAGCCAATTTTAATTTCATTTTGTTGAAGAATTTGCTCCAAGGGTGATGCTCAGAGCATAATAAATATATATTCTATTCTAAATGTACACTTCTGCCGTTTGATATACTTTTCATTGAGTTATTGCAACCCTAGTTACCAGATGAGCCCAACCCAGTATGACTGCCCAGTTTTTCGGTTAAAGATGAATGATTGGCATAGGTATACGCCAAGATCATAGATAGTAAAGTTTATTTCATTAAAGTGCAATAAACGAATCTATGAGGTCGTTTCCCTTCTTGAAATTTCTATCACAGCTACGACACCTAAATTTCTTATGCTCTCTTACTTAAATTCTTATATTTTTTAGGGAAACTTCAGGAAAAAAAGACCCAATTAATCATCCGTTTTAAGCTAAACTATTAGTTTGATGTGGATGATTACATTCCTTCCCTGTACCTGACGATTTTCTTATATAAATAAAGAATCCAAAGCCCCAAAAGGTACAGGCAATCTATATAGCCGCAAGACTTGGCGTGCAATACTTTGAAGCACTGCTTAATCTCTTAAGTTTCAACATAAAAGTTTTGAACGATACAGTTTTAACAACACTCAAAGGGGAGGCAGACAGTTATGGCACTGCAACATTTTTTTAAATACCGTATTCTTTCTTAATAATTAAAATTTATTAACCGCTTTGCTGTGTAATATTTCCAGAAAACGTGATTAAGGCGTTAATAGCTCGGCATTTCTGGTAAAAGAACAATTAAATACATAAAATGTATACTAAAGACTATAAATGGTAATTAAACTAAGAATAGTTTTCGAGTAACCATAAAAACATAAATCACTCAATGATTGCGTGAAAAATGTTGAAGACGCTAATGTATTACACTCTGTCTTACCACAGTCCATACACTGTAGTATTACTACAGCTATCGGACAGTAAGGGTCTTGCGCAGACAACACATAATTGAATGTTAGACAGCGTGCTTAGAAAAGACAAATATTTTAAAATATCTAATTTCCTCCTGATTTTTTCAGAGATTATTACGCTCACAGAAGGTAATTCACTTTGTAAATATAAAATCTTACTTTCATGTCCAAAGATGAAATAATACATTCAAAATAGTTACTTTAAACATTGAAGTCAAGTAATAAGTACTTCAAGTAAGACGCTTCCTTAACTGTATCGGTAACATTCACATTGAAATAAGCTTGCTTAAACCAAACAGTGCATCTGAGAAAGAAGCTGAAGCGTTGAAATGCGTTGTAATAAGTTACCAGAGGATAAGACGACAAGTATTACTTCCGAAGCTAAATCAAAACAACCACTAACATAAGCCTCGCCTGACTCAGTTATTTAAGCATCCAAGTTAAACACATAATTTTTCACCAAAGTTAAGAGGAAAGAGTGAACATAATAATAGTATTTTGAAGAGTTCTCGCATTTCCCGCCGGATGATAGTGTTCATTTGCACCAACGTTTCGATGGCATAGTCTGCCATCATCCTCGGAGTGAAAAATGTCATTGTCGTCATTTATTATTCATCCTGAACAAGATGGCAAACTAAGTCATCAAAAAATCGGTGTAGATCGGCATTTCCTGTTAAGAACCCCGAGGAATCTTCATCATAGTGAAACGTTTTCTCTTTCATTCCCTCACCTCTCGTTTTCCATGATTGAAAGTTAATAAAAGCGTTTTTCAGGGTATAACTTTTATCACTAACAGACGCATCTTATTCGAACTCGAAAAAGCAATCACGTATACAATCTATGTTCATGTGAAGATAACAGCGTTTACGTGGATATGCTTTCAAAGCTGAAATGCGAATCATGCACGTACCCCTTATTAAATTACCAGCAGCCTTAAAACTAACAATAAGTTCGGGTTAATACTAGTCGAGGTTAGGTCCGTCAATGGCTGAAAACTTAATCGGCGTGGAGTCCCTCAGGGGAAAGACAGGCATCACCAAGAGCTTGAAAACGTAAATGATAGATAACAGCAGGTGATACGCCAATCAGTTTTTCATTTTTATCCACCGAAAGCGTTTTTATTCCAAGTAGGAGCAGGCTCCGATCGTCGACACGAGTTTTCAAGGCGTAAATCATCGTCAATTTGCATGAAAATGAAGGAAAAGTACCCAAAAATCTGACTCGCAAACAAATGTATCGTCCCTTTCCGGTCCACTAAGGTAAACGTTGGATGACACAGTGCAATCATCGATCCCATGGATTATGTTTAAAAATAAAATATAACTAAACAAAAGAAAGAAAGACAGCGAGGTGGTGGGGTTTAAACGTGGATTTAAGCTTACGAAAGGGAAGATATTTTTATTTTCATGCATTTTATTTCAAGTGATGGTGAGAAAAGACCCCGGAAAAGGATTTTTACGTGATTACCTTATCTCTCATGTATTATTTTCGAACAGAAGGAGTTTATACAATACAAATAAGGTCACCTTTGACGCGCGCAGGAGATTATTTCGTGTCTGAGAGACAAAATTAAAGGAGCACGGCAAAACTCGCACTACCGATTCGATCGCTTTTTACGCCAGGCACGCAAGCTCTCTAGAATGTTAATTGCTCCGATACGCGGCACAAAAGCACTTTCACCGCCGCCGATGATCCGGCATTGATTGAGTCCGAAAATCGACGAACCCAGTTGTTAACGGTCGATTTTTCTCTGCCTCTCTCTCCCTCTCTCTCTCCGATAAAAAACGTTGTTCGGTAACAAGTAGGGGTGGAATTCAATGAAGAAAATAAAATAAAGCTAAATGATACCCGATGAATTATCGCGTATCAGTTTCCAAAGAACTTACAAATTTGGGATCGGATTGGTGTGGTGGCTGGAGTGCCCACTGGCTAAAAATTCCGAGTTCTAATTGTCGTAGTGGTAGATATTTTTCAGAGGAAATCCCGATTCCTGCTTTAGTTCTACGAGGAAAAAACTATATCCACAAAAACTACACGCAAGGAAAACGATGCATATCCAGCAAGTATCATATTCACATGACATGAACACATAAAACTTTATATTTCCTTATCCTAGCCCCTTAAGCAATAATCCAAGCCAATGCATTGCAATGAAGGGGAAAATAGTTTTGCATCTTGGTTGGATTTTTAAGATTTTCAATGTATTTATTAAATCCATCTGTTTTACGCAGATACGATCAGAAAATAATTTTATTTTCTGCAATTCACGGCGCAATATTTTTGCGCCAGCAATGATTCTTAGCATTTACATATTTAATAATCTCCAAGTAAGTGGAAATAAAATAATGCCCGTCAATTAAAAGGTAAATAATTCAAATAAAATCTTTCTCCGAGGGTTATATTGAAAATCACTTTCGGTTCTAGTAATGGTTACATCTAATCTCTTACGATTTCCTATGTTATCCAGTCAACATGAGTCAACGGCTAAGGTTATCTCGTGCTCACTGCCTGCCACTTACAGACAGGAGTGACAGAAAACGGACAAAAAACTAGGATGATCACCAGTCCAAATTCAAGCCAATTTTGTATCATTTTAATTTGAATATCGTGACACTTTAGTATACAGTTTGCCATTATCGTCAAGGTTATATTATGGTAAATAAGCATGCATAGGCGGCAGAAGAAGGAATTTTTTTAAAGAATATATACCAGACAGTTTAAGCTAATTTCTTTCACAGCACGTTTTTCATAACTCTAACTCCATCTTGATGCTTATTAAAAATTAATACTAAACAGCCATGTTTGAAAATTTCTCTTCAACTACAGTTTATAGCTTATTATTTTGGAGAAGCTAAAACGAGGAAGGCTGAACTTGGCTACCTCGGTGGGGGCCTTGTTAAGTGCTCGCCTGCCAACTGTAAGATAGTGGGCACTAGTATTTTTCTGTGGTTGTTGAAATTAAAAAAACAAACTGATAGAAATAGTTGAATCCGAGACTTAAAATTAGCCTACGTTCATCCAAAGGTAGCCTTTTGCGTCCCTAAATCATATATCAGATATCTTAATGAATCATGTGTAGTTGCAACTATCAAAGATCCTCATACTCATAAGGGCCTTTGCATAGCAAACCGCTTAGCATCGGCCGCGACGGTATAAAGAGGGAGGAGCCGCTCTCAATCTCTGAAAACAATATGTATAAGGTAAGTGGAGAGAGAGGATCTCCGGGAAGAATCCGAAAAGAATCAAGTGGGACTTAGTTTTATGCTCAAATATTGATTATTTATTATTATCGACTATAAATATTCCTTCTGCTAGCGGAGATGGACTTAAAAATTCTTCATTAACAACTAAACGTGAAACTTTTATCAACTGCCTTACCCCATAACACACGATATACAGGATATCATCTCAGGCTACAAAGTTGATCTGATTCGATTCATTGAATTAATGTAATTAGTGTAGACTGTGAAGTTCAATATGAACAATGGTCTTACTTATAACCAGAATTTGTAGCTTTGTACTTGGAAAACACGAAAAAATGCTGCTGAGGAATCAATATTATTCGTTTAGACATGAAACTCAACGAATTCAAAGTGAGCATAAACGCACTCTTTTGAGAATCGACAGAAATATTTAATGATACCATGCTTCGGCCTTATAATTATAGTTTTATAACTATGCCCCAGATGGCATTGTAAATATAATGGCTTATAAGCTATTAAAGCTCAAGTACTCTGGCCGATAACAAAGGCAGACCAATGAAATAATTGCTGAGGGTAAGAGGCAATTACCTGGTCGCTTTTCTCGTTCATTAAACTTTCGCAGCATTCAGATTCAATCATTTAATTTTCAAAACAGGATTTTAGCTTCAGAACGTTTAATTCCCGCATTTATTAAGACCCAACCCGTTAGCGGGGATAATGACGATCAAGCATTTGTCAAAAACAGAAATAATGAACACTTGAATCTGGTGGGCGAAATGTGATTCAATCATATCGAGATAAAGAGCCTCGGACGGGTTTGATTGATTAAATGATAGCCAGTAACAGGTTAACTGGTGCGCACTGACAATGAGAGAAGACTATTCGGAAATCCACTGTATTGCAACGCTGTGATTGAACGATTGGTAATGCAACAAGACTTACGCAACAAGGATTAAATTTTAAGCGTAAATTAATTCGCTCCATGTGATGGTGAAGTGCTGAGCAAGCTTATGATATTCTCAGTTACGTGATTGATTGTTTTTCGATTGAAAATAACATGCTCACAAAGTTGCTCTTCACAAAACATTTGGATTGCTGACATTTAAATATGGATCTCTACAAATATCAATATTTAACAACAGGTGAGGAAACCTGGAGCATCTGACTTTATGGTGACATTATAGGTTTAAGTCAAATGAGTAGGGATAAATAAAGAAAAAAGTACTTGATGCTAGTCTTAGCATATTCAACAAGTGTTCCTTCATTTAGAGCGCTGATCACAACTTCAACGATACATTTTTTCCAAACCATTCACGATGTCCAATGAGTTAATTAGTTTCCTCATTTTCTTAAACAACTCTCCCTCCCCCCTTTTAACAACCAATAGATTCCCCTCACCTCTTAATAGCTCCCCCTATATAAGTAACATCCATAGCCGGCCTTGTCCTTCATTTAAGACATAGTATTACGAACACACTGTAGGGGCGAGGTATTTTGTGAATTAGATTCGCCGGCCTTGTCCTTCATTTAAGACATAGTATTACGAACACACTGTAGGAGCGAGGTATTTTGTGAATTAGATTCTGCTTTCATATTATATTTCACGCATACCTTGATTCTACGGCTTGAGTACGCATTTATCATTCAGAATTATTAATTAATTTTCTATTTACCGTCTCATGAATAAAGTTATCACTGATTCATTGGTAGGTACCATAATTGTATCAGATAGAGCAAATATTTTTAAATAATTTACTAGTAAACCAATAACATTCAAAATTATTTCCATGATTATTATCCACTAAGAATTTTCCTGTACTGAATTTAGTACTCTCTCGGCTCATGTTTCACTAAGAGGAAGGGTAGGATTTATTTTATATTAATCCACAAAACATTCAGAATGAAATCACAGAAACGTACGAAAGTTAGACTTACCTACTCAACTGCATGAAAATAATATGGTCGATATTTTTTCTTTTCCTCCATAGTGGAAGCCGTGATGTCTTGGAAGTTAAGAAATAGGGAAGCTATGTCAGCAAACGACGTCAGACGAATTTCGGGTTGGATGAATGTTCTTGTGGAAGACGCCACTTTTACATAATGAAAATTTAAGTAGAAAATCTGGGCCCGAGAGGAGTCCGGGTGGTGGAGAGGATTCCGAGGTTGGATTTCTTCTTGGCTGCTAGGTTTTATTTTGATATCGTTTTTCATTATTTTTAATGTATAAAATTGTACGATTTAAGAAAAAAAGTACAACTCTTGTATTTTTGCGTAGATTTTAGCCAATAAATACATAATTTAGCACAACACTTTGCGGGGAGCTCACGTTCTCACCCTTCCCATCGTAATTTCCACTTCGTCAATTGATTCAAAGGTCATGCGGTAATATTCTCCATTAACTTTACATATGCTTAAATTACTGACAGGTCCTACGACTGCTGGCACATAGAGTGAAAAATCAGTACACATCTGGAACACAACTTAAAGGAAGTTTTTTCATGAACAAGTCAGGAGGAAGATCTTGTGTTTTCCCGGCGGATAACAAATGTTACGTATTCTCGGGACTCACATCCAACACAAGTCTAAAGGAGTTTTCCTCCTTTAAGTGAACTGCTCTCAGCTTAAAGAGAGCGACGCAGTCACTATGAAAGATAGACCTAACGGTCAGTTGCACAATATTTTGCTAAGGGATAGTTTTCAAATCCATTTAGTTGTGGAAATATTTACTAAATTCTAGTTGCAGGAACTATAACTATTCGCTTCCGTAACTTATATCCCAACAGCCATCGCTTAGGATGCTTGGACTACTCTCATTCCGCTGCAAAAAAAAGTGTGCATCTTTATCTTATGCATATAAATTACTTATTCACTTAATGAATGTCTTATTCACTAAGTCAGTAAGAGTAAATAAAAACTCGCCAATCGTCTCATAATAATTCTTTTATCAAGCAATTAAGGTTTCAAGTGTTTTATAGTTCATCCGCCATCTTGATTACTAATTAAACTCATTAGAATTAAACTTCACTGCCTCAAGGCAAAATAGTTTATGAGATCATTCTGAAACCAATAAATTTATCGAATGTTTCTGCAACACATATTGAACGAATTCCTTATAGGTCCCCAAAAAAATTGGAAGCATATGTATTGTTTCTCCAGTCAGCCATAAGACAAGCAAATCACCTCCACTTGTAAAATAGAAAAAACTAAGTAAGAACAGGAACAGTAATATTAAGAGGGCTAATCACCGCCATAAAAAACTTACGCTTATTGGTTAGTGAAGAGAATAGGTTTATCATCATAAATCATCAATCCAGAGCCGTCAAAATGATATATTTTGAATTGATGCAATGTACTTGCGATGGCAGAGTGGTGATAGTCCTGAGCGAATAATTACTTAATAACGAGGAGAATTTTATCTTCTAAACTACCAAGTCATCTATTGTCTACACTGATCAACCTTGCACTTCACGGATGTACCTACTCGATCGACTTTCGAAAAGCTACGGCATGCTTTTAAGGATCAATTTTATACGAAAAAATTCCCATTCTATTAGTTAATTTTTTGCATATTATAATCCAAACCAGATCATTGAACTTGAGCACGATATTTTGGGATTTTTAAAACCCAGTTCCTTCATTTTATAAGGTAATTTAACTTAAACTTAATTGCACGATCACCATTACGACGCTCTACGTGCTGGTAAACCACAGGCGGCTGGGCATCCATGCACCTAAGTCATTCTTGAAGAACAATGCTCATACATAAGCACGAGCTGTGTGATTTTCAGGACACTACATCTTCTGAGGAAACCGTCAGCGGAATACGGGAGGAAAGCTGTTTCTTAGTCTAACAACGAATTTCTTAAATTGGAGACTGAGAGTACGATGACCTTTTCAACCTTAACTACTTATTTAAGCAATCCTTGTGTTGAAAACAATGGCTTTTCAATCATACTCGAGATTATTGCCCTTTCATTTGTTCAGGTGTTCTACCTCACGGAAAACAATAGTACAAGGTTTAAACAGCAAATGGCATGAAATTTTTCGTTTTCATAGATTAAACTACGACACATAATATTCCATATAACAATTAGTATACAATCTCAATACCGAGCAAAAGTACCTATTTATTGCCAGAATTACAAAAAATTCAAGAAATACACTCACTGAACTACCCATTCCATAGACATTTTTATCCACGCCAGCATGACAATTGGCTTGGCTCATTTCAATCCAGAAAGCTGGCCTACGTCCGAATTTAGTTGCGAAGCAAGCCTATCAATATGAACCGATAGTTTAGTTATTCATATTTCCATACGTGCTTCATAAATAGAAAATCTCTTGAAAATACACTTCCAACTCATAAACGAGAGAGCCTCATTTTTCGTCGAATAGCAATGATTTGACATAATTAAATAGCCATCTAATTGTACAGCATGAAGGCCTTGAGTTATTTATCAAGGCAAATGAAGCAATGAACGATTGGGTTATACAATATTACCATGCGTATTTGGGGACATAGAAGACGAACAAAGGTGTTATTCACGGAAATATTAAAAATATACCGTCCCTAGTTTATAGAATTATTCCATTAAAAGTATGCAAAAATGCGGAACAAAAAAATTAAAATGAAGTGAAAGCGGAGTTAATAATTTGATAGGGAAAGCCAGTATGATTTCCGATGGAGAAGTGAAGAAAATATTTTTTTTTAAATAGCGAAAAGAAATTGAAATCGACGGAAAATTATATTCAGAGATGAATCCTTCGTTCGAATAGATAGAATCTAAAACGAAATAAAGAAATTATAAAGGGGATTAGAGTGAGCATATTTACACCTCATCAAGCATAATTAGCATTGGGTGGGCTTTTGTGATGCATAGGAAAACAGATACGAAAATAGCATTCGAATTCCATACAAAAGAGGAATGGAGGTTTGCCTAACTTCCGAATAATAACAAAAAAGCTGAAGTAGGAATGTAAAGCTCATTTTAATAATAAAACTCTCACGCAAGCGTGCACTTAATTTTTATCACTACCAAATGTAAAGGTTTTTTCGTTTACCAGATTTTTTGTTCGCGAAATGTCCAATGAAATGAAGATCTTGTTCGATGAAATGGATTTCTTTTCAAATTATTCACCACTTTAATCTTCGTGTTATGGATATCCTTTGGCCACCCCGAGTGCGATTCTTCTAACTGCATTGTAAAAGTGTTTTTAATACCCTTATACTATGATTTTTTAATTCTAAGTGGAAAAACATAAGTTCAGATCGACTAAATTAACTATTTTGCTATCCATGAAGTCCGCTAAAATCACAATGGCAATGGAAATCCATACCAGCTTGTTAACAAATTAAATATGCAATAGCGCTATAAACCCGCTGAAAATTTAAGAGTTGAGTTAGGGTGCAATTCATTAGACAGTAACATTCCACGTACAGTTAATTGACTAAGTATAGTTTGACTACAGGAATGTTAAGAACTTTCCTCCTGTCGTTCCATTACTTATATTGTTTTCGGATCCATTACACGGTAGAGAGATGGCTAAACCGATTACGTTAATATTGGCTCTTGAACAAAATTAAGCAGTAATGGCTGGTTAGTTTTAAGTCGTGGAGTTGATTAAAGGCAATATTATTTAGAGTAGCAAGCAAAAATAATAAAAAAATCCGAAAAAGCTAGATCTCATAAACATATCTCAATGCTTTATTTACCGCAGACATTTTTAGATTACAACACTGATATTAGCTCCACATTTTGCGCTCTGGTTAGCTAATGAGCTATCACGAGAAAATTAAAAAGAGCACAGATATGATCTCCAAACACACTCAGCGTATTACCAAGTTCTTATTTAACATATTTTCATAATCTAAGTCAGCAAAGACCGTCAATTGCTGATAGATATTTTTGCGTCAGTAATTCAAATTTGCCTTAATTCCCTTTGACTGACAAATTTTCACGCCAACACTATTATAATGCGAAATACTGTGAGATTATGTTTTCGGTTTTTCCATCCTATATAAGCGAAAATGCCGAAGTTGTATAGGGTTTAGCATTTTGTGTGACATAATTGGGCTCTTATGGAGATTCACTTCCTGTGCAAATCTCAATAAGGCCGGATATGCGATATTGCCAATAGCAGCAGAAAAATTGACATACTGGCATGCCTTATATTAACTGCACACCTAGGAGTCTTCTAATACGATAATATTATTCCCTAACGTTACTTAAATTGTTGGAAATGGTTGCCTTCGTGGCTTGAAGGTGAGCACATGGAGCGTAAGTTAGGCAACAGCGCTCTTCATAAGGCCCAAGCTGTCAACATTATGTGGAACGCTCCAGATTTCAAAAATGGGCAAATCGTTTCACCATTCATGTCCAACTAGTTATTTTTGCACTTACTAAAATGTGAAAATACCGCTCGGAGAAAGGTTCTTCGCAGAGAGAAGATGTATGTAAGACTGGCCATAGCAGAGAATAATAGATCGGGTAAGCTGTGTAGAGAACAAGGCAAACGATAAAGAGATGGAATGGGTGGAGAGAGAATTGCTGGCAAATATTTGGAGGCGGCAGCAAAAGTGGATGGAGGAGTTTTTGCGCTGTAGTACAGTATGCTGAAGGAGTGATGGTAGAACGCTATTTAAGATTGAAAGTGGAAGGATGACGTTAGAAATACTGGACGGAGTGAGGAGAGGAAAAAATTATGAAGAGTATAATAGAGACTAATTTACGGTCAAATAGATAGTCATTTGAAGAAAAGTTTAAAGATTACCCCAAAGGTAGGCTAAATCGAGGACCAAGAACTAAGATCCTCCAACCAATTAAGAGCAGTTGAGCAGTATGGCATGGGGTTGATAATTCAAGAATGGGATGATGTGACGGAACAAGTGAAAGAAACATCATGGTTAAAATTTGCCAAGGAAAATTTCGAATAGGATGTTTGGGGGTACGTCTACAAATTTATGGCAGACAAATTGAAAATTCCTTCTGTCATTGCTCCCAGAGTTAACCAGACGGGCACAGTACTACTTATGGAGGAACTGGCGAAGAAAATTCTCGAATAAATGCTTCCAGATGACATAGAAGACAAACCGATGCACGAAGGCACCAGGAAACTGTACCTGGAGGAAATTTTCGACAGTGAAAGTATTGAAATAAAAAAATTAGACATTTACGAAGCAACAATAGAGACAAAACAAAAAAGGCGCCAGGACCCGTCCAAATCCATGGCAACGTAATCAAAACCCTAGCGCACCTCATAATTGGGACGCATTCACCGATATTCAAAGATTGCTTTCACTTCAGCTATTTTCCAAAAAGCTGGAAAACTGGACTCCTTAAGGCTATACTGAAATCCAAGGAAAAAGACCCGGCCGATCCGTGCTCATACCGCCCAAACACGCTCCTTTCGGAGCTTGGAAAAATTCTGTAAAGAATCATAAGGAAGAAAGCGTGGGACTGAATAACTTGTTTCACTCGAACCAGTACGGATTCAGAAGAGGCCACAAAACAGCTGACGCCATCCAACACCTACTTAGAAATATAAGAGCAGGAGATGAGAAATACAAGATTGTAATCTTAGTGGATATTAAACGAGCCTTTGACTCGGTCTGGTGGCCATCAGTTATAAATGAGATGAAAGTACTACAAATGCCTGGAAAATTAATAATCCTAATTAATTATCCTAAGTTATTTCGACGGAAGAAAAATCGTATATAAAACAAAAACCTGCCAGACTGATAAGAATGTAACCAGAGGCTGTCCACAGAGGTCCATACTCGGACCGACGCTCTAAAATCTCATCATGAATCAACTTCTGAGGGAAAACTTCCCTGAATGCTGTGATTCCATCGCCTATGCAGACGATACCGCCATAACGGTTAGAGGAAACAGCAGGAAAGATGTCGAATCCAGAGCAGGGAATTGTATGCAGATTCTAGAGAACTGGGCCAAGAAAAATAAACCGACGCTTTCTAAGGATAAAATTCGTAGTTTTTGGAAAAACCCTTAAAAGGAATCCCTCAATTAAAATGAACGGAAAGCAACTGAAAAGAAGCGAAACATTTAAATACCTTGTAGTTTACTTGGACGAGAAACGCACCTTTTTACCACACGTAAATTATGCGATGAGCAAGGTTAAGAACGTCTTTCAGGCAATTCGAAGGCAAGCCAGGGTAACATACGGTACAAAATCCGTCGGAATTATCTATAAGGGAGTTGGAATTCCAATTATGACTTACGGGTGCACTGTTTGGGGGGAAAATCGGGCACTTCAGGATCAAAAGAAAACTGGGAGAGGTTCAAAGAAACTACCTAATACCCATAACAAGATGCTACTCAACCGTAAGCACAGACGCTCTCGCAATAATTGCAAATGAAAAACCCATGAAGTTTGTAGTTGCTGAAAGAATCGCCATTGAAAATCTAAAGGCCCATGGAATAATCGAGTACTTAGGAAATGAACTGAACTTCATAACAATCCCAAGAGCCAAGAAGAAATTGACTGATATAACATGTGAAGCTTGGATTACTGAGTGTAGTGAATCTTCCAAAGGCCGGCATACTTTCAAAATCTTCCGTAGGATAGAAGAAAGAAGAAAAGTAAAATTTAAGGCAAGTAGCAAGCTGGCCCAGATTCTAAGCGGGCATGGAGACTGTCTGGAATACCTACACAAAATTAAGAAAAACCCGGAAGAAAATTGCGAAGAATGTCGAACTTTGGACTCAATTGAACAAAAAACAGCATGTGTAAAAACAGAAACCAATAGAACCTATATATGGAACCACATTGACGAAGTAGTGGAAGACATGGGAGGTATAGTTAGATACTGCCTAGGCAACGACCTGCAGAAAGAGTTAGAAAATTTTTTTAACTTTAGAGAGAAGTTCAACAGCCGCAAAAACAGAATAAAAGCTGGAGTAAGAACCCCAGATACAGAAAGAGGCTTGAAGGAAACAGGGAGTGGAAGGGCTTTAGAAAGAGGCACAGCAGCGAGGAGTAAAGACGAGACGTCAGGGGGGTGTGGACGAAGACGATGGTCTAAAGTCGTCGACTTACGGAGAAAGGAAAATGAATCTGGAGGAAGAAGTCCAGCCGCAGAAGGAGAAGAAGAGTGAAAAAGACGGCCTGGAGGCGGAAAGACGGCATGAAGAAAGTAGGAGATTCACGAAAGCTGGAGGAAGAAGCCCAGCTGCCGTTGATGAAAGAGAAGAAATAGACGGCCAGGAGAGGCCGGAAACGGAACGAGAAAGCTGGAAGAAGAAGCCCCGCAGCGAGGGGAAGAGTTTAGACGACATTATGGCGGAAAAGAAGAAAATTCAAATTATCATTTCATTTTCTAAGGAAAAGACATAATGTAAAAATATATGCAAATAGAGGGGTAAACACTAGTAAACACCCTCATTACTGCACTCTTCGGATACAATGTTATCATTGTTAAAGGACAATAAAGACTGGGATAGAATTAGGATACATTCCAATTCTTTCTCTAACGTATATACTTATTATAGCCCATTCCATGAAGGACCTCTTCATTGGATCATGTGACGAATGAAGTCCTTAACAGAATGGGTTGTCGACTCGAACTAATGTGAGCGATGAAGTGACGTATATTACAATATCTTGGACCTATAATGAGACATGAGAAGAAATATCGATATCTTCAGTTAGACCTCCAGAGGAAGGTAGGACATGAAGGAAGACGAGGTACTGGTGGAAGAAGAATTTCCTGACTTATCAATCTGAGAATTTGGTATGGAGCAACATTGGTGGAACTATTTCGAACTGTAATCAAGCATACCAGACATCGTCATGATGATAGGCAAGTGCCAAGGAGTCGACAGAGTAAGGGCGGGATTACGATCGACGTTTCCTGATGTGATGGAGACGGACGTAGGCGTTCGCGGAGCTTGGTGATTGTAATACAGTGGAACCTGTTGCAATGACCGGACGTTGACGGTCTCGTCAACGGACGATGAATGAACCTGGGCAAAGTCTAACTTTTCTGTCACGCTACATTACCGGCAGCCAATCAGAGGAGAGCTTTTTTTTTCAATATTCACTATATTCCACTTCTAGATAGTCCATATTAATTTTTAATTTTACATTGAAACATAATTAACCATCTTGAAGTCATTTGTCAGTACTACTAACGAATTTTTATTTTTTTAATATGTAAATGAACAGTCACATCGCTACCGTAAATAAATCTGTTTGCAAAAATTGTAAACCTTTGGTGTTGATACTCCCGCCAATCGTAAAATTCTCTTGATGGAAAGCCTACTTGAAGACTCCACTCAAACCCGGTTTCTCATCATCATTGTTCATCATAGTTTCAATCCTAAGATTAGTTAACTGCAGCCCTCCATTCATCCCTACATTACTAACTCTATCACATCTTGGCAACCCTTCTTTCCCATATCTTTCTTTATTTGGCCCATGTGCTTAGCCCTTGGTCTTCCTCGTGGAAGCCACCTTCCAATTTTTCTACGATTTTGTTCTTGACAAATTCATTGTGTAGAAGTTCTTTCATAACTCCATAATGAGGAATTAACGCTAAAACCTGCCAAAAAGGTTGTAAAACAGTAATTCACTTTGTGGAGACTATATAGGAAGATTGAAATTATGTCTAATTACTGAGTGAAGCGCAATTTCAAACACGAGAAAAACTAGTAAAGCTTGCATAAAAATCGCACGTAAAAAATAAATTGGTTTTCATGTATGGTGACGTCACTAAGGCAGTATCAGTTTGTTTCTGTTAATATTATAAAGTACAGAGCTGCCGGAACATGTACACACGCATAATTTCACAAGACGTTTAGGTAAAGGGTCCAAGAAGAGTGAAAACTGGCTCGGAAAAGGCCAATGCTAGTAATTTCTAAATTATATAGACTGTAACAGTTCCTAAATGAAGGCGAAATCAGAAGGTTCTCGAGAAATGAGCTATACCTATAGGAAAACTCCCAAGTAATAAATATTCCATAAAGTCGACACATATAAAGCACACAGAAGTTTAATATGCATTTAAATTAATATGGTACGACGTATACTGCTTAGTGACGTCAAAATCGAATAAAAATGGCGGTCTACCTTATTCAGCGCAGCATAAAATCATGTCCTTACAAAGAGTTTTATAACTTCTTGGAGTTAAAAATATATTACAATGGATTAGCAACCATATCTTTATTTACTTTTTTATGGTAATAAAAATAATGGGTTCAAAACCCTATCGAGAGGCAGAATTCCAAACGACGATGGTGATTTGCAAATACGGACACGGGTACACCCGATGCGTTCGCGTACCTCACTTATTTTCTCTTAATTTCTTCCTTACGCGGCTGTCTACCATGCAAAAGTCCATATCGAGAAAAGTTATCACGGGATGTGACACGATGAAGTATCTTAATTCCTGGCACCGAAAGAAGGTCTGGGAGATACCCTCTCCGCCTTAATCCACGGGCAGACGCGGGGAACAAAATAAGACAAAAACACGGCGGCAATAGACGTGTATTCGGACGCAGGAAAAGTCGGCATGAGACCAGAGAGAAGGATGAGACGCAAGGAGTTTGTGGGTCAGATGCAAGGATACGGAATAAGCGTCGAGATACCCGGATAGGCATAAGTATACGGATTCCCTTTGGAGGATAGAACGATACGAGATGATTAGGAGGGAAGAATAGAATTGAAAAGGTTAAGAAAAGGTTAATGTCCTGAGACGAGCTCACCATAATGGGCATACAAAAATGGAGATAGTTTCCCTAGGGCTTAAGGTGGTTAGAGTTACTTATGCCTAAATGCAGATTTGCATTAAACTTTACATGTTTTTGTTCTTGTTACTGATATCTATTAAGTCTATTGGCAAGGAAGACCCCTGCGGACAAAAGTAGGCAATAGTTTCTCTGAGGCTGTGCGGAATGGGATCATTTCATCGGCATGCGCAAGGAAGAGCAAACAATCGCCGATCATATGAACTTACCAGCCGGAGTGCAAAAGATAGGATTTGGCACGCGTCCCATTGCGAGTGAAAGGGTATAGAAATCGCTCTCATGACAGAAACAGAGCCCCGGTGGCTGTGATGTTAAGTAACCGCCTGCAAATCTAACGGTCGCGGGTTTGAGTCCCATATTGGTGGATTTTTCAACACCCAGGACATAGTTGTTTGTAAATATCTTATATTTATAATAAAAAACGCCCGATGTAAAACCACAAAACGCTTTTTGAGAGTTCCTGGCAAATAAATAAATATACTATAGCAGATTATCGGGAAAATTATAATTCTGTACGTAGTTATATTTACCGGTTATTAGCATTTAGTTTGTACGTTGCATACATATATTTTCAGAGGGTAAGGTTCCCATTTTTAACCTGTGTCCAAATGTCTATCTAATGGCCGATTTTTATATAAAGAAACATAGTAGACTATATTTATTTACAAAATTCACTAGTTCATCATTAACCTTGTGGTATTCCATTATAATGTTTGACGTTGAATAACTGTTACTAAAACCACTGTTATTTAAATTAAGCGATTAAAGTTCCCTTTCTCATCACCAATTTCAAGAAAAAGAAATGGATGTCCTGTCTAAAGGTCTAAAGTACGCCCCTGCAGCTCCTATTACCCACAACGACCTGGCAAATTTAGCGATTGAGTTTGATGTTTCCCTTAAACGAGCGAATACTAGTCTTAAACATGTTATTGCTAACGAGATAAATAAGATTTATCCAGCAATTATTTACCCACCACCTTCTAGAGATGCTGTGCAAATCCTTAAAAAATTCGATCTATTAAAAGACAAGTATTGGTTGAAGACCTAGTCTTGCAGAAAGCTAACAATGGATATTGCCTGGTGATTTTAGATCGTGAGGATTACATCATGAAATGCTACGATTTCATTCAGAAATCTAATTTGACTCTGTTGGAGAAAGACCCTACGCCAAAGTTTCAAAAAGCTATCAGAGATGCGGTTAGAACGTCAACAGAACTTTTTCAACCAAAAGATAGGCATTTCTTGCTAAGTAAAAACCCTATCCCTCCTAGGCTTTACGGGATTATTAAAATTCACAAGCCGGACGCCACTACTAGACCAGTGGTGTCGAGTATAAGCGCTCCAGCGCACAAATTAGCCCACACCTTGACTCAACTTATATCGCAGCACACAGCATTCAAACTAAAGCGGGGTGTCAAAAATTCTCTTGATCTCGTGGACAAAATAAAATACATCATACCTCAGAAGAACTTTTGACAGTCGCTTTTGACATCGTCAATCTTTTCACTAGTGTACCACCAGAGGAAGCAACTGGCTTCGCTATCGATCTCCTGGGGGCAGCCAAGATCGCCGAAAAAACGAAGAACGAATTATCCACCCTTCTCAAAATGTGTATGGCCCAAACTTATTTCAAGTTCAACGGTAAATTTTATAAACAGGGTAGTGGCCTCGCTATGGGTTCACCTCTTTCCCCACAGCTACAGATATTTTTGTTGATAATTTGGAAGAAAAAATGTTTAGTTCAGAACACAACCTACTAAATTATGTGGCCTACTGGTACAGATACGTCGACGATATTATTGTGCTTTGGAATGGAACTGATCCGCAGCTGGATATTTTCAAGAGTTTTCTATATGATATTCATCCTACAATTTCATTCACCAGTGAAAGAGACTCTAACCACACCTTAAATTACCTGGATCTTACAATTAAACTCAATAAAGACCGGCATTCTTTCTCAATTTTTCAGAAACTCTGTAATACCGACCACGTCATCCCAGCAATTTCAAGACACCATTACTCACACAAACTGATGGATTTTCATTCCATGATTCATCGCCTGTTCAACATTCCACTATCAAGAGAAGACTTCAAGAAAGAAATCAGAAAAATTAAACAAATTGCTTCAGCTAACGGGTATTCACCAAATTTAATAGACAAATTAGTTTTTAAAAAACATAGAAGATTGGCTATCGACCAAATTTTTTCGAGAGGGAGAGTAAAAAGAAGCAGTGGTGCACGGTGACATACCTGGGTGCAGTATCTCAGAAAATAGCTCACCTTCTACCTAGAGACGAATTCCGCATGACTTGAAGACCTAATGCCACTCTCCGAAAGCTCCTAGTAAAATATAAGGACCAGATAGAGCAATTAGACCGAAGTGGAGTATATTCTTTGAAATGCAGCGATTGCAATGGTGTCTACGTGGGACAGACAGGTAGAAGCTTCTGTGGCAGGAGAAAAGAACATTTAAGTGCTTACAAAAACATCAAAGAGGATATAAGTAATTTTGCTAAACACTTAATATGTAGCAGCCATAGGAGTGATTTTACAATGAATATCCTAAAATTATGCAACGACCACCACGAATTAGATTCAAGAGAGCAGTTGGAAATTTAAAAATTTTGAATAACCAAGACAACACCCTCATTAACGAATACATTTACCCTTCCTTTTCCCCTATTCTGGCTTCCGTTTCAAACTTCTTCTCCCCTTCCGTTACGTAACTACGGAAACAATAGGATAAACAAATCTCAATTAATACCTGATGATGGTGATTATTCACTGAAACTCGAGTCGCTTAATTTAAATAAAAGTGGTATTAGTAACAGTTATTCATCGACAAACATTATATTTATTTATATGATTCAAAGGGTGGAAGCAGCTATTCAGTGATGCATAAAATATCGATGCAGAAGAAGCTCGGGCAGACGCAAGTAGAAAGTGACGAAAGACACATACGTAGCTAATTTTCGGATAATTAAGTCAGCAACAACAGTAGCTAGCTAGTAACCTCTCTAGACTTTTTCCTGTACCTGCATCTTCCATCAAGACAGTGGTGTATTCAATAATCTTGCACAAAAATGCAGGAAATGCAATAAAATGAACACAATCTTGCTTGCAAATATTTAACAGGATTAAGAGCGAAAATTAGATGATAATTAGGATGAGAGGAACATCAGACAATACGGGAGATAGCATATAATTTCATTTGGCAAACACTTGGGAGAGGAATCAGTATTAAAATATTGGCTTTATTAGCATGGAATTTAATTTAAGGAACTGACAGTAGCATAAATATTGCAAATAAAAGTTATAACGTTGACAAGTTAGCATAACACATGGATTATAAGGTAAACACAGGGTTAGTATAAGTCAGTATGAGTGTTTGTTGGCCGTAAGATTATGTAGTACACCGTTCTCGAAATGATTAACGTAAAACGCAAGTGTAAATGATCTTATGGCTCGTTATTTACTCCTAACACTCTAGTATATATACTAGGTATGAGCGGTATATATCGATATACCGGTATATCCGGTATATTTTTGCCGATTTACCGATATATACCGGTATATTTTTAAAAGTAGATATACCGGTATATTCGGTGTTATTTTCTAAATACCGGCACCTGATGTATTTCTCAAAATGAAAATTTTCATACCTAAGTTCAGTAATTAAGTTATTAAGGAATTATTTTAGAGAGTGGGGTGGTTGAAAATTCCCTATAGCAAAGGAAAATGGGAAGTAAAATTTCATGGTTTTTACGGTTTTACTACGATTTTAAAAAAGTATTATGAACTCTTTTTACCTTGGTTTTGAATTCTCTTAATGAAGTGTTTCTCCTATTCGGCGCTGCTACTACGCATTCTGTAAAGCTTAAAAATAGGCCATGAGACGGCCTTGCTTGGAATGATTTTTCCGCAAATCAACCACTTATCGGAATCAGGCGTTTTCCTACCGCTTCAAGTAAAAATAATGATATTTATACCTAAATGATTCTTCCCATTATTTTCACTTGATACGATCAGGAACTTTTCTTCATCTGCAAATTGCTAATTATAAATCAGAATATGTTAGAATCACTCACAATTTCTTGATTTAAATAATTTCTCCAGTTAATTCTAAATTAACCTTTTATTCAAATTAATTCCTTGGACATAGAAATCAAAGTACTTGAAAAATACACTAGAAAATTCAATGATTGGATTTACTCGTTTTATGGTTTGTTACACTCGTGACCATTTAAGAATAACTTCAATTTCGCTATTAGATGCAAGTACATAATGTTTGTGTCATATGCACATTTAAATGCTGATTGAATTTTCATTTACTGTTAAAACTTATTCCTCCAACTAAATTACTAGAGTAAAATAGTATTCGAAAATTTTGAAGCGTACTTATGCTATAATATTCCAACGAAAAACGCAGGAGAAATGTTTTACGTGTATTCCAGTTTGCTAAGTTTTTAGCTTTTAAACTATAATAATATAGTAAATAACACATAACTAATTAACATTTTCACATTCATGTCGTTCATTAATGAGGCATGAACATCCCGCACGGCAATGTACATAAGTTTTTCAATTTTAACTCACAGAATCTTCCGAAATTTCCTTGTCCAAGACTGGAAAACTCCTGGAACCAACTTTCATAAGCTAAAATCGCTAAAATGGAAGTACATACATATATAGTAGCCACGGCAACCACTGTTTACATCGAGTACGAATGAACATTAGGATTAAACACAGAAAGAATGAGCGAGGGAAAGAGAGAGCTTAAGAGAGGAAACTGAGGGATGGGGAAACGAAAAAAAGGAACGAGGTTTTGGAGTGAAGGGAAGAGGATATGGGGGAGCGTAGATGAGTTGAAGAACGCTTGGGTGTGGGGCATGGGTGGGGGGATGGGGTACGAAACAGAAAGAGAGAGAAACTATGAGAAATGGAGGGAAAAATCCCATCCATAAGACGGCCGGAGACCACTTTTTCATACTTCCGGATGACACAAGTCACACGCCATCGTGATGGAAAGTTTTTGATTGGCGATATAACTTTTGTGAAGGAGGAGAAGAGTGTGTGGGAGGGAAGGCGAGGATGAAAGAGGGGAGCAAGGTGGGGCACATCTAAAAGGGTGGGAAGGGAGCTGTTTGGGGGCTCGGGAGAGGCTTGAACCCCTCGAAGGTTACTGGGGAAAGAAGCGTGAGGAGTCAAAGCGGGTGGGGTTACACCAGGGCGGAGACTTTTTAGAGGTCGGAGAAGGTTTTGGGAGAGACATTTTTTTGATGGAACGGGTGAGAGAGAAAGGAGTATGGGGGATGATAAATGGGAAGGCAGAGGTGAGGGAGAGGTAGACGGGTAGGAGGGGGGTAGAGAGTAGGGCGGTTTGTGGGGTTGATTCTGCGGATAGGGTAACGTAGGTAGATAGAGGGGGAGAGCGAGTGAGATAAGGAGTAGATGGTAATAAGGGATGACTCCCCCTAGCTCTCTCTCTTCAGGCGCGGAGTGTTGATTAAAGTTCGGCGTCCTCTCTCGAGGATGAGATGGAGAAACAGATGCGAAGGGTGATTCTCGTCGTTTGCCCCACTCGGGTCCGTCCTCTACGCTGCCGTGCACCTGACCGTTCCACTCCACTTAGGACTAGTTGGGACACCCGAGTGTGTGTTTCTAATGAGATGGGGATTAATCGTGAGACCTGAAGAGGGTTCCGCCGAAAAAAGACTTCAATGTCATTTTATTCATATTCTGACTATTTTTCGAATCCTTTGGTAGGAACAAATAAATCATATCTTACCAGGCTATATAATTATCAAATTTAACTTGAATTTACTTGATGTTTACAGCAAGAATGGGAGAAGCTGGAAATATTATATATTTTTATCTTTTATAAAAGTCATTTTCGCAAAAAAAAACTATTTATTACAAGCGAATTCTTAAGGAAATTAAATTTTTTAAACGTTCAAGCACCTGTCCACCTGTTTTTTTTATTAATAAATTACTATATTAATTGAAGAAAATATGCATTGATTCCAAAGAAATGGCGCAGCAGTTGACTGTTTTGGCCGGAAAAAATTGTAAATTAAAAACATAACCGTTGATAATTATATATTCCTCTATTATAATCTGTGTATTTTGTACCTTGATTTTTTTTCAAAGCTAAGGTGTGTAATTAGTGAAGGAAAACTTTTCTTAACTATGTAAACAAAATGCTGGAGTTCAGTATTTGTTTCAACTCACACATTCGCTGTAAAACCTCTGTAAGAACACTGATACATGCGAAGGAGGTGAGTACAGAACTTTAGACTGACCAAATCTCTACACAAACCTGCCGGTCTGCGTGGTGGGGAAGTGAGGTTCTCGCCTGCGTGAGTCGGCAGAAGGTGGATCGGATTATTGGGATGAAAAGGATTTTTTTGAACGGAATCCAGAGTCGCAACCTACGTGAATAGTTTGTGCCGTCCTGTGCGTGTAATTCATTGCTGAGTCCGATATTTTGTGAGAATATTCGTGTACATACAATTTGTCGACGCCTTAAGAATTTCGCATCTCCACTATCAAGACTAAATGTATACGAGAATGAAACAAGAATCCAAACATAACACTAAATTTGTTTTGCCCCCCATCATGCTTGTTCTGCTCTTCTCGGCGAGACATGCATTACAGGAGCAGAAGATTTAAACGACGAGGAATTTTTCACTATTTCGTTCTCCTAGCACATTTATCATTCTATTACTGCTCAACTTTGGAAATCTCTCTCCTTGAAAACAGTGAATGGGTTTACGCTGTTGGAATAAGCACTTGTTCCAAAATATATGTATATATTTGCAACACTCGTTATGCATATTACCTTATTAAGTTTCTACCAAATGGTTCCTCAGATATATTTTTGAAGGGGGTTTCTTATCCTATTTCAGCAGTAAAACTCGCGATCATTAAACATATTAATTAGTTAATGGCAAAGGAAAATATTATGGAGTACCTCGTAGTTGATCGATAAATGCTACAACTCCACAACTCCCAGATCAGCCAAACCAGGAAAATTAAAAAGCAATATGATATTTAAAGGAAACAAGTCAGGAATAAAAGATTAGAAACAATTAAGAATTAAGGAATTCGAGTGATGAAAGGCCAAAAATTCGATTATAAACTATGTTTCTTAATTCTTTGAATATTCCAAATAACGCGTAAGGTTCGTAACATTAAAGCACAAACAGAATTTTCTCGCCAATGATCTCGTATTTTTCCTCAGGTGTTCACAATCACTCCGTATTTACAATAAAACTTAAAAGAATCCTGTCTGAAAATAATTTGTTGAAATTCCGACAGTAGTGGACCTGGCACGTCATTTTAAAAAGATATACACCGTTGAGATATTTCTAATGTCGGGAGGGATTGTGGATCTACATCCAAGTAACTTACAATATAAATATTGAAAGGGAATACATATATTTCATGGATTTAAGGAGTACCTTGGACGCTGCAAGTGATGGTGACAGACATAATGCCGGAATGCATGCACAAATTCAAGATGCATAAATTTTATGCCCTTTTAAAGTTGAAAAACGCGGATTTTATGCAAAAAAGTATCTCGATGATGAAATGCAATTTTCAGTGGAACGTTTGAAGCAGGTGACGTGTCAAACATAATTTAGTCACTTTTCTTTACTTCCCAAGCACTGCTGTCGTAACCTGGGTAATGTTATGCTAGCCCTAAACCCCTAGATTGACAAATCCGGTGCAATATGTCACGAGGTTCCTTCCCAAAATATCGAGCAATCTGAACCCCTGCTTGCTCGTCCTTCGAGAAAGGGAAATGCGATGGAGATTGAGGGGAGTGGACTGAGGAGATTGGAGTGGTGTGTGCGAGATAGGGGAACTGTGAGCATGAAAGGGGAATGAAGATGGAAACCGTTCGTTTGGCGAGGGTAGAGGCCGGCACAAGGCAGATGTTTTATCGGGGAGTCAGGAGGAAGGAGGTAGAGGGCTGAGTATATATATGAGGGATGAAGTATAATGCAAGGGGAGAGGTATACAAATTGGATGGACTATAAAAAAGGGGGAAGAAGTTTGCGAGGGTGAGAAACCAGAAGGAACAGGAGGGGTAGGAAGGCGCCCATCCAAGGGGTGGGAAATGATGTAGGGATAAGGGGGACGAGATTGGAATTCTAGGACGAGAAGGAGATAGAGGGAAGGGGAGTTCAGGGAGATTGGCGGGAACGAAGGACGAAACAAACGAAAGTCTACTTCAATCGAGGAGCGAATGCTTTCGGTTTACTTTCGATTGTCCTCGCACGTAGATTAAAGAAGAGAATAAGATGGAGTCTTGACGCGCGAAAGTAAAGCGTATTTTTTTTCGAAGAATTATCAAGCGCGCATGGCTATCGCGCGCAATTTGTCCGAAAATACAGTGCCATAGCCAGAGGGTGGGTCTATCCCCATCCCACGAAATTTTCAACTTCTTAAATTGAAGGACACTAAAGGAAAAAGTTACATTTGTTTTGGACTAAAATTGTTGATTTTATTATATTATATTCTGAACAAATTTTTCAATTAATAAGTTTGTTTTTTTTCCAAACAAAAAAATAGCGGAAATTGTATTCCTTCACAAATTTGCAGAGCTAAAATCTTCAAAAGTCGGCTGATACAATTCAGTCGCAATTTTGCTCTTAATTAACTAAACAGACAGCTTTGCACCTGATCTTCAAACATTTTCACCAACCCCTTCGCTAATACTCAATATCGCTCTACCCCGAAACAAAATCCTGGCTATTTTACTGCGTAAGTATTATGATTAATGCAGTGATTACTTGGAAATTACTTCCATTTTGCATTTTTCTAGATAAATTATTACAGCAACACGACAATTCTGTCACTTATACCTATCTGCTTGGTGTGATAACTGCAAAAATTATTAATTCAATATTTCCGAAAGCGCGGTATAAAGGCTTCCTTAATCCGCGGGGGCAGAGGTACCATAGCGATAGAGAGTCCAACAACGAAGCTGTGGGTTACTGGTGAATCACGACAATAGAAAGTATTTTTCATCTTAGCCGTTTCATTTTTCCGGAAAGGAAAAACTAATAAACGACTCCAATAACCTTACTTGCAGTATCACTGTTAAAATGCACAAGTTTCACCAGAAGGCACTGATGGCACAGATCAAGAGGATCGATCCTGTATCTACTGCCACAGCTTCGGGCGAGATGCGAGTAGTTCACGGAATCGTCCGGAAGACTGCGACATGGAAGCCAATGGAAAACCGCCACATTAATCTTCTAAAAGATGCAGCCTTGCATTCGCAAATATTACGTGATGGTATTCCTCCGGAGTAAAATACTCCGGGGATGAAATAGTCCCCGAATCGGATCTCCAGATAGGGACTCCTGGGAGAGGAGCAAGGGGGATAATTGGAGGATATAGACATGAAATGTGAGAAAGAGGATCGTAAGAGGAACTACCAGGGAGAGAACTAGCATTCAACAATGAAGGATGGAGGACTGCAATCAACTTATCTCACAATTAGTACTGACCGACCAATTATCATGATATTTCACTGCGCTAGCCAATATCTTAGAATCTTATTCTATTATTGTGGTACAATCGTACTGTAATTTTCCATCTATTCTCTTCTCTAATCTATGTCTTCGCAGGAAGGTGGCGAGCTCAAGTGATATATTGCGTTTCCACATTTTTAGACGTGCTGTACTCTCTCGATTATCCGAGCCCCGATTTAACTTAATATTTGTCGCAATGTATTCTCTTACATAAAACTTCCGTATTATCCGAGTTCGTGATTATCCGAGGGGACCTCAGTCCACATTACCTCGGATACTCGATACCTCACTGTATTCTCAAAACTTTTTCAACAACACGCATTTAACGAACTATGATTGAAACCTAAAGCGAGATATTACGCAGACTCCTTGCTTTGGAGTCAGATTAGACATAGTGCGATGTATCCTCAGCAGTCAAGAATCTAAAGCAGAAGTCTTGAAGCAATAGTAATCGCATTAATATTAAATGATTCGGTAACAGATGTTGGTATTGCTAATGGGATTCATCTCATTGGACCAGAACAGCAAAATATTAATTAAGGTGGTAAAAAGGATATCTGATGGTTCAAGATTTTCAAATACGGTGCATTATGAATAAATTTTAACACCTCTATGAACATAAATATATGTTCCCAGCCAAAATTATCCTCACTATGATCGTAAGTAGTGATGGGTCGGTCGTGATTGATCGAATCCCGAGATCAAGTTCTCTTAAAAGATTGGTCGATGAACTGGATCTCTCCAATGACCGAGGAGTTCATCTTTACCGATCACGATAGGAATGATTGTATGACATCAAGTATCGATCACGAGATATGATACCGGCCACACAATAATGAGCTAAAATAAAGAGATGACTCTGAGTTAGCCAAATTTGTTGAAATAAGTGTAATAAAAAACTATACATTAATATCTATCTATAATACCTGCATTGCTTAAGCACACAAATCAATCATTATCCTTTCACTGAGGATGTAAACTGCCAAACTTAAAATTCAAGAGCATCCATGTAATCAACAACTTAATTTCAATTCGCATTTATTCCAATTCAAGTTTTATATAATAGTTGAAACAACAAACTAATTGCAATCATGTCTTATCCGACACTTGCGGAGATTATGCAACACTTTAAACTCATCTCCTGTCATAGCACATTCATTAGGAGCGTAAGTCTACCTAATACAAATAAACTTAAAATGTAAAAATATCGCCACAAGAACACACGCAATACATCACAGCACTTGTAGTACATATAACATTTGTAATCACTGAATTTCCATAATTGCAGTGTCACTTAAACACACGATAAACCTTCGTTTCAATATTCCCGACAAATATTACGTCTCTTGCACAAGTGAAACTCAGTGATACCGACTGTAATTGAAAATTAAATTGAAGTGCTACGGTCGCATAATTGGCTTTAAATTCTTACAGCCAAAAGAAAACGTTGATCGGTTCAAACTGCATTCCAAAATAAACTTTTGCACCGTTCTATGCTACTATTTATCATTGGTTTTTATAATGAGTTTTGAATAATTTGTGGTCCATAAAATATGCCACTCTTCAATAGTTTTGTAATCGTAAGGGATATTTCTAATATTCTTCTTAATCATGCTTAAAATCACAAACCAAGAACCCTGTGTAAAAATAAAACAAACATTTGAACGTATTTCAAATTGTGCCTACAATTGTTTTCGAATAATTACCAACAACTCCACGGAAACCGGCACTAAACGAGGTAGCTGCACACATCGGTCATGATTACAGTACATACTCGCTTTGCTCGTTTAGGGGCTTCGCCCCCAACGTCTGTGTGTTCAAAAAAGTTGACTTTGGAACCATGTTGCCAGCGAACTATAAGTGATAGAGAGTAAGGATAAGCATTAAGGTGTAGGCCTCTATGAGATCTAAAAAAAACGACCAACAGATTTGAGGCCCGACAGCTAGTTAAGAAGCTACAGTGGAAAAAACGAAAAATCCAAAATTGGCGCCATGTTTCCAGAGAGTGAATAAGTGTTAGAGAAAAATGATTAGCATAAATTATGGTTAGGGCTTGATGAGATCTAAAAAATCCGCCCAACAGATTCGAGATCAGACTCTTAGTTTAGCAGCTACGAGACGTGAGGGAAAGAAACATTCGGAAATATCACTTTGGCACCATGTTGCCATAGAACTACGAGGAAATCCGTGTTTTTGCTAATTATTCGTGAAGATCATGTCAAGGCGCATATTCCTGCCGACTTTTACAGCCATACCTACACTGGCGTGGGTGTGAGGGAAAGGAACATAAGAGTGTTTCATGAATTATCCGACTTTGGCACCATGTTCCCAGAGAACTACGAGGGATGAAAAAAAACGAATAGCAGGGAATCGTAGGCCTGCATGAGATCTAAAAATATGCGCCCAACAGATTCGAGATCCGACTTCTAGTTTAGAATCTACAGTCGAAAAACAGCAAGTTTCACAATCAACCAAATTAGGCGCCTTGTTACCAGCCAAATATTGGTTAAGTCCAGGTTTTGACTAATTACTTGCAATGGCCATGTGAAGGCGCATGCCCATGTCAAGTTTCAGAAACATTTGACAGTTTTACCAGAATTAGAATTTGGCACCATGCTACCAGAGTACTATAAGAGTTAGAATAAAAGCATGAAGTTTTAGGTCACGATGAGATCTAAATCCCTCGAAAAATAGATTTCAAATCAGAATCCTAGTTAGGAGCTATAGTCAAAAAACCGCAAAACAAATTGAAACTCTTCACCAAATGTTGTGCCTGGTGAGAAAACTACGAAGCGTAGAACAAACACCAATGTTTGTTTAATATTTAAGGAAATTCAATTCCCCGTTATGAAAATTTCGTCATATTTCAGATCCGACCCACCGTTCAAAAGATATGAAGGGAGAACTGAGTCTACTTTTCGAAAAGTCCAAAGGTCCGCCATTTTTATTTTTTTGGGTCACTTCCGGTAAAAAATTCCATGATTTCGGGATTTGTACTCCGATGAATTCTTTCAAGGAAAGTCCGTAAAATATTTCAGGCTCCTAGCTCGTCTGGGAGTGGTCGAGAATTTGTATACGTAAGTGAGTGAGTCACACATGCGGCTGTATAGTATTAGGAATGACGAATGGCCAGCGAGATCAGCGTTCGTTGCGATTTTATATCAATCACAACTTTCCTGAGAGATCATTGATCGTAGGCAACTTGAACAGATCACTAACTGGAACATCAATCAATCATGACCTTACACTCCTGATCGAATAACATGAGGGACCGTGACCGAGATCTCTCAAAAGACCGAATTTGCCCATCACTCAAGAAAGACGCTCATTCAATTGAAAACCAAAGGTTCTTAAAATTCCCTTGCTAGTTTCAAACTCAAAGGAAACAAAGCAAAGAGTTTCAAAGCAGAATTTCACTAGTCTGTCGCTGTTTTCATCATTCTATTTAATAATCGCATTACTGTTTATGATGTAAAACAATTTATGTCAGTCCTCCGTCAACAAAGTCAGGACTAGATGATTATCTAACTACCAGACACAGTCGATAAAAGTTTCGTGTCACGCAAACAAATGAACGGATGGAATTTTAAGTTTCCATTTGCATATTGAAATTTGAATTAAAATGTACAAGAAACTACCTTTCCATTCTAACTCCCAATTGAATGAGAAAAAAAGATTGTACACTTCCTTGCTGAAGGTTAACAAATAAGTTTTGCCGCAAAGTTTTTCGCTTACGTATGTTAGGATAGGAATATCAACTAATCGATGCTAACCATGATGGCCAAATCGTTACTGCACTTTCTGCTGCACTACCTAATTTTCGGTTTGAATACGGTCAACTGCAGCTACCTAAAAAGCTAACTAAGCTCCCGTTTACAGCTCATTGTCAACCCCAACCAAAAAGATTGCTAACTTAATCTCGTACAGAATATTTCCTTGATAATTCCAGATTTATTTCATCTGCCAGAAAATATTTCCTCAATTTAATTTTAAGATTCTTATTTTAGTCAGCGATATCATTAGAGTAAGCTCTATATAGTATTCTGACTTGAACTGCCGGAAAATAAGACCAGCTCGGCTCTTGGAAATCACATAACGTGGCAGTTAAAAACCTGTTGAGAGTAGCACACTGGCACACCATAAATTAGACCAGTCTAATCTTCCACCAAAAGTCCTAGCACTCAGAATTCTTTCATCGTGCCTTTAACGTGATAAATGAAAACCAATTTAGTTTCATGACAGCAAAATCAAATCAAACGGGGGAATCACTCATTCAAAAATTGTCATTCGCGTGTAAAAGTCATAAGGCATTTTCCCAGTCCTCCGACAGATTTCAACTGACAGTTGGATAAAACTGCTTTCGCTGTCCTAAAATAAAACATAAATAATGAAATCGAAGCGAATTTGTCACGCAAAAACGTTTTCTATCGCTCACCACTTTCTTCTTAACTCCCCACGAACGCAGGAGAGAAGCCTGGTTTCACCAAAAACCGTCACGAAGCCGCTAATAACGCTGGTCAATAGCATTTTTGTCTAGAAAATTGGGGTACTTACTCTGGGATATTAAAAGAGGGTTCTATGTTTAGGGAAACCAAGGTTTTCAAACGCAAAATTAGGTGGCATAACATATAACTTAACCTTAAATATCTACTTATTATTATTGTCGGCAAACTGATTCACGAATGAATCCATCCGCCTAAACGCTTCACCCAAATGAACTACAATTACTTGCAATATGTAACAATTAAGTACTCATCTCCTATTCTACTCCACAATCGCGCTAAGAAAGCAGTATCACTTGATCTTTCAATAGTCTTAATATTTCGGGCGTAGCTGCATTCGCCTCGACTCTCCTTTTCCGTTTTCGACGGAAAACAATGTTGAAGGTCAACTTCTGCACTCAATTCTCAGCAAGGGTCTATATTGAGACGTAGGCAGTATTGAGATATTCATTCTCATGCTTGCCTATCTATTTATCTTTCCTTCTTCAACCGGTATATTTTATGTCATCTGCAGAAGAGGCATAAATAGAGGGAAAGGAGAGAAGGGAAAATGGCGAGACGAAAGGGGAAGAAGGCATATTTCTTCTCCATCCATCTCACGGTCTCTTTCACTTCCATTTCATCTTGCAACTTTTTTGTATCCTTATCGTATCTCCCCCATTGGCCCATCCCTTTTTAACTCCCACGCTTCCCTTATATCCAAACCTCTTACGCTTCTTTACGCCCCTTCATCCTCAGCTCCCTCTACCCCGTCCATCCGAAACAATCCATCCTTCATTTCCTTCGAGTGAGATTCTTCCGACAACTCCCTCCCTCACTTCCTCCCTTTCTCAAACTTCGTCTTCCCCCGTCACGTCGTGTCACCTTCATATATAAAAAAGGTGAACTCATTTGACTTCTTTGCTCTTACTGCGAACTTGTACAGAAATGAGAGAAAAAAACAAAAAATGAAGGAATGAAGTATTCCCGGATTTTCCACCAGGTCGAATAAGCACATGCACGACTAGTTCGACGAGCAAGGACGGGGTTACATTCGACGTTTTCTGACGTGACGTTAGTGGACGGTGGCGTTATGATTTCGGTAGTCTTCCCGTCAAGGAGGAATGAATTACGATTGGCGAGAGTATCAACCCCCATTATTTACCGCTGTTGCAAACGGAGTTGTAAACGGTTACGAAGTGACTGTTTATTTTCATATTTAAAAAAATAACCTCATAAAAACAAATTTTTTATTATACTTCCTTTATTTTCATATGTATTACGTCAAGTTTTAATGCCTCATATTCTCAGTGCATTTTATTATATATATTTTTCATTGTATTATGGTATCTTTTCCATTATATATTGTATTATCACATAGCTAATAAATTTAATTTGTGAAATGAAATCATTCTATCTTCACTGATATGTCAAATTATTCAGATATTCGACAACCATTTGGAATATTAGTAACTCGATATGACATTTATATTCATTGCTGAAAATTCAATAGCGATAATGACAGTTGTTGGCTCACCACGGTCTATCTTCCACAACGTCTAAGGGCTAAGTACTAGCTTTGATCACCGTAATTAATGAATAATTAGCGAGTAAAATATTGTAAAAAAGTTTAGAGTGTAATGAGATGAGGAAAACAAAATTTATAAATATGTAAGTGAAAACGGCTATGAAAAAATGTAGAAAAATAATTTCCCCAGCAGGGAATCAAACACCACACCTTCCACTCCACAGTCCACTACCATACCCCTGGGCTACCGGTTACTTACAAAAATGGGCAGATAAAGTGCATTAAATGCTCTTTCATTTTCAGACAAATACATTTTAATATAATTAAGTCAGTGTGTATTAATGTGTGTGTGTGGGATTTTTAAAATTAATCGTTGGTCACAAGGAGTCTATGGACCAAATTTCAGATCGATTGGATGAGAGGAAATGGGTTTTTACGTACACATACAATCAGACATACAGTGTGTGCTAATATAAAGGGAGTTATAAATATAAAGTACCCGCTCATTATATTGATAAATAATGCTTAAAGAAGATAAATTATGTTTCATTGTAAAGTAAAAAGTAATATGGACTATCTGGAAATGAAATGTAGAAAATATTGGAAAAAACTGTACTCTGATTGGCTGCCGGTAGTGTAGCGTGATTGAAAAGTTAAACTTTGACGAGGTTCGCTCAATGTCCGTTGACGACACCGTCAATAATAATAACCGGCCACTGTAATAGGTTCCACTACATTACAATCACTAAGCTCTGTGAACCCCACCGTCCGTCTCCGTGACGACGCGATGGCTTGCGAGATGGAAAAATGTCAATGCATCGATACGCCTTCAATCGCGGAGAAAAGCATAAGAGAGTCCACCTCATCACTTTCCATGGGTAGGTTACTAACTTGCGCTCTTGTTTTCATCTATTAAATGTAATATTTTACTTAGCTGCGAAATAGTTGTTGTTCCCGATTAAATGAACGCAGATGAGTGAAAGAAGCAAGTTGTACTCTGCGTCCTAGATTCAAAAGAAGCTTAATGAACCACAACGAATACATTAATACATATGTGATAAATAATGCATTTTATTTTATCACAAGTGGAGAGCATACGTTGATATTTTACGGGGAAATAAAAATGAAACATGATTCATAGGATACGAAACATCCTTCCAATTACAGTTTAAAGCTTTTACAGTAGAAGATTAGGAATGGTTACTACATAAATTCCGCAATATAGCTATAAAATCGCGTAATCTAATTAAGCAGAATAAAAACGATTCGTTTTAGTATATAAACGTACGCATAATGCCTTACACGTCACAGGGGTTGTGCTGGGACGTAATTTCTGCATCATATACTTCTCCATCTTCGGTCAGCTGCCACCAATTTTCTCCCTTTCCGCCTTAATTTTGTGGATACCAGGTTTCCACGCATCTTTCCGAGTTTGGATCCACACGGCCCAAAACAACTCTGACGCTGACGGCGGAGTCAGCTGCCGAAGCGTCGGCAGCTCATTACATTGCATGGTGGAGAACCCGTAAATAATTCACACAAATCATACGCCGGGAAAAAACGAAATCTTTAGAAAAATTAAGGATTTCACCAATCATTGCCAGATCAAACGATATAGCAAGAGAGCGCGTGATAAAATCTCTATCACATCGTGTTATGTTAGCAGAAATACATGTTTATAGGAGCATGCAGGTGAACATTTTTTAATTCGTGTCGGCCGATGAAACTAAGATTTTAGGAGTAGGTACATGAAATTCTTCAACGGAGCAATAGCGAGCTGAAAAATATGACGAGCTTAAGTTACTAGGAAAATAGAAATGTGACAAGATAGAAGCTTGGAAAATAGGGGAAGAAAAACTATTATCATTGCAGTTTGTTTTGAACCATTTTACCATTATGTCTCTTTTCCCTCTCTCAAGCCATATACCAGGTAGGAGAAGCTCTTTCTCAGGTGGTTAAAAATAAGCATTTCAGAATCCCTGCCATTCACATTGTTTCTCTTCCTTCCCCCACACTTTTCATATTCCATCTCCCTCAACTTTCCTCCCGCAAGGAGTCCAGAAAAAGGTAATCATTTGCTAATTGGTTCCGTTATGCTGGTGGGGGGGGGGCATTTGAATGGGAAAGCATGAATATTTATATCTATTTTCACAAGGCTCTGGGGCTAAGGAAATTCGATTGTTTCTCCCTCTTCAGTGCGGTAGACGACATGATAATTTAGGTTCATCAAATGAGACGACAATAAACTCCGGAGTTATGCAATTAATACGATAATATCTCAGTTTGTTGATTAAAAACCGTGTCATGGAATTATCTCAGATTTTTAGAACTACTCTAGTCATAGAGTTAAGAACCTTCCTTTAGTAGCGCATACCAACCACTTCAATCGCAGCTTCCCTTGGTCACGTCCAGTGCCGGATTAACACACTTGGGGCCTGTAGGCATTACAAGCAACGGGGCCCGCGTTAATATACAAGCTGCAAAAGAAGAAAGGGGAAAAAATTCTCGGGGCCTCCTAAGCCTCGAGGCCCATTGGCAACTGCCGACTTATGTTAACCTTATTGGTAATCCGGCACTGGTCACGTCCAACATTGTTGGAATCATCTACGCTTTCGTTGTAGCTTGGTTTTTCCCGATGCTCACCCGTAAGATTTCTCAATTTTTAAATCAACTCAACTGACATTAACCATATCATTCAACGTAGAATACTTTAAAGAGGGAAAAACGATTCTTTCAGCTTAACCGTAGCATGTATGGAGAGCCGACATAAAATTTATTTCTCATAATTGAGTAGTGTACAAGGCAAAAATTTCTTCAAGAACTCAAATAAAATCTATATGTATAGGTAAGCGTCAATCGCAGACAATAATTAGTTTTCAGAGTGCAAAATAATTTTTAAAATTCATGTGATCCATAACAGATCATCATCTTTGGCTTGATGTCACCGCACGGAATCGCATCTCTGTTTTGCATGTATTTCAACGTGAAGCATCAAATAATGCTAGTTCATTGCCTTTTTCAAAAGAAATCAAAACGATTATTTCGTCAAATTGCGAACAACAAGCCGATTACCGCAAGGCCATACATCAATTTGATGGAAGCGTTACCGTTCCGTGACGTCATCCCTCGGGTTCCCGATGACGTAGTGTTTCCACGCCACCATATGTTTAAGAAGTATTATTTCAATAATACAACATTGTATTCCAATAAAATGAATGAATGCCCTGTATATTTAAAAATTCAATGCAAATATTCTTTTAAATAATGAATGGTCCCCTATTGCCCAATCGTGATAACCACTTCCTTTAATAGTTCTAATAAATTTATGTGGAATTGCAAAGTTTGATTTTTTCATTGCGACACAATGGAAATAAACCATAAGGTACAGTTAGAGACTGTGTCTTACACCTCCTTAGTGTTTCTCCATTAGCTAATATTGGGCCAAGTCTTCCCCTCCAATGTTCGGCAATCAAGGAGAATCTTGTTTATTGCCAAAATTACATGTTTAAAATTTATTCCAATCGTACATTTATTATTTAATTCTAATCACCACAAAATCGGAATAAAATATACAACACGAAAATGTAAACAACTCGGATTACCTAACATTCATATTTAAGCAGTCATCGCCGGTAAATCTATTATTAATCCTATCGCCATGTGGCAGGGGAAGGCACTTAAAATGATGCTACTCTCTAAGGATAAAGCATGCAAATACGTCCAAACTCGAACGTTAAGTTGGCAAATAAATACCAACAGCACCGTAGCGCAGAAAAACTGCACCATCCAATGTAATTAACTGATTTCTCTAGCATTGTGGCAGGCTCAATTATTGTTTTTAAGGAAAGAATGAGTCCTAATAGTAGAGAAATGCGTTTCTACGCGTCCAAAAAGTTTCCTGCGTAGATCAAAACTGCGTGTCGGCAGCTTAAAAAAATTCGCAGTTCCACCAATGTAACCAATCAGGAAGAGGTCAAATACTTCTTCATTCTCCTCTTCTTCACACAGAAGCTCTACTGAAGAAGTAATTCCCTTTTCCCTACCAGAGACTTAAAAACGATCCCGTTTGACTACGTTTTGACTTCGCATGGGAAGTTTCGACCATCCATCATCTTGAATTATCACTTAAATTCGAAATTATCCCATTATCAAGTCGTCGAAAGTCCAGGTCAAAAGATAGAGATCTCCCTTGCATGAGTGGCCCCGGCATGAGTAGTTGGACGATTATAGACCCTTCGTCTAACATTGTTAAGATTATCTAAACTGTCAAATTCCATAGGAAAAGGAGCTGAGAAATCTGAGGAACGAAACATTTTTTGTAACGAAATTCTTGCAGACTACACCCATCAACACTAGATGAGTTATAATGAATGAAATCGTCAAAAGAAAAGCCAAGGAGGGTAACAACTTACTCTTTTTTGTGTATTTCTAAATATTCACCAAATTATAAGAATAAGAAATTTTTAGTATTTGTGCTATCTACTTAAGTACATAGCTAACTAGACACTACTCTAGTGCCATGGTTGAATTTAAATTGCCTTCATAAATACAGTCCTATGAATTAATCATCTGCATTTGAAATATACATGATCAACAAACAGGATAAGATATTTACCGAAGTCACGATGATGAAACTATAGTAGATATTATTGTTACAGTTTAATCTTCATGCATCGATTAAAACTAATGGTTCAGATAATAGGTACATAACCAGTGCAATTAAAGCATGTAGGGTGGATATCCTGACAAAGGCGAAATATGACAGAAAAAGATATTTGTTAGCTTGGTGAAGTTTACATCTTTTAACTCCGCTGAGAACATTTTCGATTAAATGAGATTCAAATAAGAAAATAGACATGAAGGAAGAGTAAATTGTGTAGAAGGTAGGGGTAAGCCGATAATATTATTGGTGAATGAGTTGAAGAGGTTTATAACAGGACGAATGCCAGTATGATCATAAAATAAAAGCATGAATGGTACAGTTGAAAAGAAGTATGCACGGTAATTTATGGATAATATTAGACATCGTTTAACCATTACTTCGTCTGCTGCCCCCGTTAAAATTTTGGACAAAGCACTTTACAAAATGAGCAGAAAATCCAGCTGTAATTCATATCGCCAGATTTGACAAGACATTTCATCATGTTCTGGCAAACTTTTATAAAATTGGCAATTTTAAAAATTGATTTAATCGCATTTTGAGGAAATTTTTACCGTGAGCAATAGAAATCAGGTCCACCACTGATAATTAGATTTTTTACCGTCCTTTTCCTCAATGGAAACGGTGTGATGGATATATATTAGTAACTCTCGCCAATAATTTGCTCGTTTCACTCCTTTAAGCACAGTTCATAAAATAATTCCCTCTTCCCGAGGAACATTTTAAATAATAACTTCATGTCGAAAATAAACATTATTTGATAAAGAAAGAATCCATTTTAATATAATGTCCTCAATACACTTTATGGAACGTCACAGAATAAGTTCTAAAACAACTACAATTTTACAGATTTTACCTACTAATCTACAGAACATCACATCTAGCTGAACTGTGGTCCCAATTCCCCTCTGAATGCGCCTCCAGGTAATTTCCTATTGGTTGATAACCCTCAGTATACATGCATGCGTACATACTCGCACACGAAAAACAAACCGGTAAAATTTGACTGGTGGTACAAACAGAAATATGGATTCGGGGAGGAAGTTGGGGAAATCGAGGGAATGTGGAAAAGGAGAAAGGAACCTTGGCGAGATGAGGGGCGACGTGGGGAGAGTGTAGAAGGAGTGGGCTGGGGGAGCAAAAGAAATGAAAGGGCGGGCAGTGGGGAGTGGTATTTCATCCCCCTCCGACCCCAAACGTGCCGCTCCTTCCCGTGAAATATGTACTGAGTTCCGGAGTATTGGCTCCGGTCGAAGGAGGGAAGTGGGAAGACATACTCGGAGATAGAGAGCAATGGAAAGGAGAGGAGCTGAATAGTGCGGAGGGTGTAATCCCAGAAGGCGCGGAGGGCTGGTACGCAGAATAAGAGATCACGGGAGGGGACGCCGCGGAGGCCATAAGAGAAGGGTAGGCATGTGGAGAGGGGTGTAAATAAGTTCAGCCAATTTTCGGAGTTACCGATCACTCGCTGGGCATATCCAATCATTTTCAAACTGGTCATGCAAAGTCACTTCTGGTGCGTGCGGATCGTAGTTTTGTATAGTGTCACACACATAGGGTTATCACACATAGATCTCTGAGGGGTTACAACGTAAATTTTTTATTCCGTCTCCAAAATTCGACTCGGCTGCTAAGGGATAGGATTTCGGAATTCGGTACGTAGAAAAAGGAAGAGATTTCTATAGTGTTACATAATACTGCAAAATCCGCTTCCTTTGAATTTAAAACTCCGGTTTGTAAACTATAAGCAATCGGAATTAAAGTGACTAATTATACCCGTTTGGTTTCCTATAAGCGGTTGGTTTGTTTTTCAAAGGTGTTCCAAACTTTCAGAATACTGTCGGGTAGTCTCAAATCACCACATCACTCTTACGATAGGGAAAACAGCACTATGGTTGGGCATCTTTATTAGGAAACAAATCTAGACCGAGTTCCTTTTCTCCCCATTCTTATATCAAAGTCCTCTCTAGCCTACAGTATCCATCGATGACCACCGTAACTGCGCCCTGGATCGTAAAAATAATGAATGATCTCCCGTACAGAAGAGTACATTTTTCCTAATAAAAGAGTGAATAACTCTCACTAACCCGAAAACTCACGAGATATGCCATACCGCGTTCTAGAAAACTTTTTTTTGTGAACTTGGTGAAAAACTTACATCTGAATAAAACTACCTCGATAATTTCTCCCAGGACAATTATGATGGAGGAGCGAACCACTTTCCTATGACCAAGATATATTAGGCTGAGTAGCTATGATAGATAACAAATACGTCATAATATAAAACGATGGACTGCTCCTGTAGCCGGTAAATTCCGGGTAATCGCAAATTTGAAGCTTACTCCAGGACGTAGGAGGAAAGAGCATGCGAAAAAAAAGAAATGGGAGGCGGAGGCATGATTGATCTGCACTGAAACGTGAGTCGAGAGAGCTTCGACGGATAAGTGTGGTGCGTAGATGAAGAGGAGGGAAGAGCCGAACGCGATGCGACACACAAGTGGGCGAATGGGGTAAGGAAGGTGAGGGAGTTGAAACGGAAGGAGCGGAGGAGGGTTGAGGAGAGAGAATAGAGTGAGAAGAGAAGAAAAATGGAAGTCCAACAACGAAATAAACAAGAAGGGGAAAAGGGAAGGACGTGGATAATGAGGTAACATACAAGGAAAGAGAAGGAGAGGGAGAAAGATGGTGGGAAGACGTCGAGGTGAAAATTGAAAGGGTTTCTCTCCGGTGGAGAGGGTATGGGATTAGGAGTGATGGAAGGGGTAGCTAGTGGGTGGGGAGGCTTCAGTGAAAGGCGAGGTGGGACGGAATGCAGGAGAGAATATGTAGGAGTGAAAAGATGTATCCTATTCGGTAGGATTGGGGTAGGGGGAAGTGGTTTCCTTATTCCCTCCACCTCCAACTTCCCCTTCCTCCCCCCAAAAAATAGCATAGTAGGAGGAAGCTGTTGAAGAGGAGGCGGGAGGGCAAAAGATAACTTTCCCGAATCCTCATCCATTTTCATCTCCGGGAGAGCCAAGTTCGTTTTGATGCTATCTCTTTACTACTAAAGCCCTTGCTCTCTCTCTCTCCTTACCGGCACCCTGCCCGGCGTACTTTCACGTGGCACGCTATATTCGGCTACCCCCATCCCTATGGTGCCGCACACGGCCCACCCTCTCAGTTCCCCCATCCAACTGGCAAATCTCCCCCCCCCACTTCCACCTCCACCATCCACTCCCGCATTCACTGCCTTCACATCATCACCTCTTGACGTCTCGCTCCACTTATAAAACAGCCCCTTGCTCTTCTTCTCAAGATAGGAGAGACAATATTACATTTCCTACACGCCATTCTTCGGTAGGAAGAGCGCAAGTCTAAGAAAGGTTGCGATGGCGCGCTGTCCTCGGTCTTTTGTCCAAAAACACCGGCTCTTCTGCGCCCTCTGCGCCACACTCGGCCATTATAAACGCTACTGAGTCAATCCAGAATAAGTTGAACGGCTATTTGAATTTTCACCAAAATATATTCATCAAGATTAAATAGTATTTTTGCATCCGATGTATAGTACCGGGCGAGTTTCCTTCCCATGTGCATGTTGCCAAGTTATTATAGGAAATACTAAGCTGCCTGAGTGTTATGAGTCACTGCTTAGTCATAGTAAGGCCAAAGAGTTTATAACATTCTTTATTTTAAATGTAGCATACATGTGACTCACCGAATGAAAATAAAAAAATCTTTCGCTAGTTTTCACCGAATTGTAAAAGGAGAAAGATCAAATGATGCCCTCCTGCTAGTGACGAGCTCTATAGTGAAGGATAGGTTATTTATTTTCAACTCGATGTAAAGCCAACCCTAATATGAAATGAAGTATCCTATTCTTCTCCCCTTAAATTAGAGGCATTACAATCTGAAAAAGTTTGCTCTATTGTTTTCTTAAAGTAAGCATAGAAGTACCATACGCCTAAGTTGACTCAGCAGAAGCATCAGTGGAAGATGCGGACTTTTGTTTCGCTACATCGCACGCGAGAAGTTGAAGAGGAGGATAAAATTTCCTCCAAGGGCTCCATTGAGTGCTATTGGCGATCTGAACAAGATGGATGGAGCTGCCTAGGGGGAAGAAGGGGCTTGAAAGGGAGCAAACATGGAAGTATTATCCACTAAAACGCTTTAAGGGGGAAAAAGGAGATAAGAGGAAACGTTTGGGGTTCACGGGGAGGAAGTGTCTTTGTTTCAAACCTTTTCCCAGATACATGTCCCTCACCGCACAATGCACCCTCCCCTGAGGACCTCGCTCTCGCATCGAGGAATGCAGAGTCGATCAGTAAGAAGTGCCGAAATGCTCGCGTCCTCAAGCCGAAAATTTAACAATATATCCTTGCCGCTCTATTTCCTTTCCTACAGCTCCGAGACACTTCATCTGCATCCACATATTACCCAGCAAGCCACCGCAGGGACATAAGGGGTGTTATGAAACCAGCAATGGAAAAGGGAGAGATTAGGAAAAATCGATTGAAAGAGGGAGAAGGTGAAATTGAATTGCATGTGAACGGATTATCTTATAGTTTCACTCTGTTTTTGTAGTAGTCACTACAGATGCGTGAAAAGAAGGAATTATTGTATCCATTAGTTTGACTGAGTATCTCTTATTTCATCGCCACTATCACCTCTTTAGATATAGTGTTAACTTATAATGTACTCCTTGCCACCTTAAAACTTGCGTGATTCGAATTTTTCAGATCTTCAGATAAGATCGCTCGTCAGCCCTTTTCGACGAATGCATAAGATTTAAGCGCGAAGGGCATGGGGCCCTACACCAAGTTTTTACCAGGCTTTAAAAGGATATTCTACTGACTGCTTGGTAGGGTTTTGGACAGCCACCATCCTTGCTTCCCCATTTATTGGGCCATCTTTTTATTTTCCTAAGTCTTACTAGCTCGCCATTAAATTTCTCTCTCACTTCCCTCATTCCCACTCTGTTTCTCTTCTTAAGTCGTTGCAATCCTCTTCCTTCCACTCCCGCGTTTGACATGCGTTCTCTCCTCAGCCACACGCTTCGAAAAACTTCCCCATATCAGTATGTCTTCTATCCATATTTTTTCTGCCTTTTACAAAAATCCGCTAGTAGTTTCATTTCCTCCCCCGCTGTATCCAACACTCCCTCGTTCGTCTCCCTCACTGTTTACTAAAAATTCACTTGGCTTTTGAATATGTCACGATGAAAGGCAACGGATTGCATTTATTATTGTCAATAGTTAAATTGTTTGCTTAACCAATATTCGTCCCGCGGGTAGGGTCAATATCAATACACAGATCACGAAGCTGACCAATAGCTACTCCGCATTTCATCAATGATTTTTTTAGTAAGATTATGTAATAGTTATCGGCACTCACCTTATGTAGATCATGACGTCAGGGAGAGAAAAACACAGGATAAATGGGTAAAAAAGGCAAAGAGTCCCCAATTAGGTTCCCGAAGGAGATCTTTGGTTCTTTCATCCGTTATTTTCAACTACCCTGACCTCAAGTTCTCTCCTAGCGAGTGCCACCATGTTTCGCGGCGCCCATAACTTGGTGTCGTAAGCCTTTTTGGTTGCTATCCATATATTTCTTTTCTAGCACATTTCAGCTGAAAATTTCTACAGCACCTACTCGAAAGTGTGATATCTTTCTTCGTCACTGTTTCTTTCCTCTTCTTTAGTCAACACCTTCATTCATTGTTTTCTCAATCCTAATCAACGGATTATGGTTGTAATCAATCCAATCAACATGATCATTATATTGCTAGCTAAATATTCAATTTTATAATTCGTAAATTACTACTTTTTCTCAAACGAGCGTGTGTTCATTTTCGACTACAAATTTTAAGCTTGCACTTGTTTTCGTCAGTCATATTGAATTGTAAGACACTGTTTCCGGCGTAACTCTTTGGAACTCCTTCATTTTAATAATAAAAAGCACTTGTTATTATTCCACACTTTATTTTAAAGAGCACGACACGATGCTGAAACCCGGGTCGTGTTCTTTAAAATAAAGTGCGGAATAATAACCAAGAGCTTTTTATTATTAAAATATTGAATTGTGCTTAATATTAAACGGCATAAATGAAACTCAGCGAACGAAATATCTTTCTCTTTTCAAATAGCATTATTACGGACTACTTAAGGCCGACTAGTGTGAACAAATTAAAATGGAGAAAATATTAAATTAAATGGGCAGAAAATATTAAATTAAATGGCCCAACTTCTCATCCTGACAGAAGCCTATGAAGCGTAGACGCATTATTTGTAAGGCGTGGGTAATCCATGTCGTTAAATTTAACATCAATTATCTACTGTCCTGCACCTTTTATTAACCAAGAATAGATTTAAATTCTTAAAAACTATTCATTATCATGTTCAAAAATACGAGGCATGTCCAAGAATTAAAGACCGTTTGAATTTTGCCGCCGCCCGGGCGAACTATTCCGCCAGAGGACAAAACTAGCGTGAAGCGTGGACTTCCTTCTCCACAACGCGCCGTCTCATAGCTCTGTATTCCAATCAATGTGGCCTTTGCAGGCAATAGCGATGGACGTCCCAGTGCCGCATCCCGCCAACTGTGAAGTACGCGGGATATTAAAAAATGTTGACTGAAGTGCACTAAGAAAATCACGTGGTGAGTGCCCAAAAGTATTTGGATCGCTTCAACAGGGAGGGGGATTATTTTTTGGACTCGATCGTGACAGGTGACGAAGTCTGGGCGCACCACTGTACACCGGAGTCCAAACAGCAATCCATGACATGGCGTCACCTCAGATCACCTCGCGTTCGAAAATTTCGTCAAGCAACCTCTGCGAAAAAAGTCATGTCAACCGTGTTTTGGGATCGTCAAGGAGTCCTCCTCGTCGAATTTTTGCCAAACGGATCCACAATCAATGCAGATCGGTATTTTGAGACTCTAAAAAAAATTCGAAGAGCGATCCAAAACAAGCGCCGAGGATGGTTGATCAAGGGAGTGTGTTTGTTGCACGACAATGCTCGGCCCCACGCCGCAGCCGTCATCACAGCGCTTCTGGCTTCTTTCAAATGGGAAGTTCTTAGCCATCTGGCTTACAGCCCTGACCTGGCGTCAAGCGATTTTCATCTTTTTCTTCACCTTAAGCAACATTTAGCTGGAAAACACTTCGAGACTGAGGAGGAAGTCCAGGAAGAGGTGAAGAGTTGGTTGTGGTCACAGGCGGGGGACTTAAAAGACGAAGGCATCAAGAAGCTCGTTCCCCAGCTCATCAAGTGTATCGAAGTTGAAGGAGACTATGTAGAAAAATAGTTTATACATGTACAAACAATTCCATGTAGTTTTTTTGTAAAAATAAAATTTTTCTGATTTTAAAAACGAAAACGGTCTTTAATTTCTGGACATGCCTCGTAGCAATAAAATTGAGAAGCTATTGATTGCTAAGCCCACACTGCTATTGAATAGATTTCCTTTGGTTTTTCATCTGTGTTTTCTAGTTCAATTGTTCTGCGAGATATAATAGAAAAACAGCAGCACTTACCGGGAAAAATTAAACGAATTATTTTAGGGAGCAATGTTAGGGCAAATTTTAATAAAAATAATGCCGTCCACCTATTCGATCTGGAGTGAGGAAAAAGTTTGAAGTATCTGCACGTGCCCTCTTATTTAACTCTTCCATAAAAAACACCTCGAGTTATCCCATAGCGATGGAGTTCAGAAAAATCTGGCATGGATTCATTCAAGTATTCTACCAGCTGATTGGTAGGTTCTTGGACAGTCCCAATTCTGTATCCCAACCTCATAGAAATTGCCTCGCTTTCCCTCCTAAGGATGGCCCGTTATTAGATCCCTCTTCAATTCTTCATATCTTCTACCTCCTCTTATTTCGTCCAGAATTCCTATCCTCCTCCTTCCTCTTCCACGCTTCCCTAGTGTTCTCCCCTCTATCACTCTTTTCAACATGCCCTCTCCTCTCAAAACCTCCTCCATCCATCTCTTCTGCCTTCTCCGAACCCCTTGCCACAAGCTTTCTCTTCTCTCCGACCATATCCAATACCTCCTCGTTCGTTTTTCTCGCCATCCAGCTAACCTTCTCCATCCTTCTCCAAACCCACATCTCAAACGCCTCAAGTCTACGCACATCCTCCCTTCGCAATGACCAAGTTTCCGACCCATATAGCGCCACGCTCCATATTAAAGTTTTCACCAGCCTTTTCTTTACGTCTCTTCTCAGACCCACCCTCATCAATTCCCTTCTCTTCGAAAATGCTTCTTTAGCAAGCGCAATTCTGCATCTGATGTCCTTACCACCTGGCATGGATAGGATATAAAATTGGCTGAAAGTTGGTTATGGGGCGTGCCTCTAGTTGCTCTAAGGAATATGCTGATGAATGTTCATATAAATAATTCTTCACATTCTTTAATTGTAAAAGCCTAAACTTTTGCAATAAATGGCCTCTACTTTCTGTTTTGCTATTAAAGGGATAGTACTTACGATACGGAAAGAGTATCTTATACTGTAAGAAAAAATTAACACTGCTTAATTATTGACAGGTTAAATGATTCTAACGATCTGTTACCGTTAATACATGATGGATTTATGCCACTTTCATACTAGAGGATACGGAACACATTAGGTTTTACAGTCCACTCTAAAGTAGGAGGCGACGCATACCAAACCTAAGGCAACTTCGAGAATATTTACTGATTTTTACAATGAAAATACGAGGTCGAGGAATTGGATTTCTACAGGTATCACTGAAATTAAGCGCAAGGAAAATATAAAGGCACAAAATATTCCTACATCATAAATGTGTGCTTATTAGAAATAGTGACTCATGATTAAATCTTTTACTTGTCCTTTCTACCCCCTTGAACGTGCCACTCAATTCATCTGTAGTCTTTCTCGGAACTTCGTAGCATGCAATTCTGTTCTCAATACTTCCTCCCTTTGGCCCTCATGGTGCAAAGGCATTGAATCATTCTCTTTAGAAGGAAATCCAAGGTTTAAATAGAAATTTGATAGAAAAGTCAAGGAAAGACGGGAAGTGATATGATAAGGAAAGGAAAAAAGAGGAGGAAAATACAATTAATAATGAAGACAGTCGATGACCAGATCCTGAAAACGCTGAAACCTGATGCCGCCACCATTTCTCGAATCTGTACTTCTTAAAGACGAGTAATCTGAGAAAATTCACAAGGTCGTGCTAACAACACACTTGACCTTATTACACATCAAGTTTTCCTAGTTTAGAGGTTTCTTTCTTTGATTTGGTAAAAAAATGTTCAGGAAACGGACAATGTTTCACAGAAAAGCAGTAACGTTTGTTAAAACCAGATGATTCTAATCATGGAATATAACCTTCTGACAATCATTGAAAACGGGTGTTCGAAGAAATGTGCGATACGTTGTCTCTCAAAGTTTTGCATAAGTTGCGCCAGCATAATAACAATAATTTTTCCGCTAAATAGAACGAAGTTGAAACGCAGATAAAAATAACAAAATCATACTGAAAATTTTTGGCTAATATATTTAACACAGTATTCAGTATTTACAGGGATAAGTATTTCTACTGTGAAAGATAAGTGTTATTCGGTTATCTTACCTATAGCAAGTTAGAAAGAAAAAAATAATCATGCAGAGAATTCACGTATTTAGCGAACTCAGATGCAACTATAAAATATGTCTGCGGCTGATTGTGATCTGTACAATCGATGCCGGTAAAATATTTAATAAGTCTTCGACTGCGCTGACCTAGCTGTCTTCCTGGTTCGCCTTTATCAATGCAGTAATCACATACGCAGGTAAGCGACATTGGACTGAATTTCAGACTTTGGAATGGGAAATATTCTCTTTAAATTCACCCAGCCACAATAACAGTCTGAACAATTGCCACAGAAATATGGAAAAAGCCAAAATTATTATTTCCTTTGCTTGATTAGAACTGCACGTACATTGACGTCATTTACCGAACTAGTGAAGTTTGAGGAAAAAATACTTGAATCCAGTGGATATTACGATAATTTGGAAAATACTAATTAAATAAAAATTGTAAAAAATCAGGTTTATCATTTGAGATAGTATTTCACTGTGCTTTTTCGTCATCACTCTTGTGTTTTTTTTCGTGGACATCTTAGAAAACCAAGGAAACCCCTCGCAATTTGAGATACAATTTGTTTTTGTGAGAGGAAATTATAGTTTCGACGAAGCCGAAACTATTTTTGCGTTATTGAATCGTCTCGGAAAATTTGGATCCTCGGAGTACTGTTAAATCACCACTGATTCTTTGAAGGTTACTCAAAATAAAAATCACTGCGTAACTAGCTAAGATGATCATCGGCCCATTGTGTTTGACTGAAATACGTTCATGTGTATGCACGCTCCTAATAATGTTGGTATTATTTCCACTGCACTATATACGACCTTCATTAATTCATTTTTCTTCTAAGTTTATGACAGAATAAAGTAGATATAGGTAATAGTTATTCGCGCCACCTATTAATATCATAGTCTAGGATTTATAATGCGGGGAAAGTTAACCGTTGCACCACAACATATATATGATACCCAATGGGTATTACCCATGTATGGTACATACGCTCCATGAGGCACATGAATCAATATTAGGTGGGGGAGCTATTTTGTTTATGAACAGATTTGCGTTAAACTTTGCATATTTGACCTTATAAGTAATATCTCTAGATAAAAGTGGAAAAAACTGCACATAACGATTTAGTTTCTTAGAAATTCAATGGTATTTTAACACGTAGCCTTATGGCACATGACGTATATTTCGTAAAACTTTGATTACATATGAGCAGATTTTCTCCTAAACGATACATAATACGTTTCATATTATTTTAACGGTTGCTAACAAATATCAAGGCATCATACCGAGTTAAAAAGAGTACCTATTTAGATATGATTTTCGCTTCAATTTCGAATTCCGCGCCGAAAATATTTATGGTGTAAGGGGAAATATTTAAAGGCAAACTATTTTAAATATATATATATAAAGGCAAACCAAGAGAGCAATTGGATGCCGATTAAAGGAACATGAACGTGCAATCCGGAAGAAAGACTGGTATCACTCTGCCGTGGCTGAGCACACTACGTTAGAGGAAGGTCACGCCATTTACATCGAGACGGCAAGAGTACTACACAAAGAAATCAGTTACTTTCCACGGCCCATAAGGGAGGCGATTGAAATAGAAAAAAGACCAAATAACATCAATAGAGAGGATAGTTATAAACTCCCTTATACCTGGAAGAGACTTATTCGAAATTAAGTTTTTTACATCTCAAAATCATCAACTGCTGGAATTGTTTATTTACTTTTTGAAAAAAGACCATTGTTGTTCTTAAAAGCCCGACGAAGCCTGCAGCATAGTACGGCGAAACTGTCGCATAATATAAAATAATTTAATCGCAGAACCAGAAACCTGAATAATATTTTAAATATAATTCTAACATTATATATATTGCTGCATAACTGGTGATTTCCACCGTATAAACAGATGTTCTTAGTGAAATGTAGTCCATGAAATATTTTTACTTCAAAAAATATACAAATAGGCACTCAGTGGCTCACGACTACCGCTCCTGCCACTTTATAAATTTAGTAGGAATTTTTAATTGATTTGATAGGAATTTGAATTTAATAGGAATAAATTATTTATATTTGAACAACCATGTAATTCGATTCCCCCATCTAAGCCCTATCGTGCAACTTTTAAGTGTAGTATCATGCCACTAATCTCAGTTTCAGGCCACATTCCGCAAGAGTTCTCGTGCTTGAGTGAGGAAGGCTGCGAGTTTAGCGTACAACGCGAATCTAAATTATGGAGGCATAATTCCAATTTCATAATCAGATAACAATAATATATTTACATCAATTAGAGAATGTTTGCGTTTAAAATTCTACATTTACATATTTAATAAAATATACGTCATTTTTTATTTCTAGTTTAGAGAGCCATATGTTAACAAGTATGATATAGAAATGTTATCGGTATCCTGCGGCAAATGAATATCGTTCCTCCACAGTAAAAATACACATAAATTTACTAAATGGAAATATGGCTAACACGGCCCCAGATTACCAGAAAAAAGCTTGGTTAGAGGTGACAAGTGTAACATAACGATGAGTTCGCCATGTTTGAGTAAGATCTCCCCACGTGGTTTAAGAACAGCAATAGAAGTCAGCCATGTTTGTCACTCCTTCTTCACTTAGAATTCTCGGGAAAAGGGGTGAAAAATTGCCGATGTTAACATTGCGGTCGCTATGAAACAAGAAAGCCAATAGGGAGGTGACGTAAAATCACATGACAAGGAGGAGGGGAGAAAAAGGACACCGACTAACAATTAAAATAGGGTAACCTTGGAGGTCACACACAGACACCAAGGAATAAGGACGTGGGGAGTGCTCGCCCAGATTACGTCGCCAGTATCGATACCACTAAAGAAAATAGAAGCATCTACAAGTGAATGCGGATAGAAACCAGGCAGCTGTGTAGCAGATCCGACACTACCAGGCAGCCCCAAAGACCAACTGACATAAATATCAGAGGACAACGTTCATTGGAATTGAGAGTCGAGGGGATAACAGCTTTCCTGTACGAACCTGATCCGACCTGTGGCGTCCTGTTTATGGTGTATCGTAAATATGTCATTTTGGTAATTATTCTTGTTATGTGGTGATATAAGGTTTAAGTTAGTAAGAATTAGACCTCACGGCCATCATTCGTATATTGGCTATTGTACCTGTGGCTAAGTTAATTATAAAGAACCGGGCCGAAGTGTGGACTTTGACTTTGGATAAACATTTGATAAAAGGAAGAAGAAAATATTCGATGCTGAATATATGTGCCAACTTTGTGTAAAGGCAAACGAGTTAAAGAAACTTATTTTCATGGCCACATTAATTGAAAGCAAGATATTGAAATTGTTATCATTTGTAAAGTAAATACTTTGGATTGATGTGTATGGTTGATTTTAAAGGTTTTTATGTACTATTAAATTTAAATCCATGCTTTAAATGGTCTCATGTTCTGATTTGCTGAGCTAGCCGTGCAGAATTAGGACGACGATAATGGTAAGGAATACAAGTGAAGTGAGGGGGATATGTTACAAATGGCTCTCAAAAGAGAGGCAATAATTACATAGATAATTCTCCTTATATCGAGACGTTATACAATGTTAAATTAAAGTTGTCCTTTTTTCAGTCATGTCCCCACATCAAATGGCACTTCATAAAGCATCTTGTAATTAATATTTATCTAACAAGCAACACAAATTATTTATTCTTAATCTCAGTCATTGCAAGTAAGTAATAGATTGAGACAAGTAAGACGGTAAGATCTCCGAATTTCTTAAGCTGAACACTTCATCCACGTCTTCTCTCTGATTTTACGTCCATTTAACGCTGATTTTAAAATGACTCTAGGTCATAATTTTAATTCCAATTTTGGAAGATCTAAGCCATATAATACTCGAATTATACGCTAAAATTATTCAGAATTAAGCCTTATCGGATTAATGGAAGTGCAAAATTTCTTGAGTAGGTACTAAAATTTTTAATTACGTTAATTCGTAATAGTGCCTCTGATTCGCGAAAGGGATGAAGTCCATCACAAGAAAAACCAACCCAGCATACTTATTTTTAATTAAATAATGTCTCATTAAGTTGCCATTAAGACTACTTAGAGGACAAAATTCGACTCTTAATGAGGCATTACTTAATCTCTACTACCTTAAGAAATATCCAACTTTTCGCCGTACTTTGAAAATTCAGTGCTACAGTAACTAAGTTTAGAGACGGATATTAAGCATAAAAATAGCACTGAATTTGACCGCTACTTTATTTCATTCTTATTTTTCTAGTACGGGCTTTTCCAGCGTTTTATTACCTGCTAATCACAAAATATTCAGAGCCTACAAACATGATCCTTACATAAAACATGATTGTTTTCAACAGCTTAAGCACAAAAGATCAACAACTGGAAGTACTTATTTCTTCTCTAATTATTCTGGTTTCTTCCATTACGTTACTTGGATACAACGTTGAAATTAAATGAATTTTCACCGTTGCGAACTTGAAATGAGAGTCTATACCGGTCTTAGAAACATACCAATCGATTGGTTACTATTATTTTTATGTAAATTAAATATTCCTAAGAGAAAGTATTGGAATATACATATACACATAAATGTACTAAATTGAAACATGGCAAACATGGCACCAGATTAACAGAAAAAAACGTGGTTAGAGATCACAAGGTTAAATTAAAGTTGTCCTTTTTTCAATCATGTACCCACATCAAATGACACTTCATTTCTGAAGAGATTGAAAACTCCGAAGGCGCAAAAGTATAAGTTTGCCATGAATGTATTTCTTTTCAACACAAATGCATTAAATATCTCAAGAAATCTATGAATTTTCTTGCTCTGCTATCAAAGTTTAACTGGAATTTTGGTACGGGAAACGTGTATAAAATGTGGCACTAGGTTAAAAATTCAGCTTTTTTATATTTACAACATAAAGACCCATGCACATGAAAAAAGTCATTCATATTTTTTCACATTGCATTGAAGTCTGGGAAAAATTTGTCTTTCCCAGCTACTTTTTTCAGATTAAAACATATACATAGCCAATCCTCAATCTCTTTCACCTTCAAAGAAGAGTAACAACGAGGGAGACGGAAAAGGGAAGTGAAAATCAGTCAAAAGAAACTGGCCCAAAACACATTAAAAACGGACGTTTTGAAGTCATTAACAGAAGTTTTACGCAGATGGCTCGTCCCTCTCTCCCCAGCCACTCCTTCAGCATGAGGAGAATCTGGCTCGTCAAGAGGTGTTGCAAAAGGATTGAAAAGGAAAGCTGGGAATGAAGCGGAGAAGGAAGATAAAAGAGTAAAAAAATAAAAATTCAAGGGAAAGGAAATCCGAGGGAACGGTTCTGGAACCTTGGCGTATCTCTCATAAGACAGGTGAGAAAAAGGATCCCGAGGCACGAGTGGCGGGGAGGAGCAGCAAACGAGGAAAACCCTGTGGGACGACGACGGGGAAGGAACGGGGGGGCAGCATACACAGGAGAAAAAGAGTGAGATTGGTGAGGAGGGAAGAAGAAGAAGAAGAGGGGGAGGGAGGTGTGAAAAGAAGGAAGGACCGACGGGGTGGAGGAGGATGGGGGTAAGAAGTAAGAGACTCCGGATATGCTTGGAGAAGAATAAAGGAAAGTGGTGAAGAAGGGGCGCGAGGAAGAAATCCAAGACCAGAAGAAGTGGTTGGCGGCTATGGTGTGGCTGTGGCGGAGACGAGGAGAACGAAAAGTTCATATAATCCTTCAGCTGGGCGTATTAATTAAATTTCCTTCTGGTCCACAAAGAAATTCAATTAAGAAGTTAAAGCAGGCGGGAGTGGTGGGGGGTGGGAGGGAGAAGGGGAGGTGAGTGTGTGAAAAGAAAGGGGGGTTTGCCTCTTCCCCACACCCCCAACTATAGCTTCCACCTCCATCCGTACGTTTTTCTCGCCCCCGACAAACCCAACCTACCCCTATACATACAGAGATATATATATTTCGGGCCTGCATACGATTCCTAAACTCGCTCCCTCCCACCCACACTGGAAAAAACCAGTATCCCCAACCCCGTCATTCTCCCTCCAAGGAAAATAAATAATAAAAAGTTACGGAGAACCTTCGAAAAAAAATTTTCCCACCTCCCTCTTGATAGTTTACCTTTCAACCCCGATTCCAAGGAACCTCAGGCCGACCTGACTTCACCCTCTTTTGCTCCCCCCAAAATCCTTCTCCGTCACCCATGCTCTCCCTTCTTTTTAACCTCCCCCATGACTCCCGATCCCGCCCCGTATTTCTTTTTACAAAAACCTAACCGTACGAAATCCTCCCATCTGTCCTTCACCCTTTCTCGCCGAGTAAGGGAGGGGGAGATGTAGAGAGGAGTGGAAGGGAGGAAACACGGTCTGGAAACACAACACCATCTCACCTCCGCTCGACTTCCTCGGCCATTCTTTTGTTTCGCCGTGCTTGATAAACACGGATTATTCTCGCACACCGCCCAAACACCCTTATCCTCAATTTATTCGACGAGCGTACACTCCACTCCCTCCTCCTCCGGATACTCCGCGCCACAGCAGTCAACTCTGCTTTATTTATATTTCCACTGCTCTTGTTTTAGTTGAAGTCAAGGGTAAGACATGGCGTGGTGGGGTCCCTATCTCCGTTGACACGGGAGTCTAAGGGAACTTTGCGATGATAGCCATGAATAAGTTCGTTCAATGGAAAGAAGCCGTCTCCAGTGAGGTCTCGAAAAAAAATCCGTCCAAGTCTATCGAGGCAGAATAAAGGCTGGCTCACGGAATTCAATCATGTTTGTTCTGAATAGATGACTTTTTTAATTCAAGCAGTTCAGGCGTATATGCTTATCTATATGAAAAAATAAATAATTCCCTGACCTGTATTGCCCTATGCTGCATCGGTGAGTATTCCAACGCCAAAGGCCCACAGAGTTCATTAGTGTAGGAGGTAAAGTTTTTGATAATTTTCTACTCCCTAGTTATGAAAAGTGCGGGGAACGATTGGGACCCTGTTTAACACTTCTTCGAGAGGCAAATTTAGCTTTGAATACTATGCTGTCTCATTTTAAGAATGAATGAATTCCGGCGCCCGGATTCTCTCTTAGCCTTCAGGACTTCAATTTCCATATATGATGCTGATAAATTGGACTTTAGGTATTAAATACTACGGGAAGTCTCGCTCAGTAAGAATTTAATATCCGAGCTTTGTATCATCAAACACTTCTGAGACAAGAATACGGCCAAAATTAATTCCATATTCATCCTTATTATTATTTCACTCAGTTTACTCGATTTTAAAGTAAAAAATGCTACCCAGAAGCCCTTGAGAAGCTTGGATTCCGCAAATCAATTTTTAGAGTAATATTCATATTAGCTGTAAAAATAGTTGCTGTTGCCTACCATAAATAATTAACATAACACCTTAGGAATGGGCAACTATAGTTGAGTTACCAAGTAGGTAATTATAGTAGAGAATACCCGTGTAAAAATGTAAACATTAGAGCAAAATATGGTTTTACCAACAGAATACATCATCACTCTCATGCCAAATATATCTCATGCAGAGGCATCAAATTTTATTTTTAGAAAGTACAGTAAGTAAAGATATGTCTCCATTTGTATCGCACAACTTTGTACCTTTCCTTAGTTTATTTCTACGACTTTGGGCCGGCGTACTTCTAATCCTGGTCCAACCTCCAAACCCCACCAGACATGGTGGTTTTAAAATATACTCTTTCTCTTCCAGGATATCTCACCCTGAATTTAACTAAAAGTCCTCATAGCATTCTCCAACTCCCTCTGTTCCCTTGTTCCCTTCTAAAACCATCCAAACTTGTTAACAAACTCCTGTTTGTACATATTTGATGCACTGGTTGATGCTCCAGAGTTTGCCGAAAGATCAAGGTGAAAACGTCCGCAGAATTAAAAAAAATGTGGAATAATAAAAATTTTATTTGTTAAAATAGATATCTATCACTTCCACGAATTTACGCCAGAAGCCATAAAATTTACAGAAAAATATGTTTAACTTGACTAAACAATGATGTGTGGACTAAACAATGATGAATGAGTATTGAAGATTTAATTCAGCTCAATCGTCCCCGTAGTTAGGACTTCGGAGATATTTCATCTCGATTATTTCTGTCCGCTTTTCGTCTTGCATTTTCCCGCAATTGGGGTTGCAAACTCGGAAAATCATGCGGATCCACACGTCTCATTTCTCAAAGACCCGCCGCGCCGTCGAGGAGCCGTTTCGCAGCTTATCGCGATCCTCCTCCCTCACACTCGTGATTTCTGTGAGTCGAACTTTACTCTCTACCTCAACCCCCTTGGGGTGAGACAAAGGAAAGCTGTTGGTCCTTGCCATACACCTTCCTCTCCCTCTTATCATCCCTCAAGATTCTCTCACTAGTTCTCCTCTCGCCTGAGACTCATCCACTGTGTTTATCAAGGATCCTCTCCTTTCTTTATACGCCCCACCGGCTTCGCACGCGTCTATCCCTCAGCCTTCCGGCCTAAAAAAATGATAAGACTTCGAAAACCCTTTTTCCACCTCCGCCTCCCCGATGTCATGTGCCTTAAACCACTCAAGACGCGAGGCGAGACAGTTTGTGCATATATCCATCTCAGTCGCGTTAAGAAACCTCCTCCCCCACTCTCTCTCTACCAAAACTGCTCCACCCACACCCATGCCCTATTCCATCAGGCTTCCTTACTGCATCGCCACTTCTCCCATCCCTCCCCTTTTCCTCTATTCCCGCACCCCTCCTACCTACCTACGGCGAGCCCAAGCCCCTCTTTTGAACTCCACAACTCTTCTGAACAAACCTCTTCGCTCTCGGGGCGGGACGACCACCACACCACCCCCGCCCTCCTAACACCCGTCCCTTCATCCATCCATCGCTCCCATCCATACCACCATTATTCCTCCACACCTCCCTCCTTCTCTCCCCCCCCTCCAGTATTATTTATTTTCTTCACACGCCATCTCAGTCCCCATTAAACCTCCGACGTCCGCTTACGTCGCCTACTTCATCTTTTTTTCCTCCAGTCATTCCCTTCACTTTCCTCCTCCTTCCTCTCCAATTCTTCCATCCATCGCAGTTTTTTCTGGTCCTCTGCCAATTGCCTTCCTTTGTACCCACCAAAGAGAGGAAAAATGTGTTCTCACGATGTACAAAGCATATTATGCCATATGTACCCGTACTTGTGCGATTAGCGCCACTGTTCACAAGGTAAAGTCAATTTTAAACACAAAGGTATTAGCTTGAAAGAACTGTAAAACTGGCCGCGAAGTAAAAGATATTGGTACAGATAAGAAGATTTAACCAGTTACGTTCGAAGTGAGGATTGCAGTGGGGCTAAAAGTTGTTTTAATCTTTTTAGTAAGTATAAACTTACAACGCATATCCTGCTTCAATATTCCTTTAGTTTAACATTATCCAAACTAAGTGCAAAAAGTAATTAATTCAGGAATTTAAAAAAAATCAGGGACGCTATGAATATTGGTTTAATCGAAGTGCCGGACGAGCTTCCTAAGACCTGAACAAATAAATGATGAACACATCTGCTAGGGTTTTTCCAGGTTTCTATCGCTGACTTTGTTCCTAAATTTCATGGATAGAACATTATTTTTGTCACCATAGAAAAAAGCTTAAAAGGCGGATCTTCAGTCGGACGTGTAGAGGAACACAATGAGCATCACTCAACATACAGTGGAGTATGAACAATTCGACATTATAAACGAAGATAGAATATTCTTCTAAAAATTAAAACAAGGTTGGAAAAGTCATCTTTGGGCCTCCTCTCCCCCTCCTTCGCTCTCCTAATATTTTACCCGCCATACCGGCATTTAGCATACCCTGAGACTAAAAATGCTCTTATCCGTTAGTTTTCCTAGACATCTAATTCAATTTTAATTGAAAATCCCCTTCTTTGCCTCTGTATTAAAGCTTTTCAAGGTCGGCAGACATCGTGTCTTCCCGCATTATGGTGGAGAGTTGAGGAGAGGGAGAGTAGGAATACATTCCCTTGAACGCCACGCCCCCTTTCTCTCGCAGCCACTAAAGTTTACGGTTTTCGTTACTCTATCATTTTTTACTCCACGTTTTTTATTCGTCCCACAGAGGCCATGCTTTCGACAATTTTCGCGAGAGTAAGAACGTTGTTCATGGTCGTCCCGGACCCGCGGTGTTCACGTTCGTGCACGGCGGGTATTACATTACGGGAGCGCAGCATTCATTTTTCCACCGACGAGATCTTTCCCTGCCTCACCATCAACTTACGACCTCATCTAAGAGCTCTTAGGTATGTAATTTAATGCGTCCAGCAGTAAAACAAATTATTAAGTCCACTAGAAGACAGGGAAACGTAAAAACGCGGATGGAGAGGACCGTAAGAGAATTTTATGCATGTCGTAAGAAAGAATAAAAAACAACTTCATATCTGATGTCACATAAAGAAGCGAAGCTTTCCCACCATCATTCCTGTTTAATGCTCGATTTTTATACTCTCCCCAAGAAGTCTCTCTACTTTTAAGTGTATATGTATAGGTATTCCAAGGTATATATAGGTATTTCGATGGGTTTTCCTTCCTTTTCATTTTCAGTGCAGGAAAGAACTCATGTAATTTTAATGAACATGCAGAATAATAAAAATTCCATTAAATAAAATTAATGAACTTCAATTAGTAACCAGACATAAAATCTCCCTTTAATGAATAAATGAACCATTAAGTTTAATAAAAACAAGTATGCATTGGTGGATTCCTTGGGGCTCAGGGTAATTTGCACCACTACTAAAGAATATACATTAATAATTCATCAATTACAAATTATGCATCAAAAAAATTTAAGTGAAATGTAAAAAGAAGGATTTACTCTTTTTCTCACTTTGGGGTGGCTGCAGAAAGTATTCGGGCAAATCCATAGTTCAGTCTGTATTCAAGGAGAGCGAAGGAGTATTATATCGTAGCGCTGGTAATCATACTGCATGCATATTATTTCTAGAGGCAATTATATCAATTACGCAAACACCACACACTCATTAATGTCTTATATTTTCTTGATTAAAGTCTAAATTGTTACCCTAGCTTATTTTTGGTAGTTGAGATTGAAATACTGAACTAAAGGATCAAGTAAATCACCAAAGAGCTAATTCTATTCTCAAATATATACTACGGATAATAGCAATAAAGCGAATATGTTTCTCGCTACTTCTCTCGTTTTTTCACTGCCTTCTATTAGCACGGCTGAATTATACATTCAATCACTCTGAAATACTAACTTTATGCATAAAACCCAAGGGGAGAACATACAGATCATTGAGAAAGTTAAAATGCTATGCTTATTTCGGATATCGAAAGATTATCAATATGAAGATTCAATTTTGGGTAGATTTTGAGTGTGACGAAACATTTTTATAAATGTCGAGTATCCAACACTACTTGACTCAATTATCGTCAAAATCACTTGGGTACTTCACTTTAAAAATCCTCAGATATTCTTCAACACACAAATTGCTTTAAGGGCAAAAACATGATGAGAACAAACATTCGAACTGAGGCTTTCACGTCATTTAAATGGCTATTCTTTCCTTACGACGAGCGCGAGACCTTTTGTCTTTCAAAGATTCAAAAGGCTTATCCCCTCGCGCAACCTTCGGAAGCCTGCCAAACGCACTGAGACGCAACCATTACACGGACCCTTTTACGAAAGCGTTGGAACCTGCCCCGAAGCCCTTGCACTCAATCCTCTACCGACTGGAGTTCCTACCGAGTTTTCAGTTCCGTTCTTTGCGGAAACCCTTTGCCAGCTTCCTTTCTCGAACAATACTTTTCTAAATAGGTACACTAGTCATATGTTGCTGTATTTTATCTAATGGTAACATCAAAAGTACACACTTTTTTTCAACTTTAGGCTTAGCTAAAGAATAATTTATAGTTTTTTAACAATAATTTCTCCATTTTTTTATACAGAGAATAACTTAAAGGGGTATCAATCTATGAAATTCAAATTCGGCGAGTTAACCCTTGTTTCAAAGGCAATGGCATATATCACCAGCATAGGTATCGTATTGAAAGATATTTTATCCATTCACATTGAGTCAATTAAGTATTTATAGCAGTAAGGATTAAATAAATCATTAATTTTACATACTATAATAATGATTTGAAATATCTAAAGCGGTAAAGTAGCAATGCATTATTGTGTATAGTTATTGTAAAAAAGACGTAAATGTTTCCTCATGAGCAAATTCAACAAGGTTACATCTCCTAAAGTTGGCTCTATTTATAATTCCTTCGTCTTTTGGAGTAATGAGCATGGATGGATAATACCAAACTAATTATAAACATTTCCAAACAATGCGTTGCTAAAATTTCACTACCTGCAAAAAGCTGCTAATTATCTCAGGCTATTATCATTTTCTACTAAAGCACGACGGGTCTTTCTCCTTCCCTCGTGCAGCTGTGACAGCTCATGTGTTGTTATAGGGATGCATTAAAGCCCCTGGACATATTTTTCATCACTTCACAGATACTTTCTCATATCCTACCCAAGCTTGGTTATTGCTGCCCACTACTTTTTCATATCCATAGCTAATTATGTTATATTCTGATAATTCCTCTTTCCTACATCCCCCATAATTTGACTTATGTAATTATCCTCTTGTCTTCGACCACCCATTCTACATTTCCCTCTATTATGTTCATCACATATTCACTATGTATTGGGCTATGTCCGACGGCCCAGGTTAAAATCCCGGCTACGACGCAGACTTCTCATAGCAATCATTATCCCTGCTTGAAGTGTTATGTAGAGAGAATTTAAAGCCGCAGTACTCCGTCCGTCAGATGGGACGTTAAATTGTGGACCCCAATGCGTCTTTCGTTAAGAAATGGCTAGTGACGACGCTGGGTTTATCTCCATCCCTCGTTCTTACCAGCACCTACCAGCTTAGGTGGATACCTTCCTTCATAGACAACCATTGGGGTGCACCTAATGCACCCGGTTCCACTCTATAGTACTGTGCTCCATACGGACCTTGCTGCTCTGTATAATCCTGCGCTCATTTCTTCATCAGTTCATTCTATGGCGTTTACAGTGTCAGGCGTGACGTTCAGAAAGCAGCTAATTCTTAAGATGACGGCACTTTTCCAAGATAAATTGCTTAAGTTGCTGAGCTTGGGGCTAGCTCACCGCCACTAAGTGTTAAGAGTTGTGGTGGTCTCAAAGCGTCGACAAAATGAAGAAATAACTCAGCAATTTAGAGAAACTTATGTATTTAACGGAAGATAGCGAAAATGCCTTATCACACGTTCCCGTACCAATACAGCATTTTTTTATTTTCTTTCATTTCAAAATTGTAAATATTGGAAAGTAGTTTCCAATGTTTACAATTTCCAATGTTTAACATTTTCCAATTTAAAAATCCCCGCCGAGGCCCGTACGCCACCGTACCAACTCGAGAGATACTCTTTCAAAGTTAACAGTATACAGCAATACTTTACTCAGTAGAATGTAAATTTTGACTGGCACCAATAAATTCAATGTTAATACGATTCAAATCAATCAGTTTATGTTCTTCTACGCTAAACGAGCACACACGATTAAAGATCGCGTACCTTAGGAATTAAATGGCATTATACCCAAGGGTACTGTCGACCGTAAGCCTTTCAGTCAGAAATTTAATTATGGCAATTATTGTATATTTATTTGAGCGACATAAAGACCGTACAGTTCTCTCTTGCATTAGCTCAGTACGCATCACGAAAACACTCCTGTTCGGTCTGGGAAAACCAACCCAGGCGAGACCCGAAACCATGAACAATGGATGAGCAGGTGAGGACTCAACCGGCCACAGAGGCCGACAAGAAGGCTGCGGTGGGGCATACGGGTCTGTCACTGATTTGCAGTTTAATGTCCGAATATCCTCACATAATCCACGGGACAAATTTCATTTTATTAGGATTTTTCAATATGACTGAGCAGGCAAAAGGTGAAGGACATTCACGGATAGCTTATTCGTTTCTTTCGGAGAGCGTATACCATTTTTTGAACAAACCCTAAGTTCTGATGTTATTTGGCAATAAGGAAATGACCCAAAGGGTCGTCATTCAAGCGGTAACTTATGCTTTCAGGGGTTTAACCATTAGCATGACCATCGATCACTCTGAAACCTTCACAATTTTCTTTCGCGGCCAAAAGGAAACGCTCACGGAAAGCATCGTGACACCGGTAACGATAAGACCTACTGAAAACAAAACCTTCTCGTACGCTCTGCAAACCTGGTTGTTCTAATGATTAACATCCCAAAATGATCAGTAATGACACTGAGACCAGAGTTAATCATAGCGATTCAAATAATAATCAAATTAATCAAGTGGAAAATATTTGAATAAATGTTACACGTTATTTCCGAGCTGATGTCCTATAGCAAGTTAAAGGGTTATAGTTCCAAACAGAGACCACTGTTTCCATACTTGTTGAGTTTAATACATCTTGTGTAGACATTATTTTACTAAAATTAATAGTAACCATGCTATCTGATGGCAGCGGGTATTCAGCAGACGATTCTATCAATACGCTAATTGTTAACGGACAAATCAAGGGAACTCTGATATCCTGCAAAAGTTTACATTTTTTAGGTAGATAAGTGGATTACTTGCGTCCGTCACTTTTCTGGCGATAAACCCATTCTCAGCAAATACAGCAAAGACAAACTCTTTTAAACCCTCTCTCGTTGGAGTTGCTCTCACTGGTGGCTTTGAAGGAGAATTAACCCCGTACTTTTGCTTACTCTTGACGAAAGACAGCATTTCTTCACCATATGACCAATCTTTTGCCTCGGAAAACTGCATTTCACTGTGCTCCCTCAAACGTAACTACTACGTCTAGTACATTGACACTAGATATAAAGCAACAGTTCCTGTCTTCTAATCCTTATAACAGATAAGCTCTCAAAAGCATGAATTTAATCAGGTATGGATTGGCCCTTATAATTGAGATTTGATGCGCAAACAATAGAGTAATCTATTCATTTAATCGGAAATCATATTTTCCTCTCCAAACCTCTGGTAATTTCACAAGATTCACATCCCTCATTGAAATCACAGCAATAGCTATTAAAATGAACGTGTAAATTTTAATCAAAATGTAATATCAGAGCAAAATCTGGAAAAAAAATCTGGAATCTTCCCACGGATTGTTTCAAGGTTGCCACCGCTCATTTAAGGGTCTTCCGGGTCCCATAAAATGAGATACTACTCTTACCACAATGTTGCGGCTTGAACACGGAATTCTGTTACCAACTCTTCAGTAGCTACAGTCAACTTGTCCAAGCGGCTCTCGTCAGGATTATGGGGTGCAAGTGGTAGACGTACGGACACAGCAGGAGGAACAATGGTACCACATCCCAGTATCTCAGTCGTACTCTTCTGAACTCCTCGAACTCCTTCTTGGCACAATATACGTCTGGAGCGATGATTGGATTCCTCTTTTGATGTTAGAGTTGTGGTGGTCTCAAAGCGTCGATAAAATGAAGATAGAACTCAGCCATTTAGGAAAACTTATGTATTTATCAGAAAACAGCGATAGCGCCTGATCACACGTTCCTTGTGCATATGCGGGATGACGTCTGGTGTGGCGATATAGAAAGTATATATACTATGCAGGACCAAGCGCCAAATAGTAATTTTCAACTAGACGTCCCAAGTGGACCAACACGGCAGTTGACGATCGAATAGGTACCTATCCCTCCACTTGACATAGAACATGGCACTCCATTCAGCTTAAAGAACTCCATCTATCAAGTGCGTTCACCGGATTGCGGATGGTGGGTCGACCTTTAGATATAATGGTCAGCTGCGAAATGAACGAGGTTACTCGACGAATAAGCAGTCGTGGACAAAGAGAGGTGGTATCGAGAGGGTGTAGGGGGCCATCCTTAGTTAAGAAGGCTCAAAATTGCTGCTAAAACCCGTGAAGATGCCGTGACTTGACGAATGCCTACTAATAGGCAGCCAATGACCCGGAGGAGGGGCAGCAGCTCTCCTTTCACATGAGTGAAGGTGGAGATCGCGTGGGTCGGTACAGCGACATTCATTGCACTATAGGCGTGGTTGGGTAATTACCAAAATGACTGTAGTACCACGAGGTGGAAGGTAACGGGAAACCATCAGATTATTATCCCGAGGAGAAGCAGCTATTCTTCAATTCTATTCTTCAACTATTGCTCTGATATTTTTATACTAAAAACGTAATGTAATTCTCTCAAGTATTCTGGAGGTTAACTAGTCCCCCATTCAGATCTCCGGGTGGGGACTACTCGAAAGGATACATAAGTCAAGAACAATAAGCAGCATTTTAGGATTGGTTCCTGGAATTTAAATCGCTTCGGGGTTGTGAACAGCTGAAAATCGTAAAAATGGAGATGAAAAGAATGGGTCTAGATGATTTATTTATCAGTGAAATTAAATGGCCCGAAGAAGGGGAGTTCTGGAGCGGCAGCTACCTGTTTTTAAAAATTATTTTCAAATATCAAAAACATTATATTTGTTATGGCATCAAATTAAACAAAACTCGGTCAGAAATGAGGAAAATTCTATAAATTTTAGTAATAACTGTTTAAATTGGAGGCACGAATTTTGTACGCAGTCTTTTTTGTTAAACATTATACAGTGGCACTTTTTGGTTAAAAAAGTCAGAAAAAATCAGTTCGAACACGGCTCATGCATGTTTTCGTACGAAATTTATTTTAAGAAAATGCGTGTTGTAAGGGCACGAATAATGTTCTAAATTAAGTGAATCAAGTTGGAATGACCAAATATTTAGTTTTATTTAAACTCTACACTGTAACAGAAGGATAGAAATGATTTTTTTTCCCTATAGGTAGCCCAGTAAAAAAGTGCTAGGTAATTTATTTTCCGTTTTTGATTTTTTGTTTTTAGGCACCAGGTTCTTATGGTTCTCATTCCACCCGCTTTCCGGATAGTCCGAGTTTCCGATAGATAATTGGGTGACGCACTCCAAGCAATTTTTTTACTTACTGCTATATTTCACCATGGCCACGGAGAAAAGAAGTAGAAGAGGGTCTCAATCGAAAGCCATCTTAAGTGCACTGCTTCACTCCAGAGATAACGTCTTCCAAGAAAATCTCCTCCCGCCTGCACTCCCCGAATGTTTGAACCCCAATTCCAAAAACCTCCACCCTACCGTGCAAACGATGCCGCCTTCTTTCTCCTACTCCTCTTCCCCCAAACCCTTAACCACTCCCCTCTTTTCAACGCCGCCTCGGCTCATGCACCGCAAAATGTTTTCATATTCAAATTGAGATGCAGGGATCTCCCGTAGAATCGACCCCGTAGGAGTTTCCGCATTTTCAATATTCATTTGTTTGTTTATTTTTGCTTCAAAGTTTTCCGAAGCCTTCTTCTCCTCTTTCCACCATCCTTACCACAAAAACTCATTTTTTTATTATTCGATCCCTCTAACCCTTGTTCTCCAAGGAGAAGAGTAGTATGAGGTGACGGGAACCGGAAAGAAAACGGATGACCCAAATTGTTTACTTTTTTCGCCCTTGTTCCATCCATCCGGTTATCAACGAAGAAGTGAAGTGAGGATTGATTTATTACCACCGTATAAAAGATAACATTTTTTCATCAGCGAGGGGTATTAATCGCACACATAATGTGGGCAGAAGGCCGCTGTCATGCAAATGTGTATAATCGAGCTGCATAAATTTTACCCGGGCGATACCTGCGTGGAAGGGAATTTAAATTTAAAATAGAAAAATATTCCCTTCAACTCTTCGTACTTTTCATTTTACAGCTCAATAGTACCACGCGTGGTAAGAATAGCATAAAATAATCGGTTTTCATCATGGCCGAATAAAATTGAGTGAATACCAATACACTGCAAAGTAATTTGCTACGAAAAATCACAGAATATATATTATTATTATTATAGTTTGATAAGGACAGTGTAATTCAAAACCGCCACCAAATGTCGTCTCTCATGAAAGATAGTACTGTTGAGTATCGTTCTCGCATCAGATAGCATAAATATTTGCATGAGTTGCTCTCGGACGAATTAAAATTGGTCCAGTCCAAGACAAGGAACAATTTAAACAGTCCAGGTAGTATCAGAAAAAGTACAATAAAAATAGGAAATTACTTATCCACCCCCAGAAGTATAAGCTAACAGATTTTAAAGCTTGTAAAATCTTTCAAAGAATCAAAGGCACGGTTATAGTAAAAGGTGTAATACACACATCAACAGTGGAAACACATCGCCTAAGACCCCCTATAGGAAGAGAGAATTTTTGTTGATAACGTTAAAATTCATTTCATACGATAACACACAGTACCGTACTCTCACCAAAACTGCAGTGATTGAGTCCAATTAAACGCAATAGACCATTTTAAGTGATGAACTGTGGTAATTTCAGCGTCAACAAATTTTAAAAACTCCGTAAGCAATGAGTATTTCCATGATTCTGGATCCAGGACTAGGTTTGTGATCGCATCAAACTGATGCTTCCCAAATAATGTCATTTTAGATAATACTAGAGAATTTAATCACAGTAATTTTAATTTTCATTTCGCGTAAAAGCTATAAGAGCATTTGCTATATTATTTCAGAGTGAACCAAATCCATTTCTCTGTCTCACGAAAGAGCATCGTTAATTATTCAATATAGCCGCAATGCATGCCGTTTTAACGGCAAACTATATATTGTACTCAAATACCTTGACTTGGCAATGACCTGATTCACTAGGAAAACTAGCAGTTATTTCTTCTCTACACTACGTAGGGCTACATATTTCCCAAACCAGGCAACACTGACGAAACAAAATTACGAATGGAAATGATATTTCTCGGCGTAATCAAATATATATATATCCATTATTCAGTTAGGTAATCATGCCAATAATTTTTAAAAATTATCACTACAGGTACACCACAAATAAAACTGTTCCAATTTTTTGATGTTCCATGTTTCTCCGGGAATTATTCGTAACGCATATCAACGTCGCGTTATGAACAGCAGTGCATCAAATCTTGCACATTAAAACTTTTGTGTAAAATATTTGCCAAAGGTATTCCAAGATTTCTAATTAGTGACAGCTACAACAATGATGTTTACTCTCAACTGTTTCAGTGAGCAAAATTACGACAATATTTCGAAAACCTCGTTTATGCTTCTGAGTGCGTTACTGTCTATATTAGGGAAGCCAAAGTCACTAGTGATTACACTTGTATGATGGACGAGACTTGCGCTAACGACTCGAACAGCGCTGTTATGCAAAGATGAAAATGAGTTGAAAGGTGTAAATACACGTAACAGTTGTTGGCTACACAAATATTTCATATTTGAAGCAGAGAGACGAGCAAATGAGGCTATGCACAACATTGCAAGCAATGCAGTATTTGTACATTTCTCAACAGAAGCATTAAAGGAGACCTGTGGAAGCAACCGGAGAATGGTAGGGTTATTTTATCTTGTGGATATAATTGGCACGGACATCATTCTCATATTTTACTCCACTTGTAATTTTGCCATGTAATTTGATTTCCCATATATTCCAAAATCGCCAAACAGTATTATGTACGCGTTTATACATTGGAAGTAAACATTTTAATGGGCATTAAATTTCTTTCTCCTATGTTGGGCTTTTGTAGCTGTTGAAACATTAGCAGCTACAACCTCTATGTTAATTTTTAATAAATTCTAATTCTGAAGAAATTAGCAAAGTCAACTAGGTAAAAGGTAATTCATACCACAGGAAATGAATTTTTGGTGATACGAATGTAGAACCCAGCCGCATATCTAGAAAGAATTTTAGCACCGCAAGTAGATTTTTATCCCAATGAACGCACTCGAGAAGTAACCTCATCCATCCATATATTACGACCTGAACAAGTCTAAATTGATTTTGGTGATTGATGGGTGGTAAATTCAATCATAAAAATAGAATACCTGTTTAATTGATAGTGAATGTTAAATTGTAACCCCTATATGACCATCGAAAAGCACACGTTACTGATCTCTAGGGTGAAACTTAAAGTTTTAAAATTTCTTTCCATGGGCTTGGTCGTAACAATTACATATATTTTTAAAGGATCTCAGCGAAACTGATTACTAAAGTTAGATAAAAGGCAATCGAAATTTCATGAATACTTAGTAACGCTTAATGGGTCTCAGCACTATGATATTATACAACAATTTCCTCGCATTTTTAATTTCAAATACTTCAATTCCTTTTCATTCTGAGCTATTTGGGCAAGTTTTCACATTAATTCACCCACAAAAGGCCATTAATAACATGCTCCCGGAGCATTATTTGTTATTAGCGAACGTGGAATGACATGGAATTAAGCAGCCGGGAGGCTGGCTCATTCCCGAAATCCACCGCAACCGAGGACGGAATTAAATTCAGCTAAATTCATTATCCTCAAACGAACGCGACCACCTCATAATCTAACAAGCCTCCTGGATACAATCCTTCAGGCGGGGAGAGGCAGGACTCGGGAGTGGAGGTGTTTTATGTGCCAAAACCCCCTCCCTCAACCAAAAACAACCACCCCCCTCCACCCTCCAACGCACTACATTCCATTTCACCTTCAACCTTCTCTCGTTCGTTTTCCTCTCCTCTGGCTGCACACTACTTCTCCCCCTCCCTCCCTCTGCGTCCTAACCCCTCCGTCCTTCTCCCTTTCCCATTTCCTCCTCCCCCAACCCCCTTAACTCCATCCAATCTTCATCCTTCACTCGTCCTCTCGCTTTCATCTCTTCTTCCCTCAAACTCCTCCACCCCCCCTACGCCACCACATCTCATGCGCTCCATCACTCACCGTCGCCACAAACCGAGCCTCTTCACTCATTTGAGGGTTATATTTCACTCCCTCTCTCTCCCCCTACTCTTTTCTTCCTCAACCTTCCACTTCCTCCTCCTTTTCTCTTCCCTGCCTTCACATCCTACTCTCTACGCATCATCTTCTTCTTCCTCACCCACTTTCCTTCTTTCTCGTAATTTTTCTCCCCATTCGTTTTGCGCCTATCCGCCCAGCCCATCTTCCTTATCCAAACTTTCCGCTGGATTCAAGCCTTTCAATTCCGGTAATTTTCTCGGTTCTCCGGGTCATTTTATTTATTTTTCCAGGCATAAGTTATGCTCTTTTCATTCAATATTCCGAAGAGTCCGGTGTGATTTTGCAATCCAACTCCTGTTTAGCGTGAATCATGAGCCCCCAATAAGTTAACATTCATTCACCGAATTGGGAATCCATCGAGTGGCCACAGTACAACCGCAAAGCGATGGTGAAACGTTTTTCGGCATAGATTAAAGAAGAGAGAAGATTACGTCTTGACGTGTGAAAGTAAATTCCGAATTTTGGGGGAAAATGATCCATCTTACACGGCCATCATAAGCCATTTTTTCCATAAATTTGCAAATAATGCAGGGCATTTTTAGAAGTAATATCCAATTCGCATATTTCTAGAATAATCATCACGGTACCCCGAAATATCCGAAACAAATAGCAATTTATTCGGTAGTCATAAATGGGCAACTGATCAATATTATCGATTGCGCATTGCAATGGCTTCAAAATTTCACTGTGCTATCCTACCGCAGGGTTCCATTTATTCTCTTATTTAACATGTTTTGGTGTGGTGATTAGAGTACTGGCTTCCCAACACGAAAGCGCTGATTCAACTCCCGGCAGCGGTGGAGATTTTCAGTGAAATCTTGACACCTATTTCATTGCTAAATCGAGAGGTCATCAAGTATAGTAGTACTTTATCCGACGTAAAACTGTGGACCTCATGATGCTTTTCATTGAGAGCAGGCTAATGCCGAGGCTGGATTTCTCTCGCCCGTTACTTCAACCAAATATGTCATTACATTAACCTCCCCACAGTGACGCTAATGACTTCTGTTTTCGGTCACCTCCCAGACTAACCAACTAATTGCTCGCGGAGTTTCTTGTTTTCTAACTATCTCCAAACGCAGTACAGGAGAAAGTTTTCACAAAACGTAAATTTGAATAAGACGTTTCTACTGATAATAAGCGTTTGATATCACAAAAGCTATTTTTGCAAAGTTTTGGTAGACGCAATATATAATTAGCGAGGGAAATACGGAATGAAGGTAATAAGAAAACAAAATTAAGAAGATATTCTGGAAAAAAGTGAGTGCTGGTCATGAAAGTAGGAGGCTACAAAACTGGAACAATTTAATTTCCTAGATATTACGTCAGCAGAAAATGTGTATAGTAACTAAGATACTACTAGGAGAATTGCGCAATCAAAAGAAGCGTTCAGCAGTAGGAGGGAGCCGATGACAGGGACCTTGAGCAATGATATAAAGAAGAAGCTAGCGAAGAGTTTAATATGGAGTTGTCCTTTTAAGTTGAAGAAACGTGGATTCTGAGAAATGAAGACGAAAATTGGCAGCAGGCGTTTGAGATGTGGGCGTGGAGGATAATGGAGTGGGTGCGGTTGACGGAAAGGAAGACGAACAAGGAAGTGCTTCATGTGATGGGTGAGGAGAAAAAACTTCCGAAGGGGATTGGGAGAATGCAAATTACGTGGTCGGAGGAGGTAATGAGGGGCAATGGGTTGCTTAAGACTGTGACAGAGGGAAAGATTTTGGGTAAGCAGGGAAGGAAGGTTTTATGGACAGAGTGAAGAAGGGTAGGACAAATAAACTTCTGTACCTGACGATGCCGTAAATTGGTGAAACGCGTCGTACAATAAAATTTTCGTAGAAAAGTACTAAGTATTATGTTTAATCATGAGTACTAAGGGTGGAACGGTTGCTGAAATGAATAAATAGATATTATTGGAAGATAGGGCTCAGCACTTTCAAAAATCTAAGGGATTTTACTCACATTTCAACCTGCCTTAACCGATAGTTTACCCTAATGTATGCATGTACTTTCAGAACCTGCTGTGACTGATTATTTCATACTTACATGATACCTCGAAAAAAATACCTTAGAGCCACGAAATTTAAGGGCCAGCAGATACAAGGGAATGACTTGATTAGATATTGGCGGCAGCAGTAGACCTCAAAAAAACTGCTCACAATTCCGTATTTTAACTTTGTATCTCTTTTTTCATCAGCTTCGAAGCAGCCCAAACTATGGCATTACTTCTTCGTGAATTCTTGAATTATCAAGCTAATTTCCATTTAATCAATAGAGTTGACGGCTTCTTTAGAGAGAACAACCTAATGTATCAGGCGAAATAGATCCAGGTTGAACTACGAAGGTAATATCATTCCAATGAATTCTGTGCTTGCCAATTGAGATTATTTTCGCTGGAACACATGAATTCATCGCCGCAATATTCCATCCTCATACATATATTTAATATGTTCTAAATTTGCTCGTTTTGGAAATGCACTAGTTTTACTAACACTCATCTCATCACATGTATATCACGCAGATATCACAGAAATGTTTACAGTAAGCATTTTATTTTGCCTTAATATGACAACATTCACTATAATTATAATCCCCGCAAAAACATGAATGAAATCAGCGACTATCTTTACAAATAAATACTTCTGGAGTATTTGCATTCAGTGATTAATGCCATATTTAGATATTCCAGGTAATAAATTTCCATCCTAATGAATATCGACAATTTCCACCAGGTCCAGCCTGAAACAGTTATATTTAAATTTCCATCATATGTGATACTTCAATTTTTCTGTTTTTTCCGCCATTTCATGGATGATCCATCGTCCCAGAATATTTACGGGTTATGCATATTAAATTCCACCTTCTTTCCATTTTTCCCCTTTCTTATTTTATTTTCCTCCGCATGTAATGAATGTTTTGCTAACATGTTTAAAAAAATGAGAGAGCAAATTATATTTGCACACTTGAAAATGGCGGAATTCTCGAAAATTCCTCGCGGCCTTAATTAACGATTACATATTTTACTCGTTCAACGTGAGTTAATTAGATATTAAATTTTAAGTGTGTGGATACCGTCCGGAATAAGCTTCACCAAAGTATAGGTGGATTCATCAATGACCATATAAAATAAAAACGCCATAAATATAAGCTTCCCATTGTAAACCACGAGTTTAAGCACTTGAATTTTGATCCATATCGCCAAATATTTCACCGCGGGATATAAACGCATTGGTAATGATGAGGATGTCCAACCGCGCATATGCATGAAACATAATGAGTCACTAACGATATCGGCACCCGTGCGAGGGAAATTCTAACCGTTTTAACTCGTAAATTCATCATAATAAATGCGGTGTCCACCGGTCATCACCACTAATTGGTGATGCAATTATTTCGATCATCATCCTATTCGAGATAAATCAAGGGATATAATGTAATTTTCATGTTTCTAGAGTTAATTATCACCTGCCTCCGATATTCCATCCGCAGAGCGCACAACCAACGTTTTCCGAGACCACCAGTCCAATTTCCGAGTATTCCCCTCAGTCCTTCTGTCCCTGTATGCTTCCACTATTCACTCTTTCACTGCTGTTTGACTTCGGGATTCTTCATTTCAACCGTATCCCATTTCGACCATGGACCTCACTCTTCATCCCTCAGCCTACCTACACACTGCATTCGATTCATAGCCCAAGCTTCAATCACCAAGTCTATGCCACTTGAATCTTAATGTCATCCCAAAGACGCAAACTGTAGGTGTTAGAGAGAGATAAATTATTGGGAGTTCGATAATTGATCGAAGAGAAAGAAAAGATTTGAAGGATAAAAGAGAATTTTTTGGAGTTGATTTGCCGCATATTAATGACGATGAAATACGAATAAATTTCCACGAGAAAAACATTCGGCTGGACCAGGAATCGAACCACGAAACTCTAGCTTTCCGATTCTATGTGCAGACCACCACGATACTCTGACTTCCTAATTCTCGTGGTTGCGCCTTTGTCGGGAAAGCCAATAGGTCTGCGTTTCTATTCCCGTTCCAGGCGCATTTGCTCTCATAGCAAATTATTTATATCAAAAGAGAAGAAAAAACTGGAAATAGGAGATGAAGAGAGAATCTGACGAAGGCATCACCTTTTAAGAACGCTCCACAATTAAGATACAAGTAGGTACAATTCATACCACTCAATTATAAAAAGACAATGACCAAAGTTTCAACTAATAACTGTCATTTACAGGGGAGAAATTTTGAAAATGACAGTTATCAGTTGAAATAATATCCAAGTAACAATTGAGAATATCAGTTATTTCACATACGAGGTTTTTTCTTCACGATCTTCAAAAGGTCAAGTGGCTTCATTGACTCACCTGAGAAAAAAAGGTATATGCGAACAACGAACCCTCAATTCTCTAAGTATCCATTTCGTAGATTTTAGCAACCGAACGAGATAAACAGGTCCAGTGATGAGATCTGATTTACAATAGTTTCCGATTAGCTATAACCTAAAGTTACAGCTCAATTCCTCAACATGAAACTTTACTCACTAGATTGATTCCACCACCAATAAGAGGCTATAAATAAGAACCCACGTTGGTTGAATTCTAAACATAAGTTAAATTTTGTGCCCATGGTCACACGGCAATGGAGGTTTCAGCAGGGCAGAAAGAATGGAAATAATTCCAAATATTGTAGTTTGACTTCCGTTAATGCATTTATCTGTCCACGATAGGAAATACTTTCCTAAAGAGTTAATCTGGATCGAAGTTTAGAATTCGTCGAGTTATCTATGTATATGATATTCCATCTTCGACCTGAAGACGCCCGTTGGAATTCGGCGAAACTGTTGTCCTAAAAAGCAACCTACGCGGTGGAAACCCGAAAATGCAAAACAATTTATCTATGCTTATGTTTTATGCTATTGTTAGAAAACATACAAAAACGGTTCATTGGTTTTTTGGTTAGGCGACCGACAACTGAGGTCATTCGCGCCATTAAGAACAAGTGGATCGGCAGGTAAGGGAAGAGTCATTGGGGAATGGAAAAAGGGTGGAGAGAAACCCGCCTTCGGTATTAGTCTGGTCTTAGCGGCCAAGGAGACCACGATATAACGTCCCATCCGATGGACGGAGTACTGTACTTAAAGTAGCACTAAACTCTGTACAACAGTTACATTTTAGGTATATTTCATTCTCTCACACCAGGTAATGATAATTTGATCACTGTTAAACATTTTCCTTCACAGCGATAAGGGGTGATACTAGGGAGATAGAAAGAGAAAGCATTTCCAGTAAATCGTTGTTCTTTTTTCACGTTTTTCCCGGTATCCTAGCCTTCTCGCCAAGTTTTGAGAAAATACTTTTGATGAGGAGCTTAATTGGATCAGAATTGTATATTGACAGAATTTACTTTGGATCATTCTTTTTCACCCCCTCTAAGAGGGTATTATGGATACAGCTGAGTCCATTAGTTTCATTTTGGCTGATCTCTCATCATTCTTCTCAATTCTAAAAGGCTACGATTCAAGAGCGTTCGTAAACAAAAATGATCTCACATTTTTATTTCGCCGGCATCATTATCTTTCATCCAGCATAATGAAGAAAGAGTTTTGGATTTTGAAGAACTTATCACTCACATAAAAAAATAATCCCACAAGAATCACTTTGCTCTTAATTCCAGTTAAAGCCAGTACAGGCGCAAAAACGAATTCCCAACCCTTTTAAATAAATAAAGTGCCACTCCCTTGCTTGCCACTCGTCGCACAAAGCAATTTTTGCGTCCATCGCTTGCATCTTTTTCAATTGCTCCAACTCACTCTCCTCGTTGTTTATCTCCGAACATGTTCCACCATCCTTTCTCCAAACTAAACACATCCCTCCTCCACATCCTTGCCGCGAGGACGTCACATCCGAACTCATTCCTCATCCCTTTTACTTTGATCTTATTCTCATCTCCGCCTCTCCCGAACCTCTCTCTCTTACTCTTGTTTCTACCATAACTGCCTCTCCTTTACGCCGGCCGTTATCGCACAATACCCAAACCCTCTCTTTACCACGCACTCCCCTTATGTCGTCCGTTCTCATTTCACTTCACGACTCTTTTTCCTCCCTCTCTCACACTGAGTCCTTCCATCTCCTCATTTTCTCATTATCGTCATCGCTCCCATCGTTCCGTTCCCTTTGAAAAAAATACTCCTCTTCGTGTTGTTTTTTCCTCTCTTTCCACTTCCTTTCTCTTAGTCTTGTTTACCTCTCCCACCTTCCTCTCTAACCCTCTTCCTCCCTTCCTCTCCTCCTTCCCGACCAAAATAAAAAGCACCTGCAGGATTCTCCACTTCCCTTCCCGCTATTTTTCCATCCATTCAACCTTTTCATTTCGTCCCACGAAAAAACATCCCCCTCCAGCCCTTCCTTCCCCCTCTCCCGGCAGCCAGCCACCCTCACAAGTTCACACACAACACCCCCTCATTCCTAATCAACTAAAGGACCGGATGCCTTTCACTTTTTTTCTCCTTCTCTCCGTACACTCATTCACTCACTCCATTTCTCCCTCTCTCTCTCTCTCTTTTTTACTCACTCTCCCTTGTGTTTCTTTCCCCCCGTCCTCAACTTCCTACCATCCCACTTTCACTCTTTCCTCGTCATGACTTTATTTCTGCCGTCGTGCCCGTGTCGGTGTCATTTCTTCCGCGCGGGAGACCCACATCCAACTCTCCTTCCAACTTCCTCCAATCACCACACATAAAAAGTTGTGAGTAACTGCATCGGGGAAACAACCGTGTGATTTACGTGAATACCCGATGAGTCGCTTTGCTTGCATTTCCTCTAGCCTTATTGATCAACGTTGGTCGGTTATTATTAACTAATCTACCGGTTCAGGAAGGTTTAAATGAGAGTAAAAAATCTCTTGATGTTTACATATGCAGAGCCTTATCTACCAAGAATAATTCTTTCTTCGGAATTTTGGATACGTCCTACCCTCCTACATCCCATCCATTAAAACCTTTGCTCTTTCTTCCCTTTCCCGCAGGCCCAACATCCTCCCATCTATCACGGCCTTAATAAACCGTTCCTCACTAAACCCTCCAACCACCTACTTTGTATCTTCCTAATCTCATCCAGAAGATTCCTTTCCTAATCCACCATAACTAACACTTCCTAACTTGCCTCCCTTTCCGTCCCTACTTCATCATGCTCCACACCCACATCTTGAACGCCTGCGGCCTATTCTCTTCTTCCTTTCTCAGAGACCACGTTTCCACCCCATACAACGCTAAACTCTACATCAAACTCTTCACCAGCCCATTCCTCATATCCTTGCCCAAGTCCCTATTATCAGCTCCCTTCTGCTACTAAACATCTTAAATTTTTAATTCGATTATTATTTATTGCTGATTTGTCTCCGAAAATTAATGTAAGCCGATTTAATAACTTAAGTTGACAGATCTAGTCAAAATCTGAAGTTTGGCACCAAATTCAGGAATCTAGCACATCGGAGTCAAGTATACTACGAGAGAATTTTTCCCACGCTCCTAATGGCTTCAAGTCCCCGCGGGCTTAGCGCATGCGCGGCTACAATTCACGTTCATGATCGCATCGTGTTTGTACACCCAATCGTAAGAAACCACAGCTATTTCAATCGTGTTATTAGTCACGATGCAAAAAGTCGGAATGAATCCCCCTGCAAACATTACATCGCGATTTCCGGCCTGGTGGCTAATGTGTCGGTCTGATTCGTAAGGCGTACTCACGTCAATAAAATTAACCTTTTTCTGCGTCCCCTTTCCACTTTACGTTGACCTGGGGAAAGAGAGGCCTTAGGGGGGGCAGGAAGAAGACGCTAGGGGCTATACGGGAGAGTTGATGACAATCGAAGAGCGAGCTTTTGACTTCCTTCCATCATTTACCACACGCATCTGGTGATTCTTACTTTTCCTCCACGCCTTGCATCCCAGCTTACTTTCTCCCACTCTCTCATCCACTCCGCTGTGGCCATAGATTAAGCAGGAAGTGGAGAGACTGAAAGCGAGTTAGTCTGGGTGGAGTGCGGTTGGAGAGTGCTCTCAATTCATGGAGTATAAGGTGAGTTTAATCCAGACTCTGCCGCATTACAATGGCGCAGGACGTAATTTTGGTAATTAAACATATTATTTTTTAAATTATTACATGAAAGCTGTTTAAAGCAATTCAACGTAAAACATCGAACACATTTCGAGAGCTTAAAGTATAATAAATTAGAAAAATTGAACGGTTTCAATTATATATACGATTAATATTCATTGGGGTATCAATATGGATGTATTATCAAGCAGTCCACCAATTAGAATTAGTACATTTCCTGAGAATTATACTAAGTCAAGACCTTCTGAAATACGTTCACGCTGCAGATATCTTTTCGCAACACGAATGATTAGCGATGATTTGGGTACCACTGATGGATGTAAAACTCGGATTTTCATGTATATAACACATAAAAGGAACTTATAACTTCGTAATCATGACGAAAGAACTCACATGAAGTTGAATTGGAAATCAGAGAAAACAACAGGAAGGCTCCTGTTAGAAACACCTCTTCGTATTACGATACGTATAATTTTAGGCCCTGACAGAGTGTACCAAGCTTTGATAATAAATTGATCTGATCAATAATCTAGGCCGTTTTTGCAATATTATCTTGCTACTTGAACCTATTTTATGTATTCTATACCATTAAGTGCCATTACTTACACAACCGAGATGTTACAATTCTGATGTCCTCTGTTAATTTTAACTCGTGTAGTAAACAAATATTGTTTTCTTAATTCCTTATCACCCACAATCCTACGGACCTAGAAATGAATCATTTTCTAATTACCCTTGATCCACACATAGATACCTAATGTAGCAGGTAAAAGTACTTACCTTTACAGTGAAATTGAAGTCTATATCTGAATAAAGTTTATTAATTATCTCAATCGTCTCAGGCTCAACTTTGTGGAAGTTCATTTATGAGTTTATTAATATTTTTTACTAACTATACTTACTCCGAATAAAAACGTGAAGTGACAAAAATTAACATTAAGCTTGATACGTTTGTATTTTTATTTGGACGATATTAATTCACCTCTTAGTATCACTCCTCAAAGGGTAGAATAATAGAAAGAAGGCGAAGAAGAGATCAACAAACTCGACCTTTTGAGTCAGCCGCCAGCGACTTGCGCTCTCGTTTCAGGTGGAACTCTCCCCGCTGTTAATACGTTTTACAGTCATGAACTTGAGGTAGAAGAGAGAAAGAGAATGAGAGAGGAGGAAGCGAAATACGAGAGGAGGAGGGAAAGATCGCTGTATCTCCCTCACGCTCTCACAACACTTCATTATAACTTCGTTACACCTCATGCTCAGCTAATTCGAACGCAGCCGACATAATTCTATCTCTTTCGCGCCCACTCGACTCCACCATTCCAAAACACTTTCACTCACAACTTGCTCCCTTCTGCTTGTTCGTCCGCCCGGCAGAATGCGTGCCGCGGACCCCCCTCCCCACCCCCCAACCCAATCCCTCGGCTGGGCCCCTCCCATCGCGACATAATTTCCGCCAGCTTCCCCGTTCCTCATCCGCCAACATAAAACACCGCCCGCAAACGGACGCGAGTCCTTTTTCTCTTCTCCGCCTCTTCTGCTCTCGTCACAACACCTTTGATCCTCAGCGTGTAATTTTTCCCTCCGCAATTTCCCAATTTTCTCTCGCTTCTCCGCCCGCAAACTTCGCGTCCTTCCCCAAATCCTTGCCTGCAAAAAGTTTCCACCCCTTTTATTCCCCACATCCCACAACCCTATGGTCATGCGCCATTGTAATGTGCCGGTTATTGGTATCAAAAAAATTAAACTAGGTATATAAATACCTAGGTATGCCTGTCAGCCTGTAACGCTGGTAGGGGTGCTGCGATCAAGAATTATTTAATTGAAAGTCAATCATATCGTTATATATATTTTTAATATATGTCGTTCGAATCATAGATCCTACCCCAAAAAAATCGTATCAAACTATATTTATATTTTTAATCAAAATGGTTTGTCTAAAATTTTAAAAATATAGATAATTAAATAAATTTTCTCCGAAATATGTGAAGAATATTTTTCTTGGCTACCATGTTGCAATAAACAGCATATTGATAAAGTTAATGAAGACATTTATTAAGTGAATGCTAATGAAAGGTAATTCGAGGAGATCTTAGTTTTCATTTTCATTTAAATATATGGACGGGAGACTTTTAAGGAAGAATTCTTGAATTATAATAAGACTTTTAAGGAATACTGATCAAACAACAATTTCCAAAAGAGGGACGTAATTGTTGACGGGTTATAGCTATTTCATAATTATACAAAACAAATAAAACTATGTGTTTTTTCTCTTATTAACTTATGTACGACCGGTTTAGTCACATAGACGGCATCATCAAGTACAGAGTAGTTCAGCAGTTAAGTATGTTAACTCTTCTCTGGAGGGGCGGAAGTTTTTGGGTATTGGGATTTGGGAGAAGGTGGGGGCCGGAACGGTAGATGGGTGGGAGTCAAGGTTAATCACCATGGGTGGGAGTGAGGAATGAGTAGGTTGGTAGGAGGCTGGAGAAGGAGTACTTTCCGGAAAAGGGTACATACACCAAATAACTAAGCTATTCTCTAACTGATGATGTCGCACATGTGACGAAACCGGGCGTACATAAAATACATCAGAGAGAGTTAGATTTGTTTACGACCATAAATTTCAAAATGTTGAGCCAGAAACAACAATTCATTCATTCATAATTATAGTCTGATAATGAATGCATATTACGAATATCTGTGAATTCGTAAAGGTGACGTGTTGGAAATTAGTATGAGACATGTCGCAATTTGCAGTCGCCGTAGCTGAAGTTCGTTTATAAATTTTATTAATTGTAGTTTAGAAAACTTCCACATATGTTACACACATGAAAGACCACCAATCAGCGCGAATTGTTTTGCTAATACTAAGTAAAGAATATAACAGAAATTGCTCTCGTGATACGTGTATGAAGATAGGCAGAAAATCAACGCGAAAAAAAATTAGAAAATTTATAATCGCATTCAATACAAGAATAACGAGTAATGTGCATAAAAGAATGCTCCTATGATATGTGTTCTCATTCAATATCGAAAGTTACGAATGGCCCGGAGTTGGTAACCCACCGGCCTTGCAATCGAAAGGTTTGAATCCCGCTGCGCGGTTGAGGGGATAGTCCTCTGCGCCACCGCACGCTCTTTGCCAGATCTCCTCACGGTAGACAAGATTCTCAACCGCTTAGATGGCTTACGACTTAGCGTGAGCCATCTCCTGACGGAGTGCCACAGGTTTTTTTTTATATCTGACGGTGCGCAATGGCTAGGTGTCAGCGGTAGCCTATAAAGCACTCTAGTTGACGGCCCAGTCCATCTAAACCGTGTTTCAAGATATTTAAAATAAGCTGGCCGTTTAAATTCAACAAAAAATCTATGTATGGGCAAACGGCTTAAATATATGGTATACATTGAATATCAATATTTAATCAGTTTTTAACGAATTATTTTCTTTCTTAAAAAATACGTTTTGTGTCAGGGGCTAATGACATAATCCGTCGATACTCCCATAATAATACAATTCTACTATTCTACTTCAATGCCGCAACAAGTGTGAATACTATACACGTCTTAGGTCCGACGGTGCGAGTAAAACTTAGTAATGGGAGCACCTAAAATCCAAGTCTAATGAATCGCTTGCGGTATGTGACATTTACCTGTTACTGCGACTTTACGCATTGAAGTTGATTTCTTTAGCAGCAGCCTATAGTCGCTTTCAAGTAGCAATCCGATGTAAAAGCACGGATTTCGATTACAACAAGGATTGATAGGGGTAGGAATTAGGTACCTATCGACCACGAACTGAACTTCTTCGAAAATAAATAGCCTTCTATACTGCTTTCAAGCGGTATTTCGATTCCGCGTTAACATCACATAATATCCTGTAAAATTCGCATAACTTGGCGACGGGTGGTGATACCAAACCACGTAAAGTTAATTTTCCAGAGAAGGAATTAATGACAGAAACGCAAATATTTGTTTCCAAGGGTTTTTTTTAATTGTTTCAAGTATATCTAAAAATCAGACAGTGTCATATACCGACGTATTCGAGTGATTTTTGATAAAAATTAAAATCATTAAAGATAAAAAAATATAACAAGAAAATGCTCTCATATCACCTTAAGCCCTGATGATGCTAATATAAAAGAGCGAAACGTTGGCTAAAGTAAATTGACATTTTTTTAAAACATTGACCAACTGTAAGAACGAAGATTTTCGCGGTGGTCTACGATGAACTTCTTCATTTTTCGGGTTCTACCATGTTGGTTGCTGTGGTGATGACCTCTGTCACTACTGCCAGCGTCTTCGACCTGAAGACGCTGGCAGTAGTGCCAGCGAAACTGTTGTCATCACCACAGCAACCAACGCGGTAGAACCCGAAAAATGAAGAAGTTCCCACTGACCAACTCTCAATAAAATACACATGCATAAATATTAAATACACAATGTGTGTTTAAAGAATCATAAGGGATTAAACATAATCTGAACCGATTGCGAATCCGATATCTATAATCCGATATTATAGGGAATCATGACAATGAATATGGCAGTGAATCTTGGACGATATCCGCAGCAAAGCAAAAAATACTAGCAGTAATGGAAACGGAATGTAATGGAAGAATCACACAAAGATCAAGATGAAACAAAAAAACATCAATGAAGAAGTTCTAAGAATATTAGTCAAAAAACTGTAAATAAAGAAGGTAAAAACTTATTTAACCTTTTTGAACATTTAATAGCCTCTTGAAAGAAATTGCGACTGGAAAATTGAATGGGAAGAGTCTCCAAGAAAATCAGAGTATATATTGCGATAAGCAAATTGTGAGGGATGTAAAAAAAAGGAATTATAAAGGAAAAGAGTAAAAATCTGAAGGAAACCAATTTTTGATTGATAACTACTGGTTCTGCCACTATGAGGATGGAATTTTGATGCTCAGGGATTCGCAATATAAAATGCGACATTGTCCATGAGTGACCTAATTGAGATGAATCCCTTAAGCAGTGTTTCACAGTGTACATCGCAGTGCGATACATAAATTAAAAAGGATTCGGATTGACGTGGTGCCTGGAGCCTGGATCTCCGGTTCGAATCCCGGCGATTGCGGACAATTTTCAGTCAAATTCCGATTTATTACTTAGGTGCCAATTGGAGAGCACCTTCAGAGTAGTATTTGCGCCTTTCGTTAAAACCGGACTAACGCCGTCACCGGGTCTCTCTACACCCTTCCTCTCGTATCCCAAAGATCTTACCCTTGCGTACTTACCCACCTATCCATAATGGTGCAATTGACCTCAACAATTGGTAGCCTCCCCAATATAACCAGCCAACCGACAAAAGAATCGAACAGTTCAATTCTATTCTTCTTTCTTTTTTTGTCCTTAGCAAACGCGGATCATCCCCGATTTCTCTTCACGCTTTAACTCCTATACCTTTTCGCTTGACAACATTCTCGCCAACGCCCCGCCACAATTATCCGAATCTCATCCGCCACGTCTTCCTTGCACACTGATTCGGAGCCGCACGATGAAATATTTCCTCCCCGTTCGCAATAATCGCCCATTTAAGGCTCTGCAGGAAGACAGCGGCATTTCCCGGCGACAAGTCTTTAGAAATAAAAGATACTTGAAAATCATCGCACGGTGGGTTTGGCTCAGACATTAGCCTGGAGACGAGGCGGAATTTTTGCGTCCAGTTCCTCACCATATGCGACCACTCTGATGATACCACGTACCCTGAATGATTACACTGGTAAACACTGGTTTTTGTGCCGGGGTTTTGTATGCTTACTTTCGGTGTAATTGACCTTCTGAATCCAAATTCGGCATTAGTTTTCGCGTAACAGCTCTAGTTTTTGATAAACAAAAACTTGGTTACTTACCTTACGAAATTTCAAGGTGTCAATTAGATAGGAATAAAAATTCACTGATTGATAGTATTTTTATAATTTATCGAGAATTTTAAGAAAGAAATGCCACATAAAACATTTGGGAGCACTTTTTTACTACTAAATTTACTAGAAGAAAAAAAAACATAATGAAAAAGAGTCAGTTAGCACTTCTGAAGCTTCTTTTCCGAGAAATTCTAGAATGACCTTTGGCAGAAAGTCTCTCTGAAGGTTCCAGCAGTAATCGGCCATCATATGCGTATCCCATCTTCCTTGGTTGCGGTCCTCCATAGTTTTCATATCCTGATGAAATCTCTCACCTTTTTTTTCGCTTGTGTCTCCTAAATTCTCTGGGAAACAGTCAAAGTGGCTATGTAAATAGTGAACCTTAATACACATATTGCATCCAAGGTTTCTAAAGTTTTTTAGCATCTCATCTACTAGTTCTATATAATTATCTGCTACGTAATTTCCCAGGAAATTTTTCACAAGATCAACAAACGACCTCCAAGCATTTTCCTCAGGCTCATTAATAAATTACCACGAATACGTGATCTCTAATTAGCTGCCTAATTTGTGGGCCATCAAAAATTCCAGCCTTAAGTTTCTCTATTCCAGCCTTAAGTTTCTCTGAACTGATTTGTGGCATTTTTTCTTCCCATATATGCAAAACACTGCCCATGTTTATCAAGAACCTTCACAAACTGCTTCATAAGGCATTGTTTTATGTGCAGTGGAGGCAAAATTATTTTATCTCGTTTAACTAATGGATTGTTTACGACGTTTTTCTCTCCAACAATCATGGTTTCTCTCTCAGGTCACTACTTTCTCACCCAGTGGTTTTCTCTGTCCCTGCAATCCCAAAGACATAAGAAACAAGGGTATTTTGTATAGGCACTTTGTTTGTTATCCAAGGAGAAAGTTAACCATTTTTAAATCCACACAAATCATCCATTGATGCCCTTGATATTTTATCTTCTCCATGACCAAAGCAACGGTGATATATTCTTCTTTCATTTTTGTTAAATGTGAAATTGGTATTGAGCCAAACTTGTTGCCATTGTGAATGAGGACCACTTTCAACCTCACTTAAAACTGTCCATAAATAGACGCCAATCATCCGGAATATATTCAGGAAGACCTAATTTCTTCAGGAGTCCTCTAACCTCTTGACAGAATACAAGATTGTCTTCTTGAGAGAAGAAGGGAAGCAAATATTTTTCCCTTGTACGATAAAAAGTAATTTTTGTTCCTTGTTCTTTTTCTTTTTGTTCCAATAAATTCTTATCATTCAACCTAAAGGCAGTAATTCAGATGCTCTTTTTGAAAGGTTGAGATCTCTGACGAGGTCATTTAGCTCATCTTGGTTGAAACGCATAGGACTTGATGACGTTCCCTCATAATCACTGCCACCGTAACCATTTGTATCAGAAGAAGTTTCACATATATTCACTTCATCCTCACAGAGCTCTGGGAGCTGGCAAAACTTTGGAATAGATACTTCATCAGAGTGTGGAACTGGGCATCTTTCAGAGGCTATATTAGGATATGTCCACTTACTATGATTATTTCGATTTATTCCTTTGATTTTCACCATGCAGAAATAAGTCATCAACGTGGTTCAAAGGTTCCCTCCAAACCATAGGCACACCAAATTTAAGACATTTCCTTTTACCAGTAGCCCACTGTCGTAAATGTTCCACACATGTCTTGCACGCAATATGCGGTGCCCAAGATTTACCTTGATCACCGAGTTGAACCTCAAAATATCCAAGATATTCCCTTTTTACAAAGTCAGTAATAGTTTTCTTTAAACGTGTATTCCCCACAAACGTAGCAGAACACATCATGATAATTTATACAGCTCCGTCGACTTGAACTCATTTTCGCTTTTCACTCTGAAACAAGAGTACACTAACGGTAATTCAAAAAATGTTGGAATGAGTAAGGTTAACGCCCTAACTGTTATTTTTAAAAATCATTAAAAAGAATCGAAATTACCTTACACTAATTAATATGTACATACCTGAAAAACGAGGAATCTTGTAGCGATTAATAAAATCTCCACATCACCAGGAGTTGTAAAGGATATTTCGGGAGATCCAATACTGACACAAGCACAAATAAAATCCGAGCGGAAGTTTCAAAAAAGCAACTGCTCCTCAACACTACAGAAATGAGACTGAATGCTTTAGTGTATTTTTTTGGAAGCTAGAAAGCATTCTCCAAAAAATATCGGCAAATGACCGCGTAAAGGTGCCCGTTGTGCCATAAAACGACCGTACGCTCAATCGCATTGTGGTGGGTGAAGGAGTTGCAACCGTGGGACCCCAGCTGTGGGCTGGCAGCCTCGAACAACATCCTATTGTGTGGCATGCATTCTTTTCCGTTAAAAGTCCACATTTTCGTCGGAAGGATCTGTAGAGCAGGTCACAAGAGAAATGCCCGCGGTACATCAGAAGACAGCTGTCTTTAAGTATCTCGTATACCTCCACCATACGTGATAAAATATGCTATTTTTCCGAGATTTCTCGAAAGTATACAATATGCAAGAGTATTTTCACTTTATGTGTCTAGAAAATCATCATAGCGGAGTGGTTGCGGCAACAATTCATTCCACACACTTGCCGTACTACCAAACCTCGTGTTGACGGCGGGTTGCACCAGTCTCGATCGCGCGATCGAAAAACTGATGCGAAAGTCGGCGTCGCCAAAAGTGGCAGAATATATCACCTGATTTAATAAGTAGAAGCTTTGTAAAGACTCCCATTTCAAGTTGCTTTGTGATGCCCAGCAATGTAATCAACTATTAAACTACATACATTAAGAAATGCTGGCACGCCATGCACGAAAAACTTAATACCTTATGTTCTTTTTGTTAATTTGGTTTATAAAAAATTATTTTAAGTTGGATGTTTCTCTGGTAATAATATAATAGACATAAAGGGAAAGTAAACAGTAAATGATGCTAAAATACTTTCATTTTAATATGTAAGTGGGCGTTTATGCTAACAATCCCTAAATATCTATAAAATCAAAATGATTGAGGGATGAAAATGCTATATCTACAAAAGTAGAGCTGATAGAAAAAACTGACTTCATATTTAGATTCAGCGCCCAAAATATAGTAAAATCAGTTTAAAATTTTTCGGCACCAAAAAAAATTTTTTTGTCCACTTGTGTTATGTGCCACGATGATAGTAATTCCATAATGAACGTTGGATACAATATAATAATCAGTTAACAAATCAAAGTCTTCGTATATACACTAAAGTTATATAAACAATTGCTCGAATATTTTTTGGCTCACCATGCAATAGAATACTTCCATTACTGGTTTAGAGTTTCAGTAAATATATTAGAAGTGTATATAATTGCCTACGTTTTATATCTTTCCTCTCCCATGCACATCAATTATGTTCTCAACACTACTGAAAGAAAGAGAGCAACGGTAAAATCCTAACATTAAGTCTAATGTAAAAGTCTACGTATGCCAACAATAGATAGCATTCAAAGAAAATAATAATTTCAACATAAAACACTAGTTCTAGAGCAGAAATAACGTTGGATTAAAAAGTATTGATTTTTAATTGTAGCATTTCTTAGAGGTTTTGCAATAGCAAAGAACTATCTCTCTCCTCGCCAGGATAAAAATATCGATTATGTTATGATAAAGCAGATATTTCAATTCCCTTTAGAAGGTAGTACATACTGACATACTATTAGACATTTAAAAAACCATTCTGGCAAAATTTTATGTTCATCGCTCCTTCCCTTGATGCTCGGCTTCTCTGGCATGCAGGCCAAAAATAAACTTCGCGATTTGTGCCTTCCTGACTGTCACTCCCCTTTAAACTCAACATTATTCCCTCCCATCATCCCACAACACTTTTCCTCACCTTTATCTCCCCTACACCTCGTCCCAGCTCCACAGCCTCCCTCATTAAGGAGTAAATAAAAGGTTAGATGAAATAGGAAACTCTCCTAGCCTCAATCTCGCCCTCATTAACACCGTTACCTATCTAACCTGCCGTTCTCATCCGCCCCTATCTCTCTATCTTTCTTCTTCCTCCTGATTCTCTTCATCGGTCTTCTTCTCTTTCATTCTCATCCCTATCCGCACACACTTCAATTTCTCTCATTTACGGCTTGCTTTCCTGCTCCCAGCCCGCTACTGGCATCGCTCACCCTCTCCGGTTGACTACTCGTTCAACCACTCCAGTTTAACAACGGCGATTGCCTCGTTCTTTCTAAAGCTTCGCCCTCCGGTTTTTTTCTTTTGATCTCGTTACGATTTATGATATCAGGCTCCCTTTCTTATCCTATCTTTATTTCTATCTAAAAGCGACGTTTTAATACTAAAACTACCATAAAATTTTATCATCGTTTCTCTAGAAGAAAGGTACAGAGCTCTATACCAACGACCTTTTGAACATGAATCCTTGAGTATTTTCAGAGATCTGTACATTCAATATCCCCACATTCAATATCCCCATTCTCTGTTCTCAGTCATCTTCTGAAATCGAATTATGGCATTTCACAGGTTCATGCAAGTTGAACCATGGTCGGGCAATAGCAGTGAATTCAATTCTCTAATTATTATTGAATTATAAGACAAAGTTAGTACTGCATGAGCGAACTAATTAATAAATACACCTAAAATCATCCTCAAAGTTGGATACACATTTTATTAAAACAACGTAAACGATCTTTTGAAGCATAAATTATATTCAAATTTATCACGCAGACATATTTGAGTTTTTGATACTCTACCTAATGACAATCTCATCATAAACACTTGAGAGAAAACAAAAAGATCAACACAAATAAACCTAACACAATTTCAATTCTTATTATTTCTCTACATATGAAAATATGCTGTGATATTATGTTTATAAAGATTTCAATTCTCTTCTATAATTCATGATGCCACAATATAACTTTGCACTCATATATGCCAGACATTAGGAAATGGACATTCAAAGAGGAGAAGGTGGTTACCAATACCTGTATCGTAGGATACCCTGATAATAGTAACCATAGCGACACAATATCAAACCCATAGTCATCAACAAATGTAGAAATAAATACTTTAACTGCATGTAGGTACCACGCTAATTACCATGATTAAAGTTTAAAGCTATATCAACAGAGCAGTCCGCGTTCACAGCTACACGCACAAGAGTTAATTTTTGATAGGGAGATTTCCGCTGAATATTTACTGAACCCATGCAAAATTTAACCGCACGCATTCTATCCATCAAATAGCTAAAAATGATGGAAAAATTCAGTAAATTTTTCCAGTGAAGAGAGGTAGATACATTTAACATTTTTGTGCATAAATATTAGACAATTTTTATATTACATAATAGATCATTTCCAACTATAATCCGAAAACTTTTATTCCAGGATAAGTAGAGCAGATCGACAGGAGTTAGAAATACCATGGAAATAATAGGAATTAGGGCCCAGAAATAATTTTTCTTCCCCCAAGTTTCTTATAAATGTGTACATTGAATGAAATTTTTAACAATTTGTGCTGCATCCTACGCGAAAGAAGTACAAAAATAAGAGTAAAGTCTATGGAATATCCTATTTGAGAAATTGTGCAGGGAAAGGCTAGTAACTAGTTTTAATTTAAAAGCAAGTAACTGCTATCGGGATTCACCTCAGAATTTTGGGATTTTTTGTAGCTTAAAGGCCTCTACTGACGTTAGGATTGTTCATAAACTAATTGAAATTTTATATAAAGCTTAATTGATTCGATGAAAATTGTTACATTGAGCAGATGCACAACCGGGATGGCTTCAATTTCAAATCTCCTATCCCATGGGTCAATGCAAAATCGCTCAAACCTAATACTTTTATATTTCAATATCTAATTTAAGTGAATGAATGTAAGTTTAAACTGCTTTACTAGAGCGATTACCTATATTTAAAAGATGACGGTTGACTACGTACTTGAGCATACCTCAGTAATACACTAGATTAAACAATCAGTAATAAGCCAACGTACTCATCTTGCACTCCGTACGCTCATTTAAAGGCAATATATCTTAAATCGAACTATACCATGACTGGGATGTCATTCCATTTCCAAAAATGTACTTTTACAATTCTGAACTTCATATTACAATTGTATCCATACCAGAGGTCAAGTAGAACTACTTGAAAAGTTAACCATTAAGAAATTTCAGGAAAGAGAGCATTAAAATAAAAGATAGTGATTAAGAGCGTATTAAATTATTTCCATCTAAAAAATGCGATCTGGCCAACGTTCAAACAAAAAATTACATAAAAAATAAGATGTCGTATTCACTTTCCTTGGGAAATACACTTATACTTAATACTTGAGAAATAAAATTATAACCCACCAACAAACAGCGAGAGATAATAATTCCAATTTTCTTCCGCTGCCTCCACAGGATATAGATTTCAGCCAATTCAAAACACTTTTCTCCTATTTACGTACAATTTGATAAGTGAGAGGAATGCAGGCCAAAATGACCTCTGAGATATATTTTGGGCTTTTTCCAGAAATTATTTATAAAAATTCAATTACCGCATCGTTTTATTCTAATTTTTTAAAGCTTTACCACTTACAATTATTGAGATGCGCTCCAATGTATAATTTCATGCAATCGTTCCTTGCAAAGGTCATGGACTTCGTTGAGTTCGTGACCCCTTTTAATCCATTTAATGATAAAAAAACAATTAACTACACCTCCCTCCCGTTTCATGCTTCAAAGTTCGCTTCAGATCGCCATTCATTTCCATTAACAAATTTACACGAGTGTAAACTGAAACCCTTGTTGACTAAAGAAATACATTTTTGAGGGAGGTGTACCTGAAATAACCATTTGGCAAGCCGCGTCTACGGCAAAGCATTGCGAATCCGAAAAATCCATGGGAAAAACTGGAACCAATGTGAAATGTGCGCACATGGCGTTCTGTATCTACTCTTTCAACAGAACATCCCTAATTTGCATGCGTTGGATCTGTTTTTACGGCACTTGAGGCTACGGCACTTTAGATGAAACTTTTTCACAGTACACATTTTGTTTCACATAGATTTCTGATGATTTTTCAACGTTGTGTTAATGAACGTTTCAGGGATATAAATGTAAACCCTGAAAGGCTGGTCTTAATTATTTACGATTCTCGTATTAACGTACGTTTGACAAAGATTTTCATTTTAAATATTTTTTTAACTTTCCCCAAACTAACTCGTTCAGTGAAATGAGTTCATCCTATTTTTTTCAATTTCCAGCATCACATCTGTCTACGTTTTGCATTAAGCCGGGCATCATTCCATCGACCGCGATGACGCGTTTCCCTCTTTATTCTTTTTTTCCTGACCACACAAATGGAGAAAGCACAGTTTGCTCCCCCTTGCAAAAGCGAAGAAAAGTCACAACTGTAAATCAAAATAAAACATCAAGGCGAAAGTGCTCTCGGTACATTTTTTTCGCAAGTAGGAACGCAGAAAACTGGGTCGTCTGTAATTTTTTTGCCTCAATTTCCACCGATTGCTACACATTATGGAACTAGTTGCAACAAGAGGTCGTTGTACTACCTTCAAGTGCTCTGGTTCAAAACACAGGAGTGTATCATAGTTTTCAGTAAAATCCTAGCAGCTACGAGTTTAGTGGAAACACAATATTCGCATGGCGTCAATAAAAGCAAAGGGCTTTTTACGTGCGTGTTTTCGAGATTTTAACCCTCCCAGTCGATGGTCACCTGAATGACCATATGCATGCATAGGAGTCAATATTCCTCTGTTTTTTACAATTTGGATTAATTTTTAACTTAAATTTACTTGTTAATTGCTCTCTCCTTGAATTAATTTCCTCCTTATGGGAACGACCGCTCTGATATTACAGAGATCGCAATTACCACCATGAGTAAAATGAATGAGTCTTAATCCCGTTTCCCTTCCATGTACTGCCATAGAATTAATTGAAAATTGTAGATGAAAATTGTTAATTGAACATTATGTAAGCCATGCGCTACGATATGAATGAAAATACCGCTTCCTCGCAAGTATAAGTTCCTTAATCGTGTGAAACTGTCTAGGACGGCTCAATACATAATGTAGGTACTCAACTTCACATCCGTACTCAATCCCAAGCACCGGCTAGCATACTAGGCATGGTGCTGGATCATGTATTGTGTGATACGGGCGTTCCTCTACAGGCCTACTGGTCGTAGAAAATATATATTTTTCCATGACTTCTCCCGCGGAACTCACATCTTCCCCGCATTTGATGAATAGGCTAATGTGCCTCGCGCGCGCAAAAAGAACGCGTCCCCCTCTCTCTGGTCAACTCAACGAAAACGTCCAGTATTTTTGCATCCTTTCACCATCTTCCCGCACATCCTCTACACGATGTTTTTTCCCACCCTACCCTCCTCCACTGTTATTTCTTCCTCCCTTTTACCCTGCGGCCAATCTCTCCGTCGTCCACTTCTCTCTCCATCTCTCCCCTTTTACACCTCAACCTACCTCTTCCGGCCACCCGTCCCACCAACCCTAGAGGAGCGGTCGGGTCCTTTTTTTACCTCTCTCTCTCTCTCTCGCCTTCATTTCCATGGTTACTCGGAATTCCTGTCGCCTCGGGGCTTGATTGCGGGCGCCGAAAATGTTGCCGCTGAAAGAGGAGGGCGTCGCGCATGGGGCCCGGGTAGCCCGGGGGGCGGCGAATGGGGGTGGAGGGAAAAAAGGGGTGGGAAATGGCTTGCGTAATGGGATGAGTGAATGGAAAGGGATGTGTACGTGTGTGCGGTAGGCACATAAAAGGCTCGAGAAAGCGAATTTGAGAGTAAAAAGAAAATCAGAAAAGGGGAAATAGTGAAGGGAGAGGAAAGCATGGGAAAGAGAGAGGGGACGCTGGATGGCGAGGTGGTGAAAAGGAAGGTGATCATGCAAAGGTGGATTCACGGAAAGGATACCATAAAGATATACCGGGCTTATTTCACCTACAACTACATACAACCTTGATGAAAAGGTTAATGTAAGGGGAGCAGGGAATTGGCAGCGGTGGGGAAACACGGCATTTATTTCGTCCATACAGCGGCTAACTACTACCAAGACAAATTAGGCAGCTACCTACTTTGGGCTCCAGCCTCGGAATAGACCGCAGCTGAGGGACAAAAAGTACAATTGGAGGCCACAGGATAAGGAAAACGGACAATTTTTCCTAATGAAAAAGAAAATAATTGCCCATATTTAATTATTGACAATTCAGTGGCAACACTGCGTTTGATTTTATGTTAAGTTACGAAAAAAGGGTTCCCACTCAATTACATGCCTATGTTACATGGCATGTTACATCCCACGGCCCTGGGTCTCACCCTGGGTCTGTAACTCTGTGACTAAGGATGAAAACCATCATACTTTAGACGTGGAAGTCTACAAATATCATAGTTTCCATCCTTGCTAAATATCGGCGATGAAATACGTAGAAATTTCAAAAAGAAAAATCCACGTGGACCGGGATTCGACCCACTGACTGTGACTTGTCAGGAAAATGCATAGACCACTACATCATTCATCCTTCAGGCTCCGTGGCTCGATTCCCGGTCTACGTCGAAACTATTTCGTGGCAATTAGTACGTATTTTGTCGTCATTTTAATAACTGCAGTTAAAGAATTCAATCTTTTGGGTTGTGGCTCTTTTTAAGTCCCCTGTTTTATCCCCTGCATGTTCGTCTTTAATGAATCGCAAGTACGTAACACCTAGTCCCCTTGAATCGTCCAGAATTCATACAGGAACCAAGATACCAGAGTGGCGTAGTTACCTGCGCACTAGCCGTGCAAGTGTAAGGTCTGTGGTCCGGTTACCGGTCCATGTGGACTCTGGCTAGTAGCATTTTTCTACGTGTATATAAAAACTACCCCTAGGCAAGGCCCCCCTAGTCGCTAGGGAGCGCGGCAAGTGGTTGTTAGGAAACCAGTCATGAAGAGGGGAAAATAATAGTTGGTAGGTTATTTGGGGAGGCGGCTACGGAAGGGATACAAGACGTTGGGATCGCTGAATTTTATTTCATCGCCATCCACATACTACTTTGATGAAAAGTATAATGCATCGCGGCATGATGTATGTCTAGCGGTGGTGAAACACTTATATTTCGTCTGGGATCGGTTTGGTGTGGTGGCAATACTGACTTTCTTTCCCATGGACTCGGGTTTGAACCCAGCTATATCGGATATTTTTTCAGTGAAATCTTCATGCCAGCTGGACGCCAGGTGGAGAGCTCTTAAAGTGAACCTTCACATCTACGTGGTCCCCAGCAAGCCACCTTCGACGGTGTTTGGTACGGGGTGATTCCTTACTAGGCATGCCACCGTTAAACACATCATAATGTTATTCGTTATTTAACTAAATGGAAGGTTAGTTTTTATGTTTTAGTAGGCTAAGCTGGGACGAGAGGAGGACAAATTTGTCTGCAAAGTTAAGTATATATATATATATATATATATATATATATATATATATATATATATATATATATATATATATCGTTCACTCACTCACACACCGCCTTTTAGGCGAATAAATATATAATAATTTGAACAGAAGGTGAAAGAAAGAGATAGGAAACATGTAACTAAAATTGGACGAAGACACTGGTGATTTGGAAGATAGTACAGCCGAGAAATCAGAGGGTAAAAATGTGCCGTGACCGGGACTCGAACTCGTGACCGGGGTAGAGCACTCGGCGCGAAATCGGGAGGTTCCGGGTTCGAGTCCCGGTCACGGCACATTTTTACCCTCTTATTTCTCGGCTGTACTATCTTCCAAATCACCAGTGTCTTCGTCCAATTTTAGTTACATGTTTACTATCTCTTTCTTTCACCTTCTGTTCAAATTATATATATATAATTTGAACAGAACAGAAGGAAGGAATTTGAACAGTCTTCTTATATATATATATATATATATATATATATATATATTCTTATATATATATAAGAAGATTTCACATGTAATAAGCCGTTAAACTATCACTTTGCTCTTTCGGGAAGGACACTATACTCATACATCATGAGTATCATCACTTTAAAAGTTAAGTCATTATAACATGAAAAACGATACAAAATTACAGTGTTGCTAATTACAGTCATGCTAGCATGAAAAAATTATTACAAAATTACAATCTCATAAAACAAGATACATTTGCATCGAATATCAGATAACAACGACGGCGTCACTTTATTTAAAAAATTGATATCCATAATAAATAATAAAAGCTCACAGAGTATATAATCCGCACTGTTTAATACAAGAAAACCCACCTTGATTTCGACACGTTCTTTCATCTTCAAGGTAAAATTTCGACACATTGTGTCTTCCTGAAGATCACACTGTGTCGAAACCTAGATTGGTTATCTTGTATTTAATAGTGTGAATTATATACTCTGTGGGTTTTATTTCTTTATTATGGAGATAATTAGCACCGATGTAATCATGAAATAGCATTGAGATGGAAAGCCTAGTAGGTATGTTAACCACTACACCAAACTGATCCATGGGAATGGAACAATTAAAACGAATTGGGAAAATGAAGAGATGAAAGTAAGATGTGTTTCTCTTTGATTTATTTAGGTGTCAATCTCTTTCGACTGTGATCGTAATTGATGTGTTGGAAATAGGCAATCATTAAACTGTCACTTTAACAATGTACAAAGTGGGATGAAAAAAAAGATGCATCAAGTTATTCTCAGATCGCAGCCCAATGAAGAATATTGGCATTTTAAACCTCCAACGGATTGGTCCTGAAGCTCCACATCATATCAGATAATAACATGATAAAGAATGTAATAATGAAAATGTCTTCATGATCCCTCGACTTCACAAAAATAATACAAAAAAATATCCCCATGTCTATATTTTATGAATTAATTACGACTTTAGTTTTTACTTTACTTGCTCCTAAGTTTGACGAAAAATAAACATATTTTCAACTTTCCTTAACTAATATTTAATGATCCTGGAAGGATTTATATCCCTTCGGGATGTTTATGGCTCAAGGTAGGCATGCAAAAGGCTTACCTTATTATGCATCAATAATTATGTATGCTATTTCGCATTACCAACGGCTAATGTTATTTCGAACGAGGTCCGTTCCAACTCATTTTAGTTAGAGCAAAATGTCCAATAGTGCTAGGCTGTAACCATACATCAAGCAAAATATATAAGAACGAAGATTTTCGCGGTGATCTACGATGAACTTCTTCATTTTTCGGGGTTCTACCGCGTCGGTTGCTGTAGTGATGACAACAGTTTCTTCGACCTGAAGACGCTGGCAGTAGTGCCAGCGAAACTGTTGTCATCAACACAGCAACCAACGCGATATAACACGGAAAAATGGAGAAGTTCAAAGCAAAATATATCTTATGCACGCTTCATGGAATCTGACTTCGAGAGCCTGAGATCACAATGCTAGCGAACCACTCACTGGATCAATCAAATTCTGGAACCTCAACTCCAAGAAATCTCTTCACATATCCATCAGCAAAACTCTTCGCACAGCACACCTCACTTTTTGCATCTTCCATTAGTCTGGTTTTACAGCCCGGTTTGAGCATCGGCCTCCAACACCAATGTCCTCCAGAAATCTTTTCCTATTTCCTCTTCGTAGAGAGTGTACACGACATGAACTTACGTGGTGATTGTAGGTTCATTATTATTCGAAATCATTGTATACCATAGACAGCGGGCAGAAAAAGAGGCACGTAAGATTACAGATAACTAAGCGCACTCCAACATAACGGCAATGGTTAGGTAGAAAACGCGTTACATTTTAGCATTTAGGTCGCGGCGCGATGAATCTCCCCTCCTAAAAACAAGTGAATTTCAATATTAAGACACCTACTCAGGCTCTACCTTGTGGAAAATTTTCCTTGTGAAGCAATGAGAAAACAATTTGCAATTCAACACAGATTTTTTTATACGACCGGTTTCCTAACATACGTATATCTTCACGTCGTGACAGAGTAACCTCTTCAGCCACCTGAAGATGTGACCCTGTTACGGGCACGGTTGTTTTTAAGTAAATTTCTGTGAAATTCCAGTGTTTTTTTCATTGATACATCATGAATTTAAATTTATGTACCCACTAGGCAATTATTTCCAAAGCGACGACTCTCAATGAAACTTTGTTCTTTCGGAAGACTGAAAACCTTTTCTATGAGTTTATATGATTCCAGGAGAGTATAATTTTCAATTGTATCTATTGATAGAACTACTCAAAAACTATCTGACTTCATCGAGCACGAGATGTTCATTTATAGCTGAGTACATTCATAGTTTTTATGAATGCAACAATTTATAACATAATCAGCAGTAACCTCCCGAGGCTAATAGAACTCCATTTGATGTTAAGTCATCGATGAACAGGATGACTAATTATTTTGAAGCAGGGATGCATCTGCAGAAAAGACGCACAACTAATTCCAGAGAAGGATTTTCCGTATGCCTTAGTAAATTTTAATACCTAATGGTGTCCCTCGTGCATCTCATTAAAAGAATTAATCTCGATAAAGACAATTAAAAACAAGGGTACGTAAAACGCAAGCCCAAAGAATGGCACTCAAGAAAATGACATGGGGATCGGGATCCCGGAGAAATCGACCCCCTTTTGTGTCCCCCCCTCTCTAAAGCACTCCTAAGAATATGCTCGCGCTCATTTCTCGGCCTGACGAATGACAGGGCATTCGCCGGGAAAGTATTGCGAAGCGCGCGAAAGGGGTGTGGTGTGATGGTGGTGCGGGCATATCAATAACGGCCCAAACGAGCGAAGACAGACGTCGGAACGACCGCTAAAGTTGGAGCGAAGAGCGAAGAGGGAAAGGGTAATAAAAAGAGAGAGAGTGTGAGAGAGAGAGGAGGGTGATTCAGAAAGCGGGAATGGAACGGGAAAGGTTAAAAGAAAGAGGGCTGAAGAGAAAGAGATAAGAAGATAGACCCGAGTCATATGCGGGGTGAAAGCAGTGTTGCCAACTCATAATCGGACGCCTCACTTGCGAACTTCAACTAAAAAGTCGCTAGTTTCACCAATAATCAATTATTATGGGTAACTCACCAGTAGTGGGCCTTAGAAAATCGTCGGTGGCATAGTTTTTTTTCGCGATTTTTTCCATTATCCCAGAGGCAATAGCATTTTATTGATTTCTGAACTAAATATTTTCAACGCTTTTTTGGCCCGAACTCCACTAACATATAATTACACAATTTTACATGCATGGTTTCGAATCCTTTATGCTTTTTTAGGATTCCGGAAAAGTTCAAACTTAAATCATCTCAAGGTATTAAAAATGGGGGATCTCTTCGATGCGTCAAAATAGCGAGGCCTCAACGAACTAACAAAAATATCAGTATTATTTTGAAAATAACTACATTAGTTCGCAATCATTTTTTAAGAAAACTGTTTAAATTCACTAGTTTTGTCACCCAATATATTTTTTTTCCTGAAAAGTAGTAGGATTTGTTGCCTAGAGCATAAAAATTTATAATTTGCCACCAAGGACATGTAGAAGTCACTAGCTTGGCAACACTGGGTGAGAGAAAGATAGAATTAATGAGAGAGTCAGCGGGAGAATGGATCGTGCGGACGGAGAAGTTATCCGGGGGGAGAGATATTATAGCCCTCCAATGAGGGCAAAAGGTAGTTAGCGCAGCAATGACAGTTGAGGGATGAGCTTTTTATAGCCTTAAAACATTCATTGCCGGAATTAATAATGCTCCGGAGAAACGACGCTGGCTGTTTTAATAGGAGAGGGAGAGAAGTTTTAGGGGCGAGATCGGCGCTATTTTCGGCAAGGCCCGGGACGAGTTTAGAACGTTTTCTTTTACCATTTTTACGATTCCAAAACGACTGTTTTCCTCAAGGGTTGTAGAGTAACCTCGCTGACGTGGTAGAGAGCTATTCTACATTTTGTCGGCGGCACCGGCACCACCTAGAACAATTTAGAGTTGGCGGTAGAAAATTGCCAGCGTAGCTATCGTGGACTCTCTAATTTAAAATCAATAGCCCTTGAAACACTAATAAAACAATTAGTCTACAAATTAACTTTGTGGATTTTTTTCATTTTATAAATTAAAAAAAACACTTTGACGCCGTAGACCTACACTGCATGGATGAAGGGCATAAAATGGACTTCTGTGAACAATTTGAAATACATAATGTTAATGCCCAATTATGCAATGATATTGCTGTCCCCCATTCACCTCCCCTAACACTCTTCCTATGACATCAGCAAATCTTCCCTTATTCCCTCCCCCCCCCCGCCTTTTTCTCAGCTAAGAAAAATGTTGCTCAGCTAATGTTGCGACATATAAGACCGAGATATTTGTAAAACTGTACCCTGATAATGGCATAACGTGCCGAAACCTTGGTTGGTGGTAATTAAATTTCAGAAACTTTAATCAGTGTTTCCATTTCTTTTTTTGGATGGACTTGTAAATAGTTTCCAAAAAAAATATACACTTGTTGATAGTAATTATTAACACTTAAGCTTGAATTTATAGACCTTGGTTTCGACGGGTAATCGTAATTTGAAGGGTATTCAATGATAACATGTTAAAACATGTTATTAAAAAAATACTCACTACTTTAAATTAATAACGACAGGAGAAGGGTGGAAATTTTTAACTATTTGCTTTGATTATTTTTTAATTCTTTCATTCAATAACACTTTCATAAATCTATAGTGATCCTTTAGTGGTTTTCTTTCAAGACCCTTTACTTGAAGAAAAAATGGTGCAGTTCCGCGAGATTCTCATACACAATGCCAACTCAAGCCGAAACTATTTGGCAACTAAGTCAGTTCGCTAGCACGTCCGAGTCGCGGGATATATTTGCGCTGAAATATTCAACCGCGCACAAAATTGCTTCCAGTCACCGCAAACCTCCACCCGAATGTGCGGCAACAACTTATGCTTGCATTGTATTTATACGCCGGAGCGAACGAGAATCGAGTCATTAACCACGAAAGTATAGTGCCGCTCTGAATCAAAACCAGCAAATATTAAACCTTTGTTTCCATCCTGGTGCTCCACTGTCAGACTGATCTTAAAGTCGTTTCGAGCCAAAACTTTGGTAGCTACGATATTTAGTAAGTCCATGACACGTATTATATCTGCATCCACATCTACATATAAAGTACTGCTCAAGCCTCCACCAGGGTGTTGATTCCACACAGGTCACGGAATACTCGTCTCATGGAACTACTAAAATATATGTAGGTAGTACAATGTGTCGTTTCAGTTCAAGGTCAAATCCCGCAAGCTCCCCTTCCCGTAGGCGCAGACCAAAAAAACAGTCACCAGAACAATTCATGGCCAAATTATAAACTAGAAGAGTGCTACATTGGCGCACACGCTAACATGCAGTATGCGGGCTAAGATACAACTAAGGGTTAGAATTACTAATTCATGGATAACACTAGATACTAATTCAAGCAAGAAACAAAACCATGTGGGACTTCACATGCGGGATGAGTGTTAATCGTAATCATCTATAACAATGAAATTCAACTTGCTTGAGCGTTATAGACACACCCCACGAACGAAATTTCACCCACAGGTTCCTTAGGAACTAGATGGATTAATTATTGGCTATATTATAAACGTCGCAGGGGCCCCTAGGTTGACCCTTTTACTAGCTAGCTTTTATTTCCATAAGAAAAGCATTGGACTCGGTGCAGAGGTTTCATTGCTTGTTTATTTACCAGCACTTATAAGATAGGCTTGAGATTTTTAGTATCTGGCGACTGAAAAATAAAAGCTTTGAATTCTTGAATTAGATTTTCATATAGGTACGCTTTGATTTTGCCAAAAATTTGAGTTTTTTGCTCTTCAATCGGCAATTTTTGCATTATTTACACAAGAAAAATTTTTATTAACTTGACAAACGCAAAAAAGGCTACAGAAAAGTATATAGGAAACAGAATTACAGAGATATTTAGGTAGGAGTATTTTTCACCCCTACCTCTCCAGGTGTAATTACCCAATGACTGCTACATAGCAAACGCATTATACCCGTCAAATTGGGCGGGGCCATGTCATTGGGGGAATGCTTTTAATCCTATGCCGAAAATTTAATTTCTTCGTCTTCCCGTTTAATTTCAGTGAGCGCCATCTTTTAGTAAGTTATAAATGCAAAAACCAAGTCTATTTCACAGAGAATGGGAATTCTATATAAATTATCTATCGTTGACCATTATCGTCCCTACTTTTCCACGGAAAAAATTACAATTTAAATATATCGGTTCTAAAATCTCCTTTCCTTTACCTTATGCCCATGATCGTTTACACCGCAACACATTTAAGTGGCAGCAACATTATCCACTCACCCTCTACTCGAGAGTTGGGTGGAACTTTGTATCACTACTTGTACATGCTTTTCAGGGTTCCTTTTTAATTTAACCCACATTAGTTTTACTAGTAACCTTACTTTAAGATAATTATTATTTTTGTGAATTTGTTTATATTTACATTTTTTTATAATTATTAATTGTATACATTTGTAGGCAATATTTATTAGCATTATTGAATGTGTTATCTTAAGTTCTTCTGGTCCGTTCTTTCTTGCCTCTCAAGTTGAATATACTAAAAACAATGATTTTCATCTTTTTTCCTCATTATATTCCAGTATGCTGGTGGGCTCATTTTCTCTGATTGGCCGCTGGGCTCATCCTTAACCGCTGGGATCGGGCATCTCTTCTTTCCTCAATAGGATTGTTATTTCCTCTTCTTTATGTTATTTCCTAGATGAATTCCTTCAATTTTCTCTGATTTCTAGGGCTCCAGTTAACATTTTTCTCCCTAGTTCTTCCAGTGAATCCGGCCAGTTCCCCAAAATATCCTGGAGTCAGTCTCGTTCTTGCTGGTATTTGCTATACACGAAAATTCGACGTCGGATTGAGTCGATGCGCCTTTTGTAGGGACAGTGGTCTCTTTCCGTCTTCCCTTTTCTCTTTAAGTGTATTATCAGATTGCCGTGCCCTAAGAGTACTTCTACTATTTTTAACTTTAATCTGCTATTCATTTCCAGTCGTCCTTATACGTTCGGAAAAAATTCCTTTGTGGTCTTTCCCTTCGATGAATTTTCCCATTCCTCTTGCTACTTATCTATGATTATCTCTCTCATTTTTCTACTGGTTTTCCTCCATTTTTCATTTGGATCCACGTTCTATTCCGAATATTCCAACGTGCCATTCTCCGGAGGTCTGCTTTAGTCTTCTTTTCCAGAAATTCTAAGACTATCGGTGGTTTGCCAGCGATCAGAGGTCAACCGTTACATTGGGCATTGAGAATCTTTCATCGGATCAACACCGAATACGCTGTACACGCCGAAGACGCCTCCGGAGTGAAAAAAACATTAGGCAACCACCACCGATAAAAATGCCACCGGCGCCCACCTCCACTGCTGAGGGAGAAGTGTTAAAGGAAAGTGGGAAATGGAAGGGTGAAGGAACGTCAGGGATATGAAACCCGAAGCCCCCACTATTGCCTTCCTTCCCCTAGTTGTGCAAATCATAATGTGACGTAAATGCACAGATGGCGTAGTCAGGGCGTGGCGGGCGCCCCCTCCCCCTTGCCCTCCCGCGAGCGCTGTTGGCGTTTAATTTTCCACGCTTCCTATTAATTCCGTGAGTTCCTCACGACCCTTTGCGGTCGGATGCATGGATGAGGGAGAAATTTTACGGAGAATGGGAGGAGGGAGGGGGCGGAGAAAGGAAATAAACAACCACTCCACCCACCCGAGGCAGGGGGGAGGAAGGAGAGGGGGGAAATGTTCTCCGATGTTGTTGACAGTGGCAACGGAAAAGGTTTTCATTTTACCGGATGGATGGATGAAGAGAGTGGAGAGAGAGGGAGAGAGATCACTGGGCACAGCTCGCCGTTTGCAAAAGGGACGTCGTTTCATATCATCCCAGTTGATATGTTACATTTGATGACGCTTCCACCCCCCTTCGATTGTGGCGAAAGCGAAATGTGGCGGCATGGCCAGTAAACCTTTTCCATCGACGTTCTCCAAATGATCGGCCGACATAATGGCAATTGTGTGAGTGTGTGTGTGAGAGAGAGAGATTCAGCTGACTGAAACGCGTCGAAAAACTTAACGCGAGATTGAAACAATGGCATCCGCCCAATCACTACGACTAGTGCAAAGATGCTGCCAAAAACTTCCACGACAGTATGATAAGGACATCAAACCCAATTTAATAGAGTCACCGGCCTATTGAAACAACTTTCATGGCGTTTGCCGCACGTACAACTTTGGTTTTGAAGTGGAACACTTCTTATGGATGGGTGATAATCTCGCGAAAGCCTAGCGTCACGCGACACCCGACTTCCGGAGTTGTTGATTCGTTGCGTGGTTACATATATACAAGCGCTTCGAACTCATTCACTATACTATCACTAGAGAGATTTAGTTTAATATTATATGAATATTTTAAGTCTATGTGTATATCTTGTAATGATCATTAACTTATAATATAAACTTCATATTCATGCTTCAGAAATATTAATTTAATTATTTATGCTTACTTCTATATAATACCGTGTACTCCCCACTGCCAGTCATTCCCATACTCCGTGTTCCATTTCTGTCGGCCGTCCCGCGACAGTCACACTTTTTAATTTAGAAACCATTAATATTTCTAGCCGTGTCGAAATACACAAACCCCGGCATACAATGGATGATTTTATGTTGAACACAATATTAGAGAAATAGACTTCCGAATACACAGGTTAAAAGGGAAAATTTTTGAAGTGAAAAGTGGAAAGTGATGAAGCAATAAACCGTGAAATTTGCCAAAAAAATATATATTTTGTGGAAAATTGCACGGTTATTAACTTCATCATGTACAAATTCCACTCAATTTCTCAGGAATCTTTGGATTTTATAAATAAGCAAGTGGATGGCACTGATCTGCGAAACGCGAGATAGAAAACAGGGAAGAGCCACTTTGGTCACGTTAATCTGATATTTCAATGAAACGTCATCCGTAGTATAGTGGTAGCGAAACATGGTGGCAATCGCCTGCTCGATGCTTAACGTTAGGGAGGGGAAGGCTCGAATGGTAGGGGTCGGCTTAGGAGCGGAGGGAAGAAGACTGAATAGGGTAGACGACGCTACCAGCGTAACTGCATTTCGCTAGAGAGGGCGGGAAATTCAGCCAAGTTTTATGCCAATGTTTACGATCCAAACGAAGCTGGATCGAAATACGTTGATATCGTCCGAACCCCTCGAAGAAGTCCATTTAAACGATTCTATTAAGAGCCATAGATAGCTAGAAAGAGGATGTAAATGGCAGATTGAGAATTTTGAAGTTGGCAATAATGGTTTGTTACCTTGGGAAAATTGGAGGCTACCTCACTCCCTCTTGTGGAGCCAGTTCGTACACAAGGGACTCTTCCAATGAAAAGGCCCTTCTGCACAACTGCCACAATGTTTCGCTACCGCTATACCAGATCTTATTGGGTTCCCACCTACTGCGCGTGGAGGGAAAATAACAGGTTCCCTTAACCAGATGAATAATCAGTGATACAAGAATATCGCGCACCTATGATGAGCTGTCTACTTGTTCAGATCTAAACTCACCGATCAAGCCGGCCGAAGAGTAAGTGTAAGTATGAAGCCTTTTTTTGTAAGTTTTTGAGATTTTGAGGGTATCCTGAACTAGTCATTGTGCTATCGTGACGGAGTCACCCTCAAGTGAACATAAGTGCAAAAATTCAGGGAAAATTCTGTAGAACTCCTGTGGAACTTCCTGCGATATGGAGGGATCCGGGTACGAGTCCCGGTAAAAGTTCGTGATTTTCCTACAATTGTTGAATCTGAAGCAATGGAGATGTGGTACGAGTATTACAAAAGAATGATGAAGATCGAATGGACGGAGATGATTACCAACGTTGTTGGTGAGAAAAGAGATGTTGGTGAGAAAATAATCAAGAAAGCTGTGCGAAGAAGGAGAAACGAACTTAATGGGAACATTTTGCGACACGGACGTCAAAGTGAATAATGATGTTGGAACTAGTTGAAAAGCCTGCTCAAACAGATTAATATATTGGCGAAATAGCCAAAAAGCATTGAATAGAGTAAATATATACACAATATAAATAAGTGTTTATTTTTCTATTTTTAATGAAAACAATAATAAAAACTTTCTATGGTAAACAATATTTAATATCTAAATGTCAAATATTTATTAAAACAACATTTTTGGTGAAGCAGGCGGAGCTGTTACTAGGCAGTTTCCCTATTTTTGGCCCATCATTTACATGTACCTCTATATTTGCTGACCAGCATTCACGGAAGAATGCAACATAATTGTCCGTTACTAAATACGGGTTGTGGAGGATAGATGCAGACCTATTTAAACTTTACTTATTTATTTGCAAAATGATTCGTGTACTTTGAAAAATCCATACGCCCGCGGCATGTGGAGAACGTATATGGGAGAAAGTTAGTGGAGAACGTATACAGGAGCTCACTTGCAATCTATTGGCGCACATCTAAATCACAACACCTAGCAACTGAATCGTACGTATGCACACTTACCGTTTTATGTAGTAGATGAAGGGGTTGGTGGAGAGCAGATTGGAGTGGAGAGCAGCAGCAAACCAATCTTTGGATTAATGACAGCTGATGATGAGGATGATGATGGAATTTTCTAACGTCTCTGAGCTATTAAGTTGATTATGCATTATAAAGGTCAGTTTCTAAGATACAACCTTGCTGTTTCAAGATTTTTCCAGACAGAAAAATTTAACATCGGGCATAAGTCCTCGGTCCTAAAATATGATACTTCCACTCGAATTACTTAAGTTTCTGAGGTTGACTGTCATGTTGTATGCGTTAGGAGCAGACTCTGTTCCTTAAACATACACTGACTGATGAAATTATATTATGCTGGCATCCATAAACTACACCGATGTCAAATATTTATGCATTGGATTTTGCTTTAAGGCAATCTTAAATTCATCATTCAACATGCAATTAAGTTCGCGCCATCTGTAAGTGCTCCACCTCCAATCGTACGCTAGATAAAACAGAATAAAATAACAACCCCTAGGTACCATGATGTCACGTCAAAAGCATTTTAAATTCTTCTAAAAATATCTCATTCTCAAAACATAAAAGTTGTATGCACATCAAGTAATGTGGAAGGGTTATGTTCAAACTTACTTTTGGGACTTATATCTGGTACTGGCACGTGGAATTGAATTCTTGTATTAATTCACTATTGCAATTCACTAACACCTTACTTCAACGATATAATACAAGCATTTTCCAAGCATTCAAATCATTCTGAGTTTTATTAATGCAAATAAGCGGCCTATGGAAATGAGCTCATGATGACGCAGGTATTTAGTTTTCGTAGTTCACAGCGATTAAAAATCATAAAATAGAAATATTTCCTCATTAAAACTACGAAATTCACTATCTTAAGGAGACTGAATAAATAAATTTAATTTTTTCCCAATGGCACAAATTCCATTTTCTACGAAAATATTTGTTTTGTTTCGTGATAAGAGCGAAATGGAATTTCCTGAACTCGAAACACTCGAGGCTTCAAGTCGCGCGTTTGATATCCAGACACCTGTGAATTGCCTTCGGAGTAATGGAAGCGACAGTTGTATAATATTCACAGTTTTGGAAATATGTAATAAAAAAAGCATCCCCTCACGAGTCAAAACAATCACCAAAGCATCATCGAGATTTGCACGCAAACTGTCAACTCTCGAAACAATGACACTCACACACAAAAAAACTCATAAAAAGAAGCGGCGCGAAATATCCCCTTTGATCCATGAAGTTAGACACTGAGCAGCGGAGTGATACAGATACAAAAAAAGGCCAACGAAGTCATAACGGGGTACGGATGGAAGTTAAGAGTGGATGAGAAGGAGAGATAGAGAGGAGACGAGGGAAAAAGTTTGTAGACGCGTGAAGCGAAGAGGGAAAACAGGAACAAAAGAAACGCGAGGACCGAAGGAGAAAAAAACAAACGAGCGACGCACAATCGAGAGAAGAAATGGTAGAGCCGCGGGAGTGATGGTTACGCGTCGGCGGGAAATAGAAACGGAAATAAAGAAAAGAACGAACGAGGAGAGAGAAAGAAGAATATGAAAAGGGGAGACAAATTTAGCAAAGAGAGAGGGAGGGAGGGAACAGATAGCGACTTTGGATCTGAGTGGTGGGGAGAGGAGTAGAGAGGGAAAAAAGAGTAATTGGGCAATCTCGCAAGCACCCGGAGAGAACTAGACAAAAAACAATAAAAGGACGACATTGGAAAATGAGGATGGAAGAAAAAGAAGTCGGTATAGTGGTAGCGAAACATGGTGGCAGTTACGTAGAATGCCCTTTCCGGAAGAGCGGATGAGCCCGATAAACTATCTCCAGACGGGGGAGCAAGATATTAGTCTCCGCGTTTCACTACCAGGGTTCCTAAGGTCACTTAGATTCATTCCCAGCTTCAAAATGCTTAATCCTTTACTCGCATCGGCGTTCTAACTTGCAGTGGCACTTAACTCAATTGTTGAAATGGACCTCTGCGATAGGCTGCGAACAATATCAGCGTACTGGTGAATTCTTCTCGGGATTCCCACTGGATTCATATCTGTATGATGGCCGAAGTTTCGATGGAAGGCTTTTCCGTCATCCTCAGGGCTGTGGTTTACATAATTCACAGTATTGTTCGACTGGAAAGCCTGAAATCTTTTTAAGATATCAGCGTATTTTTATTCCAGCTTTGTCTGGATCGTTAACATTGTCGCGAAACGAATTGCTGACACTTTCCCACCATCTGAAGTTAAATACAGTTTTTTTGACCAGCGTTACCTACAATTTGCTGTACTCTCCCCTCCGCTATTTTTCCTACCCCTTCCACACGAACCTTGTCCTCCTAGGCGTCACGCTTAATGCAAGCTACCACTGTATGGATGCGTTCCAGATGAGTCATCGATGGACTTGAGTAACTAACAGAATTGAACGACTGGATCAGTTTAACCACCAATCAAATCTCAACTTCCGGGTTATTAACTGCAGAGCAATGTTTAAAGTTCAAAATCTATCATTGAGGAAACTGGGGATCAAGATTGCTCGGTGGATCGAGTTTAAAAAATGGCTTCCCATCCTGATGGCCAATTTCGGATCTCGGCTTCTGCAGGGACACCAAGCGGTAGCCCTTTGGCGTGTTTCGTTTAGATTTAATCATTGTCCATGACAAGTTTCTCTCCACCAGCCGTCTATTCCCCAAATATCCCCTCTCTGACCAACCTACTCACCTTTCCTTCACTGCGCAAATGGCCTTAGTTGTCCGTCACCTGCCTATAATAACCACCAACATGACCGCTTCTAAGCAATAGAGAGCTACAATGTTAAGTCATTGCCCTAGGTATAAGGGTTTAAGTAGTTATCGAGGCTGATTGTGAGATAGCTGAGGTGATTCTATAATTCGCGTATCACGTAATTTCATTTGTAGATGCCATCAGTTTTTTTATCTACCGAATACATATAGGGAAATTGATTGCACCTAAAATAATGGCATTTCGCGGATTACACGCCGAACAAAATATAAAATGCATTATTATTTTTTTTAACACAGTCTTATTCATATTCATTGAGCGCTGCCTGTTGGTAGAACGTAGAATATAAATGCATGCCGCCACAGTAAATGGTGTAAGCTTTGGCGACATGCAAATTACTCTGCGCTTTACCAACGCGCAGTGCTTAATACAATTACAAATGTATCTCGATGGTGAAAGCAGGTACGGGGAATTTGAGGAGAGGAAGAAAGAAAAGTGCTCGGGGAATGGAAGAGTGAAGGACTGAAAGTAGGAGGTTGGTTGACAGAGTTTCCCTCGCGCAAAACGAGAAAGGCGGTGCGGGGACCAAAAGGAGTAAGAAGATTGCCATCCGGACAGAAGGACTGAAAGGAACGAGTCGCGGTAGCGTTGCGAGGGGACTCGTGAAGGGTAAAGTGAGAAGAAGAGAGAGAGACACACACACACACAGACAGAAGGAAGTTGATGTAATGAGAAAAGAGATGATGAGAGCGAGATGGAAGGAGAGAAGCGACGAGAGGGAAGAGAGAAAGAGACAGGGAGTTGTGTGAGGAGGGTGGAGTAATTGGGGAATTGGAATGCGTTGTTAAGGGAGATATACGGAGACGTAGCCACGTTGGGGCGGCGGTTGCTTGAGGGAGAATTGTACGGATTGGTGCGCGGTACGAGAGGAGGGTTTTGAAAATGGAACGAGGGATGGGGAGAGGACACATCATAGAGAGAGAGAGAGAGAGAGAGAGAGAGAAGAAGATGAGGAATAGGAGGAAAGAGCGAATATAATTGCTATAAGGGAAAGACGAGAAGTTCACGGGTGGAGAGGGAAAACCATAAGAGAAGACGTAGAGACGAGAGTTTATGCCTTTCATCCTCCCACTCCTCTTAATTTCTCATGTCTCCCCTCCCTAGCCCACTCAACAAACCTTTCACTCTTCAACCCAGCTATGCCACAATTCGCCACTGCCATATTTTAGCGTTCTTATCTCTGAAGGCATTACGAGTTGCGGTCCACCACTCCGGCGGTATTAGGGTTATTAATAGATAGGTATAAGCACTAGCAACTCGGCCGAAGTTGGTGGAACCAATTCACAAAGAAATATGTATTGTAAGTAGTTAATTAGTGAATATTTCTTACCCCGTAACATCAAATTTCTCCTAGGACATATTCCATTTCTGATCCCCCCCCGGGGAATATCAGCGGGGAATAGCCAATTTATTAGTACCTCCTTACGTTCTAATAAATGGGCCATTGACCAGCTTATAAGTACTGAATTTTACTATTTTTGGTAATTCTTTTGACAAGGCACAGACACTTCATTAATACCTGTTTTTCTCAATATACTCATGCTACCCTGTCATTTCAAGGCATTATGTGATACATTCTTATGTCCCATGAATGCTTTTTGTAGGAAGATACGGTATATTACTCGTAAAAAATTGATATAGTTCCTCCACCAAATCCCTTTTCAAGGATACACAAGGGCTGAAAGGAATAGCCCTTATTTATCCTCATATAGTAACAATTCACTTCTTGTTCGTATAGATCTTTTGGTTAGGCAGTCCAAATGGGCATTTATTCTTACAGTTTAAAAATCCGCAGCTAAAAACTCAAAATGAGCGGATTTACGTCATCAAAAGTATATTATTTGAACGAGATATTATTTATAAAATGGTGTAAAGTCTTGGACATGATAATTCCAAAAGATTTTACTAAATTTATACTACCCGGGTATCACCTGAGGATGACGTCCAACGTCGAACCTCAGGTCGTGTTAAATAATAAATAAAACCAAGTTCAAGAGTTACATTTTAAATCTGAGTCAGTTCCATCAAGTAATGCCCTGCATCTCTCATTACTTTCATTCGGTAAAAAAGTTCATTCGGTAAAAATTTAACCAAAATGCACACAGTAAAACATTCTCGTAATGATAAAATAAAAATACTTCCCTCAAAGAACTACACATTTCTTTGCGCACATCTAAAATAATAATAATTTTCGATATTATTTTCATTTCGGATCCTTTAATTGCAATGTGATCCCGCGAACTCACATTACATGAAATGAAGGCAAGAGATCTTCCCGTCGGAGATAACCCCGACCGCCCTTTTCATCCCTCAATATGTCCACCGTCTCCCACTTTCACCTGCCCCCTTAACGCGCCAGGCGAGGGTAAATAAGAGCCTCCATAAAGGTTGGCTCTGAAATAGGAAGCCCCTCTCCCTCATCTAGTCTCCGTCCTAATTGAGATTGTTATCTAACCTTTCTCATTGTCCTCCATCTCCCTCTTCAACTGCCTCTCATTCTTCCCCCGTCCCTTACTCCATCATCTTCCTCACCTTTCATCACCCTCACTAATCCGCTAAGTCAAAGTTTTTACAGCCCTTCTCCATCCCTGGCACCTAAGTTATCCCGCATCGCCCTTCTGCATTGATCAACGAGATCTTGAATTAAACTTCTCAATTTTTTAAAGTGGCTTTAACTTTGAATTCCATTTCAGATATTTTACCACTTTACCCAGTTTTTAAGTTCCATTCACACCTGGGAGCGCTTATTTTACAAATGGGTGACGAGTTCAACCACATCAAATAACTGTGCACACACAGCTAGACGAAAAATTCGTGGTGATAAAAATATGTTTGGAGACACTATCATACACAACTTAAATATGCTCCAGCCTTCATTCTCTGGACAAACAGTAAACTCCACTGCATTTAAGGTTTATTAAATAATTTTCCCCTGAGTATTCGAGTTTTTTCGATGAGTTCAACGATTGATATCAAGGCTTTCACGCGATCAGTTGACTGACGAAATGGGACAACTTTTTGACTTTCCTCAAAATTTGGGGAATATTACTAAATTGTTTAGACCGATGCCGGACAAATTGCATCAGGTTAGACCCCAGGAAACTGTCACTATTTATTGTGTTTTTAGCCAAAACAAAGCACGTCCCAAAGATTTCACCTTTCTACCTACACTTAGGCAATCATATTACCTCTACGCATTCAGCGTACAGCTTTTTTCGCCGGCTACCGAAGCTTCCCTGCTGTTGGCAAGGGCTAGTTTGTCGGCAGAAACATCAGAAAGTCGGCAATCAGCTACGTGAGCATATAAATCACTCCACGGATTCAGCTGATAATACGACTCATTGTCTTCCGAAGGTAGTATTTGAAGTATTTTTATTTGCTTCGGCGGTCATTTAACGAATACTGCTTGATACTTCCAGACAGGGACAACAGCACACGGAACCCTCCGAATTCGTGCCATACTTTGGCGGCAAAGCGGGAACCGGAGTTTCAATATCTAGTAACCGTTGGCCGTTGTTCTAGGCCGTTGTTCTCTATCAAAAGGATGGCCTTTTTACACAAATTACATCATTAAAATGATGATTTAAAAGCACATAATATGAAAGAGGGTAGGGTTATCTTTGTGTCCTCCCATAACTGGAGAAGATAAACGTTGGTAAGAGCCCGTAGCAAATTTACCTTGACAGAAATCACTTTATAAAATAGTGCGATCCGTAAATACCACCAGCACTGCAAATTAATATTTATCAGTAGTGGAAATCTAACCCACGCCCGGAGAACCGGACTGCGATCTGAACGCAGAGCCTTGGACCGCTCGTCCATCCTGACGTGCAAAATTTAAAATGACACTGCCACCCATATTATAATTTATAAACTTCTTTAAGGCTAAATATTTTTCTAGTCATCTTTGTACGAACTTACAGTGTCTTTAGGGACGCATTACATATGATTGGAGTCGTAAAAACTCAAACCAACAAACAGACGGATCAGAAAAATTGTTAAGCAGACGAATCGAAGCAAACGAGCGTTAATGTTAAGCAAACGAGCGTGAATAATAGAAACATATTTCTAAATCCTGAGGTTGTAGTGCAGGAGAAAAATGCAATTTCATAATAAGTACTAAGCGTAAAGGTTTTCGCGGCATATGGAATATGAAGGCTGAGTTCTTGGGTTTCTGCTGCGTTACCAGCGCTCCACTGATAACATAATCATGTAAATAGTGTAAATAGAATGAGAGTAGGTAACTTAAAAATTAGCATATGGTAATAACAACCAAAATAAATGACTGATACAGAACAATAAAGATACACTGTCATTTTCATACGCATAAGCAAATCTATAAAGGTAGATTTAGGTGACGCAAACACAGTTTTTGTCTAATGCTGGATTTCTGTGTCTAACATTCTGCAACTTACAGCTATTTTTCATAAACCCTCAAATTCATGTTTTTGTATTTGCATTTGTATTTTCCTAAGGGAATAAGAATAGTATTATTCAAAACACTGAGAAAAACTGTGCCTTTCTAATCACACATATCGTAGCTAGGTTCACAGACATGGTGTCCAACCACGACTACCAACTGCATTTCAATTTCTTTATTCTTTTTCCTTCGTTACAACAGGGGAATCACTGTTTCCTCCTCTTTTAACGTCCGTTTACTGTTTCGAATGAATGGGTGGTATCGAAGAGTACGCAGCGGTGCAATAAACGTCGACTCTCCGCGAAACAAAGCCGGCTCGGGTCCCGAGAGACATGGGGGGGAAGCTTCCGATAACATTGTCCTGCCCTCCGTAGGTCGCCCGTTATCTGCGGCGGATTTCATGCAGGTAGGGACGAGAAGGTTTACAATAAGGAACGAACACCACGATTCACGCAGAATGCATGGAGTTCAATGACACGGCTCCCTGGGTACTGAAAACGGAAAGATCCCCAACTGGCACCAACTTTTATTTGTTTTCCCCGATGTGCCCCCATGAAAGTTATCAACAATAGAGAATTAAGGATTTGACGTTCCGTTTATGATTATTAGGGACCATGGCATTTCGTGAAACGTTCTTCGCGACCGGTTTTGCGAAATTATTGACTAATTGGATGTCATGAAATTGACAGTAATTCCCTATAAAAGAATATTAGAACATTATAGAACATTCCTTACACTTCGTGTTGAAGGGTTTACAGGAATTTAAATTATTCACTTTCTTCTTATAAATATTGTAAAATTAAACGTAATAAATTACATTGGTTTTAACTTACTGATGTTTTACACAGGTATGAAAAACTGAAATCTATAAATTTTATTTGATTATTTGTTAAGATTCTCTCTTCATTTACCAACTTTTCACCGTTTCCATTATTTAAACAATGAAAATCAGGGATTTTATTTCTCCCTTTTTCTGTGTCCTTAATTATTATATTCTACAAATTTTGGCAAAGGCTTTTTTCAGCAATTGGCAAGAATTAATTGTAGAAACAGAGACAATTCAAAATTGTACTCTTAAAATTGACCATCATATCGTGGTAATTAGAAGAAATAACGATATTTTGATAAAACGATCCTATAAACTATTATGCATTATTCTTCTCAGTAAATGGCTTTAATTTGCGCAGTTAAAAATTAAATATTATAGAGCGAGGAAACGCACAAACATAGTGGCATAAAATAAGGAGAGTCGCCCTAACCATTCACCAATGAACATTTTTAAAACAGAGATAGAATTTTTAGAAGTTAAAATTTCAATTTTTGTTATCAATAAAAATAAGGTAATTTTTGCTTCAAATAAAACTTATTCGCCATGAATACATCCAATTAAGATGAAGAAAAAGCTATCAAAAATGCTGTTAAGATGCATTAAAAGACCGCAGCTTACAATGCACGGTCAATAAGGGTTCAAAAGGGACATTACAGTCGTACCTCACAATGCTGTTTCCAGCTAGCATCGCCTAGCCTACCCTACCCAAGTCCTATCCTCACCTCCACGTGGTGAGCCCTGGTAACCTGAACAACCCTACCAAAGATTGGGTAACCAATCCCAGTGGGAAGTAGGGTCAGGGCTACCGAGGAAGGGATACATGGCCCTCCGAAAAGGGGGTTGGGCGTTTGGCTGACAACCAAACCCTGAAAAAACCAATTGTTTCGAAACCTCATTTGAAGCCTCGGATACAGGACGGGAAAAACATTTATGGACCAAGCAAACAGAAACGAATGGACATGATTATGGGTATGTACTTGGAACACTAGATGTTTGTAAAAAAGTGGTACTTTAATGGAATTACTGACCGCTATTAGGGAATATAATATTAATGTACTGGCGTTACAAGAGACCAGATGGAAGGGTAGTGGTATATTCGACACAAAAACCCACAACGTATTCCACAGTGGCAAAGACGATAACAGGCATGAATTTGGAGTTGCTTCCATATTGGACAAAAGGATGAAGGAAAATATCTTAGATTTTAAGCCAATAAATTAAATACTATGCCTTCTGAGGCTGAAAACAAAATTATTCAATTCATCTATTATTAATGTCCACGCCGAAACTGACGACAAAGATGAAGCTACCAAAGAAACCTTTTACTACAAACTAGAACTAGTATATGATAGTATACCAAGTAATGGTATCAAAATAGCGATAGGAGATTTCAATGCAAAAATTGGAAGGGAGCAAATATATCATGGTATAGTAGGAAAATGTAGTTTACACACTGACAGTAATTACAATGGAACACGTGCCATTGAATTTGCAAGCTCCATGGGCATGGTAATAGTTTCGACACAGTTCCCAAGAAAGGATATCCACAAGCGAACTTGTACCTCCCCCAGTGGTGTACAACTTAAACAAATAGTTCACGTATTGATAGAGAGAAGAGGAGTGCCCAGAGTCACAAATGCTAGAAATTTTAGGGAAGCCAACTGTGAATCAGATCACTACTTAGTACATACTATATATGCCGGATAGCAAGTAATAGGCCACCTAGACAACGTACTGCACCAAAGTTAAATGTTAAGAAACTGGATAATGTATGGTCAAAAAGATGCTTTCAGAAGCATTGGGCAACAATCTACAACAACCTAGAGACATTAGCAATATAGAAAACATAGTAGAGGATGATTGGCAACACCTTAAGAATGCAATATCACTGTCTGCAGAATCAGCATTGGGTCATAAAACACAAGTTAGGAAGAATGAATGGTTTGACCATGAATATGTAGAGGCCATCGAAAACAGGAATACCGACAGATTTCTATCCCTCACATGATTTAGTGTACATGAGATCCTTCCTAAATCTGCCACCATTTTGAAGTTCCCATTATTACGAGTGGTAAAAGCGTGAAAACTAGTGGAATTTCAGTAAATATGGCGGGGGGGTAATTTGTTTTGAATGTAATGGCGTGAGATTTTATGAATATATGTTTGATTGAATTATGTTATAAATTTCATTTTCGGAAGCAACGAGCAGATAGAGACCTTCATATCAAGGAGTAAAACAGAATATACAAGTCTCATGGCGGGGAAGTATTTTGAGTGTGTACAAATCAGATTTTTTTAAATTGTCTTACGCATATTAGATAGCTTTTAAATTAAAATTTCGTTTTTGGGAGTAATGAATCAATCAACCGAACAGATAATTAAAGCAAGAAAGGAGAGGGCGGATCTAAACTAAAAATATAAACTGACAAAATACTACCCTACACCTAAATAAAGTCTACAGTGATGCAAGTTCTAAACGAAACTACAAAGAATAACTACAATACAAAAGATACACTAAAAAAACGGCAAGCTAATAGTATTCTTCCCCCCCAATAGTTCGTCTTCAAACCCCATTTACAACTAAGACCTAAAAATTCAAGAATAAGCCACAGATAGCTTTATGATTTTAGACGAAGCTCCTGTACCTTTGGGAAGCTGTAAATAGATGCAATTTATATTATTTAAGATTTATTTTACATCATGTCCATTGGACATGATTTCGTGGCCTCCATATGGATGTCACAGCATGAACATTCTTAAGATCTCATTTATATGGCATCCTATGAACATCCAAAGGATGTCCAATGCTAAATGGACATCCATCGGGCATCATGCGGTGGCTGGGTATCACTTTAAACAGACGTATTAATAATACACGCTAAAGGAAATAACTGCACAGGTATAATATAAAATTCGAATTGAAGATATTACCTACACGATCACAAATGCAATTAACTGCGTAGTCTAACACGAATCGTTATCTACCATAAAGGAAAAATTAATACAAGCACAATGAACAAAAGCTAAATATACGTTCTTCATACTGCTAAAAGACACGGGTAAATACACTATCACAAATTCAATAAACTGCTCAGCCGAACACGAATAGTTAGTAGTCGAACGAATAGTCTGCCATAGAGGAAAAATTAATAAAAGCACAATGAACAAAAGCTAAAAATATGTGCTATACTATGCAACTGTAAGTCACGGATTTTAACTATATAAATCTTACTGTTACTAATTAAACACCTAATATTCCTAAATTACGAAATTAACAAGGAAATGTATTATTATCGCAATCCACGGACTTAGATTGTAATCGTAATCCAATTTATAAACAGCACAAGTCATGAGGGTAATTTATTCAAAACATTATCGTATTTCTCTTGTCCTTCGTTTGCTTAGAGGTCAGCAGATGGCGACACTTGCGAAGGGTGTCCAAACTCAAGCTCTCTTTCTGTTATCTGCCCAAAATTTAGGTAGCCAAATCCATGCTCCCTAATGCCTAACAAGTTTGGACATATTTGTTGGTAGAGGGGAATAAAGAAAAAAAACATCGACCGAAAGGAAGACAAAAGAAATAGCTGTCATGAGGTGGGGGAGAAAAAAGAAAGTTCCTTTAGGAAATCTAGCTGAAGAAAATAACGTGAATGAAGAATGTGATGACGGGTGATATATTACGGAAAGGCGTTTTGGAAGGTAGAAATTTGGGCAGGAGGGGATGGATGAGGAAAAGGGTAGGATTTCGGACATATATTCGGCAGCTTTTGCACGATGCTTACCGTAAATGCTGAAACTGAAAAATTAGAATACAATACAAAAAAATATAGTACACCTGCCAATATAAAATGGCGCAGTTTATTTAGGTTGCGTAGTTCATAAAATATCCGGACAGCGCCACTGCACACAGTTATCATAATTGGGTAGACACTGAGAGGTAGGAAGTATGCTGATTTAAGATTGTATTTTTAAGAGATAGGAAGTATAATGAACTGAAAAGATATACCATGTGAGGAAGCAGAACGGCCATGCCATGAGTAGTAGGAGAAGAGTGGCAGATGATGAAGTAAAGCCCACTGTGATACGTGGAAAAGCAAGTAATAAGCTAGAAGCTAATAAGCCAAGGTAGGTACAGGGTAATAAATTCCCAGTTTCCCGAAGTGGGCTTAAGTTGTAATCAACATTCTGTTGTTTGGTTATGTTTCGTACAATTATAAAGAACAAAGAAAGCGACAGAACGTTAAAGATTTAAGGCAGTTCGTGCGAAATTCAACGACTTTGGTCTCACCAAAAAGAAATAGAAATTGTGAGACCAAATTAAGCAACACTAAAATATCAGCCAATAGTGCAATACTTTCCGAAATATTTGCCTAAAAATAGATGACATAGTTAAGGAAAAGGGATGTTGTGCCGCAAAGATCACTGAATAAAATGTAATGGTGTGTAGATCGTATGTTTTATCTAAATTATCTTTCAAAATAAATTTATTACACAACGTACTACTTTTTATAAAATCACACACAAACATTTCCTGCCAACGACAAAAAAAAGTCAATTTATAACCTAAAATATGTATACATAATTGATTACTGAGAAGTCCAGTCATACTGATAAAGCATAGTTTCATCGTCATCAATATAAATGAACTTACTTTAAACTCCTTACAATTACTTGGATTTAAAATAATTTTCATTTTAGTCTTTATAATAACTGGAGAAAAATCTCACTAAAATAACCTCAAGTGGAAACTCAAGGATCTAATAGGAGTAATTCATCGGGAGTATATAAAGATGTGAACAGCTTGCAAACGAGCAAACTAAATTTCTTTCCGCAAGCCGACTTTCGGATAGAGGAGCCGCGATCAAGCTTGCAGTAACAGTTAACGCCGCTAGCATCTCGTTACCCGTATCTATTTATCAAGAGCTTTAAGTCCCCCTACCTCCTTCACCTCCAATCTAATTACCTCCCCTGACACACAGGCGAAACATCTACCCCGCCACATCTACTTCCTTCCACCGCCGCGACTGTGATGTCGGCGTCACGACGCTCAAGACGTCGACGTGAACGCCCTCGAAATCACTTTGGGGCTTTCTACCCCGACCCAAAACACGGAAACCAACCCTTCCCCCGGTATTTTTTCTCTTTCGCCCTTTCCCCCCCCTTTTTAACTAATGAAAGGGTTGAGTTGGGATCCGCTAGAGACTTGGAGACTACACGGTAGACTACCTACTATAAAAACCCAGAACACCCGAATTTTGGGATGATACGGAGGAACAAACTACAGAATTATCTAAGTATGTCTGTCAGACTATAAGGCTGCTAGGGATTGCGATCAAGAATTCAATTTCATTGAAAGTGAATTATCTACTTTGGATTTTTTAAATTTTTGTTTGAATCATACATCCAACCCTAGTTTATCAATACTTTTATTCCAAATGATTTGAATCTACAGTTATAACACCTCCAGTGCTGATGACAGCGACAATACCATAGAGATACGAAGTCGAACCGGAAAGCACGAATTTTTTCCTTCCCACGTGTCATTATACAATTCATGCCCAAATGGTAATCTTCTAGCCTTCCGTTCAATTTCCCCAACCGAGTGCCCTTTCGTCCGTATATATTAATAATTTTTATGTCTAAAAGAAGGGTAGGTATTGCTTGTTAGTTTCCAAGATACCAGCCGCATTTCTACTCCTTCATGCTTAATTTTAGTAAGCAAGTGAGTAAAACACAATATAAATTATCGTGTAATGTACCTTAAACATAAAAAAGGAACACAAAGCATTTATATGCATTAAAAAGGATCCTCATCACCTTGAAAACTATACTTCCGTAGATAAAGCACGGCAAAAATTTGTAGTGTGCCTCTATCAGGACTTATGCCCAAATGGTACAGACTACAGTGATACTCATCTACTTCCTAGAAAACGACTAAGTACATCGAAAAACGGATTTCACAACAGTGATAAAAGTGTTATCTTTAACAAATATACGTGGTCATAACAAAAATATCCAAAAAAATTTTATTAAAATGAATGAGTTGATGACAACAAATAAAACTGCGAAAGACTAATACATTCCGTCAAAACACATTCCAATTTTCGTTTTTTCCCTCCTGCAATTCCATTTTCCACGAGTTCCAGGTCGGAAGGGCGGGTATCAATTTTTGTCCCACAATATATGTGTAGGACGGATAAAGCGACAAAATAGGATATATTCATTACAAAACGTAAGAGTTCAAGAATTCAGTCTACCCAAACACCATTCACGACCACAACGTGGGCAGATCTTGACACTAACTCGGAAAAAAAATTACGTCCCGCAAATCATCCTTTTTAATATCATGACAATATTAAATACATATATTGATACATTTAAACACGGAGTACAAAATATTATAGCTTTTTGCCATGATGCAGAAAAGGGATGAATTAGATGTCCTCTTTAGATTTCCAGTGCAAGAGATACCTCACAAATCAGTGATAGTTTTTATTAGATAAGCAAAAAAGAAAACTGAGACCAATTAAATAACAGAAATATAATTACACACGATATAGATAACAAATAGATAACAATTTTTTCAAACTAATAATGTCGTGTCTCTATTGCTAATATTAACTTTAAAAAACTATGGATCTTCATGGGTAAACAACGATCTTTAACCCTGCCAAAAAATTGTTATGCTATTGGTATTTGTGTGGGTAATTTGAGCTCTCTATGGATGAGAGAACGATTGAAAGAATCATATTGGGCTTTGGCTTTATGAACATATTTTACATGGAATTTTCTCCCGCAACCCCATTTTCCTATCCCCTCCCTTCTTCAATACTGGTGTCTCGACGCCCACTGCGAAATACCCTTACGGCGGCCCGCAGGGTAGCAGGTAGATGTAGATAAACACCCGACCCCGCGCGGGGAACCATTCCCCCCCCCCCCTAACCAAACGCTTGCTCCTACCCCCCACCTACCGCTCCTGTGGTGCCACGGGGAATCGAATCGTACGGCGATGGGATCGTACAGTGGCAATCGTACGGTGGGAAAAGAGGTTTCCTTGCCGAGGGATTCGGCGTACACAGGGGCCTTTGAAACGATTCTGTCGCATTCGCTTTGAGGATTCCCACGAGGAAAAGTGTGGGTGGTGGATGAGAGGGAGAGCAGTCGGGCGAAAGAGGAGAGTGTAGGAGGGTGGTTAAAGGTTTCGGGGGGTGCGGTAGGCATTGGCGAGAGATAGTAGGCTAGAGAAAGAGAGACAGACGGAAATGCGCATAAAAGGAGAGCAACCGGATTGGTTGAGAGAGATGGAAGGAGAGAATATGAGATGACGAACGAACGTGCTTGGGGTGCTCGAACTTAACCCAAGGACGGACAAACATGTAAATCAGTGCCTTTGTCAAAGGAGCAATCACTGGATCCATGGCCAGAAGATGCGAATGACTCCCACGGTCGAAATGAGATTGGATGCAGGGTTACGCTAGTTACAGCTCCGCAACTGGAGCGGCAACCAATACCCGATTACGACGACATAATCGACCCTCAAAAGAAGATAGGCCCTGTCTATATGTTAATTCGAATCTTGAGGGATGAGCGACCCGTCCTTGTGCTGGTAAAGCGACATCAGTTTCGCAACGAAAATTAATCGGTGATTTTCACAACTTATTGTTGTTTTTCCCATTATTTCGGACCAATTAAATGACATTAAAGTGTTTATCAATGGCATGCACTAAAATGATATATAGAACACAGGCTTTGGAGTCGAAATAATTGGAAATGATGTATAGGTAGACAAAAATGATGAAGATCAAATGGATGTATGAAATCACCAATGAAGAAGTTCTGAGAAGAGTTAGGGAGGAAAGAGGTTTGATAAATACTCTGATAAGAAGATACAGACTTACGAAGAGTTAATGGAAGGAGACAAAGGACAAAAATAATGGAAGGAGGAATTATTGGGAAGAATTACATCTTCATCATATCCTGCAATCCACTTCAAGGGTGTACTACACTGCACCCTAATTAATTGAATGAAGCCACGATTATTAGTGCATTAGCAAAAACCTACAAATATTTGTCAGAAGGTGAAATTTCACCAACATGCACCACACTATAGCTATGCCACCAATGTCAGAGAAACTATTTTTATTGATATATTTTGGACAGAGATATCGGAGTTATATTAGGAACATGCACGACGAGCTGTTAGTGCTAGGTAGCAGATAAGGATACAATCATTATGGAGTTAATAAACTAATTAGCTATACTATCCATCAACAAACCTTGTCATGACATCTTACCAGTCTCATTGGCAGCTGTCATGATCTCTTATCGTTCGCGGGAATATACCATTTTAAACCTGTCTGTTCTGCGGTCTAGTTTCCTAATTTTATTCTCATGATCTGATTTTACGTAGTTAGTCGGGGTTTCTTAAAAATGTATTAACGTTGTAATAAAATAATTGGTTTGGAACTTACATCAAAGATTAAATCTACATTTTAATCGACTACCTGAAAGCGATTCCCCTCCCAGTTGCTGCAGGAGGCTTGTAAAGCTAACGAGATTATCATTACGGTCTTAAACGTATCTTTCCGAGCTTTGCTGTCCGCGTTAAGAGGTTTTAAGCCTACCTCATAAGGATCCCAAATACTGGAAGCGTATTTCGAGTAAGATCAACAAACCAATCTTCAGATTTATGACTGCTAATGATGAGGTTTCGGAGAAGAATCATACGGACAGATAAATTATAAACAAGTAGCTAAACGAAAGAGACAAAAACAAAGGACTCTATGGAGAAACATACGAAAAGTAACAGCTCGCACGCACAGTGAATTTGTAATTAATATTCTGAAGGGAATAAAATTCCCACGAAAATGACCAAGGGACAAATAAATACCTGAGAAAAACGAAGAGAGATATAGGAAAGAAGATATAGGAATTCATAGGAGTTATCTCATAATAATAGGAGTAATAAAGGGTAAATTCCCATCTTAGTATGAAGCACCTGCCTATGATGATGACGTGGGGCTAAAGGAAGGAAGATTTCTTGGTTCGGGAAGCCGTTTTCAAGGTGAAAAACCACACAAAAAAGGAGATATTATAGTTAAGATATAACTCTTGAACTAGATCCTCCTTAAAAGTTTGTAAGTGTAATAAAAGACAGAGTAATATAGAAGTAACGACGTAGAATTGGGATGGGCAGTTTTAAGTAGAGTGCTAACGAAGAAACCGTTACGTATGAGGGATTAAGTATAACACAATTCTAATATGCATGATTGTGCTTTGGCTAGCTTTCATTACGCTTCAATATCTCGTAATTTCAATTTTCCAGCACGAAAATTAAAAGGTAATGGATACTCTTACGATCTTCTAAATTTTTTTTACAATAAAAAGCACATAAGAACCGGGAGGGATGACATCTTACCAGTAGGATACTGCCGAATAAACATGTTCTTCAATGAGCAAAACTTTAGTAACACCAAAAGAAACATTAACAAATTGATTTTACCGATATATATTTCCGTCCAATAAATATGTACGTCGATCAATAGTCACCAAGGGCATCGCTGATTAATACTACAACACTTTTATTAACAAGCTGTAAATTAGGCTTTTCACTCATACCCCTACAATTAGGCGGAAATTACAACGAAGATGCAGACTCAAAAATTTATGACCTCTAGATAAGTAAATATTGCATTGTAATTTGGATGGGAATTCCACAAGCAAAACAAAATACTTTCATTTATAGAAAAAATTGAAAATCTACAAAAAAAATAGACATGAGGGTGAAGCATTTCATGGTGGGAGATTTTTAAAAGCGATTGTAAAATATTCTCGGTATCGGGGAGGTAGTCTGGTGGAGGTGTACTCACATATCATAGTAAGGTTGGGTCGTTGTCCTCTTCCGTCAATTTTTGTACAGTTGTGAGCGTTGCTTCATTGTAGTATTTACCCCACGAGTGCTACGAAAGAAAAAAAAAACAATGTGGCATGAAAATTAATGGCGCCAATCCGCCGGTAATATCTCATTTCTTTAACTTTTATTAGCATGAATTCAAATACTTCGTCAGGATATAAACTAGATACTATGCTTATAAAGTTTACGAAGAAGATAGTCACGGAACCAACACAGTTAATGCAAATTAAATTACTTATGCTAAGTATGGGCGAGTGCCCCAAATATTTAGGAGGCGGCGCGGCGTATGATTTTAAAAGTTAGTTAAAATTTGAATGAAGCAGCTCATTGCCGATTAGAGATTCCCATAATAACGATGTAGTGGTAAACATTTTATTTTGAGCTGTATTTCTCGTCGCCAGATAAATAGTAGAATGCCTTCGTCAGTGTGATCACTCTAATACTGGAATATTGAATTCAAATTCACGTTTTTTATCAAAATTGCAAATAAACCGTTTAAATGTTATCTGTGTAGTCATTGAACATGATAAGCCACCACACCAATAAAGGCTACGTAAAACATGCTGAAAACTCGATAAGAGCTTTTGAATTTAAATTTGAAACGGCACATAAAATAGCAATTGATTGATAGCTACACCACGATGATGCGCATGCAGCTCGCCGTACGAAACAATAACGTTTCGTACAAGTCTCTAAGTTAACAAAAGTAATTAAATACCAATGAATGCAAACATTTCACATTAGAAAATTATATCCATTACCAACTTCCAGTTTTCACGAGTTAAAAAAATTCACGGTGAAATCAGTGTTTGTGTAGTTAATTGTATGTACTACGACTGCAGGGAGCCAAAGCCAAGCCAAGCTTTGGAACATCTCTACCTATTACATGAGCTTGAGAGAGTACACCAAAGATTTTGGGCTGAAAATATCACGCGAAATTTATTTCAAGATCGTCAGTACCTACTAATACGGTCAAATTTCGAAACCATAGGCGTGTAACTGTCGAGTGTATAACTTTTGAATTTTTTTCCATTTTAAAATATGAAAACCAGCGTATGAATTAGTCTTAGACAGAATAGCCTTGGATATTCTATACCCTCCACTCAAGTTTATCTCCTTTTTCGCTTTCATCTCGTTCATCACCACTTGGGAGATTTACTAACAGACAAACGGAAGATAGCTCAAATATTTGTGAGGCGATGAGAATAAAAATATCGAGAACGCATTACCTCATCTCGAACCGGTGGAATGGAATCCGCGATGGCAATGAAAGGAAGGGGGATGAAAAAGAACGGTCCACCGTGAAGGATTGGATAAAGCAGAAGAGATTGAGATGAAGGGGGAAAAAAGCCCTCAAATGGACAGGCATCTCGCAGATGGAGAAAGAAAGATGGAAAGGATTAAGAGAACACAGTAAAAGGGGAAGGGAAAGCTATTATTGGGATGGGGAAGAAGGACAGAAAATCTGAGGAGGCGGGAGAAAAGGGAGATGAAGAGAGAGAGAGAGGGAGAGGTATGGAGGGTGTCAAAGAAGAGGAAGGGGTCTCTGCCATTTGCATGTGGAGATGCGACGAAGTAAAAATAAGGAATTCCGGAAAAGGGAAAATTGTGTCCCGCCGCCCCAACGGCGGAATCACGGATGTCGTTTGGGGAAATCAGAATGAGGCGAGAACGAGATAATAAGAAGGAGAGGCTGAAAAGGGGGATGGCGATGTGTGCGTGCGAGGGTAAAGATGTAGCCGCGGAGAGGAGGGTGCATTAAATCAGCGAGGAGGAAGTTCAAGTATGGAGAAGGAAAAGTCAGGTCTGCATATTTTCGCTGTTCAGTCGAAAGTTGCCAGGACTGGAAGAACCTTTGTCAGTTTTTAACAAAGCAGACATTGAAAAAAAAATATTTACAGTTTTATTATAGCTAACGTCTTTATAGTAAGTCAGCTCTCCCTAAAGAGATAATGACACCGATCAGTGAGACGGAGCTAGAAAATAATTTCCTAAGTTTCCTTACTGTTGTATTTGGCGAAAGAATGCCGGCTGTATAAGAACAGAGCAATTCTGGTAGAGAAGAAAGATCTGACAATAATGCTTAACTGGATCGAATAAATCATCAATAAATAAAACTTGAAGATTAAGATTTAATGAACCAAAATAATTGTTTACGGAAAAAATCAGGAAGCCCAAATCACAGTCAAAATCAACATTTTATTTAAAATATATTTGGAGTATGCTCTAATATGCCATAATAGCAGGTTCACAGAAGACTAGAAGCAGTGGAAATTTGGGGCTATCAATGAATGGTGAAGATCAAATGGAAGGAGAAAATCGCTAACGAGGGAGTCCTACAAAATGTTGGAGAGAAAATAAGTGTAATAAAAACAAGAAGAAGAGATATACTTATTGGGAACATTTTGCGGCACAAAAGCCTATTAAAAACAATAGTGGAAGGAGAAATGAGTAGGAAGATTAACAGAGGAAGAACAAGAATTGCGAAACATCATGCAAATTATGAAGGACATAAAAAAAATAAGTATGTTAGAATGAAGAGGTTGGCTGGTAGGAGAGCGGGGTGGAGAAATACAGCAAACCAATCTTCGGATTGATGACAGCTGATGACGATGATACTGGCTGTTAAATCAAATAAAATCACTTACTTAACACGCGAATAATGAAAGAATTCAAAAGAACAAGAAAGACTAGATGATGGGATGATGAGAGAATCAAAACCACTTGGAATTGGACGGACTCAGTTATATTCGAGAAAATTGAGTAAAGGAAGACCCATGATCTTCCCCATGTAAGTACTCACACAACAATATTTTAACTCCTAAATGGACAGCATAAACCTCCAACTCGCAGATGCTCATCGCATCTGTCTCGCCGCGACATATAGTCTCGTGAAACTCAAGGATCAACAGGTATATCCCTCCTCCGACATTCCAGTCGGCGTTAAATTCAATCCTGTTCCTTACACTGTAGCATGTTCAAGAAAGGTTTCCTACTAGCTAATGAACGCGAATGAGCGAAATTCACGGTGAATATACATTTCACCTCAACACACCTTGACTTTGCGCTATTGTTTCAATCAATTGACGATTAATCCTCTATAAAATTCAGAGAGGCTTTATTGGAGAAACTAGGCGTTCTAACGAGTACCGAACATACATTACCGCGTAGTAAGTACTTATTTTTGTGCGTATGGCACCACCGTGAATTATGCACATTCGGCAGTCTCCTAGCGGGTGACTTCCGAAAAGTTTGACTTCATTGAAGTCAAATCAGTCTTTGTTACACATCCATTAATTTAAAACTGGGGCTAACCTCGCGGATTGTGACGCCATGAGCAAGAATGCTAGAGTTTAGTGACCTTAAACGTACTTACGTTACATCGGGGCGAATTCAGATCTGACTATTATTAATGAGGACAAGTTCTTATAGAGAATGAAATGCAAAAAGAAATGAACTCCTACGCCAGCATTTCGGCCACCCAGGTGTTCATCTACGGGGAGGGGAGATTGTGGATTTGTTTTAGCGACTTAGCTCTCGAGAACAATTGTTTTTCGGCTGAGAGCTTTAATTAAAATATGATACTACAGATACTTGAAATTTAATGTTATATGAACCACTCAGAAGCTGGAAAAAAAGAGAAAAGAGGCTTTCAAAACTTGATTCTGGGGGCGGATGCTAACGGATGATCAAATGGACGTAGAGGATAAGAAACGACGAGGTGCACAGAAGAATAGATACGGAGAAAACCATACGGAGTGGCATCAGGAAGACATGGTCCAGACGGATAGGCTACACTTTGAGACAAAACGAATATGTAAAGAACATAATGGAAGAGAAACCTCCTCGAGGAAGACCGAGGGACAAATGCATAGGCTAGCTAAAACGGGACATAAAACAGAAGAGCTACAAGGACATTAAGGAATTTAAGACCCTTTTACACGAATCGTCCTTCAGTGCGAAAAATCGAACTGAATTCAGAAGACTCTACATCGCACCACGTAAAGTTTGTTATCGTATCCGATGAAAGAATCAGATAAGATAATCAGTACTGAAAGCTGAATTATGCGCGATACTTATTTCCCATCCTATTCTTGGATCCAAGGATTAATCACAAGCAAGCAAGAGAGTCAAGTGTTTTGATATAATACCGGTGGTGGAGCAGGTATCAACCAAGGTCGTTCGATATCTCGATTGTCTTCCTCCTTCGATAGAGCTACAGATTTATCGAATCGAATGACCCTGGTATCATCCAAAATACAGAGTCATCTACATAGCTACTACTAAATTGTAGTTGACTTGAATGCGTGTCAACTATAAGAATTATTAAATTTGAGAGAAAAGAGGCATTTTTTACGACATAAATTACTGTCTAAAACAATTTATATATTATAATAAACCAGCTCATCTTCATACTTATTAAATGATTGTTTACAACAATACGAATATGACAGACACATCCGTAACTGCAGTCTTCGACTACCTTTCACCATGCGTTACCGCTATGGAAACGCTATGCGGGTGAAAATGTGATAGTAAAAGAGTGAGCGAACTTGTCCACGCCAAAAAGTTAAGTATTTAATATTTAATTGAAAAGGCGGTAGCGGTCGATCCTAAGGTAAAATAGAAAGTTCGGCGTCTGGACCATTTTCTAAGAGTTATTGGGCGGTTAGCTGCACCTTCCATCTCACCACCCTTGGATCCACCACGGCATCAAGGTAACTACGCAAAGTTCATGTGAAATTTCAATCTCTCCATACATACATATATAAACGCTCTTCTGTGAATGAGCACTCATCAGGTATCAGTGAAATTGGTAAAATATCGGTGAAATTATAGAGTTCGTGTTTTCGCGTGCCCTATCATTAGATAATAATCTAAAGTATGCAGTCAGTCGACAACTGGTTTGTGAATGGCAAGGCCGCATTCCTACAGTGGTGAACAAAGTATCGATCATTTTCAATTAAAAATTTAAATCGAAGGAAATTTTTTCATTGCCAAATGATTTTTCACTGAAACCCACACCGGTAAACTCAACCTCTGGGCGGCTCATTAATTCCGTTTTCCAGAAGGGAAAAGTTTACCCATTTCGTTGCGTAATGATGCGTAGTCGATGAAAGCCATTAGCAAACGTATTAGAGGTTGGGTTGGGTGAAAACTTGAGAAAAGGAGAAAGTAAATTCGGGATGGGAGAAGAGGAACGCCATATGGATCAAATTATTACGCCACTCCAGCAGAAGCAGATAGATAATTTGGTCACATAATATACAGTGACACAAATATCAATTTTGACCCATCTGCAACATGTTGCCACATATTGAGGAGAGAAAACCCCTTTCTGGAAAGGAATCATTCTCATATTTAAACGATTTATAAGTTTCAACAGACGGCAAAGCCATTTCAACTTATGACGGCACACTACTTAATGGATTAATTTTCATTTTGCCACCGCCTTAAATTATTAGCTCACATGAGTTTACATTGATTCTGTCTAAAAGCATTATCTCGGATTAAATGAAAGATAACACTGATCTAAGGATATTCTTTGAGCAATTTAAACTCTCGGAAAATTCTTGATGTTTAAATAAATTTGCTCACTTATTTGTACGTAAGAGTACACCTCCATACAAAAAATACAGAGATTATTCTTGATGCTCCTGTCGGATCTTTATTTCGTGAATACGAAATTACAAACCTTACTCTCGTTATTGGAAGATTCTTTTGTTTTGTTTGCCAGAAGAAAAGTTGAAATGAAATAAATAAAATTATGCTATACATAAAATTTATTCATCGAAATCATTAGTACAAATGGCTAACCTATGAACAATTGGTCGATGGTGACTAATATTTTCTGCTTTCCAATGTTAATTTTATATTTCTTGAGTTACTATCGCCTAACTCACGTTCTCGGCTCTCCGTAGACACCTTGATCACTAAAATCGACCGACTAATTCCGGAGATATATATTCTTTTTGTACAACTGAACTGAGCGCACAAGCCCAAAATGTAGACCCCCCACACGCAGCGCTGTGACGTCACCTCGCAACCCCCTCTCCGCTCACGACAAATCACTTCTGGTAGTTGGCAAAACGGAATATCCAGTCATAGTTTTAGATATTCTGTAACCCTTATACCTTTTGCACACGAAGCCTTCGAAAGAACACAAATATTGGTCGCGGCAAAACCTTACATGACACCAAGAACGAACCTTAAGATTTTCATTCGTATTCACATCAAAAAGTGGTATGAAAGTTAGCAGCTCATTAAATAATAAAAATTTAAATTAACCTTCTATCAAACTGATTGCGCTTTAGCTCTGCGGCAATATGCATTTATTTTAAGTTTAAGTGAGGAGAATAGTTTGAAAAATGTCAAAATAAAAATTGGGAAAAATAATCATGCTTAAGCGCAACAAAAATGCGTGGATTTCTAAAAAGAGACTAGTCCATCAACACCATAAATAGTCTTACCACCCCAGTAATTGGTATGGCAAGGAGTGGATGTTCACCAGACATGTACCTACTTCAACGAAAGCATTGGGATCCCTAAGGTATTAAACGCGGGGCATGGGTAAAGCACAAAATGTACACAGGCATTACGACACTGCAAAGCAGTCAGGCAACACAAGCTATTCTTTCGATGTATCTTTGTGTAGGACCCGAGAGATCTATATGTTTACTTTTAAAGTTTGGTGTGTACAGCAGCTGAAGGTTTTACATGAATTAAACACCAAGTTTTTATTTTTACCAAATTAAATACCATTTTGAAGTTTCTGAACCAGCTTCAGAAACTTCAAAATGGCTCATGCATGCACTATTCATTAGTTACGTACGACAGCCAGAGTACGGGTAGCCGTCGAGGGCCAGAGATAATGAAGGGAGCATAAAATATTGTTGATTATTATGAAGCTATAGATAAGCCATCAATACCAACGAAGCAGATATTTAATTGCGCCCGAGTGCATCTGAAAAACCGTGTCGCTAATAATCAATCAGAATAATCGCCTCGCAGAATCAATACTGTAAATAATCGGTTAACGGATGGTCGGATTTTTTTTTTAGATCAAACAAACTGATCATCTGATAATCGTCTGAAACGCAATAGCTATCGTACCGTACATTGTCACAAATGCATGGAGCTTAGAGGCCGCTGCTCATGGGATAAAACAAAAACGGACATAAATACTTCAAAAGTTTTACGCCAAAATGTGCTACGTAAATGCATTTCGATTAATTTCAGCATGAGTTCCTTCCTGTTAACAGCTTAATCCCTTCTGGGCGATACACGGTGAAAAGAGAGTAGGGGAAGGGAATTGGAATGTAAAAGAAATGGCCGCGAGATGCAATTCCTTCAAACCCAATCTGTAGCCCATGAAGTATTAATGCTCCACAGTAACTCTACCTAGCCTTCCTCCTTTAACCATTGTCTTCAGTAGTTGTTAGGCAATGGAGAAAGCAGACAATGACTATCTCTTCTTTTCCGTATTGCTGTCGGCAAAATTCTCTCCTATCCTACTCCTTTAAGGCCTCTCTATGGATGACTTGCTAATTCCATTTATTCGTCACATTTTCAACACATCGGGATCTTTTTCTCTCGGTAAAAATAACACGAAGAAAAAGCATCGTACTTTCACCGATTTTATTTTTCTACGGCTAAGTTTCGCCGCACCCCATCTTTTCTCTTACCTGCTCCTTACAAACCACCCAGAATTCCACCTCTAACTTCTTCTAACCACCATCCTCCCTCCGCCTCCCCCTCTTTCACTTAATAATGATATTCAAATCAAAAACGTTCTGTAAAAATGTGCCTGAAATATATGACTATTCGACGAAACCTGGTCGTAGACAAAAAAATGTGAAATCTAGAATTTTCTTGGTGCTACATACCAATTTTCCATTTATGCATACCGTACCGCAATAAAATAACATGTCCTAGTTACGTGTTCCTTTGTAGGGCTTCCAGCGAAATCCAGTAATATACGAGGATCGTACCTGAATTTTTACATGTTTTCTGACGCACTTAAAGCCTTGCGCGGGAAACCCTGACAGAGATGAAATGCGAGATGCTTGGTCACGAAGGTAGGGGCTCGGGTAGAGCTGGAGCGAAACCTTGCAGGGGAACAGCTGTTGGGGGGGGGGGGTAAGTGGAGCACAAGAGTGGAAGAGGGAAGACGCAGGGAGATAGAGGGTAAATATTCCCGGATGGAAAATGAAACGGGGCAAAGTTTAAAGCAATGCAGAAGGCTTCCTGAGCCCAGGCGTGGGGGTAAAAGTGAAAGTGCTTCCCAGCTGGTGGAGGATGGGGTGAACGGTTGAGGGAGAGGAGGAATATGGGAGATAGCTTGGCAGAGTAGATACGAGGGAACGAAAGTGGGGGATGGGGTGGAAGAGTTGTCGCATATTACCGCCGCAAAATGACAGGAACATTCCCTTCACCAAGGGCCACGCACACCATATCCCACGGGAAGCCAGCCCTCACCTCACCCAGCTCATACATCCTCTTGGGGGTGGCTCAAGGGAGGAGAAGGGGTTGGTGGGAACGAACGACCGTGCATAAAGTTAAACGCGGCTTAAGGCGTGAGCCGCGGATAAAGGAAGCGTGATGAATACCTTGGATGTTCGTTAGCTCCTTGACTTCTCGGAGGCGCAGGGCTCGCAAGCCCTGGATTGAATATCAGCCGCTTTAACCCCATGGCTACAAGCTCGAGCTTTGAGAAATGCAAGGTGGAAACGCTAATTGGTATAAAATAACTGGGCGAACCTTCTTTTGAGCAAGGCCGGCTTTGAAGCCGATTCCGTGTCTAGAGAGACCCTGTTTATATCAGGATCTATGGATGCGACAAAGATTAAATAGCCTTATGTCGCCTGTTTATTAATTACTGTAGGTAAGCAAGCGAAAATAAAAGAATTCTGAGAGATAAATGCGAATAACCTCCAGGGATTCTCTAAAACCCTGACGATGTGACTAACAAACTAATGGTGCTCGCAGGCTTTTTTTATAAATTTCCTACTCAGATAAACGAAGCCTCTGTCATTTACTGCGCATTTCCATCGACCATTTTGTCAACATATTTTAATTACAAACGTAAATACTTCAGCAGCGAGAATCATGAACATTCCCGATGTACTCAAAATTTCCCATGCGTAAAAAGTAGAGTTAAATAAATTGGTTCGCGGACGCGGTAATACTGATGGCAGGAATAATATTTTCAGAACAACAAAAAAGTGAAATTGTAACCCCGATAAAAATGCAGATGTTTAATTCTGTTTAATCATTTCGTTGCGTTAATAAACACCAGAGATCTGTATATATCTGTATTTTGTATCTCACGATCTGATCCATAATTTAATTAAAATAAAACATTACTTCAGCTCACTGGGTTAAGGTCTAACAATCTTTGCATCATCCGGAAATCTTTAATGGTAATATTTTATTCATGATTAACACGTACAAAATATTATTCCGATATTATACGGTGCTATGGAATCAGAGAACTGAATGCACGCCCACTTCACTATTTAATTTCTTACAGTCGGCTTCAATCGAACATATCGTCGTTAGCAATATCATGACGTTCCTGGACAGTCGTAACGCCCTCCATGGCTGTCAGCACGGCTTCCGGAAAGGTAGATCATGTGAAACACAACTCGCGCTCTTTCTTCATGACGTTCTAAAATCTGGTGAATCGAAAAGACAAGTTGACGCATTATTTCTAGATTTTAAGAAAGCTTTCGACACGGTACCTCATAACAAACTTTTATACAAATTACAGTCATGCGGCCTAAACGAAACAGTAGTAAACTGGATACGCGACTTTCTGAGTGATCGTAAGCAAAAGGTAGTTCTTGACGGAATTAGCTCTGATGTCGTTAATGTGACATCAGGTGTCCCGCAAGGAAGCGTGATCGGACCCCTTTTGTTCATTATATACATAAATGATCTATGCTCTCGAATTAGAAGTAAAATACGTTTATTTGCCGACGACGCTGTCATCTATCGTGAAATTAGTGATCACTCTGAATTTGAAACCTTATCATCGGATTTAAACAACGTTCATGAGTGGAGCCAAGAGTGGGGACTCGAACTTAATCTGAGCAAATGCACGGCGGTACAATTCTTGCGGAGGTCGTCCAACTATTCCCATGTATATGCTGTGGATGGTGTTAACATAAAGGCGACAGATGAAGTGAAGTATCTAGGAGTTACGATAACTTCGGACCTATCGTGGGGAGCACATATAAGAAATATTTGTGGCAGAGCTCTGAAGAAGCTAGGATTCGTCAAGCGTATTGTGGGAAGATTTTCGGATGAAAAAGTAAAAGAGAGGTGCTATTTCGCACTCGTCCGGCCACACCTTGAATATGCAGCGAGCATATGGGATCCGGTGCAGAAAGACTTAATCCGGGAACTTAATAAAATACAAAGGAAAGCTGCGCGATTCGTCAAAAACAGCTACGGGCGTACTGACAGCGTTACACAGATGTTAAACGAATTAGGCTGGGAACCGCTAGAGACTCGGAGGCTACGCGCTAGGCTTAGATTGCTTGAACAATTGAAAATAGATATATTTCAGAGCGACACGGAGAACATCATATTAGAACCCCACTATATTTCCAGGTCCGACAGAAACGATAAATTAAGAGAGATATTTTGCCGAACGGATAGGTATGGGAATTCGTTTTTCCCCGGAACAATAAGGGACTTTAATAAATTCAAAACTTAATTTCATTAGAACGTTTCCTTTTTATCTTTAAACGGCTGGTGTCCTAACACCCCCCGCCACACGCCTATTGAGGCGGCTTGCGGGGTAATATGTAGATGTAGATGTAGAATGATATTTTTTAACCACAGCATTTACATAGATATAAAATTGATAAACCTCGAAAAACAATTGACTGATTCGCCTCGCAAAAAAAGAAAAGCCACGACGAACGGTTAATCGTTTCCATGGAGGCGGTTCTGAATCAAACAAATTATGTGTTTAATGGACAACTCAGCGCATAATTAGTGTTTTTTCGATTGAAATTGCGCCCCCACAAACGGGAGAGTGATCAATTTATGTGTAAAAACTAATATTTTCGAATTGCTGTATCTCAAAGATACACCAAGCAACACTTTATAATAACCTTTCAAAAATCGATGCTTTATTTTGATTAACTAGGAGTCATAATCCCTATTTTCTCATAGTTACTTTATAGTGCTCTAAAAACGATCCAAAATCTTCAGGAAGAGAACAATCCAATATGCCAGGGATTTACTGAAGAAAGATGTGCACTCTCAATGGCTACATTTTCCTGGCATGCCGTACAATAAATTATTAAAAGTAACTTCATATCTATTTATTACGACAAGAAGTGATATAATGGTTCCTAAAGTAGCAGATGGTATATGCGAATTTAAGCACACATATACTAATCCTAACCCATTCCCTCTGCATTTTGAAATTTGAAATAACGATTTCGTCTGTGAGAAAAGGAAATTCAGAGGAAAATCTGCATTCAAAAATTAAATATAACTGTAATCCATTTTAGTGAGAATTAAAATAATAAGGTAGTGCATAAGGCAATGTATACTTACTTATTAACACTAGAAGGATAACTTTCTGCGCATTATCAAAAGGAAAGTACTTATATTTTCCTGCGTAATTCATGCGAGACAAATTCGTATGCATAAATACTTTTTTTGCGATGTACACGAAAAATCCTTAATGTCAAATTGGTTAATGAATTCTTTAGCGCGGTAATTAAATCCATGAATCTATCCCTTTTATGCCAAGTAAGGGAGTAATTTCTCCGCCAGAGAAAGACGAGAGGTGATTTAATTAATCAGTCCTCGCTTGACCCAATTTAATAGTCTCTAGCTCCAGAACCAAGCCTAAAACACCCACTAGTAAATAACAACCATCCGAATATTAATAGCTTTATAAGTATCACACTCAGAATTACGGGCAAAACGATTCTAAGGACACACCTAACGGATAAATAAAATATAATTAAATTCACCGTAAGGCTGGTACCCTAGGAAGTTGAAATGCGCGTGAGAAGCCACTGCGGGTTCCGATGCATGGAACAAGAGCATGGCAGGAATAGGGATACTTGGGATATGAAGGCTGCACCTGCGTTGACCAAAACTTTAAAACTGCAATGGGATTCAAGGAAACTTCGACTGCTTGATTACGAGTTAAATATCAGCCAAAACTTATATTAACCAGTTAAAAAATATTAATAATCATTCCATTGTTGCTTGACCATTCAGGAAACCCAACCGGACATTGTGCTCTCTTGAAAAGCGATGACGAAAACTGCTGACTTTCACGGTGATTTAAAAGGATTTTTCAGCATGGTTACATACAGCGGGACATTTGTTTGCAAATTTCTCGCTTTAAGTAGGTTAAACTAGAGTCATAGTATACTATTCCACGTTTGAAAGTATGGTGGAAGAAAGGAAGTCCACTTCAATGAGACAATAGTTGTCAACCTTAGCCGGCGGACTACGACCACAAGAAAATCTCCTAAACATAGAGCATATCTAGTGTATTTCAACTTTCTTGCTAGTACCTAATAACTGGCATAAATAATCACCGAGGGAAAAATATCAGTTGGCACACACCAAGCTTAGATTTTAACAAAGAAGAAATTTCTCACCACACTAATCTTCCCACTATACGTTAGGGAAGAATGAATTGCGAGAGGAGCATTTGTTCTTTGATTCGGACAGCGACTGGAACTTCGCAATTAGGGAGACTCACTGGAGCTGTTGTTGCTGTTGAGCAAGCTTTCGCGGGGGTAGGGAGGGTGAATCTTTCCTCGAGGGGCGCGTGGGGTTATTTAGAGACTTGTTTACAACACCTGGGTCGGGTGAGCGGGCGATGACCACTGCTCCAACGCCTTCGAAGAGTGAGGCAATTAATTTCTCAACGTGCCGCGTAAGGGAGCAGTTTCGGGGTTTTTGTGATGCCCGTGGAGGGAAGCCAGTGGTTGGGAGGGGGTCACGGGAAAAAACGAAGAACAACAGGTGAAAGAGATGTGCGCTCGATTCCGCCGCCGATGGGTGAAAGACTGGCGCAAGAAAGTGGTGAATCAGTGGAGGGAAGCACTGCTGGAAAAGAAGATTGCCAAAGATCTGCTTCGTTGAGAAGGGAAAAAATAAGTTGGACACTTCACGCAGAGAAACGGGGCACATGCCGATGTACATCTATCAAGGGAAGACCTCGCGAGTGAGTGGTCACAGTAATGGCAGAGCTTTCTACGAATTGTAAGTAACATCAACCACAGTCCCACGGATGGCAAATTTTAGCGCTTAGAAAGGTAAACTAAGCGCTAAGCGCTTTTTTCTAAGCGCTTTCACCAAACGCCTTTACATTATTTTAGGAGCAATACATTAATATTCGAAGTAAATACACTCTACGTAGGTCCAAAATACTTGATTTATAAGGACACTTTAATACCGAAGGTATCGCAAAAAAATATCGAAGGTATCAATTCTTCTGGTATACAAAATGCTATTTGATTGAAATATCTCATCCAAATACTCCGTATACGCGAAGTAGCAAAGGCTACTCCGCGGCTATCTAATAATAAAACTAATTTCAATTAAAATTATATTCACTGAAATAAATTAAGATATGTCGGAAAATAAACTGTAAGTCAAACTCAGTAAGCATCCAAACAAGGGATGGTTTTGGATTTGACATGGCATTTGGCTAAGGCATGCATATGACAAACAAGGCATGGAAAACTCAAACGATAATTAAGACATGAAATTTTCAAATAGTTTTTAAAATATTTGCGAAAGAATCGTATTTATCTATCCATTCATCTTTCAGCATCCAAAGATTGGAGGATTCGGAAACGACCTACCACGATGGAAATACCAGTTCCCGCTCATTTACCGAAGTTAAGCATTGTTAGGCTTAGTTAGAATTCGAAGGGGTAATCCTTCTCTTCGTCCAAGTGTTGTTGCCCCAGCCTGCAAGCGGCAGGTAGAAAGTAAAAAAAATGGCATTGACTGTCGTAACACGACTAAGTACAACTACTATCGCTATCCAACAGATTTCATCAATAAACGCCACAGCATAAATTCTCGATTCGGGTGCATTGGTGAGGAAGGAGGTACATGTTTTGTGACATCTTTTACCGTTTCCTCGTTAAATAAAACTTGTTTTCAGTATATCACCTTTGTAAAATGTTTAGCGTAGCGCAAGCTTCCGTTCATCGAATTGGCTTCCTCTGCCATTCAACAAAACATTAAAAATTTTAGTTCAAACATTGGCTTGAGGACCGAGCATGTTTTCCAGCCCTAAGAAATTCCGATAAACAGGGCATTACATCCGGAGCCGATGTGTGAGGACAACTTGCTATAAAAGGTGTTTTGAAATAAATGCCTTTCTAAGTGCCCTCATCTTCACGGTAAACTTCGTTTCGTTGCGGGAAAACACGTTACGTTTGATTGCGCTCGTCAGCATTATCTTCCACCTCCCAGCACATCCCCCTTCGCAGCGGCGGCCCTTGCTCGAGATAGAGAGACAGAGAAGGAAAAGAAATTCGCACTGTCCCTCAAAATTGCGCGCTTCAAAATTAAGTGGACCCTCGACGGCGGGAGAGGATGGCTTGAAAACAGCCGCGAACCGGGGAGAAAACAAGCCCCAAAAACGAAGATCGGCCTTGAAGCCTGTTTGTGCTCACTCCGAAACAGTTCCCACGCCTATATTTCATTCCGGCCCCGGGAGGCATCCCGGCGGCAGGAATTGGAAAACAAAACACTGCCGTCGTCCGCATCCGAAGTCGTGAAAGTAGACGCGCGCGCACAAACAAAACCGAACACACACTCACCCCTATTTCTGCCACCACTTCCTGTAAGGATCTTCCACTGTGGAATAAAGCATTTGTAATTTCTGTCATACTTTTGTTAATCATAGAAAAGCGCGTCATCGATTTGAAAATCTTCTTCAGAATCTTTTAACACAAAAGCTTTCCACAGCAATTTCATACCCAATATAAACTTGAAATTACATAGACGTAAAGTCAAAAATGGGCGAATCATAGGAAAAAATTGTATTTATTATCTTGTACAGATGTAAACTTGACGAAACATTGAAATAGGGAGCTTATATTTTTCCATAAATTCGACAAACTAAGAGGCAAACCCATTCTATTTCATGATTATTATAGTAAATTTCCGCAGTTTTAACGTCAAAGTTCGAGAATGTAAACAGAATATGCATTTCGCTCCTGGAAAACTTATTTATTACAGAATATAGCCTTCATATTCGATTCATAATTTTGCTAAAGGTTGATAGTAATGTCATCAGGGAAAGACCAATTTTTAAAAAGGCAAAAATGAAAAGGTAGAGTTAAAAATTTGCTTAGACTCTCCCAGTCGCAAGGTCACACCCTTAACACCGTTCCTTACGCTATGCCGCGCCTTGGTTATTATTTGCCAAAACCTTTCTCTCTTCTCCCATCTCAGTGAAAACAGTAAACGCCGCCAAATTCCTAAATACTGCCATAAAGTACCGCCCTCTTCTTATTCCGCAATCAAGATTGTTCGCATTTCAAATAGAAATCCAAACGTCATATTCGACAAGAGCAAAGAAATCAACTCAACATAATTATCATGATTAGAAGCGTTGGGATGGGAATTGAAGAGGAATTACACCGCTGTTCGCGTAAGTATAGGCATTAACAAGAAAGTTATTAAAATGTTATGTGATAGGCTGTGGATAAATGATTACGTTATTGGAAATCTCATGGATTTCCCATGCAGTAATGTAATCGATCGGCATTCACAACATCAACCCCCACTCGATATATTTTCTACCTTAATCTATTTCTATTAGGCCCTAAATCTATTCCGAAATTTTAATTTCATGAATAAGGTATACTTTCAAAGTAAACATACAAATCTCTGTTTTCTAACGGTTTGTTTCTTAATTAAATATATGTGATAATGGTAATAACGTTGATAAAAATGTATGAAACTGCTTAATGCAACAGCGAACTTCAACTTCTAAAACACAGCGAATATTTTAAGAGAAAGATATAATCCAGCAAAGAGAGAGCAGAGAGAGTTATTTTGTAATAACGGAAAACTATATAGGATATTTACTCATGTATATGGCCCAATCAATCAGTCGTACTTGAAGGAGCGTCGTTAAACAATAAAAGACAAAGTTAGAAATAATAATTATATGGTATAGTTCTTTTAAAAAATAGTACAACTTTTGGCCGGTCACAAGGAAACTACTTAGGCCCTTTTAACTATTTTTCTCTCTTAAGGAATGTATACCGCCCTAATCATCTGACTGATGTACTGGCACTAAATTGTATAAAAAAGTAAATATGGCCACCGTGCTCCCACTTTTTCCTCAATGGGGGAAATTTGAGATTTTAAAATATCCCATTGGCTTGATGTGTGGTGATCGTAGGCAATTGCTGCTGTCTTAGCTGCCTTTTTTCGGTCATCAATGGCTGATTCATTAAAGGAAGGAATTAAAATCAGAAAAATTACGTAGCATGATTTTTCATTGCCCAAAACACTGCATACTTAATTTATTCAGGAGAAAACATCGATTTTTTAAGTACACCTCATCATGAATCAGCAACATCATAAATAATAGCTTTCAACATAAGAATGTTAAACCCCCAAGACTAAAAATTCAGACTTTCCCAATAAAGCCCATGAACAATCCGGTGTAACCTCAAGTAATTGTTCTCTCGGAACGATTCCCAAATAAAAATCTTTGGTTCGTTCCTCCACTTCGACGATCTGAGAGATACCCCATTCGCCCCGTTTCCCATTCAGAAGAATTTTCCACATTAAGCAAGGCGATTTCTTTACTTTTATTGCACATTACAGCGAGTGTTTGCCTATGAAGTGAACAACCTCAGTTTCTGAGAACGAATTACACGCCATTCAATTACGTTCCGTAAACAAGAGTAACTACTTGTTTACTGGGCTCATACCACAAACATCTCGTGTGCACAATTAGTTAAGTATGGAATGTGTTTTTCTAACTACTCGCCTTCCACCCTGAGTCAGTAATTATTAAATAAAGTATAGCATCCGATCCCGGATGCAGAAAAGACGATTTAGTATCCGAAAAGGGGAGACCTGGGCACTTATTTTTGTCTAGAGTACTACTGAAGAAACAGAAAACTTTGAACTCATAGATGTTTTTGTGCTTTAAATATGATGTAGATTACGAACAAAATGCGATTTAGAATCCGATATTGAAATATCTTGTAATACTTAGTCCGATATTGAAATAGCGTGTAACAAAAACGATTGAACATGTGAGTGGAAAAATGGCTATTCGGCAGCTGAATGATTACTGAAACACGCAAAGGAAAACAAAAAATTCTCATCTTCCTCTTTCATGCCCTTAGTGGTAGGTACATCTTCAAAAGCAGTAAGATTGTGGTTCAGCAGACAAAAATACTTTTAATTTAGTATCTACCGCTCCATAAAAAATACTTTTAATTATCTACCGCTCTCATGCCATAGTAATGCATGCATCCACATTATTTTCTTTAAGCATAACTGCATCTGGAATAGAAACAATTTTTTAAAGTTATGGCTATCAGACCAGTTTCAAAAGTAATAATGTAGGTATCTTTACATATTTTACAATTTATTTCCAACTATTTCATAACGTAACGCAAAAATATTACATAAGTAATAAAAATGGTACATAAAATGAATTTTTTAAAGTTTGAACTCACATTTTTATCAGTAACCATTTTTGAATTACTAGTAATATTTTAGTAAGTTATAATAAAGCTTATGATGCTGTCAATAAAATATGAAAGTTTTTTAAAGAAAGAAAAGAAAGAAATTTTAATTTCATACATAATGTATACTTTCATAGTAAACATACAAATCTCTGTTTTCTACAAGTTTGTTTCTTAATTATTTACATGTGATAATGGTATTAACTCTGTAAAAGATGTATGAAACTGCTTAATGCAACAATAAACTTTAACTTCTAAAAACACAGAGAATACTTTAAGAGCAAGAGATAGTCCATCATTGAGAGAGAATAGAGAGAGTTATTTTGAAATAATGGAAAACTATACAGAAATGTTAGCAATGTATATGACAATATTTTATTAGGTGCAGTCAATGTTAGCACACTTCAGCATACCGAAATTCCCTCTACGAATTAAAAAACGGAAGAATTCACTGGAAAAAGATCCTGTTCAATAATTCTAGCAGAGGAAATCATTTTTCAATATTGCAAATACTTGGTGTTTTGTTTGCCACCTAAGAGGAACAATTTTACTGTCATATTTTGTCCATAATATATGTACATAGTACATATATTATATAGTGCAAAATATAGATATAAAGTATTGTATAAATTCCACATATAATAAAACAAATATATGTCCTTCTGGTGGAGTTACATAACAGAACACCTTCGCCAAAATCTTCCTTAAATCTGCATTCGATGAAATGACGACTCCGGAATTTTTGTTCACGCAAATGACAAATTCCTCTCAACTGCATTCAAAGGAATGCTTTGGGAATTCCAAGAGTTGCGATGGCAAAAACCATAGCAAGAAGAGACTCTGTCTCTGTCTTTATTTCGCCGTGCTCTACTGTTCTGCAACGAAGTGCATGACTGCTCATGAAACTTCCACTACCTTCAAAATAACCATTCAACCTCCCCCGGACATTTTTTTCCTCAGAATCAGAAACGAAATAATCATCTAAGATCGCTGGAATTGATCGCTGCCCCGTGAGTTATACACCGTTACCAAGATTTATATTCGAATGGAAGATTTGATACTACGCACAAAGCACAGCCCCATCCCACGCTGCTATTTATTTATGGAACACGTGAAAGCAATTGTATTCATAAGCGACATTTATTTTTTAAAGATACGAATCTTGGGGTGACTACAGAAAGCTAGTTCGTGCAAGATCGCACTTCGGAATAATCTATTATCTTATTTAATTCCCATGATACGTGAATAGTATAGTATACGTGAATAAACAGACACGCATGTTTACATATATGTATATATATACTAGCCGTGCCCGGCATGCGTTGCAAAGCCTCTTTTTCATTCTAAGTAGGCAGACATATACAAAGCCGGCATGTAAAAAATAAATGAAGGACAATGATTTTTTTGTGTATTTGCAATATAAAATATTGTATCCTGAAGTCCCATTTATTTGCATACTTTTCATGGCTTGGTCCACAAATCTTTTCTGGGTTCAAAATGCTCCCTAAACGAATCTGAAACCTAGTAAAATGAATTCCTCATACCTACACAGGAATTCATAACTCACAAATAATGGTTTGATTTTCTATTCCATGCACATGCTGCGGTTTCCAAATAAATAAAATATTCTTATGTTGAAGTAGTACAAATATTTTATATTTTCGAGAGTTAAAATCCAATTTTAGGAAAAAGCGAAGCGTATACGAAACATCAAATACCAGAATTCAAAACCTTGTTCTTTATGTTATCTAATGATAAGCATTTAAAAACAATATTATGAGTGTTACCAGTTAAAAAAGCAAACAAAGAGACCGCCCCACCAAACCATATTCCACGTACAAATAAAATACGTAATTTAAACACAAAATCTGTCTCACTGATAGGAATCTGATACACGCAATATTATGGCTCACTGATATGATTCTGATGCACGCGATTGAGCAACTCGAGAACGATCTTCTTCGTTGATTGCTTACGAAGCTTACTTTAGTAAGCTTGTTCTTCATTTTTTTATGCGTTCTATGGCACAAATTTCCATTCAATATCTGAGTGCAAGAAATTTAAAAAAGCAATTAAAGAAAAACTTGCACCGAATTCAATGCTTTTCTTATGGGAGTAAATATTAACAGTATTGGGGTAAATACAACCCCAAAAATTGCCATTTTATAATTCAGAACCTTTATGGGCACGCGCGCAACAACTCACCAATGTTTCATCGCAATCGGATGAGTGTTATTGGAGTACATAAAAGACGAACATGCAAACATTCGTTTTTATAAAATGTATGAGAAAATGAATTTTCTTTATCAATTTTTTTTCGTGAATTTTGCCGATGTATTAATAGTTATTCTGCTATTCGGGGCGGAGACAAATCCAATAAATCAAAGATCATAAAAATAGGTCCAGCCGTTCTTGAGTTATAAATTGGTGTAACTACCCCGACTTTGTTATACATATATATTTATTTATTTATTTATGCTTCCTACTCAACCACACCAAGATCCTCTTTAAGAATAACCCCGGTAAAACCTCTTCCACCACCCGGCCCAGAAAACTTAAAAGGAAACCAACCTAACCACTCAACCAATGTTGGATTTTTTCTCTCTCTGTGCTTCATTTCTCTTTATCACTTCCATTTCCCTTCAAATTATTTTTTTTCCTCCAGTTTAACGACGTCTTTCCGCAACATTGGGGAGGGGGAAAGGGGAGGGAGCTTGAGTTGAAACGGAGAGTACCACGTGGTGGTGGAGCTGGTGAGAAGGGTAAGGGAAATTCTTGAAAATATTGATCACCTTCGTTTTGCAAAACGTCGCAGAATTAATGGAGCAATTTACTCCCTTGACATTGGAAATCTCCGGCATCGGCAGGCGCAAGCAAAACCGCCACCAACATCTCAAAACTCGGAAGCCTTCCCCCCACCCTCCTTCCTTCCTCTCCAATACACACTTCCTCCCTTCTCTTGTTTCTCGTTCTTTGGCATAGAAATTCCATGTTTCAATTCGATAAATGATGTAGAAATACTAGTGTTTTTCTTAAGTAATCAATTCTGAACTGCATGCACAAATGAATGAGTAAATACAACTTGAAGATTAATTATTTTTGATTTGGAGTTTTGGTCAATCTTTCACATCCAACGTTTCTCTATTTATTACAAAAAAAATACGCAAAAAAGGTTACACCCTTGCTGATCATGCCCTAACCGTAAATCACAGTTTCGAATATAATAAGTTGTTGGTCATAAAATCTCAACCAATCCTTCACTAAAGACTCTTCAAAGAAATTATCTATATCGCCAAACACTCATGCAGCAAAATAACCGTTATCAGCAACCTGCCATATGTATAACAATCAAATTAATTCAACAGCATGTAATAAATGAAATTATGTAATGTATGGAATGGTTGTTTTTTCCCCTTTTCTTTTTCTCACGCTTTATTTATCTAGTTCAAATATAAATGTAAATTATGACTGATAGTGTAACGTTTGAGGCTTCACTTTGTGGAACAATGAGATTGGAAATAAAACGTCACTTTGTGCATTCCACACACACAAACTTGATTGACTGGCCTCACACACTTTATATCGACCATGGTTTCGACATGTAAATGTTATTATCAAGGTCTTACATCATTACAATTCAAAACCATGGTCGATATAAAGTGTGAGTAGCCAGTCGATAAAGTGTGTGTGTGGAATGTACAAAGCGACGTTTTATTTCCAATATGACTGATAGGTTATGATTGTTAATTAAGTGAAAAATATTTAATATTGTTTATTTCATTTTATATTTTTTTATTTTTACTTTCTATTGATGCTATGTCATTTCTTTTTTTCTTTTAATTTTGTTTATAATACCAATCATCATTCATATGGTTACATAAATGCATAGTATCAGAATGATCATCATTCAAATAACTATCAGCAACACCTTCCATAGGTAAATCATTTGATAGTGACATGTATGTACGTTGTGTACGTGGTAATATGCATATTTTTATTTTTTATTACTGTAATACTTTGTTTTTTTGCTGTAGTTATATAAATAACCCTGATGATGCTAATAAAAAAATAGTGAAACGTTGGCAGTGGAATAATGAGCATTAATTGACCAAAACTCTAGATAAAATATAACTATTGAACGTGGTCAAGGGAAAAAAATATTAGATATTAATGTTAAGAAAATCGAGATTATGGTTAGCGTAAGAAATCAAGAACCCTGCACCGTCAAACTTGGACAGTAAGTTCTTGCGAGAATTTTGCTATCTGGGAAGCAGGAACATCAGCGACGGAAGAAGGAAGAAAGACATTGTGAGCAGAATAGCCTTAGCGAAGAAGGCATTCTACCAGAAGAGAAATCTGCTAGCAGCTATTGCACAAGCGAAGTGAGTAACGAAGCACTTTATCAATACATATATTTGGAGCATACACTTATACGGCATTGAAGCCTGTACAATAACAGCTGCAAAGCAAAAGAGATTGGAAGCATTGGTGAGTGAGATTTATCGAAGAATGATGAAGATCAAATGGGTGGAGAGAATTGCCAACGAAGTTGGAGAGAAAAGTATAATGAAAACTCTGAGGAGGAAAGGAAGTGGCAAACTTATTGGACACATTTTACGACACAATAGCCAATTTAAAATTACAAATGAAGGAGAAATGAATAGAAATATTCACAGGGGAAGACCAAGAATGGAGAAGAATACCATGAGGAAAATTATGAAGGACTTCAAAGTGTAGAATTATGTAGGAATGAAGTGGTTAGCTGAGAGGAGAGTAGACTGGAGGGCTTCAGCAAATCAATCTTTGGCATGATGCCTGCTGATGACGATGAACCCGAAATAATTTACAGAGAGTTGAGAATTTTCTAATCTGTAGTTTTGCAATATTTAAACAAACTATCCAAAGTTCCCATATTTCTTATTCCTGTTCTATCGTTTATTTACCTTTTAAGATCATTTAAGTGATTAATGCGCAGTGTTAGGGATTTTGTAAGCCATTGGGCGTTAAACAATATGAGTTTTTCAATGATTAAAATGTTGATTTAAACTTCTAGCTACCGAGAAACACCAATGGTTTGCAAAGAAACTATACCTAAAACTGAACTTCTTTAGCTTACATACGTGCTAAGATAGTGTTATTCAGGATTGCTACAATGACCCCTTAGCATATAAAAAATTAAGCCCCTAGGGTAGGTTACTTGATAGAAATATTGGACTGGAATAAATAACAGATGGTAAATAAATAAGGCTACTCCTGTTTCGATGCATGAGCTCTCAGGAAACACTAGGTGTAGACTTATACATTTCCTAAGTTTGCATGCGACGATGTGAGACAGTAGTTATTAGGTAAAGATGTTACTCGAAGAGACTTGATCACTACTATATTGGACTGTCGCGATTGCTATTCATTGACAGACCCTATTAATAAAGCGATAGTGAATGCTAACAAAGGCGGGCTTGTGGCGTAGACGTTAGGATAAGGTAAGTAAGTCCATTTCGATGGAAATTCAACACAGTAAAAAGAGGTACATGTCATTTCTATGGAAAGGTAAAGGTAGTGTGAGAGAATAGGTTTGCTATTTATTACCCATCCACCAACCATTGCGGCTCGCTGAGATATTTGTTCATCACTTTCGATGAATAAAGAATGTTTGAGTGAAGTATATTTTAATATCATATTGACATAAAGATGGCAAAGAAAGAACTACGCTGGAAAACTAGAACTAACAGAGACAGTAGATCGGGGTTTCTTCAGAAAATCAATTTGTTGGTTGTGAGGTAGGTTGGATAAACTACCGTACGTTATACTATAAGGTTAATGATAGTTAGGTAGTGCAGTTTGCATCGTTATCAGATTACTGCAGTTGTGAAGAAAAATAATGAAGTTTCAATCAGCGTTGCTCAAATTAGCAACTCCAATTAGGAATCAAGGGACGCCAATTGTCGACCTCGTAATCACCATTTAAGCTACGATTTGTCCTCAGCATTGAGCTTAAATGTGAGTTTGGCGCATGATAGAGACATTTTCCTAAGGTCCACCGCAACCATGGCAAAGGCAAAATGAAACTAATAATTTTTCAGTATTTGTTTAAAAAAACAAAGAAGTCAGCAGCCTAAATGAAGGATACTGCCTTCAACTGGTACACAGTTTTTCATTGCAATACTTTCCTGATAAGAATGTATGACCGTTTGACCAATGCAGTACAACTCATAGTCTTCAAATTAACGAGCAACTTGATAGCTAGCAGAGTGTTAATTGCGTTTTAAATCTTTCGTCCATTGCCGAGAAGAACTTCCTTGCCATGTGACTTAACTGAACTCGTGATCGACTTAGAAGATTGAAAGTAAATTAATTAATCTGGATTGAATTAATATGATGCCATTATTCTTTGCACAACTGACAACTTTGAATTTTCTCTTATTTTCAATGAAAAGTTGGCATGATTTTCATTTAAATATTTCGTACCCGAATATCAAATTAAGAGATTAGCTATATTCACGAGTTAAATCTCCAATTTCCACATAACAATTAATTGTCGCTCCTTAACATAGTTCTTTTCCCTCAGAGTGCGCAAAATAAATTTAAAAATATAATACATTATAGGCTAAATAGAAAACTTACGCTTCTCTTAATAAGTGAATAACCGAGAATGTGTTAATATATCTGGTTAAAAAGCAAGTGTCTAGTTCCTGGCTTCAAATATATTATATATAAGCTCACCGCTCTAATTTAACAGAGGATAGTTCGCTTGAAATGCACTCAAACTTGGAACGAAATATCGACCGAGAACAATAATATTGTAGCCTATGCTCATCAAAAAACTCAAAGATGAGCAATTTTCATCACCAATAAAAACTATAGAAATTCCCATTACTTGACAATATATTTTACATTATACCTACATCCTTTTCTCTTAAAAATCTGCCTTTTAAAATTAAGTATTGATCTCATAAATTTTCAAAATATAATCTCTTTCTTCATTTTCCCCAACTATTTTCAGTATTTTTGAATTAATTTCAATTGACGGTATCATACAACCTTGCAGGTCATTTAATTTAAAAAATTGCATTAAAGCACATGAATATTTTTAAACTGTTATTCTTGTGATTTTTAGCGGCCGATATCGCTTCATTATTTGAGTATTGCTTTAATCACTACATTGGGATTGAATCATCAACAGCATATGCTGCAATACAACAGAAAAAATTGGGAAAACTTAGGTTGGGCTCAAGAGAAAAAATGAATAAGTTGATGAATACTCCACGCAATGAGCTTTTAGGCCTTCATCATTTCGATAACTCACTGAAAACGCATAAAGTGATTTTTTTCCTGAAAAATTCTCACATTTATTCCAAAAGCATACCCACCTCATCAGACACGAGTCACGAGACATTATTCTCCCTTTCCCCCGGCGCTCTTTTGACCTAGCCCCGCCCACCCATCGGCCGCATTTCCTGCCGTACCCTCGTCTTTCACTCAAATGACGACATCATTCATCATTCGCTAACCAACCTGCCAACGCCAACACCGAGGTGCAAGCGTAATATTTGCGTGTTTCCGCGTCACTCGGCACGCAGCGATGATGACCACGCGCTTCCAAACACGTATATTGCCCGATACGTACAGCCTAAAGGAGTCGCTCAAAAATCAGCTCTTTCATGTATTTAAGGCAATTTGAGCAACACATCGCTAATGACATAAAAATTCAATGAATTTGGCCTCATCATGAAGAAAAAGATATCCTTCTGATAATATCAAAATATAAGCAACTTAATGCACTACTTTTCGAGATATTTGTCACATAATGAGCCGTTTTGCACGGGATACGGTACAGCTCTATGCTCCACAGGTATTTAATTTTTTAAAATAGTATATTCTTACGCAAAGATCGCGTAACTTTGCGTAACTCGTATATTTTCTCAATTATTTTTAAAAATTAACTTTTTACTCACGGCAATACTTTATGCACAATCACTAAAAACCTTTTGTTGTGACGGCGTTTTCAGCGCGCAGTGCGGGCATGGCATAAATAACATAAAGATTCGAATGTATTTATTTAATTACTAAGAATTTCAATCATAAAAACATATTTTATTTTAAAATGTTACTATGTTGACTTATAGCTTCAAAAAACCGTTTGGATTTTAAAATAAAATTTAAATATGTTCTCACCTATAACTAGAGAAAAACTCGATCAAGCTACATAAAATACCAATTCCCCGGTTTCTCGTCTATCGCCTTAGTATAGGGCGAAGCTATATCAATGCGCATGAAGGTAATCATCATCTTTTCATAAATTTTACTATTTATGACTAATAACATGTTCGTTTAATATTATTAAAAAAATAAAAATTAGGGTCATCATGGGATTTTAGAAACAAGTTCTGTTATGACACAAAGTCCAGTATTACAGCGCCATTAATGCCATGAATAAAATTATCTTTATAAGATCACAAAGACGACGCCTATTCCTATAGACACAGCTAACTGTCATTAGCTTACTAAAACCAAAAAAGTGTTTTCACATATCCACTTCCTAGAGGGCATATTTCCCGTAGTGAAAATATGCGCACCTTACCCAACTACCATTAATCATTCTTCTTTAATTAACTCAGCGAGGTAAAGAGTCTTTCATGGGCAAGGCACTTTGTATCCCTAAACATACACAGCAGACGTAAAGATAGGAAAAAATACTTGAGACTCATTGTGAGAACTTATTTTTGAGAAGACAAGTCATGCGTTGAGGCTTCAATGCCAGAGGTTACATTTCATTCCTTATTGCATTACTCATGAAAAAGCCTACAGTACGAATATTAAGTACACCCATGTCGAGAAAGTTTATGTTAAACAAAGATATGGCTGCATGTTACATTTGGCTATGGATTCCAAAATTCTCAATTTATAAATGAACTCACATTCTCACTTATCGTGAAGATATAACTCAATTTATGTATGATAACCAAAACATTTTGCTGCATTCTATTGCCATAAGGAAACTGCTTCCGGTGAAATTAGTTTTGCCAAAAGACTACAAGGCAGAAATTAAATTGGAAAGCACGAGTTCCTACAATGAAGGCTGGTCCATTATTCGGATTCCTGAGTGGCACGAGTTCCTGCAATATTGGTATTAACAATTTACGTCATTTTGGTGGGCCTAATAGCTTGTCAAAAAATTATGATTGGAGTAAAAAGATTAAGGGAAAAGTCAGCTCAACTCCATAGCAGAAAAAATTCTGAGGACACGAGAACAAGATAGCTTGCATATTAAGGCAGTAGCCAGGCATATTCCGGTGGCGTGATTGGCTGACGTGAACGTCCTCAGGCAGGCTGCAATGCCTCCAAAACAGACAGTAACGTTCAAAACTCCCCGTCCGAGGTGCGGCATACTTAACGCCGGAAATGCCGACGGCCGAGATTCTTTGGCATGACTTCATACTCTTTCTCTCCCCATCACCAGCCTTCTCAGCGCTGTAAAATCTCTACCCTTCCCTAAGTTGGAAAAAATAAATAAAAGCGGGCGCATGAAAAAAAAATTCTCGCGCCCAGATTCTCCTCGTTTCCGCCACGTCACTCACTTTGCTCACGCACTCCTTTTTTCCCCATTCGCGGAAGTGGAGTCTTGGGACAGCTAGAAAAACGCACGGCTCTAAAATGCGTTATACTCCCCACAGGTGCCATCACCACCTTTCGTAAACGGACAGCGACTCTCACGCTCCCCCGTGCTACACGCCAGCAATATCTACTTGGCGATATTTTTTCCTTCACTTTCTATTTCCCCTGTCGATCACCAATGTATATGTGGGTCGCTTATTCAGTGCAATGCGTCGCTTATTCAGTGCAATGCGTCGCTTATTCAGTGCAATGCGTCGCTTATTCAGTAAAATGAATAATTACTTCTCCCTGGAAATTTTATTTATTTTTAATACCGCCTGAAGCATGGATATTGCGCTTGCCTTATGATATACGTCTTTGATTAGACAGAGGGGTATATACACTAGTTGCAGCTCCTAAAGCCAAGGATAACATTCATCTTAGCGTTTTCTTTGTGATCTATTTCATAATATTATTTCGTGTAGTACCAGTTACGTTTGGTTTGATGTACCTATCATTTCTACAATTTTCATATCATCATGACCTCTATCTTCAAGTCAACGTAATTCCCAAATCTCTTTACTCTTTCTAAAATTACAATACTCCTCCTTTCTTACTCCCAGCATTCCGTCATAAATAAAGGCCTCTTGATGGATTGGATTCAAAAATTAATTCTGGAATTTATGGCCACTAAAAGTATAATAGGTAAACTCTTTTGAGGAGAAATTTCAGCAAGTGATAGGAGAACCCAGATTAACAATCGGGTAAAGGCTAAAAGGACGTATGCAAGCAAAACAAAACACCATGGTAACGATTACACTCAGTAGTCTTTCTTAGAAATCTATCTCAAATAAACACATTTTTTCCTCAACCGATCCGAAGTAAAAGCAAGAGATAATGAGCCCAGTACGAGTACCAAAGCCCGGAATTAAATAGCAGAAGACCATTGCGGCGTACTGGGCGCTTTCGTGTCCGTAGTTCACCCCGTCGCCGAAATCCAGAATAAGGCGACGGAGTGAGGCACCCTCCTATCATTATTTCTCTGTCATTTTTTTTTACCTACGCGTTCTTTCCACCTCTTTATTTTTTTAGAGCCGAGCGAACAATAAAGGTGTAAAAACCGATTGGCTACGTTACACCAAAAATATCTCCTGCTGCCAACAATTAAAAGAAACCAATTTTTTACTTAAACATTTTCAGTTTTCCTGACTTTCCTCCAATTACGCAATGAATGTTCTACGAGCCAAGGTGTCTCAAGAGTCTAGAACAACGTTATTCAAGCAAGTTCACATATTTATTTTATATTATTTCCTAAATTAGTGATTGTTCTTTGAAATGTGTATTACTTCTTAGTGAGTCTATGGTCCACATTAAAACTCTAATGGGATAAAAGGGTAAATGTGTAGGATTTTGACAATACAGGCCGAGAAAACCAATTCCAGCATTACTGATTAATAAGGGCCAAAAATAGCCTCCTTAAAGAAGTCACTTTTACATAGAAACTTTAAAATAATCTTTTCATAGATAGGCGGAATTTAATATATATTTCACTGAGAGATTAACGGAGGAGAACGATATGAATGTTTACAGACGCAGCGAGCAAAACGGCACGAATTATCTGCAACGTGAACAAGCATGCTTGCTGCGTTAACATTCAACAGTATCATTGATCAGATATAGCTACATTTCATTAAACGAAATGAATACATCAACACTCATATTCATACCAGTAAAATCGGAATAAAATTTACGCGCCAAGAAGCAATAATGCATTCTCAACTCCAAATGCTTTCCATGTGTACAGAAGGAATCATTCCTGATATGCAAAATAAAGATAGGCTATTTCAACAGTATATTAACAAGTGCTTTTAAATTCAAAGACTGAAAAATTATATTAAAACTAAATTTCACATAATTCCTATTCCTAAGTCGTCTTTTGCCATTTAATCCACAGCTTTAACAGCGAAATATATCTCTGCTAACCAATATCTCTCCCTCGGTTCTCTTAGACCCTCAAGTATTGCTAATAAAAGCTCAGAGGCCGTATAACCTTTATCACAACCTAGCTACGGATGGTCATAAATAAAGAAACGCACAGGATCTCGGCGCTTATAAAACTTGAGTACCAATGAAAGGTCGGTTTAATTCCTTCACTCAAAGTAAAAGGGGGCCATCTTTTATTATGCCTCAGATTTTTTACGTGCCATTCCATGGTTTTCCCAGGAACCAAAAATATTAAACGCTAACTAAAAAGGACACGGAAAAACCTATATCCTCTTCTTAATTGGTCCTAGGGAAAACATCATAAAAACCAGAAGTATGAAATGGCCAATAATTTTTCTTAAGCCCTAAAAAATGATATAGAAATGAGTCTCCTGCGAGTAGCAGCAGTGAGGAGACGGTACGAATCATTTGACCTGTTTTTGTAGTAAATCGCACACGAGTATTTTTATCAGAACTTCATGTAAGAATTTTGTCTAGGATGGAGCCTAGTGAAGTTCTATTTGTAATGCTTTGTATATGAAGTCTCAGATAAAGCCGCATAAGGATTTATGCCATAACTGTAAACTAAAACGTGAGTGGGCTTTTAACATGTTGCATGACGTTACCACAATCCCCAATTATTATTTACTTTTCCTTTCTTTAACGGCTCGCACGTTTCAGAAAACGATCAGCTATAAACTTTTTCGACTACCCTACCTAATATCAAGCATTGCAATCAACAATTCTTAAAAATTGATATTTTTCTTTCTCTCTCAAAATACAACAGTTTTTAGATTTTGGTCGGCTAAATATTTCGTACACAATGCACAATGCAGAAAAGCACAAGATGACTCATGCAAGTACGGCTGTGAAAATCGTAATACAGTTTACACAATTTATTGGCATATGATTTCTTTCAATGGCTTAATTGCGTTGTTTAAAATGTAAAAGTTATCACCTAATGCAATGTGATGTAATTATTATTATCTAATAAAGTTATGGTTAATGCTAGTCGAAGGTTCCCGCAATAACCCGTCTTTCCTCTTAAATACTTATGGATGAATCTGATTAATTGATCTCCCTGTGGCTTATATGTTTTTTCCGAAATTAGATCTCAAGGTGCAAATACACTTTAGCAAAAAGATGGCGACAAATTACTGACATTTTTGCTTGGACCAACGCTTGAGTACAAAAAAATATGCACAATCAAAATTAATTGCAGAAAATTATTCATTTTATATTTTAATATATTTTAATGAACTAGTATTTACCAGATCGAGCAAGGTAAAACCTGAGTCAATATTGAATAACCTGACGCATTTTGCCCGGGACGTTATTGCATAAGTAAGAAAGAACACACGGTTGCGTGCACATGGATTGAAATGCATGTGCACACAAATACTTATTAACACTCCACACATCGATGATGGCTCGTCAGAGCTGGCACCAGAATCCGGTCGCCTGAGCGGTCGAAGTCGCCTTTACGCATTTCCTCCCTTCCAATCAAACGATGATAAATCACCGCGCAAGCAAGGCGAAGGTTTCCGACAGCTCTCACGCAAAACTAGTCACTCCCGGGAATTTTTCAGTTTAGTACGCATTTGCCTCGGACCGCGGCGTCAGCCCTTTAACCACGGGTGGGGGGGGGGGTTTAGGGAAGTAATCGAACCGGGGAGGACCCTACAATCGAACTTTGTAATATCGAACTTCCAACCACCCAATCCCAACCCGCCCAACAGGAACTCTCCATTCTTCACCGGCGACCATTTCACACGCTTTCCTCATCCCTACACCAACCCTCCGTAACCCGACCAACTTCTCACCCTCCTGCCTTCACGCCCCCTTTCAGGAAGAGAAACATTAATTAATTTCGCGAGAAGAAAATTATTTCCCTCCCACCCTCCCACCACACCCCAGTCCACACTCGCTCGCTACTCTTTCCTCTCTTCCACACCAACATCTTCCACCCCCCAGAATCACCCTCTTTTAAAGCATCATACCCCACCGAAACTGACTCAGCCCCACCACCCTTTTACGAAATGGCTTTAGCAGTTCGGGGAAGAAGAAGCACTATGGAGAACATTTTTCTGGGCATTAATGAGATTTGGTCGGGGAGGGGGTGTAGATAGGGGAGTAAGCAAGGGAGGGAGGGACAGATGTAGGGGATAGGGGGAGTTTTTACGGCATGGCGATTCTTTTGGTGGAAGAGGGTTGAAAAAAGGGGTAATTGCAAGGAGGGTAGGCGGTCAGGATGATACGCTTTCCATAGAGAGTGAGGAATAGGGAGAGGATTTTTATGCTGGGAACCCTTGTTCCAGGGGGTTCGTGAGTTAGAGGAAAAGGGTTTAAAGTCGGTAGTTCTGAGGGGATGTGGATCACCAAAAAAGGGTTTTCCACATCGTAAATGCGTGCCCAGGTGATGACCGGCCGCGTCACGAAATGCGACGGTAATCGAATCCAAAAACTTGCATGTGTGCCAGTCAAACCCGACAGGTGGTGGGAATATTCCCTCTCACTACAGAAAATGAAAAAAAAACTGCCCGCATTTTCAAAAAGCCTGCGAAAAGTCGTGTTGAAAACATCGTTCAGGCGCCCCGAGGATTCAGAATGGCACGTGAGGGCGGAAAATTATTTATAAAAAATCAAATACTCAAATTAAGAGATGTCGATGTCTGGAAGATAATTTTATAATATTACGTACGGAACATATATAAAATAAATGCCTGTACCTGGGATAAAATGTATCATTGTATATATTTACAGTACTCCTCTCTCATGTAGGGTAGCGCAAGTTGAGTGGGTTATGATAGCATAAACCAACGGGCAAACGCAGTTGGTACTTTCAAAAGTGGTCAGTAACTTTTAAAGTAGGATTTTGAGACGGCGAGGATAGTATACTCCGTTAATGGACAAATATGAAATAAGCTTCTTCCGCTATTATTAAGATGAAAGAATGGATGCGTGAACAAGCTACAGGTATTCCTGAAGTGGAAGTCAGAAAACTGTGAGGCATTAATAGGCAGCATTCTCTGCTGATGACTGCCGAATTGGCTTAGTTATCCTACAAGTTGAGCAAGTAAGAAGAGCTTTTAAAGCTTATCTTGAGAATAGAAGCCTTAGGAAACAGTGATGGTTAGGAATCCTAAACTCCTTATATTCAAGTACATATTTGGAATGCCTCTACCTAGCCGATCAAAATGTCCCTTCAAAACGAGCCGTAGAAAATACGTCGAATCAATAGGTTATCGCGGTTAGTGTCAATGCTATGGACAAAGTACTGGTCTCCCAACCTGATAACCCGAGTTCTTATTTTGTATATGGTGGAGCTTTTTTTTAGGGAAATACAGGTGCTAAATTGAGAGCCACTAGGAGAGCACTTAGTACTGCGTCTGTCGCATGGACCGTTAAACTGTTGGTGTTTTTCGTTAAGACTAGACGAACGAATACGGAAAATTTCTCTCCACTACCTCTTTCCCAAATAACTAAGCTAAGCTGACCTACCCACCTATTCTTGTACGGTAAATGACCTCACTCGTTGATCATTCATCGTAATTATCACCACTATGATATGAGTAGCCACGATACACTATCCCAAGGACTTCTCGCAACCTCTATTTGAAATGAAAGTATTCTCCTTTTTCTCATATGCAAAGCAATCTTGTGTGCCACTGCCCAAGTTAAGTATTCAGGAAAAGAAGGACAGAAATCTAATCGATGAAAGATTTGATTCTTTAACACCGGGTTGGGTATAACACCACAGCGGCCGACGTTTAGATGAGAGATTTTCCCATCGTCTACAGGGCTGATGATCGAAGACCCTGAAGACGATGGGAAAGACTCCTATCTAAACGTCGGCCGCTGTGGAAAACCTAACCTAAACCTGCGAAGCCCGAGAAGAATTCACCTCACAAATCTAACATTTGATGAGTGGCAAAGTAATTCTTCTTCCTATGAATGGACAACTGGCCACTGGGATCTATTTTATTGAGGAAATTTCTTAATCGAGCGTAGCTTCGCGCACTAAACATAAAATTACCACGGTATAACCCCTATATCCCTTCCAAATACATGCTGTCTCCACATCAAATTCCGAAGAGTGAAGGAGAAAGATTTTCCTAATACTATCCCAAAAAGCCATAAAATTTTAAGGGTACACACCGAAAACATATACCGAATAACGCTCAAGTTTAATAATGCCATTTTTTTCTGCGTCAATGCTACAGGTAGAAACTAAACAACACAATGGATTTCTCATAAGCATAGGAGGATTTTCAAAGTTTATAGAGCAATTTCAATGGCCTTTGATGCAACAAATAACAGTGAACGTTCATTTGATCAATAGGATTCAATTTTTTGATCACTCCATTGTTTCTGGGTTTCACCGCGTTCGAACTTTGTTGATGACGACAGTTTCGATGGTATTTCAACCAGCGCAGCATACTCAGGTCGAGTTGCCGGTTTGAGAGAGGAACATGTGTTTTATTTATTTAAGCCTAAATTTATTTTAATTGGTCACACTAAACATGAGATGAGAAAAACTCCGTGGCTCCATCGAGTCATTATTCGCGAAGGCGTTCCATTTTCAGGAAGGGCATTCACGATTTTTTTAATGTATTAGAATTCGGTTTATTATAGATGAGGCTGAGGCATTGTTTTTTCAATAATGTAAAAACCGAAAAGTTTTCTCTTAATAATTCAAATTTTTCTTAAACACGTCTCTGATTGCTCTTTTTATCCAAAAATTTTCAACATGATGCTGCTCTAGGGATGAACAACTCAGAGGTGGATTTGAAAAATCAATTCGAAAGACTGAAAATGCACATTAATCATAAATATAGAGGTAAAACAACGGGATCAAGTACATATTATAAGATAAACGCCTCCTAAACCGATGATAAATTTTCACGTAAAAAATTGAAAACTTCATTCCATTTCAACGCTATTGATCTAACACGGCATTCGATAAAAGTTGGAATTCGAATGAAAACGTTTAGAAAATAGAAACGCGAGGAATTCCAAAAAATAGGTCACCTCTCCACAGTGACACAAAATTCTTTCGAAAGAGATAGATAAAAATCCCATATTCATCTTTACGTCCTTCAAGGGATCTTTTTTATATAGGTTTAGCAGGCACAAGCCTACCGAGTATTTTTGACGCCGGCGTTCGAAGCAGGCGACAGCTCCGACCTGCCGCCATTTCTTGAACACAACTACCTTCAGGGCACTCGCTCCCTTTAAGACGAAAGGCGGAGTGGCAAAAAGTTTGCCCTACTCCCCTCCAAACCATTCACCTCAAACGCTCTCTCCTCTTGTCAACCCCCCTCTATCTCCAAATTCATCCTTCACACATCCCAAATTCCTAAAAAAAGACTGCCGAACCAGAGGGTTTAGTCTGTGATTCCGTTAAATCTACGTCACAAATATCGGAATTTTCACCATATTTTGCAGCTCGAATTCCACTTTTAAGAGGGCAGGACCGCCTTCGGATCTTCAACACAGTATTCCAGCGTTTTACAACCACGAATCGTATCATTTTTTTCTCATTTATTGAAGATATTCCCTTTCCGACCTCAGTTTCGCTTGCAGAAAACACTGTGAATCGCCTTTTCGGAATTACTGCCGATAAGCGGAGACACCAGAGGCAGCATGCAATAAAGGTAATGTAACTACGAGGATACAAACGAAATATCAACTGCGTAATTAACTATTCGTTGGTCTGCAAACCTTTAAATTTATTCATCTTAACATTCATAAGTATGCCTTCAGTATGTATCCATTTGGAACTTCCTTGATTGAAGATAGAGATCCTTACCGACCACAGTTGAACTTCTTGAAAGCGCTATGAATCGCCTTTTTGAAAATACGGTTATGAGCAAGCATTATATGGTGTATAATTAATTAGGTACTGGCCTATAACCTTAAATCTTAATATTCATAAGAGTGCGTTCAGTATTTATCCGTTTGGTACACGTAAATTTTACACTAAGTGTTCCCTGCGCCACGGTAGTGGTCATGACGTCATGGACAACGTCATGGACATCATTCCCGCCTCGCTCCAGACGCTACGATGGAAACTCGGGGCAGCTGTAGCGATTCATTGTTTCATGGCGGGATTTCAAAGATGACAGTTCGGTACATTATTCGTGGATGCATACAAAGTTAAGTCTACTCAATATAATTAGTGCTTTGACTATTTGAAATAGTGATCAGCCTACCAGAATATTAGATATTTCTGAATCCTGTTAATTGGGATAAATTTTACATTATTTTATGAGGTTTAGAAGCTCTACGTCCCCAAATGTAAGAACAAGACAAATATTTCCTCCAATGGCCGTTGGAATAAAATATGTCTAGTGCTCTTTATTTATACATGTGTACTATTATTTCTTTTTTAATATTTTTATATGTATTATATTTGTTGTGCTATAAATTTATGAACGTAAGTGAAGTTATAATTATATTTTTTTATTTACACGGCCGTTGGAGTAAAACATTTTTCGTGTTCTGAAATTTCAATAGTATGAGAATAGGTTTTCGTGCGTATACAAACACCGTACTTCATGGCCGTGTGAAAGTCGAATTATTCCAGACCAATAATATTCCTTGAATCTTTTGACATGGATATAATTCTGAGCTTTTTCTCAAGTATTATGAGCCAAAATTTCAGGTCGATTGTTTATCATTATAGGTACGGTTATGAAATCTTATTGCAGAAAACCATCACATTATCAACAAACTTCGGGAAAGTTAAATAAGAGTGCATGGTTTTAATTTATAATTAATTTAAAAGTAATGTAGGCGCAAGTTGTTTATAGATAGCCAAATCTATGACTCCCATTTCAAAAACTTGAGTACCAATGGTCGATTGAAAGCAATGCCTCCCCGTTTTCATCTTCTTGTTATCATAAAAATAGTAGCCATCGTCTCGGTCATTACTCTCAAAATTGTCAGAAATCCGACCTGATCATTAACAGATTAATTAATCATCTTGGGAAACGAAAATTTGTCTGAAAGCAGATATATTCCGATGCAAATAGCAGACAATTCCTTCTTTCCGAACAAAAACAACAAACGGCGACCATGACACTTTGCCACAAACTCTCTGAAACCGGTCCACTGGCAGAAAGTTGGGAACGTCTATAGCGACCGTGGACCGCTGCTCGGTAGCGTTTGGAGCGTGAGCGATTGTAGCGTTCCGTAGCGTCCACTGGACCGCACCATGAAAGGTGCGTTTACACTAGCGAGAAAAATCGAGTGAGCTGCTCCCTGATAGCTACTCTCTCGGTGTAAACACACAGGCGAGCTCTCTCTCTCGGGAAGTCGGGAGGGATCGCAGGTAGCGCTCCCTGCTGTGAGAGCGAGGCCAGTGTATACACTCCCATAAAGACTCTAGGGAGTCGCTCGCTGCCCTCCGACGACGCTGGAAGTTTTTTGGCACTCGCCGGGTAGTTTCCACTGGGGAAACATGTCAGGCAAGCGCTTTTGGACCAAAGAGGAGACGGTGGAGCTAATCCAAAGGGTTGAGTGTCTTGTGGGATATTAAGTCCGCCATTTATAGGGATTGAGTAAAAAAATAGAGAGATGGAAATACTGGGAGATTATTTCAAAACGTCAGAAGAAGAAATTTAAAACAAGTTCATAACTTAAGAAGCCAGCTGTACCAGGAGGTGAAGAAGCGATGCAGTGGCGACGGAGCTAACGACACCTACACCAGCAACTGGCCGTATTTCACCGCCTTGAAGTTTCTGCTTCCAGCAACAGAGTGCCGAGACAGTGTGAATACTCTGGTAAGTACTTAGTAGAGTAGATTGAATTAACGTGTTAATATCACTCAAAATTCCATGACAGATTTACAGTTCAATGATTATTGCTCAATTATGTCCGGAACCCTTGTTTAATAGATTTACCTATTTATATTAATTACTTCGTAAAACACCCAAGTCCCGTTTCTTTGTTACTCAAAAATATTTTTTTGCCAAATGTCTGTCGTAACTCTCACCGATCGGATAAATGTACATTTTTAATATCATTGAGGTTGCTCGCTCATTAATAGATTTGACGGTGCAGTTGGTTTTCATGAAATGAAACCAATTTAAAAATAACGCCTCAACTTACTTAATTCTATCGCCATCCTGAATTATTACACAAATCGACTCAGCTGAATTTTGAAACGCAGTTTGGGTTGGAATGAGATATTTCCACACTTGAATTTTACAAAATTTCAGAGGACTTGCCTGAAGACATTTTTATTTCTGAAAAGATTTATAATGCTGTTTTTGCGGAGTACAGCACATTTAGATTTTCTTTAAATATTCGCATCAAAAACATATTTTGTCCAAATATTACAATTTTCATATATGAGTGTTTTGCCAACTAACTTCACCATTAGGCGTCATAAAATATTCCTTAAACTCCTCTCTCAAATCTTTTGCAATATATGATGAATTTCTTGCCACACGCTCCAAAGGAAAAAAAATCCTCCAGGCATACCCTCCTCACGCCATGCTCCTTGAATTAGTGTATGCCCAGCCTCGTCCTTAGAATCTGAAGAACCGGATGGTGTGTATTAGGATGCACATTTAGTTCCAATAAGGTGCGTTAACACTATCAAGCGGCTCTCGCTAATGGTTCCGGATAGGTTAAGTGTGAAAGCAATCAGATACCTACTGAACCACGACATCCTCGTGTCACCGCCGGGACAAAATGAATCGCTGAGCGGATGTAATTATTTTTCGTAGCTATCGTGGGTTTTGAAGGCACAATAAAAAATATTTTTTAGGTATTACCCACCTGAAGCTAGATAGTTGCCCTGGGGATCGTACTCTAATCTTAGATCTAAGAGGGGCGGACGCATACTTACAAACCCTCAGAAAGTAAGCATACGACGACGATCCGTATCTAATTCAATCCCAACAGAAGGCTCGAATTGAGATCCCATAAAAAATTTGACCGAAATATTTTTACCCCCGGAAACCGTTTGTTAGCGAACGATCAATCAATTGCACCACCGCCTGTCATTCTGGAATGAAATAACGGGACAAAAAAACACATGTTTTGACTGATGTCGCAGATCGAAGGGGTGCACATATGACAAAGGAGCACGCTGATTATGGAGCGTTCGTAGTCGGGGACGAAGAGCGGTGTGCGGGCTGCAAACAAAAGGGGTTCCAGGTGCAGTTTTCAGTCTTGTTTCCAAGCGCTGAAGCAAATTGACTAAGCTAATAAAACATGCATAATTCAACCTTAAAATACCAACTGAGACGCTGACACATGCTACCATGGTAATGCATACAATAATAATATTCCGGTCGCAATAAGAGATTGAAATAAATTGCTTGTCCCTGAACGATATTCAAGTATTTATACGCATTAACATCATCAACGTAATGCTTGATGTTTTAAATAAGGGTTCGTTTAACTTTTGCGCAACACGGCGATAATTTATTCTAAATCCTAAAGTTTGGACTCTTCATGCAACGTTTCAAAATGCGGTGTTATCACTTCCAGTTTTCATCGATTGACAGAAGGCGATCTTGCGTCAATTGATTTTTATGCTAAAATATTCCTCTCTAAATGAATCTAAGAAATAACGCATTAACAGAGTTAAAACAGGATAACACATACATTTAACTTGGATAACAGCATTTAAAGGATTTAAAATTTAACATCAAATAGTATGTAGTCAATCAACTAGGCCTTGCACTAATCTTGTCCCAGCATCGAATACATTTTCCCCATCACTTAGTCAACCTCGTTCTCATGCTCAGGAGCCGAATACTAAAAAAATAATGACCCCTCCCCTGCCACCTAGATTCCTAATGGATCGATTCTCTTCCGAGCGAACATTTGGAAATCATTGCCTTTAACGTCGCGAAAGCTGTTTCCACGTGCATTCCCGGGACTGTGAAGCCGTTTTTAAGGAACGGGAAAATCAGAAATAATGATCGTCCTGCCGAGGTATATCGAAGCGAGAAAAAAGAGGGGCAGGCATGGAAAAACTCCGGAAAAGGAACTGACGCAAAACTAAACGGCAGGAGGCGCGGATTTAGGTCCCTTCAAGGCCCCTTCACACCCCCAACACCGCACCAACCTACCGTAACTCTTCTCTACAGCCCCCACCCCGTAGCAACGTTTACAGAGGTCACCGCCTCCCACTTCCCTCTTCCCTGTACCCGACACCTCCTCTCACGGACTTATTTCCCTAGACGTCGTGACCCTATTCTCACCTTCTCGAGGCGCTAAAGGAGGGGGGGCGGACGGAAACCTCGCGAAAAACGCGGCGTGAAAGGCGGGCTCCGCTTGGATGCTTTTTAAAGAGGGGACGGTAGAATAAGAAGCTGCCGAAGGGGGGAAGCATTTTTCCTTCCCCGCAAGCCCCTGCCCCCAATACCTCTTCCTTTTCTTCGACTCTTTACTTTCGGACGGTGAAGGAGAGAGATGTATAGGGAAATGAACGCGGCGGACATATGCATATATGCACTCACTCCCTCACTCAGAGAAGATTTGCACGCTACAATGTGGAAAGACTTGTGATGCATGTCCGATAGAGGTGTCAATGCATTGCAAACCTTTGAGGAGGATGGGGAATAAGATTCGTAGAGAGCAAAGAACGTTATAAAGAGTAATCAATGGACAAAATGGTCTTAACCCTACACTGCATACGGTGGCACATATGGCACAACCAATTTGATGAACTTTCGAACTCGATATTGTCAGAAATTTGCTTAACTTTGTAAAAATTAATGATGACTGAATCAGTAAAATAAGTTTGAAATTTAAAACTGCACTTGGTGATGTCACCTTTGCGATGAAACCAGTCTTCGACAAATACATCTATTGTGAAAATTACAATGTTATTTTACCGATTCAGTTGTTGATAAAATGTTCTTTATATTCTGGAAAAGTAAGATAAAAATGTAAAAATTAATCATAAAAAAGCTTTAAAAAATATTTTTAACGCAGGATTTTGAAAAATATTGTCTCATCGATAAGTAAAACATGAAAAATGAAAGATCTTTATTCACAGGACTTACGACTTATACTTTGAAGATTTTTTTCGGCCTCTGTGTGTTTTTAAATGACCATTCAAGATTTCACGTCCTCTCCTGGGCGCTCTGTCAGGAATAATGTGCATGGTGGTGCGCTATTCTTCAATATATGAGTCAATTATATCAAGCATTTGGTCGTTATCCATTGTTTTCCCTATCGCATCCTACAAATGTCACCACAATGCACATTCTTCCTGACGAAGCGTCCACCAGAGGACGCAAAACGCGGAATGATAACTAAAAAAAAACAGAGAAGCCGAAACATTACTTCAAAATATGAGAGCATATTTATTCTAGATAAAAAAATCATATTTAAACGAATTACCAGTACGCATGATTTTTTTTAATTGTCCTAAACATAAACAAAAAGATCTTTTCTTTCCAATGATACCAATGTGTTAGCCACTTTTTGTAATTCTTTTGAGATATTTGCCAAAAATAGATGCTATATTCTAATGGATATGATACGGCTATGTACTCCAGGGAGATATATTTTTTTTAATTGAGGAAATTCTGAATAATATATTGCATTAGAAATGTAACCGTGTGCAGTTCGTATGTGTCCTCTATTTCTTTTAAAAACACATCTATAACTAATCCGTAGTACATACTTTTTGTACAATCACAAAAAACCTTCGTTTCTGAAAGCGTTTCCAGTACACGGTGTGAAACAAATAAGTCAAGTGAAAGCCTAAAGATGTATTCTACGTTTATTTCTGTCAATTTCAGTCATAAGAACAAATATTCTGCGAGATTTATAAATACTACACTTACTTCATGTTTCTTGCAAGTGGTTTAAGTTAAAAATAAAATTATGGCTAAAGAAAAATATCGTTAAAACTACCTTAAGAACAGCATAAAAGTAAACTGCATAAGTATTCATATTTAAATAACAAACTTTGTTGTTTCCTCACAATAATTGCTTAAACAGTTTGTTGTGTTTACAGTAAAAACATACCTGGTTGCTTCCGAGTAATTAACAGTATGCCAAGTTCGTTCTTTCATTGCAGATAATCAAATGTTTACTACCATACCAGGCCTAATAACATACACTTTAAAATTTTCAAGAGTCACTCACATCTCAAAACTATCCCATGGTACACGTATTAGAAGAATATACGGGTAAGTATTGAAAATCTTTGGTTAACTAAACGGGTCGTAGGTGAAGTAAACGAGAAAATTTCAGAAAGACGTTTTTTAAATCTAATGATACGGCTCTTCAAATATGGTGTTAATGCAGCAATTTTCTGGGACCAATAAGAGAAATATTTGACTAAACACATTGATCAAGTTCAAAGATCAACCAGATTGAAAAAAATACTTATAGGTTCATCAACAATTTTAATCAATAATAGCTAAATCAAAATAAAGAGCATGGCTGAATTTGTCTATTTGTTTACATTAAGAAGCAGGTATCTCAAAACACAGTGAATTTTGTGAAGTGAGAAACAAACATAGTGAAGCAAGCATTGTTGGTTTGCAACTGCTGAAGATGGACGTTAAAGATCAAATGGACGGATAAAGTAAAACATGAAAATGCGTACTGCAATAGAGGAAAGGTCCATTTGGAATGTTATTTGACCAAAAAAACAAATATATAAGACACGTTCTAAGAGACAAAAACATTTGTAAGTACATAATATAATTGAAGGCAAAATAGAAGTGAGGATCTGACAGGAAGACCAAGGGATAAGGGAAGAAGGCCGAGATAAATAAGAATAACCAGGATGTGATAGAATCAGATAAGAGCTGTGAACAATGGAGAGCAGCAGTTAGCCAACCCTAGGATTGAAACCCTGATGATTATTGTACGAGTAGAGATGGGAACGAAAGGGGGCCAGGGGGAACCCTAGCAGATGGTAAATGGTAAGGGGGGACCATATGTGAAGACCGCACATGGAGATTAGCAAGTGTCTGAAAGGGAGGGATGGAAGTGGGAGAATGAAGTGATGTCGAGGGACAGTCAGCTGTAAAGGAGATTGGTGGTAAGACACCTGACGCCGCAGAGGGAGGATATTGGACAGAGACATGAGATTCTCGTATATTAATTTACAGGCGTTTTAGCCAGGAGACTTTGATTGATCAGTGGCGTGTGTCCCCCGCAACTGGATGTCGTTCACCTCCGTTTCCTCACTTATGTACTCAGCTACTGACACTCTGGATGGAGACAGAACGGCAGAGTTGTGTAACAAGCACATCTACATATTACCCTACCAGCCAGCCGCCATGAAAGTATGTGGCAGGGGGTGTTCGCTCGTCAGCTAAGCAAAGGTAAAGAAGAAAAAAACAGGAATAGAAAGAGAAAGAACGGATGAGAGATGATGTGTGTATCTCATTGCCGGTCGTCGGGTATGATGATTTGGAGAAAAAATTTGTACATGTCAGTACGACAATCTATCTCACTGATTTTGTCTTTATTCATACTATCTACCGATGAAGCAAAGAGATGGAATTATATCTCCATTTCAATCTCAAATTCTTACAATTCAAAACACAAAATATTCTCATACTATCTTGCTAAGGCAAAGGAGGGTTTTACTATATGATACCAACCTTCCCGAAAAATGCAAATAACTGCGTGGCAGCGGGGATGAGATTCTAAATTTAGATATGCTCTTAAGCTATTGATTTGCCATATTCATCACGGTACCTACAACTTTTGGCACATGTGTAAAGGTCAGAATACACTGCCGTGATTTACAATCAACTTGCTATATACTAGCACGAGTATCTTATCAGCTAAAATCAATCCAAGAACGCCAGAGCTACTTGTTACCAAAATAGATCAAATTAGCAAGTAGAGAAAATTAGTATCTTGAACATTATCTGACCAAGAGAAAACCTTTTATAGCATAGCACCTAAGGTATATTGCCGGTTGTTGTATGTATACTTGCACACTCAACGAGGCATAGCGTGCATAGGTAGCCAGCGATATTGTTACAGGGTCATAAATCAACTCATTATCATCTCCATCGTCTCAGGCTCAACTTTGTGGAAGTTCATTATATATTAAATGAAAGGAAAACTTTGTTTTATTCCACCAATTTATTTGTCGGTACTACTAGTTTCGACGCAGCGGCGTCATCTTCAGGTACAAAGTGGAAAGCAAAAATTTGATCTTTATATACCATCCAGGATAGGCGTTGGGGTGGGGGAGGAAGAAGGTAGGTGGAAGGGGTGGAAAACCTCAAGGATACAAAGTAGTGAAATGTTTAGCGGGTGGATACAATGTAGTGGCGGGTGGTGGGTCGGAATGGGGGGGGGGGCGGATGACCGTTGGCAGGTTAGAGTTTTGAAAGGGATTGCTGGTGACTAAGGTAGCGGTGAGGTGTCCGTGGGAGTGGGGGGAGGGGAAGGATTACGGGCTACTGTTTTTTCCGTGAGGGTCAGGGAGGCTTCAAGGAGGGGGGAAAGGTATTCAAATAATATGTCATTAAGGAGAGGACGTTTCTTCATCTGTCTTTTAATTTCCAGCTCTTCCTTCTTGTCCATTCTCTTCCCTTTTTCCTCCCGGTGTAGAATCTTTGGAGTGAAATCACTGCTGTGGTTCTCCTCCCACAGGTGTTTTGCAAAGTGGGACTGGGAGAGGTTACATGTCCGGAAGCACCTCTTGTGTTCTTCTGCTCTCATCCGGAAAGTGCGGCCCGTCTGTCCAACATAGGCCGCAGGGCACTCGTTGCATTCTAATAAATATATCCCACTGTTGTCTAACGGATCAATTTTATCTTTTGTTTTACTTAAAAATTTTTTTAAGTTGTCATGGTTGTAAAAAGCTATTTTAAATTGGTCTTTAGGGAACAGGTTGCTTACTTTTTGAGAAAGAACTCCGTAATACGGTAGTTTACCCCATTTAATTTTATCTTTTTTTGTCTCAATCGGATGAAATAGCATATGTTGTGCTCTTATGGAGCGTTTTTTGAGGAGCATTTTATCTACAAGGGTTCTTTTGTAACCGTTTGTCGTTGCTATTGATTTTATCGTTTCCAATTCCTCATTAAAATTTTCTCTGGAGAGGGGGATATTCAGCAGCCTATTCAGTAAGAAGTGGAATGTTGATAACTTTTGGTATATGTGATGGCGGGAGTCGGAGGGGATTACATGGTCCGTCGTGGTGGTTTTTCGAAAAATAGCAAATTCAAAATTTTTAACATTTTTGGATACCGTCACATCCAGAAAATTCAATTTTTCATTTTTTTCCTTCTCACACGTAAATTTGATACTGTCGCACTGGGTATTTAAATGTGTTAAAAAAATGTCCAATTGCCTTTCAGTGCCAGTCCAGATTGCAAAAACGTCATCAACATATCGGAACCAGCAAAAGATATTCTTAGTGTTCACTGAACCACCACTGAATAGTTTTTGTTCAAAATCGTCCATAAATAGGTCGGCTAGGAGCGGTGACAACGGCGACCCCATTGCTAATCCTTCCATTTGTCTGTAGTATTCCCCATTGAATTTAAAGTAATTTTGCTCTACGCACACTTTTAATAGAGTCACAAGATCACTGATGACGGCTGCTTCCGTCCCCATACTTGATAGAACTTTTCTCGCCACTTCGACTGCTTCCAAAGCTGGAATATTGGTGAAAAGGTTTTCCACATCAAATGACACTAATATGTATTTAGAGGGGGGAGGAGTTTTCTTGGATAGCCGGTCACAAAAGTCTATCGTGTTTCTCACTCCAAACTTCGACTGAAAATTAGTCAACTCCCTAAATCGAGAATTTAATAAGGCAGCAAGTTTTCTGGAAGGAGCTTTGACACTGGAGACGACTGGTCGAACTGGAATATTCACTTTATGAATTTTGGGGAGGCCGAAAAAACTGGGTGCTCTTGGATTTATTGTTGTCAATTTATAAATTTCGCTGGACTTGAGAAAGCTAGGGGTGGAGTTAAGGGATTTTTTCACAATTTCCTGAAACTTTTTGGTTGGATCCACTGAAAGTTTTGTTATCTGGTTACTCTTAATAAAGTCGTAGCACTTATCAATGTAGTCTTCCTTATTCATCACCACCACCGTGTTTCCTTTGTCTGCCTTTTCAATGATTAAATTGTTCTCTCTCAGTCGCCTTCGAATAGAATTTATTGATTTTAGCTCTAAAGACCTAATTTGTTTGTCATTAGCTTGGGATTTAACTAAACCTGGTAGTTTCCGTGCGATTATAGTTTTCAAACCAATGTCACGTTTATCCAAGGCCACTTCGCAGTCCACAACTAAATTCTCCACATCCTTAGTTCCCACTGGAGTAACAGGTACATACTTGAGACCTTTCTCTAATAAAGCCACTTCACGAGGGTCAAACACTATATCCGAAAGATTAATCACCCTGTCATGGAAGATCATGGGTGGGTTGCCCCTTTGAGGTTCCTTATGGGAATCCAATTTTTTCTCTTGGAGGCGGCTCAGTTTGCAATTCATGACTAACCTCTTTTTATGTGCTAATTCGCTGCTTCTCTCTCGTACATAGTCGTCCAATAATGTCCATTCAGCCCAATGAAGGTCGCGCCACAGTTCTCTTGTCAGCAGGAACCTGTATTCTTCAATACTGTTCCTTTTCGCGTACCATCCTTGGAGTTCTTTCTTCACCCATATCCGTTCTGCTGTCTGGACTGCATGTCTGCCTACAGATGATCTGGTGTTGGTGTTCACGTTGACGTAGTTTGGGATAACTCCTAAGGCTAGGCATCTACTGTTAAAGTAAATGTTTAAAGACGCCATCCTAGATTTAATAGTCACTGTCCGGTAGAGTTTGGCCTTTCTCGCAATACTCGCGTTCTTGATCATCTCCATCGTCTCAGGCTCAACTTTGTGGAAGTTCATTATATATTAAATGAAAGGAAAACTTTATTTTATTCCACCAATTTATTTTACAACCATGACAACTTAAAAAAATTTTTAAGTAAAACAAAAGATAAAATTGATCCGTTAGACAACAGTGGGATATATTTATTAGAATGCAACGAGTGCCCTGCGGCCTATGTTGGACAGACGGGCCGCACTTTCCGGATGAGAGCAGAAGAACACAAGAGGTGCTTCCGGACATGTAACCTCTCCCAGTCCCACTTTGCAAAACACCTGTGGGAGGAGAACCACAGCAGTGATTTCACTCCAAAGATTCTACACCGGGAGGAAAAAGGGAAGAGAATGGACAAGAAGGAAGAGCTGGAAATTAAAAGACAGATGAAGAAACGTCCTCTCCTTAATGACATATTATTTGAATACCTTTCCCCCCTCCTTGAAGCCTCCCTGACCCTCACGGAAAAAACAGTAGCCCGTAATCCTTCCCCTCCCCCCACTCCCACGGACACCTCACCGCTACCTTAGTCACCAGCAATCCCTTTCAAAACTCTAACCTGCCAACGGTCATCCGCCCCCCCCCCCATTCCGACCCACCACCCGCCACTACATTGTATCCACCCGCTAAACATTTCACTACTTTGTATCCTTGAGGTTTTCCACCCCTTCCACCTACCTTCTTCCTCCCCCACCCCAACGCCTATCCTGGATGGTATATAAAGATCAAATTTTTGCTTTCCACTTTGTACCTGAAGATGACGCCGCTGCGTCGAAACTAGTAGTACCGACAAATAAATTGGTGGAATAAAACAAAGTTTTCCTTTCATTTAATATCAACTCATTATATTGCAAGTGATCAAACGGGTAAAAAGGACTCACTCCGTGTCATAAAGTGGAAGAATCCACTGCATAGGTATTAGTGAATTCAATTCTTTCTCCCTCGCCCATTTCTTCCCCCTTCATTCCCAATGCCATCCATATGCTACTTCAACCATCCACTCTTCCCCTCCTCTCCTCCCGGATATGAGTCGATGGGGGTAAGATGGAGCGATGCAGGGGAAAAGAAGGGTTTTTCTCTCCGGCTGATCTCCGTCTGCGAGGATTGATGGATGGGCTAACCCCCAAATAGAATGAAATCATTCTTCTTCCTCCACTTCAACGTAAGTCCCCATTACTCCGAATCCCCTTAAGTCACCATTCTTACGCGCATAAAAACGTTTTTTTGTTTAGTAACACGCTTGATGATGGTACTTTTCACAAAAAAAATTCACTCTACATAAACACGTGAGCGTGGATGAGTAGGCAGGCATATAACTCATTGAAAACAAAATAGTAGGGAAAACAAGATAAGCCTATGATAATGGTTACTTCGTGAATCCATTACTACCAGTATAACTGTTGGAGAAAACTGTTTCATTAGGCGTAGGTTTCCAACGGCTATCCTGAATATCACCATCCAAACCCCACCCTTCCTGCCCTTTCTCTTCATTTTTATTACCCAGATAGAAAATCGAAATTTAATTCAAACATTTGCGTTCTTAGCATTAAAACAAAAAATAATATTTTTACCATGACCTAAAAGAGACCATTCATTTAACCTTATTTACTGAATTGACTAAACATTTACAAACACATTCTTCCCTGCCTGAGAATCTGAACACTGGACACTCAGTAAATAGGAAATCCATAATAAATATCATAAAAATTTCAATATTTGTGGTGAATTTCAAGAAACATTTTATACGCATGAATAGTTAGTAAGAAAACAATCCATTTGTTGGAATTCTTTCCACATTAATCACTTAATGTCACCGTTACTGTATGTTGCACTGGAAAAAATTCTGTACAAGCCATAAACCAGCTACTAAAAGAAATAACATATGATAAGGGGAAAAAGTTTAAAATCACAGCATGCCATCGATAAACTTTTAGCAAAATTCTTTTGTAAAATATAGTTGTTATATATTCGGTAAAATCCGCACATGCATTTGAACACCCGTATACCGTTCCCGAAATTCGTGCCAAAACCCCCTCCCACGTCCAGTTATTCTTCTCCCACTCCATTTGCGGCCAATTCCGGTACCATCACAACGATTAATAAGTCTTATAAGGGGAGCCGGATGGGGAAAACCTTTGCAATGAGACATGATTCGGACAGCGAGATGCAGGATGGGGATGTGACCGTGGAGAGTAATTCGTTCTAAAGCCATGAGGAGAGAATTGGTGGAACTGGAAAAGGGACTTCACCGAGAGGGACAGCCCTGCATTCAGTCAGATCTCTCGAGAATTTCGATCATCGATTAAGACAAAGCGGCAATGACGGATAGGCGTATTATCCCACTCCTGCAGAAATTTAGATGCCTGCCCAACGGTCAACGAGAAACGTCATCTATAAGGTGGATATTCAACACAGAGCGAATCTGCTTTTTGCCCGAGACCGTCCCAAATTAGGTTACTTTGGGGATGCAATCGACAATTAAGGTCATTTAAGCCATTAAGGACATGTGAGTAGGTTGGTAAATTAATATTTTATTTCGGGAGAGGAGGAAGGATGGAGAGAAACCTGGCGTCAGTATTGGCCAATCAGCAACGAAACGTTCAACGTCACGTCCGACGGACGGAGCAATTATTCATTATTAGAGGTGATCAACGGATTGAGGTACTTTTATGGAAGGTGGAATATCTGTATGTAACGCCGGGCCACTTTCAGTTAATTCTTCAATCCTCTATGAAGCGATTTCTTCATTTACTTTACAATATACAGCAACTTTCTTCTAGGAGTCCGCAGCACATCCAATCTCACTACCAGCCATCCCAGCAACCCTCTCCTATCACCGTCAACAAATCCCTCACAATTTACCAGCCAACAAAAGCATTTCAACAATCAAGGAAACAAAAACTCTATTAAAGTAATGAAATACAATAAAAATAATAAGAACAGGGTACGAAAGCCGGACCACCATCCTCCCCGCGGCGTACCTGGTAACGGCTTTTGCCGGCTAATGGTGGACGTCTGTGTGTGGGGCTAACAACCCCACACGCAGTTATACCAGTTCCAAGGAAATAAAACCGAAAATCCACCCACAACCGGCCCCTATCGAATGGGGGCCCTAGTGCTGTGGGGTGTGGCAATGAAGTACCACCTGATAAGGGAGCTCGTATGCAGTGGACGGATGCCCTAAGGGGCGACCTCCTCGCATGCCATGCTGCCAGCGAGCCCGATCGCAGGGGGTATATGGCAAAGATGCACTCTTTGTGGTGTGAGATGCATCCGGAATACGACCATCTAACGCAGCAGAATCTGCGGGATTATGCCAACCACCTGCGAAAAAAGGAAACTCCCCATCAACCGCCAATTCAGCGGGATGCACCACCGGCAAAACCACTCATCCCGACACAGACAGCCTCTCCACCGCCTGAGGCGAGAACGACATTTAAGTCAGTCTCTCGGCCAAATGGGGAGGAAGCTGGTCAGGCCGCCTCTGAACTACGAACGCGGTTGTTAAGCACCATTAACTATGATGAAGGACAACCTAGGCAGAGAGACATCCACCGAAAGATCTCTCTGCGGGGTAACCACCTGCCCCAGTTGAATGGTCTTATCGACGAAATCCTGACGGAAACATCGGACCTTAGGACGGTAAATTGCGCGGTCTACGCTGCTGCCAAAATTATGGCTCACTCCCAAAAGAACCCCTCTTGGGAGGACAAAGCAGCAAAGAGGCTGGAACAGTCGGAGGCCAAGATCACGCAGGCGAGACGATAGGCGTCGAGAATTCAGTGTGTGATGGAATACATGTTATCTGGGCGAACTTTCACTCCCAAAGTTCGGTGCATAGCGCGCAGTCTCAGATACAACCATCAAACACTGATTCCACCCACCAACACCTCGCCAGAATCTTCACGTCCTTTCTGAAAGGCAGAGAACCTATTCCACCTTGGCTGGCTGAAGGACGCACGGTTCTGATACCTAAGAAGGGAGACTTGTACAATCCAATGAAATACCGCCCTATAACCTGTCTCAACACTGTATACAAGGCGCTCACCTCGATCTTGAGCGACCTTATGCTCCACCACGTCCAGTCTGTGTGGGAGGAGGTGTATGAGCAGAGGGGCTCACAGCGGGGAATCTCGGGATGCAAGGACAACCTGCTCATTGATAGGTGCATGTACCAGGATGCCATCCGGCATAAGCGGAACTTATCAATGGCCTGGATGGACTACAAGAAGGCTTTTGACACCACTTCATGAGCTTTTGATCGCCATGTTGAAGTTGATGAAAGTCCACCCAGAGGTAGTGTCCTGCATCCAATGCCTGTTACCACTCTGGAAAACGCGCTTTGTTCTGACTTCAGGCAAGCGGTCAGTTTTCACAGAGTTTGTAACATACCACGTGGCGTTTTTCAAGGCGACAGCTTGAGCCCCTTACTGTTCTGTATTTTCCTCCTACCCCTGTCCCTTAGGCTGTGACGAGGTAGAGGATACATGTGCGGTGTTCCAGATGACAGGAAGCATAAAGTCACCCATTTGTTCTATATGGATGACCTCAAGCTTTATGCTTCTAATGCGAAAAACCTTCGCACTGCCCTGGACACCGTACTGGAATAAAGTGAGGCTATAGGGATGGAGTTCGGATTGAAAAAGTATGCATCCATCCAACTGGTGAGAGGAAGATTTTCGGAGATCAAGGAATACGTGCAACTAGTTGACGGGAGCGTCATTCGTCACCTCGAGGTCGATGATAGCTATGAATACCTCGGCGTCCCCCGAAGCCGAATGCAGGACGTTGCAGCAGAGAAGGGAAGGTTCACCGCCAAATACAGACAGACTCTCAGGAACATCTGGAGTTCTGAGCTGTCAGGCAAGAACAAGGTTCTCGCCACGAACATATTTGCGGTTCCTACACTGCTGTATACCTTCGGATGCATGAAATGGAACGTCAACGAGTTGCAGAACCTCGATAGGGGAATGAGGAAGGTGATGACCATCTACAGAAGTCTTCATCCGAAATATTCTGTCGCTAGATTGTATCTCCCTCGCCATGTAGGTGGTAGAGGACTATTGAGTTTGGAGTGTCTCCACAACAGAGTTGTCCTGGGTACAGCATGCCGAGTGCTGAGAAGCAGGGACCCCCTGCTCAATCTCGTGAGAGAGCACGAGAGTGCGGGAGGAAAGGCGTTTCTCTTCCAGGCAGCTAAGAGGGTAGCGGACGAAACCGGTCTCGACTTCGACCCGTCATCCGACGGAAGCGACAATGACACGACCATCTCGTCATTGAAGGCAGACGTCCTCAAGCTCGAAATAAAAAAAGCCGAGCAGAAGGCCTTGCTCAGGGTGCATACCGATAAGCCCATGCATGGATGTTTCTGTCGCAACATCGAAAACCATGGGTTCTCGAAGGAGCTGACGTTTGCCTTCCTACGCACCGCCGGTCTGAAGTCCGAGACCGAGAGTTTTGTCCTCGCGTACCAGGATGGTGTCATAAACACACTCGTGTACCGCCGCATTATATTCAAGGTGGAGGTCGCGGACACGAGATGCAGGGCGTGCCGAACCCAGCCGGAGACTTTGAGTCACCTTCACTCCGGCTGTAATTATTACGCCAGGTCAGCGTATCTAGCTCGGCACAACGCGGCCCTGCGGGTGTTATACTTTCACCTTCGACACCATTATGGCATCGACAAAACACCTGTGCTGCCATATGCCCCTAGACTTATTGAGTCCGTCGTGGAGAACGATAAACGCACAATCTGGTGGAATTACTCCTCCACCACCAGGCAGTTGGAGGCGACCAAGCCTAATATCTTTCTCCTCGACCATCTCACACGCTCCATATTCGTGATCGAGTTTTCAGCTCCGGGTGAAACTAACATGGATGCGAAGGAGGTGGAAAAACGGACGAAATATCAAGACCTGCTTTTCGAACTTCGGCAGATGTACCTCGGACACTGTGAAACTAGTGGTCCTCATCATAGGTGTGGTCGGTGGAGTTAAGGGCTCGCTGTTAAACAACTTCAAGTTCATTCCGTCCTGCGTGGAACAGGCGGAATCACTAGTTACACGCATGCAAGGCTGTCATCCTGTGGTCACTCCGTCTACTGCGGACGCATGACCCGACCGTATCGTAGCCACTCATCCGATGGGCGTCGGACGTGGTTGCGATTACTGCACAACCCCTGTCGAGTCTCCGGCCATTATGACGGCAATGAAATCTGATGCTTGCCGGGGACTCGGAGGGGCGTGTTACAACTGCAACAATTAAAAAAAAGAACAAGTCCAACAACATAACGCCGAAGCATCAAGCGCTACCTAATATCATCTGCTGCAGCCGAAGATCCTCGTGACCATGCATGATTTCAATGTTAACCTCAGCATACGCCCTACCTCTCTTCATTCCGTCCATAAAGCATGTTGTCTTTGTTACCCTTCCCCGCTAACCCACCATCCTCCCCTCTATCACGGCCCTCAACATTCCTTCATCCTTCCTTGCCTGTTCCAACCGTATACTTTGCAACATCCGAAATAGATAAAATTGATATGGTCACCCTTGCTCTACTTTTGTCTTTGCTGATATGTATAAATTAATAATTAAATTCTTATTTATCCACTGATTTCTGAAGATCCGCCAATGAGAAAATGTTAGGAAAAAAACAGCTTCTGTTATGCAAAATGTGAGAACTGACAAAAATTCAAAATACAGGTTTACTTCTTTCTGACTTAAGAGCAGGAAAAACGCATTACATCTCGGAAGATTTCTTTTTTCTTTTCTTCGGCAGGTATTCTTGGGACAGGACTCGATAAGAGGCAAATCCATAATGGTGAAAGTTCCATGGCACCAGGGCAAACTGAAAGTTTTGAGCTCCGGAGCCAATTTACCGGGCAATGAACCGGGAGCACGAAGTTCTTATGGAGTATGGGGTAAGCAACTGAAAGAGAACACTACGAAGTTGACCCCCATTTCCGTGTTTTTCATTTTACAAAGTTTCTCCTCCCGTAGCCGAAACTGTAGAATATTATTCCTCTTTTATTATAGCTTCTATCTCTTCAAATACCACGATAAAAATGCGATATTATTTTCACAATTAATTGAAAATATTCATTTCACTTCTCACAGTAGATACGAGGCATCGACGAATGTGATGAAAAAATTACGTTGAATGAGGTATCTGTACCGAAAATAATTCTTCGAGGCAAACTATTTATCACACTATTTACTTAAAAACTCGACTACCTTCCGTGCAAAACACCAACACTGAAGCAGGATATCATAGAAAGGAAGGAAGTGACAAATTTTATGACACCGCCATAACTGGAGTGCGTAACATCCAGAAATAAAGAAGTCAACATTTGGAAACATTGAAGATCCTTCCATCATTTTAAACTTGCTCGTAATCAATTATTTAACCCCTATAATTGGAGTTTAAGTGGAAACACTAGCTTTAATTTTCCTTCGTTGTCAACTTTTTCACAACGGAAGGATAAGTACCACCAGAAATTTGGAAAATCTCTCAATTATAGAATTTACGATTGATTCTAAATTCTAGGTACAAAAATTGCAAAGTATTTCGGCTTGTTTCCAAAAAAAAAAGGAAATATTCTAATCCAAAGCACCATTATTTTCACTAAACCATATAATTAAATACAGTACACACCATTGCCTAAAAGTAAAGAAATGTCAATTTATACGTGCCAATAAAAGTCTCACTGATTCAGTCACACTTGGGATTTGAAGACTTCTTGTTGCTTTGCAAAATGATTTATTTAAACGCCTGAAACATGGGGTAACACATTGCTCCACTACAAAATAATTATAGTTTACAGTAGTACTAAAGAATTATTTTATACTAATTGAAAAGCCCGCTGAAACAGGCCAAAGAATTGGCGAAATAGCCAGATAGTTATGAATTAAGTCAATAATTAAATATAAATGTATGTGTGGTTTAACTATAAATAAATAATAATTACCATTCCTTAAAAGTCTCATTGAAATTTACCTACTTAAAATAATTTTAAATTTATTTTTTTTAATGATACGTTTATTTTGAAAAGTGTATATGCCTGCGCCATGTGCCAAATAGAGGAGAACGTATATAGGAGCTCACCTGCCATCTAGAGGCGCAAATCTGGATCACTAAGCCTAGCAACTGACTCATACTTACGTACGCGTAGCCTATTATATAATAGATTACCTATGTAATAAGTACGAGACATCGTAATAGCGACCATAGAGTTTTTATAATAAATACTAGCATTTTATACTTAATATTTATTCCTTTTAATGCATGATTAGTCACAAAATTGCAAAAGTGCCCCAAAGTAACCATTGTTGACCGTACCAGAACAACCAATTTCAACTGAATTAAACCTGCGTAGGAAAAATAACTCTCACAATAGCAACACTTTTGGCAAATTGTCACACGGAAACTCCCGACTAATGTCACCAGTATTATCAGTAGTCATGAATCCGAAGATTGGTATACTGCAGATCTCCACTCTTCTATCAAGTAGCTGTTTTAGTCCTTAAGAAGACTTAATTTTAACGTCATATTTGTTTGCTCTTCCCCAATAATTCTTGCTTATCAATTCTCCTTTAACTACTGTTTTCAAAAGACCATCTGCCGAAGTATGTTGTCCAATGAGGTTGCTTCTGTGACTTAGCAACATTTTCATTATACCTCGTTTCCCCCAAACTCAACGTAAGACTACTTCAGTGATGATTACCCCAATCTATTTTATCTTCATCTTCCTTCATTAACACCACGTTTCCATAGCTTCAACCTAATGGAAATTTTAACAGCAGACGTAGATGTGCTTCAACAACGAAGCTGCCCATGAAAATAGGGTGTTACTACACACACAAGAGTATTGATCAAATCTAGAGAAATATTGATCTCATTTCGCTCTCATGTTACGAATGAAACGACTCTTTTTGAATCGCGAGTCTTATGAGCCAAGACTATCAGATATATATGTGTATATTTCTATCCCACTCAAAGTCGTCCTCAGAAAGAAAATTGGAGTATCGGTAGAGAAGCTAAAGTAAAGAAATAAAAAAGAGGGAATCCCCACAGAATCCACGTAGCCCTTTTTCGCGATAGCTTCTCTCCGTTGCCGTGGGGGGCGCAACGGAGTGATTTTGGCTCAACCTCGCAGTTTATTCGTCACCGAAGCGGGGATAAAAAAAGACAGAGAACAGGAGAGAAATGGAGAGGTTGGAAGTAGCATGCTGAGGTTTTTGAGGAAAAGAGGAAATAAATATTCCACGCGGAGACACAAGACGCTTTTTCGAGCATGAGAGCGGGACAGAGGGGGAGAGAGAGACTCCCGCTGAATAAAATGAGAGAAGGAAATCAGTCGCGGGAGGAATGGGATTTGACGAAATCCTTTGCTTTTGCAACGGCAATAGGAATCCTCGTGAAAGAGTCATCTCTTCGCCAAAAACACCCTCCCCCTCCTTTCTGCCGCCTCCCTCATACTATCTCTCACGCTGCTATTTCTTCAAAGCGAGAGGAAATGGATGACGCTGGATGGAGAACGCTCGCGGAGTACCGTTTTTTCACGTGGCCGCAGACGCTAGGGGTCGCCACCGCTGCCGAAGCCCCAGGACCTTTTTTTAAGAGATTAAGTTGAGACAACACTTCCAATATACCCTGCTTCACTACTCGAACAGCGAAATACTCTGATTGACATGACATTAGGCATGGAAAATGAAAAAAATACCATTCACCTGGGACTCGATCCCAGACCCCTGGGATCTTAACTGGCCAGTGAATTTATTCAAGAAAAGAGAAATTGACAAGTAAATTTTAATTAAATACTAGCAAACCTGCTGCCTGCTTTGCAGGCAGTCTCTCCCTTGTACCCCAAATGGCGATAATACATGCATTTCATATGCTAACCTATAAAAGTGAAGCCGGGAGTCCCGAGAAACTTTAGTCCCCGGAATCTAACTAAATTTAAACTCTCCAAAAACCACGAATTTTTGCATTTTTCTTTGCACCACCAACTGCTAAAAATGCAAACCTACTACAGAATCATACAGACAGAGAATCCACATTTAATGAACCAAACCTCATTTCTCTAGCTCAAAACTTGAGAGAGAAATAAACAAAATTGATACAGAATGACTGACTGACACGCTACAAAATTAATATATATAGATTAATTCAATTTATCAATAAAAGCAGAGGAAATTAGGCTCCTATGAATGCATTTTGGTCATCCATGAAACTATTGACAGGCAACATTTAAATGCACGTGTTTACGAGATTTAAATTCTCCCAGTCTGTGGTCACATGGATGACCGAAATGCATGCATAGGAGTCTAATTTCCTATTCTTTTATTGAAAATTTGGATTAATCTTTAATTTAAAGTGAACTAATTATTTAGGACAAATTCTACTTTCAAAATTAAATGAACTCTAATGCCCATCATCATTAATCATTCAATCTTAAGATTGGTTGGATGCAGCTTCCATCTATCCTTCCCATTGCAAAAGGCTGTTTTCAGACACGACACGGGTCAGCACTGAAATCAGAAGTACTGAAATCATCAGCGCCAAAACGTCGAAACAAAATTCGGAACTTAAACCGAAAAGGAGATTTTCATTCAAGGTTTTGAAGTTAGGGCAGATTGAAACACATCAGCGCACATGCACGATGTGCGCTGACGAAACGTAAGGTAACCTGCCGTTAGGTATCATGCTGGGCGTGCAAAACAGTCACGACTGAATGTATTGAGTATTTTTATCGAATTCATTAAAAACACGCATTTAAAAATGTAAGATTTTTACCACAACGTAATTGCAGTCAGTACTCATGATTAATATTCTTAGTACTTTTCTATAAAAATTTTTATTGTACTTATTAATTCAAATGGTATTTATTCTCGACCCCTTTTTATATATGGTGCAAATGTCATGAGTTTAGGTCAAATAATATTTTTTGAAACTTTTGCCGACGTTTCAAACATTTACCATCATGTATCATTTGTTTATAGCCCTGAATATGGATAAAAAAATCCGAACGTCGGCAAAAGTTTAAAAAAATATTATTTGACCTAAACTCATGACATTTGCACCATATTGTACTTATTGTACGACGCGTTTCACTGACTTACAGTATCGTCAGGTACCAACATGGTACATATCAGGTACCTGACGATGCCGTAAATCAGTAAACATTTTTGTAGAAAAATACTAATTATTATCATTAATCATGTGTACTGATATAATTGACATCTACGAAGTGAAGCCTGCCACTGTCAAGTTTACTCAAGTAATTGTAGTCTTTGCATTATCGATGTTTGACGCCATCACTGGCAATCAACACAAAAACAACAATCACGAATGCGGTTATCGAAGTTATTTTTCTGTTTAGCGCACATCAACTCTGCTCCCAATTTGTTTGTAAGTGCGCTGCCTAGTGCGCAGTGTCTGAAGCTGACGAAAAACAAGTGCGCTGTTGTATCGCGAAAAGAACAGCGCACTAGAGCAAATGGAAAGCTACTGATGCCTCGGAGTCTTGTGTTTAAACGGTGCTAATTTCAGTGCGCAGTGTTACTGTCCGTGCATTTGCTGAACTACTAAACCTAAATAAACTGCGCCAAATTGTTTTCACCTCTGTCTCTGCGTAACTGCACATTTTCTCGATTGCAGTTCACACAATTTCTCCGAAGATTATTTTGGTAGATTCCAGCTCCGCCGTAAGTATTCTCTCGAAACACTCGACTCACCTACTTGTCTGCAATTGGTCGATGGATCCAAAAATCGGATCTAAATAATTATCGTACTAACTTCCGTTTTCAGTATTGATAATAGAATTCGAGTATTTCATTGGATACGACAATACCCTTTGCACGGCACGATTTTCAGCTTAATGAATTCAGTTACATTTTCAGCATTGAAGTAAGCATCGCGTAAGAGGGCCTCAAGGCAGGAACTCCGTGACACTCGCCTGGTTAAAGCGCCACCTCGGGTGTTCCTTCAATGGATTCCAAGAGAAGACATTGGGTTCCTCTGCCCACTCATCTCAGCTTGTGAGTGCCACCAAAGACTAGAGATTTTTTAGAGACGACTATTAAAGATGGGAGATTGAGACAAGATTTTCGACATGACGCCAACCTGCCGGCACATAAATACAATATTTATCATTTTTTGTCTTATAGAAAAAAGAGAAAATAGCGGTTGAAATACAAAATAAAGGATCCAATAAAGCTTTTGCTTTCTGAGCTCTGTTAAGATGTTTTCTTTGCTAGTTCTCTCCAGTAAAATTACCACTCTTATACGCTGCACTCGAGATTTCTTCTCCCATTGGTATGTGTATTGTTGATTTTTTAAATTCGCTAACAGTCAGGCACATGCAAATCAATTTAATTATATATGCACACCCTCCGCAAGTTCTACCACAATTCTGCGTTTTATTTTATTTTTTGTTTTATCTAATTTCCATGTTCATCGGATTTCAGTGCATTCATATCTAGCGCCATTTTAAATTTCTATGGATATAAAGAAGCTGTGATTTCGCGCACTTAACACACCCTTAGCTAAATGCATGGGGTCCCAGAATTCATTCTTGAAGTACATATGCATGGCCGTGTGTAGGGTTTCTCTCCCATGATTCCGAGATCCCGGTAGATTTTAACTAAATTTAAATTTCCCGGGAAAAGACGGAATTATTTCCTTTAAATTTAACTGCAGTAGCATTTTTGTTTAACGTGCTTCGACGGCTAAGGTCATTTCGCACATACTGACTGCCACGTGCAGATAGGGGCAATAGCACTCGGACGAATCGGAGGATCACCCCTCCAAACTCAAGTCGAGCCCAACGATGCTTAACTTCGGTGACTAATCGGGAATCGGTGGTTACTAGGCTGAAAAAAATTTCCGAACTTCTGACTCATCTCCAACGCGCACGACCATAAAAACGTTTTAGATTCACAAACGTTCTTGCGACCGTACACTTTTAAAAAATACTTAGTACGCGCTATCTATAGGAGCAATTGAACAGAATACACCTTGCAATAAAATATCTCAATATATCCCTCGCAAAATAAAAAAAAGATAATACTCCCGAGAACTGATTTCACGGTCATGTATTCCGTTTATTTTTGTCCACGAAAAGAACCCTTTTTCGAGACGCCTCTTTTCACATATATATAATCCCTTGAAGAGTTTCCTTTGCCGACAGAAGCTTCTATTTCTCGATACTAAAGTCACTTATTTCCCTCCTACGATCTCTGCCCATGCTAGTCCCTTCTTTATCATCAAGCCCCTTATTTTTACCCCCAAGCCCCACCAAGCCCTTTATTTTTACCACACCACTTCATACATATACATTTCTCTTTCTCCCCCATTCTGTAATACAGATTTGCATTTCCAGCGGAAGAGAGTCACTACAGATTCCCTCATTTTCCACTCCACCCATTTCTACGCCTTCTCACTCTTCCCTCAGACTCGCTCATTTTATTTTTTTCTACATATTAATTTTTCATCCCTAATTCCTGTGCACTGTACCTCCGGGGAGACTTCTGAGCGGCCTTTCCAATGACCCGTGCAACGGAGCGGGGAGAAAATAAAATAACTACGACGACGTCGCCAAGATATGCGACGAGTGCCAGTCGAGAACTCATGGCTTCCAGAGGAGGTCTCTCTCCACGTCATCTGCGGGAAGGTATTTTCTTTTTTTTATTTCTTCTAGTTCATTCTTTGTCCTGCCCTCACTTATCCACATTCTCCCCCTCCACCGTAAGTCCCTCCCCTTCCTTCTTTCCCACACTTCTTCCTTGCATCCTCCCGTGACCACCACTTGCTATCTCCTATTTCTCCAGCCTCACCCAAAAAACGTCCGGGAATGCTGGCTGGCCTCCACCTCTCTTTTTCCAACCCCTTCACGGCGCAAAGTCCTTTTCGCCGCCTCCCCAGTCTTTTTCCATGTGCATTGCTTCTTTTTTTTTGTACGTTTTCCACTCCTCTTTTCCAAGCCCAAAGGTTTCCCCCCTCAGTGGCCCCAACCGTCACAACTCTTCGACGTGCTTCAAATGTTTTAAGTTTCTTTTTTTTATTTTCGCGCCTTGTAACAGACGCTCAAGCAACGGTAGCCAGTACGAAGTTCTTTTTTAGCAGGATGCTCCGATTTCTTTCGGAAACGCTCTGTATCCCCTCCCCCTTCATCCTTTCTTTCTCCTCCGATGATTCTCAAGCTCGACGAGCTCTAGTTTTTCCGTGTCCTCGCCGTCCTTAAAGGCAAAAATGTCCCGCTCTTGCATCAATGTTGCCCGCGAGAGATGGCCCCTTCTCCGAAACGAAAAGGAAAAATAAAGAAAAAGTGGGTGATTTTTCTACAAACATGTGATCGGGGCAGATGTTAAAAATGCCCGACCTGAGGACATGAGGAATGAAAATTCTTTCAAAAAAATTCTGGAAAGAGGTATTGATTTGATAACCTGCGACCCCTCAAGTTATGAGATGTTTAGTTCGCGGTTTTTTAAGGGAATTCTCGTTTACATTTGTCGCTTCTAAATCTCCTTTAATGGTTGGCATCCATGCTCGTTCGAAATGGATAAAGTTTAAGTTGAGGAGTCAAAAATTTGCAATATTTTCAAGGTAAAACTGGTGCGTCCCAAAAATCAACCGCTTATACAGGGCACGATAAGAGTCAATTGGGGTATGGAATCATTTATTACTAAGGGTGAGGAGCTATTGGAAGCGAACATTTATGGCAGCTCTGTAAGCCAACGTGAATGAATTTCGGCGTCAAAAAATGATCACAAAAACGAATTTTGAATGATAAAATATCAGAGCTCGAGGACGACTCCTTGTGGACAAAAATATCGAAGAAACTATGCAAGAACACTTCTAGGGCTATCAGTGAATTGCATGGTTGCTCTCAAATGCAAAATTGAATACCGAGGTTTTCACGGTTATATGGCATAAATATCACCCGGCATATTTTATTAACTTTACTTCCAAAATTTATGGAATACATGTATCTCTTTTATGTTTGCTGGGATAAAATACACTAGTCATGGTTAAAGTATGGTCCTAAGTGTAACCTACCGAGGAAATAGTATTAAAAAACTTTATTTATTAGCAATAATTTAATTTCAAAAATCATGGTTATCTCCGCGGTTTTATTTAATTCACTACTTGAGCTGCATTATCCGTATCCGCATGTGATCTATTAATTAATATAGCAATTGGCACGCCCCAATAATTTGTAGTTAAAACTTAATTCTTTTAGTTCCGAATAATTTAATAGAACCTTCAGAGTAGTTTCCTGGATATCAGATACCACTACTGAAAATAGATTAAACATTAAGGCTTAAATTGGTAATTTAGATATGATGAAAATCCCATTCATGCGAAAGCAATGCAGAAAATAAAGGTAAGAAACGTTTCCCAGGAGCACTGCTAAATAACATCCGCCAAAATATCATATTTTCCATTTTGTTTCACCCCGGCAACGAGATGGTAAAGCAAGTAGCTTAAAATCTAGGAGAATTTATTCGCATTTTATTTCCCTTTTTTGTCAAGAATCGGATAAGTCATGCAAACTTTGCTGTATTGCTTGTCATGCAATCCACCGTTAAGAAAGCCATTTCATTTCTAATAGGTACTACTGCCCTCTAGAATTTTAATGGCATATCCTCCGCCTATGCACAATTTTCAGCCAGTCAAATATCTCCAAGCAAGTCCAGAAAATTACTTTGTTTGCGAAGCTACGAATAGCGTTTTCCTGACCAGTAAAAATTTCAAAAATTACGACCCCATAAAAAACTTCATCGGGTTAAATTCAAAGAAGGAAGCCTGAGATTGAGCCATTCCTGTACCATAAGATTTTACGATAGTTCCGTTTTCATGCAATTACAAGCGCCGGCAACGACGGCTGATCTACTAGAGATAGCTCTTACATGCGATGCATTTAGTAAATTTCGAGTATATTGACGCTATAAAACCGCCTAAGCCTTCATCATGAACGGCGGAAAGGTAAATGGCAACCAGTTTTTCCCTGATGTCCAATGAAGAAGCCACTTCAATAAGACTACCCCGAGAATATCTGGAAGAATTAACAGCAATCTCAAGATGATAAACCATTTTCGCTGCTATAAATGTCAAATGTGCCATAGACATGCAAAATGCATTCCAAAAAACTGCAATTACATCCATAACATATGCATTTTAAATGTAAAATCTAACAATAGCATCAAAACATGAAAAAGAGCACTTTATGCTCATTTTCAAACATTACCTTTGCACCTCAATCACCAAGCATTAATTTTCAGGCAATAAAAATGCAACCTATAGTTATATCGTTTAATAAAATTCCAAAACTGATATTGCCAAGAATAGTGTATAATTCTATACGGTTTTAAGCACATCCGGTCGGGTAATTGTCATAACTTTAAATTATTATTCAAATGTATGCTGCTTAGCGGTAAATTATGCAAAAAATGTGTGAGGTATTTTAGTAACAAAAGTGTTGTTTTTTATTTCGAAGTATTTATTTGCAAAAAATAACATGAAAATTTTCTCGGAGTCTTTATCTTTGAATGAGAGGTCTTTAAACTGAATATCAGATCGAAATTCACGCAGTACTTGTTCCATTTAAAATAAGCTAACACATGCGAAAAAAATGTTGAAGCTTCTCAGAGGGAGAACACATTTAGGCAAATGGAGACAGACCCCATGAAGCCCCTAACTGTTAGTTTTATCAATGCTTAACCTACTCCTTGGGTTTCCCTTGCAAGTGCGCGACGATTAAAAAGAATAAGTCGAGCTAGCTCACAATATTAGAAGATGTTAAAATTGATGATTGCATTCTTCTCGAGAATAAACTTAACAAAGTCAAGTAAATTTTAGGGACAATTCACAGAATACTAAAAAAAAACTAACACGAAAAGAAGCGAGCTTGAAACTTTATAAAACAATTGTTCCGGCAGTACTGTACGGCAGTGAGGCGTGGATTTTCGCAACAAGAGACAGAAATAACATCATATCAGCTGAAATTAAATTTCTAAGAACAGTAGAAGGTTGCAAATTAAAAGATATGATAAGAGGCAAAATCATTAAAGTATATTTTAACATTTTTTATTTCAAAGAAAGAATACGGAATAAAAATACATACGTTGCAATCATTTAGGACGAATGCAGCGAAACCGTCTCCTCAGAATTGCCTTCGAATGTTAGCATACTGTCAGTTAGAATAAGTCGAGATACCCGAGTTTGAGATGTTGCATATTCTTAACAAAGAAACGGAATTTAATGAATTAAAATACCCTTGAAAGACTTTTTATATCTACGATTATTGATGTGCGTCAAAAGATTTTTGTCACTTTAGCTGCACTTTTACGAACTTTTATTTGCATAAAGCCACGGTTTTTGCGCGTAAAATTCATTTCCTATGTTTGAGCGCTTGATAATTGGTTACTTTTCACCCTATTAACTTGCGATTTTGAAGCAAGAAAGATAATAGTCGCAATATTGGTCGAGTAAGATCTTTTCAGGAGCAGGCTATGCAGTCTAATCCATAAAGAGAAGAAGAAGTATTCTTCTCGAGATCTTCACTCATTGTTCGCTTACGTTTCAACGCATGACTCGTGAATTCACAACCACACTTGGAAACGTCAGCACCCATTGAGTTTCTCACCCATCTATATCTCTGATATGCCGAGAAAGCACAAGATCTTTTGGAAATCGAATTCCGTAAAGTTTCGATAGCTCGTTTCTAGCGGATAGAATGAGAGGAGATAATGGAGGATGATCAGGTATTTTACATTCATCCACCCGGGAATAGCAGTCACCGAATCTCATTTGCAGTCATAGGGTCAATTTTTGGAGCGATTCTGAACCCGTGGGCTTAAATAAAAAGGATATTTTACATATAAAACGACATTCACAGTAATCGCACGGCAGGGTTCCATTATAGTGACTAGAAATTTTTTCCCGGATGTAAACTTACGAATCGTACTTATTCGATATTTGAAAAATGAAATAAAAATACTCTTTCCTTCCAAAACCTTTTTCCACATAACTGATTCCCTAAATACTGAGTTTTTTGGCGAACGGTCGATGCATGGTCGTTTTAGTTCGAGGTTATCTTGCGATGGTCGCGGATCACTGCGAAGGCTGTAGCAGTAAATCGAGAAGTTATACGTGCGCCTGCCTCGCAGACATAAATATAGCTCGCCAGGAAATGGAAGTCCATCCGCTCTCCACATCACCAGCCCCAAACTGCGTACTCATGAAGATACGATATCCGAGTCTTCTTTCTTACGATGGTCACCAACCGCGACCTGTTCATTGCCTTCTTTTACCAAAGGAATGACTATAAAAATGATTTATTCTATCACCTTATCGACCATAATTTAAAGTTTCTGTTGTATTATTTGAGGCTTTGGCCAATTGATTGAAAGTACTTATGTACCTATTGCCTGCGTATCGAATTATTTATGAGCAGTTCGATTTGTTTCTATAGAGTTTTTTAGCAATTAACATCTGGTTTTGATACCATAGTTTTTTAGTTTTTTGGCTGTATTATATTGTGTTGAGGTATTTGTACAGAAGGCAAGATTGCAGCTTAGTATTCAAAAAACTTTGGAGGATGTACAAATATACGAAAGGGCGAAATTAAATGTAGGTTTTATATGTATAGATAATGCCTTGAAGAATGTTTATAATTAAATCAATATGTTAGCAATAAGTATACAAACATTTGCAACTAATTAGCCAAAGCCTCAAAAACTACACCTAAAAAATTCAAAATGCCTATATTAAGCCGGGAAGTATTTAAGATGCAATAGGTACATCAATAAATTCTAGAGAATAGATCAACATGATACACAACAGCTGTGCCTCGAAGCTCTCCATTTCTAGAGGATGTATAGATGCTTGACTTAAAATAAGTACCTAGATGATTTGAACGGGCGCTATATATCTATATATTGTCTAACATCGAAAAGGTATAATTTTTACAAATTATAATGAAAGAAATTTTCTGCAGAAACGAAAAATTAAAAAAAAAATCACGCCTCATAAATAAATACTGATATATATTATATTCAAACTATTGGAAGTACCAATTTTAGTTGCGATTAAATGCAGATTTTTTTAAAAATAGGCGACCTCTTTTTTCACCAATAAACCGATATTATGGTTATATCGTGGACAGACATTCGAGGCGCAAGTGTAATTATTGCAAAACATGATACATAAGAAGAGCATTTTATTTTTTCTTTCAAACTCAGGGGATGAATCAACGATTCGGTAATTTCTACAGAAAAACAATTTTTTAAATGTTAGCGTTTTCGTGGCTAAAATAAATGTTATATACTTCAGGGGAATCAAATTATCTTTTTGGTCACTTATATATTTACAAGTGTATTAAGGCCAGAGTGGAAATATACCTTTTGCTTCTGAAAGTAGGTTACAAAATTTTAGGTTACCCAAGTTACATGAACAACCAACGATTATAACACTGGATATTCTTTCAAATTTAAAAAAAATCGATGGAAAACCTCTCTGAGTTCAGCTTCCTTCGATTTATTCGCCGCTATGAAAGCACGGCATTGACGAATTACTAATCCTTTAATGATATATATTCAGGCACCAAGTGTTTCTCAGAAAATTGAATTATGTACAACAAAAATACATATCCACCTTTGATAATATTACTAACACAATTTTTGCAAATAAAACTAATATCACATGCATTAAAACCTTGATGAGAAGCCATTTTCTAAAATAGCTCCACTTAAGCCCTTTCTTTTTTAGCTACAAGCTCAAAAGGCGCGAAAACTTTAACGGCTTTACGAAATCTAGGACGATGGGGGGAAACGAGAGCTGCCAAAGCACTGCTCCTCTACAACGAAATCTCCACGCCCTCAGACTTAAAGATTGCACCGAAGTGAACTTAATAATGGATGACCACCGGAGCTGGAATCGGAGTGGCCAAAAAAGTTTTATTTTTTTCAAAGAAGAATTCCCGCCGTAAAAGAACAACAGGCGTAGCAGCCGGGCGAACTCCTGCTAAATTATTCTCGGGGCAGAAGCACAACTGCTAACGAAGTTGAAGTTAATCGATGCTTCGGAAATGCAAGCGAATTTAAGATGCGTCCGGGCACAACTTCGGATTCATCCTCTCTCGAAGCGCCTTCCTCGTGCTACGGAAGCGATACAATTGGGTCGCGATGCAATTTTGCCAGATAACGAGATTTCGGAGAATAAGAATTACGGCCGATAAATAAAACAAAGGAGCATTCCGAGGCAAAATTAAGACGGGGGCCAAATCCTTCCTAAATTTACTACTTTAGAGGGAGCTGCTGAAGAAAATGACGACACGCGACGCCTACTGAATCGGGTTGAGCAAAAAGCACGAATAAAACGACTACGCCTTTGAAAGTTTTAGAGAGGCTGAGTCGGTAGGTTGTTTGTCCGCTGATCGGAGAATTTTTAATGTACGAGATTGACACGTACCCAAAGAGTACGTGTGTTTCAATATGCACATAGGACATCGTAGGTCTCACATTGATAATTCATACAGGTGGTCCATCAATAAATGTTATTTGTTAACGGCCTTTAGTGCCTAGCCCCTAACCCTCAGAATCACCATCCCATTCCAATGCAGCTCTGCCAAGAATCACTATGTTGGAAGCGTAACTTAGTGGTGGCAGCCACCTGCGCGAACAATTTCGTCAGGGAAGGGAAGGCTCGTGAGGAAGGGGTCCGGCTAAGGAGCGGAGGGGAGAGGGCAGCACGTGGTAGGTAACAGCTGACGAGGGCGAACATCGACAAGGACGCCGCTTAAGGACAAAGGGCGTCGCTGCTCTCATAATAGGAATCAAATGACTCGTCACGCGTCTAATTTTTATGAACCAGGACCTCCAAAAATATATTCCTCCCAAGTGTCAAACCCAATCCTCCACATTCTTCTCCATTCCCACATCTAGCAAGCCTCATATCTCCTCTCATCTTCTTTCTTCATTGACCAAGGTTTAGAACCATACGAGGCCTCACTCCATGTAAGAGATCGCCTCTTCACTGATCGCCTCTTCGCGCTTTTACATAAGAAATTCTCATATCAAATCTATTCACTTAGCAAATGCTTCCTTGGCACATATTTCTCCTTACGTCTTTGCTCGTATTGATGGATATGCTAAAAGGTTCCTTGTATTTTGAACGCTGATTGACCGTCCGTTGTCATGCACAAAACTTTTGAAGCAGTTACGTACCCACATACCACGAACCACATAATCAGGTAAGCCAAGGCGTATGATTTCCTTGGCATCATAGTTGAGTAATAGTGCGGTAATCCAGCTCTGATTTGCCCACCCTGCCACCTTATATGGTATGTATCCAAGAATTGAGAAAAAACATGTATGTACCCTACCCGGAATAAATCATTTGTAGAGTTTTCCTTTTTAACTGACCAGATACAATGGTGGTGGCTGATAATTTCACGGTGAAAAAATAGTTTTAAATTTTGTACATATTTGTAGCGTTCCCAAGAACCTCAGGTAAACTAAATATTTTTTTTACAATTTTAAGCATCCATAGAGAGTAAACCCTCCACGATTTTCAAGTCCCCGAAAACTAGCCATAGCCATCGACTAATCTCTTTGTATATTTATCTTTCATGACCACCGAAAACAACTCCTATGACTTTTTACATGTGAGTATATAATAACTAACAACGAAACAAAACACAAAATCATGATCGGAGTGGTGAAAAACTACCCAACTCTCGAATCAGCAACCCTACGGTTAGCAGAAGAGAACTTCACCCTGCCGCCACCAGAGCCGGAGGAGAGTGGAAATATATCGGGGTTTCACTCTGAAAGGGACGAAACGGCGATGTATTGGCGAGACGAAATGACCGATGAGAAATGGCTCCTACAGCGGGCGCCCCCCCCCCACCGGATGGCCGATGAATAAAATCTACCCCTCCAAAAACCCCTTCCGAACTTTTACTACGCTTTCGATCGTAATTATTTCCCCATACCCTGTCCCCCTTTCACTTTCCTCATTTCGCCAGAGCTTTATTGTCCCCAAGACGCGCAACGCGAACGAGCGAGCGAACGGGGAAGAGAGCGCGCTATCTCCGCTATATGCGATCCCCCCCTATAACCAAGGAGTCAACTCCCGACCAGGGTCTCCACACCTCCTAACCAATAGCGTCTCTCTCTCCCCCTACAACTTCCTCCGCGTGTGGACCTTCTTCTTACCCTTATCCCTTGTCTTCACCTCCTCCTACCATCCTCCGCCTCTCTTCGCCTCGAAGGAACCCCCTGGGGGCCATTAACCGCGGCCTTGATAACTCCATTAAACCAAATTGGAGCTGTGGGAGGAAGAGGACAAGGAGAAGGAGTTGGAGAAGGGTTATGGAGACAAATAAATAAGGAGACTTTGGGGGAAAGTGAAATGGGATCTGAGGGGAGTGAAAGTTTGAAGAAAGACTATACCTACAGCGGGGGGCCAGCAAAGTTCGGCTCCTCTTACCCATGAACGTCAAAGTGCTTAAGATCCGAGTAATTATAACGTCTTTTCCGGTGGACTGTTATGAAGGGAGAAGGCAAGGGAAACATTTTGGTTTCCTTGAGGCGAGGGTACACGAGGTGGAATAGGCAGTCGGTTAGCATGGCGACACTGAGCTGGCGGAGTGTTATTGAGGCCCTATGCGTGAAGGTCTCTGAATTTTCGAGCCTCGACGATGACGGCACTTAAACGCCATGGCACCGAAAGTTTAAAAAAAAATGTAATTTAAAAGTTGAGATAATATTATCTAGGTTATGACGTCACCTCCCTGACATCCCGTAAGTTTGATAATGCCAAGTCGTTCTTAAATAATTCACCTGAATCCGCAGGGGTGACAGGCTGTTTCTTTCCAAATATTTCAGGAATGGTCCAGTCACGTCACTCTATCACTGAATATGGTTGGCGAGAATAAAAATTAATTTAAATACCTGTTGTTGTTTCACATTTACTGGCGTGTTTGGGAAAAAACCATGCATCAAGTCAATGTACTTCTAGATTACTCTGAGTAGCTGTCATTTTGTAGAACTAGTCACGAGTTTATTAGTCACGAAGTTTTAGCGTTAGAATGGATCACCTTGCAAAATTTACATCGCCGTATACGCCCTGGTAGCCCATTTTTAGACTGATTTTAAAGACATGCTGAGGTCAAAATCATAATCTTTTGGACGATTTAAATAACCCCGCCAAATAGCGAGCTCCTTTGCATCATCTCTGAGCGCCTACATTATCATTAACGATTTTCTATTCGCGGTTTCACGCCCATTACGACCTTAATTGTTGGATGGCTACACATGCAACTCCAGAGCGTAACCTGCCATGGACACCATGTTTAAATATACCATTTCCCGATTCGTCATTTCACAGTTTTCCCACATTATTCATCGAGATATCACCGAAAGTAGTATTTACTTCTTTCCACATTCAAAATCTAGACGTTTTTTCATGTTCCCACAGCCGAACCATGCCTCCTTCAAACGAAAACTCTTGAACACAGCAAGTAGTCAACGGCTCAACGGTTGACGTGAGGAACGTGTGGCGGAGGCGGGAGCTAGGGTGGAAGGTGAGAATTGAAAAATTCGAATTACGTAAAGGGGGTAGGGGCAGGTGGGTTTAGCTAAGATGGATGACCGGTAACCACTACCTGATGTAGAGGTACAGAGAACGGAGTGGTTCTTGGGGAAACATCTACGGCCAAGAGAGATGCCGGGAAGATAAATAGAAACTGACGAGAACAATGGGGCAGAGGAGATTGAAAAGAGCCTGGCAGAGTAAGTTGGTATCCTGAAAGAAGTGTGTGCGGATATAAGGTGGAGAACTATAAGGCAAAATTCTTCAATAAAAATGTATCCCATATTAATCATAGAATTTTCTCTTCACTTTGCCCAGATTTTTATCTGAATAGTACAGTGAATAAAAAAATATTCCATATAAAGATTAAGGGACCTACGGAAAAAGCAAGCCTGTGATTACAAGAAAATTTCATATCCCACGTATTACAAGTTGACATGAAATTTATTATTTTTTCTTCGTAATTCTGATATAGAACAGACGAAGGTGACCTAATAATTGAGATTCCGAGTCGAACAGATAGTACAAGAGATCCTATGTCCCGCAAACCATTCACGACAATAGCAGAAACAGATCCAAGCACTAATATTCCGAAACATGCATCACTAATCACCGCTTTCCTCTTCCAACCTATTTCCCTATTCTCTCTCTAAGACTTGTGTCTTTACTCCCCCTAACCTTCCCCCCTCATCCGTCGAGCATGGCAGTTTGAAGTCGAGCGCAGCGAGTCTGGAAGAGCTACGGACTTGAATTTTTTTGTGAATTTTTTTTGGCGAAATTTATCGTAGGAAAAAATGGGAAACCGTTGAATTTCGAACCGGAAGTGACCCAAAAAAATTCAAAATGGCCGATTTTTCGACTTTTCGAAATGTAGACTTTTGGTTTCTCCTTAATATCTCTCGAACTATGGGTCGGATCTGAAATCTGATTGAATTTTAGTAATAGGGAATTGAATGATCTAAACGCTCAAAAAATCTGAAGGGTCTACGTTTAATACTTTTACCACCAGAGGTCCTCGAATACAAAATTTCGTTAAAAATTTCTATTTTTTTCGTTAATTATTTTTTAATTCCCAAACTAAGGTTCCGATAGAAAAATACTTCCTACAAAACTTTTATGTCTCCGTGAGACCTACAATTTGAGATTTTTTTCTATCTCATATAGTGCTCTCGTAACATGGTGCAAAATTTGAATAGGCGATAGCTTATGAACTAAGAGTCGGACATCCAAACCGTCGATGCCTTTTAATAGATATCAACGAGACCTATAACCTTATGCCTGCTTTTTCTCTCTATCTATTATAGTTCGCAGGCAACATGGTGCCATATGCCACTCGGTTCCAATGCTGTAACTTTTAAACGGTCGGTCGTATATCGCATCTGATGAAAAATTCATATAAGGGTTTTCAATTATCTAAAAGATGCAACTGACCGTTAACTTATAGTGCTAACGTTACATGGTGCCTATTTTGAATCGGAGATAGCTAACAAACTAAGAATCGGACATCCTATTTGTCGACGGCGTTTTATAGATCTCAACGAGATCTACAACCTCGTGCCTGCCCTATTTCTCTATCTATTATAGTTCGCAGGCAACATGGTGCCAAAATCAACTCGGTTCCCGCTCTGTAACTTTTGAACGGTCGGTCGAAGATCGCATCTGAAGAAAAAATCTTACTAAGGAATTTAATTATCTTAAAGATGCAATTTACCCTGTCGCCTTGCGCTTCGTAGTTTACTCACCAGAGGTCCGAAGACCTGGTATATTTTTTTAATAGCTCCTATACAATGAGTGGGATCTCAAATCTGTTTATGGAGTTTTATAGATCTCGTGGAGGACTACAACCTTACGCAGCTCTATGACATATAGTGCACGTGTAACATGGTGCAAAAGTAATTTTTTTCTCATAAACACAGTTTCCTCTCGTATACTGGTATATAGACAACTTTATCAGTAGAAGTAACGGAGTTCGATTGCTTTAAGTGAGAATTCTTGTATGTCCGTGTAGGGGGCGAAGCCCCCAGAACGTTGGCGAGCCTTGCGAGCCAATGTTCTTTTTTTCTTTAGAAAAAAAGAGGCGAGCGAAGCGAGCCGTCGTATAGGCTGCCAAAAAGCTGCCATGATAACTTCTCTACCACTTATAGTGCACTGAAACATGGCGCAAAATTAACTTTTTTTTGTTTTTCCTCTGTAACTTTAGAACTAAAAGTCGGAGCTCAAATCTGTTTACAGTTTCTTCTAGATCTCAGTGATAGCTTTAACCTTATGCCATACTCTCTATCTATTATAGTGGCTTAGAAACATGGTGCCAAACTAAAATTTTTTCGATTATCCCTAGACATTGGGGGCAAAGCCCCCTATCCAGGGGTTCTAGGGGGCGGAGCCCCCTAGCGAGCGCAGCGAGTCCTAATACTATACAGCCGCATGTGTGAACTCACGTATACAAATTCCCGACCACTTCCAGACGAGCTAGGAGCCTGAAATTTTTCATGGACCTTCCTTGAAAGAATTCATCAGAGGAAAAATCCCGAAATCGTGGAATTTTTAACATGAAGTGACCCAAAAAAAATAAAAATGGCGGATTTTTGGACTTTTCGAAAAGTAGACTTTCAGTTCTCGCTTCATATCTTTTGAACGGTGGGTCGGATCTGAAATCTAACGAAATTTTCATGTCGGGAAATTGAATTTTATTACACATGCAAAAAACATTGGTGTTCTACGCTTCGTAGTTTTCTCACCAGACACAACATTTAGTGAAGAGTTTCCATTTTTGCGGTTTTATTACTGTAGCTCCTAAACTAGAATTTTGATTTCAAATCTATTTTCCAGGAATTTAGATCTCATTGTGACCTACAACTTCATGCTTTTTTGTTTTTTTCTAACTCCTATAGTGCTCTGGTAGAATGGTACCAAAGTCGAATTTTGGTAAAAGTCAAATGTTTCTGAAACTTGACATGGGCATGCGCCTTGACATGCCCTTTGTAAGTAATTAGTAAAAACCTGGACTTAACCAATAGTTGGATGGTAGCTTGGGGCCAAATTCGGATATTTGTGAAACTTGCCGTTTTACGACTGTAGCTCCTAAACTAGAAATCGGATCTCGAATCTGTTGGACGGTTTTATCTCACTCAGGCCTACAACTTTAGTCAATTCGTTCTTTTCCATTCCTTTTAGTCATCTGGTAACATGGTGTCAAAGTCTGCTTTTCGTGAAACTCGTGGTTTTTCGGCTGTAGCTTCTAAACTAGAAGTCGGATCTCGAATCTGTTGGGCGGTTTTTTTAAAATCTCATGCAGGCCTATGATTCTCTGCTAACCATTTTTTTCATCCCTCGTAGTTCTCTGGGAACATGGTGCTAAAGTCAGCTAATTCATGAAACTCTCTAATGTTTCTTTTTCTCACGCCCCCACCAGTGCAGTGTAGGTATGACCTTGAAAGTCGGCAGGGGTATGCGCCTTGACATGATCTTTACGGATAATTAGAAAAAACACGGATTCCATCGTAGTTCTATGGCAACATGGTGCCAAAGTGATATTTTCGAATGTTTCTTTCCCTCACGTCTCGTTGCTGCTAAACTAAGAGTCTGATCTCGAATCTGTTGGGCGGCTTTTATTAGACCTCATCAAGTCCTAACATTTATGCCAATCATTTTTCTCTAACACTTATAGTTCGCTGGAAACATGGCGCCAATTTTGGATTTTTCGTTTTTTCCACTGTAGATTCTAAACTAGCAGTCTGGTCTCAAATCCGTTGAGTGTTTTTTTTTAGATCTCATCGAGGCCTACAACTTTATACTTATCCTTACTCTCTATCACTTATAGTTCGCTGGCAACATGGTGCTAAAGTCAACTTTTTTTGAACACACACAGACGTTGGGGGCGAAGACCCTAAACGAGCAAAGCGAGTAAGTATATACTGTAATCATGTGTACAGCAACCTCGTTTAGTGCCGGTTTCCGTGGAGTTGTTGGTAGTTCTTCAAAAACAATTGAAGGCACAATTGTGCAGTACGTTCGAAGGTTTGTTTTGTTCTTATACACAGTGTTCTTGGTTTGTGATTTTAAGCATAATTAAGAAGAATATTATAAATATCCCTTACGATTTCAAAACTATTGAAGAGTGACATATTTTATGGACCACAAATTATTCAAAACTCGTGATAAAAACCAATGATAAATAGTAGAATAGAACACTGCGAAAGTGTATTTTGGAATTTAGTTTGAACCGATCAACGTTTTCTTTTGGCTGTAAGAATTTAAAGCATATTATGCGACCGTAGCACTTCAATTTAATTTTCAATTACAGTCGGTATCACTAAGTTTCACTTGTGCAAGAGACGTAATATTTGTCGGGAATATTGAAACGAAGGTTTATCGTGTGTTTAAGTGACACTGCAATTATGGAAATTCAGTGATTACAAATGTTATTTGTACTATATGTGCTTTGATGTATTGCGTGTGTTCTTGTGGTGATATTTTTACATGAGTCATTCCATGTCAAAAAAAACGGGAAAACGGGAAGTTTAGCCCCAACCATCTCCAATTTCAGAAAAAATTGGTAACTTAGTTTCCTGCTAGTGTATTAGAATGTGTGCAAAATCGTTTTCCCAAATGTTGAGTAATCGCGAGTTAGAGCTCTTTGTTATTTTTAAATTTTTACAATTAAGCCCTTAGGTTTAGGGCTCTATCTCTTGATATAATTGTGCTTAAAATCTCAAAAAAAGCTTGCTTAAATTTTTGAAAGTTGACAAATGATATTATATGGTCAGATGGAAATTAATAACAATTTTTTTTAATTTTTAAAAATGCTTTAACTTTTTAACCCAATTTGCAAAAATACGTACAACTTCGATTTCGCTGGCATTTTTATGGATCAAAGGACTATGTGTCCGCTACCGATTGGAGAAATCAGATTAATGCGCAATTAATTAATCACTGCGTAAAAAATTCCGAAATAATCACGTGCAGTGTACCGAGCGGCCCAGCGGAACATCTCTTTTCTGTTTGCTCAGCGCTGCAGCCTTCCGTGGGTAGGGGAAGAGGAAAGAAGGGGCGGAGACGGGTTTATGCCTGTCTGGGCGAAGGTCCAGTGTCTTCTGGAGAGCAGTGCGAGAGTGACGTTTTGCTTATCCGTGTGTTGTGACGTGAGTACTGAGCCGTAACGCCGTCTTCAAGGCATTACTCCATTGGAAGTTTCTTAAATTCTAAGTGTTCTGCTGGTGCTCTAAAGTTCTCGAAAGCTCTCGAGACTTGCCGTCGCGTGAGGTACATCTGTTGGAAGTGAGGTCAGGTGTGCGGGACGTAGCATCAGTATGTGATGCGCATGGCATGCAGTTCCGAGTATTTTACGCCAAAAAACAGACCACATGTTGTAATCCTCTGGATCTGCATCGGAACCTCCGTATTGCGGGGTTACGTGAAGTGAGTTCAACCCTGTACGATAGGTGTAATGGAGTTCTGAACGGGGTGATCGAAGGACAAAAGCCCTGCTAGCAATGTTCAATAGGAGTCCCCAAGTTTTTGGAAAAGAAAGACCTTGATGTAGCCAACTGCAGCAAGGCGACGTTATATGCACCGGTTACACCTGGCGAAATACCGAATGCTGCTGTATCTCAAATTGCAGGGGAATCATCGCGGGAGGTCAGCCTAGCACCCTCGTTGCGCGGCGTGGGCCAGGCCAGCAGCCAGGAGGCGTAGGGTTCGTCATCATCCACCCCTGAAGTTGAAGAACCCGCATAGAGTATTGGTAGTGCGTACTCTCCAAAGAAAGTACAGCTGGAAAATATTAACAAGACTTTGGAGCTCTTGGGAGGATCGCCAATCACCGAGAAGAAACTACATCAGTCCAAAATGTATCCTGTGAGAAAAATTAAGAAATTAAACACTATTTACTGAAAATCACTTGAAGGAGCTATGTGCAAAAGCATGCCAGCCAAAGAAAGCCCACCTACAAGTGAGGCCGAGGCAGCCAAGTACTATGAGGAAGCAGGGAAAGAAATACTTCAGCAATTGAAGGAAAAGTTTGACTTTTCATCGAACATCAGTGAAAAAGTGCTAGTACTTTCAGTGCTTCTGCACTCCTGGACTGCAGTAGACATACAACGACAGTTTTCGACAAGTGAGTACCTTGCTAGATTTGTCAGGAAGTTAGTCGCTAGTAAAGGGATTCTTTGTACTCCCAATCCAAAACCCGGAAGAACTATATCCAAAGAAACTGAGGATCTTGTTAGGGTATTTTATCGTGAGCAAGATATTAGCCGCGAAATGCCTGGAAATAAGGAATGCAAAAGTGTCCGTGAAGATGGAAAAAGAGTACTGAAGCAGAAGAGGCTCATTCTTGGAAACTTAAAGGAAATTTATGCAGCGTTCTGTAAGAAGTACCCTGATGAGAAAATAGGCTTCTCAAAATTTGCTGAATTGCGACAACCGAAATGTGTTCTCGCCGGCGCCTCAGGAACACATACGGTCTGCGTCTGCACAGCGCATCAGAATTTCAAGATAATGGTACTAGGAGCCAAAATATGCGACATATTGACATAAAAAGGCGAGAAACAGTTCGAAAGTTATGAAGATTGTCTGTTGTGGACGATTTCGTGTGAACAAACAGCAGAAGACTGTTTTCTTAGCAAATACAAAAATAATTCGTGCGGTAAAGCGGACAGGCTACGTTCTTTCATTCAAAAATACTTTGAAGAGAACGCCATTGTCACGTTCAAGAAGTGTACACAAGGGGATAGGTGCAATTTAGAGACCGTAGAGCTTAAATGTGATGCTTTTATCGACTCCTTCGTGGATGCTTCATGCACTGACCATGTCTATGACTATGTTGCTAAGAAACAGCGAGTTTTTCAAGAAAACGCGAGAGGAATTAAAGCGAGGAGAAGTGCTTGCAATTGCGGAGTTTTCTGAAAACTTCTCTTTCCTTCTACAAGATGCCGTCCAAGGGTTCCATTGGAACAACAGCCAAGCCACTATTCATCCATTTTCCTGCTACATGAGGGATGGAGACGAAATCAAGCCTTTGAATTTCGTGGTCATATCCGAGCATTGGACACACAACATGACGGACATACACTCATTCATAATGTGATAAAACATGAAGAAGATTTCGGCATTCCAGCCGAATGGCATTTCTACTCTACCTCGCATGGGAAAGTGCCCAGTGACGGCCTTGGCGGCACAATTAAGCGTCTAGCCACACGTGCAAGTATTCAAAGACCTTATGAACAGCAAATTCAGACACCCAGTCAATTGTACGAGTGGGCCTCAGCAAAATTAAAAAATATTTCTTTTTGCTTTATCAGCAACGCTGATTTGGAAACCGCGAAGAAAGATCTCCAGAAGCGGTTCGCTAAGTCCGTGGAAAATCCAAGCATACGGTCATGTCATGCTGCTGTTCCCGCGTCAAGTGACATCATCTGTTTAAAGACTCTCTCTTCTTCCACAGAGGGTGTAATGATCCAGCTGAATGGCGCATCACTGTCGGCCACGACAGGAAAAATCGGGGCCATTACTCGGTGAGGAAACGTGCTGAAATTCTCATTTATTCAGCATGATAACTTTTATTCCGTAATTGCATTACTTAGCGAGTGCTTTTTAAATGTTTCAGGTCTGCTGCTGCTGGGCGGTATTGAAAAACGAACTCTGTCGAGGACATTTTTTGCCTGGACCACATGTTTTAATGTGAAATTTTTGGTAGGTCTTTAATGAAAGTTTGACTTAAGAAATTTAACTTTAACAGCTTATACATTCGAATATGTGTTAATTACTTTGGAAGTACACTAAAATATCTACTTAACTGCATTCAAAGTACCTTTGTGTCTTTAGTGTGAACTGAAATATAACTTTGCATATAAATATAAACATAAGATAAGTCTGGCAAAAGATGATATTGTTAGCAAAAGTCCCTTGAGGTCCGTCGAGGGTCAATTAATGGAACGGCAATTCTTAAACAAGACATTTGCGCTCCACCACCTGATTGGTCATCAATAGTGGCCTCCAAGAATTCTATATCTGCAGCTCCTTACAGGCAATGTCACTTATCTTTAATTAAACCCAGCACAGTAATCATAATGATTCAGAGATGAGCTGGAACAGCTAGCAGAGTCCTCAGCTTCCCACAGGCGACTGCCCACTTCTACCTTAATGAAACCTTATCCTAATGACCCCATACCAGCACGGGACACCCATAAGAAGGGATCCAGCCATGGTTGTAGTTCAATGAGCAATTCACTTACAATATTTTCTTTACCCCTGCAATCACAGTGAAGGTCGCTGAAATAACAACTGCCAAATCTACGAGGAAGATATCCCGTAGGAGGTGATTTAACCGTTACTCTATGGCACCCAGTACACTGCACACATTCCTTTCGGAATATTTTACTCAGTACGTTTATACTCAGGTATAGTTTCAACCCCTTCTCCCTTCCTCCCCTACCCTGGGAAGGCAGCAGCGCAGAGGAAACAGAAAACAGATGCGCCGCTGCGCTGGGCCGCTCGGTACACTGCACGCGATTCTTTCGGAATTTTTTACGCAGTGATTAATGGATTGCGCATTAATCTGATTTCACCAATTGGTAGCGGACACATAGTTCTTTGATCCAAAAACCTAGCAAAATCGAGGGGGTACATATTTTTGCAAATCAGGTTTAAAAGTTTAAACGTCTTGAAAAGTTTCTTAAAATTGTTATAAATTTAAATTTACCCTCTAATATCATTTTTCAACTTTCATCTATTAAAACAAGCTTTTTTGGAGATTTTTAGCACAATTTTATCAAGAGATAGAGCCCTAAACCTAAGGGCATAGTAGTAAAAATTTTAAAATAACAAAGAGCTGTAACTCACGATATACTCAATATTTGGGAAAACGATTTTGCACACAAAGAAATACACGAACAAAAAACATATGTACCAATTTTTGTGGAAATCGGAGAAGGTAAGCTCGTTTTTTGACATGGAATGACCCACATTTAAAGGTAATTTGTTTTAGGTAGACTTACGGTCCTAATGAATGTGTTATGACAGGAGATGAGTTTAAAGTGTTGCATAATATTCGCAACAGTCGGATAAGACTGATGACTGTTATTAGTTCGTTGTTTCAACAATTATATAAAATTTGAAATCAATGCCAATTGAAATTAAGTTATTGACTACATGTATGCTCTTGAATTTTAAGTTTGGCAGTTTACATCCTCAGTGAAAGGATAATGTTTGATTTATGTACTTAAGCAATGTAGGTGTTACAGATATATATTAGTGTATAGTTTTTTATTACACTTCTTTCAATACCTTTTGCCTCCTCAGAGTCATCTCTTTATTTTATCTCATTATTGTTTGGCCGGTCTTACATCTCGTGATCGATACTTGATGCCATACAATCATTCCTATCGTGATCGGTAAAGATGAACTCCTCGGTCATTGGAGAGATCCAGTTCATCGATCAATCTTTTAAGAGAACTTGATCTCGGGATTCGATAAATCACGACCTACCCATCACCAGTGAGAAAGAAGTGCGATTCGTCAGCATTTGTAGTGAGTTGTTGGTTTTTCTTCTTGTTGAGGGAATTATAGTGCGTCTAATCACCAAATAACTTCATGAATATGATGGGTCAATCGGACCATATTAATTGACAGATTTTAGTGAGTGTGGAGGAGACACTTCAAAAGTAATAATTTATTGACCGTTAAGACCGGGAGAGCACGTTTGAAATCATGAGCTGAGAGAGTATGGATGAATGTGAAGAGATTTGCAAGTAGGGCCGAATGTGAGAAATCAATAGAAGAGATTTAGTTCTTTTTCGCCGACTACTAACAATAGACTTCAACGCTTCCGGAAAAATCTTCCCCCCATATGTTTGTAGCACGCCCTGCTTTGTAAGACTACTTAGATAACAGTTGACGCTTTTTTATCCTTCTGCCTTATACCACTATACACTCTGGAAGTTGAAGGCAAACTGCTTCATCAAGCAGTATGTGACCGTCCTACATCAACCCACGGTAAAAAAAATAATCATTCATTTCCTAAAAATATATACTCATATGAAACACGAATCCTACAGCATTGGACACATGACACATTAAATTAAGATTATCCTCTAAATAACCGTAACAATATTTCATACCGCTGGCTCGTAGGTCCACAGTGTCATAAATAACTAAACTAGGGGAGGAAAAAGGGAGATATATACTACCTTGAACGTTTATAACGGGCAGTTTGTTTTTGGTAGGCTCTAATATGGCTGAAATAGAAACTGTTAACTGATAGGTAAGAGAAGAGTAAGAATACCAATATTCTGCAGGAAGTAAATGCTTCGTCCCTTTCGGGAACTGCAGGTATAATTTAATGATCATTCACACCCTAATTTAAAATCGGGTGAATGAAATGCATAATGCATAAATACGCTTTTGACGCCAAGAAGGCGATATCTCCTATGGAATTATAGGTTCTCATTACGGACAGATATTCGCCTCTCAGACGGACAGATACATTCGCCTTCAAACTTATTATAGCAAACCACTCATGCAAAATGTTTTAAATTTTAATTATGAAGGTATTAATCATAAGTGGTGCAAAAGGTAATCAAGTAAATGCATATTTCTTACTCATAGCAACATTAATGCAATAATTATAGATATATTTGATAAGGTATTCATATTTGTACTCAACTGGAAATTGCATCTAGGACAGCAAAATACCTTCTCACAAATGCTCTTGTATGAGCGCTCTTCCAAATAAACGTTCCACTAAAACTGACAAAAGGAACTATCGTGAATAAAAAATCAAACAACCGTGGTAAAATTGAAATAAAAGAGCTAAAATGACTTTGGATTCATATTTATTAAGTTAGCATTGACTTAAGAAAACGAAAATAATTGCGCTTAAGACACCTGCTGAAGAGTTTTATAGTAAGGGAGGAGAGGAACGTAGGCGAGGCTTATGCATATGGCTGGTAAGAGTTGGGCAAAGGAAGAAGCTTAGGAAGGAAGGAGCTTAGAAAGGGGCATGGTTGGACATATGGAATGGACTCACCGGGAAGACAGAGGGCCGAAACAATATATTTCGGATATATTTCCGTAAGCACTAGGATTTAACAAGAAATCCAAACGGTGTGACAGCACATAATTTATGCTAGATACACGTTATGAAGTTAATTCCAAAAAAACGGAGTTCCATAACTCACGCACGGAAGTCATTATATAATAAATATGCATTTGCAAATTCGTGTGTCGCTAAATAACAGAGCATTTTGCATTGAGTGAGAATAAAAATTTGCCAAACAAAAGGAAGAGGATTTACCAGGAATATATTTTTCTCGCCGTCATCTCTGAGCTGAGATACGCGGTACACGAAGCCTTTCCAAAATTCAGGGACTTCCAGCTCGGAGCTTTCCCGTCTCGGTACCCGTCATAACGTCCGCCCGGGGTAATTTTTTCGTTCCTGAAGGATTAATATTACCGTCAGAAAACTGGGGCAAGCCAATACTTTATGCAGATTTCGGAAATTAATTTGATCAATGAACGGGAAGGAATTGGGTTCCATTTTTTCGTTCATTGAATAAATGAGGAAGGTAGAAACCTAAATAATAATTCTCAGGCGTATTAAGGTCATAACTTCCCAATCCCGCAACGCATGTTTTTTATTCTATACCACGTTTCTCTTAACTCCTGCCAAGGCTATAAACATCAAGCAAATTGTTTTTATATTTACGAAAAACGGCCGCCAAATATTCAATATAACATAATATGGTTAAATTAAGTATGCTTAGGTAAGCATAAAACAAAATTGCAGCAAAAAAGTTCATTTAACACCATATGGAATCATTAAGCCTCGGAAAGGTTACACAGGGTGCTTTAGAGTTTTAATGAAAGCAATACTGAAAATTGGTATCGTGTTTCATGCATACTAGCAAGCTATAAGGAAGGCTTTGCTGACTCCTTCAATACTTTCGCCAGATTTAAAAAATAAACAGGCATAGAAACATCATAGTAGACACAAAAACGCTTGAAGGTGTGATAGATACGAAAGCTTAACTTTGCTGTAATCAGCTATTGAAATAACATAGTTCACAAACTGACTCCTGAGTTACATTATCTTCCTTTACAAAGATTAAATTTCTTGCTCCCAATATGACCACCCTCGGATGTCGATGAAGCACACCACGCGGACACTCTTCAGTCGGTCGTCGTAGAGTTTCAAATATTTTTCTAAGTGCCAACTTATAAATCACCGTTGAATGTACACAGTTAACTTTTACCAAATATTTATGACTTACATATTTCTATTGTCTTTTTCGGCCACTCGAAACTTTAAGACAAGCTTTGCCAGAGCCATTAAACAGGCAATTTATTACAATCAACATCACAGGAGGAAAATTTTCATCAGTGAATCAATACATTTCAGTGAAAAGAAGTCTTTTTAACAGTCTTCATTTAGCAAAATATCAATTTTTTACAATTAACAGCAACCAAAAATGTTCTCAACGAGACTGGAGAGGAAACCACAGGTAAAATAACATATTTTATGGTAAGTTATTCCTTCCAATTTAATTTTAAAATGAACAGCAACGCATCTGGTACAATTTCCACGCTGCAACGCAGTTGTATTTTTTTAAACGATGGAATAAATTCACATTATTACATTTCTGTAATTACAGAACTTCCAACTACGCACCACAACTTTCTTAAATCAACGGAGAGCAATGTAAATGCGTGCGATAATTTTGAGGGAGAAATTCCTGAGAGCACAAATATGCGTAATCATTCCACAGCACTGAACCTAAGCGCAAGCTCGAAATTTATTTGCGTACACGGAAAATCACGTTGAATTCATGTGGAAATTGCCCGTTTTTAATTTAGCCTCTATTAAGAAAAGCTAAAAATGAGGTACTGTACACCACATTCTCAGTTTTAAAAACATCCTGTTGTTGTGAAACTGAATGTAATTCTAATTAAAATATCCAAGCTATGTAGATTATTATGAGGAAACCTAGGCTCTGTTCAGAAGCAATTTAGTTAATCACTAAATCCAAAACAAATAAAAATTTGCTGAATTCTTATACTTACTTTTACTACTTTTATCTAAATTTTTAATACTTTCTTCTCCACAACGCTAATATCCAAACGAATAGATATTTCGACTTACGAACAAGTAGCATTTAGAGAAACTGAGTTTCATGATGTTTGCATTCCATGAGGTGGAGAAATCTTCACTGAAGAAAAAAGAACAAGTTTAGTATAATATGCTTGCTGTTGTGACTAAAAGTACAGGAACTGAACATTATCTTGGAGTTCCCGTTGAGCCTTCCGTAAGGGGTAAATTCCAAGATTTTGCATCGCATCAGGTACTGGAGTAATGGGATCCCAACGGGTAAGATCGAGCATTTTGCCACGATACGGCAATAGCACAGAAATACCGAATCCCTGTGTTTGCAATTTATGATGACAGCGGCGGAAAAAATATATTCTGCTATTATCTTTCACCATAAACATGAAATCACCTAATGGAGTGTCAACGATGTAAAAAATCGAAAAACCCAATCACACCACGGGTCGCATCTTGAGAACCACCGGGCAGAATTGTATGATATTCGAGCTGAATCGAATCAAATCTCTAATTCGTCTTTATCAATACACGAAAGCAATTAAACAATTTAATCACTTCGATATCGTCATGAAATTCCGAAAAATAGACAAAAATACCAAAATCCCAAAATGTAAAGCGCGATGCGATAAGTCTTTCCTTTATCTGATTTCAATAACATTTATAAAACTTCGTTTTAGAACCAAGTGGAATAAATTTTGGGGGTTACTCACAATGAATTCAAGAAAACAATTTTTGCTTACTCATAACGATCACTTAAATAACACAAGACTTGAGTGAAAAAAGTAAGAGATAATAGGTGCTCACGGTTGTTAATGACAAGTACTGGTAATCTGATTTCCAGCTAAACCTACCGCAATCAGAACACAATCTATAATAGCAATTACAATTAATCTACAATGGAGAAACACATATTTATAGCTTAATGGAGAGGGGTAATATTCATCATTAACGAATGAGAGCAACCAAAATTTGCCTCATTTTCAAATAATCCACGTTAAATGAAAACATTTGACGCAATAAGTTTTTCAACGAGTGAATAACTTACCAACTAAAGCATTATGGAAAGTCCCAAGTTTATCCTTGGTAGGTGTTTTTGTTTGAATGGGCGACCTGATTATTATTTGAGATCGGTCTTTCCCAGAGTGGGGAATGAGTATGAGCTGTGGCACTCATTCGTCGACAAATGTGTCACTTTAAAGGTAAAAAAAATAGCTCAAACGCAGTGGAAAAGGGGTTAAGTTTAGACAGTGACAAAATGGTTATGAATATCCGTCACGCAATTCAAGTGAGCAATCACTTTCGCCGTTGTGACGAAATTATTGCGTGAGTAATGCTATTTTGGCATATACGAATGTGAATATCATGTCAGAAGTACGTATGCACAGTGATTTATATTGCTTGTGATTGCGTGGTTCTTTTTATTCACCTGAATTACACTAATCTGTCATTGACAGCTTCTAATAATCAATCAAAGTCACGTTCGTCCATGTTTTTGGAGGCCGGTGCGATAAAGCGATGGAAAAGCGTGGCAGATGAAATAAATACGAGGGCATTGATGTGTATAGTGTGTATGCGCACAAATATGTTCAAGAAGATAAAATTTCATAAAGATAGCATATGATATTTTGAGGCCATATTTAGTGGTGTCCACCGCGATAAAATCGAAAATATGGAGCATGTTCCGCAATTGACAATAATTATAAGAACTTAGCCTCAGTTTCTCCGCGTCTCCGCATTAATATTTACTTTAGACTCCGTCCAAGGCAGGTTAAGGAAGCTCAACCTGCGATTTTGTAAAACCCGTGATCATAGGGTCGTTTTAGCGCTGACCAACCTTATAACCCGATAGCTTTAGTCCGGAGAAAGTTAAACGTATGGAATTATTGTAGGTTTTGTGGTGTAGTGTAGTGTAGCGATTGTCGAAGGTTTCCTTTGATTTATCGTGAGTGATCTCCTCGTTAAAGTTAGTTTAAGGGGTAGCGTCATTACAGTCTGTGAAATGAGTCGAGATACCCAAGTTTGAGATGCTATATCTTCTAAACGAGGAAACACAATTTAATGTTGTAAAATGTCTTTGAATCCATGTTTAATTTTACGCTGATTGATGTACATTAAAAAATTTATGTTGACTTAACTGTACTTTTACTAAATTTTATTTGCAGAAAGTAAAACGTAAAAACAGCCCATGTTTCAGCGCTCGGTATTCTATTTATTTTTATCTATGAACCTGCACTTTTAGATTAAGAAGGAAAGATTTATTCTTCACAGTTTGTTGATAACCAACTGTTAGTAACACAAAAATTGCTTAACTTGCTGTAAAAATGGTAAAACTCAGCTAACTTCGAAGCAAATGGTATCATTGAAACTTAAATGAGTCCATTGTGTGCTCAAGAATGTCAGCATCATGGGTACTTAGACAAAAATGGTTAAATATTACCAGTGTGGCCTATATTGATTTTTATTTATATCAACATTGCGCCTACCGTACCATAAGCCCGCTTCTACGTAATATTCGGTCTGATTTAAATAAGCAAGCATGAGAGAAATGAGGGGAAAAGGTGTATGGATAATGCTCGACTCCTCACGAGACGCTGAAATCCAGTTAAAAATTCCAAGAAATACCCTGCTACTTGATGACTAGCGATGTTGTCAAGCGTTCCATCCTCGCACAGAAGGCAAGTCTCGGACTGCGTTAGCCCTTGAGGCTATCTCCCTCGACTAAAGCTATGAATACCAAGTTTTAGAAAAATTTTAAATAATGTAAAATACGCATCAATGAGGTACATTAGTTTTGCTATTCTAGGACATATTTTGAGGTAAATTTTTACTTACCCGTAAACCAATTTTCCAAAAACCAAACCAACCTTCGGGTTGAATCACTGAGTGAGTGAGAAACCAATTTTGTGCGCAATCGGAGACCCAAAGTGAAATGCCTACGATGAATTGAGGTTTGAATGGCCCATATGCGAGTAGAGACTATTACCATGTATTAATTTAACATTACTAGGTTAAGCGTATTCCACACAAATCAAATTCTCTTATTTATAGTCTCCCTGTCAACCACCGTTGTAGTTTTTATCAACGATCAGGATAAGTACATCTGAATGCATCATCAATAGAAAGAAGAAAAACCCTCAAGACTCAATACTCCACACGCACGAGGAGATATTTTCCTTTAGTTTTGCGGGCACTCAATTAGACGGGGAGGAGGGAGAGAAAATACCAAACATCCGGGCGTTCTACCCTTTTCAGGGTTAACCGAGGACTCGTCTCATTTTTCTTTCTGGGGGAATATTATTATACGAACATTCTCTCTTCTCTCCCTGGCCCGCGTAAAAAAATCCTAATTACCCTTTCCGCTCTGCTAAACTCGAGATGATAAAGTGGCAATCCCCATTCTTTCTCCCCCAAACGACTCGGATGTGATCACTTAGACCCCGCCCGCCTCTCCCTGCCTTAACACTTCCCCCGTTCCCCCATCCACTCTCCTTTTGTGAAAATTTGGATTATGTAGCGTGCTCACAATTATTCCATTTTAATTCCCTCCCTCCCGCTCATACCGCTGCTGACTCCCCTGTACGCCTCTCTACCCATCTACCCCTTCTACCTTCCCCCGACTATTCTACCCTACCCCTGCCTCTCCCCTCCCCTCCTCACAGGCTCGTACTAACTCCCAGCCTCAGTCCCAGAGAGAAGTCATCCTTTAAAACACTTAAGAGCTCAAATCCCTGCCCGTCTTCGTTAAGCTCTGCCACTCTCCACTGAACACTCTAAAATCCTTTGAGTCTTTATGTGCCATTCTCTCCCTCTCTCTTTCTTCCTTGTTCAACCTCTCTGCATCTGCCTTTCTCACTCCCTTTCTCCTCTTCATATTTTTTCAACTCCGAACCCCCCCCCCAACGAGCCTTCTCGAAACCCTTCAACCCTCCACATTGTTGTTCGTTCCTTCTCCAATTTAAGCGCGACTGAGAATACCTACTCCCAATTTCGTCCGATTTCAAATGTTATCAATTTCATACGAGAGTCATTAACACATAGGTATGCTCAAAGAGCACCCGCCTGTTTCACTCCGTTAAATATGGCACTTCTTTATTCTTTCCATCAAATAGCCCACGATGAGAGCCCACCAAGTAGGTACGATCTTCCGGATATGTTTTACCCTAAGGATATTTTAAGTTATTTATTCGCGCTAATACATTCATACGCATAACAACGTTCCCTTCCCGGGTAGTAACAGTCGAAAGGCTTTATTTCTCGGTGTTAGCCTAGGAAACTTTCTTCAATAAGTTCCACCATGCTGCTCTATCCTTGCACCATACCTCCATCGCCTCTGCCACGACCATGCATTGCTACGCACACGATCTCTTATCCTTAAGACTCCTAATATTCCTCCTCTTAAGCCTCTCTTCTACCACATTCGCCCATGACTTCCTCGGTCTACCCCTTTCTCTCACACCATTCACTCCCCCATCACAAATTTGCTTCGTTATTCGACCCTCGATGAGGCCGAACCAACAAAGCATGCACCTATACCTGTCAATTAACGGACACCCATTTTTCGATTTCATGACCCACTCATTCCTAAAGATATACCACCTACACTAACCGAAATCACTTCTCATATACTCCATACCCTCCGTATTTTGTTAACACTCATGCTTATTCTGGTCCAGGCATACCCAAGTTTCATGATCATGAAATAAGCCTGATTTTTTTCATGCAAGGATTAACTTCCACGTGTTTAAAGGTTCAGTGCACGACAAAAAATCAATTCTGACTTAAAAATTACATGGCTGTTGAAAAATGGATGCTTTGGTGTCTCTTACGTTCGGGCGTTATTCCTTAGATAGGGGGTCACGCAATATGCAAAAAGCAGATCATATCCTAGAGACATTAACCTCTACACCCATTTGATATCGAATTGACTCTTATTGTAACTTAATGCCGAGCAAAAGCACTTTTGCCATTACTCATTAATTAAAACTTCGACTCGACATCAGGAAATTACTTTCCCTATCTCCCACTTTCACCAACCCAGTTCTAACCGTAACCATTCTACATTTTCCGCAAACACTTCTGAGGTACAACATTCCCTATGCATAGTCTCAGTCACACATAAGTTCAGAATACGCAAGCAATCGAATGGTATTCAAATTAACATTGGTTGTAGAGAAAGTACATCAGCATGGAGCTCTTATCGATTTGGTCAGAAAAAATCGCCTATTTGGTCAGAAAAGAGGAAAACTCGATGGAGATAGAGTCCTAGATATCACGGAAATGAACACTATGTAAGGTGAATTAGGATGTGACAATTAAAATCTTAATCAGAAAAGTTAGTAAAAAAATTTCTTTCATCAAAGGTGTAAATATCATTATCATAAACTCTCGTGTACACTTAGGTTAATAAAAAAAGTCTTCGCTTTTTTTATCAGACAGTGTAGTGTAAAGCAGGGAAAATTTTATGAGATCTTATGTGAAGGTAATTGGCATAAAAAAATACTAACCATTTAACAGCATTTTTCAGAAAAACAATCAAGCGAGGCAATAACTTCCAGAATTTTCTTGCGCAATACCGCACTTCGTAATATGCTGAGAGGTCGGAAGAATCACAGACGAGAGAATTCAATTCGTTGACCATGGTGACTGCTTCCCGTTTTCTAGCAACCATGCAATATCTATCACTTTTCCACAAAATATCCACCACTGCACTCACTCTAGGTTGATTTTAAAGTTTGTCGTGGCAGTTCAGTTCAACTATTTCATTATATCACCATCCCGTTTTAGAACATATTTTTTTGCCTGGACACATCAATGATGCATATATTGTAAGAGGTGACTTTCATGGAATAGAACGACTAAGGCCTGATATTTCCCATTAGCACCTTGCACCAAGTTTTATGGCCGAGTATTATGAATAGTACATACCAAAATACATTAGGTATAAGTAGATATGCTGGAATCAGTGAAATCCTTCACATGCCTCGGAAACTGAATGGCATGAGACAGACAACGGACATCAAACGAATGTTAGCTGAATCATAGAAAGTATTCTTTATGAAAAACAACTGTTTTTTTTATAAATTAGGATTACCATTTAGGTAGCAGTACCTGAAAACATTTATCGGGAGAGTTGCACAATACGGCTCAGGGACATGGACCATCGGAAAGCAGGAATAGGAGAAAATAGAGGCTTTCGACACTTGGTGTTGGAAACGGATGCTGAAGATGAAATGGACTGATAGGATCAGAAACTAGATGGTGTGCAGAAGAATCGGAGGAGGAAACCATATGGAGAAGTATCAGTAAGACCAATTCCAAATGGATCGGTCACACTTGGAGATATAGCGAATTTGTAAGGAACATAATAGAAGGGAAGGCCCAGGAACAAATCAAGGAAAACCAGGAACAAATAAAACGGGACCAGAAACAGAAGAGCTACAAGTATATTGAGGAATTAGCAAAGGGAAGGAGAGAATGGAAGGCAGCATTTTCCAAACTTAAGATTTAATGACCTATGATGGACAAAATATCAAAAGTATTGCATTCCTATAACCCTAAGGGAAAACGATACACAATATCATTGTGATTATTGGGTAAATTAGCTAATTTGTTGGTAGAAAGGTATATTGCAATTAGCATCAGGAAGTTCTAGATCATTCTAAATGTTGTTAACCGTAGATTTTCTTAAATAATATCGGGAAATATTGACGCGAATCACAGCGTAAAAATCAATATGAGCTCTTAAGGGGCCTCCACCCTCGGCTTTGCCGGTCCGTATATGGACCATATTTGGAAGAGGTTTTCTCGTCAACCTCATAAGATAATTGAAGTTCGTCTTCAACTTATGAATAAGGGTTCTTTTTATTATGTTTTGCCTTTGACAAAAAAAGGATATTCCTCCCTCATTTTTCACAAAAGCTCTGCAAATAAGGGTCGGCGCGTTGCTATTTTACTCCCGTTTGGTGATGAATATCGGAAACATCTAAACAGACAGACAAAGATTGATTCTTTGTAATTCAGTTCTCGCATAAATTTCAAGTTCCATTAAAAGCGTTTTCCTAATAATGTCTTTGATTTTTGGACGTGCAAAACTAAATAAACGCCACCCTGGCGGTCCGTGGGAGACCAAGAAGTTCGCCCTTTCTCCGCAGCGTCTTCCATAGGCGCTCCGTGTCGTTCTAGGAGACCGAGTCGGCAACGCTGCTGTGGAGCAGGTAAGGGGGGGGGGGAGGCAGGAAGGGGTTAGTCGAGGGAGTCGAGGGACAGTGAAAGTTTCGCTCGCGGCTCCCAGGATTGAGGGTCATAATAAGCCTCGCGGCGAAATATATTTTGCAGCGGGATTAATATTTATTCCTTCTGGAGACCTATCGTTAATGGTTAGACATCGCCTTCATTTTTCAAAGGGGGGATATTTTAATATTTGGGACGTGGACCCTTTAATCAAGTATCTGTACATGATCGATAATAATATGAAATTTGAGAAATGTTGTGCAACTATACCAAGCCCTTGAAAATGACTTAATTAACAAGTCGAAACCTTTAAAGTCGGAAAGCGAAATGAAAATATTTGTGGAATAATCAAAGGTTCCTTCATTTCCTTAAAATAACCTTATTCCGCCATCTTTACGCAATATATGGCTTTCAATGGAGGAAAATAAAGATCAAATACTAGCCATGAAGCGGTATGCTGCTTCCGCGTACTGAATAATTACGTCACTTTGCCACCAGCCAATCATCGGGCGTTTTCGATTCTCACTTGTGTTTGAAAATTCTCTTGAACTTTAATGAATTAAATATCGCTAACTTCGTCAAAAAATAATAAAAAAATTTCACCGTGAAACGCAAACATATATTTCTATTGAGTTTTGGGGTTCATGATTATATCTGATATATATGCAAGTTCCCTATTGTTTGAATGCATGTAACCAAACGGTAACGCAAGGGCTTGCGGGTTTAATCAATTACTATCCAATCGATGAAGGCAATGCATAGAATTTAAAAGCTAGGTTAGCATGATTTATTACAAAGAATCACATCTTCGAGTTCAAGAGAAGCATATCTGTACGACTTCAGCGGGTGGCTTCCAAACACGAGGCAGTTCTCCAACTGTATTGCAATGAGCCTCAATCATTTCTGCAAGGCAAGAAATAATATTTATGTTGCATTTTCAGAGAGTAAAGCCACAAACCTCTAAATTTCAAATTTTCGCATTAGGATAAACATTCAATATCGACAAAATACTACTTTTTTATGACATTGAATATCAAATTTCGAAGGTACAAATGAAATATCCTTACGAATGGATCGAAAGCTGCTGCGAAAACATTAACGACAAACTGATGAGGGGTAAATCGAGAACGGCATACAGCATAATCAAGAGACATTTTGGAGAAAAGAAACCAAGATGCCAAAACATTAGAGATCGAAATGGGAAACTGTTCTGTAGGATCAAGACATTGGAAATACATGGATGGACAAACGGAAAATATCTCCAAAAAATCTTTCTTTTCCCCCGAAAGAATTCTTGCCACGTTTTCTCTCGTAATCACTAAAAACAGAAGGAAATATTTCCTAAATTAGAAAAATTTTATAAAAGTTGCCTGCTGCCAGAGATAATTGATCCTCGACGCAGCAGGTCAATGTAAAATACGGGATCCTGAATATATAATACAGGCTCAAAGAGAATTAATAAATAAGCAAGAAACTCGTAGCCAAAAGTAAAAACCTATAAAAATCCTTTCAATAATTAAGTTTAACTGAATAAACTTCTTTCCATTAAATGATACTCCATGATGATTTATTTGTTAAACAACCTTTCCGAAAACCTACCTCAGCCAACTCTCTCAAAAGGGTAATAATATACCACTGCGCTATACTGTGGTCAGAATTCGGAAAAAATGCGGACAAAAGTCATATTGTCGACTTACCTTTCGTCGAGATGTTAAATTGGGGTTTTTCGTGGACATTACTAAGCTTAAAAATTTGTTTCAGAGTAGGTACTTAATGAAAATATACGTTCAATAAAGTCATTGAAAAATGTAATCCCTTTAAAACACTTTGAAAATTGGAACAATAACGGTGACCAGCATAATAACGGACGCTGAGCGATTGGATAATTGTATTCTTTCTGTGACTGCTTCTCCCCGTTTTAAGAGAAATAATATGTCTCAAACGTCTCCCTGTCAAAGAGTGGGACAGCTTAAAAGCGAGGCCGCTCTTCCCAGAATATCCCATTGTTCTTATGGAAGCGAGGCGAGGGTCTACGCGGTCTACATCGTCTACATTGTATGCCTGCCTCTTCTAACCCCCTCCCCTGAATGATGGGTGGGCGAGACGGTCGTTCGCCAGCGTTGCAACGCACTCCTAGGCCAGTGACCTTGAAGCGAATCAGCAGATTCCTAATAATTGCCATTGTGGCCAGCAGGGGTTCCACTGGAGATTCGCACCAACGACAACTGGCGGATTTTGGGGGGCACTATGCGTACCGGCGCGAGGAAAGCAGGGCCTTAACTGTCGGGGTCGAGCAGAAAAGTATATTCGAAAGGTTATTATCATATTTTTACTACAATCGCCTTGATTTCGAGAGAACGACGTTGATTCTTATAAATTGCCAGGTAGAATGCGCAGTTGGGGAATTTATAATCAGCACACAGGTACACCTTAAAAGCCGATGCCAGGCAAAAGTATCTGAACTTTGGAAAGAGGTGTATTTTTCAGGTAAAAAAACAAGGGTCGGTTTGGATTCAATGGTGTGAAATTTGACAGTCCTGACGCACTCCTTTGACACCCGCACGCGTGGGGACACTTTTGTCTCGTTTTTCAAAAGCGCTTCTCTTTGGCCACTTCAAAAAAAAACGGTTTAAAACATTACGAACTCCTTTGACGCGTCCTTCCTCTGACGTCCGAGAGAAGGGGACAGATCGGGTTTACCAAATCCTCTCTTAAGTACACGAAAGACCCAAGTAGGCGCGGGCGGACTGAAACCCTTGGATAGGATTGAAATTGATTCCCCTCTAGGGAAGACAGGGGTGTCAGACGACTATTCATAACCCTCACGTTTTAATCCACAGCATTAGTCATTCGTCGATATTAAACATACCATGGACCGCAAAAATAACTAGCAAAGAACTCCTGAGAAGAATAAACGGAGAAGAATAACTGTTATTTGTTACCAAAAGGAGGACAATGTTGCATTTTTAAGACTTGCCGTGCGGAATACAAAATCTGAAATAAAGCAACTGATTATTGAAAGATAGATTGACGGAAAAAGTAGAAGAAGGTGGGGAATGATATTATGGGTGTTTAATATAAGGGAATGGACCTGGTCACAAAAGACCGCAAGCCTGTTAAATTCAGCAACAAATGGACATAACAGTAATATATGCGTTTTTCTTTGAGCGAGTTTAGGGCTATATAGTCCTTCCTTTAAACTCATGGCACTTCGATCGTACTCTCACGTCCTGAATGCTAAAAAAACCTTACCCAGATGGGACTCGAACACGCAACCTCAAGGTTAGCAGACGACGACTTTACCCCACCGCCACTAAGATTGGCATGAATGGATAATCAGCAGGGGAAGATTGTATAATTCTCGACTATGGAATATTCCACCATGCGTATCAAGAGTGGTATAAGCATGAATACACATGTATAATCATGGGTATAAGCATGAAACTTGCCCATTCCGGCACGCGTACTAAGAACGGTACAAGCGTGAAACGCGCCCAAAATATTCGTCACGGAGGACGTCATAATTGCACGGGACGCGATACCCGAGCGTTCAAATTACCCATCGCCCGGCGCTTACTAGGCGTCCGAGCGGATTTTCTGCCCCGATTCCATCGCTGGAGAGAATCCCTTTAGCGTTCGTTCCCTCGAGGGCATTCCCCAACGGCTCCGACACCCCTGATAACCTGATTCCCCGTCTATCCCCCATTCGAAAAAGGTCCATCAATAGCCCCACTGATATTTGTCACGCTGCTGGACAGGTGCCCCCTTCCACACAATACCACTAACGTCCTTCAGGGCATCTCTCATGTCAATTCCGACTCGCCCCACCCCCCACGAAGCAGTGGGAAGCGGGGTGAGGGAACTTCAACTTCCCGTTCACAAACACAGTCACAGAACAATCCCCCCCAGCTCTCACACCCCCTTTTTAGTCCCTGACGGATTCCGTTGTAATCCTGCTCCCGTCCATCAGGAGTCTCGTCTGCACCCTCCCCCACCCCCCACCTCCCCAATGGTGCCGGCTTCCATAAATGGAACTCTCGCGTTTGACGAGATGTTAAACCGTAGACGTCTGTTCTCGCGTGACGTTCGCAGCCAGTCACAAGGGTCGGTGTCGGCCGGGAGTCGAATCGTCCTCCACACCGCCGCCGTTGTCTCGCCCATTCCATGTCCCCGTACCCATAGCCCACGACCCCCTGGAGACGAGCAGCGGGATTCATATTCGTGTTCTCCACTCGCGTCGCCCCACGTACTAAAATATTCCAAACCGTAATAGATATGGAGGGCTAAGTGTTCGAGTGGGCCAAGTACATTTTTCCATTCCGAAACCAACTAATGGTGCCCACAAAAAGGGGTCTTGACGAAAGTACGACAAAAATAATTTTTGGGGGAGGCGAACCCGGGATTCCAGGGTATTTGGGAGGGGGACGAATAAAAAATATGTAAATGGGGGGAATAAATCATCGAGCCAGGGGGGGATATGCACCACTGTAACTAACAATAAATAGGATTGTTGGAGTCGTATATTTTCAGTGTAAAAGAGAACGATGTCCAAAGCTCGAATATTTGCCTCTACAAGGTAGCAGTTCTCGAGAGCACTGGGTACAGCAGACGGAAAGAATACACAGAACTTAAAAACGCATTTCCCTCAAACTCCATTTCGATGAACTTAGCTCACTTGTAAAATGAGCCTTCCATACACAACTAACGGTTTTTGCAATATTTTGTGGAAGAGTTTAATCATTATTGAAATGAAAAGCGAAGTTTTTATATTGTCCACGGTTTGTTTTAAATAAAAAGCCTGACTCAACACGTTTATACGATTTACATCATTTTTTAGTGTGCCATCTACATACAATTAATAGTCTCTTTCGGCAAATGAAACCCATTTCCTTGTATGGGAGAGTCTTAGATCAATGTGCTCACGTATCGTTAAAGATGCCATATCTCAGAAAAAACTGAAAACATGAAAGATATTTTACCAATTTATAAATAAAATTAACATTCTAGCATTTTTGTCCGCTTAAACTTTTCTTATCTCAGACAATAAAAGTGTAATCTGATAAAGTAATGTTTTAAGAAGAAAAATGTTGACAATTTCGTTTGCCACCTTAAATATTAGACGCAATCACTATAAAATTTGGCATTAAAAGAAAAATTCAAATCTTCAGTATAACTTTGACAAGTTTTACATCATAACTATGAGTGCAATCCACTGGTTTTTATCTGGCTTCCACTTTCTATTCCATTGGCTTCTGACAAAATGTTTGCGCTGCCATAGCACGGTAACAAAGGAGTTGCGACCTCATGTTCATGAGACAAAAATGCGAGGCCCGTTTCACATGGACGCAGACGATCCGCGCTACGGGCGCGGAGCGTCTCGTCCTTTCACTTTGGCGCGGAGGACATACATCCGCGTGTCCACGAAGTACGCAGTCTTTCACCGAGCTCTCACAACAAACTACAACTTCCTTCGTCCGCACAAGCCGTCCGCGTTTGTTAGATTGAGAATACCTTCGCCTTCATCGTCAAGTGGTGGCCAAGACGACCAAGCCAAGCCAGTGGTGGCCAAGACGGTCTAGAGGCGTGGACTGGAGGTGTTGCCTGAAGTGGTTCCGTCAAAAGAAGATAGGACGTCACCACCTTTTCTGAAAATATAAGCGATGTCACTACGACACACGAGACTCAGTGTTGAGCTGTTCACGTGTGGACATGTGCCTTCGCGCTAATAAAAGCACGTCTTAAAAAGCTGCAATCAGAGATTACCATCATTTCTAACACGTTCATGTGTATGCACTAACCAGTCTCTGTGACCCGTACGCGTGCGGATGGACCGCGGCGGGGAGGGGCCACGCGGATGGCTCCAACGCGTGTGGAGGGTCCGTGATGTGAGAGCTTCCATTACTGCCAATGGAACTTAGTCCGCGCGCGTAGCACGGAGCGCGGATCGTCCGCGTCCATGTGAAACGGGCCAGTCCCCTACGTCCTTCAGAAGTTACGCAGATTCCTCGTGAAACACCCTCTAAAGATTGGGGTGGGGGTTGTGTGAAATGGGGATGGGTGAGGGGATAGGGGGAGGGTAATTTTACCGAGGCCAAGCACATGGAAGGACAGAATAAACAGTGGAATGGAAGGAGCTCTCGCTGAGTAGACTGTCCTTCTCTTCTCATAGTGGCTTATTTCCTTAGTGGGGCATGGGAGGACTCGGTTGGATGCCTTGCAACCAGGGATGTAGATATGCTTGGATGAATAAACCTCGTACATTCCACGCTATTTGTTTAATATATGCAACCCGATGCTATTTAAATCCAAGCACGACGTTTTTGGGGAATTACATGATTTATTCTTATTTATATCCTCATTAAATAGTGGAATATAAAAAGTTTCCCATTTGAGCTTGACAACAAAATCCCTCAGATGAAATGGCTTCATTTTCGGGAGAACCGCGCCGCTTTGTTGCTGCGACAATAGACGGCAGCTGTAACGCTGGCGAAACTGTAGTCGCAGAACAAAACAAAACGATTCTCCCGAAGATGAAGCCATTTTATGTTAGGCACCGCGGAAGCCTTTGCTCGAAAATCAATCAGGGGCAACTCACAGATCATTCAAGTCATCATCAGTAGTCATCAATCCGAAGATTGGCTTGCTGCTTCTCTCCACTCCACTCTCTTCTCTGCCAACTACCTACTTCATTCCTACAACATTATTTACTTTGGCTTCCAACTCTCATAAAAGATACCTGCGAGGTTTTTAACCTTGGATTTTTCTGAAACTGACAAACGAATTCATTTTTATTCAAATCTATCGATTTTAAGAAAAGTGCGATGATAACGGATATCGAGGCAAAGTTACAACTCCGGGCCTTTTGGCGTCGGAAAATAATGCTGATGCAGCTCCGATATGAAATACCTACACAGCAGAGAATACCGATGACATCCATTTTGCCGTGACTAGGGAAATTGATGGCTGTTTAATGCTAATGAAAAAACGTGTAAAAGTGCAGCTATAACAATTATCCTGAGGTTAAAAAGATTTCTTACTGAAAGTTTTAGGACTCTAGCTATAACATTGTCAGATTTTAAGGTTTTTTTATTTTTAACGAGACAAGGTTATTCCATTTTACACACAACTTGATGATCAGGATGTTACATTCATTTTTCATCCACCTTTTTCTTTTTGAATGCATACCCACAGATATTTATCGTTCAAGGTTACCGTTTCTTAAATCTTTCTTTTGCCGTGCACGCAAGTGTCTCGGCCACTTGCATTCTCGCGTGGATCTTTCGCATGTTATTAAATATACAGAATTAAGACTTACGGAGTAAATTCTGTAACTAAATGGAGATTCAAAGTGGAATAAGCTGATGAAGGTAAATATTTACGACAAAGTCGATATTTGATATAGATACTACATGATCCATCGATTTTAACAGGGCCGTCGTATTTCACGCCCTTAGGTGTAGGGTACAACCTGTATTATGGACGCCTACCTGGACCGAATAATGTTTTCATGTAACTCTTCAAATAGCCTATCAAAGAGAATGAGATAATAACTAGTATCGAGTTATAGAATTGTAAATATACTAAAAGACAGTGGTACACTACATATACTCCGGATGTTGCGCAGTTTTAATAAAATTCTCGCTGAATTTTGAAATGTACCTTGATAATGATTGCTGTGCAGTCGAAACCTGGGTCGGTAATAAACCAATTTTTGAGTGGAATATACTAAGTTATACTTTTTCATTATGTCGGTGACCATTTTCCAGAAAGTTACGCCTTCAACCATTAATGTTATTAACCCTTTTCCATTTGTTTTATTCTATAACCATCCAATAATTTCCGAGTGCCTATGTTCACAAATTCAACACATTTCTCGACATTAAAGGCGAGAGATGAAAAGGGGAGAGTGGTGTTGATTTTGCACGAGGAAGAACTTTATCTGTCAATGTCATTCAACCGATCGCGCCTCGAAGTGGGCCTAGAAGTTTCATTTTATTTTCGACGTTTTTTTAACGTTTCGATTAGTTTCATCACTTTTTTAACTCTCGTTCCTGTACCTCCTTCCCCCCCCCCCCCCACAGAGAACAGCTCACGCTCCTCACACCCCCCTTTTTGACAGCCAGTAAGTCTCTTATATTCCAATACACATCGGAGCGGGCACGAGCGCCACCGCTGCGAGCTGATTCGACAGCGCACCGGACACGGGAATGCACTCGCGCGCGGCTCTACCTCTCTCTCTCTCTCACCGGAGTCTCGACTGTCTATCCCTCCAACACTATCCGCCTTCTGACACGTCAAAGCTGTCCGATTGACCCTGCACTCCCCCAGTGCCCATCCACCCTACCACATTCACTCAACCCTTCCCCCCTGACTACGTACCAACGCCGCCGATGACTTTCCACCCCATGCCACACCCACACTCTATCCAGATGCCAGTCTCGTCCCCCGCCACCTATCCATCTATCACGCCGCCACTGGTCCGATGTACTTTTTACCATTCCGTTGTGCGTAGTTGTTGACGGCGACAAAAGCAGATAACACGACCCCTGAGCGTCCAAAATACTATGCTCTCTTGTGTACGCTAATGTTTCATTTATCCCAACTATCTATACCATTTTTTTCTATCATTTCACTTGTACCTAGAGTTATTTTCTACATAAAAATCTGCCAAGGATAATCTGATCTGGTCTGGTGTGTTTGTTCTGGTTCAGCAGCAGATTTGTGCATAGTAGACAAATAATATACAAGCAGAGCAAATAATAAAGCGGAGTAGATTTATGACAGAGGAGTGAATGGCGTGAGAGAAATGGGTTGACCGTGAAAGTCATAGGTGCATGGAGTGGAAGATACTCTTAAGAGAAGTATATTAGGAGTTATAAAAATAGGAGAGCGTGTACGAAAGCGTGCGTGTGAAGAGTGTGTGTGTGACGTATGAAACAATACATGAGTGTAAGAGAAGCGAAAGAGGTATCCAGGGATAGGGTTTTATGTAGGAAATTATAAAAATCAGCCATTTTCCTAGGCCTAACAACAATAGCTAAGTTCTGTAACTTTGCCTACCCCGAAAAAGGATGGTGTTATGGACATGTATGCTATGGTTTTTGTGCACTTCTATCGAGTTTACATGAGTGCAACTGAAGCAAAAGGTATGCATGCAGAGAAAAGTTTGGAGGGCATTATTAAAGTTGCTTGACAGGCCCATCACCTCGAATCAAACTTTTTGAATGCACCTTCTCCGAAAGGGAACAAGGATGTAAATCTGACCAGAGAAGTAGGGAAAGCTCCTGAAGCTGATGATGAAAGGAGTTTCTGAGGATATATTGGACGGATGTACAGAGATATGAAGTAAAAAAAATTGCATGAGCGGTGCCATTTGGCTGAAGAGTAATGAAACGCAAAAGAAACAGGCGAAATGAAAAGTGGTTGATACATTGCCAAGACTGTAACTTTAGTGGAAACGCGTACTTAAGGGAACGTAAGTGTGAGATTTTCTTTGATAAAGAAATATCTACCCCATACACGCTCGGGGTAGACTACCAGTAAACGCGGATGATTAAAAAAAACAAATTCATCTACATCTACAAAATACCCTGCAAGCCACCTCAAGGGTGTGTGGCAGGGGGTGAGTATTCACCAACATGCATTACACTATACCCTAAAGTTAGTGTAACTACGACTAATTAGGCATTCGCATAAATCGCTAATACTTGTCACGCATGCACGCCGCTACATATATTATCACAATAGAGAGGTACCGTTAATATATATATGTTTTTTGCAACTACACAAATGAACAGAGACTCAAGACTTACGTAGAAAACACGCACGGCTTGCTGCTAGTACTAGGTAATAGATCATGATTCAAGCATTAGGGAGTACTACTACTACTAAGAGCTACACTACCTATCGACAAACCTAGATAAAAGTCTCATCGGCCGCTATTATGGTCCCTTATAGTTCGTGGGAAAAATGACATTTTAAATATGTCCGTTCTGCAGCCTAGTTCCCTAATTTTATTCTCATGATCTGATCTACTGTAGTATGTCGGAATTCGTAAAATATTATCAACGTCGTCAGAAAATAGACCCGTTTGGAGCATAATAGATTGAGTCTAAATTTTAATCGACGGTCTGAAAGCTTTTCCCATCCCAGTTGCTGCAAAAGGTCAGTAACACTAACGAGATTATCATAACGGCCTTTAACGTATCTTGCCGATGTTCGCTGCACGCGTTCTAACTCGGTTTCCAAGTCTATCTCATAAGGATCCCAAATACTGGCAGCATATTCCAAGTGTGGTCTAACGAGGGAGAAGTTGCTGATTTCAATAACTTTATCGTCGCACTTGCCAAGTACTCTTTTAACAAATCCCAATTTACGATTAGCTTGACCGGTAATTTCTCTAACATGTTTACTCCACGAGAGATCATTAGTCAGTTTAACTCCGAGGTATTTAACCGATTCTACGGTCTCTAATTTGCTGTTGTTTATGCTATAGCTGTGACAAGGAGCGTTTTTCTGTTTCCAAAAATTCATAACAACGCATGTTTTCAGGTTTAATTGGAGCTGCCACGCATCGCACCACTCCTGTATTGCCTCGAGGTCCTTAGTTAGCGCTTTCTTATCATTAAGGATACGAATTTCTCTATACACCACTGCGTCGTCTGCAAATAATCTAAGCTTACTGTCAACTGTTTCACCGATGTCGTTTATGTACAAAGGAACAGAAGTGAGCCTATGACACTTCCCTGTGGGACACCCGATGTGACTTTATTTCATTAGAAATAGCGCCATCTTATACAACCCTTTGCACGAGATTACTTAAGAATTCTCTAATCCAAGAAATTAGGTCGTCGTCTAAACCGTAGGATTTTAATTTCATGAGTAGCTTACTGTAGGAAACTTTATCAAATGCCTTTTTAAGGTCAAGAAAAATTGTATCAACTGGAACGTTATGTTCACCCGGGACTAAAATATGGTGAGTAAAAAGTGCTAATTGAGTTTCGCAAGATCTTCCCTTTCTGAATCCGTGTTGCGTTTTTGTTAACAAGTTCTGCATATCGAGGTGTCTATAACTGAATTTACAATTATATGTTCAAGGACTTTGCAAGAGATAGATGTGAGAGATATCGGTCTGTAGTTCGACGGCTGTTCCTTATCACCGCTTTTGAATATGGGAGTGACATTTGCAATTTTCCAGTCCATGGGTACTTTGTGTTCGTTGATGGATTTACTAAATATATTCTGCAAGTAGGGTGCTATTTTACAAGCTAATTCTCTATACACGCGGGCAGGAATTTCTTCAGGACCTGGGGATTTATTTGGACTTAACCCTTTAGTAGGCGCGTGGAGTCTTTAAAGACCCCATGGGTGTAGCAAACGCAATATTTTATAACAAAAATTGCTTTCGAAGTTGACCTTTTCAGGAAGAACTAATAGGAAAAAATTAAAGGTACGTAAGTCGAATTATCCAACATTCAGTATCTATCGTAAAATATAGCAATGTAAAATAAACAAATTTGGCGAAGTTATAAACAATTCCGCATGGGGTATTAAAAGACCCCACGCGCCCACTTACGTCACAAAGTGAGGTGCGCCTACTTAAAAAGAGTTAAGCAAGTTTTCTATTCCGTGAGTGCAAATATCGATAGGCGGCATCTTTTGCTGGAAGTGATCATTTACCTTTACGGATGTAATCTGTGATGACTTGGCGAACACACTTTGAAAGTAGGAATTTAATGAGTTGACTTTGTCCGAACTGCTTGTTAATAATTCGCCCTTTTCGTTTCGTAGTGGAATAACTGTTGATCTATTGCCTTGAACTTCCCTTACATATGACCAAAATGCTTTTGGATTATCCTGTAACTGTTCTACTAATGTTCTTCTTTTGAAATCCATTAATGCATTTGAAATGCTTCATTTATAGTGGCTTTATACAATTTGTATTTTTCAATTATTAAATTTTGATCACCAGTGGACAAATCTCTACGGAGTTTTTTCATCTTGGCGTGGCACACTCTCTGACGTCTTTCCGATTTTCTCACTTCTGTATTGTACCATCTTGGTTCGCTGCCCTCTTTTTTTACTTTACTTGGAATATATTTTCTGATCCCCGAATGTACGATCGAAAGAAAAGTTTTCCAACTACCCTCCGTGTCTAACTTTACGCTTGATTCTTGGAAGTCGGGAAGAGAATTTTTTAGATGACTCTTGAATGCATTGAAATGGGCTTTTTTTTAATGTAGAACTTTCTTCTTCGTTTAAAACTTTTAATTATATTCAAAAGGAACTTTGTGGTAACTACTATATGGTCATTAATGCCCTCTTAACCTTAATTACTTGTTGCGGTATATTTGTTGCCAATAAATCAAGAATGTTGTCCCCTCTGTTAGGCGTCGTAGGTATCTGATGCAGGGCATTTGATGAGAACGTGTACAGTAGGGACTCGCATATAACTTTGTCTCTTCCCCCTGATATGTAACTGCAGGTCCTCCAATCTATAGAGAGCGTATTGAAATCTCCACCTATGATTAAATTTCTTTCGGTGTTCCTGGATGTGATGTTCTTTATTTGTGTTTCGAGTTCTAAAATTGAGGTGACGTCGGTGTCAGGTGGCCTGTAGTATGCGCACACGAATATTGTCTTTGATTTAGGGTATCTAATAGAGCACCATACAGATTCTAGGCTGGTATCTGGGACGATTTCCGCTTGGCAGACAATTCTTTACAGCTATAAATACTCCGCCACCGGTTCGGTTGGACCTATCTTTCCTGTAAACGTTGAATTATTTACGAAAAATTTCACTATCAGAAATATCGTCCGTCAGTCAACTTTCTGTGCCAATAATGACGTTACACTCCGTGCTATGAATAAGGTGGTGAAATTCTGGAATCTTATTTTTTAAACTATGGCAGTTAACTACTGCAACGACTACTGCTTCATGATTATTGTTTATGCGTTTCCGGGGCATTTCAAGATTGCTGTCTTCAATTAAGCTATTATTGGGCCCTAGATTCGGAGCACTCTTTGCTAAATTACTAACTGGCAACACATAACTATGGACCCCACTAATTGACCTGCCCTGTAGCCTACCGTCTATGTTAAACTCGACGAGTGTGCTCAAGTATCCTGCGCGCTGCCTTCTGCGATGCCTCGTACGGACCTCGTGGACACCGAAGCGATTTATAGGCACCCGACACGAATCCAGCACCGGCCTGAGGTCCAAGAACTCCGCTCCCTCGCTCCCACAGACTTCACTGAGTCTCTGGTTTATGCCTTCCACTCGGCTCCAAACCATCGAACCCCTATCCATCCTACGTACCAAGCTGGATATAGTAAGCCTGAAGATGGTACCAGATCCTCCGCGAATACGGCGGAACTCGGAGCATAGGTCTCTCACAGAGCCGACAATCTCCTCTGATCCTATATTCACAGTATCATTGGCCCCAACATGGGCAACCACATGCAACTTAGAGCAGTTCGCGCCCCTGACCGCCGGCTTCATCGCCTTCGTCGCCAGTGGCACCTTTCCTCCCGGTACACAAGGAGGTGACCCGCGGTTCTCCTCCTTCCCGTCGGGGCTTTCCACGCAGCGGGGACAAATTCTCGTGTTTATGTACCAGGTTTACGCAGTCCCACCGACACAACGCACGTTTTTTTTTAAGAAGAATGTTTTTCTAACATTTATGGTATGTCTCAATCATTTTTATAGCCATCCATCCAATCTTTCCAACCAATTAACTCATTATATGCCCAATTTAACCTTTCCATCCAATTAGCACATTATATGCCCAACATTATCTCCATCTTCATAACTTCATATTTCCAACCTCCCATGTCGTTCACAATCATTATTTTCCTCTCTTTCTCTTTCTACTAATATTACTCTGATCCAACAATAACCACTCGATCTCAACATTCAAAATCGCCTTACGTCTAAATACCTCAATTCTTTGTCCGCCTCTTTAGAATTTCCATTTCTCCTCCATCACCATCTTCAGGACATCTTCGTCTTCCTTTTTCCTTACTCAACTTACCCTCTCCATTCTCCTCCAAAATTACATATTTAAAGCCTCTAATAACTGCTCATCATATTTTCTCAGCGGCCAAGTTTCAGAATCATACAAAGCTAACCAGCACATTAAACCCTATTATAATACCTCCTTCACATATTTAGTATTTCTCTGTCATTGTGAACGGCTCTATAGGTAAGTCAATCTTGATACAAAAGCATTATACAGAGGAGAAAGAGAGGCAGGTTACACGCGGAGGATCACGGGATGAGTAGACCAAATGGAAATTTATGCATGAAAGAAGAACTTACAGGGGTCATAAGAAGCAGAATTAAACAAGAAATAATATAGGCCTGCATGTGACTAATCTTAGGACTGATACTTTCCGGTTCACTCACCTCACCCCTCCATGGCGTATAATATCAATCCGAGTCGGTAGGAACCTTCTAAAATTGATTAAGTTCTTGGATTTACGCTCAAGGAAAGCAATCAAACACTGACTTCTGAGCGTCAATGGTTACTTAAATCAGCTATCGGATGCCGATATGAGTACGCGGGTCATATTTCACATAAATTTTAACTACAAGCCGAGTGAGACAAATAATAGCATAATATTTGAAAAAATGCTTATCTAATCGTCGTTTTCTTGGCGTTTCCGATCCTTGACTTCGATGTCTCGGGAAAAGTAAGTCTCCACAAAATTATCATTTCATTGCGTGACATAGGTGATGATCTTGCTCTGCATTGCTTTTAAAAGATAAAGAATGAGAGAAACTCGTGTTGCACAGTCGAAGCATACGACTCATGTGACGTGCAGTGCAGACGCGAAGTTGAGACGACGACGAATTTTTGTGGGTTACCTACGTTCACGCAAACTCCTAGCAAATCCGGTAAACTCCTTAGTCTAGCGAAAAAAGACACGGGACATTAGCCTTGATTCCAGGTAGTTTCAAAGCATTTTGATTTCAATTGGCTAAAGGAACAATTCAGCGGTACGCAACGAACAAAAGAACTAGCGTCAACTCTGGTATAATATGCCCATATGCCAAAGGATATTCTCGTATTACTCGATTGTCTTCACATATAATATTTTGATATGATGCTTACAATGAGTGATTTTCGGATAAAAGCTGAAGTAGATATGAATTTCTTCTGAAAGCTGAAAAGCTGAAGTAGAATGAAATTTATCTGAGAGTCTCCGGTAGGGGAAACATAGGGGGACGTAAGGTCACTACCCACATCAGAGGTGAGGAGAGAAATAAATCTTAAGATTTTTAACGGTGTATTACCAAAGGATAGCGGAGTTAATAATTTTCACCAAGTAGCCACGTGTTTATTGAGGGTCTTGCGTTTAGCCTTTTAGCACCGATTTCGTAAGACATATTCCGAAGAATATTCCTTCGTAACGTGCTATAACGTTTACATGTTTCAGCAAAAAGGATGCCATATCACGCAATTAAGTTCAGTGAGCGTATTTTCCGTTGCATTCGGTAAACGATAACTATTTCAGATGTGAGTACAGACTTACGTAACAGTGCTATTTCTTGAAGTTTGGTGCGGCATTAGCATAGTTGATTTAGCCCTGAATGCAACCCTTGGTGAACCCTTAGTTTTCCTCCTCCATGCGCAACAGTCAATATTAGCAGTACAGTAGTCAATATTCTCAAACAAAATGTCATGCATACTTGGAAAAAGAGAAACGCAAAGAAGTAATATCTTACATAAACGAGATAATTTCGGTAAGAAATGTTTTATTCAGACTTAAATAAATACTTGCCCAACAAACAAGTGCTGGAGTGAACCATCCCCTTGCCCCTTACCAGCCACGCTACTATAGATGGGTGATATGTAAAAGAAGTTCTCATTTCTCTATATTGTCTAGGCAAATAATGTTTCCAGAGAGCTACCGCCAATCCTATGATTGGCAGCAACACTGAAAACAAAATAATGGAAACTAAACAGTTTGCCAAAACGGAGCACCTTCACTCCGGCAATTAAGAAACAAGTAATTTTGACGAGTTGCCAAGTCTCAGAATTCCTTGAAACTTAATTATCGATTGAAAGCCATTCGTCAGCGCGTATATAGTTGAACAGATGACAGAATATTTCCCGCCACGTTCCATTTCCATCTTTCAAATGTGTCTTCGTGGGATCACATGACCTGACTGGGTTTTTTTATTGCACATGACCGACAACAAAAACGATCCACGCTGTCATCCATCGCACTTCTACATCAACTCCGATTAAATGTCCTTGCGCCGTTTTCACAATGATTGATTAACCATCGGCATTTCTGTTTTCCTCGATTCCTTCCACTCTTCACGGAATTATGGACGTTGGCTGACGAGAGCGCCGTGCCTGCGGTGAAATCTGGCGACACGTCATTTTTGTCTAATAAACAGCTGGGAATCACTCAATAAAAAATTAGGTGGCTGGTATTCTATAAAGATTATTACAAATTAATAATAACATTATGTACTAAAAACCTAGATAAAACAAAATAAAATGAAAAATAGTACAATTTCAAAATATTATTTTTAACAAATAAACGTTTAAACTAAAAACGTGCTAAGTTAACATTACTTTCTGACAAGAAAAAAGTGTAAATCATTCAAATCTCAACCGACCTTTAAAATTAAGGTACCCTTAGAATCACAATTAAATTTATATTTTTTTGATTTCTAGCAAATTTTTCGTAAAGCTAATTGGTTGTAATCAATTTACCATTAAAAATTTGAAATGGCCACCATTTTTAAACGGGAAAGCAAAACAATTTCAATCAAATCTCTACCGATCTTAAACATTCAGATACCGTTAGAATCACAATTACATTTTTAACTTTTTTGCTCCTAGCAAAGTTTTCGTAAAGTTAACAGGTTTTTTATTCATTTAAAAATTATGGTTCATTAAAACAGGTTCATTAAAACAGGTTCATTAAAAATTTTGAACGGCCGACATTTTGAAATGGGAAAGCATAACAGTTTTAATTTTTTTCCTTATAAGATGTTCACAATTTAAAAACATCATCATTACCAAAACACCAAACCACCAAATTTTAAAGCAAAATCTTTAACCATGCCCATGCTATGATTTTTTTGTAGACAGACGCTAAACGAAGCTGAATTTAAAAAAAAACTTATTCAGCAGTTTTTGTTCCATTTCAGGCGTTCCATTTTGTTCCATTTCAGGCCATTTAGAAACGGGAAAGCATAACAGTTTTTTTTCCTTATAAGATGTTCCCGAATTTAAAACATCACCACCACCGAAACACCAAACCACCAAATTTTAAAGCAAAATCTTTAACCATGTCTAGGCTATGATTTTTTGTAAAAAAAACACATGCAAACAGACAGACAATAAACAAAGCGGAATTTAAAAAAACTTATTCAGCATTTTTTGTTCCATTTCAGGCGTAGATTCGAAAATGTATAGCCAGCCAGTGCACCTTTTTTGTGACACCCTGTATAGCGTTACGATTACCATTACACTACACAGTACCTGACATCCCACAGTGTAAGCAACCTTTTTTTCAATAAATCATTTTCATGCGTGCTATTATTTTCCTTCGTGTATCACCGTCACCTTCATTTCAGGAGGAAATTAAATGACCCATTAAAATAACTCCATAAACACATTCAGCTTTCAATATCCCACGAAAACAGGTTTCACACCAATCGCACAAACACCATTTCTCATAATTGATCACTCGAGGGACACACACACAGATCAAATATGGAAGAGACTCAGTATAGAATTCATGCACATTTCACAAGGATTGAACAAAAAAGGTAGTTCATCTAATAATGTATTCAATTTAAAAGGTCTCACAATAACAAAATTCTCCTGCAGAGGATTTAATTCATCAAGAAAATATATACATATTGGAGGGAAATGATGAAATGATGATTGGAGTGTAATTAGAGACCTGTCAGTTTTTTGAACATATAATACTTAGTGAAAACAACCATGACGTATCGATTTCATTGGATTACTCACGGCAATGACTCAGACACTTCAAACTAATCCAGAGGATGGCAAATGATTTATTGATTTAATGATAGGATATGATGATGCCAATATTCCCGCTTTTTAATAATGGGGAAAAAAATAATTGTCTAAGGATTTTATTGCGCATAATCCGGCCAGATAAACTGAAATTTACATCATCCTAGCTTCGATTCAACGAGGCTAGCAAATGTAACAATGATTTTCATCAACTATTTCTTTTACAGGTAGTAAAATGCGAACGAGGGTAATGTCATAAAATACTAGACAGGAATTGAACACTTCGTGGCTTTACTTAAGAGTGATTATTGGCCATAAGTCGCTCAATATAACTCAACCCCTCAGAAAAGGCATTTTATGCATCGAATAAAAGTGATAAATAGCCGATAGAAGTAAAATAAAATCATTCTCGAATACAAATTCAAATCCAATGTGAAATAATGAGCATAATAAATGACGTACTTGAAATTATCCTAGGATAATTGTTAAACCTCAGCAGTTATAGGATTACAGAGATTGCTTATGTTGTGACATTAATAACAATTAGGAATTGTCGATATATTTTGACTCATTTTATGATAGCATACATTAGTCTAAGAAGTCAAAATAACCAAGTGAAGTCAATTCTAAAGTATTGGGTGGCGCAGATAAAACTTGTGATGATATTTTATTTCATTCTCAGCCGAAGAGTGGAAAGAAAGAAGTTCCGTATTCCGGCCGTGAATATAAAATGCACTTAGGCACACATACGGCCACACAATAAGAACAACCACAGGAAGAGTTCCTTTTCTTCAACACTCATTTTACGACACACAACGTCTGCAAGGCAATAGGTACTCCGGTAAATTAGTAAACAATATGCGCGTGTGTGGAGCAGTTTCACAAAAAAGTTGCACCTTCGGCTACCCACCTCAATGTCCATCTACGAAATGGAACTTATTTCACAACAGTCTCAAAAAACAAATAGCACGGCTAACAATTAAACTGATGACTACCGGCCGGATACATACATTATTAGTCAAGTGCTACAGCACTGAGCACTTCCAGAAAAACCCGAGGAGAATATGGTAGTAACTCCTCCCTAGAGCAGGGGATGCATTTATTTTAATGCCCTAGCTCATACTCCACATTGAGCAGCGTGCCATTTTTATTCCCCTGACTCCACGTCGAAGCACATGGGAGTGTAAAATTCTACGGTTAACATTTCGGACCGCCTCGACGCTCGTTCCCTACTGCGACAACTCGTCTGCATGATTTACCTCCGCGTTACCGGCGTCTCGGAAATTGACTTCCGCGAGCGAGAACTTTCCGTGCGGCACGACGGTAATATGGCGCTACTAGTAGAGCACAGAAGTCATAGTCAGGGGTGAGAGTGGGAAGGAAGATGGAGGGGAAAATATATACTTACAGGAAAAGGAAAGATGTGGCAAGGTCCCACTCGACTACGTCAGGGATTGAGAGGATCGTAAATTAAAATCGCGAGGCAGTTATTAAAGCCAGATACGCGGAGTGGGTGGAAAACCCAGCCGATGCGGAGGCGGGTGAGTTTATGCAGCGGTAAAGTGGGGACGTGGATGAAAGGTAAAAAGCAACATGAAATAGCTTCTGCAGAGTGGGATGAACTGGGTAGGGAGAGAGAGAGGATTCGGCACCGATTTTATGGGAATTGCAGGACTTCAGAAATTCTTTACAGCTTAGTTATTCCTGCGATGCAAAGATGCCTGTTAAACTTGGGTGAACACCTGGAGCAAGAGTTTCTGAAGAGAGGTGAACCAAAATCCCACAAAGGAAGTGTAGCAGGGGGAATACGAAGCCGAATCGTGAATCACATCCGGGTAAACAAAGGCCATATTATTCTCAGGATGCGACGCTTCAGGGCGGTTAAAATATTTTTGTGCTGCAAATTTGACGTCGTCCAGAAACGAGTTCAAAGTGTCTATCACTGGAAACAAATATTTATATTGTGATAAATAGTCTAAATGTCTTCATTCTTCTCTCCAGCCTAGGACCAATGGCTCACAACCATCCTACTCCAATATGTCTCCTCCAGTAACAATGCCCTTTTTCTTTATAAATACATTTCTAGGTAACCAAGTACTCTATGGCAATCGACAAACAAAATATGTTAACAAATAAATAAAAGTAATAAAATGTTTATAAATAAAAGTGACAAAATGTGTTAATAACCAAATAAAAATTATTTTATTAATTTACCCACGATCTGCTTGTTCACAAATTTGACATGCGACAATAACAGATAAACCGGTACATGATTATTTCATAGGTGTCACAAGTCTATCACCCTCTGATAAAACTCTGCCAAACAGAAAAGGCAAATTTATTCTAATATTCTGAAACATAACAGCCTCGTGAAAACAATAATAGCAAGAATAAATGAAAGGCAAGAATTTCCGAGAATGTCAAGGATGGAATAAAGCCAAACATATTGAAGGATATTCAATGACTTGTGAAGAAATACAACGCTTAGCTGAATTGAGAATAAAATGGGAAGCTGCAGCATACCAATCTTCGGATTGAATGTTACTGATCATGAAGAGAAGCCTATTGGAAAAACTAGTAATTACTATCAGACCGAATGTTGAAATATTGACAATCTCCAACGTAAATTTGAAGCTGATCTCTTTTGTTGCAATTCCAAAAACATTTGTATACATTAGGTATAACACAATGGCCTAGATTATAAGCATAAAGATAATTAGACTGCACAACGTAGAAGTCTAAAATGTAAGTTTTTCTTTCGGCAAATAATAGGGTGGAGCTGTCAGTAGCGTCGACTAGTTAGGAAGAGAGTATGCATCATTCTACAACTGAAGCACAATTCCAACAAAAATAAGCCAGATTAAACAACATACTCAGAGCAATTTAATTCCACTGTTCCAAATTCACTTCCAGATTTCCTATCTTAACCTTCTTTTACGACGCTATGAAGCAAGAAAGTTACGGAATCGAAAACGGTTTGTACCTCCATCAACGCGAGCAAATTGACCAAAGTACCATTCAAGTAAAAGAAGGGTATCTGACAAGCAAACATGAATATTTCCAAACTCTATCCATACTAATGGGAAAAAGTAATATTTTCTAGCCTCTCAAAGTAAAAAGAAAATAGGGCATGCATTTGGACTCAAACAAAAACAAACCAAAGATAAAATTCGTGAATTAAACCTCAGAAAACCGCAATGTCTTTCGCTTCTTCAAATAGCAGCATAATGGACGTGAATCATATCCTTTTCCTATTCTATCTTAAGCTGCTATACGTCAAATGAGTTACCATCATCATACGGATTTTTTTTGTCTTTAAGGTTAATGAAAATCAGCAGTAAATTAAGCAACTCTGAGATGCACAATCATCCCGCAAGCCAATCGTGTTAGTTTCACAAGGATGCGCCAAAAGGTTGAAATAACACCTCTCCAAATATATATTTAAAAAAGGATGAAACAAGATGCTTCTGCGACTGTATTTTCATGGAATAAACTTAGCTATTTCCCATTTTATGCATTCCTGTATTGAAATGTCTTCTCACTCTTTCATTAGTTAACTGCAATAAATAAAATTGAAGGAGAACGAATTCGAAATATTGTATATGATATATGAGACCTAGGCTGCATATAAATTAAACGGCCGAGTTACAAATCATTCCTTGGATTTGGATTCGGAATAATTTGATAAACCGTTTCTCACCCAAGCTTTTGGTAACGCGATCTGGCAGCCGACGACGCGTCGCGGCGCGACGTGCGCACTCGAACAGACGTGAATCTACGTGAAGGGATGAATATATGGCACTCCTTGTGGCAGACGACACAAGATAAAATGAACTCTGACCTCGTTCGGGATCAAACCGTTGCTGATCGTTTTCCCTGGATTAATGAAAGGATCAGCCATTTAATACTGTGGGGTTTTCATGTAATTGATTTAGTAACGCAATTAACTTGGTAAAGCCTCGTTCTTAGCTTAAATGTTTGAAAGCCTTGATGGTGTTCCTATTTTTTGAGGTGAGATTTTAATGATGATTTTAATTCTCAAGTTATAGCCATAGGATTTTGCAATAATATTTTACTTCCATAACAGTTCCACAGTATGGAGAAAATATTTGAAAGCTATTTATACAGCAACATTTCAACAAGAAGGCATTCCACGCAAAAAAAAAGTCAAGCGATTTAACTTTAGTATGAAAGAGAATTCCGTTGACCAGAAACAAAGCAAGGTTAAAAAAACATTTAAAAAATGCACCAATAGCAAAAGACATCCATATCATTTAAAGACACTGAAATGCAGGAAAATACAATTATTATGGCCCACCAGTAAATATTGAATATAATTGATTTAAAAAACAACGCGGCTCTTTGTGGATTTCATTTTATGAATTATTATAGAAAGGCGATGCAAGCTTCAAAGCGTAGGTTCCGAATGGCTCCGAAATTACTTCAAATGATGTGAGATTCCATTAATCATAAACAATATTAAAAATAATTTCATTCGATTTATATTCCGTAAAAAATTCCATCGGATTAAATAATTCTAAACATTAATTTGAAGTATATTTGGAAATCATACAGAACCGTTTTTGTGACTAACAAATCAATTTCCATGCCATCGTATGGCTTGTAAGTATGTGAACGAATTCACGGTTGCCACTGACGCTTTAGCCTAAATCACGTAAATATATCAAATGCATATGCAAATATTGCAACAGAGTTGCCACTCCTAACTAATACCAATTATTTATTGTCATTACTGAGGAAATGTAAGTTCTTCACTGATGCAAAAGTAGACGAGCCTCGGAGAGAGGAGAAAATTCTATCAAGTGATTAACTCACAATTTGTTATCAATCCTTACAATGGAACCATTGAGTTGATCTCATGCACAGAAAATTTCCACGAGATACCTACATTTTGAACAAACATGTTTTGAACACAGCTTCAATCTTCTGTCGGTGGAGTAAACCGGTGATGCTGAGTCAAGTCCCGAAAATAAGTGCCGATTCATATCAACGGAATCCTGCGCGCCATAATAAACTCCTCACAATTTTATAACTCTTTCGGCTCTTCGATGATTAGCTCTTTTTATGCATGCAATCAAAAAGAGCGGGCCGTTACACGATTATGGAGTTCGAGGTTTATATATTTGCGCATTCACGGAAAACGGGTTTAATAAAAGGTGCCACGCCCCCCAATAAAAGTCTTATGTTACAGCCACGAAGAAGTTTACTATTCAGTTGAGGCGCCAGGAAAGTAAAATAAGCGATAGGTATTACTGAAATATTTCTTGTCCCCTAAATGCAACGATTGACCTAAGGAGTAAAATCGCGACGAGAATTTTATTTCTTATGTATCTTACGCATTACATATTTATTAAAGTCGCCTACCATAGTAGGTAAAAACGAAATAAATGTTCATGGAGACCTTCTGAAAAATTAGTAAAATTACTGAGTTCCTTAGTACTATAATTTTAGGAACTATGAGTAAGGTAAAACTTAGAACCATATAATCAATTACAGGTTACCGCATTCACCACAATTTCATTTAAAAGTAGCACTTACTTTCGGCTTACACATCGGCTGCATTTAAACTTCTCAGAAATATGTTTGTTGCTTCAAATAAGTATACCCGACAAGAGAACATGTGAAAAAAATTATTAAATGTGTCGTCTCAATAGAGAGCATACTTTCGATGGTGAACGCAGACTATTACCAAAATATGTATATGGAAAAATATTTTTTAAATACTTAAGAACGGACAGCAAACGTTTTCAAGTGGTTATGGTGAAAATTCAAAATACTTGCAATATTAACTAATAAAATATATAAACACTAGATATTTTCAAAATACTTGCAATATTAACTAATAAAATATATGGCAGAAAATATACGATTACTACAGAACAATTTAAAATATAACAAGGATTTTACCATTTATCTCCACCACTCACTGATTCAACCCGAAGGTTGGTTTGGATAGTTGAGGGTAGAGCTCACTCCGGAGTAAGCCAAATGCGTGTGAGCTTCACACATTCAGGGTAGGGGGGTCAGTTCCTTTCCCTGGGCCACCTCACACTCCGAGAATTTTTTGTCCAAAGGCTTCACCCGGATTTGAACACCCTGGGACCCTGTTCACAGTAGCTAAGCACTCTAACCTATTAGGCCACCACGCTCACCATATTTACCTTCATAGTAAGAAGAAAAAATTCCTAACGAATACAACCAAAACTAAAAAGATCTTCGTTGGGCATAGGATAGGGAATATTAACATGACTGGTTGATAAATAATAGAAAAGGTAAGTTAGGTAGACTAATAAAAGCAAAATGAAGACCAAGGTATGAGTGGGAAAATAAGAAAAATTACGGATAAAATTTATAGAAGGAAATAAATTGATACGAGGCATAATGTGAGAGATGCTGCAGGAGGTAATTGTAAGGATATCGAAGTCTTCCAATATAAGGAAATAGGGGGAAAATAATAAGGATATTTAAGAGTAGGAATAGAAGAATAAATCATGTAGGGCAGAAGAATTATGAAGTATGGAAAACAGACTATTGTGTCACAACCTATAAATGCCTTGATGAGGTGAATGGAGGGATTTTAGGCAGGTACAGTGAAAAAGCTACTAATACTGAACAAATACCGAGGACCTTGATGAAGAAAATAAATAGTGTTCTTACGCAGCGTCGACGACATGCAATATCCTTAAAATGCGATATTACCCAGAGGATAGTAAATGCATTTGATTAAAATTTTTCCACAGCCATATATACCACAGATTAAAGCAAGCTGAGGCTGAACTTAAGAACGAATCATTTCTTCCGAATATTTCTGCCGATAAGCGTTCATTCCGTGATCAATTGAACTTCTCTCATCGTAGTTAAATCACGAGGGAGTTTTTGGAAAAAAAACGTAGAGGGAGAACAACGTGATGGTCCATGGCCGTTTTTAAATATTTTTTAAGATAGGACCTTTATTCGATTTTATGATCCACTCTATAGAATTTTGTCACTACAATAATGGTTTTCCATCCCGGTGGGTCTTTCTCAAATGAAAAACACAAAAACTAAAATTATTATGCGTACAAATTCTTAGTTACGGTCGACTGAAAGGTGAACTACACCCTAATCTATCAAGCCAAACTTCCAATTTCATCACTGGGGTTGCAGAATTTTGTTTGCATCCGCAGCAACCATCATCAAAACAATAAAATTCCAGCAATACATGGAAAAAAATCTATCGCCGAGTCGTGGAAATAAAAAAGAGAAACACTATACCGGCCCATTTAACTCGGTTTGTAATGCGTTCATCGACAATACCGAAGAGCCTGTACCAATTCAAATAATTGACTGAATATCCGTCTTCAGCTAGATTTTCTGCGGTCGTTTACAAGATGATAAATGATGCCAACCTCCTCTGCATGACCAAAATCAGAGCGATGATTTGGTGAGCTTGTAGGCGCACTGCAATCAAAGGGAAGTAAACGAGTACACAAGAAAGGTCCATTCCTCACAAACCGGAAAATGCCGAAACTTCCTCGAATGCGACGATAAAGTTAAGGAAATCAGCTACTTCTCCCTCGTTAGACCACACTTGGAATATGCTGCCAGTATTTGGGATCCTTATGAGATAGACTTGGAAACCGAGTTAGAACGCGTGCAGCGAACATCGGCAAGATACGTTAAAGGCCGTTATGATAATCTCGTTAGTGTTACTGACCTTTTGCAGCAACTGGGATGGGGAACGCTTTCAGACCGTCGATTAAAATTTAGACTCGATCTATTATGCTCCAAACCGGTCTATTTTCTGATGACGTTGATAGTATTTTACGAAATCCGGTATACTACAGTGGATCAGATCATGAGAATAAAATTAGGGAACTAGACTGCAGAACGGACAGATTTAAAATGTCATTGTTCCCACGAATTACAAGGGACCATAACAGCGGCCAATGATACTTTTATCTAGGTTTGTCGATAGGTAGTGTAGCTCTTAGTAGTAGTAGTACTCCCTAATACTTGAATCCTTATCTCTTACCTAGCACTAGCAGCACGCCGTGCATGTTATCTACATAAGTCTTGAATCTCTGTCCATTTGTGTAGTTGCAAAATACATATATATTAACGGTCCCTCACCATTTTGATAATATATGTAGTGTGGTGCATGCTTGTGAGGCTTCACCTCGTGACAAGCATTAGCGATTTATGCTAATGCATAATTAGTCGTAGTTACACTAACTTTAGGGTAAAGTGTAATGCATGTTGGTGAATACTCACCCCCTACCACACACCCCTGAGGTGGCTTGCAGGGTATTTTTTAGATGTAGATGTAGATGAGAATGTCCCTCACCTTGTCACTTCTTCGCCATTTCCCTCAGGTACCCACCCATTGTTTTAAAAAGAGAGCAAAGGTCGTCAAATGTACTGAAAAGGTCGATAAAGTTGGGCCGCAAAGGGGTGCTTAACCCAGAGCGGTGCTTGCTTACTTACTTACAGCTTACTCCCCCAGTGCATCCACAGTGCCCGGAGAGCTGGAACGTGAAGGGGAGGTCATCAAGGCAGGAGAGCAGAGTCGCGATGCACACTAACTGGAGCGGAGGGGCAGAGCAGCGAAACCCCGCTAGCCGTAAACGCCATCGCTTCTTACTGCCTGAGCATGAGCACCAACCTGAAAATCGCAAGACGTAAACAAATGCGTCAACTCGGAGCGAAAGGTAATGGGTAACCTGCTCCTTTTGCTGGCACCGAAGAGCTCCGAAAGCAAAATAAGCAGGGAGGAAAGGGGAGAGTTTCACAAGATGTTAATAAATTCTGAAGAAATACCGGAGTTTTTATCAACGCCAACTTATTACGGTAGAAATTATGAGTATGAGGTGAAGAATCAGAACAGAGAAATTTAAATGTCATTTTTACGCGGATAATGAGGGACCACAGATGTTGTGATTGATGAAGTCCACTAAACTACAACCCTCGATATCTAGGATAGACTTTATAGGCACTTGTATTTAATAACTTATTTGAGCTAATAACACTTTGCCACACATGAATTATTACCTTTATTAGTCAGAATAAATATATTTACCCGAGTATTGCATGTAACCATATTTATACACGAGACACATTCAAAGTTAATGAATTAGCCCTGCATTGTTCTCCTGGCTGATATGTGGTCTTTGCATAACGGCCAGGGGAGCGTGCGGGGTTTGACCTTTAATTGGGACAAGTATTGCATGCCTGTTCTGGAATTACCCTCGTCACACACCCTAGGCACAGAGCGTATTTAGAGAAGCCAAACTGGTTGCCCCATATACTATTTCATGCAATGATTGCTGCGAGTATCCACCATCTCCTTAACCAGTTCCTGCGACGCAAAGCTTGAACTCATTCTCATGCGCTCAGTTCATGTTTAAAGAATTGTGTTTGGAAGTAGTACAAAAGTAAAATTACGTACCTTGTTCATTTAGACCTAACTTAAAGCATTGATCTTCGGGCAATAAAAGGAAGTAGTTCCGATTTAAAGAGAATGCTAGAAACGATTTTTTAAGGCGACGCATAAATTTACCGTTCATGTCTTTTTAACGAGAAGGAAATATCGCAAAACTTAATGATCAGATAAAAACAAAGCACTTATTCAAACACCAAGCCTTCCCCTACGTTGAACTTGGGTTTGAGTCCATAATTTATGGATTTGTCGCAAAAAAAGTCAAAATGAGACGAGAAGCCCACGTTGGACATTACTTCCGATTAATCTTTTCTATTTAAAAAGCCATTTTCTTTCTCTGTTCGTCACTACTTGCCTAACTCCTGGCCGGGATGGAACTTGCTACAAATATGACGGATAGCGCAAAAAAATTAATTGGAATTTTTTCTGAACATAATCTCATCTCTTCACCCTCCTTAGTCCCATATAGCCTTCCTCTCCTCCTATAACCAATTTTAACCATATCTTACCTTCGATACAACTGATTGTATCTTAATATTGCATTCATACTACACAATGCATTACCTATTCATTACACACATGGTATTCTCATCACATAGCGTTTTCATATCGAGCATCGCATTCAGGTCGTACGCCACATCCATATTAACTTTCGCAACTGCATGAGAAAATGCACGATATCGCGGACCAAATTCAGAATGAAGCTTGTACATCGTACTGTATCGCATTAAATCGCATATCGCAACTACGCTGCAAAGAAATATATCGCTGCCATCAGGACCGGCTTAAGAAAAAATTTTCACCCGGGCGAGAGAATATTCCGGCGCCCCCCCCCTGCCCGCTTACCAAACCAATTGACCAGTTAAACATTGTAGTAAAAAAATATTTTTTCACAGTCCCTTCCCAGCCCCTTCCTTTGCGGCGCTCCGGGCAATCGCCCATGTCGCCCGGGTCTAAAGCCGGGTCATACTGAAAATATATTTAAGGCGACTTTACACGTGGATGTTGGCATCTCTGGAAGTCTCGCGAGTCGCGACACCTGGTTGTTTATCACCTCCGGAGAATATTAAGTTCTGCTAACAGGCTACCTCCGCATAAAGCAGAATGGCCGAGTTAAGAAATGAATATGGAAATTTCGATTTTTTTTTATTTTTGTAAACAATGCGTTTGTAAATCGTAAGTACACCTCGAGTTTCACAGGCATTAGTTTTATTTATACATTTTTATGAATTAAACATTTAAAAAATCTATAAAGCGTGTTAAGTTATAAAATTATTTTGTTTCTTATTATTCAACAAAGTAACAGTCACAAATCTTTCCTTTAAGTAATCTATAACAACAACCAATATCTCTATGTTAGCATGATTATAAAAAGTTACAACAATAATTTATCCTTAGGCAAATTTTTAAAAATATATACTTTAATCCCTGCTATCGTTCATGTCATTAGGATTTCACGAGATGCAATGCAAATATATATTATCGCGGAAACGAAACGACAATTGCAATCAAAATAGAAGCCAGTCATAATTTCAGAAAAAGTGTAAACCCTGGCAAATGTACCTACTGATGACCGTCCTGCCATGGCCCGTACTGCCGCAGAAGTCCATGCTCACACCAAAGTTCCTCTCGCTATCGATTTTTCAGGTTACTATTATGGAAGCCAACTTCTATGAGTAAACTCGTCTTTACTGGTATTTTAGCGAAGATTTATCACAAAAGATACGTCGGAAAAATCGCATAGGTCAAAAGTGACCGAGAATTTTCGTGCAAAAACCACTTCACGTGAGTGCCGCGGATGCTCAAGTGTTCCATCGGCGTCAACCAATGCCTTGTATCGACCCTTTTTTCCGCCCTAATAGGGAAGAAAGTAAAGTGAGGAAGGAGGATTTTCTCTTGTGCCAAGACGGGGGAGAAGGGGAAAAAATATGGAAGAATAACTAAAAAGCACCCAAAACACTTCCACCTAGGAAATGAACAACCTTCTTCATCCGAACCAATGAGTCTCATGCGCCGTAGAACGAAGCAATGCAACCGGGGAGCCCAGTCAACGACGCCAGAGAACCCGATAGAGAGAGATAGACGTAAAGTGGAGAAGAGGAGGGAGGGAAGTATGAGGACATGGAATCACGCTGTAGGTCCGGAATCCCCCATAATTCCCTCCCTACACCGCTGCGAAGGTAGAACCAGGGTTGCCAACTCTTGTAAAGTTAATCCCAGGAGAAGTCCGTTCCAAGAGCCATAAATTCCGGGAGATTGCCGGCGATTATTAGTTTAAACCATTATTATCACTACCGTTGAATGTGTACCTATTATCATTAAATAAACTGTACAAATTGATAGCAATTACGCTAACTCAGCAAAGAGATAGTTGAATTGTGATCGAACTAAATCATTTTCCAACACGTACCAATCATTTGAATCACGGAATTTCAAGCTTCACTAACACATACTGTGATATTAGTAATACCTAATTTAAGTACGGAAAAATAACAAATCATGGCAAGCAATAATAATGGGCAGAGTACTTCATAAATGTAAATTTATTCTTAAAACGACGTAAACATACAAGTCACTTTCATCCTTTCTCTCTTCCAATTTCTTTTCCCTCTCTTTTTCATGATTAGTGTCCTAAGCACCCTTTGCCACCCGCCCTTACGATGGTTCACAGAGTACCTAATATGTATTTGTAGATGAAAACGGGAGGAAAACACCTATTTTTATTCAAACTCAACCCCTTCAACACTGATTTATTTGTTACATATTTTAAACTGCGTAAATATATTTTAAATTTTCGTTCCCACTGCGCGCATCAATCATTTACAACAATATCTTTTGCCATTTTTTTTATTTAGAGTTGTATGTACATATACGTTCCAGTAGGCTTGAAAAGATACAAAGCTTAGTGAAGTGGTTGGCTCAGCATTTCATCACTCAATAGTTGCATCATAATGTTAACCCTTCAACGAAGAGCGACGTAGTCACTACGTCGGGCACGAACTTCACATGCCGTCGAGCGGCGTAGTGACTACGTCGCGGCGATTCCATTTAAATCTCCTACGGGCTTGAAGGGTTAATTGTATTTATCTTTCTTCCATATAAATTTGAATTCACATTTAATGATTTTTTAGGTTATATTTGTCCCACTTATCAAACAGACATGTTTGCTGGGATAAATATGTCCCGCTAGTATTGAAAGGGCTTAAACGGGAGTATAACACCACGGATATGAGTGAGGCGGGTGATTTAAAAAATTCTTGTCCACTTCCGGAAAGCTCCCAGAATATCCGCGATAGTTGGCGAGCCTGGGTAGAGTAGAACACACACAGGTTAAGCCCACCCTCACGGTCGTAGAGAACCCACCCTCTCGTGGACGGTAATGCACAATGGGCGGTCGAGGGAAGATGGAGCAGAGAGTATAGTCGAGAGAGTATAAAGGAGAGGCACCCCCTCCACGTGTTTGCACGTAATAGAGGCGCATATTGAACTTTGTCGGAGGTGCTTAGCCTCCCAAGCCTCTCTTCTTCCCCACCCCCCCCTTCCTAAGTCTTTACGCCTCCTGCCCTCACTCCTTCCTTCCCCCCCATCGCATCGCTTGATCTCCGGTCCGCCCGCGCGGACGCTGACGAAAGCTTAACAAAGTTGCCGCCGCGCCGCTTATAAGCCGATAAAACAAACAATGGCACTTTTTTATTACTTTCAGACAGCGCAGGACAGCCGTAAAGAGTGGCAAACTCGACCTTTGTGCTTTTAACGCCCAAGTGCCCAACTCCACCCCCCCCTCCCCCTGAGTGGGTCGAATGCAACGTTTTCCCGCAGAGGATAGACCAATTAAAAAGATTTTAAAAACTAGATCAGTCGCCGTCGTTAGACGTTGCGCTAGACCGCGCATGATGCTATGGAGCTTTGGCTCAGGAACAAATGCCGGTGATTTTTTTCATTCCGTAAAGCGGTAGAATTGAGTGTTTGCATCAATGAGGGATTTATTACAAATCTGTTCTGCGTGGTAAATTAATGTTCCATAATATTATATTTGAGTTATCAGTACTTAATTTTGTCTATTAAATTAAATAATTACGATTTATTGAGAAATGTTTTAGCAACGATATTTGTCCAGCCAGAACGCCAAGCCATTGGCTAATTGTTTTATGACGTATGACACCATATGCAGACGGCTGAGACTTATATTTTTAAGCGAGTTCCGGTTGTCGATTTAATTATCGAGAAATAATCTTGTAGGAATGCGTATCGTTTAGGACGAGCAGTAACGAGAGATATTGTCACGTAGTACTTCTCCAGCATTTTCTACTAATATTTTAGAGCTTAGGAAAAATTACCAAAGCTTTAACAGACGTAATTCTAAGTATGTACCGTTTCTAATAGCTATTGTTGAATAAATCGACGGTATTTCAGGGCAATGTTTGCATTGTACCAGTGTTAGGGAAACCGTTTGGAGGTTTTTATTATGAAGTGCAACTGTAAACTATAGCAGATTATCTTGTACTGTAAACTAAATATTTATTTTGGTTATTCTAGTTTATAATGTTGTTGTATACTCAGTCAATCAACTAACATCCATTGCCCATCGCTAATGTTGTATGCATTTAATCATATTCTGCATGTCGCTATAGCTTACTCAATTCCACCAGTCTTAGTATTGCTAGTTTTAAGAAAAAAAGATATTCTCGGATTTAATGTGAACATTATGGCCCTCGACTATATGAGCATAAAAAAACCATTTTTAAATGCTAATCTCCATTGCTTGAAACTTTTTTAGATCGATTTGTATTTATATCAACGCTCACGTTATTCACATCTCCTCTATCACCACGAAAACCTCGATTGATGTTTTTCTTGCAGTGGTTTTATCTCCTAAATTATTTAAAACTGCACTGTAAACTCAAACTTAAAATATAAGAAATATATTTGAGGTAAAAATGATTTGGTAATTTAAGCATTGTGAAAAATTTACTAAGAAAAAACTGATAGTCTGTCTCACCATATCCATATATTAAAGGAAGAATCCATATACCTCACGCAATAATCGAAATTTCAGAAAGTATTATTTACCATTAGCGTAGAAATTTTTTCTACATACCAAATAAAATTCCACATGAAAAGACGAGGTTCAGTTCGATTACGGATTGAACTTATTCTTCCAACTAAGATTATGACTGAAGAGACTAATATTGTCGATTTTCAGTAATTCAAAAATATTCTTGGAATTTATTCGTGAAAACTTAATGACATGACGCTTTCAAGCCGTGTTACATCGTGATTGATAATTCTTTCACTTTTCAAAAATCTAAAGAGAATAGAGATTTGTTTTAGACGATACGGGCACAACGGTAAAATTTCTACGCATAAATAGGACTATACGAATATCCATAATCCCAATATCTAGTTCTCGGATTCTTAAAATGATATTTGATGTCAGTCTTTCATCGCAGAAAAATATTTACCAAAGTGCATCGAGTATGGATACGTATTCCATAAAATGTTATATCCATTCCAACTGGAAAACAAAACTTTAGGGTTATATTGGTAATTTGAATCACTGTTTCAATATGCTGTTAACACATCCCCAATACTAATGAACGAAAACTAACAAAAATTTAAGAACATGAAAAATAATTTTTTAAACGCAAAACTTTGGAAGCATTGTCACATATTTTTCCCATTGCTAAATGCTTTATCAGATGTGAACGGATATAAATATACCTATTCAACTGGGGTTTCAAGACGAAAATAAGTCTTGTTTGACTTTAGCAATGTTGTACAGCATAAAACAAATATACCTACAAACTTTTCACATTCCCTGATGTGAGGTATACATGACGTAGATTTTTAAATAAGGTCAACCTCCTGGGTCCCCAATGAGGATTATACGACATAATTTCACGTTAGAGAGTTAAAAGTAGAGAAAGGGAATGAGACGTTCATTAAGAGTTTTTAATTGGCTAACACGAAAAGATGTCATATAAAACTCTCTCTCTCTCCCCCTCCCTCATTTGGATGTTACATCGCAACCGTCGTAACTCAAGAGTAATGTGGAGGAGAAATTGTGAGGAGGCGGGAGTATAAATGTCATTACATACGGGAGTAAGCTATGCAAGCAGGGAAAAGATATATGGATGACAGGAAGGTACTTAGAATTGCATATAGAGCTGAACAAAATAACAAATTTGGAGAGACCCATTCCAGGTTCAACTAACGCAAGTGTCTCACATAACAATGATTTAGTCCAATATTTTCCATATGCGGCCCAAAATTAGGCATACACGGTAGACGGATTCCAAAGCAGGACTAATCATGAACCATCGGGTCATTTCCTACATTACCAAACACTCTTTCCTTTGCAATCTCTAAATGAATCGTAACTTGATGACTTCTTCAGCTTTACTATTCATGGCAAAAATAAATAGACTTTGAAAATGCACATCATCAATCACACTAACATTGTTACAAAGTATGTTTACTCCTTTCAACACATAGGATATACTTGTGTAATAATTTTGGCATATCCGCAATTGTATTTAAAGAGATTTTGTTGAAACATAAAACGAAAAATTGATTAATTCGATTAGAAGTACCTATTCTTGTCGCCTACGTAATCGTTGGCACACAAAACTGCTATCGAAATGAGAAATTATAGCGAAAACCCTCCCTATTTTTTGCTTGAAGAATGGACTAGCAAATGGGATAAAAATTAATTAGACACGAAGGCTAATATGTACATACTTCATGCTGTTTTCTTTCTTGTGCCAGCTTGCACAGCAAGCGTCAATGACATGCGAATCTAGCGCATTTTCTCTCGAAGAAGAGATGATCTTAGCATCATCTCTCAAGTCATATTCAGCAGATGTATCCCAAGGTATTCACTCTGGGTTAGCTTAAAGATTTCAGTTGAGCGGGAGCCCCAATCCCCACGACATCAACCACTACAACCATTCCCCAGAAGCTAAAACTTCGGCGGACGGCCGACCAAGAAATCATAACTCCCTTAACGAGTCCCGCTTCAAACGGATAGCCCCGGAGGGACGGAATCAGCAATCTCGCATGATTGAATCACTCCCGATTTGCAACGTGGGAGAGAGGACGGAGATTCTCGACAAGGACAGGCACATTGGGATGAGGCGATGCTTATGTGTGTTCTGCGATGAGTGTCGGCTTGTGCATGGGAGCCGTGGGGGAAATGTTCGAAGCGAAGGAGTCGGGTAGGACAGAGAGTGAGAGAGATGAGGACACGGCGGGAAAGCGAATGGCGAGTCATTAAGCCCGAAGGTTTGCGAGCGGGAGGACCGACCGGGCCCATATTGCCCGCCATCCCACACCCGCGGGAGTTTGGCGCACAATGCGAGAGCGCTGTTGGGACCGCAAGGGGGGAAGGGATCAAGAGTTTTAGGGATCCCGGTCACGTCTAGCCGGGCCTCACGGTCGGCCTCACTCTCACGATCGGCGCCCAGGTTGAAGGCCTATATGCGAGGCCACTCCATCCACTCCCACTCAAGAACCACGAAAGACCAGCGAAGTGGCCCACATGTCTGCCGAACTCGCGTCGGAATCTACCACCGCCAAAACGAAAGTCTCAACACCCTCGTCCTCGCTTTATGCATGGAACACCTACGCTCGATCCCAAAAGCCGGTCAGTCATGCGGTTAAGTAAGAAGACTACTCCATCATTCTTCTTCTTCTTCCTTGGGCACTACAACCCTCTATGGGTTTTGGCCTCTTCAACTGTTAACGCCCATTTATTTCTATCTTTTGCAAGCTCCTTACAGCTAATAGTATTCAGTCTTTGTTAACCCTCTATGAGATCGTCTCTCCATCTTTTCCTAGATGTTTCTCTGAGCCTATTTCTATCTGGTATCCTTCCATAAATTTTCTAAGTCAATCTTGATACTACCATGAGGGTTGTTTGACCTAACAAAATCCGTTGTCTCAGACGTAACTTTATGGAACTTAGTATTCACGCTGAAATCAGAAAAATAACTTAAGAATCCCACTTTTTTTTTTGATACACGACCTAGGTTTCAGTTCAAAATAAGTATTTAAAAACGGCAGTTTTTTACTACAGAGTAAGATTAATTAACGCCTTCATGAAAATCAACACACAAATAACTATCGCGGATGTGATTATCGACATCCCCTTGTTGCTTGGCGCACATCAACTCTGCTCCCGATTAGTTTTGAAGTGCACTGTTCGGGGCGCAGGATCTGAAACGAATGAAAAGCAACTGTGCTGTTGTGTTGCTAAGTATGTAACGCGTAGAGCGAATGGAAATCTCTCATTAAGAATTAGACTGAATAAATGTACGTTTTGGAAATATCTGTACCGAATGAAAAAAGTTGACCAGATGGAGCGAGAACTTAGACCAAGCATCCCCAAAGTGGTCGATATAGATCTTCAGGGGTTGATATGACATTGAGACGGGTCGATTCGGGTTCGGTGATCTATGGAAAAAAGTGAATTAAAAATCACCATAGTAATAAGTAACTAACAATTATTGCGTTATACTTCACATTCCAAAGTTACATGTCTCAGTTTACGTGATCGTTTCACTAATTACTTATCAGTTTGACTACACTTACCAAGAGTTATAATGCATACCACTGACATTCACATTGTCAGTCGATTTTACTAACTTATTAAAAGCCTTTTTATAGCTCATCCGAATAGACGTAAACATATTACACATAAGTAATATATTTGATATACGCTATAAAATAATTTATAACTGACATAAGCCATGTTTTAGTATCATTTTAATTACGCCCTAATAAATTAGAGAGGGTGGATAAAAAGTGGAGCAATTATTGAGGGGGTCGACGGTAACAACAAAGGTTTGGGAACCACTGACTTAGACTGGCCTATAACTTGAAGGATCAGAGTTGGGCATTGCCCTTAATCGGCTCTAGCAAGTAAAATATATGAAATATTGTGTAGGATTTAAGTCTTTCCCGGCGAATGCTTAGGATGAATAGTTCTCGGGTTTCCAGCCGGGTAATGGTGTTAAACTGCACCGACGTTTCAATGGCGTAGTCTGCCAGTCTTCAGGGTTAATGATTTTTGCCAGAATTGTCATATATTTATACTGTCACATTTTGATTAGGTTTTCCCTGATTCGTCAGTTTTTTCCCGTCTTTCTTTTAGCAAATGCTGAAATAAAGGCGGGAAAAAACTGAAGAATCAGGGAAAACCTAATCAAAATGTGACAGTATAAATATATGACAATTCTGGCAAAAATCATTAACCCTGAAGACGATGGCAGACTACGCCATTGAAACGTCGGTACAGTTTAACACCATTACCCGGCTGGAAACCCGAGAACTATTCATCCATATGAAATATTGTTTAATTTAGAGTCAGTTTCTAGAGGTTTCGTTCAGGGTTAACCTTATCCTTTTTAATACCTCTCTCCATTGCCCTACATTAGGGTCAAGTGCTTTGTCTTTGAGTACTATTAGGCGATGTTCTGATCGTAGAATATCCTCCTATTAGTCCCCTTTCGTGCGGCACATTATTTACTTTATCAGTTTGTACTTTATTTCACCGAGTAAAAATTGACTAAGCTCTTCCATTCTTTGATCCCTTTTTCTTCCTAAAAAAATCGCTACCTTCAACATCTCAGGATCCCTAAATACTTTCCCTGTCAACTCTTTCTCGAATTTTCTTTACAACCTCCCCTCTTAACCATATCAATCACTTTTTGATTTAATCCTCGACTCAGGCTTTTTCTTTTTGTCTTCCAACTTTCAAGCCCTCCATCATTTTTTTCAATTAGCACATAATATCTATTTCACAAATGCCGTTTACCCTATTTGACCTTTAAAATGTGTATTGACCGACCTCTGAAGAGCGTTAATTATTTTTATTCCTCATAAAAGCACTTTTGGCTTATAAATTTATGGCTGAGAGTTATACGTGAGAAAGGGACAAGGTTATGTAGTATCTTGATGCTATGGAACGATAACTTACACCATATGGCCAAATATATGAAGAGTAAATGTCAATTGAGCATTTACCCTTCATCAGCTCCAGCAGAGCATTCATGGTATTCAATATTTAAATGTTTCCAGAGGTTTCGTGCAGGTAGCATCGGAAATATAGATTAATCCACGTTAATTTCTAACGCTAATTATAAAATAGTAAAATCTTATCATGAATACACATTTTTCTTAAGGACTTGAGAGAACTATTCCATCATTGAGTTATTCAAACTATAATGGAACTTATTTTAGTCGTATTTTCTCACATATTATGACTTAAATCGTTGGTCATACAGAGCGTAACAATATTTGCATTATTTTACCTCATTTTATAATTATTTTTTATTTCCTACAGCCTATGGAAATTGTCCTATATGTACTCGCCTAAATTCATGAAAATAAAATTGTTTGATTTGTTTGATTAATGATTCCTCAAGGATTCTTTTAGCCAGTGGGGAGTAAGGAAAATGCATCAGAAAAAAACATTGTGCATCACCCTAACTTTTCACTTCACTTTCGTTGCTCAAATTACGTATCGTTGTTGTATTTATCAATAGCATCAAAGAATTAATTCTTTTCAAGTAGCGTAGTTCAAAAATTTAACCCCAACTAGTGTTTCTAGGAAATGTTTAGTAAGATTAATTTCCTTATAAATGGAAAATTAGAAGATGGAGGGTTGCCACTAATTTACAAACTCCATATACGCCGCGCAAACGAAAGTATTAACTAAATAAATTAGAGTCGACGAAACTTTTATTCTCAGGCAGATGCTGTGCCATTCATTACTTCTCTCTTCAGCCCTTCGCGTCCATCGAAGTCACGAGAGGAAAAATTCTCCTAATGAGAGAATATAATTATGTATCTCCATGCATTTAACGCATTAAGTGTTCAGTTCAACACTGTTCACACCATTTTGGCATCTATGCCATCAGGCAACTATGAGTAAATGTGAATCTTTCAGTAGAGAAAGGGAAATGATTTTTAATCAAAGCCACAATGATGACTTTCCAGTGAAAAACATCTTATCGATCTATATAATGTATCAACGTATCAAACATTCCTAAAATAATCACATTGCCATTTATTAATAATTATAGAGAACATAAAAGTGAATACCTACATATATATTATATTTAACTGTGCTTTGAGTAATTAATTTTCTATAATTTAGAAAATAACGCCCATAAACAGTACCCTTTGCCAAGGGACAAGCCGAGAAAATGATTGACGAAGTATAAAAATCAGAATTTTACATTAACTATATTGAAAATCAATAAACATCAACAGCTTGCTATGCAATAAAACTGTAATATGATTAAACGGGAGGATTATATTACCTAAGATAGTCTAATAATTTGAAGTCTAGTATATCTAAGATATCTATCTAAGATAGTCTAATATCTAAGATATCTATCTAAGATAGTCTAATAATACCCTTTGCCAAGGGACAAGCCGAGAAAATGATTGGGTATAAAATGAAGTATAAAAATCAGAATTTTACATTAATTTTATTGAAAATCAATAAACATCAACAGCTTGCTATGCAATAAAACTGTAATATGATTAAACGGGAGGATTATATTACCTAAGATAGTCTAATAATTTGAAGCATAAATTGCATTTTGGAGATACGACGACATCTCACAAGGTAATAAAGCAACGAATTAGAGCTTAGTTAGCTTTTATTTCCTCTTTCCTAAGTACTGCCACGCAAATAACAGCTTCGCCGAGGACCACCCGCAATTTATGCAGCCATGCTCTTAGGATACGGCATATGGCAGGAGGTTATTGAACATCAACTCGAGGAAAGTGGACAAAATTGCTGTTATGGGAATTACTAGTAAAAAACGACAGGATAGAGGAAGGAGATCTAACTTAAATAAAAAATAAGCACCATAGCTGGAAGCAATTTTGTGGAGAGCCATATCACCAAATCTGTGGATGTGTACCTTGGATTTATTCCCTACATGTATACCATCAACTTCCAAGAAACATTCCAATAAACCGGCCCTATTCAGCCTTATTATTTTTAAGGCTAGATTAGATGGATATACTAGGCCTACATTCGCCCAAAATTACTACATAGGGCAATTTCCTTATTTTAAATCAAATCCAAGTGCCTATAATCCATTCCTTACATCAATTTTAACAGCTTTAACTTTTCCTCTATATCCCTAGGGTCTTCCCTGATATGAGATATAAGCTGTCAAACTAAGCTCGCGGAAAAGCATTCGCAAAAAAAGTCCTGATCTGTTTTATGGTCATCACGATTGTGTGTGTTTTCAATAACAATGCGGCGATTTCTGTTTCCCCCACATTGGAATGATCAGCCTTACCCCGGATTTATTCAAATAAAAATTGAAAGACGGCTTCCAATGCCCAGCGGTGATTCATAGAAATCCTTAGAATTAATAGAAGATAAGTTTATTCAAATTTTCATTATCAATTGACTACATTTCAGATACGGCAAATAACAACACTTCTTCTTCTCTATTCATGATCTATTTACGCTTCAACATCTCCAGTAGTGCGCATAAATTCATCTAAAAGCCTCAGCATTCTCCACCCTACATTGACTATAGATAACGGATGATAGGTGCTGTTAGCTTGATGATAGACACAGGTCGTAAAAGGGTGCCTTCATGCTCCAAATGATGCCGTAAATCAGAGATATCAAACGTGGAAAACAAACTGCACATGGCAGACAACAAATATGCCTTAGGCAGCGTGACTTGGACCCCATCGTCACCGGTCACTACTTGATGTGACATGTTCATAGAATATTAAAGAGATGGATCACGAAATGAGATCATTCCATTTTACCGATATTTGGTTTTTATTAACAACAATGTGTTTTCCAACCAATCACCCTTAAACAATCCCACTTTTATTCAAAAATCCTAAATGAACCACATCACAGGTAACGCAGGTTTCAGGGTGAGAAGGAACTAAGCATTGGAAAAAATGTAACGTTATAATTTGATAATACAAGGCAATATATCATCTTAGTGAAAAAAATAATGTGATGGGTAGTTTTTCAGGCAGTAAAATGGTAAAAAAGGCGCCATCCCAACAAATTACTGTTATAGTAGCAGGCATTTTGCACAAAATCGTTAGTTACGTACAAATGGCACAGCAGTCGGCTTCACAGTCTGGAAAAAATCTTAGGACTAATATAAATATTTCATAGCGTTTTACTTGTAAATCAGGTTATACAAATGTTTCTGGAAAAGACATTTCATTTTAAATTACTTAAATGAAAGGCTGGAACATTTAATCTGCTTTGCCTCACGTAATCGCAACCCAAACTCCTTAAAGCCAATCAGGGGTGTTGAGGAACGTTCTCTCACCAGATAACCGAAAGATCGTAACTTCGATGCCTGTCTCTGGTTCTGGGGTAAAATAGTTCTTAACTGTATTATTTTCATGGTGCTATGTTTCTAAGGATGTCGCAGTATACGCTCAAATGCAGCAGTGCACACTAACTGCAGCAGTAGGCACCGAAAAGCAGCAAACTAAATATTTAAAGCCCACGAAGGAAGTATACAAAAGTCACGCCTTATTGTACATAAATATATCCTTGATAAACTTGCTTAAACTTCAATAACAATCACTGCGAACTTCGGCAATATCAGTTATCACGACGGATACAACATTTTAGCAATCATGCAAATTCAATGCACACGCAGTCCACGTGGTATTACAACTATAACGACTATATGATGCGACATAATTACAAAAAAATGTATTCCGAATTTAAATTTTCAGACCAATGTAGCTTGTTAACTTTACAATGCAGTCAAACATAGCTTAAACCTACGGGTTCCAACCTAAACGCTTCAATTAGGCGAAGGTAACGAAGCTAACCACTGCACGGATCAAAATCGGTGTATGCAGAGACTAAGACTAAAAATATCTTATGATTTAATAATAACAGTAATGGCATTAATATAATTAATAAATTAAAAATTCTTAGAAGCTGATGCAGCTAGTGATTCTTCAAAGATTTTTCACTTTGATTGCTTCTAAAGTGCAACAGAATTTTAACAGACATAGAAGTACTTAGTAGTAACATTGTCCTTATCTGACATATACCACATAAACTTCGTGCTTGTTCTTAAAGCATATGTCTTACTTCTTATCATGAGACTACTTGGTACTTATTTAATAGCTAATACTAAGCAATAGTGAGTACAACTATATACTATGAATACGACCGAGTACTATGTACTGGATACTAATACGTACAGGTGTGTGAAATACGGTGCTCAGATGGGGGCTTCGTAACACCATATTCAATTACTTAGTATTATCATGATAAGTAGTAAGAAAAAATTAGGAATATATGTACTAATCAAACGGTTAGACTGAATAACATATTATGGAAGCTTCAAAGATAGAAAGCTAAGAAAGTGAGTGAGGGACTGGAACTAATATCCATCAGGTTGGCAACATAATCTTTTAAGGTTGAGTCAACGCTAGGAAAAGAGGTTATACCGGTAAAAGTGAGTTCCAGTGAAAAGAAGAACCACCTAATTACAAGCCCACCAGTCGGTTCATTACTTTCACATTATTTTTTCCACACTTCTGGAAATGAATTAACGCCTGTGAGCACTAAGTATGGCGTGAGCAATGCGGAGTTCAGAAGGGCGGGCGTTCCGTAACACCAAACACAATTACGACGCGGCCAAATGTTCGTGCTTTTTTCGAGAGAAAATAAAAAAACCTAATTAAAAACTGCTCCCTGCGCAAAATGAGCGGCCAAATAGAGGGAATGATTACTGGGAGAAACTTTGCTTTCTGCTCTCCTTTCAAGTTTGCTCCCCCACTTAATTATGCGAGACGATTGTTCATCGAGGTGAGCACAGAAACTCGTCGCGCGGGGGAAAAAACAATTTTCGAATTGCGTAATGAGGTCGCTTCTCTTAGGAGCACAACAATGATAACATAAATACAGACTCCTATGTACAGTATCTTGATCGTTTTACCTATCTTCGCACAGATTACGGTAATTTGAGCTTCACCATCTATCCTACTGGTGTCCTCAGGTCAAGAATGTTTAGAGGTCATTGTTGTCGCCTTAATGTTGGCATGGGGCGCGATCACGATTCTCTATAATGCATGTACTCGCGATATCGTAATTTTCAGTTAAACGCATGAGAGCGATAACGTGATCGTCATTCTCCTAATTTTGTCAGGTACTTTAAATCACGAGTTTTATTTGATGGAGTGCCTTCTTAGGACAGGAAGTGTGAGGATTGCTCTTCTAGAGGGGTTTGCTTTTTTAATTACGATAACGACAACGCGAAAAAAGGAACCATGATCCATTCCCTGGGCTGGCTGGGTGCTGCGAAGTGGTTCTGCTAAAACACGGAAATGCTGGAACCACTAAATCAACGCAGCAGAAACCTACGAACTAACATCAGAACCTTCATCTTCTGTGCCCTTGGCATTACCCATGGAGCAAATGTGGGAACTATCAATTAAAATTGGCTCATTAAAATGTTTAAATACAAGATGATCATTAATATGTACACAAGAGATATAGATACAAAGGTTAGGAAACATATAAATAAAGATACAAATTAGGTAGATACATACCCATCATGCCATTCCCTTTCGGGGTAGGCAAAGTCAAAGAATTAAGTATTTGCCGTTAGTCCTAGGAAACTGGCTCCCTTTTAATATTCTCCTCCATAAGGCCCCATCCTTACAAACCACTTTCGCTTCTCTTACACTCATGCATTGCTTCATACACGCTCTCCTATTCTTAAGACCCGTAATATTCCTCCTCCTTAGAGTATCTTCTACCTCATTCACCCATACCTTTCGCGGTCTACTGCTTCCTCTCACAATCTGCTATCAAGGATCTCTTTCGTTATTCAACTCTCATTAATTCTCTCAACATGGCCAAACTAACGAAGCACACTATTTTCATATAAGTATGTCCATTACTGGTTGTTACATTCAACCCACATTCTTTCATCACCTACTTATTCCTCACCCTATTCATCCTACTTTTGTCGCGAACACTTCTCAGGTACACACTGTCCACTGCATTTAGCAGGTACACACTGACCACTGCATTTAGCCTACTTATCCTGAACAAAACCCAGGTACATAATAACGTCAGGAGGAGAACACTTTTGTACACTGCGATTGTCGCTTCCCTAGACAAACTCTCATTCCTACATATGCTCCACATACTACCTACGACTTTCCTACCGGCATTCGCACACCATATAATCTCTTCATCTATCCGACCATCTTTCGCACACATTCGGCAAAGAAACGCAAAATCGTCTAGTCGCTCAATTATTTCATCACTTACCCTCACCAAACAATCGTTCTTATCACTCTCCCTATCAAAAACTACTACTTCGATCTTTGACGCATTTATCCTCCAATCCATTCTCCTTGTTGCTTTATAGAAGTTACCCAAGAACCCTTGTAATTCTTATGGGCTCACAGACAAAGTACTGCCAGTTTAATATAACTAGATGAACACATGCCATCTGCCACTACAACATCAATGTCAACTTAAAAACGAACGCATATAAAGACACACCTGAATACCTACCTATACCATGCATTGAAAAGACCGATATATGCAGTACATAAAGCAGGCGAATACGTATTGTCATGAAATACTAGAGCTCTAAAATCAATTACCAGGATCACAAACAAATACTGCTGGTAATGTATCGAATAAAAAAAATTGCCACTGTTCATCATAGTTTAAAACGTCAAATACTCTTAAAAAGCCTCGCCTCGCACGCTCAATCATCCGAAAAATCAGTTTATGGAATGTTATTAGCTCCAGAAGCATCAGCGGATAGAGAATTATCCACCGTCGACAGCTGAGGTCAGATTGTACGAATCGACGCGTGAAAAAAAATTGAATCACGATAAGGGGAAGTAGAAGGAAAAAGCACAATGGCGTGGGGCCTATGAAAGAAAAAAAATAAATGATGAATTCCATCGACACGACGGAACGAAATTAAAAAACAAAGGAACGCAGGAATGAAAGGCATGGATAAAAATTAATCACATTCCCTCCCAGTCTACCATCACATACATACACGCACACACACCCCCTGCCCATTCTATCCCATTCACCGCAATGCTTTTCCCCCTTTCATTAGCCACGTGAGCTCCCTTTTCATAAAGGGAGGAGAAAGCGAACGACCAAACATCGCAATTCCTCCATCTAACTACACACACACACAGGTATACAAGCGCGCACACAATATATTTAATACACACACATGCACCCATCCCCCAAAAGAGAAGCCTCCCCCCTTCCCTTTCCCGTCTTCTTGAACCCTGACTCGCCAAAAACCCTGCCTACCCCCCTCCCCCGCCCGCACCCTCCACAACGAACCCGTCTCCCTTTCATTAGCCTAACTCGGATTTAATGAACACATTCTTGCACGAACGGTTTGTGTTGGGGAACTACGAAGAGGAATCAATGGACGGGGTATGGGAGTAATCCCCCGGCACATGCGACTCACTTACATGACAACCGTCAAGGGAGGGAGGGTGGCGAAATCCGTTGCTTTTTTGCATTATTTTCTCCCTTTTTTTGTTTTCTTCGTATTATTTTTTTGCTGCAGCCCCATCTATATGTATAAATATCTCTCCCCCGTTGAGGTGGATGCGTGAAACACCTCTTCCTTTTTTTCCCCAGGCGGCAAAAATAATAAATGCATTCCACATTCCACTGTCCCAGGGAAGAATTTAATTTTGGACGTTTTTAAGCGCACATTGATTCCGACAACGACGCTCTCTCACTATCTCCCTCCACTCATATCTTAACGGTGTGACGCTAAAAAAATTACAAAAGAGTTTAATTCAGAGTGTCACTACGCGTAAAGGTTTTCATTACTTGGAGTATTAAACCAAGGTGAGGGGTATGGATGAGTATACGATAGTATTTAAAATAATCGCTGATGCATTACAATAAAAAGATCACCTGCAATTGGTATTACATTGATTAATTTAGTTTAAACATCTTTCAAAACGAGTAAAATAATGATCTTACTACCTTAATTCACCCTTAGTCTACTTAGTACTGCGAGATAAAATGTTTAATTCCCAATTACATTGGGAAACCAAATTTTTGCCTTCGCGACCTTACTGGCAAAAAATAAATGATCCAAATTCAATAAAAGAAATTTTTTCATGATGGAATGTCGAATTAGAATCACAGAGGAATGGAATATTTCATTATTTCGCCGTAAAAGTATATTTGCTTGCATTTATTCCTCAATATATTACCTCGTAAATCTTGATTCTAGAAGTTTATGGCAAAATCATTGGCAGTTTTACCGTTTTGGTTCACAGATCTCCCACTGAGAACTTATGTAATTTACCCTTCACTGCTACTTAAGCGGTAATAAATATAAGGAGGGACTACGGGGCTCACGACATTAGATAATATAATTAGGAAAGCGGTCGACAATGCGAAGAATGATTCCATGAAAAGATCGATAAAACGTTGTCGAAGCCAGTGCCGAATCATACCATGCAAAACATCGTAGAATCTCCGTGATCTACCCACCCAAACTGTGAGTTCACCAATACCACAGCCTTCTCTTGATATATAACCGCATATTTCAACCTGAAAGTCGTCAAATAAGCTAAACTACTCCTCATAAGACCTCCAGCGCATGCAAATCACATGAGCTCACTCGTGTTTTACCAGTGAAAAGTTATCTCAGTGAAAATCGCGGATCATCTAAGAGGTATTTGGACTAGGAACGGTAAGTTAACAACCTAAAGCTCATAATTATCTAAAACCGCGCGACCCCGCGACTGACTGAAAGAGCCCTCAGGCGGAATAATCGGAATTAAAAATGACCTAAACGTTGCTGGTCATATAACTATCACTGCGGTAAATGTAACTGAAAAATTATCGGTAGAGCTTCAATCAGGGGTGGGCATTTGCGTGAGTTAATTTGCTGGCGGAAAGACGAATGACATAAATTAATCGTTAAATTCTTCATTTATGATTCCTATTTCTTGGCTTATTGAAAATTAGAAATTATAAAACTTTCTCCCATCTCCAAAATCCCCTTCTGACAATTACACCCAAAGCGTGGGAAATAACAATATTTCTATTTTCTTAGAAAAGTATGTAATCGGACTCCATCTTTCATGAGTTCTCATTTTTACTTAATCCCTAGATGATGCATCTGAACGAAGATACAAGCGCATGATCGTAAAACCGTAAAAGGGTTTTATATTCTCGCCTGAGAATGTACATCTATCAGGATTTGCAATTTTTGCAATTTTCATACTCTAAAATATGCAGAAATCAAAATATTATTCAATAAATAAGCGTCAATATGTCGATTATGTATAACACATGACGTATATATTAGTCAGAGCCTTATTAAATTGTGTAGAAGAAAATAACGTAACTGTTAATATTTTTTTCTGCTTTGTTATAAAATAGTTTTAAATTGTTAGCGAAAAATATGTATACTTTACTTTTTCATGCCGATGCAATAAGACTTGTAAACTATATGTACACATAGATAATTACGATATTATCGATGCATATAGTATATGTATATCCATGTATAAAGTATATGTACGGTATTTTAAATTATTCAAACTGAATATAAGCATGTCCACACGTGCTATTTAATTGTAAAGTTTTGTCTTTCTTTTCCTATAAGTGTTCATTCTTTTCCAATTTACTTGTTTTTTCTTGGCAACATTATTAAGGTTATTTTATAATTATAATAAATTATTATCTTAATCCATCTATTAAAGGAAGGCCTACATTAACAAATACTATTATTTAAGGTTGCATTCTTTCGAATGTTCTACCGCGTCGTTATTTTTAAGACAACTGTTTCGCCTGTGTTCCAGCAGGCGTCTCCAGGTCGAAGTGATGATGCCGGTAATTGACGACCTCAATTGTAAGTCCTGATTGGTGGCGTCATTTTTCCTCTTTGGCACAAATTCCACCCCGTTGGCGGGAATCGTCTATGTCGACCGTTTCTGCACCGAAAAGTGCCTTTCAAGTTCTGCGGAGATGATACCGGCCGACCGGAGGTGTAATTGACCACCGATAGGGTCGTCAATTACCTGCATCATCAATTCGATCTGAAGACGCCTCCTGGAACTCTGGCGAAACTGTTGTCTTAAAAACAATGACGCGGTGAAACACCCGAAAGAATGCAGCCTTTAACTTCAGCACACCGCGGAAGCATTCGCACCAAATAATATTATTATATGTAACGTTTCAAATTTGTGCTCATTTGTGCAAAATCAATTGAATTTACTCTGAATATGCCTCCAACTTAATTGTCTTAGTTATCAAAAGTAATAGAATACACAATTCAAAATAAAAAATACTAAATTTCCTTCAAAATTCTGCCACCAGTGTACTGTTCCTTTTACTCGGTGGTGTCTTTAATATCCATCGAATACGCCTGTAGTTCTCGTCATATATTTCACGAAAACCAGTTTTTTCCCGAACGTTTGTATATATTCCACGTCTTCCTTAGGCATCACTAACTCCGCAATTAGATGAGGAGGGATGGCCGCAGAATATTTCGAGAATTATGACGAAGCTCATTCTATGGCACTCTTTTTTCCTGTCTCCGTTGCTATTCCACCCTTATTTTGACGTCAGTGAATTCATACCCCGTGTTTTTCGGGTAATTAAACCCCAGCCGTGGGACATCTTTTCATCACTATTCAAAATGAACGCTCTTCGAAATAACTGCGTCACCGGCCCCGACCCCAGAGTTGTTCGATTGAACGAGAAAGGTACACCTTGTCAAAGGAAGCAAATGCCTCTTCCCTAGGCCTTTCAAGAGGATGCTTCCAAGGGTACGTTCGTTTTCGGAAATTCAGGAAGGCAAGAGAGAAAATAAGGACGAGATGGGAAAAATGAGGGGTTTCAGATGAGCACAAATTAAGATGCAAATTAAATACGAAAATATTTCTTCAAAAACCCTCATGTGCATCTCTGCGTAATTGAAAAGACGCTGGATGATTTTCTAAAATTTCAGAGCAAAATCTCCATAAAAATCCTTGGATGTCATGAATAGTTACATACTTGAAATGAGCGTCATATATTATTTTGCGAATAACATTAAGTTTCAATACGAAAAAAGGAAAGACACATAGAAAAGCCATCCACAAGCATGACTGCTATAACATTATTTCTATTTCCTATATTTCAAATTTATCCAACATGACATGAACAATTGCATGCCTACTCATGGCCTAAACCCAAGAAAATATTTTTTATAACTTTCGAAACTGCGACCTTAGGATCAGATGACGAAGGCATTATCTTTCACCAGCGAGGTGAGTAAAATCAATTGGGAGCAACGTTGATATAGATGAGAGCTCAGCTTCAACCGGAATATCCGAGTTTGCATTTTTTTCCTAATGCATAATAGAGTTTGGTGCCACCACTCCTTATTGGCTTGTTCATGAGTCGAATAATTGTATCCGATTCTAAAAGCAGTTTTATTTTTTGCAGATAAAATAGAAAGAAGCAAAGCACATATCTCTCTTACTTTATCGATCAAACCATTAACGCAATGTATATGATAGCAATTTCAAAACACCCAGATAGAGTCAAATTTAAAATTTACAAATTATCCCGTTAGCTTTTAGAAATGCTCAATGGATATAAATTTTTATAATAAAAAAAATGATCACTCCTCTCCAAATTAATTTTGATAACAGGCCATGGAAACCATAAGATATCGATTTCTAAATGTAATCAAAGCCAAATGAATTTGCACATTAGGAATAAATTATTTGATGAGAAAAAATTGGAACAAGAGAACAAAGAACTAAGCGCAGCGTGATCTTGACCAAGAGGCATTCCTAAGACTTTCAACTTCAACTACTTGACAGATAGCCAGGTTTTGATCTTATATGGAAGTTTAGTGATTATTACAAAAAGAAAGTATAGCATTCAGGATCAGGTAAACCTCAAGAATAAAGATAACGAGTAGGTACAAGCGACGTCACCAAAATAGTGAAATTCAGCTCGGATGTCGAAGTTTACAATCGAAAGGTACACTGAAGGCGATAAATAACGACGAGACCCAAAATGGAGAACCATTTCCACAGGAAGCGAAAGGGCGTAAATTATTCATTGATTGACAGGAAAAGATGAAAGAAGGAAGCGACAGAAAAGAAGGAGGATAAAATGTAGTAGTGTGGGGAGGGTCTTAAAAAGACGACCCTTTTATGCTCATACTTAAAGTCATCGCCATTATAAAAGCGTTCGGCAAGGATTTTCGCTCGCGAGGTCGACTCTCCGGCTGAAGAGGCGTCCTTTCCTCGGAGGCCGTGCTTCGCATTCAACGGAGAGAAGCCCCGTGCTCGCCAAAGAGAGGGAGAAGGGGAGGGGATAGTATATTTTGAACCCTTCTCTCCAGCCCCCATTATTCCACCCCAAATAAATTTGTATACCCCGCAAGGAAAGGGAAAGGCTTCCTCTCCCCCGCTCTTTTCAACTCACCTGTCTCGATTCCATTCAACTTCTCCTTTGTTATCATTCCTTCAATTTATTGAGGGTTAATGGGTTCTGGTTCACGTCTGGCGAAAAGAAAAAAATAAAAAAAAACCTGCACCCCATCGGTTGAACGGACAAACTTTCCCCTAACTAACGTTTACGGCAAAGGGTTTTTCTGTTTTAATGAATGAATCAACGTTTAATTATTTCCCTAGTCGTCTGTTTCAATTAAGGTGGTGGGTGGCACATAAAATGAATAGTTTTGGATTCCGGGGAGCGTGAGAAGCCACAGGAAATTCGAAATGAGCGCGAGGTTGCCGGTTGAATTAATTCAACGATTTCTCAGGGAGAAAATTCACTTTCAGTCTAATCTTGGGAGAATACTAGAAAGGGTATCATTTGTTCTTTAATCTTTTATTTTTCACTGACAACAAATTAATCACATGAAGAGGGAGTAAGGGCGAAATTTTAATGGAATGATTGATACATGAAACGCAACCACATTTCCAATTTCTCGAATGAAAGCAGAAGGGAACAAAGTTAGTGAAGGTAAAAATCAGGTAAATATTATGCACAATGAAGGTAGCTGTAAAAATGGAAACTATTCCGAGTCTCACTAAATAATTAGCCTATAACGTACCTAAATGGCAGGATCGATTTCATAATATCTTAATACTGATGATTAAAATGTATGAATGTGCCATTAATTCACTGTAGAGCGAGGAAAGAGACAAACAGCATCGAAAACAAATATGTCAATGGACACATGGTCCAATGCAAACAATAGTACAGGGTGACTCGGACGCCGTAAGAATATCAAACATTGAAATCACATACTAATTACAATAACATACGACCCAGGATTCGACAACAGTAAGGTTTTTCAAGGTAAAATATTTTTCCTTGAACTCTTTGCTGTATGAAGTCCATTCCATTGAACCCAGGATTAGTTTACTCACTTTACACACTCTAGATTATTCACTTGAACAAGAACTTGCGACCATCAGATTGAGTGTCGAACACGCTAACCCTGGTCCAACACGATGTTTTTTCATTGTTACAATGATTCATACATAAGTAGTCCAGTTACTGTGTTAAATAGTTTGCTTTTGTATGCTGCTTTGTAAATTTAAGACTGTTATTTCATACACATTCAGAATAAATCAAAGTTAATCATTTTTTTCTCTTGATTATTTACATTAATCAACATAAGTTATTTACAATATCCTGGTTTTGCTTATTTTTATATTTTTCAGTTCTAAAGAAGTCACTAAATTTGAAGAAACGTTGGATATGCCTGCTTGAGTTGTTTTCTTAACTACTGATCAATATTCCAAAATATCTCATATCTTAATAAAATATGTATACTGTCAAGTGAAATTTAGTGACGTAAATGGAAGGAGATTTCAAATTCTAAACGGTTTCTAATCACCGTTCTACCAATGTGGATTAGACTCAGCATTAATAAATTACAAAATACATATAAAATAATTCTCAACCATCGTTATTATTATTGTAGCATGAAGTTGAAGCCAAATTTGTTATGCAAACATACCTGAGCTGAAATAAATGATTTTCTAACGTAAATCAACGGCTAGATCTTAAAGTTATACTATAGGCCCTAACCACTAACTAAGAAAGGTAAAACTAACCGAATAAGGGATAAAAAAATAACATTTCAATGCAATACTCACGTAAAAGACAGGAATGAAGCAAAAATGTTTGAGAAAAGTGGATTATTTTAAACTATACCCAGTAAATATTATTGGAACACGCCAGATCTAAAACGTTCTCAGTCGACTGCATCACAAGTCATTTTTCAACGCCTTTAAAATAGGGAACAACCCGTAAAAGAATGATATATCCCAAGGTAACAGCCAAGACCCACACGCAAATTAAAAATTATAGCAACGTTTACGTTCACAGTCAAAAAATGGTCCCCCCTAAAGAATCGGCAAACGATCACCGGGCAATAAAAGCTACATAGTTTCACGTCCAGATCTGACGACCGCATAAGACCCGGCAATTACCACTGCCCAGGAGGTTGACCCGGGGGCGTAAAAACGGCGCTTGAAATGGCTCCCCCGAAACGTCAAGACAATGAATCTCGATCCTCACTCTTTTATTTTTTTACTTCACCGCCTGCACCTCCTTTCCCTCTTCCCCCACTCTACAGCCGTCCTAAATCCGTTTACTGCTGAGATACAAACTGCGAAACGGTCACCACGAATGGACCCCTTTACCCCCGACTACTCGCATGGCATCCCCCTTTCCTAACAAGTGAAAATCGAAGACATTACGACCCTGCTCGTTTGTCATTTACGGAGGGAATAGGGATACGATCTGGAAAGGAGGGGAGAACAAGAACCCATGGGCACCAAGAGAAAAACGAAACCCTTAAATCGTGTGAAAGAAAGGTGTTTTTTCTTCATTACACTGAAAAATACGGAAAAGAAACATTTTCTTCGTTACTTTGAGAGTTTTCTACTACCAATAACGTTTGGATAAAAAAATCTTTCTTTGAGACGTTAGACACATTGGCAGCAGCTAGACTCGGAGGCTACACGCTAGGCTTAGATTACTTGAAAAATTGAGATCTGGCTAGTTTCAGTATGGGATACGATATTATTTTGACCCCAAAATCTATCTCTGTAACTAAAAGCAACTAAATTAAATTAGTGAGATAAACCGCCAAACTGATAGGTACGACAATTCCTTCTTTCCAAGCGCCATTAGACCACAACAAAAATAGAGAGTGATACTAAGACTAACAATTCACCTCTATCTTCTTCCCCGTCCTTTTCCCTATTCCCCCTCTTTACATATCTGGTGTCCTAAAACACCCTGCCACTCACGTCTGAAGCGTCTCATAGAGCAGTATGTAGATATATATACCTACAGGAAATGGTGAAAAATATATCTTTGTGGCATTGTTTCCGGCCTCGGTGGCGGCGGGGTAACGTCCTTGCCTTCTAACCCAAAGGTCGCGGGTTCGACCCACCTGGGGAGGATTTTTCACTTCCCAGGGCATGGTTGTGTGTGCTCGTCCATTGTTGAATGTTAATTCCCCGATGTAAAAGGCCAATGAGAGCTGTTTTCGGTGGTGAATAAATAAATAAATTAAGACGGCATTCAACAAGCATTACTTCAACATTCTTGGACGATATAGCTCCCAGAATGACTTTTTTGTAGAGTGAACCTGTGACCGTTATGGTAACTGCGAAGTATACTCTAAAGTCTTGTAAGTCCCACTCTTTATGGAAGGAGAAAGTGATGCGGATATCGAAACTGTGGAACGACTCTCCATACCATTTAGCTTAACTCGCCACAAGACTCAATAATCTCCCTGTACCAGGTAATGCTCGGTAGCCAATAATCGACGAAAGTATAGGTGTAGTAAAACTTGGCGGAACACGCTCAGACAGAAAATGACGCCAGAGAGGGGAGAGCATACAAGAGAGGAGGGATAAAGATGTTTATGTTCTCTTTAGAATTCTCAAACTGAGCCCTTCGATAACTTTCTCCGCTCATCAACGCTTAATTCGGCCTCAGTGACTTTAACTCTCCGCTGACGAGAGCCACCAAGTTTCGCTATACCTATACTGAATGTCATCATTTTTGCTTTTTATGTTTTTCGTTTACATCTTCCTACCACATTGTTGTAATATGAAACCCTGTATCACCATAATTCTTCAAGGACCACTGGGTTCCATTCCGATGTACTGCTTTTAGCGTCGGAACTCGGCTGAGCATTCAATGGTCCACAGACTGAGGGAAAAATGGCTAGCGTAGAACTTCTTATTGTAAAAGAAAATCATGGATAAGATAATTCATCAGTTTAAATTGGTATTAAATAAAAAACTGATCCATTTAAGTCAGGACAATTTCCAAATCATCGATAGCGTGGATGCGAGGGGAAAGTTCAAGAGATGGCAATTTATATAATAATAGGCAGAAGAAGAATAGGAAAAAGAAGATTGATATTTTTTGGTCTGTCATACAAAATGGATTATAATAGATTAGCAAAATAGATCTTGAAATGCCTTTGAGAAAACAATTCAACGACTAGTTGGATTCAAGAAATCAAGAAAGATTAAAAAGACCTAAAAAAAAAGGAAGCAACCGTAATGAAGAGCTATGGAGAGAAAGTTTTAAAAATGGGAGAATTCCAAGGTAGAAAAGAAAGAAACAGGCCGCAAAAATGGTACGAAAAAGAAAAGAGACATTGCGGAAATATGAAAGAATATTGACGGAAAATAAAACAACAAATGGTAAGGAATTTCAATGGGCACATGGTCCCCAGATGGCATTAACGGAAATAAAAAATAGATAGAGACATAAAAATTGTGCTTTAAACTTATCACTGTGAGAAAGCTGTTTCTTTCTTCCCAGCAATAATGACGGGAAGAAAATGTTTGAGTGTGAGTGTAAAGCGCACAAGAGAATCTAGATAAAGACTGAAGAGGAGATAAACAGATAATTGAAAGATAGACAAATGACTTAATTGTGTGGGACGAGTATGAAACTCTATATAGTACCATCTTCCACCTTAGGGACCGATTCAAGCATTACGTAAGGCGATTTTGGCCACTTTTTAAGGCCTTCCCCCATGCAAGACAACATAAGATTTATGAATCCCCCTTCACTTCTAATGTTACGAGTTGTCTAACATTATGGCACTATGCGCATAGATAATAATATATGGGCGATTCCATATTCAAATGCGCAAAAGCTGGCCACACCCACTCCGGCTTTTTAAAATTTGATATAATCATAGTCCTTATACAGAGAATTAAAATATGAATTTTTAGCCGGACATCGATCAATATTTTAGAGATTTCGGGATTCACTGTGTACGTAACTCACTAAACGTGATTCTTAAAAATTCGATATCTCCAAACTAATGACACGAAGAATCGATCGTACATTGTCTATTGTTTAGCATAAATTCAAGCTTAACACCTGTAAATAACCCAAGAATTGCAGGATTACCCACCGGTAATACTGCAAAGTTAGGTTATTCGTCCAAAATTGAGTAAATAAAAGTGATAAAAATACGTTATCAGAAGAGACTGAAATGTTACGTGAGATGTACTCAGACCTCCTGGCCCCCAAACGTAAGACAACATAAGACATGGATCTAGTCAGAAATTAAACAGTGTGTAGTTTTTGTGTTTTCACAAATAATTTTTAAAAATAAATAAATAATTAAATAATTAATCAATCACCGCATTAATTTTTACAGAATCGCAAAATATCTTAGTCCGTGAAGGCGTTTCAAGCGCAAGGCGTGAAGAAAAATTGCTCAAGTTAACACTTTATGCATGTGTATATTGTAAATTACTGAGAATTTCTGGAATTTAAAACAAAGTTTTTGTACCAATAATGTTAAAAGATTTATCCCGTGCTTCTTACAGTTGCTTAAATTTATAAGTAAAATATAAATATGGTCTCTATAATGACTAGGGAAATATTTCGCTCAAACTACCCTAAGAAGAAAAGAACTTCGATAATCGCAACCGCGATTGTTGTTTGTGTGTTTATTTTCAGTAAAGGCATCAAATGTGGATAATTTAAAGTTTTTAATTGCTTGTTGGCAGGAGGTATTCCCCTTTAAGCATGTAGTTTGAACGAATTTCTTTAAGTAACTACTGTCGGTGACTATCTATGAAGAACTTGCATAATTTAAGTACAAAACATTTGTACGACAAATTCATATCCTGAGATAAACAGAACACTAAATTAATACTAATATTTTGGCGACACGAATTTTTCATGAAGATATTCCTCCTTAAAAATTACGCGCGCTCTGATCCGTCAGAACTCATCTGAAAGATGACGTCACGGAACGATATATCTCCCCCGTAATACGATGCATTTTCATTTTTGATTGTGCTGATTTATCCTAATTTGACGAAAATAACCGTTCGTGTTTCATTCATGGATAATATGGAACAATTATGACTTGATCCTTGCAGTTGATGTACAAGTGGAGTAAAGAGACAACCAACAAACATGCAAGCATACAAAAAATCGCAACTAAGAAGCTAACATAAAAAAGGATTAAGACAGGGTTGTAATTTCACCTATACTTTTTAACGAATATGTTCAGGAAGCATTAGATAGGGTAAGGGAAGAAGTGAATATCAGTGTGAAGGTACACGGAGAGAAAACAGACACGCTGAGGTTTGCTGATGATATCGCTGTTGTAGCGAAAAGTGAACAGGATCTAAGTTATTTATTAAGTAGATCACACAATGTACTTAGAAGTGACTACTGCTTGCAGCTGAACAAGAATAAAACTAAAATCATTGTGTGCGGTAGAGAGGATAAACTATTGCAGGTAAAGTTAAATGACGATTATCTAGGACAAGTAACGGAATTCCAGTACTTCGAACTCTTGATGGACGAAGCAGCAAAGAGTTTTAATTTAGGATCGCCCAGGCTAAGATAGCATTCAACAAGAAGAAAACACTCATACGCGCTAACAACATCAGCTTGAACAAAAGAAAACAGTTCTTAATGACAAATGTATGGAGTGTAGTCCTATACGTAGTATATATACGGAAGTGAAAGTTGAACGATTGGGGTGGTCAAAAGAATAAAATTAGAGGCCTTCGAGATGTGGTGTTACAGAAGACTACTCAAGATACACTGGACTGATAGAGTTACCAATGAAGAAGTACTTCCACGGTTAGGTGAAGAACTAAATATGCGGAAGGCCTTGACAAAGCGCTTAGATACACTGGTTGGTCGTATTCAGATGCATCAGGAAATTCTAAATACTATTTTGAAAGGAATGCTTGGAGGAAAAAACCACCGGGGGAGAAGCAGGCTTCAGTACAAAAATCAAATAATAGAAGATGTCGACTGCACCAACTACGTAGGAATGAAAAGAATGGCCCAATACAGAAGAAGATGGAAATTTGCTACAAACCAATATACGGATTGCTAACAACAAAGACGGAGAGTGAAAAAAGCAACACCGTACGGTGACATCAAGTCACTGACATGGTATTTTGGATCACGTGACTTGTTAAAATTTTTACCACTTTTTAAAATAAATTATTAATTCCTGCGGTTGACGCATATACATGTGGGTAATTTATCGTCAGAACATTTGCTGCCATGCAACGATGAGGAATAACTTTTATGCATGTTCCTCATTTTGTATCAATAAAATTCCACCAAACGGGAATTCACCGAACGTTTCGCTTGTGCACATCCTAGTTTGTTTGCGCTTCAGTGGACTGATGTGTTTCGATCTGCATTAGATTCAGCACTTAGAAGGAAAAGCTCCAATTATTAAAATTTAAAATAAGAAATATAAAAACCACTGTGGGAAAAAAGTTGAGAATTAGGCCCTAATCCTTAACTAAACTAAAGAGAGAGGGAGAGATAGGGGAGCGAAAAAAAGCGAAGAACGGAAATGAAACGAGAAAGACAGCCGATTCGAGGAAGGGTGGGAGTAAGTGGGAATAGCTCGGCACTTCCGATTTATTACGGTAGGCGGTCCTTTCCCCTAACCACCCTCCAACTGCGTGCCCTGAAGGGGGATGAGAGGAGAGCATCTCCCGAGAAGGAAAAATAAATCGGGAAGGGAGTAAGAAATAAAGGAAGGGAGAAAAATGAGAATAAGGGACAGAATGGGACAGGTTACACCGCAACCGTGTGAGTCAAAACAAATATTGGATTCCACCTTCCGGTTTGTGTTGTTTAGATAATATTACTTTCAAGGATGACAAGCCTTTGCTTGTATAAAACATGATTAAGATATAAAATGTGCAGATTATTCGACGATTAAATTTAAAATGAACATTTTTCGAGCAATATGAGCCGACTGCTGTACCATTTCTATTTCACTAACGAATTTAGACTTCAATTCCTGTAGTTATTTGCTGATAACTCAACTACTTAGATCGATTAATGTCTTAAGTAAAATTCCACTATCTCACTTCCTGGGAAAACTCGCATTTTACAAACAGGTTTTCGCAAACTAGCATTCATATTAGATCGAGAAGTACTATTTTTCTTCGTGTTTCACCCATTCTCGCATATAAATCGATATAATTTCAAGTTCCATTAGCGAAATAAATGGCATGGAAAGGTATGACTGCATTGTTCATATCAAATGAAGGACACTTTTCTCTTTAAGGGGCCACAGTATGAATTATATTACATATGGTGGAACCACCTTAACCCTTCAACCGTTATGAGAAAAAAGTTAAGTCAACCTCGACTTTGCGACGCGTCGGTCTCACACACCTCTATTTGATACGTTGTCTTTCTTTCCCTAAACAGTTTTTGTCATTACTTCGTACTAATATCAATCATATCCAGTGAATTTTCTGCCATCCTATAGTAGAAATCAATCTCAAAACCTTAGCAATATTGCTTTTAACCGGTATTTTTAATGTAGCATGGGTTGGATATGGTTAAAAATGAGAGGATCATGACAGACTGAGGGTTGGATACTCCAGTAATAGACATGTATGGAGTGTGCTTCGTTCGTTTGGCCATTTTACGACACTGGATGAGAGTCGAATAACGATGCAGATATACGATAGTGGACTGAATGAAGAGATAGAAAGTTGTTGAGTGTAGACTGAGAAATTCATGAGTGAATGCGGTAGAAGTTACACTGAAGAGGAATGTTAGGAGTCGTGCGTGAAGGAGAGCATGTATGAAGCAATGCGTGAGTGTAAGAGAAGCGGAAGAGGTAAAGCAGGGATAGGGCATTATTGAGGAAATTATTACGGTAGAGTCAGATTTACAGGCCTAACGTCGAGAATCAAACTTTATGTGTGTAAATAATTCTCCTGTGAGGTATGCTTTGCCTCGCACATTGATTGTAAATAACGAGATCAACCTTAGTAAAAATGATCCCAATGTAAAAGTGCAAATTATTTATTCCATTTCTTGTGCTTCTAATTCCTACCTCATATTTTAGAGCTTTAGATGGTTAAAAAATAGCAACCCTATACGTCGGTCTATCAGACCGGGAATCTAGAAACAAATTTCAAGAAAAAGAAAAAAGAATTTCCAATTACCATAGAATTTGGCACTTTGGAGGTATAGGTGTAGCAAAACTTGGTGACACTAGCTTGTGAAGATCATGACGCAAAGGTGAGGAAAGCATACTTGAGATGTGGGTTGAAACGGCCGAGCCTTTTTCCAGAGGACCATGCGGGAGTCCTTGGATAATTTTGCCCTCTCATCAACGCTTTGTTTACGGTCATGTCCTATAATCCTCCGCTGTTGAGTGCCACCAAGTTTTGCTATACCTATACATATCTTTGAAAAGATTAGGAGGGTACTGTGCAAGAGAAAAAGGCTACACGGAATAAGGAGACGGGAAAAAATTAAGATTCACAGGGCAAAGCGGTTTGTGAAACCGACGAAACAGTGTGAGAGTTAATACTTTGCCTAGCGTGATCTCGTGATCACAGCAAACCTTTCTTGTTCTAAATTGCCATACTTACTGGATTTTAAAATTTACGCAATGCAGATATTGCAAAAATATCCCAATTTACTTCCTCATCTAAAAGCCAAAATATTTGTTCAATTCAATCGATCGTTTTTCTTGCATAGCTTTCCTAATGTGAAGCCCGGAAAAAAAATTTCGGTGTTAACGGGCTAAGAGAGGAACTGGAGTGGATACGACGCTGGGACTCTCAGTGGCCGCATGGATGGCGATAAAGAGCGATCCGGAGAAAGATTCGAAAAGGAAGAGGAAGGGAATGCTGAGGGTGATGCGATCCGTTAGATAAGGAACGCGTTGGTTTGGGGGGATAAACGAGAGAGTAGTAGAGGGATGTAGAACAAGGTTGAGGGGGGAGGATGGCAACAAATTGAAATCCCGTTGCTACCCCTGGAAATCGGCTTGAGAGACACGCGCGCATACCCCTTGCCAACCAACTTCGTCCCCTCCGATCCCTGACCTCTAAAAAAAATGCTCTCCTCATCCTCAATCGTTTTGAGTCCGCGGAGGAGTACGTATACGCGTACCAATGGCGCTGTTTGAGTGAGGGGAGATGGCAGGAAAGAAATGTGAGCCTAATATGTTGCCACATATTTTAGTATAATCACTGGCATGTTCCTGAAATTTTTTTATTCGAATATGTTTTCTATATTGATTGAAATATATTAGATAAAAAATATTATTCAATACTTTGAAAATTTTGCTCGAAAAATATAGTATACCTATGTATTCGACACATGGATATTTTATTAACATTTCTAATTCAAGCTGATTCAATTATGGTAAGGTAAATGGGGTGATTCTCTTTCTACCTGGATTCATTCATAATTACATTCTTTTATTTAACCGCATGAAAAGAAGTGATCAATGAGAAGTAGAGATCTCACACTAATGAATGGAATATTCTTTTTTTCAATTCATTCGACTTGACGGGGATTCGAGCCATATAAACCCACAACAGGTTCAAATACCGGTTAAGCGCAGTGATTTTTTCATCGAAAATCTCCACACAATGGGATCATATGTCTCACACAGTTGCGCCATTGCGTACAATGTTTAATTCTGTCATTTTTTAAATGAATTATTGGGTATAGGAGAAATTCCAAACGATTTTATTCGACCGACTATGGCTATTTACTAACACTATTTCATTTTTAAACTCATTAAACTTACCACCTGTTTTTATTGAAATAATATCCTATCTCATCCTCACCTGTACCCTCGTAGACCCGAGAATGGAGGAACTTTCAGCCTCACTATCCAAATGCTCTTCCTTTTTTAACGGACCCAAACACTATTCCTTCATTTTAACCCAAACTAGCAGCTCTTCCACACAGTGTAGGAAGTGATCAATGAGAAGTAGAGATCTCACACTAATGAATGGAATATTCTTTTTTTCAATTCATTCGACTTGACGGGGATTCGAGCCATATAAACCCACAACAGGTTCAAATATCCCTGATTTTCTCCATTAATTTCTGTTCTTCCCCCAGCCATGTTTCTCTTTCTTTCTCACCTTCGTACTTCTTTCATCAACATTTAGCCTTCCACTTTACCTTGAACTCCTCAGAGCTATACTCGTCCTCACTCTAAAAGATCTAGCTTCCAGATACGCACAACGCCACCCTTAACTTCCAACTCTTCACCAATCCTTGCTAAGGCTAAACATAACTGGCTTTCATGTGCGGAAGTTTCGAATACTGATTTTTTTAATAAAGAACAATCAAACTTCAAAAGTTTACGCAGGGAAATGAACGGAAGTTATTGACCATTTAATTGACCCTTGATGTTGATTTCATGACAAAAGGTGCATTAAAAAGTGTAACACATCAATATATTACTATTCCAGCACTAACCACGCATATGCTAATGCTTCTGTAATAATAATGTAAAATGATATACTGCCCATTTTTTCCGCAGGACATGAGTGTCTTCCGTAACCCTACTGATTTAACTTCTACAATTAGGTTCTACGATCAATTTTCGGTCATCATGCATGTTTTTAACAAATATGAGTAAGATATCTTTTTCGATTCAACAATCCCACCCTTTCGACCATTCGATGAATTCTAGATCGTCCCATGAGAAAATGTTAGGCTAAGATGTCCACGGCCGAATGAACATGTAGAGGAGAGGATGAGGAGGGTAGATCTTAAAAATAAATAAAAGTTATAAGAAAATGAACTGTGAGCCTAGGAGGCGTGAGACTCGATCAGGCAACGGGGGGGGGGAGGGGTGGGGCAATAAATAGGCCGCAACCGGCTGAACGGGTAAGGAGGGGTGAAGAACTCGGACAAGGGGGGAAAGGTGGTGCCCCAAGGGGAGAGGAGAGGGAATTTGGGAGGCACAGGGGGGGGAGGGGGTTTGAGCACCCTCAGTGGGGGAGAGGATAATTCAGGGGTACGAGGGCTTTCTAACATGCTGCGAATGGGATAGGGGAAGAAGAAATTTCAGGGGGGAACGGGGAGAGGGTAACGGTGCGCGGGAGAGAGAAAAAGCTTAGAGGGACGGGGGGAGGTAGAGCGGGGGTGGGGGGGGGGTCCCCCGTCGTTTCGTGTATCGCTATACGAATGACTTTTGCGGAACGACTGCCGTTTGGGGAAACGTTAAAAAGGAGCCAGTATGGAGGAGTTAAGCCGGGGGAAGGACAGCGAAGTAGTGGAGGAAATAACCTCATTCCTCCAAACGGCGCACGACGACTGCTTTCCTGCGGCGAGCCAGGGAGTTTATCCCGCTGGGAAATGACTCCTGTCCTTCCTCGTAGTCCCTCGCATCTTCCCTCCTTCCTTCGTTCCCTCCATGCTTACATTCACCTCCCCTCTCTCGTTTTTACTGCTTTCCAGCGCGGCTTCTCTGGCAGGTTTCCAATTCGCTATTATTTGCTTTTCATGCAATTTTTATCGTCAACTTCCGGAAGCGACCTCTGACAGGTAGCAACTAATTCACGCCCCATTTCCACTAATGATGTACAATACTTATAGAAGTACCGTAACTTGGTGGCACGAAGCGTGACGTCAAGGAGGGGAAGGCTCTCGTGGAAGGGGTCGATGAAGGAGCGAAGGAGAGAGGAAAGCACATGGCAGGCATTGCTACCAACATTGCCGCATTTAACTTGAGTGAACGAGAAAGTGTCAGAAGCACCTTTCACGACTAAAGAGTACTTTCCAATCACGTATCAGCACTAAACTGTCTAAATCTGTTTATCGCAGAGTGTGTTCCAATGGCATTTGTGACGTCGTCTGCGCTAAGTAGACTGAAACATCTTCCCTGTAGTTTGCTTGCGTTCGCGTGTGCGCTAGCAGAAGAAACTTGTGATGGCGTGGAAAAATATACTAATAGAAAAAGGAGCATCTCAATGTCTAAGCTAATTGTGATGACAACTTGAAAAAATATTAATCCGGAGTTGAATTTTTCAAGAGACGAGTTTGACCAACTCTTTTATAGAAGTTGAATATCGTCCCGCCATTTTGTAAACGCTTCAGCGTACATCGTTCATCATCAAATCAACTTGAATGTGCGCTCATGTGTTCCCACTAGCTACAACGTGCGCTAATCTGCGCATGGCGATTGGTATGCACCGTATGTTTACGATCCAAAACGAAGATGCATCAAAATACGCTGAAAAGAGGTCTCAACCCAACTGAGAAGCCCACATAAGCATTTGGATTAAGAGCCGTAGAGAGCTAGAAAGTTTACTTGAATAACAGACCGACCAACTGAATGTTGGCAACGAAGGTTTGTGACCTTGAAAACTCCTTAGTAGACAGTAGTAGCACTGTGGTAGTAGTACCTTACTCCCTCGCGTGGAGCAACGTTTCAAGAAAAGGAATGGATCACCCAAAAAAGTCTGGCAGGGTAGCTTAACTGGTTAGAGCACTCGGCGCGAAATCGAGAGTTCGAATCCCTGTCCAGGCGTATGATTTTTTCACGGTGAATTTCACACAATTGTGTGACCATCAGCGGGTGACTCCGTTTAAGTCATTGCGATGCCAGTTACGCAGTTCTTTGAATTAGTCAAAGTAAACACCTTTGCGTTTGAAGTTTGGCTTTACCTCGTGGGCAGCAGCGCTTAGGGCTCGCACACGGGTACAACATAGCATTGCATGCACGGTACCTGTGAAGACAACTCGCTCCTTGAGGCCTCCATGAAATTCACAGTGAGAGAGGACGCCTGGGTAGCTTAACTGGTTAGAGCACTCGGCGCGAAATCGAGGGGTCTGGCTTCGAATCCCAGTCCAGGCGAATGATTTTTTCACTGTGAATTTCACACAATTGTCTAAACAAGGGTTTTGCAACCATCCCGAATAGTGCAAAAGGTCTGATGTATGCGAGAATCCTGATGCCATTTGAAATTAACTGGTTGATTTTCACTTTTTCGGCGCCATGGTTGCGTCAGTACGTGTGTATTTATGTATTGAAAATCCGCAGTGGAAACGGAGCAACAGTGATGGCGTAAAGGAACGAAGGGGAAGCGATCAATGAGGCGAAGATGTCCCTCGTCCATGAGCCCCATTTGCACAACTCTTTCGCTCTCCGTCGACAGTTTGAGGGGGAGAGGGAATACGAGTGAAAGAGAACAATGGAAAAGTATATGCTGCGCTAATTGGATAACGCTCTCTATGTCGCGGCAAATTCCGTGAGTTTCACTATCGAATACACAGGTTGAAGAATTGTTTTTCCAGGTAAACATTCACGACTAGAACATGAGCAGGTCGAGACAATGATTCTGTCGAAACACACCTCACTAATCAACCGTCGAAGAATTCCATAGACACTCGGCGGTTAAAAGATCGAGAGATTGTAAAATATTTGGGAAAACGCCTTTCACACGGTGGGATGCATAAGAAAATAGTTCCTTTAACCTGTTCTGCTGGCAAATTCCACATGCAGCGACCAGTGGACTACTTCACCCCAAGACCACTTCCTCATATCTACAGAGGCTCATTGATATGGTTTATAATGACAGAAAATAATATTTAACCTCGTTTTTTGTTTAAACTAATTAGGTTTATGGCCCTATATGGGGGTGATTCATAAATCATTATTCTAGGACCACCTACCCACCAACTGTCGTCAAAATCCTTGAACCAGCTATTAGATACTCCCCTTGGAAGGTTGATTTGAAAAATAATAGACTGCCAAAAAATAAGACAGCGCAAGAAGCAGATCAGGGTTTTCAAATGGAATAAATTATTTTGAAAAAGCTCATGAGCTCATGGTGTACGGTAGCTGTGAATGTCTATGTTTATAGTGTTGTCGAGCTCATTGTTAGGAACAATGGACTGGTAAAGCAGTACGTCGCGAACAATTCCTTGCCACGGTATTCTTTTCCTAATAAATGCGAAGTCAATGCTAAATATACAGTAATATATTGTTTGGAAAGTAATTTTACGTCACGACTTTACCAGTCCATTACAAATAAAATTATTTTGCTTAATTACGCCTCTATTAAATGAGCGAGAGCCATTTTAGGTCCAGCTATAGCTTTTTTAGCTTAATTAATCATTGCGCAGTATCCTTTTAATTTCAAATAAAATTTCGTTGCTCCTCAGAGACATGGAGTAAATATAAAAGCTCATATCCATGCCATTAAATTACTTCATTTTGAAGGGTACTCCTGTATCGCATACGCACGTTAAATGATGGAAAATAAGTTTTAATTTACACTATAATCAGGTACGATAGGTGGTATGTATTCTAGTTTCGATTGGCTTAATTATCTCATGAAAAAAGTATTTCTAAGCGCAAGTTCTATCTTAATATCAAGGAAGGTTTTTCCCAGCATGTCGCGCCACCCTGGCTCTACTAGTGTCTTGGCGTACCTGATGTCCACCTCCACGTTCGAGAGCGCCTTCGTCCACTTTAATCGCTTCTAAGAGCAGCAAAGCGTATGCAAACTGCGGATGTGACGTGGAAACTCGACGTGATCGATGGGCTGTGTGTCCACGCCCCTTACTTGAATAAATGATGAATGCAGGGAAGCGTGCTAAGATATTTAGAAACACGATAGCTGGTCAAAACCGATATCAAGCCAAAGGGTATAACAACCATGCACACCGCGTTGGGGAGTGTTCTTCAGCTGCTTGAATAAAAAAAAACAACAAGTATTCACGTAAACATGCTCTAAAGAGGTTGGTAAGATAATTTCATATTGGAGGTACTGAACATCAAGCCGCCGTAATGGAACATTTTTACGCACTGCGACTAACGCATGCACTAGTAATTAGTACGTTAGTGGCATTTTTGGTTTCACCAGATACATTTACTAAACTATTATCGGAAGCAAGCATAGGTCTCGTGAATGACATGATATTTATCTCTACTGAATTATAAGACACCAAACAAAAGACTCGTTCAATGAAACACACGCACCAGTCTTATACAAATTGTTATAGCTCAGGCAAGCATTTTGGTATCTTCCATTTATGGTAGCGTCATATGGAGGACAAAGTGCTAAAGTGAACCAGTCTATTTATTCCATTTATTAATTTACAATTGTATGTTAATGCTAGAGTCGTATATTTTCTAGTGCAAGAGAAATCCATCTCCAACGTTCATATTTTGCTTCTTCATTATAGCATTTCTCGAGAGTATTGATTACAGATGATTTACGGGAGGACTATACAAAACTATAAACGCGCTTTCATCAAAACTCACTTAGATGGACTCGGCCAACTTCACCACTGAGCTCACTTTATAATGCACAATCCCGTGCGGACTCCCCAAGTCTCGTTAGATATCGATCGATATAATTTCGTGCAGCTTTCTCTACATTCAACCTTTACTCACACTCGGAGCTTCTCTTGCATTAAACTGAATAAAGCATAATTTTTGGCAAAAAGCCTTTACGTGGTTCAAAATATATCTACCTATGTCACAGAAAATTATTAGATCGAAAAATACTGTAAATATAACCGCCCGAGTAAATTAAAGTAGCCGTAAAATCCTTAGTGGGCTGATAGTTCATTCCGCGATCACGATTACTTCATTTTAAAAGTTGAGCGTGAAGCTAACCAAAACAATGTTCAGTTTTTTTTTCATTTCAATAAGGATGAGGTTATATATTTTCAACGGTATATAAGGCAAAATAATGATAGCGTATTTCGACCATCGTAAAAAAATAAATTATCGCATTGCAACGTCAACTTAAAAGGTCATTACTCAAAATACACATGAAAGTGTCGTAAAATTTGCGATTAAATTCGATGCTATGACTAGATGACGTGCCAGAAATATTTGGTAGTTTTTTTCGGAGAGCTATTCCATAAATAAGGATTAAAATCAAAATTAATTGAGCCGTTTTAAAATTATTGCAGTAACAAGAGAGGAATTAACTCGTGATGAGTAGCGAACATCAATTTGTCACCTCCAGCAACAACTTTCAAGGTCAAATCGCCATGACAATGGCCTCTGGGCATTGTTCCTCGAGTAGAGATAATTTCGATCATTAGCGACGTCATTCACGTGGCTGCAAAACTCATATCTGATTTTGTAAAAGGGTGAGGGGGGGACGGTTTAGATAAAGTTCTCAGAAGACCAAAAGTATCTCACCCTGACGCCATATAGCGCTAATAATAGATAGAGCAAATCAATTTCTCAGTGGCATTAAGACAGTAAAATAAACACCAAACACTTATCTTTTCCACCAATTATGGCAAAAACATGGCAGCTTAATAATAAAAACTTACCGCCTTTCAAAAGTAATAACTAAGCCCATGTTTCAACCAAGCGGCAATATGCATGTAATGTAGTACATCTCACCAGAGACTTAAGATAAAATAACAGAGATAATAAGACGTGACGGTAAAAGTTACCAAGTACCTCAAAGCATGTCCCTATTCCATAAATAGTTCTTTGTCACTATTTTATGGCATGCATGCGATCTACAAAAATCACTGTAACATACAAGCCAACAAAAATTGACTTAATCTCATGAGAACAACATCGCATATGATATCACACATGCTTGAGTACGGTGTGAAGCAAAACTCAGAGCGGCAGAATTTTCTCGTTTATTTCACTCTTTCAACCTCCCTCTTTCGAGCAACACATCTCTTATAATTTTCTGGTTATGAAATAAATTTCATTTACCGTGCGCATTCGCATTCTTAGACTGCTCGCTCACAACCGCTTAGCGCCTGAAAGAACGCGATATAACAAAGAAATAACACGGGAGGCACGTTGCAACGCCCAAGAGACAGGAGGTCTAATATAAAAACGTTGTGATAATTATCGCATGCGAAAAAACTTATTTTATCGCATGGTTTCATAGATTCATCATTCTCGAGTCTTTACGTCTTGTCAAAATTCGATAGTTATCGTTATGAAAGTATACAGTGGATTTATAGCATTTTCAACTAAATCACACGGCAGTTTGTTATTCTCGCGTGCGATAATTATCTCGGAATTTTGAGGACCGACCCTCAGAGGTTCAATGCTCGGACGCCGTGATAATTATCGTATTCAAAAATAGGAAAGATACCCAGATAAAATTTTATAAAGTGATAGCTGTTCCTACTGTGCTGTATGGGTCAGAATGTTCGGCAATAAAACAAAGAGAACTGAAACAAATACAATCATCAGAAATTAGATTTCTTCGAGCAGTTAAAGGGTGTACAAGGATAGATAAAGTAAGGAACACAGCTATAATAGAGGAACTAGGTGTCCAGCCGATATCGGAAAAATTAGCAGTATACAAAAATAGGTGGAAAGAGCATGTATTACGAATGTCTAAGGAAAGATATCTTAAGCAGGCTTTGGAATATAAGCCAATAGGTAAAAGAAGCGTCGGAAGACCAAAGACGAGATGGTAAAGTGAAGCCGGAACAGGCTTAAAGCCTAAACCTGGAAGGAAGAAGAAGAAAAATAGCAATGTTATTGCATATTTTCGTCGATTCAGTATTTTCGAATTTTCACATCCTGATTCCTAACCGCATAGGATAATAATTGCATGAAAAATATCACGTGGCGGTCTAACATATGATATTTTTATGAAAATGAGCGATAAACCCAAGACTAATTAGCAAGCCTGATTGCATGCAGCAGTCACAGTCGTAGCAGAGTCATCCACAAGCCACCACAACAATTACCGTGTGGCGTATGCCACAGTCAACTCAAATTTCTCCAGTTCGAATTCCGCTTCTGGAAATTTATATATTTTCAAGTAAGAAACTTGCTGTAAGCCGTCTAACTCTAGATTATGAAATGAACTGCTTTAGTCACTTTCAGCTTGCCATGTCACTACTTTGTTTTCGAATTAAAAGTGGTAAAAGCCCTTAAAACAACCAAATTGTATGAAATAGTATTTGAAAAAAAATTCGTTGAAGTGCCGTATCTGCATAAAGGACAACAGTGTTTTAGTTCCAACAATGGTGGCCGAGGGATTTTCCATCGCGGAAATGTAAGCGACGACTCTGATTGATAATTGTTGTGGAGGCATGTAGATACTACATGAATCTAACGCGCAGAAAGCATGCGTGCCCCGGACTGGGTACCTCTTCCACACACCACCCTCTTTTGAGCGAGAAAGGTGTAAGAGAGTGAGGGGAAGATATCAAACACCTCAAGAGAAAACTCTGATGTAGACGATGGTATATATTTACGCCGCCGGGGATGGATGGAATGGAACAAGGTGGCGGATCTATCCGAAACGCGAGCGAGGCAACGGAAGGGCGTCTAGTGCCTGTCCGCCATGCACCCTCGACAGCCGGAAGTCTGGTAACAAGGCAAAGGGAGCGTGTGGGAGAAGGATGAGGGACGGCGAGTTAAGGATAGAAACGGAGAGAAGGTTGACTGACGAGAGGGTGGTAGGGAGGGATAGAACGGCGAATTGTGGATGATGGATCGTCTGCCGATATGGGTGGCGTATGCTGTCTGAGGGGGGGGGGTCTCCCCCCGGCATGACGTCATGCCGGGGGGAGACCGAAAGCTCGGGAAATGCAGAGACGGGATGAGGGTGTTTGGGGGACACGAGCTTCCCATATCACGCAGCGGGGGGACTTCATATAAACAAGCTGTTTTCATCGCTTTTAGCGAGCTGTTTATGGGTTGGGAGTCTCGGGGTGGGAAGATCGTGGAGCAGATGAGCTTATCAACTTTGGAGCCGGAGCAGACGGAGTTTAAAAATTTAACCCGACGAGGCAGCTCCTGGAATCAGTAAATGTCATCAAATCCTGAACCGACGGATGGACGTTTATCAATCTCACGAAATACCTTTGTTCTACAGATTCGCTGCGCTCAACCCTCCGTATTTGACACAAATGCTTTCCTCGTTGTATAAAATAACTCGCTGCTAAGAATAACTATCAGAGGCCAATGAATTTAAGAGCTAATTAGTATACCTATCTTTAAACTAATAACAATTTCATAATTTGTTGAAATGCAGATGTTTTGAAATTTTCGTGGATTCACGAGGAATAGACGCTGCAAAATTCCTCCAATTGACGGTACTAGCTAGTAATGAGTGCAAAGGCGTCTAACTTGTAAACATCCCAATGTTTATTAAATAAATGAATTGGTGAAAATTTAAAAATTTCCTATCAATTCCTTGACCAAGATTTTCTTAAGGTTAAGGCTGAGACAATATCACTCAATTCTTGATTTTTATAATTCTGGTTGGTCCAAACTCATTGACTGTTCTCCTGCAAGATGAGACGTATGTACTACGTGGGAGACAAGTATTTCGTTCAAAGGTGGAGTACATGCTTGTCACAAACCAATCGAAGCATTTCTTCTTAGCGAAAGAAATGCGTGAAATGTTAGCACTATCTGGCAACATTTAGAATTTTTTGCCAACTATTGAGCAGCGATAATCAAAGTATATATATATACCACAGTCCATGAGGGAAAGCTCTAAGTAATTTATTTAAAAAAATTTGGCAATATGCAGAGATAACTGGACAGCAAAGTCCGTCTTAAAAAAGTTTTTTTTTCGATATAGGTATGGAATCATTTCTGTAGAATAACAGAAAATAAATTCTTTTGAATTAAGACAAAACAAAGTCTGGGAATATCCTACAGCAGCTAGAGGTTTCGACTTAATTTTATATCTCGATTAAGAATTCAGGAGATTTTATCTATTGAATAACAATTTCACTGTACAAATAATGTACCGCATTTACGCTTGAACCAGGCGAACGTTTTTTTTTTTTCGAAAATCAGGAGCGTGTCTTATACGAAAATGTGTGTGAAATACCGCCACCAATTTACTGGGCGCCCAACTACATGCCACGAGGCTGTATGATGTAAAGTATGCATTGAATAATTTGCTGAAAAACAAAACAGATATACTCCAATGTAATTAATTATACCTCCTTATCGATGTTTTATTCCAACCTCTCCTGCTTCCGATACAATTACAATGCGCGGATACTTTTCCTTAATCTTGATCATAAAATCGCGTAATCAAAACATCTTGATCGCGTCTTAAAGAAGGGCGAGCGATTAACAAGTAAACACATTAAATATTCATTAATATACAACAATAGTCACAATGGAACGCAGAACCTAATTTTGAATATACAAAGCTTCTGTGAGATTCCTATTTTTCGATAGATTACCGCCAGGAAATGGAAAGCTCAGGAAGATTAACTCAATACTTGTTATGAAATAGAAGCGAAGAAAAAAGTATACATCGGATCCCGCACTTCGAACCAATGGAATAATTCTCATATGAGCTAGGTATTAGTTGGAACTACGTCAAAAATTCTTCTGACTGTATATCCATTGTTCAAAATACACAATAACGGGGACAATATGCCATGAAAAAAAGGAATTAATCGAATTCCAGAAATTCATATCGTTCCCTTACGTTAATTTACCCTCGAATCTGATACGCATGCTTATTGGAAATCATTTTCATATTCAAATATTGAAGTTATATATTAAAAAATACTGAATTAGGCCAATGTGTTGTCAACGGAGGGGAAAATATTCATAAAATGAGTACGGATGGAGCTTTTGTCGAGAAAATAAAAGGAAAAGTTTATTAATATAGTGGGAAAAGAATTCACTTCTCATAATAAATAAAAGATGAGCCGTAAAACACGATATTGATAGAAAAATAAGTTTCCATAAACGCAAAAAAATATTTAAAAACTACACAAAGGCTTTATTCATAATGTCAGACTAATCTCGAAAATATCAAACTCTCGTATTCCATTTAAATGGTAATTACCTGTTCCGAAGAAATCTATCATGCAAGCAAAAATGAAACACAAAACGCAAACTATAAATACGAAAATAAACTCAACTTTTCTCATCGTCCCACTTCGGTTCAATCAATATTTTCTAGCAGTAATGTAGAGCAATACCAAATGACTAAACTTCAGTAACGTGACTCATATGGTTTCTTTTCAACGGAATATTTGGACACTCACTTAATATTGAATAAGAACTCCAGTTCAGAAATAATTTTACCAGTTGATCGCAGAATGATAAGAATTAAAGGCTATCTAAAACGTCCAAAGTTAAAAATGGGAGAAAGCTTTCAATGTAGGAGCGTAAATGAAGGGGCACATTATCACAGTACTACAGCACTGAAACTTTTATTCGCACCGAGGAAAAAAACAATAAATTTACATTGAAGGGGAGTTGATGATTTTCGAAAATACTAATGTAAATTCTCAAAACTGCAAAAGTATTTCGCAAAGGAACTATTGATATGATGGAGGAGAAGCAAATGGGGCGGACTGCGGGGCCTTAGTGGGACGCCCGCCGAAGGAGACGTAATGACATCTTCCCAGGTTATCACAATTACAAAAATTTTACCAAACATGCAGTCTCGAGAAATGACTGAATTCAAAGGTGAAGGATGAAAGCATGATGTACACGTTAGCTGGTTTTCGTATCACTCCCCATTACCGAGTGCTGCTCCGTTGAAAACGGTATATTTTTTGCGAAGTAGGCAATTTTTTTCCCGAAATGATTATTGCCAAATTTATAAACAAATCTTTCCTCAATTTCTCCATCTTATAAGCGCCGAATAACGAAAACATGATTATTTCATCTCTACAGAACGTTCCACATTTAGTTGACAGCACGGGGCTGATAGAGAACGCTATCGCCAAACATACGCTCCGTGCGCTCACCTCTCAGTCACGTAGGCAGCCATTTCCAACGCCGCTCTTAATGTAGGTATGCTATTTCAGGGAATAATATTTGCATAGTGGAAGACCCTTATGTGTGGAGTGAGCATACTGCACTATTATTTAGGTAATATACCGGTTAAGGTAGGTCCAAATGTGAGTAAAGATTCTCTAGATTTTTAATTTTGCAGGGCACTATCTAACAGTAATATTTTTTTCTTTATCTCAGCATACATCCTACCCTTCATCCCGTTCATAAAAACCATTCTTTCTTCCCCTTCCCCACTTTTCGAACATTTTTCCCTCAATTACAGCCTTAAGCAACCCTTAACCTCTCATTACCTCCTCCAACCCCCTACCTTACCTCCCACTAATCTCATCCAGAAGCTTCCTTTCTTCTCCAACCATACCGCGCACTTCCTCCTTTGTCTTCGTTTCCGTCCACCGAACCTTCTCCATCCTCCTTCATACCCACATCTCGAACGCCTGTGGCCTATTCTCGTCTTATTTTCCAAGAGTCTACGTCGCTGCACCATACACGCTACAACTCATTCTAGACTCTTCACCAGCCTCTTCTTTATATCCTTACCCTAGGTCCCCGTCATCAACTCCCTCCTATTGCTGAACGCTTCTTTCACTCGCGCTATTCCCCTTTAAATGTTTTCGCTTCTATGCCCATACACTATGTTAATTTTCCTGCTGATATTGGCAACATCGCACCTCTGACCTGATGGAGATTTCCCCAGAAAACGAATCTCCATTAGAGCCCATACTGTCAATTAAATTTGGCATACTCTATTGCATGCAACCGTGGCAATTAAAACTCCAGCAGTGTGAAAACGTCCTTTCTGACGTAGGTATTGTTCACCCCCTTGAAATTCAATGACCACATAAAATTCAACGGCCAATGGCAGGTGACCATACCCGTCTCAATCGTTATATCGGAAGATGCTCCGACAACAAATTGTCACGCATTTGATAACAGCCTGTTCCGTAGGCTTCCCATTAGTGGGAATCCCACAGGCGCACCAAAGCCCTTGCGCAGCGCAAAATAAACCTCTTCCCTTACGAATCGCCGAAAACCTCAAAATCCACTTCGCACGGGAAACGTCTCCTTTAAGAGTTAGCACAATACTTTCCCTTCGTCTCATCCGAAACCCTCTCTAATCATCGATTGCCTTCTATTTTTATATTATAACCAGCCTCGCAGAATGTTATTTCATTCCTCATTTGAAATAAGATCTCGAAAAAATATAAGGCCCTCATCCAGTGTTGGAATGTTTTCTAAAAAGATTCTGTTTTATTTCCTTTTATCGGAATCCTTTTCTTCCTGCTCTCCCCAAGATGGTACTTTTCATTTCTCTACTCAGAAGGGGAGAAAAAAATTATGAGAATACCGATGGACGGAAAAAATACGAAATTTCGAAGGGGAACGAAAAGTCAACAAAAACATTGCGTAGCAAGCCGAACTTGATTTTCGTCCCGTATTCATTTCCCGAAAAGTGGAGGGTGAGGACATAAGATGTGGGCGTAGAAGAGAGCGTGGAAGATATGAGCGTGAAGGTTGTAATTGGGTTCTTTTCATAATCAGTCTGGGAAAAAATGCGGCGCCGGAAATTTACGCCAACCTTTCGCCAGACTCATTCAGAATAAGTGTACGGTGTTTCCATGCGGTCCTTCTCAGCCGGAGCATTTTATATTTTCTCGTTTTTTTCCTTAACTTTCAACCTTATTCCTAGATCAGCGCCTACTCCACTTCCTTCATTGTCACTGCGGGAAATTCCCCCACCCCTAGCATTTTAAATAAATTAAAATGTATGACTAATGGAAACATTGGTGATGACTGAAATACAATAATATACCTTGCAACAGAGGTTCATAGGCTGCGGCACGCATGTTTGATTAAGGGTGATCTCGAAGCGTCGAGTAAAATGAGAGAAGAAATTAAGCATTTCGGGAAAATTATGTACTCCACAGAGAACAGCAAAATTTCCTTTAAGATGGGGATTATTTTAGATGCAACAATCTATGGGATAATTCTCTAGCGACTGAATATGATAAGAGTTGGAACAAGAAAGTTACCATGTTGCATAGTAAAGTATATTTAGGCTAAATTTAAGAAAGAACAACTGCAAGGACAACCTTCAAAGTGTTTGTTTCTTGGTCGCTACCAAGCAGGGAGCAAGTTAATCAGTAAAACTCTACCGACTTCATGAAAACCGCACGTATCAACTAAAACGCAATCAAGAACTAAATTTTTTTTAAAACTGACATTCTGCCTTGAGAATGAGTGACGAGTCGTCTCTCGAAACGTCGGCAAATATGACTAGTTTAAACCGGTTTACTCAAGAACTAAACTAATTTATCAACAAAGAGAAATTTACCCAAGCATTAACTTGTTCTTCATGAATAATACTAGAACTCAAATGGTTTAACGTAACTTGCGTCAAGTTTTCCAGAAGTATGTCGCTATGACACATAAAAGTGAGCTGGAAGAATTGTTGAAGGCTAGAAACCATTACAGGCAGGCCGGCACCGTCCCTGGCACAACTAGTTGACGAACTGTAGTGATGAACACAGTTGGTCATGGAATTTTCTCACGAAATCAACAAAATACATAGAAAATCCATGCAAATTTTTAAAAACTGCAGACAGCAAACATAAAATTTAAAAATATCGATCTAAAGGACTGCGTAGGATCCTTTGTCGACTCGGAGGTTACACGTAACGCTGAGATTACTTGAAAAACTAAAAAAGATAAAAGTCTTAGGTTGACACGCAGAATATTACTTTACCCCATATTACACTTTTTGTACCTTGGCCAACCTGAAAAGGTTGGCCAGGAATTTAATATGGAGTGCATCGTTGTATGGTGCAGACACCTGAACCCAGTGAAAAGAGGGCAAGAATAAAATACAGGCGTTCGAGGTGAGGGCGTGGAGAAAAACTGATAAAGTGCGTTGGACGGAAAGGCGGAAGAACAAGAAAGTTCTCGGCATGGTTGGGTGAGGAGAGACAACTTCTGGAGAAGTTAACGATAAGGCAGATTAGGTGGTTGGAACAGATATTGAGGGGCGAAGGGATGCCGAAGGCCGTGATAGAGGGGAGGTTGGGTATGCAAGGAAGGGGAAGAAAAAGATTACTCTATGGGTGGGATGAATTGAGGTAGGACGTATGATGAGATGAAGAATGAGATTTTGAGAAAAAAATGAAGGAGCCGAAGGCATGGTGGATGCGGAGAGAAAATTACTTGGAAGGACGTGATAGAGGGGAGGATGTTGGGTAAGCGGGGAAGGGAAGAAAGAGAATAGCCTTTATGGACGGGATGAAGAGAGGCAAGACGTACGATGAGATGCGACGTCGTATTCTGAGATGAAGATAGAAATCGTGTGAGGGGATAAGGGTCTGCGGCTGTAAAAATCTAATCTAGAGGATCTTCACTCTCTTCCATCTTAACCGGTAGATTGCCCTTATTATTAAAATTGTACAACAGATAAAAGCGAGATCAGAGAGATACACGGTGTGTTAGTTACAATAAATCCTCCTTCTCATAAACCATTAATGATTACCGTAAAAACAGAGCAAGACAGCAAACCAGAAACAACTCATTTTCCGGTTCTGCCCTCTGCCATCCTTTACTCAGTTCCCTCCCCTATTCATGGGGTTTAAAAATATACCCTGCCACACGTCCTTGCTAAGACTTCCTGGGTACCATGTAGATGTAAACCCTAGAGCTTGCCATCTAACGCATCAACTACCCCGCCATAATTTCCGATTGCGACTTATGCGAAGGTTGGAATAGTATTTAACTTTAGCTACCTTACTCTCCCCCAAAGATGCACATCAGTCCATCCATTAATTAAATTCAAGGATTGCGATAGCCACCCCTCATTATTTCAGCATCCCCACCAAGTCTTCTCCATTTCAAAAATTTTTCTCGGTCAATTTCCCCGGTGATTGCCGGTCCCGCCGACCTTATTAAATTTCTCGCATGATTCCCTTCAAATTAAAAAAAGGAAGAGACAAAGAGGGTCCCGCTGGGGCCGGGGGGAAAATTCGGCGTATTTTTCGCCAAGCGTAGACAAAATGCCGACCGAAATTTATACTCCAACATTAACCCGAAATCTGGATGAAATGCTGAATTTTTCCCGTCACCATAATGGCCAAACTCCTTGGTCTTGACTTTTAATTTTAAAATGTTAATAAAATATTTTAGTACACTAAACAATCCAGCGGATACAAATGTTTAACACTATCTTATTTTCCTGGTATTAACAGATCTGCATACATTTAAATAAAAAATCATGCCACGAAATGTTTTTTTTTGTAATTCAAGGTGGTACTTTTCTAAGCCATCCATAGCTATAAAAATTGTTCGTTATGTATAACAACTATTCCCTTCTGCTTGAAAAATACAGTTCTATGATATTACTTAACTACCTGATTATAATGTTTATTTTTATACATGTTGATTGAAGTATATTGATATGTTAACTGCCTGACACCCCTTGTAATTTTTGCTACTACATCTAAGTAAAGGATAGTGTTACAAAAACTTTCCTCCCTTTACAAAATCCACAATTCTCTTTGAAATCCATAAATTATTATTTTTTATTTACCATAATGACAACTGTATTGAGATTTACTATGTACACTGCATTTGTTTTTAGATGGCTCGCAACAGAACAATAAACAATTGTTATTATTTTCATTAGCATATTTTTTGCCATTACCGCTCTAATTAGTGAAGCATTTCATGCTCTAGTTATGACAGAACGTTTTCAATCTTTGAAGTATAGAGGAATGAAATGGGTCTAGTAGCCATATGTTTGAAAAGCCCACTAAATACAAAGCTGGGTTAGACCTAAAGACCAATATTTCTCCCCGGCTGACTTTCACGCGAAATGGTGTAACCAAAAAGCCAATTATTCCAAATAGCAACTGCTTCCACGGAGGAGAATCATGACCTTTAATCCTAACAACATCAAAAATTCTCTGTGATACTCTGCGCGCTGCAACGTGGGCTTGTGGCAGATGGATAAAATTTTCGGCATTTATCTGATGAGAATATCGTAAGATTTCATTCTCAGCCACATTGAGAGATTGAGAAACTTGTATAAGTAAGATTTTTAAAAATTACATGGGTGGTACACACACAAATCACACCAGTAACATAAAAGAGGAGCAAACAAACTACATAAAATGGCATGGCTTCCGTTTTCAGATTTTGCACTTTTTAGAACTTTTTGCCCACAATTTTTCAAATTGTGCACCGACCTACCAGTTCCGTTATCCATTTTGGTGAATTGTAGTACTTACTCCCCACAAAGCCACTGCAAGGGCGAATGGCAGGGGTTTTAGTAAAGCGATGAAAGAGGAAAAAAGGATTATGAGAGGAAAGGGTTAATTAGGGAGGGGCGTCTGAATGACTAGGTGTCACGTCTTATTTCTTTTTGTAAGCCGTGAATGATCCTCAAGTAGAAGCAATTTTTACATCTATCTATTCGATAATGTATCTCTCCCATTTTATCGCTCCTAACATTCATTTTTGGGAAAAATGGGGGTATGTATGTTATCTATCTATATATACATGTTATCTATCTATATGTATATGTTGCCTATCTATATGTATATGTTATCAATAAATATATATATATACATAACTATTATTCGTATATATAACTATTATTCGTTATAATATTCGTATACTATCAAATGATAACTTATAAATATATCATTTGATGCATATTTTGGAATGTGTCGTAATGAAAAATATTGATGAAAGAACTTATTAGATAGCTGATCGACGGCACATTGTGTCAATTGACTAATTACTAAAAGAGTATGAAGAGCTTATTTCTTAAAGATTTCCATTGGTTTACCGTCGACTTTTCACTACAGTCCTTCCGGAATCTCAGCCTCCGAATCGAAGTTATGAGCAATGGTGATTAAAAACCTAATCGCGAAAACCCGAGCGCCACAGTGCCACCATTTACCAAACACCACGGAAGCTTTCGCTTCGATTATATACAGTGAAACAAGTAAATTCGAACAAGAGGCAATCAAATACTAATTCCCATAAAATCTTCCATGACTGTGCCAGTACATTTCTCACTCTTATGAAGTGAAAGGCGAAACGATAGAAAACGGAAAACCTCGCATTTTACTAAACCATCGCAACTGAAGATTAACTCCAATTCATTCGGAGGAACACAGCTTTTAAACGGTTCGCAAGCAACGCGTTCGTTCGAATTTCACCAGCATTTCATTCGGCATTGTTGAGGAACGCGCAGAGCAGCAAAAAGAGCACTCGCGGCCAGACGTGAGCGAAGTGAGTCCCGCGGATTAACTCCCCGCTCCGGGGAGACGCTCATTCCGCGGCAATCCACTTTCAATTTCAACGAAAACCTTTCACACCTCAGCGAAGTAATTTCCCATTTACTTCCCCTTAAAACGAACTCCTTTGCGCCACCATACGCTGATTGACTGACTGCCTAAGACCATTCATCATTGAGCGCCCTCACTTTTCGAATTCCTCGCTTTCCTTCGCGGCACTCTTTGTGCAAATTGACAATCGGGGAAGCCGCCTAGAAAAATTAAAAAAAAACATACCCTCCCCTTTTTTCATTCGCGATCACGATTCTCGAGCTTTCAGGAATACGCTCGGAAAAGCTCCTCTCTGTCCCTTGGTCTGTCTGGCCGACAAAATGTGTTTTCATCCGTTTTCCAAAATTCAAAACACTCTCTCTCTCGAACCATTCCGTCACAAGAAATTTTTCCACTTCCACGCCTCTTCCAGAGAGAGAGAGAGAAACAGCCCGGCACTCTTTTCCTCTTAACGCGTTCATCCACCCCAGGACGTCTGCGAGACAATCATCCCCGTTCCATCTCTATCATCCCAATCTCCTTCCTGCTTTTCTTCCTTCCACCACGCCGCCCTCTTCTGGGGAGGGGGGCGGGAGAGAGGCACTAACGTCTTCCCATCTCCTCCACCCTCACCACCACCCTCCTCCCAATTCCAGCCTCCTCCCTTTAATCCACCCCCCCCCCCCCCTCGCACCCTCCTACCCCGCAGCCATCATCCCCCGTGACGAGATGGAACAGGATTCTTACTGCCGAGAGCCCATCACACATCTCCCCCAACCAATGGCAGACACATTCCCTCCCCCTCCCCCCCACGGAGACCTTATTGCTAATAATATCCCTTGATAACTTCCTCTCCCTCTCCCCTCCCACCCTCCAAGCACCAACCTTCAAACCTAACACGGCACTCTATTTGGCACCATCGCGAACCATTTGTCATTGTTATGGCGACTCACTGTGGGGGAGGGGGAGGTGTGATAGTTTGGGAGAAGGAGAGAGGATTGGAGGAGATTGGGAATAAGGGCTGGGGATAGGAATAAGGGTTTTCGGGGGGGTACACGGTGGGTGGGTGTATGCACCCCTCCCCAAAAACCCTCCCACCCATACCACCTCTAACTCTTCTCCTCCAACCATCCATCTCCATCTGCGAGTTAATTAATGGCGGGTAGGGTGGTGGGGGTTACGGGGAGTGAGTGGAAATAAAGGAGAGATAGAGACCGGGGAGATTAGGAAGAAACAGTGGCAATGCATCGGAATCGGAGGGTTTTACCGGAGGAGAATGAGGAAGGGATGCGAGAGAAAGCATTCTTAAAAGAGGAGAGAGGGGAAGGAGGGATATGGACGGGGCCATAGGGCGCGCACTGTTTTCCTCCCGAAAACTTCCTTACCACACACCCTTATCTCAAAAACCTTTTGTCTTCCCTCAGCCGGGTTTTATATACATCGATGGGAGAGAGGGAGCGTGGAAATAATAAGTGGCCCTTAATGAATTTGTGTGCGTCTTTGCGTCTCTGATGAGCGAGCGATTTCTCGGGCGGCATCCGATCGAGTGAATCCATTGTGAGCGGGCTCAGATGTGTCTCCCCCCATCCACCACCCCTGACCCTCAACTACCGTTGATTCGAAGGGGAAGGGTCCGTGAATTAATTCAAGTTTCCCGGATCGGTGCTGTTGACGACGACAATGGAGTTCCTCCCACCTCCTCCCACCCATATTAACTGCGAGGACTGAAAAAAATAACTTTGCGCCGGGGTACAAAAAAGTACTTGGTGCAGTAAAAACCATTCTTATGGAATAAGAATAACGATTCCTCATTTCAAAACCAGCTCTTATGCTCTACAGGAACTCTGAAGCATTCTCTGGAAAACACACCCTCCACTTTAACTTCCCACCTATCCGATATTTTCTAAGTAGTTTCGGTGGTTGGAGAATTAATAACCTTCCAGTAGTCCACCAGTGGGGTGTAAAACAAAAAACGTAGGTGAATCAAAAAGCTGAAAAGAAGAAGCGCTAATATAGCTATGGAATAAGTTCCTACGCTGCGTAGTGGACGATTTTGAGACAATGGCTACGGAACTTTCAGAATCCTACGAAATGGGGTAGGAAGGTTGTTGAGAGTGGAGGGTCAGAAAACCTTTATAATTGCTGCCAACACAAGCGCTCCGAGAAGTAGGATGACTCACCTCTACCTGCCGTCCCATTTAGAATCGTCTCACAATGACACCTCAAGATAGTGTCCCTGGTAAAGTCATAGTGATGGGTAATTTTAGCCTCTTGCCTTGCGTTTGATAGAATGAGTTCCATGTGTTCCGTCAAACAGAGGGATACCTATCAGATCGTCAACTGCTCGTCCGTCTGGGACGTATAATTGTGAAGGACTACTTTATACTTGTTCCTGTGTGTATACCTCTACTCGCGATTTCGCCACACCAGACGTCCCGCATTGGCACGGGGAACGTATGACCAGGCGTTTTCGCTATCTTCAGTTGAATAAATAAATTTCATCTAAATGGCTGAGTTCTATCTTCATTTTATCGACGCTTTTAGACCATTCCAACTCTTCAGGTGTGTTTGCCTCGTGCCTTTTTGGCGAAGTAGTTCGGTTCTCCTGCATCACTTCTCTCTCTCTCGTTACCTCCCTCTCTTCCCTTCCGTCCTTTCCCTACACCCCCTTCACTTCTACCTCCCCTCGTTTCCGCGCAGACCTTCGCCAGGAACGTTTGCGGGAGCTATAAGTTAAACCAGTTTTTCCAATGGTAAACAGTGAGTGCGTGATTTTATTTTGAACTGCAATCCGGCAATGGAGATGATGATTACTGCTCGTGATTTGAATTAAAAGAGCACGTAGATGCATACGGGTGTAGTACCTATCACACCGTTCCCTTTCGTGGTAGGCACATTCAAAAGAGATAAATTCAAGGCGTCACACCAAGAACACTGGCTCCGTTTTAATAATTTCCTCCATACTGCTCTATCCTTGAAAGATTCCTTCGCTCCTTCCACATCCGTGCATTGTTCATACCCGCTATATTGTTCTTAAGATTCCTGATATTCCTCCTCTTTAAGAGTCACTTCCACCACATACAGCCATAACTTTCTCGGTCTACCACTTCCTCTCCCACCATTCACTCCTCAATCACATATCTGTTAAGTTATTCGACTCTCATTCATCTTCTCAACGCGCCCAAACCAACGAACCCTGCCACTTTCATATATGCCCATTACCGGAGCATTCATTCCACATTCTGTCATCGCCAACTCATCCTCCTACTTTTACCACAGACACTTCTCAGATGACCCATAACAACTGCATTTAGCCTATACTTTTGCTTATCCTGTCATACCCAATTTTCACTGCCATACAATAAAGTGGGGAGGAGTACACTGCATTTTTTTGCATCCTCAGACAAACATTCATCACTTGATCCGTTCCATGGTTAAATTGTTAAAAAAAATGTTCCTGAGCAAGAAAAAAAGGAGGGGTCAGTAGGTCATTAATTAAGGGAGATCCCAGTAGGAAACACCCTCCTCTCGAGTTACGGGCCTTTGCACTAAAACATAGTGGCCGGTTGTAAATAGAAGGAAATATAATTATCTAACTTATGTAGGGTTTGATTTTCTCCCAGCGATTAGCTGAGGAAAATTCTTCACGGGTTTCCGTCCGGGTTAGTGGCTCCATCTTCTCCTTTGCCGACGTTTCGAAGGAAGACTTATCCTTCGTCATCAGGGCCGTTGATTCCGGGTATCGAGGTGCCGTGTTTATATAGGAGGGGCTTCCTATATAAACACGGCACCTCGAAACCCGGCATCAACGGCCCTGATATTGAAGGATAAGTCTTCCTTCGAAACGTCGCGTCGGCAGAAGAGAAAATGGAGCCACTAACCCGGACGGAAACCCGTGAATAATTTACCTCTTATGTAACTTATATTTTCGATACCAAAATATTCCATATAAAACACGCGTAACGCATAAAGTATTACTTGAGGCTATATGCGGCCTTCAATACGCACACAAAAATCGATGCCTAAAAACAAAGAGCTGAGATGTTGCCCTTCAGTGGGACTCTTCTTAGCCTGACAGATACGGAATTCTCGTTGGGAGTCATGTACAAGATTGTTATTAGACTTAGAGCACGAAGAGTGTATAGTAAAATGTTTATTTATTATTCTCAGGGCTATGCTATGATTTTATGCATCAACCATGAAATAAATTCCAGTACAAATAAAATTTGGCTGAGCAAAGTGGTTAAAGGGGTCTGATACTCTTTTGTCAAAGGAGTGGACTGTGAGATAAAAGGCCACAATATGTCTCCGATAAGGTTCCATAATTGCCAGGTAGAGACTTCATAAAGTGACAGTTTAACTTCCCACGGCCATTCATCTTTTGCAATTTATAGTTCTCCGAAATGACAGAAACTCTTCAGCCCTCCAACTGCATAGACCCTGAACTGGTGCAATGGTTTACCTTATACGGAGCTACCATGCTGCGAGGGCTGATATCATTTGACAGTCTAAATAAATTCCACAAAAATCTTGATGATAGCAAAGCAATATTCATTCACGATACGGGCACCGAACCCGCGACCTTGGGTTTTTATCTTTAAACACTTTCCACACCCGACAAACTGGGTCAGCAGCATGTTGTAACACCATTAACTTGCTAATTTAAAGCACTGCTATTCCTTTTTTTTAAGCGACTCATAAGACCATCCCACTTGTAATTAGTCGCCGCGCACGATATCATGATGGCCGTTCATAGACCATATAACCCTCAGTCAAAACTGCTTGTCACAGGTTAATTGCTCCCGAAAGATATGATTCAAACGTGATCGTACGCCGCAGGATGAAAAGGCGAGGAGGGCATCCATCCGTGGGGTTGTGTCGGATTTTTACCTTTCAAGGTGCAGCGACCACCACAGATTTACCGGACGATATCGTCCCCGGTTATTTTTGAAACGAGAGTGATTGAAAGCCGGCGAGCACACCCAAGACCATCGTATAGCTATTCGGAGCTTGCGCTTAATGACCCACGGAACCCGCGAACAAAATGCAACGAGATAACAGGCAATTTGTAGTTCATGAACACCCTAGTAGGGCAACCACATGTCCGCTAGCGCGCGTAATGAACGACGCGGCCAAAAGTTACCGCTCAGCAGCTATGCAAATTGGGACCCGTAGGTCAACTTTGATGACGTGGTTCCACCATTTCACAAAGATATATAGTGGAGAGTGTAAGCCACATTTTTGCAGGAATATCATGGTACAAAGTGAGATTAACTCACGGAGTACGGACCTGGGATTTCCGGGGACCAACAAATTAGATTTTTTTAAAACTCACAGTATATTTATGCCGAACTTGACACCTTCAGTATTCCTAGAATATAATTCCCCAAGCTACATAGCGTAACTATTTTCGCTCTTATGCCCATGAATTTCAATCTTAAAAATACAATCTTAATCTGCTTTCCATTGCTGCATTGACTACAAAATTATACTCACTCAAAACAGCTTTTTCTAAATAATTGATTCACTATACCTAGTTACTATCGAATTCCGAAATCACGATTTTCGTCAATGGAGGAACAATGCACTTCATATACGACAAATGCAACAGCTTTTTATACAAAAAATACTCAAAGAATGTGACTTGAATATCATTTATTAACCGAATTGAATTATGAGATGAATCCCATAAAATTGGAATTTACCTTGACAAACTGACTGAATTATCCTAAAAAAATTAATTTGGTGTTTTTCCCAAGTAATCATCTAAAATAAAAATATTTTTTTTGTTATTTAATACTTGGATAAAAATCAATTTTTCGTTGCTATTCAATTTTTTGATAAATAATTTTACAAATAAATATCATTATTAATTTTCCATTAATCACATACTATACCTTTTACTAGGATGTTGAAAATCGTCCTTATAAAATGACTTCACATCGTTTTATAAGGACGATTTTAAAAGGAGAGATGTGTCCTAAGGGAATCGACTCCGGCCTTGATGCGATTACATTGAGCTCAATACTCGGGTTGTTAAAGCTAGCGGTAGACTAACTGTACGTGGCATCATGACATTAACTAGACACAAGTTTCTCAAACTCTTCTAACACATTTCCATACGACGGCAAGGTGCCACTGGATATTTATTCTAAATCAATCGGGCATATTCATACAATTCAAGTAGAACCGTGGCTAAAAAGGACTTGCTTATTGTTGGTCCTGGATTCTAATGTTGCTAAAAGTTTTACGCTTTGCAGTAAAAGATTTTAGCGCGATTACCTACGCTTTAAAATTTTTCATACTAACTCAGTATGCTATAAGTTTAACACTCTCCAAAATATTTCCCCCGATTATAACGCAATTCGGGGATACAAGTACGATAAACAAACTGCTTTAATGGATGCGTTGGACAAACAACCTCAGATCTTGACTATAAAAATAATAAATACAACCAAAGGAGTTTTTCATGTTTTTCCTGGGGAAAATCATGTTATTTCAAGTCGGAGAAAGGAGGTCGGTTGTTGAGATATTTAAATTACTTTCTTGTTTATTAAATTTCATCTCTAAAACATTCTGAGCATGAAGTTCTATTTCAATAAAACTGAATACTGTACGGAGATATTTAAACAAGAGAAGGGAAGTAATGGCTTAAACCTCTTCATGAGAAAATTTAAAGCCGATTCTTAATACCCTTCAATCGCCAAATTTACATGTTTTTGACACATAAGGCTGCCTTCGAATAAACAATTTCGTGAAGTTAATTTCGCCGATCATCTGACACAGAAGTTAGAAAGTCACTCAAGAAATGCAGCAAAGAATAAAACAAGCCAGCATTTTTCTCTACTAGACAAAAATCAAACTTATAGAAAAAAGATAAAATATAATCCCTAGGAAAGCACTGATAGCAAATCCAGATGGGAGAAGTAGTAGAGGTAAGCAATTGAAAAGTATGGAAGAAGAAGAGGAAAGACAATGAAAGAGACGAAGAAAATGATGGGTGACCAAAAGAAGAATAAGTTAATCGAGGTCCCGATGCTGATGGTATAAGGGAAAAGAAGAGAAATTAATCTAATAAGCAGTTGCGATGCTTTTATGCAATAATTATGAAAAAAATAATTATAAATAAATGAACACTGGGTCAAAGTAAGAAATAAATAGGTCCAAATAACAAGTGATAGGGCATCATTAAAATAAACCCTTCCCCCATTTGGATGGAAGCAGGATGATGCCCTCAAATACTTTATACAGAACCAAGTAGTCTTGTGCAACATTACCCTAGTGTTCTCCCATTCCACAATAAAATCCATGAAAAATCAATAAATACTAAAATCAGTCTAAATCAAGATGAATTCCCGGATTTTTCAAGTAGGTAGCAAATTCAATGAAATTTCCCGGTGTTCAGGAAATTCAAGTATGTAGGGCACCAAGAATAATTTCTCATGAAATTAATCTGTTAAAAATGCATTTTCGAACTCTTGAAGGCTTGTAAAAATTAACGTACATCCAATACGGTAGCATTTATGGTTCATTTTAAAAATGTTCTCTTAATACTGCTCGAAATACTTCATCTTAGTTTCACAGGAATTTTATTTTCTGCCTCGTTCCCTCCCGTATAAATACTTCGGAGGTAAAAAACTGGAAATAGGATCCTATCCAATGAGTTAACTGCAAAACATTCGTTTAAAAAATGACCGAACAGATAACATAAAAAGTGTAAACGTTTCAAATCGTTTCTTGCTCCTCGTTCTCAGCCTCGGTGAAACAGCTCAGCAGAAAACGAAGAAAAGCATGAAAAATGTTCATATTACCTGAGCCACGTTTTGATTAATAAGGTGTTACCATAAAGGTTAAAAGAAACGCGTCACACTCTACGACTATGCCACCACGAAATTGTCCTGTAAATAATGTTTTCATAGCTTTGGTATTTTCACGTGATGGTGGAGACGCCTTCCTCAATTTCTCCCGAGAAAGAAAATTCTTCGTATTATAAAATAGAGCGAAGGATAATACAATTCAAGCATTGAATGCACTTTCATGTTCGCACGGTGCAACACATTCATTGAGAACTTGATATGGCGTCTCTTAAAGCGAGCACTCATCAACGGCACAGAGCTACCCTTTGACATATGCTCTTAGCGAGACACGAAGATAATTAATTGTACTAATGACAGCACACTTCTTCAGAGAAAAATTCCGCTAGGTTCAAACTCCGAAGTCCATCCACCAACCCTTCGAAAAAAAATTAGAATTATCTATTTTCAAACCAATTATCCAATGTTTCTTCGAATTTCTATCAGCGTTTCCTTATTTACCACAAAACTGAATATTCCGGCACCAACAAAGGAAAAATAAACCCTCAGTACTCTGAACGTGAAATTATTTACAGAATCATTTACGACTCTCGTCAAAAATCTACCCTTATTCATCTCTAGTACGTTTCAACTTTCTCCTTTAAAGCGAGATCCCGGCGAGATATCTGTAAACGTAGAGCCCAGGGGGGAGTGAAACTGAGTTCATAACGAGGAAGTCATGCGAGGCACATTATTACTTAGTTACAAAATGTACGCTTGAATAATTACTCGGGTGCACAGAAGTCGTTACTCAAATCAGCCATTAAAATGTTTCGGAGCTCTTCTCCTTTATTTCTCGATTAAAACTAAGTGCATAAATTAACCGCTGACTCCGTCGATGAAACAATTGTGTGGACTCGAATATCGTCTCGACGAAGCAACAAACCCGTTTCAAACGAAGTACGGAATGTTCAATTCGTCACGTCAAAGAGAGGGGAGGCGGGAAGGAGAGGGTGTGTTAAAGGAATTAGGAAATTATAATGGACAAGAACATGTGGAGAACGAAGCGAAGAGGTAGACAAAGGAGAGGAAGATGAATGAGGAATTTCAGAGGACGAGGAGAATTTTATGACGACCCGAATGTAATGGCTCGGCTTGTTTTTACAAGCTCCTATGACGAGGCAGTTAAATCTGAGTCATTGCCCACACCCACGAGTTTATTCTTGGTGTTTGGAGGGGGTTTGGTTGGTGGGATGGATAAATGGGAGTGGATTTGGAATACTTCGCCGTGCCCCCTGGTCGATATTTAATTAAGTTCTTCCATTATCACCGCGTCCACGATTTTACGTGAAGCACCGGCTCCGGTGGCGGCAGCCGACCCGAAAACTGGCCATTTGTCGCAGTTGCAGAGTCGCACGTAGACCTCAGGAGCATAGCTTCCGCAAAAGTTCCTGACTCATACCTGAGCGGCAAGGAGAGGAGATAGGAGTGGAGGGGGTGGAGGGAAACAGGGAGGGGAAGAGAGGGAGGCAACGAGAGTGAGATAAGGGAACCAAACTATTTCGTGAAAACGGCACGGGTCACACACACGCAAGGCAAGTGGTTACAATCAATCACCCATCGCTATCACTTTACCAGGGATACTATCTTGAGGTCTCATCGTAAGACGAGTCGAAATGGAACGGTAGGTATTGGTGAGTCATCCCACTTTTAGAAGCACCAATAAAAAGATTTTCTGACTTGAACTCTCACTAAGCAACCTTCCTCCCCCGTTTCGCATGACATTGAAAGTTCTGTAGCACATGTCCCATAATCGTCCACCACGCAGTGCCAGGAACTTTTACGATAGCTCTAACGGCTGTTGTCTTAGCGGATGGAGGAGAAGAGTTGGTCGGCAAAGAGAGGTAATGGGCTCTTAAAGGCTGGGTAAAGGGCATGGGCTCTTATGGAAGGACCCATGTAAGGTCTCAAGAGCAGTTTGCCGAAAATAATTCAAGCTTCTTTTACAAGGAATACGCTGAGTGGCGCGTCGAGGTGCTAGCTTGTGAGCCAATGATGGTACTGCATTCAAATATTGATGGCTACGGTGGCAGTGAGGTAATGTTCTCGCCTACCGACCTCAGGGTCGTGGATTCGAGCCCCGCTTGGGTGAAATTTTCACCTCCCAGGGCATGGTTTCGTAAGAGTGACCCTTATTTCCCGTAATAATACCGTATGTAAAAAGCCTTTATAGCTCTTTTCGGCTTCATGTAAAATTTATTATTAATACTAAAGAAAATTTTCTGTCCGTCTGTCCACAAATTCCCATAAGGAAATATAAATATTGAGTTAATTTTATTCGCTTGCAGTATTTTTTTGTTTTGCATAATTAAATTATAAATACTGGGTACACAAAGACGAGACGAACGCCAAACGATAGGAAATATAATATTCTTATTCTTTCATGTGAATTTCGTTTCCTGTTCGAAATTCATGAATTCATGAATTATTTAATAAAATATTGATAAAATTGCACAAAATGTTGTGTTTTTGCTAATCCTTCCCCTTGGTATCCGATATCATTGTTGAATCCGAGTCTTATAAGCAAATATCTCTCTCTGATATGCAATAGGCTACGTATACGTAGTACCCGTAGTACGTATGAATCAGTTGCTATGCGTAGTAATACTGATGTGCGTCAATAGATGGCAATCGAGCTGCCATACGAAGTGTGATAAAAAAATAACGGGAATTTTCGTTTTTCTTAAAGAATATTTATTTCTTAATCAATATCAATTTTGTTCCCTTCAAAGTAATCCCCCTTAGATATAATACACTTGTGCCAGCGGTTTTGCCAATCTTGGAAGCACTTCTGGAACTCACTTTTTGGTATAGAGTTCAGCTCCTTCAGCGATTCTATTTTCATCTCATCAATGGTGGCAAAACGTCGTCCTTTCGTGTTTCTCTTCAGCCTCGGGAATAGAGAGAAGTCACAGGGGGGGCATGTCCGGCGAATACGGTGGCTGAGGCAAAATAACGCTTTGTATTTTTTACCAAAAAATCAAGAATAAGCAGTGAGGTGTGAGCGGGAGCATTATTGTGGTTCAATTTCCACGAGTTGTTTTGCCACAATGCTGGGCGTTTTCGTCAGATTGCTTCACGCAAACGGCCCATAACTTCCACGTAGTATTCCTTATTGACCGTACGGCCATGTGGCAGGAATTCGGAATGATTGAAAATCGGAATTATGAAGCCCGCGAAATTTAAAAATTCCCGTTATGTTTTTATCACAGCTAGAGGCACAGTATTATCCCTCTACCTCTACCTTACTTCTTTACGACCGTGACCTCTACCATATACTTTCTCCACCAACTGGCATATGGCGCGGGCGTATGCATTTTTCAAAATACACACAAGGGAAACTGCTTAGTAACAAAAGATTTTGTTCTTTCTCGGAGAATTATATAGGTACATATAGGTATAAATTGTTCTCGGGTTTCCATCCAAGTAAGGATTTTGGCTGCTGCCAACGCAGCAGATTGCTCTGAAGACGATGGAGGAGTATTCCATCGAAACGTTGGCAGCAGCCAAAATCCTTACTCGGATGGAAACTCGAGAACAATTTATATATGCTTAGTAACAACTCCGTCTGCTTCACCAAAAGCGTTCTATACAAAGAAATATCAAACATTTAGATATTTTGCATGGTTTACCATAGTTTCATATATTGTTTTCGCTAAAAATAAAAAACCACATTATTTCTATCTAATTATATCCTTTATTTACTACTTTTTGGCTATTTTAGCCTGTTTCAGCAGGCTTTGCAACTAGTAGTGAATAAAGTCCCATAGCCGATCAACTGGGAATGATGATTAGCTTTTTCCATAAGGAAAGCATATCCTGAGCAATGAAAAATTAATTTAGAATGCTCCTAGTAGGAAGTAGGAAAGTAAAATTTGAATTTTCCATTTAAAGTCTCGCATTGCATGGGGAACATAGGTCCATCATGAATGTATGGTGACGAGCTACCATTAAAAATGCCTAGCTATATGTTGGAAAAGCAATGTTGAGCACCTCAATAAAAATAAAGGACAATTAAAAAATAATTTGAATAATTATCGAGATGGATTACAATTTAAATAAATTTTCGTCATGCATTACGGAAGTTTTTGCTGGTATGTTAACAAAATAAATCATGTTTGAATTTAATTAATCCATTAATATCATGTGTTCCGAACCCGGCACATACCTCGGGAGAAGTTCATGCTCGGGAGTCGTCTCAGCTCATTTACTAGGTAATAGGTACTCAATGCGCCTAATTCGGTAAAACCAAAAATAGAAGACAAAATTAAAAATGCTTGAAAGAGTTCTGTAACTTTCATTAAGTAATAAGAAGGAGGAAAACTCCTTTCTCAAAAATACAAATTGAGTTCGTGAACGGGTTAGTCGGATAGTTATTCCCTGTTTCCTCTAAGTGGGGATAATATGACAAGAAATTAGATCAATTATCATGGTGTAACCTTATTACGATTTATTGAAACCATAGCCAATGAATTAAAACTCGTGTATGCATAGACAGGCACAAGAACGCAACGCGAATCACATAATCAGCCACGTAACCTAGACAAATGGATCCACTGGCTTACCCTTCAGCCAAATTTCGCTTGGCAGTGCAATATCCAGTCACTCGTCTCGCAGTATGCATGTGCATCGAAGACCACATCATCCGTATCGAGAGAAATGGCCATGCTTCATATACTCCCTGGAGCTTGGAACCACAGATTTTTCGTCGGAACGATCGGAAAATTCCGCAAGTCATCGCACAAACTCTCGCTTTTCCTTCGACCCGGCACACGCTTGCCCCTTCATTCTTCACCAAGATAGCCCGCGTCAGAAACGACTCGGTCAGGATCGAACTGTTTCAAGAGCCTTGAGGGATATAAAGGGAGGTATATGGGCGAGGGGAGAGAGGAGGTGGGAAGAGAGAATACGGGTTGGGTTGTATTTCACTTTCACGTACCAATACGCCCCTTTCAAAAACAGTTCACGGCCCGAGTGGCACGGCTTCCACTCGATCGCCTCCGTGTATTTAGCCACATATGTATTTATACACATACGTAGGTGCGCACACTCTTGTGTGCATGTATATAATTCACTCCAAACCCTCCTCCTCATCCTCCACCTACCATACACCCTTTTCTCATGGGAGGGCCATCGTTGCCATCTCCGGAAAAGCGGTGAAATTCCGGCGCGCAGAAGAAAAATAAATGGCTCTGAAACTCGAACCACTCGTCAAGTTTGAAGAGGAGTGAGGGGGAGTGAATAGAGCGTAGAGTGGAGATTGAAAGTGGGAGATGGGGTCGGAGGGAGTGGGAGAGGAGGGTGAGGAAGTATAGATGGACGAAGAGGTTGAAAGGGAGAGCAGAACAGAGCGGGAAGGTGGAATTGATGTGGGCACTACTAAAGGGGAGGAGGAAACGACCGGGAAAATGGGGACGGTATACAACAGGGAAGTCAGTGACACGTGCACCGGGGCCCTATTACGTTCACTCCCCCCCCCCCCCCACCAGAAAAGCCAGAGATAAAAAGGCGACAAAATATCAGAGCAGTTACGGACAGACGCACATTTACGATATTTACGTAATATACGGGAACGACTTTGCACTCATGAGTTTCATGAAGCTAACTTTGGAATTATTATTTTTTTTCTCTTACGAATGTCTTCCTCAATTTCGATAAATGCTCTTTTCACATGACCCATTACAAAAGGATCAAGAAACTGATGGTAGAACGAAAAGCATTTAAAATGAAATTATGATGAAAAATGTAATTGTATTGATGTATTGAAGAATGGAAGAACCTAACAACTAAGTAAGAGGTGTTGGAATATGTCAGCACCACTGTCAGCAGACTGGGGTAATATGTAAAAAGGGTGACTACTAGGAAAAACGTAAGCTTTTTACCAGAGAGTTATTTACCGCAGTTAGGGATTCAGAGAAAATACGGTATTCTTTGAATTTGGCAATAGCGGTAAACTCAAAGGCACTCACTGTTACTGGAGTAAATTACATTTACTAATAAATGTCAATAAGCTACATCAAAGCCATAAAAAGTTATACCTACCGAGTTAGGCTACTTTATATTCCGGTATATGGGACGATAGATTCTGTTAATGATTAACCTCAAAAATTTAAACTGGTTTTCCCATTTTTTTAATGCAACATGATCTGCTATTTTTCAGTGTTTAAAGATTCTTTACTCGATTTCACGAGTCCAAATTGTCACATTTCGCATTCGTTTGCAACACTAGCTACTGAAAGCCTTTCATCGGGGAGAGCAGAAGAGAGTATATCGCGTGAAAGGGTTAGCCCTGTGTTTGGAAACGTTAAGAAAAAGTGTTTACAAGTGAATTCAGATAACGTGGTGTACATTAGTCTATGCTTTCAAAATTTACATTTTATTAAATTAATCTTCCCTCAATTTCATTCCCCTGAGCTTCGATCCCCTATTCAAGTGTCCTTGGCGAGGGAATTTGCTCTCGCCAAGTTTTTCGCTTGCTCTCATCCAGCAAAACACACCCCTTTCTGACTTGTTTGATCACTAACCCACAATATTATTGATGGGACGGCATTTGGTCAGCCGTAGAGGGCAGACGTGTTTTTAAGTAGAGTGCGATCGAGAGAAGAATATTCCACGGCCAGTCCCGCCGGCCTAGAAGAGTCCAATTGCCCTCGCCGTCGCAGTAGCGGAGTAGCGACGGAAGTTGAAAGTTTTAAAACTGTGATATCTCCAAAGTGCTACAAGTGACGTCGTTCAAAATTATTTAGTGTTCCCCAAACTATAGTATTCTATCCCCACCCAATTTTCAGTAAGTTCCAAGTGATAGTTTCATAGTTAGAAATTGGCGCCAAAATCAGTTTTTCCCAATTCCCTCCAAAGTGTTTAAAGTGACGGCGTCCAAAATTTGTAAGTGTTCTACAATCCATAGTGTCTTCCCCCCACCAAAAATTCATCAAGTTCCAAGTGCTAGTTTCCTAGTTAAAAATTGACGGCAAAATCAGTTTTCCCCAATTCGCTCCAAAGTGTTTGTAGTGACGGCATCCAAATTTTGCAATTGTTCTCCAGTTTATAGTGTCTTCCCCCCACCAAAATTCAATAGTTCCAAGTGTTAGTTTCATAGTTAGAAATTGGCGGCAAAATCAGTTTTCCCCAAAGTTTTTTCCAAAGTGTTTTAAGTGACGGCATCCAAATTTTGCAATTGTTCTCCAATTTATAGTGGGGTGATTTCCAATTGGCATCTGCGCTGATCTGATTTAATTTGTTTAGCGCAAAGCGTGTTCCAATTGCATATGTGACGTCATCTGCGCTAAGCAGATGGAAACACATCCCGCACCGTAGTTCGTCTGCGCTCATCTGCGCTAGCAGACGAAATTGGTAATGGTGGGGAAATGTGTAGCAGAAGGCAAAGGAATTCCTCAACGTCAAATATAACTATGATAATAACTTGAGAAAAACAATAAATAATTTATTTTTTATCATTCTGAAAGGCAACTAACCGCTTTTGAAAGGAAATGGAATATCTTCTTCCCTCTATATTATGGAAAAAGGCGAATTATGGGGGGATTGAATGCTCCAAATAAAATTAGTTTTTAACTCGGATCATTGACATAAATAAGTCTCAGTTCTGAGATCTATTTAAGAATATTTCCATTTATAACTATTGGTTAATTAACGTAAATCATGCAAGATTGCCTTGAAGGGCACATAGACGGAAATTAAACAAACAAAGGTAGCTAGGAGAGGTATAATTAATTTCCGTGAACCAACTTGAAGCCATCTTCCTTATCCACAAAATCCTAAATGGAACAGGTGAGCAAAATCATAATGTTATATTCTGCTGATTCAAAATGGATTTAATTAATTTACTTTTATGGATACCCCGTAGGAAATATTCTATTAAGAAATTCAATTGAACTCCCTATGCATTCCATTAAATATAATTGATTAATGCCAAATTTCAAAAGAATTTGCCGATAATTTTCATTGGTGTAGGTACTTAAATATTTGTGCTAGTTCACATATCGACAGTAAAGAAAAAAAATGAAGTAGAGAAACCCACCAAGGGGCAGATTGGGCTTCTTTTCAAATACGACTCCTGACAAGAAATGATTCGTCTATGAAATGGAACTAGATGAACGAAGATGTATGAATTCATAATCATTCACTTAGAGCTCTGAAAAACTGTTCTGAAGGCTCAAATAACAGCAAAAAGCACTAGGCAGGCACCAAGCACCAATGCACGAGTTGATCCAGTGGAGTGGTCGTCCCAATAATAATAATGATAACGATAGAGAGCGGAAGTCGCAGCTCTTTTCGGTTTAAATAAATACGTACTGCTACTGGTTATTCCTTGCCTCCTTTCTATCAACTATCGTAAGAACTTGTAATAAATAACAAAGTGAAATTCTTTTGTAAAATAAATTATGGACGGACTCTGAGGTGACATAAGTTGTCCTTTTCATGAAATAATTTCACAAATTGTATGTTCCTGCTGCATTAAAGTAGCTCAAATTTCATTCATGAAATTTCCATGGTAATAGGTCTTGTGCCAATAATTATTACCCCTTTATATATTACACGTATCCTATGCGTAAGCATAAGTCTTTTTGAACTCAAATTTTGCCGTCGGTCGCTCAGCCATTTGTAAACACTTCAGCGAAGACCCGTTCCAATTGTCTGCTTCAATGTGCGCTCGTTTGTTTCAATCTGCGAGATCCAGACTAGTAATTGCAAATACACCTTAGCAATGTTTATTGACTTTGAGGCTGCCTTTGATTCCCTCTAATGGCCTCAGTGCCTCAAGTAACTAAAAAAAATGCAACATCCCAGGAAACCTAACGGTAGTAATTCGAAGTTACTTTACCGGAAGAACCACCACCATTCAACTGAAAAACCTGGCGACAACGAAGAAAATAACTAAAGGAGCACCACAGGGGTCAATCCTGGGACCTCTACTATGGAATATAAGCATGAACGAGCTACTTCAACAAGACCTACCAGAGTAATGCAGATGGACGGCCTACGCGGAAGATATCGCGATCACAATTCAAGAAGACACAAGAAGAGAGATAGAAAATAAGGCCGGTGAATGCAATAAAGTGCTATAAAAATGGACCAAAAATACAAAATTAAAAGTCTCAATTAAAAAGACAGTGTACATGGTCTTTGGTGGAAAGCTCCAACGAGATCCTACGGTAAAGATCTATGGGAAAAATATTGAAAGGGACTCTAAATTTAAATATCTGGGAATCAAATTTGACGAGAAGCTACAATTTACCCCTCACGTCAACCAATCATCAATAATAATAAAAACGGTATTTAATAACTTAAAAAGATACTGTAAATAAAAATTTAGCATAAATACGGATAGTCTTCGAATCATTTATCAAGCAGTAACAATACCCATTGCTTCCTATGGTATGTATAGAGGTGTGGGGACATATAATCAGTCATAGCAGAGTTAAACGAAAGTTATACGAAGCACAAAGGAGCTGCCTTCTACCTATCGCGAGAGGTTACCGTACAGTGAGCAACGAACCATTAAATGTAATCACTGGAATTAAGCCAATAAATTTAGAAATAATATCTAGACTCCTCAAGTCACAACTAAGGAGAACTGGAAGAGCTTCAATAGATGGAACTCAGCTAACAAATACCGAAAAATGGAATACAAACAAGAGGATAAGCAATGAAATTACGAACAGAACCTGGCAGGCAGAAATTCGACCGAAAAAGGAAGACTAACGTTTAAGTTCTTCCCCAGCATTGGAAATCGACTAAAGTGTAAATTCAAAATGAGCAGATACATAACCGAAATCCTAACGGAACATAGAAGACTCAAGACCTATCTTAAGAAAATAGGAAAAGAAGAAAATGAAGAATGCGACTGCAACCTAGGACCAGACGATGTACAGCATAGGTTGTACGATTGTCCAAAATACACAGAAGAAAGAACTGAACTTAAAAAGATCTTCGGAAACTGGCCAGTCACACTGGAAGAGGTTGAAAAGGACTGGGGAATAAAAAAGCAGACGAAGCAGTTTCAAACTTTACAAGACCGCAAGAAGGAGAAGGGACATAGCAGAAATCAAGACAAGAAAAGAGAAGGAGGAGAGAAAAGAAGAAAAGAAAAAGAAAACAGAAGTGGAAGGAATGCTGGGAATGCTGAGAAGGAGGAAGAAGAAAGAAGACAACTTTATGATAGAAATACTAAGAAGAAAATAACAATTGTAAAGCAAGCAAATAAAATCGCAAGAAACCCGATGAATAAATCAAAGGAGAAAACAAAATAAATTTTGTAAATAATAATACACTTTGTAAAATTAAATTTAATGAAAAAACATTGAAACTTGAACTACGCTAGTAAAATATGAACTAATTGTTAAAAAAAGTAAAATGTAGCTAATAATAATACCTAAAAATAACCAAACAGACAAACGTACGGCAAATGTTTATTGAAAAAGTGTCCAAACCAGTTGTTTTCCCCTCCAAATGAACCAACCATCAAAACAAACAACGAGTTTGTCGTGGACAGTCTTTATGTCCGACAAACACAGGAATAAAAAATGTATGGCACCAGCCACCGATAACCATAAAATTATTAGGGGTGAGACGATAATTAACTCCGATATAAATACTGGCCGATATTCGGCTATCGGCATATCGGTATCGGAGTTTTAAAATCCAATAATTTTTCCTAGCATAACGTTTTCAACAAATTGCTGTACAACTCCCAATTGAATATTTGCTTCGCCCGCTTGTTCGTTGTTTGCAACATTCTGAAATAATCCACTAGTTGGAACTGTATTTTGAAAACAGTACCAAAGCGTAACCTAATTTTTCATGAGCGCAAGCACGAATATACATATGGATTGCAATCTGATGGTCCTATTTGTTGCCTAAACGTCCCATGGTAACAAAGCGCGGGAAATAACGCTAACGATGATCAGTACCTACTACGTAAATGGAATTAAGATTTCCTAGTAAATACAAAATATCCACAACTTACAGAAGCCGCGAAAAGCTTCTTGTTCTCACACAAATCGCAATCGTGCAAGAAATCGCACGAGGCTTCACAATCTCACAATCACGTGTGTGTAACTGATACAAGTGGTGGTCAGAAATGTGGAAGTATTTTGTTGTGAAACATGATGACCCCAATAAGGCATCTTGTAAACTTTGTAATATACGTGTCTCGTGGCGGGAAAAATTCTCGATCGTAAACTACGACTAACTTGAGAGTTCATTTGAAAAGCAACCATTTGATCCAGTTCCCAGAACTGGAAATGAAGAGACTAAAAACTGCAAAGAAAAGCATCGTGACTTCGAAAATTAGTCTTGAAGATACACCTGAAGGAATATCTGAAATCCTGAGTGATGATGAAAAAATGAATAATTCTCGTCCATCTTCGAGTGCACCGGATTGCTCGTCCTTTGTGTCAGCCGAATCAAATTCGTCAACGCCAAAAAAGACGTAATTTCAACCTTCACTCAGTGAAATTTGGAGGAAACCATACACGGAAGATGATCCTCGCAGGAAGAAAATTACTAACCTAATAGGTCGAGTGAAATGAGTGAGGAAGGGCCTAGATCATCCATTGCCAATGTCATTCCGCTGATAGGAGGTCTTATTGCAAAATTAAATGATATGTTTGACAAAGATACAAATCATTCCATGTCATTTGGTCAATCATAGCAAACTTGAGACAGAGATTCAAATACATAGAGAATAGGTATTTTTATACAGTTGCTACCCTGATGGACCAAAGGTTTAAAGGTTTTGTCTTTTCTTCCCCAGAGTTACTCACAAAAGCTAAAAGAGACGTTATTAGTTTTATGAAAGTCTCATTAAAAAAAGATGCCAGTTTGAAAATTCAAATACAAAAGAAAGTACAGCGGGTTGCCCTTCACAGAATTTGTACAGTATGTTTCTTCCTCAGACAAAAATATCCCTAGACAATCCAGAGGATGAATTAGAGGATTACCTATCTGAGGGAATCCTTATTGCCCATTGACTGTGATCCTCTTCATTATTGGAAAAATTAGACATAATATGTGCATCTGTCAGAAGTAGCCAAAATATTTTTAGCTGCACCATCAGGATCTTTTGCATCTGAAAGGTTTTTCAGCTCAGCAAATTTAGTATCTTTAAATACAAGGGGAGCATTGAACCCAAACAAGGTTAAACAACTCTTTTTTTGGCTAAAAATATGTACTGACATGTAGTAATTCTGAAGTCTTGTTAATGTTGATATTTTGTAGATTAATCTTTTAAATAAATGTTTTAAACTTGAGCACAATTTTTAAAGCCCTAAATAGCACTATTTGCTACCGTATAAGGTATTCAATATATATATATATATATATATGTCAGTTTTGACAAATGTTTCCGAGCAGGCATATTGTCTTCCCTCCCTCCCTCTGCCTCTCCCCTTCAATTACGTACATTAGAATTGGCTTGTATCTGGCTTTATTCTGCCTATAATCCCCCCGGATTAAATCGGGCTCACTGACCCCTACCGCCCCTTCTCCTCTCCCCTTTCTCCTCCTTTTATCCCCTCCCGCCCCTCCCCTTTCCTCCCTCCCACATCCCTTCCTCCTTCTCCGACCCTCTCCCGCCTCTTCCCCTCTTCTCCCCCCCCTCACCCCGCTCTCCTCTTCTGACCCCCTCCCGCCCCCCCTCTTCTCCCCTTTCTCCTCCCTCTCCTTCTACCTCACTCTACCCCTTGTCCCATGCCTATCCATCATTCTGTATCCTTCATTCTGTGAGAAAGGCAGCTCGGCTGTCGAAATATCAGAACGTATAGTGTGTGAGTGTTCTTCTTTTTTGTGTTTCTATATTTATTTCCGCCCCACCTGTGGCAAAGTTTATTTTTATTTAAATTATCGCGTGTGTGATTTTCCACGAACTCGTATATATATATATATATATATATATATATTGGTACATAGGATTAAAATATCTGTCCAAATCAGGTAATCTGGACAAAATATCGGACCGGTATCGGTTATCGGAAAAAAATACTATCGGCTCACCCCTAAAAATTACTTTTCTTTTATTTAAATTGAAACACTGATCAGGCGTTACTTTCGGGAGCTTTACGATATTATCTCGATAAAAAAGAAACACTTTGTAAAATTCCACACTTATTTAACTGAACAATCGATTACGACGTACTTAGCGCCATTCCCAATGGTGAAACCACGAGCAACGGCTGCATAACTAAAGGTGGTTCATTTATGCGATGAGAGGGAGACAGTGCGATTGAGCGTGCAAGCTTTGAGTAGCTATGCTTTTGAGCGAAGGGCTGATCAAAAGAGAAGGCAGAGAAGCTGAAGCGAAGAGCGAACACCGGAAGGGGACGGAGATATAAGAGTGCGACGGAAAGGTTGAAAAGAGAGAGAGAGAGAAAGACCAAGAGTCGATTGCCCGTGATTTCCGTGAGGGCAATGAATAAAAGATTCCCCGCTCAAGGGGAGATACCTACCCTCCGAAATGAATGGCGCGAACATCGATGATGCGCGCCAACCAGAGTTTTAATTTTTTTACGGAGAATCCACGAGTTTTAAGGTATTTTTTTACCGAAAACAAATAATGATTGAAAATAAAATGAACTAGAGCAAGGGAATGCGGGGGTGTGGTGGGTGGGTGGGGGGGGCCCGGGATGAAAAAAAAACTTTCCCATTTCACTCCTCCTCTCTTCGGAGCTCTGAAAAGTGTTCAATGACTCGGATCATGGGAGGGAATGATTGATGGAATTAGGATGTTTGTTTGAATGATGAAGCATCGGCTCCGGGGAATGGGATAGGGAGAGGCGGATGGAGAGAGAGGGAGAGAGAAAGAAGAGGGTAGAGAGGGGATGATGGACCAAGGGGAGAAGAGGCACATTCGTGGATAACTCATTTTTATAGTAGTTGGTACACGAAACGAATAATTGCACTTTCCAAGGAAGAATTAGCGAAGTGAAGCGAATTGATGAAGGGGACTCTTTATCCAATTCTTGATGGAAAACCTGACTTCAATATGGAACAGTATTGAAGGATTTGGTGTTGTAACCCAACATCCACGAAATTATATTTATATTCCGTGCTCATCAAAGTTAGATATCAAAATGGAATAATTATAGCAATATAAATAATGATTCGGACAATAAGAATACAAAGCTAAGGATGCATAAGTAAATAACACTTAGAGGGAAACTTGGGACGCATAAACAATTAGCAATAAGAAGGAGTCAGAGAGTCAAGATAGTAAGAGACGGATGCAGTAAGAATAGTACTAGTGAAATCTGAAGATAAGGCGGCGGAGAGTGGGCTACTAGATATATTAAAAGTTCCTAAGGAAGAAACATTCTTCGGGATATTTATAAGTACCGCGGTAGAAGCGGAGTAAATATTTACGGCTGGAGAACTGCGTGAGGACGACGCACGGCCTAGCCGATTACGTGAACACGGAGGGGGGAAGACCCACGCTAATTGAACTCGAATTAAGGAATAGAAAACTTATCAAAGGAACTCATAGAAACTATAAATCATAATTATTACATAGAAGGGTGATCAAATTTTAAGAGGAAAGACTCTCATTCCACAGACTTCGTGATATCATAACAAGAATAATTACAATTGTAAAAAAGGGACTCAACCTTTTAAACTAACTGTACATCATTTAAGAATAACGATCTTAACTTGTGAAATTAAATATTACAAAGTTATAATTGTAAATTCGGCCCAGTACGTACCATTAACCAAATCTTAATGCATTGGTGTTTTAAAATGAAAAATTGAAATCTTCAGTGATTAAAAGTGTTTATGTTGTGATTCTAATATTATATGGAATTTCTTATTTATAAATGTTTATATTTTAAATATCCTTTGAGCTTCTTTCGATAAAGAGGTAAGTGTAAACATATGTTGCTTCTCAAAGTGGGGCGATATAAATATTTACGGAGGTAGATTACATAATTGGCTTCACAATGGTGGGTAGAATTATTATTTTTTAAATTGTGATCGGGTTAGATCACAGTGTATTTCCAATGAACGATGCTGATGAAGTTTTCTCGGGTTTCCAACCGGGCCAAGAAAGCGGCTGCTCCCCAGTCCTGATGACGATGGCAGAGTTAGCCGTCGAAACGCTGGCAGCAGACGCTTTCAGGACCCGTTTGGAAACCCGAGAAAACTTTATCAGCATGGAACAGTACTGTACAGTCAACAGCATAAGCAAATGAGAAAAATATGTTAAGTAAGAAAATGTTCGGTCATTTCCTAACTTTTTAATTTCTAACTACTGGCCATGGCTCGGCATTATGAACCATTTTCAAGGTACCTTAAAAATGGTATACTTAAGTGCCGAAACCACGGACGGTTTTTCGATCTAAAGAAAGTGTGGAAATAACCGAGCATTTTCTTACTCAACATGTTGAACGCTAAAAAATTTCAAAAGTAACGCCCAAGACATTCTCTAATAAAGAGTAGCTCTCTTTTTGTTTAATCATAGAAAGCAGTATACGAAATACACAAGCCCACCCCCCCCACCCCCCAACATCATCATCAGTAGTCATCAATCCGAAGATTGGTTTGCAGTAGCTCTCCAGTCCACTCCTCCCTCTTCCAACCACTCCATTCCTATATACCTATTTACTTCAACGTACTTCGTGATTTTCTTGATGCATTTCATTCTTGGTATTTCTCTAGCTATATTAATTCCTCCTTCCAATATATTGTTTTCATTAGGATTTTGTGTCACAAAATGTGTCCAATGTGCTTGTATCTCCTTCTTCGCAGAGTTTTCATTATACTCCTTTACCCACCTGCTCTTCGTAAGACTTCGTTAGTGATTCCTTCCGTCCATTAAATATTCATCATTCTTCGGTAACACCACATATCCATTGCTTAAAATCTCCTTTGCTCTACTTCTATTATTGTCCAGGCTTCTCTGCCGTACAAGAGCCTGATCCAAATATATCTTCATTTATCATTATAAAAGGGTGTTTCAGGAGGAAAGAGCAATACTTCTGGAGGAGGTTGGGGACGTGATTTTAAGCATTTTTTGTTCTATGAACATGGGGTCGCAACTCCTTAGTTACCGCGCTATGGCAACGCAAACATTTTGTCACAAGCATTCTGCAGTTACCATGAAAACCCCCAAAAGCAGTGGGATCCAGCAATATTTACAAATAAAAACTGGTTTAAGTTGTACTTCAAGTTTGTATCTCTCTTTTTCTGCCAAAATTTACGCATATTGCTTACATTTTATAAAATGGTAACTGAAATTGTCAAAATTTTTCTTCTTCAAAAAATTATTTTTTAGAGTAACTTTTTTATTTTGAGATATACGAAAATAATAAAAGGGTCATAAAAATTGGAAAATTTAATTTCATCTCTATAATTGGTAAAATTATTTTCATATCTTAATTTTTAGCGAAGATATGGCATCTTAAACGGTACCGTTGCATGAGCACATTTTTCGACGGCTCTCTTCCGTGCATGGAACTGGTATTGATTTACAGATAAATTTTGACAATTTCAGTTACCATTTTACAAAATGTAAGCAATATGCGTAAATTTTGGCAGAAAAAGAAATATACAAACTTTAAGTACAACTTAAACCAGTTTTTATTTGTAAGTATTGCTGGATCCCACTGCTTTTGGGGGTTTTCATGGCAACTGCAGAATGCTTGTGACAAAATGTTTGCGTTGCCATAGCTCGGTAACTAAGGAGTTGCGACCCCATGTTCATAGAACAAAAAATGCTTAAAATCACGTCCCCAACCTCCTCCAGAAGTATTGCTCTTTCCTCCTGAAACACCCTGTATATAAAAGTCAATGTATGTATGTATGTGGGTATATTCCACATCTCCTCCTAAACCACAAGACCGATTTTAATGAAATGTGGAACACAGGTTCGCTACTGGAAGACAACAAACACTGTAGGGTTCAATTAACCAAAACCCTTTTTTTGCAGGGTTAGGGGGGTGATCCTTACTAATATATAAAAATGTAATGGTGTCTGTCTGTCGCTCCATCACGCAAAAACTACTTGACAGATCTGATCTTGAGCTGATATGTGGCATGTAGATGGAAAACATACCTGGTTGTATCATATGCTATATAAAAAAGCTCTAAGGGCCCCCGAAGGTCCCCCCTGGTGGTCCATGCCAAGCATTGGGTTCGGTGCATTAGTTTCATTTTTTGCTTTTTGAAAGTACTTTCACTCAAGATATAGGGCTGGAATTTTTTTTATCGGATTGATGAATAAATGAAGTTTCCAATTTTATCACTCGATTTTCTTCTACGCTCCGTATTTGTCTGAAATTCATGTTTTTAGTTGAAAAATCTCACATTTTTCTCTGAAATCAACAATAGCATATTTCCTTGACAACCAGGGATTTTATTTTGATAGAATATTCACGCCTCTAGCATTTAAATATCACGTTTTCCTGCAGGCCTATGATAGTACGTAGAAAGAAAATCCGTATAAGAAGTGCCCAGAGTCCCAAGGGCCCCATGATAGATTGCTTCAGGGGTTAATCGATAAATTCAAAGCATATTTACAACAAGTATACTCTTCAACGTCTATTCCCAAAGTAACACTCAAAGAGGAACCGCATGTATATGAGAGAACACTTATGTAGTAAACGATACACATAAAGAAATTAAACGTGCAAGAATATTTACGTGCAGCGAATAGCAATGGTAATAATGCCTCTGTTGCTACAACAAACACGGCGTTGTTTATTATCGTTTAATACACAGATGTATTGCATGTAGTGGAACCGTCTGTCTCTCATCACGATTGCGAACTGTTTTTTTAGAACAATTCCCACATCATAAACTTCACGAGTTATTTATATATTTTTAAAAGTGTTCACGTACATTTAAATTAGGTACACTCACTCAGTCAGTTGCCTTTTCAAGACTCTAACTTGCCGCTGTGTTTCCCCTCCTTGGACTTAAAAATATATCCATCAGCATGCCTAATAGAAAAAAGAGTAACCTTTCGAAAAAATCTTCTAAAGCAAAATGAATATCTTATTTGCGAGAAAATGAGCCCTAGAAAAAAACGACAAAGTTTAGACTCTGATGGTCAAAGACATGCCCACCAGCGATCTCATGAGCATCTCCCCGTGGTGTTTCTCGGGTTACGCTAAGAACCGCACAAATTTCATCCTTACCCAACCTACTGACGGGTAACCCGCTATAAATCTGGTTCAAGTACAGACCTATCTGCTTCGAACCTTCAATCTGTTTTAAGATCGCGGAAATTATAATGACGTCGCTATATGCTTCTTACCCGAAAGAAGAACGAAAATTCTGCGCAATTAACGACATACGTACATAAAAAATCGGCAAGTGCACTAAGAACCACCATAGATTTTTTATTTAGCAACCGAAACCAATTTTTATGGCTACCCTTTATACCGAAGGCGCAGTCCGAGAGACGAAGGATTCATAGATCAAATAAACATGGCTGCTGCTGCAAATGCTCCTTTTGATGTTGCCTATCGCTGGATTGTACCCTATTTTCCAATCCTGATTAAGATACTCAATGCACATATCAAAGTTGATTAGCGTAACTCAATTAAGTCGTTGAATGCAAATATATTTATGTACACCGGGAAGCGATCAAGCTGTAAATCACTCAGAAGACCGCTCAAGAGAACCGGAGGGACGAGGTGACCATCTATCAACCTTTGCAATTTAAGTAGTGATGAGTCTGCATGGCCGATTTTTGGAGTTCCCGTGCATGAAAGTGGACCAATAGTCACTCATCTCTCAGTGAACCTGGAAAACGGTCAGCTTGCCCACTACAACGAATACAACATACAAGATAGGTTACGAACTCCTCAAATGACCACGCATACAGGTTTTCTTCGGGCTTTGTGGTTTTATAATAAATAAGTTTAATGTTTTTCACACCCGTTGAATTTCAACGGGTACCTTCCGCTCGTGTTTTAATAAAGCGCTTCCTAACTTCCACACTTATTTTACCACCTATCAGCAGACTTCTCTTCTAGTAAAATACCTTCCTTGCTCGGGATATTCTGCTCACACCATCTTTCTTGCTTCTTCCATTGCTGGTGATCCTGCTTCCCAGATAACAAAATTCTTCATCTAGAGCAAGTTTTTGCTGCCAAAGTTTAACGGTGATTCTGTCTTTTTGATTTCTTCTACAAACCATTACCTTGCTTCTCTCAACATTAATATTCAAGTTACATTTCTTCAGAGAGTTGCCCAAACAGTTCAGCATCTTCATCAGTTCTTTATTCTCAGTAAGAATGCTACGCCATCAGCGCGATGATTTTTTTCTCCGTACACCTGTATTCCTGTTTTTAATTTGTCATTTATTTCAATCATAGCTTTTTCAATGCACACATATATTGAAGATTATTGGCGACGACCTGCATCCTTATCGTACACCTTTCCTCATTTCTGCTTCCTCTGCATTTCCGCCACATTTAATCACTGCCTGTTGTTTCTCATACAGCCTACATATTGCTCTTCTGTCGTGAAATGACACTCCTATGCTCTTCAGTGTAGTCAGTAATTTGTTCCCATCCACTTCGTCAAATGCTTTCTCTAGGTAAATGAAGCAAATATACGTGGGCCGGTTCTTATGAAGCCTCTTCTCAATGATAAGTCTCAGGGCTAAAACTTAACTTATCCTGTTGCCTGTACATACAGCACAAAAACTTGGTCGAAGCGGAAAGGTGATAAACATACAAAATGCAGGCTATTGAGATAAGGAGAATGGAAAGATTAACATGGGAAAGAGGAGTACAGACGAGATAGTACTGAATATGTTCGGGGAGGAAAGAAAATTGGTGGCAGAGAATCTAAGGAGGGCTCAAAAAAGGAGTATAGAATAGAATACAGAAACTTCCGTAAGCGTAATTTCGTGAAATAATTCCACTCTGCAACGAATAAAAATACTCAGTCATTTCCCATGAAAATCACTATCGTCTTGAACTCCGGCTGTCGCTAATGAATTGTGTAGAAAACTTGAAAAAATCACTACAATAATCATAATATGGAGTAGATTACATTTGTAGAATGAAATAGAGATTTTAAAAATTGTTAGGACATATCGAATGTCTAATCAACTGATCATCTTCCATGCACATTTTACTGCATGACGTCCTTAATTCCTATGACACGCTTCTAGCTCGTCGGAACTGAAGTCTCCTAGCAGTTGCAACCGAAAGAATGTATTGGGAGAGCCATTTATTTAAGGTGGCTGGAGCGGTATCGTGGATCATTGAGTGCACATTTTATTAATTCTTTAAGCAAGTCGAAAAAATATTCTTCGACCACATTTCATTTAAGTACATCTGTTTATGCGTTGGAACTCACCGTACAGGTAGAAATTAAAACAATACAAGAATTAAATTTTAAAAATTTTCTTCAATAAAAGCATGCACTGACTATAGGTTACGGCGCGGTATTCGAAATGTCGGCAAAATAATATTGAAATGTTGTTTTGTCGAATATTTAACTCGGCGAAATACCTTGATATTTTAGCAACAATTATAATGATAATAGATTTATTATATCGCCTTTAAAACCAAATCAGCACATATGCAATCGAATAATAATGAAATATACGTCGTGTGCCATAACGCTACGTGTTAAATAGCATTGAATTTGCCAAAAAAAACAAACCGGTATGTTGCATTTTTTCACTTTTATCTGAACACACATGCAAAGTTTCCCGCAAGTCTGTAACTAAACAAAAATCACTCCAACCACCTTAAAAGCCTCTTTGAAATCGATATGTTTCCAATTGAATCGAATAAAATCGATTGATTAAACATTTCTAAATCGTTAGTTCCAAAACACGACTTCAAGCTGAGTGACTGGGGAAAATTTAGCGGAGTAGGCAGCTGGGGCAAGTAAACGAGAAGTTCGTTATCAGCAGCCCGAAGATTCATTTATCGCAGCTCTCTGTGCCGTCTTATTTCCAGTCTTGATCTTCCACGACAACTCTTACCATCCTTTCACCTTTGTTCCTGGGTGGTCTATATGTTTACTGAGTATACTTCAACATGCATGAATAGTTAAACAAGATGTTACCAAGGTTATATTCAGCTCACCTGAAACTTATGCATAACATTGCTCACGGGACTTAAACAGCAAACCAAAAGGTTTGGGTGGAAAGCCTACAACATGAATAACCAGGAGGCCAATCTCTTCTACTTCGAAAATGAAGGTTGATTGAAGGCTATAGCACTTCAGTTTCAGCATCGTTATCTTAAGGAGTACAGTTGCCCCGCCCGCCTTGAATAAATTAGCTCCAGTGGACCCAGCAAAATGCCAGCTCTATTCCCCGTTAACAACCCCAGAGTAGCTGAGCCATGATCAACTCGTGCCAATAATGAATGAGCGGATTTTTTTAGAAGATGGCAGGGGACACTTCTCGACCTTTTTTGAAAGAGATTTTCTAAAATGGCTGCACATTTTAACGATGCACCATGGAGATACCAACAGCATGGATCCACAATAACACCGTTCGTCAAGCTCCACGAAGAAACGCAAGCGGTGCTTGAGCGTTTCCTAATCGGATTCATGGAATGACTGGTGAACTGGCTTCCCGTGCAGATCAGTCGGTTTCTCTTCAAAAACGATAATGGCTTTTCTTCGTGATTCGTTCCAAACCCGGTTGCGCGCGTCGTACGAAGAGTACCTACTTGAAGCACAGTTGCACCTTTTGACGGATGGAATGTTGACTTTCGAGCCTCGTGGTGCTCTGCGTTAAAGAGAGCGTTCATTTCGACGACGAGTTTCTCCCTATATGGAATACGATTTTCCGTAAACGAAGAGAGCAGCCGACTTTTTTCAGCCGATATTTGACTTTAGAAGACCTTCCTACGCTCCGACCAACAAAAATTAAAACCCGACAAACTCCGCGCAGAATTTAAGTATCAATAACATACAACCTATTGAATGACCCTCATAGATCTTTCGACGAAAAAATAAGCTTGTAAACATTTTCTCGTGTTTTAGTTTAATTCTGGTCATATTAACAAATGATGATGTAGTATTAGCAGCGTTCTTCCTTAATCCGTGACTAATATACGAATATTTACAGATGAGTAATTATGGAGCAACCCCAGTGCTTTACGTTATTCATCCGGGAAATTCATTTCTACCTCGATAATGAGAAGTTATCCAATTTGCAAATTGTCTTTTTCCGAGAAATTAGGACAAGAATTTTGTAACCAACATGAATTAACTTAATCCACCCCATTAGTCAATCAGTTCACGCCCATCTGGCACCGTTGGCCTTGTCTAAAAAGCTACGTGAAAATCCACCAACATTTACTTTCAATCGAATTTACAACAAATGCTTACGATCTTTTAAAAATTAAGAATCAAAATCCTTTCGAAAACTGTCTATTAATATTTTTATGGATACTTGTGCAAGGTGAATAAAAAACTGCGAGTTCCCCGCAAACGTGTTTTTTTCGGATAGTTTTTTTCGTGTACAACGCACACCACCATTGAACATTGTCGAGGAGATTTTATAGCAAATAATGTCAATGCCCTGCATAGATCCTAAGCTTTAAGGTCTTTTATTAATAAAAGACGTAAAATAAGTTCCAATTGAAAAGCCCTGAAAATGTTTCAGCCACAGTAAGTATCTTCCTTAATCTCCCCGTCTTGCAACAGAATCGCATTTCTGCAAAGGTTGGGTACAAAAATTGAAAAAGATAAAATGCACAACAAAATTAAATTCGCAATAGTAGCAATAGCTAAAATAAATTCGCAATGGTAACTATGAAAATGGTTTAATAGCAACTCATTCCAATTCAATAAGAGTCACATAATAAAAATGATGGGATGGAGGTGAGGAAGAAAACAATGCGGAAGGTAATAGGTGTAAAGGATAAAACAAAAGAACGATGAAATCAATGCTATGATATTTCATGAGATGAATGGTAGAAATTCTTAACAGGTAAGATTAAGATTTATATTACCATCTTTCATCAATCATAAAATTGTGCACAATAACACGAGAAGAATTTACTGACAGAATATAAACAACGGTGAATCAAAACTGGACGATAAACTTTAAATTGGAGTTTTTAATAGGAAAGACGAGTATTTAACAGGAAATTTTAAAAATTATAATAAAATGCATATTCCAGGACAAGGTAAACTTCATAGTGCCAAAAAATATTATGATAATACGACATATTTCCACCGATATTTACAGTGAGTTTCATACCTCAGTGTGTGGGGGTCGAATGGTAGAGTAGCACGTGGTGAACGCATTCGATGCGGAGACTTAAAGCGGGAAATTTTGAGAGCACCTTTGTCGAAGAGGAGGATATTCGGAAATTACGGGCTTCTATAATCCGCAGAGCTGGAAGAGAATTATGAGTGCGTGAATGCTTTTTCAAATTCCGTCGGCGAATTTCGATTTCCGACAAAGATCCTCCCGTATTTCTCGTTCCGTTCGCCAGCAGAATGGATCTCGTTGAGCCCTGCAATGCGTGGAAAATCGCATATACATGTCACAAAGGAAAACTCAAAAAACTGGAGGGATCTCCCCATTCATACGGAAAACCAGACGCAAAAAGAAAAACTCAATACAAAAGTACTTCATTGTGAATCTCTAAGCTGTCGCGTACTAAAAAATATATTTTTTAATGCCTCTCTTTGGAATTTGAATCTGAGACGAGTGATAACTTTCGTGCCGTAAGTACCGTTTATATCGATGATAAAATAAAAGTTCTCCAAAGCCTTTTTTTCACATTAGGTATATTCTATATCAAACTTTGATCACTAATCTAGGAGATAATCATTAGAATAGATTTAAAAACATAAAATGGATTGGGATTACGAAGAACCATCACGAATTACGAGGCTACTTCTAAATAATTATCAAGATCCTGCAGATGGATAAAAATAAGGCCATGAAATTATAGCCATAAAACTAAATATGCATTCAGAGAAAATAATGAGCGATGAGGAATTCCATTTCCGCAAACTTATGTAAATAACAGAATCCTTTCGTAAATGGTAGGTTAATGCTTCCCATATCGACCGCCTGCCCAAGAGTCCGACCGCTGAATGTCAATGAGTCACTTGAGGTGGTATCTCGCGTGAGCTTGGCAACCAATGAAATAACGGATCGTAAGGTGTTATGATGTCCATATATGGATACTTAAGCCGAGCTCACATGGATCCGGAACGGGTGGGGAACGCGGAAATGTATCTAGCCAATCACACTGCGCCTTTCTGCAATTTCCTTGCTTGTTATTGGCTAGATGCATTTCCGCGTTCCGCATCCGTTCCGGATTCATGTGAATTCCGCTTTAGATTTGAAAACTATTGACATCATACGATTGTCGTATTCACATAATTATAACTCTTTCTCGATATTATGTCGGTTTTAGCAGGGCTGAGCGATATGAAGATACCGAGTTATACCGGTATATTTTGAAACCTTTGAAAAATCTCAATCGGGATGGCAATTACAGCGACACTTGTGCATAACAATGACTATCAACACCTCGATATGACTATAAGTACCCTATAAGCGATATTACCGACAACTTCTGATAGTCCCTTCTTCAGTAGTACCTACTTCTTTTATGCACGGCACAATTACTCAACAAGGGTTGCCGCGTAAGGCTGCTTTTCTCGTTTTATTTTCCTAGTGCACCTTATTAACAAGTTCACTCATTTGAGTGTGTACTACTATTTGATGAGGCAGAAGTGGTTGCAAGTTTGCGTATGGTTTTCCACCAGATTTTCCTCTCGCGTCAAGAGGCAAATTGTGTTTTTATTCTTCTTCGTCTCCGGATTTGCGCACCTTCTAGCTGGTGGATTTATGAACTTTGCGATATTCAATTTTTAATATCCACCCTCAACGAAAAAATTATCGCGGTGGATAAGAAATATGGACGTGTCTACAATCACCCGGTATGTCAAGAAATATTGGCTCTTTCGGATATTGTAGAATATCGGCGCTCAAGTATATCGCCAGAGCCGCTTGCTTGCGGTGGTCGCTGAATGGAAGGAAACGCATTTCACGGGGGACCGACATTGCAAGCTCAGTCAATCCTTTCAGGAACAGCTTAAATCCCTAGGGTTTATTTAAGATTACGGAAGGATCCTCCTTTTTTGAAAGGGTATAAAAGTCGGGGTGGGCAAAGGATAAAGAAATCTAATGTAAGCACGTCTACCTACAAGAGGATTGAGGGAGGGGATATTTTTTCCGATTGGTTGGTTATTTTTCCAGAAGCATACTGGAGCGGCAAAAGGGGGCATAAAATTTTTCGAGGTTTAAGAGGTGCAAAGGTGAACCAAAATTCGGCATTCGTGAGTGTGTGATTAAATGGGAGCCATTGATTGGGTAATCTCCTATCAAAATGAAAAGGCGAACGATAATGAATATTGGCACTGACACATTCGCACTATGTTTAGCGCGGAACTAGTTTATTATAGCATATACCTGCGTTGAATACAAATTTATACACGGAAAAATAATTCCAGTGAATGGAGAGTGGTTTTACCAACATTTATGCATCCAGGGTGCTTCAGAATTATTTTATCAGAAATTTATAAAAAAATCTTTCTTCGCAATGGATCCTGCGCAAGTCACCCTCGTCAGGCAACTGAATTTCCTACCAGAAGTGGCAGAAATTCTATATAAATCATTTTAAAGAAATTGTCAAATGCAGCACAGTCACATGTCACAGCCTCGATCTCGAACGCTTGCAACCGACAGCAGGTAAGAATAAACAACAAATGTCCCTCATTTTTCCCATTATAACTCCAACCTCGGGTTTCAAAGTACATAACTTATAGGCATTAATTTTTGCAGTTAAAATTTTACTCCATCAAAAGATGTATTTGAACGCTTCTGCTGAATGCTAGGCTTTTGTACTCTTACGCGAAGTACTTAAGTTAAAGGTTAGCACAAGCAATCATAAAAAAAGTATTCAGGGATTGTTTCAAGAATAGATGTGTGGGAAAGCAAGAACAATGAAAATTAGCCTTAGCCAAGAGCCGAAGAAAGCATACCAGGCGATTAAGCTTGCAAAGAAAAAAGCTTGGGAAAAATTAACAGAAAGTGTAAACGATGAGTTTAAGGGTAATAAGAATTTTTTTATAGGATAATGGGGAACTTAAATTTCGAAAATGTTCTGGATCAGTATCACAGCGAAAAATGCACAAATGACTTGCTGCACCGTCACACGCATGGTTACGAAGATATAGACCACAGGAATGAAATTCTCAGTGAAAAAATCTTTTGGCTCGCCCGGGATTCGAATCCAGATCTCCCAATGGCTGATCAGGGTAGTAACTTGCTAAAACACCTGACCGGCAATTGGAAGATCAGGGTTTGAATCCCAATCAATCCAAATGATTTTTTACATGGCTAATTTCATCCATTTGGTGCAGGCTCATGAATCATAGCCCCCATATACAATATTTTGTTTACCTCCCCCCCCCCCGCCCCCCCTTCCCCCCCCTCCCCCAAATTTCCTGAAATCCAAGGATCCTCCCCCCTCAACAATTATTTTTATGATACACTTTGCATCATGTGTTTTGCATCATCACGCTGTGTTCCCCCCTTTTTGGGCACCACTACTTTGAAGTAAATGTTCTGGAGGTAACAGGAGCAGTGTGATGGAGAGACTAAATACATGGAGAACTAAAGAGAATACTTTGCGAAACTTTTGGAGGACTCAAAGCATGGCAATGAAAAAAGAAAACAGAAGAAACAGAAACAACAGAAAACGATGATGAGAAATTATACCAGATAAATTTAAAGAAGGCAGAAAGAGAGCTGAAAAATTATCCAATGAATAATTTTGCAGCAGATGGGAACACATAAATATGGAAAAGCATCTATCAACAAAACAAGGAACAAGATTAAGTTTGAAAACTAATGAGGGATAGCACTGCATAACATATTTCATATATCACTTCTGCTAGGGTGACCAGATCAAAATTTTCAAAAGCAGGACATTTGAAGGAAAAGAGCAGGATATTTTGAAAAAAAAGCCTGACAACACAGTAAATTCCATTTCATTTGCTTTTCACTTGTATATCATGAAGCCAAAATGTCAATAGAGACGATAAGTAAACAAAAATGCATCGCACTGAAAATCAGAAAATGTTACATTTTTTGTCCTTCATGAAAAATTTTGCAGCTTTGTACTTCAAGTTCAACATATTTTGTAAGTCAAATATTTTTTTTCTGCCAAAAATGTCTAATAACGGTTCTTTGAATTATTTAGTAATGCCGGTCCAATTGTAGTCCTCCATTCGGTCTTTTCCCCACCCAGCGTTAAAACAACGATACGTACCATATATGAACTAGAGCAGGAAGCAAAAATGGATCTAAACGCCAGACCAGCCAGACTGTTGCGAGCGTTGTGGCTGTTAACCAGAAGTAGGATCAAAAGTCATATTTTTACAAACAGCAAAATTCCCTTTAAAATGCATATTTTTCATGTAAAGACAGAAACCAAAATAAAACTGTTGCCCTCGGATATTATCTTATATGCTGTATTTCAGCATTTGATACATTAAGTTTTTGAAAGGCAGAAAGCCGAACAATTTGACTTTATCGAAAAAAAACAGCCGGACGCTCACATATTAATAAAAAAGCAGAACATGCCCACTGAAATCCGGGCGTCTGGTCACCGTAGCCTTTGCTCCCTTTCCAGAAATTCCTCGCCATGTAATATCCCAAACCATGCTTTGAAAATGTGCACTCTTCCCTGTCCTAAGCCTGTTTTCCTCTTTTATCTTGCTGAGTGATTTGATTTCTCAGGTATCTATGTATAAACTTACCCACCCTTTCTCACACAAATTTGCAATAAAATAACAATAACTATATGCCTCCTTCCAAAATTACACTTCATGGAATATTACCCAATCAAATCCAATTAAGGGTAATTGCATCCTGCTTAAAATGTTCCTGTGTCTTTGAGAATAGTCAGAATTGTTTTAGGAATTCATTATGCCTTCAATATGTACTCATTGCCATGTTGAGTAAAACTGTAAGAATATAGCTAAGTACCTAACCAGTCATATTTTTGACAATATGAAAAATGTTAAAATGAATTTAACGTATAACTTACCAATTCTTTTCTAAAACCCATGGTTCACCAGGCAGCTGGATAGCAAAGTAGCTCATCACAGAATGGGCTGATATCAATGAAAAATTGAAAAAAAGAAAAGCGGAGACTTTAGTAGGGACTGTTATTGCATATTGCATGAATCAATAAGACAAGCTACAATGGAATACATATTGCAGAAAAGCTAAACACAAGTAGAATTGTTCTTCAGTACATCTTAGAAACTTTTTTATGTGTGATATACCATCATTGTTCAACATCATTTTCTCCAGGACCCAGGAATTGTTTTCGGAGCTTTACAAAGGAAATTAGCACAAGTGGGCAAGTCTTTCCTCCCTAGTTTGTTTTTAATGCCTAAATTTATGATCCTTGAGTATGCATAGTCACCAACAAGTTTACTTCAACAATATTTGCAAAGAATATACCTATTATATACCAGCAATGATAACACATATTTTAAATAGATTTTAGAGTTATAGGACGGATTATTTCATTAATGGCATTTTCACATTGCTAAATGTGCTATGAAACTTTCCATTGATTTCAGCTAAAATAAAGCGAATGGCACAATTCAGCTTGCTTTTGCCAGGTAATTATTATAAAGTTACCAGTTAAGGCAGGTTTAAATATCAGTATGTAAAATCCTATGTATTTTTACATGTGTAGAGCACTAGATATATATATTTAGTAGGTACATAAATGTACATGCATTTGGTGGAGTTTCTCACAAGGAGTCCCTGAAGCACTTAGACCTGTTGGTCAATGGTGCCAGCCATCCTACAGGTGATCACCCATAGAGTCTTGCCTTGCTAACGGCAAGCAGGTCCCCTATGGAAATTTCCCTTCATTGGGCTCCAAGAATGGTGAGCCCAGATATCTATTCCGAGCCTTCATCATAGCAGGACATTTGCAGAGTATGTGAGATGTGGTTTCATCCTCTTCTCCACACCACCTACATTTAGCTGAATCGGTGATCTTCAGGAGATGGAGGTGCCTAATCACTTGATAGTGGCCAGTGAGGAGTCCCACTATCGTTCATGCAATGCTGTCAAATCTACTTGTAATATCATCAACCACTCAACAAAAACCTCTAGTCCAGCTTATAACTCAACCTCCATAACTTTCAATGGAATCACTGTATCTGATCCCAAAGACATAGCTAATATGTTTAATCACCATTTCTGCTCAATTACTTCCAAAGCCAATCAAACTAGTCCACCACCAAACATAAACTATGCTCATTCACCTCACTCAATGTTTCTATTCCCAACCTGCCCCGCTGAAATTGTAAAAATAATCAATTCCTTTCAAAACAAATTTCTTCAGGAATCGATGGCATCCCAATGCCTGTTGTACAAGCAGTCTCTCACTCTATTGCAATACCTCTGGCTGACGTGGTAAATTCCTCTTTTCTAAGTGGACAGTTCCCATCATTCCTCAAATACTCTCGTGTGACTCCTGTTCCTAAAAAAGGGACATGTGAAAATGCAGACAACTATAGACCAACATCTGTCATATCTGTCTTCTCCAAAATATTTGAGAAACTATTTCATATTCGGGTATTTAACTACTTAAAACTGCATAAGCTCATAGTTGAAAACCAGCATGGCTTCCAAATCGGAAAATCAACCAACTCTGCAACTTATGAGCTCCTAAATAATGCTCTGCATGGTTTAAACAGTAAACTTCTCACTGCAGGCGTATTTTTCGATTTAAGCAAAGCTTTTGATCTCATTGATCACAAAATATAAAAATATAAACTCCATAATCTAGGAATCTCTGGTATAGCACTAGAATGGATTACATCTTATCTAAGTGACAGAAAACAAATTGTGAGCTATTCTTACAGGGACACCTATATGACTCAAACTGCCAAATCGTATCCTCTTAGCAAAAGCTCTGGTGTTCCCCAAGGATCCATATTAGGACCTCTATTATTTCTCGTCTTTATAAATGATCTCCCAAATCATCTATCACACTGAAAAACCACCCTTTTTGCAGATAATACATTTGCCATTGTTACATCTGATTCACTAAATAATTTAATTGAATACACTAACACCACCATACACAAAATGCAGCAATGGTGCAAAAGTAACAATCTAGTAATAAACAAAGAAAAAACACAGCTCATTCAATTTACTAGTAAAAAAACTCCTGTTTAGAGTTTAGCTTGCTGTAGCCTTGGTGTAGTCCACCAGATCTACCATTTAAGGCAGGTTTTAATAGTTGTGAGTAAAATCCTCTAAATGTTTACATGTGTAGAGCACGATCTACCAATAATATTTCTTTCTTCAACTGAGCATACATCCTACCCTTCTTAATCCCATCCATAAAATCTATTCTCCTTCCCCTTTCCTGCTTGCCCAACATCCTTCCTTCTATCACAGCCCTGAGCAATCATTTTCCCTTCATTATCACCTCCAACCACCTGCATGGCCTCTTCCTAATCTCATCCACAAGTTTCCTTTCCTCACCAACCATACCATACACATCCTTGCTTGTCTTCCTTGCCATACACTGCACCTTCTCCATCCTCCTCCACACCCACACCTTGAATGCCTGCAGCCTATTCTTGTCTTCCTTTCTCAGAGTTTAGCTTCTACCCCATACAACACTACACTCCATCTCAAGCTCTTCACCAGCCTCTTCTTTATACCCATACCCAAGGTCCCCATTATTAACTCCATTCTATTGAGAAAACTTCTTTCATTAGTGCTATTCTCCATCAAATGTCTTTGCTACTATGACCTTATCCTTCTAACGTACTACCCAAGTAATTAAATTGCTCTACTTGCTCCAGTTTGTGCCCTCATATTTTTATGACCAGCATCACATTCTTTGTCCCAGAGAATCTCATTAATTTTGCTTACTTATGGTTTATCTGCATGCTGCATTTACCTCACTGATTTTATAATGCATCTACAAAGCTTTCAATCCCAATGATGACCAACTAACCAACATGACATGAATCTACTTGACTTAATCAGCTGGCCTCCTACTTTTATTACCACATCCAGCTCTTCCCATGCATCTCTTACCATTTCCTTGGCATAAATGTTATAAAGCAAAGGCGACAATGGGTGCCCTTGCCTTACCCCATGACCTTTCACTGCCCACCCTGATTCTCTGTCAACCATCCTCACCTGGGCCCTCTAGGCCATATATGTATACGTTTCGGATGATATATGTTTAAGTTTCTGATCTCTTATTTCATCAATCTAGTCCTATTTTCTCAAATATCTACATTAATTCTTCCTGATTACAAATGCCTTTTCAAAATCCACAAAGCAAGCAAAAACATACTGTTTCTTTCTATAAGTGTCTTCATCACCGCAATTGTATCCTGAGTTGCTCTCCCCTTCCTGAACCCAAACAGTTCATCACCCAAGAGGTAATTTCAACCTTTTATAAATCATTCTAAGTAAAACTTTTGCGGTGTGAGAAACTCAACTTAATTGATCTATAGGTACTCCTTGCATTCAGATGCTTTCTTCTTCTTTGGGCTAGATATCAAGAACTCACAAAGTCCACTGGTAAGACTCCTTCCTCATATCTCCTACGAATAAGTTTGGAAAAAGCTTGTCTTCCATTATTACTTAAATTCTTCAGTAACTTCAAAGAGATGTTATCTACTCCCACAGCTTCTCTTGTCTTCATCTCTCATAATGCCTTCATTTTTTCACTGTCGTGTATCTCAGGTCCGATTTTATCCTTATCTAATGTTCTATCATTCTCTTTATGGAGGTTCACATTTCTATTACAACTGTCATATAGGTCTTTTACATATTCTCCCCACCTTTCCTGAATATCTTCCTGCTAGATCAATATCTTGCCTGTTTAGTCCTTAGCTTCTGGTATTGTTTGTCCTCTCTTACACCCCGATAACATTTTCACTTCAGCGTATAGTGCACCCATTTCCCCTCTCTCTGTAGCTTTTCCATTCCCTCATATAGTCCTTTCCACCAGTTTTCCTTTGCCTAATTGGTCACTTGCCAGAGTTTATTTCTTGATTTCTTACACTTTCTCTTGCTTAGGTCAGTGATGATGTTCTTCCACATTCCTTTTCTCCTTTATTTTCCTAATCATTTCTTCTGCGACACGTTGATTCTTTATCCTCCTCATTTCTATTGATCCTATCATTTACTTTGCTGCTCATACAATGCCTGTCTTTATACTTTGCCATCTTCCCTATATTGTTCCCATTTGCTTGGCTTCACTTATGTTCCTTTCCACAAGCTTCTGGTATTCCCTCTTTTTCCAACCCTCCAATGCTTCCACATTCCACCTCCTCATTCTCCTACTTTTACAAAGCCTTTTGAATCTAACATTACATTTCATCATAACTAACTTATTGTCTGAGTTTGCATTCACTCTTGGAAAGCTACACAAGTTTTTGACAGTTTCAATTTATAAAAATTCTCCTTTGCTTAAATCCTTAAACATGACCTTGAGCATCTTCCACTATTCCACACATGCGGTGAACAACCCATGATAGATGGAATTAATAGGCCCAAAGTGGAAGGGGATGATTTTGTATAGACAATTCAGAGGAAACAACTCTCCATTATATGACGTGCTTTCAATATAAATGATACCAACTCAGTGGTTCCCACAAAATGGGGTCATGATGCAAAGTGCCTCATAAAAATATGTTGCATGGGGAAAACCCCAGGATTAAACAAAATTGGGGGGGGGGGGTAAAAAATTTACCTACTGTACATGGGGGGGATGAGTCATTGAGCCTAAGGGCAGTGGTGTACCGATGGGGGGGAGGGGTGGGGGGTTTTAGGGTTTAAACCCCACAAAAACACGTTTACCTGAATTTGTTTTCGTTCATTTATCTGAACTAGCGTTTATAATTTTGCTTATTGGGCTGAAAAATATAGTTGAATTGTCTTAACGAAAAAAGGAATGTTAATTTAATTATTATTTTATTGAATAATAATCTAAATATCATTTTATGATGATGCACATAAATATTAATGAACCCCCCCCCCCTCCCTGCAGAAGTCAAACGCCCCCCCAGAAGTCAATCCTGTGTATGCCACTGCCTAGGGGATGTGCACCACTGCACCAACTTATTCTATGAGTGAAGCATTGAGTAGTACAATACCAAACCCTCACTGTTAAGTTTGATGGGCCCGTCACCAGATGATTTGGTATCCACAGAATACAAGTCATACCACCTATTTCAAGGCAATGAAATTTATTCTAAAAACTAGCACCTTACACAAAGTACTGCATCTAAGAAAGTACCTCCATAATACACAATGCAAGAATCCTCAATTCAGAAGCCTTTTGGATGGGTGAGTGAGAATATAGCACAATAGAAATAAAATTTTCCTGCCATGTATGTTCTCACTCTTCACCTTGAACTTCGTGAATTCTACCAGGGCTTCACTTTTATTTGACAAAGCAACTGCTATTAATATCTGGTAGCTTCATCGATAAAGGTGATGATAAATGTCTTGTTTCCCATCAATTCCGGTCACAGGGGGCCCATGAGGTCTGAGTTCACCTGGTCTAAAACATCAGCTGCTTTATGTTCACCTGTATTCACTGGAAATTTACTTCTCCTCAACTTTTCCAACACACAAGGTTCATAGGGGTCATCAAATTTATTCTTATCATCACTACATAAGTTGAACAAAACAACATGCTTCTCTATCACCTGTGGGCAGGGGTGACCCAGTCTACTATGCCACATTGGCATCGAAACTCTTGAAGTTTTCTTTTTATTGACAGAAAACTCAGCTCTCAACTCACCCAATGAGACCCCACCTTCAGAAGTTACTAAGTCTTCCAATTCTGAGGGCTTGCAAAACGACTCTTCCATCCTTGATCACATTTTTAAGCCCTAGGTTGTAATTAAACTTAAGGCCCTTTTCATCAAACTCCCTGGGATATTTAATTGTCACTCAGATCGGAAACATACAATACATTGTGAAGTTCCAGTCATTCCCACCACACTCTTCTGATATGGCAATTACGACTATGCATATGCCTTCTAATTTGAGAGGAGAACCATCACCTATATCTCCACTTCCCAGGTGAACTTTTGGAATATGTATTTTGAAAATGTCTCTCCTGTACAACATGTGATTTGAGGCACCACAATCGAAAATCCTCACTCCACTTATTGCTTTGGAGGACTTCCTTGCACACAGCACCACATGTTCCCTCATCAACATGGTACCTGATGCCCTCATTGGTTCCTCTTGATGTCCTTCTTTACATTTAAGGCAATCCCTGGCAATGTGGCCTCCCATTCTACAAGAGTAACAAACAAATTTTTGACCAAAAGGCTGTCCGCTGATATGCTTCCTGTTTTCACTATCAATCTTTCCCCCTGGCTGATGATTCTGTCCTTCGACTTTCTGGTTGGTCCAGGTGGCCTTCAAAGCTTGGCGGGAGGATTCTTCTTTACCCTACCTCTTCCTGCTCCACCAACACTTGCTTAACAGATACCATATTCAATTGGTGGTCTTGTACCAGAAGTGTCTTCACAATGATTTCATAATTTTGAGGTTTGGGCTTTGGAGCCGGAGCTGAATATTTTTGCTGGAGCTCAAAATTGTATAATTTTCCCGCTCTGGCTCTGACCATCGATTTTTAATTAACCTAATATACAATGGGGGTATCTACCACACTACAATGAAGTAAATTTCATTCCTGTTAACATTACATGTGCTGATGATTTTTAAATTACTCAAGATACTCAAGAGTACTTTTGATATCGTCATTACATTGTCCTCACCTTTGCATGAAAAACCAAAATGCCAGAGTGACTCCCCTAACTTCTTGCTTTGCTTGTTATTATCTCAAGTGACTTTACCTCATTTTCTCTATCAAGCCCGAAGTAGATACATATTTCGTTAAATATCCTTAGTCATGTTTAATTTATCCTGTATGGAGTATTACGAGTGTAACCTTGAGGGCAAACAAATGAATGACAGGCTCAAAGCACCCCCATTTAGGGGTGCTTAAATCCCCGTTTCCAGGCCCAGGCTTTTTTATCAATAAATGACCTCAATTCTCTTGAGAGCATCATGATGCCATCCTTATCTTTAAACTAATTAACCAATCAAGTCTGAGAAACCCAGTCTTTCCATCTCTTGTTTATGCACAAAGCACTAATGGTCACTACTCTGCACTAAATTGATCAACTTATTTAGTGTGGAGTAGTAGTAGTAGTAGAGTAGTGACCATACTTCAATAATCTTGCTCCTTTTCCCAGTTACTGGTATTCATTCAGCAAGCTAGATTCCAGCCTGGATTTTTTTTTTTCAGATGATTCCCTACAAGGATTTCGTCGGCGGGGTCGAACAGGCCATCCGTAAGCTACCGAGAGAAACAGCTGAAAAAGTGAGACAAGAGGTGTCTGCAGTTCTGAGGAAGGCAGTTCTGCCAAAATCCAAAATGACGAGGGAGGAGTGCCAAGCGATCAAGGCTTAGCGCCAAGATGCCGCGACGAAAATGTCATCCCAACATTCGCCCAGCTCTGGTTGTCAATTAAATCCTTTGGTGCCCAATGCATCCTTCGGCGAGCTGGCTCAGCACTGTTTCGTGAATGCATCTACCAGAAGAGGAAGTCCCTGGATGAGAATGCGAGGAAACTACATGCCCTTCACCTTTGCCTTGCAGAAGTACTGTCTCCTCTTCACTGGAAGATGGTCGATGTTGCCTCATTCGCCTTGGAGGAGTGCATCCTGAGGAAGAATACGGAGAGACAGAAGAAAAAATTCTCCTGACTTACTACTACCAATGGTCCTACCCCACAGCTTGATCCCAAGCAACAGGTTATCAACCTAACCGATAAAGAACTTAAGTTAACGGTAGTGGTTCTCTCCAAAGGCCTAAAATTTGTTCCTGGTCTGAAAACAATTCCCTACGAGGATTTCATCGGTGGGGTCGAACAGGCCATCCGTAAGCTAACAAGAGAAACAGCTGAAGAAGTGAGACAAGAGGTGTCTGCAGTTCTGAGGAAAGCAGTGCCGCCAAAATACAACATGACGAGGGAGGAGTACCAAGCGATCAAGGCTTTGCACCAAGACAAATCTGTCACCATTCTACCAGCTGACAAAGGCAATGCCACCGTCATCATGCCCACTGATGACTACAGGAGGAAGATGGAGGACATCCTCAAGGACCAGTCCTATGTTAAACTGAGTCGTGATCTGACAAAGACCATCACTAGGAAGACCATTGACCTCATTAAACATTCAGGACTACCAGAGGAAGAGATGAAGAGTCTACGGCCACAAGCACGTGCACCTCCTAGACTTTATGGACTTTTTTTTCTGCCAAAAATTCATAAGACCAGGATGCCACTACGCCCTATCGTCAGTGCCATCGGCTCACCAACATATCGCCTTGCGAGATACCTGGCCAACATTTTGTCTCCCATTGTTGGAAAGTGTGAGCACCATGTTAAAAACTCATTTGAGTTTATTCAGGGACTACAGGAAAACCATCTGGAGGAGACCGACATGTTAGTGAGCCTCGATGTTGTGTCACTCTTCACCAGAGTGCCTGTCGAAGATACCCTGACACTTTTGAGTGAGAGATTTCCTGCCATCACAGTGAATCTCTTCCGGTTTGTGCTCAATTCAACGTAATTCCAATACTCTGGGGAATTCTTTGAACAGGCAGACAGGGTAGCCATGTATTCCCCCCTCTCCCCTGTGGAGGCAAAATTCTATATGGGAGACTTCGAGCACAAGACCTTGGATTCAGCAACCCTTTGCCCAAAGGTCTTCTACAGATATGTCGATGATACCTTCATTGTTTGGCCACACGGAAAGGAGACACTCAACCAGTTCCTCAACCATATGAATAGCCACCATCCAAATATAGTTTTCACTATGGAAATAGAGGAGAACCGGAAGCTACCTTTCCTAGATGTCCTGGTTTACGCAAGATCAATGGAAGACTTGGCCACAGTGTGTTTCGGAAACCGACGCACACGAACTAGTATGTACCTACACGGCCAGAGCGATCATCATCCTTCGCAACGTTGGGCTGTTTTGTCTACCCTATTTAACCGGGCCACCAGAATTTTGGACGAGGACAGCCTGTCGTCAGAATTGAAACACCTAAGGGATACCTTCCAGCAGAACGGCTACGACAACAGAGTCATCTCTTTGGCCCTAAAAAGGACCATCAGCCCCCAGGAGTCCAAGGAAGAAGTGGAACTTCTGGCGCGAGCTTGTCTTCCATACGTCTCCTCCATCTCCGGTGAGATCTCCAGAATTCTAAGGAGACACAATATCATGACAATCCACATACCCTCTGCTAAAATCAGAGACATGGTCATACATGCCAAAGACCCTATTGGACTGATGACCCCTGGCGTTTACTGCATTCCCTGTGGGTGAAGCAAAGCCTACATTGGGGAAACTGGCCGAATAATCAAAACTCGACTTAAGGAGAGACGGCACATGAGATTGGGACCTGAGAAATCGGCCGTGGCTGAGCAAGGCATTACATGCAACCATGGGATCAACTTTGACAGAGTCAAGTTGTTGCGCCGCTCCTCAAACTTTTGGGACCATATGACGAAGGAAGCTGTTGAGATCCGGATGGAGGGAAATAATTTCAATCGAGACGTGGGATTTTCCCTGTGAGACAATTGGCTGCCTATTCTACGAGAAGTGAAGACGAATAGGGAAAATTGGCACCCAATTGACAACCATTCAGAGGACATCTGAGAAACTATATAACGCGGACATCCTGTGACATCACCATCAGCATCCCTGATGACGAGGGCCGTGTCGGACCTCGAAAAATTGGAGACAATGGACCATCTCACCCAGCTGGAAACCCGAGAAGCCTTAATAGAACACATTTGCTGGGAAAGCACCAGATCTTCCATCAGTATCAAGTGTATTCAAGCCTGCATGGCACAGGTAGAATCGGTTACAGCATGCATGCAGAAGGGTATCATCCTAGGTTCACTCTGTCTCCTCTGTTTGCATGACCTGAATACAGCATTGCCCCCTATCCAATGGGCGATGGGCTTGGCTATGAACACTTCCAAACCCCCCCCCCCCCCTGAGTCTTCAGCCGGCAGCAGTGGAGGTAAGGCCTCCATGTTCATCATCTCATTTAATACTTGCACAACAACATCAACAGCCGATACAAGGACGACAACGGAGAAGAAAAATAAAGGGAAAATGATGCTTTAGACTGTGCAAGATTAATGTTTTGAGTATACCGGGACTAGCCTTGGTATTTATCATTACAGAGTCAAAATTAGTCAAAAGAGCGAACACGTCATTGTGTTCCATGTATGGTTATATCCTCGTGGACTGTGGCGCTAAGCCCACGCTTTGGACTGCTTATTGGCATCATATGTCTAGCAGTCCTGAAAACCTTGTTCCTATAAAGCAACCAAAAATCCACAGAGGAGAAGGATGCTTCGGTAGCTTAACTTGTTAAAGCACTCGGTGCAAAATCGAGGGATCCGGGTTCGAATCCTGGTTAATGCGAATGATTTTTCCTCAGTGGAACATCGCACGCATGTGCAAGATTAGATGATGGAATAGGGGAGACAATTGGAGTGACAGTTATAGGGTAATTTCCAGCAGGGGAAATGAGAGTCCACATGAGATAGCTATGGAATTGAATGCAAAATAGGGGAAAAGGCAAGTAAACATTGAACAGGTGAGCAACAGGACACTTGCAGTTGAAATAAAAGCTCACAAGACAAATTTCATAGAGGTTCAGGTGCACATGCCTACAAGTAATCATATGAAGGGAGAGGTGGATGGCATGTAAGATTCATGGGTGCTCACAGAAAAGTTACAGAGGGGTCCATTCAGCGGTGGCTCATGGACAACAAAAAGGGGGTTTCAAAAACTGGTTCGCTCCCAACAAAAAGCACAAAAAATTTCTTCAGTGCCACGTCCATTTCCTTTTTAAAAAATCGATAATTAGGTGGAAATGCTTGTGACCCCTTAAATTTTCCCCAATATTTTCCAATTTCCAAAGAGGCAGGGGGTTGCAAGTGCACCCCCTGCTGGTGCCCAAGGTAAGAATTATTAAAAGAGGTAAGTAAACCTTAATAGTGATGGGGGATTAAAGGGAGAGAGGTGGATATGAAGTGAGAGAGTATAGGTTTTAGACAACAAATAACCAAGATGAGAAGGCAAACAAATTTAGCAGGAGAAATAAATTAGTAAGAACAAACACTTTATTTCAACATTACCTCAGATGTAAGTACACATGGAAAATTCCAGGGGACAAAAGGAGATATCAAACTGATTATGTATTGCATAAAGTCACTTCACCTACCATCGACTGGATTAATATCATAATTTAGTGCTTATGAACTGTGATGTTAGATTATAAAGATTAAGAAAACTTGCAGTTTCAGGGTGTATTACATGAAATTTTTCCATGTTAGGAATGATAAAAATTATGCGAATTTCATAATAGATAGTTTATTCACGACCCGGGTTTCAACACATTATGTCATTTTCAGGTCCTGAAGATGACATAATGTGTTGAAACCCAGGTCGTGAATAAACTATCTATTGTGAAATTTGCATAATTTTTATCATTCCTAATATAAAGATTAAGTAAAAGTAGAAGGATGAGGAGATGGAATGCAGAGACATTGAAAGGAAGGAAAAGGAGAGAATACCAGTGGCTATAGCAAACAGGAACATGCGTGAAGCAATTGAAGAAACAACTGAGGAAAAATGAGTGTGTTAAAATAGGAATAGTAAAAGCAGCAGAGAAAACAAGAGAATCAGTGGAAATGAGAAGGATTAAGAAGCAATGGGTCACAGAAGAAATGATTAGGAAAATAGAAGATATAAGGAAATGGAAAAGCATCAACATTTAACTAGGCAAGAGGAGCTATAAGGAATTAAATAATAAACTGTAGGTGAGTAACCAATTTGGATAATGGAGAATCAGGGTGGGCAGTGATAAGCCAAGGGTAGATGAGATTAGATTTCAAGGGTGGGTGAGGGCCTTCTGGAGCCCTCCTGGCACTCAGACCACTTGGTCAATTGTGCCATTCCACATTTAACCTGCCTGCCACTTGCAGACAGGGGACAAGAGCACCATGGTAGAGGTATGAAGTGGCCACCCCCAACATTCCCGGTCTGGGTCTACCCTCCGGCCTCCCGGTATAGGTCTGGACAAGTGTCACCTATCCATCCACCCCGGTTGAGGTATGGAGGAGGGCCACCAATCAGACCCCCCCCATTCATTCAAGTATTCTACTAGCTGATTGGTAGGTTCTTGGACGGTCCCCATTCTGCATACCAATTTCATACATATTGTCTCGCTTTCCCTCCTAAGAATGTCACGCCATTACATCCCTCACCTCTGCACTGCACCTCTAATGCATTCACCATTGACTGTAACTCCTTGGCAGACTGACTAACTAATGCTTCATCATCTGCAAATCTCACTGATTTTATCAGCTCTCCTCCTAACTTTATTCCTACCTCCTCCCCTCATGCCTCCCTTACAATTTCTTCTGCCCAATGTTGCTAAACTTTGGTGATCAGATGGGAACCGGAGTTTCAACGTGGCTAGGCTCTTGCCTAAGCCACAGGGTAAGGTAAGGCATTGTTGCATTTGCTGCTTAAAATTTATGCCAAGGAAATAGAGAGGCATGGGAAGAGCTAGATGTTGGAATAAAAGTAGGCCAGCTGGTAGTCTAACATTCGCAGACAACCAGGTATTGGTTAGTTGATCGTCCAAGGGATTGCAAGCTTTGGTAGATGCACTAGAAAATCAGAGCAGGAAATACAGAGTGAAGATAAAACATAAGAAAACAAAATTAATAAGATTTTCTAGAACAAAGAAAGTAAGGCTGGTCATAAAATAAGTAGGGTATAAACTTAAGTATGTAGAGCATTTTCATTACTTAGGAAGTCTGTTGAAATAAAATTGGCATATATGTACTTATTAGCAAATATATTAGAAGGAGAACAGCATAACCAAAGGAGGCATTCACTAACAAAATAGAATTAATACCATGGGGGACCTTACAAGAGAATGTAAAGAAGAGACTGGTGAAGTCTAATATGGAGTGTAGCATTTTATGGTACAAAGATTTAGATTCTGAGAAAAGAAGATGAGAAGAGACTTCAGATGTTTGAGAGTGGGTTTGCAGAGCTGTTACATTATTCTGGAAAAGAAATTCCCTGACATATCCCTGACAACAATTGTCATTTTCCCTGACATTTTCCTTAAGCAGTATGACGTTCCGAGAGCAGTAAAAATATTAAATACAAATGGAAGTTGAGAAAACAAACCAATGTTACTTTTACTCATCAAAGTTATTGACAAATTTATGAAACAAAGACAAAATCAGAAGATGGAACAACAACTCCGGCAACAATGAACGGACGTATAGTTTGGGTGCGTCGGCCATTGACCAATTCATCGACCTTCGCCCTTATCCAATTTTTCCCTGACAGCTCGACGACTTTCCCTGATGGGTTTCAAATTCCCTGACATTTCCCTGATTTGTAACATCCCTGGTTTGTAGGAGAATGAATAAAGTGCAATGGATGGAAAGGAAAACACTTTGTGAGTAAGGAAACTTCTAGAAGAGATTAGGAGGCAGATTATGAGTTTGGAAGAGGTAATGAAGGGTGGCTGAAGACTGTGACAGAGAGAAGGATGTTGGGTAAGCAAATAAGGGAAAGGAAGACAATAGGTTTTTGGACGAGATGAGGAGAGGTAGAATGTATTCTGAGATGATGGAAAAAATTGAGTAGGTAGATACAGGGCTCCATAAAAATCTACAGATTTTTTCTCTACTCCATTTAAACCTACTGTAACCGATTAATTACACTAATAATAATATTAGTAAACCTAACACCTTCCATTCACCTTGGTGGATAAAGCTTTATCCGGAAAAGCAGAAATTCCAAACTGATATACCCTCATGAAATGGGTCAACTTACCCTAGAGTAAATTTTTCCTTAATTCCATGGGAATTCCTCGGAGCTCCACCTTTTGCTTTGGTCTCAGTAGCTTCAGACTGCAGTATATGTTAACAGACCAATATCCTGTATGCACAGTAGTAACAAATTATGTAATCATTCAAAATGAATACATGACATATGGAAAAATTTACGTAACTATGTATGACAAAAGTAATCTATAATTACTTTTAAGAGTTAGGCACTAGAATGTACAACTCATGAAATTCAGTACACAAATCGAAGACAGCCCCTACGTGTTTTACTAATATCGGACAACGCGTAAATTCTCCCCACCTCCAAGAATACACCATTGAATGAATACGCGAATCGTTCCCAGTATCGTACCTATTGTACTACCAATGGTTTCAGTTTTCCATTTGCTTACCTATATCTGATAGTAATCGCACCAAACTATACAAAATCTTCCATCCATAGCCTATAGAGCCATTTTTCATGAATAAGTGGGAAAATATTTCCGAGAATTATGATTAATTCTACCGGAAGATTGTCTACCTCAACATCCAGAAGGTACAAATACATACCACGTGATATTACCTGCAAGTGTTCGATTCACTGACTGCATGAGCAAAAGCAAGAAAAAAATGAAATATTTTCACAAGGAAATGCGAAACGGTACCTCAAAATTGACACAAATGTCGTTCGCGGAATACAAACGATTTCTTTAACGCCTATATTCAATTTCGAAATGGCGGCGATCGCGGAATCGCGGCAAGCAAGAAAAAACACTCGCGAATACTTGGCGCCAATAATTTGAATCTAACCAATAGAGCAATAGATCTAGAGGCAATTAAGGGATTAAGGTACGCGAAGCGCAAATGTGGAATACAGTGGTTCCCACAAGAATAAATGGTGGGAGGAAATCCGGGATTTCAGGAAGTTTGTGGGGTTGAGGTTAAAAAATATTTTATATGGGGGATGAGCCATTAAGCCTCAAGGGGTTGTGCACCACTAGTGAATACGAAAATTTGTTGAAAAACGAAAATTTTTCTGCCATAAAATATGAGCTCGAAAATAAAAAGTACCCAGCAAACAAATTTTTCTCATGCCCACCTTCAAGGGTCGATGAAATATTATCGAAAGTCTTTTACCAATAGAATACATTTCATTCACTTCCTTATAAAATTACAAATATATTAATTCATATAGGTACTTAGGTATTTTGATTTCCCTTTATCATCGTGCTCCCAAAGTATAAAAACCGCTATCTATTCTCTTCTGTACGGCTTAATTACTACGCTTAGAAGTACCGGAGCTCTGTATCACATTGGAGTTTGGAATTCCCCCAGTTTGATGGAATAAGCTAAGAAGAGGTTCCAAAGTTCTGCTTCAATATTGCAAAAAGTACTGAAGCAGTACTCTGAACTGCTTCAGCTGAAATTAAGCCCTGCTCCTCTTCGATCCTTTTTATTCACCACTCATTTTTACCAGCCTAATTCTATCCTTATAGTTGAGCAGTGACAGCGAGATATGTTATGATCAGGTCATATAAGATTACTTTCAATTAGAAGGGAACAAAGGTGTTCCATGTGCTTGTGGTGATGAAATATCTCAGAGACGTCCATGGGATGTATTCAGGATATAAGGATCAGTATGATGCAAATTTTCAGTAGATATTAGTTATAAGTTAATATCTCAGGCGATCCACACATGAAAAGGAAAATAATACATTAGAACGTAAAAAAAAACTAAAATACGAAAATTCCGACGGGATATCTTAGGGATGTCTTAGAGATATCCAGGACATCAACAGCGACTTTTGATACTAAAATGGGATACCCCAGGGACGTCGTGTGCTGTATGGGGAGGGAGGAGGATATAAGAAAGTGTTCTCCTGGACACCTTTTCATCATATAAACAAGCACAGTTAAAATCAATTTCCATCGGCTACGCAAAAGGTGACTTTCTTCCAGCAGTGATGGTGATTTGATGTCTTTTGGGTGTGGCTGCACTTGGATCACGACGATTCAAGCTTTCATGATCCTTGCCTGGTTCATTAGGAACATTAGTACGGAGCACAGCTGAGCATAAGTTATGAGCAGACTAAAGTTCTTGATGGTGCTCCATGTAAATCACTCAAAAGCTAGGACCGTATTACTCCAAACTCGACAGCTCCCCTACACGTTACAGCAAAAAGTAATTATATTTTCTAGCTCTTCAGGACATGATCAATACATCTAGTAAAGGACAGATGTAATTTGCCTGCTTGTATACTTAAAAATCATAGTCATGGCACACCAATCCTTTTCCTGTAACCCATTTCCTGAAGGAGGTTTTACATATGCAAATCGGCCGATATGGTCTCGCGAGCCAGATTCACAATCATGGATATTGCCATTTTGACTGTGTTCACAGGGAGAGATATAATTTTTTTCTATTGGATGCAAAAATTTTCGCATGTATCACTTTTCATTTTTTAATTTATCTGTTACATTCTGCACTAAAAGTTAATCCTCTAAAAAAGTTTAAACTTTGCTTTGAGGGATCAGTAAATTTAAAAACTTGGCATGAATTCTTTCAAATGATTTTTGCATGTTTTATCATTGCATATCATTCTAAGTCTCTACTCTTTAGCAGTTTTCACAGGCTAAATTGATCTATTAATAGTCTAGAGTGATCTACAAAGAATACTCCTACTCAGGCCCGTCTTAAGGCCTGGGTGATACGGGCGACTGCCTGGGGCACCGTGATTGTGAAAAAATATTTTTTTACTACATTTAACTGGAGAATAGGTTTGATATACAGGGGGAGAGGGGCACAGGAATAATCTCCCGCCCGGGTTAAAATTTTGTCATGACTGGTTTCGCCACAGAGCAGCATCTTCAGGTGAAGATGTTGCTCTGCAAGGAAACCGGTCATGTGTTTTTTATTATTTTAAATTCAATAAATCAATTACCATGTGGAATTGCAGAGTTACTTCTTCTATCCCTGATATCAAGGAATTCCACCGAGTGACATCTGAAACCATCATCTACAAGCCTCTGGGAAAACAGCCTCCAACTTCCAGGGACAAGATGCTTCCTACCACAGAAAAAGAATGTAAGGCAATGTCAATTTTTCCTTTCAAATAAGCATATTCAACTGGTGCCCCTCAAAAAATATTCATGATTAAAATTACTTCATAACCAACCACATTTTTTTATCCAACAATTTTTAATTTAAAAATTTTTTGGATTGAATCGGATTAGCATTCAAGCTGCATGATTTCTCTTCATCAGTGACAATTGAGGAATTATTTTTGCTGTCCACTCGATAACTGAATGGAGCTCACTATGCATCTCTGCTGGCAACCAGACTCATGAAATTCGTATTCCACCTCCTTTGCCACTAGCTTACAACGCTTTGACTTTTCTCAAAGAATCCCTCCACAAACTCCTCGCTCAAAAGCAATGTGAGTTGAATGCCTCCCGGCCATGCAATCATATGGCACGATGGTGCTCCACAGGGAATGGTTAAGACACTAGAGAAGTTGGTGTTTCAGGCGGGTTGCATCATAGAGTGGAATTAACTCTTAATGAGTTGTGCACAAATTTTTTATCAGTTTTGAAGGGGAATAAAATATAAAAATGAATATCAATGTCATGAAATCAGTTTCATTCACAACATATTTGACCAAACTGCCGGTACAAACCTAAGGATGATGTTGGAGTGTTAGAACATCCTGTTAATAAAACAAATTCAGTAGAGTATAAGCAGAAACCAATACAAACAAGAAGTCAAAATAAATGAAGAGGTCTCAGGTTTCACACCAGGTCAGGTTCTCCATAGCTTCCAACGTTTTGACAAGTGACTCGCCCATTGTCATCAGGGATCCAGGAATCCTGAAAAAAAACTAATGACAATGGGCCTGCAGCCACACAAGAAATAAAAATATTTCAGTTACCCATACTCAAAGGTATTTTTTTCATCTAATTCTTGCTTTAGGTACCACTGATAGTATTTTTTAAAGTGTGAGCTTTTGCTGACCCTTCTACCAGCAATAATAAAGCTTACACTCTTACACTTTAAAAAAATGCTATCAGCATAACTGAAAGCAAAGAACTGATGAAATAACATCCCTTTAGACCCAGACTAGAGGCACAGGTAGATTTCTAAGTTTAAAAGAAAAAGAATCAGCTCACTTTGCTCACCCTTTGCAGAAAGGGTTAGTCATAGTCATAATTGTTTCAGACAAAAGTTTTAGATAATATTTAGATCTAAATTAACTTCGAACGAATCTGATATTGTGCCTACTTATGCAGTTATGATTTATTTGTCTGAAAAACCCTATTTTTTCCACCCCTAGAGCTAATGGTAGGTGTTATAAAAAATCTTCAAATAAAAGTTTTTGTTAGTAGCCATAGGAAGTATAATAAATTTAAACAAATGCAATGAATTTCATATTAAGTGAGTTCTAGTGAATTTTCAGTTGTTCAAAAGTCTTTCCCATTTCCACCCCCTTGGTCGGATTTTGCCCATTAACCCTTTCGCCCCAAACGTCACCGATGGAGTCAGGGTTTTCTTTACTCAAAAGACCGGACGTCTACCATAGATGGAGATTTCTATATGCAAAAGAATGGACGTCACCTATAGACGTCTTGGAGGGTGGGAAAGTGACCGCCTGAAGCATTTGGGAAGGGTGTTTCTTCGACCCCTCGTCCTTACTCAGTGGGTGGCAAGATCCTTCCCTGGGCAACTTCGCTCGACGCTCGAGCCCTTTAGCTGCCATTCTCTCAGTATGTGCCCACCGACACTAATTTTATGTGCAATGGATTTTCTAAATAAATATTCTTTGGCTATCCCAAAATATTAACCATTGAAATGAACTCCTAGTGTTTTGCAGTGAACTTTCAAATTTTAAGTGAAATTCTAGCTCTTATATTAGCGGAGTTGTCTTCTGCTTTCTTTTTCTCATTACTTTCCGATTAATTATCCTATAATCGTTAATATAACAGCTAGAAATTAATTTTAAATTATCAAGTAAACATGAAAAATTCATTTCAGACATCAATTCTCTCACGTTTACAATAAATGATTGTTAAAAAAAACCACTGCACGTACAAAAAAAATGACAACAACCCCATGCTGTTAGAGGGTCTGCTAATGGGTCGGAGGGTATACCTGACCCCACCGAGAGTATACCGACCCCACCCTCCCGTCCCTATAGGGACGGGAGGGTGGGGTCGATATACTGCAGAAGATATTCCCTTCAAAATACCTCCATATAGAGATGACTTAAGTCTCCCATGAAGCTCAGGATACTCAAGATATTTCCACAAAAAGTTCAACGACTTTGACCAAGATTTATAAAAAGAAACCTTTGAAATCTACCTGTGCCTCTATAGGCCAGGCCTTAATTTTTTGTCAGCTCATTTATTGCAGTAATTGGGTTAGTCACACCAAAAATTGTTTCAGACAAAAGTTTTAGATACTATTTAGAAGATTTACAATAACTTTGAATGAATCTGATATTGTGCCTACTAATGAAGTTATTATTTTTTGTCCGAGAAACCCTCTTCTATCCACCTCTTGAGCCAATGGTTGGTGTAAGACATCCAAAAATCTTTTAAACAGTAGTTTTTGGTAATTGTCTTAGGAAGTATAATAAATTTAAACAAACGCAATATATTTCACATTGAGTTATAGTGATTTTTCAGTTTTTCAAAAAACCTTACCCATTTCTCCCCCCTTGGCCCCATTTATGTATCTAACCTGAAATATGTATATCTGGTGGTCCATCAAATTATAATTCTGCTGTACAGCCAAGTTTACTTGAAGAGGAAAATTCCAACAAGACACGCTTATAGCACAATTGTTATTTTTTAATACTTTTTTCTGGAAAACTCGTGGTTTTTAAGACTTCTGTCCAAAATATTGAATTTTAATTTTTTTTAAATTAACTAAAATGTATTTAACAAAAGAATACTCACACCTCAAGCTCATACTAAGATTCAACCATCTTATAGTTGTCTCAACTTTTGTGCAAAGAAATTATCCAAAAATTTTTCATTAGCTTAGAAAAAACACCCTCATCTTCCAACACAGTTGCTTGACTTTGCATTCTAGATGCAAATGGAAACAGCTAACTGCTCAAAACCATCGTTTTATTCGGGCAGGAAAATATTTCCAAGGTCAGTATACACTGCTGAAGTAGGTTAGACAGCAATTCCATTTTGGCAACATGTAAGCAAGTTTTCATCCAACATACCCATACCCATTGTGGCCTTCAAAAAAGCTGAGGTAGAACATAGAAATAACTAGTTAAATCAGACAAGCACAGGAAAAGTCACAAGGCTATTTTCCTTTCAGTTGGTGAACTGCATTAAAGTAGCACCACAATGGCATTCATGTCAAGCCCATGAAAAGGTATAGATATGAAATGACTACATACATTAGACCAGTTACCTGAAACTTGCACAAAAACAACTCACTCTGCCAAGCAGAATAAAAAAAGGAAACATAAAAAATCTGCTCACTTTATTCCATTTAGAGAACTCTTTCTGTAAGCATAAACAGTACATGTACAACGCACTAATTAATGTGTGACATAAATTTACTGTTTATGTCTATTGAACTTTTAAAAATTGAAAAAAATATATGTAAATAAAATCACAAATTTACCATCAACATTTTTATAGGAAGGTTCCATGATCACTATCTCTTCAAAATATGCTTTATTGCATAACTCATCAACTATCAATGACATTTACAGTTGACAATAGGACATTCAAACAATTTTTTAGGAGCTAAAAATTCGAACGAAGAGTTAACACAGAGAATTTTTTACTTCCACCAATATTTCTTAAAAATTTTGAAAGGGAAAAAAATCAAGTTTCATTTTTTCTGTTTTATTTAGTTTACCACAGCCTCTGTAGCACAGCAGCATGTTTGACAAGACTTGAAAAATAAAACACACACTCATTCGCACAGAATACTCATTTGCGCACTGTCCTACAGGCAGACACTCACCGTTTCAAACACATATACACAAAAATGGATGGCCCTCTACTTCAGGGTCAGCCAATTAGTCAAGCCAATAGGCAAGGCATGCAGAACCTTGCAAGAGACAGGCTTTATGTTTGTCACCCGTACCAATCACGGCCTATAAGGATAACCACCTCCAGCACCTGCATCTATTACTTTCAGATGCAGAATGTGATTCACAAAACATTAGAAGTGGCACCCAGTCATCGTTCCTCCTATCTCAGTAGCTGATTTGAGTTTATTTCATCTGAACTGGAATTCAACTAATGAAGAGGTTGATACATGAACAGAGCAGGTGAATGTCAGCGATACAGGAGGGCAAAATCCCTGAGAGCATGTGTGACGTCCTTTGATCCTTCAGACCTGTAAAAAGATTACATCATTTGTTAAAGCCAACGAATAGCTTCATATGCAGGATGATCTATTATGCAGCAATGAAAAATAGGTACATATAAACATTCATGGTGGCTCATTGGGATTGCTACTCATAACAAGACAAACAAGTTCTCAAAACGGTGAGCAACAATCAGTCCAGCCATACCTAGTGAATATATGTTTGATGTGGAAAAGAAAAATTTTAATTTCATCACACTTACAGACGTTATACTCAAATGGAGTGAGATATGTTTTTTTATAAGGAAAAAAATACCAGTTTTGCCAGCATTCAAAGAATGTGATGACTCCAACTGATAAACATAACAACAAATTTATTTCAAAATGTACATACAATATTTTTTTGAAGAATTACTCTTACATAACCATAAAATCACCATTAAAAAACTACTACCTTGGCAAACACTTTTATTTTACCTTGTGAGCAGAGCATGGAAATCTGCAAGCTGTTTCTGAGTCACTGTTACGGAACCCCCAGCATTGGTAGTCGGTAGTCCTTTTACAGTGACCTCCAGCCATTGACAGAAAGCCTAATTACAAAAGAAACGAATTTAGTATTGCACTTTTTTATAGAAACAAATTATTTTCCTTCCAAAAGCATTAACACAGCACTAATAATTTTAGTTTACACAATAAACACATCCATCATTAATGCAGCATTAAAAATTCTATACTTGTCAGAAAAGCACACTTGTGCAATAGAGCCACACAGAGAGGCCAAGGGCACAATTCACATCACCAAATGAAATTCCTTACCAATGATGAACAGATTTATCTGGGCCAAGGATTATTCAAGTTATTTATTTATTCAAATACTTAAATGAAGATTAAAAATTCAATCACAAAAATTGCACAAAGATTACTTTAAATAAAGGCATTATCCTAAACAAGTGAATTTAAATTTAATTACACAGCAAATAGATATACAAAGAGATAACTTTGGTTTTCATATATGTATTAGTGTAAAACTATAAATATGAGTAAATTCTTCAAGGGTTTCCAACTGGGTCAGGAGTTCAGGTACTGACTTTTCCATAACCGACATCGCTTGAAATGAGATGAGTTAGCCATCGAAATGTTAGTACCCTAACATACAATTTTTCGGGAAAGCACTAGATTTTTCAATTACATAAATGTTTAATATAGAAGTGAATTATGGATGGCAGAAGTCACATATGCATTTTTCGGGAGGGTGCGAGGCAAATGCACTTTACCGAGGCAAAGCGCAATAGTAAAGCCTATCTGAGCCAACATTTCGTCGGTTATTATGTATCTTTTTGAGATATAGTATCCCGTGTAGTTCGAGCCATCCCCCAAGGGTGTCACCCAGAACCACTGAGGAAAAGCCAGCGCCATTCCCTTCCCCTCCGAGAGGACTACCCCTCTATCCTTTCCATGCACCAGTACATGGTGTGAGAGAAATGAGTCTACATATTGCCTCTCAAACAATGATATGAGGCGTCATATTCTAGAAAAATGTTTTGGGTAGCACCTTATTTCCCTTTACTGCTCCAATCTTCTCTAAGTTTATCCTGCTGCTGTATTAATCGGGCCATCATTGATTTTGGCACTCTTGTTATCTCCGCCAAACGACGAAGACTGGTTTGAGGATGGATGGTCCTTAATTCAGTCCAGTATTGTAATTTTTTCAGCCAGTGAAAAATCCTTACGCGGCATGTTAACCTGAATTAGTAACTTTTTCTCTGCTCTTGGCACTAAAAAATACATATTTTCCTCGCTCAGAATTCACTTACACACACCAGATGAATGATATCACAGGTATGAAACTGACACTGGTTTGATATTGTTGACTCTAAGAAGGCGAATAGCAAGTGAAGGGAAAAATCTGTACCTAGCACTCGTTGACTACCAGAGATGGGGTGGAAAAAGACAAAGGTGAGAAACAGGTGAATTAGTCAGTTTGGACGGGAAGTAGGGAAAGAGAAGACATGAGTTAGTATGTGCAGGATATCATAAACAAAAAGTTCTAGGTGAGTAATGCTGCTAATTTCTACTATTCTCCCCTCTTCTACATCTGCCAGGAAACTTGGAAACCCGCCCCTACATTCTCGCAGATACCACGGCTTTCCTTCACCGTGGGTGTCATCCCTCCTCTCATAATCCCTAATGAATTCACCTCCACCCTTCTTTCCTCAAAACATTTTATCTCATGACACATCACCTACAGCCTAACCTTCACTTTAATGGTATACGCCGCTAATGAAGCCGAGTTGTGTACCTACACTTTATGCAGCTCTGTTACCACAAAACCCAAATCCCCTTCTAGCTGTACTACCTGAGAACGAAGGTGTGTGTACAAACAGTGAATCATTAATTGAAAGTGCTTTCATGACTGACTTTGTTTAGCGACAGTAAATGAGACAGTGAAGGTGGGAAGCCACGCCAAGTAGCGGTGGTGGCTACGCCAAGGTAAGGATCCTGATGTCCAGGATGCTCTTCACCAATGGTTTCCCATTGTTAGTGGACGAGGAGTTAGTGTCAGTGGGCCTATGTTAAAAAAGAAGTCGGAGGAGTTAGCTTTGAAGCTTGGCCAAACTGATTTCAAGTCAACAGATGGTTGGCCATCTAGATGGAAGAGTAGAAATGAAATAAAGTTAAAAAATGCTCATGGAGAAAAACATAGTGCTGATTTTCCAAGTGCAGAGGAATGGAGATGTAAGAGGCTACCCACCCAACTTCAGGAATTCTGTGCAGATGACGTGTACAACGCCGATGAAACCGGCCTGTATTACCGAGCCACACCTAATGGCTCTCTTTGCTACAGTTATGGGGAATTAAGTGGGTCTAAAAAAGCGATGGAACAGATTACTGTTTTGTGCTGCTCAAACATGTCGGGAAGTGATAAAAGGAAACTTTTGGTGATTGGAAAAAGTGCTAACCCTCGCTGCTTCAAGGGGTTATGAATGAACAGCTTACCGGTGGAATATTACGCCAATAAAAATGCGTGGATGACTGCAGGCCTCTTCAGCCATTGGTTAAACAGTTGGGATAAGGAACTAGCGTGGAAATAGAGGAAAGTGATTCTTTTGATGAAAATGATGAAATGATGAAAACATTCAGTTGGAATTTTTACCAGCCAACACAACATCTCTTGTCCAACCAATGGACATGGGGATCATAAAAAATTTGAAAAAAATATAATGCGCAAAATTGATTGATCACTTTCTAGCATCAACAGAAGATGATCTTCTGACATTGCCTTCAACGTCGTCAGGTTTGGTTGAAGATGAGGAGAGTGATGGAGATGAAGACGTATCTCAGTGTAGCAGAGTGACTTCTGCAGATACCAGGAAGTTTATTGACAGGTTGCAATGCTACTTCATGCAAGAGGGCAATGAAGGAAGTCCGATGTCAACATTAGATGCCTGTGCCGACTTTGTATGTGCGACGAGGGGGAAGAGAATGAAGCAGAACACCCTGGACAAATTCCTTCAACGAGGAGCTACACATTAAATAAATAGTAAGTACTCCCTGGTTTCTATGCAAATGAAGCTTTAGATCATCAATTATTCTTATCTAACATTCCATAGTAAATTCTATATCTAATCACAAATCCTTCATTTGCAGGATTTTGTAAAGGGCATTTATCCGAAGTAATTGATGCCAAGAGATTTTTTTTAAAACACAAGGTTTCCAAAAATGTTTATAATGTATGTTTTCTTATCAATTTTTTGTTTAAATACTATGCAATTAAACATTTTGCATTTTTATTGTCATTTAGCTTTCTGACTTTCATTTCGATGCTTATTTAAATATATTTATGGGATACTTTGGATAAACGGGGCAGCCGCTTAATTGGGACAAAGTACACTGATCCCGATGTGTCCCAATTAACCGGATTCTACTGTAAAAACCAACGAAATTTTGGCTCAAAGGACTTCACTGTTGCATTTTACATAGGTAGAGCACTTATCCCACCCGAGAAATGCATACATAAATATTTAGTTTTGACCTATTTAGGGGCCTTGGGGCACAGGTTCCTGATAACTAACAGAGATAAAACTTTAACACGCTAATTGACACTCCACAATGATCATTTTTAGTGATGGAAAACATTACTTTTCTGAATTCTGAAAAATAAGTCCCAGCCTAAAGTTTACTTACACCTTGAAGGGCTTGTGTGGGACATATTTAAGCTCAGATTACACATGAGCAATGGCAGGTTGGAGATAGTAGCCAGGAATTCTAATTGTAAGTGGTATTATGTACATCATGATTTAGGTAATATGCAATTAATGGTCAGAAAAAAAAGTCAAAAGTTTGCAGCAACTACTGCATTTTCAATAGTGCTTTGCATATGATAATCATCAAAAGGATTAACTTCCCAAGAGGCGTGAATGTGATGTGAAATAAAGAGTAAGAGCTTACCATTCTGTTGAAAAGCATAAGCTCCATAATTACATCAGCAACATCCGAGAGCATATATGAGTGTAAACAGAACACACTGGCATGTATAAGATTATTCAGTAGAACTTGTCCACTATCCATGATAATTCTTTGGACTAAACTCCTACGAAGTTCAAAATCTCCCCGCTCCTGAAAAAGAAATTTGGACTCAAAATAATGATTGAGGCACTGCATAAAGACTTTAAATGGTAAAACAAGTAAAATCAAGCCTCATCACAGCACACTAAAGTGATACAATGATATTTTTGCTGGCATAAATGCCATGCAGCATATGTAATGATGTCAAACACATATGCTGACATTTACCATTGGATAACTGGCAAACATCCAAAATAAATATCAGATAAAAAATATCATTTTTTCTAGCATAAAACATATCACAAACAAGGTTAACTTTTAATGCCATCATGATCCTTCAGGAGACATAATTTTTATTCTATTGTGGAGGATGGAATGGAAGACAAACGAGTAAGTACGGTGGGTGAGTAGAAACTTCTGGAGGAGATTAGAGGGGGGATGAGTATGTGGTTGAAGCAGGTTAATACTTTCAATGTGTATTACATCTTAACACCTCATGGTGGGTTGTCGCTGCTGGCGAGTGATGTCTTAAGACGGCACCAGCCACAGCAGTTTTTTCTTTTACTGCCGCCCTACGGTCTCTCCAGTTTTTGTGCCTTTATTGTGATGCTTTCAGCTGGGTGTTCTGCCCTACCCGAGAGCACAGACGTTTCTGGTTCTGAGACTTTTGCTTTTCCATTGCTGCATGCATTCACTTGGTGAGTTTTTATTTTTTTTTAACCACAGGTCACTTAGCGCCTATACATATATTTTTACGGAATATCTACTCTTATGTCCTTTTATTATTAAATATATAATCTTTTGGGGATTTCACATTAATTTACTGGTATACGACTTTGTATTCATATTTTCTTTTGTTTTAATAGAAATATGTATATATATTTTTTTTATAGCTCTGGGTACAAATAAATTTACCGGCGGTCCTCTACTTCATACCTAAGCCTGTGAATGGACTCATTGAAAGTGGATCAGTCATTTTGTAGGATTTTATACTTTTTGCAATGTCCAGTGATGAAGAAGCTTGGTGCAAATTTTGGGGATGATCAAAGGCCTACCTCTGGTAAGATTCATATTTGTTGGAACTGAAGCTGTAGAATGGAGTTTGAGATTAATTTTACATTGCATGTATCCATTCTTACCTTATCCATATTTACTAGGACTACTTACAGCTAAAAGGAAGCGACTTACTCCAGTGGAGAAAATGCAGGATATATCCTCACTACCGGACGAGATGATTGAAAAAATTACAGAAGCTCTTTCTTTGAACGAAAGTGGTGGAGATGATTCAGATTGGAGTACAAGTAATTCTGAATCGGGTGACACTTGGGAAAGTGAGGACAGCGGAGATGAGGCTCACGGTGAATATGGAAGTCACTCTCTCGAAACCCTTCCTTGCACCATGGCTCCTCTTTTGCCAATTCCCAGAATTTGAGTAAGTCAACCCATTACTTGGCTTAGAGACCCACTGGTGATATCCCCTTTTCCATTCACTGGTTCCCATGGATTAAGAGTTCCTCCAGCAGGAAACAGTCCAGGAGATTTTTTTATTTGCTTTTCACCAAGGATTTGTATGAAACAATTGTTAAAGAGAATAATTTGCAAGTCGAGAATTTGTTTATGAATACCCACTTCCCACTGAAGTAATAGCCAAGCGACTGAGCAAAGATGAGATTGTTGAATACTGGAACAAAAAACAAATTTGGGTCCTCAAATGGTGAGATAGGCACAATGTTTTGTTTATCTCATCAAAGTTTGGAGGACAGATGGTTGAAGTGTCAAATCGAAGTGGCCAATTGACTGCTAAGCAGGAAGCAGTAGTCAATTATAATAAATTCAGGGGAGACACTGACCACTGCGACCAACTAATGGCTTATTATCCCTGTGAGTGCAAATCGCTAAAATGGTATAGGAAATAGCTATTCATATATTCCAGTTAATGCTCATCAATACATAGTCACATTCCGTATGACATGTACAGTGGGCAGAAGAAAATCCTGTACAATTACCAGTTGGAAGTCAGAGATTCATAGGTAACAGCGACCTCCAGCCAGGGTTCACGCCCCTTAACTCGCAAGGATCCTATCACCCATTTTCCTGACTTCCTTCCTCTAACGTCCGGAGGATGAAGAAAGCAAAGGAGATGTTGTGTGCGCTACTTGAAGGGAGAAAGGAAAGACGGTATGAAGTTTGGTCCCGACTGTGATGATGCACCTGGCCTCTGTCAAAGGCCATGTTTTTTGGAATACAATAGAAAGTGATAAAAATTATTAATCCATTTTTGAAGACAAAATTTGTAATTCATAATAAAACTTGTGTGAAAAGAGAAGCAGATTTTTTTTCTTTAGACTTTGTAATAAAACAATTAGTACTATGGAAGAAAAAAACCTGTTCCACAAATTATATTCCCTTTAAAATTTTTCCATCCACCTTTGAAAATGACAGTGTAAAGTATATGTATTTAGATTCCTTACAGAAAAAGATATTTACGTAATTGAAAACATATTTGTTCTAATTCCGGGCATTTCATACACAGTTTTACTAGGTGCAAAATAACAGACAGTAGTATGTTGCAAATTTAGTAAACAGGATCTCCTCCAACAATAACGTCAGTTTTGTAGAAGGAAGGAATACATATTTAGTATTAATTTTCCACATGTTTGTACTGATTTTTCCACAGTAAGTTTCATTGCCTTGCAATATTTTCAAGCGAGGCTTTCAAAATAAGCACATATCATATATGTCCTCTCCTTGAACTATAGCCTTGACGTGGTGGAAGGGCTCGTGCATTCGAATGATCCCTAGAGCTGGACTGGCAGGAGCAATTATTATTGCTCCTGGTAGGGCCTGGAAGGGTAGGAGCTAGACGAAAGGTAGTTCCGTGATGGTGTCATGTTAAAAATACCGTTGAGAAGTGGTGTGGGAGTCCCTCTAAACTATTATTTTCCAGAATATGGAAGTCATTCAAAAAGGAATTGATTCCTGGTAACTATGGGTTGCCGCCCACTAGGGCAGATGTCGTGCCCGGCAGCGGGGGAAGCAAGACCTCCGTGGTCGTCATCACACGAAATCCTTGCACAACATCATCATTAAAGGTTACAAGGAATAGGAGGGAGAAGAAGAAGAAAAAGAGGAGGAAAGCAGTGGTAAAAATAAGAACTTGGAATGTAAGGACAATGATGAGGGCCGGGAAGCTTGAGAATATTAAACAGGAAATGGAGAAAGGGAAATATGTAGATTATTTAGGGCTGTGCGAGGTGAGATGGAAGGATAGCGGGGACTATTGGAGTGATACATAGTTACAGGGTAATCTATAGTGGGGGAGATGAGAGTCAATGTGGGGTAGGTATGGTACTGAAAACAAAATTGGGGCTAAGGGTAGTAAAAACAGGTGAGCGACAGGATACTATTGGTAGAAATAAAAGCATGCCCGACAAATTTTGTACTGGTCCAGGTATACATGCCTACAAGCAACCATAGGGAGGAAGAGGTGGACGAGGTGTACGAGCAAGTAGAAGAAATAATTAGAGAAGTGCCAGGAAAGAAAAACCTGATAGTGATGAGCAACTGGAATGCAGTGGTTGGGGAAGGGAAGGACAGACTAGAAGTGGGAGGGTTTGGGCTAGGAGCAAGAAATGATCACGGTGAGAAGGCAATTGAATTTTGTAGAAGAAATAAATTAGTAGTGACAAACACTTGGTTTAAACATCACCCCAGGCGTAGCTATACATGGAAAATGCTGGGTGATACTGGGATATACCAAATTAATTACATAATGGTAATCAAGAATGGGGAATCGATAACACAGGAATCGGTACCGGGTTTGGAATCCAAAAAAACTGGAATCGACCCATCCTTACTTATAATAATAATAGAATAAGTTTGACATAAATCTCATGATGGCAAAAAAAATTTTAATGGCTTTGAGCTATCAATCTTTAAAGGGATAATAAAATTAATTAACCTTAAAAAAATAAGCCAATACACATACCTCATGGCTTCGACCACAGCTGAAAAGGTCATTGAAGAATTTCATGACAGACGCATTAGCATCTCTATGTTCAAGAGTACATGCCATTAATGCACACTGTACAACTGGTGCAATAGCTGGACTCTGAAGGAAAGGTACAGGGGCACGTTGCAGAAATCTAAAATGAAAAAAAAACAACAATATTTCAGGAAAACAATTTCAACACATCATTAACCCTTCTACAGCACATGATGAGTAAGTGTATCATGGGATGCCTATCTTAATATGCGTACAACTAGAATCCCTTGTCATAGTTATAGGTACATTTCGAAGAAAGACTACCAATTGTAGAAATTACCATGGTGCGACCTCTGGGAAATGTTTTAGTTTGGGTTCTCTCTCCATTTATTTAATGTGATAGCAGGCACATGTATTAATGGTTGTAGAATATGAAGAAGCATTTGTATTTTATACCTTGGATGGATATTATTTCATTGGTTAGACAGATATTTATTTTTATTCATTTATTAATAATTTTTCACCAAAGGATATTTCCAAAATTTGATAAACATGAAGGTACCTGAATAAAAAAGCCAGTCCAGAAATAGGGTTGCTTTAAGTACGAACATGACTTGCTCAGAAGAAACTTTGTGATATTGCATTTTAACAATTCTTTTTTGAAGAACTGTTGTATTTTGGATTATACCAACATCTGGATTTCAGCAATGAGAATAGTTCATTATCTCTGAGGAGTTCTCTGATAGGCTAAGAAATGTTGACATTTTAAAATCCAAATGCGGGTATATGTAATCCCAAATGATACATCAGTCCTCCACAAATTTGGACCACAAAAGTATTAATAATTTGAATTTTTTATTTTCTTTACTTTTACACAAATCACTACAAAAATTTTACACACTTGTGAATTTCTGTGAAAAAATTTCCAGAACGGATGGTAAAATTAAAGCCCAAAGGCAGTGTTTTGTTTCTAAAAATAAAAAACGAAGGTAAGGTGAACGGAAGGACACCAGATTTTGGTGCCGTGAATGTGATAAGGTTTGGTGTTTTAAATGTTTTAAAATTTTCCATACATTGAAAACTTTTAAAATGTTTATTGATATTCTAGTTAATAAAAAAAAATTAAACATAAATATCAATATGGTGTCTCAACTTTTTTCTATGGATTTTCTCACACGAGGAAGTGTCACACATGGACAATACCATTCATTTTTCCACCGCATGGTAAGGGTCATGCTTGGGAAACCTCACCGCAGCGAAAGGGTTAAAGACATAATTGTTCAAATCTCCATGACGTGAATCTTACAAATGAGGTGCAAGTAAAAATAATCACAATGATGTTCCAGTTCACCCTATGTCGCCATATTAGTTTACATAGTCTGTAAAATATTCCTTCACTGTTTCACCATATACAATGGGCGCTTTCTATTTGCTCTAGTGCACAGCTCACTTCCTAACATGACACCTCAGTTTCATTCTGATTGAGTCAAACCCAGTGAACTGGTCAGCACACCTCCACACAAATCAGGAGCATTTTTGATGTGCGCATGAGTGTGATTGAGAAGGAAAGAATTTCAATAATCACAACCAAAATTGTTGCTCATGAGCTGATTTTCAGTAAAGATGTCAAACATGGAAAATTTAAGATATTTAATTAATTTGTGGTTCAAAGCTTTCCCTTTGAAACATGTAGTTTGAATGAATTTTCAAAAAAAAATTATAAAAAGTTCAGCCGTGACTAGCCTACCTACAGAATAGTACCTCCCTGGAGATTACTGAACGTTTTGCCTGCACACATCTTTAAATTCAGTGTAGTTCACGTACTCTGAAGTGCGCTGATGTATTCCAATCTACACTAACTTCAACACCTCAAATGGAAAGCTTTCAACATCAAATGATTATAGAAAGGATATTAATTTTTTTGGATTCTGTGCTGAAACTGGAGTCTGTCTTACAAGCCTGTGCACCTAATAAGCTGGAAGAGATGGTAATTTGTCAATTAAACCTGGGGAGTATCCATTGATGGAAGTAACATGTTTAATTATACTGACTACCTTCTTGAAGTCTTCTTTCGTAAGGGGGACACTGATCAGACAATGAATCATCGTGTAACAGGGTTTCCCAGAACCAAGAAGGAGTGTCTATCTTTCACAAGTGAAATAAAAGGTCGAGGTAAATGATTGGAATTTTTTTCTCAGGTAAACAAAATTTTTGGGTGAGTATTATTAAAAAATGTGCAGGGAACCTTGTATAAGAATGTAAATATAAGGTTGGCAAAGAGTTTAATTGGAGTACAGCATTGAACAGTGCAGATATGTGGGCTCTGAAAACAGAGGATGAGAATAGGCAGCAGCAGCGTGGAAGAGAATGGAGAAAGTGGATTGGATGGAAAGAAGGAAACACAATGAAGTGCTACATATGTATGATGGGTGAGGAGAGGAAGCTGCTAGAGGAGATCAGGAGGAGGCAGGGTAGGTGGAGGGTACAGGTAATGAGGGGCAAAGGGATGCTAAAGGCCATGATAGAGGTGAGGATGTTGGGTAAGTACGGTAGGAGAAGGAAGAAAATAGACTTCATGGATAGGATTAAGAGCGGTAGGACGTTTGCTGAGCTGAAGAATGATATTGCAAAAGGAGACAAGGGCCTGTGGTTGTAAAATATTATGTAGCACATGTGGTTATTCCTTTTCAATATAAACATACCGTAACCAGAAGAGTAGCCTTATTAATAGTCATTTTAAACAAGATATCAGTTCTGCATCATTGCCTCTGCTTCAACTTAATTAATCAAAAACTACCTACATAGGTGGAGATTAAAAGGAGGATGTTTTGGGAAGCATTCATACCTTGCACAAAGTCGAAACAAATCATCAACAGTGTCTGGATGGTTCTTGAGTCCAAGTCCAGCAACCGAAAATCTAGAAGCAGCTGCACTGTCAGTGGCAGTGTTGGGTGGATCTTCCAGGAGAGCAAAGGTTGGTTCAAGGAAGGCTTGTAGCATTGCTAGAAGACCAGGAGTGCATGATGGATCTGTAGCATATTCGTCAACCAGGATACTACCCATGTAGAGGAAACAACTATGCTGATTTTGTTGATACAAAGCTACAATCTGAGAGAGAAAAAGGGGAATTATGTCAACATTAGATGCATGGCTTATAATTCATCTGAAGATTATTGAATAACATTTTACTACTTGACACAAGAAATGAAGGAATAATAATTCAATGATTTCTATGCAAATTAAGTACATAATTAGGAACTGACCTAACAGCAATTATGTGTTACAAGAAAACTTCGGTCCACTTATTACCAAACTAAAAGGGGATTAAAAGTTAAATTAATAATGTGCACAGCAATGATTCCATGAATGTTTCATTTTTTTCAGTTGTTTGTAACATTCAGAATCCAATTTCAATGTTGTTTCAATTCAGATTCCATTCAGTACTCTACTGGGAGGTAACAATAATGGTTCAAAAAAGTTGTATCGTAGAAGATGCACAGGAAGGTTTTGAAACTCTGCGTAAGAAAATACCTTTCCACTGTTCAAGCAATATTATTTTCAGAAAGAGACTTCAGCAGTGCTGGAAATTTGGTTAATAAAAAAGATACGTTCGAATCAATAAGCTCCATTTTGCAAGCTAAAATACTGAAGTAAATTGTACTCACTCTGCACCTTCATCTATTAATAAAAAATATTTTATGGTAAAACTAAAACTGCAGCTCATTTTAATGCTAATTAATCACATTTGAGTTTAAGAGAAAACCTAGAACTACTAGATTCATACGCCAACAAAAAAGTAAAAGTGGATGTTTTATACATACATGCAATTGGTGGTGAAAAAGAACTAGGATTCATAATTGGGTGAAACAAGGATTTGGATACAAGATTTAGCTATAGAGATTCTATAAAGAGATCAGGATACATATTAAGATACAACAAATGTTTAATTCGACCATTCACTAGTAAGAATTGGTTATATACTGACCCTTGCTCAATGCAGACCACTACCAGTTCCATTGCTGCAATGGCATAAAGTACTTATTCTTATTATGGGTCATTCCATGTCAAATCAACCAGTGACCTTTGCGATTTTGATGAAAATTGGTATAGTTGTTGGCCCTACAGAGAAACTAAATAATACCAAATACTACACCCCTGTGCTAAATACTTTGTTAGAAAATTGGTTCTAAAAATGGCCCAAAAATCAAATTTTAGGTCTGCAGTGCACCTTTTGAATTGCCGGAACTCGGATACAAACATACTTAGAGAGTTGTGTGTTATCAATTTAAAGCTCTTGAAATTGACTTTCATTTGATATACCACATGCCGAGGTTAAAAATAATTATAGGTCAGGGGTCAAGGTCAACATAGTTTGACCTTGAATTATGAAAAATAGGATATTTCATTTTACTTAATTTTTTTCATAACAACATACATATTTCATTATTTGTACAACTTTCAACTTTGCTGTGCTGAGTGGACTTATGTACTTGTAAAATGTTCAAAATATTTAAAATCCTTTTTATCAGACTACTGTTTCTAACACCACAATATCAGAAGTGATTCCTTTAATAAAGAGTACATGTATATAAAATTTATGGAAGAACCAGGTAATGTAAGATCCGGATTGCAAGGGATAAAAAATGATATCATTACTGAAATGAATCTAAGATTTGCTGAATTAGAAAAGAACAGCTTTTATGCTGTTGCATCAATATAGGACCCTCATTTTAAAGACAAAATGTTTAAAATCAAGAAAGATTCTCAAGAGGCTAAGAAACTCATAGTGCAAGAACTGCAACTGTATTTTCAGAAAGAGCATTTAGTACTGCTGGAAATTTGACAGACAAAAAAAGGAACAGATTAGATTCCGAAAGAGTAAGAATGTTGCATTTCTTGAGGAATAATTATGTAATAACTTATGATTACATTGCACTTTGTTGAAGAACTAATACAAATTAAGTGAAACTGAAACAGCTAATCAAATTAGTTTTTATTTTTTAGCTAATGAATAAATATTGAATTTGAGGGAGCAGAAGTGTGGAACAACTTATTGGTTCAAAAAAGTACTGGAAAATATGAATGGATTTGAATTTGTTTTATAAATGCAATTGGCATTGAAAAGTAACTGGGATTAATAGTTTTCTGAAATAAGGATTCGGATTCGAGATTTGATGTGTGGGATTTGATAAATTTTGGATTCGATCGATCACTAATTCTACTTATTCTTAATTTTACATTCTTGCTTTCAGTAACACTGAATGTATTTTAATAAAGTGGGAGGTTTCGCCAGCCCTTCCACTGGCTACATCAAGCAATAATGACTATCTTAACACGTTCAATGCGGCACAATGGGAATTCTCGTATTGTAGGTTCTATCCGTTGGCTCTTGCCAGGAATTCCCGTCGTTGGTATATGCGTATTTCTAACGGTTCCTGTTGCCCTCAGTCATGTGTAAGGGCTCTATCGTTGCGCTTCTGTCATCTGTTTGAACCCTACTATAAGAGAGTGTGGTCAGTTTTGGTTGTGGAAGCTTTTTCCTTAAGACAACACTCCATTCTCTTAGTGCTAATTATTGTTTCTTTTTTAATGGTAATTAATTTATTTCGTGTTTTTCCATTCATGTTTTTTATCGTTTTTAGTTTCATTTTGCCTATATACTAGGGGTATACTCGTTTTTTCTTCTTTTTAAATAATGCTTTTCGAGACATATTTTAAGAGGTCATTGATATCTTTACTCACTTGTATAATTAACCATATTTTTTCATTAATAAATATGCGCCTTAGGAAATGAATAGATTGCATAACGTAATGCGTCTTCATATTTTTTATAGAAGTATTACATTTACAGCACATAATTGTTCCATAATATATATTCATGGTGAATTATTATATACCCTCAGCACAACATTCAAATTTTTAGTTTTCCTTCCTTCCTAGTTGTGAACTTGAAGCATGTTTGATGAATTAGTATCTGCGATATTGATTGGTTTCCTAAAAGGATGTGTATGTATTTTTATTTTACAAGGTTTAATATGATTTTTATTTCCAAAGTATATTGTTAAATTTATAAAGTATACATCTTTTTCACGTCGCTATGAGCTAACGTTTCCCAGGCTTACGGATGGTGATAACTTATTTAACTTATTGTCTAATTTATCGTAGCATTAACACTTAAGTACAAACTCATCTATCAAAATAAACAATATTTGAAATCAACTACCATATGTTTGCAATTTTTCTTCAGTTAAAGTTTATTTATTTTTCTAGGTATAATTGAGAGAAAAATATTGAATTTTTGCAGAATTAAAGGAAAAAACGATTTGACCTAAGTACAGTTGGATGAATGTTTTAGAGTTTATGCTTAATAATAACCACACTTACTGCTATGAAGCAATTAATTCAGATGCCATAAATATTTGAATTATTCAATGTTTTATTGAGTCAAGTCTATTTCCTTTGAGGGAAGGCAACGCAATAGTCTTGAGTGAACCCCCGCCTCCTCCGTCCAAGAAATACTATAAGAGGGATGATTTGAGGCACCAAATCCTTATTGTGGAGGAATTAGAAACATTTATAGAGGAAGAAAGTGATTTCAGCGATGATTCTGGGGATACGGAGTGGGGTAACAGTGACAGGGAAAGCGAAGATGTTGCTGCCTCTCCACAAACATCATCTAGACCAAGCCCTATTAGCACTACTGGTCCGTTTCAAGGAGAAACAACACAAACACCTGAAAGTTAATACACTTGAACATCCCACAGACAGAGTCCCACACAAATTACATACACACTTACCCCTGGAATAAATATTCCTGAACCTGGAGAAGAACCCCGAGACTTTTTTTTACATTCTTTTGACTGATAACATTGTACACATGACAGTGACAGACATAAACAACTTTGCTGACACACTATTGCGACGAAATGTAGCTCCAATGGCTAGGATACTGAAATGGAAGCGTCTGGACCCTGAAGAATTTCTCACATTGGATTATTATGCCAGATGGGAACCATTCCTCTAAGTAGGATATCTAGGTAATTATTGGATCACAGATTCATTATTCAATTTTTCATGTTTTTGGGGAATCCCTGGAAACCCCTGGGATTCTCTTTATTCCTTCCGGCTCTAAGTAATAAAATTTCTGCTCCATCCCTCTTCTTACAAACCTATTCCGCAAGCCTTCTCCTTTGCCCACTCCAAGGATCAGGGGCTTATCAAAACATTTCCCAGCCATACTTAGTTGAAATGAACAAAAGAAGAGGAAAAGGACTCTCCAAAAAAGGTGCCAGGAGTGATATAAAAAGGGACAAAGGAAAGAGACAAGTTTTTACTGTCCGGCGTGCGATGGTTGCCCACCCTTAAGTCTCATTCCATGTTTCGTGGAATATCACAAATGTAAAAGATGTGTATAAAATATCAATTTCGAAGATAGTAATTATGAATTGTGATTACAAATTTTCTACATCATATACTTCTAAAATACATGTTGCTACTAAGACTAGATCATTTATCATTTTATTTGTAAAATATTATTGAAAATTGTGCAGTGGAAAATATATACTTGATTTTAGTTTATCTTTCGCAATTTGAGTGATTTTTTGTTTTAGTATTAACCAGTTAAAAAGTAAAAGTATCTCCACCGCTTATATAAAAAGTATCATTCAAAATGGATTTTAATTTTGATATAATATCATTGATTTCGTTCTCCGTTTGATGAATAAGTAAACTACACCTTCTACTAGTGGACAAAGGCCCAGCCACATTGACACACCAGTACCCGTAAGATCACCGAAGTGAAGCAATGTTGGACCCAGACGGAAGTTGGATGGATGACCATACAAACCTTCACCGTGGCGCTCTTGTCTCCTGTCTGCATGTGGCAGACAGGCATGGGGTTGGCACAATGGACCAAAAAGGTCAAAGTGCCTGGGCTCCTGTCGAAGGCCCCCCCTACAAACAATCTATCTTTCTACACCATTTACTGTATTCAATAAAGAAACATAATAAGATATGATCTCATTGTAATTTGGTTAAAAGACATTTTAACCCCTTCCCTGACGAATTTTTTTGAGGAAATGGTTCCAAAAAGGATCATATTTTTTTATTGCATTTTTTAGTTATTTATATGTTATAATGACGGGAAAACAAATTTATTTTGAGCATTGAGATTTTATTTATTAATAATTTCAATTTAAACCCTTACTGTTATAAATTGTCTAAAGTGAGAGAGATTCACTTCTACCTCAGCTAGAACAAGTATTTAAGCCGAAATATCTATATTTTTATTGAAAATTCTACAACCCTAACATATATCCAAATCGATTAGTACAAATTTTAATTATTTTCAGATTTTTTTGTGTGGTAAGTCCTAAATCATGGTGAGAGACAGCGTTACAACCACAGAGTTACATCGCAATCTGGGCAAAAATATCTGCTTTCCCTTCGAATAATTTTCCCGTGCACATCTCGATTTCTAGTACATAAAAAGCACTTTCGTGTTGGGCTTGCCTTCTTATTAGTGGCTAGGATCAGCTCAGGAAAGTGCATTTCTAAGGGGCGGAGAGGGTGAGGTGTTGCGGGTGGCCTACCCACTTCAGGAGCCAAAAATTGGGGATGTACTCTTCAATAATTTTTTTCGATGAGGTCAAGTCTATTATTCAAATATCACGTCCTTCCATCTGTTCAACATTTGGTAGATTTTTCAAATCTTATTCAGTTTTGAATTAGTACGTATTTCTGCGACATATTCCTCATTTTTTTTAAGTGTAAAGTTTTCCAGATTTTTTTGCAAATCGGCGAATGACATCGTTTCCCAAAAAACGGCGTACACAGAATCCACCGTGTGGTCCAAAAATGCTCTTTGTCAGGCTTTTATACAATGCTCTGCAGCATTATTAGCGCCAAGAAAACTCGTATTTCGGGAGCACTCCACGCCATTGTTCTCTGGAACCAGAGTGTTTTTCACGAAGACACTGATTAGCATACCAATTTGTCTCATCAGTAATTAGTTATATAAATTCATTGCCGAAGAACTGTTGAAAAAACTGGAGTTCACCACCATCTTTTTGAACTTCAAAATTGAGTGATGAAGCACTTTCAAAATTGAACCTTGCGGGTGTAGGAGGGGGAGCTTCGCTACTTTTCATTTCTCTCCATTGGTCGTCTTCAATAGGCTCACCTTCGCACTCGGCATCTAATATGGTATGCTCGGAGAAGCTCGATTCAGATCCCGAAGTTTATAAATTTTCTTTTTCCACCTCAACACCCTTTCACTCTCACTTTCTGTTGCAGAATGAATAAAGCAAAACAGTAAAAAAACACTGCGGTAACCAAAAATTGCTCTCGACCTCTAATCGCATAATAACGGATTTCTGTGAAACGCTGATGAAGAAGGGACACTTGACATGAATGCTCAGGAGGAGAGTGAAGTACTAACGCATGTCTCCGTTGAAAATTTAGGATAAATTGAAATCATTATGTCGACATCCTTTATAAAGGTAAAAGAATTTCAGGGGTAAATTAGGAATATCCACGGAGAGATTGACATAAGCTTGTATACAGTACCTTCCCGAAGAGGATAAGACAAATCGGTGAGATTTAGAGAGAAGGGAGGGGTACCGAGAAAGATGGAAATCAGGGGGAATAATAACAAAGGCGGAATCTTCCTGCTCAAAGTCTTGCTAAATGCACGTCTATGGAAAAAAATGCCTTTTCCCTATGTGCGTATTCTTCGCTTTCAAAGATTACAGCAAAACAAGCACATGAGGTCGTAAAGCAATGAGGATGAAAGCTTTCTTTTCCACAGAAGATCTTTCCCATTCATAAGGGTCCGCTGTCCCACTTGAGTGAAGAAATTATGGCTCTATTATGACAGGCATCAAGCAGGGTCGGAAAGCGACCGCACGCCCAACCATTTTCCTGGGTCTTCCCAGACGGACAATGCACTCTTGGCGGGGCGCCCCTTATCTATTGCCCCTTTTTTCTCGGGTGACCTTGGAAGAAAGAGGGCTGCAGCGTAGTACAGTGCGAGAGGAAACATGAACGCAATGTAATGAACGGGAGAACAAGCCACTGCCACCTTTCCTGAACATTTTTTGAACTACCAGTAATGCTGTCGAGAGATTTCTTCCGATATTTCCCGAAAAATGACATTTACGGGGGTTGGATATAAGATGGCTATCATCGTCTAAATCTCAACCTCTAAAAGCCGTTTGTTGCATAAGTGGAAGCCACTAGAGACTGAAAGGTTACTTACGAGTCTGAGAAATCACGAGTTTCACGTCAACACGGCAGATTTTATTTTACTACAACGCCGCATTCGAAGGACAGGAAAAGAAGGCTAACAATAAGTATTTGAGAAATTTGCTGTAATAGGTATGCATAAGTTCAACAATTCTTTCTACTCCCACACAATGTATTACTAGAGCATGAATATATCTAGACTAATCATGCGAAAACACGCTTCACTAGTCATAGCTTTATCCGAATATTCCTTTATCCTGTATTCGCTTTTTATGTGGCTGGTTGCATAACACCCCCTGCCACACGTCCGTGGTGCAGTTTACGGGTAGGTAGGTACGTAATGTATTGTTTAGAAGCGATTGTAAGGGATTATTTTAATTTTTCCTAATACATAGTATCACCGTTACGAGTGTATATCGCGCGACTGTTATTTTTGCATCCGGCCAGTCGCCATGAATGTCGGAATCAATTATATTCAGCGTTTTGAACCCAAAAATAAAAAAAAAATGCAATAACATTTGAATGCGGTATACATGCATTGATATTACGCCTAAATGTATGAATTCGATACCAGATAAATTTATCTAAAACAAGAGCAGATAATGCGTTAAATCTCACGTGTAATTGTCCCAATGCCAAGGCAAAAATTACGAAAATTATGACGCAATTCCATACGCTAATGCAACGAAATAAGTCTCAATAACTGGCTAAAAATGAGCCAGTGTGTCCGCAAACGCCATCTGCTGCCTAGATATAGAATTTCTACGAAGGGGACGAGATTATTCGTCTTCGGAAGCTAGGAAGTCGAAAGAACGGCCTTGGACGAGTTAACTCGTCCCTGACGCGATTTGACACACCTGGTTAGGACGAGTTAACTCGTCCTTGTCAGGGAAGGGGTTAAAGCAGGTGTATAAACTAACTTATAACGTAAGTGTAATAGGGAATCATGTACGAATTGGTTCTTACTTAGACACAAACATTAGTCGTTTTATGGATATGTAAGGAGAAGTAACGAACACCATAACACCTTCCTTTTGTCAATTCCCACATTCACATTTGCTCTAATTCATCATTTGAATGTACATATAATCCTTATGACATAATATGTGAATATTTAAAGATTCAGAGACCTAATGCTAAAAGTAATCACGAAAGAAAAGAGAACGGAACGGGAGACATCTAGGCAACACGCACTACATGTTCTAACTGGTGACTCGTGACAGAGATTCCCATCATTTATTTTAAAAATTATATTAATTACAATTTTTATTTTGAAAATTTTTAAACACTGAATAACGAATTTTAGGGTTAAAATCTATCGGAAAACTAGTAAATAACATTTCAGTCACCGGATAGGTTAATCAAAAAATGGTGCAGTGTTCAAAGTGCTAATCTGCTGGACTATGTGTATACTCTCAATGACTTCACAGATTCATTTCATTCAAGTATTCTACCAGCTGATTGGTAGGTTCTTGGACAGTCCCCATTTTGTATCCCAATTTCATACATATTGTCTCGCTTTCCCTCCTAAGAATGTCACGCCATTAGATCCCTCTTCAATTCTTCATATCTTCTACCTCCTCTTATTTCGTCCAGAATTCCTATCCTCTTCCTTCCTCTCCCACGCTTCCCCAGTGTTCTCCCCTCTATCACTCTCTTCAACATGCCCTCTCCTCTCAAAACCTCCTCCATCCATCTCTTCTGCCTTCTCCGAACCTCTGCCACAAGCTTCCTCTCCTCTCCGACCATATCCAATACCTCCTCGTTCGTCTTTCTCGCCATCCAGCTAACCTTCTCCATCCTTCTCCAAACCCACATCTCAAACGCCTCAAGCCTACGCACATCCTCCCTTCGCAATGACCAAGTTTCCGACCCATATAGCGCCACGCTCCATATTAAAGTTTTCACCAGCCTCTTCTTTACGTCTCTTCTCAGACCCCCCCCCCCCCCTCATCAATTCCCTTCTCTTCGAAAATGCTTCTTTAGCTAGCGAAATTCTGCATCTGATGTCCTTACCACTAAACCCATTCTCCTCCAAAATACTACCCAGATACGTAAACTGCTCGACCTGCTCTATCTTCTGCCCTCCCACCCTTATATTCAGCCCCGCCTTCTTACTTCTAGAAAATCTCATTACTTTCGTTTTCTTGTGATTGATCTTCATCCCATACTTTTCGCACTGCACCTCTAATGCATTCACCATTGACTGTAACCCCTTGGCCGACTGACTAACCAATGCTTGATCATCTGCAAATCTCACTGATTTTATCAGCTCCCCTCCTACCTTTATTCCTACATCCTCCTCCCCCCAAGCCTCCCTTACCATTTCTTCTGAATACACATTAAAAAGCAACGGCGATAGTGGGCACCCTTGCCTCACTCCCCGTCCTATCGTGGCCCATCCCGATTCTCCATTGGCTACCCTAACCTGCGCAGTCTGATTCATATACAAATTTCGAATCAGACGCCTGTCACTCCAATCGACCCCTAATTTATTCAACACTCCCATTAATTTCGTCCATTCCACCCGATCAAACGCCTTCTCGAAATCTACGAAGCATGCAAAAACATCCTGTCCATACTCTAGGTTTCTTTCTACTAGAGTCCTCATCACCGCTATAGCGTCTCGCGTTCCCGTCCCTCTCCTAAATCCGAACTGGTCGTCACCCAGGTATTCATTCGCCTTCTTCTCTAGCCTTCTGTTTAGAATCCTAAGAACTACTTTGGCCGCGTGGGATATTAAGCTTATTGTCCTATAGTCTTCGCAAGTTTTTGCCTTACTCTTCTTCGGTATAGTCATGGGAAATATTCCATTTCTTTTGACGGATGTTTAGTCTCATTCAACCTTATAGTGTGTTTTCTCTAGACATATGTGTTCCACAAGGGCATTGTGGTACCAATCTCTCTGCCTAATCACCCTTTCATGCTCCTTGATACATTCACTCACTGAGAGGCCAGATTCTCCAACGTACATTCTTCCGCAACAACATTGGATTTCATACACGCCTTCGTGTATTAGACTCCTATTACATATCCAGCTGGCCTGATGGATTATTCTCTCTTCCAGATTTTTCCACCATGCCAGCTGGATATGTAACGTTACCTTACATCACTGGAATAACTGATCGTATTGGCAGAATTTTAAAGAAATATGACATCATTTGCCGATTTTATACCGGAGTGAGGATACGAGGCATTCTTCCTGGAGCAAAAGACTGGCTCCCTAGTCTAATACACAAAGGCGAGTATGAAATTCCATGTAGTTGTCCATTAGATTATGAGTCACTATTGCCTCATGAAGTCGGAAGAAGGGTCAGCAAAATCTCACACTTTATAAAAATACAATTATTAGTGTTACCAAAAGCAAGAATGTAAAATCATGCTATACACTGAAAAGCTAAAATCAGTGATTCTTCTTATCATTCTCTCCTTTAAAAACGGAAAAATATCAATCAGGCATGCTCAATAAATATTTCAGCACAGTTACCTGCTTCACCAAAGGTTCGAGTAAGTGAAGAGACTGTTTCCCCACACATCTGACAGCAAACCTCAGACAACGACAGCATCGCTCCATTATTCGAGAATCTGCTTGATATTTTGTACAAGTATTGGACAGGACAGGCCAAATCTGAAAAGGTTATACAGAATTGTCAGTTAGAGCATAATAATATTTCAACAGATACAATATGGCTGCGGTATACCAGACATGAATAAAAAAATGCAATGAATTTAAGCATCTTACCACTCAGTTAACAGAAAGTAGTTATACAATGTAAATTCATCATAGCCAAAAGAGGTACATAATTCATTAATTTAACCCTATCATGGCCAGAAAATTCCAGGTTAGGTGAGCTAAGACTACCTTGCCCACTTTCTCATGTGACGTTCAAATTTTTTTAAATCATCACAATTGTTCATTCTAGTAAGGTTAAAATTTCAAATATTAGGTATATGTGAACTTGGGAACTGAATGGCAAAAGATATTGCAATTATTATAGCATTTGGAAGGCAATGAAAATTACAAAGCTATATTTCTATACATCAAAATGAAGGCTGATCCATTGGTAGTGGCAGTTCTGGTACAGGGACTAAAGGCCTATAGATAGCTCTACTGGCAGCTAATGGGCTTACTTGTATGGAATGATGAACGTGATTATTTTTTATTCAATCATTGCTATTTCAAAATCAAACTCAACAACAATGCAAATGAGGTGTGACTTAATGCCGTGAATTTCAATGGACAACTCCAAAACTAAGTACACTGAGTTGAGGTTTTTTCATGAGGACACCATAACTAAAGGTCAATATTAATCCCTTACCTTGTAAGCAGAATTATAGAAAGTATTGTGATTTCTTTCTTATTTGCTGGCTCCACTGATGTTCAGGCATATTATCCACAGCCTTACAAGTCGATCACAACTATGGTACTAATTTTACCAAAAATATGCAGATATTTAATATTCTCTTAAAATATTTCAAATATCTAAGAGCAATTACGTGAACTCTCTTTCACTTCTCTTCCACTAGCATGACTTCATGCCCTTATTTATCTCTTTATTTTCATAGACCCATCTCCACTATCCAACAGGCATTCCCTTTATTCCTTAGCGAAGCATTTATCTAGCTCTCACACCATTTAATACAAAGTCCCAGTCTTAAGATTTAAGATCTTTCTGCCGAGAAAAGTTCTTAAAGGTTGTCGAGAAATGCCAGTTCCAAATTGTTATCGACAAGGCGAGGAGAAATATCGTTTGCACAACATAAATTCATAGGGAATGACCAACTTCATTGTTTTACTCAACTTTTCTAATATTCAAAGAACTTGGATCATGTTTCAAAATTTTCCTTCTCGTCAGGCCAGACCAATACGCCTATTTTAAATAAGACGGAGAGCTTTATGATCTAGGTAATTGATGTTGACATGTCTATCTCCGCGATTATTATACATATATATTTTTTCAATTTAATAGGAAAATATACTCATTATAGAGTGATACAGCACATCTCAATGAACATTTATCAGAATTCCTATAACAGAACTAGTGAAAAAGAAGGAGACTTCGACGTGAAAATGAATATGATGGTCGTGTTGCACATGGAAATTAGCAGAAATCTTGGGCGCTTTCCCAATAGCCCGGAATTCAGAAGGGTGCCTTCAAGTAGCATCCCTAACGGATGCTATCCGACGTTCAGAATCGCAAAAAGCACCCTAGAAATGAAATAGCAACTTCCGGGTGATATTTTCAACATTCAGAATCGCAAATAGCATCTGAGACTCTATTCTCGGGAAAAGAAGCACCTTTGATGCTATTCTGGGCAAATAGCATAGGCGCTGTCTCATTCAGAATACCAGCCTTAGTGTTCCACAAGCCAATTAATTGAAATCATCATTAATGATATATTGTTATTCATTCCTAAATGAGAGCACAGGAAAGAACATGTATCCTAATATATTTTATCATGTACGTGATAGGGGAGGGGAGGACAGTGGGTGAAAATGGTTGAATAATGAGATCTTGAGGTGGTCAAATCTCTTGAATTGATGGCGAAGTCCTCATGCAGGCATTTCAAGTTGTTAAAACTTTCGTCGTCCATATTCATAAAGGACTGTTCCATCTTTCAGGATTAACTGCATCTGGATTTTAAATTTCCATTTTTTAGGATTACCCGCATCTGCATCTGGATTTTAAATTGCCATTTTTTAGGATTACCCGCATCAGCATCTGGATTTAAAATGCCGAAGTTTCTTCTCCTTTGCTGGAGACCTTCTCAGGGCTGATGAATGGACATTCAGCCAAGCAACGCAAGCATCACATCTTGAGGACACAACATAATAGACTTAAAATTTATTCTTTTGAAATGTGTGATTTTTTACTATCCTAAAAGCTGTCTTAACAGGAAAAATTTCACGGCCCTCATAGATTCCACAAGAGACCAATTCTACTGTACATATCTGTTTTGAGCTTTTCATTCTAGATAAACCTTCTAAGGCAAACTCTACAAGCAAATGCTCACCTAAGTTTTTCCATCTCTATACATTGGACACAATAGATAAGGATAGCCTCGGACCAGAGTTACTTGAGAGTGAAATAGAGAGGGCATTAAGAGAGATGAAGGGTAGAAAAGCCGTGGGAACCGATAACCTACCTTCGGAGCTACTGAAGAATCTAGGTAGTAGGGGGAGAAAATCGTTTTTCGAACTTATTCGCAGGATCTACGATGAAGGAGTATGGCCAGAGGATTTCGTGAAAACAGTATTAATACCTATCCCGAAGAAGAAGAAAGCGTCAGAATGCGAGGAGTATAGAACAATCAGTTTAATTTTGCACGCAGCAAAAGTGTTGCTTAGAATACTAAATAGAAGGTTGGAGAGCAGAGCAAAGTGCTATTTAGGCGATGACCAATTTGGGTTTAGGAAGGGGAGGGGAACCAGAGATGCGATTGCGGTAATGAGGAAACTTATAGATAGAAACATAGAGCATAATCAGGATGTTTTCGCTTGTTTTGTAGATTTCGAAAAGGCGTTTGACAGAGTAAACTGGGAGAAACTAATGCAGATACTGGGGAAAATAGGAATAGATTGGCGTGATAGGAGACTCATCCGAAACTTATATATGGGGCAGAGGGCTCATGTAAGGGTAGCGGACGGTGAATCAGGGTGGGCAGTTATAGGTCGCGGGGTGCGGCAAGGGTGCCTGTTGTCGCCTTTACTTTTTAACATCTATGCTGAGGAAATGGTTAGAGAGGTATGGGATGAGCTAGACGTGGGAATGAAAGTAGGAGGCCAGTGGATAAAGTCGGTTAGATTCGCAGACGACCAGGCGTTGTGAGTCGGTCATCGAAAGGACTGCAAACTTTAGTAGATGCACTGGAAAAGCAGTGTGAGAAATACGGAATGAAGATAAATAATAGGAAAACAAAAGTAATGAGATTCTCTAGGACAAAGAAAGCGAAGCTGGTGATAAGAGTAGGAAGTCACAAACTGGAGCAAGTTGAACAATTTAATTACTTGGGTAGTACGCTAGAAGAAAGAGGACATTGTAGCAAAGACATTAGGAGGAGAATAGCGCTAGCGAAGGAAGCGTTCAATAATAGAAGGGAGCTGATGACGGGGACCTTAAGTAAGGATGTAAAAAAGAGACTAGTGAAGAGCTTGATATGGAGTGTGGCGATGTATGGGGCGGAAACGTGGACCTTGAGAAAGGAAGACGAAAATAGGCTGAAGGCTTTTGAGATGTGGGTGTGGAGGAGGATGGAGAAGGTGCGTTGGATGGAAAGGAAGACAAATGAGGAAGTGCTTGACATGGTGGGCGAGGAGAGGAAACTTATAGATGAGATTAGGGGAAGGCAGGGTAGGTGGCTGGAAGGGGTAATGAGGGACGATGGTTTGCTGAAGGTCGTGATAGAGGGAAGGATGTTGGGTAAGCGGGGAAGGGGAAGGAAGAGAATCGGTTTTATGGATGGGATGAAGAAAGGTAGGACTTATGCTGAGATGAAGAAAGAAATACAAGAGGTAGAAAGGGCACAGCACATGTAAGAGTTCGTTGGATATTCTCTGACTTTCATCACAACCTACCTCTAACTGGTAGATTACTGTAATGAAATGAATAATGAATACATTGGACCCCCGCTTTATGATGGTAATCCGTCCCATAGGACTGATCATAATGTGAATTCCATCGTAAAGTGAATCAGTATATTACCGGACGATGGATTGGTTTAACTACATCATCGCCAGTGCATTCAGTGATACACAATACAGCATAGATATGAAATATGCTGGAATGAAATGATTTGAAATGTTATTTAACTAATATTTAAACTTTAATAATGTGTTGTAAATTGCCAACACACTGAATATCATTGCATGAATACGCAAGATGTGCCTCGCCTCCATACTCGCCGTATAACTACGAGCCAATCTCAGTGACTTAATATTTAACAGCATTTTCAAACAATGGGAAGAAAACGTGGAATAGAAATTATTCAACTCTCATTATACCTCTGCTTACTACTCGGCACCGGCAATTAGGCATCTTTCTTTTGGTCTCATGCCATGATCTCTACATCGCAATTATCTTAACGATACCTGTAGAAACGCGTCTGTAGAAAGTGTCGTTGCAAGCTTACTAAAGTTATGTACACAAAATAAGGCATTGAATTATGACAGAAATAGGCCAAGTATGAGTGAGAAATAGCATATTATAGCCATACATAGACGACAGATGGATCTGTCGGTAACCTTTCCACGAATAATGATTTACGTGCGCATTGCTGTCGTTGCTCGCCTGTCTTTTGCTTCCGAAGATCTTCCTTCTCCTTGCTCCAAACCAGCAACATTGATATATGTAGTTCTACCAGTCAAGGTCATACCTTGGAGATTGAATAGCCGAGTAGCAAAAGAAATAGCAACAGAGGGGAGAACCTTCACTCGAAGCTTTTTCTCGGAACAGCTGACCTGACTCTTCCGGGCTGGGAGAGTTATTGGGGGTTGGTTGTTTACTTTAGAGACCCACAACCTTCTTAGAGGCATCCATACATTGAGAAAGAATGCGAAACACGCAAGAAGAACACTGAAGATATAAAGTACTAACTCGAGCACCCTCATCGTGTTTTTTCACTATCTCCTGCTTGATTTTATTTGTTACTTTTTGCTTGAACTGGACTTTATGGGGCACGGTCGCTACAGAAACTTCCCACAATAAACCACCTACTGCTGGCAAGTTTTGTTATCAAACGGTTAATGGGGTTGGAAAAGAATACAGTGCGAACTACGTCCTTTGTCGACACTTCGCACTTTGCGCGGAAGACTGATATTCAAATCAGTTGAGCACATCAGCGACCTAGATGGCAGTGCAATGCAGAGTTTTTCGGTATCATGGTGTGAAGTCATAAGGGGCGTGAATTTTGATGCAAATTTAGATAAGCCATTACAGTTTGTCACTATCATTCACCGAGAAATGTTACGATATAATTTAGGTCGTTTCATTGATGTGATTTATTATCTCGCGTCAGCTGTATCCATTAAGGAATCATATCACTTCCTTGGTGGGTAATGCGGTCTTAAAATAAGTTACTCTTCGACAGAAGTTCTCATATTTTTACAAGTTGTCAAACAAAATGATGTCTCTATAATGGCTAATGAAAGCCTTAATTTTGAATTATCATAGATGTGATCCTGACTACGTAAGAAATGTTGCGTTATTTTGATGGTGCTGATTGGTGGCAGCGCTAATTACCACAACATTTGCTCTAACCACGCGAACAGCTCATAAAAAATAACACGTATCATTTTATACATAAATGTTGCTATGATAAAAAATGCAGTCCATTAACAAATAAGACTTAGAAAACTGAACGAATAACAAATTATGGGTGCAAAAAATCGTCAAAATGAGAAATTTTAAAGGGCGTGCTCAAAATCAGTGTGCTTTGAAATTCCTAGCATGCAGATCGTAAAGTAAATCCATCAGACAGCAGAAGGAGATGGTGATACGCAGTTTTGGCTGGCAACCCACGTTACACTGTAGCGATATTGCAGCTAATAAACATATGCTCAACGAAATATGACTCTACATATTACTATTTACTACAGAGTAATTCATAGTGGACAGGAAGACAGTCAAATGTAGCAAATTAAGTGACTAAAATTACACCAAAGAATACAAGTATAGAGCAAATACATTCACAAGTGTTAACATATCATCATTCACACGATTTAATAATCTGTGAATAATTTAATGAAGAAAAGATGTTTAACTTGATGAAAAATGTAAAAAATTTGAATTAGGAACACAAATCACACTAATTTTCACAAAATGCTTAAAACAAAACAAATAGAACACCATTGCATACCTCAGTTATCACAGGTTGACATGGATGAATCTTTCCATTTTCCACAATAGGATTGGTATGTCTGAATATGATGGCCAGTCGATCCAGCCAAAGAGCTGGATCAGTTTTGGTACCCTTTTCTGTCTTAAGAGAGTTATTCTGCAAAACAAATGAGAAAATGCATCCATCATGTCAATTACAGTATCAAGAATACATTAATATGACTCACAAGCTTGGTGACACACTTGCGGCATAAGTGACCACAAGATGAAAAGACTCATTACTCAGAAGAGATGATACACATCGCAGAGTTGACCAATAATAAACAATATCATAGTTAAAACAATACACTACTTCATTCTTTGTCCTATGACAACTGAATTCTTCAATGAATTGAATTCCTTATACTTCATGTTTCAGAACAATTTGGCTAGAGGAAAATTATCAAGAAAGAATAAACAAGACCACTGCACATTCACAATATGTACACATGCATATACTTTCAATAATTATAATAATGCACCTCACATAAGATAAGAGCTTCCTCAAGAAAGTTGGCAGTATCCATAGTTTTCTTTGGTGCTTTGTATTGAAAATGCAAATGAGACTCTACAAAACTCAAGATTGAAGAAGAGAAATTTTAGGGCAAAAGCCAGAATACTTTGGTATCTAATAAACTCCAAGTAAAGAGTAATTTGCAAATTAAACTCTTCAGAAAAAACATAAGGAGGTGTGGGTAAGAACAAAAACAATGAGATATTCTCCAATTCTAGGTTGTGCACAAGAAAAAAGTTTACAATAGGCTAAATTAAAATAACAATGACAGTGATGCTATTGTTACACAACAGCAACCATAATTGCATTTACACTGCTTCCATCAGTACACAGATATGAAATATATCCATCAGTACACAGATATGAAATCAATCAATCAGTACACAGATATGAAATCAACATCATCCAATTTGCTGACAAATCTATGATTTGTAGCAGCCCACACTGATGCTAATAACAACTCAGATAGCTGCACATAATGTATTCTTCTCATTCTCACATAATCGGGCTAACATTGAAGATGAAAGGAATCTAGAAAACTATTTTAGTAGTTGAATGTTTTTTCTGGAGCTTTGGTCTATTATTTTTTTCCATTAAAAAACCACCAATTCGCCAATGTTTCGCCTTTTTATATAAGCTTCATCAGGGCTTTAGGTGACATTTCGCCAAATAGAGGTTTCACCTTTTTATATATTTAAAGAGGAGAGCTCTCCTCATTAAATGTCACCTTAAGCCCTGATGAAGCTTATATAAAAAGGCGAAATGCAGGCAAATTACTGGTTTTTTTAATTGAAAAATATAATAGACCAAAGCTCCAGAAAAAACATTCAATTATAATTAAGTTGTCAAGATTACCTGTACACAAATTTTAGTAGTGACAAAGCATAATCGGCAACAGCCTGCCATGATGGAAACAATGGTTCCTGCTCAGTCATTTGTCAAATTGAGCATCATTTGGCTCGACTCGAATTCAAAGCAGTGCTAACACGACGATGGGCAGAATAACTGATGGGATGAGAATGGGAGTTACGATAACCTCGAACCTATCATGGGGAACACATATAAGAAATATTTGTGGCAGAGCTCTGAAGAAGCTAGGATTCGTCAAGCGTATTGTGGGAAGATTTTCAGATGAAAAAGTGAAAGAGAGGTGCTATTTCGCACTCGTCCGGTCACACCTTGAATACGCAGCGAGCATATGGGATCCAATGCAGAAAGACTTAATCCGGGAACTTAATAAAATACAAAGGAAAGCCGCGCGATTCGTCAAAAACTGTTACGGGCATACAGACAGCGTTACACAGATGTTAAACGAATTAGGCTGGGAGCCGCTAGAGACTCGGAGGCTACGCGCTAGGCTTAGATGTAGATGAACTGTGGAATTTTGAAATATTAATTAATTAACAGCATGGCCATATCCACTCTATGTTTAATTCACCAACCAGTTTCAATGTTCATAACATCATCATCAGAGTTAAAATATAAGTACAAAGTGGAGAACAACTTATATGAGGGGATTTGGAGGTAGGGTCGAAGGGGAAAGATCTTGGTGAGGGCGAGTGGATAAGGTCAGTTATTTATTCTTGAGGGCACCATTCCCTTGGGAAAACATAAAAACAACGACTATGTGAGGAGGCAATAGTGACAAAAAAGTGATACTATGCCTTAAAATGTGATGTGTGACGCAAGGTATATTGGCCAAACAGGAGGAAATTTTTCAATCAGAGTTAAGGGACATAAGAGGTGCTCTATTAATTGTGATTAAACATCCAATTTTCCCAAACATTTGTTACAGTGTGCACATAGCAATGATTTTAATCTGGAGACATTACATGTGCAGTGCAAAGGAATAAAACTTGATTGTCTGGAACAATTTCTAATTGTTAATTCAGAATGGGTAAACCTGCAGAACAACCAAAGCTTTGAAAAACCACTCTCTACTGATGTCAATCATGTTACCAAATAATTTAGTTATTTCATAATCTCTGCATTGCTGTTTTATCTCTTCCTTCCCACCCCCTCTCCCCATTCACCTTGAAAAACAAACCTCCCCACCCTCCTAGTCCTCTTGAGTAGTTGTATATAAGAACTGCAAAAGCTAGCTATTATTGTACCTTGAAAATGAGACGATTGTTGAAACCATGGTCAGAAATAAAAAAGTATGGAATATACAAAGTCCAAATTATTAAGGGATGCTATTTTTCCCCCCTAATAATATGCTGTCCTTGAGAATGATTAGCCGACCTCAATCACTCTCCCTCTACAAGATACTTCCCCCTTTAACCCCTCCTCCATATCCTCTCCTATAAATTGTCCCCCACTTGTATTTTAATTGTGATGATGATGCTTTGAACATCAAAACCAGTCGTCAGTGAATTAAACATATTGTGTAGAATTACCATTAGTTAACCATTTACTAATTTATCAGAGGGGTGATCCTCCTACTCATCCGAGTGCTGTTACCTGTCTGCAAGCTGGCAGACAGTAGGTGCAAAAAGACATTTGCCATCGGAGCACGTTTAACCGCGTTATTATTACTAACACACAATCACATGACAGAAAGGTTTTTATAAAACCACCCTTATAATGAGTTACTTACATAAAAAAAGGAGAAATACATTAAATGCCAGTTTATTTTACTCACCTCCACAAGTTGACAGAGAGGTGTTATTTGAATCCAGCACAACTGCTTCATTGCCCGCTGAATCTCATCAGAGGGCAGCCTACCAAGAATAACTGCAACTCCTGAAAAGAATTAAAAAAAAAACTACTAAAACCAGAAAGATATATTTTTATCATCTAGACCAATGGTTCTTAAAATTTTCCACTTGTACATATACCCTATATCAGCCTGTTTCCCTTAATATTAAGCCTTATAGAGAAGAGATGCTTGCTACGTATATTTTTCCTATGATAGTAGACCCTCGCCAATCTGGACTATATGGGGCAAGGGACTACCTGGAATATGGAACACTTATGAATTATTTTTTGGGATAACTTCCGACCCTTCCTTCATAACCCCACCTAAATAGGAAGCAACCATAAAAGAAAAGTAGGTATCTAACATTTATTTAATTAATAACTTTCTTGCACTTCTGAATACAATCACTGATGTTCTACATAAATTTCCTGATACCCAAGAGCATTGTATTTTCTATAGCATAACTTTCTCAATGAATTTTTGTGCATATTAGAATCAACATGAAGTACTTGCTGCACAATGCATGAAAAAATATGGGTGCATACATATGCAGGTGCAAGAGATGTAAATATGATGCATTTGGGTATAAATTTAAACATCATTATAATTAGGACAATACGCATTTGAACATTTTAAAGAACTGGACAGAAATTTGAACTAATACCAAGAGCTTGCTTTCATCACTGCTTATAGTATGGACAAGGTAACAGTATACAGTGAAAACTGCCTAGAAGGGAATCGCACGGCAAAAAAAAATTTTCCGCTATGGACAAGTTTCCGTCATAAACAGGTTTGAAGTACTGCATAGGGATAGCATATTCTTTAAGAGAAATCAACTGTTTCAGCATTTTATTCACACATTAAAATACACACGTAGACAACATTGCCCTTTGATCTTTTACAGAAATTAATCACTTAAAAATGGAGTTTCATTTTCTTGGTGCACAAATGTTTTTTCTCTGCGTAATTTTTACAGTTATTTACCAAAACTTCAAATTAGACAAATATCATTGTTAACGTGACAAATGTTTTTTAATTTTGTCAATGCTCTGAACAGCCTCTTTATAATTGTTTAGACTTGTATTCAAATTGTTTACTTCTGTTTCGTGTTCTTCAATATTGCCCTTCCCATCATCATCACTACACCCCTTTTCGCATATGTACTAGAAAATCAATGTTAAAATCACTGAAAGTGGTCGCTTAATTTTCGTCTGCATTTGCAGACTGTCGTACTCATTACATTGCACTCCATAATAGAAGCGGGGTCATTATTATTTTAGCCTTGTTCCAAGCTTTGTCCAAGCCAAGTTCCAAGAGTTGTCCCCAGATCATAGGAAGCTCCCCAATGTTTAAATTTTTAAAACATCAGGGGTCGTGTGGCTTTGCCAATTAAAAGTGGCTTTTCCATACCTCCCTCCATGTTTCCGCAAATAAAAACAGTAAGTCACTCATTGGAGTGTTTACCTTGGTAACATTTTTCAACTTTAAGATACAGAGTTTTGTTGGGATTGCACTGAAAAACAGCCGTTTCATCACCGTGGAATATTTCCTTGGGATAGTAGTTTTTAATCACATCTTTAACTTTCAATTTCCAGCTGGAAACTACTTCCATAATTACATCATTTGCCTTTTCACACACATTGTTCCAAAAATATTATGACGACCTCAAAAACTTTCTAGCCAGTCATTAGATGCTTTTAACTCTGTATTCCCTAATTTGACAGCAAACACTTGTGCCTGGACCATTGACCCCGACAGTGGGATTTTTTACTCTTGTCTGAACAAACCATTCCCAAATCAATTCGTTCAACTATTTGTTCCTAGTTTTTCTTACTTTTCTTTTGGAGTTCAAATTTAAACCTGAAAGGGGAATAAGATTTAAGTGCCATGGAATTAATTCTTACTGACCCATCCATATCTACACATACTTTAATCCATATCTGAAATAGCCAATTAGAATTGTCCGATATTTACAGAAGCTCTTTTGTCTTGGTAAATGCAAGTATAAGTTTGAATTAAAATAAAGCACACACAAAATATAACCACACATTCCCCTCTTTGAGATTATCCTTGAAAATACAACTCTGGGAAGAAACGTGACAATCCGTGTGTTCGAGTCAAAATTGAAATTTCGTAATACAAAGGTGAGAAACTTGTATCTTTGAACAAAAATTGTTCCATAGCCACATTGAGCAGGTTCTGTTAAATGCAAGTTCAATTATAAGGGAATTTCTATGTCGCTGGTCGGGACCAAGAAAATGTTCCGTTATGGAAAGTTTCCGCTGTATACTGGGTCCTTTATAGACAGATTTCACTGTACATAAAAAAAGATAATGCTTAAGTTCAAAATTCCACAGAGGAAAAATCATTCACCTTGACTGGGACTCGAACCCAGATCCCTTGATGGCTAAAGCACTTGGCACGATATTGATGGATCCAGATTTTAGTCCCAGTCAAGGCAAATGATTTTTCCTTTAAGAAATTTCGAACTTGAGTGCACTTGCGGGAGACTCAATAAGGTATTACCATGGGTATTCCCTGTATCCTCAAAACAATGCTTATGTTGATTATTTCCTCAATGTAACATGCTCTGTTAATACATTCACTATGCACCTTAAAACAAAACCCTAATCTAACACACTCCTTGGATGCCCCTCCAATACACAATCCACAATAACATCTGTACAACTAACACTTCATCATTTGGACCAGGCATCTTCTTCACAAGGTATTACATACCATATTATAAAATATGGTCTAATTAGTACAAGATACCATTAATACCATGTGCACATTTTTGCCCCAAAAATAAGCATGACAAACCAATGGTGCATCATACACAAGGATATAGGTAAAAGACAGCACCTTCCGCAGGGTGCTTGGCTCCCTGCTAAAATATTGTATGTATAATGTAAACAATATATGCACCATATTATGTACAAAAAATAACACATATCCGCACTGTATGTAGTTCTCCACTTTTACGCCTTCTTCAAACCTTTCCTGCTCCCTAAACAATTCAAAAGCATAGGAATTGCTTTTTTCTGATTTTCTTCATAAAAATTATGATACACACTCCTGGTACACAAATGAAAATGGCAAATATATTAAGCCACCACTTCTGCCCCAACTATACATACCTGCGAAGTACCATATTTTGAAAATCATGAGTAAATGACTGTACCTTTCAGCAATCCAATAGCAGCATCATTGGTAATGGCAAATGTTTCCAGTGACTGAACTATTTGCACTAAGCCATTGAAGTGAACGCCCATGTGGTCTGTGCAAGCACTGCATATACTTTGGAGGGAATTGGCAGCAGCTGTTGCTAACAGTGGCTTATGAAGGCAATATAACAAAAAGTTGAGGATAGGTTCTGAGAATAAAGAAAAATCAATATTAATTAAAGAAAAAATTGTAGACAACCTTATCCAACAGAATAGAAATCATGATACATTTCACAAACCACTCACCTAGGGTTTCAGTGTGCTTTTCCACCCATTCACATAACTCTCCTAGGAGAAGAACGGATGTATGTCTGACAGCAACATGAGTATTTTCTGGGAGATTCAAAATAGCTTCCACAACCTTTGGTACAACCTCTTTTTCCTCTCTGTTGAAAAATGATAAAATCTTAGTACACTTAGTACATACACATGATGATGCTTAAACCTTATGCAGTTTCCTGGAGTTTGGATAACACACAAAAATGAATTCAAGAGACAAACTTTACCATTCAATTACAGCAAGGAATAGCCTTTATCCTGCATTGAAGACGGTTTAAAAGTAACTAAAACTAGTAAAATGCATAATTTCCTGAGAAATTTCATTACTATGGTTCTTCTTCATGAATAAATTTGAGTAAGAAGGGTAGCTCAGGTTTTCTGCTACCCCGATACAGGAAAATTATCTTGGTTATCATGATTTTAAAATGAATATTTCAATATTTCAGTCTGTTCTGCTGGCTTAAACTGTTACATTAATAGCAAATTATCTGGCACAGAGATAAAATCCGGGCATATGATAATTATGAGAATAAAGAGGGATACAGAGGGATGTTTGATAACACTTCTATGTAACTCCACAAATAGCAAAGTGAAATTATAGGATTGAAATAAAATATATACTCACGGCAGGATATTTTTTGCTACCGCCTGCATGATGAAAAGAACAGCTTCACTAGAATCCCATGTGACACCAGGGCTTTGGAGGTGAATGAACATTTGTCTAAAGCAATTAGATGACCCCACTATAAACACCACATCCTTAATAAGCTCTGATACTTTCATTCTGAAGTCATAAAAATCATCACCATCTTCTAAAATTCCTTCCTATAATAGAACATGTAAGGCATTAACAGCATGACAGTTGAGTTGTTACACAAGCTAGTCTTGAATATCTTGTCACTTCAAATGAGTAATTTTAAAAACAATTAGAGTGAAAAATTCTTACGTGATCTGGCTCCATTTGGCAATGACCACAAACAGAAGTTATTAACCTTTCAATGTATGGTTTGAATACAGATGTTAATGAGTCACAATTCTTTTGGTAAAGAACTTCTGATAACCTAAACCATAAATTGAATGTTATTTCAGCTACCTGAAATAAATAATAATACTTTTAGATACTAACAATTTGATATACAACAGCCTGAAAATTCACAGATAATAATACCAAAAGCATTTTATGAACTGAACATACATATTATACACTGTGCATATGATATAAGAATTAAAAAATGCCTCGAGGCAAATAAAAAAGGGTTTACGAATAGAAATTTTAATGTTACCTCATACTGATGATGTCCAACACAAGTTAGGACAAGGTCTAAAATTTTTACAGAATAATGAGGTTTGTTCTCACTGCTCTCGTTCACTATTTTATCAAAGAAAGCCTCTGCCAGCTCCGTAAATATTCTACAGTAGTTGATTGACCTGAAAAACAAGTTGAAGTTAAAAAAATATAAGTACTCTCTGACGACACTATCGTTATTTTTTTCTAAACAACTTTTCTTCAAACAATGTGGCATTGGATAGGCATTTAATTATTAATTGGCACATAATACTTTTCAACAAACAATATACATATGTTTAAACACCATAATGCTTAAAATTTCATTAGATATTGAAGAATCAACTGCATTAGCCACTCTACAGGCCAAAAGATAAGCCAAAAGATGGCTAATTCATCCAAATATTTCACTGTATTTCTGTCCAACTATTTTTGCAAATGCATCAAGATAAAAAAATGTGCCACTACTAAAATTTATTGAAACAAAATATTTTTGAATTCATGAATCAAATTATAAAAATTCAATTTATAATACACTTTAATTGGACGAAAGCCAGGCTTTGACGTACTTCTCTGTATCCTCTTGGGCAACAGAAAGATGATATCCTTCCTCCAATGCAATAACACCACTAAACAGCTGCATTTCTAATTCCTTTTCACAATGGCTATCACCCAAACAGTCTAAGAGGGCACACATACAATCTGTAGCTGCTTCATGAACAGGAGAGGGGGACTGTCAATACAAATGAAATTATGCAAATGAAACAAAATGAACAGGTATGGCTAATCATGGAATTAAACTGATACACTTGATTGATAGTACCTGCAAATATTAGCAGAGACTTCCATGACAACTTAATCATGAAGCCACTTCATCATAAGTGTGAATTTTCATACACCATTTATGTCCACTCCAACATACAATGCTGTAGCAAGCATCACAAAGTACATATTTACAATTATAAACTGTGTCTATGAAACCAAAATGTTTTTTTTTTCAAAATTGAACGTTAAATGAATCCTTAAAAAGTTCAAGTGGAAAAACATGTGAAGTTCAGCATTTAGCAGATTTATACAGTCAGTTCGGATTAGCTTAGACCAAGTATCAAGAGTATTGGAAAAAGAAAAATCCCAAAGACCTTAATAGAGCACTGGAATTGAGGAAGGCAGGATAAAAATAAGGCACAAGAATAGTAAAGACAATCATACTTGGATGATAAAAACTTTTTTTAATCATCCAAGTATCATTGTCTTTCCTATTCTTGCACCTTATTTATGACCTGCCTTCCTCAATTCCAGTGCCCTATTAAGGTTACCGCTTAGGGATTATACTTTTTCCATCACTTAAATGGCCATGGGTACATTCTTAGCACATTCTAAGAAGAGTATAGTGAAGTCTTGATTATCCAAAGTAACACGGACTGAAGCCACCTCTGATAATACAGAAGGCTTATGTGTGAGTATAAATTGGGACAATAATAAGATATTTTCATGCTTTGCCATACTTCATTTTTTTATTTAGTTGAGATAAAATACTTCAGTGAATCACTCTTTGTTTGGAGATTGATAATTCGATTAATATAGAAGCTCTGTAAATTAGGACTAGGATACTCAAGACACTACTATATTGGAACAACATGAAGTTTAAACATCTGTAAAGGAATCCATTCACGAAAAATGACCACCTGTTGTTCTCAAGAAGAAAACTTCTTGTGACCAAACTTCACCTGAGTTTCAAAGAGGAAATGTCAGGAGTTTTCACACCAATCAAGTGAAGTATGCATAAGCCTTCACCATCATATGCCAGACCTCAACTAACATGGCATCATTGTCTATGTGGTCACAGGTCAGACCTCATCCAACACGATTTTTCAACATATTCTAGAATTCCATGTTTTTATGTGACAAGGAATGGTCTCTTATCCCTTTGTTAGCCCTTTTATTTACTGACAGAAGTCCTATCTAACAGCCCTTGGTTAGTGTGTGAAAACTGCAGGTGGTTGATATATCAATCTGCATTTATATACGTACAAATGGGAATTTGTTGATTTTAACAAACTTGACTGTTTCAGGGGTCTTGAGATATGCAGACTGCCAAATTATGTTACAAAAACTTTTAAAAAAAGTTCTAAAAGTTGTCAAATAATAAGTTCATTTAGCCACCAGCAAATCTAGCTAGGACAGGTCTTGCTGCACATAATGCAGAGCAACTGAGTCTGGCTTGGGCGCAGTCCACATGAAAATAGGTGCTCACCCAACCCGAACTCAAGCACTATCTCCAATGTGCTAATCAACCTCAAAATAAAACCTAAAGGAATTAATTTTCACCATTTAATTTCCAAATATATACCAACATTTTAAAAACTAACAGGTGAGAGGGTATGCTCAGCACATTGGCAATTGATAATCCTTGTGGTTAAGGGTATGGAGCTTTGTCATGTGTGTGGCGGCACCTTGCAATTGGAGCATCAGGAACCGAATTATGTCCCCGCCATAGCAATGAAGGATTTTGGCTTCTATTCAGTGCTGAGTGCATGTGGTGCTTCAATGCCCTCTTTTCAGACTGCTATTCTAATTACGGCTTTCCTGGCAATGGAAAGGCATAGCACAAGGCGTGGAAGAAGTCTCGTGAAGAAGTTGCAGCAAAATGGTGTTGTACGCAAGTTTGGGTCATATACATGATGGACTGCTGTTTTAACTAAGCATGTCAGATGTGTCTCGTTCAAGCCCTCAGCTTAGAGTAAACAGTGGGCAAAGGGGAACATGTTCGAAGAGGGGGATTGCCTAAATATTGAATCAACATAAACACATTTGAATCTACACATAGTAAATCCAAAATAGTATACATCTAAGCACCAAAAGTTTTAAAAAATTATTACCTCCCAAATACCCCAAAAAATAAAACAAAAAGAAGTCCAATAAAAGCTGGTTTATTGTTAAGTCTCATCAGTTTGTCATTGTTTACTTTTAAACCAGTTACTATTGTTTAATGTTTTATGAGTCGTGTTAAATTGCAATAATTTATTAGACTGGCCAAAAATTCAGAGAAATTATACATGTATGTCTCTTTATCATAGGATTTGCAATATTTTTCCAATAATGAACATTAAATATATATTATCTACCCACCTGATGATTAGCAAGAATGTGGAAAGCATGGGCCACAATGATGTTATTGGAAACTTCAGATAATGTGATAGCTTGGATGGAAACCCACGATGTAAAACAGCGTAGAACTTTCACATGCATAGTTGGATTTTCACTACCTTTTGATAGACAAGCTTTCTGAAAAGGAAAGAAACCAGTATACTTTATGAGATAAAAAAGACACAAGGTATGTACATATAAGATTTTCCCCCCAAATTTCCACAAAACAGTAAGAGATATGTAAACTGAATTACATGACTTTAATTAAAGAAATGCATATTTTCATCATATATATTCAACAGGTTAAAGACTTCCTTAACAGCCCTCTGTAAACATTATCATGAGAAAAAATAAATTGTAAACTTCCACACTTAGGGGCTGTCCATAAATGATGTCACACAATTTTGGACCAAACTAGACCCCCATCACAGTTGGTCACAAATAGTGACCCCCCCCCCCCCTTTAATGTCACAAAAATGAAAAAACTCCAAGGTCTGCGAAAAATAAGACACAACATACAGTGGAAGTGTGGATGTCATATGAAGCATAGACCCCCCCCTCCCACCTGTCACAAGGTGGTGACCCCCCCACCCCATCCGTGTGGACATCATTTATGGACAGCCCCTTAGTGGGCAAATTTACTAAGAATTTTTTGCCTCACACTCAAAACATTTACTGAACAAATTATTGAGAAAATGCATGAATGCTGTTGTAATACAGGTAATAGTCAATGAGAATTAAATATCTCTCTAATTCCTTAATAACTTCCAACAAAAACAATCCCTTTCCCAATAATATTAATATTTGATTAAATAAAGCTTCAGTAACGAGGTTTCTTGGGGTCAAATGGTATAATATATATTCTTGACTGGTCATCACATGTACAGGCAGGAAAAAATAAAATATCAAAAGTACAGACATGATTAGAAATCTGGCACAATTATGTTGTCATTTTAAATGATACAAAAGACACATGCACTATACCAGAATTCACTCACTAATCCACAGCCACAGTATTCTGGGGCAATGCAAAAACTATTACCAAAGCCTTTTCTGCTCAGAGACACAAAATTAAAGAAATGCTTTGAGTCCCCACCCACGACCCCAGTAAACCACTTTTCGCTGTGGGCAATATTCTAAACACTCCCTTCTCTACACACACCCTATACTGAGTTATCTTCATCAAAGAATACCATGATAAATTTCTTATCAATTCCACTTATTCACCCATTCCAGAAACAAAACACTCCAGTCCTCTCCGTCAGAACACTCCTCACTACTTTGCCTTGGTGCTGTTCAATAAATTCCATAATGAATTCAGAGATTCCTCACTTGCCTATTTTAAAGAGACCGTATTTATTTTTTTAAATGTAAATGCAGTGAATACTTAAAATGGCTGATAGTAAAAAGTGCAAAATTATCAGTTTGTGATGCACATGAATTGGTATTGCCATTTCATGCATCCTGAGTCTGGTTTTACTTTCTTTTTTCGTAAAATGTTTTTTCCATTAATGTAAACAATTTCTTTATGATGCACCATACTGTTTAACCTAAGTACCATATCTATACCAGAACCATGGCATGATTTTTTCCCCTAAAATTAGGTTTAAAACATTGGGTGCAAATCATAGGGGAATAAAACACCATGTTTGTTGGACCCGGTGCCCAGCTCCCTGACAGGTGGTTGATATGCATCCTCCCCCATTGTAAGGAGGGGAGACAAAGCTATGCAAAAAGTGGCTGAACTGCTTAAGGCAAGTTTAAAAAAATGTTAAAATTCTTTTAAGTTGGTTGTTGGCCTCTCGCAAATGCCTGTTGCTTGACTCTCAAATGGGCCCCAGGCACTATACAATACATTGTACAATGCGCAGAAAGGAAAAGATGCACATACTCCATTATAGTTATTATATACATAGTCCATGTCTCATTCCAACCATTTCCACTTCCTGCACAATCACATTATATAGGTAAAATTTTCGTCGTGATTATCTTTGTTAAAACTATACCACATGTTTTACATGAGGAAGCATGGAACATGAAAAAATACAATCTGGAACTGCAATTGTAGTGAGCTCTGTTATACTGATGACGCAGAAACTATCACATCACACACCATACCACTAGCATCAATGCCATGCTGATGAATTTTGCCAATGGTATCCTCTGTACAAAAACATTATTTTTCAGCTGGAATTATGTTCTGCTCTCTACCACTTGATCAGTAAACTAATTCCAGCCAACACCTAGATTCCCAGTAATCCAAACCATAATAATAAAAAAAATCCAATTCATCCAAACAAAATTCAACAGGTTTCTTGGAGTCCACAACGTATCCCAGTTTTGAAAAGCAACATTTTGGAAAAAGGTAATAGAACTGACTCTAACTTGACTATTCACATTATATATATTTTGAAACAAATAGTTATTTTTTTCCTCATAACTACTTATATATAATTAATTTCCTTAGTTAATTAGTTATCAACAGGACTTCAGGTAACTGAGTGGTGCTGATAACCTTCCTCTAGAATTAGCATAGACCTAAAAATTTAAATATTCCTTCGGCCTCCAAGATGCTCTTTAAATTTGAGACTTATTTCTGCAAAATAAAAACTGCACCCTCGGCACTAGCAAATATGGTAAGCCATATTTGCCGGTATCAAAGCCCCAATGGAATAAAGAATAGAGACAGGTTGGTAACTCAACCCTCTGACAACCACCTATGTAATTTGCAGGTGCATTAACATCACCATCGGCTAGCTACTGTTTACACCACATAAAAATCTTAAAGAGTACCCACAAAATCAATTTAACTATGAATTATAGACAATGCAAAAATCTCACAAATCAAGCAGGCCTCCATCCCAATTAGTTTGAATTGTTGGGACTCTACTCACGAGCGTAGCTAGCCCCCCCCCCCAAAAGACTCTTGCCCCCCCAGAAAAATTTGACAAATCGAAATTGTGGCGGCCATGCTTCACACAGCGCTGGCAAACGCACGCCTGCGGCCGAGACACAGCACGGTGGCGTGGTCCCTTTGGCCCCATTCACACATTTACGGGGAGAAACACCCCCTCTTGAAGTGGGGGTACCCCCAGACCCCCCTGAGGGTGGGTGGTCCAATGGCCCCCCCAGCCAAATTACCTGGCTAAGCCCATGACTCTACTGTAGTGTACATAATCAATGGGGCTCATTTTGAATGCTGCACTGGTATGAACCAAACTGTCAAACAGAGCATGACAATTTGTTCCAGTGACTTGTGAGTGCTTGTATGGTGATAGATATGATGTTTCTTGTGATACAACAATGCACTTAAATATCGTTAGGTTACATCAACGAGAGAAAACTTCTAAATAGAGAAATAAGCCAAATAAACATGTATTAATTACACAAAAATGAATAACTCTCCAGAGGAAAAAATTCACTTCAAAGAAATTCTTGGAAGAGATAACCCTAATTGCATGCACACAACTATTATAAGAACTAAGGATCAACAAAGAACAGCTTAGGGAAAAATTCTCTATTTTTAAAAAGAAATTATTTAAGAAAATGACTGATATTAATAATACTTTATTACAGTAGAAATTTTCTCCACAAACCCATAAATGTGGCTCCTCAGGTGAGATACAGGCAAAGGTTAAGAGGAAAGAAATTTCAATTCAAAAGTGCATGCAATATAAATATTAAAAAAGCAAGTTTCCACTTACCAAACACTCGGACACAATTTTCGAACTTGACTTTAATTCCTGCATGATTTCAGAGCGACGATTTGCTCCAAGTCTTAGAGATCTTGAATTCACTTCTTCAGGAAGAACAGTGAGAATTTCTATCAAAGGCCATAGGTTTCCCTGTCCAAAACTCTTTATGAGATCCTCAAGTGGCTTATGCCATTGTGCCATTAAGAGGGCCAAGTCTGCTAAAGCTAAACTTAACTGAAGAGAGGAATAAAAACAGAAGATAAAAACGCTCATCAACCAAAATATTTTGAACAAGGCAATTATACCATGAAATATTAAATTTGAACACGAAGAATAAAACTAATCAGGGCCCCATTTCACTCATTTACTTACCTGAGTAACTATTATAGGATTTGTTTGGTCATTAACTTGGTTAATATGTTCAATCAGAGAATCCCTCAATGATGTGTGAGATTCACTTGGAAGTTCATGAAATGAAAGCTGTATTTTGGTTCTCATCGTCTGTGCAGCAAAGTAACAACACTCTAAGTCTCTTTTTTGATGAAGCATTTCGTCCGCCACTTTCCAAGCGTACACCTACAATAAATGTTTGCAATATTAGTGCCAATACCGGCAATGAGATGTTGACGGAGTGAAAAGTCAACACACCAGCTTTCAGCTTCATGCAAGGAGTTCCAGCGCAAGTGGTCGAACTGAGTGACCTGAGTTAAAAACAATGTGCTAATTCTAAACATAATAAGTGCTGCATTTATACTAACCGATCTTTGTAAAGCACCCAACCATTGTGAAGCCTTCTCTTTTCCTGTTGGATCAGGATTATGATTTAAAGTATAAATAGCTTGATATACTGTATCTATGGGAGGCGAAGACTCCATTTTTACAACTAATAACACTAGAAATCACATTCAAAAGGAATAACAAATTCACGTATTCCGTTTCCTTCGCTAACTTCATGTACAACGTGAATTAAAAATATTGTCTAATTTAACGATTGCAACGCTCTCAGTGCTCGATTGTTTAAGTTCCTTGCGCGCGCCAATGTGATTGTGTTATTCTTGAATTCCGAAATGAACAAAAATGATAACTACGTCGATAAATACAGCTCACTGTTAGTTTTCGTAGCATAATTATACTGAATACAATATTTGAAATAATTACAATAATCTGGTAATAGTTGTACCAACATGGATGTGGACGGTCTTCCCATAATAGGCCCCGGAGTCAACTATACCGAAGTACAATATCTTTTCCTGCATTCGTGTCGTAGTTTATACTATTTTTATATTAGTGATGTGTATAAATTTAAATACGTTACTCTTTTCTACAGGTCAGACCAATTGATCACAAGAGGACACTAGCTTTAATTAATCATTTCGTGACGAATACCGTGTGTTTCTTGAACAAGTTTTCGAGGTCTTGTGAAGCAAAGCTTGGTAAATTTGAAGATAAAATTCAGAAATTAGAAGCATCTCTAAGTATACTTGAGGCTAAGGTAAGATATCAATCGATTAATTACATTTGTAATAGCTCTTTCCTTGACGATACATTGTTGGTTAATAGTTTAGCGGAAGGAATTTCTTTCACCTTCTTTTAAATCTGTGTTGTTCCAGGTAAACCTTAGAAAACTATTGCTGCCACGAATTTCCTGATTTGAATTCTAGTTTAGCAATTCAGTTTTCATCCTTTTTTCCATTGTGTATTTAGGATGCAGTAAAGGTTGATTCACTGGAATGAAAATCTATTGGAATAATTTAATAATGGGCATGGGAACGTTGGTATTTTGTTGGAATTGTGGAGAGCATAGGGCAACCAGCTAAATGGTCCTTGGATCATAACAGTATATGTATTTGAACACTGGTTTTTCACTTACGCTTCCCAGCCGTGTGGTTTTGATATCCAGAAATCAAAGTGAGCACACTTTAGGGGGTTCAATTGTATTCCTTAAGGCTTTTCATTATGCTCTGTAATGGTGCGAAAGAAAGTAAAACTGCAAAAAGAAGGGTGTGATCGACCTTCTGTTATTCTATATTAATGCCTATGATAGTGACTCCAGAGTAGGCTCTAAAATTATATTGTTCTCTGGCGATGCATTCTTTGATAGATTCTTGTGAGTCCATAAATGACCTCACACAATGTTGGACCATACTAGACCCCCTCCTGTCACAGTCATAAATAGTGTCAAACCCCCCTCCCCCTTTAATGATGTCACAAAAATGAAAAAAACTTCTCTCCCCCCCTGTCCCCAAATATTTTTCGGTAAGTGACTGCATAAAAATAAGATATAATTTACAGTGGAAGTGTGGATGTCACATGAAGCATATCCCTCTCCTCCCCCCTATCACCCATTGTCACAAGGAGGTGACCCCCCCCCCCCCCAATCGTGTGGACGTCATTTCTGGACAGCCCCTTACCAAGAAATTACCACAAGAGCAGAGGTTGAAGCTCTCTCGCTGTATCTCATAACCATCAATTCTCGGTATCTTGAATGGGGATCTACCTTAAACTTAATATTGCATTTTATTGACTTTGGATAGACTTCTCTTAGTTCTTTAGGCACTTGGACCATTTGAGGCATTTTTCCAACCATCTTCATGAGTCACCCATGGAGTTCTATGGCTCACCCCTGTATCCTTATGGCCTTACCAAAGGCCAGGATGCCCTCTTCGGGTAAATGAATCCCTGATATCCTTGGGTTTAGGAATGGGAGCGCCCAGGTACTGATTCTGAGTCGTAAGGATTGCTAGCCATTCACACAATAGATGGGATGTGGTTTCCTCATCCTCTTCACACCCTCTTCAACTTGGTGTATCTTCTATTCCCATGTTGTAGAGGCGTTTCTTCACTTGATATTTGCTGGTTAGCAGTCCTATCATTGTTCTCACTTTCCATCTATCTAATGATAGAAGATTGCGTCTAAAGCTAGAATTCGATCTGTCAATGAACCATCTTGCTTGGATCGGGCCTTATGCTGATTTCTAGGTGTTCCCTGTAGCCCACCCTAGGGTTACCATAGGTCCATCATAAAAAAGAGGACACTTCTTATTTTATTTTTCCCACCATTTTTATCATTATCATTACATTCACGTATCTCATCACTGTCTTTTTCACCTTTATGCCATGAATATTTGGAGGATGAAGACATCTTTGTTAGCAGTTTTCGGTTTCCTAGCTAGTATTTATAAAAGCTTAAGCAGCCGAAGTGCTTAAAATTTGCTGTTATGCTGTTTTTATGATCATTTATGGTGCGTGGAAAGAAGAAATTTTCGTCCCTATCAATTTGGCAGAGCAGCATCTTTCATATTTTGTTGCTTCTATTAGTTCTATAAATATGGCATGGGGTCAAAATGATACTCTCCGTGTCTTACTGAAACTAGACTGATCTGAAAACGTTCAAGTAATCCAAGCCTAGAATGTAGCCTCCAAGTCTCTAACAATAACATCAAGTACAGACAAAGATTATAGAGCCCTAATATTCATGCAAGAGTGAGGGGATGTGGTAGTAGGAATTATGGGAGGGAGATGATTAATGAGTGAATAGAAGAGCAAGGATTTGCATCGAAGGGACGAGGAAGGCTGAAAAGTCTGAGTGGAGTGTGAGGGCCTGGGAGTAGGGAGGGTCTTCTGTGGTGAGAACAAGGTTCGTTGAGCGATGTTTGGAAGAATAGAGTAAAATGATTGTATTTGTAAAAATCTTATTTCTTTTTTGTGGTCTCACAAAATTATATCCATCTGCTCAGTAGCTTTAGCTCCATCTCTCCATCTGCATGCTTTCGATGCCTGGTGTTCGAGGTGGATCAAATGGACGGATAAAATAAGAAATTCAGGAGTGCACAGGATAGTAGGAGAGGAAAGGGCTGTATGGAACTCTATACAGAAAAGAAGAACCAGCTAATTTGGGCACACACTGAGGCAAAATAAGTTTGTGAGGAAAAAAACTTGGGGGAAAAGTCCCAGAGTAAGGCAAAGCGATATACACATAGAACAAATAAAGAGGAAAGAACATAAGAGCTACCAGGGAGTGAGGGAATTAGGATTAGATAGGGAAGGATGGAGGGCTGCAGTCAACCAATCTCAGGATTGAATGACCTATGCAATACCAGCTTCTCAGTAGTGCCCAGGCCCATCCTTTTCTTCTCCAGGTGGAGGGCCTTGTGTAGAAAGTCAGACTGGTGATCTTTGACTAGTCAATAACCTGTAAAGTTTGAGTCAACTTATTTATTGATGACAGTGGAAACAACACCCACCTGTGGGAGTTCTGAAAATTGTGTTTTTTTGTAGTTGACTCTTCCAATTGATTGTCTTTTTTGTCTGGATTATTCTGATCGCTATATCACAGTGTTTTGCATCACTAGTGATCCTTACTTCCCTGATTGCAGAATTCTTCCTTGTGGGCTATTTATTGCTCATTCGGTCATTCAGTCATCATCCTCATCAATTATTTCTTCTCAGGGGATCATGTTGGTATGATGGCTATAGCACTGGCTTCACATCTCAAGGGCCCTAGTCCAAATCCTAGCAATGATGGAGATTTGTCAGGGGAAACATGGGTGCTACATGGAGAGCAAGGTTATAAATATTAAGAACTGTAGCGGATATTGGTGTTTTACCAGATTGGTTCCAGCATATCAGGTACCAGATATCGGGCGATACATACCCATGGGTCTGGCTGATGTATTGGGCGCTGTGCTCGAAATTGATAAATTAAACCACAATGCATAGTTAGCTGCAGTTCTCTCGAGGGTCACCAGTGTACCGGACAGTCTATCAGTGGGTACAGCCCATATTTAGAAGATTGATAGAGAGGTTTCAAGTACAGTGCTGTCCTTTGAATAGGATGTCAAACTTAGATGTTTCTCACTGGGATGAACCTCTTATTAAGACTAAGCCAATGCTGGTTTTCTCTCCTTATTTTCTCATCACTCCACGTATTCCTATCTTTACTAGCCTATCCTTAATGATGCAAATGACCTCAGCTGTCAGTCGCCTTCCCAGATAGCCATACAACTCTTAAGATTTAATTCAATTTGACTCTCAAGGTGATGAAGTGATGTGTTAATGCGTAAAAATAGTCGCACCATTCATTCAAATGTTCATTTCAAAATCATTATCTCCTTGTGTAACATGCTTAACAGTCATCCATTTATTCTACCTTACAAGAAATTTCCTTGTGGGAAGGTAATAAGCAGTCTACCATGTGGATACATTTAGCTAAGCATACAGATTTTTTCTTGCACGTTGGGTATCCTGGACCATCACTCAGATTTGAACCGGAGACTCACACATTCAAAGAGTTGAACATTTTATCTGCCATGCCCCTAACCCTTAAACACCCATATCTATTTAGGGAGGGCTTGAGATATTAGGATCCCACATTATCAGAACTGAACTAGTGGTTTAGCTTCAGTTGTCATTCCATAGGGGGAGCTTGTACATGTTTGTAAATAGATTTGATTATCAATAAAGTTATATTATTGATGTTATTGTTGGTTAAATGCATACTCATGGACATGAGGTATGAATGCCTATCAATGTGAGAAGTCTTAAAAAGCTTGCAAAGCAGTAATGTAGACTGGGGGTCTGGACACCCTCCCCCCTCCCAAAAAAGTTTTAATTTATTTAACAAAAATGGTCCTAAAGGAGAAAGTTTTGTCTGTTTTTGTTATTTGCTGAGAATTTTGATTTCCTTTATTTTTATTTTGAACAACTTTTTCAAATAGTACATAATGTTTGTAATTTTCAGATGACAAACCGTGGATCTTGTGTTCTTTCAGAAATTTGCAAAGGAAAAATTTTAAAAATCAGTTGTTACACTGCCAGGGGCGCAACAACCTCCTGAGTCGTGGGGGGGCAAGCTCCTTGAAAAATCTGTATAACCTAGCTAAGCAGGGTGGGGGGGGGAGTCTGCAAATAAATATTCGTACGTTTCGAAGCGGGCGTGCTTGTTGGGCTTAGAGGCGAGTTTCTTTTAATTAACTCTCGAAAAATAAGAAAATTATTTCCTTTCTGTTTGTACAGACACCTTATCATTTTCGAATTTTATAGATCATATAATTGGGAGAATAAAACTTTTTCCTGAGCTCTGTTTTATATAAGGAGGTGGGGATTTTCAATTTCTCCTTATAAAATTTGTGCAGTGTTCAAAATCAGAGTGGAGTCACTAGGGATGAAGGCGCTAATAATTTTGAAAATTGGGCAGTGTCCATTAAAAAGTGAGCCACAACCTCTGAATTCTGGGGGGGGGGGGCTAGTCCCCCCCCACAATCGTGCCTGGAGGGGGCAATGCCCCCCCCTGCCTCCCCTCCTAAACCCCCCCCCTCCTGACCCCCCACTACTACACTGCAGTCGCAATTGCACTCTAAATTGCCTAAACATACCATGTTGCTTCTTATTTTCAAAATTGTTCTCCTCCCCTTTGCTTATACTCAGCATGGACCCCAAAGGAAAATCCTGGCTACTTCACTGTTGGGGAGTATAATTTAAAAATTATAATGCATATGGCCACTGACTGATTTTTTAGTTATAATTTGAATTGAATATTCTATGGAAGCATCAATTCCCACTGTGTAAAGGCCGTTTTACATGGTACATTTGTTTGTACAAACTCTTCCGTGAACTCTTGCATGAGGCAAAATTTATTGTGTAAAGCAGCAAATTGTATGAATGCTTGTGTGAATGTCTCAATGCCTGATGGAGAATAGAACCTGTTCTAATTTCGATGAGACAGAAGTACAATCTCACGTACATACGCTTGTACAAAATGTTTCACCGTGTAAAACGGCCTTAAGAAATGTTTAATGTTTAGAAAGGATAAATGATAAAGTAGTAAATGTTTCTATTTCATTTTTATTCTGGAAAGAATTAAATCATGGTAGCTGTGTACTAATATTTTTCTAAATTTGGGCGTAATGGGCTATGTAAATTATTCATAGCCATCACTTAAATTTGTAATTATCCCCTTGCAATACCTCACTAAAATGATGTGATGCGTGAAGCAATTATTTTTCATCAGCAGCCCAACAATCCATAAATTGGTTTGCTGCACCTCTCCACTCTTCTCAAAAACATTTCTTCCTTCATTATTAGTAATTTTGGTATCCTTCATAATATTCTTTATGTATTCCAATTCCTTGGTCTTTTTTGGTAATTCTTTCCTATGTTGCCCATTTCCTTATGATGTTCAGTAGACTTCTGTCTGATAATGTGTTCAATCATCTTCATTACAGATTTTTCATTAAATTTATTTCTCCTGTGCTCTTCAATGGTGATTCTCTACATCCATTTTATCTTCATCATTCTTCTGTAACACCACATTTCTATTCCTTCCAGTCTTCTTTGTTCTGTAGTTCTTCTTGTCCAAGCTTCATTGTCATTCGGGAGCATTCTCCATGCATATGTTTATATGGAGTGCTTTCTTATGTGGATGCTTGTTTTGTTAGCTGTTAATAGATCTTTCTTTGGTAAGAGTGCCTCATTTGCTTCTACTATGTACTCTGCTCACTATGTATATCTTTCTTGCATTTTCCATTGCTGGTGGTCCTCCTTTCCTGATAGCAAAATTCTTCCACTTGTTCCAGTTTTTGCAGTCCAAGTCTGAAGGTGACTTTTTCTTCATTTCTTCTGTAAACTCTTATTTTGGTTTTCCAAATGTATATGTGTCATATTTCCAGGCACGTATGACACACTGGCCCATGAGATGTACTGTGTTTATTTGGGTTCAATTTTAGGTGAAAAAAATTACAATCTGTATCCAATAATGTTAATAATTTATTGAAAGAAAATGTGATAATAAACTTCCAATCATTGCAACCTTGCTATAGTTTTTCATTGTAAAATACTGGAAATTTATGATGGAGAGTGCACCTTAAGCCTATTGTCGCAACTCTGTGGTGAACAGTAGAGAGATGGGCATCTCCAATAACAATTCAAAATCAAAAACATGAAAATATAGCCTAACGCTCAGCCCATACGATTTTAAAGGGAATTTTTGAGCAAAAGTTTTTTTCTTATGGGCCAGAAAATGCAGTACCATCAATTTGTAATTTTTCACTGTTTTTATTAATGGATTTCAGCATGCTCCAGAGCATCATCCTCTGTAAAAAAAAATAGCTGTATCCTCAGCATTGGGGCACCCCTTTTTTTCTCCCTGTGTACACCAAGTTATGTTCGTATGTATCAGGAATTACTGCCTGACTGTTATAGGTACAAGAAGCTCAGTTTTGGTCATTTGTTAGTTTTTCTGCCTCTAATCGTGACATTTGCACAATTACAGTTGTCTTCTGTCCCTGGATTAACTGTTGAGATATCGCCAACTGTGGTAGAAGAGAAAAATCAAGAAAGTAATCCTCAGAAACAGTTGCCACCAGCAGAAATTGCTAAAGGTACTTGTTAATATAAGCCCACTCCACCATAAAACCATTTTCAAGGTTATGACCAGTATGCCATTGATTATAATTTGGCCATTATCCATGAACGAGTCTTCGTTGTGTGATTAATTTGAGCTAGTATTGTAGTCTTAATGCTATGAATCTAAATTGTTTAATGGTTTTGTGGATAAAATAATGAACACTGGATATTAAAGATTTTGTTGGATTCAAAACCTATAAATGAAATGCCCCAGCATCACAAAAGTGATGTACAAGACTGAAATTATCACAAAAATGTGAATTATGAAAAAGTAGTGAAATTTACAAAATTGGAGATAGTGAATTAGATTTATGCAATTAGATGGATTAGATACAATTAGATGAATTGCCATGTGAAGTTAGCTTTGATTGGGAATTGAACCATGGGCCTTCGCCAGTCTTTGACTTGCAAAGGAAGAAACTTTTTCTGGTGTCATCTAAGCTCATATAGATATAATTTTGCCAAAGTTATGGAAATTTGTTTTCAATGCATGAATATATTTCATAGGCATTTTTTCAGTATGATTTCAAGATAATTTGGGTTATTTCTATTTTAAGTTTTTAACTTCCCTGGTGAAAATAAAGTGTGCAGAAAACCGTGCTAAAAGTGTGCGCACAGTTCTATTCACATTTCTTGCACGCTTTTTGCACACTTCTTCACCGAACACTTTCTGCACACTTCTTTCACGCTTTTTTCACACTTTTTGTACGCTCTTTTCACACTTTTTGCACACTTCTTGACCGAACGCTTTCTGCACACTTTTTGCACGCTTTTTTCATACTTTTGGCACACTTTTGTCTCAAGACATAAAGTTGACTGAAGTGAAATCAGTGCGCGATAATGTGTCGGGAGTGTCAGAACTCACACATTTGTACCGCCTGAAAAAAACAGGATAGTTCTCATGCAGTAGGCTTTTTGAAGGACACACCGAGAGTTAGATATCAAATTCTAAATTGAACACGTATCCTATTTTACCACTTCCCAAATTTAGAAAGTACCGAGAAAAGAAAAATGCTATATAAATATTAAAATGTCAAGGTCTTTTGTAACCATTCTATGGCAAAAATACATATAACTACGTAGTAGTGAGAAACGGTATGTCAGCGACGTACGTTTGGTGAAAATGTAGATTAAAAGTTACTTCTCGCGAACATTTGTGACCGCGAGCGACTGTACTATAAATTCACGGAGTCCGTATTGAACATCCTCAGTTGGTTGTAAGCATTCGAGTCTCATGCTAGGCACCATTCTTCCTGCGTGCATTCCGTAGCGTCCGCTGCCTCGTGATCTAGTGAAGGTATTCTCTACGGTAATGAGTTAAATAATCAATATATGTATAGGGAGTGCAGAGTAAAGTCACGTTAAACTGTCAATCTTCTATTCATATTCAACATCCGGATCCTGTTGAAACATTTTTTATACGCTTTTCTCACATTCTTTTCACACTTTTTTCACATTCTAGTAGTCCCAATTCACGCTTTCCTCACACTTTTTGCACACTTTTGGGGCACCATGCACACTTTATGCACGCTTTTATCACATTTTTTGCAGCTTTTCTCACATTCTTTTCACACTTTTTGCACGCTTTTTGCACATTCCAGTAGTCCCAATTCACGCTTTTCTCACACTTTTTGCACACTTTTGGGGCTTTACGCACACTTTTTTCACATTTCTTGCACGCTTCTCAGAACACTTTTTGAACACTTTCTGCACGGTTTTCTGCACACTTTATTTTCACCAGGGTTTTCTTTTGTCTTTCATGATGTTTTTCTGTTGCCCTTGCCAAGATTGTAGTGATAATAATAATAATAATGGTATTTATTTGCCCAAAGACCAAGGTACATTTTTCCGATGATATATGGCATGTCAATCATAAACAGAATTTACATTAACAATTCATATTGAATCAGTCAATTTCAGTCAAAACATATATCACAAATATTTTACATCCAATGAACAAAAATACACAAAAAACACATTGAAAATACTTCATCAAGTCCTTCCTTTATGCACATAAGTATTCCTCCAAAGAATAATATGACCCTTGTAAAAATAACCTTTTTAATTGTATTTTAAAGGTATTATAATTTTTAATGTTTTAATCCCCATTTCCCTGGGGCCAAATTTGTTGAGGTTTGTTCTTATATTTGTGTAGTGTATATTGTGTTTGCATCTCGTGTGGTGGGAGTGATGGTCACTATTAAGGAGGAAGCTGCCAATATTCGATTTGATGTTCAACACTGCGATCATTATGTAAATGCAAGGAAGTGGTAGAAGGCTCAGCTCCGTAAATAAGGGTCTGCATGAATGTCTGTAGAGTTTTTGGGGTATGATTCTTACAGCCTTTTTTTGAAGTCTGAAAATGCGCAATGAGTTAAGATGAGAGGAACCCCAAAAAATGATGCTGTTTAGCATATGGGAATAAAATTCCCCATAGTACAGACTAAGGAGTGTGTCCTTTCTTACTGTACCACTAAGTTGTCTCAGTAAGTAACGTGTGGAACTAAGTTTATGACCTAGTAGATCAGTATGTTGGGTCCAAGAAAAATTTGAACTCAAACATATGCCCAGAAACTGAAGAGAAGACACTTGCTCAATTTATTTTTGATTGCTCTTAATAAGTAAGCTTGATGTGGGATTTTTAGTGGTAGAGAAATGAATCAATTTGCTTTTTTCAGTGTTTACAATTAAATGGTTTTCATTGGCCCACTTACCAAGTACATATGTCTGTAACTTGCCTAGCTTTTTCAATTAGGCAGCTTCGTGAAGTAGAGGAGATAATCACATTTGTATCATCTGCATAGAGGATTTGTCTAATATTATTTGTATAGGATAAAGTTGTAGGTAAATCATTTATTTTTATCAAGAATTGAAAAGGTCCAAGAATAGACCCCTGTGGGACACCCACTGAGGATAAACATGTTAGAGGCATGTTTAGTACCATCTATCAAAAGGTTTACTGTCTGAGATCGATTGTGAAGGTAAGATGCAATCCAGTTGAGGGGGGTGCCTCTGATGCCCATACTATCTTGTTTGAGCAAGAGGAGCTTATGATTCACCTGGTCAAATGTCCTGGAGAAGTCAAAGAATAACCCCAAGGTTTCATGTTTGTTATCCATGGAGAGTAATACATTGTCAATTGCTTTATAAATAGCAGGCTTGGTGGACTTCCCTTGAAGAAAACCATACGGGTCTTTTGAGAAGAGTTTAAATTTTTCTATGTAGGATATTAATTGTGTATACATGACTATTTCAAAAATTTTGGAAAATGTATTCTGTAGTGGTACCGGCCTATATTTATTCAGGTCATCAGTGCTACCTTTACTTTTGTACAGTGGTATTATTCTTGACCTTTTTAGTGGTGTTGGGAAAATACCAAGTTTTAGTGATTCATTCACTATGTGTATTAGTGGTAATTTTATAATAACAAAACAAGATAATATCACTTTCCCAGTAATTTCATCTGGCCCAGTACTTTCTTTGCGACTTAGTCTGGTAATGATTGACTTAAGATCAGATTCTCTGCAAGGACTAGTAAAGAATGACATAGGAATGTAGAATGATGGCCTGTAAGGGATATTGGATGAAGGTAAGCTAGGGGTTTTGAAAAAATGTCGTTTGAAAAGATCAGTAAGGGCAGTGTAATTTATTTGGGAGCCTGTTGTAGAATCCTTTATGTTAGGTAGAGAGTGATTTTTGTTATTTCCTCTGGCAGTATTTATAATTTTCCAGGCGGTTTTTTTGTTGCTTGCATTAAATAATATGTTGTCATTAAACATCCTTTTTGCAGTAACAAGTAATTTTCTATGCCAGATTTTCATTTCTCTGTAATGTACCTTACGTTCATCATTACCTGATGTTTTCGATTCAATTGCAAGGTTTTTAAGGACTCTAGAGTAAAAACGAATATCATTGGTGACCCAAGATTTATGCTTAGAGCAATTCTGGATTTTTTTGGTTTCTTGCGGAAAAGCCACATCGAAGTGGAAGGTAGAGTAAAAGGCCTGAAAGCTTTTTTCAAAGGAACTAGCATACAATACATCAGACCAATCCTGAGATTGAAGAATGTATCGAAAATATGCAATATTTTGATCACTGAAATTTCTCTTATTGATCACTTTGTGTGTAGATGGAGTTTTGATTGAAACTGTAGTGAGAATGGGAAAATGATCGGAGGTGTCAGTTTCTACTACATTAGTTTTTATGACATTGAGATCTATATTTGTGAGGACATTATCTATAAGTGTTTGTGATGATTGAGTTATTCTTGTTGGTTTGGAATTGGTTACTTGAATTCTGAAACTGGTGATTAAACTGAGAAAGTCAGTTCCATCCCTTGAATTTTGAAGCAAGTTACAGTTAAAATCACCGGCAATAATGACATTGATAGGCACAGGTGCGTTAATCAGCACCTCAAGAAAAAGATTAAATTTGTAAAGAAAAACACTAAATACACTTTGAGGAGATCTATAAATAGAAGCAATTACAAAATATTTATTATTCTTAGTAACACCTGTCACACAACTCTCAAAGATTTGATCTTCGTTCATATGGGGGGCATTTACAGGATAGATATCAATGGACTCATGAGCATAAATCATAACTCTGCCATTTTTGAACTTTGATCTACAGTAGGCAGTAACAATGCGATACCCTGAGAGACATTGATTCTAATTCATCAGACTTCAGCCAGTGTTCATTCAAACAAATTATGTACATCTGGTTTATGGTCATTGACCAGTACGTCAAGTTCTATAAGTTTATTTCGCAGACATTGCATATTAAGGTGTGATACAATCAGTTCTGATTGAACTATCCATAGGGAGGCTCACGTGATTTTTCCAAAAAAAAAACTCTTGATCGACACATAGTTAGGCCAAAAATCTGGATTAAGAAAACATTTACTTTTGTCAGCATTCACAGATACCTGGAAAGAGGCGTATTCGCCATTCTTTACATCAAGTTTCACAATTTCTACTTCACTATTGGATATAGGTATCCTGTCCATGATAAATTTCTTTAATGCAATTACCGTGGTTTCTGGGCGGAATCTCCAAACATGCCAATGAGTTTTCCGCGGGACCCCGGTGATGGCACAATTCGAGTTTGTTTGCGTTACGATAATTGTGCGGGATTTTCTCCTGCGTTTCGATGATTTTTGAAAGATGTAACTATGAGCATTATCTTGTGGAGTGTTACTCACTTCATTATCGGGAACTTTCACTCGATGAACTACCTCCTTGTTGCTCTTACCAGGTTTAGCAGCAATATCAGGAAAAGATACATTTTTAGATGATTTCACTGTAGTAATACTGTTGGTATCACTTTCACCGGGAGTGGAATTATAATCAACCCGTATCATTGAGAAAGGATTCTTGGGAGCACCGGACTCTGTAGGGGCACTTTCATGTTAGTTACAGGTTGCTGAGAAACAATCCCCACGAACTTGGGCTGGCATTGCAGAATCATCACGAGCATGATCACGATCATGAACATAACTGATACGCATGGTGCTTAGATGTTGTTTTAATGAGTTTATCTCACTATTTTGGGTTTCAATCAGCTGTGTACAATTTAGCAACTTTGATTGCAAGTCAAGAATGATGCCATATATGTCTTCTTGTCGCGATTTAATTTTTTCGATCGAGTCACATGGCGGAGTGGTCAATGCTACACATTTTTTGCATCGGTAAAGAAGATTTGCGTTATTAAGAACTGAGTGAACAATTGGTTTTGTAATTCCAATGCAGGTAGCATGAAATAAAGAGTTACACCCGAAGTCACACTTTATATATACTTGGCAGTCCGATATTATTTCGGAGCAGGAAAAACAGTCCCGTCTAGCGTCCGCCATCTTTGTTCATGAACACGTATGTACTTGTCATTTGTAGCAAAAGAAGTTTTTTTCATTATTGTATTACAGAATGCCTGTAATTTGCTTTGTTATAGAACCTGAATCTGTTGAACCTGCTCCACAACCAGTTCCTGTGCAAGAAGCTGTGAGTGTGAATACCGGCCCCACTGTGAGACAGGACCCAAGATTTGCCAAATTCTTCAAAATGGTGCACTTTGGGGTTCCCCCACAAGCAGTGAAGTTGAAGATGGAACAGGAAGGATTAGACCCAAATTATCTAGAGTAAGTGCACATTTGGTTTAATCCAGGGATATTGAGCCAAAGGGCACCCACTTGTGGGAGTGGTTCAGATTTGGTTTTCATTAGCTTTTTGAGTCAAAGGAACTGACAATGAGCCAAAAGTGGAACTTAAGTCTCGAATGGAAATTGATTCTACTATGAAAGCATTTCGAACAAAAATTCTTTGGAACCTAAACGAACCGCTCTGGATAAGTTTAGGGCTTCAAATATTATTGAAGTGAATATCCTTTTCTCCTTAATTTATTTAATAACATTTCGATAAGTCTTTTTAGCTGCTGATGCTGTTTTTAGGTTCCCTTTGTTAACCCCTTAGTTACATACATAACTACAAAAAAGATCTTACAAAAACTGGCGTTGCAGCGCCATCTCTGGATCAAACTACGAACTAGAAAATTCAACTTGATTTTAACATTACAACTTCAACACTTTCCCTTGTTAATTAAAGTTGAATTAAAGAACATATACTGAATTTAACAAGAAATACTGAAAGAGATACAATTACTGTCTCAACTAACAAAAGCACATCAGTAATTGCTCCTTGTCCTTTCTATTTTACATCAGTCCTGTTCTTTCCTCCTCCAAAATAAAACCTATTTCATTATACTTTGAGGCAATGTTTCCTTAGCAGACTTCTTTTTCCTATTTAATGCTCGAAATAGCATTTTATAATTTTTCAGCAACTTCAAGCTCACATTCTGTTTTGTATAACTGACCCTTAGTCTTTTCTTAAACAAGCTAATACTGCTGTTATAGAACTCCTGATTTTTAATGTTCCACGAGAACTTTTTTCGGAACAAAAGTACACAATCCTTCTTCAATTATGTCCTTAAAATCCTCCCAAATTCCCTCTACATTCTGGCCACTGCCAACCCATGCCAAATGTCTATATCTTGAAAATGTCAGGAAAACATCTGTGTGGTTATATTGCAATATTGTCCTTTCTACTCCTTTGCCCTGAGTCATTTACCAACTTAGCTGCACACAGACAGCTGGATGGTCACTTATTCCTGGAAAAAATTCTACTTTCCTGTCCCAAATGTCCAGTCTCAGTAGCATGAGATTGTGGGTGTTCATCCCTTGGGTAGGTTTATCTATAACTTACACAAAGCCCTCCTCTTTTATGAGGCGACTAGCAGTTTCCTGTGCCCTCCCTCTCCCTACTATGATCTCATCATGAGACCACTCTATTCTCGGGAGGTTCAAGTCCCCTGATATTAGAGCATACATATTCCCCTTGTCTTTCAGAGCATACCTCTGCTAAAACATCAACTGCAAACAACCCTTTGTTAGGACTTCTGTACACTTCTCTACAACCCTTCACGTCTTGTGTCCATCATGGGTTTCCCACCTTGCTGAGTTTTTGTGTGATGTTTTTAAACTGATGTGCCAGAACTTTGGATCCTTTTCTGTTTAAATGCACTCAATTGTGGCCCAAATTCCTGTCATTCACCCAACAATTAGGGTCAACAAAGGTCATGCCTTGTTGCGTGCAAACCTAATCAATTCCCTCATTTACTCCATAAATTCTTTTGTAATATATATCCCTTCTACTTATGAAAATTATCACTTATGACAATTTTCACACCTTTAAACTTATTTTTAGCTGATGTGGGCAAAAAACCAATTATATGGTCATCAGACTGCACTTTTTAGATTGTTGGTCCCAACATGTATTATCAAAACTCTTTCTTCTCCTGTGCTAATCATATCTCTTATTATCCTATCCAACTGCTCCGCTCGTATTCCGTACACTAGGGGGGATCAGAAAAATCGATTTTTCGCGGAGAAACTTGGCCCTCTGGAAAAAGTTGTCAAAGTGACTCAAAATGAGGCCAGGAAAATTTGGGACCTCTAGGTCAACCCTAGACCCTTGCGCCGTGGCCATGTATGGGGAGGGGAGCTGAAAATAGAAAAAGTCATTTTTTTATAGCAGTTCCCCATGGATTTTGCCGAGTTGCAGCTCAATAGAGCAAATTTCGTCCGTTTGGACGTATCTGCAGCCGTTAAGCCACAAATTTTCTATTTTGAGTGCGAGGCCATGCATAATTATGCAACGCCCATGCAGCGTCGTGACGGGTTGCAGCGCAATGGTCCACAGGCTGCTCGCGCCTCCTGCCTAAAGCTCTGGATAGGAGCCTATCCAGAGCTTTACTCCTACCCGCTGGCCTCTGCTGCCCGCTCGCCGCGAATGCCGTAAAACTCATCATGCATGTGTCTTCTGTCGTTGGTCTAACTAATATTAGATAATTAAGCATAATGTCGAGGTAATAATTACGGAAGAATTATTTGAAATTAATATAACACTTCTAAATTGCCTCAGGTGGCTTTTGGCGGGTACTAGACACTGACAATGCATACATATTTTCTTGCTTGAGTTTGTTAACCCTGGTAAAACTCACAATACCCTCGCTTTCCACCCCTTCTCCTACCTGTCATCCTTCGGTTTTATCTCTCATCGCCTCTCCTCTCTCCCTTCCTTCACCTACCGCCTCCAAAATATGTATATATTGTCAGCACTTAGCACCATTTCATTTAGTGGAAAATTGCACCTTGCTATTTCAGTGAGCATATACAGTGCCTGCAGTTTGCTATTAGACATTCAGTGAAGCCGTGCTTTTCTCTACGCATTCTCCCTGTTGGTCAGTGCTGTGGTAGTCATTTTTGGTGAGAATTTGGAAATAAGCACGCCACTCTTCATGTCAAATCACTTAGTGATTTGAATATTTTAACTGTGCGATAATTTAGACTTGAAAAATACCAAAAAAGGATGCGTAGTGCGGAAAAGTGTCCCTTTTTTGGTGTCTCGTCGAAATTAAATGAATCGACGTAACCACCTTCTAAAGAAGCGATAAAATATTTTTTTTATGTTCGCGACATATTGAGATACGAAAATGCAGGCATGAAGCGGTTTATCAAGTAGCTAGTCTAGTGGCGAAAAAAGTGTCCGAACTTTGGAGACGCGCTTCTATTCCCATCATTCCGGAACGTGGTGTGATTTAAATGATTTTATGGTACCATAAGACATACTACGGCTTAAGAAAAAGTGCAAGCAAGCCTACGAAAGAAGTCAAATTGACAAAAAATGTATACATTTTTAAATTAATCTCAGAAACTGTGATATTTGTACATGTACGTGCAAAAGAATCAATGATGATGGTATTCGGTGGATTGGATGCCTCAGAAACTTGACGATTGAAGAAAAAACTCAGAAGAGGATCATCGGAGAGCGTCGAGTCAAAATCTTTCATTCTTGAAGAAGAAAAAAGTGAACATCAAGAATTTTCTTCCTCAACATCCCGAGAAAATTCAACTGACAAGGAATCAGCCGATTTGGACCTCATTCCTCATACGATTAGGGATGAAAATCAACCTTGATCTTCTTTGGGGCAAATGAGTCTTCAATTACCAATTGTGGCGGTGGTATGTGCAAGAACCGGCATGTCCCTCAGAGCAACAGCAATGATCGTCAGCGCATTTTTAGTTGACGCAAAGCTCATAACTCTGGAATAAACATCAAAGGTAGTGGAATGGAATTACTTACAAAGTCAGAAAAAGAAGATGCTAGATTCAGTATAAGCAAAGAGAGAAAAATCAAAAAGTGCAATTGAAGGGTTGTATTTTGACGGCAGAAAGGATGAAACAAACTGGAGAAAATAGGCAAGAGAACTTATCAATCTAAGTTTCGGAAGGAACATGTCGTGTTAGTTGAAGAGCCAGGCTCCCACTTTTTGGGGTTTGTCTCCCCCACAGGAGGATCTGCAAGAAATGTGATATTCCTCCGGAGAAAAATCATTCGCCTTGACCGGGATCCGAACCCGGATCCCTCAAAATCGCACCAAAAATAAATCCCGGTCAAGGCGAATGATTTTTCTCCTGTGGAATATCGCACTTCTGTGCACTTGCGGGTGACTCCGTAAAGGTTACAACCGTGGCTAGTCCTGGTTTCCTCAAAATCTGCAAGAAACATCAAATCTGAATTCCTTGATTTTTTTGTGAAATAAAATATTGAACATTCAAATTTAAAAGTGATTGGATGCGATGGCACCAAATTGAATACAGGTCAGAAAGGAGGCATCATCTATTCACTAGAAGCACAGCTCCGATGTCCCTTAGAGTGGTCTATTTGCCAATTACACTTGATTGACTTAACGCTGCGGCATTTGGTAGAAAAATTAGATGGGCAAACAAAGAGTCCAAAATTGTTTGCAGCACCTATTGGCTACACCCTTCAAGACTGCCACACTCTTGATATCATACGATTCAAGCCAATTCCAACAAAATTGTCCCACGAAGTAGACTTGACATTGCTGAGCACTGACCAGCAGTATCTTTAGGAAATTTCCAATGCTTTGTCGAAAGGATTTTGCTCTGAAAATTTGGCCGGGAAAACTCCAGGGAAAGTGGTTCATTCTCGCTGGCTCACTACGGCCAACCAACTACTGAGGCTATACGTGTCCACTGAAAATCCAAGTGCTAATTTACAAAATCTAGTGTCATTCATTCAAAAAGTATAAGCACCTGTCTGGTTTTCAGTGAAGCAAAACCATTGTATACATGACGGTGCTGTAAATTTATGGAAAATAATAAATTGGTCGAGATATCTACTGGAAGATCTTAAAAAAGTCATTGATCCTGTTATTCAGAGAAACGGGGTTTTTGGGCACCCAGAAAATTTTACTCCTCTCATTGATTGCTGACCATCGAGAGGTAGTGCGAAGAGATGCGTGGAAAAAAATCTGAGAGGCACGAAGACATACGCATGCGACCAAAAATCCAAGAACTTTTGAATAAACATATTTTAATTTTGATGCAGAAGACTACACGCTGCTGATCAAATGGGATGAGAACACCAACCCCCCTGCTCTATCGCATCTCACGGCTGAAGAAATTCGAGAATTACTTGAGCAATGCTCAACTTTGGAACTTAATTTTCCATACCACACGCAAGCAGTGGAAAGATTTAAGAAAGAGGTACCCAAGCTCATTGGCATCCGCACCAGACAAAGAGAGACAATTAGAAATGCTGAAAAGACTAGAAAGCAGAACCAAAATGCCGACCTTCGAAACCAAGTCTCAGTTCATGCTGTGTTAGGGTAAGTAAGTTTTATATTTATCTGCCTTACTTCAAAAATAAAAAAATCGATAATGACCTATAGTGTTCAATGAAAATAATTTTTAAAGATGAATACTTACACACAGATAAACCGATTGGTCTACAAAATGACCACTTGCTTACTTTTCAGATAAAATCTAATCCGATAAAGGAAATGCGTTCCTAAATTTTGAGTGGGTGGGTGGGCGGGGGAGCTCATAGTGCAGTTACCTCGACGTGGTGAGCTCTGGTAACTTTTTTTGCATTCTTTCTCTGTGTTGAAAAAGAATTGTAAAAGTAAGCTAAATCGTACACAATCAGGGAGTTTTTCTCTACTTCCTGAATGATGAAGGTGTATTATACAAATTTCAAATAATTTTTCCGTAATTGTTAATCCCTGGTCATTATGATTAATTATCTAATATTAGTTAGACCAATGACAGAAGATGCATGAATGATGAGTTTTGCTGCATTTGCGGCGAGCGGGCAGTAGATGCAAGCGGACAGGAGACGCAAGCCTGCAGGAGGCGCGAGTGGCCTGCTGACCGTTGCACTGTGACGCGTCGCGATGCTGCATGGGCGGTCCATAATTACGCACGGCCGCTCACTCAAAATAGACAATTTGTGGCTTAACGGCTGCAGATATGTCCAGACGGATGAAATTTTGGTCTAACGGGTCACAACTCGGCAAAATCCATGGGGAACCGCTATAAAAAATGACTTTTTCCATTTTCAGCCCCCCTTCCATAAATGGCCACGGCACGAGGGTCTAGGGTTAACCTAGAGGTCCCAAATATTCCTGGCCTTATTTGAGTCACTTTGACAACTTTTTCCAGAGGGCCAAGTTTCTCTGCTAAAAATTGATTTTTCCGATCCGCCCTACTGTACACCTATGGATTCACCTTCACCATTGCCTCCCACAAACCGTGTCACAGAATCACCGATAACTTTTACACGGGGTGACACTGTCTTCACTAAAGTCATTCTCTCCCCAGGCACTTCTTCAATCGCCTCCAAGTCCTCTTCATTCTCCTGTCCCACATTTCTCCATTCCATAATTCTCTACTTAGCTGACCATCATCTGCATCCTCAATGCATTTTTCCTCCCTAGAAATTCTGGGTTACTCAAGTTTCTTTTCTCCGTCCCCTCAGTCGATGTAGAGATCAGCGTTGAGTTGTGGATCCAGCTGTTTCATTTCTGCCAATACTGATTTCAGCCCTTCATTTTCGGCCGAGTGTCTGGATATTTTATTCCATGTCTTTTCCAAAAGGGCCCAAAACTTACTACTGCTTGGTACTACTTGTAGTCTACGATTTCAAGCACTGAAAGAACTTTTTTTTGTTTCAACCATCACTTGTTCAGGATATCTTTCTCACAATGATTATTTCAAGTCTTCCTTGTAAATTTGGAAACAGATGGTTCACATATTTTGTCTTTTTCTGAGAAGTAATACACTCTTCCTGAGCCTTTTGCAGTAGGAGTTTCCACATTACAAATAATATTATTTAGAGGAACATAACAAATATCTTCTTTCTGTTGAGGCCAAGTACATATGTATAATGATGTTGCAGGTCCACAAAGATGCATTGCTGCAAACCTTCATTTTTCTGGATGAATTGACATGGAATGATCCATACACAAGGGTAGGGCATTATGGAGGAAATTATTTAGAGAGAGTTAGTTTCCTAGGCCTAGCAGCAATAACTAGAGTGTTTCCAAGGTAATAGCGTAGTTGAGCATTCAAGCCTATGACCAATAGGGTACTGCCTTGCATGTGCCTTTTGGTGAGGCATATGTGACATAGTCGCAATGCCTTCTGTTAAGGGTAGTTGCCAATGCAATTTTTTTAATTTTTAGATGGTTTCAATTGCTTTCATATTTTTTTCATGAAATTCTGTGTTAAAATTAAATCATAACATGTTTGAACAACAAGAATCTCAACGATATAATCTAGAACGGTTTCTGTTACACCTCTACTATGAGAGAATGATTCAATTGGATATCACGAGGAGGTTTATGAAACTATATGTGTACACAGGCATAAAATTGATGAACTTTGTTATCCAATCATGTGTCTTAATTGTACTTGTGCAATTACATTCATTATGTAATCACGATCCATCTTGCAAGCCATCTCATAAATAATAATGTGTCTGCCACATACATAGTTTTACAGTTGTTCCTGGTCATATGTCTCCTGGATTGAAATTTAATAATTTTCATTATTCATCATTTTGCAGGGCTTGCTTAAAAAGCATACTAGCTGCAACAACAATATTTAGACAGCGATTCTTATAATGTGATATTACAAAAATCTGAAAATATGTATTGCAGTTTTTCTTGCTGAACTTAGAACCTATGAATCATGGGCATACAGGTGATACAAATTAATTCATTTTATCCATTTAACAGATGTATAGCTCGCAGCTGCACGTGAAAAATTCTCTTTACCACGGAGTACAAACCTCAATTTATAATTAAACACATAGGAAATGTGGACTTGGCTTAAAAGAATATGTTAGGAATTTATCTGTATGAAAAATTATGTTAAAAATAGGTGGATTATCCAGAAAGTTACCAAAAATTACAGTAATTTGCAAGAGAACGGTAAATTACGAAAAATACCATGGTAATTTACAAAAATTACCATCGGAATTTTCAGAGTGGCCCATCTCTATATATACCCTGTCGGAGTCGTTAACCTGACATGGAGAGGTTTGGGTGAACAATTCCCTATATAATTCTATTTGTAATTCTAATATTGATCACATAACCTAGGCCGTAAATGCCTGTAAAAATTCCTTGAGTGGAAGTGATTTCAAATCTATCAAGAAATAGTTAAAAGACGAAAGTTACCTCGAAGAGCGAATTCACCGAAATTTCCTAAACCGTTGAGGTCAGGCCTGATATCATCAGTTTTATTGTTCTTTTACGAAATTTATCCAGTTTCAGTAGTAATATAGAAAAAAACAAATCGTCAATCAATGTGTGATTAATCCATCTATTGTTTTACCATATTGGTAGTAAACATGATTAACAACGATGTAAAACAGATATTTAATGAAATCAATGTCCTATAAAAGACTAGTGGTTACTTCTTCAAAAAATGAAAAAACCTTCACCAAGAACAATCACGTGAGGTCTAGTGAAATATTCGACTATTGATCACAGAGGAGAACGAGCTTATGAAAACTTGAATGGAAATAATCAGAGATGAGTCAAAATTCCAGTTTCACCATTATGTACTGTGTCTCAAAACATAAAGGCATAATCACTATGGTGGCATAAATATTCCTAATTACTTACGACAGCACTAAATAATATTTTAAATACTATAATTCAATGAAACATTCTGATTTGGAAAAGAAAGAAATGAAAAGTGAACAATTTTAACGATCAACTGATGTAAACTAGGGCCACCGTCTTGGGATCTTCAGATACGTGATTCACTTCCCAAGATGGTATTGAATGTGTTTACTAATTGGCTGCATTTCTAACTGTCATCTGCATTATTATCATGGACAGGATCTAAGTTCTTTGACTGTGCCTAACCTGAAAGGGAATGATGGCCTCTAAGGCCAGAAAATGCCTTATGAAGGGGAAACCGGTCGCAGTTTTAAATAAAGTGTGGAAAAGTATCAAGTTTTTATTTCAATTCTGGGTGGTTGTTTATTTGGGGAGGCGATCAACAACTGAGGTATTTGTACCATGAAGGAGTTAGTGGGAAGGTTAATAAGGAAAGGGAAATATGAGGAATGAATGAAGGGTGGTGATAAACACAATTTCAGCACTAGTCTACTCATAGTGAAAGATGCCAAGGGGTCCAAAGTTTAACATACCATCTGACCAGCAGAGTCATACTATGTGTTCTCCTCACAGCAGCCAAGTAGGGAGCTACGGACTGCTGAATAAATTCCTGAAAGTCTTCAATTCCTTACACCCATCATGTTTTTTAGTGGAAATTTTATTTTCAACATTTATACTAATATGAAGGGCTAACATTTTATAGAACATCTTTTCATGACATTGAAAATTGATGATGCTCAAGTCTTGAGTGTATGGCCATTTGGTTGAGTTCTGCAAGAAATTGCCCAAGTAAACGTAGATGTAGCAATTTTTTCTCCTGGATATTTTTATAACTCTATGGCAATATCACTGAAAAGTGGTCAAGTAGAAAGAGAAAATAACAACTTAGAAAAAGCTAATATCCTGAATTCCATTTTTCAAAGCATCTTCACAGTATGCTCTCTGAATTTAACTGCTCTCCTGCTTAGGCTATACCGAAAACCAATTATTTCTAGTCGTAGTATAGCAAGTCACTGAAAAGCCATTAACCCTTTCCGTGCGGCATGACGTGAATTCACGTCCCGACTACCCTAGCTGCTGGCGCCATGACATGAATTCACGCCCAGCGCTCAGCTCCTTATATAACGGTACCACTGCGTCTCAGTCGTTCCTAAGAGCTCGAGCGGGCTCTCAGTCATCAGCGAGAGTCCATCCATCACTTGGGGAAGGTCAGTTTTCCTTATTCCAGTGTTTCTTGCGAGTGTCATTGTTTCCTATTGGAGATGCGTAAATGCCACTTTTCCGCATGGTATTTCGTTAAATTTTGTAATTTAACGCCATTTCACTTTTATTCATAGCATAAAATGTGTTAATATCTTTTGTAATATAGGTAAGTCACTGAAAATCTGTAGTATTCAGACTTATATGAAGACATTTTTATTATTTAATCGAGATAAACGTAAGTTTTTTTCTAACTTTTTCGTAACATTTCAGTTATTTCTGTGATCTCTGTGGTTATGAGTTATGGAATTAGGTTTCATTTATCTTTCTTTAAACGTGCATCTTATGAGCCGTTAAAATCGTACATGTTTTTTTTTATTCCAATCATTTCTTCATACATGTGAAAATATAACAGCCGAAAATCCTGTATTTGTATGCAACCTGACCCCTGATATTTTCAACTTTATCAGATTCCTTCTTCTCTCGTCAGTTTTGGTAAATGAACCAGTGGATTATAAAGTGATTTTTATTTTTGTATTTGTTTCTAAGATGTGTTTATGAAATACATAACACTTAATAATTTTTCCAGTCTATCAATAATTGCAACATTGTCAATCTTTTCCAAGTTTCTTTCCTGTTTTGGAGAGTAATCTCATTGGTATTTTTTTACATCTAGTTTTCCTCTCTTGAATTTTTGTACAGCTAATCCTTCGGTCAGTGAACATAAAAAATGCATATAACATAGTTCAGTATACTTAGTAAATTCGTCAGTATTACTAATATTAGTGAATAATCTAAAGAGTAGTGATTGTTGCTGACTCGTTTAGGTATGCCGTTGTTTGTAATAAAGTGCTTCCAATGAAATGTTTCAGGGTATGCGAAGGCATTTTTAAAAAACTGCCTCACGATCTCAACGAACGTTTTAATATTTTTGTGCTAACCTCTCAAAAAATGTAGTTCGCTTACTTTGTGGCCATATAAAAATTTCTCCAATGAATTATACATTTGGTTTCCGCAACTTGCATGGTTGGGAAATGTGAGATAAAGAACTGTCGATCTATGTGTTGAAGTACCTGTCATACATGCAGCCGTTGAGGGAGGGTTGTTTTGGAGGTTGAAGAATGGTAACCAGCAGGGTGATAGGTCCATGATAGAACAACTTGGTTTTAATCATGGATGTTACCAACTTCCACAAAGTTAAGCCTGAAACGATTACTTAGGGTGATAGGTATTTCACATTCTTTTAGAGCCCTCAACCCTCAACATCATTAGGTAGATCTCAGCCGTTGTCTCTTCTAGAGCCTCTAGGTGTTCCAATGAACACACCTCAAAGGTCTCCGAGACATGAGGGTTCCTAAGTCACAACTCATGTAGTGGAACTGTAGAAGCTTCTTGAGGAGGAAGATGACGGCAGCAGGAGTGATGACGAAGAAGGGAGTCATTTCTCGGGGAGACGGAGTGGGGAGAGAGCGGCGAGGATGAGTTAGAAGAGGAAGGGGATCCCTCGCAGGGTAATTTACCGTTATTCCCTGAGTCTGGCCTCCCCGGCCTTTCTTTGCATACCACCACTTCCAGACTGAGAGAGACCACGTACTCTTGGACTTCCGACAGACCGACAAAAGACCCAATCCCATTCACAAAGACCCTTGGCATGACTGCCCCACCCCAAGGAGACGAACCCCAACACTTTTTCTGCCTTATACTGACTGATTGCCTTGGTATCCTGTTTCATACGGTAACCATTTCTTTGAGCAGGATAGCCGATTTTTGGAGCCCGGACCTTCTATTTAACTTTCCCTGCTTGTGGAACTGCATGAGCCGTCACAGGTTCTAGGGTATTTTGCATTTTCATTTGTATTAGGAAATGTTTACCCTTTGCAAAAAACCTGGAACCCGGTCAGCCTCAGCCAACTGATCGACTCCATAAAATACGCCCCGATATAATTGACCTCTTCCATGACTCAATGACCAATGCTGTGACCCCAATGCAGAAACTCTGCATTGTTTGTCCATGTTTCTCTGGAGGGAACCAATATTTTTTCGGATGTTTATGAAGGGGAAAAACATAAATACGGTATAAAAATATATACACATACAGAACCCTCTGGTTTAGTTCTCAGATTTATAATGTACACTGGGTTTAGTGACGCTGATGTAGGAGGGCGAGGCCACCTTGACTCTGTTGTAGGTAAACTAATGGAGGGTCAGCTTGATGTCAGGCATTCATTGTTTATGGAAAATTAGGTAATACAATAGCGTAAATTTGGCCCGCTAACTACTAGAGTGGAAGACCAATTGTACCGCGACTCTGAGAACTAACCGGAAGGGTAATCCTCCCCACATTGTTTCAAAAAAATTAAAGAAGGGGGAAGTTGTGAATGCCTGCATTGAAGATGGTGTCTGCGTCATGGAAGCGAAAGACCGGAGGGAGGTACTGATGATCAGTTCGCAGTATGGTGGTGAAATGGTTCATGTCCCCCTTCGAAGGGGAGTGAAACCTTCACCGAAACTTGAGGTAATTGTCAGATACAATGAGGCAATGGGTGGCATCGATCACACTGATCTGATGATGTCATACTATCCGATGGAGTGAAAAACGCTCAAATAGTATATACAGTTGGGCATCCACATCTTCCACCTTCTTCTCCTGAACAGCTACTACCTTTACAAGTAATCCCACCCAAGATCCTCTATATGACTTTCGACTATTAAATCTCTTCTTTTAATTATTAATTATTCGCCCTTACCCTTCAGTCCCTTCCAGAGACAAAGGCATTTCCTTCAATCCCTCCCAACAGAGGACCAAGCAAAAAGGAAGCGAACAGTGCAAAAATGGTTCCGAGAATGCCAGAAGATGGGATACGTAAAGACAATTTCTTTTGCCCTGTTTGCGTGGGACACCGTCTCCTCCAAATTTATCCGTGCGCTGTTAAATTTCATGAAAATATAAAGGTATAAAAATATGAAGATGTAAATAAAATGCAAAGATGGAGAGAAGGTAGTTAAGTTATTGTACGTTACTTGTCAAATACATAAATTGTTATAAAAAATTGTTAATTTTTTATAATAATTTTGTATCTTTAATGTACGTATGTAGTGGCTGCAAATATTATGTTAATTTGTGAAGTATTATTTATATTTTATGTAATTTTTATAAATACTCGAAATTAAAATTAGTAAATGAAATTTTTTTCAATAAAATTTCATGATTAGACATCGTAAACTTCCCATAAACATTGAAAAATGTAATGAAAGGTTGTGTTATAAGGGTTTTTCATAAATATATTCTATTACGAACCATCTCCTTGAAAGCGTACAATACGTAGATAAAGCACATCGGCATAACGTCCGTCTGGCCGGCAGAAAAGTTTGCTCAGAAGATTTCAACGAAAAGTAGTACAGTAAAAAAATTTAGATCGACACATAACTAACTGGTATGGGTATGAAATAATGAATTCGTTCTGTGTGGCAATTATGAATAGTTTTGAGGTATTTTCCCGTACTTAAAGTGAAGAGAAAAAATAAACATTTTGGAAGCAAAAAAATAATTTCAGGGGAAGGAATACTACCGAGCATAACACACACCAGGCTCTAACGAACGGCTGACGACGGGAATTCACGTCATTTTTAAAACTTTTTTTAAATTAATTTTTTTAAAAAGATTTTTTTAAATTAATGAAGGATATATGTTTCTTTCGTAACGAATCAGTAAAAACACCAAAAAAATGCATTCAGCCAGGGGTAAGATTTAACAAATAATGGCTCAGCGTTGAAAGGGTTAACTGCATAAAAAACACCTGGTCATGATAAAATTTCCACCCAAGTTCATAATGAATCAGCTTTAGAAATATGTAGCATTTTAATTGTCAAAATATTTATGAAAAATCTTTAAAATAACATCATGTTTCTAATCATGGAGATTGGAAAATCATGAACATTACTCCAAATTTAAGAGTGGCAAAAAGGAAAGACTAAGAAATATATTATATTAAAAGTTAAAAAAAGAATAATTAGCTTACCTAAGATCTTAGTTCTAATTAAAATTTACTTGCAGTGTTCTTGTCATTATTTCATTACTGATGCAGTCTACTACTGATACTTTTTGATAAATGATATGATACAGTACATACACCTTAACAGCAGAATGCAGAGTAAAGTTACAACCTCTGCCTATTTTCTTATATACATATGTATGTGTAGAGCAAATATTAGTTCAAACAAGATTAAACTAATATGAATCATTGTCAACCTGTAAACAGGGAACTGCAATATCTAGTTTGTACCTTTTCCTCTAACTACCTACTTGTTAGGTTAGAACTTGTTAAACAGATATCTTAGGACTTACTATCCAGAAGTATTGGAACTAGGATCAGAAGAGAATATAATTTTAAAGAGTGATGATAAGTAAGTGATATTATATAATGTTTGAGTTAAATCTGTGAAAGGTCATTCATTTTAATATGTACAATCTACATAATGCATATATTTTTTGCAAATATATTTTCCTCGCCTGAAATTTTTGACACTATCTACCTATATGCATCACACACTTTGCAACCTGTGTCGGTGCACTGCTGGTCAATTCTTGGCGTCAATTTTCATGAAATCTCTTTCTTGCTATTAATCCTCTTGTTTTGTATTTTGTTCTAATGAAAATTGAAAATAAAGTCATGGTAGTTACTCTCAGTTTCACCAGTGCTTCAGGTGGAGAAAAAGTAATCATCTTAATAAAAATACCTACGTCATTATACCATTAAAAAATATGAACCATCAACATTGGCTATGACTCAATGCTCTCCCCTCCATTTCATGACATTCAAAAAAAATTTAAATTAGTGCTAACCATCAAATGTATGAATCAATGTTCCCAGTCTCCTAATTTTTTTGTATTCTCCATGTTGATTTTATTTCTCTCACCATTTGTTTATCATTTTTCCCATTGTTACAGCTTCATTGTCACTAATGCTGCCCAGTAGCTGCTGCTGTGGGGCAGTAGTAGTGGTGGTAGAATTCACTGCGGGAAACATAAATTAAATTACATCATTGGTTAATGCATAGTACTGCTGGTGGATTATGGAAAGCTTTAGCAGCACTAGCTCTTTATTTTAAAATGTGCCCTGTGATTGCAATCTCGTGTCTGATTGATACTTGATCATCTTTCAGTCTATCCATATTAATAAACTGCTGTTTTCTTATTCCTGCTGAAAAATTCCTTCCATGTACCTCCATAACCTTTCAACTTATGCATTCTTGGCAATTCACATCATATAAAGGGCAAATGAAATTCAAATTATTCATTTATAAATCTGTCAAAAAAAATACATCTCTCATCATACTCCACTGCTATTTCTGTCTGATATGGCCCTATTTTGGGGTCATAGCATTAACTAAAGTTGCATGGTTTTCTAGGTCAAAGAAGCCAAATAGAAGTAGAAGGGCACAAGTTGTAGCAGGTGGAGCATTTCAACTGCTTGGGTAATACATTGGAGGGTATAGTAGCAAGGACATTACATAGAAGGAGAATTTCACTAGGCAAAGAATCATTCAGCAATAGGAGCTGATGATTGGGACCTTCAGAGTAGATGGTTGAACAGGTAGTGATGAGGGGCAAAGGGATGCTGAAGGCTGCGATAGAGGGTAGGATGTTGGGGAAAGGGAAGAAAGAGAATGATAGGCTTTATAGATGAGATGAAGAGGGGTAGGATGTATGCCAAGCTGAAGATATAAATCACACTAGGAGACAAAGGGCTTGCAGCTGTAAAAGATAGCATGGATATTCCTGCCTCCATTAAAACCCACCTTAAACAATAGATCACCTTTAATTGTTTTTTTTAAAGTGAATTTTCACTTTATCCGTGAAACATGTTTTATGCCTGGTGTGCTATCTCATTTGACTTTTTCTTGTATCTTTCCAGTAATCCTGACATGCCTGCTCCTGAAAACAACTCTGCTCCTCAAGAAAATTCAAACACAGAGGAAGAATCAAGTGATAGTGGCAGCAGTTGAGTGGATAAGAGGGACTTCATGTGGATATTATGTTTTTTTTAATTTTATCATATGTTTGCCATTGCAATTCATGCCCGAAGGACCTATGATATTCCTTCAAGAATAAATATTTGTATTTGGTGTCTTAACAAGAAAAAATTCCATCATAATGTTATATTGTCTTATTTCATTGTTATTGATTTATTAATAGGCATTTTATTTCTTATGATTGTTTTAGTTTTCCATATGCTCTTCATATGTATCTATTGTTTTGTGTTACTGTTAATTACTATTAGGAATATTTATTACTATGTAAGAGTACCAATTTAATTATTTTTGTAATCCATGCATATACTTATTAGTATTGCTGTGAAACATGTTTTGTGATAAATCCATCTCTGCTTGCATCATATGTTGCAGGGAACTGCACCATTCCAAATAAAAGTTCCTAAGTGTACAAGCCTTTTAATGTGTAAGTTAGCAGAAAACATGCCATTCACCTTTACCTCGTCCCCCTCACCCACCTAATCAGGCTGTCAGTTCTTGGACACAGAGATAATTATCACGTACAAAAATAATTCTGCTATCACATTGTTTCGTTGATTCATTATTGTTGTCTCCTACTGCCTGCCTGTGATAATGATTGCAGGAAAAATATCATCGTGGTGTAGCATGGGATACTTCAATGAAACCATACGTTAATGTTATTTTCCCAAGTGATAATTATCATGACTCATGAGCGTCAACCTCCAATTCCATTTCCCCCATCTCCTATGTGTCAATCTGAGGTAGATATTGCTTGATGAGCTGAGTGTAAATGTCACTTCACCCTATTACTGCCAATGCCATACCTTGTTCCAATAAAGTGTAGCTGCTGCATCTACTCGCCTCTGTGGGTGCTGAAAAAAAGAATGAGAGGTGCATGGGAGAAAGAACCTGGAGGATGCCATGGGAGAAGGAACGTGGAGGATGCCATGGCAAGGTAACACAGGCTGTAGGAGTGATCTTTGGAATGAATTTCTATTTGGCAAAAGAAGAAAAATTGTAATCAGTTTTGAATTTCCTGTGCCATATCTTTGTTGTGACCCCAGGACCCATACATATTGCTTGTACAGTGAAAAATGTGCATTAATTGTGGTAGTGAAGCAAAATTTACGATTTGGAGGGGTTGAGTTAGAGTGAAAATATTTTAAGGTTCATCATCCAAGGTTAGAGTCAAACCCAGGGTTTCCCTAACTTTTCCTGCAATCTTCGTAAATCCTAAAATTGTAATTAAATACCTTGTATATTTTCCAGATACAATACCATTCTGTCGCAATTTCAAAACATAAAACCACTCCAGGTTTTCACATAACATAGCTCGGAAAACCCTGGTTTAACAAATGCTATTTCTTCAAATACATATATGGATCCAGTGGCGGATACATGCGGGGGGTGCGCGCCCCCCCCCTTGCGGGGCCGCCTGCATTGCTGCCCGTGCCACCCCCACCAGTCAGCCCGCACGCTATTCAATCGTGTCATTCGTCAGTCGACTCTGAGTCGAGTTATCGAGTAGTTGTACTTTCTTATGAAGCACGCGCGCGCGTCCACGTCATCGTATTTTATACGTTTCTGTCTGGCACATAGATAGCTAACCTAGGAGAAAAGTCGCGACCATTCTAGTGATCTCGATACGTTATTCTCTCTGGCCTTTGTTCGAGAAAAGTCGCGAATATTCTAATGTTTGTATTTGTTCACACTCCTTAAAAGTCTGGAAGCGAACATTCTGGCACCGAATGTTCTCGAAACAACCGAGCTACATATATAAGGGAAGCAGAGATGCTGCCAGGCAGTCAGTTTGAAAGCTACAATCGTAGCGATAACTTGCGCACCCCCCTTGAGTTTTTTCTGTATCCGCCACTGTATGGATCTAATGTCAAATTGTAAAGTTTTATTATGATTTCTTATCATACAAATTTTTGTAGTTAGGGGCTGTCCATAAATGATCTCACACAAATTTTGGACCAAACTAGACCCCCTCCCATCACAGTTAGTCACAAATAGTGTCACTCCCCCCCTTTTATGATGTCACAAAAATGAAAAAATGTCTACTTACCCTACAGTCTGAATAAAACTAAGACATAATATGCCGTGGAAGTGTGGATGTCACATGAAGCATGCCCCTCCCTCCCCCCTGTCACAAGGTGGTGACCCCCCCCAATCATGTGGACGTCATTTATGGACAGCCCCTTGATGCCACAAAATAGGTTTTGTTTCCGGTGAGGAAAACGTTTTTGAAAGTCTAATGCAAAACTGGTATAGGTGCACAAGATCTTTGGATATAATGATGCAGCAAGGGAAGTTTGAGTTGCAGAATGAAATTTGAGGCACAGCTTTGTAATTAAAACGCGACATACAGCATTTTACAATTCGTCGCTAATCGCAAGCTTGACCGACCCCATGCTATTCTATGCGGTTCACTTTCAGCACACTATCGTATTATGTATTTGTCGTGGCGAAAGAAATGCAAGCATATCCATGGCCTAAACGGCCATGCTTGTGACCAGCGACAGATTTGAAAGCCCTGCATGTCGTGTTTATGGCGCAACACAACAAATAGCCGATGTACACTCCCAATACCGAGGACGCGATCGTGCCACTGCTTATCACGCTGTGGTAGTAGAGTGGGCGTTCTGAATGCCCGTAGTTTGGCATCAACTCTTGCGCACTTGACAAGTCGCAAGTCGTCACCCGGTGTATCTGTTGTGGCAACAAAAACGTGGAGAAAATGCAAGCATGTCACCGGCCTAACTGAACATCCGCGTAACTCCGGATCCATGTAAGTCGAGGACTTACTTATCTGCCAACTTTAGTAATTGTAAAGTGTGGTCTCTGGCTTGACTGACTAGAAAGTCAGTATGGGAATGGCACCAAGTGAGATGATTTTGGATCTGAGAATACTAATAAAAATCAAGATGTGCTTGTAGTTAGTTTATAATTGTATAATTTATTATAAATTATTCTTCTTTATTCTTATTCTAGTTGGAGCAAAGGCTTCCACAGTGGCTGGTAAACATGCATGTTTACCAGCCACTGCAGAAGCCCTCGCTCCGGCAGAAAAACTCTCCAGCACGCTGGAGCTAGTTTTTCCAGAACACCTGTGTTGGTCAATTTTCATGACAACAGTTTCTCCTCCGTTACAGGAGGCATCTTCAGGTCGAAGTAGATGTAGAACCACAACGTGCTTGGTTGCTTCTTTGGTTTTCAGTAGGCCTTAAGAGTGAAAAGAAGGAAACTAGCAGAGGTATTAATGTATAGAAGCATGGGTGATTCATTTGAAACCTGTACATATATACTGGATGGAGAATTGGCTTAGGTCAGGGAGTAAGACAGAGTTAACAATCATCACCATTGACTTTCAATGTACATGCTGAGGGAATGGTAAGTGAGACCATAGAGAAAGTACATATACTTACTCTATGGCGAGACATAGGAAGAACTATATGTATGAATTAAAGTAGGACAACTACATTTACATAGTTCCCCACTGAGATGATTAGATTTCCTGTCAGTCAGCTAGAGGATAGCATTGATTGTTACATACATAAGGAAATAAAAGTGGGATTAAATTTTTATTAAAATTAAACTGAAATAATGAGGTTTTCTAGGGAGAAGAAGGCAAGGATAAAAGGATGAGTGCATGATTAGGAGCCACTTGAACAATCTATTAATTCGAGTTGTGTTGTGGATGAAATGGGCACATGAAAGATATTAGGATGGGATTTGTGTTAATCAAAATGCGCTGATAAAGAGAAAAAATTACAGGAACCTAACCTAAGAATTTTAAGAAAAGGCTGGCGAAGAATCATATGTAGAAATGCATTGTAAGGTGCTGGTAGTTGGTACCCAAGAAAAGAGTAAATTGAGGACTTTTGAGATGTGGGTCCAAAAAGAAATTGAAAAAGTGTAATACAAAGGAAGACCTATGGAGAATCTATGGTTGTGGCAGGAGGGGAAAGGAAATACATTGCATGGGGCCCCATAAGTACTAGGCTTACTTTAAGGCCAAAAATTCCTCTTTTCTTTCACAAGCTGTGGAAGCTCTTTAAATAGCTTTACTGCCATTTTTTGCCTATTTGCAGTCCTTTTTGAATTATTTGGGAGGAGGTATAAATTATTTTTCTTTCTAGTTGAATAATATTGTACAGTGAGGTTTTTTTAAAGAGTTACTCTTATATTCGAGTCTTTAACATTCTTAAGACAAGTGTAGAGGCACCCCAAAAGGGAATACCTGCATGAAATGTAATTTTTATGCAAAAACCATTCTATTTGCTGATAATACTACCATTCTAATCAATGCCAAAACCAGTCCTGAGCTACAAGAAAAAGTGGACTTCATAGCAATATGCTGACAAAATTGGTTTGAAAACAATTTGCTGTCAATTAATTTATAAAAGACAATACAGGCACGGAAAGAAGGGGGGTCAATTTTTTTCTCACTGAAAAACAATTATGAATTTGCTATAAAGTTGATCGCATTTGGCCTTATAGGGGAAAAGGGCGATTTGGTTGTACATGAGGAAAAGCAATACCATATTGATGCTGTTGCAGCTGGGAAAAGATTTATTTTGACATACCACATTCCTACATTAGAAATATGGAGCAAATCAAATTCATTCGCAGCGGATGGCACAAATAGAGTAAAATAAGCAGCGCTTGATTCCAATTGTAAATACAATTATTTCATGTGGTAGGCAAAACATTCCTTCAAGATTCACAGGCAGGCCCTCCTTAAGGTCCGGGCGACTGCCCAGGGTGCTGTAATTGTGAAAAAATATTTTTTTACTGCGTTTAACTGGTGAATAGACTTGATAAGCAGGTGGAATACTCTCTCGCCCAGGTTAAAATTTTGTCTTATGCCTGCCCGAGCCACAGGGATGATAACAACAATGACAATCTTCTAAATAGAGATGAAAAATGCAGTATAGTGAACAATGATGGAAATTTCAGAGAGCTGCTTTGGTTTAAGATGGATGCTGGTGAGTAGATGGCAATTGGAGAGTGCTCCATTGAATGCTACATACATTAGCAAGCACATTCAAAATTAACTTATTGATTGTTGTAAGGAAGAGATTCAAAGTATTATCTTTAGTAGAGTTAAGCAAGCACAGCTTTTCTCTGTAATAATTGATGAAACAACAGAAATTTCTAGTATTTGCCAGTTGAGTATTTCTTTGCGATACTTTCATGAACGTGTCCTGAGGGAAGATTTCATTGCATTGGTTATGCTTGCAATATGATTTGAGAGGAAGATAGTAATTAGAGGGAGGAGATCAATGCTGCTTGACTGGAGTTACTTTAGGCCATATCGTCAAGGACATCGCCATGGAATATTTGAGTTGAAGTTTTGAGTAGGTTTTGGGGTCGACAGTTGTTCAGTAACGACATATGAAATAACAGGTGCTAAAGAACTAAAGAAAATAGCAACACACACTCAGTGTTGTCCGTGCAACAACCACATTTTCAATAATTCGTTGGCAAACTCCTCAACAGTAGTTTCATGCAGAACTGCCTCTGGAACTATGAAAATGATAGTATCTTTTGCAAATGCCTCTCCAAAGAGATATGATGTTTTTTAAGAAGTAAATGGGTGCTTCTGTTCAAGGTACATACATATTTGCAAAACACATTGGGTCGAGAGGCATATGAGAGACACCTTCAGTTCCAAGGGGAATTGATTATTAAGATTTACAACGCTCTAGCAGAAATTTCTACCTGGCAGGACAGAAAGGAGCCATCTGATGCTTTTACTCTTATTCTATCTGAGGCCCAGAATTTCTCCTCTCATTGTTAGTTGTGTCTTAGTGACATTTTAGGAGTAATTGTATTACTTAGTCGCCTTCTTCAAGCACCAACACTTGATTTAAAAAAGGGTAGTGATGCAGTTGAAGACACAAGAAGCGTACTTGAAGCAAAGCGAGAAAAGGCTGAATCCATATTTAGTAGCCTCTAGTATGAAGCACGGGAAATAGCTGAAAAGTTAGATTTTGATTTAAAGATACCACAACTTGTTTCCCTCCAAACCAGTGATCAAAACCACCCTGCCGAGTTGTGTGAGGAATACTTCCGAAGATCTGTTTATAATATACCACTTTTGAACAACGTCATCACAGACTTAAAAGACAGACTTTCAACGGAAGTTATGACTTTATTTAATCTTCGCACCATCTTGCCCAAAACTGAAATAAAATCAGAAGATGAGGCTGCTCTAAGAGAGATTGTAAATATTTATCAGGATATTATTTACTCTTGTAACTGTGAAGCAAGAGTTCTCATTGTGGTTTCAAAAGTTGAAGCAGGTTGTTAAGAACAATCGAGTAAAACTCCCAGATTCCATTTTGGAAACATTGGAAAACTGCAACATTAACATGTATCCTGCCATCCACAAACTTCTGTGGATTCTGGCTACACTTCCAGTCAGTGCAGTTTTTCTACCCTGTGTTGGCTGAATACTAGGCTACGGGCTAATGCAGATGAGGAAAGACTCACTGGGCTTGCTCTCATGCCGGTCCATTGAGAAATTCCACAGGACCCAAAAGCCAAGAGGCACCAGGAATGTGAATTATAATATAATATATTATCCTTACTGAGTTTATACTGTTTGTTTTGTTCTTTGCTGCGGTTTTCTTTCCCAACCCAGAGAAGTACACTGACATATTGTTTTAATTTAAGACCCTTACATTAATGTTCATAGATAACTTTTCAAGCATATTGTTATTGTTTGGGAATATTTTTAATTATGGAAATTTTAAGTAATTAAAAAACTATAACCGCTTCTGGTAAATTTGTGTAAAACCCTTTACTTTTTAGTTATTTTTTCTCCAATTAATTATTTGCATATTTAATTTAAACAAATTGAAATAAAACTATGGCAGTTATTATTATTACTCTTTTGTATATTCTACGAAATTAACACTCTCAAATGTGTAAATATCTGCAACAAATTTTGCTAGGAATTTTCAAAAATAATTTCCCCCCAGGTAGGGGTGGGGGGAAGTGGACAGTTGTGACCCCCCCTAAAATATTAGTCTGCTTCCACCCCTGAAACAGTATGCATTAATTTCAGCAGAGATTCATCACTAACTCTCACACTTTATCATAAGACTCTCAATTTTGCTGATAGAGTAAACTTCCTAGGTGTTCAGATTCAATCGTCCCTAAAATGGGACCTTATTATATCAACAGTTTAAAATCTAAACTTAATAAAACTTTATTTTAGCTAAGATATTTGTATTTTAGTACTATCATTATTTTCCTAAAATGCCTTTATTTTTCAAATTTTCACTCTCGATTATCATATGGCATTACATTCTGGGGTGGTTCCAGACCAGAGGTTCGGGGGGAGCACCAGCAGCTCTTGGGGTATGGAATACCCCCAGGAAAATGGGGATTCGTGGGTCTCGTCCTGGAAATTCGTAACAAACTATGTACAAAATGGTTTTTGGGGGGCAATTGCCCCTACTCCTCCCCCCTTGGGGCCGCCAATGGTGGCTCTAGCCATAGCCAATAAGTTTTTCAAGCCCAGAAGCTGCCCTTAACTTACCTTTTAGTGAGTCATGCAGGCCTCATTTTCATGAGCTGAAAATTATGCCCCTAGCTGCTCTTTATGTGTAAGTACATTCTAATCTTATATGTTAAGATAAACATTCATATATATATATTGTAACCGGTCCCGTTTGGACGCGGTGACAAGGCGTTGGGGCCGAACGGAAAAAGAAATTTTGTGGTGTGAAGGTGAGTGAGTGTGAGTGTTTCCCTCCACCCAGTACCGGTCCCCTCACCTTCCCCCCCCCCCCCCCCCAAATCCCTTTTTCTGTGCTTACAAAACCGGGATATCATCGGCAGTGACCTTCCCCCCCAAGTGACGCGAAGCAAGCGGCGGGAGCCGGCCAGCTCAGCGGAGTTTGAGAGTGCGCTGGCCCACCCCACCTTTTCCCCCCCACCTAAGTGCGGGTGCAGTCTGCATCAAGTCAAATGGACGCCAACGCGAGGACGTGGACAAACCGTTAACCCATTCCCCCCCTACTTCCCCCCCCCTTTTACATTGGAGGGGAACCGCATATAAGACGCAGCCACACCGGGCGAAAGGGAATTTTAAAAAGGAGAATTGCGGGGAGGATTGCATGGAGACGAGTGCGTGAAAGAACTGGCAGGAGAAAATAGCAGTGCCGAGCTGTGCAGGAGTTGTTGTAAAGGAGTGACTGCCGAGAAAGAGCCGAGAGGAGGTCGTCTAGGAGCGGTGAAGGGAGATACGGTCGACTAGAAAATTGTCGCCGCCCAGAAAGAGGTCCCATAACCCGTGTCCGGTTTCGCCTCTCTCCAGCCCTCGGAACAGCCAAGGAGAAGAAGACGCCGCTGCACAATCAGGAGACAGAGAAGCCACTGTGTCAGCCTGCTGCCATCATTCCCATCAATCCCCCCCTTCGTCATAGTTTTCTACGAATCAATAGATAAGTACTGCCTACATCCTGTCCGCTTGACGCCCGGACCCCCAATCCTGAGAAGATTTGCCCCAACTGTATTAGTCTACCCGGTGAAGCCTCACAATTACTGCGGTCGTATCATTTTGTCTTTATCCCGTTTTCCCCATTACCCCCCTTTCCTGTGTGAGTGTGTCTATTTTTGGTATTCATTGAGTATTAATTGTTTATAAAAAGTGCCCTGCGTGTGCAAATGATGATGGGTGGAGTACAGACTCAGGAAGCTGCACTCGATTAATTGCTCCAAGCAAGTGATAAAAGTCCCTATGACATTTGTAGGTTCTTTATTTCCTGTTTTTGATTATATGTTTGAATTTGTTTGCCATTGCTAAGGGTGGTGAATAATCTCTTGTCTAGTTATTTTGTTTTTTCATGTGTAGTGTATCATTAGGATTTTGTTTCATGACATATGTGCCAATCTGTTTGAAATGCCAGTGCCGTCTTGGCAGAAATAAATTCACTGAAGTGTAGAATGATCTTTTTTCCTAGTCGTTAAAAACCCCAACCCAGTGCATCTCACCGCGAGAGCTGAGCCGGCGCACCTTTCCACTCCCCTCTCCCCTTCCCCTCCAGTCTTGGAACGTGGGCACCATTCAATTCTTTGCCGTGTCGACCACCTTGGTGGACGGTCCAGCTGGCGCCCAAATTGCCCCGTCCACCGACTGGAAAAATCTCATCCCTCCCCAATTGCCCTCCACGTCACACCACCCCCCTTTTGTAGACCAACCGCGAGAGGAAGGTTACAATATGAACAAAATCAAAATGTCCATCATCACGATAAACATTCCAAGCTTGACATTCTTACTGAGGCAAGATCATCTCAATTGAGCAGTGAGGGACAATACTACCGAGGAGCCAAATTTTTTAACTTACTCCCACTTGACTTAAAAACATCTTCTCATACATTCAAGTGCAAGCTTTAACCATACCTACTGATTAAACTGTTATACTACTCAGAAATGAATTTTATGCCCTCAGTAAGGAAAAGTCACTGATACACTTTTGGTAATTGTAATGCTTTTAAATATACTTATGTAGTGCACATGTCATTAATATGTGAGTTGCACACTCGTGACACCAGAATCTATATGTACATATTTCAATATTTGATGTATAACATTATTTTATGACTGCCGCATATTGCATGCGTGTGACATATATATCTATTTTATACTTGATGTATAATATTCCTTTACGATGAAACTATGCAAGTTTGCCTTCAGTGAATTGAGTATTACTTCATTACGTAAATAAAATGAGATGAATAACAACAGAAGTGCATTTTCCCCCTAACATGTACTGCCTGCCCTGCAAGGAGTAGAAGTATGGACCCAAAACAATGTCATTGCCACTGATGACGACATGTCACAGACACATCCCAGTTTGGCTAATGCCATTTGTTCTCATGATTGACTTGTTTTTTTCAAATGCTGAGGTAACTTTCAAGCTCAAATAACTTTCTCCATTTCTCCCAACAATATACATCCTAATACCAACTCCAACCCCTCCCTTCTCATTTAGTTCAGGTGGTTAGGCAGGTGAAGTCATGAGGAATTCATGGGAGATGACTGAAGTGTGGAGAGAAACCTGGTATTAGCATTAACCTGCTCTTAATGAAAGCTGCCAAAGGGTTTAACATCCCATAGTGTGGATGGAGTACTTCACTTAGCACCCAATGAGAGATTGAAATTCAGATTTGACATTTTTCCAGCAAACTATGTTGATGAAGTTTTCTCGGGTTCCAACCGGGTCAGAGAGGTGGCTGCTGCCAAAGTTTCGATGGCTAACTCTGGTATCATCTTCAAGGTTGATATCAGGTCCAAGAATTTGTCTAATTTAAACATCCTCAGGTCAAGTTTAGGTGTCTCCTGGTTGGTCAGTACTTTACCTCCTTTTTCTCATGTCCTTCATTTTCTTGATTATCGGTTTCCAATACTAGCTCAGGGCGTATCCTGTATCACGATTGAATTTCCTATCTTCTATCCTGGTTTCAATCACTTCCTCAGTCAGCTGGTCCCAGTATCCATTGGATCTGCTAAGTAATTTAGCTTCTTTAAAAGCAATGACATGGTCCAGGTTGATGCTGTGCTCTGTGACTGTGATTTTTCCAGGTAGCCTTTTCTGATGCATCTCTTGTGCTCTATTAACTTGGTGGTAATTGTGCAGCTAGTCCCCCTGGTGTAAACATCTCAACACTCTCAGGGAATGTGGTAAACGCTGGTAGTTTTGAGGCCCAGATTATCTTTGACCTTAACTAGTTGGCTCCGTGGTTTATACATTGTCTCTAGCCTTACCTGACATGAAATTTCATCAGAGCCTCTTTGATATGCACAAGTGAGGACAAACGATTTAGTTTCATCTGTGACATCTATGTAACTGGCCAAGTGCAAATATAATTTAAAGAATACAATCATCCCTATCCCTTAAAAGAAAAGTGCTGAAGAATTTTAAGAACAATTAGCCTTACTGCACACAAGAAAAAAAAACTGACATGAATTAACTAAAGGGGGATGGAATAATTCGTATAAAAGTATAAGTATATATCTGACACATTTTGACTGTGACATGCAATGCACCAGTGGGTAGAGAGAGTGGAAGTGTGAAAGAAGAGTTGGGGAAAACTGAGAGAGGTTTTAAATGACTGCAACCAATGTGAGAGAATAATGGCATTAGGTGACATAAATGGCTGGGTTAGTGTAAGAAGAGATGCCTCTAAAAGACATTTGGCCAATTGGTGACCCTTGAGTGAAAAAAAATGGTGAAAATTTGTAGTGTATGTAAAGTTGGAAAAAGGATTGTTTGTCTTTGAAACATGGTTTAACCTTTAACCTGACCGAATAGTCCCTTTAAATGTTTTCGCTGCATGCTGTGAGTGCCCAAAACATCCTGGCTCTGGGTATGCATCCATTTAAATCCAGCATCTAGGCAAAAACACCGGGATTCAAAGCCGTTGGATCAATGTTAAAGATAAGAACACTCATTTATATGCACATAGCTACGGGGTGAGTGTCATTATATGATTTTGTTGTGTATGATGGCAGATTGAGGGAGTTAGCAAGGACTGCAGGGGTAGTGCATATGGAACACCACTATTTTGTGGTCTCTTGAGTGGAACTAGGTAGAAAGTGGGATCAAAGGAAAAATTGCATGTGAAAACTAATTAGGAAAGCCAATTAGAAAATGAGGTAAGAATATGGTATGGATTTATGTTTGAGGATATTCTATCCTAGAAGCAGAGGGAATGGTATGAATTTAAAAAAGGGAAATGGATGATGCCAGGTCGAGTTTGAAAAGAATTATTGTAAAATATGCTAAAATCTAGGTTGAACAGAGGAGGTAGGGAAAATGAAAGCTGTTGCTTGGTGGAATGAATGAGTGAAAATCACATTGAGAAAAATAAGAGACATCTACAACACTGATTGCTTCCAAATCTGAAGAAGATCAAAAGAGGGCATGCAATGCCTTAAAAGACTAAAAGAATGAATGCTTTAAGTTTGCGAGAGAACAAAAAAATAGTACATGTGGACAAGGGTGAAAGAATTCAGAAGGACTTTGAAGACAGTAAAAAGCTTTTCTGGAAATTGGTGAAAAGGGCAAAGCAAGGGGAGGGCAGGGGATGAATACAATAAACAAAAGTGGTGAGATTGAACATTAAATAAGGGGGGAATAGGAATTATATCTTATTAAAAATACAAAGGACCTTTAGATGAGGCCACATACTGATTTTGAACGCAATCCGATCACCGTAACTCATAAAGAGAAAATCCTGAAAAAGTCATGTCTTTTACTATTTTTTGATAATTTGAACGCGATGAACGACTACCCATCCCCAAAAAAGAAGGGGCATTATATTTTTTTAAGACAAAGGACCTTTTTAAGAGGCCCTCTACCGATTTTGAACGCAATTCAATGACTGTAACTCATTTTAAAAAATCACGAAAAGACATTTTTTATGATTTTTCGAAACTTGGAATGAGATGTGCGACCGGAAGATGTGATCTGATTTTTAAAAAATTTTCTTTCTTTGTGATTAGGGGGACGAGTAGCAACTTTTCCAGTCTATTGCGATTCGATTTGGACACTTTCGTGTTTTTCGGCCCTCCCTAATGTATGTACACGTGCACTATTACTATGTCTGTCGGTTCTCCTTCTATCTTAATTAGCATTATCCTTTCGTTGTACTGCCTTTATTGCCTGCCAATATGCCTTTACTCTCCTTCCCCATTCTTTCTTCAGGATGAATCCAACTCCTGCAAACTTCTGGTTATCGCCGGAGTATATGACTGTATACCCGTCACTCCAGAAGTCGTCCGCTCCCATCCCCTTGATCTCGCTCACTCCTATGACGTCTAACTCCAGTCTGGCCATCTCCATCTTCTCCTACTTCCCGCACCACACCAATGATCTCACGTTCCATGTCCCTATCCTGCATCAGACATCTTTGACTGGTGTACCCTTCCCAGTAGTCCCCACCCGGAGATCTGATTGGGGGACTATTTTACCTCCGAAAATTTTTACCGGGAAGGATGCCATCACATACTTGAATGCAAGGCTGCATTTTCTAGGGAGGTTAATGTGGTGGTTTCCTGTTGTCTTCCACAGCACAGTACTCCGACCGATTTCGTGAACTTCACTCTCGCCCAAAGCTGTTGCAGTTGATCCTCTGGATCTTCGCCATCAATGCCTTCTGGTGAAACTGCTTCCTCTCACCAGTGAAGCCTGAAGTTAAGGATAGCTTGTCGTTGACTCCCAAAATTTCAAGAAAATAACTTGTATTTTTTGAAAATTTGGAGGCTTCAGAATTTGAACCTGCGACCTTCGGATTAGGAGTCAAGCACGCTAACCACAAAAATTTTTAAAAAACAAAACTGTTTTTACAAATTGGAAAGTGCTCTTTTGTTTGATGTGTAGTACTTAATATTTTATACTTTTAATATTAATTAAAAAAATGAGAAAATCATGCAAAACAGCCAGTTTGCAGTGGCATACTAAGATTTTTGCCTCATGGTCCAATGTGTTAATAGCGTTAGAATGACAGAACTCCCGCATTCTTCAGAATATTATCTCAAAATACATTTCGCCCATAAGAAATACATTTGACCTACAGATCCCGAACGATTCTTGAGCTAAGACTAGCCCTGTAGTCACCTATGAGAGTTGTCCATCTGCTATAGCTACCCCTTGCATTACCCATCTCTGCCCAAGGAACTGTCAAACGGATAGTAAGGCTGGGTCCTTAACTCATAGTTTCTGTTTGGAAACATCCCGATAAGAAATGGAAGGAGTGGGTAGTTAGTTCACTCACTCCCCCTGCCTTGGTGTTTTAACCGTAGCAGTAAGCCCTTTGAGGCACAAGTTGACCCTCAATGCTGGGCGTTTCCGAAAAGAAATGATACAATTGAAGGGTTGGGTTGTCCATTCACCCACTTCTCCAGCCTGCGTTTTATCCAGAGTAATAAGTCCGTCAACCCTTTCCAGGAGGGAACACCCCAAAAAATGTCCTACATTTGGTTTTGTGCTGAGTTTCACGCGTTATATCACCTCAGTCTAACTCTTGCTTCCAGTGGAGCTTGCCGCACGCCAGCATCACCATGCGAAAGTAGGCACGTAATGCTAGTAGGAAAAATGAGGGCAAAAGCCATTGCTGAATCTTGAGCCAAAAGAAATGATAGACAAAAAGTAGTGATTTGGCGGAGATGCCAACAAACACCGAAGGAGGTGACTTTGAGTTGACCATTGATGCAGAAGCAGGAATTCAAAATTCTTCTACATTATCGCAAGAACATGATGAAATTAAAATTTAAAAAATGTCAATAAAAACCATTTATTTTGTAGCCTAACGATGCACGGCATTGCAACTATTATCCTTTAGCTAATGCCTATCCAAACTATGGCAATAGAAATAGCCATTACAATGGAAAACCATAAACTATGAATATGTGGAAGGACCCTTCTTCCTTTCCAAGCCTACGAATGTTTTGGCGAAGTTTTTCCACCTCCTCAGACCGCTGAAAGCAATAAAATACAAGGTGGTGGGTGTCGCCCATGTGGAAAAGGAAATGGTCACTTTCTCACCTTCAATGCACTCCCTTATAGGAAAAAAAGAGTAGCAAGATGTGCCACTTAAAATTGGAGTGAAAGTGTGTCCAAACCCAGTCAACCCTAGTTCCAGCTTCCGGGGAAGAAACTTACTACTCTCCAGGCAATTGGCCCTTAATAAATTTGAATGATGGCCTACTATTGACTGCTGTTAGTCTTTTTCACATCTTCATCCTACAAGATTATTCCCATGCACTCAGCATTGATACCACTAATCAGGTGCTTAACAACAAAATTCAAGAGCAATGCACACCATATTAGTATAATCCCGTGAAAAAATTCACTAAAAGGATCCCTCCTATAAACTTATAAATTGTATGCATTTACAGAACCAGGAGATATTAAGGGTATAATGGACTACGGACGTGCATCCCAACTTGAGGTTTAAAAACGAGAAACAACAAAGCCACTCAATGTACTGCCGTTATAAAATTTATTTTGAAGTTTACATTCTATGATGAGAAAAAAGAGAACACTACAAAATTTCTAAACTTTCCCATTACAGATACCCACATGTCTCCCATACAGAGTAGAAAGGCACAAAAATAATTAGAAGGCATTAGCAAAACAAATACTGAGTATTATTTCATGACCCAGGTTTCATTGGTTCACCGTCAGAATCTGATGCAATGACATTTCCCACTCATGGCCATCTTGGTTTAAACTTGCATATTTCAAACCTACCTAAAGGAATTCTAGCCATATTATGCCCTGAACAAACATCAATGGGGTAAATTTTTCCCACAAAACCTATAACTACCAATTACTGTGGGGAACTCATGATTCTTAGTCTGTGTTATGTTCTGAACATATGTACATCAAAGCCTTATTTTATTCACCAAAATGCAGTCATCACTATAAATTGCATGTACCTGTTAAAGTATGGTATTTTAATGCTACTTTTCAACTATAGACCAGGCCAATTTTCCTGTGCTTACCTTATCAGATCAGTCAGCTTTTACTGACATTACAACATGCACTCCTTGAACGTAGCCACCGTTCTTCACATTCTGTAAATTTTGTCCTAAATGTTAAGGTTACCAATAAATATAACTGTTTGAGGCAGGATATGGTGGAAGTTCTCGATATTCATAATGAATAAAAACATTTGTTAATCTTCCACAGATTTATTTCTTTGACACGACGCGTTTCACCACTGTGGCATAATCATGTGTAGGGTTCTTCGGTTTAGGTCATGCATATATAGGTTTCCACCAAGGCATTAGGGAGTGGGGGGTAGGAGGGGGAAGGCTAAGGGAGGAGCGGAGAGGGGGGGGTGGGAAGGAAAGTGAAGTAGCAGGGGAGGAGGAACTAAGGTATTGAGTGGACAGAGGGCGGAAAGACAGGAGAAACAGACGCAGGGGTTGGGACTCTGTGATGTAGGAGGCCTCTTTCCCTTGAGAACTCTGGATGGTGAGGGAAAGGAGGGGGTTCAGAGGGTTTTAAATGGCCAGTGTACTGCCCACACCAGAGCACTGGAGGAGGGGGGGAAGGAAGTAGAGTGTGAAAGATTTTGGGACATATGGCAGGAGTCCTTGGAAAGAAAACGGTTAAGGGCGGGCGGGTGGGTGCTTTAGTCTGGGAAATATTTTGTGGCCAATAAAGGAGAAGGGTTGTGAAATAGGAAATCATTATACAGTTTGGTATCATTGAACTTCTGATGCTTCACAATTTCCATTGTCTCCAAAGCGTCCATTTTCCACCCTATGAAGCAACTTGGGGGGGTCAATCCATATATAGTGGTCCAGAGGTGGATACTGCAACATTTCAAATGTTTTTTATATTTTTACCATACAAACTACCAAATATTGAGAATACAAAGATGTCATTTTATTTGTTTTTATTTATTTTGCTCATATTGGCCATTTTTATGTTAACAAAACTTTGATTTTAGGCAATTTCAGTGTTCTGCAGAAATGCAAATATCTCAAATTTCATGTATCCTAGAACTATCAAACAAAAACCAACCTATTCAGTAAATAATGAACTTGAATAAAGGTAAGGAGATGTATCGACCTAAAATTAAGTCCAATGAAGGCTTCAAAGTTTTCGTCACTTTACTAAAAAAAATTTTATGACTTTTTTTATGTAGGAAGGCATGAGATTTAATGTTTGTAATTTTTTTATTAAATAGGTATAGGTACATTTTAAGTATACAGAATTTTAAGGTGTGGCTTTAAGTGGTTTTTTAATTAAAATTTTTTTAATTTCTTGATTTTTCAAAGTTTGATGTCTGTTATCTTTGTTGGGCATGAAAATAAAAATTTGAAATTTGGCCTATTTATAGTAATTTATATGAGGAATGACCAGTAAAAATTTTGTTTTGTAGACTCAACTATTTATAAAGATATTAAACATTGAAAAGTACCAAAATATTGACGAAGTCCAGATCAACGTGACGCCATTTTGTACTATCCTTAGTAATGTTTAATGCCTTTTAAATTATTATCAAAACTCACTAATCAGTTTTTCACCTCATTTTACAAGTTATTCGGTATAAAGTAAAATAATTGGTATTGTAAACTTTGGCTAAAATGTAAATGAAGGCCTAAGAATACAAAGAATATTTGGGAATACATGTAAATTATACATACTGTGTTTGGCCTCACCATATTAAACAGAGCTAGTTTTTTGCCATTTGAAGTTTTTAAATTATTGTTCAGTGGTTCATGTTCAAATGAGGAATGAACAGTGAAAATTTTGTTTTGTGGACTTAACTATGTACTTATAAAGATATTTAACATTGAAAAGTACCAAAATATCGACCAAGTTGAGATCAACATGGCACAATTTCATTATTTTTTTTCCTTTAAAATTAAGATTATAGCTAACACATCTAATTTTTAAGGTGAGGGGAAGTTGGGACAGTTTGACGAGAAACAGGGTGGGGCATAAAGTGTTGGGTCTGGGTGATTGGGAGGGGGGGAAAGAAGGGAGGTTGCAACAATGTACCAATGTTACAAAGTGATACAAATGTCTCTGAACTGTTGAAGTCTACACAGGCACATTCTGCTTGGTTCTGTCTGAGAGCTCAGTCCATTTTCTGCCTGGAACAGAATGTGTTGTGCAGTGAACATTTCTTTCAATTTCTCATAACTTGAGTTTACTACATTAGTCTTCAAATATGGAGTGTGATGCAGGTAAACTTAACAGTAAAGAGTGTCATAAGTGTGTGCAAGGAGAATTGAAAACTGATATTAAATTAATTGGTGAATATGGTGACGATGAAAAACTATTATTGCAGCTAAGGATTGGTAACAGCATTGAAAACATTTGCGTGATCATGTACCATGAGATCAAGTTATTACGAAAATTTAATCATCTTTATGGCAGAGTACATATGTTCTGATCCCTTACAATGCCATATGAAACCAGTGAAAAGAGGTTTAAGAGAAATAACTTTATCACATTTATCAAGACCTAAATCTGATAATGTAACCCTAATACCAGGAAAAGCTTTATGCTTAACCTGCAACAAAACATTGTTTAATCTTTCGAGACAGAAGATGAATCTTTGGAAGACCCTAGTTACAGCCCCCCAGAAACCATTCATGTTGTTGACCAGGCTTGTTCAGCTTTAGGAGTTTCACCAGCCTCAAAAATTAGGAAATTAAGTTCAGATAAAAGAGCAGTTGTCATTGAAACAAAAATCACCAAAATATCTGGAAACTTAAAAAGAAAATTGTATGCAAATTTTAATGAAGACCACAGTGAGTCTCAAAGAAATCCACTTCAAAGTACCTACCGATAAATTGAATTCTAAAGAGTATGAAGAACTAATAATCAAACTAAAAGAAAAATGTAAAATTTTCATTGAGGACAAAATTAAAATAATTAGTTTATTACGATCTTCATTGTCAAGGAACAAGATAAGCAAAGAATTAATTGTTTCTGAGAGTCTTGTAAAACTTGCAAGAGATCTAGAGAAAAATCAAGACATTATGCCTGACTTAAGAAAACGAAATTGTGGTAAAAGATTGTCTTTGGATACAGTGAATAAAATTACTGAATTCTATTTGTGTGAACAAAACAGTGAAATTTGTCCAGGAAAAAAGGATTATGTGTCTGTGCGAATTGATAGAAAGTCTGAGCACAAGCAAAAACAACTGCTTTTATGTAATTTAAACGAGTTATTTGCTCAATTCAAAGAAACTTACCCGGATATTAAAATTGGTCGTTCAAAATTTTGTGAACTTCGACCCAAATTGTGTATTATAGCAGGGGGTTCGGGAACCCATAGTGTTTGAGTTTGTTCATATCACCAGAATGTAAAACTTATGATAGACTTGGCTTTACTAAATGTTGACTACAAAGACTTACTTGATGCACTAGTGTGTGATTTACAAAGGTATGAGTGCATTCTGAGTGAATGTAGAGATGTTATCGGACTCCTTAATATGCTTTTAGAATCAGATGAAATGCCAGATAATATTGTGTACAAACAGTGGGTGACTGTTGACCGTGCAGAAATGATAACAGCGACAAAGCCAAGAGATGAGTTTCTAGAATCACTAGCGGAAAAATTAAATGAATTAAAAGCTCATCATTATGTGTCCAAAGTGCAGTCTGCTTCATTTAAAGACATGAAGAGTACGCTGACAAGAGAGGAATGTGTTGCTGTTGCTGATTTTTCTGAAAATTTTACATTCATAGTGGAAGATGAGATCCAGAGTTACCACTGGGTAAGCAGGCAACTATCCACCCTTTTGTGTATTACTACATTGATGAGCACACAGGGCTGGCTAAAAACCGAAGTCTTTGTATCATAAGTGACCATCAGCAGCACAATACTGCAGTGGTCCATTCATTTCAAAAGTATCTCATAGAAGATATAAAAACTATTTCTCCTGCTGTTAAAAAGGTAATTTATTTCACTGATGGATCTAGCAGCCAATATAAAAACAAAAAAAAAACTTTCTCAATCTTTGTCTCCGTGAAAGAGACTTTGGATTATTAGCAGAGTGGAATTTCTTTGCAACTGCCCATGGCAAGAATGCCTGCGATGGTGTTGGGGAGACCACTAAGAGAGATGTCACTAAAAGAAGCTTACAGTAAAAAACAAACAATCAAATTCTGAATGCCAAAGACATGTTTGATTACTGTTCTGAAAACCTGAAATATATTCAGTACATATACATTAACGAGATAACAAAAAATGAAACAGAACTTAAAGATAGGCTCAAATATTGCTTCAAATTCCTGGGACCCAATCCTTCAACGGAATTGTGCCAATGTCCAAAAATAAGTTCAAATGTTATAAAACATCAAAATCTTTTAAATTTATGGAGATGATGACATAAAAGAATGCCTCCATATATTTACCTTGCATTGAGCATAATGACTATTTGGTTCATTTTTTTGAACCATCTGGACCAAGAACTTCGTTTAAATTAAGTAAACAAGATGAAGCTTGGGTGCCTTTAACCGCTAACCTGGGTATGCCGTATATATACGTTGACGATTTTCGGTTAATTTGCTTAGGTAATGCCGTGATATTCCACCGCAGAGCTACTGCATGCCTTAGAGGCATCCTTTTAGTTTAATCTTCCAACATTAGATGGTTTCTACCGTCCTATTCTATGAAGCTCTAAGTCTCGTGCTGAAACATTGTAATTGTGTTGCGGGTTGCATTCGCCTTTCCCCTATGATTCTTCGTTCGTTTATCTTATTCTCAGGTCGTCACGAAAACATATTTGCTTTCTCGTTCCCAAATATTCATTTCAGTGAAGTATGTGCTATTTTATAATACTTTGCACCGAAAGCCAGCCTTTTTCCTGGCCATGGAACATTTTATGGTACTAAGACGAGAGGAAGGTTCATGTACTCCCGATGGCAAACCCCTCGCGCTCAGGTTTTTCCAGAAAGAAACCACCCTGCTAATCCTTCGCAAAGGGTGGCCTCCTCGGTTTCACACATAAAAGATGTGTAGTTAGCTGCTTTGAAAATCTTCAATCAGTAGAGTTATCCCCAGTTATCCGTTGAGTGTTGGAGTAGCAATTGTCGGTGTTTTTGGAGATTTCCTTAGCTCGAGTAACATGTGGAAAATTTTTGCAGTTTTGTTGTTATTTCTGGTAATTTTATACAAAATATTTCATTAGAAATAATTTTGTTTTGGTTCCGATTATAGCTTCGACAAGCAAAAGAAAACTGAGTGAACCGACAGAGGAATAAATAGTTCATTTTTTTAGAAGAGAGAGATGAAGAAAGTGGTTCCAGCGACGAATACAACAATACTGATGTCAGTGAATGCAAGACAATAGGAGGGAGAAGATGCCCTGGAGGAAAAGGTCACAAATCAATCTGGTTACCCCAAAGTTTGGAGTGCTAATGAAGAAGTTCGAGTTTGAAGGTAGGACTGGACTAGAAAATTGAGGATAGGGAGAGCGTTCTAGAGTGTTACGAACTATTTGCGAAACCAGATTATGGAATTTATTTCAGTCTATTTTGCTGATAACAGCACGTTCAATGCAAATGTTAGCGATAGGAAAATTTTCAAAATAGACCCATTTCTGCAATTTTTGAGAGATAAATTTGCAACCGTTTACTCTCCTGACCAGGATATTGGTCGTAGATGAACCTCTACTTATGTGGAAAGTTAGTATTTCCTGAAAGCAGTACATACTCTCAATGCAGAATAAATATGGTGCATAAATTTTTGTTGTATGCGAAAGTAATCCTGGCTATTTATGTAATTTTCATATCTGCATGGGGAAGGACCCTATGTACAGTGAGAGATATAAAGCGGAGAATATTATTGCCTGTATCATTTTCAACTTAGCAGATGCTCTTTTGGGAAAGGGACATACTTTGTACCTAGATAATTGGTACACTAGCCCTTGATTGGTTGAAAAACTAGTTGAAAGTAGCCTGTGAAGAAGAAAGGAAACTGACGTAGTCAGAACAATGGTATCCAGCAGAAAGGAGTTTCCCCAATCCGTGAAATTTGCAATACTGAAGAAAGGAGAAATATCGGTGGCATTTCGTGGTAAGATCACGAATGGGAAGGACAAAAAGGAAGTGCTTGAGTACATTCCATGATACTGATATGCGTGAAGTAGAGAAAAGAGGGAAAATAGAGGCAAAATCAGTTTTAGTGCAGGGCTATAACAAAAAAATGGGTGGTGTTGGCAGGAGTGACGGCCTTATCCATAATAATTCATGCAATAAACTTATACAATAGTTTTCAATTTTATATTTTAGCATTTCAATTGCCTAGGAAACTTAGTGAAATGCACATGTTTTTCTTCATCTTTACGTGGATAAATCCTTCCTTAGATGTATTTTTTAGAGTGTGATTCCTTTCTATGAATAGAGGTTAGCGATTGTGTTCATTGCATGATTTACTGTAACCCTTGTACATTCTAACAATGTGTACTGTGACACGCTGGGTGTGATGGGCAGAGGAGGAAGGGAAGTTTAGTAGGGAGTGAATGGTGACGTCAAGCTGCAGTCAAGGCTGTTGCCGCCCGCGAAGGGGAATATACAGGTTGGGTTCCTCCTCTGGGTTCGTGCAGGAGAAAGTGGAGGTTCCATTGTTTTCCCGGCAATTCAACAAATATTTCACAACAAATAGTATTTTTTCATGATTTTTCCCTGCAAATATTTGTTCAACACCTACTGTACCACTATTTTCAAAAATATAGCATAGAGTAAAAACTCTTGGTGATAAATTAAAAATAAACAATTTTTAATTGTTATGATTTTTTTAAATTAATAAATACTCTCTATTAAACTTCATTGATGTCTTTACCTATTCCATACATTCCATTTTGAAATTACTACAAATTCCTGCATATTACCGTTGAATTTTTTTAAAATTAGCCAGCAACAATTTATGGCATTACTAAAATGTTACTCCTTCCTACTATAAAACGCCGTTTACATACAAAAAGGAAACGCTCTAATGAAATTACGCCTAGCATTTATACATAGTCCCTTATTGTTCGGGGGAAAAACGAATTCCCATACCTATCCGTTCGGCAAAATGTCTTGAGGAAGCTCACACCACTAGAACTAACAACAGCCACAGGGCGCAACTACAAATCTCACAAACATTGTGCAACAAAATATCTCAGATACTTAATACCTATCAATCCTAATAACTAATGTCAATGTTTTATTTTAACAATACTGTAGGTATATAATATACTAGAAGTTCTGGAATACTGCTGAACAGTAATTTAAAACTGCTCAGAGTTGAATATGGTGAGGCCAAACACAGTATGTATAATTTACATGTATTCCCAAATATTCTTTGTATTCTTAGGCCTTCATTTACATTTTAGCCAAGGTTTACAATACCAATTATTTTACTTTATACCGAATAACTTGTAAAATGAGGTGAAAAACTGATTAGTGAGTTTTGATAATAATTTAAAAGGCATTAAACATTACTAAGGATAGTACAAAATGGCGTCACGTTGATCTGGACTTCGTCAATATTTTGGTACTTTTCAATGTTTAATATCTTTATAAATAGTTGAGTCTACAAAACAAAATTTTTACTGGTCATTCCTCATATAAATTACTATAAATAGGCCAAATTTCAAATTTTTATTTTCATGCCCAACAAAGATAACAGACATCAAACTTTGAAAAATCAAGAAATTAAAAAAATTTTAATTAAAAAACCACTTAAAGCCACACCTTAAAATTCTGTATACTTAAAAGGTACCTATACCTATTTAATAAAAAAATTACAAACATTAAATCTCATGCCTTCCTACATAAAAAAAGTCATAAAATTTTTTTTAGTAAAGTGACGAAAACTTTGAAGCACTAATTGGACCCTTCATTGGACTTAATTTTAGGTCGATACATCTCCTTACCTTTATTCAAGTTCATTATGTACTGAATAGGTTGGCTTTTGTTTGATAGTTCTAGGATACATGAAATTTGAGATATTTGCATTTCTGCAGAACACTGAAATCACCTAAAATCAAAGTTTTGTTAACATAAAAATGGCCAATATGAGCAAAATAAATAAAAAAAAATAAAATGACATCTTTGTATTCTCAATAAATGGTAGTTTGTATGGTAAAAATATAAAAAAATATTAAAAACCATCAAGCAACCAATTTAATTTTTTCTGGACCACAATATGGATTGACCCGGGGGTGAAATCACTTGTTGCCGTCTTCCAGCAGATGTTGGGCAAAATTGGAGGATGTATCCTCCAATCGGAAACATCTTTCATGCTCCCTGGCTCTTGTTTTAAGCACTCAAACAGTCTGACTGACGTACACTGTACTGCATCCCGGTGTAGTACATTCCAGCTTGTACACGCCAGACTGTTCAAGCACTTCTTTTTTATCCTTCCAGTTTCCCAGGAACTTTCTTAGATTCCACCTTATATTGGGAGGGTAGCAAGTTGCATAGCCTGTGAGATATGCTGTCTATGATGGGGAGCTTACACCATTTTTGTTTATCTAATGGCAGAGGGGTAAGGGACGTTAGTGCCGAAAAGGTTTTTTGTTTGAGTGGAAAGTGGCATGCTTATAGGAGTGGTGGTGGGCAGTATCGGATTGGATGGTGTGGTCCGTATAGGATGGTTTCCTATAAATGGTAAATTCATGTTTACCCCCCTCAATTGAAATATTCAAATCTAAAAAATTTATTCTCCCAGAGTTACTTTTCTCCATTTTAAAATTGATATTCCGATACTGCATATTTAGACGGTTAAGGAATAACCCCAGCTGACTGTCACTTCCTGTCCACACAAAGTATGTCGTCCATATACCGGTAGTAATAATGAACGTATTGGAAAAGGTAGTGTCTTTAGTTAAATAGGTTTGTTTCCAGGTTGTCCAGAAAAATTTCAGCACTAAGGGGGGAAATGGGCAAGCCCATGGCTAAGCTATCTATTAATTGGAAAAATTTATTTTGGAATCTGAAGTAATTTTGTTCTATAATAACTTTCAGCAGTTTCACCACCTCGCTGGTCGTTTTCACGTCAACGTTGGCAGTTGATACAACACTATGGGCCCTAATCAAGGTTTCTGCTAAAGGAACACAAGTAAACAAATTCTCAATATCGAATGCAACAATTTTGGTGTTTAAAGGAACTGACTTTTGTTTTAATTGGGTATTTTCCACGTATTTCCAACTATCGATATTCTGATTCAGTTACTTGAACTTATTACATTGGCTAAAAATATTCTTATCAAATTTTATTAATTTCGGTTTTAAAAGCTAAAGAAAGTAGAAGGTTACGAAAGCTCCCGAGCACACTCCGAAAACAACCGAATGGCCTGTGACGTCATTTTCGCTGTTTACATTTAGACCCAGGCGTTTCCTTATGCTTACAGTGGTAACAAATGCGGCGAAATTAGTTTCTGACGTGTTCGCGTTTCTAGATATGCCTTTAAATGGCATCTAGGTAAGGGATATAGATGGTGTTTTGTGCCACAATGTACGAATACATCGGTTGAAACACCAAACAAGAAATTTATTCACGCAATCACGACATTGAATGATTGAAATTTCTTCCTTGGATTCCTCTATGTCCACCCGTAAAAATGTATACTTTACTCCGCACTTTGTGTTCTGGACATATTCTTGCAATGACTGTGCACAGTGGTCCATCTCTCTTTACTTAGACGTATCCTATAGCATTATCACCATAACTCTCACGAGAAGCTTTATAATATAACAACACTTAAATTAAACTTTTAATAGACATTTAGGAGATGAGAATCTATTTTTAGGCATTTCTACAGCAGATAAGCCACTTCTAGAAACCTCCTCTATAAACAATCACTAATTAGCAAATAAAAAATTAACGTTTTAAGTGTGTCGAGGATTGGCAGCACAAACATTTGGCGAGTACTGTGTTTTGTTGATATGTTACTAAGATACTGTTTGTTTACTGTTGCATGGACTGATTTGGACTTTGATAAAGAAAGAAGTAACAATGATTATGAGTGTATTGGAAAAACAGTTAATAAAGTTCAGACACTAAATACATAATTATTTGTATCAAAAATGATATAAAACAGTGATGACGATTTTAAAAGCAAACTTTAGGCTTACATTTTTTGGACTTAAGCTCAACGAATTTCCGCAGCATTAAATCGCTCGTCCTTCTTCATTAAAACGCCTACCATAAACATATCCACTTTGGGTAAATTATCTTATGTGGTTTTAATAAAACCATTGCACGCCATAGCCTTTGTTTTCAATGAAAAATCTTTAAATATACGGTAGATCTTCTACAGTTACTCACTTTCTCCCACACATCCGTCCATCGCTCAGCGAAAATGACGTCAAGCCAATCAGATTTCGTTTCGCAGCGGCGTAAAAAAATTTGAAATTTCGACTATTTTAATCTTAAATATCTCAATTAATATTGAATCAATTTTAAAAATACTTTCACTCCGCAAGCTTGTTCGAGTTTAAGTAACATATAAAGATCCGTAAACTTAAATTTAAAATTTTGGAAAATACCCAATTCATTCGCCAAAACAATTGAATTTATGGGTTTAAAATTTGTAAGCTCCCTAAACATAGTGCTTATTATTCTGGCTAATTGTTGGAAAGGGGCTGCAACTGACGAAACAACTGGCCTAATAGGAATATTTTCCTTGTGTAATTTGGGGAGGCCATCGAGGGCAGGGCAAGTTTGGTTCATTTGCATCACTGACACTTATGTCTGTAGAGGTTTATGTAATTCAGAGACTGTCTATATATGACCAACTCAGGATATAGGTATTAGCATAATAAGGCATTTCAGGGCAAACAGCCAGACAATGCACATGGAATAAGAAAATCACACACCACCACCTAATTCTTTCATTTCCTGATTATTTACATCATTATAAAGAGAATTCAACATGACCCAAAGCCTTTCATACGACTCCGAGAGACCATGCTTCCCATTGTTCTTGATCCAGAAAACAATTATGTAGGTATGCACCAGGTATTCCATGAAATAATCATTCAAATATATTTCAGCTTCAAAGTCATTTAGAGCAAATATACCTGAAACACCCTTGGAAGTATTGCCTAAATATTTAGTGCACCATGAAGACCACATTATAGAAAAGTATCAGATGGTAGCTTCATGTGTCATTTTATTCAATCTTATTTTCAAATATAAGAGATTTTATTCTCAACAAGTTATATTTGGAAGTTTAAAAGAAGAACAGAAACGAAAGAATAGTGTAGAAGAAATACCAGGCTTAAACACATGCCACTTATGGATCAAATGGAGTTTGACAAAAATATAAAATGCGTATGGAGTAATTATTGAAGGGAAGTATAAGTCAAGATATCATGCAAAATTCATAGCATTTGCACGTGTACTACTACCTTAAGCAGCAAATTAAGCCATTAAAAAACCAATTTCCTATCATTCTTGAGAATGACAAAGCTGCTACAACTAATAACGGCAAATGATTTCACAATCCATTTATATACACAAAGAGATACCAATCAGTTAAGATCTTCAACCACCCTATTATTATTTATGCTGATTTATATGTAATTGAACAAAGTTTGGCACAGGTTCATCATTGATAGAATAGTCAGCTTGAGATATAAAACTCGTGCACCCAAATTGTAGTAACTATTCAAGTATTGCACACACTTTAAACATAATATTTTGTGAAAACCTCAAAAACCAATATCATAACAACAACTACCCGAAAATAATTTCTATGAATTATTTGCATTTTGCTATTTCTTTCACTTGACTCCTTTTTATATGGAAAAAGGTGCATTCTATGACATTAATGCATTCTACAAATGACGATGGCCATTACATTGATATTCATCACCTCACAACAATTAGCCCAGTAAATACGTACTCACTGGAGGGATTTTTTGAACTTGACTTTTCAAGGGTGAAGCTGTAATTCGTCCAAGGTAATTTTGTGTTTATATATGCATTTTATGACATTTATAGTAGCATGTGTTACTCTTATGATGAATAAATACAAATCACAACACCAAGAAATTTTTTCCCCAAGAACAAAATGATTTCCTTCAACCTAGATTGGCTGGCTGTCCAAATTATTATCTACAATCTTCCTTCCAATCCAATTAGAATGCACATTTTACTTTCAAAATTGTAAGAATCCCAGTCTGTTCTTCTATCACTGTAAGTACAATTATTTGACCCACACAATTAAAAAGCTAATAAGAACTTCACCAAGTACCGCTCCTTAATAAGCCATTTGTAACTCTTTATTATCCCAACTAGGTCTAAAACACAACAAAATTAAGCCATAACAAGGAGACTCCACTCCCTAGATTCAGGAAAGGTGCAATCTCTTTCCCCACTAACCGCTATGAATTACCTAAATATTTTCCAAGACCCACTCATGAGTACCTACAGGATTTCAAGACCAGAGATTATGGAAATACAGGACTTAACTAGATTTTCCAGGCCAAAATTTTCATTTATCCAGTTGAAAATATCCATACTCTTGTCTTTGGTTTCAAAGAATGTGCAAGAATATCAGCATAATGCATATTTTACGGGGGAATGGTTTCCCAACAAATGAAATGCCACCACTATCACCCTGGGAGAAAATAGCAAAGCAAATTTACCATGCCTTGGTGCTCTAATCTGCAGTGTAACTCTTACTACCCCAGTACGTTCCACCTTGACTCATGATTGACCATACACTCAAGTGGCATCTCAGCCAAGGCCGTAGGGCAACCATCAAATCAAGACAATTTTTCTCACAGATGATCTTGAGCAACAAATTCAACATAGCAACCACGACTTCACCATGTCAATTAAACCCACATTCAAACTAAGAATACCAAAAACTATAATTTTTAGTTTTAACATCGCAACTTCACACAGCTAAAATCATGATACAATCATGCTTGAGAACCTTTCTCGAACTCATTTACGACCTTAACACCCAATACTGAATGTGCATTACCTACTGGCAGGCTCGGGACCAATTAGAATATTTTGTGAAATATATGGCTGTCACTCTAGTAAGCTATATGGCAAATGCAATGCTAATACATGAGAAATATCAATAACACATTTCCCAATATGATACTCCATTCCAGTAACATTATGACGGTATATTATATCCTCTAGTCTATAGTAGCCATGTTCTAGGATATTAACTTCAATATATGTGAGTAATCAATGAGAAAACCATATCAGTAGACTATACTAATGACCCCTTCACAACAGATACCATTCATGAAAGTGCAGTGTCAAGTTTCATTGAGAGATAGCAAAAATGTAGAAAAATATGAACGAGTTGATGCCATACTTAATCTAGGATGTAGTATACCATTGGTCGAGCAAATCCTTAGTTTCACACAATTCATGCATAGTGACTGTAATGCATAATTTGAGAATATTGAGACAGTCAATCCCAAACTTTCTAAGCAACCGTGAAGACCAACTCGATTCTCAGCCTCTCCCCAACTTCAACGAAGATAGAGGACAAATCAGCAATTGAATTAACGAGGCACACTAAGTCCATGACGTTCTACAGAAGGTATGATCCTCTTTGAACATTATTAATCCAAGGCAGAAGCAAGTATAAAAGAGACCATAGTGTCCACCTAGACCTATCATTAACAGGTTAAGTGAGCAATTATGCACTTTAACATAAAAATGATAGCAAAGTCGAAGCAAAAACCTGCAACCCTCTAAACATTTCCTTAAAAAATGTAGATGTGCCACTTAAGAACTCACCCAAGACTTTATTGACAAACTCCCATCCACTCAGCTCAAAATGAGGTTGAAACAACTTACGTCTCCTTGAACCAATGAGTAATAAATAACAACATGGGCTGATATTTCCAAATTTAATATTACAAATTCAATGTACAATTAAAACTGGATCATTTGTCCCTGTGAAAAAGAAAAATGTGTAAATGAGTCACAGTCGTCAAAAGAACAGATAAATAAGAACAAACAGACATTTCCTTCAGTGAAACCACTAACACACACCTTTCGCTTCTTGTCACCGCCCAGCTCGAAATGCTTGCACCTCTTGAGTGGGATTTGCTTCCTATACTTGCACTCTGCGCACTCCATCCTTAGAACAATTTTCTTTGTTGTCTTGGCCTAAGAGCAAATGCGAGAGAATACAGATAATATAATCTTGGCTGCAAATAACAAGGTGAAGTTAACATACTATGATAATACTTCTTTCTATCTGCGACATATGGAACAATAGGAGTTATTACTGAGTTATCATACCACTCACAGATTAGTCGACACTTGCATACAATTAACGAAGCAGAAAGTACGTGACTTAACTACTGCAGAAGACAATGTCAAATACTTCGTGGTGCAATATTAAGTGCATAAGGCGATTTTGGCCTCTTACAATCAGGACTCAGTGATGTCGCTAATGCGATCAATAGGAAGTTGTACTATAGGTAAACGGGTGCTTACTAATTTCAATAAAAATAATAATATTAAGCATTACACTTGAAATACATTAGGTATATTAAAGACAAACGTAAGAGACCGACATTAATAACATGCACAAGACAGGTGAATGAAATCAATTTCCTATCAATCTAACAAACTGTATCATTCACTTTAATTCCCACTGCGACCTCGTTAAGGTCAACAAAAGGCCATTGCATTGAAGGAAAATCCGATGAATCCCATACTCTAAATCTCCTTATAGTTGCATTTGAGAGAAAAGCCTCAACCGTGCTGAAAATATCAGGATGTTATTTCGGCATACCTTTTTCCTGAAAATGGGCTTCGTTTGCCCACCAAAACCCTGCTGCTTTCGGTCGTAACGCCTTCTTCCTTGGGAAGCTTGCCTTTCCTTAGATTTCTTATATTGCGTTACTTTATGCAGCTTATGCTTCTTACATTTTTTGCAAAATGTACGACGTTGCTTCGGAACGTTAACCTGTTGAATAATTAGAGAATATGTAAATAGGTTAATTACAGATAAGAATATAAACAACCTAAAAATACAATTTATAATAAAGCACGAGATAAAAATCTAGGAAGTTGAATTTATCTTGCGAACAGTATCACAACAAAACGTGGCCGAAGCATAACTCACTCGTCCGGCTTTCTAAGATTATTGATTAAGACAACATAAAATAAAGTTGAAATATGTAAAATTATAATTTTAACATTTCCAGGTTAAAAATTTGATTAATATTCACAGATGACATTGGATATTTTACTCAATGCACAAACTGGAAACGCAACTCACCATGTTTCTCTGTAAAGGGAAGGAGACGTCTTTCAACCGGAAATCGTCATTCAAAGTCTCGAGCCCAACTCTTCGGAAGACTTCTACGTACTCTCGAACCCCTCAGAAATTTAACACTTTTTTATTAATATAAAATATTTAACTACATTAAGCACCTGAAAATTTTTTATGATAATTAAAATACCCATTTTTGTTGACATATATTTATTTTATTAATGTTTAAACTCTGAAAACTCAAAAGTAACATCAACCAATCGCTGGCTTATCGAGCTCTTGCCCGCGCCATCTTCATTTTTGAACAAAGGCAGGTTAGTGTGCTTCGAGAAGTCGACAACGTAGTATCTCTGCAATCATGAGTGCAACGGAGAACAACGCCGAGGTCGCGGTTGACAAAGTGACAGAAAAGAACGACAAAGCCGGTGGCGATGCGAAAGCAGAGGTGAAGGGAACTAAGAGGCCAGCAGAGGTAAGTTAATTGATTTCGAGTGTTGTGCGTGAGCATTTTATGATAGACGCCGCCGGAAGCCTTGGAACTTTGGTGATGGTGCATTATCTATGATAAAGAAGATGTTGTAGGAAGAAGTGTTTTTCGGCGCAGTACAAGTTCATTCTGTGGTTTGTGCGTTTGAATCGGTGAAGGTTTTGCGTACTTTAATTGCAATGTTTCTCGGATATTTTCGTTTAAAGCCATGTGTGAAAAAGCCGGTTAGCCTCGTTAGTTTAAAGTGGCGTGAGCGCTATGTTTTATGTTAAATTATTGTCAGAGATTATTTTTAGCTAAGTATAAATGAGAACGATGTTATTGCCGTACTCCGGAGTTTATTTTTAGGGAGTTAACAATCCGCGAAGCCGGTAGTTACTTAGCGCGCCAAGAGAAAACGCACACCCCGGTAGAGGCTAGTCAGTGTTGGATTTTGAACGTGGCGGTCTTTTGGTTTTGCATGGCCTTGCTCGCGAGGCTACATTTGAATCAATAGCCATGTTTGAGTTTAGTTTGGCGCCTTTCAAGAGGCTAATGGCTGTGACCGTCTTTCACGCAGCCTAGCGTACCACTGCAATTAATAGTAGCGAGCCGGTATTTTGTTTTAACAATGATGTTACGTTATTGGCTAATAAAGTTATATGTAATTTAGGCATTTTTTGTTATAACTTAGACTCGCAAGGGAGTGGGAAAGAGAATAAATTTGTGTTGTCAGAAACAAAACAAATTCACGTAAATTCATTTGTGGGTGAACTATCAGATATTAGTAACGGTATCGGAATGCTTTATTATTTTTAAGAACTAATTTACGTTACGATGTTCTGTTAGTTAAGATTTCGTAATTTCTGCTATTAATAAATTTAAAGTGTACTTAAACACTTTGTCTAATAAATATTTTTCGGAGTTTTTTTTCTTTATTTGAGTTTGAGCGGTAAATGCTATTTTTATTATATCGAAGGTTTTGTTTGACGTATTTATTTTCTGATTGAATCTGTAGAAAGCATTTACCAGTCCTGGATTTTTTTCCAATGGCTAATATGCGTTTATGTTACTCCTTATATTGAAGCAATTAAAGAAATTGCCATTTTTAGCGAAATTAACTTTATTAAATTTCTCTTTGTTTTGAAGAATGACTTCGATATTGTTTTGATTTGAAATTTATGGGAAATACTAAAATTGTACGTTACTTCCATTGTTATTGCAAATTTTGGTTAATGTTCTCTTAGTGGAGATTCCTGCGGTAATCATTATCGTGATCCATGTAGTTGGGTTACCGTTATTGTTCGGGGTGGTTCTAAGGTTATCTTAAATCATGTCATTATTGTCCTCATTAATCGTCGCCACTGGTAGTTCTGAAATTCTCCAATAGATGTGGTAAGCTGCCGCATTCGGCGCACCGGGCTTTCGGTGCCTCCTACCGTTGGCGCCAGGTTGAGTTCTTCTAGGAGGTGTAACTTTGTATATGGTTCATCCAATTATTGATGATAAATGGCCTTTGCCCCGTTTGATGGTTTATTGCACTTGTTTTTTTTTCGATTAAAATAAAAGATTATAGGTTAGCGGTGTCTTAATATTTGTGACGCGGTAACATCTCATTTCAATGCCCGTAGGGATGCATGTCTTCGGAGACAAGGGGTGGGGATGTTAATGGTGGTAAGGTGAGGGTACCGCCAAGGGTTGCTTGTCGAGCGTCAGGGGTAAATACGACGAATCAGAGGCCGACTTGGGTTGGCGGGAGAGTTCGAAGGAGGGGATACCGATAGAGGCACGCGCTCTTGTAGAGGGGAGTGAGTGAGTTTGGTGCGGGGAGGAGAGAACATGAGGGTTCGAGGACCCGGGGGCCCAGCTTTTCTAGCCTCGCGTCGAGTCCGCGTAATTCGCTCAACCGCGTTCCCCTTAACGCTTTCCCCCTCTTCCTCCAGCTTTGTTCTCGGCTCCAGTATAGGACACGCGGTATGGCGTTAATATTGGCACACCTCGATGGAGGGGTGGAGTTCAAAATAATGAATGTTGGTACTAGCGCGTTGAGGCACTTGAGCCCGGCTATACGGAGATACCCCTGAAACTCGCCGGTTGGCGATGGACGCGTATTCCCCTCGCCCGGCGTGTCACTCACGAGTGTCTTTGCCGTTGTTATCATTCATTTTCGGCCTCGTGGGTTTCCGCGGTATGAACACATGTGCCGGGTGGGCGCGTGCGGTGCGCCGGGTGAAAGTCATCTCTGGGGAGCTCATCGTCTGAGGGTAATCTTGATGATGCTCCTTTGAAAATAGTAAATTTACTGTGCGGGCTACTGCGTTGGTTCGCTTATGTTACCATTATCGTTCTCGCGTTTATTGGTATTTTTCGACCATAACTCAATATTATTTGCTGCTTTATTGATTGATATGCCCCCCCCCTCCCGTCACACGCCCCTGAGGTGGCTTGCAGTATTTTGTAGATATGCAGTTTTGACCGTTCTGCCTCCGGCTTCTATGTATTTAACTCGTCAAATTGTTAACTGGTTAATTTTACTTATATCTATAAGCATTTAAATGGCTGTCTAACATTGTAATGAAAGCAACGTCAGTAGTTGCTAGTTGTCATTATTCAAACGGAATATTCAAATTCGATATCCTTCATTTTAATTTGTAAATATGTACGTGATAGACAATGGTATCTTTGATTGGGTATCAGTTTAATTGCTCTTGAGACGTCTTCCGTATTATTTAGTTTGAATTTGGTAAATTTTTTGTTGTGTGCAGTAAAAATGTGGAGCCATAGCACCATACCACATAATAAGCAGGTGCGATCGTCATTAGGAAATTCTGTTCAGGTGGTTTTCTTATGCATGTGTATGTCTTCACACTTCACTCGTCATGATTGCATTTTATTTATGTACTGTAGTGTGTGGTGACGTTCAAAGCGCTGTAATGTAAGTCACTTGCATAATATACCTTAAATATGCCTTTCTTAATATTTACATTCAAGTAATTCAAAGTTCATGATGGGTGTATTTGTTGCTCACAAAGTTGATAATAATGGTGGTGAACCTGATGGGACTTTTTATAATGTTACAGTTTTGATTGAATATCTACATGGTTAATTTTTTGTAGTTTTAAACCTACCTTGACCAGTAGATTGCTCAAATAATACTAATAATGTGCTATATTCAAGTGGTATTAATGGAGGCTAGTGTTTCTAATTGATTTCCTCATTACCTAAGCAAGCAAGAAGCTTTGATTTTTTACCATTTTGCTAAGTTTTTGTTGAATAGTCTCATGCTGTTTCTTTTATAGGAGAAGACGGAGGACCCCAAAAAGGCGAAGAAGGAGGAAAATGGGGAGGAGGAGGTCGACGACGATGATGATGATGTAGAAGCGGAGGATGAGGATGAAGAGGAGGAGGACATCCCTGGTGAAGAGGAGTTCGATGAGGAGGCGGAAGGTGAAGGAGAGGGTAAGGTTTCTCTTAATTGTCTTTGGTTTGATTTAATTGAGAGTCAAGATGATTGATGTATTCATAGAAAAATGATATTACTTAATGCTTCCTATCTACTTGCAGAGGAGGAAGATGACGAAGGAGAGGGTGATGGGGAGGATGGTGATGAGGAGGAGGATGCATAAAACTTTTAAAAATGATATGCGAACAGACATTACCATGATGGTGGTATAACATGGATTCCTGCCATCCCTCAAGCTTGGGGTTACGGAGTGGATATTTCCCCCCTGCAAGACTTAAATATTTTTTTTTAATTATTAGTAAGCAAGAACTTCGTACCTGTTTTAACTCCCTTGCGTAGTGTGTGTGTGTATTGTGTGTCTATTCCCTTCCCCTCCCTCCTCACACATGCCAGTGGTTTTTTTCTCATAAGTTCCAATCCAAGGAAGTCCATTCTGCTGTTGCACCATTGTACCAGCCTTCGTGTGAAGATGTCAGCCTTGCTGTCATTTGTGTGAAGATGCAGCATTGTGTGCATATGGATGGAAACAAGCGGCTCCCAAGTCTCGGCCAGAATTTGGTAACGTCTCATCGGAAGCCATGAGGACCTGGGATTGTTGTGATGGTGGGATTGGCTGAAGAGTTTTGAAAGCCTCTCCTTTGTTGTGGGTGTGTATTAATTTTCTCGGTGAAATTGGGTTTCTGGTAATACTCTGGTTTTGTATAAACTAGAACTTGTCAGGAGAACTATTGTCCTTAATTATGGGGAGACAAAATTCAGGTCCCACTCCATATCCCCAAGTTTCAAGACAGAAATGCTGTCAAGGGGGAGTCGGTTTGTAAAAGAATGAATTTATAAGGAAACCGGTTAAAGAAACATTACCAAGGACTCATTTGTAACTCTTCAATTTACGTTTAATTTCTCTGTTATGGATTCTGAACATTCATCATATTGATACAGTTAAATGAACCAAAAGATACCTGGTTCACTCACGGAAATTGCAGAGGAACAATGGATTATTGTTAATTCATGTTTCATTGCACCATGCCATTGTGTTGGTGGCACATTAATGGTGAATAAATGCCCTATTGCAATTGTGTAATTGATCTATTTGTAACTCTTGGGAGTTATGTTCTACTTCTGTGCATCAATTTCTCCTTGTCATTTTTTTTACCATCGAATAGTTTAATTTGGATTGTATAGCATAGTGTGTGTTCTTTTTTTTATTCACGACATGTACAAAGTTACACATAATGGAAAAAACCTCAGTGAATGTAATTTGAGTCCAGAACAAAATTAAGCGCAGCACCAAGTGTGTGAAGGAATATTGTCCCGTTTTTACTAGGCTGGCAATAAACCATGTGTCAACATGGACCTGGTCATTATCACTTGATTGCCTTTGAAAGGTACTTGGAAATCACTTTGAGTTCAACTGACAAATGTAACAACAGACTGTGAAATGTTTTCATTCTGAATTTATTGAATAAACTTTCTTGATGGATTTAATAGCAAATGGGAAAAAGGTGAGTGGAAGTGCCCCACCAAAAAAGTGTGTGTTTTACATGTATTGTCTGATGAATTTCTAAAGAAATCTGAGAAAAATTTTGTAGTCCTCCCTATGTTTTAATTCAACTCATTCCATTTGAGGTAGTGTTTACTGGTAGTTAGTGTGTGTTGAGCAACTGACTTGAACTAATCAAGTGAATGAGCGATGGTGGATTTTGTTAAATGTAAGGCGAATTCACTAAATTGCTAGATTAGTTGATTGTCCTGGTTTCTACAATTCATGAAAAATTGTTACAATAAAATTCAGCAGTCTTTTAATTGGCATGGTGGTTTAACTTTGATAGTAATGTGCATACTAGGAAGTTTGCTGGTAATGGTCGTGTGGTGGTGGAGGATGCAACTGGTTCCTACTTGGTATGGTAATTTTTTTTATTCCCATGTTCGTGGATAAAATAATGAAGCACAAGCTTTTGGTAGGATAGGCACCCGTTCTTGAGGGTATGGGATTCACTAAGTTGTTGGGTAGGTGAGCTGTTGTCCTCGTTAAGGGAGTAATGGTTCTGCGTAGTGAGGAAGTGCACGCGTGACCAAATCCGTCGACAGGCCTCTTGGATATTTGTAAGTGGCAGGTGAACTAGGTACTTAAAAAAGTTTTCTTCGCATTCATTTGGGCGATTTTATGACCGTGCAGCAGTGTTCGCCGTGCACTGAGGCCTGGTACTGTATCACACTTTTTTGCCTTATCCCGTCATATATTCTGGCTTAATTGGGTTGGGCTAACTTCGTCTATACCGTTGTTAAAAAATGGTGTTTTTTGGGACGGGCTATAGTTCTGTTGTCCACCGACGTGCAAATTGTTTAATTATGCATTTCATGCTTCATGTGTTAATTGAAGTTACGCTGCTAACCTGTAAAATGGCGCGAAAATATCGTCGGAAGTCTCTTATCGTGTTTGCTCTTACTGTGAGTAACCCTTTTTGTATAATTAATTTTTGGGTGGGATATGTGTTTCTGCTAGTCCTGATATGGATGGATGGTGTTCGGTTTTTTACGATATATATCATATATTTCTGTCACTCGAAGTATGCATTCATTGGCGATAATTTATTGTTCAATTGCCTTCTCTTGTCGCAGCGTTGTATCACTCTGTCTTGCCCGTATTTTCCATATGCCCTCTTTATATCCACGGTTTGCCGATATAGTCATGTTAATGCGTGTAGTTACTGCCTATTAATTGTAATGAAGCAGGTCGTGTTGCTTAATGGGGGCACACGAGTGTTGTGGCTCGTCTTGTTTTCCCACCATATTGTTACCTTTGAAAGAACGTGCTAGGGGTGGCTTTATGCTTCGCACGTATTACATTATTGCCTCATTGGAAATTAAATCGTTTCCCATGTATTAGATTTAGTTCATTATCCTAGTTAACCTGTTCCGTCCTAGTTATCGTAGTTACCTTCTTCCGTCATTCGCTGTAGGGGCTCGAATCAATATTCTTGTTCATTTAATCAAACCTAATAAATTAGTAACTCTCGTTCTACATGGCAAGAGACGTCTTGAAGTGCACACATTCTATAGTAATGTACAGACGCAGGGTTTTCACGATAAATGACGAAACGGTAAGGAAACAATTGTCGGCATGATGGTATTGTTTAATATGCTTATGTTCGGGTGGAGGCATGCAGGCTCCACCGAATTCCATGCGATGGAGGCCATTGATACGACTTGTGACCTGGGAGTAGGGGAAGCAGAAGAGGGAGAAGGCAGCCAGGTGTGGGCCGGCTGCGCGTCTCTGACGCGTCACAGACTGAAGTTCTGGCAGCTGGCTTCATGGTGTGTAATGTGGCGAGCATGAGGCTGCTAGCGGACGCTTGGTAGAGGATGGTGGTTTGATAATAAAATTGTGCCAATTCATTTGGAACCGCAGGGTATGATGCCTTTCAGTAATTCATCTCACTGAACGCAGGTTTGGGGAACTGCATTCGAGTATTTCACCGTTATTTCTGTTTCTTAAAGACTATTTGATAGGTCTGTATGCTCTCGGGAAGATGATTAAGACTTATTGTTAGTGTCACTCTTCGGGTAGTCCCGGGGGTATTTCTGTCCCTATATAAATAATGTTTGATGGGTATTGGGAGAAGAGCAACGTGCCACCTATTGCCATGTTCTCATTTTCTTGGACAAGGAGATAAGAAAGTTAAAATTATTATCCACGAATGTAAATCGACGACTGGCTCTGATGCCATAGCCTAATTGGCTTGCCGGTATGGTTAATTCTGCCTGCGGTTCCCGTAAATCGAGCATGGAGAAATTACTATATAACGCGTGCATTGTTTCAGAAAAGCGATTTCATGCGTACGTGATGGGATGGTAATTAATTAGTAATATCGTGAGTTTCATGGAGTTGAGGTACGGTTAATTTTGCCATCAATATGCATTTAGAAAATGTATCTGACGTTTGTGTTGTTCAGTCTTTATTTAAAACTTTTTATCCATTCCCATCCTTCACTTATTAATTTTTATAGGTGTTTTCGTGTGTGCTGTTGGGTCTTGGTCGATAGTGGGATGATGTAGTAGATGATGTTGCCGGCAGGATGCAGTGTTTGAGTTGTTCGTGCATAAAATACCGTGTCGATCCTGGTGCCGGTGATCAATCGTTAGTCTCTTCGCTGAGAGATTGGTTATTGAGTAAAATACTTCTTTGCTGTTATGTCAATTTTAAAAAATCTTTTAGGTTGTATTTTCGTTTTTTTATATCGGTCGACTTGAGAAGGGTGGCTGTGTGGTGAATACTATGGTGGTGATTAGTGAATTACATTGTTAACCTGGGAGTAGGGTTAACAATCATAGGGTTCTTTTCGGCCGAAACTTACGATTATATATTATAGTTTACGTAGTACTGATATTATCCCGGGGTATTGCGAAAGATATCTTGTTGCCTCGTCGGGCAAATATTATCACACCCTGTATGGAGGTTAGAAGCTCTCTTTTTCCCGTCCGCGAGTTGGGGACGTCAGATTCTTGTGAATCGCGAAACCCTTTTATTGCCTGTGTTGGTAGAAACCCTACAATGGGCCATTCAATGTACTAGTTATCCAGGAATGATACATTTTGCTTCGAAGGTGTATTCATGGGGGATATCTTAAATCATTTAAATACCCAAAGTTTCACTTAGTACGTCAGATGTCAGGATGGCCGAGCGGTCCAAGGCGCTGCGTTCAGGTCGCAGTCCGGTTCTCCGGGCGTGGGTTCGAATCCCACTTCTGACAAATTTTTTTGTGCGTGTCATTCCACAGATTTTAATAATTATTTTCCCTTCGGAGGTTATTTTTATCTTTTTTCCTTCTCCTTAAGTTTTCCTGGTTGTTTTGTTCTGAATATTTTTCCTCTTACTGGAAACTCCTGCTTTCCCCAACACGGCGAGTGTAATGGTTTCAGAATAAGTCTTTTATGTGAGGATTGGCGGAGGCACTTACGTAGGCGGAGGTAGGTTTGGTGCTACGTGATTTTTGGTTTCCTCGGTAACTGGCCCTCTTTTTTGTGATATCTTGTACAGCGTTTTCAGTTGATCCTTTCGTGCCCTTCATTTCTCGCGGAGGACAGGTCACAGCGCATTCACGTAATTCGTGCCTATTCTCCCAAGACAAGGAACTAGGTACCGATTTGTTCAACTTGCGACACTCAGAGAATGCCCTAGATATCTTGTCCAACGTCACAAATATAAAGGATATGGGAGCATGAGCTTCATTTTTCAGGAGCCCAGGGAAGGGTGCAAATCACATTACTTTTGGCAAAGCCTAGAGACTTTTCACCGCAGCAACATTTTTCGATTGTGAAATAATTATTGTAATTTTTTGATAACATCGTAAATTATACTATAAATGTCTGAAACATTTTATTGAGTAATCTGCTCAATTGTCTAGATGCCGATGCTCCCAATAGGCTAAAACCTAATAATAGTTCTTCTCGCTGCCGTGCATCGCACCCTTCCCCATCATTAACTGTCTTCTTAAACCCTATAGCAGTGAAATTGGAATATAGTCGAATGGAATAGTTGGTATTTTGTATGCAGTGAAAAACTCACTTCCAATGAACAGCGGTTAAATACAATTTTGCAATTACTGAATAAATCAGTGCAAATTGTCATTCTACGACAGCATAAAATCGTGGAAATTATTTTGTGAAGCTTTGGTTTACCGTAGGAGTAAATCCCGAAATCAGTTTGCGTAATGAAAGGGTTAAAAAGAATCTTCCTTATTGAGGCGTGCGTTGTCCACTCTGTCGAGGACATGGATTTTGTTAAAGATTCGTGAGTTCACAGTTGCGTTCATCGTGTCACGGTTCAGCGGTTAAGTTCCGTAAAGTTTGTTTGCTCAATTTTCTCATATCCGGTCCTTTAACTTCATTTGAAATAAGTATTTGTTCCACCACACGTAGGTTAGAAAATGTTTCTTGGGAGAATTGTCCACTTTTTTCTTAGCTAGGTGGGGTGTCTTCTTTTACGTGGATTTTTGTACGCTTTGCCATGCCTTACCTTCAGTAATGCTAACGCCAACTAGATGGTACGCATTGCCATGCAGAATGTATTTTACTTTTTCATTTAAAAAAGTGGAAGTCTGATCGGCCGCACCATAGTGACTATTAACATGAATCGCCTAATAACCTATTACGGCCACCACATGGCAGCCATCTCAAGATTTCGAAAGTTGTTATTCATTTCATTCAGGAGTAAGCGTTTCATTTTCTGGCATTTTGTTGGCTCATTGAGTTGAAATTTTATTAACGGTTTTATTCGGGCTTTCAACAATAGTCCATGGTATTAGAAGATGTGGAAATTTCTGAATATATATCTACTCTTATTACGTAGCTCCCCTAAAACAGCAAAAGCGGAGTTTTGCATGTGGTGTCGAGACACTTTAGTCGAGCGCTTTTTGTGTTTATCTGAATGAATACGGTCACGATGGAAACACCGGTTCCCGATCAGTCACCGAAGTTAAGCGTCGTTGGGCTCGGATCGAGTTTGGAGGGGTGATCCTCCGATTCGTCCGAGTGCTGTTGCCTCTGTCTGCGCGTGGCAGACAGTATGTGCGAAATGACCTTAGCCGTCGAAGCACGTTAAACCAAAATACTACTGAATGAATGCGTGCTTTGTGCTTGTGTTATTATGTTGTAGTTAAGATTGCACTCGGTTCTGACGTGGTCTCCAATCTTTCCGTTTGAGAAACGGGTGTTTGAACCTATATTCCTTATTTCATCTGCGTGTTGGAACATTTAGATGTAGCTAGAGAGCCTAATTTTTTTTACAATTAAATTCGGGGATTCTGTACCTATCTAGAACGATTGACCCCGCGTGCTCTACTCGTGTTTCGATGAAACTCCTTCCTATATAGTTCTTTCAATAACTCAGTTCCACGTGCATTTTTCTCGTAGAATATTTAAATTTCTATTTAATTTTTTAATAAGACAGCATTACCCCGGGGATCACCCAATTAAGTCTCTGCGGTTAAATACAATCCGAGCTCCAATTAGTCGCCAGGTCCAGGCATGTAATAAAGATTTTGTGTAATTCGTTCATTCATACCAAAACAAGATACTTCAGGTTCGCTCTCATTGCATCAAGAATACGTGAAGTGGGGGGGGGGAATAAGTACCAATGTATAAGGTGAAGCTAATCTCGGAATCGCCACCTATTCAGTCCTAACATAGGGGAAACCCAAAACTAAAATATTGGATGAAAAACTGAAAGAGAGATGTCAGTTCGCTCTAGTTTGGCAGCATCTAGAGGGCACGGAATTAGATTGGATCCTCGGTTGAATGAGCGAGAGTGAACCCAGAGCAATCTAGAACTGATAGCGGCGAAGAAATAAGAGAGATATGCCGTCGAATTAGTGGAAAGCATAATGATCCATTTGTGGCCATCGAATCATAAACTTTTATTTTGATGAAAAGCGCATGAAGTTATTCATGGATTTACCCAGTTAATCGGGTGACAGCATGGCTTGCATCACAATTGTGAATAGAATCGTGTTTTGCCTGAGATCAATATTTCCGTTCCACTTGCCCGCGACAGAGGGCGAGCAATGGCTTCGACCGTTAGGTGGGTGTGGGCCCTAGTAGAGGGCAGAATGCCGGTAATGATTCCGTGGCCCTTGGTCTAAATCAGTTGTCCTCAATATTTTTCTCTCATTTTTCCCCTTTCACCATAGTTCACAATATTTTTCCTCCTTCCCAAAATATATTATTAAATATATTATTAAATAATAATTTAATTCCGTAAATGATAACTGCGCATGTTTAAAAATTGACTGTAGAATCCATTAACATTTGTCGCAGAATTAATTTAAACAAACTACTTACATTCAAATAAACCATAAATCATTAAATAATAATTTAATTCAGCAAATTAAAAAGAGTGCATGTTTAAGAAACTATTTTAACCCGTACCATCCAATAAACTTAACTGAATCCCACAGGATAAATTCAAACAAACTATAGTTTTACATTATCTACATTACATAAAATTCGGGTCATTTACTAATCCGTGCATCTCTTCGCGCAAGCGTAAGTAAACAGGTTCCAATTAGCTTTACGCGTTTTCATAACGTTTTAAGAAAACTTTGAAGGACTATAACATTTAAAAGGCGGTGGAAATGTTAGGTATATTGTTTCATAGTTAATCTCTTTGCGATGGTATTTATCAAACCATTAATAAAATTGGCAACTTCCCTGCAGCTCATCACCTATATGACGACGGCATAAATTTTATAGTGACCTTCCAAATGTTTGTATGCACTATGACTTTTCCTACCTTTGGGCATATGCAACAATAATTTCATGCATGGAATTGGTTTGAACACTAATTCTTTCGACGGAAATGAAGATTTAATTTTGCGAAGTGAGGAATATCAATGTATCGATTAGGGTATGAATGCGCGCAATAGCAAGGTAGATGACTCAGTAAGGCCGTCCGTGTAATGTTGCACCTTCCTTGGCGACACGCCCGGTTTTTCCATTCGGTGGGATTACTGTGGATGAAAAAAATATGTAATATGGACATTTCCATACTGCTTGGAATGAAAGGAAATTAATTTTACCTGCGTTATAAATTATTTAAATGTGATTTATCAGTTCTATTGTCTCTAGTGACGATGACGCACTTTCCGAGCTATTCAATGCGTCGTTTCGGATTTTCTCCCGCGACTTTGTGATGCAGAAACTTCAAGTGTGCTGATATCCCTTAAAATTCCTCATGAGTTTCCTGAGAGGTGTGATGGTACCTTGTTTCTTGGAACCCTCCATAAAATTGCAGCGCTATTGAAATATATTTCTCACTCAAACGGTTTAGGTGAGTTTGAGAATCTCTTGGCTTATTATTTGTAGTAGCATATATACGTGTATGTATATATAATTGCTGACTCGCTAGAGCTCAACTTGATCTCTCTCGCATTACCATAGAACTATTAAACCTTCTCTATGTTAATATATCTACGATAAATTCACATTGACAAAAATACGATAATTCTTCGTCGTGACCTCCGAATCAGTGACAAATGATCATTTATTTTGGGTGAAGAGGAAATTTAATAAGTTGCGAAAATCGTGTAGAGTTGTGAATTGCGTTTCTTTCATCCAAGTTGGTGCTCAGGGTTTTTGCGTTGTTTAAATTGTGTGGCAGTTGTTCCAATCCTGATCACCGATTTCTCAAATGACTTGTAACTATTTATCTTGTTTACGTTCCTATTTTCATTAAGTTGGTGTGTTCCCTCAGTTTAGTGACGTTTTGGGTCAGGTTTAGCTATAAATAATACAATATATTAACAAAAATTAATCTAATAAACACGTTTTTATTTAAACTATAAATAAGAAAATAAACCACCCTGCCTTGGCCCAAGGTCCCACGATTAAATTTTACAGCTAAGAGACTATATGTTCAAAACCAAAAACGTGGTGCGCATCAATTTCAATATCTATTTATTACGGAGCCCTGAGCTGCCTTGATGATTAAGTGACTTCCCCAGAGGTAGCTTTAAGGAATCGAGTTGTCTGTTTTTTCGCTCATGTTCATCTCCTGTCTCTATTAAAATCGTATTGTCGTAAAGGTATATGAAATGTCATAAGTCTTAGAATTATGATTCAACTTTGAGGCAAATTTTATGACGCTTTACATTTGACAGTGGAGTGATATAAATTCATCATCATATATTTGAGATTTAAGTTATACTATTGTGATGAATATTTACAGAGAAAGAATTTGATTCAAGATATTGAAATTGATGCGCACCACGTTTTTGGTTTTGAACATATAGTCTTTTATCTGTAAAATTTAATCGTGGGACCTTGGGCCAAGACAGTGTGGTTTATTTTCTCCATTTTAGTTAAAATAAAAATGTGGTTTTTTAGATTAAGTTTTTAATCTATTGTATTATAAATTTTTCTTCTTTTTAGTCCGGTGTTTCCGGAGGAATGTAGCGGACGATATCCGCTTCGTCCATGAGCGCAAAATGTTGATGGTCAAGTCCTTGTACAAAGGATTATTGCAGCGTATTTAGCAGCGTATTCTCGCTGATAGGCAAGGCGAGAAACATAGGCATCCGGAGACTTATTCACTCGAGCTAAGAACTTTCGCTTTCGATCTTTAGCAAGGTGAGAAATTTGATCGCTTTCATTTCGATTTCGAGCAGCAGACGTCTTCCGCTCGCGATCTTTTTGTCGGGTGGCTAGTCGTAAGGACAAACAAACAAGAAAGCGACATAATAAAAACGTGGTAAAATGGCTCACTCACTCACTCAGTGCTTCAACCCGAAGGTTAGTTTGGGGTAGGTGAGGGTAAGCTCACCTCAGACTATAAGCCCAAGGCGTGTGAGTTTCACACATTCAACGTGGGGGGGGGGGGGGGGGGCAGTTCCTTTCCCCGGGCCACCTCGCAACGCGAGGAAATGGCTGTCAAATCAAACAGCTGAGCGATTAATACAAATGTAAATTGTCGAAAATAGCGGCTCATATTACATCTGAAGAGCTAGATATAGCGTATGAATGCATTGTCATCTGGATCCGATCTGTACTGAAAATATTAAGTCGATAGCTAATCGGGAAGTGGGTTAAATTTGAGTTGCAAGATTTTGCCCGGAAGGACAAACAAACAAGAAAGCGACTTAATAAAAACGTGGTAAAAATTATATAGAAAGTCTTGTTGTAGCTTTTGTTTTGAGGACTTGAGTATCGTATGTGTCGTACCATTTTAATTTTTAAGGCTTACTCTGACTTACTCTCTTGATTTTTTTTATTCCATCAGTAGTAATATTCAGTATGTGAATCATGTCATGCTTTAAGAATGAGTGCGTTTATTGGTCTTTGCTTAAGTTCTAGCTTGTATTAGCGTTGATATTTTTACGAGTGACCTCTAAATTTGTGCTCAAAGTGAGTAGTGAAATTTGTTTTGCTCATCTTTGTTTGCGCCACATTCTGCATGGTAGTCTTTGATTTTTTGGTAACTTATTTGAGTATTTTGAAACTGTATCGGAATCTCCTTCAGATAAATACTTCAAAGGATGTTGTGGTCCTCATTACCCATCCGTATCGATAAATATTGGTCATGACCTCTAGATGACCCGAAAAATAGTTTATTTTCAAAAAAAGTCAGTAGGCTTTAAAATATTGTGTATCACCCATGAATCAACGTCTGTCAATCTTTGATCCGGAATTAATGGCTTTAGTATTTTAGAACATAAGTCTGCGGGAAAAATGTTTTACCTAGCATTTTTAAATGGTGGGTAAGTGAATCCTGCTGCGTCATTCAATAAAGAAAACAGGTTTTTCTCATCATAGCCGTACTTCGTCGCCTAGTGAAATTTATGTTTTTAGCTGTTTTAAAGTGCCTTAAAAACAAAGTTTCACCTGAGCAAAAGGTAGTATAATTTAACGAACGGATTCGTGGACTTCGTTAAATTCGTGCATAGGATTCTACTACTTGCACCTAATGATTTTGTGGGATTATATCAAATGGGTTGTGGATGTACCTCAGCCTCCTCTGAGATTGCGCTTTGTATGCCTTACTACTGCTAGCAGACAAAGCATCGTCCTGTAAGGAAATCCTTCGACAATCGGCAGATCGTCTCTCATGCGTCCAATTTACGTCATTGCGTAAGGTTTTGGCAAGGGGAATTCTTGCGGTTGCCTCTTTTGTTGATACTTAGCATCTTTTATTATCCCTCTATGATCTCAGAAGAACTCGGAAGAGATCTTTTAAATTGCGATTTTAGAAGAGCAGTCTACGAGTCACCACATTTTTTCGTTGCGTTGAATCTAGCGAATTGCATTGAGTATACCTGTGAAGTTAGTTTCTTGACACCAGTTAAACATCTTAAGAAATTACTTATGGACGGATTAAATCATTTTTCCTGCTTATTGCAGTTCATTATCTTAATTTACAGGCATGGATAATGCTATATTACTACTTTACAAAGCAAGATCATCACTTGTGACATTTACCCCGGAAAAATAGTTCAAGAAGCATTGAGGTACGATGCGTTTTGAACTATGTTTCCTTAGACTTATTAATTGCCTTAGACTTAGAAGATTACTTTAATTGTCTTGTCTATGATTTTTAGCACAGCAATTTACCATTATCTCAGCCTGTATCTTAATGTTTTACTGGTGTACACTATTTTTGTGGGATGATATTGGACTTGTTGCATCGAGATTCTTTTGTAAGTGAACACGTATTGTTCATTTCTGTGGGAACCATTTTTTTCACGTTCTCTCTGCTGCACTGCTTTCACTGTAGTTGCTATTTTTGTCAGGGTTGCATATCCTTTTATGTGTTGTGGTACGATAATAACAAATGGCAAACGCATGTTTCAAACTTAAGTCCAATATATCTACTTTTTCCGTTACTCTCTTTAAGCAATTCGTGCATATTTCTTGGAGATATTTTAGTATGTAGTTAAAAACAAATGTTTTTGAACTTTTTGCAATGTTGCTATCGGCTTATTGCCACTAAACATATTTCTAATGTTACTTATCTGAGACTGAGAAACTTTTTTTACCAAAGGACGACTTTTTCCCCAGATTTGCGTATGTCCCTTGTGGTGCTCATCACAGTTGACAAATGCCTGAAAAGTTAAACCCCATCCACAATTGCTATAGAACCTACAGCTATGCCAGGCAATTTTCGCATTGAGTGTTAGTTTAAACAATAAATATACTGATGAATAAATTACCATTATTCATTTTTCCTTTAACATATTTAATAAGTATTTCCGATTCACACCGCTCTGATTTATATTTTACAAACATATTTACAAATAATAAAGGGATGTTGCATTATGACTTCGGTAAATTCTAAGCTAATTGCAATTATTGTCAAATGTATAGAGTAGAAAATCTAGTAACCCTGTATTTGGGATTAAACATTCATATTAGGATATGTTCTAGGTACACAGGCATAAATATATATTAAGAGTGCGTTATCTTGAAAAGTCATGATCATTTTATCCAATTCATTTCCATTTAATTTTATGTGACCGCTATGAAGAATTCAGATAAGGACATTGACAACTTTTCTAGATTTGGGTTTTATACCTCCTTGCCAGCTGCAAGATGGAAGGGGTCTTGGCAAAACGTGTACTCAATTAATATATATTATCTCACTAAAACATTTTTTTGCAATCCTTATCTACTAGATCACTCTTGTGTCGACCGCACTCTGTACATTTTTATGAACCTTCATCAATGAAAACTTGTTTACTCTATTGTGAGTCACCAAATCGGGTTCAACATGCACAAATAAATTAATATCTTGGAATGAAAGACTACGGAACCATTGATAGAGTTCCCGAATTCTGAAATACCTCTTTTCACAAATTCACCCTGCGCTTAAACATAAAAACTGGAGAAGGTTAGGAAGAGAACATCTTGCCTTCCTTCATGATGTTTGAATACCTTTTATACTCCTCTTCTGTATCTTCTTGGTATTGTATCCTACCTTTTCCGCTTGATACAAGCGTTTCCCGAAGTCCTGTGGTTCTTCGAGATGCCCCAAGTCCGAGGATCTCCCTATACGATGATACCATTCCAAAAGTCATGGGAGAAAACCTATGCAGTGAAAGGATTTTCAGAATTTTTTTCTTTATTGTTTTGGCTCTTTCACTTTGTATTAAGGGTAATAAAATTAGTTGAGTCCTTTCTCTCTTCTGCACCACCCATTTTAAATTCTTTTCAGTGAATCACCCATAGCGTAAATATTTATTTATCCTCTAATAACTGCTGTACATGAGTGAGAATGCGGTATTCTTTACATAAATCACACAAAAATCCAGGCTTCCCTCCAAAAAAGATATATTAGTTTGCTTGTTTTATGTCAAGATTGTCTGCTTGGTTTGATGGTACACCCCTCGGAAAGCCTGTTTCATCTGTAAGTGTTATGCTTGTAAACGAGTTTCCGCTATGATCTCTAAGGCACAAACGCTTCACACGAGTCAAGAGTACATAGTATTTTTTTAAACACCAGTCTCTATCATTGCTACTCACACATAATACAGATCATAAATCAGTTATGCTTCTAAGGAAATATACATACACTTGATTTATACCCAGTTTGAATTTTATGCACCCTTATTCGATTGTGTCATTTTTCCCCGATCAAAACGGAAATATAGAGTTCATTTATTTTTTTTTAATGGGTGCCGAAGTTGAGATGATGCATTCAAAAAAAAGTCTAAAGCTATCTCTCCGAGGTTTCGCGTTTCCAGTTTCACTTCATCCCTCATTGGTGGTATGTGATGAAATTGTAGCACTGAAACGTTACCCCCCAGACATAATACTGTACCATCACTAAAAGACCACAGAACAGAAAGAAGATCATTTTTTCCCTTCACGTTACTTTCAAACCATTATAGGTAGATAAGTTATAAAAATAAAACCTATGCTGGATGGTGCTCGGCGATGTGCGAACTACAATTGTTTATGTTTGTTATCAAGGTAGCATTCAAAATTTTTCACGTTTGATCATGACGCTCGTTCAAGTCCCAAAATGACCTAAACTTTTTAAAAAAGGGGGCTTTTGAAAGGACCCGAAATAATTCTGAAAGACGTTCGCAATGGGGACAGACCCGCGATATACTTCAATATGCTGCATCCTTCCTTCCGGTTCCCTTAACCGGAGGGGCCATCCACAATGACCACCCTTCAAAGCCTTGATTTTTGGGCACCAGTGTGAGACACCCTAGGTGGGTAGGTTTATTTTGTTTTAAGTCAAAAGGAAGGTTTTAAAACAAAAACTTAGCTCATACAATCAATTTACTCTACTCGATCTCCGGTGGAATGATTACAAGATTCGACAGACGAACAAAGAAAACTATTCAGTCGAGGGATTTGCTGATCTGAATTTTATTTTTAACCCGCTATTCCTGAATCGCAAAGCCGAAGAGATCTTTTTTTATAGGGCGTTATTTCGTACATTTGACTCTTCTTATTTTAAAAAAGCGAGCCGCGAATCCATTTTTTTCAACTCCTTTTCTTTAAGCAACATACCGTAAACTTGTATGAGGGAATTGATTTTACGAGGGATGGTGTGGGGGGATTTTGACAATTCGGATTTCTAACATTTAAGTAATGGTGGTGAAGTGTATCACAGGTGGCCGACGAGCAATATATATAGTATATATATTTACATGTATTCATCCCCCGCACCTCTCATATGAGTGAATTGTGCGGGCTGTTGAATTAAAAAATAAGTGTTGGGAGTGACACATGATATTGTGACATAATTCCTTCGCGTGGGTGAAAAAAACCCGTACATCCAGTGCCTTGTCCTCAAACAGTGGGAGAGGGTGTGGGGTGGGTGTGGGGGAGTGTTTATTTTTAAGCTTCAAGGTTTCTAATTATATTCATCGTCGTCTGTTTTCCTGCTTTTTTAAAAAGCCTTTCCTACAGCGCCTCTTTGAAAAAAATTTCAAGTCTATTTTTGGTGTTGTGTTCAGTTTTTTTCTCTCTCTCTCTCAGGCGCTGTCTCACCCCTTTCCTCAACCTTTCATTCCCTCCCTCAATCTCTTCTGCTATTTCTTCCGACTCGAAGGGTCGACTCTCAGACTTTTTTTTAAGAGCCACGCACCGTTCTCCCTCTTCTTATTCTTCGTCATCTTCCCCCATTCTTTTCTTTCTCTGCCTTAATCCTCTCTCCTTCCCTCCTCCTCTTCTCTATGATAACTGCCGCCCGCTCTTCTTCTGCCGCCGATTCTGCAGCTCACCTTCAGTGCTTTACACGCCCGTTGCTGACGGCAATCTCCAGCACCACGACTTCCGGTTCCCTCTCTGTCATCTCTTGGAATCGCATCGGTATGACATGGCCGTTGGCTTCCTGTTAAAGCGGGTCCGGATGGGGGAAGAATTGGGGGGGAAGGGAAAGAGAAGAAAGATGGATTTGAAAATGTCCGTGGGACTTCACAATACACAGTGAATTCACCCAAAAAAAGACAGTGACTATTTTGTACGGCTCTTAGCTGGAGCACGCGTGGGGAGACCAGGTTCCAATGCCCCGAAGAAAAACAAGAGTCAAACAAAGCATATTTTTTTCATTATTAGTGGACACCCATCCACTATCATCGTCATGACTTCCCATCTCTCAAGTAACCAAGAAATTTTGGAGTGTTAATTCCAGAAACCAAGAAAAAGTTAGCAAAGCTAGAGTTATTGCGATAGCATGTGCTCAATCCGTGAATCGATTAACAAAAATATGAACATGCAATTCAGATAAATATTCCCAAAACCAAGGTGAACTTACTTATTTTTATAATTGAAAAAAAAAGGAATTTTATATGCAGAAATTTTTCAAACTTAATACTTATATTTCTCATGAGCTGGAAAGTGATCTGAAATATAGAAAATTATCATATCACATTATGTAAACCTAAGTAAATTATACAAAGATTATCCCCTGGATCACAATTACCATTTACATGCAAAGACACTAACCTCCACCAAATAAGCACCAGTACATTTATATATTTATGACGTGTGACGGAGCAACTACGCTCGGAAATGCTTTTTGAGCAGTATGACCCAAATCCGTGGGCTGCAATATTAGTGTAGTTTAATTAGTTCTTGCTCAATGTTAATATTTCGCCAAGAATCCCTGAAGCGGAGCCACTCGAACGCGGGGTCGTAAGGTTTTGTCTGGTTTGCCATTCATTCGCTCATTTATGCTGGGTCAAAACGAGAAAAGTACCGTATTTTCCGGCTTAAGTATAAGGCGCCTTTTTAACTCAAAGAATCCAGGAGTAACTAGTCTGAGTGTTATGCGGTCAGTGTCACCTGAAGGATACCAGAAATGAGCTTGCGTCGGTGCTGTGCCGGTAAATTGAATTCCGAAAATATATCACTGAAATATGCGTCAGCTTTAGCTGAGAAAGATCCATCGATCGAGGAATATCGTTTCAACCTACAACAGTTATCAACGGCTTAAATTCACGGTAACACATTTAAAACACCAGTAATATTTTTATTTTTAGAAACATTGTTGAAATCTTGGTACATAAATTTCACAATCAGACGTTAGAAAAAAAGCATGACGACGTCCTTGATCTTGCCATGCCGCTATATGTGTACTCGTCATTCGGTAGAAGGTCTCCCACTCACAATCAGTTTCGTAAAAAATATATCGAAGGGTAATATGGTGAAGAATTGTGTAGGAATGGAGAGCTGTTAAGAGAGTGGAGTGGAGAGATAGAGCTAATCAATCCACGGATTGATGACTGCTGATGATGGTGAATATGAGGCATATGAATTTTTCCCTCGATTATGTAGCCAAAACTAGGGCACGTCTTATGTGCCCGTGCGTCTTGTAAGCCGGATAATACGATAAAATCGGCATTATATTTCAGATCTCTGAATATGCATGATATATCGCAAGATTTTTGCGCCGACACGTTTTTCCAGCACCGATTATGCTGGCTCTTGTCTTTAATACGTCAATTATATATCATTACACGTTCATTCTGCAGAGAAAAGGTATAATTAATGCCCAAACCGTGTAGAACTTTGTCACAACTTTCCCTTTGTTGGAGTTTTTTAAAAGTTTGAAGCACTAGACAACACATTGATGAGTACGGTATATGGAGTCTGTTAGATGCCCTTTGCATGCGGGCTTGGATGCAAAAGAAGAGAAAGTAGAAGCAGACCTTTTCCCCTCGGTATGATATAAAAAGAGACTTACACAATTTAGCCTGGAGAGCAATCCAAACGTGAGGAGGGGGTGATTTGGTGGACGATACAGCTTTCTATCTCATTTTCCGCTCTGTTGCAATTTCAAAATTTTAAATAGGTGAAAAGCGCATAGGTGAAATGAACAATTTGTCTATTTACGTGACCCAATTGATAAAAGAAATATTATATTACTCATGGAAATACTCAAATAATTTACTCAAAAAATGCTCGAGATCTGACCTTTTGGGAACCTGGTGGGAAGCCGAAAGAACACTAATGGCCGGAAGCTACCGGAAGGCCAAATGTTTGGTTGAGATAATAATATTTTACTTTTTCCGAAGAAAATTCCTCATAATCCAGCTTTATACGGAATAGAAAATGAAAAAATCAACTTCATCGAGGACTCGAAGAAGATAAATAATAAACTAATTGGATGACGTTTTTAAAAGAATGAAAGTTCTGTGCTGTATTTTTTTCTAATTATACTACCATATTCATGACCCTAAATCATTTGATCCTTAGTTCGTTAACTGAAGCCCTCTACTCATACATGTCTCCGGCTAATTTCAAAAAGCGAATTATAATGGCGAAATAAGTCACGAATTGTGAGAAATGAGTTCATCGTTGAGGTAGGAGCGCCATTCATTGCATGAAAGTACCTGATTACTCGTCTTTTTTTCGATGTCAGTTTTTGGACACGTGGTTTTATTTAGAGGCCATGAGAATAGGAGGAGGCAAAGTAAGTGGTTGGAGGAGGTAATGAGGGACGAAGGGTTGGTCAAGGCTGTGGTTGATGGGAGGATTTTGGTTTAGCTGGGAAGGGGAAGAAAGAATATAGGTATTATTAACGAGATGAAGAAGGACGTATGGTGAGATGAAGAAAGAAATATTACTGGTAGATAGGGCCCTACTCAGGTAAAATCTAGAGGATTTTTACTAATTTCATTTAAACCGCTTTAACCCGTAATTACTTAATAATAACATAAATTATTCCTAACGGTTTTGTGTCCTTAGATCGAAATTCCATGAAAACAATATTAAATTTAGTCTGGAATTTGAAAGGGAAAATGTAAAGAATCAATGAATAATAGGAAATGTTACGGTTGACATGAGAGCTGTACTTAACTCTCTCAAAAATAAGTTATGTACTATGTGAAAAAGTAATTTCTATGGGTCGCCAGGTTGTTCTTTAAAAGATTTTCGAGGCTTTAATTCCTGACGAATTTAGATCACTGGGTCAAAAAGCGACCCAATTAAGAATCGGATTCCCAAGCTCTATGATTGTTCTCAGGAATTTGTAAGTGAAAGAGGCTAAATATTAAATGGTCACTTCGACCGAGTTCCTCAAGCCTCTCTTATTACCCTCGTGGCATTCTGGACGCGAATGACGACTCGCGAGCGACCAGGAAAGAGCAAGCCGACGCACAAGTTGGTACTTCCCTTGCGCGCGTGTACACTGCGCCAGTGCTCACACCACATCCGGAAAATCCGTGCGTCTGAAAAAAGGAGGAACAGAAAAATAAAGCCGGATAAGCTAATTGTAGTCGGTCTTGGTTTTCGTCTGGGGAGGAAGAACATTATAACGAGCGCGGGAGTGGCTTCTGCTATACTTCCTCCCCGGCTGTCGACGCTCCGTCTGAACAAAAGGGAAAACCTTCCTTCCCTTGCTCCACAATGAGAGTCTTTCATTTCTCCTCCCGCATCTAGAGACCACGTCGTTCGGTCGATTTAGTCAGCTGACCTCTACTCGAGGCACATATGAGTTTGTCCGACGAGGTGAATACCTACTGCAGTTAAAAAATTGATCCATCGGTCGTTTTGGGTTCTCCAACTGCTGAGATTTTATCGAACCGTCTTACCGAAATTAGACCTAGGTCTTAAGGTGGCTGGAGCGGTAATCGCAGGTCGTTGGGTGCACATTTAAATAATGTTTCAAGTAAGTTGAATAAAATTCTGGGACCACATTTCATTTAAGTGCATCTGCTTACACGTTGGAACGCAACATACATGCAGAAATGTAAATGATACAAGATTTATATTTGGAATTTTTTGCCTCCATTAAAGAATGTCATGACTTGGGTTTTCGACACGGTATTCAATAGGTAGGCGAAAATTGTATTTAAATCTTTTTTTTCGAATATTTGGCTCGGCATGACACCTTGATATTTGTTAGCAACCAATATAATAATATTAAATGTATCGTTTCGCGTTGAGAAGATATGCACATATATTTAATCGAATTATTACGAAATATATATCTCATATGCCATAAGGCTACGTGTTAAAATAGCATTGAATTGCCGATACACCAAATCGGTAAAATGCAAGTTTTTTCACTTTTGTCTATAGATATCCCCAATTACAACACGTATGCAAAGTTTCACGCAATTCTGTGCATAAACAAAAATCGCTCCAACCCCCTTAAGGGCGTTTTACACGAGGCACTTTACTGCACAGTCTGATGTATGAATGGGTGTGCAGTGAAAATGGCGTCGTGTGAAGTGTGAACTTGCTGGAATGACTGCGTGAATGCATGAATAAAAAACATGAAAATAGCCCCAGCTATAATTCCGTGCCTGCGCCCTCGCAATTTCTGTCCATAAAATTGGGCAATTAATTTCCACGTTTGAAATGGCCTTTGTAGCTCCAACTCGTGCACTCCACGTGTTTTCTGGATCGATATCGCGCTCTGTAAATTAAGTATAGCGGTGGTGAAACATGGTGGTGGTTCCCCTGTAGGCCCTTTCTCTTGGAACTGAACCCATAGGAAGAGTCCATTCCCTACAAAATGACTCCGTACGGAGAATGAGGTAGTCACTCTTGTTTGATTACCAGGGTTGCCAAGGTGGTGAACCTTCATTACCGACTTCAAAATGCCCAGTCTGTTATTCGCATCAACTTTCTATTCCCCTATGGCTCTTAATCAAAATGTTAAGGTGGGCTTCTCGGCTTGTTTTACAAGAATATCAGGGTATTTTTATCAAGCTTTGTTTGAATCGTAAAAATTGTCATGAAACGTGCTACCGACACTTTCCTGCCCTCTAGGGCTAAATGCAATTATGTTGGCAGCGTTGCCTACCATGTACTGTCCTATTTCCTCCGCTTCTCAGCCGACCACTTCCACAAGAGGCCGAGCCCTTCCTTCCTTGACGACACGCTCCGCGGAGGCGACTGCCACCAAGTTTCGCACGTACTATAAGCGCGATTCCCGAGTTCTATGTTGCTGCCTTAAATCATCACTCAATCCCTTTGGCATGCAATGAAACCACTTGCGATTCCGTGAAAAATTTTGTGGTCGTGAAGGGGTGTACCTACTATAGTTCCTTCCTTAATGATGTCCATTTCAAGGAAACTCCGTTCATAAGGAATAAAATATATATGCAGCACTAAGCGGGCGAGTCATTATGTAATCATTGAGCGTAGCTTAGTGAGAAACCATTTCCTTTTAGTCTCGTGATAACCAGCACGTATCATCGTTGACTTCTTAACGTAGTTATGCCGGGTTTTGAAATTAAAGAAGAGTTGATACGGATGATGTTGGTACTTCATCCTATTAATTTCGAGTTAGTCGTAACTTGTTCCGTGCTACTCGTTCGAAATTCGGTTTTTTAGTATTTTTGAAGCCGTCGTACTTTTTGCATTTCACATGAGGTAGGAATAATTTTAAGGCCTCTTGTCTTTTGAGTAATTATCTGGTCTTAGTAAAACCATGATGATAAACCGCTAGGAATGCTTGCTATGAAGGCTTTTTTTTCTATTTTACTTACTCGTTTTGGCCTATCTTTTTGAATGGCTCCTTTCTCTTACTTATATTTCAGTTCGCGTCCCCGTGAGACAATATTTTCAATAAAGCTGCTCAATCTAATTTTCACCTAACTTTGAATTGGTGACTAATATTCGCTGTAGATTGACTTGGCGATGCAGGTATAATGAAATGCAAGTTATTTGATTATGAAATTGTCCTTTATGGCACCTTTCTCTTATTTCATCTCCTAGCGTTTTGTAAAATGTTTAATATTTAAAACTTAATGTATTATTATCGCTTCGCCATGCGTAGCGAATTAAAATCATCGTAGTTTAGCTCAAAATAGTTATCAAAATCGCGATTTATCATTTCTCACATCTCATAAATCTTCGTAATTCATTCATTAATGTGGCTTTCAATTATTTAAGCCAGATTCCATAACGATTACCTCCAACTTGCTACTTTGAAATAACCATTTTTGTAACATTGAGTTTTCGCGATTTCATTTCTTTATTTTCTTTTACTTGACGTTGAACTGCAAAAATTAGAGTTTTTAGTGTATATTTACATAAGGTTTTTACCTGAAATCTGTCAGCTGGAGTAAAACTCTTGGAATTATGTATTTTCTAGAGAGGTCTACAATTATTTTTCAAGGACGGGATGATTCGGTTTCCATATGTCAAATTTGTCATCTGAGATCATAATTATTCACTTTCCAACAGTTTACTTAAAAAGAAATTGATTTGTCTTTTCATATGGTAAGGGAGGTTCGTCCCCTTTTTATGTCTTTCGTGATGGAACAATAGTCGTACAGGTGCACCATGCCCTCACTGATGCAGGATACGTCACAGGTTGATAGGTGGCCAACGAAGAATGCATGGCCACGTTTTTGAATTGACAACTAAAGTATTGTAGCATATCACTCATTTTATCTATCAATAAATAAAGTATTGATCCCGCAATAGTTGAAATTCATTTCGGCTAGTTAAAACAATTGTAGGCATTGCAAAATCGCTCTTTTTTTAGTTCTGACGGTTTAGAAACTTAAAGCAATGCGGTCAAAACGGTGTGCGTGTTATCACATGCTCCTTTATTTTGTTCCTGCACCTCAAAGTTCATGAGGAAAATTAAGTGGAGCTTTATTTTTGGAATTTACTATCGTTGTTGAACGATCTCTCGGGTTTTTCCTGCTGTACCCGCTCATTTTTCCTGCTTTGTGCGACACTCTTTCCATTCACAAACCCTACACACAAAGATATCATCTTGACTGGTTGCAATCTCTGCTTCAGGTCGGTAGTGATACCATTGAAAGCATCGAGAAAAAAATCCGCAAAAAATAAAAACGACTCTTTCTGTTCGAATGTTGAAATAAAAAAAGGATTTTATTTTAAGTGTTTAAAGTCTACATTCCGCTGCGTTTCCCAAGCGGAATCGTTGGCATGTTATTACTCTGTGCGATTCCACACGGCGATTTGATCCCTGCGCATTAGTGTCCGCGCGTCAAAAAAATAACAGTCGATGCATTTTTATTAGTGCTCGCCGGTTTTAGGCGATTGGGTTTTCACGAGGGCGCCGAAATCCTGGTGTGAGCACTGATTCACGATTCTGTCCCCACTCTCGAAGGCGGTCAGTGGATGGATTCATTCATGTGCCTCACTCTCTTCGAATTCGAACGATTGATTGACTCGGCCGTTGATCGCCGCCCCTACCGGTTTGACCAGTCCCCGCTCCGGGTCGTCGCTGTCCGCCGCTCCGAAGTGCGTCGTGTTCGAAGGCGATCCTCCCGGCGAGGCCGCGGAGGAGGAGACGGCCAGCTCCCGCCGAGACAGCTGCTCCACGATCGCCGCTGCGTAGCAGTCTCCCAGCATGTTGTTCGTGGTCCTCACTCGGTCACTGGAACGGAAAAAAATAAAGGTGGAGATGTGGAGGAAGCTATCACACACATCAACGTAGAGTTCCCACACATACACTGGAACGGAAAAAAATAAAGGTGGAGATGTGGAGGAAGCTATCACACACATCAACGTAGAGTTCCCACACATACACTAACGTGAAGTGACATGCGCGTCTGTACATATTTTATTTATTAATTCGCGTAATTTGCCGGTAAACGAAAAAACTGTACAAAAGAAAATAAAAACCCTCTTGGTTTGTTCCGGTGCATGCCCCTATTACCCTAAACTATTTCTTTTTTCATCTCAGAATGCGTCCTACCTCTCTTCATCCCGTCCACAAAGCCTATTCTCTTTCTTCCCCTTCCCCGCTTATCCTGAAGTTCTGCATTAGGAACTTTGGCTTACCCAACATCCTCCCCTTCATCACGACCTTAAGCATCATCCCTTCACCCCTCATCACGTGTTCCAGCCACCTACGCTGCCGTCTCCGAATCTTCTCCAGAAGTTCCTTCTCCTCACCCACCACACCAAGCACTTCCTAGTCCGTCTTCCTTTCTATTCACCGCGCCTTATCCATTCTCCTCCACACACCCTCATCTCAAATGCCTGCAGCCTTATCTCGTCCTCTTTTTTCGAAGTCCACATTTCTGCGCCACACAACGCAACACTGTATTAAACTCTTCGCCAACCCTTTCTTTACATTCTTACTCAAGATCCTCGTCATCAGCTTCCTACTATTGCCGAACGCCTCTTTTACTTGCGCAATTCTCTTTCTTATGCCCCTGCTAGCTTATGGCCGTGCATGAGCTTCCTCACTCCTACTGCGTGTTAATTGTTTTTTAAACACCCTATAGAAAACACGAAAAAAAGACAGGGTTGGCTAACATTTTATTATTCATTTTACACACACCAGTGTTAAGCCGAAGGGGTGGCAGTCTTAACATAAATAGGGACCCTCTCACATGTAAAAAGTAGCACCAAATTTTTTCCCAATCTTGAGCCAACATTTCACTAGGAAGGAGGGCTCAACAGAGATAGAGAGAGAATCAGAAGTGAGCATGAGGGGTAGGGGCGATAAGGAGCGGGGGAAGGAGTGAGAGGGCAGAGAGCAGGGAATGCGCATTGTTTACTTAATTATATTATCACTTGTATTTTACTGGTCAGCTTAGTCACTGTCAGACCATGAAAGCACTGGTACCACGGCCACATATCTGTTTTTTGGGCGATAGGCGAACTTGCGCTGCTATGGTGAATAAACGGAATGATAACTCAGCCGTTGTATAACAAGACATTGGAAGACCGGTGGGATCAAGGTGATAAAAAGTTTGAGCGCCGTTGCTGCCCCGTATAATCGGGGACTTGGCCCAGTATAATTAAGGAGGTGACAGTCTCAGGCTTAGCTTCGTGGTATTCCGTTATGACAAGGGTCAAGGAAACACTGCAATTTCACAAGAATATTTGTTCACAAACGACCATGGTTTCAACATTGCATGTCAATATCCGGTATCCCCTGATGATGATGCGCAGCAATAATACCATTGTCGTGTGTGAATAAATTTTTTTTTGGAATTGCTGTGGTTCCTTTACCCTTATCAGGGACGTCAGCTTCAACCGTTTTCTGAAAGGCACTTGGTGTCACGTAAACTATTCTCGCAAATTTCGGTAGCGAATAAAAAGAGTACTAAATTGCTGTCGGAAGGGGTGGGCACCTAAGAATTCGCCAAATTTACCACCTCCGTGACAGTGGAACTGAGCGATGGAGAAACAGACAAGATCAAATGGTGGTGCCATGTTACTCAGATTAATAAAAATGATAGCTTAGTACTTATTCACACTTATTATTTATTTCCGACCCTGGTTTTTGGCAACTAATTGAAGTTTTCAAGGTAGAAGTAACGTGCTGAAGCGTTTTTATGTACCTAGGCCAAAAAGGAGGGTGTGGAGGTTAGTGAGCAGCTTAAGGGTTGTGATGAGGAGATAAGGTGACAAAATAAAGAATCAGAGAGTGGCATTAGCGGCGGACGTAAATCTCTTTCTCTTTTAGTAAAGTCTTCCTTTTTCTTTATACAATGATTTGGTTTGACTAAGTGAGGCCTGTGTCAGTCTCTTACTCAGATAAAGCAGTTAATTGCGCGAGATTGACTCCTGACCACAGCCTTCCTCCCGACATCCAACCCTTTCGTTTCCTAGAACCTTTTACCAAGGACGCCTTTTCTTCGCGGAAGTCGCTGGCCAAAGGAGGGGCATTATTTGACTGCATTTGAAGGGCTCTTCCCTCACTTTGCTCCTTAGTCCCAGTATACCTAATACATCCCATACTTCCAAAAATAAATAAATTTCTTTCCTAGTCTTCCCTCTTTCCCACTCACCAGAGCCTTCGGTATCTTATCGTTTCTTGTGACTTGTTCCATATTGCCATGCATTGAAGAAAAAGAGCCTGCTCCATGGCCTCATTTAGCACAAAAGTATAGCTTGTTTCTTGCGAAACATAATTCAGTCAACATGAATGTTGCGTGAAGTTTCCGTGAACTTCCATCGAAATAGTATTTCCGTAATTTTTTTAGCTAGCGTGTATTTCAATTAATGGTCATGAACTGACGGCAGTTCTTATAGTAATACCACTGTTTCGGCGTATCGACTGGATAACCGATTTATTTAGTGTGGCCGATGACGAATTTCAATGGCTTCTATATTCCCCGTACTATCGTCCCGTACAGTTTTTTTTGTTTTTCTCTTCGTCGATATAAAAAGCTTAATAGCCTCAACTTTACATCTTAACGTATGGTTCATTAGTTATTTCCGGTTAGTAAACGCCTCTTTGGTAAGCGCTATGGTTAATCGCCATGTGACAGTTTGCTTGGATAGGGAAGGATGGAGGGCTGCAGTCGACCGAACTCACGATTGACTTGATGTTGAAAACTGTTATCTTATTCTTCTTCAATTTCAAGGTTTGCTTCTCATTACTTTGTACCCCGCTCCAAAACAATGCATTGGTATACTTGTTCTTATTTTTTTCTCGGTCTTTTGATTTGGATTTTCCCTTATGGATTTATTATTCATGTAAATCAAGAACTTTGGTAGGTTCTAGTAATTTACTTCCTAAAATTCCTTTTTAAAACTCTATTGACATAATTATACTTCTAAATTGTTTGCTCTAATTCTTGTTTCCCCATATTGGTTATCAAACAGCCCATGATATAAGACAACGGTAACGTGCCTTCTTGGCATTTTAAGGTCACGGGTTCCAATTCCGCCTCGCAAATGAAAGTTAAGCTTGTCTTAAGATTAAGGATTTTGGTTTGACGGTGCGTTATGACGTAAGCAGTGGCAGAATCTAAAACGTAAGCCTGCCAAGATTATATCGCCACGAGGAAAACTTCGCCTGGGCCGCGAACCTGGGAATGTTGGGTTATCAGATGTGTATTTCCTTTGGAAAAAAAGGAACAGTGGAGGGGAGAGCTTCATCTCAAGATCCCGTTACATGTAGTTACTATTACACTTACTCATTAAAATCTTCGTGGTACCTTCGTGTAGGTCGCATGGGCGTGTGTGGCACACGTTGGAATTCCCAACGGCCGTGAAAAAAAAGAAATAAGTGGAGAGAAGAGAAAGAGGGAATCCCAGGGTCCGGAAAGAGCCGCGCGGAAAAGAAACGTGTGGTAGAGGAACGCCCTGAAAAAAGGCATGTATTAGGTACGTTATTTGAACGGAGATATAATAGAATAATGACAAAAAGAAATATGTGTAAAATACCAATATTTTGAGAGTAAGGGAGTTAGGATTGTATGGCGAAGAAAGGAGAGTTGGAGAGTTTGTAAATACTAGAATTGAACCAAACGATAAGGTGGACAAGAGAACTTGGATCGTATTCTTACCGTATCAAAGTTTGTTCAAGCATTTATTGCCATAACTCTCGTAAAATCGATAGAAGACTAATTAATAATACGGAGAAATAGGTGCCAGATTTAATAAATTCGCTAAGCCCTCTACAACATCAGCAATGAGTGACAGAAATCTCGCGACCCCTTTCCCTGATGCTTTACCATGCAAATATTTGCTATTCCTATTCTCAGTTTCTTCTAGTGGCTCCGCTACCAGCTATAAATCATTCGGCACGTAGCTGCGCATGCGCGTTATCGGTAGTGAGGAGATCACGAGCTCGTTTCTCTTGCCCTCAAATAAATTTCATTCGCAAACATCTAGAAGTGTGCTGTGGGAAATGTTCCTCACTCGTCCTAAAAAAATGCTTGCGTGTCGTAACATATTTGTTATCGATGGCAGTGTGTCTATAAAAATGTTAAGGAAATTGAAAATCGACCCGTGGCTGGAGCTTATTTATTAGTGCCGAGTCATGGGGGCCTGTTCTTTGTATCATCCATCTAATGGCATTCGCAACTTTCCAACGGTAAAAGTTCAGCGGATATCCTGGGATGCGAATTCTCGTTTGGAGGAGGGAGAAAAAAAGGAGTGGGAAATAAACTTCGTAGTTTTTCAGCACATTTTCGCATATAATATTCATACATATGTCGAATATTGTGGGGTAAAGATTGTTGTGGAGCCAATGGTATTCTTACTTTTGAAATTTGGACAGAACCTGTATCAACATCGTGTTCATCAATAAGGACTCACGAATAGAAGTGTTGTTGTTTTGATTTTATTAGTGTTGGAAGCATCAGCTATTTTTTTAAAGTGACCAACAGATGAGATCATTACCACCATTGAAGATAGGTCAGGATAGGTAGATCGACAAGGGAAGCATTTAAGGAAAGGCGGAAGCATAAAGCGAAACCCGGCGTCAGCATTAGCCTACTATTAACGTTAGGCTCCTAGGGGTTCACATACTAGAATGAGGCCGTATCTCAAGGTTTTCATAAATACGTTGATTTTAGAATAGAATTTAGGCTTATAGAATAGTTTCACTGCGAGAAAATATTTCATTTTGTGCGGATTTTAGGTTTTATTCAAGTTTGCCGGAAGGAGTAGTATGACATGGAGGATATTATCGTGACCCTGCGCTATATCTCTAAAAACAGGTAGAAGCGACAAAATAAGAGAGATGCGCTGCCGAACTAATGGGTACAAAATTTCTTCTCTCCACGCACAATTATTCATTAAAACAAAAACGACGTGACACTAGCACAAAATCCATCGTTTGCATAACTGAACGACTCCTCCTGAGCCAGGTGGAGTACGAGCTGGAGGAGGAATTCTCTCCCATTTCGTGACTTCTCTTGTGTGCTCGCTTACCGTGAGAAGTGTCGTAGGTACAGGACGCGCGTTATTAAATGCTACTCAGATCGCAGATCGTGAACGTATGACGTGTTTGCCCCCCCCCCCCCCTTGGTCTTGCATCTATACGACGTTTACCCTCCCTTTTGAATTCGCCGACCCTTGAGCTCTGATGCCTTTGTCGGATAATGAAAAGAAACCGGTTGTAATGGTTGTCGAAGGGTTCTGCTTCGAAGGCCTTAGGAGGCAGTTTAATCAACGATGTAAGGTGGAACCACTACATTATTGAATAAAAATACGCAGTACACTTTGTAAGTCCCACAAAACAATTTATTAAGCTTAATTAAGACTTTGACGCATATGTACCTAAGGATGCCGTAGCTGGCGAAACATGTTGTACTGTACTTTAATAAATTGTTTTGTGGGACTTACAAAGTGTTCTGCGCATTTTGCTTCAATAACTTAGGGTGCAGGCTTGAAGAGATTATGTATGTAGCATGCGTCAGTCAGTACCTATACACTATTGGCTTGCGCTGTCTCTTCTGTCAGTCAATAATATTGAAGTTCCAGCAATTACTTAGCACATGTTTGCGTAAATGAGATTAATACCCTCAATGCCTTTAATGCTTTATTTGATATACGCTTTCTTTGAGCCTCGACAGTCAACCCTCAACGTGTCACCTGTTGTTTTGTCATATGTCACAGGCCTGTCTTGTCTGTTATCTGAAGTTTTATTTTTAATTGAACTGAGTGGATGAAAATGTATGATTTTGGAAATCGTTGAGGAACTGGGAGATGTTTGCATATTGCCATCGGAGGTTACGCACTGAATGCGTCATATTTTTTTTGCCTTTTATCACCTGTTTTTACATTTGTTGTGAAAGTTCTCCTCAAAGTAACCCTATAACACAACGGTTCGAACGCACCTCCCGACATTATCTACCTACCATTATTTACCCACCGTTTCAAAGTTATTTTCGAATGAAAAAGTGGGCAAGGCTTAGATTTAATAATGGTTGAATTATAATGGTCTCTGTCGACCTGGGCCTCGTGGGCAACGTGGATTAAATTAAACTCGTGGGCCCAAGTGACCATAAAAAGTCATTAACTTCCATATGCATCTAAAATACAATGTACCTATTTCCACTATCATCCATTTTCGGGCTTTTCTGCTTCTTGGAGAATTTTGTTATAAAAATCAACGTCTCGTTCTCCTTTTGAAAAATATTACAAAAAAAATTCTCTACGCAGCGGTAAGCCCGAAAATGGTTGATCGTGGAAATACTAATCGCTGCGAAAACCTTCAAACTAAAATGTACCAACTCGTATATTGTTACTTTTATTTCCTCACCCTTTTGGCCTATCTGTTGTATATTGCACACATAATAATAGTACATGTGAAGCTCACAAAACGAGGAGTAAAGGCGCTTTTCTATTTTCTGACGTATCTTGAGAACTATAGTTTTCCCATTATCAATTCTTAAACCGAAAATTGAATTCGTTACACTGGTGGAAGTAACTCACACCCGCGGAAAATAACTGGCCGCGCCGTTGCGCAATTATATCAGTAGGAAAGCCTCTGATTAAGAATGATAATAAACCAGTGTTACTGCACGGAAAAAGTAATTTATGCCGTTATCTTTATCTCTCATAATACATTCCAAAGATAGGATTTTAGCGTAGGGTTAAAACTTAAACGAAGTGATGATATTTGATTCATGGAGGCATTTCAAACCATTGGCTGATTTTGCTCGTTACTGTGTCAAGTTCCGGGGACGAGTAGATTTCTCTGTCTCTGCTTTGCTGTATCTCCTTTCTTCGTCTTTGGCTCATTTTGCTTTGTATTCGTTTGTCTGCTTCCGTAGTGTTCGGACTTATGAGAGAATGGATTGAGTTTCTTCATCTCTAGTTTAAGGAGTTTCTGCCGTGACTGTGTGAGTCAAAAAAAATACTAAATTCCATTTTCATGTCTGTACTGTTTAAAAATGTCTGCTTTCTCTGATGATATGCATTTCTTATTTAAAAAAAACATAATTGAGGTACAAAATAGTGAAATTAGTCGACGAATATAATTTAAAAGAACACTTTTTCCGACCATAGTTCGTTGAATGAACATATTTTGACTCTAAGTAATGTTGTAATTTGCCAGGGATGACAGGGTGACACCAAGGGGATGGCATTCGCCACCCTTAAGTAGGCGCACCTCACTTTGTGACGTAAGTGGGCGCGTGGGGTCTTTTAATACCCCATGCGGAATTGTTTATAACTTCGCCAAATTTGTTTATTTTACATTGCTATATTTTACGATAGATACTGAATGTTGGATAATTCGACTTACGTACCTTTATTTTTTTCCTATTAGTTCTTCCTGAAAAGGTCAGCTTCGAAAGCAATTTTTGCTATAAAATATTGCGTTTGCTACACCCATGGGGTCTTTAAAGACCCCACGCGCCTACTTAAGGGTTTTAAAAACATTTCAATTTGAATAAAAACCATTTGGCTTGACCGGAATTCGAAGCCGGATATCCCACTTGTCGGTCAGATGTGCTAGCCTCACTCACTCAGTGATTCAACCCTAAGGTTGGTTTGGAAAGGTGAGAGTAGAGCTCGCCCCGGACTAAGCCACAGGCGTGTGAATTTCACACATTCATGGTAGGGAGGCCAGTTCCTTTCCCTGGGCCGCCTCGCACTCCGAGGATTTTGTTCGGGGGCGTCCAAAGGCCTCACCCGGATTTTAACCCGGGTCCCTTCGATCAGTAGCCAAGCGCTCTACCCACTAGGCTACCGTGAGTTAGCCAGTACACCCTTAATTCACCTTAATTCAAGGCTAATTTAGGCTGGGCTTTCATCCCCTTGGTGTGTATCCTAGCACCCGTGCGAGTGACTGCGTACAATATCATTTTTGCATTTTCGCAGTCATTGGAAATTTGTCAAAGTTATTCGTTCTATAGGGTCAATGTCGGGTTTATCCTCCACGACGGTGACTTAGTAAGCACGACCACGCCTCCTGTACTACCATGTGAACATCTAGTTCGCATTAACCCCCGCCGAAATTAACTTTGAATAAAGATGGCTTGATGGTGTAACTGGCTAACCAAACTGGCCGGCTATTGGAAGATCCGCGTTCGAGGCCCGGTCAAGTCAAAACATTTTTTAGGGCAAATTTCATCCCCTTGGTGTATAAACTGTAATTTTCTATAGACTCAAAGAATATGATGAGTTGGTGCATAACATTACCATTAAATTCATTCAAGTATTCTACCAGCTGATTGGTAGGTTCTTGGACAGTCCCCATTCTGCACCCCACTTTAATACACATTTCCTAGCTTTCCCTCCTAAGGATGTCCCGCCATTAGATCCCTCTTCAATTCTTCATATCTTCTACCTCCTCTTATTTCGTTCAGAATTCCTATTCTCTTCCTTCCTCTTCCACGCTTCCCTAGTGTTCTCCCCTCTATCACTCTCTTCAACATGCCCTCTCCTCTCAAAACCTCCTCCATCCATCTCTTCTACCTTCTCCGAACCTCCGCCACAAGCTTCCTCTCCTCTCCAACCATACCCAATACCTCCTCGTTCGTCTTCCTCCCCATCCAACTCACCTTCTCCATCCTTCTCCAGACCCACATCTGAAACGTCTCAAGTCTACGCACATCCTCCCTTCGCAATGACCAAATTTCCGACCCATATAGCGCCACGCTCCATATTAAAGTTCTCACCATCCTCTTATTTACGTCTCTTCTCCCCCCCCCCCCTCATCAGTTCCCTTCTCTTCGAAAATGCTTCTTTAGCGAGCGCAATTCTGCATCTGATGTTCTTTCCACTAACCCATTCTCCTCCAAAATACTACCCACATACATAAACATACTTTGGCCGCGTGGGTTATTATGCTTACTGTCCTATAATCTTCGCACGTCTTTGCCTTACTCTTCTTTGGTTTAGGAATTAGTACTGTCTTCGCAAAGTCTTCCGGCCACACTCCATCCTCATAAATCCTACGAATAAGCGCAAAAAGTTTTCCTCTTCCGTTCTTCCCCATGCTATTTATAACCTCTGCAGATATGTCATCTATTCCCACCGGCTTATTCCTTTTCATGTCTCGTAGAGCTCTTTCGATTTCGCTATCTAGGATACCTGGTCCGATGCCGTCTCTGTCGATGTCATCTTTCCTTTCTATATCTAACCTATTGAGCCTTATTTCTTTACCATACTGCTCTTCAACATACTCCTTCCACCTCTCCTGGATCTCTTTCGGTTCTACGATCACCTTTCCCGTCTTGTCTGTTATTGTTGTAATTCCCCTTCCCTTATTACCACCCGTCAGTTCCTTTACTTTCCTATATAATGCATCTGCTCTTCCCTCTTTTTGTTATTTCTCTAACGAGTCGATCTGTTCTCTCCACCACGCCTCTCTTGCTTTCTTAGTTGCTCTTCTAAGCCTGTTATTTAATTTCGGTATTTTCTCTTACCTAGCTCTGAGTTTACGCTCTTCCATTTCCATCTCTCCTCCATCTCCCTTATCATCTCTTTCGTGATCCACGGTTTTCTAATTTTAGTTGCACTGACTACGCCTACCGTTGCTTTCGCCGTTGCTACAATTCCATTTTTCAGACTTCCCCATTCATCATCCACTGATCCTCACCCATTATCTCATCCACCTTCTCTCGATACTTCTTCATTGCCCCAGTTTAATGCCTCCGTATTCCACTTTCGTACCCTCCTTCCCATTCTTATCTTTTTCAGTTTTACCCGACATTTCATGACTAATAAGTTGTGATCTGTGTCTAGATCAGCTCCTGGATAAGTATGCGAGTTTTTAACACAGTTCCTGTATTTGTGACGAACCATAATATAATCTATCTGGAACCTATCTGTGTCTCCCGGCTTCTTCCAAGTGTACCTAACACGAGGATGATGTCTGAACCATGTATTTGTAATCACTAGGTTATTATCATGTGAGAATTTGCTTCTTATAAAATTTTTTTCGCGAATATGGCATTATTATTAGATAGTAAAACGCTATCTTCCCCATATTTTAGCCATTTAACATAATGAACGTTTTGGTTCAATTCGCGATAAAAATTAAGTGGGAAGGTATGCTTTATTTGTCTAAGTACACGTTTTTCTTAAAAATACTCAATATGAATTTGATGACATTCAAGTCATATTTACTATGGAACCACCACAATAAAGGCGTTTCTCGATACTTACACGAACCAGTCGATGGCGAAGAGTAAGGACACGTCTCTCACTGGTGCATCAATAGCTGTCAGGACAATCAGCATGAGCACCAAGGCCGCGCTGGGCACACTGGCTGACGCGATGCTGGCAGCCGTTGAGGTCAGGCTGCGGAATGAAAGAGAAATTGCGTGAGGAATGAGGATACTTGACGTGCCATGAGTGGAATCGAAAAAAAAGACGTTTCGGTGGATCACGATGATTATTGCGCCAGGCGTCTTTGGTAAAATGCTGACCTAGCATGGAGGATGTGAGGCACTGAACTTAGGTTTTGGAAAGAGATGTTCTTGAGACTTGTAAATGCTCTTAGGAGTGGATGGGCTCGATATATACTCTTTCATGGTCAAATTATATTATTTATACAAATTTTCCGCAGTCTAATTTTTCGATATAGGGATGTCATTTCTTTGTCAGTTCTAAGTTGGTTCCGTCGGGTACCGTCAGGTAGCTACAGGAAAAGGAACACAAGTGTTCGAACGTATGGTGCTGCGATCTAGCGGCCGAACACTTAAGCTACTTTGCTTTTTGTCATTTCTTTCCGGAGTAAAGTGATACAGGTGACACTGGACGATGTTTGTTACTTGTATTACTTTGACTCTCAGGCCCTCAATTATGGTATGTATTTTGGGCTGGAAGCGAAGCAAAATGGATAGAAAGTGTAATGTGATACCTAGAGAGAGAATTCATAGGAAAGCAATGGAATACAAGCCATCAGGAAAGAGTAGTGTTTGAAGGCCAAATACCAGATGGTGAAAGTGAATTCGCTCAAGTAAACAGGCTTAGCTTAATGCTGGAATGAAGAAGATTTATTTGGGTTCATAGCTTTAGGTATTTTTACTCTTTGAACATGGACTCTCTATAATAGCATTTTTGTTTTAGTGTTAAGTAATTATGGTGCAGCTATTAAAATATCAATTTAAAGACATTAATTCGATGTGATATAGATATACCACTGTTCAACGTAGGATCAAAGAACGCAATCCAAAATGTATGCGGCGTCAGTTGATCCATTATAAATGTTTGGGATGATACATTCCCATGAACGAATGGCAGAATGGTAGGAAAACCAGCAAATAGATGGAAAGATAGCTGACAATCTACCTCTCAAGATAAGGACTAATGTAACCCTAGTTTCAAGGGCAATATCTCGAAAACCAGGAAAGCTATTTTTGTCTTTTGTTCATAAAATTATATATGATTATTTTCTGCGTTGATTGATACTAAATAAAAAGTGTTTTTACAGTCTTTACAAAATAATTCCAACCAAAATCAGAATTTAACAAAAGTATTTTTTTAAAACAATTTCGAAGCGAACGGTGGCCTATTTCATGAAAAAGAGGATGAATCTGTTGCAGATACAAAACTGGATTAAGTGTAGTGGTGCAAAACCCTTTTTCACTCACCAGACAGTCGCCAGCTCCCCGAATCCTAGCGGAATGTCGTTTATCTGAGCGATGAATATGGAGGCCACGGAGACGAACAGCGCCGTCCCATCCATGTTGACGGTGGCCCCGATGGGCAGGATGAACCTCGATATTCTCGGGTCCACCCGCACCTTCTCGTCCATGCACCGGAACGTCACGGGCAGAGCTGCGGCTCTGCGGGAGGATGACGAACGAGAGAGAAAAGAGCGAGAGAACTACGTTAGTCATAGGGCGTCCACGGCACACAAGCACACCACTCGATTACCGAAACCCTTAATCTAAAAAAATAACTAGGGAGAAATCAAGAGACGGGGTATTTTCAATTTTATGGGCTATTTGTGCCAGGCGTCATGTAAACGTACATTGATTCATTTGTCCTACCTGAACGTGAGTTGAGAGGGGAGAGGAAAGATATATATTTTTTTCTTGCGACGGTGAGGTTTTCTTAGGGCTTGTGGTGCAGCTTATTCCCAGGGTTTCCGTCATGAAGCCTTCGGGGAGAGTGCACGCATGTTAGGGGTTTTCTTTGATTTTATTTTACCTAGCAGTCACACACATGCGCCTGAAGGCCGGTCAAGCGGTTTTGCTGCTGATGAATGTGAGGGAGGAAAAGCGTGGACGAATATTTTCGTGGGTCTCTGCGTATAACTTCTCCACTCGGTAAGGACGGTCGATGAAGTCAACAGTAACGTTTTACCCCCTCTCTTGCAATGTATAACAGTCTCCTCTTGGTCCGGATATCCTGGGAGCTTAGCCATTTGGGAAAATATCCTACCTTTCCAATTCGTCTCTTGCGAGTGCAGGAGATGGCAAAGTGACCAATTTCTGGTGCGATTCCGGTGATTCCGGGACTGTCACCAAAGTGTGGCGGGTGTGGGGGAACAAAACTCGTTCAGGATAGTTGAAATGCGACGCATTTGCAAAATGAGTGGCATGACAGAATAAAAAAATCAAGCATCGCTTTGGAAAAAAAGGAGCTGACACATGAGATGCACCCAAAAACCAAGAAAAATATTAAAAGACATCAAGCGTCAGTGCTCAATGAATGAACGAATGGAATGGAACAACATACCCAACAAATCGCTAGCTGGAACTAAAAACAAAAAGTTCGTTTAACATGATCACTTCGGAAGCATACATGCACAGAAATAAAATTGTGGGAAGGTTGATAGTTAGGCCTTGAACGAAATAATACTCGGTTTGACTCAACTGGAGCTGGAAACAAGATTCGGGGGAAATGAATTTGAGATGAACATCGTGAATGGCCCAAAAGGGATGAATGTTGCTCGGCACGAATATTCTCTAGCCAATCAAATATGTTGAGCGACCCAATCTTTGTTAAAATTAATAAATCCTCATTTTAAAATACCCCGTCAAAGACGTTTTAATATTTAGCTGCTAGCCCTTACTTTGAAGTTCAAGACAGTTATTTAAATTTATAATTGGTCATGCGTTTGTAATCGAGTGTAATCTTTGATGGTCCCTTCAATCTAATTCTCATGCGTGACTTTCGTTTTCTCATGTAAGTACTCTTCAACCCATTCTCATTAATTAAATAAGCTGGAATTAATTCATCGGCAATGACGCTCGAGGAAATGGAGGCATTTCCTTAAGCAATTTATCTCCGTCTCAGGGCCGTTTCGTCTTCAAGGACAGGCAAGGGAATCATATTTATGGAAGGCTCTTCGCTCTACAGTTCCAAATGAATCTGAATAGATGACTCTGCCTCCACGCTCGCCATCATTGTCGCTGTCAGAAGACCCGCATGTTACGAGAAAGCTACTGAGATAGTCTCTTACCGCTCTGGAGCGAGCTTAGTTATTTCCAGTTTCAATCTTCTGGAAGCCAGTATGTTTATGATGGAGCTCACCTTTTTACATTTAATAAATGCATGCATGAAATGAACGACGCGAGAATTAGGAACATTTTGCCATGGGTTTGTTGTTATAAATGTAAGGAAATAGTTTTAAAACCAGCCAAAATATGGACAGTTATGTTCCATTATTGGGTTAAGTATAACATATTAACGGTAATACGTACCCTAAATAGCTTTGTGATACTAGGCTTAGGGACTCAAGGTCGGATTTCGATTTCGCGGTTAGCCACTTTTTTCCGGAATTGGCAACTTTTTATCATTCGCACCAGGCATTAGCTCATCCTTCATGTGCTTTTGATTCCTATCCACAGATTCTCAAGAAATTTATTTGCTTTTCTGGGCGTAGTGTACTATTTCCGGTGATAAATGCTTATTTCTAGAACGTGACGGACATGATTTTCGGGATCTTGTACGTGTTTAAGAGCCTTCTCCATAAAATTTCTTCCGCAAATATTGACGAATAATCATTAAATTATTTTACTTGTCAGCACTATTGCAGGTGATAAATACTTATTTGTAGAACGTGACGGACGGTGACATGATTGCCGGGATCTTGTAAGTGTTTAGAGCCTTCTCCATAAAATTTCCTCCGCAAATATTAAGGAATATTCGTTTAAGTATTTTACTGGTCAGCACTTCAGGTCAGTTTATTTCTCGATTGGTGATTTTTAAAGAAAAAATCTTTTCTTTAAAAATCACTCTTAAACCTCATGGGAAGAAAATTAAGGCACGCTAATTGATAAATGAGTATATAAAATGCTCATCTTGTAACGGAAGAAATAATTGGCGCTTCACCCTTAATTGCTTTTGAAAATAAGCAGTGTGGAACCAAATTACTCTCAAATTCTCTGTATAAACGTTCATAGATGAAATTTGTCTGGTTTCAAAAATGAAGTATTCATTCAGCCGTTCCCGTACGAATGTTATAACCTAAGATAACCTGAGGTTGCTTGCTTAACATGTACAGAACTCTCTAGATAATTTGACACTCTCCGAACCGGTAATCGGCTGTCGAACTACTGGGTAAGCTATGAAAATCAAATACCAGTTTAGGTCAAATAAATTTTTATAACTAATCGGGACGAAAGGCGTTAATAAATACATTCAATAAAGTTAAAAATAGTTAGATGGTTCATTGCAATTGATTTGAATGAATTAGGTTTCTTTGGAAAATAGCCCAACTTTTTATCTATGAGCATAATCAAGTACATATAACATAAAGAAAAAATTGTATTAAATTTCATACAATTACTTAATTTAGGAAAGAATTCGTCATTTTTTTATTGTTTTTTTTGTTGCCTTTATTCCTTCCTCTCGCCTTCCCTTGGGGTTCAAACCATTAAATCTTCCAACTGTCGAAATACTGAGGAAGGAAGATTCGAAAATAAGCGTCATAATTATAGAGAGTAACACCGCACGCGGCAACAAGCCCAGGAACGTCCAACTATTGGGAATTCCGAAACAATGAGATGCGAGCTATCATGAGAGCACTTTATTTGTAAACGTTATCCAGATCGTCGCAGACTTGAACGTTTCAAGCCGAGGAAGACTCGCAACTGTAATGTGTACCAACACAGTAAATCCACCGTTAAATTTGCGAGGTACCTATATTCTCGAGCGTTTTTGTGTTTTTGTTTTCACTCTAACCTGATGATCGGGTCAAGGCTCTGATTCGCCTCAGTGGAGCCATTCACGAGAGCGGGTGAACGGAATGAGACGGGATGATACGGGAGAGAGAGAAAGAGAGAGAGATGAAAGAAATAAGAGAGGGGTGTGCATTTTTCGTAATTAGTGAGTGGATCTGTGGCCACATACCAGGAGAACACAAGCCCGCACCAATGCCTGAAAATCATATGTACACTTTGAACTCTACTTACCGCTCAGACCTCTCCCAATCCCGGAACCCTTTTAAAAAACCAACAAAGGTTTTTTGTCATCTTGCTCGTCAAGGGTCACGGCTTTCCTAGTAACATTTGACTGTTTTTCTACCTCCTGCAAGTTTTTTCTCTAAAAATAACAAATCGTTCTCACTCTGTAAAGGTAAGGGAAAAACGTATTATTTCCATCACAAAACACTATAAAAATACAAATGTTAAAAAAACAGTCATTAAATTCAAAGTGAGCTAGAAAGAACTTAATAAAAATTTCTTCCATTTAATTATTCATTTATCTTAGCACATATACAGCATGGCACTATGTATCTATTTGACGATCTCCCAGTAATTAAACAGTTCCTGTGAAAAGGTGAAGTGTAAATTTTTAAGTGGAATATAACTAGGTTATTTTTACTTTGGGCTGGTATTTGTGGTGTGTATTGAGTGTGGTTAGGCTCTACTCAAGTCTAGGAGAACACACCGATACCAACATTAATACCATTGGGCTTACTGTAAGGTGCATTAGGAGGAATTCCAAACATATATTTGAAGAAAACATGGTTCATAAATGTAAAGCACAACATGCTAAAACTCACCTAAACTAAGACTCTCAGACCTAGTAGTGCAACTATTAAGATACAAATAATCAGGACAAAATCATAAAATAAAAACGGGTTTACTGAAACTGGAATATAAAAATATTTAATACACCAATCTGTTTGAAGGAAGGCAGAGAGACCAGTGATTCAGCCACATTGATGATATCAGGTTTTCACGGGCATATTTTGCAGCTGAATATTAATGAAGCATTATCTTGTAAAAGGCAAAAGAAAAAACTCTACTGAAACATGCAAAAATTAATGAAAATCTACTAAAAAATGAGGCCATGGAAGCTGTGTCCTTCCTGGAAGTGAAAATTTTTCAATAAGTATGTACTATAAAATATAAGCTAGTTTTTTCAAGCAAAGCTCACATCAGGAACGTTAATTATGTTAGTTGTAAAATAATGAATGAAATACAGGCTTTGCGTAAGAAATACCACCAAATTATGGAATGACACAAATTGGTTCAAGTGGTGAATCATACGGGGCGAGGATTTTCCGGATTGTCCATTTGTTCCGAGTGGAACTTCAGATTATACGGTTTTTATTTTTGAGTTTTGCGTCACGCTATCTGTATCAGAGGCATATTCCCTGTTTGAAAATGCGATGAGAAATTGGAATCTTGAGTCGTTTGCTACTTGCAATGTTATCTGTATCGTTATGCAATTCTATCCCTATTTATCTTTGATGTCCCATTGTATTACGGAGTTCGTGATCCTCAGTCCACCTTGTAATAACGTTGAGATTCTTCCGTTAAAACTGAAACAATCGCGATTCATTTCAAAATTCTACTCTGTCGAGCATTCCAATCAGGAGATTTCAGAAAATGTCGTCGATCGCTCATGAAGCCCTTGGTATTTTTTCTCATTACATAATCATTGAAGCCACATAAATCTAAGTATTTCTCTGAGGGGAAGGCAGCAAAGGGAACGCTGAAGTCTATATTCGAGAGAATTCCACGTCAAGAATAGACGAAGAAAACGGCAAAGGAAAATTCCTAGCTGTTCCTTCTCACTTAGACAAGCGATGCTCTAGTGCCCGCTTCTCACTCAAGTATTTTAGTTTGGCGAACGCGCGCAGTTCTGACAGTTATTGAATATACTCCTCCGAAGGACAGTTGGTTGGTGGGACATTTGAAACGGGAGCAAATCCTATTTGAGGTCGACATTACGTGGTGAGTAGGACTCCTTTCGTTGGAAAACTCAAGTTGTCCCACGTGCTCGTCGTTCTTTAGATGGGAGAGCTAAAGGGAGGAACGAGGATAGTGGGAAGGAAAGTCGACCGCAAGGTGATAAAGGAAAATCCTCTTCCTTTTCTCCGCGGTTCTTGTATAGTGAAAAAAAACAAACGTTTTTAACCTTACTCCGCGTTCAGACGTACTACCTGCCTATCTCCCTCACACTTGGTCCTGGCCTTAGGTTAAATATTTTTTTAGCTTGTTAATCTAAGTTAATACGTAGCACCATTGATAACTCCTCTGCCTAATTATTAATAAATTGTTAGCAAAAAAGGAGGTACAGCTGGTTTATTGGAGACTCTGGGATGGGTGTTCCTTCATTCACGAAGGAAGTAAGGGAGATGAAGACGCCTTGAAAGTTTCAGATTATCCGAGTTTACTTATGGAGAAATTAAATTCCGGTTTTATTATCTCTGGTTGAATATTTTCTCGGTATGAAAAACGATGCTTATACCTTCTCCCGTCGACAACGCTCACGCCAACCAGTATCCGTCGCATATTGGCAGGCATCGCCGTTTACTCGCCAGGGCCCCGCAGTCCGCCCGAATCGCCTCTCCTCTCGGCTTTAACCATTTACTTAAAGGCTAAGATTTTTCGAAAAAAATCGTCATTGTAGAGATAAGAGAGAAAAAATAAACACAATTTAAGGGTCGAGGATCACACTTGACGGGTGGCTCAATTTGGTGGGGGGCTACGGGTTTGTGGCGTTTTGAGGAAATAATTTTGAATGACCCCATTTATTCAAATTAAGTATTTCTTCATTAGTTGCCTGCACGTATTCGCAGAAAAGGGGTATTGTCGTCTTTTTTCACTCTTTGTCTTTTTACTTCAGGAATATTAGGAAATACATTTTTCTTCGTCTAAGATTTTAGGGGGTCATGAAGATCACTTGACGCCCATTTCAGCTCATAAGATCGAATTGAGTCCATCATACTTATAAATGGATTAGTTCTGAGAGTCTCGGACGATCCTTTTCACACCATCCGACCCTTCGTCGACGCATGAAGAATAGGTTTTTCCTTTGTTTTCATCCCTAGCCCGTGTTTATGTTCCATTTTCAGTTAAGATTCAGGATCAGCTATAGAAAATCACAATTTAAAGAGGTTAAAAACATTACCCCTTAAACAATAACTACCTCTGACGAGGATGCTCCTTTAAACTGTGGACTGGACTTTGTTTATATTTTTGTTTTTATATCCAAGAATCGGTCGTGATATATATTCACAAAAAGGGAGGAATCAGGCGAGATGTTGTGGAATACGAACATAATAAGAACTAAGATATTACAATTTTCCACAGATAAAGTTTTATTCGACCCGGGTTTCGATGCACTGCATGATGATGATGCAGTGCATCGAAACCCGGGTCGAATAAAACTTTATCTGTGGAAAATTGTAATATCTTAGTTCTTATTATTGTGATATATATTATGTAATTATGTGATTATATATTTCCCCGTTGCGAATTTCTCTCGGGATCTCCTCGGGGTCAGTTGTGGGTGCTGCCTAAGTTTCAACAGTGTCAGCCATTATAACTTCAGCAGCATACACAGCTGACCCGGTGGAGATCCCGAGAGAAATTCACGTTCTCACGCCAGGAAGTATCCAGATCCTTCATTTATTTTCCCAGAACCTCAACTTGAATTGTGAGCACTATACTGCAATTAATACACAATATACCGTTATAAATATGCTGAATTCAGTTTGATGTTCAATACTGACACAAGCATCGTGTAAAACGCCTATCACCGGCTTAAGGTGTCTTCACAGTGGGGAGAATGGTGGGAGATTAGTACACATACGCTAGCAGCGCACTACTTGATGATGACAAGCTATAATAACCCTGACTGTGATCAGGGCTGTTCGACGGGTGAAGAGAAATCTAAAAGTGGGGAGACAAAGAGAGTTAGGCGAATGGGATGGAGGAGGATTGAGGGAGAATCAGGCGAAGGAAGGTTTTTATTTTTTGGCGTGGAATCAGTCAAAATGACGTGCTGGGTGGGGGAGGGGGGGGGGGGGTGGGTGTAGAGGTTTGGTTGGGCATATCCATTTGGACTCACGTTGACGCGGTGGCGAAGGCCGTGATGGTGGCTGGCGCCAGACCGCAGTAGAACTTGAAAGGGTTCTTTCGCACGAAGACGAAATAAAGCAACTGCATGAAGATGAGTTGGTAGATGAAGACTCCGAGGACGACCGTGAAGATAAACCAGCCCAGCTGACTCATCACGAGGGACAGGTTGTCCACGGAAATGATCTTGCCGCATATGACGCTGCTTATCCCAATGGGGGTAAGCCTGTTGAACGAGAAAGATGAGATCAAAACAGAAAGTTCAGGAAGGATGCATGCAGAGGATGATTGAGACGGACCATTCTAATTTGATTCACTCTAATCGATTATTTATTCTGACAACCGATTTTTTATTCAAGAATTTCGTTCTGAATTCTCCCATATTGAACCAGATTTCGGCTTCAAATGACGCGATATCGATTGAATCGAAAGTATTTAGATTCGAATCGAAACTATTAAATTTAAAATCTGTACGATTTCGATCCGATTCGAAACTACTTTCATTCGAATCGATGCTGTTTTGACTCGATTTTTCTTCCCAATATTTGGCGAAATGAATACCGGGAAGACTTTTCAAGGATTTGAGTGAATCGATTGTATGATTTCAATAGCCGCTATGAAAGCCGCTCCTCGCTATGAATCGCCCGTCTGTTTTCGGAAGGTATGGATGTAAGGCTCCTTATCTTACCCTCCTCGCAGTCAATATGGACCACAATGCCTGTCAAGGAAAGGCATAGGTCGTATTCGTTCATCAAAACCTCTGTGGGATAATATTTAGTTAGTCATGAACAAAATTACTGTGAAAATTTTGCTTTTAATTGCTGGCTCAGACTTCAGGTTAATACTTACAAAAACATATTATATTACAGAGCATTTGAGCCCAATAATGCCTTTAGGACGGCATATGCGCAAATACGTTGAAAAATATGGCGTGGAAAACCAAGGAATGAAATCCTATGCATTTCAGTGTGACAAGCAGCTGAGGTTTTTATTTTCACGAAAATAAAAGTTTGAAATATTGGTTTTATGTGAAACAAATACCGGTTTCCCAACTTATTTACAAAATCAGTCATTAATACCAACACATCTGGTTGATAGATCATTTTTTTTTGAGACCTAATCACATTCACCTTATCTTAAATCGCCCGAATATCAAACATCAGAAATTTTATTTCTATTTACAGAGCTATAATTTAAGGTATTAGAATTAAATTAATTTAATTATTAAGTTAATTAAAATGAAATTAATAACTAGCATACAAAAGATTGCTTGCATCAATTCAAATCTATATAGTGGATTCAATGTTCTTCCCATTTTCTTCAGCTTTAACTAATTCAAATTTATTTTCAATTTCTTCAATTGGAGAGAGCAGAAAATTTTTTTTCATGATATATACATATTTATTAATGATTAGATGTTTGCAGTCCTCTGAAGCGACTTTCTCCATTTATAAGATCCAAATTGAGCAAGATGATTCCAAGGGAGGGTCTGGAAAATATATCAGTATGATCTCCTTTAGTTTTCCATCAGAAAATATCCCAATAAGTTGGTCTTTACTCCGCCAAATTGGCTTTAAAGTTGACAAGAGTGGGCTCAAGAGCTCAAGAGTTTCGGGGTCTGCTTTAAGTTGATAATCAAGTCCAAGATGCAAAGCAGCGGTTTCAAACCTTTTTCGACTTGCGGATCCCCTTGGTAGCCCATTCCTCATTAGCTTGCTCCTTGATTTCCCAATTAGTTGGACCCTTCCCAGTGAGGCAATATGCTTGCTTGGTTTTATGCTACGAGTGATAATATTTCAACTATCTCTGATAGCGTATGTAAATGCAATTTAAGGAGAGGAAATTAACCTTTAATTGAGCCAAAATTTACACTCTGTATACGTCAGATCATTTTTAAGTGAGTAAATATTTTAACACACTACTCAAAGACATTTAAAGTGCAAATCGCTACGAAAACGTTTTAAAGGTTGCCAAATCATGACTATTGTGCAAGGAGGACAAACAATTTAAAAAATATAACTGGCATTAAATTACTTGAATAAATGCCTAACATGATATATGTGATGCAAACATTTTAATTTATTGAGATAAAATGTGAAATGTGTTGTGGTATTGAAAATTGTTAATAATTTAGACTTTTTGTTGATGGGTGCCTAAGCACTGCTTCCAGTCTTAAAATCAACCTAAAGGTTTCACAATTAGATGGGATTTACGTATCCTTAGTGAACAAATGTTGTTATTGAAAGCAATAAATTATTTCTTCGCAATTTCTCAGCATTCCTCGCGGTAGCCTTAACCACCACGCGATAACCCTTAAGGGATAAGTGGGAGTTTAGGGGCATACGAAAAAAGTTTATTGAAGGTGAAAGTAAGTTTTAAATAGCTGCAATAGTACAAATATACGAACATTTTTCTGATGCAATGGATTCAATTTTGGTGAACGGGTGGACATGGGGTATGGAAATCGTAAGAGAGAATTTGGAACAGCTGATTGAGAGGGCTGTCATGGAATCATTGTCAATCTTTCTCACTGAGTCTATAAGTGAGGGTATGAACATCTCATGCCTCTGCATTTCTCTCTCCGCAGTGACTTACCACATGACTCCAGTGACCATCCTCATGATGACCTCGTCAATGGTGGTGAAGAATTCGATGACCACGCGAGCCTTCTTACCCATTGTTCCGAGGATGGTCCCGAACACGAGACAGAAGAAAATTATGCCCAGGGTATTAGTGCCTTCCCTATACAAACAGAAGGTACGAAAATTATTAATCGTTTAATTATATGTATATAGTAATTACAAAGATACCACAATTTAACATCAATCGGAACATGCATGGCATTCAATTTTATTACTATTTTTTATCTTACTGTATGTTACTATGTCTGTTGCAATGGTTCGACTTCCAATGTCTTTCCAAGTAAAAATAATATTACTGTTTAGCACCACCTAAGGTTATTTATTTTTGATCCATGATACTTTCTAGGCATAAATTTCATTACATTGACTCAGTATTATTGTGTAACACCGATCAATGTCTTATTAACCAGCGGCTAGCAATATTTCGGGATACTAGTTTCTCGGCAGTCACAGTTTTTTCAACTGAAAGGGCTCTATAGTTTACCATAGCTCGTTACCCTCTGAGGACCAAGTTTTTCATCTTATGAATTGAAATTAATTAAATTAATTATGAAATTAATCTTTGTGTATGTTTGAATTCAGAGTTGATATAAGAAAAATGTAAGGACCGTTTGTGCTTGGGATTTATTTTCCCAATTGAACGAATCTCGCTTAGTGACGTGAGTTTCGTGAACACTTCGCCAGTCTTACTTGATAGTACATACAAAATATTCATGAAACTATGATACTATGAGCTTCCCGTGATTTTTCTCCTTCTAAGAGCTGCAAAGGCACTAACGATGGAACCCTTCTAGTGAGTGGGTGTGAGGTGCTAAGTTTTCGTTTCCCGTGAAAGGTGACCGAAGGAAGCTACTGAATATATTATACGGGACCACTTATATCCTCGTGTTCCACAGGTAGCAGGGGAGAGGATATAAATGACTTATCAGTGAATCGATCAGCCGAGAGCATGTCTACCAATTAGGGGGCACGCTAAGCTGGACTCAAAAGTATAATGTCATGCCATATATCGCCAAAATTTACTTGCAGTTGACGCCTAATTACGTCACCCGCGGAACTAAAAAAAAAGGTGCCGTTATCACGGAGCTCTTGAGGGCACTCCCCGATTGTATCGCCCCTCTCAATGAATCTTAAAAGTATAGCATGTTATATAACCCTTATTCGTTGGTGAAGTTGAGGAGGAAAATTTATATTCCCGGTGGAGCCTGGATTGAAACTGGGAGACATGCTTTCGTGACGAGATCTCCAAAGTTTTTTTTACGATCGGAGTTACTTGTCAATTGAAAATCCCTTCCAGTGAATAATTTGTTACGAAAGTATGTTTGCGTAAATGTATAAACGAAATTGTATGTATTTACGAAATATGACGAGGGTGGGGTAAGGAGTATGAAGCTTTGAGAAGGGAGTGAAGAAGTTTTTCTCTCTCCTTCATTTACCTAATTCCATTCATATCCGTTCAGTTATCGCCAAAGGGACTGCCTTCACCGTCCATGTCATATTTTTCCTTAAGCATATATTTTCGTATATACATTTAATTTATCATGATTTCGTGACAGATATTTACTCACACTGCTCCTTACAATTAAGGTATTACCTCTATGATACCGTTTGGCACATTTTTACAGTTTTATTATTATGAAACTATTATATGATTTAAAAGTTAGGTTGTATTGAAATCCTTGGAGCTTGGAAACCACAAGAACCATTTACCGGTCCTTGAATCAACGCCAAGTTTCTTCTCAAATTTGACCAGATGTGCTTGAGGTTATCGCATGCATATAAAATTTTTCCAGAAATCTAATCGAAGTTTGCAACTTTATTCAGCAATACTATTTCTATTCTGTAGAGGAAATGAAATATAATGAAGGGATATTCTTCCTGCCTACTGGAATTTCTTCAAGTCTGATTGCAAGATGCGTATTTAGCGTATCACAGGAAGTGTTAAGAAGCATATGCAAATACTTTTGTCTTATCATCTCAAGACCTTACTCTGTTGGTCGTTCATTATTTTCCCCAGTCTATTGTATTATATATCTATTAGAACGATATGTAAACTTCTTCTACTCACAATTTTCACGGAATTTTGTCACTGGTTCAAAAATTGAAACAGCATGATGTCGGAAATTATAAATAGCCCTGTGTAAGTTCGACTAAGTTTTTCCCCATTGGGTTAAAATGGTGAGTTCGCTTCCTCAAAATCGTCATGGATTTGGGTTCCTTTTTGACGAATGCTCACCTCAAAGCAAGTCATATTGGAAATTTGGGGGATTCACGTGTATGTGGGTGAGGGGTTGCGCTAAACAAATTACCTTTATAGTCTTTATAGGCTTTAAAGGTGTCTTGTTTATTTTTATAATCTACGTGAGCTAGCTACATATCTATATAGAGAAAATCTACCAGACTAATATCCCCCGTAATGAGATATAAGCATTATACATTGTTGCACAGTTGTTTTTTGGGAACTTCTTAACTGAGTTTGGAGCCACGGAGACGGGGAAGCAGGGCTGCTAATGCATGTGATAATAATGAATACAGTTAATACGTGAGTATTTCTTCACTTTGAGAGTGAAGTAAAATAAAATATTAATAGTGTGCATAGCCGTATCCAGAGGGGGGTTTTGGGTGTTGTAACCTCCCCCCCATTGGTAAAAAAACATAAAAATGATGTGTTTAACACATGCTAATAGTACACTTACCTTAATTTTACTTATTTGCACACTTTATGCTAAATATTCCATTTTCATCAATGGTTTGTGAGAATGAGGAATGAAGCAGTAATAATGGGGGGTTGATTCTTCACTAATAATGCTCTCTTAACATCTAATGCGCTCCTCTGAGGAACTAGGATCTAACTTAGAATAGTATTGAGACTAGTGAGGTGGAGTGGTTCCATAAGGATGAATGAAGAGGTAGCAGTTTTCTTCTCAAATGTTTTATATTTATACTCATGTATTTAAATTGAAAACTGCTCTTTATTCATCATATGTGACTTAGAATGTTGAGGCTCTTTGTCTACATGACACTTTACGAAACTCGACATATTACGGTACATTAGACCATGAGCATCAAATTTCTTAAAGTGTTTTCATCTCTGACTTCAAGAGACTATAATGGCTGCTATTGAGACTGAATAATAATGATTGTTCGATAGGTTGTGTGGCCAATTAGTTTATTTCCTATCAAATGATTCTGTATTAATTATATGTAGTTAATATGCTACATTTTGAACTCTTAAATATCTTTGCATCTATGTATTTGCATAATACATTAATACCCACAGATTTTATTAGATATGTAGCATATAGTGCAGTGCATCTTGTGAAACTATACTCCCTACTACATATCCTTGAGGTAGCTTGCGAGATACTGTGTATATGTGCTCTTTCTTTTAAGAATTGAAAGCCATGCATGCATACTCCTTAAATTCCCTTTCATCTGTCCTTATTGTGCTCAAGGACCACTCAGTCAGCTTAAATTAAAGTAATTTTTGGTGACTTACCTGTACTGTATGGAACGCACTAGCTCGATGTCCGGCTGTAAGACGGTCTCTATGTGGTGGGCACTCCTAATGCCTTTACTAACGTCCACCTCGTCCTCTGACGTCGCGTTACTTATGATCACTTTCTTGGGTACGTAGACCGTATGGGCCTGCATTCGAAAATAATCCACTGATATAGTTTGAAAAGTCCCTAGAACGTTTGAAGGAAACTTAAAAAAATAGAACCAATATTTATGGAATTGGCGACCGATGAGTTTAAAAGTATATTTGTAAACTCAAAAAATCATAATTTTTTCAATCAAGTCATGAAATTTTTGTGCTCAAGAAGTCGGCCAATTGACATTCAGTGAAATGTATCTCCTACAATGAGCTTTTGAGATGAAATTACTTTGTTGTCATGTGATTGCCTATATGGACTGGTACTTCTAGGTGCCCATATTAGTGCTGGTTCCTGAAGAATGAATCATTAGAGCTCATGTAGTTGCAAGGAGTGACAAGTACAAATGTTGGTAATCTATTCAATTCAAAAGAATTCAAGATCCAATTTCAAGCACTTCAATTTCATCATTTTCATGGGTCAAAAGAGAGGAAAACGTTCACTAATAGAGTCAAATCAGTATGCTTAGAATTGAATATCATTCAGTTAAATTTTAAAACGCGATTAAAATGTTTGCTCTTTCTTTCTCACCTGCTGGAATGCTGCCTGGAACAAGTTGTCAGGGAAGATATTCCTGTAAAAGTAATATATGAAGCAAATAGTTTATTCTTTAGTATTCCAATTATTTTCACTTTCCTGAGGTCTGAGTGAAAATAAAAGGAAGAGTCAAAAAGTCCACATACATGAAAATTTCCTTATCAGCGGAAACATCTCATTCTGTGAAGATAGGATAGATACTTCCAATTCATCACCCAAGCTTTGCTCATTTTAAGGAGGCCATCCAGAAATAATCACGCCCACAGTTTGGAGTGTTCATGAGGCAGTTTTATATAAATGTTTACGGATAAATTTTGGGCAGCTCTTATTCTCAATCCTATGGGCCTACAACTTCCACTAACGCAAACCCTTAGCATGAAAGCAATGTGAAGGGATTGTAGTTTTTTATAAATAAATAATTTACTTTCAACCGATTTTGATCATTGGTTCTACGTTAATTAGACATACCCATTTCGGAAAACCCCCGTATGAATAAAATTTATCAAGATTGGCTGTTTTTGAACAAACTTTTCTTTGAAAAATTACTCACCCTCTCCCGCTGATCATGCTTCGTGATTACTCTACACCCTACGAGCTTCAATCCTACATAAATGGAGAATTTTGGTTAATTTTATTACTTTCGTACCCCAGTCGAGTAGTTTTGGTTAGCCGCGAAGGTTTTATTTGGCACTACTACCACAAGTGTTAACCAAAAGCCCTCTTTTGAGCGCTGAAATTGTTAGCGCGTAACTTTATCCCAGAGAAAAATCCCCGTCCATGGTTTCATTCAGTTGACTCAAATTCTATTAAAACTTCGGACATCTTTTCTGAATGGTCTCCAGGAGTGATGATGTGGATACTTGGAATGGCCTATATGAAAAGCCAGTCAGTGTCTCTAACGCGTATTAACCAATGCGGAGGCTTATCGCATAGATAACTATCTCTCATCTATAAAAGAACCCGTCTGCGTAGAAAAGCATGTTCTCTTTGCTCTATGCTGGTTTCATCGACACATAGTGCAAAGGAATTTGATTTGATAAAGGAATCATATCGCGGTGAATTTTGGGAGCGCGATGACGATGTCGCGGAAACTTTATGCAATTAGACATTTGGTTTCTACTTAAACATTTGAATGAATTCTTCCTTTCTTGTCAAATTTTGATTATTAGTTTTAGATAAAAATATCTTCAATAGATGTTCGATCTTCCGTTTTGGTGGAAACAATTATTTCGCGGATGCAATTTCACAGAATGTTTTTAATCGTAGGCAGATGCCACATCAATGACACCCATGCCCACGAATGTTAAAAAGTCATGATTTTTTAAAGGAATCCAATAACTTTTCATTTTTGTGACAGCATTAACTTTTAGCTTTCCCTGGAAACTTGAGCATTCCGTATCGATTCGATTAAAATCAGCGAATTCATTCGAAATATCCTTTCATAGAGTTGAAAGGGTCTCCATATCCCAGATGTCGAATTCATGGACCATGGTGAGAACTCAGGTTTGTTGTATGCGAAAGAAATTCTTTTGGAAAAGGTGGACCTTTAGGCAGTTCTATCATTCATTCATCACTATGCTGCCATGGCCCACATATGAAAATGTGGCATAAAAATTTATGCTCCAAAATGCTTAGATCTTATGCCCTTAGATTTTATGGCACTTTTATCAATTTGACCCGGCTAATGTTTTTGCCAAACTTTCGTGCTCACCAAACGTCAAAGCAATTTCCAAATCCAGTTGAGCCGGATTTACCAAAATGATTAATAAATGGGTAATTAAAAATAATCGTATATGAAGTATTCAGTGCATACGGTTAAGGTCTTAAATTGAGCAAAATCATATGCCATTTTCCAAAATTTTGGAATATCTATTATCAGTATACTGCTTAGTTTTCGTATTACCCACGGAATACTCAAGAGAAGTGAGGGAGAAAAAAGGCAAGCTTGAATGGTGTACAGGCTGTTGGATTCATTGATCGAATGCTTTAATAATATCGCCATACAAGTTACCTTACGGAGGCATGAATTAAACATAAGCTTATAAATAGAATTAGCTATTGAATAACGCTTGCCATAGGTTATCAGCTACAGTACTAAAATTACTAAGACATATGCGAAAATAATGAACCATAATTTTAGCATATGTCCAGTTAAAAGGTGGTGATACACCCTCTGAATTAACCACATTCAATGTTTCTAGGCGTTGTCTATTAGAGTGAAGCTGAAATGACAAGACGCCTAGTTGCACAGAACGTGGCATAGCTGTACTTACCATTTTACACGACGGTATTAAATATAGCCTCCATTTTTTATTGTGAGGTATAACCTCGAAGATTATACGTGGCAAAAACTTCTTGTTTATACAATTAAGCCAAGAAAGACGCTCTCCTCCTTAAGTGTGGCGAATGAAATGAGCTATAATTTCTTTTAATCCCTTGTAGAGTGATGATTATTTTAGGTTGCAGCTATTTACGAATTAAAGGAAATCTGAAGGTGGTTTATCTTCGCTTTTTTTGCCTGTCGTTATTAGCAGTTTTTATGCACAGCTTGCTAACCCTCGTGTGGTGAGCACCTTTAACTTTGCATTTAATATCCTTGATGTCTTAGAAAGTTAACTATCTGGATTGCTGACCTTAGCCGGGTGGCAGTGTTGTTCAGCATCGAATTTTTTTGGGCAAAGTCTGCCATCATTTTTCTGGGGGAATTCAGGGATTCGTTCGAGCAGGGACTCACCCTGAACACGATGGGAGACGTAGCCCTCGAAAAAACAATGCTGAACAACACTGCTACCCGGTGGGAAATCTGAAATCTCTTTCTCCAATCTATTCGCCGGGAAAACCTTTCGGGAGATCCTTCAGCTATCTGGACTGATTAAGCGGATTATTTAAATTTCGCGATGAACGCAAACATCCCACGATATCTCCGACGAATATAACGAATTTTTTTGATAATGCTGCCATCAGTTAGCGGTATTACACTGCAGAAAATATTTTTGTGGCTTGATGAATAGTTTTTAAGGGCACTCACTATCACTAATAATTCCACCGTGATATTTCCCGCATGAAATAAATTGCCATTTTCTTTGATTAATTCAAAATGGTATGCTATTGTAATTCAAATGACGGTATTATTAATGTCGTTAGCCCTAAGGAAACATTTTTCACTTGTCCACGAATGTCATGTGCGTCACACATCTACAGATAAAGCGAATTTCAATTAAATAATTCATAACTCATTCAAATTATATGAAGTTTATAGTTTCCTTAGTTACCTAATTGTTCATAAAGAGCTTCAGTCTCTTTTGATTACTTCCACCACATTTCCATTTGCATTCTTCTTTTTGCAACTCCGAAAACTATAAGTTTTCGTTTCTGCCTAAGAAATTAAATCACTATTTTATTATACATGGTAGCATTTCATAACGATACTTATCTTGGCTGTGAAGCAGGTACTCATGGTTACGCATTCTGGAACACACGAAACCTATCCAATTTTCACGTTGAACGGAAGAAATTGAGTGCTCATCCACAGACGTATAAATGGGACCAGATTTTCGCTTCACTGTGACACAGACATGTGCAACTTATTAGGCTGTGTTGACACGATTATGCGATCTTTTGGAAAAATTAGTCATAACTTAGATATGTTGGATTGTCTCATCTCTAATATTATGTTTCTCATGTGAATCAACTACTCTCGCCTAGTCAATCGTGATCCCCACCAATCTCAATTAGATTATTTTAATTTTAAGTACTACCATACATTTCCGGATCAACGCGATAATCTCACAATTTATTTTACATCCAGGGTTATAACATGAAAACAAATCCATATTTGAGAGTAATGAAGAACTATTTGCAAAATTCCACGGGTGGACATTTTTATTTCCCTACAGAAGGAGAGTCTCAGGTTTGACTTCGTGGAATCTTTCCATCGTGAGATGAGAGGACAAAAACACTGCTAATCCACAAAATATTTTATTACTCGACATAGGTTTCGCTGCTGTACAGCATCTTCCGCACTTGATGATGCTGTACAGTACTGAAACCTAGGTAGTGCAGTAAAAATATTTTATGTGTAATAGCAGTGTTTTTCCTCTCTTCCCTACTAAATTCGAACCAATACATGTAATGAAGGTGGTCTCAAAATGCTAAACCAAAGGAAGAGATATGAGGAGACTCGTACATTGATATTTCGGCCAACTAAGGTGACCTTCAGCGGAAAGAAGTGAACATTTCAGCCGCGGAGGACGCCAGTGTCAAAGCACCGATAGTATCTACGTCTTTCATTCATGGTCCTATAGATCCTCCATCGTATAAAAATTCCAGCTGAACGAGGCTATTACCTACGAGGCTAGGAGGCTATCATCATACTGTAATGATGATGGTAGCCTCCAGTTACTATCATCATTACGCGTTATGCTTAAGTGTAGTATTTTTTACATGGGAAATAGAACTGTTGACTAGTGAAAAATTGCTAATAGTTCTTCACTATGGGTCAGTTTATCTACCTCTGACCTGAATCTATGCTGTAACGCGTGTGGCATAGTCTAAACGTTTTCGCCTTTGCGATGGCCTTGGTTTTATGCTACTAGACTGTTTTGGCTTGGCTGTATCAAGAGTCCCAGCGGTGAATCTGCCGCTCACCTTCCCAAGTCGAGGAACCCGTCGAGGATGTTCACCTCCCTGTCCTCCGTGCCGTGACCCAGGGCCTCCCGGGTGCCCAGGTCCCCCGGGTGGATGATCAGCACCAGGATGATGCCCAGGACCGAGTTGAAGAGGGAGGTCGCGAGGAAGTAGACCATCGTCCTCAGCGCGATCTTGCCGTTCATCCGAGCGTTGAGGCTCGCCGAACCTGTGAGGGGGCACGGAGTGGAAAAACTCATTTATTCACGGTCGGGGACGATGCTTTTCTTTCTAGCACACCGCTCCGCGGTAGTGAATAGCTACTATTTTTCTGCTGATCGTTGATTGTTCATAGCTCTAAGGCAGCCATTGGCAACCAGTGGTACGTGAAAGGTTTGTTGGTGGCACGCCCATAAAACGACAGTTATTTTAAACTTTCTGCATTTTTTGTCTTAATTAGGGGTGGAACGCGCCCGGCTTGTAATGAAATATTATTTAAATCGCACGCTTACGCATATCGGTTTTCGACCGCTGCTCTAGGGAATAAATGCATACATACTTATCACGCCGGGGTAGGCCCTTCCGGGGTAGGCCCTTCCGGGGTAGGCACACTCAAAAGAGCCAATTTAACGGTGTTAGACCTAAGATACTGGCTCTAAGTAATCATTTAACATTAATTACAATTAAATATTCCACATTAGTGATAGATATAATGCTACGACCTGCAAATATCATGAGGAAATATATTCACGGCTATTGTCCTGTGCTAGGAAATGACCACCGTTACCTTAAACCCAATCATATACATGACTAATATATTAGATCTGATATGTACTGATAAAGAGTTTAATCAACTTTATTGAGGAAAAACATAAAACTATCGAGTCACTTACCATATTTAGGGACTCGGGAAAAAATATAAGTTTCACTCATAAGGTTTCGGTAAGATGGGGAACGAGGGACAACTCAACACGCGGAGATAATGGCAGATGTACGACGAAGATGTACGGCATAATTCCTTTCTAAGAAAAAGATACACGAGGAAACTTAATGCACCCATATCATGCCGTAAAAATTTGAATGTTTATCGAATAGCCCTCGCAAGCAGATTCATTGACAAATTTTGAGGATACCGGAACTAGCCAAGGTATTACCTTTACGGAATCACCCTCGAGTGGATGATGGGCCCATTTTTGGGTTTGCCGTTCATGAAAGAGCACCTAGAAAACGGTCGGCGTGTCTACTACAACGAATACAACATACAAGATAGGTTACGAACTCCTCAAATGAACAAGCTGACAGTTCTCCTCAGCCTTTGTGGTTTTATTATACAATAAGTTCAATGTTTTTTTACACCCGTTGAATTTCAACGGGTACCTTTCGCTAGTATATATTTAGCCATTTATTCAGTCACTCAAACCGCTCTCAGGCGTAAATAATAAATATTTCGTTCAAACAGATGGTGAAAGAAAGAGGATAGGAAACATAAAATTTGACAACACAATGGTGATGTGAAGATGGAATGATGGCCGATTCCAAGTGAAAAAAATTCGACTAGGCCGGGAATCGACCATGGACCTTTCGATGTCGCGTCGACTGCTCAGACCACCGAGCTACCTAGTCTTACAAAAGCACGGGAATCGGCGGGGGTTTATATGAACCAAACACCCCCCAGAGTAGCCCGTAAATGTCGCCGAGAGGTGGTGCAGGGCAATTTCACTCACCGGCAAAGAAGGAATTACGTACGCAGAATAGGAAAGCAAAGTTTGAATCATCCACATCACCAGTGTCTTCGTCCAGTTTCAATTATATGTTTCCTATCCCTTTCTTTCACCTTCTGTTCAAATTATTGTATTGTATATAATAACTGTGAAAAAGGCTGCTACTGCAAACGAAATATCAGAATTTATGCTGTGAGTGTTCCTTAATGTTTCTATGTTTAACACCGCCTCACTTGTGGCATCGTCTATATATATTTTTTTTTTCAATCAAAGAAGAATCAAACGGTGAAAATATATAGTATAGTTGTTATATTTGGTTGTTAGTTGTTGTATATATATATATATATATATATACAACAACTATATAAAACTATATATATATATATATAGTTTTTATCTATATTTATAGTTGTATATATATATACACATACATACATACATACATAAATATACACACAACGAAAGGTTCGCCAATAGGCCACAACAATAAAAAATACACTTGACAGGGGGTGGGGAAAGAAAAGTAAAAAGAGAGAAGACTTACATGGAACGCTACGGGCATGTAAGCCCTTCCTCGGCTAGAGAAAGAGAAAAAAAAATATATATATATGTGTGAGAGTATGTATTTTCCTCTTGCTTCTTTTCGGGGAAGTCCGTTCTGGTTTTAGATGCTCACTCCGTTCCCCTTCCTCAATGGGAGGGATCTGGTTCGGAAAGTTTTCTCGAGGTTTTTGGAACGGAGCCACGTTCCATTCTGACTTTTAGCACTCGTGCACAGCTGAGTGGAGGATAAGGAGACGGGGTGGGGGACTCCTCCTCAGGAGAAGCACAAGAGTGGTCCTCATAAATATCCCCCTACGGCACATATTTGTCTCTTTCGCCGTCGAGAGATCGGAAGAAGTAAAAGGACGCTCCACTTTTCTAAATCGACAAGCGATACATCCATCGACCATTCTCGTCTTCCTTGTACTTTGGGATACATGATGGAAACACTAAGTGAAAACCTTCGTATGGAGTGTGGCATTCTGTGGATGAGAGACTTGGACCATCGGAAAAGCTGACCAGAAAGGAATAGAAGCTTTCGAGACCTGGTGTTGGAGACAGATGCGAAAGAAAAAAAGGACCGATGAAATGGAGAACGAAGAAGTTTACACAAAAGACGAAGAGAAAGGCGTATATGAAGCGTAGTGAGACAAGAACCAGGTAGGTTGGACACATTCTGAGAGATGAATTTGTCATGAAAATAATGGAGGGATTAATATAGGGGAAAATTCCATGAGGAAGACCAAGGGATAATGGGCCAAATAAAGAATATGTATGTGGGAAAATTGAAATACCAGGATGAGATATAGTTATGAATGAACGGGGAAGAATGGAGGGTTGCAGTCAAACAATCTCAGAATTGAAACAATGATGGGATACATGAGGTCGATGAAAAGGTGGGCAATAATTGCTCCCTCAAGACTTCACTTTGCATCACGTGTGTTCAGAGGAAAACACGCGATTCTAGATTCTGCGAATTTTCACCGAGGTAAATCGAGGGAAATCTTTACGAGTGGAGAGTGCTTAGGTATCTGCCTTCGAAAAAATCTCTGCCCCGTTGCGTCATGGCCCCGAAAGTTGGGGGTGGAGTTAAAATTTTTATTCAAAAGTATTCCATTCAAAGGTGTTCCATTACGGTTTCCTTAATTAAAAATTGTACATGTTTAAAAGCATGGTGAAAGTCACTAGTACGGAAAGAATCTCGAATGGAGAAGTTCTACAAAGAGCTGGCCGAGAAGATGTAATATTTGTTCTCTGATGGAAGATGGTACTCAACTTTATTTTAAATCGTAGTGTACGATATTTTCATCCACGATGCCCAGAAATGCGCATAAAATGCGTACAATATTCCAGTCGACGCCAAAAAATTACTTTGGCGGTTTGTGATGGGAATTTCTTGGATATTAGTGCTGCGCTGGGTAGTCACGAGTACCTATCTCAAGTTATGGGTACAGACCATCGCAACGCATGCAGAAACGCCGCGTGGGAGTCTGGTGAAGTCAGCGATTATAGAGCTATAAAGATTAAAGATCTAGAGATCCATATTTTAAATGCGCCACATAATGAGAATAGCGCCTCGCGTCCCTTCAGCTCTCTCTCTCTCTCTCTCTCTCTCTCTCTCTCTCTCTCTCTCTCTCTCTCTCTTCCTTCATCCTATTTGCGGAGCACTTATTGAAATTAAAATTTCGTCTCGGATGCCGCGCATGCACCTACATCAAATTTTGTGGCTAAGTGAAAAAGCTCAACGAGTATCCTAAAAAAGTCTTTAAGATGTGGTACAAATATACTGTTTTGATCGTTTAAAATTATTACCCACGCCAGTCAAACTTTTTTACCATAGAAAAGTAGCCAGTTTCAGCACTCTGACGGCTGCCTTAGACATTTTTATGGAAAATATTGCTTAAGAAATGACAGCATAACTTACAAGATGGGGTAGGAATGGTAATCGAAATTGGCCTTCTGGTTACTCAGCTTGGTCGCTACCTTCTGAACCAACCGCTAGTGCATGTTTCTTAAAATTGAGCAAACTTTTCGTTTTAGTATTTGAAATGAGGTATATCTAATGTCCCTCAATAAATTGCTGCTTTAGATTTTCTGCACTTTTTTACTATCCACCATGGTTTCGGCAGTCACTGTCACTATCAAGGTATTATGATGCCGGATCCTTGTCATTTATACCTGGTGTTGTTCATCTTGAGGGCCAGTTAACCCTCGATGAAATATTCTACTGAATTGCTAATGCTGTGGGAGCATGGATTTATATCACTACCTTTGGAAATGGTAATCATTAGACAATGAAAACATCAATAGCGATGTGTCGCGACATATAAGCTAAAGGGTCTACGAATATGTGAGCAAAATGGACATATTGAATCAAGTTCTGGAGCAGGAGTTATTAAAAAAAACCATGAGAATATTGGCGAAGACAAACTGGGTGTTTTGAAGGAATTATAAGTGCATTGTCCGAAAAGCTATCGAAGTATACACCTTGAAGGAAGTCCATGACGGGATGCGAACGGAGCCACAGATTATGGATAAAGGGCTTTTCATTGGGTTCCGAGAAAGGAGCCAAATTGATTAATCTGGGGACGAATAGCGTTACGAGCAGAATGTAGATGGAGAAAATATAAGTAATTATAAAAGGATGCTTACGAAGATGCTTGGCTACATAATGGGAAAATCGCGAAAAAATCGTAATTAGCCAAATTTATTTTCCCGTTGGCTTTCGGATAACTTTTCTAGCTGGTTGACCCTAAGATTTTTCATTAATTATAATTATTGGAACAATGAAGTCAACTCCAGTAACGATGCGTTGAGATTTAATCATGGCATGCCTAAGAACCACGGAGTAGTATATGTGGCGAAAAGAGAGGTAGTTAAATAGTTTAAATCTATTATAAGAAAGATTGTTTCATGGAAAAAGGGTCATATTTGAGGCATGTGAGCCTATCTGCGATTCAATTTATGGTCATTAAATATTTTTGCGAGTAAATATTTTTCCACTCTCGTACCCACTTATTTCTGAAGTTGGAAAAAAATATTCCGGCTATTGCTATTGCTGCGTATTTTGGATAACTTTTGGGTCCGAAAGGGGATGAAAGTCAGCACCTTCGAATGTTAGCTCAAGTAATGGGAAAGAGAGAGAGGTCAATTTAGAACCAGTGAAAGAGATGAAATTTGCTGGGGAAGATAAGGGTTCGTCCGGCATAAATTATTGATAAGATTCACCCTAGCTTAACGAGCAATTTCGGTAAAATAGTAATAAACCGTGCAATTTCACCATTCAGAGGAAAAACGGTGAAGCAAAAGTTTCATAGTCCTTTTTGCGCTAGATTTGGTTGAGAGCAGAGATAGTTTTAGAGTTCCCGGTATAGGAAATGACGGAAAAATTGCTTCCACTTTGTTAGAGAAGATTCGCTGGCGTCAACAAAAATGTTTGTAGTCCTCGAAATGATGGCTGATTCCAATGGGAACTAGTTACATGTCTCGCTTGAATACCACGCAAGTATTTAGAAATATTACTGCACATGTTTTCCTGACTTAGTGCAATTTATAATCCTATCACATAGCTAGAGTTAATTGCTTATTTCAAAGAAGGCAAATTAGTGCTAACATAGGATTAAATGTGTAATTATCAAATAAGAAGAAAGGCTAATCAATAATTTAATTTGTGGTTTCCATGGTTCGTGTTCATTTTAATGTCATGATCGCGAGGTGGTCCATATCGAGTGATATGCTTATTAGAATTGAGGTCCTGAGAGTCAAAGTAATACAAGTGACAAATATCGTCCAGTGTCACCTGTATCACTTGACTCCGGTAAGAAATGACAAAAAGCAAGTAGCTTAAGTGTTCGGGCGCTAGATCGCAGCACCATACGTTCGAACACATTCCTTTTCCTGTAACTACCTGACGGTACCCCACGGTACCAACTTAGAACATATGGACTTATATCGTTTTTCGTGTTTATGTTACTTGTATTACTTGGACTCTCAGGCCCTTAATTAGGTGATCACATTAATTCCTTTTATTCATAGGAGCAAATTGTACAAAATTTTATCGAGGATTCACTAGTTGCAAACATCAACCTGCAATGATCAAATAATGACTAGGCTATTCAAGTTACATATATAGTTTATGCATGGCACGAAAAATAATGAATATGAAATTAATGCTTGATTATAATGCTTTTCTTTAGATATGCTATTTTTTTGGTCAGTTCACGGCGTAATTAGTTGAACTGTTCACGGTCAAAATGAATTATTGAAATAATTTTATGCTAGAGTATTTCGCATGGATAATTACTTGAAACTCAAGATTAGATCATTTGAAAAGCACACTGAAAGTATGGGTTAGTGGCAACTTGAATTAAAATTATGCACATTACGTTTGTCTATTACGGTAGTTTTTTTTTCTTATTTTCGTATTATCAGTATATGCAGCCATCATAATTGTTTATTGAAAGAAATTAAGTTTTCGTGAGGGTTAATCATAAAGCTTGTATAGGACAACTTAACGGCCATTTTCGCACGTCGTTTTTGGACTTAACATAATGAAATAATAATAATATTATCCGTATTTTTTCCGTTTAAAACTTCACTGCTCACAATTTTAGCTGGTCATTTCACGCAATTTAGCCAATGAAATTTTCTCCAAGTGGAAGATATCGGTTAAATTTGGACTAATACAATAAAAATATTAATGCATCGGTTTTCACTTATTTCTGGTGGGCTTGCTTCATCTTTCATTGAAAAATGATACTGTGGGCGTAGCTATATATTTTTGAGCTGAGCATGTGATACCATATTTTCTGGTGATCCATCCATAATCTGGTGATACCAGAGAGCGCAGTGTGGTGAAGATTGACCATAATCAACTATTAGGTATGTTCCAAAATTCACTGCCAGTACTGCCCCTGCTGCCGTAAAACGGAACGTGAAGCACCGCTGCCGTAGTAGCATGTAATTTCGGAACGGTCGGCAGTAGCTTACTGCATACATGAAATTCAATGTAGCCTAATTTCGTGGTGATTCATTATAATAAGTGATTTTCAATTCGTTAATTCTTGATGCTAATCCAATTGACAATGATAAAGAGCATTCTAATGAAATGTTAATTTTAATTGCCTTGCTTTTATGCTACTTAATACTGATTCGTTACTGTCTCTGATGAGAGTAAAATAAATCCGCGTCAGCTGCGCGAACATGGAGAAAAAATCCCGTCTTAATAACGAATCTCCTTTATAAATAACCACTTCTTTTTTTCTCTACCACGAATAAAATATTTCATGATATTGTTCTGGACTATTGGTCAAATTTTAATTAAACACTCAAGTAGACACAACCGAAGTTTCGTCAAGTTTCATTGACCACCACAGGTCTCTGGCTTATCCTGAGTGTGTGAATTAAGCGTTTACAAAGCAGCACACATCGGTAAACAGTATAAACAATTAAAAGTGGCTCAGGCCAAAAATAAGAGCATTTTAATGGTGTTTTCATAACACATTGGTAGAGAAATCGGAAAAGCTGCACGTGGGTGTGTTGATTAAATAGGAGTAAAACTCATTTCCAATAGATTAAAGTTTTTACCCATATTAGAATGACATTTGATGGATCGGTTATAGCACGCAGCGGGTTCCCTTTTTACATAACATAGGTCTATTTTCGTTATATCTACTTGAGTGTTTGATTAAAAATTTGGCCAATACTCCAGAACAATATTGTTAGCTATAAATAATATTATTGAATTTAAAATAAGCATTTTTAATCTTGGACTTATGAACAAGTTTTCCAACATATTTTTTAAGTCCTAATTTTCTTCATGGCCAATTGTGCAAAGCATTTCCATGAGTGATATCAAAAAGCTGGGTAAAACATATGGGTTGCGGGGGTTGCATCGCAGAATATTTTCACTAACAATTAGGTTTATGCATAAAATTACGTGTCCCAACAATTATTATACATGCCGGTATGCTAATTTACCTGCTGCTGCCTAATTAACAGTTGTGATGTTCTTCACTCCCCCATAATTTCATTACCGCTTTTATTCTTGTGAAATATTCATCAGTGCCATTAGCTAGTACTTATTTACAGTAGGTAAAACTTACAAACTTAGCAAATTATTTGAGGTAAAATGCGCTTTATATGCTAATTATTTACTGTTACCTAATTGATTTCATAAGAGATTTTTCGCTCTCGCCGATATAAACATTGAAATGTGCGAAGCAGTTGCTCGCAACTCTTTAAAATGTATCTTTTTACCTTGTAAATATAATTTTTTCCGCCATTTGTTTTCTATGGTTGCCATAGCAACGCCTTTACTGCCACTACTGCAACCTGAGAGCGGCAGTAATGGCAGTAGAATCGTAACCAACGGTAGAATTACAGATTACAGTCAGTTGATTACGGAACGCTTTGGCAACACTGAAAGTACTGTCAGTGAATTTCGGAACGCGCCCATTGTAGGGTTTTCAGTTGTCACTTGTTGTTTATGGCGTTACCATGGTGACAGAGAGTGATTGTATTTCCAATAGCGCCATATTGCCCTGCAAAGATTTTGCCGTGCGCCTCTGTAATTTTATTATTGGATGCAGTGTAAGAGGAACGATAATGTATTTACATTTCCATGTATATTTATTTATATTACTGTTCCAATTCCGTACGCTAACTCTGATGTTGTAGTAGATAACTTATTTTCGTTTCTTTTGTTCTTTAGTTCGTTCATTCGTTGTGTCGTTTCGTCAGGTAAATTTGAAATGAAAACCCATGCGAAATGCATTGTTTGGAAAATGCTATTTTTTACTGTTTTTTATTGTTTTTGCTGTGCAAAAAAATTATTTCATTGTTTACAGGTGAGGGATTGCCTTTTTCAGGTAAATTATAATCACCTGGAAATACGCATTGACAAGACCTTGCGAAGAAAATCGCTTACTGTTGGATCTGGAAATGTTCAAAGTCGTGAGTACTTGTAAAATATTTCACTATAAAAATTATTCTTTTAATACTGTATATTTATAGAGAATTTGAGTTTAATATTAGTTTTTAATTTCAAACAGCAATATTGCTACTGGCGATGGCGGTTTTTTGTGATTTACGGCGTGATATTTTCAATAGCGGTGTGAAAGCTCATTTTATTCACCATCGTGCCTTTAATGCACATCTGGTTAAATGAAATCGTGTGACTTTAGGCAAGTCCAAAATCAGTTGTTTTCTGTGACATCATTATTACGGAAGAGGCTAATCCAGTATTGTGTAGGATGTTTTGGCGGGCACGGTTTTGGCTGTCCATACACTGCCTTACGTCGAGGAGGGTGGAAGCCTGAGATCATCTTTAATTGGATTCTAGTTACTTGTGAGATCCAATTACATCTCCTTGCTTCGTGAATAATCATTAGATGAAAAGCCTCATCTTTTAGTATTGAAAGCATAGCGGAGGTCGTTTTAGTTTCGTGCCGGATGATGGGAAACGTTTGTTCCATCGACATTTTGCGCCAAAAAAAAACTTCAATGCGTATATCCAAGTTTCAATGCGCATGTCCCCTATGAGTACCCATGCTATTGAAAACATAGGTTTTACGAAACGTAATTAATACGAATGCTGCTAAAAATCTATCACCTTATGTTAGGTTGGAAGGAGAGGAGTGTTTCATAAAACCTTGCGTTTTTACATGGTGGTGGTGTCAGAATGAGGACAAATCGCTTTACTTTGTACTTGTATGTCTTCATATCAGTCGGCATAGTGTGAAAATGATTATTTAAAGACAGTTTGTGTTAACGCGAAACGCAGTTTGCTATTCGGAGTTGTATTTTACTGACAGGGGAGCTGCTTAAAAAGCGAACTTTGTAACTGCCATAAGTTACTGCATGTACGCAAAGATTGCTCAACGGCCGAAACCGGTTATCCATTCATGATAAATTGAGGAAGTTACAAAGTTCTTTTTTTTATTATGATGACGTTCCACTTATGTTAGTTAAAGCTTCAAAAATTGATTTTATTGCGATAGGGGAGCTCTATATCCATTGAGCGTTCGGTGAGTGTTGGTTGGCAGCATTGTAATCGCAAGGTATTTGAGGAGAAAAATAGAAAGGAGTCTGCATTATTAAGTCACCTCTTCTTGATCATGATTAATCCATTGTCACTACATATATACTCTCCTTTGCTTTATCCTCAAATATTTGGCTCATTATATGAAGTGAATCATTTTTAGACTTACCTGCTATCAAGCTGGCGATGATGAGGGGAAGAATCATTAGTTTAAGTATCCTCATGAAGAGCTCCCCGGGATAAGAGATGAGCATGATTGTGTCTGGAGGGAGTTCTAGCGGCCGGAGTCCAAAACCTGGAATACACAAATAAAGAGTGCTTCATTAGATTGAGTCGGAATGGAAAGGATTAAATTTAATATTATGATTTCAGTTAATTCCCCTTTTACTAATCAAAATTTAATTAAATCAATTCAATCACAGGAAAAGAGAGTGGGCCCCTCTTAATAGGAAGGTAGCACTGAAAATTTTTTCTTATAAAGTGAAACCAATTACCTGTCTTATTTCGTTTGGAATTTTAAAAATGGTACGTGAGAAATCCATTATGCTGATTGAACTGAGCAAACAGAGGGGTATAATGGGATTATAGTCAAGGCATTATATGGAGCAATATAATGCCTTGACTATAATCTCATGACTATAATGCCTTGACTATAATGCCTTGAATATATATAATTAATCAACGCAATTTGTTGGTTGCCGAGTTCGAAAAATATATATTTTTCATTTGAGCAGCAGTTAAAGATTTGCTGATGTGAACACTCAAGAATACAATGATACGAGTACGTTCGTGAATGTTTATGGTTATATCCGGCGTTAACGGGTTAGTAAAGCTGTAGCTATTATTATTTCTACTTTAACTTCAATTTATTTGTATGGATAAAATGATTTATCCTTCTATAGAAGTAGTCCAGGTAAGCGATGTTCTTTTTCGATAAAATATTTGGAGCATTTATATTTGCTATTTATTTTTAAGTAGCTTCTAAATAACTAAGCTGCTATTGGCCTTCCAAAAGCTGCCGTAAAAAGGTCTGTATTCCCTTGTATTCAAATTGAGAAAGATTTTATTATCGTTCGCAGGCTTGGGTTTTACCTGCTTTTTTTTGTTAACATTTTTTGTGCTAAGGTAGAACGATGACTGGAAGCCATGATGCATGCGAAGTCCCTTCCTCGTATGTTATTTAATTAAACATATAAGTATATTAAGTAAAATAGCTGATAAGATTATCACAGTGTGTTTGACGGTTAGTGCATGTCTGGTTTTGAATCACTCAAAGCCACACACCCTTGAGGTGACTTGTAGGGTTCCGCGTAGACGTACACCGCTACGAAAGAAGGTCAAGCATCCTTTATGTTTTTCATTTACAATGGCTGAAGTGATTATTACTTACTACAGCTTGGTAAAAGCGTGCTGATTGACGGTCGCTCAAAATTCAAATTTTAATTTCTCTAGTTCACGCTGCCTGGAGAACGGCTGCAACGGAGAACTTCTGAATATTTGGTTGGGAGTTAGCGTATATTTGGTCGGAAGTCGGGCGCCATTTGGAATCCGCGCGATGCCGGTAGCGCATCTGTCAGGGCATTTCAAGGAGAGTGACGGTGGGAAATTTGATTGACGTCAAAAAGCGAGATGTGCACGCCATTGGAATTCTGAATTTCCTTCGGTAGATTGGATTTTCGCATTTCTCCGTTCGTCTCTACGGGGCGTCGAGAAATCTCCCTCAATTATCAGTTTAGCCCACGGAATATCGTCGATTTCAATTTCTTCCATTACTTCCCGCAGCAATGGGTATCTTCTGTCTGTCTGTCAACTATTCTAAAGAATGTTGGAAATATCGTGATGAATTCATATCGTGCTTACTTCTCATTTATGGCAATCGCCCAGTGGCTGGCCCACTTTGAAATGATTGATATAGTCTCAAGCCTGGCACGGTGAGACTGTTCCATATTGATAGAGAAAGGGATTGCAGTTTTCGTCTTAATAGAGTTTATTGAACGGACAGGTGTGACTTTTTGCGTCGTTTCCCAATGTTTCTACGTGCTGCAAATGATTTGAGGCATCGATACTAGGGGTAAAGTATACTTTATCCATTAGAAATTTGCAGCCTATTTCTCTACCCCGATAAGGCAAATTGCTGCAGTCATGGATCTTTATAGTGATGGAAGACCAATTTTGATGCTTCAAGAGAAACATTATAAATGTTTTCACTAACTCATTTCTTGTATAAGCAATAATCCCTAGGCCGTGGTACTTCAAATGTTCTCTTTTACATGTAAATAATGAAAGCATCGCCGCTTAGAACAATCGAAAATATTGGGCGTCGATGGGCGCTTTAGCATATGCATGTAGCATAATTATTTCTTGCATTATTTGATAAATTGCCGCTTAGAACAATCGAAAATATTGGGCGTCGATGGGCGCTTTAGCATATGCATGTAGCATAATTATTTCTTGCATTATTTGATAAATTATGAAACTCTGATCTGTAGCTTCCGAATACAAGGCTTGGAAAGTGTCGAAAACGTTTTTGGTGATCAAAACCATAGGTGTATCCAAACGATGCCCTGTAATAACTATACAAAATAATTATATCAGCATGCAGACCATTAACTAACATTTGGTCTTGCTACTAATGTTAGGTCTAATACGACTGATTTGAATATCTCAAAGCAGCTATGTGCCGTCAGTCAATAATTATCATTAGTTGTACATTCCCAGGATTGGCTTACTACAGCCCTTAGCCCTGTCCCCTGCCTACTCATTTATACCCTTGCAGCTATTCTGTTTATTTCAAATTCCGTGCCCTTCCTCTTTCCTGATCTTTTCCTTCCATTTGGTCTTCAGCATCCGGCTCCAGCGTCAAGTTTTGATAGCCTTTATTCTCTTTTGTTCCTGCTTTCCAAAGGCCCGTGTCTCTGAGCCAATTAATTCAATACTCCACAAGAATATTTTCAGGTGATGCTTCCTTCCTCATAGATCACCATATTATGTGTACACTGCAGTTTTTTTCATCATAAATGCTTTCTAGGTGTGAGCAATTCTTCAATTGATATCCGTTTAACTTCTTCCATCATATGTCACGCAGCTTTCATAGCTATCGCAATTTTACGAATTTGATACATGATCAGACGCGTCCTACCTTTTTTCACTATGCCCGGCATGAATAATTAGGCTTTTTGCCATATTTTTTGGACTATTATTATTTGGTACTAACTATTCTTCTAATAGAAAATCACTAATCGCGTATAAATTCTGCTGATGCGGCACTAAAGTGGTAAGATCCCACGAATCGAAATTTTACGGCCCGATTAATATTCGAGCAGCGATCTGCTATTGAGTTCGCCAAGATGGCTCTTCCCATCTCCATGCGAGAGGGTGGGATTTTGGGATTACCGAGATTGGTTGAAGCTGCTGCTATGGGGGACGAAACGATCGTCGCTTCGAATCTCCCTCGGAACTGGGTCACGGAAAGAGAAGAGAAGCGAAAGAAAGGGTGGGAGGAGCTTGTCAACTGTTTACGGGGAGGGTGCGGGGAAGATTTGGCAAGGAAGCGAAGGGACAACGCCGCGGTCGGTCCCCTTTTTATTTCCCAGGTCATAATGACGCTCGTACGACCGATACGATCAACCTACGCCCGCGGAATTTTGTATTTGTCCCTCGCCGCGAGCCAGATTTGTGGAGCGACGAAATTTTCCTGCGTAGAATGCTCAAGTAAACAAGGAGGTTAAAATGAAATGGAGGAGGCATGACCGTGTACGCTCATGGGCGAAACTGAAGATAGAATAGGGGTGGTTGGGAAGGATTTCGTGCCAACTAGGTGTGGCCAAACCAGTCACAAAATATCGCCCTGCCTGTGGTTTTTTACTTAGATTTTAGGAATATCAAACGCGACCGCTTGAAATATAAGCCAGAGAGTGATGTCTCAACTGTTCCGACTGTAATGGCGGAATTGGCTTCAAGAATCAAGCAGAATGTCGACTCCATTTTTTTTCTAACCTCCTTGCACGCGAACGACGGAAATCAATGGGGTTGAAAATATTAAGCCCTGACAATCTTTTTCAGAAGAAACAAAAGAAAAACTGTGAAGACCGACACAAAAAGGGAGGAATCAGGCGAGATGTTGTGGAATATGAACTTAATGACAACTAAGAACCACCTGATGATGATGCAGTGCATCGAAACCCAGGTCGATTAAAAATTTTATCTGTGGAAAATTGCATTGTCTTAGTTCTTATTATTGTGAAGACCGAATCGAAATTGGCGTGTATTCTGGTAGCCTATTCGCCCAAGACTGCCGGCCCACATGGTATTTGATTGATAATGAGTGGAAGGTAAAATATTTTGATGGAATATGCTTTCGCTCTAAAAAAACTTTTATGCTCATTATATGTTACTGAATGCCGACTAGTTATGTTAAAGTCTTTCTGTTTGCTGCTCAACGTTCACGCTCTTGTCTTCTATCTTTCCCTTCCAAACCCGAGAAAATAATATTACCTCGAAAAAGAGAGCTCATTATAATTATAGTGCATCTTGTCACTACCAAAGATTTTTTGATTGATCTGGGAAAATACATTTTGATCTTGATGTGTCGTTGGCGATCAGCTTAGTGTAATATTTTCACCGCGATGAAAGTGTTTAAACGTGGAAATCTGTTAGTTTCTGTCGAATTTTTTTCTATATTTTTGCTTTTCTCTTTTTGGTCACCATCTATATTCTGTTGCATTCTGGTATTTTAGCGGCCCTAATGATCTGTGTCGCCTGCGTCAGAGAGCTGCCAACTATGCCGCATTCCTTTGCTTCTTCGCCAATTTTCCGCTAAAACGGAAAGATTCGTGTCCGAAATTGTTGGATTCTATTATGCAGGCTATTTCATTTTCTTCGGCTTCTGCTAACATAGAAAGTAAAGCAGTCGGTGCATTGTAATATGCGTCGCTTACGTAATTGATTTTTATATTACCGTTTAGAGGGATTTCATCTTGTTGCACCCATTTCATCCATTCATTTTTAGAGTATTTGAAGATTTATATTAATTTTAAGTCATCCTGTACGTAAATAACCGTAACTCTTTGTCGAAATAATTCAAAAGTATCACTCAAAAGCTCTAACGGTTCATCTTGGTAAATATCAGACGACGCACATTTTGTGCAATATGTTACATAGGATGTGTCATTCTAATTTATCTTTGTCGAAAAATCCAAAAGTATCATCTTAAGTAGTAGGTACCTCAGCAAAATGTGTCCATTGGTATTTTTTTGATCACTGTCATAGTTTAGGGGGTAGTCTCCTCTTCCTATTCGAAATCGACCATCTATATTCAAATATTCAATCAGCGAAATTGCAAGGTCTTCTTTTGTGACAGTCTTTAAATTTTAGTCAGGCAAAGATGATATACGGCCCACTTTGCTGTTTAATTTGAGTTGAAGGGATTGACTATTGCTTTATAATGCAATACCGGAACTTTATATCCTCTAATTCTGCTTAGTTGTAGTCCTTTTGAAGTAGTATTTATAAAAATTGATTAAGATTCAAGTTTCCGCCGATTTAAATTCTCTCAACAGAAAAGTATTTTTATTAAAACAGCAAAGAAAACGACGTGGTGGTTAATTGTGTATGATTTTGAAACTTCTCTTAGACTGGTAATCGTATCAAAGAACCGCATGAAGTGTTATATTTCTTTCTCGCTAAGAGTTTCATTAGATGAGTGCGTTTATAGTTCAGTATTTTGGGCAGTTGAATATTCATTATCTACATATTGTCGCAGCTATAACTTTTATCTTCCTGAAGTGCTCTGCATAATAGGCTGGGTCGAAAAAATAAATATTTTTTTTTCGGATCGCTTTAGTGCGGAAAAGTTACCTATTGTAAAAAGAAATAAAACGGCATCAAAAAGTGAAAATCTGTTTACATCTTCCGTTTGCGCATCTTACTTAAAGTTTATGAAAAATTGCGAAAATCACGATATTTGTGTACTTTTTTTCTGTTAGCTAAAACTTATAAAATAAACACGTTTTAGTTTTTCTGCTTGTTTTATGGTTAAAATAACCTTAATGAATCAAATGCTGATAAATAATCTGATATTTTCTGTTCGCGCAGCGTCTTAGAAAAAACAGATATTTACAAATTTTTCGCAAATTTCACTGTGCAACTCTTCGCTCGTTTTGCTAGAACATAATGACCCAGAACTGGAGGTGGTTGCACGTCGAGTTCCACCCACCCCGTACCTAACTGATCAGAATTTCATTTATTTAGGTTATTTTAATAATAAAACAAGCAGAAAAACTAAAACGTGTTTATTTTAAAAGTTTTAGCTAACAGAAAAAAATTGCAAAAATATCGTGATTTTCGCAATTGTTCATAAACTTTAAGTACGATGCGCAAACGGAAGATGTTAACCGATTAAAACTTTTTGTATACTGTTTTTCTTCTTTTTACAATAGGCAACTTTTCCGCGCTAAAGCGTTCCGAAAAAAATATTTATTTTTTTTGACCCACCCTACTGCATAAGCATAAGTATCACGGTAATCACAGGATGACCGAAGGAGCGGCATAAACATTGAATCTAGTGGAAAATCAGCAAAAACAGAGTTAAGATCCCAAAATAGTTTGACAATAATATTCCACTGTAATTTAAAATTATTTTGAACTGGGTATTCTAAAAATCCTTGAATCGCATTGACTTGCTGACATCGCTTGTAGATACACTCATCCGCTCTCATTTTTAATGAAATTCCTTCGCTGGAAAAGGACGATGCTTTCGAACGGTTGAGACTCAAAAAAGTGTCCTCTTGCGTTTTCGTCCGAAATTGATTTTCCCCCATCCAGGTCATTTCCACTCGCTCAAAATGAAGAAAATTTCTCCAGGCTGGAAGAAGTGAGAGGGAGAAATGAAATCCGAAAGAAGGGAAGGGAGACAATGACATGATGTATTCCTCTACATGCGAGACTTTCTGCTGTGACCAGCATTTCATCCGGGGCGATTCATTTCGTCGATAATCGATGTTCCTTCATCTCTCTCTGAAACGAGAGATGTGACTATTGTAACGAGAGGTTTTTATCGTTTTCTGATTTGGAAGCTAGTGGTTCTCAGAATATGTCAGGAGTTGGCTCCGGTATGGGCTGTTTGTTTTAATACTTAATTGCAAATTCAGACTATTCAGTCGGAAACATGTGGAATTTCAACATTATCATTGAATAAATATTTGAAATTTTCCACAAATAAATTAATACAACTCTAATTACTATCTAGGTGTCGATTTTATTGCGTCATAATCAGGTGGAGATGATGAAATTGCATCGAAAAATAAGTGATCATAAATCAATTTTTATTTTTTAGTGGAAAATTGTAAATATTTATCCAATCTTAATATTTTTCAATTGAGGTAGATCCAATGGTAATTTTCTCGACCGACCTAGCTCCTCCGATATCCATTACAAGTATGTGCCACTGAATGCTCTGCATCAACCGAAGAGGGCGTATCCTGTTTGCAAAATGCGAATCATCTTTTCGTCATCACTTTAATTAATATTCCGGATAATTTCGAGAATATAGAACCTAGATTCAAATGTGATATCATCTATGTTCTGGATTAGATGGTTTTCCTAATCGAGGAACCTATCGAGCAGTGATGCTTTCGTCTTTCTCTTCCTCCATGACTGTCTGGAATCGTTAATTAGTATTTCAGTATACTCAGCATACTCATATCCTACTTTTGACAGCATGAGACTTTTTTCTTATTCTCTTCCTTCCGTTAAAACTCCATTCGTTTGCTTCTTGATAAACATTTTAAGAATTATTTATCTGTTTTATGTTTCAAACCGTATTAGGGTTACACTTTTTCACTCTATTCAATCCTTGTAGCCAGCATTACATCCTGTTCAATCTCTGATAGTCGTGCACGTGACCACTTGTATGGGCGTGACAGTTAGCTCGATTCTCTCATGCTTATAATGACTCCCCATTTCATGGATAAACAATCAGTGAACGCGCATATCAGCCATATTCCTTTCCATTCGCATATTTGTGGCTGTAATAATTTGACACTTAATAATATCTTAAATTAATCTTAATATGACTTACTTATCTCAGGGATTCATCCGGTTTCACACCAGGTACTATGGTCCATGTTGGCCGACGTTTCGCTACTCGAGTCGAGTATCGTCCTCAGGGCAGAGGATAGTCACTCACCTCTGCCCTAGGACGGTACTCGACTCGAATATTGAAACTTCGGCCAAGATGGACCATAGTACCCGGTGTGAAACCCTAGAAATCCCTGAGATACATCTCCGCCGGAAAGCCTGAAATCTTACATGACTTACCTAGGGTAATATTACTTAAAGATGGCAAAATTGGTAATTCTTTGTTCATAATTATTATTAATAGCGAATATAAGTTTTTTTTTCAATTTCGTCACAACGGGTTTTGCTTAATGACTTATGAAGATTGCATCGTACTTATTTTTCGCGACGAAATTATGGTGTTGTAGTCATGCGTTTTTGGGAACTACTTTTCATTCTACTCGATTCCCATATGCTGTTTCCATTTAGCTTATGACTGCATAAATTCTTAAAAAAATAAACGTCAATTGCGCCTTGATCTGAAAGCAGTTTCTTCTAATGAACGTAAAATACGTTTTTAAAGCAAATTCATTATCGAGCCCATCGCATTAGGTCTTCCCAAGAGATTATTTTGTCATTTTCATCCATTTTATACATCTCCTTGGGGTGGACGATCTTCTCATTAAGCCCAGTGATTCAACCTGGCTGTATAGTCGTTCAGCTGCCAAATAAGGGAAAAACGCGGTCTTGGTATCGACAAATATCGGAATGTAAGCTAATCATTCGGGAATTCACTCAAATTTCCATTAATCATCAGGGGGAGTCCATTTCCCTTAACTCTTTGTCTCAAATGTCTCTCGAAATTTTTTATTTTGTAATTTGAGCGAATTAAAGAGTATGTATTCAGGTCAAGGAGTCATTTAGAACTAGAACAGAGTCAACCCAGCAATATATTCCCTGAGGAATATTTTCTCTGCTTGGAACAAGCTGCGTCGCCTATAAAGGCTCTAACCAATCTGAGCCAATAAAAAGATTAATTAATTCATTAGGAGATTGATTTGATCCATTATTTTATTATTATTAGTATTTTTATTAATTTACCTGTAAATGCTAGTGATTAATTAACCTAAACATGAACAAGTTACCATCCATGAAATAATAAAATAATTGAGAGTAAAAGTATCTCTATTTACATATTTGATGATTTTTGCGTTAACTTTATGAAAAATATACTTTTTTAATTTCTATTTAATTATACATTTGATGCATATATGTAACCAAACTACTATACGTGCCATTTGTAAATGTTAATAAGGAAACTGCCGTCAAACCAAAGTTTTGGCAGGACCTTAATGTTTTCACTTAATTTTTTCATTGAATATTATGTCAGCATGCTGTTGCTTGTAATAAATTCAATTTTGTACTCTAAATTTTAAATATTTAATTAAATGTCCTCCTTAATTTTAAAAAGCGGAAAAAGTGAAATTTATATCTTATATTTTCTTCTCTAATTTCGTAAGTTTTTTGAACTCATGAAACTGATTAGTTGTCATTATCCTACCTTGTTTAATCCGATTAATTAAATTCTGAAAGTGCTGGCTCAGTCGACCTATTTTATAATTTGATACCCTGCATGTCCCATTTTGTCTGAGAAACTTAGTTCTAACGCTGACCGGTTGTCACATTCGCTTCCTGCTGCTTTTCAATGTGTTTTCAAGGAGCTTTTTTCATTTCCCTGTCTAGAACAATATACTTCATCATTGATCAGAAAATTATTTCCGATGGGCCCTAGTTTCGGAGTCAAAAAATAATTGATTATATTGATTATTACAATAATAAATTTGAGGAATTTACTTTTGATAATTTTTTAATATAACCTAGTAAAGTATACTATGACCTAGTATGCTATAACCTATATCATAGTTAAGAAAGCTTATGACGAGAGTTGTTATGCCTGAAAGTGGTTACTATTGCTTCGTTCTGTTTTCTACCATTTGTTTTTTTCTTTTGTACTCTTTGTAGTTTTTAATCATCGCAGCTTCATTTTTGTCTATTTTTGGATGATCTGAATCTCCAAAACCAACGCTTCAGATACACGTGGAGTCTCGTGTGTTTCCTCAACTGCTCCACGAAGATGTTTGAGTAGAGCGTCCGTTGCTTGTGCACACGCGCGTAAAATGACATTCCTCGCTTCTTAATTCCGCAATCCGAAACTCAATTCGCTCCCCTCCGCCCAGTGGTTCACGGCTCACGTAACTCTTCCCCACGCAAGTTATGCACGCCACAATTCTTTTCTTTACTCTTGTGTGCCTTGTCACTCGCCGGTGACTGCGCTCTAAGTGTTGTGGAAGGGAAAGAGAGGAACAGAATGGCTGAAGGGAAAAAGGAAGAGTATCCTTCGTTCAGTTACCCTTACGCAATCTCACTCTATCCTCCCCGCGAAGAGGAGCGCGCGGAGAAGCTCAAAAATCCTGTTCTGGTCCTGGGTCCTGCTGCGAAAATAAAACACGATCTACGTCAGCGTGGTACTCTGTAAGTCACCTCGTGGGTGTGTGCAGGGAGTGAATTTTCCACCAAACCTGCGCAGTACATGCTACAAAAGTTTTGTGACATGTTTTTTTTCACTTATGTTAATGGGTTAAGAACATATATTTGCGTAGACATATTTGAATTTTAAAAAGTTATATAGTATGCGAGACGTGATGTTGATATTAATCAGCTTATTAAAAAAATACTTTATACAGCAACTCGACTAAATGGGATACCTAACGGACTACGAATTTAATCTATCAAAGTGACTGATGTAGCGATATCTATTGGGCTAATCTACGGACTCTCTGACTCGGTTGAAGACTCGAGAGGACTTCATTCTGGTCCACTATAAAATTACATTTTCTATTTGTTCGATCGGTAGCCTTAATTCCCTATTGTATTACTTATGATATAAATAACTAACATTTAGGAGTGCGCAGTGAGTCTTTGGCATCGTTAGAAAAAAAAGATCGGATTCGGGCATTTTTAAATGATTCATTCTAAATATAACATATAGCATTTCCGAATTCCACGACCGATTCTTGACTTGTTGCCACAAACGTTCCTCACCGTAGCCCGTACTAATTCCGCCGTTGTAAATGGATCGTCATCGCCATCCAAAACTCCTAGGGTGCGAAATGAAACTTTTCCCAAAATCACATAAGTCGTGATGGTGAAATACGGCTGTTGCCATGGCTACTGCGCCTGAATTTGGCTGTCGTCGCAGGAAATGCCTGCGAGCCTACGATCTATTTGTACATTTACTGTCCCCCTACCGAGCTCTGTTGAACAAGCTACGTGGCCATCTGTCTTCGCAGCCTTTGGTTACGATCTCGTGTTCTGAAAATTTAAAAAACGAGATTTTCAATGAGGTCCTTGCGGGAATTTTTTTTGGGCAAAGGCGACTTCCGAAGGTCTGAGTATTGTGCGACGAGTGGAAAAAATGGGCACATAGGACCAGATTTCCGCGGGGCTTCGAGTTATTTGTATGTTGGACTTTTGGGTTCTCCTCCGCGTTGGCTTGTGTCCTATCCTGCTGGCTTCTTCGGGTCAGAAGTCTACTTTTGCCCTGAAGTCAACAGATCCAACACAAGTAAACTTCTGACCTTAAAACGCCGGTAGGTTGGCTGATGAAACTGTCGTTGATCATAAACATGCCAACGTGGAGGAGAACCCGAGTCCAAAGTTTGGTCTCGTAAAATTTCCTCGTTTGACCTTGTCATTTTTTTATAATATAGTACCATGCCCGTTAATACTTTTTCAATTTTATATTTCCCCTCCCAATTCCCTGATGTCATTAGAGTGAACACCAAATGCAAAAACTTTTGTGAGAATCTTTCCTGTTTCAATGCTTGTGCAAGGGAATTAATACTGTTAAAGTTTACCCTCCCCACTTCCTCAAGAGCATGCGTACATAGATCGAGCTCATTAGTTGTGCTTTCGCAATATTGAATTTCTTGCTCAGTTAGGTATGAACTTCCCATCTTGAAGTTTGCCGTGGTTTTATGTTTGTTTGTATTCGCTGCGGGTACTTTTTTGCGTGTGTTTAACTTAGGTCCAAAACATAATTATTCTCGCTATAATTCAACGGTGTATGTGTGTACTTGAGGGTCGACTGCTTTATCGATTCGACCGGCAAACAAGCCGAAGGGACTCAAAAATATTTTCAGCGCGCCGGAGCACGTGTCGCATTCGGAGCCGCCTTCCCTCTGCGCCTCCAACTTGAGCCTGGTGACTTATCGACCCAAGGGGCAGAGTAAACTCGGTATAGTTAATAAAACGCTTTCATCTAGTGCCTCACGTGATCACTCAGAGAAGTATAAAAAGGGAAAAAATCTCCGTGGTTTAGACTAAGATAATCCTAGGTAGTGAAGGAATGAATTAATAGTGATAGCGAAACATGGTGGCATTCGCCCGCATGTAGTGTGACGTCAACGTGGGGAGGGCTCCAGGCGTGGAAGTGGTCGGAGGTGAGAAGGCAGCACATGGTAGGCAAAGCTTTCAGCATAACTGTATTTAACTTGAGAGGGCAGGGTAATGTCAGCAGTGCGTTTCACGACAATGTTTACGATCAAACGATGATGAATCAAAATGCATTGATATTGTTCGCAACTCATCGGAGAAGGCCATCCAAACAATTGGATTAAGAGCCATAGAGAACTAGAAAGTTGATGCGAATAACAGATTTACTGAAGATGCATTTGAATAATACATTTTGAAGTTGGCAATTAAGCATACAGGTAATAAAAAGTTGCAGGTTCTTCTTTGTGGAAGTTCCAATTCTTTGTGTTTTCTTTCATTCTATTTGGAAATTAAGGATTGCGACCTTGAGAACCCTGGTAATCTAAAGCAAATCTAAAAGATATGGTGTCCTTACACCTACTTCCTCACGCCCTTTGAACCGCTTGCTGGGTAAGGCGTAGGTGTAAATGAATCCTGAAAGCCATCACGGATAAGAAGTCTAATATAAATATTTTTGCTCAAACTTTACTTTGAAACTACTGACGGCTTACAACTTAGGGGCGATACGAACTACGACGCGATTACAGATTTTATTCACTTCTTTGCATAAAATCGCTTAAGTATGTCTGTTTTTATGAGTGCGTGATTTTTTACTACAAGTTCGAGTACAGTGAGTACAGACTAATTTGATTGGACTGCAATCTGTTTTTTCTTTTGTAACATTTTGGGAGTAATCCTTTTGAATCTCGTAAATATTCTAAGCCAATTAAAAATATTTACCAGTATCGTAAAGGGTTTGAAAATTTGAAAGGTTTTTGAGAATGTGTTGCTGAGGAATCTGCCGTTTCATGAAGAATATTATTCATTCATTTATTAGAGTAATCTACCGGTTAGAGGTAGGTTATGATGAAAGTCAGAGAATATCCAACGGACTCTTACACGTGCCGTGCCCTATCTACCTCCAATATTTCTTTCTTCATCTCAGCTTAAGTCCTACCTTTCTTCATCCCATCCATGAAACCTAATCTCTTTCTTCCCCTTCCCCGTTTACCCAACATCCTTTCCTCTATCACGGCCTTCAGCAAACCATCGCCCATCATTATCCCTTCCAGCCACCTACCCTGTCTTCCCCTAATCTCATCTACAAGTTTCCTCTCCTCGCCTACCATGTCAAGCACTTCCTCATTTGTCTTCCTTTCCATCCAACGCACCTTCTCCATCCTCCTCCACACCCACATCTCGAAAGCCTTCAGCCTATTTTCGTCTTCCTTTCTCAATGTCCACGTTTCTGCCCCATACAACGCCACACTCCATATCAAGCTTTTCATCAGCCTCTTTTTTACATCCTTACTTAAGGTCCCCGTCATCAGCTCCCTTCTATTATTGAACGCTTCCTTCGCTAGCGCTATTCTCCTCATAATGTCTTTGCTAACATGTCCTGTTTCTTCTAGCGTACTACCCAAATAATTAACTTGTTCTACTTGCTCCAGTTTGTGACTTCCTACTCTTATCACCAGCCTCGCTTTCTTTGTCCTAGAGAATCTCATTACTTTGTTTTCTTATTATTAATCTTCATCCCGTATTTCTCGCACTGCATTTCTAGTGCATCTACTAAAGTTTGCAATCCTTTCGATGACCGACTGACCAACGCCTGGTCGTCCGCGAATCTTACCGACTTTATCCGCTGGCCTCCTACTTTCATTCCCACATCTAGCTCATCCCATGCCTCTCTTACCATTTCCTCAGCATAGATGTTAAAAAGCAAAGCCGACAACGGGCACCCTTGCCGCACCCCGCGACCTATAACTGCCCACCCTGATTCACCGTCAGCTACTTTCACCTGAGCCCTCTGCCCCATATATAAGTTTCGGATGAGTCTCCTATCACGCCAATCTATTCCTATTTTCCCCAGTATCTGCATTAGTTTCTCCCAATTTAATCTGTCAAACGCCTTTTCTAAATCCACAAAGCGAGCGAAAACATCCTGGTTATACTCTATGTTTCTTTCTATAAGTGTCCTCTTTACCGCAATCACGTCTCTGTTGGCCCTCCCCTTCCTGAACCCAAATTGGTCATCGCCTAAATAGTAGTTTGCTCTCTTCTCCAACATTCTATTTATTATTCTAACAATAAGTAAAACGTTTGCCGCGTGCGAAATTAAACTGATTTTTCTATACTCCTCGCATTCTGACGCTTTCTTCTTCTTCGGGATAGGTATTAATACTGTTTTCACGAAATCCTCTGGCCATACTCCTTCCTCGTAGATCCTGCGAATAAGTTCGAAAAATGATTTTCTCCCCTTGCTACCTAGATTCTTCAGTAGCTCCGCAGGTAGGTTATCGGTCCCCACGGCTTTTCTACCCTTCATCTCTCTTAATGCCCTCTCTATTTCGCTGTGAAGTAACTCTGGTCCTAGGTTATCCTTATCTATTGTTTCTTCATCCTCTAGATCTAGGCTAAAGGGTCTATTCTCGCAGTCATATAGCTCCCCTACGTATTCTCTCCACCTTTCCTAGATATCTTCCATTTTGATTAATATCTTCCCTGTTTTTTCCTTAACCTTTGGTATCGTTTGCCCTTTCTTACCACCCGATAATATTTTCACCTTGGCGTACAAATTGCCCACTTCCCCCTCCTCCGGCAGCTTTTCCATTTCCTCGCATTGTCCCTTCTACCAGTTTTCTTTTGCCCGATTGGTCACTCGCCTGAGTTTATTATTCAATTCCTTGTACTTCCTCTTCCCTACGTAGGTGTTGACGTTTTTCCATATCCTTCTCTCCTTCATTTTCTTAACCATTTCTTCCGTTACCCACTGCTTCTTAACCCTCTTATTTTCCACTATTCCTATTGTTTGCAGCTCCTGCGATGCCTGTTTTTATAATCTCCCATTTTCTCTCTATTGTTCCCATCCGCTTTGCTTCACCTTTTTCTTTTCTACAAGATCCTGGTATTCCCTCCTTTTCAACCATTTCAATGCTTCACGGTTCCACCTCTTTATCTTCCTACCTTCACTAAGCCTTTTAAATCTAACTTCACACTTCATCATCACCAATTTATGGTCTGAGTCCGCATCCGCCCCTGGATAGCTACGCGAGTTTTTTACACTGTTCCTAAATCTCTGCCGTACCATTATATAATCAATTTGGTATCTCCCAGTATCACCCGGCATTTTCCATGTGTACATACGCCTGGGGTGATGTTTAAACCAAGTCTTTGTCACTACTAATTTATTTCTTCTACAAAACTCAACTGCCTTTTCACCGCGATCATTTCTTCTTCCTAGCCCAAACCCTCCCACTTCTAATCCGTCCCTCCCTCCCCCCACCACTGCATTCCAGTCACACATCACTATCAGGTTTTTCTTTCCCGGCACTTCTCTAATAATTTCTTCTACTTGCTCGTATACCTCTTCCACCTCTTCCTCCCTATGGTTGCTTGTTGGCATGTATACCTGGACCAGTACGAAATTCGTCGGGCTTGCTTTTATTTCTACCACTAGTATCCTGTCGCTCACCTGTTCAGTATTTACCACTCTCAACCCCAATTTTGTGTTGAGTGCCATACCTACCCCACGTTGACTCTCTTCTTCCCCACTATAGATTACCCTGTAGCTATCACTCCAATAATCCCCACTATCCTTCCATCTCACCTCCCAAAATCCCAAAGCATCTACTTTTCCTTTTTCCATTTCCTATTTAATATTTTCAAGCTTCCCGACCTTCATCATGGTCCTTACGTTCCAAGTTCCTATTTTTACCGCTGTTTTCCTCCTATTTCTTTTTTCTTCTTCTTCTCCTTCCTATCCCTTGTTTCCGCCGATGATGATGCTGTGCAAGGATTTCGTTTGATGACGACCGCAGAGGCCTTGCTTCCCCGCTGCCGGGCACGACACCCGCCCTTGTGGGCGGCGTCCCGTAATTGCCAGGAATCAATTATCTCTGAATGACTTTCATATTCTAGGAAGTGATAGTTGAGAGGTATTCCTACGCCACTCAACGGTATTTTTAACGTGACACCTTTCGTCTGGCTCCTACCCTTCGACTAATCTGGCATTAGTGGCCCTACCGGGAGCAATAGTACTTGCTCCTGCCAGTCCAGCTCTAGGGGTCATTGGAACGCACAAGCCCCTCTACAACGTAAAGATCATAGTTCAAGGAAGAGGAAGAATTTTATGCACGTCGAATATAATAAAATATAATAATAATAAATATAACATGGTGTTATTTTCCGAGTAAAAATGTAATCAGCAGAATGATTCTATCACTTTTCAGCAGCTTTAATGAAAATTGTTACGTAAGGGTCTTTTATCTTCCAAAGAAATCTCGTTCTATATCATTGAAACAGGAAATGTCCACAGTCGTTTCATGAGGAATCTTACGCACGTCGATTACAATAAAAGATAATAATAATAAATATAACTTGGTGTCAGTTTCCGAGTAAAAATTTAATCAGCAGAATTATTCTATCACTTTTCAGCAGCTTAAATGAAAATTGTTACACAAGGGTCTTTTAGCTTCCAAAGAACTCTCGTTCTATATCATTGAAACACGAAATCCCCACATTATTCAGCTGGCTGAGTTGGTTTAAAAAGCCCTCGCTCAGGGCATCGTTACCCTCTCCAGCAAGACTACTTTTGTATGAGGACGATTAATCTCTTTATACCTTTAAGGTCATCCCTATTGGTTCCTTACGGTTTTGGAGGTTTCCTGAGCTACGGCTTTTTCCACTCTCATCTGCTGTCCACTCTCCTCTAAATCTCTCATCTCTCATTTAGATAATCGATCACGATTTCCCTTATCCTTTCTACCTTACTCTTTCCTTCGTCCGTTCCTTTTGTGAAAACAATTGGCAAATAAATACCCAACCATACTCAATTATCATGTCAAAAGCAACTTTTCATTTCATCGACCGCGCGTAAATTCTTCAAATCGTACTCTTGTCTGCCCTGTTTAGTTATTAATGACAGTGATAAATAATTAATCTCCTTTGCTAGCCTAATTCTGTATTCATAATAACAGTATTTTTCTCTAAGTTTACTTTTATCCATCTCTTCGACACCATTGAAACACTGTCTTATGCGTATGAATTTCCCCTCAGAAAATTATCTTCCTGGACCGAAAATGGAACTACGGAACTTTGGCTTGCCGAACCGATCGTCGCGATGCGCAGATCAATACGCTACCCATGCTTCTTTAGGCACACTGGCCCAGGAAGCCAAAGCTCCCTCGTTCGGTACCCGGTCCATGCCTTTTTTTCTCGTGGAAATTTATTCGTATTTCACCGCTGTTCAGCGCGGGAGGATGAAAAGTCACACTGTCTTTTGATTTTTTAAAATTATCTTTGATAGATTCTTATTCATTGTGCAAATAAAAAATTCGCACTTGCTTTCGGAAGCCCTTTTTTATTTATCCAGGTCGTGTGTATGTTCCATTAGCACAATTATTGCTTCTACGTTCCCAATTCTCGATCCTATTTATATTTGACATCGCTGGTGAACATTACCCTTAATGTTGACGTGTTATGGGAAATTTCATATTGATTTCGATGAGTATCAAAATACAATGCATGTTCCCGGAGGACTTTAAATAAATTGGGAGATGAAAAGGGTGTATATAAGAACGCATTGAGCTCTCAGGGCAGCCTAATATTTCAGGCGACTGGCCAAATTCCGTATAGCTACAATTAAAAAAAAATATATATGTGATCACAATAGTAAAAGAGCTAAATTTCACAATTTAATAAACGAGTAAATGACAGGAGGCAGGTAAATATGACCCAATAAATCAATATGCGTTCTGACGTTCTCTACGCAGTTGGCTAGAATTATCATCCCTCACGATAGGGAGCAGAAGAACTCAAGCGCACGAATTTCTTGGTGCTAGTTAAATAGAGGTCAGGTATTCCAACTGGTAGTAATTTTGCGTGGTTCATTTAAGACATGTTAGTCACAGATTGACCGTATGAAATATGTAACATTGAGCAAAAAGAAGGCAGGGCCCCTCGAGGAAGACAGATGGACAGAGGGGATCGGGCCGACTGAATAACTAATTTCCCAACCCGGCCCCGGTTCGAATGGGGAACACGCATAAAATATATTTCTCATATTTAAGTAGTGTATACGAAAAGATTTTTCCCAAGAACTGAATTATATAATCCATATGTGTATGCGTCAACCGCAGACATTAATAGTTGCATTTCAAAAGTATAAACAAATTGAAAAAGCCACGTGTTCGAAAACAGAATCTCTGTGGCTGGAAGTCACTGCTTGGTGTGGCTTATCTAATCTACCTGTGGGTATTTCAACGTGAAGGATTAATAATAATAAGCATTTATTTGCCCGAAGATCATGTTACAAGATTATATCGTATTAGCTAATTGTCTTCCGCAAAGGAAATTTAAACAAAAATTTCGACAAATTACGAAAAACAACCCGAACTTCACAAGGAAATACGACGTATTGCTGTTGGCGATTCAGTTCCGTTACGTCGTCCCCCTGACGCAGTGTTTCTACGCCGCCAAGCACACGTAATGTTTTATTTTAACGGGAAATATTTCTACAAGGCACATACTTTTCCGATAAAATTCGTGTCCTATTTCAGAATACGTACTTCAAATAGTCAACAGGGAGGGTTTTATTCTCGTAAAATGAGATTTAAACACTCCCTGTCGATGGCCACCTGAATGACTGAAATGCATGCATAGGAATCCAAACGCCTCCGCCTTTTTTGGCAATTTGAATTAATCTTTAATTGAAGTATATGGATTATTTTAGGGAGGCAGCTCGTTGTAAACCATAGTACACGCGTCTATCGAGTGCTCTGCAGTGTCTGGAGTCTGGCGGTGAGGCAGGTGAATACTTTCCGGGGAGCAACCCACTCGGCGTTCAGCTACGGCCACGACCGGTCGCACAGCTATAAGACTGAAACATACATGTTTTCTCACCAAATCGATCATTTAAGTGTACTAATTTCAATGTATCTCAAATTTCGACAAACAAGCGCCACCCTACTATCCACGTATCCGTAATGGCGCAAATAGCATCATTTTTCGGTGTAACCTCCGGAAATAACCAACGGTACAACGAAGAAACATATGCATTGGCCATATTGTGAATAGCAAAGGGAGGGGCCGTTGTTGGGAAGTAATTGATTTGCCACTGAATTGGAGGAAATTGAGGGTTGCTAGGATTGAAAATTTCTGAGGATGATTTGAGATAAAAGGATTTCAACATTTTACAGGTTGATATACATACATGCATATCCATCACGCAATTTCTTTTAGAGGTAGACAAAGCGAAGGAACTTAGAAGGAAGGTTATTGCTGTTAGGCCTAGGAAATTGGCACTCCTATAATAATTTCCTTTCAAAATCTCATATTCTTGCGTAACTCTTTTGTGTCTATTACATTCATACTCACTCTCCCATTCGTATTACTCCTAATATTCCTTCTCTAAGGAGCATCTTCCACCACATTCTCCCATGATTTCCTTGGTCTACCCCTTCCTCTCACACCAATCACTTCAATATCATATATGTTACATTTCTCGACTGTTATCCATTCTCCAAACCAATGAAGCACACTCCTTTCATACATATCCATAACTGTAGCATCCAACCCATATTATTCTCATTTCCGTTCCGAACCCTATCCATCCTACTTTTTCCGTAATTAATGCTCAAACGCTCCATTCCCACTGCATTTAGACTACTCTTATGCTTTGGAATTTAAAAGATTTCCAGTAACTTTTGAATATTCCTCACCCGATCACGTTAGCAAGGCGAAAATCTCACATGCTTCCCATCACCCCATTCAGACGTAGTATGCAATACCAAATAATATAATTGACGAAACGTACCAGGTCTTTTAGACATATAATTGAAATTATCAGGGAAATAGAAAGCGCTTCTCTTTCAAACTCACACCTGACTTTGGAATTCGTCTAGAACTTCTTCTCCGGGAACTTTCCGTGGCCTGGGAGCGAGGGAAACGTCGATAACTCCCTTTGCCTCCCCCGCATATTATCTCTTTATAACTTTTTTGCGGTCCCCTCCTCCCCCTTGCGAAAAAAAACTTTCCCGACTCGGGCTCTTCGATTCCGTGACCACGGGGCACGTCCCACTCGATCCCCTTCTCTAAACATATTCTCCGTGCCTACCTATCGGATGGAGCGCGATTTAACCTCTTATGGTTTGGAGGAGGTCTCTTAGAGGTCACGCTAAGGCCAACGCCTCTTTTCTTTTCGGCCGATTGATCGGAGAAGGGCTGGTACGGATTGATATCGCCAGGGGTTCGCCCAGGTGATTTCCCCCCCCCCGAACGTATTCCCACCATACATAAATAGAACGTAGCCGAATCACATCGAAGCAGGTAATGGGAATGTGTCAGTTGTTCCTTCCAAAAGCACACATGACTTAACCCTTTCAAGATGGATTTTTTCGCTTGCTTGAAATAGCAGAACTATGTTTTCAGTGAATGTCATGTTCCTGCCGTGTGCGTCAATCATTTACAGCGATCATTTTTGCTCTTTTTGGAAATTTATACTGAATGAACGTTAGTGACGTGAATGGGCCATATTTGCTCCAATGGTTACACAGAAACATTCGGTGGGGCAACTTTATGGCCCAGCGAATGCTTCGGTATAATTATTGAAACTTTTCTCCTCATAAAAATTTGTATCTCTAAGCTTACATAGGGGGCAGTTTCCAATATTATGTTTCAAGGTGAAATGTTGACCTTTTATCATAATAAAGAATATACCTCTTTTGGAGCATTGGGTATTGCATGAAATCCAGTTACATACGTGGTATTATTTAGAAATACTCCATAATCATATAAGCAGCTCCATATGAAGCTCCAAATTATCAATTATCGTTTCACAGCTGTGATGATGCACTTTGGTTAATCAGTAGAATTTTTGGTAACGTTTGCTTTCTTTGCAATTTATATTCATGTTTGGTAAATTTGATGAGAATATGGATTGTAAAGAACACCTTTTGGTTAAACAAATATTTTTGGCCTTTATTAATTACTCACAATTTACTGTCACCGATTGATTTTTATCCCCTATTCCCAATGCAGATAATGATTGAGTACTGTTAAAGCATCGGGTAGAAGCACGGAATGATATGATCAGCGATGCGCCAAGGTGGATACTTCTCGGGTCATCCACACCTCAAATAGAACTCAACCGAATTATATTGACGGAGACCAAGTAATTCCTGTACAAACGTTGAATCGCGTGCCTGAGACGAAGTGCAAGTGCAAATTGCAAGAAACCAGGAAGATTATGTGCCACTTAGCTCGTAATGCCCCGTTTACATTACTAGGTTGGAATGATGGTAAATATGGCGGCTTTAACTTACTTGCGTTCACACGTATTCAAATTTACTGTAGTAGAGATGGTGATAACCTCTGGTGAAGAGTAAAAACAGTTGAAGCGCCCGACGCGCGCGCAGCTAATTGATGAACAAAGATTATATACACGGTTGAAGAAGATGGATATTGCGGAGCAAGTGGGGTTTTTGGATGGTGCTTCATGACCAAATGTCCAGAATAAGTTCGATTTATTCCCCACGAAATTGCTGCCTCCTCTCCGATTCTTCCGCTTTACTAAGTGACTTTGGAGGCCATTCTGTAACTGGTATTTTAACTGACTTACGTTCACACACGTTTCCATGAATGTAGATACTGGATGGGAATCCGCCATCTTGTCCCGTGTAAATTCCCCGTAAGCTGTGTTGGAGGGGAAATTCCGCACCCTTGAGGTTCCATTTTCTAACTAAAGGTGGCGTTAGCACCGATAAAGTGAGGTTTATGGAAGGTAAATAAGTCGGTGGAGATAGGCGAAAACGTGATCACGAGGCACCATTTTGCATTTTGCGAAGGAAATTGCGGTCCTCACGACGAAATTTTTTACGCGTGTGAGACAGGAAACATGGCCAACCTAAGTTGGCATTGTTTTGTGCATGGATGCAAGACGGGTACACAGGAACACGGAAAGATAATGCCACACGGGGCGTGAATAACAAGCATTTGTGCAAGGCTGCTGTAAGTACTTGTTTATTAGTATACATGCGTATCGTATTCTAATCTGATGTATGCAATGCGAATTCTGGCTTATTTCTGTGATAGAGTGGGTCAATATGATATTATGTGGTATGTGAAATTTACGTGTACTGATGTGTCCCGCTCGTAAGTGAAAGGAGATGGTATGGCCCTGCAATGCTCGAGTTGAGTGAGAATATTAAGGGTACTGCGTATTAAAACTTTGACATAATGTATTTTGCTTATTGTCTCTTGGTTAAATTAAGTAACATATGGTGGCTATCGCTCCTAATGCTTAGGCTCGTGTGGCGGGAACCGCATGGTTCGAAATGGCCATGTTGCGCAAGGTGATAGACGATATTGTGAATGTCAATAATTCTGCGTTTAATTACCTCTGCAATTAGTATTTATTCGGGATCAAACTTAAAGGTCACTCATTTAAAGGTATCGTCGAAGTGCATGAAGTTTATTTCCTGAAACGAACGGGTAACACTAATGAGCTCAGTACGGAAGGCTGAATAAAAGATAAATTGTAAATAGGTGTACTCTGTCATGAAAATTGCTGTGTTTCTATATGAAATAGTAGGTATACAACTCATTTTCGCATATCCTTATTATTATTTTCCTTCGATGTTAACGTCAAGCCGCATGTGTTTCGCAGAGACCTGTTGACGTTTTCGCCTGTATTATCCTTTGTAACCTTTTGACGTGAAAGGTACAGTCGTGACCATATATCTTTTAATTTGGAAATCGCGTGAACGTATGTTCATATCGCACTTCTTCCGTGTAGAACGTATAAGTAGCGAATTTTGGCAAACACGGGCATACTCCTTGGACCCTTGGACATAAGTTACAATAGTTCCACCAATTCCCGTTTGTTTACAGCGCTGCCATCGCCCCAGTCGCAGTAGCCTAGCCTGCGGAATTTTCGATCCGGGTCATTGATTCCCATCCAGTATCTATATTCATGCACGTTTTAAATGCCGGTAACCAGCGCCAACCCTAGTAAACTAATAGCGGTAAAGAAGTTTACTAGGGTTAGCGCCAACTTGCGTTCACACGACGAACTTTTACTAGCGTTCTGGTTTACTAGCGTAGAAAACTAGTAATGTAAACGGGAGATAACTGAGACAAATACAGCCGTCCTTCGAATTGGCTCTGGCTGCTGCTGCAGGGTACGGATAAAAATATTAAAAGTGAGTTTATTCCTCGATGTGTGTGAATCAGTTCTCAGAATTAGACATGTGAAATACTTAGCGCGGCCGTTGGTACTACCCAAGATGAGACTTCCTGCTTAGGGGTTACAGACTGCCGTATTATAATATACGGAACGCAGATGTGTGATAATTCTTCAGGTTTCCAAGAAATCTATTGATCTGCTTCATTTTACTCCTCCATCGCCTTTGGTTGCTTCATGTACAACGTTTCACCTCTAATCCGGGAGGCGTCTTCAAGTAGAAGTATTCTTGTTGCAACTCGACGGATGAATTGCTACAAGAAGACTTCACTTCGAGAGTTCACTTGAAGCAACCGAACGCAATGGAGCCCGATAGTAAACTGAAGAATTTAGATTTGTGCATTTCACATAAATTGGAAATTAATATTTCTGCGATTACCTACTGGAACAAGACAATAGTTGAATAATGTAAATATTGACGACATAGTGTACAATATAATTGACGAAACGTACCAGGTCTTTCAGACGTATAATTGAAATCATCAGTGAAATAGAAACTCGTTCTATTAGTATTTTTTGCATTACTTCCAAATAAATGTCACATCCCCATAAAAAATAGTTATTAAGTAATTAATAAATTTACCACATCATAAAACACGTCCTCAGTAGTATAGTGGCCTGTCATGCGGGAGACCGGGGTTCGATTCCTCGCTGGGGAGACTATTTTTTCTTCCTCGTGTTCGGGTCCCGCCGCCCGGGTGGGTTTGTTACTTCTTAGAACATGGTTGTGTATGTATTTCTTTTTAAGAGTCAATTGTAATTAAGGACTGTGGAGTCCTAAATTAGCTCTAGAAATTAATAAACCATTATTTTTATTAGGAATCTGCTTTGGGTGAAAAACGAAATGAAATAAGGCAACTTTGCCGGTAAAAACTCATAACCCATGGAGTGATAGATCTGGCTTTGCGCGTGAATGGAGAAACTTACTTGTTTGCCTCGTTTTTATTTTTAATTTACCTCGTTTGATGAGAGAAAATCCATTTCCTCATAGAATCGTAATCTTCTGGCCAATGGTGTATACACGTGGTGGCGGAATTTAAAAATATCCACAACGCGGAGCCCCGAACCGTCTCCCCACGCTCGAAGGCCATATAGAGGTGAATGGGCGGGCATATGGGCCCGAAGATGCGGTCGGAAGGTCGCCCTCGTCTTTCTCCGTCCCTCGTCATATACCAAGTTCGCGTGCAGTCACGGTCATGGACGGGCTGGATTACACCCCTCCTTTTCAGACCCAGGAGTGAATTATGACAGCGAGTGAAGTTTCCAGCTTCGCAAATGGAGGGATTTTAAGCTATGTCGAGTGCTTAAGGTTAATCATTCATTGGTTTCAAAATCGGCGATGATACACGAGATGTGTTGCTAATTTTGTGTTGCCTGTTAGCCTTGTGGTTAGAGCACCTGCCATCACGGAGAGTTCGTGCATTCCCTCAAGAAATTGTTGAGGTAATGAGACGATTGGTGGGTGTATGTAATGCTTGAGAAAAGGATGTTATTTTACTTTGGTAAGGCCTCACTTAGAATGTGAATCAAGTATGTAAGACCCGAATGAGAAATAATAGGTTGATTTATAGTTTACTAAATAATATTAGATATATTGATAATTAGATGATCTGCAAGATTAAAATAAAATATTTGCAAGAAAAAGCCACTGTTGGTAGACAGTAAATATGTTAGTAAAATGGATCCTTTCCTGGTTTTGGGGGTATAAAATTATTCATGCTTAAATTCAAGGTCTGTTTTCAGTTTGGCTGTGTACCAAACTGTTTTTCCTTTGACTATGAATGATCTCAACGGTTGTCACATCTTTTGCACATACTTCCTCTTTAGTAACGAAATAAATATCATCGAAGCTGCGATCGCAAATGTTATCGATTATTTAATAACACTCGAATTCTTTAATATAAAAATGTTAAGGGATATATTAAAAAATTCCTCAAGTTCATAAAATTTAGTCTACGCCAAGGCTTCAGATATTTTTCAGGCTCTCGGAAAACTTGAAATAATTAGGAAATACCGTCGTTTTATTTTATAGATCTCCCTGAGAGTGTGCGTGGAACAAACCCATATTCTACTGAAATATTAACTATTAACGACCCTTACGCGATGAAATGAAGCAGATAACGTTGGATATGAATGGAAGGAAATACGAAACCTTGAAGTAAATGGGAGAATTGCATGGCAACCTGCGTCAGGTCAATGCTAAGGTTTACAGGTACTCTGGATTAATGTGAGGAATACGGAATGAGGAGGTTTGTAATCGACCCTGGCTGTGCAAAAATTCTACCGACCTCTTCTCGAAGCCCATCTCAAAAGCCCTGTTTGATGATTTACTTTTGAAATTAATATGAAAAGTGTGTAGTAATTCTGTGGAATACTATACAAACCCTCTACGGATAATCCGGCTGGCTCCAGCAATTTTCTATCATGTGATTAAATTTGATTTAGAATGCTAAACTAGTTTAGTTTCCCTTGGTCAGTGATACAAGCGCTTTTTTACTTGTCTGCATCTGAATCAAGAAGGACTTTGTCGTCAAATATTGCCCTAAATCATGATTTATTTTTTCCTTGGTTATTTACCTTCATGGTTAGTTATCTTTAAAGGGTTGCGCTCAATTTATTTATTTAGGGGGAATAAAAATGGATGGCATCTTTTCACCACTTTCTAAAATGAATACGTCAAGGGTTGTATGCATATCTGAACATTTGGGGGGGTTGGTGGATTGATTCATGGAGCATGGATTCTGTGACATGCCAGCAAGACGTTTTTGACCACAGAATTCCAATTTGCTGCATTATTTTCAGCTCGTCGTATGGCATTTGCTCGTTGTCATATCTTTTTTTTGAGATTTTAACTTCCCTATAGCAAGTGAACTTTATTTGCATATGGTCCCTCGTAATTCCAGTCATTATACAATGGTATTTTCCGTCGAAAATATTTCATTTCAATCCCATAGAGACATTGGAATATGAATAATGACGCTTGTGAGCTAATACTTTGAAAGATAGGCATCATAGGTAATCATAAATGGCTCCCGCAATGGCAAAATTTCTGAGCTTCTTTAAGTAATTCAGCTCCTCTGCAACAACATATTACGTTGACATAAGTATGGACAATAGCAGTATCGTAAAAATTATTTGCGGTTCGAATTAAGGGCAATTTCGCTGCTTTGCCCCTTACTCCTCTGTCACAAGTATAGCGTTGCATATTCTTAAGTTATAGTATTTGCTCACAAGTAGTGGGAAAACTTTCGAGATAAAATCTTGCATAGTTATCGGTTATGATTTCTTTGACTGTTCTTCATACCTTGGAGCAATCACCTTATATATACCTATGCTATGTTCCAGAAATACTAGATTGTCAGTTGGTGTCTAGGCAAGTTAAACAAGGAATTTTCTTAACTATGGCTATCTATGTGCCTAAAAGTGTAACTTCCTTCACGTGGAGGTTAATAGTTATCAGCTGGTCAATATTCGGTGTACAATTCTCTCAGGCGTTCAAAAGATGCGGTACATCAAGGCAATCACTTTGGATTAGTCTTTGGCTTTGGGTGGCTGGCAATATGTGAAACTAACGCTTTGCGGAACGGTGAAATCAAGGATAAGAATATCGAAAAAGCCCGAGAGACAGCCTATTTTAATTCTGGTGAAGATATAAACCTTGAATATTTCTGAAATTCTAAAAGCCATTGGTGCACCGAAAATCTTTATTTATTTAGGCAGGTTGTGTTAGCTATATCGCGAGGTTCAAGCAGGAACGGTAAGCAAAACCTTCGTCGCTAACTTCACATACAGAAGAAATCAATTGAGGAGAATTTTATCAGTAGCAGCGAACATTCTCATAGGATGGAGTGTTTACGTGTTGACTTGAAATTCTTTTGAAGTAACAGGCACTATCCTCGCAATGATAAAGAAATATATTTCTATGTTCAGTGAGTGGCCGTATTATTGGCTCGTGATCCAACTGGCATATTGCTAGTGCCTTGCAGTCGAGCCTGACTTTTTATGTGTATGAAGTAGGATTTTCCACAAAATTATTCCGTTTTTATCGTAATTGCTAGTCCTAAAACCGTCGCGGAAAAGCAAGAACGATTTAAGTCGTCTTGACTGATGACCTATGTTGTGAGGCGGCCAAGTTGTTCTATCGTGTTTTTTCCTTACCTTTTAACCTCGCGACGGGGAACCACGTTGACGAACTCCACCCTTCCGGAAGATGCGTCGTGCCATCTTCCGGAAAGCGAATCATGCCGGCTCTCTTCATTTGGTCCGCTCAGGAAATCATTCTGACGATACGTCGCCATGCGGTGACCCGCCACGTGCTCGCGTGTCTTGCTCATGTCGACGAGTCTGCATTGTTTTAAATCACTAGGGGAGAGATTCCCTTCCTCGTCCAATCCCGATCGGAATAGGAAGGCTTTTGTGACCGTCTTTCGAACGCCCTTTGGCAAGCTTTAAACGGACCGAGACAAAAGCCAAGTATTGGAAGCTGGCTCAGGACGGAGGAGTGGTGGGTGTATGGTCTGAGGGAGACAGATGGGAAGACGGTAGGGGAGGAGGAAGAGGGGGAATGGAGAAATGAGAAAGGGTTATTGCACAAGAAGAACGGTCAATGAGGCATGGAAGACGGAGTCGGAAGTTTGGGATGTAGATATGTTGATGGTGGAGTGTGGCACGACTTGGGAATTTCGGCGCTTGTAAAAACTTTATTTAGGATGAAAAGGCGATCTCAGTTACGCAAGCTGAAATAATTTAAAATGATTTTAAAATGAAATGAAATTGCTTACCTGGGTAAAGTCTTCGCCTGTTACCCATAGGGTCGCGGGTTCGAGTCCCGTCTGGGTGTGTTTTTCACCACCCATTGCATGGTCGTGTGTACTATTATTAATTGTTGATTTACCCAATGTAAAAGGCCTTATAGGCTGTTTAAATAAACAAAAATCAAAGGAATAGAGGAAATAAAAAGTTTCTTCAAAAATACGAAAAAATGCCGAATTGTTCCAACGAAAAAATTTGTATTTTTCAAAATTAATTTCAAATTTCCAAACTTCGTACATTTAGCACTTGGAAAAATTGACTATTTTTGACCACCACACGCATAGAAGCGTTGGAGGAAGTGATGAACCTAACCCAGTGTAAAACCCGAGAGATCCATCCCCAAGCCATCATCATGATTTGTTATTCCGCTCTATCAGTACCTGCCATTCCAGCTTCACCATTTCAGTGTCACCATCAAAATTTCCCACACCACTATTTGCCCCGCCGTTAATTCTCTCTATAGCATGGATTCTCAGCCAGTAGTGGGGAATCCCTACTTGGGGAAATAGAAGGTGGTTTATGGGGGAATTGGGACTACTATTCAGCAAGTCGTGCTGTTCTATAGATCATCTAAAATCTGAAAAATTGCATTTGTTTTAATATATTCTGTGGCGTTCAATACAGTTTATTGAATGCCACAGATTTAAAACAATTCTTAGACATGGGAATTATTTTCATTTGTGAAATTAACTTATTATTTAATAAATAAAATTGGGAAGGGATAATAAGAACAATGGTGTAAGTGGGGAATTGAGAAAGAAAAAGTTTGAGAACCACTACTCTAGAGCTTTTTTTACGCATGCCTTCCCTGCAACATCAAATAATAACGACTATTAAAATATTTTGAATGATATGGAAACATAGCTGAACCTCAATCAACAAAAACATAAACCATGTGAAACACCCAAAAACAGAAATTCTGCCTTGCCGATTTCCAACGATTTGGCCAACCTGCAAATATCGAACCGAGGGTGTGTCGCACAGAAGGAAGGACATAACATATTGATAGGCAAGAGGTGGATCGAAGGGGACCGTATCTCTTCACAATGTCCACATGTGACGTTTATTCCCTCTCTCCTCTCATCACCTGTGTGTCCACCAACCCATTCCTCCTCTATACCACCCCCTTCCTCTACTCTGGACAATGTCGTCTTTTTACGTCCTACTCTGGATTAAAGGTTGGCGCGCAGGCGGTCAAGGGCAAGCAGTTTATGGGGGTACTAGGGGGTTGATGATGGAAGAACTTTTTTCCCTGACGATAGTGTTCATGAAGTATCGAATTAATTCTTGAATCAGTAATGAAGTTCGTATAATTCGAATTTTATCACGTGGAGCATGCGATTGGATTAGTTCCCGAGTTGGATTCAATTTTTCGTGCAAATAATATGAAATTGGCTCTGCCGTTGGAATTGGGCTCTAGGTGATGGTATCTCATAACTTTATGGAATTTCCCCATCCATGTAATGAGTCTAGACTCACTCGGATTTTTCACGGCTTTTTGCTTAAAAGTACAACCCGGGTTTCGTTGCGTCGTAGTATCACCGAGAACATAAATTTGAATTTTAAAGTTTCTATGATTAACTATACATTAAGAAGATAAACTATAATATTCAAATTTGTTTACCTGGTAAGGCTGCCAGGACTCGAAACCCACGACGTGCTACGATAAAAATCAATGGAAGGGCCAAGGGAGTTAAGTTTCATTATAATGAATAGATTCTAGGATAGCCGTTGCCTGAGGTCCCGCACCATGGTCGGCATATGTGTAGGCATTATTCCCCCCTGCACTCGATAAACATTGCCTCACTCCTGAACTTTTCATGCAATGTAAGCTTTCTCATGTCGTCCAAAATCTGCATTTTTGTCCTGCTCCTTTAATCCCTCGTTATTCCCTTTATCTCAGGCTTAAAAATCCTCTCAATTTGTCTTCCGGATTCGCTTTTTCTGCCTTCTTCGAAATTCCCTCAGCAACTTCCATTCTTCCTCGAGGATTGAAAACTTGACGGGGTGGGAGGGCTAGCTTTCCAATGACCCCAGGATCTGAACTAGCGGGATTAATTGTTATTGATCCTTGTAAGGCTTCTTTTGTTCGGTAGATCAAAGGATAGGAGCCAGGAAGAAGGTAGCCTTCAAGACGTTTGTTCCTCTGTGAGGCGGCCGCATAAGAAGCTTCTGAGCCCAGTTATGTGGCCTTCCTAGTGACATTGCCAATTTATGAATACCTTCAGGAAGGCATTGGAAAACCACCATAAGGTCGAACCTAGTATTTCTTCCCATTTGGAGAATCAAATACTAATTAGAGTCACTTTAAATCAGGTGGAATGGAGTGCAGTCATTGGTAGAGATGGAAAGAAATAAGCACAGGTATCTTGAGCACACTTGAAAATAATCTTGGACTCCAGTACCCTGCATGATTGTGTGTTGGAGAACGCTTCTTATTCGGGTTCATTACTCCGTATTCCATCGCTGGATATTTATTTTATTAGTTCTATAAATATGTGGAACTATAAAAATTATGTGTAAACAGAGAAATAAACTAAAATATTGCTGAACAATGATTAACATTCCCAATTGTGTGGATCTTTAACTTATCTTAGAGACTGGAAACAACATAGTTACAACTAAAACCTCTATCTAATATCTAATAAAACCTAGTTTCTATTTTATGATAAACGGATGGCGAACAAGCCCTTTCTAAGGCATTTTTTCAAACGGATTATTGTGAAGTCAGGCCAAAGCAAAATATATTATTACTGAATACTTGAAAGTTGCTGGAAACTCATGCTAAATAAATTTCATTCCATTATAGATTACTCCGGTAAGGAATGATTATAGTGGTAATAAATGTAGATATAAAAAAATTAATCTTATTAGATAATTATCGAAGTCGTTCTTCCATTTTGCCTCTTCTTTGGCTTCGCTGAAGCTCTTTTATTCAATCTTGAATTGGAAAAACGGAAAAATCATGCACACCTGCGTTCTCCATTAAACTACCTAGTCTTTCGGAAAATGGTGGATGTTAATGTTTTCTGTGTTCAAAACGTAAACTGATGTCACTCGGGAGCTCTTAAATCTGACTGACAGCCCTCTTCGTGCTGGCCGACAAAAATACGCCCCTTCTGGATTTAAGGAACTCCGGGTGAGGCCATTAAAAAAATATTCTAACGAATCCAGGAGTTCTTTTCGGAGCGGTGCCATTTGCTTAATTGAAATTGCTTTCGGTGCTTCCCACGTAATATTCGTTCGTTCAGCGTGTGGTAGGAAAATGAGTTAGAGAATGGATAAGAGTGGGAGGAATTCGCTGTGGAAAAAATATCCACTTTTAGGGGGATGACTTTTTTCTGGACAATAACAGCTGCAGAGCAAAAGAGATTGGAAGCAGTGGAGATGTGGTGTTACCGAAGAATGACGGTGAAGATCAAAAGAATGGAGAGAATAACTAACGAAGAAGTCTTACGAAGAGTTGAGGAGAAAAGAAGTGTAATGAAAACTCTGCGAAGAAGGAGAGAAAGATTTATTGGACAAATTTGGCGAAAAAAGCCTATTGAATACAATATTGGAAGGAGGAATGAATGGGAATAATTGTAGAGGAAGACCAAGAATGCAATATATCAAGAAATTTATGAAGGACGTCAAAGTGAAGAATTATGTCGGAATGAAGCGGTTAAGAAGAAGAGTGTGGAGTGATGAGCAACAACAAACCAATCTTCGGAATGATGACTGCTGATGATGATGATGACTTATTTTACTATAAATTTCCTACGCATGTGTTCTCTGGGGGTGACTCTCTTCTAAAGTTACTGTTGCATAGGATCCCGCAGTACTTTGAAAGTGAAGGATAGATCAACGGATAAACTACATTTTTGGGCGAAATTGAAACTGGTAACGCTACTGCTTCGACAAAAAATAACAATAGACTAAGAATGACGTAGCTGAGAGGTCGAAATCAAGAGGTCCAGAACAGGTGTACAGAAACAAACGAAATAATTTCTCGACATTATGTCGACCTCCTCATATTTACTAATGCCATAGAGTAAGCATATACGAAAACTCGTCGCATTTCTTGGCACGGATACAGTGCCGTGATGCCATCACTGTTTCCGATGACAGGCCTATTGTTTTGACGACGCCAGGCCGGCGTAATTTTTAGGAACAAACATTTTCATAAAGCAAAGTTATGTAATATCATAAAATGAAAACTGAAGTTGGTAGTAAAATGAAAATTGAAATTAATGAACACATTTGTGTTTTCCACAGTTTCATTTTCCTTGAGACAACCGGTTTTCAGCTGTTACGCCATCGTTGTATTGCACCTGTACCTGGCGCGTTTCCGTCTGATTTTTAGCTAGTTAATCCTAATTTGACGTTTTAAATATTCGTTTCAAGTTTGCTTCGGTAGAAGGCGATAAACGAGTTTGATTTAAATTTTCCATTCAGAAATTCATATCTTACATTTCGACATGTATCAATTAACGTGGGCGTTTGACTAATAAATACGCTTTCATTAAAATTTTCATCAAGGGTCAGATTGCCAATGCAGCCTTATCATTTTAAAATATAGCGCACTAGGCACTTTTCAATTAATCAACATAAACATCGTAAAATAAGCAATCTAGAAATCATATTAGTGTTTTTTTTCCTTGATCGATAATAATTACGTATTAATAAATATGAGGGGATCGATATAATGTCGAGAAATTACTTTGTTTGTTTGTTTGGGTACTCCTGTTGTAGACCTTTCGATCTGTTGTAGTCGTGTTCATTTAATTAACCAAGTTATTTGCCTATAAACCTTATGTAGTGTACATTTAAGGCTATGCACTTCACATACAAATGATTTAAAAAATAATTCACGTTCTCTATTACCTTGTGAGTGACGGAAGGGGCGGGAAAATAATGGGGTGCGGAGGAAGTAAAAATGAGCGCCAGATGAGGAAAGAGGATTGGAGATGACGTGGAGGTCGGTGTAGGGTTGGATAAGGAGGGATAGGGAGGGGCGATAAAGAGAGAGGTATCGTCTGCTTGGGTGGGAACGTCGGAGGAGATAGGTATAGGGATGGAGGACAAATAATGACGGGGAAGAAGGGCACGCCTCTGGATAAGGCGTAGGCACCTAATTCTTCGACGAAAACTCGTCTCTGGCTCGTATCTACATATCATGTTTCACTTGGCAATTTTCTAACCAGGAGACTCTTTTGTTAAGGTGAATTATTTTCGCTTGTGATAACTTGAGAAATATTTAATTCCAAAGGCCGCATTAAGTTACAAACATCACACGTCAGAGATCGTCAGAAATGTGAAACAAGCATACACCCAATTATGACCAAACGGCTAAAAAATAAAAGTAAATTAGTCACGGTCATGATTGGGATTAATTTTAGTTTCTGGTGTGTGCTTGTTTTGTTTTTCTGGCGATCCCTGACGTATGGTGCTTTAAAATTGTGGTGCATGGAGTGAAAAGTTTATCGAGTTACTAGGTACATTGGAAGCCGTTGATATTACCTCTCTCTTTTCATTATGGCTTGGCATTTTCGCTAGCAAACTTCAAATTGGGGCCTGCTCCTGACGATTTGAATTTAGTACGCAATTATTTGGCGAAATTGGAGAATAAAGGAGTTTTGCATTAAAAACATTGTTGCTCCTTTTCTATATGGGAACTATGCACTTGGTTGATGATCTTGAAGGACGTTAACAACTTCCAATTCTGTCACTGCGCCTCTTATCATTACTTGTTGGTCCAGAATGTTTCTCGTATATTTTCAGTTTAAAAGTCTTTATTTTTCTCATATTTACGTGTATAAGCTGTATGGATATAATAGCATTTCTTTCTCATTGTTTTCCCTTTAATACATTTGACAGATATCGATATTTCGCGAGGAACTAATTTTTAAGAGTTTGACAAGTTCTCTATTTTCTCACCTGAATCCTTTGTCCCCTTTTTCTTCTTCTCAAAGTCACTTGTGCTCACACTCTGCGATGACCTTCAAGATATCAAGCCATTCCACCAATGACGTCCCAGTCCTGTTTTTCTTCAACCGCCCAATAATCCGAAATTTCTCGGATGATGAAATTTTGTTTGGATCGACGGCAAACTCTCAGCTGATGCATTATTTATGGTCTCCTAAGTTTTAGACGTATAGCACTTCAAGACGGATTCAAGACGACACTCCATTATTCAGTCACACCATCGCAAAAATCTTCACAATAAGGGATGGTTATCGGTCGAACGCCTGCCTCGTATGCTAACCGAAGTAATCAACTGAGGTAGTAGAATATTTATGAGTTCCCTTAATTAGTGCTCAGATTGCTACATCTCGTAACTCATCCCAATACTGCAGCACTACGAAGATGAACCTCAGTCATTAGGGGTGTTGTACCGATAGGTAGGTTTGAATTGGCTATATCTTTTTTAACTTGAAAACACCGTAAATTACCCGTTAATGCTAAGAGTAAACAATATCTCGTTCCCCCGGAATTATCTCTACCTTCCTTCATGCTTCTTACAATAAAGATTGTTTTCTACATTCTCTCCGCTTTCCCATTCTATCACAGCCTTCAACATTAAATCTCAATGTATCCTCCATCAACTATTTATGGGCCTCATTGCTCCCTATAGAATCGCTCCTTGTTCTTCCATCTTCCCAATCTCATGTTAATTTGGTTTGCTTTCTGTACTTCTTATTTTATCTATCATTCTCCAAGACTAAGTAAGATCTGGTAAGATTTCGTTGATTTCTTTAGGAATAATTTTTACTTACGCAGATCTTATACGAAAAGTAATGAATAGGATTCTCTAATTTTGGTTTATATTACACCTTAGAAGCTGTAAACTGAACAAAAAAAACTGTTTCAATTCTCTGAAACGTTTCTTAGTGCTCGGAGTTAGTTTTTGGAAGTAAGAAGAGCCAGCAGGAACAGCTTCTTAGCCTGGCTCCTCTTTCACTTCTTTCTTTTGAAACTTTCTCATCCCTCCTGCTTTATAAAGTTGCTTTTTACTCACCTCCATCACCTTAACCTCCGTTATCTCAAACAACTGTCCCCTGCAAACCTAGAGTGTCTTCCTTTCCTGTGTCACTCCTTTTTAACCTTGCAAAGCTCCCCCCCCCCCAATCTCCCCCAGGGGCACTCTTTCACTCTCCCTATCGCACGCTTCCTATCTTCATCTCCTCGGGTCTTTTCATCCTTTCGTCCCAAGCTTTCCGTTTACTCAGTTTTCTCATCTCTTCTCCCTCTCTCACCTCCCCTCATCTGGATCCATATCTTCCTATTCCACCTCAACCTCCCCTTCCATCCTTGAATGTGGGTTTTTTCCCGCCCTGCTAGGTTTTTTTCCACCCTGCTAAATTCGTGAAATTCCAAGTAAGAAAGGGTCGGGATTGCTTCTTTCTTTATAATCGTGGGCGGAGGTTTTATTTTACCCGGCCCTTGGCGAGCAAGAGCGACTTTATTTACAGTTAAGGGCATTCTTCTGACTTTTGTGAACATTTTGTCCGAAATGTTTACATCCAGTGAGAGAACAATAATATCGATCAGCAGGAGGAAAATGTGACTTGTTTTTTTAGAATAAAATTGGTCGGCGATTTTTCAAATGAGACAATAAAAGGGTATTAGGTCGTGTAAGATACTGAAAAGAAAAGCTTCTTGAAGGAATGATAGAAGAGTGGTAAATGAAGGAAAGAGGGAGATAGTGACTCAAATTTTTAGCTCGCTCAGAGAGTAACAGTTGTAACATGCTTGATAATGTAGCAACACTAAGTAAAAGCTAAATGTTTCCATCGTATGTTTTTGAGGGATAAAACTCAAAGGATTATTTCTACTCGTTCACCTAGTCTATAATGTTTCCATAATTAAATCAATATCATGCTTTCCGTTTTCGAAACAGAGTTACATTTCGAATTGTAGTATCACGTGGAGTTGCTTTCTTGCTATTCCTTATAAGTCGCTCATTTGCTGGAAATACCTCGCCAGCCGTCAATAGAAAAGATTTTTATTGTTTACCATCTTGTTTCCTGAGACCCATCTTCAAGAATGTTAATTTTTACATTGAAATTGTGGTTATTATTTGCAGTTCCTTTTCCAGGAATGAAATTAATTCAAAAAATTTGGCCCAAAACAAACGGAGTTGAGGATTTTTTTTTTATTTATCAATGGAAATTAAAATTTTGATTTCACGTGAGATAAGCGTTACAAGTATGCCTCTAAATAGCTCTTTACAAAAACATGTTGGATGTATTTGGCTAAAACGTCTAATGGAAGAAATTCGCCTTAAAGTGTGATTTTGCACTTGCTACACGTTTGAGCTCTTGGAGGAAAATATCATATCTACATTTGATTCTTGAAGTGGATATCGAAGCGAATAACGAAGCAGATTCATGATTAAGGAGTGCATGGTGCGAGAGGAAGGGTGAGCCCGATGCATTCGTGAATGAATGCGGGAAGATACTCTTAAGAGAAGGAATTCAAGGATTCTTAAGGGCAAGAGAGCGTGCATGAAGCATTTATAAGTGCAACTGAAGCAAAAGAGGTATGCAAGGATAGAGCAGAAGAGTAGTAGTAAAGTAGAGTCAACTATGAGGCCTGGAATTTAACTTTTTGCCTGTGCCTACCCCGAAAGGGAACGGCATGATGGGTATGTATGAATATTTTAAGGTTTCTCAAGGGGATGGTTGATCCGACGGACACATCTATTTTTTTAAAGCTTTTTCGTTCCTGCGACCTTATCTCTCACTTTCCAATTCGTGTCCCTCCTCGCCCCACGCGAAACTTCAATCTCCTACGCATCCCGAAATTCCGGCTTTCCCTATCACAGCGTTCCCTTTTTCACCGAATCCCCTCCAAATTTAACATATTGTCCTCAGCGCATCCTTCCCTTGACCTCTTCTCCTCGCCCATCATATTCAAGTCATTCATTTAACGGCACTTGGTTATGGAACCCCAAATTTGAGTTACTTTTGTTTTTGTGTTAATTTTTAAATTTCATTCTTCATGTTTTTCTTTATTGTTCTTCTATATTTATTTATTTTGTTGCATCGACCAATGTAATTAACCATTGCGCTGTTTTTGGTTTGTGAGATAATAAATAAATAAATAAAATAAAAATATCGGCCGCATTCCAATTACTTCAATCGACGCGATCCCAGTTCCGTCCACCGAAATGCGAGTCTTTTTCGGTCGCACCCAGCATCAAGGAGGAGGAGGAGTAGCCGTGGTGCTTGCGATTCTCTCCTGTCATTAGTTATTAATCACCCTTTCGGAAGCCTACGTGACACACGTTTCTTCAAGGTTGACGGAAAACCGGAGTAAACACGTGACGGAAGTGATCACCTAAAATAAAAAAAAATGCCTCGTTCGCGGGCTTCTCAAGGTTCACACGCTGCCACGGTTTAATACACACCTCGTTGGACCTCATGCGTCTTCATCTCCTCGAATCACACATCTTCTTTCATTGAGACCCCTTTGATGTGGAGCAAGGCGCCCAGCATCAATCCACGGGCATTCATTCATCTACGCCCCCTCATTACAACCGCTCTCAAAACCTCCCGCTTGCAGACGCACATCCCTTCGCGCCCATCGCTGTCCTCTTTTCGTCGCTATTTACGTTGACCCACCCGAATCTCTTTAAGGCTCATATTTCCTCCTATCCATTCGGGTCAACTGTACGTTACTTACTTCCTTATAACGTATCATGCCAGGCGCCCCGAGGACCGACGAGGAAATGATGCTCGGTCACCAGCCTTCAACGATGTAATTTTGTATCTACGTTTTCGGCCAACAAGTGGGCGTATAGGGCACAGAGTGCATCGAGATGCCGAATGAGTTGCTCTGTATGCTATATTATGAAATGATTGTTGCGCGTATCCACAATGTTCTTAGCCAGCTCCTGAGTCGCAAAGCTTGAACTCATTACCATGCTCTCAGTGGGGGTTTAGACGAATTGAACGATTAACGAAGGGATAACTCTGTATTATTCATTCAGGCTCAACTAAAAGCATTGGTCTATTGACATGAAAAGGAGGTAATTTAGATTTAAAGTGAATTCTAGAATATCTGCAAACCCGACAAGTTTTATATAAGCTGACGCATAATTGTTTTGTTCATGTCTCGTTCACGCGAGGAAAATATGAAGGAATATTTAGTATATTGATTGGACGTATCCTACATTATCTCGAATCCATATTCGAATCCGATGGATAAAAGGTTCTCGAATTGTTCAAATCTCTCGGATACCTGTAATCCTTTATTTGATAGTTATGGAAAGGTGAAATTAACAAGCCTTTGTTTAAAATTATTTTCTCTAGGCGAAATTAGAGGTCTACTCTTAATGAAGCACAAATTTAAGAATAGAGGTCTTAAAAATACATCTGCATTTATCAATGAGAGATGAAATGTTTGGAAACGAAATACATAATTACAACTTACAACTTTATTAAATAGTGCTTCTATGACCCTGTAACGTTAAGCCACAGCATCTCCTCTAATAAGTTATTTCTGCCGAAATAATTTTCTGAGACATGTTTTATTAATAACCTACACCTCTGATCCTTAGTCATCACTGGTTCTATTAGGGCTTTAGAAATATTTTTATAGTAAAATTTGTTAAATAATGGTTCCACAGGGTTGGATGCAGCATTTTAACCTTATTTTTCCCTTTATCCTTTCTCTTTAATAGGGGTGAGTATATTTAAGTTTCAATAACGCATGGCGTTCAAATTTTCCTCGCAAAACGCGCAACACTTCGCATATCCCACGATATCTATTTTCTATATACCACATAACCTTGACGTTTTCTATCGCAAAATGATATCTCAGGAGTATCGCACAACGGAGCATATTCTTCGAAATATCACTAGGCCTAAATGTAAATAAAGATAGACTAATACGATGATACACAATTAAAAGTTATTTTGTTTTAATCCACACTTTTTTATTTAAACTAACCGACCCAGGTTTCAGTAGCTATGTGCCATTATCAAAGCCTTGATAATGTCACATAGCTGCTGAAACCTGGGCCGGTTAGTTTAAATAAAAAAGTGTGGATTAAAACAAAATAATTATTAATCATGAATGCTTGTGATTTCCACAAAGTTAATCCTGATACAATTTCTTATAATACGATGATAGGTAGGTATAGAGACAAATTTCGAATCTTGTCGAAAAGGGAGAATATTCTATTTCGCTAATACCAATAGTGCAACTGGCGGTCGAGGATTCCCCCAAACTCTTGATATGTGAAAAGCATGGAAAAATTACCGCTCTATATCTCCCGACCATTGAAAAAATTGCAGAAAAGTTATTGCTGGGAGAAAGAGGTGTTGGCGTCTGTTATGACGATTAATTTATCTAAACTATCCATTTCTTATATACGTTTTTTTTACTATTTCTGCTAATGTAGGTTTAGGGACGGGATATAAATTGTACAGCGCATGACGTTGAAAAAAATACGCAAACCTAGGATAAAAAATATGAAGAGTCATGCACAAAAGTTATTTTCAAACAATCGGAGGAAAGAATTGGGCCATCTGATGACCAGAAATAAACTTATCAAGTTCCTCAAAGAAAATTTCTTTTGTCCCTCCTTGCTTGCGACAATAATGAGCTTGTTCCCCTACGTCCTAAATTATTATCTAAATCATCGAAATTGTGGTATTCATCTGGCCGTTGCTCTCGGGACGACTGACTAATTTATATTTAGGTATGTATTTATACGCGCAATATGAATTTCAAAATGGTTGGGAGACACGTTTGGAAAAATTAGAATGCAGCGTTCCGTAGGGCTGAAGAATCAGCAGGAAGAGAAGGACGTAGAAGGAAGGTAGTAAAACGGAAGAGGGCGAGGAAGAGGAAATGAGATGGAAAGGAAGGAGAAGAAGGCCCCTGGTTCGAATGAATCAGAAACGCCCCGTATATCTTGAGCAGGTGCAAATTGGAAGCGGGTCGTTTATTTTTGACCGAAAAATATCTTCTCAGTTCGGCTAAAATTGTACCTACTTTGGATTAATTAAAGAGGCAAAGTTTTGCGCAGTTATTAGTATCCAGGATTATTATTAAATTGATCTTAAGGAGCCTGGCTTAGCTGTCAAACCAGTATGAGACGGCAAGAATAATCGCCATCGCAGGGATTCTTCCACGTGAAGGTGGACGGCTAGTTAAAAATTAATTTGCTGTGGAGAGTATTTGATAGAAGGAATGCATGTTCGGTGTTGCCACTTTGAAGATTGCAAATATTATTCGCCATTTTCTGTGCAATCCTTGTAGTGACTGGCACAATATTTTTTTACCTCGTCGTGCTTTCGATACCTCTGATAGAGTGAACATGCGAGTTGATGGCGATTACACGCCAGTTGAAGCACAGTGAGGGCAGGGCTGAACATTATGGAACCATGTGCCGTGCGCCTTGTAGATGGTGATCGTACTCTACCAATCTGCACAATTACATAACTTGCTAGTTATTTCAAATTGATCTCGAAGATCACGTTGTCATTCAATGCGTCCCACTATTGGTTTTGTTTCAAGAATTCGCATTCAACTTATTCTCAAAAGATGTTTTTGGAGTGCTATCTTTGCGAAAAGGGATACTGTCTCTGGAATCTTTTGGTGGAGTTTCTTTACAGTAAATGTTCCAGGAAACATGCAGAAATGTTATAAGTATGTTTATTGAAATACAGCTGTGATTTCAAGACAAGACATCGAGTTCGAAACCATTTTCATGCAAATATTCTTGTGAAAGTACTGTGTGAACATATAACCACGTCTCTTCAGTCATGACGTGGTTTGACGTTTTTGGTGTTAGAACGTAATTTGCGACGGTTTTAGGAGTCGAAGAGTTTATTTTACCATCGCGCACATAAGTTGAGGCCTTTATTTTTGAAGCTGCGTAAAATCACGACTGTCCAATAGACTGTCAACATTTTGGCAAAGATACTGTTTTCTGACAAGTTGCTCCTCCGGAAACTTTTTCTTTCGAAAACCGTCACGACGCGGCTGTTTATTTTTAGATTTATGTCATGAACAGGCCATGGTGACAACCAGTGATATAAATAATTAGAAGACAACAAGGATCATTGTTGAGAGAGAGACTGAGATTAAAGATAGGAATACATCTAATTAGGAAAACTATATTAAAATAATTGACTCAACAACTCGACCGACTTGACAGGTGATCAGCTGTACTTAAATGGGCCACTAAGTTTAAGAAGGAGACGTATTCTTCACTCGCCAAATAAATTGGCCCAATATTTTATTCCCTAATGTGGCGCTGCCAAAAATTAGCTCCACGCTAAAAAAAGGAGCCTAGTGGCTTTTTTAAATATCCAAGCGAGTGTTCTAGTAACTGAAATATTGTCTCCGATTGGCTGAATGACTAAATCCTCCTGTTTGTGACTTTACTGTTCCAGTGGTGCAGTAACCTAGAGCATATTTGTGGTGGAATGGAGAGAATCAAGTTGATGCCTACTCCACCTCACCACGCATTGTGCTGCTTATTTCTTAAAACGATAGTAGTAGTTGTATTCTTTGATATTTAACATCCCCGAGTTTCTCATCCTAATATTATCTCTTTCCTACCGTTCGCACGACGCCATTAATTTTACTTATCTCCCGGAGCTTTCTGTTCCACGTGTTTTGTTGAATTACGTCGTACGCATATATGAATATTGATCACAGCAATTTAGATTATTCGAGTTTTTGATCGCTTTCCTTAAACCCCATAATGTAATTCGCGGATACTGGCTATAATACATGTGTCAAATAATTTATTTCCTATTCATTAAAAAAATCCAACTGATGGCGTATTCATTTGAGCTTTTTTCAGCTGCATTTTTCAATTTCTGAGCGAGCTTAATAAAATCCGTTGAAGAAGTATTTTTTGTTTTCCTAAAGGGCGTAGTCTCAATGCCAAATCAGAATTCGGTGAAATCATTCCCTCTAGCGTTAAAAACAAACTTATTTTTTATAACTTTGTAATGATTCAATATTGCATTAACACATCATGAAATAAATGCTGTAATTTGTTCTACTCCATTCCACACTATAGGTATTGCTAGTCTTATTAAGCGTGTGCTGTGATATTTACTCCTGTCAGTGATGTTATTATTCTTCCAATCTGCGAGTTAAACAAAATCCGTAGCCACGCCCTTTTAACGTCGTTACGTGAGGGCACGAGATGGGTGCGCATCAAATCACGCGAAACCTGTGATTTACCTACTCGGAATAAGAGAAAAATCATGACTCAAACATGGAATCGAGGATTTACCTAGGTCTTAAGTATTAGATCCTTGGGCCCATTTGATGGGTTACTTTCTGGTGGGTTCTTGAACGCTTTTCTGGAAACTTCGATAGAAAACATGCCAGGCGTACGTGTCCTTTCTTAAACCAACTTCGTAGCTTGTTCGTTTCTCAGCTTGTTAGTTTTTCAGCAAATAATTCATTTTTTGTTCTCGCTGGTGTCTTCCGTTTTGCATTAAAGCCTGGGACAGTAAGTATACATTCGTCTTCATTCTGTGAAGTTTATCGCCTCAGGGTTTTTGGAGACGTGTCTCCTCCCCTGCTTATCTCCAGTTGGCGTGTATGTAGTTTCGTGTTTTAACTTATTCCTTTCAAAGACATTGATATGTATTGATAATGAACATTCAGTATCTCGTCTAATATAAGGGTAAAGTGGTTGTTGCTTAATTGAAAGCAGGCTATCCCTGCATGTAATTTACAAACGAATTAGTTTAAAATTGATGGAATCGGCTTCAATTGTGTAAAAATCCATCTTCAAAGGCAATTAACTCCAATGTATAATTTTCACAGAGATTTTATTGGGCACTACAGGTTTCAACGCATTTCCATCCACCTGATGATTACGCCAATGTGCTGAAACCATTTGTACCCTATGAAAGCTATGACAAAATCACATCGGTGTAAATTGTCATTAACAAATTAGTTGGACTGTTTCATGGGTTAGAACAGTCCCCCTGATAGTGGAATCTGGTGGCCTTTGCTGGCTGCTGTTTTTCATTCAAAATGATTTCACTGGTCCAGACACCCAAAATTAAATCATCCCATTTTTTATAGCAGTAATTTTTAGAATCTGCATGCTACTTAGGTCAGGAAATCATATTAAAATTAAAATTATAGTTAAAACTCAAGATTTAAAATTAGAAACTGTGGTGGTAGATGAAAATAGTACGTAATGGGGTGCAAGAATGTCCTTTTTCGATGGGTAGGACTTCGCGAGAAGTTATGTATGCGAATTAACATACCCTGTGCAATGAGGTGAACATACGTTCGAATGCATTAATGCCTTGTGAGAGTTTAGAATAATTTTTTTGGGCGCGTAAAATAATGCTTCAGTTTTTCGTAGAGTTATATTTAATACGACAGTTGAAATTTTCCCGGTATAATTTTAGATAATGGTAACTTTGATGAACTCCATATTATTTCGGCCTTTAGTACGAGGGTATCTATAAACATGAAGTGAGGTGAAATTGTTTTAAAATCTGTTGTACGTCGTGAAGGTGTACTTAAATAAGAGCAGGTCAGAGCCGATTCAATAATGCATGTCCGGGCCCGCAAGAGCTTCTTGGACACATCGCTAACTCAGATCCCTCTGTAGATTGGTGGACTGTCAAATTTAAGCTTTCCCATGAAGAACGACCTTATCAAGCATATGGCCCCCATAGGTATTTCAAACGTCACATTTCTTGAAATGGAATATTCGGAATAATTTCAGCCCAAGAAAGTTTAAAAAAATATATCGATGTATTTTCCTGGCATTTCCATTAAGTAAAACGCCATTCCGTGCTCCGGATACAAAGCAAAATCGTTTGATATGAATAGATCAAATCGTGAGTAAAAAATGAAACAGGCCCCCATTCCCAAACGAAACGTCGGAATGGCGAATCACGCAAAAGTCAACTCTCTTATTTACTTTTCCATGAATGCGCGTTCCCTAGGCAGCATTCGTGATCAATTGGCGTTTCCTTGTCATCTGGGAAATAGCGAATCTACTGGGATTTCTACGATGTCTTCGAAAGTGTAGGAAAACAACTTTAATCTCCTCCCAAACTCCCGAAATAGCGATCAATTTGAAGCAAATACGGCTAGAAATAATAACCGCTAGTGATTTCCTGAACTGCTTCGATTCGAGAACAAACACACACGATTCGAGAATCTGTATTTGACTGGGACTTGTATCAAATGAAGTACCGCAGTATCCAAAATGTTATCGAGGACTTTCTTGAAAAATATGTTCAGCAAATGGGCCAGTTAAGTTTTCTACTGCTTCCTGGATATAGCGATGCACGACACCCTGGTGGGAAACATGAAAACATTGCTTACAATGCGAAATATCCAAACCGCACAGGATCAAGCGTCGGGGAAAGGTTTTGGTTAACCCCTCAAGCGGGAATATAATATTTGAGTATTTGGGTATTTAAATTGATGTATAAGGAAAGTGGACGTACGCCGGACGTCGAAACGCTGCTGGGACAGAAAATAGGGTCTGTACACGTGTACGTCGAAACGGCTTGAGAGGTTAAACATACAGCGCTATCTTTCGTAAGCAATCATTTGTCTATCGCAAAGGTGAAACTTTATGCTTAAATGATATTGATAACAAAGTGAAACTAGAACTTATCGTAATGATACTGGAGCAGATCGATGCAGACAGCAAAATACCTACTTTTAGGCGTATGCTTGAGTAATCTCCGAGTACTCAACAGCTGATGAAATACAAAAAGGCTCATTCACGCACTTCTTTAAAGTGAAAGTGAGTGACTTACCTGCCACTATTCTCACGGAGGCATAACAATTGAACGCTTTCACCTTATAACTACTTTTTCCCTCCATCTCGTTGGACCTGATTAAGGAAAAACGTGAACTTGCGTAATTTATGCAGCGTTGAATTTAAGTTGCTCCTTCAATACTCAATGGTAAATTCCAAAACCATGAATCTATACGTCAAGGCCAAAAAATAATCTATTTAATTTGTCAAGTATTTATTTCCTTTAAAACCGTCCAAAACTCTAAAAAGGAACTGGCGTTGGAATCGAATATACTAGGAGTACGTTTATGTTCCATCAAATGATTTTTGATATGGACCATTTTAACTGAAATAATACAATTCAAATTATAACTCCAGTTGAGATAGAAACTGTAAAGCCTGTCTTCTGCAATGGGCAAAGTTACTAGCGCTGCGTAATAACATCAAAGCCAGTACCTTTACATTTCCAGCGCTGACGGAATAAAGGGAAAAATGAGATAAACGGAATTTAAAGTATATACTTTCTCTTCATAGTAATAATAGTCAATCTTAATGGAATAGATTAAGAGGTGGTCGTGGTTTTAAGTGTTTGTCCCATTGATCGATGAAACAAATGGCATTTGTCAGGCGATTACCTCACCCATTGGTCCCATAAAATATGGACCGTCTATCGATTTAAAGCCAGTTTAGCGTCCAAGACCACGCTCCAAACACGGAATTTCCGTCCTTCGCTTGAGAATTGGTGATATAAATAAATCCTTGTAAGTTATTCCGCGCCCACGATAGTGGGAGTTTCTTTGAAAAGGAAAAGTAACCTTAGTATATTGCGTCGTATGTTTAGCATTCCCATGTTCTTCCCAGAGCTTTTGCCTACCACAGTATTCCAGTAGAAACATCTAAATCTACGAAACAGCGTGTAATCCACCACCAACGCACAGTCTAGAAATTTCTAGCCAGGTACGTGTTGAAGGGGTTGCAAGGGTAGAAGCAGGTCTAATATTCCGTTATCTCCCGGTGTCTCCTGCCTGGAATTTCAAGGTGGCCACCATGTTAGTCAAACGCAAGCCTAAATGTTTATTCGTTCATCCATAGCGTTTTCAAAATTAATAAATTCGTCCCTGTAAAAATTTAAGAGCATTTTTAATACTTAATGCATATCAATGTTCAGTCATTTGTTTACAAGTATAATATTGATTTTGGCTTGCTCTGCGCCAGCCCACTGATTTCCATTTTTTATCTAGCCGAGATGACTGTTTATTTAGACTGACGGGAATTCGAGCACGGGTTGATTCTACACCAGGCATGCGACACTCGTTCTTGTTCAAGGTTGAACCCTACTCGCTCTCTTTTCTACTAGGCGCGAACCAAAAAGCAATAAGGAGAACAATGCACTGCTATAACAGAAACCAGGAAAGCGCCACGCTTATTAGGAACGGGTGGCGAAGTGCAAACAAAATCCTAATTAAGCCTCGCGCATTTTTTTCCGTCGTTTAAATTTCAATCTAGATATCAATCCAGAATCGGTGTCAAACTTGGGCACCAAAAACTTGCGCAAGTGGAAGGATTTTGTTATCTGAGAAGCAGGATCACCAGCGATGGAAGAAGTAAGAAAGATATTGTGAGCAGAATAGCCCAAGCTAAGAAGGCTACCAGAAGAGGAGCCTGCTCAGAGCTAGTAACGTAAGCGTGGAAGTAAGGAAGCAATTTATTAAAACATATAATTGGAGCATGGTTTTAAATGATCTAAAGTGAAGCCTGGGCTATAACAGCTGCGGAGCAGAAGAGATGTGAAGCAATGGATATGTGGAGCTGACGAAAATGATGAGTATCGAATGGATGGAAAGAATCACCGACGAAGAAGTCCTCCGAAGATTTGGAGAGAAAAGAATCATTATGAAAACTCTGCTGCGAAGAAGTGGAGACAGACTAACGGGACACATTTTGAGACAGAATTGTCTCTTGAAAATAATGGAAGGTGAAATTAATGGGAAGAATTACAAAGGTAGAATGGAATGCATTAGCAAATAATGAAGGATGCCAAAGTGAAGACTTATGTAGAGATAAAACAGTTGGCTGATGGGAGAGTGGAGTGGAGAGCTGCAGCAAACCAATACTCGGATTGATGACTACTGATTATGATGATGATGAGATTTCAAAATACAATCTTTTGGAAGACTTCGGGAGAGAGTATACGGCGTGAGAGGCAACGAATCAAAGCTCGAATGCGAGAGATCGTTGTGCGTGCCGGGCTGACCTACCTCAACATCGGAAAGTGAGTGGAACGACCCGCCCACACGCAGCATAAGGGAAGCGGCGAACCTTTCCACAAAACTGGTCCCACGGGAGGATCTCCAAGTATCCATCTGGAACCATACCTCACTCTTTATTTTTTAATCCCTCGAAGGAATTGTCACCGTCCCATTTTGTCCTGTGAAATGCTCGGTGTTCGTAAGAGTTCATTGCTTTTTGAATTCAATATTTTTAGGCTCCACTTTGTGAAACTTCATGGTAGGTCGGTACGTAAGTAAAACTCGGTGAATGTCACAGAACTTATATTTGCTACTGCAGGTTCAGTCGAATAGTCGACATCATCTAGTACATCACGCTGGAAGTCTTCTGTTATTGTGATGCTATATGACCATGAAACTATATTCCATTCTTTCATAAGCCGTACGCACTTAAATAAGAATGCTTAGCGTTTCAAATATATCGAAGTTAGAATGTAGTTAATCGAAAATACAACGATCATTCTTTGGTAATTCAATCACTGGTAAAATAGCACTTCATTATTTCATGCGAATTACTTTCAGACGCAGTTATCATCGTCTAATCCGCGTGAACATGTGAAACCAGCATAGAATTTAGCAGGATATCACTCCATCGGTATTAATCATCCGCAACACTTAATCCGCAGTCAGCTTCAGTAAATCTATGGCACCTTATTCCTTTCTAATGCCATAAAGTATAAATGACCCTAGGATAAGTTTTGGTTAAAGGTAGTTATCTGGGACCATGTCGCAGGTAGTCGCCAGTTGTGTGTGTCCCTCCTCGCGAAAGGTCGTAATCGTAATCTAATTTTTAACTACAGTTTGTTTTCTCATTGATCAGTAGCAATAATTGTACAGGTATTTATGATAGGAGGCCACCATTTCTAGCTCTGAACTACTGCCTTTATATATTCTTGCGATATTTGTGAACAATTTGAGCCATTTGGTTTTCCTTATTATTCTTAGTTACATCATTCCATATTCTACAGTACTCTTTGGTTAGGTAATGAACGGTGAAATCGGTGGCAGCGGGGTAACTTCCTCACCTGGCAATCCTGGGGTCGCGGATTCGAATACCTCCTCGATGAGTTTGACAATAAATGTGGTTTAATGTCAAAATGTGGTAGTTAGACCTCTGAGAAACTTAAAATAGCAATGGGCTTATGAGGGGCGCGATCACAGTTCTCCATAAGGTCCGCGCTTACATTACCGTTATTTTTCAATGCTCTCATGAGAGCGAAAATGTTATCGCTAGACCTCAAACTTTGTCTAGTGCTTTAAATAACTACCTTTAGTAGATGGAATGCATTTGTAAGACACTAACCGTGAGCATGAACCCTATGTGGACATTTCCCATATAGAGCGGTTTACGTTTTGGATAACGATAACCACGACACGAAATACCTTTTCGAAGCCCTTCTCAACGCAACCAGGCGCCCGTAATAAAAAAATGGTTTTCCTTCGCCCTTGCCTCTAGGTACTTTGAGGGACTCATTTGACTTAGCTTGTACATAGGCACGTACTAGCATCGAGTTGTTAATTAATAACATCGGCAACTCGTACGTGAAACCAGTCCAACCACCGTGCGGTAATCAGAAAGGAGTTCGTTCTGTCATTTCTAGCTCCTACGGCTCTGTCTCTCTCTCTCCCTCTGATGGCCACATCTCCCGACCAACAAGTTTCCCAGCTGTTCGCCCGTTCTTCTGCTTCATGTTCCTGCGCTTAATTAGTCTCCTCCCTCCCCGCCTTCCTCTGCTTCGCTCGCATCTTTTCCAATGCGTACGACATCTCCGTTTCCGCCCCTTCCCTTATCGATCCCGCCTCCGTTCCAAACTCGAGCCATTCAAACTTTCGTTCCAGTGCTTTATAATCATCCTTCCGCTGCCTCTTTGCCCTTGTCACTCTTGTTTTCATTCTCTTTTCACTTTCCTCCTCACAACCACCCATTGTTACACAGTCTCTCTCTCCTCCTTCGAGCCATTTCCCTCCATCTCTCTATCCTCTCCTCTCTCTCCCACTCTTTCTTTCCTAAAAAAAGCCTCATCTCTTGTTTGCATATCATTATCGTCTCATTGTTATCCCGTTGCGAATCGAGGTTCGTTTTGTTTTTAATCACTGTTTTATTTGCCGAGGGGCTGATAATATTTGGCGAAAGCAATGCAAAGGAACTTTTGATAGACTAGAGCCCAATGCCTCCACTTTTGAGGGTACTTTCGTTCGTCTATATGGGCTTTTTGGGTTTGTTTCATTCGCTCAAATCTCACTGTTTACGGATTTCAAAGTTTTCTACAAATCAATTCCATTCCAAATACTAACATGCATGAAAAGTTATTTTTCCGAAATGAAAAAGCACAGACTTCGAACTGTCCGCTTTATTTTTCTAATTATGACGCATGTTTCAACGTTTAAATTGTCATCATCAGGAACACCGTTCAATATCTAAGTTGAACATGATTATTTATACATAATGACACTGGAGAGGTAGGGAAACAAGTTAAATACTATAAAGTAATATACCTAAGCTCTAAACCAGACGGGCAGAAATCTCATAACCCGTTTTAATGAACCGCCTGCCAATAAGTATAAAAAAAGTCAATTGGCGAAACACCCTATGGAGGATTCCCACCACTCGTACTTTCATGTAAAAACGCTCCAATTCCAGGAATATAGACGCCGCGTTGCCTGGAAGCGTTCGAGCAGGAAGAGATAACTAAGAAGAAAAAGAAAATTCAACTGCTGGATTACATTGAATTTGAATGTCATTCCCACATCGTAGCTCTCTTCAACCATTTAAACAGGTCATAATGGTCTGAATGCCCCCCCCCCCACCCTATCTCTTGCGATAGTTCCTATCCCTCCCTTCTCCGTCACCATATGACAAACCCTCTTAGGAGGGAGACATACTGCGATACTTACAAGCCAATTGCTGTTTTAGGTTTCCTAGAGAACGAGCCACCGGAATTTTTGCCCTAACCTACATTCCTGTGTGGTGAAAAACCCATCCAGGGGTATTCCAACCAGCGACCTTAAGATTTGCAGACGAGGCTTTTGCTCCACCACCACCGAGGCCGGCAAATAATTAAATAAATATGACTCATCCTACCACAGTTCTGAGCTCAGTCTCTTCAAACACCCACTTCTTTTGACTGTCATCTCGTCCCCCCCTCTGTCATAATGTATAAATAATCATGTTCAACTTTGAATTTGAACAGTGAACGTGGTAATCGTGATTTTAACGTCGAAACTTGTGTCTTGATCAAAAAATAAAGTGGACAGTACGTTTTTGTTTGTTTCAGAAAGGTGGAAGGAGTTCAAGTAAGTTTGAGTGTTCATCGTCAAAACGTCTGTCGGCGGAACTCCCGAACATTTTTCCAGAACTTTATTACATCCATGTATGTGTTTCCCCGTTGGAATCCCTGCGCCAACGTAAAAATTAAACTTAATCACGTGCTTAAACTTAATCACGTGCTATCATTACGACGCGAGGCGGTGCACTTAGCGTGCCAGGTATTCATTCTTATGCCACCCCTAAAGATGGAAAGGCTAAAATGACTCACCAACGAACTAGTTCGAACTGCATGAGGTCGCGAGGACCTTTAACACAAGATTTCCGTGCTCCCATTTCCCAACGCCTTGTATTAGGGGCTACTCATTCAATGACGCCAACGCAACGGTGGCGTATAATGGTGATGGAGGCCTTTGCGGCAGCCTTGACACTGTTGAGGGCATTGAGACCCATTAGTTTATTTGGGTTTTTGCGTTTAGGATGCAATCTTTGAGAGGCCCAATGGAGGAAAGAAATTCGGTCCTAGCATGAAATTGCGCTGCCTAACGAAAGGCATCCTAAGGGTCCACCGTTCATCATCCATGAGATGGATGACACACTGAGACAAATTATGAGTGAAGCTCTGAGACTTCTTCTGGAGGTTACGCTAGCCTACTAAAAATGCAACGAAAAATTCCTCAACGCCAGGAAATTGAATTGATTCCCTCCGAAGGAACCGAAGACCCTATCCGCCATTATGTTGGCGTTCGTTTATCGGAGTCCATCGAAAGCTTAAAGCGAAAAAAATTGAAATCTTTAAACCCTTGTGCTTGCATAGCAAAGCTTTTTCTCTAAATCGGTCCATGGAAGCCTGGTTGGTGACGCGCCGACCTAACAGGGTTAAGGTCATGGGTCCGAATTTATGTTGGCTGGTTGGTTATTTGGGGAGAAGACCGACAACTGAGGTGACTTGCGTCTTTCTGGTGGATAGGTAGGTAAGGATTATTTGGGGAATAGAGGCATGGTGGAGACACACTCTGCGTCGGAAGTCGTCTGCTCATGAACGAAAGGCGCCTAGATGTCCACAGTTCATGGACTCATACGTCGGACGGAGTACCACGCTGCAAGTTCTCTCCAAATTGCACCCAAGTACATATCGCTATTCCACTGAAAAATCTCCACTACCGGGGACTCGAACCCGGGCTCTCGGGATGGGAAGCCTGTAACCTAGCCGCCACATCAACCTGGGTGGAATGCCATCACGAAATATAGTATTTGATAATGCAGGGCTAAACCTTCTTGGGAGAAAAATGTGGTGGGAGAAAAATGTGGTGGGAGAAAAATGTGGTGGTTTCCCGTTGGCTTGCACATCACAGTACTCCGACCGATTCCGTAAACTTCACTCTCGCCAGAAGCTTCGGTAGTTGATACAGGACCGATCTTCTTGACCTGCGCCATCAATGCCTTCTAGTGAGACTTCTGCCTCTCCGGGTGGTGGAGCTGGGTAGTTTGGGTGTAGCATGTGAAGTGTAGAAAATTTATATCCTCGTTGTCTCGTTCCAGAAATAAGTGAATGATTTTTTCCAATAATATATTTTTCCACCAACACTAACTGTATCCCTTGAATATGGTGAATTGATCTCCTGGCTGCTTTTTGGTTCGCACTTAGTGGCCAGGGGCGCGTGCAAGGGTCAACCTTGAACTGGGACAAGTCTTGCGTGCCTGGTGTTGAATCAACCTGTGTCACATACCCTGGTGGTGACTTGTGAGGTGCTTCGTAACTGTATATTTGGATGTGATGTTTATCTTAGGATTAAGGTCTTAGGTTGGACGTTGCGATTTAATCCTAGCTGTTGGAGCACCAAAGAAATGGAACTCGTACCATCATGAAAGATCCGTAGAGAAAATTCAAAAAATACAACGCTCCTCCAAAAGATCCCTTTCTGAGCGCTGAAGCGCTGGCTCTCCTAGTTCTCCGTGCTGGCGGGGGAAAAAAATATATATATATATATATATATATATATATATATATATATATATATATATATATATATATATATATATATATATGTTGGGAAATTTTCGCCGGTTGGCCACAAATATAAAAAATAAACTTACAGGAAGTGAGAAAAAGAGATATAGATATAAAAAGGATTTGTTCTTACTGAACGTTTCGGACCGGTTGGTCCTTCCTCAGCTGTAGAAGTGACTTCTAAAGCTGAGGAAGGACCAACCGGTCCGAAATGTCCAGTAAGAACAAATCCTTTTTATATCTATATCTCTTTCTCTCACCTCCTGTAAGTTTAATTTATTTTTTTGTATATATATGTATATTTTATTTTTTATTTTTTTCGGAGAACGCGTCGAGAGAGCTGCGAGTGTAAATGCCGTATACATTCTTTTTTCTTTCGCGGCGTCAAGCTTTAGGGATGGATCCGGGGTGTAATGAGGACGTAACGGATGGTTTGAGGCGAGGAAGATGATACGAGACGGAGGTTCAGTTGAATGGGATTGGCGAGAGTTTGAGGTGAGCGAGCGTGTGGGAAGGGTTATTCGGCGTATGACGCGAGAGATGGAGGAGGAGATGGAAGTGGGGAAGGGATCGTGATGGAGATAAGTGTGGAACGAGGGTGAAAATTCCTTTGCCAAGGGGCTAGAGGGAAGCGGGCATGTTGGGAGAGGGTTGGGTGGGTCGTCATTAACATCTTGATTCATAAGCCGAACAAATATTTCCGGGGTATGGGCGCACGGTTTCTTGAGAGTAACTCCCGTGAAAGAAGCGTCGTGCAAAAACTTGAAATTCTGGGTTAGTAACCCTTTGGGAGACTCGACGACTCAATGCTTAAACTGAGTATATAAAAGGTGTGAATGTTCATGCGACCTTATGTATGATGTGTGCTCTTTAGCTCGATTCAGATTAGAGAGGGGTATCATTGATAAGAAAAAGACCAGAAGAGTATAGCTGCCCTCATAATATCTTGCTACATGCAGCTGCTTCAGATAATGTGGGTGATTAATATTAGAAACGAGAAAATGTGGATAAGAGTAGGCGAGAAGAAGACCTAATGGAACACCAAACGGAAAATAAGAGATGAGAGTGATGAGTGACATTGTGTGACTCAAAGAATTTGCAAATAAAATATACAATAGAGGGAATAATAATGGAAGAGGAGGCCGTACGAGGAAGATCAAGGAGCAGATAACATGCACCAAATCAAGAGGGATGTGGGATGCGAACATTATTCAGACCTGAGTTTTGAAATATTTCTATATCCAGTTTTCACTTTTTATCAATGAATACGGCTAATAGTTTCTTAAGGCTCCCGAGTGTCTCAGAATTTGTCGACTTTGTTGGTTCTTATGGCGATTTGTTTATTTTGCGCGGTGTTCGAAATGGTGGCCTACCTGGCCCAGAGGTGAGTAGCGCAGAGGTGAGAAGCTTAAGTCTGGCAACACCGCTCTCCATGCGTCCTATAATGTCAACTAAAAGTTGAACGCTCTATAGTCCAGTTGACCACCTCGTGACACATGTACTCGTTTCCAATTTTTGGGAGAAATACTGTCGTTCCTCCTTACCCCTCAATGGTATCATATGGCACTTTTACAGGAGGGGTGGGAACGGTGAGTATGTGAGAACGGAGGAGAGACAGCGAGATTTATGGTTGAATGTGGGAGGGACAAAATGGTAGGAGGGGACTAGTCCGATGGGCGATCTAAGGGAGCGAGGGGGGGGAGGGTAAGGAAAGTGAATGGGGAAGAGTGGAGCGAGTGTGAAAAAACGTCAAAGGAGGGTCAGTGTTTTTTTTGGTCAAATAAGGGTATTCGTTAAGACCCTTTCCCATTTGGTGAAGTCGGGAGTGATTTTCGTGCCGACGAGGAGGACTTAATTATTCCATTCAGGGGCTCAGCCACTGGCGACTCCGGGGGATGGCGACTCCGCGGGGGGGGACGTCGAAGGTCACGCTGCTGCGTGGCATTCCTTAAAGGGTGCTTATGTCCGCCGGAGATGAAGAAATTTCGGCATGTTCAGGGCACGGGGAGGAACCACACTTTCTTGGACTCGTCATTCTTCGCTGATTTATGGCGAACGGCCCACGAAAGGATGTAAATTTTCTTTTCTCAATACATTTTCATCGAGTTTTAGAATTTGATTTATTTCATTTCTCGTCCGACAAACAATACACTGAATATTGCTGAAGTTGAATTTCTCTTAGAACTTCGGCAGAACTTTTAAAATAATAAATAAGTAACTCATACTTTTCGATAATTCCAAAAGATTGTTACTAAATGATGTTAAAACACATAACGTTTTACTTACTGTAGCTAAATAACATTTAGTGAATTGAAATTGACCAAAATAACTTTCAACTCGAAGCAATTACAGCTCCTGGAGTACTTCGACTTATCGAAGCTTGACAGCATTTAATTTTCAATAATGTACAACCCGCCATAGGGGATTGCAATAGGGGTTGCATAACTCACCACCCATGAATTGTGTAGTTGGATTGAGTTTTCTCCCTCACAGAAGTGATGAAATAGCCAGTTTCGTGTGTGAATAATGCTTCTTATTTCTGATTAGTACAAAACGCTCGCTGCCCTATTCTTTCTTTCTTGTTCCACGTACCAGTGTAAAGACAGGATTTGAAAGATTCTGTTTTTGTCAGTCATTCACCCAAGTTAATGAAGTAGCTATCTCGTAACGGGTTATACTTTCCGGGGAATAGTCAATGATTATGTCATATGAGCATTGGCAAGCTCATGAATTGAATATTTTATCCTCGCTGCTGATAAAAAGTGGTAATACACGGATGAAGACGATTTTGTACGCTTTTAGATTTCAGCTGATTTCGGATAATTAGCGAGTAGAATGGTTTCCGGGCGATTCCTATACTAAATTTCGAAACCTACACCAATCACCTCAGTCTTATACATGAATTTCCCTTATTATGAAAATGTGAGTGATGGTATATCACTGCAGTATGTGTCGATTCATTCATCCGGCGAATTTCTTTGGCTTTAAGATGCCAGTCACATATTTCAGAGTTTCATTCTTTTAAATAAAGGTTAGAGTTTCAGCCTTTACTTTGTGGAAGTGGATCACAGTAAATGATCCCACCATGGTTTCTGCATACAATGTCATTATTAAGGATCACCTTGATATGTCGACACCCTGTTTGGTACAAATAAAAAGTTGTGGAATTTACATATTGATATATCACTTATTTCGTTTGTTGATTTTAGTCTACAATATCTCGGATCTGTCTCGAATGATTTTATGGTCAGATGACCATGTGAACTGTGGTCGTCTGCTGTCCACGCATTGCGAGAGCAATGGTTTCTCTAATTTTTCTGAATAATGGGGTCATTGTCTTGTTGCAATCATTTTATTTAATGCCGTTGGAAGCCCTCCTTTCTTTCCTGCCACGCCTTCGTCGCTGAGTGACTACTATGTCTTCTTAAGTAGCACCTTTTTGAGTGCGGTGTGTGGAACCTGAGCATCGATTTCACGACGTCACTCTCAGGGTTATGTTTGACCAGAGTGAATATACCTTCGTCAACATCAAGAGTGCTCCTCCCCATAGCGTATGGCAGCGGGGGAGGGCATGAGAAAAGGGTCGGAACCGTTCACTTGAATTCAGCTCTCAGGGGAGTAAGGTGGGAAATGGGTACGTCATAGCTTCATCTTTAGGCTTTCCTATTCCTGGTGCGGCTGAAAACCTATATCTCCCCATGAACCCCTTTTCAAACCCTTTTTACACTGCTCCCCATGCCCTCCTATCTCTGGGCATGAGAATTTTTTTCTTATTACATTTATCGTTCGGCTGGAGCAGGTCGACCATAATCTCAAACATATTTGTTCAAATGTCTCATATTACCGTAATATTCATTTATCCATGTAAAAGACGGCATTACAGTATGCTCCGAAGAATCTCGTGCTAAGTGCATTTCCTATTTTTCCCATCATCTTATCGCATATTCTGAGCTCTTCATGGCAAGAGTGCATTAATGCAGAGACCGACTCCCAAGTCATGGGATTGCTCCATTACGCGGGACTGGGATAGACCCCTTGGACTATTGATTTTTGAATTACTAAACAATTTTTAAATGAAAATGCCCAAATTGCCATGCGCACGGGCGCATATGCTTCCAAAGCGGAAGTATGAAGAGAGAAGTAGGTAATATACGTCAATGTATCCATTCCATACGATCTTAACCAAAATCTACTCGATGAATCCCTCAGGAATTCCGGTGCACGTGCCTCCCTCTGCTAATCATTGGGTGCAGACCCGAATGTGAAACGTGAAGTGCAAGTGGGAAATTTGGGTAAGTATTGGGTAAAGAACTTAAGAAAACATGGAAATAGACTTTTAGATTGGCAGAGGGAGTGGTTAGCACCTACGAAAATTTCACCTTGGCATTAAATGGCGCCTGGTGGTAAAATAAATATTAGAAAGGAATTCTGGCTTTGCTAAGTAGAGTGGTTTTCATTTATGACAATTGATGCCGAAATCATGGTCGGATATTAAATAATGTTGTGGAGTAGTAACTAATGAAAACTCTGCCAAGCAGAATAGAAGTACTTATTGGGCATATCGTGCGACATAACATCACACTGAAAATAATAATAAAAAACTACGGATGGAATCACCATGGAATGCCAAGTATGAATGTAAAACAAACTATCATCGATATTAAATTCAAAACCTGTGAAGTTATAAATTGCTTACCTGAAATGAGAGGGCCGTTGAGAGCTGCATTAAACCACTTTTAGGATTGATGAATGCTGATGTTGTTGGTATATTGGCAAGTTATTTTACTTTTTCATAATGGAAGTGAAATTCACTGTGCTCATATTTACTGCGCCCACCAAGCAGTCACATGGATATGTGGCTGGGAAAAAATTACAAAAATAAGGGCTCATTATAACTTTCTCTTAATCTAGTTTGTGGTATCTGAGTCATTCTCCTCACGCATCACATTGGCTGCACTAAAATTCTAGGTGCAATACGGAGAAATAAACTTGGCAATTCTATAATTAATATCATCTTTGTGTGACTGACCACATCCGAACATGTTACTCAGTGGCCGGTCGTTGAATAAAAGTCACTTTTTGTAGGATACCAAGGTTAATTTCTCCCCATTGAATCAGAAAGAATGACACAAAGTTGGAGCCAGAAACCGCGCCGTTCTAAATGCCAGGTGCCATTTTACGCCAGTGAAACGTTTTGAATACCTCGAGGGTCTTTGTGGGCGCGAGGGAAAGGTATGAGGATTTACGGGACGGTGGTGGTGGGGTTTGAAAGGCTTCTGAATGAAATGGCGTTGCGCACTCACCGAAGATGACCCCGAAGAACACTCCGGACAGCGTGACAATGAAGAGTGCGTTCTCCACCATCCACGCCCGTATCCGCCTGGTGTTGACCGGGATCCCTCGGTGGCCTCCGAGTCCTCCGCCTCCGCTGCCCTCGCCGGTCATCGCCGCGGTGTCCGAGGAGCTGTTGTTGGCGTTGTTGCCCCCGCCGCCCCCTCCCGCGTCCCCCGGACTCCCTCCCTCGGCCATCCTGGAGAAGATGTTGCCTGGAAGGCGGAGGGATTTTGCCATGAGGGCGGCGAGGGCAACCACTGCCTTATGCGGAAAGAGAACCGTCTTGGCGGTCGTGGGTTCTCTTTGTGGGTGAAACGGGGTGACGGAAGAGAACTATGAAAGTCCCCTCGATCACGTCTAATCACGCCTCCTCCTGAGATCTCCCACCCCCCTCTGAAAGGTCTTTCGTACTTGTCTACCGGACGACCTATCTTGTGATTACCCTCCCCGCTGTACCCGTGAAAACCTCCCCCCCTCGCCTCAAGCCCTTTAAAAAAATGATCTCCCTTCGTCCTTCTCGGGTGTCTAAGCCGGCCTTGTCGTGTCTGCTGCAGGAGTAACCCTTGTAAGACTTGTATTCCGCAGGTCCAAGCGAGTACAGTCCTCTCAGAATGGGGTCCTATAATTTGACCCGCGGCCTCCTCAGCGTTCTACTCCACCCCCTACTTATCCGCCCCCGGATGTATGTATGATAAGAAGATGAAGGCGGCTATTCACGGTGTAGTATTCCTCCTCCTCGACGTCCCGACTAATTCTTTCTCCTCAAGTAGGTATGCACGCGCGATAGGAGTGTGGAGGAATGTCTTCACGGGCCGGCTCGAACCTCACGACTCCCGTCTCGCCTCGAATCGACTCCTTATGGCGGTTTGGGTGGTGGGGTAACGTGTGACTGGCTGTTGTCGTCTCACTATCCTTTTCCTACTCCCTCTCTCTCCTTCTCCTCCCCGTCTCTCTCCTCTCCCTCCCCCTTGTCCACGCTCTCACCCCACAGACACACTTACAAGAACACCCTACTTCTTCTTCTGCTGCTGCTGCGGCGCGGTGTTTATGAAAAATTGCAAATGGGGGGGGGGAGAGAATTTCCACGTTCTTTTTACCACCTCCTCCCCCAACCCTACTACAAGGAGAATTTCTTGTGTAGGGAGTGGAGCAGTGCTGTGGTCTCACCCCTTTTAGGTCCTTTGTGCTGTGTCTGTATCCTCTTTGTCGTTTGATGGAGGAGAATGGAGGGGAGAACGTTTGAGGAGATGGCTGGAGGTCCACGTGCTGTCCAGGATAGGTCGGGAAATGTTCTGATGAATTTCACTGGAAGATGTTAGCTGAGTTACTTCCAGAAAAAAAACTCCACACGCACCACTGACCTCTATCGGGTCTATTAATCTCGGCAATAGTATAATGTTCTAGGAGCTTGTCGACCCACGTGCGGTCCAAGCTCGAGCTTGGTTCGGTCCGTTCGGGTCGATTTCGACGTGAAGGTGGTATATATACGTGACGTGATCACATCTGGGCGTCCTCACGCGCCCCTTCGGTTTGCCTCCTGCATTGCGCTCGGAAATTTGGAATGATTCAAGGGCTCGTGGCCCACGTGCTGTCCAAGCTGGAGCCGGTCGCTTTCTGGGCGTGGATATCTTGGCTGAGGTGACCTCGTATTGGGCAACCTCTCACTCTCCCCCCCTCCCCACCGCCTGTGAGAAATTGGAAGAATCAGATCGTTGCGTGGCCCCGCGGGTCACCCGATGGCTCCTCGTGTTGTGCGCCCGTGCCTCGTGGAGACAAGGACTTCGCGAAACGTCGGCGTGGTTTTTCAGGCCCCGCCAGGCAGCGAGAGCGCGACTCTCCTCTTGCCGGCCCCAGACTCTCTCGGTCTCTTCCACCCTCTCTCTCCCTCCCTCAATCACCTCTCCTCAGCCCCTCCCCCCCCGCCCCCCGTCCACACTCTCTCACACCCTCTCTCCTCCTCTCTCTATGCCTTTCCCGGTCTCTCTCTCGTTCCCGCCACAATATTGATCGCACCAAAGCTCGGCTACCTCTTCCTCCTCCTACTCCTCTCCTCTCTCTGTCTCCCTCCCTCCTCCCCCGCCTCCCCTCGTACCCCCCTCCTTCCTCTCCTTCGCCCAAACCCTCCCACACTCCTCCTCCAGTCGGTCTCCCCCTCCCCCCTCTCTCGGTATTTATTTTGGGGTCGGGGTTCGAGGCCCGTACCTTCTCCTGGAATGGCCGTGCCCTTCGCGTTGGATTGCGTCGTTTGTTTTCCCCGGTTTTGGACGGGTCGCTATCCTGACCGCATCCGAGATTCCTGTAGTCGAGTGCCCGTGTAGTCGTGTGCCTGCTATGGGTGCTAGTTTGCAACTTTTTTCCATTTCCCAGAGGACGGTGGCTCACCGCTCGTTCATGTACGTACTTTTAAAGGAGGAAAATCAAGAGGAACGTCTTGCGAAAAGAATGCATCAAACCTGAAGTATTTCCACTTAAACATTGCCACTCTCGTGAGAATTAGATTGCATCGTTTGTTTCCCCCAGGGTTTGATGCGTCGCTATCCTTGCCTCATCCGAAATTCCTGTGGCCATGTGCCTACTTCGGTGCTAATTTTCAACTCATTACATTTCCCGAAGCACGGGGTTCAGTACTCTTTTCAGGCTGTACGTTTAACCGAGGAAAATCAAGAGGAACGAGTTGCGAGAAGAATAAATCCAACCTGAAGGATTTGAATTCAAAAACTCCCACCCTCGAGAGCTATGAATGCTTTTTGAATGGTATATAATTAATCAGTAGCGCGTGGCCGACTTTAATTAAATCCGTTTTTATTGCGACAAAAACTAATGGAATGATGAATTAGTTCTTAAATGGGGGACCTTTATTTTTTGGCACAGCCATTAAACCTTTCACTTCTGTGAGCGTGTTTGAGTGAAAAGTCCTCGGGCCGTTTTTGGCCGATTTCGTGAGAAATATATCTACTTCTTCACTCAGGTAGGTGCCGTTGAACATTAAATCGGCTAAATGATTAAAACTGGACTCGAAGTAAAATACGGCTTGGTTACCCTTTCATGGAAATCAGATACTCTAGTTTTTTAAATCTTGCCACAGTGTATGGCCCTATTAATAACAGCATGTGGAGGCTATATGTAGGTCATTTTTGTGGCAGGTATGATTTGCTTTATGGGTAGGGCGTAGGGTTGCATACTGTCTGAAAAAGCAGGATTATCCTGAATTATGACTAATAGAAAAAGCTTAATTGCTTTGTGTAGAGTAGCAAGTTTGCTAATTTTCGTTCATTTGGTACATGAATATGCAATTTATAAATCAAAAGAAACTCATCTTCTTACTCATATGAAATTGCGATTTGGTGATGTCCTAAATTTTGGCCTCACATTTATGGCAACCCTAGTCTAACTTAATGATGCCATCCAATTGCCCAAAAGGCGATGGGTCCGTATACCTTAAGGCACGATTTTAGAGCCTTTGCGTTGCGATTTTTTCAGTCGCCCCCAGTGCAGGACGTCGCGTGGAGACGATGGTGTACCTTGAGAAACCAAGTAGCGCCACGGGGCCGAGGAGCTTCAACACGAGCTTCCTCCCCCGTCATGCACACAGCCTCCTCTCCCTTGCGAGTCTTTCGTTCCCACCCCCGGCGCGCGAACACACCCTCTTGACGTCCTTCTTACTCCTCTCTTCCCTCGAAGAAGATCTATCTCTCCCCTGTCTTCGGCCCATAATACGTTGTTGTGAGTCGAGAGGAGGGAAGGGAAGTCTTCGGGGAAGTCAGGTCTTACTCTCCTTGCACTGAGTCCAGATAACCTCAACTTGAAGATATCATAATTAGCCATTGAATACTAAGATTAGTTGGCTGCAGCCCTCCATCCATTCCTGTCGAATACTAATTTGCGTACTCCCATGTAGTACTTCCCTCTTTATTTGGTCTATGCATTTATCCCTTGGCCTTCCACTTGGGACTTTTCCGTCTATTTTTTCTTCAATTATTCTCATCACAAACCTATTGTCCTTCAGAGTGTGCCCAATCCAACTGGTTCTTCTTTTCCATACTGTTTTCCATATGGCCCTTCCCTCTTCAACCCTTCTGAATGTTTTTCATTTCTTATTTTATCAGTCCACTTTTACCATCCACCTCACCAGGTTTAGAAAGCTCCTAATCTTTTATGTTCTGATTTACAAATGATCAATGTTTCCGATCCATAGAGTGCCAAGCTCCCCACATATATATTTTTTGGTTTTCACATACTGTTTCCTTATATCCTATCTTCGTTGAAAACAGTTGTTGCCTTTTCATCATGAACGCTTTCTAAGCTCGGGCTATTCTGCGCTCTAGTCCGTTGTACTTCTTCCTTTCCACTTGATGGTTCCTCCGAGGTAGGTATAGGAATCCATTTGCTTTAATTTCTTTCGTCTCAGTGTGACTTCTACATTGAAGAGACTACATCTCAATTATGAATGACACTATGGCAAAAAAATACCTGAGATAGAAACGGAAAATTTATTCATTTAAAATACTTAGGTCCTGTTTTATAGTCTCTGGTTAAATTATTTTACTAAACATAAAACAGAAACTATTATCTTCTCCGATACGTGACACTGGAATAAGCCAGCAAACCCTTTAGTCGATAGCATTGGATATTCTTCGATAGGAGGGAGTTACTTAATCGTGAATGTGTTCTTCTGGGATCCTGCAGTTTTTCTTTTCTCAGCAGTAAGTATATTATTATGACTATGGGGTACTACAATTATCGTTTCAAATGCTAGGATTAGTTTTCTGCAGCCCTACATTCTTCACTACTCACAGCTAGTATCCTCCATTTGATTGATACACACAATACCTTCACGTGGTTTTTCTCATGCAATGGTTAACAGGTATGGCCTGGATGATGAAACTCGACAATACTTGGGGTCTATTCTCGAAACCACGAGATAATTATCGCATGCGAAATTACTAATTTTATGGATTGGTTTCGTCTATTAAGCATATTAGAGTCATTACATTGTTTTTCGTGCGATAATCATTGATTGGAAATTGTCGAGTTGTGTTGCACTCGATACTTCATAATACACTCAACAATCTAGTATTTTTGCGTGTGATAATTATCACGGGATTTCGAAAGTCGATCCCCTGCATCAAACAAACCATGCAATAACATTGTTATTTTTGCATACGTTAATTATAACGGCGTTCTAGAATTGACCCAATGGTCGCCGAGTTGCGGCCCATAATCTTGCACAAGATTAATATGACACCTAAGTCGTTGGGTGAAATAATAGTGGTGTTGGGATAGCTCACTTCTTATCATCCCCTGCTGCGAGAAAGCCGGCCTCATCTAAACCCTCCCCCCCTCCCACCCCCGCCCCAATCGCTCAAGACTTTTCAGCCCCTCTCTTCGTCCCTCCTTCTACTAACCCTTCTCCGTCTCTTTCATCCCTCTGGCGTCGCCAATGTACTCCTCCTACCCCCCACCCACCCCCCGGGCGAGAAACCTGGGTACATTGGGCGGGGGGTGGGTGTGTGTGTAAACGGCGCCTGCGTCTCGCTCGAGAAATACCACGCCGCCGCGACCCACCACAACTTGCCCTTCGCCAAGGTCCCCTCTCCCCCTTCCTCCCCCCATACCTCCTGCTCCATTCTCCCTTTCCCCCTTCCTCCCCATTCTGCCCCCCTCCTGCGGGGAGGACAGCCGGTCAACCTAATCATCCACCCCGTTCCCCAACACCCCATCCTCTCCCACTTTCTTTTTTCTTTTCCCGAGTGTCCTCATGTTTTCCTTCTATTGCGTAATGTTTTTGTTGAGCTCGACCCTAATCCGTTTAAGTGCGTGACGAGAGCATGTTTTTTTTACTCACGGATTATTTTATTTAATATACGTATTTTGGAGAGGGCTTGTGTGCAATCGGCTGTTTTAGATGTGAAGATTAATGCTCCACATTATCGTTTAATGAACATTGCTTCGTGTTTTTCCACGGATTTGTTATTGAACTCTTTAAATTTCTCAAAATCGAGCTCTCTCTAAACTGGGCTCTATATTGAGCTCAATTTTGTGTTATGCCCGGATTTATATTTCAACAACGAGATTGGACTACCGGTTTCGACTGTCAAGGTATAATCAGGTGCGATGAATTGAAATTTAAAAAGTTCATTTCACTGTACCTAACTATGGTTTGAAAGCCGAAACAGGTCGTTTATCTTGTTGCTTAAATATTAAGCCGCGCGTAACACAAAGTTGAACTCAATGAACTATGGAAATATTCCATAGCGTTTGATCTTCTTCTTGTGATTATACTCCATATCAGAAATGACAGAGAACTATTGCTAAAAGAAAGGTATCGCCCATACTGCTGATTTAACAGATTCGTATTTACATTCCCTATCAACTAATTCTGCAAGTCATCTCTATTTATTTTTCCCATCTCAATGCTTCGTATCAATTACGCTATTTCTACTGCTTTCTTTCTTTCCTGTGAGCTATTTTTTTTTGTTTCATTCCCCAAATGATGCATCTATGTTTTCCTTGCATCGAATCCTTTCTGTACTGCTCATATCTTCCATCGTAAGCCACTTCATTCTTGATTGACATATTATTAGTATCCTCCCTAATCACAATAGTTTATATTTTAAATTCGTAATTTTATTGTTTTCTCTAATGATTTCTTACATCCAATCCATTCCTACCGTTAACTTCTTCCATCCTACGCCACTACATATTTGGCTGCCTTATAATAATATCCGCTCTAAATTTATCCCTCTCTTTATTATTGTAGCTAGGTAATTTCGTTGTTTTCTCTCATGCTACCCTAAATCCCATCATTTCCTGTCCTGTTAATATCCTCTATTATATGCCTGTACATTTTTTGCTTTATAATAGTATCAGCTCTAAATTTATTCCTCTAGTTATTGTAAACAGTAATTTCTTGTTTTCTCTAATTATTCCTTACATCCTATCCTTTCCTTTCCTACCTTGTTTATACCTCCCATCCTACGCTACTACATATTTATTCAAATATTTATTTAAATTTGGCCGCCATACATTGGTATCCGCCCTGATTTTATCCCTTTAGTTTTTTCTTTGTCTATCAATCTCTTACTTGTCTTAATTTATAATTCCTTTCCAGTTTTTGCTAAACATTAATATTGCGATTTTCTGGGTGAATACTTATCGATGGGAAGAATAGTTAACTTTCTGCTCAGTTCCCCTCTCCGCGTTCTTCCTTTCACCCTTCATGAAGTTTATATAATTTCCGTCGTCGTCTTCTTGGAAGTTCTCTGTCAGAATCCTTGTGCAATTTTGTTCCTGTTCATTATTTCTTTCGAAAAGTCTTCTGAGCGCTTTTGATTCCATAAATTGAATTTCGTGAGTTTTTTTCTTTATTTTTTTCAGAATTTTTCCGATACATCATCTTCCATTCCCTCTACAACGAGAAAGAATGTTGTACGAGGCAGGGGGCAGTACGGGCGTGGTTCAAAATTTTCACTTAATTGCCATCGTTATTATGTAACACCATTCCTCCATTTCTTCCTCCCTCTTTCTTTCTACAGCTGGGTTTCTCCTTGCAGCTCAGTAATTAGAGAAAGATTCTGATATTCGTTTTAATGAAGTGCTTCCTCGCTTCTTGGCATGTGGTGCTAGCAGTTACCAGAGTTTTCTTACAAAATTATGTTTTCTTTGCGTTGCCTGTTCTGCAATTTCTATTATTTTGTGCTTCTTTCGCCTTCGGGCATCTTGCTTTCTCATATGCTAAATATTCAATTTTGTTTTGATTCTTGCTACCCTTCTTTCATTTTCATTTTGTCTTCTCTTTTCTCCTTCAAATATCATTTGTTTTTGTTTTCTTTTGGTTTTAAAATTGTAATTCTTAATGCTTTGAGAAATCTTCTGAAAAATCAATATTGGTATTCGTCACTGTTCCCTTCCCCGCCTAAGCTAATTATTATTTTAAAATGTTACATTTTGATTATATAATCCATGTTAAGTTCCATTTTTTTAATTAAACAATACATTTTCTCTAAAATTATGGTTGGTGGACTAACAGTCACTTCTTCTTGCTTCTTTGGCGAAGCTGCTGTCTTCAGTCATACCCAGCTATTCTAAATTGCCTGCAAATCGCTCATATGTCATTGAATGTCGCATCTCTTCTCGATGTGCTGGTCATTTTTTATCACTGCAAACATCGTAAAACTATTTATTTATTGACTGAGTAAAATTTAGAGTGCCCTGTCTACTTGCAATCTCTCATCGGAGGGAAATATATTGGCCAAATCATTTGCTCTCTTTTCTCAGAAAATGTCTTCATATTGTCCTCAGAATTATTTCGCCTTGCATTAACCTCCCTGTTGTTTTTGTGACCGCCTTCCTAAGCACGCGATAAAAGGATGACTCCGGTGTTCTATATGTATGCACCTGATTAATCTGCTTTACGATGAGGCATTCCAGGTCACAATTCTCGATAATTTCCTGGAGAGTTGTCCCCTACTGGAGATCTTAATTGGGGTCTGGTTTACGTCTGGATCATTCTATTCGACAAACGTCCATGAATGACCGGAGTATGGGAGTCATTGCTACGGTACCGACCGTTACGTTGCATTTTTCTTTCAGTAGAGGAGGTGAAACGCATCCCCTACTCCTAGATATTGGGATCTTCCCATTTAAGGTGTTTAAATTAGCACAGATTGGAACAAATCAGCGCACTTCAGCGCACACGGACGACGTTGAATGGAATGATATGCGCTGGAGAAACATTTGGTAACATGCCGGTGGGTAGCATACTATAGGCGCAGAAAAGTCATGGCCAAATGTTTTCATCTACATCTACTTACTACCCTGCGAGCCGCCGCAGAGGCGTGTGGCAGGAGGCGTTAGGACACCAATCATGGAAAGGGAGTTTTCCAATCATTGCGATTGCACATACGACATGGTACGCAGTCACGCGCACGGATGCGAAGATATACACATAAATACGGTGACATTCGCCATGAAAAAATCATTTGACTTTATCGGGATTCGAACCCAGATCTCCCAATTGCCGTTGAGGTGTGTTGGAGATCCGGGTTCGAATCCCGGTAAAGTCACATGATTTTTTTCATGGCGAATTTCACCGTATTCGGTCTATATGGAAAGGGATGATAGGGAAAAGGAGGCGGAAGAGGACAGAGGTAAATTGTGTGCTAACGATGTGTCATAAGTTAGTGTCACGCTGTTTTTGTTATAATCACTAATGGTGCGTGCAAAGAAGGAATTTATTTACCTGTCAGTTCGGAAGCGTATCTTATTTTTCCACCTTTATCGGTTCTAGAGATACAGCGTGGGGTTAAAATAACGTCCACCGGGTCGTGCTGAAACTCACCTGATCGGAGTTTTTCAAGTAATATAAGCCTAGTGTGTAGCCTCAGTCTCTTAATGGTTCCCAACCTAGTCTCTCTACGAGCTGTGTGACACTTTCCGTTCGCTTGAAGCAGTTGTTAACGAAGCGTGTGGCTTTACTTTGTATTTTATTAATTTCGCGGATTAATTCTTTCTGTGTTGGGTTCCAAATGCTCGCGGCGTATTCGAGATGTGGCCTTACGAGAGCAGAGTGGCATCTCTCTTTCACCCTTATATATCGGAGAACCTTCCGACTATTCGCTTAATATATCCCAGTTTCTTTAGAGCAACTTTGCAAATATTTCTTGTGTGTTTTCCCGACGCTAAGTTTGAAGTCAAGGTGATTCCCAGGTATTTTACTTCATCTTACTTCTTTATGTCAACTTTTCCCACTTTATAAATATGGGTTTGGTGTGTTTGCTGTCTAAAGAAGTGTACTGCAGTGCATTTACTTAGGTTAAGTCCGAACCCACACTCGAGACACCTCGAGCTAATGTTTTTGAAGTCCGATGAGATTTGAGGTTGCGAACTAGAGCGAATGGAAAGCTCCCATGAACGGCCTAATATTCTTGCGGAAGCCATTCGCTGAATGAAAGATTTTTAACAGGGCTTACTACTATTATTTTGGTTTCTGAACATTTTAAACACCTTTCAAATACCGCCATGTGAATTGTCTGCGATTGCTTCAGTTTAAATTCACTTATTTCATTGGTCACATGACTATCTGATCATCAGCTCACCATCTGCATCATGTTGAGCATTCTAGGAACCTTTTGATATATTCTGAGGATTATTCATATTTTTTTGCCGCAGAAATAATCACTCCCGCCGCTTTGGTATTTGTAACCCATAGCGGCTAATATAATGCGTAACTGCCATTATTGTGTTTTGATTTCATGTATTTACCGTTTAAACACTTTCATCCCTTATGACAGTGATCCCTTCGCGATGATTGCGGTTTAATCAATTGGGAATTAATTTAGCGCTTCATTTCGCGAAATAACAGATCTTATTTTGAGTTCAATTATCATTCAAACCATGATGATGGAATTCATCGTATTATATTTTGTGAATTGCATTTATCATCCAAAACATGATGATGGCAGGCAACACATTTATATTGAAATTGATTTATAAAGTAATTACAATACATCTTATTGATCTTGTTAAATACACACCTTATTTCTAGTACATACCAACATAAGAATGAGGAGTTTTCAGTAAAAATATCATGAAATATACACTAAATATACAAACTTCCCAAATTTTTATCATGTTAAAAAACTGAATATGTAAAACTAACGAAAGTGGAAACATTGAAGGATGAGAAGGATAGCTAAAGGATAGAAAGTTAAGTGATTCGGATGAAGAATGATAAGAATTAAGATGTTAATTAGCTTGAAAATCTGGCAGAGAGCACAACCTCGAGAGAATAAGTAAATGTAGGGAGTGGAGGTTCAATATGGTTCATCAAAGTCCAAAGGGATGATATATATTATCTCTAACTTTCTCTCACTCATTTTTTTAATCACGGGGAAAAGAATCCAATGTCATACAAATTACGGATGTGTTCTGGCTCTACGCAATTAATATCTTATGGCCAAGCACTAGGCGCGCCTCTCGACCATTTAACGCTAATAGTTGCGTCATGGATGATACTGGGATCAATTCTGTTAGCAAATTCAGCAGAAAGAGTATGCCTTAGCCTAAGAACCTGGGGCAAGGGGTGTTTGGACGCTAGACTTGAAGATGGGAGAGAAGTGGGAAATTGAATTGTAGGATGGATTTTAATTGGGATCGGAGGAACGACTACTAAGATGCGCTCTGATGAGTTAGTGTCTAGCTTTATTTTAGTTGTATATAATAACGGTGCTTAGAAAGGAGAAATGTTTCTATTTACCCATTTGGCATTTTATCTTTCCTATCTTTCAGTTCCTATCAGAGATGAAACGCGGGGGTAAAATTATCACTTAGTGTCACCCAGAAACTCGCGTGGTCCTTCGCGCTCGGTCCATAGGCGCTTCCTTGTGTCTTCGTCTCTAGCTTCCCCAATGCTGGAGAGAGAAGGACTCCGTTTGACGGCCCCCTCCTCCACCCTCGTGGCGATTGCAGCGGCCCCAGACGACCCCGGGTCTACCTCCATCGTTGTTAGATCCCTCGCCCGCTGCTCCATTGTCTCCTCGTCGCCAACTGCCGCGGGTGTCGCCATGAGGTCTGCATAACGCCTGCCCACATTATTTCGCGGGCAATTTCTGCGCTCGTGGCGCTCCTCATTGCACCGGGCACACGTCCGCCTTTGGCCATCATAAATAATTAGTCCGCAGTTTCCCCTATGGTGACATAAGAGGGAATGTTGCGGTCGACCACCATTCGTACATGCCGCGTACCGATGCAAGAGGTTACGAGGCCACTTCCCTCCCATCTAGCGTCCCAACTCCTAATAATTTTCCCGAATCGGCCGAGCTCCTTTTCGATGTCTTCTCTTGTTGTTTCAACGGGAAGGCAAAGCACTCTCACATTGACTGGGCTGCCAGTCGTGTGGTCTATGGTGCATGTCATGAACTTCTTGGCCTCCGTGGGAAACGGGAGCCGTGTAGTTTTCGTGGAAAAAATTCAATTTAGGATAGCTTGGCTGGCCATCTTCACGAAGATGTGTCGTCTGTTGTATCCGAATTGGATCGCAATTACTTCTACTTCCGCGAGGCCCAAAGTCTCCCTGACGAAGAGGTGGACCTCCAGAGGTGTCGGAATTCTCTCCTTATCGTCCGTATGGACCAATAGCGTGTTCACCCGGAGAACTACCATGGTGAACCAATAAGGGGATAATGAGAAAAAAAAAGAAATAGTAGGGGGGACACAAATCACTCCACTGAGAGCACAAAGCACTCCACTGAGGGCACACCCTCTCCTGACACGACCTGTGACAGGCGGAGGGGCTGTCAAAACTAACTAAAGAGAAACTGAAAACCACTCGGTGTGTAACACAATAACTAAAAAAAGGCACCACTTGTGTTGAAGATCTGTCACTATGAACAAACAAGAAATAGCAGCCGCTCACATAACAAATGAGAAAACTCTCGGGAGTTAACACTCTCGGTCAACCGGGGTGGGCGAGAGACCGTCTCGCGCCCGTTCGGCGGCAAGGGAGGCTTCCCTTGCTGGGAGGATTTACGTCAGTTTTTACACTTGGGAGCGATCAACAAACACGTCCGACCTCCACGAGCTACCTAGGCGTCCTTCTCCCCTGTGGATTATTTGGTTGCTTTATAGGAGCATGGTGGTCAGGACTACTAGACATATGATGTCATTAGTAGTCCACGTCAAGCGCTAAGCGCCACAGTCCGCGAGGATAAAGCCATACATGGAACACAAGGAGGTGTTCGCTCTTGACCAATTTTGAGGAAACCGGGACAAGCCACGGTAGTAATTTTTTGGTGTAATTTGAATCCATAGTCATTGCCTTGAATCCGTCGTGATGAGAAAAACACAAGGTTTGCGAAAAAGTATTTTTGCCAGTACCTATTCATTAACTGCTCTTACAGTTCGCATGCCGTCTTGTCTGATCACGAATGAAGATGTTGACTGGTTGTGAATGAAGATGGTAGTTTAAAATGTACAATTCTGTGCAAGGAATTCAAGAAGGAAAACTTTGATGCGCTAGAACTTTTGTAATTATTGTAACAATTTTTCTGCCACCGTATGAATATTACATAACGTTTTCATTATTAGAATTGAGTGATAACTTATGAATGGTTTATTTCTAAGATTACACTTTAAAATTGATCAGAATTATTACTGATTTTTGCGCGACATGTATTTTTTTTTCCCAACTGTCATAATCGTAGTACTTCATCGCGTCTTCTTATGTCTGATAGCAGTCTTTGCTTGAATATTATAATACATAATGTTGAGCTTCTTAAGCATTTGCATTATGTCACAATTATGCGGTTAATTTGAACTGCCCTTATTGTTTTAGCTACTTAATTTTCCTACGCCTATTCTCGCTGTTCTTTATTTGGTAAGAATTCACTAGTGGTTTTTCAATTTAATTTGCTTCGACGGCTAAGGCCATTTGGCGCTTACTGTCTGTCACTTGCAGACAAGGACACCAGCACTCGGTACGAATAGGAGAATCTCTCTCCGAATCCGAGACGAGCCCAAAGATGCATAACTTGGGTGATCGAACGATAACCGGTGTTTACATCTTGACAGGCCTTTGACCGTCTAATAAGTTGATTAAATTCGCCTGAAATGTGCCAATAACACAAGGAGCTACACTCCGGGTTGCATGCTGAAGGATAACAATCTACCTTATGCGATAGTGTACTTATTTCCTCAATGATATCACATTATTAGCCGCCAATCTCAGTGACAGAACCAGGATGACATCATCTTCGTCGTATCTCAAATCGACCCAACGTTTGTTATCCCGTAGCTCTTCCTCATTTTAGCTGAGTATGTTTTGGACGCATGTTAATCCTTTGTGAGGAAATTGCGCCACAGGCATAGCTATGAGTGACAGACTGCTTACCTATTCAGGGAGTCAATATTTGCATGGAATCCCTCCGGCTCTTGATTCAAAGCGTGAATCATGTATGGGTGGCATCTAACACGTGTGCCTACAACAGATTTAGCTGGAATCGCATCGCACGAGAGATCCTAAGCACTAGAACATTCGACAGTCGTCAGCGAAATACTTCGGTGAATGGCTTTATGCTCCGTTAACGCAAGGGAAGTTGCTATGAGCCAACAAATCCTATTGTCGATCACAGGCGATGTACTTCGAAGAGTTAAGGGAAGTTACTAAATCGTGAATGTTGTACTCGTATGGTGCAGTTTTTCTCTTCCCAACTTGAAGTATAATTTTAATATTATGGCGTAATACCGTTATCGTTTCTATCCTAGGATTGGTTTTCTGTAACTCTACATTCTTCTCTGGCTATTTCCCTCGTAGCTTATCTAAATAAACAGTATGCCCGGTTTTGTAATGTGTGGTTAAATATTATCCTGGTACATTAACCGATGCTAATGCAATTACTTGTTTGAAGCGTGACTTTGTGGAACTGTTTCATAATGCCTAATAATAATTGAGTATATTAAATATAATAAGTAGGTACTTGAGTATATTATAAACTAGCTGATAACCTGTCAAGAATGAAGGGCACAATACTCAGTTATGCAAATCTTATTAGGATATATTTTACTTACATATGTTTTGTGTAGGTTATTTCACAGTTAACTGTTTAATTAATCTGGAGGCCGTTACTTATGTTTACAAAATATAAACATAATGATATACTGATGTGAAAATTTGCTGACGATAGCTACGTGGATGCTATGAACTTTAACCCGGAGCTTATGAGTTTGAGATAAGTTGTGGTTATTTTTTCAATATACTACTTATCTCGGTCGAAAACGGAAATTCGGGGATTTTTCCATATGTACCTACATGTTATATGAAAAAATTATTCCAAAACCAGCTTCATCGGTTTATCCGTCAGCCATCAGCATCGCCCCCACCCCCCTGGAAATTGGCTTTTATTAGTATAGATAGTACACTGAGTTATTCGTTGTTATAAACGATGCTAATATATATTTTCACGTCGATAACGCTCACGTCAACTAACAGACTGTTTCATCTAATACGAGAAACCCGAACTCTCAGTTAACGTCACTTTTACGCAAAGGCTTGGTCATTTTGTGGTTTTCATTAACCAGGCATTACAAAAACTGGGACATAATAGTATGTATCAGATCTATTTGGTACTTTAAAATTCTTTCGCCTATTAAATGAATGTGTATCTTGCAGAGGACTAAGGAGTATCAAAAATCAAGAGGCACCTTAGAAAGTCGGCTAGTAAATAGTTGCATATCATGGTTAAGCTGACATTTAGTTGAAATATAATATTGAGTTTCTGGCCACATGACTCTGGTATACTTCCTACGAAGTTAGGCAATCATTTTCTTCAGATATCCCTCTCAGGTTGTGGATTCAAATTTGAGTCGTAGTTCATCTGTTCGCTAACTGCCTAAATGGCAGTTAGCGAACAGATGATTTAATAGGCGAAGGCGAGATGATTTAATAATTTATTTAGGAGTAGCTGCGTACTTCTTTTTGTACTTTATTGTGCCTTTTTATAACCACCTATATCAATTCACTGGCTACGCTAAATCCCCGATTTTTATGGAACGCTGGGGATATCTTGTTATGCGGGCATCTTGTTAGCTTTAGGCAGTTAATTTTTGAATTTGGCTATGAATTGTTGACGGAATGGACAAAAGTTAAATGGACCGTTGAAATATTGCAAGAGATCTTGGGATAGAATGAAATATCTGAATCAACCACGTGGGAAAAGGGGGATGTGAATGGAATCTCAAGTACCGCTCGCCAGAGCTGACGGCAAACGAAGTGTTTGCATGACCGACCAGCAGAGAGCGTCCTGGTTCTGTTTGCAATGGAGAAGAGGCGTGTTGCGATTCAATAAGTGCCGGAAGGTCGATTGCCTGCATGCGCGAATGAATTTTTGACGATCACGAACGGCTTCGCTGGCTCGCTAGGCGCCGGGGATCTCAGAGGACTGAATCACTCGCATCTCAAATTGAAATACGTTCGTCGCACCCGTTATATTTCTTCCTCAGGGAAGTTAGACTTAGTTCAGTATGCCTTGAATATTCTTTCGAAATTGACTGTGCTTAGCAGTAAATATATTTTTAGATGCAGGTTTAACTTCTGTAAAATACTTAAGTATTACCCATTTTTAATAACGAGTTCGCTTTACACCAAAGTGGGTGATATTCGCCATTAAAATCATTTGAATTGACCAGGATACGAACCCGGATCTCCCAATTTCCCGTAAGGTGTGTGAGCCAGTTACTCTCGAATCATTATTTCATTTCTTTCCGCACTTTGGTGTATATATTTGCATCGGTGTGCGTGACTTCGTACCACATCATTTGTGTAAACGCAATGATTGATAATGAGTTCGTTTATTTAATATTTAAAAAATAATCTTTTGATCAACGAAAAAATGGCACCGGGGTTTTTGGTACTTCGTTGATCTTTTTTCTTGTTCAAAATGCCTCTCTTCACTTCCTGTAAAGAATTAAAAATAACTTTGCTAATACCAACTTAATTAATCCTGACATATTTCGACCAATTGTGAATTTTCTTACCATTAAACTCATAATGGAACGAGTGAAGCGGGAAAAAAATCTTACAATAGATTACGTGGACTCTATGCACAGTTTTGTTATCAGAGTGAAATTTTAGCAGCTATTGAAGAAGTGTAATGTTTTTTGATTCAAAAGCAACTTGGCAAATTTCGGAAAATAGAGAGCATTGAATGGCTCATTCCATGAGGTTATTTTTTTACTCTGTGACATTCTTGACGTGTCTTGTTGGATGAGAGTTCAAGAGCGCCGATCGACCGGCAGATAAAAAATTATATCGTGGAGCCGATGGCCCATGACGTGTTTGACGTTCTTATCGGGGTATTGGATATGCGAGAAGACATCCATATCATCGAGATCGTTACGGTGAAATTTGTTATATATATATATTATTCTCCTGTCCATGTGTTCGCCTTTTACTAGTCACACAATGAAGAAGTTAACGATGTGCATATTGAGGACGTTAATTGCGTTGTATGGTGAGAAATTGTTGAATTGGTAGTGCTAATCAGTTGTGGTATCTTGGCCTTGGCACTTCATGCTGGCATGTTCCCCAACGTGGCATTCTCCGGGTTTCAGGTTTGGCTGTGCAATTTTGTCCTGACTACTTTCTGATTAACGTGTGCGGGGTTCTACCTTGGACTGAAACGAGAGTTGCAGGCGTAGTGAGGAACCACCCCGTGCCATACACCTGGGTGGTGGCCTACTCGGTATTTCACTGATGTAGATGTAGGCTTTGCTTCACACCTTACTGATACAAAATAAGACTATGTACCGCATCGATTAACCGTCCAAGCTTCTGAGTTAAGTGCAGACGTGCTTATTGTTATTTCGATTCACTTACTACTCCTTTTCTGAATTTCAATTTCGTATCCTACCTACTGATTGGTTGGATTTACATGGCATGTCAATGCGCATACCAATCCAATGTTGGGGTGTGTTTGAAGGAAACTTTCCAGGAATAACAATTTTTGCGCCGTTACATTTCTCTTTGAGGTCCTTATAATTTCTGCCTCTTGTCATGCCTTTCATAAGTTCTATTTTTCTTCCTCTTCCACGTTATAATCCATCTCTTTATTAATCCATCTCTTTATCATTGCCAAACTTTCTCCTCTCTATCACCTCTTTCAACATCCGTTCTCCCCCATTACGTTTTCCATCCACTCATGCTGCCTTCTCCGCAACCGATCTCCTTTCCTCTCCTGCCATATCCAGCACTCCCTCGTTCGTCTTCATGTATATCCAGCTTATTCTCTTCTTTCTCAAACACACACCTACATCTCAAAGGCCCTCAGCCTATTCACACCTTCGTTCCGCGAGGACCAAGTCTCCAAACTTTGCCACTCCATCCTACATCTGTAATATTTTACTAATATTTTTGTTAATGTCTTGGCTCAAAGACCCCCTTAATTAATTAATCCCATTATTTTCGTAAATACTTTTTTTGGCCGATAAAGTTCGATTTAACTATAATTTATCTGCTGGGTCATAGATTCGAGTTTTGGGATACCTTCCTGCCGAATCTTTTTCTGGGAAATGTGAAATTGCTCAAATTAAAAGCGATTCTTTAATAAAATAGTATCTCTTGCTGAAAATGAGTAAGAAATAATCAGATACCTTCGCTTAACGTCGAGCTCGTACGCTATAGCAGAATTCTTTTAATTGTAATCAATATGCGCCTCAGCGTTTCGTTAATGAGAAGAGGCCCGAATGAGTTCGAGAGGATGACCCTTTTCTGAGGCCCGCACTCAGAATTACTTTGTTGAGAATGTGTGCTCCACGTCTCGACGTAATCCTTGTCATTGCGTTTTGTGTTCTTGAACGCTATTTATATTTTTCTCTTATCTCATTTGGACTACACATCCGCTGCTCTGACAGTAGAATGATGGCTAAAAGAAAGACCCCTTACCAGGGCATATTTTTCACGACCCTTATCATCTTATTTATTTCCCTGCGAGGGAATAGCAGCAAGGAATGTCATGGGAGCGTGTTTAGGAAGACTTGGCTGAGGAAATTGTAAAGGGACAGTCTAGGCGGGTAGAGGAGGAAAGAATAAGCAATATCGTATGCCAATGAGCAACGTAAACAATAAAAAAATTATTTCAACTAAACTTAGGTTCGAACTCAGATCTCAGTCCAAGAGAAAAATTAAAAAAAACTGAATTCTACATATTTTGTGTGTTTTCTCATCGCGTGGCTCAATTCAAGCTGTTGACGTGGCAATAATCGCAGTACCTTTTTTGGTAATGGGATATTTTGGGCCCCTGTTTTACGGGAGAATATTAGGTAAATTAAAAGGAGGAATGAGATTTGTTTATTGAGTGGTATGCTGAGTGTTGGTAAGTATACCGAGCTGATGAAAGACACATAGAGAGGCAATAGGTATTTGCTGGTAAAGGGAGATAAAAAGATTTGATTATAGGAAAATATTGAGTTAGAGTATAGTTGGACTTGTATCAAAAGGATTCTCCCGAATTTCAACTTGGGCCTTCTCTTTGATTGCCTGGTGTTCAGTAGTTTTTGCTCTCTTGAAAGCAGTGAGAGTGAATTCGATGGAAACGTGTCCTCATCTCAGTTCCGGTGACTGATTTTTTGTTACTGTGAAATTCGCACATTCGGATGACTCCAAGAAAGAGACTCCCGCTTGAGTTCCACGACGTGGAATTTTTCTGTCCTCTACGTGAACCAGGGAAACATTTTCGAAGAGAAAGGGAGGAGACGAGGAGGGCTCTGAGAAGAGACGTAAATAAATGATTGGTAAAAGCTTTAACATGGAGTATGGTGCTGTACGAATCGGAAACTTGGGCATCACAGAACGAGGATATGCGGAGATTGGAGGTATTTGAGGTTTGGTTTGATGGAGATGGGTTTGGAGTAGAATGGAAATGGTACACTGGGTAGCGTTGGAGACGATCGAGGAAGCGCTGAGTATGGTGGGAAAGGAATGGAAGCTGGTGGTGGAGATTAGGAGAATACAGAATAGGTGGGGGACCGTCTAGAGAGGTGAGAGCTCATTGAAGAGGGTGGTTAAGGGGAGCGCGCTGGGGAGAGTGGAAGAGGACTAGAGGATATGAATTTTTGACGGCAGTAAGAGATGCGTAGGGTATGAGGAACTTAATAGAGACGTGATGGTGAGCAATTTTTATGCAGGAAAGACAAAGGATGTCCAGGAAATGAGAAATTCAGGGAAAGGACTACAAAAATCTGCAAAACAGGTAGTAGATGGGACCCTACATGCCTACCTCTCGAAGCTATTAAATGTTCATCTCCAGTCTCTAGGGAAAATATTGAATCTGTTTGAAAGTCCCGATTTTCTGATCCCTCAGCAATCAGTTACTACTACCGATATCATATGATCTACCGATAAAGGTAGGTTTAAATGGAAGTAGGATTACTTATACTGAGATTTTTTACAGCCGAAGGCATGTGTCTCAATACACTATTTCATTCTTCAGCTCGAAAAACCTCCTACCTCGCTTCATCCCACCAATGAAGCCTTTTCTCCTTCTTCCTCTTCACCGCCTACTCAACATCCTCCCCTCTATTACTACCGTCAGCATCTCCTCAACCCTTAGTACCTGTTCCAACCACCTGCTCTGCCTTCTCCTAACTTCCTCATGCATTTTCATCTCCTCACCTACTATATCTAGCCCTTCCTCGTTTATCTTCCTTTCCGTCCATTGAACTTCTATAATTCTCCTCCACATCCACGTGTCAAACGCCTCCAGCCTAGTCTCATCCTCCTACCTCAGAGTCCTCATGACCAGTAGCCCTCTTCTATTAAAAGCTGTTGGAGCACAATCTCCATCAGAACACTCGCTGGATGTATGTCGTTTCAATTACATTAACGAAAGACAAGCTCTGGCGCCAGGAAACCGCAGGAACCTCATCTCTCTCGTCGCAACCATTGGAAAGGCGAGAGACAGTGGGCCATCCTTTCTCAGAGGTGGAGGAAAGTTAATGAAAATGCACTGAGCCACGCAGAATTGATGTCAAAAGCCTTTATCAGGATGGGGGAATGAAGGTGTGTTTTCCGCGACGAAGTGATGGCATCTCCTTTACAAGGGGAGGGTGATCGATAGGGGTGAGCTTTAAGGTGAGCAGGTTGCTGTATGCATGACCTTGCAAAAACGATGCTCCACCATTGGAATTAGACCACGGGTGTGGAAAAACGCGGTGTGGGATCGGACGGAACAAGTTTTCGAGATCTTTTCCGAAATGAGTTTCGATCCTACGAATCCGTGACATGTTCGATCCTTATGTCTCGTGTCCCAGATGATCGGTGACTGCCTTCGGGATAATCATTGTGCTCCCCTGTAGTATAACAAAATTTGTCAGCTGTGTTGGAGATTTTTGTACCTTGCAAACAGACATATGATAGTGAAGTAAAGGGCGTGAGAAGAAGGGGTAGAGCGGGAAAGTAATGTGTGAATGTGGTTAAAAAAAGAGACTTAAGAGGAGGAATATTAGGAGTTTTTAGATCAGGATGACGTGTATGAAGCAGTGCACTAATGCGGAAGAAGCAAAGAGATTTAAAATGATAGAGCAGTTTGTAGGAAATAATTACAAGAGAGCCAGTTACCTAGTTCTAACGAGGAAAACTAAGTTTATTGACTTTGCCCACCCAAAAAGGGAATAGCGTGATGGTATACGTGCAGTATGTAAAACATCTGTAAAGGCCGATTTACACGGAGCACGTAATTGCACAATCTGATGTACACACATACGAACGTGCATTGCAAATTGCATCGTGTAAAGCCGTGAATTGCAAGAATGCATGCGCGAATGCATGAACGCGAGATGGAAAAATATCCCCTGCTCTAATTCGAAAATGATTGCACGCCCGATTAAGAAAAACATGCAGTTTGAAGTTGTACAATTTCGTGCCCCGTGTAAAATGGCCTTAATACAGGAGAAAATTTCATCCGTAACTTGGCCTAAACATCATGCATGTTGAAAGCGAAAAAACAGTGGTTAATTTCTACAATGGCTTATAAAACACCGCCCATGGTTTCAGCTTTGGTATTTTATGCTGAAGTCATGATCGGTATTTAATAAATAATGTGAGGATATTTACTACTGTCTTTTATTTTGCTACAAGGAAATAGATTGCCTTTTGATGGAATTTGGCCTAGTCGAGTAATATTTTGTGGGAGTAAATGCACAATTTCCTTTCAATGACCAAGATAAGAGAGCGTGAAAAGCGTATATTAGACATTATTTTTCTATTTCCAAAAATTATCTGAGAATATTGTCCTGTAAATCTTTGTTGATTTTTGAAAGCTACACATTGATTAATTATCTAAGAAACATATATCTGCCTGTGATTATTAGTGGTAATCCCTAATGACCAAAAAAATGCCTGTTGGTGACAGTTTATTCACGAGTGTCGAGTTTGATTTGAACTTGCTTTTATTTTTTGCTAATATTTTTCTCACCTGAAAGTATTCTTTTGGAAATTCTGTTGAAAATAATTGCAGAGCGCAAGTTTCTTTTTTTTATCTCTCTTAGTTTCACTTAAATAATGCATAGCAAAGATGTTATGACATGCCAAAAATGTTAAGGGATGGCATGGCTTCATTAAATAAAAAATATTTTAATTCTAAGCTACATAATACGATTAAGCTTTTCCTTTGCATTAATTTTTGCCTGAAGGCTTGAAAATGTTTTTAAAAAAGTTCCCCAGATTTTGAACCTATGACTCCGTGAGGTGCCGAAAATAATGCATGCAGCACTGAATGCAAGTCAATTGACAATTCCTGAGATTTCGCTCTATGCATAGAGATAAATCGACTCATAAATTTTCTCGCAATGACTGCAGTAACCTACTTTGCGCAGGGACTGAGTGCCAAAAGAAACCAAAGCACACAGTTGTCGGATCCTGAGCAAGAAATTAGTGGAGGAGTTCTTATATTTTTGGTGAGTCATTTCAGACGATTCGCCAGAAAGACCGACTGGACGCTACTGAGTGAAGATACGGAAATAATCTTAAATTTTAATCACAAAAAGGACCTACTGGTTGTACATGCATTGTGCATAAGAGGAGCAAGCATATATGTAGTTATATAAGTAAGGCAAACTGGGAATGAATAGCCGGTTCCGTAATTCCATTAGCAGCTAAAATGCAGACATGTAATACAGCTTTAAAGATTTTACCCGAAAATTGAAACTAATTTGACATTAAAATAAAAACACTCCATTATATTACGATAATGGAGCTCTGATTTTTTAATTTTTGGTTCCGGTTATTTTGAATTATTTTTAAATCACTAGCGCTGTTGTTTATTCATACAAAACCTTTTTTCTTTCCTTATTTGCACAAAATATTTCTCAAATTTCCAATAATCGCTGGTAACTATCGACTTATGCTATTCACTTGGCACTCTAATTCAGTGGTATTATTACTCAAAGTTAAATGTCGTCTGGTTAAAGCTAACCGCAAGGTGACATAGGCTTTTAGTTTACTTTGTGTGACTGAGAGTTACCGTTTTGTATATTACACCAGACTGTCGATTACGTGAGCGTTTATGTTGACATCTTCGAGAACGTATCAATTCCTTTTTTTTACAGAGAAAATATTTAATTAGAGGTTATAGAACTGGGCCAAAGAGTTGCAAACAGTTGACAATGTTCTGCGGTGGGAAATTAAACGAGTCAACGTGAAATTAAATGAAATGGAAATCCACTCGAGATCGTACAATATTTTCTGTGACCGCCATGATTCCTATGAATTTTGGATTTAAATGTACTTACAGCAATATGCATAAAATTGTTGCAGTTATTATGCGATGGTGAATAAAAGCCTGCATACCTTTTTCGCTCCCCTGGAATCCGTCTGTTCTTCGCCGACGCCCTAGCTGTGCTCGACTGAAACTTCGTCACCCGGCGTTGAAGGCTAGAAAGACTTTCGCAAAGTTTTATTGATACGGAAGCAAAAACTGCTAAATGATGAGCCAATAGCGGTGTTTGATGAAGGTAACTGTCGAGAATAGTACAAGGCTGAATGGAAAAATTAAGCTATGGACAAGTATGCAGTTGCAGAAATTCCTTTTGAATCGGCTTCTTAGAGGTGGTTATTCACTACTATAAACCAATATGACCGAAGTTTATGACCTATTGTCTTACCTACTGAATTCTTTTACTACCCACAGCTTTGGAGACGGATAGAGAATCTTTGAACATTCCCGATGATGACATTTCACTATCTAAAGCACAATGTACTAAATGGCTCTGCAATTTATATGGACAGTATCTTTAGTGGCCTTTAGTGCATCAGGTATAAAAACTATAGTACATTCCGGTAGAGTTACTTCCGCTTTTATCAAGTATGAAGTCTATGTAAAACTATATTCACATAATACTTCTGAGCGTATTGAATACCAATGCACCTTTCGCTAAGTTCGGTCTCAAATACGTTAGAGCATAAATGAAAAAAAATCTTAATCCCTTCCTGAAAAGCTTCATTGATTTTCCTTCATCCTTGAATTGTAATTGAATAGCTTTTTTCAATGAGGGAGTGGTTATAAAAAAAGAAATGATATGCGGACTTGTTTTTCTCCCGATGTCTAGGAAAACCTCTGCTGGAGAACGGGAAATTTCCACTAGTCATCAAAATGTCTCATTCTCCGAAATTAATGCTTGGACTGCGCCCTAAGGGTCAGTTGATTTTGCACAAGCCCTTTCGGTATTTCCTTTCGTTCGAGGACGGTAATCTTGTTCCAAAATAAGACCAGAGTTCGTATTATACTAGAAAAACCTTTTACTCGGGCATAAATATTTTAGCCATTTAATTTATTCCTTTGCCGTTTATAATTTCTTTCTAAGTTATTCCCATGCAAACATTTTTAAATCACCATCAGTTGCACCCTTAAATCATCTCATTCACAAAACGTATTCTAATAAAAAGCTAAGTTCAATTATGTCATTCGATGTATGTACCTGTTCGGGAGTGCCTCCAAACAGAAAGAAAGCACGCCATATTAAGGCTTCAACCAAAGTCTTAGAAATTCGTGTTTAATTCTTGTACCGACGAAATTATTTAGCACATCTGTGTACATTGATGGATAAGAATGCACAGAAAACTATAACGTGGCTAGACAGTCTGACAGATAGGTATAAATGCTCATTTTTACATCGCCTAACATGCGACTACACCAGAAGCACTTAAAAGGACGTATTAATTTAATAAAAATAGAATTAGCATTCGATAAATAAACATTTTTCATTCTTGATAACACAAAAATGGTGAGTTTCTTAACACACCGTGCCCTTAGCCCTCCTGGTGGCTCACGGGTTACAAGGTAGTTGTAGATGTAGAACGTTAGTTGGGTTTTAGTCAATCATGTCAGACAATTTTGTACTTCATACCTTGAGAGGTTTATGTACTTTGCATGAATAAAAAAAACGTTTTATTGTCCTCTGTGAGTCAGGTATAGGATTGCATGCATAAGCGTATGTTTTGTCAATAGATGGAGCAGATTAACTGCTGCATTTTTTTATAATCGGCACCACCTTCTGGCCGTTTCTTCCCACTAATCTGAATGAGTTCCACAGAAGGATATTATAGAAACGCAGTCCATCTTTGCATTACCGCATCTTTTCCGGAGAATATCACGGGATAGTAATGACTGCAGGGGCACTTTGCGGCGCTGTTAAAATAAATAATGTCTATGAAATTAACTTAACCAAATATCATGTAATTGAAGTATGTACTTCCATTGTATTAAACATTTACTTCGGCAACGTGTTACGAGTACTCGTATTCCAAAATGACTTCCTTTAATTTTTTTGGCGTAGTTTTCTTTAAGAAAACTCAGAAGCGATGCAGTGTTCTCACTCTTCGGCACATGGAATTTGGGGTCCATCTACTTCCTTTTCATTTTAATTACTCAGTATAGTGAAATAATTCCATGAGGCGACTCCCGTGTCAGAATTTCCCTTCCGCTGATAACACTGCGAGAGAAAATGCGCGTTTGTTTTATCTAGCGAATGCATCGAACGAGACAAAAGAGTCGTTCGTCAGTGAACCAGTCGTTTTTCCAGTGACGTCATGCTTACGGAGCTCGCTAGGAAAAAATCGTATGTATGTACGATATGTATGGGGAGTCCGGGCTCCAACCCGGTTGTGGGGGCCTCGACGGTGGTGCTATGTGGAGAGTGGTGGAGAGGGCTTTTCCTGCCGTCGGGGGGCGGGGCGCAAACTAGAGTAGGTGTGTGGGCGTTTTGGGATATGGGATGGCGGCGTGGGCGGACTGGGTGAGCAATTGTAGCGCCGATGAACGGTGGGGCGGGCTCGTGGGAGGCGTTCGTTTTTCTCGTAGCTCTTTGATGGTATCCGTGCGAAAGCCCGGGGCGCCGCGCTACTGGGGGCCTAGCACCGGACGGTGCCAATTTCCCCCCTCCTGACGGCGAAGTTTGTTTCAAAAAAATTATTAGTGGTGTTTTTATGTGCTTTAATATGTTGTATGTCAAATGCGCTTTGATAAAAGTGGCCAGTGAAATATTCGGAAAATCGAATTTGGTCATCCCAGAATCATTCTGGAACTTCGTCACAGGTATTCGATATTGAACATAATTTAAACTTCTTGTATTAAAACTGCCGACCTCCAAGTATTTTTTCTTTAGATAAACATTTTTTTCCTTGAAGCGTTCTTATATATCTATATCAAAATTATGTTTTTATACTGGATCGCCACATGCGCCATACGCGATATACATGCGTCCGGAGACTCCAAATCCATGGAGCGGCCCTGGGCTTTCGGCCCTACAGTTGTTTGGTTGTAGCTCATGGTATGGTTTTTATTTTGCAGGAGCGTCATTTAGACGTTTGCTTGATGGAGCTTTAATCATAGTATACTTGCATAATTTGTTTCTCCAGCAGCTACGGATATAATACATATATTATATGTATAGTATATATGTATAGTAATCCTGAGACGAAATCGATGCCCATACCCGACGCGGGATCCAAACTCATGATCTGATTATTTGGCCGGCGCGCTTCCACCCTAGCTGCCAATAGTGATACTTTTTTTCTGTATCACATGGTTGTGGAGAAAGGGAAATTGGGATGTTGGGGTGGATGGAATGCTGACTTCTTATCGTGAAGAGTCTGTACTCGAATATCAGCATTGGCGGATATTTTTCGATGGAATTCCGATCCTTTCTTGGGTACTACGTGGAGGATACTTTAAGAGAAGTCCGTCGGATGGGTAGTTAAACTATGGTCACCCTGGCCCCTGTCATAAACTGTTTGCGAACGCAGAGGTTGAGTAACTCTATCTTTCCTCCATTCCCTGAACTATCATTCCATTACCATTCTACCTGTCGTGCGCAAAGTGCGCCGTAAAAATAATTTTGGGGGGACGCGGGAATTCAGGAAGTTTAAGGGGGGGGGGATAAAAATTAATTAAGCATTGGGATGATCCATTGAGGCTGGAGAGAATGTGCTCCCCTGCGACATACCGACCTATTCTTACTGTCACTAATGATCGCAGTTGTTGGTCACCTCCCTAAATAACCAACCATTATGGGAGACATCCGATTGCTGAGATCATGTGTGCTTGTAAGGATACGTGAGATTGCAGTTTTGGCGTACGTGGGATTTTAAGTGATGAAGGAAGAATGAAGGGAAAGAAGATGTCCGCAAAGTCCATTATTTACGAAATAAGCCAATGTATTAATGGTACTTTTGTCCTTGGTTATGCGAGCTGAGTTCAGATCTTTTGCTGATATCCACGTGGCATCCCGAAGTTTTATAGATAAACGCTTATTGTTTTAAGCTGATTCCAGTGTTTAATTTTGAATCCTTAAGTACTGCGAAAAATTTATTACTTGCAATTTTATTCATATCCATCAGGAAGTGATAAAAATACCTTATGAGCAGTACAACTTTTATGAGGTTCGATTAGTTTATGACGGGTAAAATTGATCATTGGACCTCACGGATCTCGAATAAAAAAACGGAATTTTCATTATTTTAGCTTTTCGGTTAGTCGAAATTAATATTTGAAAGCCGAGAAAAAAGTATTTTTCTCTTCCATTCAGTAAATACGTGGATAATATCATTAGGTATTTGAAGAATTAGGAAAGCAAATGTATAGCAGGGAATTAATTTTTAATATAAAATCGTTGTTCGGAGAATAGCGCAATATTAATCTTTAGGGGGCCAATTTTTCCGCTGGTGCCCTCGCTTTACATGGAATTTTCTGAAGCAAAAAGCGATTAATAACGGAAAATTTGAGCTACGATGTTTTTTCCCATGGAAAAAGGGATACGGATACTTAAAATACTCGGCAATAGAAAAAGAAACTAGAGCGGCCATATGACTCTTGTATCGCCAATCACATTATCGGTCTTCCTTCTTTGGCCACTAGCCACCGTCATCCCATGTGCGGTCCTTCCTCTAAAGGGTTGATTCCTGGGAATGAGAGTTTCCGCCGAAGAAGATGCCGCCCTCGGGGCTCGACCCTTTCTGCCCCTGTGGGAGAATTGAGCCCCTTGCCAGATGGCCCCTCGCTTGCAGGAAACCATCCCCGCCCTTCCACGTGATTAGCCTCATCATCCCCATCCGACACGAATCCATACCGATCTTCTCCTTCCTTCAGAGAGTATTTATAGCCGATGATGGGCACCAATTCGGTTTCAAGGGTATCTGTTGTATGGAAAGGATAAATAACCTATGGGGACGGATAAGGGTTAGACACTGTTCCCGTTAATTTACTGATCAGGAGAAAAGTTTTGGATGGAAGGTGAAATCCATTGCTGAGAGTCGTAGTTTAGAAGTATAAGCTGAAGGTAGAAATTAGGAGTAGGCCGCAAAAATGTACTGGGGACATAATAGGTGGTGAAAATATGTGAAAGATGATAGTAGAGAGTTGGATTAGCGAGATAGAGAAAGAGAATTAATAGAAATTTTATACGGAGGATTTTAAGCTATTAAGATGAAAGGAGGTTAATGATATTGAGAATGAAGTACTTGATATGCTATAATTTTTTTGTGAGGAATAATCTTCCATGGCAGTCAAGCCTAGATGGTAGCGACTGCCGAGCAGAGAAGTTTGGAATCAATGGAAGTTTTGTGTTGTATAAGATTTATTGGTCAAATGGATATAATCGTCAATTTAGAATTCGTACGAAGAAGTTGACAGTAAATCTGTATAATCAAAACGCCTACAAGGAGAGGAAAACTTATTCGTCACATTTTGTGAAGCAACAGACCCTCTAAAATAATATTGGAAGGAGGAACGAATGGCAAGAATTATTGAGGAAGATCAAGTATTTTATATTTCAGGAAAATTATGTGGGACGCTAAAGGGAAGAACTTATGAAAAAATACATCAGTTAGTCAACAGGAGAGTTAAATAGAGACAATCTTCGGATCAATGGCCTCTGGTGATGATGTGAGGAAAGGGAGAGATGAACCCGTGTTTGAAAGAATTGACTGTACGCTAATTTAAATGATAATTCAATAAATCCTATTCTATTAATTCTCTCACATTACGGCAAAGTGGGTGGAGATTGGGATGCTGACCAAAGATCCTGATTATAATTCAGGAGAGGCCTCTGGAAACGCCCAGTTACCCTGGTACCACATCTATCTAAAAACCACAGGCGGCACAGGGAGAGAAACTTTCCCTTTCTACCCCAATGTTTGACTTTCACTCGCCGATGTTGTGAGTGCATTGCGAGCTCTACCCTCAACGATCAAACAGGCCTTCGGGTTGAAGGCTGTGGTATTATCTGTGTGACGTGGCTATTGCTAGTAGTTAACATTTATAGTTTAAGAATAAGTGCAGCCTTATTAGTCTATCTGCTGTGTGATACACCGAGTGACTGTAAAGTAATTATTGATGCGAGTGGTGACCCATGAAACTAATACTGAGAGAAGTTTACTGGGTGTATTTTTCCGGAAGGTTTCTGCACACACTTTAAAAGGATCTTTGGTAGTTGCACCCTGATTGACTGTTGAATTTGATTTGAAAATTCCAGTGCTTGATGTATCTATCAGCTGGTGCGCTGCTTTAACGGTCGCCAAATTTCCGTCGTGAATCAAGACCGCCGATTGCTCAAGAAAGCAATCGATGTTCTAAAACCTTTGACTCAGACAAATTTCCAATAATTGCGGTTGCAAAAATGATGTGGTACGCAGCCACGCGCACGAATGCAAAGATGTAATACCAAAGAGGCAATAATAAATCATTTTCCTTGACTCAGATTCATTTGATTTTTCCTGTTAGGAGAACAAGTTTGCATTCCTTCTGATTTAGGTGATTTTTCTGTTAGCACCTTTCGTGAATCGGCGTCGTGCCCACCGAAATGAATAAATGAAGCAGTCGAAGATTTTTAAACGACATATCGTGCTGCATGTGCCACACACCGTGCGCATTGCGTTAATTTATCTGATTGCCTCTCGTTCCTCCTGTCTTCACTTCACCTCGTGTCCCATTTCTTCCAAATAATCGGAGTAATTGCCGCAGAGCCTTAATTGCCTTCGGGGCTTTTGAGAATTGCGTTGGAATCATCGCTCGCGCAGTCACTTATCTCTCCCTCTCTCTCCGCTGCCAATAGTATGCATTCTACTCCAGCCACATTTGTTCCGCGTGAATATTCATGAAATTTGTACCCATTTCGGGAACTAGCCGCTTTTGCTATCTATCCCAGAAAAGGAGTTTTACCCTCCGTTTCGCGCTGATATGTGAAATTCCGCTGGGTAAGGAGTTTGATGGTTTTGATTATTTGGCTACACGTCTGGGTTTCTGATCCATTTCGCGAGGAGTATAGTATGTATTGATCATTTTTTTTAATTTCATATCAGAAGGCGGGATACCTCGCTATATTATGCAGCATGCATTTTCGGTATTTCATAATTAATAAGCTGGGTAAGAGGGGAAGAGTTTGGAAAAGAATCGAAAATTAACTGATATTTTGGGGAAGAATTGGGTTAGAGTAGGGGTTACATATTTAGGGAGTGCGGAGGGGGGAAAAATGACCACTATTAATCAAAATCTAATGTTCTGTGGATGACATAAAATCTTTAAAATTTATTTAGTTCTCATTTATTGTCTCGCTACACGAATTTTATTGAGTGCCACAGTTAAAAACTATTTTTAATCGTGGCATATTATTTGAAAATCATCTTTTGGGTTAGACTTGTGATCTTGGAAAGGGGGAATGATATTCATAACTATGGCGAGAGGGGGTAATTGAAGAAAAGAGGTTCAGAACTACTGGGTTAGAGAGTTTGTTCAAGTTGGAATTTAGTGATTCATGCCGGATTGGCTTAATCCCATTGATTTGGTGGTGGGAGCCAGGCAGTAGTTGTCCTAGCAACTAAAATCCACAACAATGTACTTTAACAGGTTCAAGCATTCCTAAGTATTTATTGTACAGTCAAAATTATCTACATATATTAATTTAGTAGCGTGTCAGTCAGTCATTCTGTATCAATTTTGTTTATTTCTCTCTAAAGTTTTGAGCTAGAGAACTAAGGTTTGGTGCATTAAATGTGGATTCTCTGTCTGTATGATTTGGTAGTAGTTTTGGATTTTTAGCAGTTGGTGGTGCAAAGAAAAATGCAAAAACCCGTGGTTTTTGAGAGTTTAAATTTAGTTAGATTCCGGGGATTTAAGTTTTTTGGGACTCTCGGGTTCACTTTTTCAGAGCGAGTCTATCTTTCTCGGGACTCCCGGGTTCACTGAAATAGGTTAGCATATGAAATGCATGTATTACCTATATGCAGAATTAAATGGTTAGCTATTAAGGTGGTTCCACCGTGAAATGACTTAAATGTCATTTTTATTCATATTCTGTTTACTTGTAGAAAATGTTGTCCTCTATCTGATATGAACAACAAAATAATACCTTTCCACGCTATTTTATTCTATAATTGAAGTTGAAATTACATGGTGTTCAATGGGGGAATGAGAGAAACACGGGGACTTCTCAGTAGTACTTCTAAACTTCACGTCGAAAGTTTAGAAGTACTACTTATACCATTACGAATGCTATATGAATGTGCGAGAAACTGACCTCTGAGATAATTCATTACCAGTATTTGTTAATGTATGCCAAATATTGCTCCCGTGCTTTCTGTTTTGGGGTAGTAAAATTGCCGGTGGGGCACCTTAAACAATGCAATGTGCAAAAAATGCCTTACTGTTTTTCTAGAAACTCCAGCTTTGATGAAACCATGCCTGCCCACGATGACCAACCATTAAAAGTTTTTGCAATGTTTTTTGGGACTCCCGGGTTCACTTTTTCAGAGCGAGTCTATCTTTCTCAGACAGAGACTGCCTGCAAAGTAGGCAGCAGGTCTGCTAGTAGTTCTTTTAAAAACTCTTCTATGATTTTTAAAGTTGGTGGTTTATGGAACTTACTGTTCATTTTGAATAAAAAATGTATACTTTGTTTTTTCCACATTAACATTCTTTTTAAATTAAGTATGCGTAAATACTTTTTCAATTAAGTATGCATACATGCTTTTTAAATTAAGTATGCTTACATATACGTAGTTGGCCTGTATTCAATGCCTTAATATCTACTTTTCTCTTATAAGTCTCTATATTACTCATTTATAGACCCATTGGACACTTGAAGTGGAAGCTTAGCAATTCCAGCCGGCTGATGTTTCCATGAGATGGCTCCGCCAACTATCGGTAAATGTAATGAGGTAAGTGATTCTGGCAATCGTTTCCATTTCTGATAAATAAAAGGCACTACAAATGTTATTTTGAAAAGATTTAGGCAGGGAATTATGCGCCATATTATCCATGCCATCGTGTTGATGCTTACGTGACGGACTACATTATGGAGCGCGGGGAGTCGGATTATGTAATTCTATGAAATATTTCCAAATGTACAGAATTTCACGGTGAAATTCTGTGACCCGTTTCAATCCTGCACGGAGCGTGGTCTAGACGAAGAGGGCGTTCCGTCAGATTGGGGAGACGCTGAACTTGGGCATGCACCTGAAATGATCTGCTATCGTCACTGAAAGGTCGATTCCGAAAGCCTGGAATATTTTACCCCTTTTCACTCCTTTGACTCCGTCATTCCAATAACTAAATTTTCCAATTCCATTTCCATTCCAATAAATAAATAAACTTTGAGGCGGATTAACTCCCTGGTCTTTTTAGGGGGTTCAATGGTGAGATAAAAGGTTATTTTTTTCATATCAGTTCATCAGCAGCAGTCATTATTCCGAATATTGGTTTGCTGCAGCTCTCCTCTTCACTCTCCTTTCAGCCAACCGCTTCAGTCCTGCATAATTTTTCACTTTGACGTCCTTCATGATTTGTCTGATGCATTTCCATTCTTGGTCTTCCTCCGTGATTCTTCCTATTCATTTCTCCTTCCAATATTTTTTTTTATTGGGCTGCTTGTCGCAAAATATGTTCAATAAGTTTCTCTCTCTTTATTCACAGAGTTTTCATTATACTTATTTTTTCTCCCTACTCTTGGTTAGTGATTCTCTCCGTCCATTAAATATTCATCATTCTTCAATAGGACCACATCTCAATTTCTTCCAATCTCTTTTTGCTCTTCTGCTGTTTTTGTCCAGGCTGCACTGCTCTGTAAAAGCATGCTCCAAATATAGGTTTTAACAAAGTGCTTCCACACTTCCAGGCTTGTGTTACTAATAGAAATACATGCTGTACAAGTTGGGTTACTTTGGGGTTCCATTAATTTCCTATAAGCTGTAAAAGGGCTGTATGAAATTACTCCTGGCAGTTAAGAATAGTCTGCAAGAAAGATCAATTTCAGAGACGCAATTAATGAAGAATTGATTCGTATGAATGAGTTCTTATTTCATTATTGGTTGCGTCCAATATTTGTTCAAGTCTTATGAAACCTAAAAAGAAATTTATTCTGAATACCTGATAATATGGTACCAAAAGTGATTGAATTGCAAATTGATTCCTTCCTTATTTTTATTTAATTTCCATTGACTCAGATTAAAGCATATAAGGCCTTTTGCACTGGCTATCATCAAGAAACAGCAATGGATGGATACACACGACTATACCCTAGGTGTGGAAATATTTACCCAGACGGGACTCGGACCCGCGACCATTGTGTTAGCAGATGAGGACTTAACCCCGATGACAATAAGGCCGGCATTTAAGAATTTCTCAGATAGCATGTTAGGCTCCTCAAAATCTATTTTATTTTGTGAAAGGTATAAGAAATTTGATTTCATTTCTGCATTGATTTTTTTTATCGGAAAACACGCCCTTGATCAATCTTATGTTTCTTCTTATTGCTTAAATTCCAACTTTCCCGGTGAGATAGATTCCTAATGTCGTTCCTGTACTGTAGATGAAGGACCAAGATCTCTCCCGCTGTCTCTACCGAGTGTTGGAAACCATAGTGCTACACACTACATGTTTTTTCGGCTGCTATGAATCTTGTGCATGCTACTCTAGAATTCTGATTCTCGCGCGAGTGGTATTGCTTGCTCTCTGAACTCATTTCATACGTTAAAAGACGACTGCTGGGGCTCTTGAAATTGAAGGCGAAAAGGATGTTAACTCGGGAAATTAAGACAGACGGAGCGTGACACGAAGTTGAAGGCAGTTCCCTCTCGCGGCTGCGAGGCTGAACTTCGGCTTAGCGAGAAAACCGTCAGCGAGCGAGCGCTGTTGACGGCAACTAGCCACCCTCATTCCATACGTCAATTAAGTTATATGAATGCATGACTCGTGGTCATTGAAGTACATGGTCTTGAAGGAAGGAAGGAAAATACCCTCGCAAATGTAACGTGTCGAGAAGGTGTTATATAAAAACTAAAAAAAAGAAGCTTAGAATAGGGAAAAGCGTGGAAAACGTTGGTTCTCTGTGATATACCTGTGTGTTTCTTTGCTTAAAGTATGTGCAATAACTACGCGTGTAGAATGCTCACTTAAATTTTAATGTAAAATATTACACTACACGTGTATCGACGTTTCTTAGGGCGTCATCATCAGTGTAGACCTTATGATGACGCCCTAAGAAACGTCGAAACACGTGTAGTGTAATATTTTACATTAAAATTTAAGTGGACAGTACAACTACTGCAGTTTTATTTTAGTACTAAAATGCTGTTCCACCATATAACGCCAGATACTGTCGAATTTACTCTCTTCACCCTGTCCGTAAAACTCATTTCCATTCCCTTCCTCGCCTAGCCAATATCTTCCCTTATCTATCACGGCCTTCAGCATCCCTTGGTCCCTCATTCCCTTCTCTGTCTTATCTTTACCTTCTTCAGGAGTTGCCTCTCCTCACCCACCATATCAAGCAGTTCCTCGTTCATTTTCCTCTCCGCCTATCTCAACTCCTCCATTCTTCTCCGCACCCACTTCTCAAAATCCTATAGCTTCCGATTTCCGTAAAGTCCACGTTTATTCACCATAAAACGATACAACATAAAGGATGGTAGAAAAAAAGGTTGATGAGTATACTAAAGAATGACGTTCGTCAAGTATTGAGTAAGCAACGCATAGGGCGGCGTCATAACTTAGTGATAGAGGTATCTGTATAGGGACTTGAGGTATCAGGGGTTTTTTGTAATCTCACCTTTTTAATGACTCTTTGCGAGAAGGCGAGAGACCCGTTTCGCTCTCTTAATGATCGGGTCTCTATCACCCAAGGCCCGTGGAAACGATGGTGGCTCCATTTCACGTTCCTTATAACACGTGGGATGGAACTAAAGAAAGGCGAGTGCAAATGACACGGATCAAGAGTCGAAAGAGCCAGTGAGTTACGGAAAAGAGCTGGTGAGCACGGACGTAGATTTAACGCTGGTGAGTCAAGGAAAAGACCTACGGATCACCCCTTGAGAGCCGAAGACAGTCCCGCCGCCTGGGTGGCGTAGTGCAGGGTTGTCCAACTGGCGCGGCGGCCCTCGGTGCCATTTATTGCGGCCCGCGAAAGGTTATTAGACAGCAATTCAGAAGTTTTCAAACAAATTTATACCTTACGTTGTTTCTTATTGTTTCTTAAAAAAATAATAATTTATTACTAAATGGCCCGCAACCACATTAAAGGTTAAGTTGTGGCCCTTGAGGCCTTGCAAGTTGGACAACCCTGGCGTAGTGGAATAACGAATAATGACGTAATTTTCCGTATTTTATGACGTATTCTCACTTAAGTGAGAAAACAAAATAACCCCCCAGGTTCTACCCCGTGTGATCTCTTAGCACTCCCTCAACCGGAAAATCTCTTTGAACTTCTGTGGTCACTCGAAATTAATCGGTGATTGCTGTAGATCAAAGGAAAGTAATTGATATTTGTATATCGATTATTTTACTTTCACCCGTCTTCGGGTTTTGAACAAAGAAGGTAAGCTCTTCCCTATCAAATCATCCTCCCGGCTGAACCCTTGACGAATTGAAAGGAGGCGTTCTAGCATTGCATGGGGGAGCGTTCGATGTTTATCTACCAGTTTTTAGATGCCACCAATATCTCCTAATTTTTCTCATACAATGATGACTGTGGGACTGCAAATTTTGCGAGGCGAAAAAAATTACTCTTGAGTGCCATTCAGCCTTCGGGTTACTTTGAACCCACTGCTGAATTCCGTAGAAGCAATTACTGCAGACTCTGTGGCCATGGAAAATTGCATACTGACGTAAAATTCCGGAATGCGTCAAGTGAACGTATACGCAGTCATTAAGCGCTGAAATTAGCGTATGGGCTGATAATATCGCTTCACTGGTTGAAGTATATCAAGCTAACATTCGCTTGAAGTGGTTCATCAGACTAAATAACATCCAGCATGTTAAATTTCGTTTTTAGAATTAGAGGCCAGGGTATGTGTTAACCAATGGATTTGTATCTTTAGTGTAATTATTCTGTTCAAATCGTAAGGGAGCACTCATGAACACTTTGACGGTCAACCTCTCCAATTAGCCTATTATATTTGCTTGATCTCTTATACACTGTAAGAGACTGATTCAGGTCTAACTTTGTAGAGCCCATTAATTTTTAATATAAACGGTAGCTTAGTATTTTCCACGTTGTAATTTATTACAGACCATGGTTTCAGGAATTCGTTGCTAATTGCTCGACGGAAACCTACCTTGATAATTGCAATGAATTGCTGAAACCATGGTCGGCAATGAATTACAGTGGGGAATATCTTAATGCTATCGTTCTTAGATACTGTTTATGTATCTTATATGCTCAACGATTGTCGTTAAAAATCATTTTGATATTGACCCCTGGCTAATTATTTTAGTTATAAGTAGTTCCCGATGATCTAATTGAGGCTTTTGATCCACATTCCGTGATTTTATCGCGATTATTTTTATTTGAATTTCTTATAGTTATTTCGTGGAGAAATCTCCGAATTCTTCTAGCCAACATCCGCGGCTTCGCTAAGCTCGACACAATCTCCAAAAATACTTCCGATGAATGAAGACGCCCTTCAGAAGGATTTACTGTCGTGGAAGCTCAAACGCGTGGATACGCAAGATGGTGTTGCGGAGTTGCACGTCAAGAGGGAGTTCCGTAATTTTCCACCCGACATTCCAGCCCGCGTCCTCGTCACGTAATTCGTATTAAATTTCGACCCAAATGGAAGGGGACCAGCTTTTCCTTCCTTCCATCTTTCCTCCTCCTCACCCTTTCGAGCGTTTTTCCGAGTCCATTTCGTTTTCACACCTGCCGTGAAGGTGGGAAGGGGAGAGAGACCCAGAGGGCGGGGTCTACTTCCTCTCCCTTTTAACCGACTCTCTCAAACTATCTTCTTCTCTCGGAGCGTCCCGGACGGTGAGTTCGGTCTCCCCCACACTTCCTCTTCCTCTCCCCATCTCTCCCTCTCTATCTGTCTCCTCACTCATTCCCTCCTTCCATCTTAGCGTGTAATTTACACGGTAGCTAGTGTACCCGTCTCCAAAGCGGTTGGCCCGGGTTTAAGTCCCGGCAGTGGCAGCAACTATTATTTTATCAAATTACTAACCATGAGCGTGGTGGCCTAGTGGGTAGAGCGCTTGGCTACTGATCGAAGGGTCCCGGGTGAAGCCTTTGGACGCCCTCGAACAAAAAAATCCTCGGAGTGCGAGGTGGCCCAGGGAAAGGAACTACCCTGAATGTGTGAAGTTCACACGCCTGTGGCTTAGTCCGGGTTGAGCTCTACCCTCAACTATCCAAACCAACCTTCGGGTTGAATCACTGAGTGAGTGAGGTTAGTAAGAGAGGCTTGAGAAGTGTTAGATGTGGGAATATAAGTAGGAGAACAGCTGATCAAGTCTGTTAGGTTCGCGGACTACCAGGCGTTGACAAATCGATAATCCCAGGGATTACAAACTTTTGTTGATGAATTAGAAAACCAGTGTAGGAAAAACGGAATGGAAATAAATCGTTAGAAAACAAAAGAGAGGAGATTTTCTCGGACAAAGAGCTGGAGACTCGTCATAAAATTACCAGGACAGAAACTTTAGGAAGTGGAGCAATTTAAATTCTTTGTTAGTACGTTGCAGAAAAATGGGCTTTGTAGCAAAGACATTAGCAAGAGAATTGCCCTAGAAGCGTTCAGCAACAGGAGGGAGCAGATGACGGGGACCTTGTGTAGGGATGCAAAGAAAAGGCTGGCGAATAGTTAAATGTGGAGCGAAGTGTTGTAGGTATGGCGCAGAAACATGGACTCTGAGGAAAAAATACGAGAATAGGCTGTTTGAGATGTAGGTGTGAAGGAGAATGGGGAAAGTGCGGTGGATGGAAAGGAAGACGAACGAGGAAGTACTTGGTATGGTGGATGATAAGAGGACCCTTCTGGATGAAATTGGGAGGATGCGGAGTAGGTAGTTGGAAGAGGTAACGAGGGGTGGTGGAATGCTGAAGGGCGTGATAGAGGGGATGATGTTGGGTAAACGGGGAAGAGGAAAAAATAGAATAAGTTTTATTCCCTTTACTTCAAGGTAGGGCCGTGAACTCTAACCTACATCACCATTCACCCCGCTCTACGGCTCCTTATGTTTTCTTCCCCTTTTTGTGCCGTCCAAAATTCTTATTCTCTTTCTCATACGCGCTAGCCCCGAATTCTCCCATCTATTGCCCTCTTCACTATGCCCTCACCTCTCATTGCTGCTTCCCCGAATGCCTGCTACCTACTTTCTTTCCTCTTCCACCTTATCTGGTACTTCCTCGTTTGTCATCATTTTCGCCTAGCTCACCCCCTTCATTCTTTTCTTCACTTAATAGTTTCCTGTGTACGCAAATCCTCTTTTCGCAATGACCAAGTTGCCGAAGCATAAGATCCACGCTCCACACTAGATTTTTAAAGTACATTATCTTTATTTCTTTGCCCCCCATCCATTCAATTATTTTCTCATTGTAAATGATTCTTAATGCAATGAGATTCTGCTCTTTACCATTGTCTTCTCCTAGAGGGAGTCATTATCACCACATTTCAGGGATGAATATCAAATGGGATGAAATTCGAATTGGGAAAAATCACTTGACGGTAGCCGAATCCGGTTCTCCCAATTGCCGGTCAGACGCGTTAGCCAGATACAACATCAATCCATCTCAGTTCTAGGGGGTTCATACGAACTAGATGGTGAAATCAAATGATCATTTAATAGCGGATTTCACCCCAGTTGGTGGTGCAACCGCGTGCGTGACTGCTTATCATATCATTTGTACAATCGCAGTGATTTTGACAGTTCAAGGGATGGTTTTTTTTGACACCATTTCATTTCAGTTGAAACGACTTGTTAATTGTACGAAAAATCCGGAACTCGAACCCAAATCCTTTGATGTTGTGCCAAGCGTCCAGTTAAGATATTTACATCTACAAAATACCCTGCAAGCCACCTCAAGGGTGTGTGGCAGGGGGAAATAGGCGTATGTGGAATTTTCACACCTATATACACCAGCGGTTGATTCCGTAAAGGTAATACCGTGTCCAGTTCGCGCAATCATTCAGGGCTTAAATCATTGCATAATAAGCGTGTTTATTAAGTTATTACTACTAGCACTTCTCCCCGCATGGATTTGTTTTCTACCCGAATCATTTTATTTTAGTATCCGTTAATTCGTTCTATTTTTTGTTCTAACCAGCAGTAGGTATTACCTTGGCCCTGGTACTGCATGTTAGAATGTTCGCCAATGTAGCACTCTCTTTGTCTCTGGCTTGGCTGTGAATTCATTGTTCTCCTGACTGGTTTTTGTTTCGCGCCTAGTGGCCAGGGGTTTGAACAATTTACTGGGATCAGTGTTGCGTGCCTGGTTTGGAATCACCCCGTGCCACACACCCTGGAGGAGGCTAGCACGGTGTTTCGCAGAAGAAGTACTTTAACGCTAATATGTGAATTTTCGGGTGGTGGAAGCTCCAAAATAGTATGATACGCAGCTGTGGAGGTCTTTAGGGTTAGTATTTCGTAGGTTTCTCATAGCTTTTTTGAGATATCGTCCCGTATTTTTGTGATATTTGAGATAATCTCATTGATTTTTTTTTTAGATTTGAGCCATCTTATAGTCCGTGTATGAGGAAACGCTAGTTCTAGCGTAAAAGACGTGAATTGAATGATGAATCCTCCCGCATCCTATTTCACCGCCTACTCCTTCCTTCCAGCTCCGGTCCCCTAATTTATCCCCCCTGACTTGCTCCCGTCCTATTTCTTCTCTCTATATCTCGTTCGGCCTCGGAGTCGGGCAGAAATCCGAGCAACCGTGCTAGTAAAAAAGAATTATCCCAAATCGAATCGATTTGCGATTCCCAATGGGGAAGGGATGAGGCAGGACGGATGGAATTTTGGTCTTCAGCGGATTGGAAGGTGAAAAGCTCTCCTGGATTTTGGTTTTGGGGTCTGAGATGCCATCTGGATGTTCAGGAAAGTTCATTGATACTATGTCCTCGGTAGTATAGTGGTCAGTATCCCCGCCTGTCACGCGGGAGACCGGGGTTCGATTCCCCGCCGGGGAGACTCTTTTTTACTCGAAGGTGGAAGGAGACGCTACTGAAACTATTCATTACTTCTGGTTCTCTTGGTTTTAGTTTTAATACATTTGTAACAACTCATGTACTTTGAGTGTTATTTAGCTTACTGTCATTGGCTTTTACCACATTATTTTAATTTTTTCCATTGTGTCTTATATATAGTTTTTTTGTGGTTGAAAATTTTTAATATTCCTTGTGTTTAGTGTCTGCAATTACATAAATCCACCATATTCTCTGCTAGACTCCATCCTTTCAAATTACTTTCATATTCTCCTCTCATACATTTGTTTGAACATACTATTCGCTTCCATTCCAGAGGATTACGAACCAGTTTGGTTTTGTAAAGCTAAAGTTAAAGTTCCGTAGCAAGTTTTTCTTACCAAATCATATTTTCTTGGATTCCGTCACCTTCACTCATGTTTCCATCTTATAAAAAATTATAATGTTTCCTCTTTCTGCTGGCACAAATTGTAGTACAAATTGAATTTTAGCTAAATAATGTTACTTGTGGTAATTTACTCAAGTTACTGTCAAATGTATGCGTAAAATTTTGTTATTGATTCAGGACACACTAAAAATGTGAGTCACTATGATTGCAGTTTGACTAGTACGTTCTTTGATTTTATTTATAACCTTCTTTTCTGCTAAATCTTCAGCGAATACCTTTTTACCCTTCCATTTTTTACATCAATTTTGAGAGTAATTATTATTTTTCATCTGCCAATTTCTTTTAAGATAGTTTTAAGCGCTAATTCATTAAATAACGATTAATGTCGTGATGATTTTTTGGTTGCGGAAATCATTAACTTGGTCACGCTGTTAGCACACAGACAAGTTCTTAAAATTACTAAAATGAAGGTGCTTATGCAGAAACAGGTTGCGACGAGAAAGATAGAAAGGCGCCTATCGATTTTCCCATGCCAAAACTAACTCTTGATAACCAAGAAAATGTTCTGCTTGAATTCCAAAAAAAGAGCAAAGCTTTGGATAGAATTCATTTCCGCCTTAATAATGCGTTTCCGATCGTTGAGCATTGTGCTAGATAAGGAATACCACGACACTTTTGGACACTTTGACCCGTACTTGAGCACATAGTTAATCACGCTTCCGACGAATGCCTAAGAGAAGAATTGAAGGGATACAAAGAAAACAAAGAGTATTCCCGCCTAAATATATCCTAAACGTAGCTTTCACAGTCTCGATTATGTCAAGGCCGCAATCCAAAATAAGAAAATCTAGAATCTAAAGATTGAAAAAGATCCAACAGATGCGGAAAACATCATACGTCTGGATAGTTTAACACTAAGTTGACAGTTGTGAGCCCTACGGAGAACACTTGCCAAAATTACGCTCTGTGCTATCACTTCAAGTCCGCGAGGGCGGCGTGGGCAGCCATCTCCTGCACCACACTAAATACTATTAAGTTCCTGTAGGGAATGATATTTGCACATAGGAAGACTCTTAGATGTGCTAGTATACTGCATGGCGCTATGTTAATTTTCCTGCTGCTAGTAGCAACACCGTAATTTCGGCCCTATGGAGATTTACACTGGAAACGAATCGCCATAAGAGCCCATACTTTCAACTAAATGTGGAACGCCCTATAGAATAGAAACAGTCTGCTAGCATAGATGCGTGCTGAAAATCCTCCGTAAAATATGTAACGAGAATTACGATTATGTGCATAAACATACCACTCCGAACCTTCAATCTAATTGAAAAATCAAAATTACCCCTTGGTTCATAGCTGAAAACTTAATCTTGCCAAAAATACCGTAACAACTGCTAAAAGTAATAATATCCCGGAACGGCTAGGTTGGTCTGCTAGGGTCGGCAAGGGAATCTTCCTTCGAAATCTTTTTGAACTGAGGTTTTTTGTAACGGAGGTCAAACATGAAAATCAAAGCTGTAAGACCAAAATGGAATATTCTATTTCAAGAAGCTGTCGATGTCGTTGTTCTAACTGTTTAGAGTATGTTTGCAAAATTGTTTGATGCGGTATTAAAATCAAGATATCTTCGTGCGTTACTTATTCGGAGACCAGTCTTTTGAACTGCAGATCGTTGCCAGACAGTCATTGTGTAATTCGAGCCTCTCTATAACGAATCAGTGTTTCAGACCAAGAGGAAAGGTGCTATAATGGGATTGAAATGGTGGGTGGAAGTAGAGTGGAAGTTTGGCGCTGGAATTTAGCCTGATGTAGCGAAAGACAATGAGGCCACCACAGTTCAGCGTACCGTACAACTGACGTAGCACTGTACTAGAATCGCTCTCCTCATTACACCCAAGTAGGGAATCGGGTTACCTATGAAATATTGTGGCCGGTATTGGATCGTGGAACCTCCGCGAAGGAAACCTCTATCCACCGCGCTTATCCGATAACAGACTGGTTGTGCGGCGCCCACAAGAAAACCTATCTGGGCCAGTGGCGGAATTCTGTGCTTGGGGACCCCGGGCAGTGATAGTGTGCCGGGATCCTGTGGAGAAGTTATTAGATAATTTTACGAATACCATCTATCTACCATAACAATGCACTCACATAGTATTACATTTGGTAAGTTTTATTTGTAAAATAATGCACGGAATTCGACAAAAACAATATTAATAATAAAATTTGCTTTAAAATTCTGTTATTTGCTTGGTCACGTACAAAAAGTTGAATTTATAAAAATTGAAATCACATAGGAAAATCACCCGTATAAAATCACGTACGGGGAATGTAATTCTGCTCGCAAAATATGCGCGGGAGACTCGATATAAAGGTTTTATTAAAAAATAATACATAGCAACTAGTATTTTCTGTCCTGAATGCACTCTTCTCGGGTTTACAACCGGGTTAGACTCTCCATGATGGCTGACGTTTCGATGCCCAACTCGTGCATTGTCAACAGGTCTGTTGAGTTGAGTCACTCACCAGCCCTGATGACGATGCACGAGTCGGGCATCGAAACGTCGGCATTCATTGGGAGTCTAACCCGGTTGGAAACCCGAGAAGAGTTCATTCATCAAACTACACCGGGAAAGCACCAGATCATACATTTTCTGTCCTGGATTAGGGATTCTGTGGGCCCCGGGCGGCCGCCCACCGGTAAATCCGCCACTTCTATCGGCCACTGTCTCGCAGCTCACCTACGGAATTGTCTTTTCTCCACAGTGTTGAAGTCCTTTCCTTCAATCGTAGTGAAGTCACCGACTTCCCTCACCGTGCCCCGACATTCTCTCCTCACCATTGAGGCCGGATGCAGAATGGGTCGACCACCACGGAAGAAATATCAGTTGGAACCTCCTCATCCTCCTTCACGCTGTTCTCCTGCGCCTCTCTTCTCTTCCTGCTTTTTCGTTGGGCGGCTGGCCTGCGACTGTGAGTTGTGGTTGAGGACGCACCGGTGAGACGGCCGTGGCGGTGCCGTCTCGCGCCTTCTGACCCATTCTCCGTCGGTCATTGCCGTCGTCCTCCTCCCAACTCCCTCCCCCACCTCATGCCCCCACCTCGGTTCTTCTCCCCACCTCCGAACGTCTTCAACGCCCCCGCACTTCCTTCCCCTTTTTATAATTATCCCTCCCACTCCACTTTCCTGCCTCTCTCTCCCACTCTCCTGCCGAGTCTCCTACCATCCCTTTTCTCCTCCCTACCACCACCGCTTCTCCCTCCCTCTCTCCTCTTTCACGTTTTCCTCCTCTTCCTGGCTCGACTCTTCAGCTCGAAGTTAATCGTTGGAGAAATTACTTCGTGGAATTTTGACATTTTGGTAAATTACCTAATTTTTAATATTCCTCGCTTTATTATACCGACTCTACCGGCTGTAACGATTACACATAATTCTCAGGAGGTTGTACAGCGTGCGCATATGAATGTAACAACTTATCGAATGTTGTTAACTCCTTTGAGAAAGACGCATTAACGGCAGATGATTTATTTCAGTGCGGAGTATTACAATGCTAGTCACTAAAATTAATACCACTCAGAAACATATACATCAATTATGTAATAATATCATGCAAAAATCGCCGTACACTTAAATTAGTACTTTTTAAGTAAAGAATGACAAATTCAACACCAAATTAATTACTTTTTTTGAATTTGGCAACCCTGCAGGATAAAACCTCAGTTTCCCCCTTTAATCTAACAATAATTTTATGTCTAACCCATTAGATTGGCACAGTTTGGAGTTAAAACGATTATGAGATTGAAAGCTGTTTTTATTTTCTGGCCTTCTGGGCTTCAACGCCCTTGTGTGTTGGTAAATGTGTATGGAAGGCATTATTCTCGAAATTGTTGTCTCAACCTTTGTATCAGAACGGGGTGATATCTACATCCACATACTACCCTGCGAGCCACCGTAGAGGCGTGTTGCAGGAGATGTTAGGACACCAGCCATCGAAAGATGGGGTTATTTGGAAAAGGATGGAGGAGAAGAAAGAGGTTGTGTGTTAACGATGCGTCTCAAGGTAGTGACATGCTGGTTTTATTATCATCACTAATGGTGCACGGAAAGAACAAATGTTTGTACCTGTCAGTTCGGCAGTGTTCGTCTCTTATTTTCTCATTCTTATCAGTTGTAGAGATATGGCGTAGAGTTAAAATAATATCCAGTGCCGTACAGAAACTCGCATAATCGGAGTTTTTCATGTGTTTTTCTAAGCCTAAAGTGTCTAACGCCTCCGAATGTCTAACGGTTCCCAACCTGATCCGTCCATCAGCTGTATGATACATGGTTTCTTAGAATATACGCGTATGTCGTAACAGTCTTTCAAAGATTCTGTCAAGTGAATTTAGATGTGTTTACCCGAGCTACAGAGCCTCCGTTCTCTATTTTCACCGTCATCTGGTCCAAAAATACGTCCATCATTACTAAAATTTGGATGGTTGGGATAGGGCAAGGATATTTTGGGCACAATTGATGTATGGTGCACGGAACAAGTAAATTGAAAGAATCAATGTCCAAAATGGGATGATTTTTCGTTTCTTTTTTGTCTCTCTAAAGTTCATGTCCGTCTCTTTTACTTCTTATTGTGTTTGGCTGTGCTTCCGTCTTCTCCCTTGCTGACATATCCACATTCCCTATGTGCTCGAACGGCGTCACTTTTGTTGTGCATAGTATAAGATACGGTCTGTTGGATGTGTTCCATAAAGTAATTCGTATTTATGCCTTATTCATATTCGTAATCTGCCTAACAACGCTGTTGTTTTCGTTGCTATTGATTTTTTTAGTATTATTGTTAATGAAATGTTAGAAATCAAATGTTGTGCCAGACGAGTGATAAGAAAAGGCTCGGATAATTTATTTTCAAGATTCTCCCGCGGAATACGGTCCTAGTACATAGATGCCTACCTGAATTCTTCTGTCCCTGCAAACCTCTCACGCGGTTGAGCTTAATTTGCTCCTCTCCATACTCGCCTGCGGCGGAATACGCTCATGCAATGGGGAACTTGCATACAATTTGTTACTCACTTATATTTCAATAATGTATTTGATAGAAAAATTTTCTACCATCTCAAATATGTATTACACGCGTATATGCTTGTTAACCGCCTGCAACAATAGCCTTTAAAAAGTCAAGTGATCCAAAACGGCATCTCAATGGTATGATGTCACTGCCCGGTATCGCATCTCAGCACTACGCATATTTTTACCGGGGAGAATCCATTAATACCTACTAGTCCGCTGTCTTTCACGAAGGAAATAAAAGCGATTTCTTAAATTGAAATTATTAAACCTCCTGAACTTTACATGAAAACGGATGGGATTACAGGCAGCAATGCCTTTCTGTGAAGTCGATAGTCAGGATCAGCTTTGTGACATCTCAACCGTTACACAAAATAAAAAATTTGTAAAATTTCGGAGGCCTAATGATGCCCACTATTGGATGAAACCGGTCGTTGATTTAAAATTCTGTGAAATTTTACAAAGTTTTTATCTTTCGGGTCCCACGCCATATTCCCGATGACGTGGTGTTTTGACGCCGCAGAGCGTACGTCATTTTTTACGAGAAATGTTTCGTAAAACAACGTTGTTTGTCGTCTAAATGTTGGTCCTTTACATTTAATATTGGGGTCATCAACGTAGTACAAATAGTTTTAATATTACTGCTTGCTCCACATTCAGTTGGCTGCATCAATGTGGGGGCTCTCGCGGATTTGCGCATCAACTCTTTGAGTAGTACGAACGTCAATTTAAATCCTCGTGATTCCCGGCCATCCAGAGTACGATTGCACTTGTAGTACGTCTTTAAACTTTGAGCTGGAGCAATAAAGGCATACATGCTCGCCTCCCTTTCCAAAGCATTTTATCATGTGCTGCCATATTTTCTGGAGGCTCATGAGCTCTATTTGCAATACATACAAAGTTTCTCTGAAAACTGGAAAATAACCTACTGCATACTCAAATTGTTAATTTTATCCAATATTTAGCTCGGAAGCGGGTCTCTCGGAGAATGTTCCAGTAGACGCCCTGGTATTAATTAATACAAGTTCCAAGCCGATCTATTTTCTGACCTCAATAGTATTTTACAAAACCCCAATTACTTCGATAGATTAGATCAAGAGACTAAAATTAGGGAAATAGACTGCAGAATTGATTGCGGAGATGTTTCAAATGTCATTTTTCCGGCGAAACATTAGGGAACTATAATAGCTGCCATTGAGACTTTAAACTAGGTTTGTCGACAGGTAACGTAGCTAATTAGTTGATTTGCTCTGTAATGCTTGTTTCTTAACGTAGTGCTGACAGCACATTTCGCCTGCTTTCTGTATGGCCCTTGTATCTCTGGGCGTTTGTGTATAGTTGCAAAATACATTAATACAAATAGTTTCTGTAACATTGGTAGTTTTCCTAAAGTGTGGTGCATGTTGGTTTAATTTCATCTCCTGGCAAGTATTTGCAGGTTTTTGCTAATACATTGACTGTCATAGTGTCATTACATTTGTTACGGCATAGTTTAGTGCATTTTGTTTGATAACTCCTCCCCCTACCACACACCCTTGAGGTGGCTTGCAGGGTATTAAGTAGATGTACAATGTTCATGTAATACGTACGCAGAAGTAGCCATTGTTGCGGTAAGCGTACGACTGTGGAGGCCATTAGCTACATTCAGGATGCGGAGATGCGGTTCATGTGGAGAAAATAGGCGCCAAGAGGGAGTGGTTCGGCATAGGTGTTGGGTCGAGTCTTTAACAATTTGCGCCGTGAAATCTGCGGTTCATCCGAAGATAGTAACGTACATAACGTGTAGTGTAACATTGGTAACACACTTATTGTGTGGTGCATGTTGTAGAAATTTCACCTCCTTGAAAGTATTTGCAGGTTTTTGCTATTACATTAAAGTCGTATATTCACTAACTTTATTACAGTATAGTTTATTGCATTTTGGTGATAACTCACCCGTATTCATTTCACATTCCCTTATGATCCAATCTTTGCTTTATGTAATAAGTGAAATGTTTAAACACCCATTTTGACAGTTCTCCTTTTGGTAGGTGGGCAGACTCCAGGCGAAAAGGCCTCCTGCGTAAGTCGCAATGCTATGCCGATTTGGGTACTTAATGTGCATAATTTATAGCCTGGCATCGAATCTGCTGTTAACTATTGTCTTCATGGCCTAAGGAAGACCGATCTTTATTCTGCTCACATTGATTAAATGCACGTATATTTGGTGCTTCCCGAAATGCTTCTTAATAGTTCTTCACTGGATGCATATTTAGTTCTTCAATTGAGGATTTTCATATAAACGTGATGGTAGGCGAAGTTACTTTGTGGGATTGTAGCATAGTTAAAGAATGAATCACTTAGTAAACTTTCACTCTGCTTTAATATAACGGACCGGTTTCGTTGTTGCGACGTCATCATCAGAGTTCGAACCCTGATGCTCCAACTCTGATGTTATAACATAGAAACCGGTCAGTTGTATTAAAAACAGTTACAAAATTTCAGCGATTTATTCTTTAACTTTTACAGGGGATTTTTATGGTGATCGTGCTATGTTTAACAATAAAACATCACCGCGTATTAATTAAAAAGTTTATACTTGTAATTGTGATTAGGTAAACCGTATTTTTTTAACATTCACCAATCATTATTCATGGAGAGCGTCTACCTAGCTATTGCTCCTTGGGAGGTAAAATTTGAATGGCATATTCTTAAAGGTTATGTTTGTGTGCTAAGATCCGTGAAATTCCCATTAGAGAGCAGAAGTAATGGAAAGCTCCATATTTGGCAATGATCCACCGTCCAGATTAGTAAGTAGTCATGACGTCGCCTACGCGTTTTCCTCGCAGCTTTGTAACTAATGTAAGCCGTTTCCTTTCAACTTCCTTTCCCTTAGCCGTTTGTTTTATAAATTTTTTTCATATCTTACTCTTTCATTTTTGAACCGGAAATTAAACCTCTTGCCGTTCGACTCAAGTGGAAAATTCAGTCAAGTCCCAAATTGGTGATCATTTCCAATAAAAGAATAATTTTATTTCAATATGATAGTTCCCATTTTCAGTATTCTTTTTCAATGGTAGGTAACCATCAGTATTGTATTATCGTACATTTTTGCCCTCACAAGCTTCTCAATGGTCTGTCAGCGCTTGCCATTGTTTAACTTAACTTTTTATGCCGTGATGATTGTCGCCCTTTCCCTAATATATCTTCTTATACCTTGCTGAAGAGTGCCTCCTTTTGTTCGGCGCATAGTGTTTGGATTTGATGATGACTATAGTTCACTAATGGATTTTCATTATTCAAATACCAGTTCTAAAGTTAATGAAGACGAGAAAAAACATTTGTTTTTGGTAACTTATTTGCTGACATGATTTTCAATTTCTAAACACCTCAAGAAGTTTTTAGAAATTAGAAGTGTGGAATAGGACCAAGTCTTTTATCTAACATGCTCGAAGTGAAAGTATTCCACCAAGTGACGCCTTAGATATTCCCTCAAGTTAAACTGTCAAGTAGGAGCTTGTCGTTGAGAGTAGGCTAATGCCGACGCCGGGTTTCTCTCCACCCTTCCTCCATTCCCAATGATCCTTCCCTGACCTGCCTACCCAGCTGTCATCAATTGCGCAGTTCACCATAATTATCGGTTGCCTCTCCAACTGACGCCTCGTTTTCTTTACCAACATGGTTATTTTCGCTCTCATAACGTAACCGGCGTTCCAACTAGCTAGGTCCTACCATGTTAACTCACCCATTTTGTGACGCATTCCGGCATTCCATGCCTTCCAGTTCAAAAGAAAATCGACGAATGATAATTAAAGCAGCATTAATTGAATCTTCGTTCCGTTTTCGACCTTGTTCAATAAACAGCTGTACACAATGCGTGGGGATTAGGAATTTCAACACCACTTTTTTATTATAAGCACCAAGTGACATCCAAGGATAGTTGAAGGAAAACCTTTGATATTTGGGAAAGAAGTTATGATAATCCTCTCACAACATGGGAGCATCTGGTTTAGTGCTGGAGGATGGAAAGAAACTATCCATTTAACCGCATTGGTTATACTCGAACGCTTTCCGTGGTTCAACTGTTTTCCCATTATTCCGTCTTACCAGGATTTTGCTTATTATGTTTGCCGATTTTAGCTCTTTTGTGGATCTACTGAGGTAGACCTTTCCGTTACTATCATTACGCGGGGAGACAGTTACCACAAGAAGGAATGTTGGGAATGAAAACGTGGCGTAACCATCCCACCGACGAAATTAGTTTCCCCTTCGGCTGGTTCGAACGACGAGCTTCTGTTTATTCCTTTCCCATTCCTCTTCTTCCCATTCTCTCTCCTAGTTCGCGGTTACATCTCTCTTTCTCTCTCCTGCCGCTGTCATCGTCTCTGGCGTCACGGCCACCTGGCTCGTTCGCGTGCACTGAAAGAGACTCTCCCTCCTCCTTTACCCCTATCCTCTCCACCACCCCTCCCCCTTCCCTCCCCATTTCCCAAAACGTCTCCCCTTCCTACCACGCGCGGGCGTGATACGTAAATACTATCGCAGAGTGCGAGATTTTCGCCGTAGTCTGTCTCTTTCTTTCTTCTTTTTCCTTCCCGGCCATTCGTCCCCTCGTGGAGTCCCCCCTCAAAAGCTTCTTCTAATATTCTTCTTTTTTATAGTTCCACCCACTTTCTTCTCTCACACGAAGCTCCCGACGGCATTCCTCGGGTGACGTAGTGCTTCCGCGATGAGCTAGACTCCTTTGAGATTACACAAACACGCGATCGGAAATAAGAACGAAAAACTCGCATCTATACTTGTGTGCTTGTATTTCTGTACGCATACATATAATCGTACTGCATGCACTTGTACTGCACTACTGATTTAAAAAAATAGGCGAGTGAGGGAAACTCGCGGGCTCTTTATTAGCGGAAGATGTGCATGAGAAGGGTACCGAAAAACACATCGCTACTTGGCATTATTTGTTTATTCAATGCCTACGTCTACTAACAATAAGTACATACTGTCCTGCGAGCTGCCGCTGAGGCGTATGGAAGTGGATGTTAGGACATCAGCCATGGAAGAAGAGGGGATAGGGAAAAGGAAGGGAGAGAGGACAGAGGTGAATTGCATTTTTACGATGTCTTATGTTTTTGCCACGCTCCGTTTTTGTTATAAACACTAATGGTGCTAAGGGGAAAGAAGGAATGTTTGTACCTATCAGTCGGCGATGAGAAAATTAAAGAGCAATGTTATTTTTCACTCGTGAGACCTCACTTGGAGTTTGCCGCTTGCATATGGGACCCTTACGAAGAAGGACTAATCTCTGAAATAGATCGAATACAGCGGAGAGCAGCAATATTTGTGTAAAGTCGTTACGATAAACTTAGCAGTGTTACCGAATTGTTGAAGGAATTGGGGTGGGAATATCTAACTGATCGAAGGGAGAAATACAGGTTATATCTTTTGCGCAAGTTCGGAGCAGACAGTTTTTTGCCGGACTTTCAACACATATTGCTAGAGCCAACGTACTACGGTAGAAGCGATCACAGGAATAAAATAAAGGAAATTGACTGCAGAACCGATAGATTAAAAATGTAATTTTTCCCACGTACAATAAGGGATCATAATAGTTGCGATAGATCAATCATATGAAACTCCCACCCTCAATAGGTAGAGTAGAATTTTCTCTTGTGCTTAATAACACAACATCATTACTAACACTTCACACCGATTGATTTGTCCGGCATTATTTTATTTTGTTCTCTGCATGAAGTAGCATCTCGTAGCATTCATAAATTAACACTATTAGTAATACTAACCACTAGATGTGTGTATAGCATTGTTCTGCATGTTTGCATGTTCATTTACGTATCACTCTCCCAGTTTCCTGTTGGTCTGCGCACTGTTCTCCTGACTGCTTTTTGGCCTGCGCCTAGCGGCAGGGGGAGCGTGCGAGGTTCTTATTTGTGCTGGGACGAGTGCAGCATGCCTGGTGTGGAATCACCCCCTGCTACACACCCTAGTGTTGGCTTGCAAGGTACTTCGTATATGTAGATGTCACCTAGTTATGCATGATACAGAAATTTATCTGTTCGACGAATTCCTCGGTATATTTCCCCCCTGCTCACTGGTAGTTTTGGCTCTCTTTTAAGGCCAACTCTACTTTTACTGTACTGGAATGAGCTATGTAAGGCAAGGAACAATTGAAGAACTGATTGGAAATAAAATAAGGATTGTATCTTTAATTTGCAGTTGTGTAAGTTTCAGTGATTTTTATATACTATTAGATTTCATCATTTTCACAACCGAAAATTTGAACTGCGGTTTTGAATACGATCATTGTAGAAGACGTTAAAATATTTACAATAGCGCGAAGTGAGAAGTAGCTCAGTTACGATTGAGAAAAAAATTCAAAAAATTTTTGTTAAGCTAACTACGTTTTGAATTTTGCGATCGGTCTATATTCAAATAACTTCCCAATACCTTAATGACTTAGAAAAGTATTCCAGTCCAAAGAACAAGGTTTTTTCACGTTATGTAGGCAGTTGATTTTTTATAATATAGGTAATATATTCGTTATTAAAATTCCTATTCGCAGAGAAATATACTTCATCCTCAGTGAACATTTCAGTATGCTTTTATGATTTGTTGCGTCACCATTGTGATTGTGTAGAAAAATTTAGTTCCTTTCCAATGAGGTAAGGAGTAAATTATTAACAATATTGTCTGAAGGCTATCACTAGCATTCCTCTTCTCAATTAGCTTCCAATGGATGACCTTACATTTGTGGTGTGCAAGCTTTTCTAGAATGCTTTAAGTATCTGGGGCAGGGTTTTGGGTTTTTTAATAGTTTCTTTATGGATGCATTTGTTATTGATGCAATCCCGATCGCAAACCAACCCAATATGATGATTTTCATGAGTATTGTTCTGTATCTCTGCATACCTATTGAGTTTTGTGATTATTCAGCGCATGAAAATCATTTAGTGATGTAAATATTCCGTCGTTGAACTGTGCCTGGTCGGCTGGTGGGCCGCCTGTAAATATTGGAGTATTGCTTGCGTGTCACACGCTAATGAAATATTCGTCGGATTCTGCCGATCAAGTTTCACGAGTGCGTCGTGGCTGAAGGAATTGATGCACGTTTGTGCGGAATAGTTAATTAGTGCTAGCGTATATTATGGATCTCGGGGTGCACGTGCTTCGCACCTGAACCAGTTCATTCCACGGTGTTGCCATTTAGTACCAGTTTCACCGCCGTGATTTGTTCGTTGCAAGAAGCGATCATCGCTCGTCACGACACAAAAGTCACCCTTTAGCACGGGCAAAAACATTGTATTCATAGCGTGGGGCTCATCAAATTTCAGTCAAACATTCAAAGCGTGCAGTCTAGAGAAATGGAGTTTTATGATATCTAAGAAGTAGCATTTTGATTAAAATATTTCACAGTAGCAACCTTATGATTTTTATTGCATGAATTTGATGAGAAATATTTATGATGGAGAACCGAGGTTTAAAGGTGTATTTTTATGCGTTTATATATATTCGTCATAACTGCCTGCCCCCACAATGGATTATGGCTATGTGAGCTGGACATTTAAGAGTCAAGAGGTAAGATAAGAGCTTGGACTTCGGTCTTTTCTCGTGCCATTGGATTTGGAAATTTGGTCATCAGAAGCTTTATAGAATATTAAATGGGCATATATTTTATGAAGAAAATGCATATGCTATTTTTATGTCGATGGAACATTGTTGGAATTTAGTAGTGAGTGAGATTTTTTATACCTAAGCCGGTCAAGTTATTTCCCTTGATGTTTTAGGAGAAAAAATGTGGAACAGAAGAAAAAACAAAGGAGAAAGGGCTAGGGCAGTTGGAAGAGGTAGGTAGTGGCTTGGATTGTAAGAAGAGGTAGGTAATTTGTTGAAGAAGTTCGACGGAGACAGAATGAGTGAATGGAAATGCTATAGGATGTTGAAGTTAATACTGTCAGGAAAAAAATTGTATGGGCGGGTAAGAGGGAGAAGAAGGTTTGGCGTTTTCTATGAAGGTCAATAGAAAGTATGCCATTGTGAAAAATGAAATAGCGTACGCTAGTATGTAAGAGTTCGAAGTAAAAATGCTGCTTGTGTAAGATGTCATTTTAGTCCATCAATTCCTGTACTCAATGGGCTTGCCGTCTGATTCAGGGTTGCATTATTACATTCAAAATTTCCAGGTCAAGTTCAAGATGATTTGTACCCTTTCTTGGGCCATCCTTCCAATCGTTTCTGAGTCTGACTTTGTTACCGTGGGGAAATATGTGGCCGCTGTCATTTATCTGATTTGTCGAGTCCGATGGGACCCAATATAGCTGATGAACATTCGGATAACGACGAAACATCCTCGTGCACAACCTCCTATTTGTATATTTTCCATTGTTAGTATTATTTATTTTTTGGGTAGTGATATATTCCTTGTGAGTGTCCAATGCGACCACTGGTGCCCTAATCGCCGTCCGAAAGTTCTGGGATCATAGGAATGCATGGAGTGAATCCTCAGCACAAGGACCGTTGATGTAGATGCCTCGGGTTAACCGTAAAATAAATCGATGTTTTCTCCCATTCATTTTCTCGTAACAGTATTTTCTGCCACTTGGAAAGCTCTTAGCGGATTAAGATTATTAAAAATTGTGATACTAACAGCTGTTCTCAGAGACGAAAAAAAATATTTTCGAAAATCTTTACCCCAGCAAAAATATAAAATACATTCGAAAGACAAACAGAACTCGAGATTGAGAAAATATCTTAGCAAATGCTTGTAGTCTAATGGCTGAATCAGATACAAATCAACCTTAGCTGCAACCTTAAAATGCGCTTTTGTGCGATTAAAATTTTTAAAGTAAGCATTCGTTTTTCTCGTTTTACTTTTTCCTAGTTTATTTTTGCAAATTAGTTTTAATTCGTCATACATGTGTCTTTCGTGCACTTGTCCGAAATGGGTTCTGTTAGCAGCTCGTAGTTGCAATGCGTGAAGGATGTGGAGGAATTTTGTTTATTTTTATAAAAGAAATTGCTTGAATTTCACGCGGCGATACTCAATCATGCCTCTTCTTTAACCGATAGATATTCAGGAGAGGAGGTTCTGCAATCATTTTCAAAAGTTCCGTTCGTCAAAAACTCCCGCTTGAGATCAGGTACCATGTCACGGTGTGCGGATTATGCCAAGCTCCGTTCTTTTCCTATCTGATATCTCATCGAGGGAAGTTTGAAGTGGTATGGGAAACCATTACGAGTCGCCCACGTCCTCCATGCGGTGCTCTTTTGGGGCAAGAAGCCAACATTCTCAATACGGCTTGGAATGATGAGAAACGGGAGAAAAATGTATCGGACGAAAACTCTAACTTCAGCGAAAAATACAGATCATATGACTCTGGGAGATATTGACCAGCCGTCAATGTACATACCATCGAGAGCCCGAGGGTGACATCTTTGACAGTTTGTCTTTCGGTGATAAGTTGTTGATACATAGTTTGCGAAAGCCATGCCCGCCAACCGTTAATCGATTTCTATATTAACATTCCCTTGTGCATTATCTATGAGTCAAAGTCACCTCGTCTCATATATTTCAAGGGGGTAAGACAGCTAGGAAGGGAAAAAGGGATCTAAAAGAATATTGACCGAATAACAATGCGGATGATTAAGAAGAAAATGCTTTTTTGGAAGGAATATTGAATGAAGAAATGTTTCTAATTTTTCGAGAGTGAAGAAAAAGAGACTAACTAACCAATTGAGCTTTGGAGAATATAAATGGCTCCTTGGTTGGTGGCTCTGTTATAAAACGCATAACCTTTCCAGTTTTTCAAGTTTTCTTAATTTCACTGAATTTTTTTTATTTATTACGCAAATTTCTTTCCATTTTACTTGGATTATAGCTTTTTTAAAGGTTCATATCACTAAGAAAGACGCCTATCTTTTCCTCCAGTGACAGAGAAAATCGTATTGTTGAAGTTTTTTCAAGAGAATGTTTTTCGGTTTAGATAATTTGTTTTCTCTGTTGGTTCACCATTAAGTTAAATCATTTTTTCAAAAAACGAATCTCAATTAATGCATATTATTTCTTAGTAATAATTTCATACTATAGATGAAAAGATAAAACTTATGTCCTTTAAAATGATTACTGTTGTCCTTTAAAATGATTGCATTGCAACAGTGTTTTCAGTAGACGTATTAAGTTTCGTAATGCTCTAATTTAAAAAGAGATTTACTTAGTGTACAATACTGTATATATGCCGAAAATATTATTTTAAATATAAGATTTTTTTATCGCGTGGAATGTATTTTATTCCAAAATTCTTAAAATATTAGTGCTATCCTTTCTTACGATCAAATTGCTCCTTTTTCAAGTTTTTCTCAGAGTGAAGATCTTGGATATTAATAGTTAAAGCCATCAATTCACGAGAATGTCAGGGAACTGGGCAGACGCCCATCTAGACTTGAAAGATGGGATGAGTCATCGAAAACCGAAAAGTCCTTATGACGGGGTAGACACTCGAAGCGGTAAACGTAAAAAATCTGGTCATTGGTATTAAAAAATATATATACATAAATACTTGACCCTTTGTCAGTTCTTCTGACTCAATTACTTTGACGAATGGATTATATACCATTGACCTTGGGAAATTTTTCGCACTTGATTCGCGGCGATGCGTCGCGTTCAACTTTGAACCTTGCTTGTTCCCCGATGATTCTTTGAATCAATCGAAGTGGATAGTGATATCAGACACTCCTCTCGCCGTCTAGAGGACTACATTGAGCTTCGACGAAGGCCAAAACAATGTACATACCTACTCGTCGCTCCGTCTCACTGAGGAATTCTCAGTGCATTCAACCTTCTCCGTTTTCTAGTTTCGCTTTCCGTGAGCGCTTTGCTGCCGGCATTGTAGTTCTCCTCGCGGTAGACCCATCTTGCTCTATATTTAGTAGCAAGTCGACAACGAATATCAAATTGTGATAAGATTGCGCGTCGTTTACGGCCGTCACTCCCGGCTTATCCTCGAGGCGTGTCCGGACGTTGCCTTTTCGCCTCCGTTTTCGGACTTGCGGTGCGAAGTTTCGAGGGATGGTTTAGGCAGAGGTTCCAATCCACGTTAAGGCGTGCCCTAATCGTACTTTATTTTCCCGAAATTCAGGACGTTACGTCTGTATCTAACCCTTTGGACCGACTTCACGCCTTAGAAAGGGCTGGTCACTGGCTAGTATGAGAAAAGGATATGTGCCGGCCGCACCTATAGCACTAATTCATCATGCCGTCCGCTATGGAAAGGGTCGTGAATTTAGTGAGAGATCGTGAGGAAAAATTTGAATGCATATGTTAATTATTTTGCCATTATTATGTATAAGAACTGCCATAATAAACGATATTGTCTCAGGGCAGATGTGGTGCAACTTATTCATAATAAAAGAGAGAGCTTTTTGCAATTTTTCATTTTTTAAAGTAGTGGTGCGAATAGTAGAGCAATCTCTTTCCATCCACCTTGTTGACGTTTCCTCCGAAATACTCATTAAAAATCACAATTCATGCCTGCAACTCCTAATTTTAATCCTTACTTTGCAAAAGAATCATATTAATTCTTCTTTTAAAATACAAGCCCTGTTTTTCGAACTGGAGTTACAGGACCTGAAAAGTATCTGAACTGAAGTATCTGACAGCTACATTTATGTTTTGTAGCATTTCAGCAACATTTTTTCATTGTGTTGAAAATTGTAAATTTCCTTCATTTTCCTCCACTGGTTTGTTGTAGCCTACTCCACCCTTCCCAAAGTTCTTCGCGCTTCCTGTAGTCCTCAGCGAATTTTAAAGCTTTCAACTCAACGTCAACCTATTTATCGGATATTTGTGGCTCGCAAATGTCCGGTAGAGCAAACACAAATAACGATGAGGGCATACAAGGACGCGTCTTAAGGTTCCTTGACTTCGAGAGGATAAAGGCATCGGCAATCCTTGTGTAGTTGCCTGCGCCTATGTTTTCCAAGAAAAAATGCTTTCGTCGCTTACCTCTATATCTTTGCTGAACGCATTACTTTACGCACATCTGGATGTTTACTTTGGTGTAGAATGAAGCGTTCATACCTCTGGTATTCCTTAGAAATATTGCGATAGCGTCGCGCCGACATTTAAAATAGTTATATACTCTCTGATGTGAAAATTAGTTTTCCTGTGTACATTCATGAATGCATCGTATTATTATTACTCTCTCATTATGGTATATACTTTTCCTGTTATGTACACATTGGAGTTTTATTAACTCCTCCCACCAATTACGGTGATGAAATTCGTAGCATTAGAAATACGTGAAAACATTCACCTGGATCAGGAGTCGTACCACGGACCTTTGGCTTGCCGTAGCAGTTTTCAAATCTGAAACTTCCTAATTCTTGTTCAAATATTTGGAGGATTTAAGGGGAATAGATATTATACCCAGGTAGCGTAGTGGTCTGAGCATTGGCCCGACAAGTAATAGTCTGTGTTTCGATTCCCGGTCAGGTGCATTTGTTTCTCAAGAAACTTGGTACGTGTCATACACATGTGCTCTGGCATATCTTAATAAATATATGATATCATAGGAAAATCATGTCGGGAAAAAACTCTGCGTTTCGGAAAACACGTGTGTCAATGCGTGTTGTATAGGTGTAGCGAAACTTGGTGGCACTAACCAGCGGAGAATGTTAGGTCACTAAGGACAAATTAAGCGTTTATTGACGGGCAAAGTTACCGAAGGGCTCAGTTAAGGACTTCTAAAGAGAACCTAAGCACCTTAATCCCTCCTCTATTGAATACTCTCCTCTCTTTGACGTCATTTTCTGTACGAGCGAGTGCCATCAAGTTTTGCTACACCTATACATTCGTATGCTATGGCTTGGGACATTATAGAGAAATTATCCAGCGTTCGAAATTCCACGAGTGAAATGGGTCAAGCTTTGTCGGAAATCCGGTTTCGGAACACCGATCTCGACGTTCCGACTTGCCCGAAATCATGAATGCAATGTGTAGCACATTTAATCGTTTAGAGGTGAAGCGATTGAATAATTTTTCCCCCCTCTCTCTCTCTTCAAGAGTGGCACGCGTCGCTGGCCTCGCGCTAACTGTACCGAGGGAGCTTCCCTGCGCACCGACGTGGAAAGGTGAGAGTGTTTTCGGATCCATGAAATGCAGGGCTCGGAGGGTTATAGCTCTCCGATGCCCGGCCGCGCACCTGCTCTCGCGGCGCTACGACTGGCCGAACCTCGCTTTATGGGTGGGTGGGACAGAAACAGAAGGCCGGTGGAGTTTTACGAGATAGAGGAAAAGAAGAGGGCGGATGAGGTGAGAGTGGTGGAGGAAAGGAAATGGCTTAGCTGGGGAACACGACAGTGCATCGAGAGTAAAAGGCTTAAAGCGACCTAAGAAATAGGGCGAATGAGACACTCGAGAATTCATCTCTTCGATTACATTTCATGATATTCATGAAGTTGTGATATTATTGCTCTTAATTTTATTCATTCCCGTTTCCAAAATGAGTTACAGATGATGGAGGTCATTTTGGGCATCTTTGATTTTGACTTATCAATCAAAACTCTCTCCACTCGCAAACTACTCGTATCTATTGAATTTACTAAAAATGCATTATTATCATTACGGTTCACAACCTTTATAATGGTGTGAGAAAATTGCCCCTGATTTTATGTAACTCTCAGCATGATTATATGATTACAGCAAGCATATCTCTTTCTAAATTGCCCTACATACTGCATTTTTCATATTTACGTAATGCTGTTTTTGTAACAGTATACCAGTATATTTTCTCATCTAAATGAGACAAACATTTGGGTTGAGTCAATTGAATATTCTTATTGTATGGCTTTCGCAAAGTCGTGGCCTGAAAAACATTCCGGTGTCAATGGGTTAACACCCTTTCCAATGTGGTTTTAAGAAGTTTGAGATGATTGTGGACGTCTGCGATCGTTGATTTTATTATGAAAACGGTTGGTTGATTGAACATTGGGAACACTCATTGGCAAAAGTATGTCTTCTATGGTGACCGATTCTCAGTTAGTACATAGTATAATGCTTATTCTGAGGACAATCTGTTTGCTCGAATTTCAGTACGAGATCTTGGACTTCACTCTACTTGCACCCCACCTATTGATCCACCACTTAGATCGCTACTTAATTTTTTATGAAAATATGATAGAATGGGGGGAAATTTGTGAATGTTTAATCATTTATCACTGATATTAAACTATGGAGTAGATTAAACCATTGAGTAAAAATGTAATCTTTACTCTAAGATTCAACCCCCAAGTGTCCTGGGGGTTGTTGAAGCCATAAAAATGCGCAGTCGGCCTTATTCAATTTGTATATTTTATGCACTGAACTCGGAATTATTAGTTACGGCATTGACGCGGACTGTGATTATTTATTTTGATACGAGAAAATCGAAAATAATTTACCAAAACACGGAATTTTATGTTGCTTACCTGGAGGAACTTTGTACGATAGCCAATTTCGGTGAATAATGTTTGGAGAAAAATACAGTCATGGCTTTCGAGCACTCAGACAAAAAATACTATTTTCTTTCATACATATTTCAGTGGTTGGAACGGTATTTGTTTAGGTTCAGATTTGCGTGAAAATTTGCATTCTTGTTCTTATTAGTGATAACTATAGATATAAGTGAAAACATTGTACCTTACCGATTTGATTTTTTGGCAATACAATGCTACATTAACACGTAGCCTTATGGCAAATGATATATATTTCGAAAGTGAAAAATATAAACCTTGTTTTATTTACATTGCTGCATGAACGATGAGGTCTACCGCATTAATAGATGTATGTACTTAAATTAAATGTGTTTCTAGAATTTTATTTCGACATTTTAAAAATTATTAAAATATGCACTCTATGACCCACGATTACCGGTCCAGCCACCTTGAGTCCTAAGGCAATACGCGATTGTTTTCATGGGCACACCCAAAAACTGAACTATCTTCGGTGAAAATAAAGTGTTCCTCGATGCATGCGATAAAAATAATGATGAGCGTTATTGGCAACATTCAAGCGTGAGATAAAAGGCACCTGAGTGGGACGCAATACATTTCAATTTACTCGTGTGTTAGTGTGTGTGGGTTTGCTCGTGAGGAGGGAATGAGATTTGATGGCGAGCCCATGAGAAGGGAGTGGTGTTGAAGTTGAGTAAGACGTTTAAAGATTGACGTGGCGGTTGCTTGGCAGGAAGGGAGAAAAATTGCTTCGAGTTAGGCAGAATGCCGGCGAAAGGTTTGACTAAAGGCATCATCTTTATTAAAGAACTTTGGTGTTGAATACGATGCTATAACAATGTGAAATAGGATGCGTATAATTAAAGAAAGAACATCCAAGGTGAAAAATCAACGACTCAGACATTAATTAATTTCACGATTCTGCATTGATAAACTTCATATGTGGCATATAATCAATCATTACCCACATATATTCTTTGCTAGCATCACCCTCAAGTTGAAGGGACGGAATTAACTCAGGGTTATAGTTAAAGGTAGTAGGGAGTTATAGTTGAAGGAGCAGGATTCAACCTAGTGCTTCTCGAAAATACTTAAAACTGATTTTTGGCCCAACCGTCACAGTGCCTATTTCAGCCTAAAGACTAAAAAGAAAGGGTGCCCATAGAGTGGCATAGTAGTCAACAACGACCTTACCGAGGGGTCACGCACCCTCTAAGCCTGGGATACATAGGGAATATATTTTAGGGTTAAAATTGAGGGCTAGGACGATATAGTGTGGGGAAGAATCTTAAATACCGGGAAATATTTTTAGCGTAAGTACACATTTATTACATGGTAAAAAGTTAATTTCGTAAAAGGTAGATATCGCCGAATGAAGGAATGAGTGTATCCCAAAACCCATAAGCTATGGACGGATCCAGACTTGATTATAAGGGGGAAGGGATTTTAACACTGGACTCAGTTTTACTCGGTATATATCTATTCGAAATATTAATAGTGTTTGGTATTCGCGACTCTTAACTATTATGTTTATCAATGACCACAGGGTGGCAATGTGTGCCTTTCAAAGCAACCCCCACAAGGAGTTTTTCTTAAGTTCGTGTTTTCATTTTTTCAACGTTGTTCCCTGCAAGCAGTCGCTCCGAAGACTTCAAGGTGGAGTCGCTCTTCCAACGAGCCACCTCTGTTATGAGATAATATTAGTTTGCGATAGGGCGATATCATGCATATATTGGGACAAACGCCGACCAGTATTTTTAGAAGTAGACAAATTTAGAAATAAATCCATTCCTTCTTGGATGATTAATCTGACATAAAGTTTGAATGAACTCGATGGAGGATTGTAACGGATTAAAAAATTCCAATCTACTTGTCAATCTAAATCTTGAGTTTGCTGGAAATTTCATTCAATCGGAATGCTCTTTTCTGGGAAAACTTTAGGTTGAAAAGGTTAGCGATAATCAGAACATATTATGCAATAGTTTTACGATAAATATTGTATTCAGGTTTCTCGGAACAATCCAGGAAAACTTTTGTTTAGGACTTAAATATGAGAGCGATAACATTTTTCTTTGGTCGGTTTTGCGTATCCTGTTCTTCGACATTTGCTGGAATTCGCATGTGTAAATATTCTTGGAAGAGCTGGATTCTAAGCTAACCCTGAACGCTGTTTGGCAGTGCGTGACATAAAGGTGGTAGAGATAAATCCAAAATGTTTGCAATGTACAGGTTTGTTGTGGCAACGAATTCAGGTGAGAATATGTCATTTTAGACCATTGTAGCTAAGGGGAGAATATATTATAGTAGGTTTTACATGTATTATTTGCTGTTTAGAAATAATTTTTGTCGAATACTTTTCAATTTTATTGAACCATTGAATCACCTTGCGTATGTGTAATTGACAGGGTAATGTTTTTTGAATTTACCAAAATGTTCTATAAAGGGTTGAAGAACCTTTTGTGAAAGAGACTGTTGTCTGAAAACAGGTTGTAAAATCAAAAGCTTGAGGCTATTTTTGTCAAACAGTTTGAGGCCATTTTGGCGAAGTAATAATATCTACAGAGTAATAGTAGGAGAAATACTTAATAGTTTCAAGATTTAAATTTTAATTAAAGGTTTTTCCATTCATCATCAACTATTATTCGTAACTTGGGTCATTCGTTAAAATTTCTATCTTGATGCTTCCAACAATCTCTGATTTATTCCTTTATAATGGATTGGTTCCACCAAGTGACGCCGGGAAACAAGAAGTTTAGAATATTTACATTTACACTAAGCTATTTACAACAAAAAATCATTTTTTTGGCATAACCAATAGCACCACCATTGCATCACAATTTTTTTACCTGAATCATAAGCTAATTTCCTCTACATTTTTACAAACCAGTCGTAAAAGGGTTGGATAGCTTTTTGTGAGGGAAAGCCTCATTGTGGACGGCTCAAAGTTACCTTGTCCCTTGATACCAACATATTACTGGATGTATTTGCTAGAATCCTAGGGCGAGGGATACCGTTTGTTTGGGAGAAGAGGGGCTAATGACAAGAGGTTGAGGGAGAAAGGAAGTGACGAGCTTTGATGTCAGGGGAGTTGAGTGCCCCCCAGTTCCTCTAGCCACACCTGGTCAGCCTTTAAGGCCTTCGACATGTGCCCGACAGCGCGTGCCTCTTAATCAAAGGAAGTAACGCAGGGGGTGCAAACTAGTTTCCCCGCCTATCCGAGAGCGAAGTGGGGTTAAGCCTTTGTTATGATGTAATGCTGGCTCACGATGATAAATCTATTTCGAAGGCGCGTCGGACTGTGAGCCAGAAAGAGATGAATTTCCCCGCTTTTCGCTCGAGGTCCATCAAATAGGAGAACACTTCGTTGAAATAATAATACGAAATGGGACAGAAGCCATCGCGTGAGGCTTTCAAAAATATCAAAGCAAGCCATCACCGTAGTCTGTTTTGGCTTTCACCAAAAGTGGAGCGCATTTTTTCCACTTCAAATGAAATATTAAGGAAATATGTTGCTATGCGCTGATATTTAATATTGTAATCTTCTTTTATGAATTGAGTGAAATTTAAATCAACGGACATATATTTTCTGAAATTTTCATTAAATGAAGAACAAAATTGCTCTTGCACACCAATTTACTTTTAGGCATCGTTATGGAGTTTCGCTTTATTTTTCTAGTACAATAAATGTATAGATTGTTTTTACGTTTTGGGATGGAAGGGATTCTCGTCGTTTAATTTTGACCATCAGGAAAAGCTCTATTTTTCATCCTCCTTCGCAAATTTGTCCGAGATATTTGACGGAGCCTCCGTTCCTCGGAGGCCCAGCTTGTGCATCATTCCTACCATTGCAAGTTAACTGCAAAATTATGAACGCTGCGTTTAGGGGTAATACGAAAATGGCAATTGCGAATTTTCTTTATGAAAAACTTTTTAGCTAGGATTTTCTGAGCACTAAAAACTAAATAATAAATTTCCTTGATGGTGGCATGGAGAAGTTATGTTTTTTACTTGTGACCATACCTTAAAATGAAACAAAAATAACGAATTATCCATTGACTTACGCGATTCTGCACTTACCTCGTTAAAATTGTTTAAGCGAGATATCACTGCGTATAAAATTCAATCAATTTGGCTTCATTATTAAGGCAACGATCGACCTTTCTAATGATACCAAAATATCAACTACTTATTTCACTACTTTTAGAGATATTTGCCATAAAAATGAAATCCAGATATATTATTTTAAAATCATGGAACATCTGACGCACAGATCACGTCAGAGGTGTAATTAGTGTAATCCGTATGTCTTCTCAAATATATAAAAATTAATTAATTACTAACCGTAATGCTTTTTTTCATCGCAGCAAAAACCTTCGGTTTGAAAATAGTTTTCAGCGTGCGGCGTGAAAATTTAAATATTTTTGTTATTTGTAAGTATATATAGTTAACATATAACGTAACGTAAGTATATACAGTTAAACTAAATTTATGTTGAATTGCTTCTGTAATTCCTTCTGGCTTCTTATAACTGCTGAAATTTTAAAATTAACTTCGAATATTGATTTTATTGTGGCAAAAGGAAAATCTCGCTCTATTCACCTACCTTTACTCGTTCGAGACATTGGAAGTCTAATATTTAGCTCTCCATGAACGTTACAGCACCGCGTTGGAATATATATATATATATATATATATATATATATATATATATATATATATATATATATATATATATATATATATATTCTTCTTCTTCTTATAATAATAATATATATATATTTATTCTTCTTCTTCGTTACTTGGAATATATATATATATATATTCCAAGTAACGTTCGTCGAGTGCTAAATATTAGACTTCCATATGTCTCGAACGAGTAAAGGTAGGTGAATAAATAAATAATATATATATATATATATATATATATATATATATATATATATATATATATATATCCGTGCAGACTGATCAGATTTGACTCGGTAGACAAGAATAATCCCAGGAGAGGGTGGACTTGCCGATTCGTTTACTACCCCCTTGCCTTTCTGCTAGGGATTAATCTTCCGGAAAAGAAAGAAAGCGTTGGTCGACCGTTGAAAAGGGCTCCTCCGGGGGTGTTGGTAGACAAATGAGGGCAATGGAAAAGTAAACATCTCCGCCTCTTTTCCCTCCTTTTTTCCTCATTCCCTCCCTCCAGTGCCCTTATCTGTAAACCACTTTTACCACAACCCACCCACTCTCACATACTATCCCCAATTGTAATAGCTCTCGCAATTCTTTCCTCCCGTTTCCATTGTTTCCCCAGGCTTCGACCTACCTCCCTCAACGATGACCTTAACGCCCGAACCATCCCTGAGGCGGAGTCAAAATCGATTTTCCGGTCCTCGGCCCCGCTCCTGCCCGCCTGCCTACATTCTCTCCCTCGCTCTATCTCCCGTGGGAAAGAGCGCCGAAACTCTCCTCTCCTGCGACGGCCCCGCCATCGCACGACCTCGCCACGCACTTGCTCGGCGTCTCGGCAGCGCAAATGCATTCTATATTATTTATATAATCATTCCACGGGGAGGGGTTCGCCACTGCGATAAGCTGATGTCATTCTTTTACTAAGGAGGGGGATGTTATCTCATGGATGCCATTGTCTCGTATCCCTTACGATGAAGAGGAGGCGATATCATACATCCTCCGGGTATTTCTCATACTCTCCAGGGTTGCGGCTTAACGTTTATGCTTAGTAGCTGAAGTTTAAATTGCACTTTTCATGACTGTATTCAGGGATTTTACTGCTTAATGTACCCTTGAATTTCGTATTAGATGGAGTGAATGTCATTTAACCTCGTCCGGAGGAGTTTCCTTACTCACGGGGTGGAATGTGCTGTTTTTACTTTTAAAGTGCCCATTATATGTGGAAGATATGAAGCTCATGCAAACCTTTACTGCTGGACCTCAGCGGTCATGAATGTTTAAAAAGATTCCTCATTGCCACTGGCGAGTGTGTTTTTTATGTGATTGATTTTTATGGTTATGTAACTTGAAATAAGATGGTTTATTTTGTAATGCATAATGTTATGAAAAGAGTAGGATCCGAAAAATTCTAGGTTACGAAAAACATGTAACTTATCGACACTTCCTGGTAAAGCGTATTCTTTGATACTCTAGCAATTATTGTATTTTTTATTGTTGATATTTCAAACGCATATCAGGAACCTTTTGATAGTAAAATGAGTTAACTTACCCCGTGGAGAAGTGTCAGGAAATATTTGCTTATCGATTCCTTTGCTCAGATCATTGAAGCTCGATTAGAAAAGAAATCTTCGGTGTAAGGGCAATTATAGAGAAATACGTCATAAATATTTTCTGTGAAATGCTAGTTGCTTCGAAACTTAGCGAAAGCCTTAAATCTTACAAATATCCGGACATTCGATATCCAGACTAGCCTTTCATTTGATTCAGAAAATAAGTTAATTCACCAAAAATAAATTAAATAAGTATTATCATTCAATACCTATCCCTACAATTTTTTTTTCGTCGCCATTTATTAGCTGGGGTGTAGAAAATTTGAACTCATCGTCTCCGTTACTTCCGGGTCAATAAAAATACTTTTACAAAAGTACTGCGTTAATTGTGAATGTCAAATTATTTACTAACGTGAAATTTGATTAATTGGATGGCAAAAAAATCACAATCAATCCTTAAGACATAACATGTTAAAGTAGCTCTCTCGAGGTTTGTTTATAACCCCGCCTCCTTTGGGTTTGAATGCGAATATTTTCCCACCCAGCTTAAGTGATCGGCATACCTATTTGCATTGAAATCCCATGAAGCCTCACGCTAAAGTTTAATTAGTAAATGCTATATTTTAGAGGATGCAGTTCTATAGCTTGTAGCTTCATTTTTTATCAGATTTACATGTTTAAATATATTAATTGTGCTCAAATTAGGAGTTAATTGGAAATTTAGTTACGCTAAAACTCCCTAATAAAAAAAGGCGATTAGCATCGAATTGCGTCGCAACTCGTTTTATTGTAATCTATGGCGGATATGCTTCATTAATCGCTTGCCGTGTGATTTTTTTGCTCTCTTATCCTTTATGGACGCCCGGTACAAACAGAGGGTGTTTGCCTTGCTCACTCATCGTCAAGTTTACCTCTTGTCTTTCGGTAAGTTTAACTTAACGTCGTAGTAAAGCTCTTTCCTGTCGATTGGGTGTGACCGAAGATAATGGAAGAAAAAATACATTAATATCCGTTCCATGAAAGGCCATCGCTTTTAATTATCCTCTCGTGATGTTTTAATTTTTAAATGCTTTTCTTCTGCCCTGCGATTAAATATAGGTGTTTATTGAATCGTGATAAATGTTGTAAAAAATCGGTTTTGATTCATAGACGAGCTTTAATCTTACTCCATTGAATTCCTATTCACATTTTTCCTTTTGTTTCCATCCTTCAAAAAAATGGCGTAAACTAACCGTAGTCATGGTTTATGAACATCCTTCTTACCATTTTTATTTTGTTAACATGTAATTGGCTGATACCCTGCGTTTAGCTCGTGAAAACTGTCACATAATTTCGGTGCTCATCTACATGCATAGATTGTTCTTAACTATTCAATTCCCATCCCATGTAAAAGTCTTCGCCTCCCTTTTTTCTGCATACTTGAAAGTTTCCCTTTTATCACTGTCTTCGATGCATCGCTTCCTATAGCCTTTTTTTGCATTTCTCGTAGTACCGTACTTTGTACGTTCCTTTTCCCATGTCTTCCACGGATTCTTGTATTTCTTTTTGTTAATTTTCCTTCGTCCTTCTTTGAATTCTCTTTTCGAAGTATTAGTCCGTTTCCATTCTTTTAAGGCGACCTTATTTAAGATAGGGATACGATAGGGCAGGCAAAGCCGACGGCCTCAAGTTAGATTCCCGCCTCGGAAAACTTTTGAGTATGTCAATATCCTACGTCCTATGCCATATGTGCACCTTTAAAACCCATGTGTGCCCAAATACTAATTTCTCTACCATTTCCTAAACGCCCTTTTTAAAATATACGTTGCCACGATTATAGTCTGTACGAATCTTTCCTGTACTTATTCACAATGTCTGTCATCTTTTTGTTATTTGAAAAAAGTAGGTAAGGAGAATAAATCATGATTTTGTAGTTGGTTTAAATAAGTTGTGCACCTCATAACCTGCAGCTACCGGTGCTATTTGTAGGAGGAGTAAAATTCCCCATAAGCATCGTGGTAGCCAATAGTGTGTAATGGGAGATGGAATGAATGATAGGTTGGCAGTAAAACCTTTTTAAATCGTTCGGGAAAGCTCTTTTGCACGAGCTTTCGAGGTCATAAAGTTTGAAGCTGTTTCGAGCGGTACTTCCCGTTACTCTTGTTTGGATAGTGAGTATACGTTTAGGGCGCGGAATTTTGCCTCGCGCACCATTTCTATCACGTGAATTTATGCTATTGCCTTTTCATAGTTTCAATCTACAGGATTTCGCTCTAAATATGAAATATTATCAATCAATTAGTCCCCTTTCTATGAAAAAAATCCTAGCGATGTTTTTCATTAATTTCGGCGACTGACAAATTTAAGATGTTTTCCGCGGAACTGATTCGCTGAAATGAGTGCATTAACTTAGTGCCTTGAGTTTACTAAATTCCTGTATTAATTGAGCATCTGATTGATAGGCTATCACTTAGCGCTGATAGCGTATGGGTAGCGAGTCCGACTCCTGAAGGTCGCAGGTTCGAGACTTAGTTAATTAATAGGGTAATCTACCTGTTAAGTTTGGTTTAGAAGGAAGAGTAAAAATCCTCTTTCCTTTTTATAAGCACAGACCCTTTTCTACCAACAACTTTCTTTATCTCAGCATGCGACCTACCTCTCTTCATTCCGTCCATAAAACTTTAGTCTTTCTTCCTCTTCCTTGCTTACCCAACATCCCCCCTCTGATCCCTCTTTATCACGCCCTTTAGCATCCCATCACCCCTCATTACCTCTTCCAACCGACTACTCTGCCCTCTCTTAATCCCTTCCAGAAGTTTTCTCTCCCCACTCACCATATTGTCCATCCTTTAGAAAAATTATATCTGAAATTTCCGGAGCGGGACAACTAAGACACCCCTTCGCGCTCTTATGCTGTACGATTGGTAAAAGGCAGGTAGGTAGTTTCTCTAGTAGTCAATAATGGTTCAGATCAAGATGATCGGTCCGGTATTTACCTCCATACCAGCGCCTTGGGAAGCACACTCCTGCCCGCTAGTAGGGTTTGTGTGGTGTGTGTGTGTGTGCTTCCCGGAAACGGCCTCAACGCTGTGATGCTGTGAAACGTAAGGGGAAACCACCTCATCATTCTCCCGTGAAGATGTAGCCTTGCATTAATAGACGCAATGACATTCCTCTAGTAAACTATTCCGAGGGTAAAATTAAAACATCCGGTGAGAATGAATGACAAGGCAGGATCGGTCAAGGTGGACAAATTTAGGGTTGGGACAAGGAGTTATCTAGGGAAAGGATGAAATGGAAGGCTGCAGTCAATCAATCTTAAAATCGAATGATTTATAATGATGAAATGAATACTTGCTCTAAACGTAGCTTTTACTTGATCAATTAGTCGGCACGATCAGAATTCACTCTATTAGCTACTCCGAAATAAAGTATGTATCCCGTTCATCGTTAGAGTGCTCCAGGTCTTCATTAATCCTACAAAATATAGCGTAAAAAAGCTGACGTAAAAAAACTTTTAGAGTCTATTCATTTTGAGTTTGAGAATATTGTACTCATTGAGGAATAATATCTACAAATTATAATATGACAGTGTCACTCGATGTGTATTTTACTGTGCTATTTTTAAACAATCCCCGTCTTCTATTAACTGTTACGTTCCATATAAAATTGCCCCAATAAAGTAGAAATTATTGTTGCTCTTATGGCTCTAGCCGTAATTCCAATCGCGAAGCTGTAGGTTTGTGTCATGGATGTTTTTATACGGTAATTATTTTCTTATTACTATAAAAGTGATTCATTGGAAATAATTTTAAAATTAATAATTAAATATTTGATAATAATTAATTATTATTGCAGAATAAACTTGATATCACTCAATAAAAGTCGGCCTATGCGATTCGGAAATGAATTCGTCCATTCCATAATACCCTGCCGAAAAATATTACCCACATTTAGAGCAGATGAATTGATGCATGCCTAGCTCATTTGATTGAAAAAATATGTATGTTTTATTGATTCATTCTTCCAAACACGTAGTTCACCGAAATATGTCGTCATTTATACATTCTGTCTATTCTGTCCTATTGCTGACGTGAAACAGAAACATTGCATGGTTCTCGACGAAGCCGCAATGTCTACTCTGGTAATTGTCAGACCTATTTTAATTGCTTCTTGTGCCATCCGTCGATGAGGGTTGGTTTTTTCCATAGAATTTTAATCAGCTTTCTTATCCTAAGAGAAGCACATTCATTTTTGATGTGCCATACGTTAGTAATAGCTTCGCTCGGGCAAAAGTTAGTCAATTTAATAGTTTGTATGGCATTGAAGATACTTCATTCGCACGAAAGAATCTTTACATAGAGGTTCTGAGGAAAGATTTTGTTTAATGCAGCGGTCCGATAATTTGCATTGGAGTAGGAAGGTTCCTTCATGTCAAAATTAGTTGGTCTATACTGCAGAGAAGCAGCTGCTCTGATTTTCATGAAAAGCCTCTTGAATAATTAAGTATATTCATCCTTTGTATTAACCAAGATAAGTTAAGTACTTATCGCTAGAATCTTCTGGTATCTCAAGTCGATTTAGATCAAGACTTGGAAAATTTATCTACTCTATGAGCAGCCAGACATTATGAAAATTGTGAGTTCAGAGGCGTATTCTGTCATAGCTACTGAAAGAATTACTGGTGAAAATTTTCTGAAAGTAAGAAATCGGTAATTAATCCCTTGATTATATGCCTGTAGATCAAGGCAAAATGGTTCTAAAACATGATAAAATATTTATTACATTTTTATTGTGTGTTTTATTGAATTATCGGTTTCATTACTGATTTTGTACATGCTTTACGAACATTTTTATCTTGAGTAGCGTGCATTAACTCCCACGAAGGCGTCCAATGACAACATATGTAGCTATTTTAATGCCTGTTAATGTGTATTTGGCGGAGTATGCAATTGCATGTGTTTCAAAATTATATTTCGAGTGCTTGAAATATATTTGTGTCGCCGTTGGAACCACGCTGTGGTCGCAATAAAAAGGCCCAGTTTGGAGTTTCGAGGGAGGCACGGGGCAGTAATCGCTCAACGTAGTTTTTCCGTCGATTCGGGCCTAGGGGCTCAAATGCGGCAACAGTAGTCCCACCTGGTGCGTGCCCCCAACGCGTGACCGCAGCCGCCCATAAGCCCTGTGAAGGGGGGAGGGGCAAGCTCCAGGTGCCGCACGAATGTACAGACAGGAGAACACTGCCTCTCTCGGAAGACGCACGCCGGGCCGGACAGGAGTAGGTAGAACTGGGGGAGGAGGAGCAGTTTGTAAAAAGCCCACGGGGGGAGTTCTAGGATAGGGACCAGGTTGATGGGTGGGGGAAGGCGGGGAAAGGGTCACACCACCTCCCCCCTCACCGTGAACCCCATGAACTCACCCATGCCCGTCCCAGTTTGTTGTCCCATCGCAAAGGACGGGAGGGGGAGTGGGGCAGCTGGTGGATATCCCACGTCACACTATAAAGCGATGGCTACGAAGCATTCACATTGATACATCCGCGCTCCCTCGGCTAAAGGTAGTGCCTCGTGCTACAATCAATTTTCGGTGTTAACTCTGTAGGTAGCACTCATGCTACGTTACGCCCACGCTAGATCACATGCACAAAATTAGAGAGATATATAGCAAGACGGGCGGAAAGATTTAAAAAGTTCCATTTTTCCGCGTACAATTATGGTCCACGATATCAGTGATCGAAGGCGCCAATAATGATTATGGTTTCATTGGGTACTGTTGTTTTCAAAATACTTTTTCATTCTATTTTTTCTTTTATGCATGTTATCCTTATTAAATTATTTGTGTTTAATGTATAAATTGTCTAATTTTGTAATCGTTTTGCATATATCGCATGCTAGCATCATCATCATCATCATCACTTTCATAAAACTATAGAGATAGATTGTTAGACGGAAAGGTATAATGGTATTTTTTCTTCGTTTAATGATGGACCACAATATTCGTGATTGAAGCCGCCAATAAATTTTATGGTAACGATAGGTAGGGTTGTTTTTAAATGCTTTTTATTATATTTATTTCATTTCTGCACGTAAGGCTAATTTTATATTATATGTATTATGTGCCTGTAGTTTTGTAATTGTTTTGGATGCTAGAATGACTGGCCTTCAACTAATGGCCCCTGCCATGCTCAGTATCCATCCCTCATGCGTAGACTAGAAGCCGAGTCTCTTGTGAAAAATCTTACAAATACGTTAATTAGCAGTGTGTTTAGTAAAATAGCTAATAGCATATTAGTAGAGAGTTGAATGTTAGTGCATGCCTGATTTGGAGTCACCCCCTGCCACATTCCCTTTTGGTGGCTTGTTGGGTACCTCGTAGATATAGATTTACATGTTAAAATTGAACTTTTTCGAGCAAAACTCTAAAAAACTATTAATCGCTACCGTTCAGTTCTAGGCTAGAACATCTAGCGGGAGATGATCTTTAGGTTCTCCACCCGCGTAATATAAAAATTTTAATTCTTTAAACAAACACAACAGTCTTGCCTGTAGCGGAAATAGAACTCACAACCTATGGCCTAGGGTCAGCGCCGAACCTACCTGACATTGCTTATTTTTTATACCACTGTATAAAAATTACATATTCCGCTTTAAGCATCGTCAGCGGGAGGCCTTAGAGAAAAGTTTAGTCTTAAATGAAAAAAGCAATAAACAAGATATACATCTGGGTCACTATGAGGTAATATAATATAAATAATTTTTCGCTGCAATTGACGCGTCGTGGATCCCACTTCGCTATCAAGTAATGACACCGTTCATCACGGTTCACCTTGTGCGACTGTTGACGTTTACTCAGAAAGTATTTTCCTCGTACAATCCATTTTACATTAGGAGGCTTGTAGGAAAACTTTTTTTACCTAAGTTATGTTCGGTAAGTAAAACTTTTGATCTTTGTCACTTTAAGAAACCGCATCTACCTGTTTCAACGCTGATGAATATTTCACAATCATTGCAACCATCTTGAGCGTTAAGTGCGGAGTCGCTCAAATTTAGTCTATTTACCAAACCTTTGAAAGTTTCGGGCTTTAAATGTGATGGGCTGGTCCGCCCTTATTAATTAAAAATTACCTTAAAAATTACCTTAGGTAGGTGAAACTTGAAATTAATAACACATTTGGGACGCTGTTTTGTAAAAAAATGAACAGAAACTTTGATCGGGAAAAGAGCTTGAAAAACTCGGTTAAACTAACCTTTCGTTGGTAAGGGCGCGTGTGAATGTCTCTCTGCGAGCGCAGCAGCGTGTTGTTTCGTATTAACAGCACCTCATAACAGTCCATAATTTAGCCTCCGAACGTGAGTAAATACAAACTCGGGGTTCTTTGTTGGGGTAGACGTACTTAACGAAGTTATATCTCTTATATCCTAACTCCATATCCTATCCTCCTTATAATATAACTCCATATCCTATCCTCGTACGAATCTGAAGCTCCTGTTACATTCATGCAGTGTAACATACATTCTGTGTTGTCCCTGGGGCTCCAAATACTGCAATTCCAACTTGTCGAGCATTTTTCATTAGCCAAAAATCTAACCATTAGCTCATTCTTTACGCAAGGCATCAATGATATTCGTAAACATTCGTAATTTATTTTTTTAATTAATACCAAAGCCGTTGGCTGTCCTTAGGCACTACCATTGTAGTTGAGATTATAGATTTTTTAAATATTCGATCCCATAGTCGTTGGATAGGGTACATGTTAGAATTGGCCATGTTGAATGTATATAATTCTGAAATTTTCACTAATATTCAATTTTTGGCCTTATTATTTGAATTTCAGATTTCTGCTAAAAACTTTAAACCCAAGACTTCCTTATGTGTTGAAATACGCTTCCTGCTATACTAACACTACATATTCCAAACGTTCATTTCAGGGACTTTTTCTGAATGTAAGAATAATGACAGGTGCATGTTTTATGCTGCCGCGTCGGATTTTATAATCGTGGATATAAAATCTCGTGCTAATTCATCTAATCCCTTCTTGGAAGAATTAAACATGGGATGGCAAATGTTATATTAATAATTATTACGGTAGGCGATTTTGGTTACACTTGAAAAGGCAGTGGAGACAATGATTTTAGGGAGAAGAAAGATCCGGGGTCGTCACTTGACTCTGGTAAACCTTAAGACACGTGGAGACCACCCTTCGCAGTAACTTATTTCGTCTGTAAACTTCAATCAATAAATAGTCATTGTGTGTAGCATTTTAATGCTGAGCTCTAAAGTAGCTTTCTTACGCAATTAGTCGCTTCCTATCAACAATTTAACCGAATTTGAAAAATTATAGCAAATTATGTAGCAATAGTAAGTCGTCTGGAGTGATAATGAAACGAGTATAACGAGAAACGAGTGATAACGAAACGTGTATAAGAGAGTTTCAGAAAAGTATTACTGTGGTGCGGAGGCTACTCGTCAAGACTTGTTAGCGACATTGTCGATTCGTGATCTTTCCGAACAACTTGTTTGTGGAAAACTCTATTCCGTATGTCATACTCAGAGACATTCATTGTTAAATCGTCGATAGGAAGCGGGGGCTTTTGATAGACCATTGCTTGGAAGCGGGCTGTACTGCTTTGCTTTTTTCCGCTTGGCTTTACCTGAATCTGATCAGCTTATAATCGCTGCCTTTTTTCCTTAAAAAATGCTGTGCTTCGTCTAAAAGCTAATGTTAATGTTAATGCTAATGGCTTTACTTTGTAAAACTGAATCATATGCAATGATTCATCAATTTGCTAATTCCACCCTTTTTTCGCCGTCAGTGGTTTCGACATCTGCAGTGTCACTAAATCTGTAGCTTCTACTATATTCATTTCATTGCATCATATATTCTATGTTATCCCTGATATTTCTAGTACTGAAATTTGAACTTGGACTTGAAATGTGCTATTAGCCTCAAATCAAACCGTTAGCTCATTCTTTTGGGCAAAACACGCCTTTGACTTTGGTAATGACAAATCAATAGATGGGCTGACCTTGCTCATGGCATTATAGATGTCGAAACCATGGTAGAGGAAAATAAAAAATTGTGGAATTTATAGTGATAAACTATGCCATGTGGTTCGTCGCTGAGAACCGAAATTTCGTTTTAAGAAAAGTATCTATTCCCAGTCATTAAGGCGTGGTGTAGCATGGTGTTGTCGTTACAAGCTAGGATTTTCGTTACCGGTGGGCTAACGACGAGTACTTAACGAGTTAGAGACTAGCGCTACAGTTGAACGCAGCGCCAACGAACGGCGTGCCCAACGTTCGACGGAAAAAACGGGGAAAGGGAGCTCTTGCAGGGAAACAGGTCACAGCCGCGAATTGGGACTTAAACTCGTGCATTTGGAGTGGTTACACACTAAACTAGCTGCCGCAGCAATTCGATCCCCATCTGGCCACTTGGGGAAGCGAAGCGATAAATGGGAAATACGCCGGACCCTCTGACAGGAATAAGTGGTTATCACTCGGTCTCGTGCCAAAGAGGCAACCGGCATCAGAAATGTAAGCAAGATTTTGGAAGTCCAATCAGAATTGGTACCTACTTCATAGTATCTATTGTCTAGGACGAAAGCCGGTGAATAATCGAACTTGTAAACAACATTTATATATTGCCTAGCATTAATCATTTAATTAAAATGCAATGCAATATCTATTTATTCTGCCTTGGGTATCACCCATGGAGCAAATACCGGTACGAAATGTGATTTTGGCTCAACAACATCGTCAAATGAAATGGAAATCCTCCCGGAATAGATTGAAGAGGAAGGCTCCTAGTAGGTTCTTCCTTCGTATTCATAGTTTTACCATCCTAGGTTGAATATATGCTGTGAGATTTAAAAAATCTTACACAAGAATTGAGTAACCTTTATAATTTTTGTTCAAGCTCTTTTGACATGCCATTAAATACAAGGCTACAATAATCGAAACAAGGGTTTCTCGTATGGTTGAATAAAATGCTCTCTCGAGAGTAGCTGATGCGGCATATTGTTTCATTAAGGGACCGCAAATAACTTTGGCTGGAGAATCACCGGGTGAAGTCAGTTTCTTATTTTTTCAGCATCCGTCTGGCCCAGGCAATTTTAATTACGACCTCCGCAGCTCCAAGTGCTTACAACAGCGAATAAATGCGGCTGTTGCTTCACTTGCGTCCTTGAAAGTTTTTGCTTCAATAACCTTGATCTAGGCAGCAGTCTTCTTTCGTTTTACCTTCCCTGCCGAAAATCTAATAATATCACTACTCTTCTTCGACAGTGATTAGGAATCCCTGGAGACGTACTCGCTCTCCGCTGGAATGCCTCCAACTGCAATCAAACCTTCCCTGGATTGACCTCACATTTTCGATGAATCTCTAATAAGTAGGTCTTTAAGAAAATATCAGCCTTTCTAAATGTGTATCTATGCGCATATTTTCACCAAAAATACTCTCCTATGGTTAAAAATACACTAAGGGGAGTATTCAACAGGAGAACCTAGGATTTTTACGAAAGTTGGCTGGCAGGTAGTCCAAGAATTGTGATTTACGAATTACCTCCCTTTCCAGGCTATAAACCCAAAAGTTCAAACAAAAAAATAAAGTTTACTTATTTTACCATCATTATAAACCGGGGAATTAGGGTCTCGAAGTGGAGGAAGTCTAGAGGAAAAAAGTCGACCAGTAATGCAATAGTTTTGGGTTTAAATTCCAGGACAGGTTATTGTTATTTTCATCTGCCGTTTTCTTACTTGACCAACCCAATCGGTTAATATTTTGATTTGTTTGTCTGAAATGAGTTAAAACTCTATTACATTATTTTCAACACACATAAGCTGATCTTAAATATCTGGCTAGTAGCCAGTGGCAATGTAAGCTTTCATTCCCAGTGGTGGAATAATAATGGCATTACTAATGTTACCGCCGATATGCTGAAAACCGTGTCCCTCATGGATTTTGAAAGGGCTAGGGAGCAAGACGGTTGGTTTTTTCATTTGACCCGCCTGCCTTTTTTTCTAATCCCAGCTGAAATGGATTCTTTTTGCACCCTCACTGCCCATGGCAGGGCTTGCAGCTTGCAAACGGTTGGCCAACGGACTGGAGAAAAGATGACGAGAGGCCAGATCTACTGTGCAGGAGAGGGGAGGAGGAGGGGATTGCAACGGCGAAAAGTTCAAGAGTTTCTGTGATTTCGGGCGTCAGCGGTGCATTTGTCAAAGTGAAAGCTCTTTAGGGGCCAGGGGTAGCATGATGCAAACGCTTGGAGCCATCGAAGGGAAAGTAGACTCCATGTTAAATTGAAGATTTTGCGATATTTTCCGTATTTGTGGTGCTCTTGGAGAAAAATGTCTACTTAATGCCTACATATTTACGTCAATTGAATTTTATTTTCCCCTACTCATTTTCCATGTATGCAACGCAGGAAACTTCAGCTTTTCATTTACACCAGAGTGCTGTGAAATCATGTAAAGCCTGAATAAAATCAAATCATGAAACATGAACAATAAGATAACTAAAGTTACGAGATTTTCCTGGACATTGAAAACGAGGCTGATCATGTAAGTAGGAGGCTACAGACTGGAACAGGTAGAACAATTTAATTATTTGGGTACTACCTTTGTGGAGAGTAAACATAGTAGGAAGGTTATTATAAAGAGAATAGCGTTAACAAAGGAGGCGTTCACTTGTAGAAGTAACTGATGTCGGGGACCTTGTATAATAATGTTTAGAAAATACTTGTTAAGAGTCTAATGCGGAGCGTAGGGTTGTGTTGCGCAGAATCTTAGTCTCTTGAGGGAAGGCGATTGGAGTGCATAGGTAATGTTTTAGATGTGAGTAGGAGAGTGAAAAAAGTGTGATGGACAGCCAGACATTTCATTCAGGAATTTGACCTGCATTACCCACCTGTTCAACCACCGCGTTCCGCCGAAAATCGTGACATAAGTGGAGTAGATATTTCAGTTGGTTTGATGGCAGTTGGGGACTACGGGAGACAGGGTCGCGATTAGGGATACGGTAGAAACAAGGCACTGTAATAGCCTAGGAAAACATATGAACGACGATACTTAGCATAAGAAGGGGTGGCATTACTGCTTTTGTGAAAGCTGAATCTGTGGAAATTGGCATGGAAAAGTAATTTATGGATAGGTAAAGAATGGCTTTAGATACGCAATAAATATATACCGAATGTCAATTGTTATTGAAATTTCCGAGCGAGGCAATTTTTGTTCAACTTCTGAGAGCTAAAGAACCTGCTATTTTTAGGAACATTGAAGCAATAATCGCTTGTTAAAGGAAAAGTGGGCTTGCAAATTTACATTCAATTCACTTCCGGGACCGCAGCAGAGCTCAGATTTTGAGACATTCAGAGGCATCTACAATGCAAATTTTATCTCACCGTTGTTTAATTTGAAATGCCATATAATGACGCCGCATCAATGGCCTAACAATCTTACTTCCACGCTGATGCTTTCAACTGGGGTAAAATAAAAATGTGTGCTTGTACAGGAATTATTTTTACCTTTCTTTCCTTTCCTTCATGTGCTAAGTCATTATTTATAGGTCTTCTCGAAAAAGATGATTGTTTCCATTTTTCAGTATATACTCACCGATGATGAGCTTCATGTGCTCAACTCCGCGGGCTGAAAGTTTGAAGCATATATTTTAAGCAAGGCGACATACATGGCCTATTGCACCGCATACCTGTAATGTTTTTACTGTAGTTAAATTTGAGAATTTAAAAAAAAAAAACGATCAAACATTTCAAAGGGAGTTTTCATTTAATTTTTGTATAAATTCATTAATTGCCGTTCAAACGCGTATTTTTACTATTAAAATAAAATTACCAAATGTTAAAAAGTCCAAATAATTGTTGCTGCCGTTTTAGCAACTGAATGAGAGTAGAGACTAGATGGACAAGTTGTGATCCCTCCCAATCTATTGTTTATGCCTTTTTATTTGCGTTTAATGTTTTATTTTAAATTTAGATTCACATCAAAGTGGATAAATGTTAGTCCCACGTGGTTGTTTTATACCACGATGTGCTTCATTGGGTAAAATACTTTGAGTGACAGTTCTTTTCCTCTATTTTACCAGCAAATTTCAATGACTGCCTGTCATTTCTCTTCATGGTACAAAAAATCTGTTTCTTTTTATCCTCTGTATATAAACCAACAGTTGAAATCTGCGGTTTATAAAAATAAAAATTGGATGCTTCTCCAGTGAATCTGATTTTCGAGTATAAATCTATTAAAATTTTAATGTCATCGAAGGGCAAAAAAAGTACTTAGGTTTTCAGCTGGTCTGTGACGGCTTGTTATGTATCCCTTATGAATAATGTGACCATGTGAAACATAGTTTAAAACTTTTATTCTTTATTTTTCTCTTTTCTTTCGCCGTACTCAGGACTATTTATTCCATTCACTATGTCGAAATTATATCCGTTTGCCCTTTCCCGCTATAACTGCCTCAATAATTCGGCGAACTTTTAATTGTTAGTTAGTGGTTCCTGGTGTGTTACCCTCATACCCTCACATTACTTTTTCTATCATTCTCCATGTGTCTAAAAATCTCCTTTATTGTCCTTTCACTTTGACGGGTATGTCTCTAAAAATGCACTCTATTAGTGCCTCTTATGACTTAGAAACAATGTTTTCCCGGTTGTGTTCACTGCCATACTAATATTCGTCCTAAGCACTGGCTACATTTGCAAAATAATTCTCCCTTCTCAAATATACATTTGCTTATTTTAGCTTTATCTTTTCGCCCCACCTCGGCTTCTCTTTGTTATGTTTAGACGCATGAACATCAGGCTTCTTGGTACTAAATGCGCTACATACTTGCGTTATTGATAATCCTATTTGTGTTCCCAATGATGGCGACAGTCACTAAAGCTCACCCTAGCGCTAAAGCACATTAATGTTTTCTAAAAACCGTATTTAATTTTTGTCTCTATGCATTAATTATTCCTATTGTGATGAGATCGTCGCCACAGTTGGCTGCAACTTAAACTGTTTTCTTCTCTTTCCTTTTTATGTATAGTTTATGTATAAAAAGGAAAGTGAGTAAATACAAATCGGCATCGAAGCAATTTTCAACGTACCCTGATCATATTTTTGAATAATTTATTGGTCCAAATTGTTTAAGACAAGATTTCTGTTACTTTCAATATTCCATGCCTGTCGTGTATGAGCAATGTATCGTCTCCTAGAGGAAAATATGTGCATTATCCTTTAGATATTAAGGGCTGAAGATATTTTCAGGAGTAAATAATTCAAAAATAGATTTTTTAGCAAGAAAAATTAATGTGAAACAGCAATACTGCTTCCAGTCATGGCAGAAATGACCAATAACGCGTTCAATACACAATAATTGGGCTGGTATGTTTTACATTGGACTATGAGCTGAAATGAGTGAAGAAATGTCGTAATTTACAAAATTACGGTATCAGTTTTCAGTTACGATCAGATTTCAATATCCCAAGGAGCAAAATGTTACATTTCTTGAACACCTATGCCTTTTTTCTCAAAGTGCTGAGCATGAGGCGTGGATTTCGTAGAACGGAAAATTTCAGTTTGCATATAATCTTCTAATGTAACATACTTCAGTGGCATGTATCCAACGTATGACTTTGCGAAAAAAACATACCCATTTTCTGCACATCTTAAATTATTTTGAAGGTCATGGAAATCGCCTTACTTTATCCTATAGATTTGGTGAATCCATAAAATGTATGTGACACAAATCGTCATGGAGGATCAGGTTGATGTAGCGGCGGATACAGATGGCGAGAACACAATCTTGAAGTATTTTTAGGTCATGGAAATTTTCCAAACTTATCCAAGATATTGGACGAATCCATATTATCTATGGGTCTCTCTTTGCCAGGGAACATCCACCTGGAAGAGGCTTTCTTGCGGAAAGGGAAACAAATCGCCTTCGTGATTGAATTGCAACACGCTGTGACACACGGAATCAATAGTTGGCCACAATCTGTGAGTTATTTAGTCATAAAAAATTACAGGAGTTTTAAAATTTTGCAGAAGTTAATGTCGTATATCATAGGGACATAGTTCATTTCCTTTTACCCTCTGTTACATTTAAATCTAAAAAATCATTTCAAATTCTCTCTGCGCTATTATCGCATAATTGAGTATAACACACTTTGAAATAAGTCAATGTCTAATTCATGCAAAAAAATCAGTTGTAACACGAAAGTAGTAATGACTCATTAGCTACACGAAAGAACAGAGTGTTCAAGTATTTTCATCGGAATCCATGTTTTACTCTGCATGGAATTTGGTCGACGTCCTTTGGCATTCATGGGATAGACCTTGAGGGATTGATAATATGTGGCCGAGGAAACCATTACGTTAAATTCTCGACACTAATCTTGATATTTATTATTTTCGTAATGTGATACAAGGTGTGGCAGATAATTAATTTGGCTACTCTTTGTATCAGTGAATGAGAGATACATGTTATTTGTTAATTTAAACCCATATTTTTGCTTTTCTTATTAGTTTAGAACTTGTACAATAGAAATTTGATTATAGAAACTGTGATGACCTCCATCCATGTTTTTTTTACGTTTAATTATAAATATTAGTGAGAAAGGTTTAGTCCGGCGAACTCTGAACGAGTTAGAAAGGTAGTCCATTCGTCGTTATTTAAATCGACTCATGTTGATTTTAATTTTTTTGTCGGCGATGAAATGTGTTTTCATGGGAAAGATAATACCTTTTCTTTTGTCATCTAGATTTTGATTATAAATAAAACTATTACACCAACTCCAACGTTTCATCTGTAATTGCAGTAACTTTTAGGGATACCCATAAAGTTAACATTAGTGAACGAATAGAGCATTAGTGAAAGTTAAATAACATCATATAATATACCTGATGATACCTGAAGAATTTCCTTGAGGTGGATTGAATTATTTTGAAACAAAGATCTTGATAGAAACCGTAGAAAATATCAAATTAAATGAAATCGATAGTTAAATAGAGAAGTCGAAGTATAGAAAAATTAAACGGGGTGGTGCAATAGAAGTACAATAAATTTTAAAAAAACGCAATAGGATAGACATAGGTACGTACTAATTAGCATCTCATCAACCCATTTGCTCCAATCCGAAGTCTTTTACTCTCTCTCCGTCTTTGGAAATAATCACATCCTGAAGAATAAGGGGTATCGTTTACGGAGTCGTCAGAACAAGAGAAAACTCTCTCCTCAAGACATCAGGGACGCGCTGGAATGGGAACAGGGCCCCGTTCCCCCGTTGCAAGGCGCTGCTAATAAATTAACACCGCGGTAAGGGACACACGGAACGGAAAACGAAAGCTCACGCACGCCCTCGGAAATACCACAAACGCGTAAATATACCAACTGCACCCTGAGAGCCCCCCACCCTGGGTCGGTATCTACATTCCTGGCTTCCCCGCGGGGATGGTTGGGAGGGTAAGTAGAGGGTGGTAGCGGGGAAAGGGGACGTGCCACTCACCCGAGAACATCGCCCACCCCATCGGACCGACCAACTGCTCTCTTCGCGTGCGGTGGAGAAAGTGAAGATGGCAGCGGGGGGAGAGACGTAAATGTGCGCGAATGTTTGTGTGCGCGCAAGTGTTTCGTGCACTCTACTTTGGATGGAGCCGGGCGCAATTGAGCGCGGAAAGGAATTAATGCAACTAAGCGGAAATTCGGATGACAGCCTAACCAAACGATTCAGTTACACCTACGTATTGGATAAAATATTTGATGCTTTTCTGGTGACAAGGATGTAAGCCTAATAATCCTAAAGTTTTTCCCGCATATGTGCAAAAATACATTTGTATATCTTTGCGTGATATTGTTCCAAATATAAAATTTTGTGTTACATTGTGAATTTAAAATTATTTCTCTGCACCAAAGTGTTTTGTTTATGCCTAAAAATTTGTTTATTTATTTTAATTTTCATGTTTAAGGGTTTCATGATGAGGGGCAAATGGGGCAGAGGGGACTCTACAGTCTCAATCTCGTCTTTATGAAGCTGAATTAGTACTATTCCTTCCAATGAACGATTGCCTTTCACGATAATTCCTACAGGGTTATGTTCTCTATATTTATCATTTATCCATTCCATTGTCCTTATCCTCCTGTTTCCTAATGAGACCTTCCTATTTAAATGATCAACAGCCCTGAGGATGATAGGAAAGTCTCCTATCGAAACGTTGGCCAGTACGGAGAACGTAACCCGGTGGGAAGCTGGAGAAGATTTCTCCGTATGTTAGATTAATTTTGACATTTTAACGCGATATGTAGATTTAAAACTATCGTTGCAATATGGTATAAAAGATACAATTTTGCAGATTTTTAGTTAGGTTTTTTCTTGGACTTTTTATTTGATGGTCAGTGTGTTGTAATTTACGAGTAGAGTAATAAATAGTGTCGTAGAATCGTTGAATAATTAATTTTATTGGTTCGGCAGGAAAACCCCATCAAGTACCCATCGAAATTAGTTCGTTTGGTGCATATTTACATACTTAAGGACATTTCTGGCTACAACAAAAAAGTATACATATTGTACATATAGATCGTAGTGATTCATGTATTACAACTGTCAAGTACGGAGCATTCTCAATTAGAAACAAACGACGCTTCAAAAAATGTGGTTGCAACTGTGAATAAAATTTGCATGCGGCCCTTTAAGATTAACTGGAATGATATTAAGGCTTCTAGCTGTTCTGTGCTATTTCTAAGAGTACATACTAAGAGGTAATGTGCTCCGCGCGGGTGCTATAAGATGATGATTGCACTGTTTGAAATATTTTGACATCCAATTGAATATCGATACCTAACTGTCGAATTATTCGAGCTACGGGAAATTTTCACCACGAAATGTCGTACATGATCATACTTACGTATCACTAAATCCAAAAAGTCTTTATAATGGGAGTTAGATATGGGAAATTGGGGCTGTTTTATTTATTCTTTCCTCACTGACGTATCCTTGAATTATTCCTCTTCCACTTTTTTCATTCGTGTTTCGTTTCATGATAAATCTTGTTCCTTAGACTTGTTCCAGTGTTCCAGCTCTTAAGAGCTTCTTCTATTGTTAAAAGACAGTAGGTGTTAAATACTCAATATTTTCCTGTCGAAATCTCGCCGAGGTCTGTTTATATCACATGCAATCCACTGAAAATAACCTGCGAAATATTCTATTGCTACTAGCTGGTCAAAAGAAAAACTTTCGGGAGAGAATCACTCCAAAGTAGTATTCCCGTATATTATAGTCACCTTATGAAATTCATGGTTTACCCCCCTAATTCTCGAGTTCAACCATACTATACCATATGAGATGTTTGTAATTTATCACTTGTATTTTCATGATTATATCATTTGTCTCTTCCATAATTAAACTATGGTGGATATTCTCATTTTTACCAAATGAATGAAGCACGCAGCATCCATACTTTTCCTTAACCGGTACATCTAGTCCATATAGTTTTCCGACTCACTCATTCCTTACCGTGCCCATCCAATCATTACAGCATACTCGTCTCAGGCGCTCCATACCCACTCCATGCTGCCGATATTTTTGCTCATCCCTCCACGTCCAAGTTCCAATTCAACAAAATGAGGTGGAGTGGGCTACCTTTGATAAACTACCATTGAGCACGTTTAGTTATCTCAAAGGAATGCGGAATTAGAAATATCTTTTGCTGGTGATGTGCCATGATTGTGAGTGAAATGCTCAATACTTCCTTATCGACCTCTCGCCAGGGTCTTTTAACATCATCAGGGATTAACTGCCCATAACCTGCAGAATAACGGATGTGGAATGAGAAATATCTTTCGCTGGTGACGCGCCATGAGTGGGAATAAAATACTTAATATTTCCGTACTGACCTCTCGCTGAGGTCTGTAAACATCATCTGGGTTTAACTTGACCATAACCTGCAGAACGTGTTACTGCTACTGTGTGGTCAAGAGAAGGAGCTTCGGAAGAGAATTATCGACGTGGGAATAGTATTCATCGCGTCGTGTATCGTCCATCTCTTGGCGAAATGTAGAGGGGGGGGGGGAGAGATGTAGTGGGGGAAGATGGGGTTTGAGGGGCAGAGGAGACGCGTGGGGCAGCAGGGAAGTGGACCCCGGAATAAATCTAGACTTGGCTAGCGACTCGGGTTGGAAGGAGTGGCGGCCAGCGAAGGGGCGGAGTGCGGGGAGAGGAATTGGCGGGGTGGGAGAGAGAGAGAGCCGATGCCGAACCGGGTCGCGCCTTCGGGACTTGGAACGTGCAACGAGGCCGCACTGAGCACTCACTTTTTTGTCGCACAGCGCCTTTCCCAGCTGCGCATGTTTTAAGGTTCTCCCTTGTTGCCACGCATGAGGAAAATATTTTAAATTAATATCGTTAAGGGGCCGATTCAGGCCCATATTTATGGAACCAAGTATTTTTTAAATCCATTTTCTGAGGCGTAGCTTCGTGGAATTTGTTTAACATTTTGAAATGAGAAAAATACCTTTGTAATTCCACATACATTTACTGAACATACGACCTAGGTTCCGACGTTTTACTTCATCATACCATTTTTCCAGAAGACATGAGTACATATAACCAGCAAGATGGGGGAGGAAAGTTTCTGGAGTCATAACATCCCCGAAAAATTATTTTTCTGATTTCAAATCATTTTTAATAAGAAAAACGATAGTTTAGTTCAGTGCAGTCTCAATTAGCCGGATTTGCCGAGTTTCCGTGTAATCCGAGGTACATACATACTCTTATTTTATGGCTGTACCAAGTCAGTTTAGCTCACGCAAACAATCGCCAGAATTCGGCTCTGTTCAATTCACTAATAAAAAACGATTCTTAGAAATAATTTATCCCACCTATGTCAAAATATTAAGCATATAATCATTATTTTTGTCTCAATTTTCGCACGTTATCATTCTGCATTATCCGACTTTTTGATTACCCGATGTGGCCTCAGTCCATATTACCTCGGATAATCGAGACTTCTATGTACTTATCCACGCTATAATGTATTACCGACCATGGTTTCAGAAAACAAATGCCATTTTCAAGGTTCAATTGAGGTCTAAAAGCGTGTATTTATACTCCGGCCAAAAAGGACGAGGGTTGTCACGGTGATGAGCAGGTAAGGGACGGAATCAGGGAGTGACCTTAGCGGCAGACGCCAATCACTTCCACACTTTCGTCGGGTGAATGATTGACGTCAGAGGGGAATGGGCATCATACAAAAGGTCATTGTCCAGAGATCTTTTCTACGAATTCATAAATATATAGACATTTTTAAAAATATGATAGAAATACTTTATATCCCTCCTTTTTGGCTAACAATAAGACATATATACACTCTTCTGAACCTTAATTGTACCTTTAAAATGGCAATTGTGTGATGAAATCATGGTCGATTAATAAATTACATAATGGATAAGTACTATAATATCGTTATAATTGGAAATAAATGTTTTTATTGAAAAAAATAAAACACCCAAAATATTGGTTATTGCGTGTCGGAGGTACGTAATTGGCCTATTAAAAGAGGAATAAATTTATGAATGAGACCCCGAGAGCTATTCCCCGCAAGGAATGATTAGTCATGACTCTAATGTGGAGTGTATCGTTATATGGTCACAAAGCTTAGTTATTTGACTATAGAGGAAAAACATAGGAGAAGACTTGTCGACGTGGGATGGATAATGGAAGAAAGTGGAATGGAGAAAAGAACTAAGAATAATAAATAGGTATGGGGAGGAAATCTACTGGGTAAAGTTAAACGAGCAAAATGTAGTGGGTGGTTATAAAGAAGTGCTGGGTTTTTTAGGCTGCGATAGAGCAAACTTGGTAAGAATAGAAGGAAAATGATTGATGCTCTGGACATCATAAATGGAGCAGTAAGCATGAAGAGCTAAAAAAGGAAATGTTGCGCTTAAGTAGTGGGATATGGAAGGAAGTGATGCAAATATAGTTGCCGGGTTAGCCATGGTACTCCAAATCTTCTGGGTGGCATTTGTTCCCTCTTCATGCTATGGTAATGCTGTGATGTACTTTCAGCGTTCCTATGTGCAAGCAGCCTTTAGTGATTGATACTCTGCTACTCTATTCAGTGGATCAGGTTTTTTTTAACTACTTCTATTTAACTTGGCTGGGTACGGAGGTCGTCCATATATTTAACCACCCTCATAGATTCAATGACGTGAATATCCTTTTTACCTTCCATCAGAACATTCAGTTATTATGATTTATCGAAATCAGTCATCGATATTAAAGTACTTTCCCATAGCTTTCGATTCATATGATAACTTTCAGTAAATATCCATAATTTGTTCGTAATTTTAAATTTTCTTCCTCCCATTTATTTCTAATAAGCTCTATCTTAAGTTAATTTAATGATATTATACAGTGTAGTTGTCAATTAAAAACGTCTTTCCATAGCTGCAGCAGTTCCCCACGTTTTTCAACCACGTTTTGTTATTGATAACTATTGTATCCATCCTCGTGATATTTGCTTTCAGTGGTTGTTTCTGATGAAACGAGAAGGCCGTCTTCGCTTATTCTATTCTTTTTATGATTTTCCTATCGCTTCTCTCAGATCTGGTACTGCTTCTGTCGCAGATGCAAAATCCAACCTTTCTTTCACGTTCGTCCCTTTATGAAGTCATTGAAAATGTATTTCCTCGATACGGTCTCAGTTCATTATTACAGCTTCATATTTATTTTTCAGGCTGTCCATTTACATTCCAACTCTCCGTGTGGGCCAATATTATCGTAAGTTTCTCTCCCTTATCTAAATTAAAATGTGATGTAATCCCCGAATCTTGAGCATAACGATCTTATCTCGTGAGCGACTCCGTTTGAAACGGATGGCCATTGTTTTCCACTGTGTAAACACGCGGCAATAACTCTTGGAAGCGCCTCGAAACGGCCAAGTTGCTTCGTAAACGTCTGACGGTGGGGTAGCACGATGGACATTCTCCAGTGGCATTTGCTCATCCGGGAGTGAGGAAGGATTCGAGGAGAGAGGGAGGTGGAAAGTTTTGCGTCCTTTGAAGACTGGATACGTGGACCGCTTTCACGGGCTGTATCCATCTCTCCCCCTCTCTATTTGGCCCGTCCTCGAGCCTAGCGATCTCCGGAGACAGATAGGGGCATATCCCGTCTCACAACCGAGGGAAGGAGGATATCCATGGATGCGACACATGGTCGCAAAATTCTTCGTCCCTCTTTTGCGTAATTTAATCAATTTTGGGAAGCGTGACCTTTTTGGAATGAGGACGGACCATCCATCCATTTCGTCCTAAGAAATGAGCTCCACCACAATTTCAATCGTCTTCTCATAGCGAACGTTACACCCCTCTCAACCCACGGGCGGGAGCCTGCCGGAAGTAGATGAAGTGTTTGTGAAAGAAAATTCACGAGAGTAATTTTCTTTCCCGAGCTTCGAGGTTCTAAATTTACCTAATTGCGTGTTACTATGCGGCTAAATTGGTCGCTTGGTGGGACTTTTCTTCGACGGAATGCTAAGTGGAGATTCGTCCGTCTTCGTCACCGAACACCCCTTCTACTTGCTCAATGGCGATTTCTTTGCCACTTGATGCCTAAAACACGCGTCCTATTCGAAATTTCCCTCTCCCGTAGTGTCATCATTTCCATCTGGTTCGCGCGTGGATATGCTGAGTGCATGAGTAATCCCCTCTTTCCCCTGAAACTATAAAAAAAACTTTGCTCTTAAAAATCCTCTCGTGGCGCAACTTTATTTCAAAGCACAATTAACTATGATATGACTGAACCACCCGCGATAAAGTAAGTTGAAGAGGATCCTGAACAGGTATTACATCGCATTAAAGTTCATTTTATTTTCGCATCCCTCGCAGGAAAACCAAGTTTAGAGCATCAATAGAGCTATCAATAAAGCTCAATGTAATCAATAAAGCTGATCGCTATCTTCGATTTTTCGAACGGGAATGTCCCTCCATTATCGGTTATTCACCGCGTGGGTTGTTTTTGTACCAGTTCCACCTACGGTGGAAAATTTTGAACGGAAAGTTTGCATTTACCATACAGTGACACAATTGCTGCACGCGCCAAAATCTTTTGAACTCCAGTGAAATTGCTGACATTTTCGTGACGTCGCTCAGTGGACTGAAATCGAAAAAAGCTAGCCAAAACCTGAAAACAGGTTTTTTTCTGTCCGGAAGTTAAAACTTATCACAGTCATTAACCATCGATTGATGCATATTATGTTGCATGCCGTTTTTCATAATTCGTACGTGTTCATAATATACATTGGCTCAAAGATGGAAAAATTTAGCAAACATCGCCCACCTTACTTTTTTTCCGAATATCACCGAATTCAAGCTAAATCTGAACCTTTTGTAGTATAGATGTGGAATAAAAACTGAACTTATTTGGTATAACGGTTTGTTTTCATTAAATATTACTTGTTTTTTGGACAAATGTGTTATAATTGTCATCGCTACAGGACAAAATGGCGGACACTGTTTTTCGTCAAACTTTCGCCTTTATGTAGCAAAATAAAAAAATGGACATCGACGGACACTGAGATACTTACATCACGATAATAACAAAACTTTTAGATTGTGAAACCGAAGAAATCATCTTCGACCGTTCGAGACTCCGAAAATAAAATCGATTTTTCGATCGTGCGGCCCAGTCCGGATCTGCCGGCCGGCAACGGGGAATGATGTGGCGCGGCGTGTGTTGGGAATCGCTATTGTTCCAAAACCTTCGTTATGGCTATTTTAAAGCCATATCAATTGAAATAGACTTCGACGTACGTTGCAATGATGTTAATCCGGTGAAATCGATCTTCTTTTACGGTTTCTACTGTTAGCCAAGTTAGCATTTAGCCCGCTTTCCTCGGATGAAATACAGGCTCTCACACTGGTATTTCACGCGTATATTTTAGCCTTTGAAGGGATATAGCAGCTTTATTAGACTAATTCTAACCATCTAAGAAACGAAAACTTACTTTGAACGGTACCATGAAGCAGCTGGTGTCTAATTGCCGCTCTACCCTCACTGCTGCGGGCTTCGCAAAAAGGGTATTTTTATGACCCCGCGGACCGTTTGTGCAGTCCATTATGGCTCATTTCGGAAGATTTTCTAGCACTTTTGGTGAGAAATCCATGTATGAATTTAGTTTTGAATTGATAGTGGATGAGGACAGTTCTGCTCCGGTTCTTTTTTGGAAACACTTGCCTGGTTTGGTTTTGATTACTGAAAACCTGTTGCCCCTTCATCATCATTTCCGGGCAGCCTTTGGGGTGATATTTTAAAAATCTATTTTACCAATCACCCATTCAGGTATGTGTTTTAATTTCGTACTCCTCGTAAAATTCACAGAAGCTACACAGTGGTAATATCTTAAATGTTATATCGGTATTAGTTTCCTAATGCTGTCACTATGTGTCTCACATTTTTTTTAATTCTTGTCCCCTCTGTCAGTGAGCGAAAATAGATGCATAGTTTTTTTTACAGGGAGAAGGTAGAGTCTTGTACACTTTTAGTAAAAATAAAATCTTGCCACGAAATATCTCGTCTGCTGTTACATAAAAAAAATATATCTTTGATACAAAACCACCGTTGAAAGGCATTTGAATTATCTATCATGAAAATTTCACTTATAAGGTAATAGTGGCGCTACTAAGGCCCTTACTGATTTCCTGTTCTTTTTCTTGGTGCATTATCAACAGAAGTGGGAAATTAGTTCTAGGAATAACGAATGATTCCTGAGACGATACGAGAAATGGCTCTCCCTACTATATCTCCCTAAACTCAACCCGTGGTTCTACATGCCTTCCACGGTTCACAAAGTTCTCATACACTGAGCCGAAATTGCAAAGGAGGTAATTCTTCCATTGGGGCAATTATCAGAAGATGCTATAGAGGAACGAAATAAGGATGCAAAACAATTTAGAGAATGTTTAACTGGAAAAAATTAGAGATTGGCCACCAACGAGGACTTACTACTTATCTTTACATCGGACCCCTTAATTTCTAATACCAAATAGATTATTAATACCAAAAAGATCAGGAGTATACACAACGATCTAATAATATTAAACTATTTCATAATTAATTATATTAGAATATTAAATTAAAGAGATATAACAACATTAATCGATGCTGAACAGAAATTGATAGATTAAGGAAGTAAAGATTCTTCAGTCGGCTCAGAAAAATACCATTAATATTGCAAGGGATTTGTTCTAATGTTCTCCAACAATTTAGTAATAATATATTTTACTTTATAAATCCAAAACCGAAATCAATAAGTTTTCAAGTTTAAAAAACGAAGATTTTTCTGCTTTCTAGCATTAGGTAAGATATTCGATTTTTTTCTTTCTAACATTACGTTAGGTATCATTCAATGAAAGTGCATTTGACTTTCATCCCATCATTAAAATTTCAAATCAGCTACAACCACTGACATTGTGTGCATATTTTCCAGATAAATTAATGAAAGATATTCACAATTTAAGTCGTTCAAAAAAAGAAGCAGGGATATATTCTCTGGCGGAACTCGCAAATGGTCCGCGGGGTCATAAAAATACCCTTTTTGCGAAGCCCGCAGCAGTGAGGGTAGAGCGGCAATTAGACACCAGCTGCTTCATGGTACCGTTCAAAGTAAGTTTTCGTTTCTTAGATGGTTAGAATTAGTCTAATAAAGCTGCTATATCCCTTCAAAGGCTAAAATATACGCGTGAAATACCAGTGTTAGAGCCTGTATTTCATCCGAGGAAAGCGGGCTAACTTGGCTAACAGTAGAAACCGTAAAAGAAGATCGATTTCACCGGATTAACATCATTGTAACGTACGTGGAAGTCTATTTCAATTTATATGGCTTTAAAATAGCCATAACGAAGGTTTTGGAACAATAGCGATTCCCAACACACGCCGCGCCACATCATTCCCCGTTGCCGGCCGGCAGATCCGGACTGGGCCGCACGATCGAAAAATCGATTTTATTTTCGGAGTCTCGAACGGTCGCAGATGATTTCTTCGGATTCACAATCTAAAAGTTTTGTTATTATCGTGATGTAAGTATCTCAGTGTCCGTCGATGTCCATTTTTTTATTTTGCTACCTAAAGGCGAAAAATTGATGAAAAAGTGTCCGCCATTTTGTCCTGTAACGATGACAAATATATCAATTTTGTCCAAAAAACAAGTAATATTTAATGAAAACAAACCGTTATACCAAATAAGTTCAGTTTTTATTCCACATCTTTACTACAAAAGGTTCAGAATTAGCTTGAATTCGGTGATTTTCGAAAAAAAGTAAGGTGGGCGATGTTTGCTAAATTTTTCCATCTTTGAGCCAATGCATATTATTAACACGTACGAATTATGAAAAACGGCATGCAACATCAAATACACCAATCTATGGTTAATGATTATGCAAATGTTTAACTTCCAGACTGAAAAAAACCTGTTTTTAGGTTTTGGCCAGCTTTTTTCGATTTCAGCCCACTGTGCGTCGGCTTTGATTTTCACGTAAGGCACATAAATATGCATTAATTTTGATCTCCTATTCAATACACGTAGGTTTAAATGTATAAAACCAAATTTAGGCCATGTGTTGCAGTTTGAGTAGAAAAGGGTCCATTTGTACGCATTACTTTTTTGCTCTCAGTAGCAAAACGGGGAGTTTATTGTTCAATTAATTTTACGAGTGTTAATTATCGCCGTTTGAATATTCCTGCAAAATTCCAAAGAATGAACTCAGGTTCCCTATCTCGCATCCTCGAGGTGACTGATAGATGTTGACAAAAGCGATTAAAAGACAAGTGGACTTGTTTCCCTTTTCTACCGCAAGAGGTCATCAAAAATTTAACAGGTGAACTTGTGTAGTGCTGATCGATTTCTGCAATATTGCTCTGACCAAACAAAATGGATCTCTGTTCTTTTTGCCCCAGTGGATTCAGATTCATAAAAAAATATTGGGCGATAGGACGAGATGTCATTTATAGCCGGTGTGAATTTTATTTCTCCAGAACTATACATGTACTAGTCCTTGCATTGCTGATATGCAATGGATTCTAAAACCATTTGGTGACGGAACGTCGGGACGCGTCCTTTTGTGACTAAAACACCTCGGGAACATTTCAAGAGTAGGAATAGAGAATGAATCTCTAGTTTTATAGAGCCATTCGGTTTCTCGTTTCGTTCATTTTGCCCTTGCGCATCTCAGTGGTGAACCGTAGACCGACATGCTGATTGCAAATGCAGAATTTAAGCTGATTCATATTTCCCCTATTGGATTGACTTTCTTTTGGCTCCTTAAACTAGGAATGTGAGTCCAGTGAGCCCCGTGAAATATGACCCCTCGTTAGCACCATTCTGCTTCTGTTTGGTGCCAATAATTGAAGATACATCCATATTGCTCGGAACACGTTTTCCTGAGTATTGGTATTCTGCCAGAGCTTATTGCCTCGTGCGTCTACTCGGAAACCGTGTTTATATTCTAACATTTCATTAAAAATCCTGGATCTTTCCTGATGAATGCGTCCCAATTTTAGCAAAAATACCCTTCATTGTCCTCTGTAGGTCCCTCTCCATTTCCTTCTCGTGTCGCGTAATTCCCGTGTGCAACGCGATTTGTGTATGAGCTTAACTTGCTTTCGTAATTTCGGTGGTAACTACGACCAATGTCACGCATTGAAGAAATAAATACTCTAGTGCCCCTATGGAAAAATTTCCGAGATGATGACAGACATTTTCAGTGGCTTAGTGACAGTAATTACATCTTCTCCCAAACCGTCTCTCATTTCTTAAAAATCCTCATGCGAATGGACATCTCTCACTCTAGACCGACAACGGATGAATTAATTGAACGGTTACGATCACTCTGTGTCAAAGTTTCCTCTCCTTTTTGCCTAATTAATGACATTTGATGCAATTATATTTCTTAAGTTGTCGCAATTGGCTTGAAAACTGGTTGAATCTCTAGCACGATCAAATACAAGTAGAGAACTGAGTGTGCCCCTTTCGTCTAGAATTCCTTCAAATATTAAGGTAGTTTGAGCGAGATATTTCCCTAGTCATAACGGAGACCATATTTGAATTTTATTTTTTTAATTTCAACGTCTGTAATATGAAGTATAGTAACATTAATGGTGCAAAAATATAGTTATATATGACCAAAATTCTGAGTAATTAAATAAATATATCTCTTAAGTATCTAACTTGACTCGTTTTTCCAAGCCGTATGTCTAATAAGCCTTCAAAAACGGAAGTTTTTTTGTGATTCTGTAAAAATTACTGCGGTGAGTAATGGGTTATTTAGTTATAAATAGTTGATAAAACATACAAACTACTCACCTTTAGTTTTTTGACGAAATGTAGGTGTTATAAATTCCTATTTTTTTCAATATTCTCCCTCTGGAGCGCACAACCGTAATCTATCACATGTAAAACAGTTTGTATTTTCAGGCAAATCGCTCGGAAAGTAGTTCGGTTAGGAGTTAATATTTTGATTTCATTGGAAAGATGGGAGTTTTTTCTTTAAAATGAGGCCAAATTCATTAAATTCTAAGTGAAATGATTTTTCGCGCAAACTACCTTAATCTCCGAAGAGCAGCATTATATGAACTATGAAGCCACAACCGTCGTCCATATAGATAATCTATTTTTTGTAACCTCTTTCTCATTCGGAAAGGAAATTCGCGGCGGAGGTAATTTTCAATAGCAGCCTCATGAATCCTCGCCTGCCCCTCAAGTCGTAAATCATGTTTCCTGCCTCGTGACATGTTTGGGAGGAAGAGAGGTCACCATTTATGGTGGTAGGCAAACACATTTCATTTGTCATGGAGATCGATAAGCACACGTGCCTCCACTCTTAACCGAACAGAAAATCTACATCAGCCATCATTACACTCAATTACTCTGAACGAAAAACAAGGGTCAGTTGCCATAGAAACCCATTACCTATTAATTTCGGAAAAATTTTGATCAAAAACTTAGAAATTGGGGTGTGCGCTGAATGGATAATTGGTCTATAAAAAATGGCTTATCGTCGTCAGTATCAGATTGAAGCTGAATTTGGCGCTCTCATTAAGGTTGCATATTATTCCATAGTTATGCAGGCCAAAATTTATTTGTTGCTTAATATTTGTTAAATCATTATTTTCCACCACGTGTGTGAACAAGGACTTCACCAAACATTGAGAAATTTGTGGACAGAGTAAGAATACTTTCGTGTGCCCTCAGCACGTAAGCCATTGGAAGCCAGCTGCTATTATTCTGCGCTTTGCATCCTCTGATGATGAACACTTAGAGGTCAAAATACACGGAAGTAATGCATGTAAAGGATTTCTCGTCATGGGTCGATTGTACCAATTTGAAATCCATTACACTTGGAGGTAGGCTGTGATTCTTGCAGTTTTTATGTAATGCCTTTAATCCTATTTGGATTGACTTTAAAAAAATGTTTAAAGATTTTTGAAGTAGTATGAACAAGATAGTGCATGGAGGAATACACTACGTCTTGAGAGCGGAAGACTTCGTGTGAAGGGATGCGTATCTTATAGTTCGTTACCGAGGCCTATGTCTCAGCAACTGGGCGTATGTAAGAGGCGCAAAACATGTGATGCGGGGTGTATAAAGATAAGGGGGTGTCGATAGAATGCTGTGACTTGAGTTTTCGCTCCTAAGGGTGTATCTATAGAGCCGGAGTAGTCTTTGGAAAATGTTCAACAAAAAAATATTTTTATAAAAAAATGAATTTCATACCACATTAGTGTTGGTTGAAAGCCGTAATTGCAAAATTTGATTGATGAAACAACGCGAGCACACTAAAAATGCTTCTCCAGAGTATTCAGTAACAGGGAGACGACTCGAATAGTAGTAGTAGTATTTTGGTTTAACGTGCTTCGACGGCTAAGGTCATTTCGCACATACTGTCTGCCGCGCGCAGACAGTGGCAACAGCACTCGGACGAATCGGAGGATCACCCTAGTCGAGCGGAGCCCAACGATGCTTAACTTCGGTGACTGATCGGGAACCGGTGTTTCCATCGTGACAGGCCGTTGCCCGGGAGACGACTCGAGTCGAGCAAGCCTCAGCGAAAGGACTAACTTTTAAGGCCCACCTGGGATAGCACATTTATGATTCGCAATAGCCAATTCATAGTTTTCGTGGTATTTCGGTGCTTCTTGCTGTGTTTTTGAGGTAAGAACAGCTTGAATCGAGTAATTTAATTCGTATTCACGCGCTCTATTTGGCTAGATGTGCTTCAATCTTATCCGTGCATAAAGGCGATGAAATTTTGGAGAGTAAAAATATGAAATGGAATCTCTGTTGCGTCATGGGATGCGCTGATTTGACAATAACACAGACAAGCTCGTGACGTAAGATATAAGGAAAAAATATCTCCGCAGCCAGTGGATAGGTATTTAGCGCAGGTTGGCAGTTGACTCATTGACATTTGTGCACCAAATACGTCCACAATGACGACTTCACTTTGGTTTGCAATTGATCAACAAACTCGTGACTTAAAGAAACTGATAATTCATCTTCTTTATTTCTTTCATTCCATTAGAAAGTTTTATCAGTGGGACACGTGTCGCAAAGGCAAATAATTACTTCGACAAGTGAGGAAACAAATATTTTATTTCCTATCGTAATCGCGTCGCCAAGAGTGCAATATTTTGCACTCCAGTGCGCGGCTGGATTTGAAAGATGACAATACTTAAATTGGTGTAATAAGTAATTCAAAAGCATGAAAATTAGGTAATAGTAATTGCTACTTAATGACATTTCTTATAAAATTTGGAATCCGTTCCATTGCTTTGTTATTAATTATTTTTTTTGATAGAATTGATAACTATAATAGATGCATTGATCCAGTATGACAATATAACGCCCGTGGGTGAGAACATTTGTCAAAAACTCTAGCGAACATGCCTAGCTAACTAATAAATATATGTATTTCTCTCCTCTATGATTAGTGTCCCAATGAATTATTTTTGATAAATAAAGTTTAAGGGGTCTCTTTATCTCCCAAATATCTTTTAAATTGTTTCATTAAAAAACTTTAAGAATGTTATTTCGTAAACTTGGTGGAATAGGAAAATTTTATTATGAGATAATAAACATCCAGTAAAATAAATAGCTTATTCTCGCTACGTCCCTGTATTACTCAAGTAATTTAGAGCTTAACAAAAACGCCACGAATAATTATGTCCCCATGTATTCCCGATAGAATTGCATTTTCTTGCGATTTACCCAATTAGCAGGAGTTCTTTGAATTATTTCAGTGATACCTCTTAGCAACGTCTTCGGTTTGCTTCTTTTTCGGGTTGAAATTGATTTAAAAAACACCATGCTTCAGACAGCCCCTCTAAACAGTAGAACAAAGTTCGTTTTTATTTGAATTTATAAGTAACTGCATAAATTACTTCGTTTTAGGTTTTTTTTAAATAAGCGACTCCTAAAAATGTACCAATCGATTCATGGATTAATTTGGGTTCTTTTTGCCTAAGTGCCTCGAGTTTTATGGGACCAGATGCTAAAGTTGCCGACCCTCGATTTTTTTCACCATAATGCATTGCATTATTTATCCACTCACTCTCGTGATCCTCTTACGAAAAGCAATTTTGGCGACGTGGGCTCCTTTTACCTGGGAATTGCTTGTAACTTCAACTGAGAGAAGCTTCCTTCCCGAAAAAGCAAAACTATTTGCGGCGACGTCCTGCTAATGCGCGCTTACCCAAATAGTTTGGCGCCCTAGACGTGGCTGACTGTGGTGTAAACGGAAGAATCCAAGTGTCTCCGATTTTATAATTTGAGTTTCGCATTGTGTCATCCACCTACCCCGTTGCGCGTGTACTCGTCGCCGCCGCTGCCTGGTTGTCGGAGCGGAGCCCTAACACGTGGGGCGTTGTGTTCCACGCTCTACTGTCCAGTTATCTTACCCTGGTGGTGGTGGGGTAAATACCTTCTGGCCATTCTTAAGACCCTCAGGTTGAGTCCCGTCTGGGTGGATATTTCATTACTCAGGTTTGGTATGTTTGTGTCCGTCCGTCGATCCTTGCAAATCCTCCTGGTGTAGTAGTCCTAAGGAGCTGTGTCTTGAGAACAGTATCAGGGACAGTATATTTTACAATAGGAATTTAAACTGGCAACAATTGCCAACCACACGCTCTGGGAGGCGAAGGTCCCACCGAGGCCAGCAAGTTTCGAGGTTGTGATATATAAGTAGAAAACAAATAATCAAACAATAAATGGAATCTACCTAATTTTGACTGGATGCCTCGTGATACCAAGATAATATGAAGACGTTCAAGACACATTTTTCTTGAATAATTACAGACAAATCTCATGACCATTAACCTTTATTTTCCTCTCTCATCAGATGCATGTTCATGTCGAGTATTATTGCTGAGGAACTTGTACTATTCGTTAAGGCATCTTGTCACCTGCTAGCAGATATTTCTTTGCCTCATTTTCCATTTCCTTAAGCTCTTATGTTCCATCCAACGTCGGTTTTATTTTCCTACCCAAACGTCGCATGTCTTTCATTCTCCCATTATCGCGACATTCTAAACCCTCTCAATTTTACTTGTATGCTCCATGCCCCTATTCTCCCTTGCTCTGTTTTCCTCCAGTAATATTATTTCCTTCTACACCATGGCCGGCACTTCTTTGTTCGTGTTCCTTTCCTCCTCAATGTATATACCTTAATCCAATTTATAATTTCGCGTGATTGTGTGGGTGCATATTTGGCTAGAAAAATGAGAGAATATTTCACTGTGCTGCCTATTTTCAACCTTCATCAACTCCGGGAAACTGTTCTTAATGAACTGAGCTGTAACGGTTATATTCTAGTGCAATGAAAGTAAAATGTTCACTGGTGACTCTCGAAGGTGTTCGGGTTGTGGGATATATAACGGCGTTGGAATTTCCATTTTAGGCAATTTCCTAACGACCATATTCGGTAGTAACTTCTGTCGACGGGGGCTAAATACCGGGAAACGCAAAAACATTGCAGGTGTCAAGTAAAAGAAATGGGAAACGAAGAGAACGTGAGCATGCGCAACGCTCTTCCACAACATCTTGTGTAGCGGGGTCAAAAATGCTGAGAAATTGCGTCACATCCCCTGTCATTGGACGGGGTGCAAGAGGATTGGTCGTGCCTTTCTGCGGAATGCATTCTCCGGAGCGTCAATTCCCGTCTCGGGAATTTTTGGAGTTCTCTCAAGGCGGCGGACGACGCGTGGAAGGCGTTCGTTTTGTTTTGCGTCAGAGATGGCGAGATCTCGAGAGGAGGGTTTTACCAGTGTTTTGTGTCTAATTCCGTCCACCGCACGCTTGCGTCACGTTTTTTTCATTCAGAATTGGTCCGAAAATATTTCGTGTCTGTAATCGATGGTCGTTCTTGACGCTAAACTGTGATAGTAAACTTCTCCTCAGAGTGGCGATTAAGAGTTGGGCCTCGTTAAATTACAGAAGGGGTTCCAGCAACGAGCTTTGCCTAGTTGTTCGATTTAATTAGGCAGACAGATCTGTGACCCTGTAGCCCGGCAACCCAAAGGACGCGGTTTCGATTCTCTCCTCTCGCATATATTTTGCGAGTTTTAAATTTATATTGGTATTTGGTTTGAATGTGCAAAACGTGATTGGCAGTCGGAGTGCCTAAACCCCGAGAGCACTGCCTTTCCTCGGTTTACCTTTACTTTTCTTAATCATTCCTCATTGGGGTTTCCCTCAATATCTGCATTTTCTCAATGCTTTAAATAGGGAGTCCATAATTTTGGAATCTATTTCCGGCTGGGTATGGGCACTTGTTCGATATAATATCGCTTGAGCATTTCCGAGGAGCGCAAATTCTGTGTAGTACTTCCTGTGGTGTACCTAACGGGGTGGCGGGAATGGCCTCATCCAGGAGTGCCATCACGGAGGGGGTGGTGCGACATGCGAATTTCCGCCCCCTCTTCAAGTGAGGATAATGTCGCGCATCCGCATATCCACTTAGAAAAATGTGGAAAATAGTATAAGGAAAGAGCAGAAAGAGGAAAATAGATAATTAAATAGAAGTGGGGCGGCACCGCCCCTTCCGTTTCTCCAGGGGCGCCAGAAACCATAGTTACACCATTCAGTACTTCACAACTTATCAATTTTATTTATAGAGTGAAAGAGACCAAGAGAGAATGTAATAATTTTGGGCGTAGTGTTCACTTCATCATATCACCGCTAATTGGATGAGGCATCTCCGAAATCTCTCCTCCGTCCATTTCATGAATGGAATTAAATTCATATGGCATATCCTCTGTAACGCGCATTTTGACAAAATGAGCGTTTTTTATTCCGACCGTGCGGTTCGTGCCATTAAAATACAATTTGCCTAATTTCCATATAACTACTTGGTGGAAAGTATTGCGTTCATTTCATTTTAGAGCGTTTTTATTGGGTTTGTTTTTCTGTTCGGTACAAATATTACAATCGATTTTCAACCAACTTCACGATGAGCTAAAGCCTTGAAACTTTAAAAATAGCTCAAAACTGGATGACAATGCAATAATATGTATTGATATATATTTTATTTTATATATATATATATATTAATTTGTACAATATTATATACATTATTAATTAAACATACAATATTTACATTTCATCATATAACATAATAAAATATAGTATAACTAATATTATAATGAATTTAAAATTTAAAACGTTAAAAAAAACTTTTTTTTTCTTTAACATTTTTTTAACGGCTTGTCAAAGAGATTAAGCGAAAAGAACAAAGCAATTTTTTTACTGTCCATTAGTACAATATTCCTAGTAAGAATTAGATTTTATTTTATCGGTTTTCTGAATAATTCTATTATAATGTTTAAGTTTCAAAATAATAAAAAAAGCATTTTTTTTATGTATTTTACATCCCCTAACCCCATCGCTGGCGTGCCTAACCCGAAGCCCACCACCCGCTGACCAATTAATTCGAAGACTTCCTCGCCGCTTCCCCCCTTTTCTTCCCCAGCCCGACTGTCTTATCCTCCCGTCCGACTTTCTCACACCCACCTGGATTGGGTACACATGGGAAATCTTTGGAAGAATGACTCTTTTGATCTCTTGTATCAGTATATCTTACCCAGTGTCTGAATTTCTTGTTCCAGACGTCGGGGAGAGTATTCCATTCCAATTAGCTTACGAATTAGTTCAGTTTATATCTCCATTGCAATGATTTGCTCCGGTTAGAGCTGTTTCATAGTTCTTCGGAGAAAGAGTTTCAAAATACTATTGACATATCTTATATAAGACCAAATTCTTGCCTGCAGATTACGCTTTTTTAATCCATCGAGAAAAAATATCAATTCCAGAATTGGTGTACAGATTTTAGTCAATATTCTAGCTATCTTGATTTCCCAAACACCGTGAGAGCTCTTGGTTTATGCCGTGCCAGGTTGCTTCTAATAAAATGGGTATAGATAAATTTCAGCTTTTATAGTTTCAGTAGGTCATAGACGCAAGGGCCTAGGATTGTGGTTGTAGGGTAAGGATAGCACAAAAAGCTCCAGCCAGCCAATCTTTGAATTGAATGACGTAAGGTGAATGGTGATCATAATTACTTGGCTTTAAAGACTGGGATTTCCTCAAAAATATGGAAAGCGGCAGTATACTGAAGTTCTGTAAACTCGTCATAAATTATGAGTTAGCGTATATTTCCAAGGGTTGCGAATACGCTATTACTTATACATATCATTGCTCGTACTTGGACGCTGCATTCTATTTGACGCGCTGGAGAGCGCGAATGTGCATCCTGGCCGAAGATTGAAATGGCATTGGGTTTACATCACTCAAACACCGAGGGAGCCATAGGGAATATATTTTTGAATGCAATTCCTAGTGACGAGGTGCGCATTTAGTATCTCATCCCTGGCTGCTTTTGATCGTAGTCGAGACGTCCTCCAGATGCACCTGCATATGAGTTCTTAAATCACTGAAGATTCGCAGTGTTAATGTTACCTCGGCGATGGCCTAATTCAGGTTGCGGTCTCAATGCATCATTGTTGAAACTGTCCAAAAAATGTCATTGATATAGTAATTCATGTGGTAATATTTTCTGCAGCAATCAATAACTCGGGTCATTTTTCAGCCATTTGTCCAACTTGACGTTGCATTCTTAAGCAGTAGTCCCACATTATTAAATAGTAGGAAAATATTTTTCGCCCCTGAAAAAATTAGATTCCTTGTTTTGGGTATTTGTGAGGATCTCTTTTTATAGATCATTGAAATATCTGCTTAGTTTGCGTAACTATGGGTGTTTACTCTTTGTTACGGCTGTAGGTATGGTATCCGTAAATGAAATATTACAATGAAAGAACCGTAAGGTTGTACGTTGGACAAATGGAATGTAAACTACGAGACAGCTACTTATAGTCATCGATGATCATAGTGACATTTTAATCCCTCGGTTTCAAGAAAGAATAAAATTTGAGCTCTTAAGATAAAGGAACTTAACTGGCCAAATACTTTCATTTTTTTTTCATAATCGTTTTCCTGTCGTATAACTTTTATTGTTCATATGCTTTGTGGCATGTGCCAATTCAGTGTCTGCCGGAGATTGACGACGGAAAAATATGCAGTCGATTTGCTAACTCACGTTGAACATCAGGCAGTTGGCCACGGCCACTGGCAAAGGAGCAATATATATTGGCAGTTGCGTATATTCTGAATGAATTAAAGATCAAAGGTATAAGATATCTAAATAAACACTGTGGAGAGCAACAATAAGAAAACGCTGTCTGAAAACGTATTACATGGGCATCCGTATTAATCAAAATGGATTGAAATATTATTTTTTTAGAAATCGTAGAACATCACCTTTTTTTAGAGATACCTCGGCACCAGGAGGATTTTTAGTTCTATTGAAAAGGATGCAGCGTCAGTTAAAAGGAAAACATTGGATGATGAAACAATTAAGTATGAGGGAAACGGAAGTAGTTTTGGGAAAATGGTGGGAATATTGGCAAGGAGTGAGATTTTTAGAGTAGTGATGGTGGACGATGTTCAGAAATTCAGCCGTACAGAGTTAATATTCGAACTATAAATAGTTATTTGAGGCTGAATGAAAGACGTAGATTGGATGAGAAGCGACGTAGTCAGTTCCTATTCTATATATGTGCGCGATTTCTGTTATTTTAAAAATTATTTGTAATATTGGCTCAGTTTTATAAAATCCTTGGTTTTAGAGCTGATATATTACAGCGTTATACGGGAAATGTTATGTTGAGTAAACTACGTAAGAAGTGGCATCACGACTTGCCGTCCCAGGAAGAGGTGATGAAAGCGTTGAGCTTTTTTTCGGGTTAGACATTGAAACAGAAGTTGAGGGAGAGAGGGAGCTGGTCAAGGTGAAAAAGATCCTAAAATCGCTCTTTCGTTGCTAGAGATGTGAAAAGTTGCTATGTTTCAGGTTCAACGGAATTCAGCGGTTACCTGAGGATGTGTGCTCAATAAATTTACTTATCTTAAAAAAGAGGAGAAATGTAAAGTGAAAATCATCCCTCGGTGAAAGATTATCTTTCCCCTTTCAAAGACATATTCTAGTCGTTTCTCTCGCTCAATTATGGTGAATAATTTGGTTGAGTATTTAAATTCTCTCTTTAGTCACAATTCGAGTCAAATTCTCCCCATCGTCTCAAGGCAAACCATTGGGTTTACCTTCGCTGGCATGGACCTCGCCCAAAACTCTCATCGTTGCTGATTGAATTGTATGTTTCTAAGCGCCATGTAATGAGGCGGTCTTAATTATTCCTGCTGGAAATGTTGCTACACCCAGATCAAGCCGAAACCAATACATTTGCTCATTCTTCCTTGAAGTCACTGGCATCTGACCTCTTGAAGGACTTCATGTTATTGGTTAAAGGAAAACACGAGCCCAACCGGTTTAAAAAAACAGCTTTCCCGTAATAACTCTCAGTCATTTCAGCGTGAATATTCTGCTACAGCAGGAAATAAAAACCCAATCAATTTTGTCGAGAGAATTCACCCCATTGCCTCACCTATAAGGAAGGAGGAAAACTTGAGAAATGTTCCCTTGCTTTTCACTTTTGTTACATGAAATAAAGCGAAGCTATGTGATATTCACATTATATGCACTAATAACTTTAATTATTCATAAGAGTCGCTAGGTTTTAACACTTAAAATCTATAGGCAGGTTTGTAATTTTTAAAGGCTACATTATGAAGTGGTGAACGGATTTGAGGGTGATCATTTTCAGTATTCAGCGAAATACATCCGTGTATCATTTTGCTATTTATATCCTGTCATTGCTTGAAATTCATTTTTACTGTTGGAATGCGTCTAAATTATGAAATTATTGTCTTCTATCTCCTGTTCTCAATCGTGAATTACAACTATTTCGACTTTTTTTCTGATACCTCGGAATGGATATACTAATATTAGCTTTGACTAATGGCCCACTACGGTAGAGAGTTCAAATCAACGCCCGTATTTACGAAACGTCACCCATCTGATTGGCCTTTGGCTTTTTACCAACTTTTAACTATTTCTGATATATCTCTCTCAGCGGCTCACTGGTACAAGATGAGTAAATTATCCTGGGCGAATTCGTTTCATTGATGGATTACGGTTTTAAATCCACCTCATTTTTGAGGAAAATTTGAGCTAAATATGTGAGTATAGGTAGGCACTAAGAAAATCCGCGGAAACCATTCTTCAGTAGTTTTTGCTTTGTTTTACCCAGGACTTACCTCAAGAAAGTAGCGAAAGTTAATAATGTGGTCTGCCTACCTTCTAGGATCAAAGCTCCGACTAAGCTCTATAATTTGACTTACGTAATTCTATTGCCCCATGTAACACATGATGAGTCTTTATCATTAATATTAACTCTCTTGTCAGTACAATAGTGCTTCATTTCTTCACCTATTCAATTATATAGTAGACTCAACTCCTGATTGTGTGTGGACTCGAAGGAGACTGATGCCAAGTGAAAGAACCAAAGTTGTACTCATTGTGGCTTATTTCCCCGCTTGGATTTACTATGAAATTCAAGTTTTATATTTTCATGATCATGAATACGTTTCATGAATCGCATTGTTGGGTTATATCAGCCTTCAAATTTCCTATAAAGGTTTTGAACATAAATTTTTCTGTTGTGTAGTTAGGTTCATTTTATTTTTTCTGGCTTTCAATTAGTGAAATTCACCTTCTGTGGCGGTAAAGATGAGAAATATTGGTGGCAAGCCCTGTACCTTTTAGAAAGCTGTCTTTCTCGTATTCATATTTTCTCTGGTGAAAGCTTGATCATGCAATTGAGTGCGTGGTCTTATGCTAATAATCTACCTTTTTTTCTCTTTTCTTAGTACTATAAGGCAATTTGTTAATTGAAAGAACTCGTTATTATCGGTCCTCGACGATTAAGAAATTCGTCGTCATAACTTCGAACATTGCCCATGGTTACACTTGAAATTTTGAATTTGTCACCGACATGTCATCGTCAACGTCAAAATGCCATCATCGACATCGATGTGCACCAACAGTGTCAAGACATTGCCAAGGCTGACGACCATGTCTTTTCCGAATAAACTCCCTCATATCTGATCAGTGAGGAAGGGGGAAATCACTCATTATACACGCTCCTCCCACCAGATTGGGCACCTGTTCCAATGGAGTGTATTCGACGAGAATCCGATCTCGCGAATCCGCTTGCCAGTTACAGAATCGAAGGAAATATTGCAGCTTGGCAACCGCGATAGCATCGTTATTAGATCAGCCACGCAACACCGTTTGGCGACCGACTCACCGCGAGGCACTCGTGATTGTTTTGTTTGTACGAATTCGGACGACTCGACGGCTGGCACATGATCATAGTGGACGTACACAGGGAGCGAGTGCCGTCAAAATTAATAAATGAACGATTTGTCGCAATCCATCACTGCGATCACTCCCCCATCCCTTTTTAAAACCATGGACTTTCACTAGTTTCGGAGAACTTGACAACGTCTGGGTCACTTTTCAAATGACGCATCACTAAAGAGAGATAAAAAATAAAAAAATAGACGCCATATGTACTAGTACTATACTATCATAGTATCATACTATCACTATCGGCAGTAGTCATCAATCCGTATATTGGTTTTCTGCAGTTGTTTATTCCATTCCCTTAGAGTTTCTTCACAATTCCACATTTCGACATCCTTCGTAATTTTCTTCCCCGTTTTTTTACAAATTGGATGGGAAGCATGACGACGTCAAAATGGTTTTTCGAAGGTTTGTTACTTGGCAGTGGTTTTATACAAATATTCCATGTGCGGTCTGGATGGAAAGGATCGTCAATAGTATTTTTCCTTTAGCTTTCACTCAAGCGTGAAACTGAAGGTTTATTTTTTCCCTTACCGGAAATCACCAGCGTAGCTGAGCTAGTTCTTCACCTGTTTATGTACGTATCCGAGTAGAAAGTGGTCTTTGCACCACTTGATAGCAAGTTTACTCGCTCATACCAGATTCAGGCCAATGACGATAACTTTAAACAAGCCATTCGACGTGAGAGTTTGATGGTTCAAGCAATGCGTGATGGGAAGCAGTCACTTGGCCTTGCCTGCATTTGTAAATGATAGTAATAAAAAATAAGCTTTTGCTGTTTTAACCGTAGAATTCCTTGCTGAGCGAGGACAGTATAACGGTACTGGTAGTGAAGAAACACCACATTAACAGTAATGGATGCATTTAAATCTATTGACTTTTGTCTTAGCCACTAATTGTACTTTTTGTATTATTTTCCAGATTATTACCTGCTTTCTGAAAATATTCATGAGATGGTATACCTTTGCAGCCTCAAAATTCATCATTATTCCTCTGTATTGTCTGCCCTTGAAATTATTTAACTAAAAATCAAAACATGAGGGGAACGCATTTTCCCTTTTTGATTGGATAGATGAATCTCATCAAATGAACATCTCTGCACTTCTTACGAAGGAAATATTAAGAAATATGCATGTATAAAGCGCGGGAAAAAATATCGGTAGATTACTTTAATGAATCAGATTAACACAAATACCTGGAAATCACCTTCAGACCTAACGTGGGAATAACGCATACGAAACATTTGTGTTTGCTGCATTAGAAAGATTAGGATTTTTTAAAGCGAATAGTAGTAAGGACTTCGGAAGAAAAAGTAAAAAAAAGACGCTTCTTCGCTCTAGTTAGGTTACATCGCGAGTACACTCCGAGCTTATAGGACTCTGCACTGAGGGACCCAAGGTAGTTTGAGCGAGATAACAGTTCACATAGAATTTTATGAATTTGACCTCATTTTCAAGAAAAAAACTTTCATTTTTCCAATTATATAAAAATATTAATCTATTGCCGAACTACTTTTCGAGCTATTTGCCTAAAAATATAAGCTGCTTTACTTGGAATATATATATTTAAGCTGTGCGCTTCAGAGGGAGCATATTGAAAAAATTAGGAATTTCGTGCACCTAGATTTCGTCAAAAAATAACGGTGTGTAGCATGTATGTTTTATCTACTATCTATAAAATATAATCAATTACCGCAGTTGTTTTTACAGAATCGCAAAAAAACCTGTTGTGAAGGCGTAATCACCGCACGGCGTGAAAAATTGAGTCAAGTTAGAGACTTACGTTGGGTATATTTATTTAATTGCTGAGAATCTTTGTCATATATAACTATTTTTGCGCCATTAATATTACAACATTTATTTCATACTTCTTACAGATGCAGAAATTAAAATATAAAATTCGAATATGGTCTCCATTATGACTAGGGAAATATCTCGCCCAAACTACCTTAATACGTGCAATTAACAAAATTCTTAGGAAAGCCGCACGCACCCTTAAAAACTGCTACGGGTGAACAAAATGTGTAACACAGCTGATGGAAGGACTACGCTGGGTGCCGTTCGATATTTGGAGGCAACACGCTGGGCTAAGATTACTTGAGTAATTCAGATCACCTGAGTTTCAGGTGGAGGCGGAGGATATTATTTTTAGTCACGCACTAGAACTGATAGAAGCTAATACTAAGCTCAACTAATAGCAACAAAAGTTCTTTCGTCCCACGCACGATTCGAACTACCAGAAAACAGAGAGACATATGATTCGCTTTCGTCCATTCCCTCTTCCATTTCGTATTTCTTCCCTTTTTCAACATATATTTTCTGATACCCCCTTTCAAACGCTCCTCCGGCTATCCGGTTATATGTAGATGTAGGTTTATTTATTGGAAAAATATCTGTACCCTAAAACATATTTCCTATGCTTGAGTGAACTCACATATCTTGGAGAGTGTTTTTCGGAAGTAAACATGCACGTGTCAGCTTTTATGACTTAACCTCCTTCAGCCGCTCATAAAAAATAACGGGAAGAGGTGTTGTATGATTATTGACATGAAAAATTCGAAGAATTAAATTGATGTAATCGGCTGCAATTACGTGGAAATTCATCTCAAATCAAAAAATAAAAAATATAAATTATATTTTATTTAGTATCGTGGGTGAATGTGGTGAATATTAGGAGTCTTAAGAACAAGGGGGCTGTATAAAGCAATGAATGAGGGTAGCTGAAGCAAGAGAGGTATGCAAGGATTGGGCAGTGTGGAGGAAATCATGAAAGTAGAGTCAAATTGACATGCCTATCACCGATAACTAAACTCTTTTGACTATGCCTAGGGCGAAAGGGAACGGAATGATTGGCATGTGAGCATGTAATTATGCAACAGAAATTATATAATTTTCACAGAGGTTTTTATTTGGTACTACCGGAACTGATTTCAACGCTTAAAGCACTGCCCGAGGATGACAACTATGCATTGAAACCGGGAGGACCGTATAAAGATTTATATGAAATTCATATGCATTGCTGTATATTATCACTCCATTCGAAGAATCCAGGATTCGTTGGTAGTACGTTTCGCACCAGCGCGTCGAAAAACAATTCCCCCAGAGAAGGCGGCCACTGCCACCGCACGAGCGCTGCATGCGACAAATGTCAAGGTTACACCCGCGAAAAAGGTCGCCAATCCCTTTCAGACGACTCCCCCGCCATACCAATCGAAAGGCGGCGCCGGGGCAATCCTGACCGCGAGAATTTAAAAGGGAGGAAGGAAGGGGGGGGGGGGGAGAAAAGAAACGAAAGGCGAGAAGCGTCGTCACTCGGAAACACGTGAACTGCCCGGCGAAGCGAATTCCGCGATAAAAGGAGACATAACGACCGCGTGCTGAGGAAGCGCGGCGAGAAGATTAAAAAAAAGTAAATATTGCCCTGCGTCCGCTAAATTCTCGGTTTATCAGTGTCGTCCCCTATGATAAATAGAAGTTTTTCTGGGATGAGTCTTGCCCGGTTCCTCCCGACGCTTCGTGACTCATTTGATGGTCCAAGTATTCATATTTGTAGGGTGTGATTGCACACGGAAAAACATCGTCACACACTCATTGTAAAAGTTTTTTATGACCCTGTTCGAAGTTCTTAAATCGTTTAAACTGAGAATCTTAAACCCCTCTTGGAAATAATATTTTAGAAAAAGGGAGTTATTTTGCTAACTATTTCCTCAATTGATAATGTAGCTTTACACGTAGTTTGCACCAAATTTTTTCTTAAAATATATGTGAAAATTAATTAATAATTAAGATTGAATGATGTGTACTATGTAATTTGATGGGTGATTCCTTTGCTAAAATGTTAGGGAGTGGCTAACGTAATATTTAGTAAACCATAAATGTTTTGGTACGCAAATGCACGGAAAACCTCTCGTATGTTTGTTTAGAGTAGTTAGGAAGGTGAATGACATGAATGGCTTTTCAGATGTGTAAATTAGATGGTTGAGAAGGGGTTAATATTGAAGAATATATCGGTGTCAGCTTAATGGCTGCTGTCAAGGGAAGTGCAAAGATGAAAGCAGCGTGTAGACATCACCGTCTATGGATACATTGGTAGATAATGCGTGCGTTTATTTTACTTGTGGAGATTGAGACTCCCTTTCCACCCCAACTTCATGTCACATGGTAGAGTATAAAACAGACACATAATTTAGGGACGCTGAAATGTGAGGACAGTGAAAGTAGTTAGTAGTGGTAGTTAGTACAGTAGTAGTAGTAAGGGTAAGCAAGGGTAAATAGAGGTAAGCAAGGGCACATGTGGAGGAAATGATTGTTTCGGGGAGAGAAAAAGAAAGCATCCATGTAATTCACTCACGTTGGGTAAGGCGTGGAAGTTGTCCGAATCCTCAAAAAGTGGTCCCTCCAAAAAGGTCTGCGATGACGGGGTCAGCAGGGGTCGGTTCCTCCCCAAGTAGTCCTCCGGCACGTCTTCCTTCCCGCCTACCTCCTTCCACAGCTGTTATCTCACGTCCTCGTTCCCTTCCGCGCCCGCCCCACACACTCCCTCCCTTCTCCACCGGCCTCCTTCACCAATACCTCTGCCTTGTCCTTCAACAACAACACAACCACCTTCAACTTCACCTCCCACCACCACCTCGCCTTCTTCACACCTCTTCCGTGCGCTGTCCTCTTCGCGGAGAGGATGTGAAGGCCAGAACCACCAGCGCCACCTTCCCCTCGCTATTGTGGAAGCCGCGTTGCTCGCAGCCGTCTCGCGGGTGCCAATGAAAAACCGTCCCCCCAGGCACCACCGGGTTCCGAAGGCGCTGGGACGCGTCCTCCGGGTCTCACGAATTTGCCAACCGGGCTCCCCCAAGACGCCGGCAATCTCTCTTCTATCTGCTCCTCCTGTTCGCTCCGCTGGCGTTACTAATCCCTTCCTATTCCTCCTGGAAGGAGTATCGGGACGTAATCGAAGCGGACAGCGCGGCGCGTGTCTATTGTTGTTCCCTCCGACGCAAAACTCTTCGGTAAGCTCGTCGGGAGATCATCCGGGCGGAGGAATGGTTGGCGTGTTACGTGGTGGAGGGACAGAGGAAGAGAGAGGGGGAAAGGATGAGAGAACTCTTGCTGGGTGGTGCGGTTGTCAACGTTCCCTACGCTGGGGTTTATTTATGAAGTATAAAGAACGTAGGTGGGTTATATTTAAACGTATGGATGTTTTCGGTTTGGGGGCAGTGCGGGAGGGGGGTTTTGTATGGTGATGTGGAGGGATGGGAATCGACTAGGTATCGCCGCGTTCGGGTTTTTAAGTTTTTTAGACGAGCCCGGGGAAGCGTCAAGGGAAGTCTTCTAGGAGAGTTTTGCGTGCGGGTAGTTAGCGAGAAGTCCCAGTGGGTATGCGCGAAGTCTTTTCCCCCGTAAAAGAGAGAGTGGATGAGGAGAAAATGTGGGCACTTCTTAGCCTTCCCGCGATCGACTACTGCCGCGACAGTGGGGAACACACTCCCGGTCTCCTCCTACTCCATCTCCTCCTCCGACCACGGTTACAACTCCTCCTCCTCCAAGTTTCCTACTCCTCCCTCCAACAGATCCCAACCCACCGTCTCCTCTCCTCCCTTTCTCGCTCGGCCTTCTTTCTATATCTCTCTCTCCTTCTCTCGCCCAACCTCCTTTTCCTTTTGGCTCTCTCACTCTTCCTCCTCGGCGACCAAATCTTCCCTTCACACACCCACTCCGCACCACAAACACACATCAACTGATCCGCACGCTGCTCACCGTGCCGTCTCGTCCACCCATTCTGCACCGTCGCTCGGTCCCGAAAAAAACACAAGGGGTACAACCCCTTACTCCTTGTGTCAGTGGGGGCACAATGGGTCACAAACTTTTCAGAGGAGGCGCTAGGAGTGCAGGAGATACATGTGGGAGGAGAAAAATTGAAATTTTGAAGTGAAAACAAACTTTCAAATTTCACATTATCAGGCGTCTACTAGTGGATGAGTGACTGATGACATCTTCAAAAAAATGCTCGTAAATTTTCGAAGAATATTTATTCAACCGACCTAGGTTTTGGCACCTTGTGTCATAATCAAGGTTGAGATTGCTATTCGTAATATTGCACTGTAGATCCACCATTGTCCAAACGACGTTATCGACATTTTGGCGTTATTTTCAAGGGATAAAATTATGGTAATAACAATAATAAATAGTTTGAAACATTTGATCTATGTTGCGGAATTATTTTCTTAATTTCATGATGCAACATTTCACAAAGTTGGGTCATTGGGACTTGCAACGTTCCGCAACTCAGGACGTGAGAATGCGTTTTATATGTTTGATTTGTTTAAGTTTGTAATCATTGATAAAAAATCCAACAAATTTGTTATTTGCATGAAGGATGGGCGGGAAGTTTTGTAAAAGGCTGAAAATCTTTACTCATGGATGGATAAGGGAGAAATAATCTTTCCATACTCATCTTTCTTCTCCGCCCCACCTCACCTCCTATAATAACCATATCAGGTGTCAATGTCGTAAAGGTACCGGAAAATATTTGACAAGCCATTTCCCCCATCCATCCCCATCCTTGTACTTATCCCTCCGCTATAAAGACCATGAGCGCTGATTGAATTTGAAAGTGCACTTTTAACATGCTTGAAGCTGTCTTGTTCCACCTGATTACGACGCTTCAGCACTGAAACGCGTCGGACCGTATGAAGTGAACAACATTTAGTATTTAATGAAATTAATTCTTTCGCCATAACTCGCCGGCTGTTAAGTTCTTCAGGAGAACCTTATTGGTTACGACATCGGTCGTAAAGGTGGAATGGTGGAATGGAATGAGAAAAAGGAGGAAAACTGCAAGGAACTGCCAAGAAGGTTAGGAAAGGTGGGATGGAATGAGAGAATGGAGGAAAACTGCAAGGAAACCGCCTATCTTCTGAGAGAGTGGTCGCCGCGGCCAAAATATGACTGAAGCAAATAATTCCAAATCGAAAGTGTGGGATTATCTTATGTCTGTTGGTAAATAGGTAATGCTTGAAGTGGGAAACATGAAAAATGTATTTAAAACACATTAAGAAGGCATAACGCTGAATGATGCATTGGCAACTATTTCTCCGGTGCCGATAATTAAACCTCGGACATTTCAATGACTATGACTTGACTTTTTGGAATCAGGGAGCCTGAATAGCTTACTTAGTGGGCTCCCTGGATGTTATGAAAATTTAGGTCATCGTTCCCATTCTTATTCCAGGAGAACATTTTTCTGAAAATCTATCGAGGTATATAATTTTTTTCTCCCTCCATTTGAACATTACTTACGAATGTCATGCGTGCATGTTAATCTTCAAAGAGTGCTTTTAAATTCATCGACTGTTCCGTCATCAAACTTACGTTGAATAGTGACTTACGTTGCGCTAGCACACAAACTGCGCACATGGGCGAACAAACACGTCCAATGAATTGCCCTGGGAATCCTTTCTCGAAGTTCAGCATCTGTTCATGAATCTAAATGCGTATTTACCTACGTCATGTATAAATCAGTCTCCAGGCAATACTCAACGTAATCCACAGCCGTTATTTCAATTTGATTACTATGTTGCACTATAGAAGAGAGCTTTTTTAAACTCTAGTTAGATTCCAGACAGTGCGAGCCAGGCTTACCTCTCATTTCGGCATTACCATTACCGGGGATGGGGGGGATGCGACGTGGAGAGGTGGGCAAGGTAACGTACCACCCCGTGTACTCGCGTGGAAGAAGGGGGCCGCAATATATAAGGGGCTTTAAACGGAACGGAGGGATAATATGAAGGGGGTCCACCGTCTAGTACTATCTCCGTACCCGTCTCGCGGGTCGTACTCTTCAGTTCCCCCCCCCCTCCCCCCCCAAAAAAAAACCCTCTGCCGTGTGTGACTTCTTAAATTAGGTGAGGATCGTCACTTCCCCTCCATACCCCATCCCTATCCCCCCCTTTTAAACCCCTTCCCTCCTATCTCCTTTGCCTACACTTCCTTTCTCCTGGAACCATTCCTCCTCCTCCATCCCGTTCCCTTCCGTTCCCTTAAACTCTCCTCCTCCTCCCTCCCATCTTTCGCCTCGTCGGGAGGCGCCGGTGGGGAGGGGATGGAATGGATGGGGTCTCAGTTCTGGCCGGAGGGGAGTGAGTGTTGAGAGGGGTAGTATGGCATTCCCGAATGCCTCCCTCTCTTCCGCGGGCAACCTTCTCTGACTTCTTCTCCTCCCATTCCCCTTCTCGTCATCCTTTCCTCCCCCTCAGCCCATCCGAATACACACTCACGGCGGACGCCCGAAAGGGCAGCAGGCCAAGGGATAAGACGTTGAAAATGGGGGAGGGGGACGTGGTGGTTTGTGTGGAGGGGGTGGGTTACATTGCCCCTCCCTCTCTCCCCCCTCACCGGGTCCCATCCAAAGCGTGAAGAAATTACGTCTGTTTGGCGGGAGCATCTTCCGATCTCCCTCTTTCTTCCTCTCTCGTAGGAGGAACCGCCGATGCATGCCGTCGCATTCGTGGTCCGCCGCACGGTACCGCGTCCCCCCACCAATCAGGGGCGTCGGCATCTGATGTTGACCCCTTGATTGTGTACATACCTGACACATGCAGCTCGCGGTAAAACATTCCGTGAAAGAATTGCGCGCAAGAATCGTAAAATGTTTATGGCTCAAACAATAATAACTTTGTAATTTTCACTATGGTTTTATTTCATGCCAACTGGTTTCGCCGCTTATGCGGCATCCCTATGTCGCCTGGTGCGATGAAACCGGTCGTCTTGAAAAAGGAAACCATAGAGAAAATTACTAAGTTGTTATTGTTTCAGTCATAATATATTTTCACAAAGTTACGCCTAAAAATATCGAGTTCACGTAAAATGATTAGTTAAGGTGAACTTACGAGCAGTAATCGTGGATCTTTGAGTGCACATTTTATTAATTTTTCAATTAAGTTGAAAATAAATTTTAGGGCCACGTTTCGTTTGGGTGTAACTGTTTATGTAGTGGAACTCACTATGCATGCAGTAATGGAAATGTTGCAAGAATTATATTTTTCTATTTTTGCCTCTATTAAAGCATGTTATGACTTACGTTTTCGGCGCGGTATTCAGGCGAAAACCTTTTATCTAAATATGTTTTTTCTACTCATTGATTCGGCTTGACATCTTGATATTTGTAAGCAACCCTAATAATGTATTATTTCGCGTTAAAAGAAAGTATGTGCATATGTCATCGAGTCATCACGAAATAAATCTCACTAACCATAAGACTACGAGTTAAAATAGCAGTAAATAGCAGCAAAAAAACAAATCAGTAAAATGCAATTTCTTTTTACTTTTTGCAAAAGATATCACAAATTAGAGCACGTATAAAAAGTTTCACACAAATCGGTACACAATTAAAAATCACTCCAGCCACCAAAATGTATGTGGAAATTGACCTGCGAGAAATGGGAATTACTTGGGAGAACATGAAGGAACGCGACGTACTCGGGGGAAAATTGGCAGGTTTTCGGACTTTTGGGGAAGAAAAATTGAGGATGGGACAGAAATGGAAAGAAAGTAAAGACCGGGAATTCATCGATAAAATGAAGGAGTATTTGAAGAGGAAAAATTAAGAATACAAAAAGGAAAAACAGTTGAACCATAGAGTTCCTTAGTTAGTTACTTCGAAAAAATAAGAAAATGCTTTGTTAAACTGTGGAGGGCCCGGACTCGATCCGATGAATGTCGTCGCACTCGTCACAAGCTACCCAGCTCATTGCGTTCCTCGCGAATCAGGGGCCTCTGAAGCTTATGTAGGGCTCGATTTTTAGTTTCTTAGACCTGCTAAGCGTATTATTACAGTATTTTTCATTGATGGAGGGACCCATTTCTTCATTGCCGAAATGTAATGAACTAAGTTTCATCATCTACAATCATCAATTCGATGATTTTGGCTGCACCTATCTACTCCTTTCTATTTCCTGCTGATTGTTGTAATCCTTCATAATTCAGCGATGCAATTTTATGTAATAATGGTACTTGTATTGTCCGGTTATTGTGTGAATAATTATATATTTTCCCACAAAAGTTTACGTGGACTCTGGAATATGTCCACTAAAAACACTCTTTTTGTTTTATTTTTCTTTATAAACTTATCGCTTATATTTTTGCGAAGGTTAGTGATGTGCAATGGTCATTTCTTGTGCCGGTTAGGCTTAATGTAAGTAAACATTATTACTGTGATACTTAATCGGCGTATCAGCATGTGATGGACAAAAAACGAGAAATTCTCCAAGTAGCCCACTTTCATTTGTGTATTATTTCTCCTAAAGTTGTAGCGAATAAATATAATTTTTATTTAACTAACAAGTTATACAAAAATCTCCAATGGCCGTAATAAATTGGCACCACTCGTCAAAATTACACAACAATTGCTGTGTTGGTTTGCGGGAAAAAGGGAAATTCCACGCCAGTGAACAACCACAACCTTTTTTATAATTTCTCTTGGTCCCAATAATAATTTCGCGCTCAAGTATTTGTAGATGCCCTCTAGTCTCCCATTCTCATCCGTCCTCCACTCATTGGAGGATCCAAAGGAGAAGAGGTACCTAATGTAGAAGTTTCCAGGCAAAGTTTGATTGCCCATTTGTTATCACGGACCTTTGTTCCTTTGATCGGTAGATTTCCTATCATGAACATATAATTAAATCAACTACTCAGCATGAAGATAAGGAGTTATATTACATTTATTGTTGTACTCAGAAGATATATGGGGACTACTGTTCCCTTTTCACTCTCTTCAGTACGTCCTTCAACCCTATCTTTTTATCCTCGCCATCCCCTTGCACAACTCTCTGAATGCATGCGTTGGTCTTTCATCCGTTTTCGCTGTCCGTAATTCGAATCCTTCCCGAATGCCCTCTCATTTGGGGTCTTTTTTCATGTTCTCTTGGCTCAATATATTTATCCATCCTATCACATCGCATTATCGATAGACTTTCATCAATATTAGAGGCTTCCCATTCAAATGTGTCCCGTAGTGATGAGCTTTTGTGCTTTTTTGGCTCCGTTCGCCATGCGGTAAAATTCTTTTTGCTATATGAAGGGCTCAGTGTTAAAATTAGATCAAATCGATTGATGATATTTTTGAGGAAAGACGCGTTTTAAGTTCCATATATTCCATCCCGTAAATCAGATGTGTAAAACTCATAGCACGTGCATTCATTACTCTCGAGAACTGTTGCCATGAAGAGGTATATATTCTAAGTTTGGACTTGGTTTTCTCTTGCACTAAAATGTACGGCTCTAGCTATTCTGAACCATTGTCAGTTAAGAAATAATAATAACGGACTTGATCCACTTTTACACTGAGCCCTCCTTATCATACTCCTCGTCAGTAAAGTCGTTCCTCAATATTTCAAGGGCTCAGAGGGATGGCAAAATAAGTTGATGAAATAGGTTCCAACCTTGTTTATATCACTATCGAGACAAACCAAGTGAAAATAAAATTTTGTCCTAAAAAAAATAACCTTTGTTCCTCATCGTCCTGCAGACTAACCAATATGCACAACTCCTCTCCTTATCGCTTATATTCAGTATAAAATTCTTGAAGAATACGCTCGTAGTAATTATCTGTGAGATATTTACGGATGACTTAGCATTTTTGCGCAGCTACCATGCATAGTTTAAAAAGGCAATTTCCTTGTCTTTTTCGATTTTCAAAAATTAAAAGTCTTGCAGAGTTAGTTTTCACGTCTTGGCGATGCAAGTGTAACTCGCATGCTTTTCAAGTTTGATTGAGTAGGCGAATGTTTTTATATCTATTTTCCCGTAAATAGATGGTGTTTTTGTTGACTTCCATTTATGGAGAAACAAGACTGATTCTAGAGGGAGTTTACTAATTTTGTACGAATCGATATCCATTACGCGAGCGTCAGCTGCTGTAAAAAAAAATGCGGAAAATCTGAGAATGAGTGCGGCTTTGAGGACTGAATTAGTCTCTGACGCAGGCTCTTATAAAATATCTCTCTCTCCCTCTCCGACCCACGTCCACCCCTTCATTCCTTCTCCCCTTCTTTCCGGGCGTAAATTTTTTTCCTACTGCAGCTCCTCCTCTCATGTTCCTTCCGCCGCCTACTTTCACTTCGCTCCCCCACATCATCCTACCCTACATTCCATCGAACACCTCCTCACTTAGTTTACTCAAAAACTTCCTTGCCATCATGCGGAAAGCTACGTGCGATAGCGCTATCGCGTCAAATGGTATGGTTTCTGTATCATCCGGGACACGATTCTGACGTTATTTATCTCAGTAGTAGGTCCTTTTTCGTAATCGGTTGTTGACTTCTCTCGCTCGAACTCGCATACATATTCGAATTTTAACTGGTAATAATGGTTGGTATGCCGAGAGAATGGATGAGAATCAAATAGCGAAGCAGATTTATGAAAGAGGAGTGACTGGTGTGAGAGGAAAGTGTAGACCGAAAAAGTCATGGATGGATGCGGTGAAAGATACTCTCAAGAGAAGGAATATCAGGAGTCTTAAGGTGGCCAGAGCGGTAATCGAAGGTCATTGAGTGCACATTTTAATATTTTTTGAATTCAGTCTAAAAAACATTCTTGGATCACATTTCACTTTAGTGCATCTGTTTATGCGTTTGAACACACCATGCAAATGACAGTAATGGAAATGATGAAAAATTTGTATTTTTTAGTTTTCCTTTATCATAGCATGTTATGACTATACTTTTCGTCACTGTATTTGAAATTTAGGCGAAATTATATTTAAATGTTTTTCTGGAATATTGAATTCGGCGTGACACCGTGATAATTACTATCAACAATTATAGTAATTGAGAAGTGTATTATTTCACGTTTAGAAGAAAATCTGTACATATGTAATCGAATTACTACGAAATATGCCAGCCTCGGTGGCGGAGGGGTAAAGTCCCCGCCTGCCAAGCCGAAGGGCACGGGTTCGAATGCCGCCTGGGTAGGATATTTATACCTCCCAGGGCATGGTTGTGTGTGTTCGTCCATTAAATAATAAATATCTAGTAATTTGCGTTTGCTGTTAGATATTTAGAAATTATTATTATTACTAAATATATATGGAGGAGCGTGGTGGCCTAGTGGGTAGAGCGCCTGGCTACTGATCGAAGGGTCCCGGGTTCAAATCCGGGTGAATCCTTTGGACGCCCCTGAACAAAGAAAATCCTCGGAGTGCGAGGTCTGAATCCACCCTGAATGTGTGAAATTCACACGCCTGTGGCTTAGTCCGGGGTGAGCTCTACCCTCAACTATCCAAAGCAAACTTCGGGTTGAATCACTGAGAGTGATTAAACATATCCCATGTGCCATAAGGCTTAGTCTTAAAATATCATTGAATTGCCATAGAACCAGTAGTAGAAATCAGTATGATACAATTTTTTTCACCATTATCTTCGTAGAGATATCTCTAATGAGAACACGTGTACTAATTTTCACGCAGTACATAAAAAAAAGCTCCAACCACCTTAAGAACAGGAGGGCGTGTATGGAGCAATGTATGAGGGTTACTGAAGCAAATGAGTTATGAAAGGATAGGGCAGTATGTAGGAAATTATTGAAGTGTTCTCTACACAGCACCCTGGTAGGGAAAGTGATTCCACTAAAAATATGTTTCCAGTGTTTTAGCTACGCCACCAAAAGCAGTAATTCAAAATTTTATAGTGATTTTAAAGTAATCGAACCCTTATCTGCCAGCAAAACGATCGCTAAATTCGTTAGCTTTCTGTTTCCCGAAATAGGATACTAACGTCAATAATAGCTATTCTTTTGTGTATTTGCAACCTCTCATTTGCACTGTCCCTTGTGTCCTGGTAAGCTGTGGATGCCATCCCATTGTCAGTCCCGTTTTTCTCTGATGCCGTTACTCTGTGAATCGCATTCCGTGCATTGCTTGTAAATAATCAGCGTTGAAGATTTTTGTCATTTCAACGCCCTAAATGAATTGCATAAAAAGAATATAATAATTTAGAACTGTAAAAAAACAGGTCCAATGTTTCCCTAGTGACAAACAATGGTAGTTGACACATACTCCCCGTACGAGGCGCGAATCGAACTCGATATCTTTGGATTAGCAATGAGTGCTTCGTTGACCCGGAAAATTTATGGAATGTTTGCGCGACATTATTTACGAAACCCATTCGTTGAAGTTGCGATTTGTGTTCTGAATTGTGGATGCAACAATTCATGAATTTTGGATGCAACCTTCGCATCTAGCGAAGGCTATGCTATAAGTTATTTTCGCCGGTTTACGCAATTTTGAGAATATCTTTTTCCTTTTCAGTGCTATGTTTTATCACAATGATTATTCCCATTGCTGTAAACGTACTTCATTCGACACTGTAGGCTTACATTTCAAGAATGTATTCACAATCTAAAATTATAATTGGCAGCCAATGTACACTTGCCAGAAAAAAATAAATAGTTTTATCCGTGATCGTATAAAAGCAATGAACGTGAAAAATATGCTCTTCAGCATTGTGATGATTTTGCTGCCAAATTTTGCTCTGAAGGTAATCCTTTGAAATCAGTATTGCATCAGGAATTCTGGTGGTCTGATCCCATACGTGATTTTAGTGAGAGGAAAACAACCATTTTGCATTTTTGACGAGGGAATATGCACGACGGCCAAAATTATTTTGCAATATTATAGCTTCTTTAATGCTTCTGTTGAAGTCTTGGGGAATAGCCAGGAATAACCCAGTAAAAATTAGTTAGTGCATTTTTAATTTGTCGCTATTGACTACCTGATCAGTTTTTTCCTGGCCGAATTTAATTCATTTTTCTTTGAAAAATTTGTTCTACCTTAAAACAAATTAACTTTTTATTTGAATTTTTTTGGTCGAGTGCTAATTTAGGTAGGCTATCGACAGCTAAATTCATTCGAGTCCTTAAGTGTAATTGGGTAGGACGTTAAGAGGAGGATTATTTGTGGAAAGGATGGAGAAAAACCCAGCAATGGCTTCACCCTGAAGACGCCAAGTGGTCCACTTCGGACGCTTCCCATACGAAGAACAGGGTCCTGGCCTTCAAGTGCTCTTCTTACGGGAGGTGCTGTGTAGGCTTCAGGATTGCATTAAAAATTCTCCTCCACTGTGGTGATTCGACTCCGTGCGCGTTGGAATTAAAAGCCAGTGTTCCAGTCGTCACGCCAAACCGATCCTCTTACACCAATTTCTAATTAATATCGCCGTTTTTCTCTACTTCTCTTGGGCCATTTTCTGATGTTTCTGATAACAGGAAAAATCCGACATTCCCATTTAGCGTAACGGATTATAATTTCTGTGTGATATTATGAGGAATTTCTTCATATGGATGCCTTCGTATTATCGTTCTTCCCTCTTACATTTCGAGCTAACTTTTCTTTAATTCACGTAATTATTCTCAATCATTATTTGTGAACGCGGCCATGAGTTAAATGCACGCATGCCGGCAGTATTTTTCACATTATTCTTTATGGAATTGTATTTTAATTTTGGAAGCATTAATTAATATTGCTTTTTTATTAACAGGAGAAAGCATTGTCCTAGTACTGCTTTGTATCGCTCGAAGTAAAATGCACGGGGTACATAGGGGAGTATTTCCCATTCTTCTATTACCATGCGCTGACCAACAGTCACAATCAGCTACGCACATTGCAATATCTCACCGCGAAGGATTCCTTGAGCAATGTTTAAGGTTAATGTTACTGAGGAATTTTACCATGCGATGGAAATGGTTTCAATGGTGTCATGACATGATTGATTAGTGTAAATGAAAAAATAAAGCAATTCCTCATGAAATAGATTATATTCTGCCTTACCATTGGAAAGTTTCCAAGGAGAAATGTTTCTGTAGTTCTTAAAATTAACGATGAGCACTACGTTTACTCAGCTTCCCTTTCTTTCAATCCTCATAGACATTTAATTTTGTAGTACTAAGCTAATTTTTCAAAATAATGAAGTTTGTGTCAACATTTAGGAACCCTTTTTCTAATCCGCGTTCTTGTCGCTAAACCCAATGCCAGAAAATTGTGTTTTGTCGGCACCGGTGATGCCAAGGAGAAAGGAGCTTGCATACTTGTTCCGGGTGATTTTTCGTAACATGGAGGTGATGAGAGACTTATAACAATTATATAATCTATTTTTGAATCCGGTCTCATAACTAGGTGAAAGGGCTTGAGTGATATGTTATGTACTTAGTTATTATTTATGGAAACATTGTAATTAGTTCTCTTTAATAACACCATCTGTAAATGCTAGCCATGTTTATACATTAATTCCTTTTCCTTTAAATTCCAAGATTTTTATTATTCTCTTAATTTTTATCTCATTTTTCTTAGTCCAACATTTATTTTTGCCACACGTCGAAGTTCCAAGTGCAACATCCGCATGCAGTCTACCATCGGACTGGGGCATCATTGCAACATCTTGTCCTTCCTCATCTTGTCTCCATGCTACGCTCCGCAGCCCAATGGCATTTGTGTAACCCAGCATCATCAACGGAACTCATTCCTATCAAACAAGTATGGGCAACTACGGATAAACAAATTTGGTAAGTGTAAATTTGTTTTCTGGTAATTCATGTCAAGCTCACCAAGCGGATTGCCAGTTGCTCCCAACAACCTGTCGCTTGTTTTCTTTCCATATTAATGAACAAAGAGTTTGTTTCCTTTGTATGCGATGACTTCGCTTAAATCCGGAGGCAATAATACTTATCGGAATATAAATAATAATTAGAGTTTAGACTTAACTTTAGTGTAGTGGTCCATAAATTATCCACGAAGTTCTGCCACTCTTCACTCTTTCACGTGAAGAAACATGCTGAAGGCTTTTAAAAATTAACTTGTCGATCGTCTTAGAAATTTAACAGTTCATAATATGCCAATATAAACTGTTTTGCCTTATCATTTCGTAACTGTAACCTCGTTTCTGAAATCACATTTAAAGGAACCCAATTTTCATTTAGCACAAGACTTCAACCATATAGTATTTATTCTGGAACGGCAGTCGTTCCTTCACCTGTTTCCTGATGCTACGTCTCTCGGCCGAGTGCTTAGGCGTCTTGGGGATTGATTATAACATTGATAGTATCGTCAGTTCAGACTTGACCAGAATCTGCGCGCTAAGTGGGATTGTAAACTGTGGCAACAAAAACACGCGGGGAATTTTTCGTCTCGACCAACGCCGTCCACGCACGTCTTTGCGTGACTAATCAATGGGGCCATTCTCCGTGGTTTTCCTCACGTCTCCCTTCTCTAATGCGTCAAAGGGTCGGGGGAGTCTTTCGACCATCTTCCCCGCCCCACCTCAAGTTCACCGCTCCCTCAAGAAAGCATCATCCTCCCCACTTGACGCTGGACCAATTCCACCGACCTCAGGATGGGGAGGATGTTCCTACTTCTGAAGCCCCTCACACCCCACAGCCTTGAGGAACCTTTACTTCCCCTTCCCCATGTGCGGTATTACCCAGGGCTGAGCGATATTTGGATACATTGCTGGTGGTATTTCGATTCATCACTTGCAATATTCATGCGAATATACGTCTAAGCCGCGCGACATGGTAAAATTTCACGTATTGATGTGAAAGTATCGCGCGAAATGATGATATTTTCTTTGCTATGAAACTGCAAAATGTGATTCGATACAAAGCTGGCGATCTTTCGATTCATCACTTGCGGTATTTATGTAATTATACTTTTAAACCGCCCGACATGGTAAAATTCACGAGGTGATGTGAACGCAACGCGATGCTTATAACTTATATGTAACTTATAACGCGAGGCGAGATAACTTATTTGCTATGCTAATGCGGTATGTGATCTGAAAGCGATGAGTGGCAAAATTACATCTATTATGGTATGGTATCGTACGAGGATGAGGATGTCGATATGAGGATGGCGATACATTAGCTCCATTTGTGATGCACAATGTATATCGTTTGGCCAAATTCATATTCCTACACCGCGTTTACCAGCTCCTTTTCCAAAAACACTCAGCACGCCACCACTACGCACTCAAGGAGGTTTAAATCCGAGCCTGGAGGCCCCGCCTAGGAGATTCCCGCGTGGTCAATATTTCTACCAAATTGGTTTGCCAACCATTATCTCATTTACTTGGGCTTCCTTCCATCGAATATAATTATGATCATGAAATATTATGATATAGCTTTTTTAATCAACTTTCAACGTGAAATCCGAAATTGGATGTCCAGCACGTACGTTTCAACGCTGAAAACATTTTCAAAACTCCGTGAATCTCAACAGTGTTCCTCGTATTGTAGCAAAACGCAATATCCTGTGGAGTTTTTATAATTATCAAGCAATTATAGAATAATATGTTAATGTTCTTTACCCGTTTGTGAAAGGTGGGAGAATAGATGAATAGTTAAGAGGCGTGCAAAAGCTGGAAGGAAAGCCGAAAGTAGTAAGTGGAGCATTTCAAGGAATGATTGCTTGTCTAAGGAGGAAAAAATTGCAGTGAGCAAACATTTAGTCCTTCCCTGTTTATGATATGGTAAAGAAACATGGGTTTGCCAGGATAAGCATAAGAGTGTGTTAAATGCAGTGGGAATTCTGTGAAGCGTTTGCGGTAAAAGCATAAGGGATAAGGTTAGGAATGAATGGGCGATGAAAGATTGTTGAATAAAAGCTCTGGTGATGAATAGGTATTAAAGAAGCGTGCTCCGTTGGTTTAGCCAGGTCGAGAAAATCGATGAGAATTGAATTATGAAGCGGATTTATGAAGGAAGAGTGAGAGGAAGGGGTGGACCGAGAAAGGCATGGTTGGATGTGGTGGAAGATGCTCTTTAGAGAAGGAATATTAGAAGTCTTGTGAATAGGAGGGTGTGGATGAAGAAAAATAGGTATCCAAGGATAGGTCAGTATCGAGGGTCAGATTTACAGGCTTATCACCGAGAAGTGTCGTTGGCGTTGTGAGACAACCAATCGTAGTAACTTATTTATGAATAAAAGAGACTAAGTAAGAATAGATTCGAAACCGATGTGTATTATGAAAGAAATTGTCGAAGCAGAGGGTTCTTTCACTGTGGAATGTTATGCACCTGTGGATGGAGAAAGTGAACGTGTCATGCAGGATAGGTCATTGTGGGGGAAATTATTAGAGTCAGCTTTACAGGCCTATCACCGAGAATTGAATTTTTTTTACTGTGCCTGCCTCGAAAGGGGACGGCGTGATGGGTATGTGTGTATGTATTTTTTACGCAGTTAAATATGAGTTCCGGCTAATATGTTAACCAGAATTGAGTAGCTGAAATAACCTTTGAACATATCACGATTTCATTGATTTGGTCTAAGTGGGCATGGTCTTCTTGTGGCAAGCACCTCTTATTACTGTCCAACGCTCCCTCTTCATGCATGTAGGAGTAGAAGTGCCCTCTCCAGTGTATTTCAACCTTCCTTCTCGCACTCAAATGCGCCAGCCTCCTTTCCTCTAGACGATTTCTCCGGTTCCACCTACCCTCTTGCCTATCATCATCATCCTCATCCTTTTCCCCATCTCCTTCTTCCCATCCGAACCTTCCCCACGCCATTCACCCCCACCACAGATTCCCCGCCCCCTTCTCTACGTCCGCTGGCATCAAAAGCCTTCCTCAATGGAGCGCAATCAAAGCGGGATCACACGGGTCGAATGAATTCCGAGGCTTCTTATTTTAACTCTTCTTCTTGCATGTGTATGTGTGTAAGTATGGTGGCCGTCGCGAGAGAAAAAATAAGAAATCGGCAACGTCTGAGGCCGACTGCCTTTTTTCCAGTTAGCGTTTCCTGTCTATCCTAGCGTCTGGAGCTTCAATGTGTTGCCGGTTTCTCCTCAGTCATGCTCGAATCATTCTTTGCTATAAAATTTCTCTTATTTATCCCTTTAGCATCGAGGTTGGGCATATTGCGTTGGGTAGTGCGATGGCCTCGCACGTCAGAGTCCCGAGTTCGGAATTTCAGCCATATCTCAAGAGTTGACGACGTGAAAGAAAAACTATCCATTTTGGAATTTAGATTCATCTTCGTATTCATAGTGATCTTGCCTCCCTTCCTGGGTTCATATCCATTTTCATCACTTAAATATCGTACGTGGCGCTATTGGTGACAGTAATGGCGCACCGACCAAGAGCCATGAAAGTTTTTATATTTCGTGGACGTACTGCTTTTTTTTCACCACGGTGATTATTTATTTTTCAGATTCAGTGGCTACTGTTACCTATGTCCAATAAACGGTGATTTGACGGCTTCTTGCATAAAGCAATGATTTGGTGATAAACTTTTTTGTATTCATGAAGCGGTAGAGTCACTCTTTAGGTACTCTTGTAGTTAATATCCACCAGGTGCAGCTGGCTGGTAATAACGTATTGACTACATGTTGTCCAGCTGATGGCCTTCTGTAAATTCCCATTTTCTTTCCAACTACTCGGTAATTTTAAGGCTAATAATTGAAGTCTATTTATCGTTATTTTTTTATTTTATATTTGTTTTCAAATCCTTGATTGTTATCAGGCTACCATATTCATAGTAAGTTGGCATTTTCAGGTTTAGAATGAAAATTCCTGTGTGATACGTGTGTAGCTTTACATTTATCCCATCAGCCTTTCTAATTATCAGAATTGTTTACCAAAGAATGTTTTCGCCTTTATTTTATATATATACCTGGAGGATTAAATGGCAAAAGTAGTCTTAATTCCATCCTCGAAGTATATAATCACTATTTCCTGCTTCCTTCTTAATTTTTTCCTAATTTCTTTCTTCGTATCCTTTCTCACTATCTCCGTGTTTTTATCTCTTTTCTTCTTTCAACAAATCACATCCTATGGAACATATCGCCCTCTCCCTGCTCTTCACTCATCTTTTCCAGAAGTCCCTAAAGTCCCGCATTACTGAATGGGTTCATGTTCTGACTTCGCTTTTGACCAACAAACATTATCACGCATAAACTAAAGAAGTTAAATATACAGAGCTACTGCCTTTATTTATCTTCTGTAGAAAATTAATGATATTCTAATTTCTGATTTAAGTTTTAGTTTTGAATTTATTCCTTGATTTGAAAACCTGGGAGTGGTACATTCGGCTTTTGATATATCATTGAAATTAGTGACATTTTTTTTATCCTTTGGAAGCTGAATAAACTCCTGCACCAATAAAGTGACACAGCCAGCCCAAAATGAGATTAAAATGCGGGAAAAAATCTATTTAGTATCTTTACCACTACCATTTGTTGCATTACGGAAAATTTTGTGTGACTGCTAATGGTTTTCCGTGCTACACCGTCTAAATAATTTGAGGAATACGTTCAGAGTAATTCAAGCATATATGGGATGATTATTCGACAAGTACTTGCAAATTGAATGCCAGCGTTCTTTTTCAATTGCTCCAAAAATGGAAATCAGAACACCGAGTCTTACTTTTCTCATGCTTTCTGTTTTTATGCACTTTTTATTGCTTATATACAGGCTTATATACCTGTACATCTTTGATCCTTAAGTTTTGAAAATTTTGTTTGCTTTTTTATGGCTATTAATGTGTCACTAGTGGAAATCTCAAGTTATTTTTGCTTGGAGTGATAATATACATAAATGAATACCATTTTGCAATACTTACCCGAATAAATTTAACTGCTTCAGGCTTGACCTGGTGGAAGATGTCGATATTCATGATGAATATAACATTTTGTAATATTCTACAGATTTATTTAGATTACACGACGCGTCTCGCCTCACTGTGGCTTACTTATGTGCACATGCTTTTGCCACAGTGTAGTGAAACGCGTCGTGTCATCTTAATAAATCTGTGGAATATTACAAAATGTTATATTCATCACGAATACTTACCCGACTAATTTCACCTTCTGATTTCTTCTTATGAAATCCAGTAATCGTATGCTACGTACCTTGTATCCCTTGTCCCGCCATGTCATATATTATATGCCAAACATTAGTAATAAGTATGCTGTCATACTTTTAATACTTTTGTTTTCTGTATTCCTTATATTTATATTCCGTTGCATATCTGGATTTATTATTTCACTAGACGCTATTTTCTCCCCTATCCGGGTTCCTTTTCGATTTAAATGATAGAGTAGAAAATTTATTTTTAAAGGAGGTACTTTCGAGCGAATCTGAGATAGAATGATGATATATTCTACGGGTCTGTAGTTTGCACGATTTATTTTTGTTTGCATGAAATTTATAACTGAGTTAATTTAGAAACAGTATCAAGAAAGAAGGAGGAGAGTAGAGGTTTGTTAGTGGAATTGAACATTGGGGTATTCCGTATGGAAAGCATTTGTATGGAAAATACCCAAGCAACCATTTGAAAAGATGATTATCCCCCAATTTCTCATGCTAATTAACGTCTTCCCATATCTCATTGTGGCAATAAATCAATTGAATTTTAGAATTTCATCGCTTTTATTTTTTAAATATTGCAATGCTGCTATAAAAATATTTGGAAGCAATGGAGATGTTGTGTTACCGAAGAATGATGAAGATTAAATGGACGGAGAAAATCACTCACAAAGAAGTCCTACGAAGAGCTGGATAGAAAAAAGGCGTAATGAAATCTCTGCGAAGAAGGAGAGTAAAACTTATAGGACACCTTTTGCGACACAACAGCCTAATGAAAGCAGTTTTGAAGGAGAAATAAATGAGAAGAATAATAGAGGAAGACCAAGGATAGAATACTTGAGAAGTAATTCATGAAGGACGTCAAAGTGAATAATAATGTGGGAATGAAGCGGTTGGCTGATAGGAGAGTGGAATGGTGAGCTGCTGCAAAACAATCGTCGTATTTATGACTACTGATGACGGTGAATAAAAATATATAAAAATATTCGGAAAAAAAGCAGAGAGGACCACCATTTCCCATGGCATCAAAACCTTATCCTGGTTCATAGACAACCCGCAACGCAAGTATGTTCGCGCGGTCGTGCTTTGGTACCCTGATGATATTTCTTGGAAACCTGGCCTTCCTTAGATGGCAGCTTTGGAAAAGTGATGCTCATTCTGTTTTTGACCCCCTATGTGTCGACGAAGAACCATAGGGAAGTGAAGGAACTGGCATGGGATAGGGCGAAATGGAGGGCTGCAGTATACCAATCCTAGGATTGTAACACTATGATTATGATGATGTGTCGACGCTAATATGCCACTGAATGTTTTGCGCGGTGATTGAACATTGTAGAATTTAGCAGTAAAACTTTTCAGATATATTCTGTGGAAATATAAAGAGACTCCACTTATGTTCCAACCTCAAGCTCTCCCCCGAGACATGCGCAAATATCAACTGGGAGGTCTTTTAATATGTTTCTCATACGTCTCGAAAGGTTAAAGTAGGGGTCAAAACGTTTGATTTTTCTCCCTAACCCGGTGAAAATTCAAATATTCAATTGAGTTTGGGAGGCCTGTTCCTTTTCATGTTCCTAGATTCGGTAATGGAAACCTCTCAACTCACAACCCTATGACGGTACGACTCATAACCCACGGGGCACTCTTTCCCATCACTTCTCATCTTAACCGTTAATGCTTTAACTATCTCAGGTTAGTAAGCTCTACAGTTTATTCTCTCTTTAATTTATCTTCGGGCTCATTGCGAATCAAAAATGATTACGCAAGTTGTACTAAGAAGGTTTGCTTACAATAAATAAATGTGTTGAAATCTTGATTTCAATAATGCGACTCCATTAAAATTGCGAAAAAAATCCATAATTAGCTCTATAATGAAATTATCACAAAAATAAATCTCAGTTTAAATATATATTGAACACGTCGTGTAGCGTCTTTTCGTCCAACCAATATTGTTCAATTGGCTGGTGCTATACTGGACTCATTGCTGCATTCACGACTGTTACCAGAGTTTTAAGATTTTTTTATCATTCGGTATTAATTGTCATAGAAGAACTAGTGAGAGGGGTTCTAAAATCCCCTAAGTGGTCGTTATATCATGTGATTTTTGTTTCCTTGTTCCCTAGCCTAAAATGTAAATCAGCACTGCACATTTTTACTTTTACTGGAGAGCTAGTATGATATAAAATAGGCCTGAAATAGTATTATTTTCTCAATGGTTGAACGGCGGCTACCGAACTCCACAAAGTTAATTTCAATCGTTTGTTGAGGTGTTTCATTAGTTCTTGACTGCAAGTTATCCCTGCTGTGATTATATGTAATGTTTTATGGAAATTATGTCAAATATTTTCATTCTTTATTGGCAGTGACGCATATTTTTGGCGATCGAAAATTAAATATTGATAAGCGAGCATGCTTCATGCCTTTGCTTTTTCCTGAGGCCTCTTCTTTTTCTTTGTCGATTCTACGGATAAGAAATCCATCATTGTCTCCCTACCCAAACGGAGACATCAGCTTGCTCAGCACTTACCTCGTAATGCGCAGCAAATTCGTATTGTCGCTGTGATGTTACTCCAAGGTGTTCATTAATGCGCCATCATTCATCCTCGTTTGACAGCTGCCCGAATTCCATGACTTACTGCCCAAATAACTGGAAGGTCGGAAGTATTTTCACTGCGCACAAAAATTGGTGTGTCATTTGTTTCCTTCAAAAACAACTGTATATGCTCTGTTTATCTTCGAGTCATATGTGTAGACCATCTCATTCGAGATTATATTTGAAGCTAACGACACAGTTCAGGTTGATATATGACGTGTTTGCGTGACAAAAATCCTTTGGTACCTACCCGCTGCAATGGTGGGTCCTCCTTGTCCAGAATCACTCAAGAGAATGTGACCTACATAGTTCATAATGAATTTTAATATATCCCACTTAGTGACGCAAGTGCTTTCGAAAAAAATTAGTTCAGTTCAGTACAGTTCCCGTATATTCGTCATTGACGATTTGTTTATTGTTTCCCTCAGCACTTGTTGCTTAATTTTAATTTCTGGAGCCGTGTGGTATGGAGGCATTCATATTGTTTTATATTACTCAAGTAGGCATTGTTAATTATTCTCTTTGCCTTGATTTTATTGAAAAAGTATTTGGATTGATTTAATAAACTTTTTCCGGACAGTACCAGCTTGAACTAATAATGTCATCTCAGGGCTGATGTGGTGAAATTTACGCATTACGAAAGAAGAACTCTTTGCAGTTTTACTCTGAGGAATGTGTAATATGACCGTTTTCAGTTTTTTTATATCATTGTAAAATATCGAAATGGGCTGATGGCTGGACAATAATGCTTAACTTCGCAATCAGTGGAACACTGCTGTAGTTCTTCTTTCTTCCATACCAGTTTGGGTGGATTTTAGGAGCTAACATCCTTTTAGTGAATTTGAGATACATTATGTTCGCCTAAGGGATTCATTTTGACGGAAAAAGTTGTAGCTATTTCACTTTCGTTGCAATTTTCATTCTGTTCATAAAATATCTCGTAAATATCTATCGTTATTATTTCAAATCGCTGCTTATAAAAAAACTATCCAAATGTTTTATCCACATTCAAGTCTGCGCCTCGAGTACTGATTTAGTTTGAAAACATTATGCAATACCCGGTTACTATCTGTCTTTAACTTTTTTATAATTTATTTATTTTTGACAAGGTATGGTACATTATGTGCTTACCTTTCCTTAAGTTTTCGTGGATGTGTTCTTAAGATCCAGCTGATGATTCCTTTCTTTGCTTCCTTGATTTGTTAAAGGCGTAGTTAGCGTACAAATAAAAATGCAATGGATTGATATAAATAATTTATTTCAACACATATGTACATGCATCCCATTTCATCTCACCAACCACTTGTTTTTCTTTGCTTTTCAAATCTGATTAATAGAAGAAACGCTGTACTTTTTGAGAAAATGTAAACTTTTTGGTAGCTTAAATACATTACCAAAGCTTTTTTTGACAAAAGTTTTAATTTAAGGATTTAAGGACAAAGCAATCAAATAGGTATTATTATTAGGATGTGATAGAGTCAGTGGACTAGGTTGAGTTTTGGATTTTAATATTTCGGCGCTTAGGGCAGAATTTGTCTTTTAATGTTTGAAGGCACCCTGAGAAACAATTAGCTTTCCACGTTGTTCTTATTAACAAAGGAAACTATTGGAAAACATATGGGTAAGAGGTGTAAACCGTAAAACCAGCTCGTCTCCGTTTACATAAGAAGACCAAGTTCAATATGGTATACTCATCTTTGCGAACTCTCCAGCATTTGAATGAACTAGGACTCGACTATTTTATGCAAATTCTCATTTTTAGGTAAATAAAAAATCAGTAGCAAAATAGCATCTTCCGTAAACAACGGTATTCTGGCAAGTAATGACGCTAACGAAGGTGAATTTTAAAAATAGAATTTTTTGGTTCTGTAGAACGAAAGTTAACTCCATCTTAATCCCAACACATTGTTCGGGAAACCAGTATCTCATATATATTTCAATGGGATCAGTTAGCAATTTACGGGTATGCACGAATGCGGCAGCAATATTTACGGTTGTAAGGTATTTAGTGGACCTTAAGTTATGCATGTACGTAGTTAAACGCCCATGGTTTGTGCCATGAAAGATCAATTTGAGAGGCATGGAGATGTATTTCCTACGAAATAACTTTGAACGCTTCCTTTTTCTCCAATCATGCCAAAATCTCTTCTTTCTTCTAACGCATTCGCTCATTTTATTTCCCCCGTCTATATCCTGAGGATCACAACTTGAACCTCCCCACCCGAGTGCCTTAGTATTACCCTTTATATGATTTCCTCGTGGCGTTACAAACGACATCGGAATAAACCTGAAATTTCTTCCATAGCCATGATTCAGACTTGGCCTCTCTGAGGAGGAAGTTTGCTTGTCATAGCTACGATTCGGTCCACAATGATAACGCCAAGCTATCAGAATTGTAGATTTAGACTTGAGCACAGGAGATGGAATCCAGTTAGGTGCAGGCTTAGTCCCCGACGCGAGTTTAAGTGGTCCATTCTAACATAATACTTTCCTGATCTAAATATATCTCCTACTTTATCCAACCCTTACTTGATCTGTTAAAGGGTCTCCAATCCTCCCTCACGGCGTCCAAAATCCCTATTCTACCCCTCTTACCCTTAATTTTCCCCTCCGTCACCTACATCAACAGGCCAACACCCTTTATTATAGCCTCCAGCCTCTTATTCTGCCTCCTTCAGATTTCCCCCACCTACCTCGTACCCTCCTCCACTACATTCAACACTTCATTGTTTGTCATACTCTCCATCCAGATTATCCTCTCCTTGCTTCTTCAATCTTACACCTCGTAAGCCTCATTCTCTTCACTCATAAATCAATTTTCAAAAGACATAACTAAATACATTCCATGTAATACTTAACTAAAATGTTCTTCACGCATTTACGCAAAGTGTACCTGGGGATCGGGTTTAGGTGGCCGCCTGCGTAATGGCTTCCCGTCCGTAGGTCATGGGTTCAAATCCTGGCGGTGGTGCAGATTTTCTGTTCGAGTGTGGAAAGTACTTCGAGTGCAGTACTTCATCCGTCGGAAGAGACGTTGAACGGTGGTCACTTCAGCGCCTTTGGCTTTCAATGGTGGGCTAATGCCAACGCCGGCACTTTCTATCCAATCTCCCTCCCTTTCCTTGCGGCTGTATCACGCGATACTTGATCCTGGTTAATTACGAGGATTATCGCTACTGTGGTATCTTTCCCGTATCTTGTGATACTTATCCAGCACACTGGATAACGAGAATGATGGCTGTCATACTCGCTGAGCTTACTCGCTGACTTAATAATTCATGCGCTAGTAGTTTGTTGACCAACCACGATAGCTTTTAAAGTCGCTGTGCGTTCTTCAATTTCTGACATAGCGCCACCTATACCTCCTGTGCCAATTAGTTATTATCTGGCTGTGAAACCAACAGTAAATTAAAACGCCATGATAATTGTTTTGGTCGTCTGCTGCTATAGGCTGGTAAATTAAAAGTTTTAGCAGACATGCGCTACGATATGAATGAAAATACCGCTTTGCCGCTAGTACAAGGTCAACGATTGTGTGAAACGTCCTGGGATGACACAAATCATACTGGATTTCGTCCTCAATATCATGTACTGGGTAGCATACTACGTCTTGTTTTTGATCATGTATCGTGTGAAACGGGCTTTACCCTCATTTCTTCAATGGCGCAAATAACTTCAGCTGTAAGTCGCCTCCCTAACTATCCAACCAACCAATCAAAGAACACATCTTATGAGTTCCTATTCCTTCGTTAGCGAACGTCTTTAACCATAGTAAGCCTTCTATTCGCAGTGCAAATCAAGGTTTTTAATAGCTCAAAACATAGTTCCAAATAGTCATCGTTAGCAATGCTTACCAAGGTGAATACGTTCTGTAAAACGCTTTCCTCGTGGAACAGAGCGATTCACGCTTTTTTGTCATCAAGCCGCCTACTTATATGTATATAATTAGTTATCTAACTCCCTGTTTTCTCGCCGCGTGGGTCCACGCAGTAGGACACAGGAGAATGTTGTGTGACGCCGAACAGCTCCCCCCCACTCCCGGAAGGCGCGCGCGAGTGACAAGCGGTCTATTTTAAATGGAGTGAGGGATTGTGAGGACGAGGAAAGGAGTTTAAGGAGTGAGAAAGGGGAAAAGAAGACGGCTGGTTGGTTGCGTGTAATCGGAAGAAGAATGACTCGCCTATTAGAAATACATGGCGGAAATGAGGTAAAAGTCATGTGATCCAAAACTTCATCCCAGTGGGGAATTTATTGTCCAAAAGATGTTCAAAGAACCTTCAGGGAAGACTATTTGAACGTTAAAAGATCATTCAAGAAGGACATTCAATGAACGTTTAAATGGCACTCACAGGTAGTTCAAAGAACATTCATTGGAATACTTCATAGAATGTTCAAAGAATGTTCAACTTGGATGACTTGCGGCTGAATTGTTTTTTAAATAATAACATATGAACCATGAAGGAATGTTTAAAAATAGTTCTCGTGAAGTAATTCTCGATTCATATCGTATTATCTCTTCACTGACTTCCCTACTCTCTCGTATTAAAAAATTATAATTTGCAATTAATCACTATGAATGTGCAATTACGCGTTCATAATGTTAGCACGTTATAACATCCTATCATGTATCTTCCTAACGTTAGTGTACCTATGTAGCGTTATTAGGTACTCTACGACTCTAAGCGCATGTTCTTGCAGCAGCTAATGAGGTGCAGACGTAAAGAAAGTCGTATATATCTAGTCACTTCCGTCGACAAATGTAACTTCGAGAACTACAATTATTAAATGGCGATTCTGTGATAGTTTGGAGAAATACCATCAAATTTCGATAACAGCTATTAGGCATTAATTAATTTAAACTTATATTGTCACATAATACGAATATAAATAACTTACTACTGTGAATAAATAAGATTTTGAGCTGTACGCAAATATGCGTACAGTTCAGTGTTCATCCGTTAAATTTTACAGTTTAACTCATTACGTACATAATGCAATATCACATGCAGGCATTAATTTTAGGAATAGTATCGTACATATGGTATGATAGAATATTCCCTAGAATATATAATTAATATTTCGTTCTTTTATGACTATTCAAATCTGCATGGTTTAAAGATGTTCTTTAAATGTTCAACCAGGGAGCATTTTTGAATAATTCTTCGTGGACTGGAAATGAACGATCTATGAACAGTCTCAAATAAATAGTTCACACTTTAACATTCAATGAATGATCTATGAACAGTCGCAAATGAATAGTTCTCACTTGAACATTCAATGAACGATCTATGAACAGTCTCAAATGAATAGTTCACACTTGAATATTCAATGAACGTTCTATAGTTGTATGCTCAGGATAATTCAGTGGTGAACTACTTTTGAATTAGTTCATGAATGTCTTTTGCATGGTCTCTCCCCACTGGGATGTCAATGGTCTGACATGGTATCGCATATCCGCTCAACGTAAATTTCGATGGGAAGGATCAAGTCATAGAGGATTCTTGTCGTCCACAAAATAAATAAAAACAATTATTTTCATCTAATATGATTTAACCAGCTGAACTTCACATGAAAACGTGTCGGATTACAGACAGAAATACGGTTTCTTGGCATGACGTCATATTCACAATGACGTAGGGTTTTGACGCCGTAGAGCACGCGTAATTTTTGCCCAGAAATGTTTTCATAAAACAACACTGTTTTTCAGCTAAAATTTTGGTCTCTACATCTCATAATATGAATTCCACAATCAAGTAGTTATTTAAAATAATGCGTGTTCCCCATTGAGTGCACGAGATTAAACTGGGTGAGCCAATCCCTGATCAAATCACATGATGTTTCCGTACAACGACCGTTGATTTCAAAATTAAATGTGAAAAATATAGCGTTAATAAAACTAGTCACCTAAGGAGAGACATTGTTTCCGAATTCTACTCACTTTGATGGAGAAGTATTTGTTCGACGGTGATCATTTGAGCGTCGCGAAAATAGAGGATTTTGTATTTCTAGGCGATTATTTGTTATTACGTCGACTGTGGTTTCTTGAGAATGACGCTTTAGCGTTGAAACCGCGGTCGACCCAATGAATAACCATGTGAATAGATCGAGTATTCTTATTCCTCAATCCGTTAATTCCAAAACGTAGACCCTGAACCCCTTAAATATAATCATTTGAGTGAACCCTATGCTTAGGAACCTAGTGATTTGTTCGCCGTTTGGGTTGAGCTGCAGACCATATAGGTTTGATTCGGGATACTACCGCTGGTCTTTGTCCGCTTCATTACTAAATGGTTCAATCTGATGAAGGCCTGAATCTCTTTAAAAACTTTGGTATCTCTGAATTTAGAGATAAGGGGAGTGAGTCATGGCTAGAGATTAAAACAAGACAGCTCTGTTGGTTCGTATCTCTGAACAAAGATATACCACTGAACTATGGTGTGGGTATTCGGGATGAATCAGATTCAAGTACCAAGAGAGGTATAGGCTTTTTAATGTCAGCATCCAATGATTCTGTTTAGGGTGAAGGTCAAGGGTGCATGCTAATTACGCCTGCCAAAAGATTTATTCTATGTCTGTGTGGGCGATGCCCTGTCTTATTTCTTTGAAAGCTCATCTCTTCAACCAAGTTGAAGATTCATTTCCACTCATGTATCCAATTTTTCATCTTTGTCTTTGGACTAAAATTCTATTTAAAGCTGAGTAGAGCGGAAAATTAACTATAAGATTGAAAGCAATAAGTATTACTTTACCTATTTCATAAGTCGAAAACGACAATTATATTTTGACTACGTATACGGACGTTAATTCTTATTCAGTTTTCGCGCATGAGTCGACCTAATTGGATGCCTTAATCTCTAAATTGTTACTCCATGTCAAACGCCCAGTGGCTGTTTTCATTGTGTCTCATGGATAGTGGATATGTGAGCTATAAGGTGAAATATTTACCATTTTGGACTACAGCTAAGGCAATGTCCCAGAGAGAGCTTAGGGATATTAGTTGCCGACTTAACCATTAGAGTGAATGGAACTACTGCAACCTTACAGAATGTTTTAGACCGTTCCTGTATCATGTCTTGGCGGAAATGAGCTATGCGCAACATTCTAGGCTCCATTTGTTCATGGATTCCGAGTATTGAATATATATGGGTCATTCCACCTCAATTCAACAAACGTTTGTCCTTTAGGGTCTCAGATTTTGATAAAAATTGGTGTATGGGAACAATATCAACTCCAACTAGATACCCTCAAACCGTTTTAGGGAAAAAAAAATTTTGAGCGAATTATGCATATTTTATTTTTTTCGCATTTTTAGCAAAAATCCGAGCCTTAAATCATATTATCACTTATATCTCCGCTTGTAATTTTTATACAGCAATGGTTAATAGCTCCTATTAAAGATAAATCTTTATTGAATGCAAATATACCAATAAAAACTATTTTCTTCTATACCCTATTGTTATTAATTACTAATGTTTAAAAAAATGTTAATAAACTTTTCTCAAATACTCCATATCAGAATCGGTTGAAACTTGGTTTTCGTAATATAAACATGCGCAGCTAACTATTCCAAAAATAAAATTTAGTGGCACTTCATAAATGCGTTTTTTATAAATATTTAAACATTTACAATTTTCTCTCGCGTTGGCTCCCCCATTTGGAATACATGCAGCAGACAAGCGATGCAAGCCTAAAAATTTCCTAATTGCTCAAGGTCGTCGCTATATGAGATAAAAATGTATTATAAACTATAAATGTTAACAACAATTGTTATTTGTTCTGTTAAATGGATGTTTGCAGAGAAATTTACCATTGAGCCCCACTTTCTCTGCGCGAAAAATTTTGCTAACTACTCCGACACAATCGATTGAAAACTAACGACAAAGCAAAATCCTTGTATTTAAAACAAATTTAAAATGGCTAAATTAGCATGCTTTCCGTAAATATATGATGTCCTAACTTGTAGGGAGGGGTCCTCTCGGAAATATTTTATTTGAGGATCCTGTTACTCCTGCCTGCAACTACAGCTGAATCCTCGTCCCATGCTTGGACGAAGAGTCTCTTCATTCAAACCACTCCATTTGATTCGGATATTGCTGCATGAAACTCCCTAATGCCTGGTATACTAACTGACTCATAAAACTTAAAACCAAGAGAGCAATGGCGTACTGAAATCAGATGGCTATTTCCTTCAGCTATTTATTCCATCTCTAGTCAACAAAACTATACCTAAACTCAAAATGATAGTATCTACGAATTCAGTGGTATCCATTGGATATAATTCAACGGGAAAACCAGCTAGAATTCAATAAATTATTAAGAAATATACCATTTTAAGCAATATTTACATTATTTCACCGTAAGCTTCACTCGCCATCCCCTAAAATAACGAAATATCACTCGCAAAATAAATCCATTCTCACAATGTTGTCTATATTCAATGTACCGCATCCGCATATGCAGATCGCAGGCTAATGAAAACCAAGAAATTCCCAGTTACCTTAATCACAGGCTATAGCCTACGTGGAGTGACCGATAAGTTAGATTAGATTGTTGTTGGGGGGGCCTTCGTCAGGAGCCCGGGCACTTAGACCTTTCTTGGTCCATTGTGCCAACCCCATGCCTGTCTGCCACTTGCAGTCAGGGGACAACAGCACCTCGGTAGAGGTATGGAGGATTGGCCTCCCCCTGCCTCACCCCAGTACCAGTTATAGAGGATGTCCTCCCTCCAACCGGCCCGGTATGGCCTGGCCTGGCCTCTCAGGCCTGCCGGTATAGGTATGGAGGGAGTTTCATCTCTCCATCCACGCCTGGTTGAGGTATGGAGGAGGGTCACCCATCCAACCCCCGTCCGGGCCCAACGTTGCTTAACTTCGGTGTTCTGATGGGAACCGGTGTTTCAACGTGGCTAGGCCCTTGCCCGACCGATAAGTTTCATTGCATTGAAATCGTTAAAATATCTATCTTAAGTCCAATGAAGCCATAAAACCTATGTGATTTATTACCAAAACGTCCCAATGTAACGGAAACCCATAACACACAAGACAGCTTCCGAGGAAAAACCTTTTGAAATGAAAAATACTTGACTTACCAATAAATTAATCCCTACCTCACCAAAGAAAACTAATGAACCAAGAATAACTCGTTTCATTCTCCTACACCATATAGCAACTTCCCACCATATATCCCAGCACTTATACTTTCTTTCTATGTACCTATAATTGAAGATAAAACTTTTTCGAATTTTAACATGGAAATATTAAGGATGCACAAATATTCATAAAATTTATTGTTTAATTAGCATTCGTAATAAGAAGTAAACTCTTTCTTTACTTCCATTCCCTTAATTATAGCTGTTAAAGCCCCGATCTAGCGTATCTCAATGGTTTAGGGCGCATAAGGGAGCATGGTGGAACTCTTTCCTGCTCTACGCCCTTGCGCTCTTATCAACATTCGCCCTACGGAATGAAACAGCACTACGTGACGTCACGACAGAAAAGTGACGATCGCAAAGAGCGGATAAGGGTGCGAAGGGCGTATAATTGTGAAATGGAACACGGCCTTTCTCTGTTGTGGCAGGTGAAGTGCTACGAGGCAAAAGAAATCTTGGTTTGGCATAGACTACAGTCTGGGTGACTTCCTCTTCTGTCTATTAATACCCAGCCCACTATCAGCCGACTCTTTTTTTTTTTTAACTATCCTCGCCCCTTGAAATTAAGGGTAATGCGAGTCGTTAACCCTGATTAAAATTATATTACTATCATTTTTTACGACAGCGTTGATTATTCTGGAAAATTGTGCCGTTTCCTCTTGGCCATATTGAAGGATAACGTTATTTATTCGATTCGACAGCGGCCTTTCCAGATTATACCACGCTGAAGATAGTGCTATCGCATTTTGCCTTTTTCCTCATGGGAGCAGCGCCGCGGCGTAACTACGGGGGAGGGCAGGGGTATATTCGAAAATTTGGCTGAGGGCGCCAACATGTATCAAGGAGGGGGTGTAGAAGGCACCCTCATTTAATACAGCTCCGCAAAGAGACGGGGCTTCAGTTCAAGTGCAAGCTTCAAACTGAAAACCTTAATTTCGAGTTTGAAAATAACCTATTGTAGGATTTTAGAATGAATGTTTTAAAGCTTGAAAACATTTGTTCGAAGGGGGCGCTATACAGCCTTGGGAGCGCCAAAAAAACTAGTCCCTCGCCCTTAATCCGTAACGTTGTTACGCCACTGAAGTCTGACCGATAACTCCATCACAAACAATTCAAACCTAACACTCTGTTTTCCATCAATAAAAGATTTAACACTAACTAGTTTCGATGTTACTTCATCATCTTCAAGTAGCATCGAGAGTAGTCTGTATTAAATCGTTTTTAGTGGAAAAGTGTTTAGTTTCTGTCATTGTGTACCTTCTTCCACCACTTCACGCTTGTTATGTGTTTTATAACCTTCACTTCGATTGTTATTTTAATTCTTCGGTAAATGGAACTCATAATAATTTCAAAGCATTCTTTTATCAATCATCTTTAATTGTATATCTTCCCTGAGATAGATCGTTTTATTACTGAAAAGCTTGGCCATAAAAGGGCTGGAATTAATTTGTTTTCTGGCTCTGGGTTGGCGTATTGTGGTCGAGGAGAATGTGTTTGGCATTGACTACGGGAGACTAGTAACTGTTGACTTTTGGCTAATACCTGAATGCATGAGTATCGCATTCTCTTGATGTGTTGTACTTACTAATTTTTCTTTTAGGGACTTGCTAATTTTTTTCATCTTCATTCAGTACTGTCGTGTTGGTAAGATCTCTTTTATTAATATTTGTAAAATATCCATAACGTTTAACATTATTCTATATTTTTTTAGGTTTAGTTTATCCTTATTTTTTCATGAATTAAAAAAAATTGAAATCAGATTATGAAGTTAGAGGATATCCTGTTGGAATCTTCTTTATTATAATGTTGTATATTTATCTGAAATTTGTTCTTAATCTGGCATGTTAATGATTCATTATGGCAAGGAATTTTTTTAGTTATCTGAAACTTTATTAACACAATCAATCATTTCTTTGTGAAGGTTCATCCTCTTACGACATTTTCTGCTTTCCAGTGGTATTCTCACCTGAATGATTCTTCCAATTATCTCTCATGACTTAGCCTATCTATTCAGTATTCATCTACTAAAACTTTTATTACTCGTTTTATGTTTAAGAACAAATGATATAAATAATACTTATTTTAGCAAAGGGATCAAATTAATTGGTAATCAGTCATAAACTTGTATGTTGTTTGAAACGTATTAAATTAGCCAAACTTATGTACTTCTAAAATGATATATAAAAATTTTAACTCAAATATTTCCAAGGGGATGAAATTCGCCATGAAAAAATCATTTGGGAAGGTCGAACCCGCGTCTTGTCAAATGCTGTTTTCATGGCGAATTTCATCCCCTGTCAAATGATGAAAACATCATTTGACAAGACGCGGGTTCGACCTTCCCAAATGATGTTTTCATGGCGAAAATCATCGCGTTAGTGTATATCTTTGCACCCGCATGCGTGACAGCGTACGACATAATCTGTAAATTTTCGCAGTGATTGGAAAGTTATCAAATACATATTGACCGAAATAGTTAATTACTGTGGGAAGACTACTTTTTAGTAGTTTTTTATGGCAATAAATGGAGCATAAACGTGTTTTCATTGTATCTACTGCATATTTTTATTTTTTCGCATGCATATTAACAACTAGTGTCCGCTCGTCGAACACGATAATACCGTGTGACCTTGTCGCGTCTGGAAAGATGGTGTGAATAATTGAGGTTGTTGGAGCGATTTTTGTTTACGTACAGATTTGTGCGAAACTTTGCATATGTGTTCTCATTAATGATATCTATACATAAAAGTGACTAAAGGGTTTTTGGGAATTGAATGCTATTTCAACACGAAGCCTTAAGGTACATGGCATATTTCATAATAATTCTATTTCATATGTACTTATGTTTTTAAACGCGAAATAATACATTTTTTATTATTATTATTGTTGCTAACAAACATCATGCACAAATATGTTGCAACAAAGATGTCACGCCGACTCCGACAATCGAAAAAAAAAAACATTTTAAAATACAGCTTTCGCCTAAATTTCGAATACCACGCCCGAATCTCTAGTCACAACATGCTTTGGGGAAGGAGAAAAATTTTAAATGCAATTCTTGTACCAATCCCATTACTGCCTGTGGGATGAGTTTCCAGCGCATAAACATGTACACTCAAATGAAATTTTGTCCGAGAATTTTTTCGATTTTCTTAAAAATTCTTTTAAATGTGCACTCCAAGACCAACGATTTCCGCTCCAGTCACCTGAAGCGTTTTAGATGCATCGTCAGCTTATTTTTCCTAACCGCAAAACCAGCTCATCATTGCTGACCCCAATGTTTGACAATTATTTATCCTTCGCTCTCGTAACATTGAGTGGTTAAGTGAGGAAATACGCTCGGTGCCTTCGGCGCCTGGCATTCCAATTGCGCAAAGCCTTTGTGTTTTATTCCGTGTGTTGAAAATAGCCAGGAGTGGCTGGCGGGATTGAACCGCGCTGCTAGCAGTGGAGTCCTCTCTCGGCGAGAGACGGAATCGTACCCACTCGTGACTCCGCGACACCGCACCGTGCCGTCCCAACTCCGGCGAGACTCGGCCGTGATTCTTTTGGTCACGCCCTCGGTAATAGGGCCGGATTACAGGGATTTTCCAATGGTCACGATTTTGAAAACTCGAAGAATCTTCGGGCACGAAAGGGGATGGGGGAGAATCATAAATCTTGAGTCAGAATCCTCCGTAGACTTTTCCCTTAACCGTCGTCTTTTAAGGGAGGGCAGAGGTCGCGAAAAGACGCAGTTAACCATTTGGAAAAATATGGCTTAATTTTATTTTTTCTAAAGATTGGTTGCATAAAGAGGAAAATTGCATGTTGTACGTCAAGATAGCAGAAAAATTGGACTGTGAGCAGTTGAGTGTTTTTCCTGAACGCATCCAAAAACGAACTTGAATGAAATACAACTTCCTCGACTGAACACGCAAACGGAATGTCATATCAATAAAATTCCATACGCCACTGCCTATAACGCGATATGGCGAAAAAGTAGCTTTATTTGAACAGTGTTAATTCTTTATTTGGTTCTGAACATTAAGGTAGTCTAATCAGGTTTCTTTAATGTAAAAGTCCGGTTTACTGCAACGTTTTGTTTTACCGACGGAATTTATCAGCGAAAAAAATTTAGTTTTTGATTAAAGTGCATGCATAGTTAACGTGATGTCGAAGTATCACGACCTGTGAATTCTTAAAAGGATAGCATTAACTGTTTTAGGCTGATATGGCTAGAAGTTTGAAATACAAAGTTTTACGAATGAAGTTTAGAAAAAATGACGGAAGGTGACGCAGTAATAACCACTACGTAAAGCGCCACGGTAACGCGTCACGGATTTTATAGTTACCGTTCCAAGGTAAAATTACCAAATGATGTCTTGAAAGCAAAACAAACAAATTTTAGAAGGGACTCTTTAATATAATGGACGAAGAACAGATCCCGTTCCGTATTTTCCGAGTTATTTCTTACCCCATAGCAAAACGTACAGAGTACCTATATTTCAATATCAAAAAAATCAGGGAACATCAAAGAATAACTTCATTTCTACACATGTTCCTATTGTTTCGATATGTTTTGTTTTAATGTAGCATCTATAGGAATCCACCCTATAGGGGGAACTTTTACTATCTGAAACAAAAAAATATATGTAATGCAGTCATTATGGTTATTCTTTAAGCTCTCTTAATTTTCGCGCTGGACTAGTATTACACACATCGGAAATAAATTTAGAAAAACGATATATCTATGAAATTAGAAGAATTTATATTGACTCTTGTATCAAAGTGGAAATAGTGAATATATGATACATCGAATACAATTAGTTGTGGTAATGGCCGGGTCAGAAATAAATGTAGCATCAAAGAAATATTTGCTTAAAATGGCATGAAAGATCCAGCAGTATTTTTAATGTCTGTATAATAATGGATAATTAATCTGTCTGTATGCTCCCGAATTCGTTCGATAGGAATATTTTTCAATATTAATTGCGATATATTTCCTAAAAAATATTATTAATATTTTCTTCTCTGGATATATAGCCATATAGGTTCTATTATGATTGATTAATGGTTAAAACTCCTTTTTACCGACGCTCCGTATATTTATTGTACTTTCTCAGGGCTGTATCAGGATTAATTATACATACATATTATGCATTTAACGATATTCTATATTTACATATTATGGTTTATGAAGTTTGATAATAGCAGTTCATTAAAGATAATTAATTAGTTTCAGACATGCAAAAATAATAGATTTATATCCAAACTTATCATAATGGTTATTTAAATAAATGGTGCACGTTACAAAACACGAAAAAATCTGCAATAATTATGCAGACATCGCGAGACACATTGGGAGTTTTCCTTTTCAAGGTGTTGAAGTTAGTGCACATTGGAACACATCAGTGCACACGAACGACGTTAAATGGAACGATGTGCGGTGGCGAAATATTTTTTAACCTTCCATTAGGTAGCATTTTGTGGGCGAACAAAAGTCTCGGCCGAATGTTTAGCTTAAATTTGATGAATTCGTTCAAAATAAACAGTTAAAAACGAAGCTTTTTATCACAGAGTAATTAAAATCCTCACAATATGCATGTTTGGCGCCTTTACTGAAAATGAACAAACTTTGCAACAATCACGGATGCCATAATCGACGTTATTTGGCTGTTTAGCGCACATGAACTTTGCACCCTATCTGTTTTGAAGTGCGCTGCCTAGTGCGAAGGTTCTGTAACATATGGAGGGCAAGTGCGCTTTGCGTTGCGAAGTGGCTCGCGCACCATAGCGAATGGAAGGCACTCTCCATAAAGTGATATGTTTTAGCATAACTTAAATTTTAATTTTTGAAAGAACTTAAAATTGTCAGTAATTAACAAAATAAACAATAATTATCAACAAAATTATCATTATCACATAAAAAGAAATATGAAAGGAACTCTGAGGTAATGTTTTAAACATGCACATATATATATTGTTTTTTTAATGAACTGATGTTAACAAACTTCATAAACCGTGGTATCAAAACCTTCATTATTGTTGAATGTAGTATAAAATGTATTATAAATCCTGATACAGCCCTGTGGTAGTATAATAAATAGACGACTCGTTGGCGAAAAGGAATATTAACCATTAATAATTCAAAATAGATCCAAATCTCCAGAGAAAAAAATATTAATAAATGGAGAGGTTGAGAAGAGAAATCATCTCTGGCACCTTTGACTGGTGTACCCTTCCCAGTAATCCCCAACAGGAGATCCGATTGGGGGACTATTTTACCTCCGGAATTTTTACCAGGAAGGATGCCATCACGTCATACTTGAATGCTAAGCTGCATTTTCTAGGGAGGTTAATGTGGTGGTTTCCCGTTGCCTTCCACATCGCAGTACTCCGACCGATTTCGTGAACTTCACTCTCACCCGAAACTGTTGCAGTTGATACCGGACCGTTGCTCTGGATCTTCGCCATCAATGCCTTCTGGTGAAACTGCTGCCTCTCACCAGTGGAGCCGAGTAGTTAAGGATAGCTTGTCGTTGACTCCCAAAATTTCCAGAAAATAACTTGTATTTTTTGAAAATTTCAAAATTGAAGATTTGGAGGCACCAGGATCATCAATCCGGATAGAAAATCAAGAAGATCCAGAAATCATCAATCCGGAAAAAAAATACTATCCAATACTTTCATAATTTTGCTCGAAAAATATCGAATATTGGATATATTGATATTTTATGAGCATCTCTATACTGGAATTCCAAATAATCTTGGCCAAAACCATCGCTCACATATGTATTTATTATTTTTTTCTCTTTCAGGAGATATAGATCCATTTCTTTTTAGATTATTTTATTTCTGAGGAAACTCTTCTCGGGTTCTCCACCGGTTTAAACTGTTCATAATTGCCGACGTTTCGCATTTATTTCTCTTCAATGATGTTTCGCATTTTTATACATGCTTTAAATAGCGACGTTATTCATTAAACAATAAACTCAGAAGGAACTCTCTCTAAGCCCTGAAGAAGCATGCATAAAAATGCGAAACGTTGGTGAAGAGAAATAAAATAATTTAAAAATCAATAGACCTATATCTCCCGAAAGAGAAAAAATACATGATAAGAGGTCATGAAGAGGCATCATCTGTATATATTTATTGCCTTTTTTCCGTGGTAACATTTTATTTTTTAACTTAACTTTTAACATTTCATTCAATGTCGTTTAGCCGCTAATAGCATTCCGTATATATTTTCCTTGTAGCATGCCATTCATATCAAGAATGAGTGAAAATATTAGGGCTACCCTCATCCAGAAATGTGTATTTGATCAATTCTCTAATAAAAGTATTAGCACCTCTGTAGGACATTTTCGGACGAGGGATTAATCGAAACTACGCCATAGTTTTTGTATCAGCAACTTCAACGTAATTTCATTCAACGTAAAATATCTCTCCTAGCGTAGAGGGGAAAGTTCTGACGGGGAAAATTTTTGAGTCACAGATTCTGTTAAAATCCTCCTTCCTTCGCACCACCTAAAATAAATGTGAATCTCGCCAAAACATAATGAATTGCACTCGCCCTAAATACTCAAGCATTTGAACTTATGGCAGTTCACAGGGGGCAAGGGAGAAAAGGTTGGATGCAGTCAACCAATATTGCGATTGCGTGAGTTATGATTGACTTTAAAATTGTGGTTTTGGAGGGATTTTTTACTTCAAGTGCGGAACATATTTTTGAAAGTAAAATGGCGGGAAGGTGGAACCTTATCAACTATAGGTTCTTGAGGTTCCATCTTCCAGATGTATCTAGAAGTAGACGTAGGTTCTCCTTTTCTGTTGCTGGGAAAGTCCATGTTTTTTTATCGAAGCGTCTTTACCAACTATTGAGTCCTCTTCTTTCAAGGTTTAGGAAAATTAATCTCCCAGATATTACAAGAATAGAACGGAGAGAATTCCTCGTTGCAAGACGGAAATATTTTTTTGTAAGTGCACACATAGCATAAGGAACTGCAGGCTAACACAAGGGTGTTTGGTATAAAGTGATTCTATGACAGAAATTTCATTAGAATATCACTTCATTCTTCAAAGTCATAAATAGTTAAGTAGCGATGTTTCTAATTGGATGCGTACAGATAATGAATGTGCATGTACGATAATTTAATTTTTCTTGAGTATGGCGTGTCTTCAAGGAGTAGTGTCCATGATGATTAAATTATGAAGTGCTTAATCGATAATGGCTATAAGCTAGACTATCTTATGACTTATCCATACTATCTTGATGGCATGTACTCTATACGTTCGCGTAAAAAATCACATTTTAAAACTTCCCGGTCGGCAGTCTATCCATTTAATCTTATACATTCGAGCAAACCAAGATGTTACGGTGGGTAACGCAGCGTGTTGCCCACCATTATTTTATAAATAGGAGGCCGTTGAATTTAAAGGGGAAGAAAAAAATTATTTTGATGAATAGGATTGAAATTTTCCTTTATATGTGACGTTTCAAATTCAATTACCCACCGTTAAGTATTTTTTAAGAAGTTTATCTCACTTACCTATTTTCAAAATGTTTAATCTCGCTTTTCATACGAATCAAAAAGACTAATCTTCAGTAATCATTTCTGTTGTACCTACAAAATTTTGGTTGCTACAACACTAGCCCCAATGCTTGTAAACTATTAAACCACGTTAAATTAAGCCACTAAAATGACATAACCTTTATTTTCTTTCCCTCTATCATTTATTTATTATTTATAATTGATTTAAACATTTGTAATAGTTTGTTTATTCCTTATTTAGGTCAGAGTAAATGGAAATATATGGAATCTCGATTTCAACAATCGTAATGGGGACCATTGATCAAAAACGCTAAAGACGACTTTACACATGGAAGTTGAATTCTATGGAAGTAGCGAGTGCAGCGAAGTATAGATTATTATCGCTACTTGCAGGGCATAACTCTTCTTACACATTACTTTCGGCTTATGCGGCCTTATCGGCAAATAAATTAATAGCGGAACTAAGGAGGCGAAAGGAGGTAAAAATCAAACAATCAATGAATTATTAAATGAAATCCCTGCAGGTTATACAATCGTATACTAATAAGTAAACGTTAACCTATAATTGTAAAACAGTATAATTATACGCAATTCTATAGTTCACTTTGGGTGAAATATTAGTTGGTTATATCATTTAATACTTCATGATATAATCAATTATACGAAATATTTTGTTTTCATCAACAGAAATAATTATCTATTGAGTTTTATTAATCTAAACTAATCAAATCAACTCATGGGTTTATGTACACAAACTTGCCCTCCATTACAACTCTATTGTTTTTCAAATATCAATTTACATTAACATTTTGATAACTAATTTAGTACTTCAACATTATCAAATTTCAATCTTAAGGAAATTCTTATTTAATATAACTGTGGTTTTTCAATTGAGCTGAACCAGGGAGAATATTTCACCGGATGTTTTGCAATACTATCGCTGAATCGAAATGCTACTTGACGGCAAAATAGAAGCCAGTCTATTTTCCTTGCAAGTGCGAACCGCGGTCGATTAGTTCCGCTATCGACCCCTACTGCCATGGAAGTAACTTCCATGTGTAAAGCCGCCTTAATATTTCGATAAGAATCAATACGTTTTATTCAAGTTATCGCAATGGCGGCTGGAAAACAACATTTGGTTAAAAAAATAAATTTTCTTTTCAATTTTCTTTCTATTGGTACCTCACTCAATTTCGTACGACCATTATTTCTAATTAAATTTTGCAAAAGGAAATACTAGATCTGCAACGAAACGAAAAACCAGTTTTACATGCTTTTCTTATAGGAGTTACTGACTATAATATATAAATGTATGCACGACGGTGACTATTATGATAGATGGAAACACGCTGGTGTGACAACCCTATACAATCGCGAGTTCTAATCCCGACTCGGATATGGATGCTGCGTGTTTCAGAATTAAGTTGGACGGTGAAATATGACCTTCGCAATTGAGGCATGTAGTACCCCAATCTGCAACTCGCATCTACCGAGGTGATGGGTACAGATCATGTTTACGATATGACAAGAACAATGAACTCATTAAGGAAGCTGCAAGACCCAATGAGCAAATGTTTTTTGTGGCAACGAATTTTATTCCCATCGTACACCAATTCTGACTTTTCAGAACGCCTTAATTTCTCCGACATTTTTTTGTGAATGGCCTCTTTGGCCATCGAAGTCTTTTAAAGTAGATCCGCCCAGGCCGAGGCTTCATGGTGACATCGGTCACCATTTGATGGGCCCAACTTGCCGTCAAGCTTTCCGCTGCCTGTCCGTTCTGGCGGAAGCTTCTATGCCCTTCGGCAAATATTTGCAGGCGCAAGTAGGAGGAGTGGAGGATATTGGAAGGGACTATGTAAATGGGAGATAAATGTAATGTAGGGGGAGGGGAATGGAGAACACGGACAGGATAGTGAAAATGAAATTTGATGCTGAGATAAGTGAACTTTAAGATAACTACTGAAAAAATAAGAGGAAGACCTCCTGGAGATTGAGTCAGGGTTTAATGATTCAAAGCATCCTTCTTTCGTGCAATCCTCATTGAAGGGTTATTTTATGTGTGACTCTTTTACAGATTGCATTTATTCAGTTGAAATATTAGGCATACCGTTCGGAGATTCAAGAAGATCCGAACCAAACATATTCCCCTTGTGGAAATCGATGATTCCACATGTTTTTCATGATGCCAAAAGAGATTCTCGAATTGCCGCCGGTAGGATTGGAGACACATGACTGGACAACCGTTCACCCCCTGGCCTGGGAGATTTCTCTATTCTAAAAACACCGCTCGTAAACATATTCCTCGGTAGTATAGTGGTCAGTATCCCCGCCTGTCACGCGGGAGACCGGGGTTCGATTCCCCGCCGGGGAGAATTTTTTCTTGCAACGAATCAAGTAAATTTTGAAATTAGTCTTCGGAAATTTTTTGGAATTTTTCATCACTGTCATCATTTTTATTTATAAATAACCAAAAAGGTCCAGTTTTATCTTCATATTATTCTAATAAAAAATTGCCGGTTTTATACCAAACAAATCCTTTCGAAACCACAATTTTTAACTCAATCATCAGCTATGCGATCCTATGACTGATGTACTGCAGCAGTCCATTCCCCCTTGTTCCCTTCGAGCTGCCATAAGGATAACTGCTTGAGTTCTTGGGACAAGAGTCATCCATTAATTTCGGTGAGATATTACTCAATTATTTGGAACGTTTTGTCTTTCTTCTAGACGCTGATAGCGTGGTTTTCTGTTTAATGCACACATTTTGGACACAAATACTAGTTTCGATCACCTATTGAATTTCCGGTAAATAACAAATTACTTCTTATAGTGATATTTCCACGATATAATAATTTTATGGTGATACCTATGAGAAATCAGCTCACTTTTTATTAAAAATCTCTAAATGGCGCTATGTTGCTAATTTTACGCCTTTTTTCACAATTATTCATTTGATCCTCTTCTCTACTTTTCCTTGTATACCGACGCTTTTTAATGAATCAGCTGAGAGGCTAAGTTATTTAAATTGCGAGTTTGGCCGCGTGCAGACGTGAAATATTCAATGTTACAAGCTGTACTCCCGATAAGTGTGTGGAATCATGTTCTCCAATGGGTAGCAGAAAAAATGACATTTTAAACTTGTATTTTAGGCAGTTTAACTCTATTATCTTGTTCTTATTATTATTTAGACCATTGTGTCGGAGTTGCTAAAATGTTTGTTGAGCTCGTCGAGCGATTTACTGGATGGAGTTCAGTGGCCTTTACATTGTTGACCCGTTAAAAAATCCTTTTATTTATTCTATCGTTGCGTGATAACTCAGGAAACCCCAACGGCTGTTGTTTCCTGTTGAGAAACGATGATGAACTCCGCTGTCTTTCACGGTGTTTTTAAAGAGGTTTTCAGCGTGATTGGGATTTCTCATTGGAAATTGATAAAAACGCAGTAATCATGCACTATTTTGCGTTTATAATTACGTTAGGAGAAAGGAAACACACTTCAATGTGACAAAAGTTAACGATGGCGAACATTTTACCACAGTAAAATCTCTGAGATGGTATCTTCTTTACGTTTCAACCTCCTTGAAACCGAAAGGCCACTGAAAATATCCCTATGAAGAATTTTATGTAAGCTCCCTCATTTTGAAATTCACTAGTTCATCCATTCTCGTCTCCCTCGATGAAATCCTAGTAGCCTTTCCCTCTTATATGTTCTTTCCCTCCTCACACTTCGCCCGTTTCTCCATTTCGCCGATCATTTTCGGCACTCACCCCCGACAGTTATATGTATATCCCTCGGAATCCCTACGCACGACGTGAGACCCTCCCCGCTTTCTCCCTGTCCCCATGCCATGACCTGGAACACGGAAAATTCCCTTGGGCCGGAGAGGAGGGGAAAAGCCGCCTGCTAAATAGCGAGAGTGGGCCCAGTGGGAGTGGGGTCGGCTTGTCCACGAAGCGGAGTTGGAGGGGGCGGATGAGGGAAAGTGGACAAAAGAAAGAAAGCATGGGGAGGAGGAAGAGTGGGGGAGCGTGGCGCGATATTCCACGGGTGGACGGAAGGCGGGAAACTAACCTTACTACTGTCTGCGAGAAAACTATTCGTTGGCGATTCAGGGTTGGAGTATCCAACAGGTGGAGCGAAAAAAAATTAAGGTTGATCTTTTGCGTATGTTCAATGCAGGCTATTTTTCGGAATACGTTGCACATAAGTATTTTGCTTAAGCTATTATGGTAGAAACGATTAAAAACGTAAGATAAATGAAATAGATTATAGAGCGGATGCAAAGTATATTTAAAACACCATTAGTTGCGAATCGCGAAACTTGAGATCTTTCCCTTGGAATTATCTCTCTTACATGTTAGATTACACTTGGTACTTGTGTTCAATAACTTATCATTGATACTAACACCTCACCTCGCTGTTCATGTTTTGGTTATTTATTTGGTTTTTTTATGAATTGCTTAGTATCTCATTCAATCCATTTATTAATAGTATTAGTGCTACTAATCAGTATTAGTATCTTAACCCGTGTACAGCATGTTAACATGTTCGCCTACGTAGCACTCTCCAAGTTTCTGGTTTAGGCGTGGATTGTTCTCCTGACTGCTTTTTGGTCCTCGACTAGCGGCGAGGGGAGTATGCAGGGTTCGACCTTGGTCTTGGACGAGTATTGGGCATACCTGGTGTGGAATCATCCCGTGCACCCTGGATGTGGCCTGCTCGGTACCTCGTGGTTGTAGATCTGAATTTTTTGGACCCGAGTTTAGATTCCGATAAGCCAGTAAACGAACATGTAAGGTCGTCATCTAATGTTTCGTTGAGTCATGCTTACCATTTTTTACAATTCATCTTTATTATTTAATCGCTATGAGAATAAAAAAGTGTTTTTTTTTGCCAGTAGCAGTCCGTTTAGTAACGAGAGGGAAAGGCGAGGGTATATGGGGAATAAAAGCAGGTTTGCGGAAAAATTACACGAAATTACCGTAAGCACTTATCGCGAAAGTAACGCAACGGTCTAAGAGCGAGCATGAAAATTTTAGTACCGTCTTCGCGGTGGAAGTAACACAAATGATGTGGCACGCGGTCACGCACACGAGTACAAAGGTATTCTGTTACGTGTGGGAAACCAGCATTAAAAAAATCATTTGTCTTAATTTTTGGTCGAATACCTTTGAAGAAATATAATTTTTTTCGACTTGAATTTCATCACTTTTCTGTAACTGCTATCTGATTGCATTTTATAAAACTAATGACTAACTCTCGGTGTGCATCGTCAGTTTTATTCTGAAAATCAGTTAATACATGGCTATATTGTTATTTGTCATTGGTACAGTATTTTGCAAGATCCTTAACCCTTTGAGTACCGGGGAGCGCGATCGCGCTCCTTCCGTCTCTAGCCAAAAGTGCCGGGATGCTGATGCCGATCTGCAATGTTACTATTTCGTTTATTTATATTTTTTCAAATATTAATAAACGATAAAATCATTAAATGCAATACGTCAAACTTTAAACCAAATATAATAAAGTTTTCCTAAATTTTATGTAAATGTAATTTTATTTATGTATGAAGAATAATTTTTTTCGTAAACTACTGCAAAATCACCAAAAATACCACGGCACTTTTAGCATAATACCTAGGAAATTGGTTGGCACTCAAAGGGCAAAGATGAGTAAAAAATGAGGGGTGAAAAAGAATTGCCACTGGGTTCCCTTACTACTTATATCCCTTGATACGATCACCCAGCTAATGGAGGGAGACAATAAGACACTTGCGTTTGAAAACTCTTCTTTTTCTTGCAGCATTAGAATCCTCAACAGAACCAGTATTAAGTACCTGCTGATGATGCGAAATAATGTTCTCAGCTATTTAGCAATAATATCCTTGGACTATGCACCCGTGCAATTCAATGAGAATTCATGATTAAGATAGATAGGTAGGCTTCTGGGGTTGAAAATAATTCGGGTAAACCGTACAGATTTTGGCCACCCTACAGTTATTGGCCACATGGTATTTTGAAGAGAATAGTAAAAGTAGAGTTGGAAAAAACTTACAATTATCACAATTGATAATTTTTCTATCATTATTGTAAAGGTTTTCCGACTGTACTCTTACTATGCCCTTCAAAATACCATGTGGCCAGTAACTGTAGGGTGGCCAATAACTGTACGGTTTACTCTCCTAAAACCCCTTCGGAAAATAACTCGTCATGTTTATCGTAAATTCGGATTTGTTAAAAGAGTACTAGGGCAAGTGCGACGATAAAGTTAGGGAAATTAAAAACGGAGGTAGAGCATGTGCAGCGAAGATCGGAGAGATACATTAAAAGTCGTTATGATAATTCCATTAGTGTTACAAGCCTTCTGCAACTACAGCGGAAGGGAATCGAATTCAGACCTTCGATTATAATTTAAACTTAAACTTTTACGTTTGTTCCGAACCGATTCATTTTTTCACGACGTCAATGACATCTTAAGAAACCCGGCATACTACGTTAGATTAGACCATGAGAATATAAATAGTGAAATAGACAGCAGGGTGGTCAGGTTTAAAATGTCATATTATCCGCGAACGATAAGAGACATTAATAGCTGCCAATGAAACTTTAAACTAAGTTAGTCGATAGGTATTGTAGCTAATCAGTTGATTTGCTCCCATAATACTTGTTTCAAATGGTATTTATTTCTCGACCTCTTATACTATTCGGTGCAAATATCAGGAGATTTTAGGTCAAATTTGACCTAAAATCTCCTGATATTTGCACCGAATACATGTTATTTAATCTACGGCGTAGTGCTAACATCACGTTTAGCATGCTTCCTGCTTGACTCTTGTATCGCTGTCGTTTATGTAGTTGTAAAAATTATGATTCAAATATTTTCTGCAAAATTGGCAGCATACCTATAGTGAAGTGCATTTTGATGAAATATTTCCTCCTGACAAGTATTTGCAGGTTTATGCCAATGCATCAATAGTCGTAGTTTCGTTAACTTAATTAGGATACATTTTAGTGCAGGTTGGTGATAACTCATCCCCATGACTGCCAATGTGACTTTTCTATAGGTTTTTCTATAGGTAGAGTAGTTAATTAGTTGATTGGATCCCTTATATCTCTCTTATATGGCTTTTTACAAGAGTAGTCGTAGTTATATTATCATTAATAGAGTATTGTGTAATCCATGTAGGTGATAATTTACCCCTGCCACACTCCCTTGAGGTGGCTTACAGAGTATTGTGTAGACGTAGATTCCCGTTTGTTTCTAACACGACCTTCTTTGATGGGTCATTTATTACATCGATTGAAATGTCCCTTTAATCGGTATTATTTGAGGGTTGAAAACATGACACCCATTTGTGTTGCTTGGTAGCGATTAGCCTGACACGTTCGTCGCCTTTCATACTCCTTAACGCACAATCGAGTGGATCTATGTGAACATTGTGCATTTATCGTAAAGATACCATATACTTGTGGCATAGTGAATGCGGCATAGGGAATGTTTCACAGGGTCTAAGTCTTATTACATACCGTGACTTGGTGTTTTTACTGTTTTTAGATGCTTGGATTTCACGAGTTTTTGCTTTTCAATGACCAGTTAATATAATTTCCTATTAATAACTAGGGATAATGTTGAGGAATAGTTCCTCTATGTTTCTTATAGTTGCCTTTTCCTGGTTAATGTCGATGTTGTTCTACATTTTACTTTTCATGATTATTATTTCTCATGACCTTGCTTATCCTCCAAGCATTTTCTTCCACATCTGGAGGGATGTGAAGAGTATAAATGAGTGGAAGATGAACAATATATGTCATCATGTCATCACCACTCTATAATTATGCATAGGTATGCCATTCAAATTGATTGCCGCGACTATGCCTGGTATGCGACTGCCTTGATTCATGAGTAACAAGTTAGGCGCTGAATCCATAGCTAGGTATGGTAGGTAATTTTTTATTTTCTATGTGTAATTGCAAGTAAGCAAACGTCCATGTCAAACATGCCAAAACCTTAATGAATCTTCATTTGAATATATGAAGTTTACGCAGTAGGTACATCACATGCTCATGAATATACATATGGATCTAAATCATCGGCACCCCTGTACGGGCAGGAGTGTTGCCTAGCTTTCCGCAAAAGATAGGTCGCGCTGCAGTCGGCATGGTTCCAATTATGTGTGTCAAAAATGACCGGTTTAATTGGGAGGCCAATTCCGGTACCTTTCTTTCCAGTATCTCCATTTGAATCACGGCCTTTCCTTATTAGAACCACCTTCTCTAGAGTGACGGCGCTACTATCTGCTTGGTCCTGATTTTTCGGTGTTTGCGGAATGTTTGGCAACACCCACTGGGGGCAAGTTTAGGATCTATATGTATATTCAGTTACAATCAATGGTGAATGCATTAGAGGTGCAGTGCGAAAAGAATGGGATGAAGATCAATCACAAGAAAACGAAAGTAATGAGATTTTCTAGAAGTAAGAAGGCGGGGCTGAATATAAGGGTGGGAGGGCAGAAGATAGAGCAGGTCGAGCAGTTTACGTATCTGGGTAGTATTTTGGAGGCGAATGGGTTTAGTGGTAAGGACATCAGATGCAGAATTGCGCTTGCTAAAGAAGCATTTTCGAAGAGAAGGGAATTGATGAGGGGGGGGGGGTCTGAGAAGAGACGTAAAGAAGAGGCTGGTGAAAACTTTAATATGGAGCGTGGCGCTATATGGGTCGGAAACTTGGTCATTGCGAAGGGAGGATGTGCGTAGACTTGAGGCGTTTGAGATGTGGGTTTGATGAAGGATGGAGAAGGTGAGCTGGATGGCGAGAAAAACGAACGAGGAGGTATTGGATATGGTCGGAGAGGAGAGGAAGCTTGTGGCAGAGGTTTGGAGAAGGCAGAAGAGATGGATGGAGGAGGTTTTGAGAGGAGAGGACATGTTGAAAAGAGTGCTAGAGGGTAGAACACTGGGGAAGCGTGGAAGAGGAAGGAGGAGGATAGGAATTTTGGACGAAATAAGAGGAGGTAGAAGATATGAAGAATTGAAGAGGGATCTAATAACGGGCCATCCTTCGGGAAAGGGAGACAATTTCTGTGAGGTTGGGATACAGAATGGGGACTGTCCAAGAACCTACCAATCAGCTGGTAGTATACTTGAATGAATGAAATGTATATTCATGCACATGCTTTTAAATACCATGTTGTCAAAAAAACGCATTTCCGAGGGGAAATGTACGAACTGGATAGCTACCAATTAATTAGTTACACCCAGTGGCGGATACATATGGGGGGCTCGGGGGGCGCCCCCCCCCCCCTTGCGGGGCCGCTCGCATTGCCGCCCGCGCCGCCCCCGCCAGTCAGCCCGCACGCTATTCGTTCGTGTCTTTCGTCAGTCGACTCTGAGTCGAGTTATTGAGTAGTTGTACTTTCTTATGTTGCACGCGCGCGCGTCCGCGTCATCGTATTTTATACGTTTCTGTCCAGCACATAGATAGCTAACCGACGAGAAAAGTCGCGGCCATTCTAGTGATCTCGATACGTTATTCTGTCTGGCATTTGTTCGAGAAAAGTCGCGAATATTCTATTGTTTGTATTTGTTCACACTCCTTAAATGTCTGGAAGCGAACATTATTCCACATTTGCAAACAAGATACAGGAAGTAGAAGAAAATAACAAAACAAAATAACAAGACAGACATAACAACGCAAATGTGGACCCTGGTGTAGGCTTCCGCCTCTTCAGGGCAGGTAACACCTTTCACTGGAGTTCTTATCACTGGATGGGTGTGCGGGAAAGGCTTGACCTGGCATTTGCCCTAAGGACGACGGGAACAACCGAGCTACATATATAAGGGAAGCTGAGTCGCTGCCAGGCAGTCAGTTTGAAAGCTACAATCGTCGCGATAACTTGCGCCTCCCCCCCCCCCCCTTGAGTTTTTTCTGCATCCGCCACTGGTTACACCGTATGTTAATATTCAATTCCTATCTAATATTACGAAGCGATCATTATTACCGTAGGTATGTTATTTAAGTTAAAGTTCTCCGTCAACGAAGGTACATCATGATATTAACTGAAAATATTGCATATTATTGGGACGTTTGAACAACCAGCTTTTATTTACTCAAGCCTATTCTTTGAGCAAAAATTACAACTTTTTCGTAGTAGTAGCAGTGAAACCGAAGAGTAAACAAACCCATCAGACAACTCTTCGTTTCCTTCCCCGGAAGCGTTTTAGAAGTGTTGACGGGGAGAGGAAAAACGAAGCGTCAAAGAAACCATGAGTAGAGGCCTCATAATAGAGGGCCTCTAACCATGAGGAACTCTCCGTGCGCTCTTGCGGAAGAGTTCGGGAAACGTGTTTGGAGTCAAAATTCTGGGAGATTAATCGGGGAGTAAAGGAATCTCCTCCAAGAGTATAAAACTCCCCGTTGACGCTGCCTCTGCGCTATGGCAAGCGTTCGATTTTCACCAGGGTATAAGTCAAGTTTATTCTTTTTCTTTATTGTCGCACTAACCCAATAGAAATTATGATTAGCTTCCCCAGTTATTTCTCGTTTTTTTATACTAGACGTATCTTCCAAGCCTTACTTAGCTCTCCGTGCTACACTCTCTAGTGGTGGCATGTAGAGGACGTCTGTACTTCGTTGATGTGGTTGGGTGTGTATGTGGCAATTTTTGAATTTTCACCAAACTTGGTCTTGATTATATGTGGTGTAAATGTTTTAGGCTTACTTTAGGCCCCGGAAGCTACCGATAACCGTCATTTATTATATTAATATATAGATAACTATTCATATTAAATTTTCAAAAAAGTCACATCTACCTACATCTAAGAAATACAGTGCAACCTATTTCCCTACCAATACTCTCTCCTCATATACCATATCCAGCTCCTTCTTCGTCTTCCTCAATCTTACAAACTCCAGCATTTTGCTAATCAGCTTTCCAAAATATATCAGATACGATCCACTTTCGTCACTGACAAGTTTCATAAGTGGATAATAATGCTCCAAGGAAGATTTCATTAATGTCAGCCCTAAAATCAATCATGATGGAAAGCCTTTCACTCCTGTTGGAGTGATCTAGCAACACAGTTCTGTGCTTGAGTAAAACTCTTCCTGCAGTCTCCGTTAGATTCCATCATTCTGAAAATCTAATCATGTCTTCTTTTTACTGCCGGGTTGTGGCCAAAGAACCGGGGCAGTTATAATCATTGCTGCCCTGGTCTCCACCAATTGTTCTTGATATTTTGAAAGCAAAGAAATGTTGGTGTCTGTACGGTTAAATAATTTTTTGTGAAAACCTTCGTGCTATTTATAAAAAATATATTTTACAAAATTTCTTCCAATGATGTGGAAATTCCGAATGTTTTCGAAGAAATTTTCTCCTTAGATGGGTTTTTCGTCATCCGCTTAGGTATGCAAAAGTCCGCTTGTTTCACCTCTATCATTCAGTTGGAACTTGTTTTAAAGGCGGGAATGGAGGAAAATAGGAAGTCGCACGTTTCATCCCAAATATTATCGAGAATTTCAAAATTTCCTCTTCGTCTCAAGTATGAAAACTTAAACTACAACTTGTTCAACTGATTTTAACAGCTTCACCACAAGTTATTTTCTTACGTTTCTAGAGTGGGAACAATATTTATTTTTTCATATAGACAGTTGCCGTTAAAGAAGTGTTGACGGGGAGGGCGTGGGTTAACGTATGTGAAGCAATTGCTCAGTGATGGATTTGAAACAAGTAGGCTATCGCCAGCATTACTTAGAAATCCATCCAATTTGCAAAATACCGTAGCATTCATCGTGAAAGAAATGCCGGTGTTCGTCGTGTTCGTAACAACAATTCCGTTCAGAAGGTAAGAAAATAAGTTACGTTGCCTATTTTCCACATAGCAACTCAATGTCAGGATGGCCGAGCGGTCCAAGGCGCTGCGTTCAGGTCGCAGTCCGGTTCTCCGGGCGTGGGTTCGAATCCCACTTCTGACAAATTTTTTCCTGTTCCATTTCGGTGGCATTCTTATTTTTCTGTTAGTTAACTTTATCAATCCTGCATTTGGATTTTAATGTGTATTTTTAAAGGTTCTGCTGATGTGTTCATTAATTCGCTCTTTATTACTTCTCATTCAGATTCGTGGAATTGTAAGGAAAACTGTTGCAGATTGATGAAGTTCGTTTAGGGACTTGTCAGCTTCTTTTAGAAGTCCTCTTTCAACACATTATATGACACATAAAGAAGAAACGTAGTGATTGGAAACCATTGAATAACGGGAAATCAAATTTAATTCCTGGGAAAACTTTTATTATTGCATTTTATAGGATTACCCATGCCATCTTGGACCTAAATTTAAACTGAACCATAGTTGGTGTCTTGCTTCGAGCGATATTAGGACTATCTATTCCTCTCATCAATACAACACTTTTAACGAACACACACATCCATTCCCTGGGAGTTGAATACCCTAATAAATTCGACAGTGTCGGGCGATATCTGGTGGAACAGCATTTTAAATAAAAACTACAGTAATTGTACTGTCCACTTGACCTGATGATGACGCCCTAAGGAGCGTTGAAACACGTGTTGTGTATTTCACAATAAATTCAAGTGGACAGTACAATTACTGTAGTTTTTATTTGAATACCCTACCTAGGGTGGTTCGAACCCACGACCCGTGGGTTGAAAGGCAGGGACCCCGCCGCAACCGGGGATAACAAAAAGTTCTGCACCGGTGAGATTCGAACTCACGATCTGGTATTTACTAAACAGGCGCTTTAACCAATTCAGCCACGGCGCCGTTAACTATGTTGGATCTAGCCCAGGAAAATTAGACAAAATTTGACCCGGAAATAATTAATAACAAAGCCGGACCTTTTTAGATGTATTCAGGACTCCTTTGAGATGAACATATCAAAAGTCCCAAGCGCTTCTAGGTGGGTTAACGAAAATATCCTGGAAAAACCTGGAAATACTGGAGTTTTCCTGGAATTCGTACTGTTCGGTAACTAGAAGCTAGAGAGAAGATCTAGAGAGCCGTTCTTTTTTTTCTGGCACACCTGTGTTTAGTGCTCTACATTTGTGAAAGGTGTGCGGTAGCCTCCCGAGGCTCCCGTTCTGATCCTGGTCCACTAGAAGGTCATGAAGTGTCACATCATGTACTAAACTCGTCTTAAACCGATATTTGCCGGACTACTAAGCTACGAAACGGCATTACTAGAACTTTTTTCGGTGATTGACACAAGTATAACCTTTCTGAGCACCAATACTTGCAGGAGCAACCTGATCCTGCCCGCCTACAAGGTGCGAGAAGTGCCTGATCGTCTACAGGCGATGCTCTGATGCTCTAGTGGACCAGGATCAGAACGGGAGCCTCGGGAGGCTACCGGACACCTATCACAAATGTAGAGCGCTAAGCACAGGTGTTCCAGAAAAAAGAACGCCTCTCTAGCTCTTCTAGTTACCGAACAGTACGAATTCCAGGAAAACTCCAGTATTTCCAGGTTTTTCCAGGATATTTTCGTTATCCTACCTAGGAGCGCTTGGGACTTTTGATATGTTCATCTCAAAGGGGTTCTGAATACATCTAAAAAGGTCCGGCTTTGTTATTAATTATTTCCGGGTAAAAACCTAATTTTCCTGGGCTAATGAATAAAGCATGGACGATAAACTAGGGAAACTTTTTAACTCAGAAGGAACAGGAAAAGAGTGCTTTTAGTTTCCTCACGAAGTAGAACACTTATTCTACAAAAGTTGCATAGAGCTGATAGCATTTTTGTCTTTGCTTTTTCAGTTTTTTTAAACATCAAAAACACTCCACGTACTGCATAACGTTTTGTGATCTTCATCAGCACTTAGCTCTTTATTTCTTATTTACGTATCTGGGATGTAAGTTAATTTTTAATTCTTTTGGGGTCTTCTCTAGAGGCCTTTCGTAGCTTATTATTTAGTACGTGTAAGGTGAAAATTCACCCTCTGCCTAACCCTCGAGATAGACGTACTAAATGTACCCTTTAGGGACTGAAGTAATTAAATTAAAAATATTAAAAAGCTTCAATTCTTAATGGAACTAGGATGCAGGTAATGTCCTTATTTGAAATAAATTTATTTTTTACTGTTTTTATTTCAGTAACTATTTATAGTTTTATGCTATAATAATGAGTTCACAAACAAAATAATTTCAGCAACCCCTTTTCTCCAATCATCATTCTGCTTTTTATTCATATTAGATCATGTACCTTTTCTTTCTTGTTTTTTTATTTATTCGTGACAGTTTCTGTCTTTGAATAATATTTTCGTATATACTAGGAACAGTGTTGTAAATGATGAACAAATGCTTGATTGAAAATATAACACAGTGCTCCGGAAAACTAAATTTTGGAGACCAATGAATTACAATTGGTATATATCAGAAATATTTGTATGTTGACTTAGTTAATCAAATTTCTTGCATTAATTTATCTTCGTTTGAAATAGAATTTGCCAAGTTTTAAGAAAATTTCCAAATAATATTGCTGAAGAAATTGCTAAATTTTGTCTTACAGCCGTTACCATATGGTAACACTGGACCATAATGCGTTAGGTATTGAATGCTGGGGTTCTTGTTGGTATGAATGCTATGGTACTTACTTCTTGTTCATAAGGGTTTGGATTCGAATCCCGGCGGTGACCATGATTATTAGAGAGTGGATGTGGAGAGCTAGTCAACTACAGTGCTCCGTCCTACGTAAAAATGAAAAAGAATGCCGTTTCCGGGTTTCTCTCCGTTCTTCATCCGTTACCCATGTAATCCTACCTTTGCAACCTCTTTCCTAAATGGCGCGAAAAAACTCTGCTTTTGGACGCATCTCTTAATTGATGATACGACGACATGATTTTAATTATAATTGGATGCTTACATAGCGGCATGGGTTGCTTTGAACATTAGATATTTATGGATTACGATCAAATGGCCGAAGAAGACCTGCGAATATTAGTGGAGAATGAAAACACTCGGAAGAAGAGATAGACTTTTTGGACTCATTTTGCTACTCAACAGCCTCTTGAAATCAATATTGGAAGGAGAAACGAATGGGAAGAATTGCCGAAGAAGACCAAGGCTGGAATAACGAGGCAAATGATTTACGAAGGACATAAAGGTGACGGCTTATGTAGGAATGAAACAGATAATAGGAGCTGTGGAAAACCAATCTTCTGATACATTATGAGTAACTTTAATTGAGTGCTATTTTCCACAGATAGATAAACTTTATTACACAACCCGGGTTTCGATGTTTTACATCAACTTCAGGTGAGAAATTGTGTACAAGAGCTTGCTTATATACTAAGGTGGTGGGGAGAGAAGGGAGTTTTTCCTCGGGAAGACTGGAAAAAAAACCCTCATCTCCCCGCCATCCCCCATCAATCTGTGAGAAATTGCACTAAATGCATCATGGAAATTTTATTTTACCTCGCATTATCGCCCGTATCTACGAATTTTCATCCTAGGAAAGATGACAGCTGATGTTGATATTATTTAATATTCGTTCAAATAGCCATTTCCTTAAGGTTTCGTATCTGCGAGCCTGATATATTCTCCCTCTACTCATGGGGCCCGCCCTCCATTCTATTCCTGCGTGAACATCGTCCTTGCACCCCCATGGAAAAGGGAATCCCTTCGACGGCTTTGGCGCTCGTCATAATTCCTTTAGGGCACGTGAGAGTGTTCTTAGGGGGAGAGAGAGAGGAAGATTGACGGAGTAATGGAGTGTAAGAAAGCCATCGATTTGAGAATATTTAACTTCAACCACACTAGCTATACAACTATTTTGTACTTAGGATTGATATTTTTATTCTTTTTCAAGCCGTGAGTGAAGTAATTCTCACCGGATCGAAACGCCTGTGAATATTCGTGTAACTCGAAATTTAACCCGGCCATTTGACTTGTTAAAAGCTCGTACGGAGATCACTGCTCCTTGTTAATGGAGGAAGGAAGTGTCTTTAAAATTTCAAACAAAGTTATACCGAAGTTTGTCTCGAGATAACTATGTTTTTTCTTGTAAATTCAATGGCTTCTCCGGATTCTTATCATGATTTTGTGAAGTCGGTCGTAATTTTATAGAATCAATTTCCCTTTCATTAAATTACCATTCGTTTGTATAAATGGTGGTCTTTATAATTTTCTCAAGTGGTTGAGTGTGTTTTCAACAGCGTAAACTTTCAAATTTTATGATAGCCTCGCTCTAAGCACGCAGGATGGACTTTACGGCACGCGAGCAATATTCAACATGGCATCACGCGACAGTAAAAAAAAAACATTTTATCACTCCATGGCAGTAAAAAACGCAGAAACATTTTAATTTTTAGTGCATAAACGCTTGACAATAGGACACCTAATTATCCTCATTTAGTATTTCTTAATTACTTCTAAACATATCCTTGAAAGACAGAGAGTGAGTAGTACTTTTGATGGGTCAAATTTTGGTTTTTGAGATTTCGTATGATTTATTTACGACGTATCCAGAGCGGCTTGCGTTTCCCATTATACTATTCATCAAAATAATAATACCTAAAGTATTCTTTAGACTTAGGAAGTGTTCGAAAGGAAAAAAGGTTCAAGTGGAACCCGCCTGTATGGCTGCTGGTGAAATGTCACTCCTCTCCAGAGCATTCTTTGAGCCCTAATTGTTGGCTCAAAACAGAAATTTATTTTTTGAGCAATGCTATGAAGACGTATCTGCTTCATTTTTCTGAATTATACTTATAATTGCTATCACAATGATGTCTAAAGCCGTACTAGCCCAATTTATTTTATAAACATGGTAATGACATATTTTAAAGAAATTAAATGTTAGGCTTATTTCGGCGATTCAAAGTCAATTTGTTGAATCTACTTGTCATTAATGTACAATCAGTCAATTTTGAATGTACGCATGTCATTTATTTTAGGATCATAATTTACTAGAATCAAAAATATCAGAGGGGTGCGAGGTGAATTACTCCATTTTCCCCCGGTCCGATTGAAAACAGGAAAAGCGATTCGAATAGTTTTTATAACTTTTCAATCCATTGTTTCATTTAATGTAAGCATGTTAATGCTATGGGGTGCGGTTATATCCAGATAATGGCTGAGCCGACTCATCTACCTAAATTTTTTCAACCATTATACTTCTAAATATGCATGTATTTTTACCATGTTGTCACATTTATAATATTTGTATTCCTTGCACTCATCTCCAAGGCTTTTTTTTCAAATTTATCCCTCCTCAAATCAACTCTTCTGTCCAGGAAAACTAAATTGAAAATTTATAAAACATTGATAAGACCTGTATTTACATATGGAGCTGAGACATGGATCCTATCCAAACAAGATGAAGAAACACTAAGAAGATTTGAAAGGAAAATAATAAGGAGAATCTATGACCTAGTTAAAGAAGGAGAAACGTGGAGAATAAGAATGAACTGTGAAATAATGAAATATTGGAAGAGAAGGATATAGTAAGGCTCTCCAAGTCATTGCGACTGCCATGGTTGAGCCATGTTGAAAGGATGTAAGAGTGCAGAATGCCCAAATTTTTAATTAATTGCAAGGTGGAAGGGAGTAGGAGGAGAGGAAGACCACGCAAAAGATGGCTATAAGATGTTGAAGAAGAACTGAAGACAATGGGGATTGGAAGATGGAGAGAGTAGGAAAAAGGCGAATGGAGGCATATAACTGAGGAAGCCAAGGCCCACACCGGGCTGTAGAGCTGTGGAAGAAGAAGAATTCCATGCACTCAGCGAGCAGCAACATATCGCTCACTCTTAAAATTTAATTCTGAGCCCCATTTCCTAGATCAGTTTCAAATGTCGTCGAAGTCCTGTGTGAGTTAAAAGACAAGTGGACTACTGCATAGAATGCCTTCCTTGCTTGGCACACCCGAGTACCAAAGTTAAAAGGTCATCATGTTTCAATCAGGTAACACCGATGGTTTGCTCTATTTGAGTTTCATGGAAATACTATATGGATGATAAAGCCTCGCTAGTATAAATGTGGCAACAGTCGATTTTATTTTCAATGTTAATCCCCGTTTCCCGTCGCCCTCTGATTTCTTGACTGTCTTCTCTTTTTCCTCTTTGTCTCACTTTCCCACCTTAATTTTCACAGCGAAGCTCAGCTAACTCGCTTGACCGCGCTTTGTTCCAATTCTATGGCGAGTAGGGCCAAGGGCTAAGAGAAGGAATATTAGATCTCAAGAACGTATGATGAAAGCTGTGCTATGCAACCAATGCGAAAGACTTTTGCTGTATAGTTGAGTAGATATCAGAACTCAGATGTTATGCCTAATGATTAGGCATAATATCTGATAGGGATGGGCAAAAAATACCGGTATTCGGTAGTACCGATACTATTTTATTTTTAATCCAGTAGTACCGACCAGTATTTAAAATTGGTACTACAGACGGTACCGGTACTAAAAATACCGGTATTTAGACAGCGCTGCTGTCTTGTGTCAACTAACGGAACTAACTACGTAAATAATTGAGTGCTGATAATGTGTCAATTGCCGGGGCTACAAACAGGCGATACAGGCTAAGCTTGCTATTTTTTGCAAGAATTGTGAACTCTTAGCCATCTGCCAGTGACGCGTCGCGACGTTTGGAATTTCTTTTACAAAAAAAAGGAGATTTTACCTGACCACTTTACACAAAATTAAAGCAATACCAATCGTTCTTCGTGTGGTTAAAAATCATTCCAACAACAAGGGACGAGTGCAAACATGCAGCGTAAACTAAAATATATTTACTTAATAGCCGATGTATAATCCCGATGAATGTTCATTAAAAATGCCGGTGGATGGAAATTTCTGTGTATCTTTTTGGACTGATATTCTAATTTGCCGCAATACCGGAAAATTAGGGTTAAACTTATGTTAATTTGTAATCAATTAAAATATTAAATCAATTACATTAATACCAGTATACTGGTATTTTTTCGTCGGTACTACGGAGTGAGTAGTATTATTGCTTTTTAATACCGGTACTTTTTTTAGTACTGCCTATGCCTAATATCTGAGGCATTTTTTGCAAGTGCTCACCTCTTAAGGAAACGCTTTTTAAGGATTAAATGCACAAATTTGCAAACAAATTCAGAGTCAACGAAGAGCGTAGGAAGATTCTTACGTCCTATGAGGAACAGATCCATCGAAAATATTTTTATTCGTATAGCTCGTCTGCAGCCAACTCAAATGCCACTTTGACGAAAGGTATCCTCTGGTGTACCATGCCGTACTGTGATGTTTGAAATGGGAGTAGTGCTCGTACTGAATACATTGCTATAATTTCGCTGTCACGCGCGAATATGAAAAGAATGATGCTGATACAAAGCAACTCTGTGCGTACCTTAGCATTTGGGTCGCGGGCGTGTCGGAGATACCTGGTCGGCGTGATGTCCCTTAAAGGCATTTAAAGTGGCGCGCACGCCGAATATCTTTAAAATCTCAGGTCCATGTTCCTTGCTTAGCTCATTCCTCCCTCCTGATGGAGCGGAGCAGAGGCTGAGGCCTGGTTAGCCTACTCAAGACAGCCTTGGCTGCTTAATTGTCTTCAAGTGTCGTCAGTGAATGTGCAAGCCGGGAATTGGGAAAAAAAAACTCGCAAACTCCTAAATCCAGTAGCACTCTTGAAACTTTGGCTCTTTAGTATTGTGAGACCTGTTCATAGAAAGAGGAGAAAGAAAAAGTGTGGATATTGTGGAAGATTAAATGAAATTTTTGGGGAATTCAAAGATGAGAGAAAACGGGGATGTAGAGGACATGATATCTTATATACATAAAAATTCAGCCTGCGCATGTTAGTGTCAGCAAAACTCGAGAAGTAGTCGGTCGATTGACTTGAAAGTTGAGTGAGTTGTTGTGCGCGCGCCCAAAAAGGTTTATAAATTATAAAAATTGCTAAATTTTGGTTTTTGTTTACCCCAATAGTGTTAACATTTACTCCCATAAGAAAAGCATTGAATTCGGTGCTGGTGTTCCTTTATTTGCTTGTTTTAATTACTTACACTCAAGATATTGAATGGAAATTTTTATCATAGAACGAATAAAAGAATGCAGTATTTAATTATTTCATTCAATTTTCTCATACGCTTCGTTTTTGTCCAAGTAATGCATTTTTATCTCTTAATTCGTCAATTATTCTTCCTTTACAACAATAGAAATTTCCTAGGTAACCAGGCGTGAATATCCATTTAATAGCTATTCCATGAATGTCTATTCACGCATGCAGCATTTAATGGCCAGGTTCAGCGGCTAATTTGCCCCTTTTGCTAAGTTCCCTGTTAGGCTTGCCTTCTCAAACAAGGTCTATCACTTCAAGTGTGTGGATTAAATCTGGAAAATCCATGCTTTTAACATGGTTTGCATGGCTTGGATTTCACAGAAGAAACATACAATGAAGCGATAACCTTCATTGAGCATCTTTGTCTTGCTATGTGCGGCAAGTTGTTGGCACAATTGAGAATGACAGCACCAAATCGGTCCATCGATGTCACATTCGACAGAGAATTGCTCAGAGAGCAATCATACGACAGAAATGACTTACAGCTGTTCGTCCAAGAAAATACACCGACATTCCTTCCAGAACAAAAGATAGCATTTGATCCCATCATACAAGCTGTGGCCAACCAATCCGGGGGAATAGAACGTTTTGGACGCTCAACGTGGAACTGGAAATATTTTCTTAATTTCCTTGATCCTTGCTAAAATTCGTTCAAACAGCCATGTTGCGTTAGCTCTTGCTTCTTTAGGCATTGCTGCCACGTTAATTGAAGGAGGTAGAATCGCCCATTTAGCTCTTAAACTGTCGCTAAACATGCAATTAACAGAAAACCCAACATGTAACATTTCAAAAATATCAGGAATGAGAAAGGTTCTTCAGGCGTGCAAAATCATTGCATGAGATGAGTGTACAAGGGCTCACAAGAAGTCCTTGAAAGCATTAGACCATACATTGAAAGACTTGAAAATTATCAGGTTCCATTTAGTGGAGCATTGGTGTGTGTATCCGGTGACCTCGCTCAACACCAGCTGATGAATTGCATGACTGGTTGAAATATACAAATTTTAGGAGCATAGTAAAAAAATGCATTAAACAACAAATATGATATTATAGCTTCAAACCGAACCAACAGCTGACATTTTTTCAATACAATTACTTTAGGTTGGTATCGGCACTGTACCTGCAAATTCAGAAACAGGAAAAATCACCTCCCAATTTAATTTCGTGAATTCAAAAGGAGAATTAGTAGACAAGGTTTTCCAAAGCACCGAAACAAATTTACAAAATCACGCATGGTTAAGTGGAAGATCCATTCTAGCGGATAAAAATGTCGGCATATACGATATGAACATCATCTTTCTAAACAGGATCGCAGGTGAAACAGTGACAAACAAATCTATTGACTCCGTGATGAACCCAAGTGAAGTAGTGAATTTTCCAACGGAATTTCTTAATTCTCTCGATGTTCCCGGATTATCTTCACACATTGTGAATTTGAAAATAGGAGGGCCAATTATATTACTCCGAAACATCAATCAGCCAAAGTTATGCAATGGCACAGGATTAGTAGTTAAAAAATTTATTTAATTATTTAGTTATTTATTTAGAAAGCAAAACCTTCAGCCCCACCAGGACGAATGGTAACCAGTTGCGACTGTTTGGGGGTTGAATATTTGTTTATTTAATAAATTATTTACAATATTTAATTATTGGTGTTTGTCACTTTTGGCAGTTATTTGCTCCGGGAATTCTTTTGTTATGTGGTAAATATCATGCTGTACATGCATGTAGTGAATGCTCGCAATGCCAGCGGTGGTCATTAAAAATACATACATGATGCATTATGAACATCTGTCAATGAATGTATAACTTTGCATGCATTTTATGTTTAAATTTGAGACGCTTTCCTTGTCTCAATTTTTTTCTTAGGCTTTATAAAATTGCCATTTTCTCATTCTCTTTAATGTCTTTAACGTGATAATGATCAGATCATTAATAATATTTTTGATCTAAGATGGTAGCATATTAGTTAACTCGCAATCTAAAAGAGTTACATTGGTCACACCATGACGGTATTCGACAAATAACAATTATACGGCATTTTTGGGGAGTATCACGATATTTTCAGTAAATTTTTAATAATTTCATTTATTGTCGCTGTTCACAATCCGTTTTAAAAAACAACACACTCTCTCAGATGGGGTACAGGGAAATAGCCTAGTATTTCCAAAAACAAAACGCCCGAACAGGGACTTGAACCCTGGACCCTTAGGTTAAAAGCCTAATGCTCTACCGACTGAGCTATCCGGGCTTTCGTATACAAAGTTGTTGAGTGCCTTTGGGAATCAACCGAAATACATTTCCGGAGAAATTAATGCATTTCCTACATAGTATTTGTAGTATAGGTATAGCAAAACTTGGGAGAACCTACCAGTGGAGTATTTAAGGTTACTGAGGGTGAATCGAACGTTGATGAGCGGGAAAAGGTACCGAAGGACCCCTTGAGGGATCTTTGGATGGACCCTCAGCCCTTATATCCCAACCCTCTTGAATGCTTTCCTCTCCCTTGCTCCATGCTTCTCACACGCGAATGCCACCAAGTTTCACTGCTCCTATACGCTCAGCTCTTCTATTTTCTACTATCTTAGTTTCTCTAAAATTAGTCTTCCACATCCGAGTACCCAGTGGAGTAATGGTTGAACTTTTTCAAAACTTCGGGTATAAAAATGATACCGTTGCATACCTTGAAAACGTGGACGTTAGAATAAAATTGGAGATTTATTGTACCCTGAGAGGCGTATGGATTGTGTTATCTTTTATTTTCTTAATACTAATGGAGTCTACATGGTAACCACTACAGCCATTGAACAGTATCAGCAGAAGAGCACCATTGAGGTGAATTGCAGGGTACTAAGTGTATGTGGATGAAAAAGTTAACCATAGGATATGAGGTGGTGCGGAACTCACAGGACCACTAATGACGCCGAAGAGGTCAAGATCTTACACTATATCGGGAGATGTTCTTCTTCTTCTTCCCACAAGTATTAGGCACATAACCTTTCTCAACCATGGTCCTTCCCTATCTTGCGTGGACGTCCCTGAGATCTGCCTCTCGCTCTATGATTCCATATTATTCTGGGCATTCTTCCACAGCCATGCTTTCTTCATGTTCACTTCATCTGTCAGTGAATGCCGGTGGAGAACCCGAACCTTTCCATCCAAAGTATCATATCTATTCTATGCATCATTTTGACCCAGTGGGAAACCCGAACAGTCTTAATTAACTGCTATACGCCGGGAAAACCTCAGATGTTTCTTCGCTCTATCTATTTCTGTATTATTGTATTATTTCGTTGATGCTTTGCACGCCAGCAGCTCTTCTTAAAAATGTCATTCCAGATATTTATTAAGTTTGTTCGTTTGCTTTGTGATTGAGCGGTTCTTGCTGCCGTATATTCCTCAAGGAATTACCATTATTTTATAAAATTTCATCAAGGTGTCTTCCCTTATCTTTTTTGAGATGATATTACAATCCATAACGAATTTAAAAAAGAAGACTCCAGCACTGATAGACTTAATGCTTATCATTCCTTTACTTGGTTCTTTACCCGAGCACGAAACTTAATTTCAATCTTAATTGCAATTTCCATCCATCGAAAAATAATATCGCGACTACGTTGTCACCTTGGTGTCCTAATGCCCTCCACGCTCTTCGGTTACAACCATAGAATTGGAACATCGAATAGTTACGACTAGTCTATGGTTACATTAACTCTATCTACAACTTACTCAGTATTTAACACACTCACTCTGTACATATGCGTGAATTAGGCGCCTCTGCATTAGGTTTACAGTGGATTCCTCAGGTAAAAACTTAATTTTTTAATTGCATGTGTGAAAAACTTGTCCTCGATGGTGTATTTCCTTTGCGTACTTTTTTAGTTTATTTTTCAAGCCTTGTCTTCCTGACTCCTGATTTATCCTTGTGTTCGGGGAGCGAGCGGGGCACTACCTTTAACTGGGGCGAGTATTACAATCCTGGGGGTGAATCACTCCGTACCACACTCCCTGGAGTTGGCTTGCTCGGCACTTCTTAGATGTAAATATGATTAGCTGCTTCCGGCGTGTGGTTGTAGGTTTTATATGGCAGTTTAGATTTATCAAGCGGCACGTTGTGCCACGTTTTCCTCTCCCCCCTAAGACTGTGGTAATCACGGATTTTTTATGATGCGAGACATATTTCGGATTTGAAGTTCCCTCACCATGTCTTAAATGGTTCCTTCCGATCCCCTGAACTCCTCGCATCCTTCTCACTACGTGTCCCATCTCGAAACAAGAGTCTTCTTCACACATCCCCTGTTTCATACTATAAAAATCCCTTTTCCACCGAATTCTATCCATTTTTAACTCTCTCTCTCTTCAACAAATATCCTTCTCTTGGCCTGCTCTCTTCAAACATTACCATGACCTTCCTCACTAAAACACTCACAGCTAAATTAACCCCGTGAGTACCTGTAACTGTATGTAGACCTGATGATGACCCCCTAAGCGTCAAAACACGTGTAGTGTAATGTTTTACATTAAATATAAGTGGGCAGAACAACTACTGCAGTTTTATTTAATTACTGTATTTTGTTTATAAAGTTGTTTTTTTACCTCCACCTTTTGCAATGTATAATTTATTTGAATATGCTCAATGTAATAGACCTAGCGGCTATTTTTGTGGTTAACTTAAACAAATAAATGTATTTCGTTTTCCCATGGTTTCAATTTTAGTACATTCCATTCCAATTTTGTACCATTCGATTCCCAGGGGTAATTTTTCTTACGTTTAAACAGTTTTTCACGAAAATGGCATTTGAATTAGATAGAAAACTACTATTTTTACCTATTTTTCACTAATTTTCGCATTTAGCAACATGTAATTTCAAGTTCAATTTGCAAAACATAGTTTGAAAAGAAATTCTGTTGATCATTTCAAACAGAGGATGCAAAATTCTGTGAGTAGCCAAATTATGAAATTTTATTGTTATCATTATAGTTCACGGACTATCCTCAAATTGTGAGAATTAATAAAGAATGAGTACATATCTTTGCCCTGCGTAGTGACCCCTGGGACACGTCTAGTGGATCTCTTATGAATTTCCCAATGCCCCACTTATAAACATCGAAGGAATTTCCTCGTGGAGATTATATAAGGATACAGTTGCAGATGAATTTTATCTAAATTCAGATAATCATTTACAGTTTTTTTTCCGATGCGACGTGTAATGGAACTAGATCGCATGAGAATTATGTTTCCCAATATTCACCAGTCTATGGCTTTAGCATGTTCAATCTACCTTCGAGATTAACTATCTATTTTCTACATCTAAAGATATGTGATTTGCTGGATACTTGTTTCTAGGAGGAACCACGAGTGGCACATTGAAAGGGATTGGCTTATCACTGAGGGAAACTAAAGTAAGAATCATTAAATGCAAAGGGAATGGAGTTCCTGGGCGTTTTGAAAATGTGAAACATTTTTTTAGGAAACCAAAAAATATTCCCATTTTCGATAGAATATATTAGGTGATTATGAGTTCGCGAAAATCCCTGCCCTACTCCGTAATGGCAACTCGCGGTGTGCATTGCAGCTGGCAGATTTGAGCGGTATACTTTGGAATCATCCACCTGTCGCCTCAACAATTTAATTCAGAAAGCGGGAAACGTTAAATCATTTAAACAGATAATGTGAAATCAAAGTTCTTAAAAGTACCTTTTTTAAATCTCCTTTACAGACCTTGATGTGAAATTATCATTGCCATTCCGCCATCACCTTAAGGCGATTCCCCTGTGGATTTGAATATTGATAGCTAAACCAATTTATGAAGACACGATTGTATCACATTTTCAAATGCGTCTAGTTATACTCGTAGTTTCTGTAGCATTTGTAACATATAGTTATAATAGGGCTTGATGGTGAAAATTTACCCATGCTGCATATTTGTTGGCATTTACTAATTAATTTGGCCGAACTAATACTTGTAGGTCCCACAGAATTTTTAGGACATTATGTTATAGAGAAAGTTGGTGAAAATTTACACCTGGTCACAGGTGTCTTGCTGGATAATATGTAGATAGATGTTGAAAGTAAAATGCTATGCACTAATGGTTTGGTTTTTCTGAACCAGGCTTATCGATGTAATAAACCCTAAAAACCTTTTCGAACGAATTATTTCCAAAATCGAGAGATATAATATCCAATGTATTACATCTCTCGAATAACGTTTTTCTTTCCGAATTTATTGTCTTGCCTTCGATTCTTCTGCTTTACGAGCTTTATGGCCCTCCCTATAGGGCCAGATTAGTGTGCAGTGTTCGGCCTTAAACTTGGAAGAATATCACAAGCCTGGGCTGTAATCATCCCGTGCCACACACCCTAGAGGCACGGTACTTCGTAGATGTATTTCTTTCGATTTGCCTTTTGAATTGGTTTTCAGATTTATTGTTCTGTTCATCGAGTCAGAGTTGTAGCGTAAATTTTCTGCTTTGACTTAGCTGGGTCACTCATGAAAACCTTGGATCGTTGTTGGTTTCTTTTGAGTAACGGATATAAATTTCGCGTTCCCATTGTCAGTCATGTCATGTCAGGTGAACTGCCTTCATCATACTTCAATATTATCAGAATTTTAATTAGTAAGTTCGTGTGAGCTAAGGGTATTTTTTTAAGGTTGGAAATCAACAAAACTCGATCGTTGTCACTAAAACAGCTATTTTAACGGCCATGGTAAATAAACATAAATGCCATGTACACACAGGAATAACGTCATATAATGTAGTGCATGAAAAATACAATTGAAATTTTGGTCAGGAGTCTTTCTTTCGTGAAGATTATTATAATTTGTTGGGTAATTAATCGAAAATATAGACAGGTTACCGGACAAAGTTTAGACGCATATATCTTTAGGCAATGAACAAATAATTCTATCCATGTCCCGAGGAAAGGGTACTCTGTGGGATAGGAACAAATGACGCACACGTGGACTTTCGTATGCTTTCCTAATCGCAGCGGTAAAAAGCTGGAAAAGTCGCAAGATTGCGAATGTGCTGTGAACCAAGACGAGTAAAAGCTGCATATGCCTCCGCGAACAACAGCGGTCAAGCAAAACGGCGCGCGAAAAAAAATAATTCCAACGAAATTTTGGCAAGGACACATCGGAGGTGAACGTGCGTCTTGCGAGGAGTCTCTCTCCACCGGCCGGCGTCCTTTCCGGCGCTTATTTTCCCTCGTGGGCGAGGGAGAGCGCCGCTGAGAATTTCATCCACTCACCGCCATCTACGAGACGGTTTTAGCACTGACAACCTCGCTCTCCCACGAAACCGAGCGAAGCGGGGCGCTCAGAGACTTCTCTCTTGGGGGGGAGAAAGAGGTTAAAGAGGGGCTGGCTCCCTTGAGCGGTCGAAGAACGGAGAGGAGTTGGATGTATTATATGGGGGGGTTTGGCGCTTTCGTACCCAGGGGGAGGGTAAAGGATGCAATGTGGATGGCCTGGGCGTAATGTCGTTGGGGATCCGGTGGGGGGAAGCATGGGTTTGGCGTGACGCGCTGATCCATTAACCCAAACCCTGCTTATACCCTCTCTCTTCCCCCCCTCCGAATAAAACGTCCACCCCTCATCCCTCTTTTTCCCCTTTCCCTCCGGATTATATATAATAGTATCGGAAGCAGTTGTGTTCGGCCCCTCCACCCCCTTTATACCCCAATCGCAGCGTTACACCCGACCCATACCGACAAAAACGTGGCCCTCTCACCACCAACACCCGGTCTTTCGCCGCGTTTTATACCAGGCCTCCCACCTCCGCCAGAGACGTAGTATAGTATTATAGCACCCTCCTCTCCTGGAAAACCGTATAAACTCCTAGAAATTGCTATATCATAAGATATTTCCGTGAAATTTCCCTTATTTTACCGAATTTAATTTGTAATTTCGGGCGTTAATCTTTTTCGATTTACTTATGCTGGAATGAACAACAGCAGCTTAGTGATTTCACCGTATAAATTTTCTTATTACTACACGACCCGAGTTTTGACGTCCATACAAAGTTATCGTCAGATACTTACCTGTGCGTTATCTTTGTGCGTCGAAACTCGAGTAGCGGTGTAAAAAACTGTGTTAACGGTGGAATCGCTAAGTTTTTTTTTTTACTTTACCGAACTTAATTTTACTAACTGTCCGCCTTCTTTCGCTTCGTTTTCTCCCACTCTCTTCCGTCCAGCTCCTTCCTCCTTGAATCTCCTACATTTATTTTTTCCTGTATTATGTCATCCGTCATCCTCATCTCTCCCATTTCTTTCCTTATCCCTTGGACCCACTGGTTGCCATTCTTATTCTGATAAACAATATGAAAATTCGTTTGGTGAGTCTGCTGCTATCCATCCTCATTCTACAAAATACCCTGCAAGCCACCTCAGGGGTGTGTGGCTGGGGGTCAGTAGTCACCAACATGCATTACATTATACCCTAATGTTAGTGTAACTACGACTAATTATGCATTAGCATAAAGCATAACTCATTATGTAGCCGAAGGATCTAACACTCCTTTTCCTACTAACTGTCCGTTAATATATATTTCACTCTTCGTCCCTCTCCTTTACAACTCCATTTCCCTATTTCCTCACCTTTTCCTAGCTTCTGTCCCAACGCCCCCTGATATATGCCCCCGCGGCAGCTCGCTAGGTACAAAATGTTGTTGTAGGAGTCCTGAGGACGATGAGATAGTCGCATATCGACACTACGGCAGAGGAGCTGACCCGGTGTGCAAATCGAGAGAAATCCATCTTCAACATTTGCCGGGAAAGAATAATTTTGCACTCTACAATCCCATGCTTTCCGGTTTTTCTTATGGCAGGGATCCATCCCGATTTGTTTTCTGCAAAATCACAATTTTACTCTAGTTAAAAGTAAAACTGATGATATCAGGCCTGACATCGTGGAAAATATTGATATCGTAGTTGAGAAAACCACCTTTGTTATTTCCACAAAACTTTATTCCGCTGGCATGACGCACGTTTCACCACACTGTGGCATACTCATGTGCTACTGTGGGTACTCATGTGGCATACTCACGCACATGAGTATGCCTCAGTGTGGTGAAACACGCGTCGTGCCAGTGGAATAAAGTTTTGTGGAAATAACAAAGGTGGTTTTCTCAGCATGGATAATTAAAAGTACTTTAGGGTGTAATATTGTTACTCTGCGGTTTAAGAAATCGTATTCTTGGGCAACATTTGATCTGGTTTTTTTTACATTTTCATTTCTTATTAATCATCTTTTATATTTATTTGTGCTTTTCCTTGTATCCATGTATGTACACACCTCAGTGTGATAGACTTGATTTCTTCTTGATTTTTCGACGCAGACAGCCCCATATATCACTGCTAGATACTATTAACATTATATTATACTCGTAATAGCTATTATTATTATTATTATACTCGTATGCTATTATTATTATTATACTCGTGATATTTGCACCGTATATTAAAAGAGGTCGAGAATAAATACCATTTAGTACCATTTGCGTTGCAAAGGAATTGTTTTTTTATACTACTTTCAATTTTCATAAGTATAGTTTCTCACGGTGCTTCCTCTTTCTGAAAAGTACTTCCTCACTGTATACAGCTGGATTTAAATGGAAAATAAAATTGAGGATGATTCAGAAAGACAGTTAAATTATTAAGAAAATAATATCCACATTCCCGAAAACGGGCCCCACTATACAGCCTTCTATAAAAAGTGATGTATCATATGGGAAAACTGTAATACTACTATTATATCTACATACCTATTACCCTGTGAGCCGCCGCAGGGTCGTGTGGTAGAGGGTGTTAATATTCCAGCCATGAAAAAGGGAGGAATAGGAAAAAGGATTTATATTAGTTGAAGGACGAAAGTTAAATGTTTGACGGGATGTCTTGCTACTTTTTACTGGCTTTCAAAAAAGTCGACTTTTGCTAGTACTATTGTCTCACTGTTTTGGATGTAGTCACTAGGTGCGTGGGACGGAAGAATTTTCGCACCTATCAGTTCGGCAGTATATCTCTCTTATTTTGTCACATCTATCAGTTTTATAATTACAGTGCGGGGTTAAAATAATATCTAACCCTGTAATTCACGCGTTCTGAATATCCGAAGTAATCTTCGCCCGGCGTGATTTCGAAAATAGGGATACAGCGACCACCTACTCCTACTCCTCCATCATCATTCAACTCCGTCATCCTCAGGCTTCGTCGTTCCCGTGGGGAGGAACGGGGCGGATCTCCCCGGCGACCCTGCCCTATTCTGAAGGGCAAACCCTCGTTCGCTCTTGCAAACCCCTCAAAAGGGAATAGTTGAACCGGGACCCCTGTTCCCCCCTGGAAAATTCCTCCCCGGGCATAAAAAAACAGTAACCCACTCCAATGCAGAACCCCGGCAGAACGCTTCCCGTTACAGTACCCTATCAGCCCCCCTTCACTTGCATTCTTAAGGGAGAGGGTTCGGGTGGGGAAGGGAGGGATGTTCTGGAAAAACCCTTTGCCTCCAAATCCCCCACGCATGCACGCATATAACCCTCCCCGCTTTCCGAATCCATTCCTAAACTTTTCCCATCTTCTGCGGTTCGCCGGACCTCCTCAAGGTAGTGTATAAACGGTCCTTAGCCCCCCGTGGTGCTCGGCTCCTCGCTTCTTGACTTTCCCTAGCCATTAAACTTAACCTCTTCGTTCCTAATCCTCGGCCACCTTTGTCTCCTTCTCCCTCCACTTCCCCCCAGTCGTGTGCTTCTCTGCCAATGTCCTTTTATCTCCGTTGAAAGTGGGGGTGTCTCCTCATAGTGGAGCCTCATTTTGACTTATTCGATTGCCGTGAAGGGGTATTTCCCGTTTCCACGTGGGGAGAAATCGGTTTCCACGTGGTGGGGAAATATTTCACCCCCTTGAGCGTGGATAGGAGAGGAGGCGTTAGGGATCCAAACGACTGACTCTCCGGATGGGTGATAATTAGCGGTTTTTCCGTGCATTTGCGCCTCAGATGGCTCATAGAGTCAACGCGGATATAAACATTCCGTTGGTGAATTAGTCAATTTTGGCAATTCTTTGAAGTGATTCCTCCGTAAAATGACTTAATTGTCATTTAAGGTAGTTTGTGTGAGATGATACTTCACATATCATTCGACGAATTTGGGATCCTTTTATAGAAAGAGATCTCACACTTCAAATTACATTAAAATATCAGCCTCTTACCGTAACACTTGTCGAAATATCTTCCAAAAAATACCAGCAATTTTCTATGGGTAATGGCACTTGTATGCACTCCAGAGAGACTTAAAAATGAGGATTTCTAACGCATAGATCTCTGCAAACATTCAAGTGTGTAGTTTTAATGCTTTCCCAACTACTTTTAAAAATAAATCAACTACTCACCGCAGTAATTTTTACAGAATAGCTAAAAACTCTTCGGTTGCTACGGCGGTTTCACCGTATGAATCAAGTTAACAACTTATACCACTGTATTTTGATAATTACTGGGAATATCAGTTATTTCAGACCAAGTTTTTGCTTCATGAATGTTTACTTCATGTTTTAATATTTACTTCATTTTTCTTACAGTTGCTTAGATTTTAGCATAAAATTTGAATATGGTCATATTATAACTAGGGAAATAATCTCGCTCAAACTACCTTAATTCATATCCTGGCTACTTAAAGAAAAGGTGTCCCCAGTGTGGTATGAAAAACGAAACAATAACTTTCCACCATTTGATACATCGTTCCATTTCAAATTCTAGAGCGACAAGGTTGCTTTTCACATGGAAGTAAACTACTATGTAAGAGGTAAATTACCGATATCTCGATGTGAATTGCTTATTTCAGGGGATCGTTCTGCTTACTTATCATTCCAGGTATTTTCTCAAAGAAATAAATGGCAAAAAATGAAATATTTACATATATTGCACTGTCTTTCTCCGGCCAACTAATGTGTTATTTATCGTAATGCTAACTGCATGCAAATTAGAAGCCAACGTATTTTCCGTGGATGTGTGAAACGTGGACTATTGTGTACCGATTAATACCGCTACCGACGCTTCTTGCCGTAGACGTCCGTGATTACTTATGAAAATGCTAATTGCATATGACTTACGCGGCTACTGCTAAAGAAGTGACTTCCATGTTTATGTCGCTTTGTTTCTTGATGTAAAATCGAAAAAACTACTTTAAAAGTCCCTTTAAAGAAAGCAATACCTGGTGAACATTAGGTCAAGTGCTCTTGGAAAGCGTAAAATTTGGTATTATGGAAAAACAAGTAGGAGTGGGGAGTAAAGAAGAAACAATGTCGAGGTCAAGAGTAGACGTCCATTGGTGGAATGACTGTTCTTGTGGGGTTGAGAGTTGGTTGGGGTTCTGAGGGAAGATATCAGAGCTTAAAATGACTGTGGATTTAAACTAAGAGTTTTCTTGCAAACTAATAGAAACTGCACCAAGGGGAACCAGGAAATAAAAGCGCCTGAGTCCATCAATGTAATTATTTCTGGAGCTTAGTGGCGGAATTTATTAATGTTTGCATTTTTACTGGTCGCTTTTGAATGTGATACCCTTTTTTGGAACACTAATTTATTTCACTAGTCTCAGGCTACTTAGTAGAACCAAGCAATCGTCACCCTGATTCAAATGAAACAATTTGTAATATTTCGAAGTTGTTTTACGCTCTTTTGAGGTCCATAAGCTGAATTCCATTCGTAGTGCCACCCTACTGCGCACGCAAGATTGCTTTTATTGTCATTAGCTGTAAATAGTGATTACAGTAGACAAGAGAAAATTGGATATTTGGAATTGGGACTCATTAATTAGTTAGGTAGAAAATAGATAGCTGAACGGATAGATTTAGAATTTTATATTTTTCTCGGGCAATAATGTACCCTAATAGTTCCGATACATCTATTTTCTGAAATGCCCACCCTATCTCGTTAGAATAGACTTTGTATGTACTTAAGATTAATAACATACCATCATTACTAACACCTTAGACCTCTTTAAATGTCCCGCATGAATTTGTTTTCTGTATTTATTATTATCTCGTAGTATCCATGAGCTAATAATATAAGTAATACTATTCATTGGGAGTATGTAACCCGTGTTACTGTATGTTAGCATGTTCGCCAAGTGTACTGTATGTTAACACTCTCCCAGTTTCTGGTTTGGCCGTGCATTGCTCTCCTGACCGCTTTTTGGTTCGCGCTAAGCGGCCGCGCGGAGAGTATTGAGTTTGACCTTGAACTGAGACTTCGCGAGAGACTGAGAATGCCTGGAGTCAAACCACCCCGTGCCACACATCTTAGAGGTGGCTGTTACAGTACTTATTACTCTCACTCTCTCTCTCTATACTCTCAAGGTGGGTTTACACTGGCAAGTTTATTGCGCAAGTTACTCGCAGCAAGCGACATTCGATGTTAATCGCAGGTAGGTATACTGTACAGCAAATTGGCTTTCAGGTGTACAGTTCTGCAATTCCGCTTGCGGTACATCTAAAAGTTTAGGCAAGTCGCTACAGTGTAAACGGCAACCATTCTGGCTCTGCCGTAACTTGTGAAAAATATTTCGTCAGAGTAAAATCTCCCGCAAGCTCTTGCAGAAGTAACTCACCAGTGTAAACTCACCCTGAGGAATAAAATAATGACTCATAATGGAATAAAATGTAGGCTGAAAACACATTGGAGGGAAGAGCAGACAAGTCTAAGACTAATGCATAGTCATGACTGCTGATGATAATGATTTTGCCCTACCAAGCTCTAAGCATTTTCTTTTATCCATAAAAGAGTTCCCAGAGCACACGAAATGTTATAGGTTCAGGGAATAGGTACTCTTAATTAGTAATTTGAGATGCTCGCAGCAATTTTTGATATCACCGATTTTTTTTCGTGTTAATGCGCTACGTTCAGTCCGCATTTTATGATAAATGTTTCGGATGTATTGCAGCTTCCTCAATCAGGACTTTAACGTTTTTCAGTCAATGCGATATTAACGCAAGGCTACAATAACCGAATCAATCGTAGCTATCTTCTTGTGATTAATTACTTATTTCAATGTAGAATTCTATGTCGGAAAAAATAAGGCTCCCAAATTTGAATGTGGAAATATTACTCTCTTTGTCCTTTCTTCCAAGTCTTCAATTTTCTCTGGAGTAGGTGATGCAAGTATCACTATTTAATTTCCTGAAACTAAAACTATGGGACTCCTGCCTTTTGCCTTCACTATCGCAACTTTATTTTGTTGCAAAATACATCAATAATCATAGGTTATACAACATTGGTGGAATACCTATAGTGTACTGCATGCTGGTGAAACTTCATCTCATGACAGGTGTTTGTAGGTTTTAGAATGCTATAATGGTCGTATATTTATCAACTTTCGTAGGTAATGGTGTAGTGCACGCCAAAGAAATTTTTTCTGTGTTCTTTTACGTTTTTGATTTTTCCTCACAGCACAGATCTGCTAATTGCTATCCGCCGTCATTTATCCTCACGGCATGCATTCGGTGCCCGAGGAAACATTAACTGATTAGGTATTAGATGCAAGTACGAGGTCGTCGTACTTTTCAACTTGAGACATAATCGACTCCTCGGGGAAGGTGGTGAATATTTCCATGCATTATCTCATAAAATGCGAGAAGCGGTCGCTGCAGAACGGGATTTCCAACTTTGCCACGCATCGCACATAAATTTTCATTAAGTCCATCATCGTGAGCGAGAAGGACTGACGGGGCAGTTTTGGTTCGACCGGCTGAGCCGTGAGGGAAGAAGTCACCCTCCCGACCGTCCGACCAACGTCAAAGAAGTTCGCGAATCTCCCGTTTCATCGCTGCGGAGAGCCACCAGCTTGGCAGGGGACCGGCTTTTTGCCTGAACCACGTTGCGCACATCATGAAAACCACTCCTCTCTCTTCATTTCCCTCTCCCCCTGCAGTTCACGATTTCCCGCCTTCCGGTTTCCCCGTCGTGCCTTCCCGCCAGACTCACCTTCATTCTTCTCGCTTAACCTGCGCTCCAACGAGAGGATGAGGAAAAATACCTTTTTTTCCTCTTCCCCTTATTCGTCCCAAGGTCTTTAGCGAGTCGTCCTAACCTTCAATCCTAACCGTATTTCTGATACATCCCTCCACAATGTCTGCATTGCCCACCAACCTTTTTCCCATCCCTTCCGCCCGTTTTAACGGCAAATAGGAAAGGGGAGGAAGTCTAAAAACCGATAGGACAGAGAGAAAGATGCGGGTGGTAGAATAAGTATCCTCTTTCTTCTGAGTCTTTTATATCCCACTTTTCCAAACCGTCGTAAACTGAAGTCGAAACCTCCCACGCCCTCAACCCTTCCTCTTGAAAGGAGGAAAATGTGACTATCCGCAAGGTGCCATAAAGAAAGACTTGCCTTCCGCCAATGCTCTTTTTCTCCGAAGGGAAACTATTCCTTCCAAATTCAAGATTGCTCCCTTGAGTCAAGTTCGTAAGTTTTTGGTAGAGGGAGGGTCGAAGCCTGTTTGGGTTTCTGTCCTCTTCTCGAATCGATTATGCATAGTGAAACCGTTGGGACGGAGAATGAAAATTGCGTGCAATCATCCCTAGATTCGATGGATCATTTTGACCTCATTTTACTTCTATAAAAAAACGCGAATTATCGACGGTTCATTACGTTGGAAAATATCTAAAAGGGCGCCATTTCAGTAGCGAGAGGGAGGAAAAGTGCTGTAGCCCCTAACAATGGCCCGAACACACCTTTGAGGTGGGTCGCAATGTTGTGGAGATCAATCTTCTTATCTTAAAAACTGTAAAAAAAAATTGTCGGCGGCCGTCGGTGGAAATATGGGGAATTCAGTGTACCCTGCCAGCCCCTGAAAGGACGAAATAAAGGAAAGATCTGTTTCATAGACCCTGGCAAGGGATGGCTTTCCTCCAGGCATGCATGATTTATATGATTCTTTGGGGTAGAGGAATATAGCTAACAAGTCGTAGTCAAGTCGTATGAATGGTAAGTACATTTGTCTCAGCGTTTCAGTTTTATAGATTTCTGAGCGTGCTAGGCATTCAGTTTATAGGGGTTATCATAAACTAGAACTCCAAACAGAAATCTTGTCATTATCCAGGTTACTTTTCACAAATTTTCCACTTGGCAGTTATTGTGATAACTCCTAAGGGCTAATTTCGCGCTTTGAAGTGCCTTTTGAGTGCCAGTTCAAGCAGTCCGTCCGTTTGACATATTCGCTGATATAACGAAGTGTATGGCAACATTTCTGCGTATGATGGAGTTTGTAAAATTTGTAGCACATTTGGGAAACTTCTGATATCCAAATTAGGATGAAATTTTTTCCCATGCTTTAATATCCAGGGTGATGAGGAGTGTGTCGGCTCTGGTGGCAGCGGAGTAAAGTACTCGCTAACCATAGGGTCACGGGTTCAAGTCCCTTTTGGGTGGATGTTCACTACTTAGGACATGTATGTGTTCGCCCTTTGTGGTTTGTTAAAAACCTCAACTCAAAAGGCGTAAGGAGCGATTTAAGGCGATTGTGGAAAATAAAAGGATAAATAAAATTTCCGCAGCAAATCGCGCATTAAATGCGGAATTATTAAGCGAGGGAAAAGTATTCCTTGGGCGCAAATTTGCCTCTAGCCCTCGTCAATCACCTGCGGCATGACCAGACCTTCGACAGTCTATAAAATTGCTGACAAATCAAGAAAGTGAAAGTGGGTGATGTTTCAATCGAGCCCTTGTGACTTGGTGTATTTAGGGACGGGGGAGCGGTTCTTATGTTCCAGCTCAGCCCGTTTCAATATGTGTACGGGTAGTAAGTACAGGAAGAAAGTGCATGCAGCAAGCAACGAAATTGTACAATATTTTCTTTGCTTTTTGAAAAAAAAATCAATGACTGGCACTAAATGCAAGTTATAATTTCAGTAATTTATTCGTTTCCGTAGGGAATAGTTCTACCCTAATGCTTGAAAATTTCATCTCTGATACTTGGGAAAAAAAAGTGCAGTGGTGGATGGACCATAAGCTCAGGGGTTACTTTTGCTTTTTATATGGATGGGCGGGATTACATCTAGAGTTAATCCAAGACAATAGCGCAGTTGAAATATACTGATTTGGCAAAGAAATAAATGTAAAGTAAACATTTTTTTCACGATATAATTTAAACAAAGGCCACGATCATGGATTCTTAGGTCACGTGATTCCGTCCTCCAACGGCAGTGGACGTGTTTACTAATTGGCTGCGTTTCTATCTACTGCGCTATTATCTTGGACGAACTTTACATCAACATTATAACCTGCAAGCCACCTCAAGGGTGTGTGGCAGGGAGTGAGTTATCATCAACATGCACTAAAATGTACCCTAGTTAAGTTAACGAAACTACGACTGTTGATCCATTAGTATAAACCTGCAAATGCTTTTCAGGAGGTAAACTTTCACCAACATTCACTTCACTATAGGTATGCTACCAATGTTGCAGAAACCATTTGTGTTTCTATATTTTACAACTACATAAACGACCGCGATACAAGAGTCATGCAGGAAGCATGGGAAGCGTGAAGTTTGTACTACGATGCAGATTAAGAAACAAGCGTTATTGAGCAAGTCACCTAATTTGCTACACTACCTATCGACTAACTTATTTTAAAGTTTCATTGTCCGCTATTGTGGTCTATTATCGATCGCGAAAAATGACATGTTTGAGCTGTCTGTTCTGCAGTCTATTTCCCTAATTTTACTATCATGATCTAGTCTACCATAGTATGTCGGGTTTCGTAAAATGTTATTGACGTTGTCAGAAAATAGACCGGCTTGATATTTATGTAAAACATTACGTCTAATTTTTTACCGACGGTCATAAAGCGATTCCTATCCCATTTGTTGCAGAATTCTAGCTACACTAACGGAAGTATCATAACGGCCTTTAATGTATCTCGCCGATCTTCGCTGCTTGCGTTCTAATTCGATTTTTTAACCTACCTTATAAGGATCCCAAATGCTGGCAGCGTATTCCAAGTGGGGTCTGACGAGGGAGAAGCAGCTAATTTCCCTAACTTTATCATCGCATTTGCCCTTTTAACAAATTCCAATTTACGATTAGCTTGACCAGTTAATTCCCGAATATGTTTACCCCTCGGGAGATCATTAGTCATCTTAACCCCGAGATATTTAACCGATTCTACAGTCTCCATTGGGCTATGCTGTTCGGAATAAATTAAATGAGAAGGTAGTTCCTTATCCAGAAATTCACCACAAAGCACTTTCTCAAATATAATTCTAGTAGCCACGCATCGCGCCACTCTTGGATTTCCTCTAGGTCCTTTGTTAGTGCCTGCTTATCTTTCTGGGTTAGGAGAAAAATAGTCTTCAGAGAATGATGCTTACATTTGCAAATGTGAAAGAAGGCGGCCAAGTAGTGGTCAATTGCAATTGAAATCATAAATGCATCCGGTATTATTCGATATCATATTTAATACATGCCTAGCTGTAAAATATAACATTCTTAGATTACTCTACCAATTGGCTTTCTGTAACATGGCGTATCAAAGATGGCAAGGATATCAAATGCCAGATCGTGGAGACAAATATTTTTCTTTACTAAGTCATCGCATCCAGCCAACCGTGAAAGTAACACGCTGGTGTCAGGAAACATATGAAACCTACGAAAAATGTATAAACTTATATTGAAGTAACTCGACAGACAAACTATTTATGACACTCACAGGAAGCGCCAACAAACCGCTTGAACGAAAGCGCTTCCTTTTTAATCTACATATATATTTGCCATTAAGCATTTTCTTTGTACTGACCGCAACACGTTTTTCCTAAAATGTTCCTAATCCTTTTCATCTACATCTACAATACAATGCACTCTAAAATACAATACAATGTAATCTAGTTACAACATATATAAATACTAACGGTCCCTCTAACATTGGTAGAATATATATAGTGTAGTGCATGCATGTGAGGCTTCGCCTCGTGACAAGCATTATCGATTAATGCTAATGCATCATTATTCGTAGATTCACTAACTTTAAGAGCTGGTAGAATAGAACATAGGCGAAGCAAAGAGGATGGCAAAAATAGAGAGAAGATGGGAAATTATAAAAACAGGCATCGTAGGAGCAGCAGAGAAAATAATAGGAACGGTGGAAATGAAGAGGGTTAAGAAGCAGTGAGTTACGGAAGAAATGATTAAGAAAATGGAAGAGAGAAGGATTTGGAAAAACGTCAACACCCACTTAGGCAAGAGGAAGTACAAGGAATTGAATAATAAACTCTGGCGAGTGACCAATCGGGCAAAAGAATACTGGTGGGGTGGGATGGGGCCAATTCGAGGACATGGAAAAGCTGCAGGAGGAGGGGGAAGTGGGTGCTTTGTACGCCAATGTGAAAATGTTATCGGGGGGTGAGAGAGGGCAAACGATACCAAAGGTTAAGGATAAAACAGGGAAGATATTAATCGAACAGGAAGATATCCAGGAAAGCTGGAGAGAATACGTAGAGCAACTAAATGACCCTTGAACCTAGATCTAGAGGATGAAGGAACAGTAGATAAGGATAACCTCGGACCGGAGTTACTTGACTGCGAAAAAGAGAGGCATTAAGGGAGATGAAGGGTAGAAAAGCCGTGGGAACCGATAACCTACCTTCGGAGTTTCTGAAGAATCTAGGTAGTAAGGGGAGAGAATCGTTTTTCGAACTTATTCGCAGGATCTACGAGGAAGAAGTATGGCCAGAGGATTTCGTGAAAACAGTATTAATATCTATCCCGAAGAAGAAGAAGAAAGTGTCAGAATGCGATAAGTATAGAACAATCAGTTTAATTTCGCACGCGGCAAAAGTCTCGCTTAGAATACTAAATAGAGGGTTGGAGAGCAGAGCAAACTACTATTTAGGCGATGACCAATTTGGGTTCAGAAAGGGGAGGGCAATCAGAGACGCGATTGCGGTAATGAGGACACTTATAGATAGAAACATAGAGCATGATCAGGATGTTTTCGCTTACTTTGTAGATTTCGAAGAGGCGTTTGACAGAGTAAACTGGGAGAAACTAATGCAGATACTGGGGAAAATAGGAATAGATTGGCGTGATAGGAGACTCATCCGAAACTTATATATGGGGCAGAGTGCTCAGGTGAGGGTAGCTGACGGTGAATCAGGGTGGGCAGTTTTAGGTCGCGGGGTGCGACGAGGGTGCCCGTTGTCGCCTTTACTTTTTAACATCTATGCTGAGGAAATGGTAAGAGAGGCATGGGATGAGCTAGATGTGGGAATGAAAGTAGGAGGCCAGTGGATAAAGTCGGTTAGATTCGCGGACGACCAGGCGTTGGTCATTCAGTCATCGAAAGGGTTGCAAACCTTAGTAGATGCATTGGAAAAGCAGTGCGAGAAATACGGGATGAAGATTAATCATAAGAAAACAAAAGTAATGAGATTTTCTAGGACAAAGAAAGCGAGGCTGGTCATAAGAGTAGGAAGTCACAAACTCGAGCAGGTAGAACAATTTAATTACTTGGGTAGTACGATAGTAGAAACAGGACATAGTAGCAAAGGCATTAAGAGGAGAATAGCGCGAGCGAAGGAAGCGTTCAATAATAGAACGGGAATGTAATAATGATGTAAAAAAGAGGCTGGTGAAGAGCTTGATATGGAGTGTGGCGTTGTACGGGGCAGAAAGGTGGACCTTGAGAAAGGAAGACGAAAATGGGCTGAAGGCGTTCGAGATGTGGGTGTGGAGGAGGATGGAGAAGGTGCTTTGGACGGGAAGGAAGAGAAACGAGGAAGTGCTTGACATGGTGGTTGAGGAGAGGAAACTTGTGGATGAGATTAAGAGAAGGCAGGGTAGGTGGCTGGAAGCGGTAATGAGGGGCGATGGTTTGCTGAAGGCCGTGATATAAGGAAGGATGTTGGGTGATCGGTGAAGGGGAAGAAAGAGAATAGGTTTTATGGACGGGATGAAGAAAGGGGGAACTTATGCTGAGATGAAAAAGGAAATACTAAGAGATGGATAGGGTACGACACGTGTAAGAGTCCGTTGGATATTCTCCGACTTTCATCATGGCCTACCACTAACCGGTAGATTACTCTAATGAATGAATGACACTAACTTTAGGGTTTAGTGTAATGCATGTTGGTGACTAAACAACCCCTTCCACCCATCCTTCTAGTGGATTTCAGGGTATTCTGTAGATGTAGATGTACAAAATACCCTGCAAGCCACCTCAAGCGTGTGTGGCAGGGGTGAGTAGTCACCAACATGCATTACACGATACCCTAAAGTTAGTGTATCTACGACTAATGATGCATTAGCATAAATCACTAATGCTTGTTGCGAGGCGAAGCCTCATAAGCATGCACTACTCTACAGATATGGTATCAATGGTAGAGGGACCGTTAGTATTGATGTATTTTTCAACGACATAAATGGACAGAGGTTCAAGAGTTATGCTGAAAACATGTACGGCGTGCTGTTAGCACTAGGTAGCAGATAAGGATACAGGTATTAGGGAGTACTGCTACTACGAAGAGCTTTACTACCTATCGACAAACCTAGTTAAATGTCTCATTAGCGGCTGTTATGGTCTCTTATATTTCGCGCTTTCCTGTCGTGTTGCGTGGCGCATATTATAATTCTGCCCCTGCCGCAAACCTTTCAGAAAATTTCCAGGTGTGGGGTCGGGTTATCCCATGGGTAGTGTATTTGGCTCCCAATTTGAGGGTCGCAGGTTCGCGATCAGGGACCTTATTCAGTAAGGGCTCGACATGGTCGAACCTTGGAAAATCCGTGACTGTGACGTCACTTCCCCCGACAAATCTCAACTTTTTAATGGCCCAATTTTAAATTTTAGAGGCTGTGACGTCAAAATTTCGTCACTGTCGAGGCTCGGGAATTCCTAGAACGTACAGAATAGCCCCCCAGGTGACGGAAAATATTGGGAAAAAATCTGGAGCGTGGGAAACAATTATCTACATCTTACTACTATCCAAAACCTTTTTGTTTTCTACTCAATGCCATCCAACTCCACTGCTGAGAGGCAGCAGTGTCGGCAGAAAGCACTGATGGTGCAGATGAAAGAGATTGGTCCGGTATCAACTGCCACAGCTTTGAGCGGGAGTTAAAATTCAAGGAATCGGGCGGAGTGCTGCGATATGGAAATCAACGGGAAACCACCACATTAGTCTCCCTAGAAAATGCAGCCTTGCGTTCATAAGAAAGGGATGATGAAGTGCTGCAGTCAATCAACCTTAGAATTGAACGACCAATGATGAGATAAAATGGAAATAAATTTATAAAACCGGAGGAAATTAGACACAGGAAGCAGAGTTCCGTATTATTTACGAGTTATTTACCTTGTAAAAATAAATATGGACAGTTGGTTGGGGAGGTGAAACCGGTATCATCTTTTTCAACGCAAAAGAGTTTAAAGCGGTGAGACTAAACGGACAACTTTTGGGGTAATTGGAAAAGAGTGGGTTCTCGTCCTTCGTGTTAGCGCCGCTCACGAAATTTGTCCCGGAGATCTCGTGTGATAAGGGTTACCCTCGTAGAGAAACGGGAGTGGATCGTTCGTCATTATATCACTTCCGCATTCACTGAATGGGAGCTTATTATCCAGATAAAATCTTTGTCACTGTTGCGCGGGGCAACTTCGAGAAACACGACACCCCTATCGAAAATTTGAGAACAACGATTCAGGTCAATATTCATTCGCTCTTATTATGTTACAATGTCTTTACTGCGAGTGGCCAGATGGTCCCTCACATTATAATTGACAGGAAACTAACTCGTATATAACGTATTAATTATCAGCACATTTACAACACTCCTTGTTGCTTACCTCTTGATATTTTACCTAATTTTATAGGTACTTGTTAATAAGTTTTTCCTCCTATAAAGACATTTTCTATCATTTTTGCATATTATATTGACCTTAATTAACAGTGTTGTGATTTTGTAGCCATTTGTTTGTGTTAGCGCGACTGACACTGTAGAAATGTGTCACGTGACGTAGATGAGTGCAGCGTCCATCTCACATGAGTACAATGATAGATACCGAATTGCATGATTTCTTAAGTATACGTTTAACTTAACCGTATATTTATTAAAATAGTGAATAGAATTATTATAGCCTGCCTGGTAAGGAATCGCACCCAGTCTCACACCCTTGAGGTGGCTTGCAGGGTATCACTTAGATGTAGTTAGCATATCAAAAGTTGCTTTATCGGTGGATTCATAATGAATTGAACAAACTTCGTTTTTTCCATAGTGTTCGCAGTAAAAACACGAAGAAAAAAAAACTAATCTTTCCACTCTTTGCGTAGTTTCGAGCCTTTCAGGCCTGGTTTTATCAACTCTATCGGTGAATAGCCTGTTGCTCTTTTTACAGTTATTTTACCTTTTGCTTTCCCTACGTCTTCTCAGTTTTAGTTTACGTAACATATCGCCCCCTTCAAAAGAAATAATATCTTCGTCTGTGCGTTAAAAAAAAACTAAATAGTCTGAAATAATGGCCATTTTTCTATCTATCTCCATATGCGTTGCACTATATATTAGTTTTATGGGAATATAGTCTAATTGGCAGGTAAATAGTTTTCTTGAATTAAAACTTTTTTTCATAATCACAAGCTTTGGGCAGAACCAACTTGGTTCTGCCGGTTCTGCCCAAGTAACTCGAACATCTTCAGCGATCCCCGTTTCAAGTATTTTTATGTTAACCCGAACGAATGTTAAATAGAATTCATTGTGACAAAAACACAGTACAAAATTCCACTATTTATTTTAATTCTGTCGACCGGTTTCGACGTCTAAAGCGTCATTTCCAAGACAAACAGTCTGTTTGTTTTGTCTTGTAAATGACACTTTAGACGTCGAAACCAGTCGACAGCATTAAAATAAATAGTGGAATTTTGCACTATGTTTTTTTCATTCGGAATTCTATCTTCAATTTCCACCAAGTATCGCCACAATCGATTAATTGAATGTTAAATAATTGAGAAACCAGGTTTTCAACGTATAGTCGTTATTAGTTTTGCCTATTAGCTCATACTTATCAGGCTTATGGTCTTGCGTTTAGTCCTTCTGACTCCCGAAATTTAGACGAATCGCTGAATATTATTAGATTGGGATACGACACTAATTCATCGTAATGTTTATTGTTCAGCGAGACATATGGCCGCCCAGCTTCATCGTTATCTATTGGGATTGAGGAAAACGCCAGGGGCGTTATCTCTCCATCGCAAATCCAGTTGTGTCCACGTTTTTATCACGCTATTTCATGCGGTCAATGATTGTCAACAAGACGGAGAAATGGAAAAGCAGGGCATTCTCATCGGTGGTTTCCATTATTTTTAATGGAAGAAGATTTCCAAAATGTAATATTTATGAAAAACTTCCCTTGCATCCCCATTTAAACCATAGTGGAGTGATAACTCATGTCTCTTTGATGCATATGTTTTTGCATGAATCATAAACTGTAATGTCTTCATTTCCGTCGCTGAAATGGTGAGTTGCTGAGACGCCTTTAGTTTCCTAAAAAAATATATGGCGTTCTAAATACTCATGTCATTTCCTTCGCTTATCATGGTTTTAATTTCTCTAAGTTCGGATTTCGGTTATTAGAGGCATTATTGTACGACGTAATTGTAAAATTACTCTATTGGAAGAAAAACGGAAATTTGTCGAATTCATGCTGTTACTTTTCTTCTTTGAAACGCAATAGTGCCCAACGCATGTCCTTAAGCATTTATCCTTTCATTGTCTAAAAAAACACCAAATACATGTGTTGTTTCAACCGGGACACTCTGATTGTGTTTTTTTATTCCTTGCATGAGAGAGGCATCTGCTTTGGTCAAATATTGGAAAAGATTATAGCTGTTAATATTAGTACGAATCAGTAATTTCTTTTTTACTCGTAACATTAAGGGGGAATTGCTAAATTAGTAATAGTTTCCGGATGCGGCCATCTATTATTTTCCTACTTAAGCGACATTCTAGGGATTTTAAATAATTTTTTGGGGATGTGAAGCCAGTGTTGCATGCTGCACAACGTGCAGGAAGCACAGTTTAACTCAATTAGAAACATGTATTCCCAAAATTTCAGTATGACACGGGAGATATTATTTTGACCTCGCGCTTCATTCCTAAACTGATAGAAGCGAACTTATTATAGAGATACACTACCGAACCAGTATGCGCAAGGGTTCCTTTCTTTTCACGCACCATTAGTGATTGTAGCAAAAAAAGATCGTGACACTAAGACACTCCGCTAACATGCAATTCACTGTTGTCCCCTCCTCCCTCCATTGCCCTTTTCTTTAATAGCTGGTGCCGTAGCGCCCTCTGCCTCACGCCTCTGCGGCAGCATGCAGGGTAGGATGCAGGTGTAGTCGTTTTCAATTTTCGCGTTAACCAACAGCCAACAGGCTAATCAACGTGAAATCGAGATATGCTACGAAAAACTTGTTTGAACCCACATCAGATGAGCACGTCAAACCGATTTTCAAAAACTAGTTCGCTCAATATTCTCGTTCATTCCTTTTTCTCCCCTCCCTATTCTACACTTTCTCTTCCCCGTTTTCCTTTAAGTTGAAACTTCAACCTTAGTCACTCTTGGATCGCTTGTAGATTTTTTTGACACCGAAGATGGAGATTAGTCACACCTCCTCGAAGAGGAAAACTCCACTCGGTCCTTGAGGTCCGACAACCGTCCGAGAATTTTTCAGCCGAAGTCTCTCGGCCATTTGCAGGAGGCTTCATTAATTCTGTGAAGGGAAGATGAGGACAGTTGAAAAAATTTGGGACCACTTTTTTCCATGAGAGGTGGTGTCTCTTTCAGCGATTGTTTGTTTTTCCCTCTGCCGATCCACGTGAAAGTGGTTCGAGAGAGGCGGCCTTCTCAATGACTTCGAGGGGGACTACAACCCCGCGCTTCAATGGGGAACAATGACTTGACCTCGTCTCGACTCCCAGTTCACACCACCGTCATCACTACACTCTGAAGTGGGAGAGGCCAATAGTATAGCGGTGGGGGAGCGGGTGGAGGCGGACGAAAGATCGAGGTGGGCGGGGATGGGACAAATAAATGCGGGCGGTTTTCCTCATCCCCGCACATTCCTCGCGTTCACCCGAGGAGTGGAGACCGACCTTATCGGAAGGATGAGCGAATACGTGAGTGAAACATAAGGAGAGCACATTTAAATAATTTTTCAAGTGAGTCTAAAAAATAATTAGGACCTCATTTGTAAGTTCCTCTGCTTGTGCAGTTGATTTTACTTACATGCAGTGATGGAAATGATGCAAGAATCATATTTTACATTTTTTCCTTAGTTAAAGCATGTTATGACATGTGTTTCCTGCGCGGTACTCGAAATTTAGGTGAAAATTATATTTTAATACGTTTTTAAAATCTTTTACTCAGCGTGACACCTTGATATTTGTTAGCAACCATTATAATAATTTGAAATGTATTGTTTCGCGTATAGAATAAAATATGTACATATGTAATCGAACTATTACGAACTATATCTCATTAGTCATAAGACTACGTGTTAAAGTAGTTTTGAATTGCCAAAAACCCAAATCGGTAAGGTGACATTTTTTCGCTATTACTTTATAGATATCACTAATAGAAACACGTAAGCAAATTTTATGGCAAACCTGTGCATAGACAAAAATGGATCCAACCACCTAAAACCATTCTGATCATGTGAGTTTCAGGGTAATAAAAAGGAAATTATTTTAACCACCCCTACCTTAAGTAAAATTGAAAAGAAAAGGTTGGTGACGAATGATGTATTTCTCGTTTTTCCGGCGAATAGATAAGAGGGAGAGATCCCGCCATATTGCAGTATCTGTCGTCACCAACAGCCATTCAGCCTGAAGACAATGGCAGACTTAACGTTCAAAACGTCGGTGCTGAGCGACACTGCTCAGAAACCCAAATCTCTTCCTCCAGGTTGGCGAAGAGTTAAACACGGAGTGTAGCGTTGTATGGTGCAGAAACATGGACTTCGAGAAAATAGGACGAGAATAGGTTGCAAGCATGCAGATGAGGATGTGCAGGAGAATGGAGAAGTGCGTTGGACGGAAAGGAAACTGGGGAAGGAGATTAGTAGGAGGCCCAGTAGGTGGTTGGAATAGGTAATGAGAGGCGTAAGGTTGCTGAAGTTCGTGATAGGTTGATGCTAGGTTACGGGGAATGGGAAGAAAGATAATAGATTTTACGAATGGGATGAGGAGAGGAAGGGCGTATGTTGAAAGAAAGTGTACGGTAGTGTGTCCCGGCCCTCATCATGGTCCTTACGTTCCAAGTTCCTATTTTTACCACTGTTTTCCTCCTCCTCTTCCTCTTTTTTTTCTTCTTCTCCCTCCTATCCCTTGTATCCGCCGATGATGATGCTGTGCAAGGATTTCGTGTGATGACGACCACGGAGGCCTTGCCTCCCCGCTGACGGGCACGACACCCGCCCTAGTGGGCGGCGTCCCGTAGTTGCCAGGAATCAATTCCCTGTGATTGACTTTCACATTCTAGGAAGTGAAACTAATAGCGGTAAAAAATTTTAATAGGGTTAGCGCCAACTTGCATTCACACGCCGAACTTTTACTAGCGATCTGGTTTACTAGCGTAGAAAGCTAGTAATGTAAACGGGACAAAAGGAGGAGTTGTAGGCTAAGTAGGCACGGACTCCCAATGAGGTTTCTAAAAGAAGGACGCGCTGGAGTCCACGCGCATTCGGCGCAGCGGATTTAGAATGAACTTTTAGCAAAGAGCAAAACGGTCGCTAAGTTTTACGTCTCCTCCCCCGAAACCGTTATGGAAGCAGGGCTAAAATTGATACCAACGCTACCTCAAGCTAGCGAATTATTTATTTTCACTTATCTGCTACATTGCAGTTGCAAATTTTCTATATTTTCAGGGTTTAAAATATTGTGAGGTTATTTTTACGGATACAGAGTAAAATAAGGCAATGGTTTAATTGTTTTGCAAACATAACGGAGCTTTCGAATCACGTGAAAAAAGAAATAACTGGGGCAGTGGTTAAATAAGTTAATATAGGCCCAGGTTTCAATGTACTTTCTACATTACCATCGGAGAAAAATATTTTTTATTATCTCCGCTTGAGCATTATCATCTCGAAACCTAGGTCACATTAAGCTTATCATACTAGTGGAAAAGAACAATTTTTCAACCTCCTTTGTGTAGTAAAATCACTCATGATTCTTTTCTTTTTATTGAACAATGTTATTGTTGTAGTCTTTATGGGTTTCAGAAGACTAACTTTCGACTTTGATATGGTGAGCAACTTGCTCGCGGAAGCCAATTTTTTTGTTTTTTTGTCCAAAATCAAATAAAAAAGATATTTATATCAAAATGTTTACTACCCTATAGTGAATAATATGTTATTTGCTCCATGTCAGAAAATAAAAGTATCCACGACATTCCTTCATGTGCGCTAATCTGTGTATTGTCAAAATCGAAACAATGGAATCGTTCGCCGATTTATTGTCCATGTACTTTCGCATGTCATGAAGCCCAATCGTTGGCTAGCTCTTCTCTCGCTTGTAAAACTATTCTTCAGATGGAGGACTGTGATTTTGTTTCAAATGAAGGCATACAGCTGTGCTGTGGGAAGTGCCAAAATCCCCGCCAAGTTTCCACACAGGTCTTATGCAGACAGAATATTTATGCGGCGTTTTCATACGCGAATTGAATTTTAATGTCTGCCATTCATTTTTTTATCAAATTCACAGGCAGCGTAGGCTCACCACAGTGGTTGGCGAGCAGTTATTATTCACATCCACTCAAGGCAAAGCCGATAAATGATCCTCTGTTACTTTGCCCGCGTGGTCGGGCAATATGCGAAAATCGACCAAGTCCCCCAGGAATATGATTTGTTGCTCTGCGTCATCGCAGTTACACTCAGTTATCAACTCAAATATTAGCGTTAACGGTGAGGGTTGAGCTCGCTTCCCACTAAGCCGAACTTTACGAAGTTGCTTGCAAAACAAACTTTGCTAAACAAACAACAAACTAAGTTGCTTGAATTTTGAAGAACGTATTCAGATGCTTCACCCAGATTTTTCTGTAATAACCTTGAAGCCTCAGGTACTTCAACGAGCCCTCTATCCATTAGGTTCCCACCCCCCATGTTTCAGCATTTGTAGCTTGGAAGTATTGTCGTCGCCATGAATCAAATCTAAGTCAGCCATAAATATCGCCTTGTTTAAAATAATAGACCTCCTGACAAATGAAGATTAAACATTTCCTGATACAACCTTTGTTTACTCTCCACGAAAATCAAAGATAGGTTAAACAGTTTTCATTTTCAATTTGCTGGCTTACGTAATGCTCATCAATCCCAGGGTGAAAATGTAGCACTGAACGAGTAACAACGTAACAAAACTTTTTGCAAGAATCAAGAAGCGGGATTTGGTGGAAATTGCTTCCAAAGTTGCCGTGTATGTTGATATCCTGAAAATTATAAATATTGAGCGTAATTTGTTCAATTATGAGACAACATTATCTAGGCATCTCTTAGAATATGTATTCATATTTCAGTGTTAGGAAAACTTCGGAAGAAGTTGATAAAAGGAATTCGATAATGTTCAATGAAGATCCGTCATGTTTTTGCAAAAAAAAAACTTCAGAGATAAGAAAAGCAAAGTTACTGGGTTTCAGGAATGGGACGGGAGTCAGTCCTAACACGAAGAAAGCTAGAGGTATTAGGACTTCTAAGGATTTGCATAGGACCCGAACTCATTTTTTGCGGACATGGACGATATTATTTGTTGTGTAAACTTTTTTATTATTCAAGATGTAAAACAAAAACGAAGAAGGGAATCAATATGAGGCCGACGGTTGAAGTTTAGATATAAATTTTAGGAAGTTCCCAGCCCATCTATTTTCTGACGTAAAAATATTTCTGCGAATCCCGCTTCACTACGGTTAGATCATGAGCATGGAATTTGGGAAATAGTCTGCAGAACAGAAAGATTTAAAATGTCGTTTTTCCGTGAACGATAAGAGCCCATAATATATGACATTTAACTATCTTAATTAGGTTGTTCGTCAGATATTGTAGCAAATTAGTTGATTTAGTATATAATGCTTCAGTATTAATATGCCAAGTAATGATAACAGCACGCCTCGCATGGTTCCTGTTGATCTCACGCACGCCAGCTGAGAACAGCACGCCTCGCTGTTCCTGTTCCCATCTCTCTTTGATATTTGTGCACTTCCATAGATGCGAAATGCAGGAATACTCTTGGATTAAATGACATTTTTAGTGTATATTTAGGGTATGTCTGTTGAAAGTCACTCCCTGCCACTAATTTGCAGGTCTTGCAGGTAAATGCATTTATACTCGTGGTTTCTATATAATTGGTAGCATGTAGTGCAATACCTGTCGGTGAAAATTAACTCCCTGCCGTAATCTCTTGAGATAGCTTACCGGGTACTATGTAGATGCATGCTTATCCTGGCATCCCAAAAATTCACTATACCTGAATATGGCCCCAAAGACGGAATCTAACGTAGAGACTCCCGATAAACTACCACTACCAGCAGGTAGAATGAGTAATGGCGATGATCGACATTTGGGATCAAGGTGAGGTTTGTAAGACCGAGTCTCAGTTTGACACACACCGCGATGGTCCATTATGAACGCCGCGGTGAGAGAGAGAGAGATAGCGGAGGTGGGAAAAAATCCACTTTTCAATTTCCCAACGTGTGATCCGATGCTTAGAAACGGGGGGAAGGTTTAAGTGTTCTGCATGGAGGAGGAAGGGAGTGGATGATGGGACAGTGGGGCTACCACTCCAGTGATTCGCGGGGTAAGGGTGGCACGGAAGCGGCGGGACCCTCCCTGCATCGCCCCTATGTTGTGTGCATTCTCTCCTCCCTCCCCACACACGTCCCCCACCCTTATCTGTAGCGACACCCTTCTAATACCCCCCTCTACCCCGTCACATCCCCGTCGCCAACCGCCGCCCCTGGGCTAGACAGGCGGCGATCCAGCTGAGGTTGCACCCGTGTGAGACTTATGTGCATGGAGGAGAGACAACGGTACGAGAAAGCCTCTCCTCCCACTCTCCCCCCCACTCCGTCACAAAGGCTTGAGGACTACCCGAGAGGGTGGGGTAGGACATGGGGTGGTGGAGGAGGAGGAGGTGTCGCCGGGAGTCCCCATGGGAGGGTTGGAAACGGTCCGTGGGACAGGTTGTGGGGGTGTGGGCGACGTTGTACCATAGAGTAAATATATATTCTTATCCATATATATACTATATCCTTACTCAATGGTTATAGCGTGTAGCTCGGGGTAGACTGGAGGGCTGGAGGGTTACAGAAGTCGGCGTACATACATAAGGCGGAGCCCAGAGTAGAGGCGAGTTCGCTTATATACGTTTCTCCGGGAAAGGGTTTATTAGGTGGATCCTTCGAGTGGCCGTAGCCGACCCTTGTTTGCTCTTCTCGCGGATAGGAAGTGGCAAAAAATATGCACGTCGTGGGTGTGGGATCTTTGCGGGGGAGGAGCAACTTGTTGACGAGTTCCGATAAAACTAACATGTGCTTCCAAGATCGCTCGGCTGAACGTGCCGGGTGAGGCGGACGCGATTAACGTCGCCGACCTGCTGCCTTTTGTCGGGCGCCGCTCATTACAAGCTTTCCTCTGACTTATATGTATATATATCTCCTTTTCGTTTTGTGCGTTCCAGCCCCCCCCCCCCCCTCCCCCATTGATTTTCCAACTCCGTTCTCGGTGACGTTAGAAGCTTCAGCTTTTGTTTGTACACATATTATCGACTCTGAATTGGAAGTATGGAACTGCTACATCATGATGGTCATAAAATTTACAGTTTTTCAACTAAAAGTATAACAATTTTCGGCCAGTTTCAGTAGGTCAACATCTTTTTCAAGTGTATAATAAGTACAACCATTGCCCGAAAATGATGCAAAGCCGTCGAAACTGCATGGCATCAAGCCATTCCCTTTCAGGGTAGGCAAATTCGAAGAAATTATTCATTGCTATTAGACCTAGAAAACTGGCTTTATTTTAATTATTTCCTCAATGATTCCCTTCCATACATACCACTTTCGCTTCTCTTAAACTCATGAAATGCTACATATATGCTCTCCTATTCTTTAGGCTCCTAATAGTCGTCCTCTTTAAAGTGTCTTCCACCAGTCAGCCACGGTCTACCCATATTCGCATTGATAAACGTTTTTGCATAATCTGCAAAAAAATTATTTTACTTTTGAATTTTCTCCTACAGAAGTTATTGAAGGGAAAAGGTATTTCTTTAAAATTTCCAAATGTATCATTATACAAATAAATGTCCGGCGACAACTTGTGGAAAAAGGTATCTATCTATATAACCAACCTAGGTTTCGGCAAACATTTGCCATTATCAATTTAAAGATTGATAATGGCACATGTTATCTTACCAAATGTAGATAGTGTATTTTGAAGTAAATTACATAGTTTAATTAGGTCTCAGGTGGAGGCAGAATACGAAAATCAAGCGACTCTTCTGGTAAAGTCCTGCGCTAATCCTTTTTTACGGTAGAGAGAAGTTTCCAGTTTGCGCAAAGTGCCATTCTTTTATTTTGGGGCATATAAACCATTAAAATGAGGAATCCTTCTGCATGGAAATCACAGAGCCAAAGGCATAACCAGTCAGCTAATTGTGTATAGAAGACCGTACAGATGTGCTTGTTTTATTTTCTAGTTTTATATCAGTTTTTTGCCTAAGAGTTTCTGTCTTACTCTTATTGAAATGTTAATGTAAAATAACTTCCGGATAGCATCAAAATATTTGCCCGAGAAAAATCTTCGCCTCCCTCTTGTAACCATATTACCAAACTGCCGTACGAAATGTGGAGGCTTAGCGAGAAGATGGAAAAAAAATAAAATAAAATATATTTTTAATTCATGGAGATATTTTAATTGATGAATACAAGTTCGTGGAATGGTTGAATTAGAATGTTAATTGAATAAAATGCTCATTTTTAAGTGCAGATGTTTCATGTTTCTCTCATCCATTGCAATTGCTGGCCTTAGATGTTTTTCTGTTTCAAATGTTCCTTCGTAAAACACATTTGTTTTCCGCATTACTCTGTACCATATCGTTGGTCATATGTATACTTGCATTATGCACCCGCTCGGATACCCCTGTTTAACCCGATAAACTTGGCCTTGAACATGTCCCTCCGAAGGATTAACCAGTTGCGTTAAAAGGCACTCAATGGATAAGGTAGGACACAAACTTGATGCCTGTGTTTACGAGCTGGGGAGTCACCTATATCACAAACCTCGGATAGGAACAATAATTTAATTTGAAATTATATTATTTATGTTAAGAAATATTTTCGGATGAAGTGAAACATAGTATTTTTGCGTATCCACATATATACTATATAATGTTGACGGAGCAAAGCTGGACTGAATTCCGGTCTATGCGCTAGGTATATGCCTTTGTCTAGATTGGAAATGTTGGCATTTATCTTCGCTTCCAGCTAATTTAAAAAATGTTCTTGCTGATGAGCCTACTGGGCAAAGAAATGCGATGCGCAATTTTTCCGTAGAGCGTTGTGTAATTTGTTGATACATACTAACTAATTAATCTATGTTTTGTGAAAAAATGCGATATCAGTCGGAAAAGTACACAGGTGATAATCGGAACTTAAAGTTTGGAAATCGAAATGTTCTAATTACTGCAACTTATAGAATCCATTGCTGCTTGGTTGTTACAATGGCAGGGCAATTAGTGTTTCTATGCATTATCTTTCGATGATATAGTGACGATATCTGTATTATTGTTGATGTATCGCGGGCTGCTGGAAATTCACCTTCTGCATGACCTTTAAATTTGCGACCATCGGATTTTCGGGTCAGATCTGTGGTTGCCGTATTTCTGGTCTCGTTAAATAACAATTACGTTCCATCTTTTCCTAACTGCGTTGAAAGGGGAACCATATCGGCTTGCTTAGTGCAGGCGAGTGCTATATTGATCCAATCTATCGCTCGCATTTTGGAGAGTTCTCGAGATTATATATATATATAATAAAACTTACACGAGGTAGGAGAAAGAGATATAGTAAAAGAATTTGTTCTTACAGAAACGTTTCGGACCGGTTGGTCCTTCGTCAGCTTTAGAAGTCTACTTTGACTTCTAAAGCTGACGAAGGACCAACCGGTCCGAAACGTTCCCGTAAGAACAAATTCTTTTTCTATATCTCTTTCTCCTTCCTCCTGTAAATTTATTTTATATATTTGTGGCCAATTGGCGAAAATTTCAAAAGAATATATATATATATATATATATATATATATATATATGCCATTATATGTTTATTCAACTGTCGGGGCCAACTGATGGCGTGGAAACGGGCGATAAGAGACTTAACAAAAGGTGGGCGTTATGAGAAAGCTAGTATGGGGAAGTATAGGAGAAGGGAGGTCACTTTTTTAACCAGTTCGTCGTTTCCGCTAGTTGTCTCTTCATTTAATCCGGAAAATTTTGATAGCCACTCGATATGTATAGGAATTTTTGTAACGTGGCCTTAAAACTGAAGAATGCCAGAGAAGGAACGTGCCTTGGACGGAGGTGTTTAATTTTTTCTTTCAATTTTATTGAGAATTCAAAATGTTGCTGTAATGTGATCATTTTTGCGCTATCGTAAGTCATTGAACGTTTGCTAAATTTAATCCGCATGTGCATTACCTGTTCTGAGGTATGTCCTTCCCTTACGTTTATATTAGAATTCCGGCAAGTTGGTAACTAACTCAAAAGATGTGATCTCCAATCAAATTTATTTGGCCGCAAATTCGAGAGCATTTACGGTAACCATAAAAAAGCCGGTTTTTTCCGTCTCTTCAGTGGGTTACTCTCCGGGCCAGCCGGCAAGTTGAAACGCTTTGTCCTTGATCGAATTGCCGGCTGCCGGTCTTGCCCCTAGCCCACTCACTTCCAAACCTCTGAATTTGAGTTTTGCCCTTGTGTAGACGAAAGGGCGTTAGAAAAGAGATATTTTTATGAGGTCATTAAGATCTTTTGTGAGATCATTTAGTTTGGCCGAAGGATATTTGCACAGTTTTACGTTGTCGGCCAGGTGAAGCGTCGTCAATATATTTCTCTCCCCCTTACATTTTCCTCCACTAGCGAGAGCCGAAAAGGAGACACTCACGCCATCCGACGGCGAGAAGAGGAACCAGGCGGCCTCTTACGTGAGAGAAGAGGCGGGGAAAATGATTTGGGTCAATCGCTGCCAAGCGGTAAATAGCCGTGTGAAATGTAACCGAAATAGAAGGGAGGGAAGGAGCAGGGCGTGGCGTATCGTTTTGGAGGTTTTTTCTTCGAGCTTGGAAGGAGCCAATTGAAGAGGAAAACACATTTCATCTCTGCTGTAATTTAGGACGAGGGAACACATGTGAGATGGTTACAATCTCTCATTCCATGCCCATCTCCCCCGAGTTGAAGACGCCGCCCATGCATCGCCACCCCGAGACGGGCCCCACTTTGTGAAAGAACTTTTTGAGACATCACGATTGATCGTGAGTGCTCGGGCGCTCGCTCACACGCGTAGAGCCGTGCGTGGACGTGGAGGAGATAAGGAAATGGAGGCAGATTGGGAACTCTCTTCCTTTCACATAGCTAAAGGAACTATTTCCGGGAAAATGACCTTGGAATTCCGGCCAAGGGCGTAGCCAGGGCTTGATACGGCAAAACCTCTCCAGTCAGGAGACTCAAATCCGCTAATGTACCAATTTATTTGTATATTTCGGTTGATCATTGGTGTCATTAGTTACTTTAGCCAGGGAATGTCTCCATATATATTGATAACTCTTGAGATGTGTTAGAGTATGTACCTGGGTGAACATTTTTTTAGCTCACAAGCGGTGATTTACTTAAATGAAGTGCAGGTAGGATAAGTAGTAGGCATCAACATGGTGTGTACCTTGCACATATTGTTCACCATTTCAACAATTGTCCTTGTATGAAATTAGAACGCCCTTTTTCTGTGGTATAACAAGTCTTTGATTATGAAATAGGAACTGTTGTTAGCACAACTACACGTGGTAAATGTGTTTCCTATAAAAATCTGCTGATACATAATTATAATATATTGCTCATTGTTCAACGACATTTTCTGTGTCCTTCCTTGAAATACTTTATTACCATGCTTGGAACAGAAATTACCTTTAAAAGCTATGTCATTTTTTGTCACTGTTATAGCAATTAAAATCATTGGTAGGTAGTTTATATTACTCTTTTTATCATTGAAGGAAATTAGTCTCTTAAAACGATAGAAGCAAAGAGAAAAGACTAAATTTCATGTATGTGGTAATGGCATTTCTATTCCTGGAGTAACTAGGTTCTCTTTACAATTTCATTGGAGCTGCAATAGTTAAGAGAATTCGTAGAACCTTCCTGTACTAATATTTCACCCATGTGTACCTTGAGCATAAGCAATCACTTTTTATTCAGTATTGATACACTCAAAAATGTAGTGTTTGCAATTTATACATTAAACATAGTAATATCTAGAACGTATATTGCCTCGTGTCTCTCATATTAAAATGGTAATGATCCTTAACTATTACCTTTACTGAGAAACATAGAGGCTACTCAAACTGTTTTTCTGAACTCTTGTCAATAACGCTATCACACATAATTTTATTCTTATGCACAGCCTATGTAAAATTGAGTAATCCTAAAAAATGAGTAGTACGATTTATTTACCTAGTTTAGATTATTATATAAAAATACTTTATCGACGTTCTAAACAATCATGGAAATATTTCCTACTCATTTTATTCACTCTGTGGGTTCAATGGGAAGTACACCATAACAAAGAATTGCACAATGGTCACCTTAATATATCACACCAAGTAACTATTACGCCCCAAAGTTTAAAAAATGTTCAGTGAACTCAATTTCTAGCATTGGAATACACATTTTCGCTCATAGTTCTACGCCATGAATTGATTGAACTCATGTTATTGTGTATTAAATACTTTTTAGAGGGTGTTATAAAGTACTAATATTTAGAGCACCAAATATTTTGACCATACTCACTAAAAGCATATAAATATTATATCAACTTATCAATGTTAATTTAGGTTAAAATATCGATATTATACCAGTCTCTTAATTGATAACTGGTTTAAGTGGGATAGATTTTACCTTAAAAATCTTGTAATTGGTTGACTTCACTTACGTACTTCATTGGTTCCTTTTTTCCATCATGTATATTATTTTTACGAATAACGATGTCAGTAAACCGGCCGCTACCATAAGAGGCGTTGTTGCATTATGCTGCTCACTTACACACACTCCACATTAACGATTTTCCACTATTTTTCTCTCTCCTCCTCGCCGTTTCGAATTTTCTGTTTGTGCTCCATCTCCACGACCTTCGCGCCGGGGCAGATGTGACCGCATCGATTCCCAAGGCTTCCTTCTCCCGCTTCTTCCCCAATCGATAAACGGCAGCAGCGGCGTGGTGTAGCTATCGACCTCGTGTACTTCCATGGCATTCTCCATAACCGGCGAGCTCGCAATTTCGACGCATGTGGGAGACACTTCGTTCGATTGTTTGCACATACGTAGATGCGCGCAAATAATACCATCCGAGCTGCGAACGTCAACAATCAATTTCCGGTGCAAAACGGAATAGAGTATGAATGGAGAGAACGTCGTTCATGTTACTTCTTCCGAAAATAAATTTATCGTTATCGGCTTTTCCGCGGAAGTCTTCAAAAAAGGAAACAGACTAACCGATGAAAGAGGGTTACCGAGAAGGAGAAGTGAGTAATTGACGCTGCGGCCATCACAGGTGCGGAGGCCATTGTTGGTCATCCGACAAGTTATTAAATATTGAACAAGCTACCGGACCCGCCATTTTGATCGAAAGAAACGACCCCCCCTCTCTACCACCATTTCCGAAGCTCTCGCACAACGAGAGCAAGAACTTATAAAAATAAGCTTTATATCCCTCTTACGGGCCGCCGCCATTTCGGGTGGTTCGTTTTTTTGAAAATACCGAAACCGTTGAGTTCAGCCGGTTAGGTTGCATTCTTCCTTTCTCTCTCTCTCTCTCTTGTTCCTCCAAGAACTTCCGCCGGCCGCCGCCAAGAGGCCGCCACCGTCGAAGGGGGGTTGTGAAGGTAGGCGGCTGCGGTGGGCAAAAGCAGAGCCGGATGAATTTTCCCCGGGGGTTGAAGAAGAAGTTGAAGAGGGAAGGGGAGGCTTTCGGATATGTGAGGGGGGGACAAGATTGCGCCCCCCCGCCACTTTTATCCAGTACCTCCTCTTCTGGTCTGGCACGAAAATCTGCTCTCTCTCTCTTTTTCTCTGGAACAGTCAACCTCCTTGACCAACGCTGGATCAACCAACCCTCGCCGGATTGCACGAAAAGCAGAGTTGTCCATCGCCGAAGCCTGTGTCAGGGCCGGTTGCGGTTAGGAGATGGTGTGGGGAGAGGTAGTTAGAAAAAGGGAAGGTGGGATGAGGAGGGAGAGAGAGGAGAAGGCTTTGGAAAGTTGTAGAGAGGGCGTATGCCCCTCTATACGAGAACGTTCTTCCCTCTTTGTCCATTTCCAGAACAACAACTACCCGAGCCGGTCGATAGCCGAAGCGCACGCTTTGGCTTGGCGTTCTGGATGGGCGGATCGGGTGTGGGGGGGAGTGAGTAGTGGGGTTGGGGGTCTGCCTGGTTGGGGGGGAAGAAGTGAGGAAAGAGGTGCTAGTTCCCAGTTCCCCCGCGGGTCGCTTCGGTGGCGCTCGCATGCAGCAGCGACCCCGAATGGCGAGGTCCCGAAGCAGCGGGGGCGGGGAAAAATGCCGGCTCTCTCTTCATCCAGCCGTCTGTCTCTCACCCTCTCTCCTCTTGCACCCCCCACCCTCTCCATTTCCCTCCCTATCTGTCCTCTGCACACCCACAACCTTTTTCCCCCTTTCCTCTACTAGTCCCTCATCCCGTGCCGAACGTGAGCACGTGAACAAGGACTCACGCTTACAAAACCGCGCATCACTTCCTTCAACCACGCATCCATCCGCCGCTTTTTATTCCTGCGTGCTTGCCTGTCCCCCCACTCCGCCCCGTCTGAAGCGTCTCCTCTCCTCGGTTGTCGTCTTAAAGCCTTGTTTCCATTACGCACTGTTCATAAGATAAGCTTGGTAAGCCTGCAACTCGTCAACCAGTAGAAAGTTTACTGAGTGAACTAAGGGTTCCGTCATTGACTATATCCAACAATGAGTTACACTAACCTGTTTCACCAGGATTGAGTTATCCTTGTTGCCTCTTGTTACTGGCCTATGTGGTACGTGTGAATGGAAGGTATTTCAACTAAAGGTGAAACGCCATGACTATAAATTTTAAAATGGAGAGTTGCAGGGAACAACATATAGGAGCCGACCAACCAATTACTCTAACACGCCGTGGCTTAGTTGGTGAAATACCAAGTCCAGTAAACAGGAGTTCGAATCTCGATGGTGCCTTATTTTTTCCCGAGCCACATACCATCGAGGTGGCTTGCACGGAATTTCGTGTATGTTATGTGTTGGTGATGCAATTTAATAAAAGCAATGCCAAATTTAAAGCGAATCATTCTATTACCATAGTTGCTATTTTTTATGCCCAACTGGGGTCATTAACTTCTTTACGGAGGTAACTGGGGACTCGAATGAAGGCAATTTAGTTTTAGCCCCCGTAAAAACTATTATTCAATCCGCATTGAGGACGGGGCATTCATAGCCTTGGTTAGGCCTATCGCCGGTCACACGCAACGGCCACGGCGAGTTAGCGCCGACAGTGATTGCGTTGCTACACAGGTTGCTTTTGGCACTCGACCATGATTGGCGCGTAGTGACGGCTACGGTGGTAAGTTTGCGTCCACGATAAAGAGATCGGAGCAATGTCGCACTTCTTTCTCGGAACCGCTAATTTTACTCTAGGCTATCCATGTCGCAATGGCGTATACAGGCTCAAATGTTATCATGCACACCCTAAACAAGTGCTAAAACACGTTCCTCATCTTTTTCAATGGATCAACCTCAGTTCCCATCGGATTGGAAGTTATATAGGTTATTTAGTATCTAATGATATCAGGCCTGACCTCATGGAAATTATGGATATCCATGATGAGAAAACCACCTTTGTTATTTCCACAAAACTTTATAACGCTGGCACGACGCGCGTTTCACCTCACTCCACAGTGAGGTGAAACGCGCGTCGTGCCAGCGTAATAATGTTTTGTGGAAATAACTAAGGTGGTTTTCTGATCATGGATATTTACATCTACATCTACATGTTACCCTGCGAGCCACCTCTAGGGTGTTTGGCAGGGGGTGACAAGTCACCAAAATGCAGCATGCAAGCGGACCGCCACATGCACACCGCACGGTCATGAATATTAAGGATACTAACCAATTCCATCATTAACTAAAAACCATCATGCAGCATGCAAGAGAATCCCCACATACACGCCACACATGCACGATGACACATAATATTCTACATGCTACTTAAGAGGGCAATCTGCCTATGAAGCTAGAACATGCAAAACATGCTGTTAGAAACACCATAAAACTCCGTAAACATGCTTTAAGAAATACATAAGTTAGTAAGCTACACTACCAGTCAACTAATCTATCTCTAAGTCCTTACACAGCCGTTATAGTCTCTTATCGCTCGCGGAAAATACGACATTTTAAATCTTTATGTTCTACAGTCAATCTCTCTTATTTTATTTTTATGATCTAATCTACCATAGTACGTTGGCGGTCGTAAAATATGATCAACTTCGTCGGAAAATAAACTACTCTTGAATTTACATAATAGATTTAGTCTTGTTTTCAATCTACGGTCTGACAGTGATTCCCATCCGAGTTGTTCTAAGAGGTCAGTAACACTAACAAGGCTATCGTAACGGCTTTTCACGTACCTGGCTGCTCTTCTCTGTACACGTTCTAACTCTGTTTTTAAGCCTGTTTCATGAGGATCCCAAACACTGGAAGCATATTCTAAATGGGGTCTATCGAGGGAGAAGTAGCTTATTTATCTCACTTTGTCGTCGCACTTGCCTAGAATTCTTTTAACAAATTAATAATTAACAAATCCCAATTTACGATTAGCTTGACCTGTTATTTCCCGTATTTAATATCTGTTGAAACTCAGGTTTTTTTCCGAGCTTTTTTCTGGCCCACTAAGGTGATCCCAGAGGAAACACGGTCTCAGAACCTCCAACTTCTCAACCCCTCCCTCGCACTTCAAATCTAATCTCGAATTTGAGCAAATGGGAAGAACCAAGGGTGTTCGCGGGCGCATTCCGTCGATTGTATTTTGCGACAAATTGATGGAGGAATTGCTTGATGAAATCACTGCAGAGAAAGGGAGCGATGGATAGACGGTCGTTACATGCGGCGTGAAGGATACTTGATCCGATATTCGACCAGCTGGAGCTTTATCTGAGGCACTTTCGGAACCCGACAGAATATGCTTTCTTCGCTTTATGGTGGCTGGAGCGGTAATCGTGAGTCCATGAAGGCACATTCTAATAACTTTTCAAGTAAGTCGAAAAAAATATTACTGGACCACACTTCACTCAAGTACACCTGTTTATACTTTGGAAATCACCATACATGCAGTAATTTTTATGACGCAAGAGTTATATTTCAATTTTTCGCCTTAATTAAAGCATTGTTTTGACTTGGATTTTCGGCGCGAAATTCGAAATTTACGAGAAATTCATATCTAAATACGCTTTTCTTACTCGGCATGATACCTTGATATTTGTTGGCAGCTATTATAATAATTGGAAACTTATAATTTTGCATTTAGGAGAAAATCTGTACATAAGTAATCGAATTGTGTGCCGTGTGCCATTTGAGTACTTGTTATATTATCATTGAATTGCCAGGAAACCAAATCGGTAGCATGCAGTTTTTTTCACTTTTATCAATAGATATTACTAATAAGGACACGGATGCAAAGTCTCACGCAAATCTGTACATAAACAAAAATCGCTCCAACCTCTTTAAAGATACGTTTTCCAAGGAGTGACTGTAGCGATCATCGCTGAGCGTTCATCGTTCAATGATGATCCCGATAGCCTGCATGTGCTGTATGGTAATGCAACCAAGCCGCGACAATTGCCTCAGTCGCTGGCGTCGATCGCTGAGTGATTATATGAGCCTGCCCAGAGAGGTGTCTGAATCGCAGTCGCTAGCGATTAAACGTCAGGGATTCCGGTGAAATCATTGCTTGCGGTTCTACAAAACTGAATTTTTCCTCGGAAGAGGATGAAAAGCTGACCGAAGAAGTACATGAGCATTCAACGCTATACAATTTGCACCATCCTCTATATCGGGTCATAAGGGTGAAAGACAATATTTGGATAGATGTCGTTGAATATGTAAGAAGACCATGTGAGTTCAATCACAATATATAATTTTCTATCAATTTGATGAATTATGATTACTCTGTCACCATATTATCAAATTTTTCTATTGATAAATAAAATTCCTTTGTGCCTTTTTATCTTTTAAGTATGTTACAAATGTGATTAATGCCCACCTTGTGTGGTTTTAATTTATCAGTTCATGCTGGCGTTCCTTGGTCAAATATTTTATACATTTTAGCACACTCCTGTCACCTTGATGAGGATTTAAGAAGTTCTGCAGAGATATACCTCCAAATAATTTACGGATTGCTTTTGTGAATGGCATTGGCTTCTTAGCAGGATGGCAACAAAGTTTTCATTTTTTATCGCATTAAAGATGCCGCTGCTCTGTGTTCCCTCTGGCACGAGTGTGAATAAAAGTTTTCATTATTCGAAGTAGTTCATGCATCGGCATTACGAATGCAAATACCATGTTCAATGAATTACAAACTCGAGACTGGCAGGGAAATACATTAGTGTTTTGTTCCATCCCCATAAATAGTAAACAAGGGTAGCTTTACGCAATGTCAACACCATATTGCTTTTATTGGAAGTAACCATCTGTAACTCCATGGAAAACACGTTACCTAATAAGTTCAACGGTTTCAGGCTTTACTTTGTAGAATTCTCTCCTAGGAATTGGTTTTATTAGTTACGACCAGGATTTTGTCTCGTCGCGACATCTACGATATACCCCAACTACTAATCATTCCCCTCTCACTTCCATACTATACAAACCCTTTCAATTTAGTATATTTTACCTTTAGCTGTCGTGATGCGACGAAACCTGGGCCGTTTAAACCAAACCTGGGCCATTTAAATAAAACCAGTGTGGAAAACAAAAATACTCTTTTCATTCATACGTTACCTAAGTTTTTATGGCATGACATAAATGAGAATTTTCAATTGTGGCTATTCGTCATTGATGAAAATACACTTTCCAATTTTCTACTCTACATAAGAAAAACAAAAAAATGGTATTCAGTCTTTATGAATGCTTTATGCACGTACCAAATGACACAATTTCTCACGCGGCTTGAAGGGTTTGCAATATACCTTTACGCCTTGCCATCGACCAGAGGCATTGTATGGGTCAATTTAATTTCTCAAAATACTTCATGAATCCAAATAATTTGTCAATCGTAATGCATCCATATTTTAACAAAATCAAGAAAAAAATTGGAGGCCATTTATACTTATCTGTTCTGTTTAAATTATGGTTTCACCACCGCTAACTGCCCTCTCCTATAAATTAGTCTGCAAAAGAATCTCTCACAGAAAAACATTCTTTTATTGAAAATCCACCAGTGCCAGCCCAACTAATTAGATTTTCATTTGCCAAGTCCTGCGCAGATTCAAAATCACATTTTATTTTGCCATGGGCTGAAATAAAATCATCTCTAAGCATGCCAGGGACACTGGCCATACATTTTCGGATTCTACACCTAAAATGGAGCAAACAAATTTTTAAAAAGTTTTTTATTTAATACCGCTTCGTTTAGCGTCTGTCTGACTGCATGTGTTTTATACAAAAAATTCATAGCTTAAGTACGGCTTAACATTTTGCTTAAAAATGTGGTGGACGTTTTGAGCTCAAGAACATCTTATTAGGAAAACAAATAAAAACTGTTATGATTTCCCGTCTCAAAATGGCGGCCGTTCCAAATTTTCAATGGTAAATTGTAAAACACCTGTTAACTTTACGAAAACTTTGCCAGTAACAAAAAAATTATAAATTTCACTGTGATTCTATCGTTATCAGAATTTTTGAAAGATCAGTGAAGATTTGACTGAGATTTTTATGCTTTTCCGTTTCAAAATGGCGGCCGCTCCAAATGTTTAATGGCAAATTGTTAAAAACCTGAACACATTTCAAAAACTTTGTGGGAACAAATATAATTATAAATTTAATTGTGATTCTAAACGTGTCAAAATTGTTCAGATCGGTTGAGATTTGACTGAATAACACAGTTTTTTTCCAGTCAGAACGTATTGTTAACAAAGCACGTCTTAAGTTTAAACGTTTATTTTTCATTTTATTATGTGTTTTATTTAGGTTTTTAATTTGTAAGATTATTATGAATTTCTTATATGAATTTAATAATCTTCACAAAAATACAAGTAGTCTATAGTCAAGCAACCTACGACCGATTTTGAAAGGTCCTATTGGGAAATATTTCAGAATACAAGCGTCGAAATTTCACGATTTCAGTTTGCTAGGCCGTACATGAAATCCATATCCGATGCATATCGCTTGATCCATATGGCATTTTCAGTGTTCACAATAGTAAGAAATCAGGTTAGCACTCTATAACAGTATCACTAAACAAAGAATTAGGTGGCTGTTATTTTTATGAAGATTATTACAAGTTCAAATTATTTTATGAATTAAAAACCTAAGTAAAACACAAAATAAAATAAAAATTGTACACTTTCAAAATAGTTTTTAACAAATGAACGTTTAAACTTAAGACGTGCTTTGTTAAAATTACGCTCTGACTGGAAAAAACTGTGTTATTCAGTAAAATCCCAACCGATCTTAAAATTCTGATACGGTTGGAACCACAATTAAATTTATAATTATTTTTGTGTCTACAAATTTTTCTAAAAGTGTACAGGTTTTTAACAATTTACCATAAAACATTTGGAACGGACACCATTCTGAAACGTAAAAGCATAAAAATGTCAGTCCAATCTCAACCTATCTTAAAAATTCTGATAATGTTAGATTCACAATGAAATTTATATTCTTTTGTTACTGGCAAAGTTTTCGTAAAGTTAACAGGTGTTTTACAATTTCCCATTGAATATTTGGAACGGCCGCCATTTTTATACGGGAAATCATAACAGTTTTAATTTGTTTTCCAAATAAGATGTTCATGAGCTTCAACCGTCCACCAAATTTTTAAGCAAAATGTTAAGCCGTACTTAAGCTATGATTTTTTTTATAAAACACATGCAGACAGACAGACGCTAAACGAAGCTGAATTAATAAAAAACTTATTTAACATTTTTGTTCCATTTCAGGTGTAGAATCTGAAAATGTATAGCCATTGCACCTTTTTGTGACACCCTGTATATACGATCTTCAGCTTTTCTCTTAGAAAGAAAGACTTGCTCTGCAACGCCATCATTGTCATCTTCCTCACTCATTAGAAATACCAGAATAATCATATTTTTCACACAATGCTAGTCACTGTTAATGCGCACACAACTCGAGAGTGCGGAGACTACTAAACTTGTGAGCTCAGAACCCAATCGCAGTCGCTTGTAGGAAAATACCTAGGCAACAGTTTATCAGCGATGATCTCGGAGCGATGAACGCTGAGCGATAATCGCTGAGCGATGATCGCTACAGTCGCTCCTTGGAAAACGTACCTTTAATCTAGCTATTAACTCTCCGGTCGCGACGCTTGTGACATAAGTTGTGATAGCAAAGTCGCTCGATTCTTTTGCATCAATGAGGGCTGGGCTGCAGAGATTCGTTAAGGTGTCGTGCACGCTGGTTCTGTTTATTTCAGAAGAAATGGTTAGTAGATTTAGTTTTCCAGATTCGGGTTCATCCTAAATTTCTTCCCCGCTCGAAAGCGTGCACATTCTCGGGAATATAGCTAGCTGGACTCCGAGACAATCAGGTTATCCCCTGCCACACACCCTTGAGGTGGCTTGCAGGGTATTATGTAGATGTAGATTGATGATGTAGATGTTATACCACACTACCCTTCACTGCACATAATATAATTCTCCTTGATGGATGAAATATCTCACAATCTGTTTGATTAATCCACAACCGAATGGAATAAATGTATGATTACTCCACTCAAATATATCACAGCCATTGGAGGATCGTTTAGAAATAAAGTAATTGGCATTATAAACTCTCTATTTCAACCGAAAATAATTATTTCACGAAACTATTCCCTTTTTCAACTCAGCATACATCCATATTATTCTTTTCCATTAATTACCTCGTTAATTTTCCCTCTTATTAACTTATTTACCTCCTTCTAACTTTTCCCCGTTCGATTATTAAAAAAAAACCTTCCTGCCTTATTCCCTTCGCGATAAAAATCCTCCAGAGAATGAATTTTTTAAAAACTAATCTACTATCATCTGCCGCGTCCGCCCCCCCACTACCATTCACCATCTTTCCCCAACCCTGCTTCTCATTCCCTTATTCATCAATTTCACCCCTCAGCTCACTTTGCACCCTCCTTCTTTCTTCCCTAACCCTTAGAGAGGGAGGATATCACCCTGAAAACGCTCTAAGCAAAAAAAACTCCGTGATGTAGAGAGCATTATCATCGGCTGTGGGGGAGGGTGCAGAGGGAGGGGAAGTGTTAGGAACAAGGGAATGATGGGAGAGAAGGTATGAACGGACCGTGGTGAGGTTTAGGAATGAGGGCATCATGGAGGAGTTTTGTGTGGAGACTTATGGTGGTGTTGGGGGGGGAATCACCGGGCGGGCTCTCAGACTGGGATCCGTGATGGGGGTTAGAACGGTAGTTCTCCCCTACAATAACAGAGGGGGACACATGGTAGGAGGCTCCTCCGTGGTGGAGAGAGCTCTCTAGCTGGCTGGCTTGCGAGCAAAGCAGATTGGGAGAGTCAGATGGAAAAGTATCTTGAAGGGGGTGGGGGGCAAGGGGGAAGATGGAAACAGGCGTGGGCTGTGTATAGATGGTAGCAAAGGAGGTTAAGCGTTTGCGCGGTGTGGAGACGGGGTAGGGATGGAAGTTGTTGGATGGAAGGGAGTTCTGTGTGAGAGGATACACGGGGATGGTGTGGGGTTAAGGTTATCGTGGAAGATATAGGAGTGTAGGTGGGGGTGGGGGGAGACGAGGGTAAGCGATGGAGTAGCAGTAGTCCTTGTGTGTGTGAGGTGGGGGGAGGAGGGGGAGGGGAAAATAGTAAGTTTTTCTTAGGGGGGGGGAGCATTTTTCCGCGTTCGTGTGTGCGTATTTGCCGGGGTGGTCCTTTTTACGGACGCCGCTCGATGGCCCCGACGCCGACGCCGTGGAGGAGAGCGAGCACATTGGGGGGGAAAACAACGGAGACTGTGTGTGTGTTACGGGAAGGAATTGCGGTGGGGAAAAAATCCTTCCGCCCTCAAGTTTTCCGGCTTATTTATTTCTAACCCCTCCCCTACTCTCTTTCTCTCTCTTACACCCCCATCCCAGTCTCAGTATCAAATGTCCCCAGGCAACCCTTGACAGAGAGAGCTTCTATCGTCGTTACCGATGAAGCAGAGGGATTTGGATGAATCATCAAATATACCACAAAACACTTGATAACCTCTTGAATTAACTCCCATAGTTCTTTGATGAATGTTTCTGAAGCCCGGTTTCATAATCTTTGTCGAAATATTTTCTCGGTGTGACAACCGAGGCTAGTTCGTTCTCCCGTTAACAACAGTGACGTCAAGTAATCTACAGTCCGATCGAAAACACAAACTCGAACTCTCGGATTACGTCTAGCGAGCGGAAGCCTACGCCATCTTTCGTTTTTCGTAAACCAGGTGGTTCGGTTAACGTTAACAGGACATTCGGATATTTTACGCAGTTACGCGCAAAGTTTGCTAACGCATAGCTACGTGCGAGTAAAAATGCGTGAATACATTAACGACTAGCAATCATTTTTCTTTGCTTGGAATTAGTTCCATGCATCCCCGTGACGATGAGGAGTGTTTGCCAAATTCACAATCTAGTTTGGAGATTTGAGCTCTAATCCTGTTTAATTGAAATTAACTTTTTTACTTTAACCTATCTCGCTCTGATTCCTATTTCCTGTCGCAAGGAATTGCGGTTCTATACAAACTTCCACCCTCAAGTTTTCCGGCTTCTTTATTTCCAATCCTTATTTATTTCATCCTGTTTTTTCATTTTACCCTACAGTCCCGTCCCTAAACCCTTATAAGAGGCAAAACTAGACAGGAGGCCTCTCTCATCATTGGTAGGGTACCGAATTAGTAGAGGATTTTGGGCTAAAAGGTTTTTATAGACCGCGTGGAAAACGCCTTGTTCTACCTCCTATTAAACATCCATCGCCTTGAATGATAATGGCTCATGGTAGTTATCCGGGACACACACATAGAAAGTCATTAGATGGAGTCGTGGCTGTATGTGTCGTCTAGGTATGTATCGGATTAAACCTAGTAGCTCGACGTGGGGTCCACTTTTGTGTCTTTAGTGAGCATTGGCCAGTGATAAGCGACTGGTTAAGAACGCAAGTAAGAACTGGAATCACCAAATAGCGGAGGCAGTGTCCTTACCCTCCACCCACATTCTTTTACCCCATCGTTAGCCACGAGCGCCAATGAGCATGTCTCTTCCATTCTGACCTCCATGGGTGTGGGAGTCGAAATATAAAAAAAACGGGCGTGTGGGCGAGGCGATTTCCTCTGATTTGGAAAGGGAGTATTGAATTAGAGGATTCGTAGAAATTTCAAGATCCAACCTAAACTATCCCCACCAAAAAAAGCCGCATCATTGGGTTGGAAACATCATTTAAAATGTTGCATCAGTCGTGAAATTATTTCGCTTCAAACTATTTCTAATAGGTAGTTCAAAGTTTAATCTTTCCCGATTCACTTTTCAGTGAATGCATTCTCGCAATTTAATTTCGTCTCCGAGCAAGCATTCTCTTCGGTCTCACCGGCCTTTTTGGTGATTCTACTTCGAGTTGCGGTTTTTCCTCCACGTTCCAATTGGTAAGTTATTCTTCATTACGATTCTTAGATGGGCGTAGAAGTTGAAAGAAAAATAGTTCATTAAAATGAATTGCATTCAGGATTCTTTCATCATTCGGGTATTCACCGCGTTGGTTGAGGAGGTACATAGCCGAGAAATTCAGTATCCATCGCATCAACGCCGCGGAAACCTAAACAGTAAGAATCATGATTGTATTATCGATGCATGCATGGAACTGTGAATGCGCATGTAGTTGCATCAATTTCTGGTCACATAGAGTGTGATGCGTATCAGTTTCATACTATTTTCAGAGTCCGGATAGCTCAGTCAGTGGATCATTAAGCTTTTAACCTAAGGGTCCACGGTTCAAGTCCCTGTTCGGGCGATTTTGTTCCTCCTGCAACAATCTCTAATGACGGCCTCTAGTGTCGAGCTGTAAAATATTTTACCATGTTTCTCAAAAGAAGTAAATACGTATTTTTCAACGAACTAATCAACATTAAATGTAAGTACGGATACCTAAAGGAATTTTAGCGGCGGGAATCAATAGTCGCACAGTTGTCGCAAATTGAAAAAAGCTGGAAATAAGAAATATCGTTGTTATTTCAGCGTTCTTAACGAATTTAATGGCTGCTGATCGGTTTTCAAATTATTTCTGTCGTTTTGTTTTTAGAATTTAAGTTTTTCGGAAAGGCTAACAAGCTAAAAAATGGACACATTGTGGGTTTATAAATCGTCATAAGGCAATCTGTCTACCAAGGCCACTATATTATTTACAAAATACATTAACTCAAGATGCAACCACTTCCACGATTTTACTTCAAACATGTCAGAAGCTGGATTCGAACTCACGCCAATAATTTCGTCAATTACTACTTTGTTCGATACCTAAATTAATTCACACTTATTAACTATTGGAAAATAAAAACTCGTCAACTTATACTTTATAGATAGTCATTAGCATTATCAGCTAGTGGGCGCCATATCCGAAAAGTTTATTTCGGCAATATCTATACAATACATTTTTTCGTTCATTTTTTCTGTCTTACATACGACATTATAACGGCGCCTATGTACTGCAAGAATGGAAACATTAGAAATAAATTGGTTGTTTTAGATAGATAGATTTTAGGAGGGATCTGAGGTGGTAGTGTTGATATTTAAGCATTGTTTGTCTGATGAATATGGGGTCGCAACTCCTTAGTTGCCAGGCACTAGCTAGGTAAACATTTTGTCGAGCCCATGTTGCAGTTTCCATGAAAACGGCCAAAACCAGTGGCGTCCACCAATACTGTGGAAGGGAAACTGGTCTAAGTTGTACATAAAAATTTTGATCCTACCTTTTTGGCTGTCTTTTATGCTTGTTGCATACATTTTTCAATATGGTAACTTAATTTGGAAAAAAGTATGGATCTAAGAGTAACTTTTTAGGATCGCATTTAGGATCGCATAGGATGCGAGACAAAGAAATTAGAAAATTAAATTTCTTTATATGCAATTTTCTTTCTGCACATGATGAAATTATTTTTGAATTATAATTTTTAGCGAAGATGTTACTTACCTGAAGTAGTTTTCAACGAATAAGCATGTAAAATAGTAAATGAGCATATCGACGGCTCTCTTCCACGGATAACACTGGCATTCATTTTACGAAAAAAGTAATTTACATCCCCGATCTTGGCTTACGTTTTTCTTTTTTAATCTATCAAAAAGAATAATCAACCGGTGAAGATCGGATGGAGGCCTTTTAGTGGGCTAAAGACAGTAAGCATTCAAGCGGAATAAAGCTCTCAAGTGGGGATTATCGGCATGGATTGATTGTCCATCACATGCGCTGAAGGCTAGATTGGTAAACGAAGGCAAGCATTTACTTCTCATAATGGCAGAAACAAAACAATTGCAGTTTTTCACTAATAAAAGATTTGATTTCGACTAGTTTTGATGCTGCTGCATCTACTTCAACACTTGAAGATAATATAGTAACATTGGAACTAGTCGAACTTCAGTATTTTATTACTGGAAGCAGCAAGTGTTCCGTGTCTATTATTATGTAACGGTTCCACCGCATCACGCCCGAATCCGTACTTTATAATTTTCTGCTCCTTTAAATTGTGCCTACGATACTGTATCAGACTATGCTCAAACGCCAGCAAAGGACAGCTTAGCTCAAAACGATATCGAAAACTTCATTTCAAAATTTGGATGGCAGAATTTGGTATGGATTGTCGTTGTTGACCTAATCGTTTGTCAGTGGTGTTTCTTTTGCAAGTAGTTACACGAATTTAAATTATCCCTTGGGCAGTTCGAGATTGCATTCAATTTGGCAGTGAATCGCATTTTAACTTCTGCGAAATTGTAAACTCGAGATTAAGCCGATATTCTAGCGTAGATTTTATTTCGATGCAACTCAGCTCTTTCTTGTCTCTAAATCTCACTAATGTACCGCAAATTAGATGGATTTTTCGTATCCTACTTTTTTGGTATTTGAACCCCTTTCAACGTGTGAGACAAAGTAAACAAAATAATAATGTATTTGCTTCTTTCATCACGTGATGGAATGTTTGCACGTCAAATCGCGTGCAATGAACACAGGAGTCCCATTTTAGTTTCTCGGATCATGGGCGTTTGCTACGAGCAATGTCCCAGAAGACCACCGGGTGCCGTAATTTCTTTTTCTCATTTTTATCCATTGTTGTTTTTAAATGCTTTTTTGAAAATTTTGGTTTTATCTACCGTTCGTGAAATTTTGGCTCATTGTTTACCAAGTACCGCTCTCATGCATTTTTTTCTGCCTTCACTCCTCTATCCAACGCCTTCATTTTTTCCTCGTTTCCGTTTCCACCAATCCACGTTTTGTGGACCATCGGAACAGAGGGAAAGGCATATCATGGTCGGTTTTCACGTAAAACTTATTGTAAGTCGGTATGGTTGAAGGTTACCTATGGATGCTTGCGGTGCAACGAAATTGCGCAAGCCAAACATTTCTTGATAACGGGTTACAATGCATGCGAAAGACGGAGAATGATAGAGTAAAATAAACAGCCATATTGGAATTGATGACCTTATCACACAAAATAACAGGGCCACCAAGTATGAGTTATGTGACGTTATTCATCTGGCTTATTTGCGCTTAAACTTGTTGTCGTATTAGGTATTCACTTTCCTCTGGATAACTCCGGTTCTTTCTTATCTATTCTTATTATTCATTCCTGTTCATAGACCTTACTCGCGTTCATCGTCTAATTATTAATATTGCCTCATGGAGTTTACGAGATAAACGCAAATTAATGCGCGGAAAGAAATTTAAAAAGATCGCAGAACGAGCTCATTTTATTTTTTGGCAACCACGCGTGCAACACCATATCCAGGAATCCTCCTTTCTCAGAAGAGCCGCGTTGCGGAAATTATCTCGTCGTTTTCGCCTACTTTCTCCTTCTTCGTGAATGAATACGCTTGTTTGCGTGCTATTGAGAGCGTTTTCTGCCTCTTCTATCTGTTCTTTGCGTCGTCAGATTACTCTCGCTTTTCGTTTCTTGGAAGTCTGACACTCAGAGGCGTATGCGCGTCAGGAAATGGGAAACCGGAACACGCTTATAGACGCTTGGTTTTCTTCCTTGCAGCTTTATTATATATAAGTACACATATATAAAAAATGTGCCAAACCCGTCGTGGCACACGGTGCAGAAACGATAGCTGAAACAATTCTCACCAAAAGACTATTGAGAACAACGCACACGGCGACGATTAGAATGATCCCGGGCAACCTTGCACTCTTGGATAGAAAAAGGTACAGTTACTCTAAAATATACCTCGAGTTAAGACAGCAGACTAACAAAAACAGCACCGTCAGATGGTCAAGAGAGCGGAGAAAGGCACTGGGATGCGCACGTCGGTATAGTAACGGAAAAAAGACTCCCCCCGGATAGCAAGAGATAACATCCCCCGTGGCAGGAGAATTATAGGAAGACCACCAAAAAGATGGAAAGACAGCTGGCAATCCTCCTCCCAAGATCATAAGTAATGCCCTGCTTAAAACAGGCGAGTCAACTATTTCAAGAAGAAGCAGCATTATTATTATGGTCATTTACCAATTCCAAAGCCACTTCACGTATCAATCTGAGAGCCGCCGCAGGGGTGTGTGTGGTGAGGGGAGTTAGGACTCCAGCCATGGCGAATGGGAAAAGGAAATGAAAGAGGGAGGGGTCGAGAATTGTAATGGTAGTGCCTTAAGGTCTCGCTTTGTTTTTGTCTAAGTCACTTATGGCGCGTAGTAATAAGGAATTTTCATATCTATCTAAATCTACGAAGTATCGTGCAAGCCACTATTAGGGTGTGTGGTACGGGGTGTTCCATCTACATCTACCAAATACCCTGCAAACCACCTCAAGGATGTGTGGCAAAGTAGTCACCAAAATGCATTACACAATACCCTATTATAGTTTGTGTGACTACGACTGTTGATGCATTAGCATAAATCGCTAATGGTTGTCAAGAAGCGGAGCTTCACAAGCATGAACTACACTATAGGTATGCTAATATATTAAAAGTTTGTATTTTGCAGCTACATAAATGGACAGAGATACAAGAATTATAATGAAAGCATGAACGGCATTCTGTGAGTACTAGGAAGCAGATAAGAGCACGAGTACTATTAGGGAGTAAATCAACTAACTAGCTACAATACCTATTGGCAAACCTAGATAAAAGTCTCATTGGTAGCTATTATGGTATGTTATCGTTCGGGAGAGAAATGACATTTTAAATGTCCGATCTGCAGTCTATTTCCGTAATTTTATTCTCATGATCTGATCTACCGTAGTATGTCGCATTTCGTAAAATTTTATTAACGTCGTCAGAAAATAAAGCGATTTGGAACTAACATAATAGATTGTCTAAATGTTAATCGACGATCTGAAAGCGATTGCCATCCCAGTTGTTGCAAAATGTGAGTAACACTAACGAGATTATCATAACGTCCTTTAGCGTATCTTGCCGATCTTCGCTGCACGCGAATCCACACCAGGCATCTATACAAAATCCACTCTTCCCAAAGTTCAAATCAGGGGCTCGCACGTTCCACCGGCCGCTTGGCGCAGACCGGAGAGCAGTTAGGATAAGTGTGCAGTCAAACAAGAAACTGGGAGACGAACATGCATATCCCCTATCAGTTAGGCAGTTTATCTCTTCTTTTGTCGCTTCTGTCAGTTAAATAAATAAATAAATAAATATATATATATATATATATAAGGCACTTTATCTCTAGCTGAAGAAGGGCTTACATGCCCGAAACGTTCCCTGTAAGTCTTCTCTCTGTTTACTTTTCTTTCGCCACCCCCTGTCAATTTTATTTTTTGTTATATATATATATATATATATATATAATATATATCGTGATGATTTATGATAATATCCTCCGTGTCATGTAAATACTAGCCTGATCGGAAATTTTCAAATAATCTAACCGTAGCGTATGATAGGACCGTGGCGTTCTCCATTCAGGGCAGATTTTTGATATCCTTCTTGGAGTAGCGCTCCGTCCTCACGCAAACTCTCTCTTCAGTTCAACATGCTTACTCTCTCTCTCTCTCTCTTACTATCTCTCTCTAATACATCCAAAATTCCTATCCTTTTCCACTATCTTCCTCTCCCTCCCATCATTTTATATACCTTCCAACAAACGGCCTTTAATATCACACCTTCTCTTTCATACTCTTTCCACCTCATGATTTCATCGATCAACATTCTCTCCTCTTCCACTACTAGGAGGACTTCTTGGTCCGTTTTTCTTTCTGTCCATCGTAATTTCTCCATTCTTCTCCATGGCCGCATCTTGAAGTCCTCCTGCCCCTTCTCGTCCTAACTCCCCTTGATCCAAGGTTCACAAATACATAGTACCGCGCTCCATTTCAGGGTTTTCTTTGACCTTTTTGTTCCGTCATTTTTCAAGGCTCCTCTCATTATCTCTCTTTTATTAATGGAAGACCTGGAAGTCTCCTCGGGTGGGACACCGGGTTGGCCTTTCCATAGCTGACGCGTCGGCTATGGAACGTTAGGCATTAGAAGTTAAACGATGAAGAAATGCTTTCATCTGCATCTACTAAATACCCTGCAAGCCACCTCAGGGGTGTGTGGCAGGGGGTGAGTATTCACCAACATGCATTACACTTTACCCTAAGGTTAGTGAAACTACGACTAATTATGCATTAGCATAATTCGCTAATGCTTGTCACGAGACTTGGCCTCACAAGCATGCACTACACTACAGATATTATCACAATGGAGAGGGACCGTTAATATATATGTATTTTGCAACTACACAAATGGACAGAGACTCAAGACTTATGTAGAAAACATGAACGGCGTGCTGCTAGTACTAGGTAACAGAGAAGGTTTCAAGTATTAGGGAGTATTACTGCTACTAAGAGCTACACTACCTATCGACAAACCTAGATAAAAGTCTCATTGGCCGCTGCTATGGTCCCTTATAGTTCGTGGGAAAAAATGCATTTTAAATCTGTTCGTTCTGCAGTCTAGTTCCCTAATTTTATTCTCATGATCTGATCTACCGTAGTATGTCGGATTTCATAAAATATTATCAACCTCGTCAGAAAATTGACCGGTTATATGTCACATGAGAAACTAGCATTCTGGTCATCGCCTTGCTCCGATAATAAAGAACGCATTCTTTATGATTGTATTTCATTATGCATTGAAACCATTTATTGATGTGCGCTGATTTTTTAGCTTTTTTCACGCATGTAAATGTATTTTGACACTTTCGGACCATAATTTTTCATATTTAAAATGTTTCTGCTATATTATGAATGTAAAGCAATTCCTCTGTACAGCAATAATGTTTTGCTCACGCCTTGAAAAACTTATTCTTTGTTCACTTATTATTGTATTAACACATTTCTTGTATCTATGGACGAGGGGTTAGACGACAGAGAGAAATTTATAGTCTCCATCTCGTCCCAATAAAGCCGACTTATTTTTATTATTGATTAAGCCTAACATTTTTATGGCATAAAAAATTAGAGGTAATTTGGAATGTGCACAGTAATTACGATGAATTGATTTTCTTTCGCATCTCTATCACCTGGCTTATCTCCTAAGTTTGGGATTGATTTACACTGAGCAAGGTATTCGAGTCACAAATCGTATTCAATTTTGATAGCTTACACTCACCACCTATTCCTAGAGGTCGTCGATTCATACTCTTCTCCTGAGAATGGGACTTGTGGTGTTCGACGTGCTCTTATCTTGCGGCTTATTCATGGCATGGGGAAAAAGTTCCGATGAGAAGGAGAGCCAAAAACCAATTCCGCCAACTTCAATATTCGCATCTCTATGGTTTCCATATACTACGGCACATTTGCAATCTCGATAATCCGAATCGCGCTTCGCTCATCCCCGTGGGACTCGGCTGCGTGAATCCCCACGAATCCACCGCCACTATGCACCTGAACTTCCCACATTTAAATCTGGAATTTGAACCGAATTGAAACGAAACTCGAGATAAAGATTCTCTGTGAGTTTTGTGAAAGGAACTTTTTCAATATAGGCGGATCTAAATGCAGCAGAACTACTGCGACCCTCGCTGAATCCGAAATAAAACGTAGGGTTATGCGTTGAGTCCAGTTTTAATGGAATTAGAGTTGAAACACATCAAAATTGTTATGAGTCGTTGGTAATACCAGGAAAACAATTAGAAACACTAATTTCCCCGTTATCGCTTGGAATGACTTAAAAATGAAAACCAGCCAAAATGCCGAAATTTCAAGTTTGAGTGCAATGCTCATTTCCTTCTTCTGATTGCAGTAATATTAAATACAATTATTGTTTTGTAAACAAATGGGAAAAAAAATTATTGCTAACGAAACGTGGTGACAGTTGCTCTTTAGACCATTTTCAGTGGAAGAGTCGATTTCCTACGAATTGGCTCCGCGTTGGAGGGGTAAGGTAACTCCAGAATAGTGCAATTGACAAGTAAATTTAAATAAAGGATAATCCAAATTTGTCAACGAAAGCAAAGGAAGTTTAGATTAATCTTTAATTTAAAGGAGTAAGGTAGTCTCCGTGTTTCACTACTAGGATAGCCTAGGTCGCAAACCTTGGTTGCCACCTTGAAAATGGTCAATTTTTTATTCAGATGAAATTCCTAGCTCTCCATTTCTCATAATCCTATTGTTTAAATTGGCTTCTACGATGGGTTGCGTACAAAATCGACGTAATTCGATGCAGCTTGCAGTTATTTTGGCAGCATTGCCTACCATGTACAGTTGCCTCCCCTTCGCTCATCATTCGACCCATTCCCCGAGAGCCTTCCCCTCCTTGATGTTACGATTCGGGCAGGTGACCGCCACTAAGTTCCGCTACCATTATATTATTCAAAGACCTCGAAGTTAGGTGGGTCGGTATATGTGTCGATAGGATCCAGTTTTCGATGCTACCTAGCATTCAAATCCACAAAATACCCTGCAAGCCACTACAAGGGTGTGTGCCAGGGGATAGTGGTCACCAACATGCATTTCACTAAACCCTAAAGTTAGTGTAACTACGACTATTGATGCATTAGCATAAATCGCTAATGCTTGTCACGAGGCGAAGCCTCACAAGCATGCGCAGCACTATACATACGCTACCACTGTTATAGGGACCGTTAGTATTTATGCATATTGAAACTACATAAACGGACTGAGATTCAAGAATTTTGCTGATAACATGCAGAGCGTGCTGTAAGTACTAGGTAGCAGATAAGGATACAAGTATTAGGGACTACTACTAATTGTAAGAGCTACACTACCTTTCGACAAACCTAGTTAAGTCTCATTGGCAACTTTTATGGTCTCTTATCGTTCGCGGGAAATATGACATTTAAAATCTGTCCGTTCTGCAGTCTAGTTACCTGATTGTATTCTCATTATCTGATCTACCGTAGTATGTAGGATCTCGTAAAATATTATTAATGTCGCCAGAGAATTAATTGGTTAGGAATTCACATAATAGATTTAGTCTAAAGTTTAATCGTCGATCTGAAAGCGATTCCCACTCCAGTTGTTGCAAAAGGTGAGTAACACTGACGAGATTATCATAACGGCCTATAATGTATCTTGCCAATCTTCTCTGCACGCGTTCTAACTCGGTTTTTAAGCCTACGTAATAAGGATCCCAAATACTGGTAGCATATTCCAAGTGGGATCTAAAAAAACTACGACTACTACTACATCTGCCAGTTTTGGCTTCGTATTTCCGTTTCACGCTTCTCGACCTTTCCACCCAAAAGTATTGAAAAAAAAGGTACACACAATTCCTTTTGTGACGCTTTATTTTTATACTCCCCCTGAAAGTTTCCCGCTTCCGTAGTGAAAGGAAATTGCTCTTCGATGAATCGTTTCGCTCCAAAGTTTCGAGTGAAACTTTACAGCCAATGAGATAGTTTCACTGCAAGAGCTGGAGTGAAACTAAATATTTACCTTTGTTTCGGTTCACATCCCTGCTTCTTTGAATCAAACACCGCAATCGACTCAGATGTGGCCAAAAAAGTGTGCATCCCTGAGGGAGAACCCCTGTCGAGCCGAAATACTGGGAGAAAGAGAGCATATGCCACTCAGCTTCTCGCCCCATTTTCTCCCTCTAAGATCCCTCGCCCTTTTCTCCCCGAGGGGCGCCACGAAAGTGGGGATGCAAGGAATATTCAATCACATCCAACATTTCTCAAACATTCAAGAGACCAGAGTCGAAGCTCTCCCTGGCTTCCCACCTCTAGAGGACAGATCTACTTCACGGAGTTCGCAGGATATTCTTGGCTTTGACGTCTCGCGGAGAGCAGAGAGACGGAAGTTCAGTGATTTGTCGGATGGCAACTTTAACTTTGTGCAGCATCATCCCCGACCGTTGAGTGTCTTATTGCATTACCCTATATTGCAGCCGCTTTGAACCCTTGTAGCTCTTTAATACACCAACATTTGGCGCGGTGAATGTGAAATGGATGGTAATGGTATGAAAAAAGTAAATTCCGCAATGCTTTTTTGCTATAATTTCTGAGGCACCTATTACTGGTTTAGGTTTGTTCTTATTTAGTTCTGGTTTAGTTTAGTTTAGAGGCACTTATATTTTCAACGACCAAAAGTTGTATTCATGAATGCCGCAACCATTGGTTACCAAACGAAGACATATTTTATTCATTATTTGAAATGAATGAAAAGGATGTCCGCGGACAGGGCGCAAAGAGGTAACGCGCGTATCTTAAGGTAGTGTTAGCGAAATATCACTTCACATGTAATTTGATGTATTTGACCTCATTTTAAAGAAAAACTGTCATCTTTCCATTGATATTGAAATACTAACCCCTTGCCGAACTACTTACTTTTCGATCAATTTGCCTAAAAATATAAGCTGTTTTGCTTGGGATGGATTATGGCTGTGCGCTTCAGAGGGAGAATATTGAAAAATTTTGGAACTTCTAACTCACAGATTTCCTCAAAAAACTTACGGTGTGCTGTTTTTATGTTTTCTCAACTATTTATAAAATATAATCAATTACTCGCCCCAGTAATTTATACAGAATCGCAAAAACCTTCTGTTGTGAAGGTGTTATCATCTTACAGCGTGAAAAAATGAGTCAAATTAGAGATTTATGAGGATATATTTATTTAATTGCTAAGAATTTTGAACATAGATAACTAAATTTTTGCGCCATTTATATTACAATATTTAATTCATACCTCTTACAGATGCTGAAATAAAAAAATAAAATCCAAATATGGTCTCCATTACGACTAGGGAAACATCTCGCTCAAACTGCCCTTTGGTGGCTGGAGCGGTAATCGTGGGTCATTGAGTGCACATTTTAATAATTTTTAAGTATGTTGAAAAAAAATTCCTGGGCCACATTTCAATTAAGGGCACCTGGTTATATTGGTGGTTTTTCGGGTCTCCGACCGGGTCAAACTTTTATCTCCATTTCTGCCGACGTTTCGATGAACGAGTCGTTGATCATCCTCAGGGCATAATCGGTTGGAAACCCGAAGAACCACCAATATCGCTACACGCCGGGAATGCCTTAGATATTTTATCACCTGGTTATACTTTGAAACTCATCATACCTATATGCTGTAATGGAAATTGTACAAGAGTTGTATGTTAATTATTTCCCTTGATTAAAGCATGTTATGATAAGAGCTTTTGCGCGGTATTCGAAATTTAGATGAAATTATATTGAAATATTTTGTCAAATACTATGGGCTCGGCGTGACACCTTGATATTTGTTTGCAACAATTATAATCTACATCTACGAAGTACCGTGCAAGCCACCACTAGGGTGTGGCGCGGGGTGATTCCACACCAGGCATGCAGCACTCGTCCCAGTACAAATCGGAACCTCGCACGCTCCCCTGGCCGCTAGGCGCAGACCAAAAAGCAGTCAGGAGAACAGTGGGCAGTCAAACTAGAAACTGGGAGAGTGCTAAGTAAATAAACATGCCAACATGCAGTACATTGCTAAAGACATATCTAGTGGTTAATATAACTAATACTATTAATTTATGAATGAATAATATGAGGTGTATTTTTTCGCATTTAGAAGAAAACCTGTACATATGTTACTAAATAGTTATGTGCCATGAGTAACAAGGCTACGAGTCAAAATAGCATTTAATTGCAAAAAAACAAATCTGTATGATGCAAAGTTTTTCATTTATATCTATAGATACCGCTAATGAGAGCTAAGTTTCTTTCAAATTTGTACGTGAACAAATATCGCTCCACCAATCTTTAAAAAACTATGAAAATTACAGCTCGTCGAGGGACTGAGAATGGATCCAAGGGAGACTCAAAGGAACCAGGATACCTGCCATTTGACTTCATCGCTACTACATAAAGTCAGCCTAGTTTGGTAAGTTAACCTACAAACATTAAATTTACATATCATCTTTGCAAATTTGTGTTGATGATATCGCCTAGTATGTCATAACCGTCAGAACTAACTTGAACATAATTTGTAACAAACGACGTATTGTCTTAGTAGACCAATATGATATGACCAGTTTATACTTCTTTAAAGCTATAGATTAGTCATTTCTACGTCGAGGCACATTCAATAATCATTCATCTTGGCTGACCTTCAGCGGATCATACGGTATCCCCGAACTGAATAATAGACGTTTTAAATGAATCGATAACCTTGGAAAAGGAGGCAAAAAATAAAATTTTCAAAATTCAGTCTAAATAATCATCCAAAGGAAGTGTTTTTGCTCCTCAGTGAAGTCTGAACTTAAATCGGAAGCGGAAATGGAAATCGACTTACCGCAGCGGGAAGTGACTCTTGGAATTTTCCATTCCCGGAATCTTTCGCTTAAACGTTATCTTTTTTATATTCGATGGCTTCAATTGATGAAATATGTTATTTCTTATGGATCACGTAAGGAGTAAATATTACCCCGCTCGCCTTACAATCAAGCCGTTATGTTGCTCCGTCGTGAAATGCCAATAATTGATAATATATGTATATAAATTGATAATATTATTATTGTCAATATTGATAATATTGACAATAATAATAATAATGACAATGATGTATCAAATCAGTGAAGCGCGTTAAAACATGTTAAAATAAAATTTTTCTTAAAAATGTACATTATGTGTTTCAAAGGTAGCGTTTTGGTACAGTCATTTCGACTCAGCTACAAAGTGAAAAATACTGCCGTACTACTCACACATGTGTTATTTTTGTCGATGGAGATTCGAAGCCCATTTTTCGTTTTCAACTGAAAATAATTTGAACAAAAAAACTGAAAGTCATGCAAAAACATCGAGAGGGTTGGTAATGCAAACGTGATGTGCATGAGCGGCATTTAAGTGTTTTCATTTGTGTATATTTTCCGCCAAAATTTGTAATAAGCACGCCCTGCCTTTGGTGCGTTACATGATATGAAAAGTTAGAACGTAAAATACAATTTTCTCATTTCATTCCACTAAGAGTTCATGCTTAAACGTTGCGAGACTTACCACATTTGCCCTCGCTCCAGAAAGTTGAGCTATGTGGATTATTTAGTATCCCGTGGTCGAAATCACAGTCATACTTGTCAAATGTTTTCCTCGGATGATATATAAGCACGTGGTCTATTTCTTTCCCACGCAGTTGCATGTCAAAGAAATAGGTATAATCAATATATTTATGGCGGGATAATCCTAGTGGTTTTCCTCTGCTTACCCGTAGGCTCCAGTCCTACCTCACGCCTAGGCACTGGGTACACTCTTCTACATCTACAAAATACCCTGCAAGCCATCTCAAGGGTGTGTGGAAGAGGGTGAGTAGTCACCAACATGCATTACACTATGCCGTATTAAAGTTAGTGTAACTACGACTATTGATGCCTTAGCATAAATCGCTAATGCTTGTCAGGAGGCGAAGCCTCACAAGCATGATCTACTCTATAGGTATGCTATCAATGTTAGAAGGACCGTTAGTATTTTGCAACTACATAAATGGACTGAGATATAAGAATTATAGTGAATGCATGCACGGCATGCTGTTAGTACTAAGTAGCAAATAAATAATACAAGTATAAGGGAGTAAATCAACTAACTAGCTACGCTACGTATTGACAAACCTAGTTATAAGTCTCACTGGCAGCTGTTATGGTTTCTTATCGTTCGCGGGAAAAATGACATTTTAAGTGTCCGTTTTGCAGTCTAGTTCCCTAATTTTATTTTCTTTATCTGATCCACTGTAGTATGTTGGATATCGTTAACTGTTATTTACGTCGTCCGTGAACAAATTGGTTTGGGACTTACGTAATAGATTAAGTCTAAATTTTAATCGTCGATCTGAAAGCGATTCCCACCCCAGTTGTTGCGAAAGGTGAGTAACACAAACGAGATTATCATAACGGCCTTTAACGTAGGTATCTTGTCGATCTTCGCTGTACGCGTTCTAGCTCGATTTTTTAACCCACCTCATAAGAATTCCAATTACTGGCAGCGTAGTCCAAGTGGGCCTAACAAGGGAGAAGTAGCTGATTTCCCTAACATTATCGTCGCACTTGCCAAGTACTCTTTTAGCAAATTCCAACGATTAGCTTGACTAATTTACCGAATATGTTTACTCCATGAGAGAACATTAGTCAAAGTCTTGTGTTACCGCTTCTGAGAAATTGATAAAAATATAATTGCAGCTTCCCTGGATTCCAGGGACACATGGGTGGTCTGAAGTGTGAAGTAAGCAAATCAAAGTAGACATGTGGCGGAATTGGTAAACTATGATGTAAAAGAGCAGTGTTAAAATTGGCAAAAAGGTCAAAAACGCACAGTGAAATACTTCTTATCATAGCAGAAAAAAGTGTTACGGACAGAATGAAAATATTCCGCAACATCCAGTTTGTGTTTCATCGAGCAGCATCAAATTTCTCCCAACAGGGACTACATTCTGGAAAGACTCGAGCTACACAATGTCGTGAAAGTGATGTCATAGCCTCGACAAATATAAACTTTTAAATGGCATTATTTGAAAACTTCGAGCTTATGGCGTCAAAATTGCGTCGTATTCGGGGCTCGTTAATTCCGAGGGCTTCCTGAAAAACCAGGAGTGTTCTTCGCCTAAATCGGCAGCCAGGTTGGTAACAACAGGGCCTGGTAAATGAATCTGCTCCGGGCATGGGTGCTAAGTTTATCTTTGGATTTAAGGTCTAAGGATGGTTGGCGTTAACCTTATCAGTTGTAGCACCTATAAACAAAAGCCTGTTACTAGTAATAGTGATAATTTTATTATTATTACTTGTAGATTACTAGTGAACCGTGACGTAAGGGATGTAAAAGCATATGTGGAGGGACATACGGACAGTAACCCCCTCAAGAGGTCCTCGTAGGAGACATTCGGTCCTCGATTCTTCTTCTCGGTCATCCACGGTTGCCACAAATTCCCTGAACTCAAGATCTCCGTTGGCGTGTGCCACCAATTACGACGATACCTATATCCATTGCACGGGTGGAGCGGCTTCCGATTGGGGTCGAATTGACGCTGTGGATGGAGAACTGGCTCTCCGCGCCGAGCGCCAGGGTTTGTATCTCGGCGGTTGCGCAGATTTTCCGTGAGCAAACCGGCTCCGATCGTATGATGAGAACGCTTCAAGTACACTGGTTCAGTATAATAACTTTTGTTATTTTTCACAACAGATGTATTTGTTGTCGACCGGTTAATTCGCAAAGAGGACATCATCAGGTCTAAATCTATTGTTTGAAAATTAAAAAGTTATTTTACTAATTCAGTCATCTTGAGTTTTCACAAAGTTAAACCTGAGAATATGGAATTCACTTCAAGTACAGTACACGGTCCGTTGGATGGGACGTTAAACCGTGGTCTCCTTGCCTTTTTGGTTAAGAGTTTGGTCAAGGTTTGGTTAAAGCAGGCACCATTTTTCTGTCCTCCCTTATACCGAGCGTTGTAACTTCTATTCTAATATATTTCCTCCTGGTGTGAAGTTTCTAAGATTCATATGGCACAGACCTGAATTGCATCGAACAATTCGATTTTTCTCCCACGATGATGGTCACAATCAGCTCTCTCCGAGCAGCAGAGGAACCTGAAGGAGAGGAGGGAATAGGTTCACGGTGACGGCGACACGACGATAAGGGCGAAGAGGAAATAAACTCGGCTCCGAAAATAGAGGTGGCGTTTTTGATGCCGCGCGGCGAAGCGAATGAATCATCTCACACTCGGGAGATGTGGACTCGAGAAGATGGAGGGAGGGAAGGAGCGGAGGGGGAATGAAGGGGAGGGGAAGGCTGCGAGCGCCTCTCTTCCTTGAGACGACGACGACGCGACGTGATAATCTCCATTCGGATTGAGATAAGTAAAAGAAAAAGTGTGGAGAGGAAGATAACCCGAAGGAGTCACTGTCTGCCGACGCGGCGGCGCGCCGCAGCGGTTGGAAATACAAGTGCTTCCGACAATCGCGACTTGATCGCTCGCTTTACCCTTGCATGAAGTTCCCCTAGTTTGCATGAAGATCCCGTAGTTTGAGACTATATTATATCTCGATGACGAAAGAACAAATTGCATTGAAATAAACTTCACAATGTAGGATGCTCATTTGACGATCCGTGATGTATACATACCCACTACGCAGACATCACACGGTACTCTTTCGGGGTAGGCAGAGTCAAAAAAATCTAAATCTCGGTGATTGGCCAGCGAAGCTGACTCCGATTAAATACTTTTCTCCCAATTTTCCTTAACCTTGCATAACTCTATTGTTTCAGTTTCACTCCTTCAATGTTTAATTCATGCCCTCATGCTCTGATGGCTCCTAATATCCCTTCTCCACTATATCCACCCCAGATTTTCTCGGTCGACCTCTCCCTCTCCAAATCTCCTCAATCGTGAATATGTTTAGTTATTTGACCCTCATCCATTCTCTCAACTTGGCCAAACGCCGTGCATGTTTTCAACATAACTCTTGAGTCTCTGTCCATTTGTGTAGTTGCAAAATACATGTATACTAACGGTCCCTCTCCATTGTAAGCCTATCTGTAGTGTAGTGCATTCTTGTGAGGCTTCGCCTCGTGACAAGCATGAGCAATTTTGTCGTAGATGCATAATTAGTCGTAGTTACACTAACTTTAAGGTATAGTGTAATGCATGTTGGTGACTACTCATCCCCTGCCACACACCCCTGAGGTGACTTACAGGGTATTTTGTAGATGTAGAAACCAACAAAGCACGCTCCGTTCATATATGCTCCTAACTGGATCACCCGATGCACATTCTTTCATCACACGCGCATTCTTAACCCTATCCCTTTTGTAGGAAGTGGCTTGAGGCGTCTCTTTTTGAAAATTTCATACGCTCACGATGAACAGTTAAAACTTGTACTATTTTCATTTTTTTATTTACCGACCAAGGTTTCAACAATTTAGCGTGAAAGTTAATGTGAACTTTGAAACCTTGGTCGGAAAATGAAACAAGTGTGAGAATAGTACAAGTCTTAATTGTTCATCATGAACTATGCCTTTTGCTTTTACCGCGATCACTTCCCAGGCATTCAATACCCACTGAATTTAGTTCTCTCGTCTTGCATAGCCAAGTTTCGCGGCAATACGATGAAGCGGGAAGGAGTAACGATCCTTGATTGGTGTCGGAAATTGTTGGCATATTTTCATATGTATTCATTGAGCTTCGATTGGAAAACGTTATTTTTGGGACCATTGACAAATCAGTCGTCGACAAATTGTTCGTCTAGTGGCCGTAGATTGTAACCAACTAAGCCACGGCGCCTCGTTTCAAGGCGTAGACGAGAGACGACGAGGAAGAAATATATATGCCAAGAGAAGGGACGCTAAATGAGTAATTATGTTTTTGTGCGCTAATGTTTCGCTCTTTTCGTGTTGTGGTCGTGATTGGCGCATGGAGAAAACTAATTCTTTTGCCTCCTCTCTTTTCGACAGCCACTCTCTCTTATCTAGTCACTTATGTCTTGCCTGCAATGTAGGGCGGTTAAGAGTTAAACCTTCGAGCCAGCCTCATGTTTTTGCGTTCAGAATGTTTAGAATGTGCACTCAACTCGTGCTCGAAGTTACGCGCCTGGTGTTATGCAGTTCAACTTAGATATCTCGAACTGTTTTAGTCGAATTTTCGATATCTTGAAAGAATTGAAAGATTGTTAGCAGCGACCATTGAGACTTTTAACTAGGTTTGTCGATAGGTAGAGTAGCTATTTAGTTTATTGGCTCCTTAATGCTTGTATCCTTATCTTCTACGTATTACCATACTTACTCTATGGTATTACTAACAGCAGGCCTAGAATATTTCCTGAAAACTCTTGTATATCTGGGCATGTGTGTAGCAGAAAAAAAAACATTTTTACAAAATGTTTCTTTAACATTGGTAGCATACCTATACTGTAGAGAAAGTTTGTGGAATTTCGCCTCCGTACAAGTATTGTCAGGTTTTTGCAAATGTATCAATAGTCGCATTTACATAAGTTTTAATAGGGTGTTATGTAATGCATGCTGGGGATAACTCCCCCCCTGCATCATACCCTTGAGGTGGCTTGCAGGGGAGGGACGTAGCCAGGGTGGGCTTTAGGGGCTTCAGCCCCCCCAAAGGTCTTTCTCCGTGCGGCGACTTAACCCCCCCCCCCCCCGAAGCAAATTTCTGGCTACGTGCCTGTTGCAGGGTAAAATGTAAATGTAGATGAAAGAAATTTTATTGTTGTTTGCATTGTGTGTTAGAAGATTTTATGCACCTCGAATATTAAACCTACTGTTCCAGAGGTACTTCTAGTTATCAAAGTTTGACTGTATTTCGAATCGTAATATACAATAAAGTTACAGACATCGGCGGAATGTAGACCAAAAAAGGGTGTAGTGTTATGGATGTTAGTGTTAACGAACCACCAGCCATAAACCCTTGAGTTGCTTTGTAGGGTATTATGTAGATCAGCGGTTCCCAAACTTTTTCTTTCCGCGACCCATTTAATCCCATACGTTTTAGCCGCAACCCCCTAAAAATAACAAACAATGTGTACATTCAAATGATATTGTTTTTAAAGTAATTACAATCCTCATCTCGCGACCCCTTTCCGAACGGCCCGCGACCCCCCTGGGGGTCGCGACCCCCAGTTTGGGAACCGCTGATGTAGATGAATGTACTGCTCAGCCTGAAAAAAATTACTTGCGGGTAATTTAGACGTGATGTAGGTAAATATAGCAAGAAAAATCAGAGGTGTGTGTGATTCGACATTATTTCTCACTCATTACTCCAGCTTTTAATGTGCTGTTCATATTCTGAGTAAACTAATACCAAAGACGTTTTTCTCCACCTTTCCTTCTTTTTTTCCATAATCCACCCCTTACGAAGCTACCCCCCTGTCGTAATGGCCTCAGTTAACCCGGTTGTCGGTCGCCGTCTCAAATAACCAAGCAAATCGCATTTTGAACTCATCAGGGAAATTGAGAAATGAGATAAAGTTCAGAGAAGATACACGTTATTAAAAAAAACTGTTATGAGAAAAATTGTTTCAGCCGAAACGTAGATTTACCTAAAACACGAAAAAAAGCACGAGAGCATAAGACTTCTATAAGAAAGGGGGGACCTAAATATTCTCCTGGCACTGAGGAAATTTGCTGTCTCCTTTTATCGGCTGAAATCCGCCACTGAGGTATTATATGTTACTTTTTTGGGGGGAATAGATACTTGAACTGTCAAATTTTAATACGCAATGCCAGAAATACGGTTATTAGAAAAAGAATTTCGTCAGCAAAAGAGGCGTGAAACGAAAGGTACCGTCGGTAAAAATATAAAGAAATAATATGATTCATCAAGCAACATAGCTTCCTCCATAAAAAGATTAACTTTTTTATCAAATTCTTCTGCCCTTGCCATTTCTAGCATCTGCTTAACCTTTAGGCAAATGAATTTTTCATATAATCGGTCCTGAAGCACCTTACATATAGAATCTAAAATTTCAATAACTTCCAGAATAGAATTGTCCTCCTTTCCTGTCTAGATTATTTGTATTGAACATAAACATTAATGATTGTAAGTGCCATAAGTAGGCTTCACTGAACCTATTCTCAAAAACCTGAAAAGAAAATCTTTGGTGGCTTACTTTCAGAGAGAAAATAAGATTTCAGAGCACGATACATTTATATACCCTTTCAATACACATAAAACAACTGACGCGTACTAAAATTCCCTCTTTCCTCGCACTATTAGTGATTATGACCAAAACAGCGTGACTTCATCTGAACTAAAAAACATCGCAAACACCAAAGTCACCCCAGTCCATGGCTGGTGTCCTTACATCCCCTAATACACCCCTCTGCGACGGCTGGCACGTAATATGTAAATGTACCCAGGATAGGATCAGAAACCTGAGATGGTGCCATAACCACGAATGACGGAGAAAATTCAAATATCGCCTTATTACCTCCGAAGCTGGCTTCTCCAATAGCATGTATAGAAACAAATAATATGCATAGGAAAAATACCTCTAGCAGTCACGCATAATGCTATTCAAGCGATGCCTCTGCATCAGCACCCTCTAATTTCCTCGATTGTTGATGTTTTAAGTTCCTAAATAAATTGCATAACGTTAGTACAAACATTCACTTTATCTTTCACAACTTACGAAGATTAGGATAATCAGCTAATGCGTGTATTGGTACACTTGGTTAAATTAACATCAAATTGACTGCCATAAACTTGAAAATATTAACCTAAGGATATAGGAAATACTGGAGGAAATCATCGAGGGGAACCGTCTATAGTGGGGAAGCATCGGCGGCTAACTATCGATGTTAAAAATAATCTCGAACAATCGAACACGATGCACTGTCGATGTTTCTTCATTGTCCGCCTTCGATTCTCATACCCAGTGAATACGCCGAGGATGAAAATCATTTCTCACGGTGTCTTTTGCCAAATCAAATATCATATTGAGTCTCTAGTCGGTGCTACGAATTCCTTATGAAAAAAGTATCTCTGGCCGTTATGACGGTGGGATTAGACTATATTCTTGATTGCTCGATCGATCGAAAGTCTTCACACGAATTCCGAAGGGGGTCTCTTGTAAAACACATTTGTCGCCATGCTACATCGAAATACTAACCAAGCACATATCCCTACGAAGTAGAGGATGTACGATATGCCAATCGTTCTAGTAATTACACAAAATCTAATTTGATATAACGTTATTAGTATTTAGAACCCAAGAAGTGACCCGAGCCCGGCGGCACTGCAATGCCGGGACGACTCGTGGAGAAGGCGAAGTCAACTTCACTACTCCTCCATCTCTCAAAAATAGAGTTAACACATGGTCCCGCTGTGCGAGACGTATCAGGTGTTAAGCTGATAAGAACAGAAACTACATTTTGATCTTAGCCGAACAGGCCGAGAAGCGATGACAAGCCTTGCCCTTACCTACATACAGACGGGCATGGTCTGAGCCTTTCACATGCTACGCGTCGCTTCCCCGCACGACTGAAATCCCCCACAACGCGTCCAAAACCATTGCAGCGTGCAGTTATCAGCAATTCTCCTATTGTTTTGTTTTCATAGTGGCAATAGAACTTTTTTTTGAGATTTGCGGTTCTTTATAAACTCATTGAAACACTCCAATAATTCCTCTTTATTTGCCAAACGTTGGTTTCTTCATTGACGCGCAGCTCTCTGAGCTTCACTGCCACCTCTCATCGCAAAAACCGGGAAAGTTTTCAACGACGCACGATGGGCTGAAATCGAAATTACCCGGCCAAAATTCGAAAAGTGTTTCCCTACCAACATGTTTAACCTCGCATTGTCATTCTCCATTGTTTGGTGCTTTTGGCGACTCATTTTATTTGGTTCGCCTAAACAATACGTGAAGGCTGAAAACATTACACATTTCACAAAAAGTCCTCAATTTTCTGTAAATATCACTAAGTCAACCTGATACAGAACACGATGGTTTTAGTGTGTCAAATAAAATATTCATCTGGCCACTATCACATTTTGACCTATACCTTAATATAATTTTAATCTTTGCTTTTCTTGTCGTATTAATCTTATACAACTAGATGAGGGACACTGCTTGCAGTTTGTGTTTCGCCGTTTAGCATGGTTAAAGATTTTTTAGACGCTGAGATCCACACACGAGGATCTCCAATACTCCTAGAGTGTGATTTCAGAGGTGATCTGCGACCGTTGGATATCCCGGGAAATAATCCTTTTTGTGTAGGTATGCCAGAGACTGGCTCAGCCCGCCGGACTACAACGACGCGTCAACTTCCTCGATCCACTGCTGGCATATACATTTTCTTCCTAATGGCGATGTTCAAACTATGAATTTTGAAAATGACCTCTGTAGATATTTAAATCAAGTATTTCCTTCCTCCTCCCTTCCCCCAACGAATGGGGCTTGCGAAAAGTGACTCTCTAACAGGAAAGGAACAGTTCAATAAATAAATAAAAATCAACCATGCTCCCGATGAATCCGCTAGCTAATGCGCAAGGTCTGAAATGAAGGAAAGCCAAGTTCGCTGTCGTGTTGCGAAGTGAGCAGCGTATTAGAATCCAAATGGATAGCCACCTATATTCTACATATAAAAGCGTATCAGGCTGAACTTTGTGGAAAAACTTGATATCCATATCGATTGAAAAACAATAGTAACTTTCCGCACACAATATATTTTAACAAGTTAAGTATAATAAGTTAACCGACCATGGTTTCAGCACCTAATGCCACTATCATGGTACACATTTTCGCAAACCTCCACCATATATACCCAGGAATGGAGACACAGGGGTATGGGGTACACAAGGGGTACACAAACGGGGTGGGGAAGGGTGGGGTGGCGGGTGGGGGATGGTGGGTTGGGAAGTGAAACAGAAAAGCCGTTGCTGGTGAAGGTCAGGCAGCATGATCATGGGGTTGTCGGTCGGAAGGGAGAACAAGGTTTAAAAGAGGCGATCTATCATTAAAAACGTCATTAAATAACTTAGCCGGGTTATGAGCAATCTGATATTGCTCAAAAAAATCCAACTTAGCCCCTTGTCAAAATGGTATAAAACAGCCGCGTCATAATTGCTAAAATGGTTAAATTCACACAGATGTTCAGCAAACAAAGATTTACCTTTTATCAACAAGGTTTAGCAAATAAGGATATCGAATGAAAAACAATAGTAACTTTCCACACTCAATATATTTTGACAAGTTAAGTATAATTAGTTAACCGACCATGGTTTCAGCACCTAATGCCATTATCAAGGTACACATTTTCACAAACCTCCACCATATATACCTAGGAAGTCAAGTTTTGTCAAGTGATCCTACTCATAAACTTCAAGCAGCTTTGAAAAGACATATATCTCATCGTCAAAACTTACTTAGTATTTCAGATAAGTGGCGTGAATGAATCCTCTACCACCTAGATTTTACGGCTTGCCAAAAACTCATAAAGCTAATATTCCTATCAGACCAGTGGTTTCCATTATCACGGCTCCAAGTAATAGTCTCAGGGAAATTGGGAAATGAGAAAAAGTTCAAAGAAGATACATGTTATAAAAAAAACTGTTTTGAGAAAAATTGTTTCAGCCAAAACGTAGATTTACCTAATACACGAAAAAAGCACGAGAGAATAAGACTTCTATAAGAAAGGGGGGACCTAAATATTCTCCTGGCACTGAGGAAATTTGATGTCTCCTTTTATCGGCTGAAATCCGCCACTGAGGTGTCATATGTTACTTTTTTTGGGGGAATAGATACTTGAACTGGCAAATTTTTATACGCAATGCCGGAACTACGGTTATTAGAAGAAGAATTTCGTCAGCAAAAGTAGCGTGAAGCGAAAGGAACCTTCGGTAAAAGTAAAAAGAAACGAATGGCGGAGAGTCAAATGTGGAGTGTAGCATGAAAAACTATAACTTTGTGATTCCTTAGTATTTTATTCAAATACCACCCTGGTTACAGTGTTCAACAGATACGACCCGTGTTTCGACACTTACGTCGAAACCTAGGTCGTATCTGAATGAAGTACTGTAGAATAATAAATTTATAGATTATCGTTGTAATATGAATCAATTCGGTAAAGTTACGCATGAAACCACCTATTATAGAGTGTAGCGTTGCATGGTGCAGAAACGTAGACTCTGAGGAGAGAGGATGTTACATATTGCGGACCATTTTATATCACTACATTTGACAAAATGAAGGTCAATATCGAGAGTAGTAAAGTAATGAGTATTTCTAGGTCTAAGAAAGCGAGGGTGACCATAAAAGCAGGGGAGCAAAAACTGGAGCAGGTGGAGCATTTCAATTACTAGGATAGTACATTGGAAGAAATAGGGCATTACAATACATAAATTAGAAGAAAATTGCGTCAACGAATCTATACGAATTACAGTCATACATACAGTCGTATAGATCAGCAGGTGCAAATGCTTCCCTTTTTAAAACTATGTTCCCAGATAGCGAGAATGTTGCAAAAAAGGGAATCAGTCGCACTAAAGTAGGGAATCTCATCACGCACGGCCTAGCTCCTTATTTCTTGAATGGCATTTATTTAAATTTAGAGAGCTGCTCTGAACTTGTTGTCGGCTATGATGAAACCTTAAATAAAGTTTCACGGCGACATCAAATGCACAATAATGTCATATACTGGAATGAAAATAAACAGGAAGTCCAATCTAAGTACTTTCGTGGGGTCAGCTTTTTTGTTGTCTACTCGTGCAGTGAATTTATTGGAAAGATTAAAAGAAACCCTCAACATTGCTGAAGTAAATCCCCCAAATTTTAAACGATGGGCCTCATGGAAATTTGGAAGCTTGCGAAGGAATTATGCCTGGAAATAAGAGATTTAAGAAGCAATTCGTTTGACACTCTAAAAATGGCAAAATTGAAAACGAAAATTAAAATGAATGCTAGCAAAAAAAAATGCCAACGGCACCCGGTTTTCCCAGGCGGTCACCCATCCAAGTACTATCCGGGCCCGATGATGCTTAACTTCGGTGATCGGACGAGAACCGGTGTTTTCATCGTGGTATGGCTGTTTGCAATAGAAGATTGGGATTATGAAATACTTATACATGTATCATTCATTTTGACATTTCCGTTCGCTGACTGCGTATCGGAACTCACGACCCTTGCCAAGGCTGTAATTGAGAAGGTGCCGATGGTGATGGAAACAGATTATCTGAAGGTGAAATCCAAGTCCGTTAATGTTGAGTATAAAATTCAGGATGTGTTACATGCCATCCAAATAGACATAGTGCGCACTCAGGTAAAAATCATAGACCTTGAATATAGCTAGATGGCGCTTTCGAATGCTGCGGCCGCTGCGGCATAGGCGGCCGGTGAAGTAAACATGAGGTCACGTGCTATGTTGCTAAAAAGTGGCGGCGTTCAAATGCTTTGAACCACTTCGGAGCACAAACCATGAAATTCCTGTTATACGACAGCAGTATTTACTTTTGAAATTGAAGTCGCTTTTTATACGATCACCCTGCCGACCCACTGATCCCTGATCAACAATATATTATGCCGGTTGTTTTCGCATAATTTAAATGTTCTTTTTACCTTAAAATTAGGTTTTTTCCTGATCATAAAAATTGCATCCACTTAGCCATAAACTCGTCTCATGATGCAGTATTATATTAAATAATGACAAGGATGATTAGAAAAATAAGTTGGTGGCATAGAAATGAAGCTGACGGCTGTTTGAATAAAATAATTATGCATAAACATGAAAGCTTATAACCTTGAGACTGTGAAAAATATCCGTAGCAAGTGTCAAAGGCAGTGTAATAAAAAAGTAATAATATGATATAATTAAAACGAAACGGTACTTCAATCTTTAATCAATTTTGCTTCATGCAAGAGCTCACGGGAGAGTTTTTACTAACAAATGTACCATATAAAACGGCCTCTAGACCGCACGTAGAATACCCTACCAGTATTAGGGATCCTTATGAGGTAGACTTGAAAACCGAGTTAGAACGCATACAGAGAAGATCGCCAAGTTAAAGGCCGCTATGATAACCTCGTTAGTGTTACTGACGTTTTGCAGCAACTGGGATGGGAATCGCTTTCAGGCCGTCGATTAAAATTTAGAGTGAATCTGTTATGTAAGTTCTAAACCGAATTATTCTGACGAAGTTAATAATATTTTACGAAATTCGACATACTACGGCAGATCAGATCATGAGTATAAAATAAGGAAACTATAATGCAGAATGGACAGATTTAAAATGTCATTTTTCCCGCGAACGATAAGAGACGATAACAGCTGCCAATGAGACTTTAAACTATGTTTGTCGATAGGATACTCTTAGTAGAAGTAGTACTCCCTAATACTTGTATCATTATGTGTTACCTAGTACTTACAGCACGCCGTGCATGTTTTGCATGGGGTCTCCTCTTTCTCCTGTTACCTATACGACATTTGAAAAAGAAGCGTTAAACACCTTTGACCATCACCCAACAATTTGGTTAAGATACGTTGACGATAAATTCGTCGTTTGGGAGCATAAGTAAATTGAAAAAGACGGACATCTATCATTCCTGGATGTCCTAGTCCAAAGAAAAGATGATGGTACACTTGGACATAGTGTGTACAGAAAGAAGACTCATACCGATCGATATCTTCACGCACGCTCACACCACCATCCACAACAGAAGGCTTCTGTTATCAAGACCCTTTTTGATCGCGCCAAAAAAGTTTCCGATCTTGATTCAATCACTCAAGAAATTCACAATTTGAGGAAGGCATTAAAGGATAATGGATTTAGTAACAAATTAATTGAAAGAGTGACATCAAAAAAACCTAAAGAGAAGGATACTCCTAAACCTCTGGGATATGTTTTGCTGCCTTACTTTGCGGGTACGACCGATCGAATAGGTAGAATAATGAATAATTGTAACATAATCACACGATACAACACTACCTCCAGAGTACGAGATCATCTACGAGGGACTAAAGATCCATTACCACCCACAATGTATGAGGGTGTGTACGAACTTCTCTGCAGTTGCGGAAGATATATGTGGGGCAAACCAAGAGAGCCATTGGATGCCGATTAAAAGAACATGAACGTACAATTCGGAAGAAAGACTGGTATCACTCTGCCGTGGCTGAGCACACTACGTTAGAGGAAGGTCACGCCATTGACATGGAGACGACAAGAGTACTACACAAAGAAGCAGTTACAATCCACGGCTAAAGGAGGCGATTGAAATAGAAAAAAGACCAAATAATATCAATAGGGTGGATAGTTATAAACTCCATTATACCTGGAAGAGACTCCTTCGAAATTATCTTCTAAATCTTCTTTTTTTCTTTCCGATGCAATCTTTGAAAATTCTCCACGTAGCAGTTGAGGCGGAAAAGAATGAGTATAGTATTTTTCTTCATCAGAGGATGAGGAACATTGAAATGCGAAGGAAAAGCATCTGACAAGCCAGCGGCCACCGAATCTTTCTTGACAAAACAATATCTGGAAAAATACTTCCAACGAAGTTTAGACTAGACCCTTGGCACGAACGTATCCCTATTCAAAACAATTATTCACTTCATTTTACTTTCATCGTCATTAGGAAAACTGTTGCACGTGGAAGAGATAATGCATATATATGATAGTTTATTTACGAATAAGTAAAGAGAGAATTCGGCGAGTGATAATAATCAGACAGATGAGCAAGTGAGATCTTCCATGATATCCTCGCACCGTGAACAAATGTAACTCAAACTCTCGCGATTATTCTCCGAAATCATTTTCATTAAGAAAGGTACATGGTATATAGACCTATAGAATGGATTGGCTCGCCTGTGCAAAGATATTCGACTTCCTTTTACATATTTTTCTTTGCAACCGTAAGAACGGCAGGAGTGAACCGTGTTTCACCGTCGAGGCTTCTCGAGATCTGCCACAAAGCACGTGACCAAGCCCAGGCTTATCCCTCCCTCATGCTCCATCTACCTATATTCAAGGTCAATGGTAAAAATATCTCATTTTCAACTGTTTTAAATCTGATTTTCAACTTATTTTCTCCACTCATTTGGAATTCATTTGCGATTCCTTTGTAATTTGAAACACGGGAAAATCAGCTAAAATCGTTGAAAATGAGTTCCTGAAACTGTTGAAAATGAGTTCCTGAAACTGTTGAAAATGAGATTCAAAAGAGTTGCAAATGAGATTCAAAAGAGTTGAAAATGAAGTTTAAAAGAGTTGAAAATTGGTTTTAAACACTAGCATCAGCAAAAGTTGACATGAAACTCCGCCATAACCATAATTAACTAACTTGACATTTTAGTTGGCAATATTTCCAGTCTGCCACCATATTTTCCAATGTATCCAAAAGCAGAATCGGTTCTGTTGCTGAGGCAATGGCTATCCTTGAGAATGCAGAGACTGCATTGGTGCACTTAAAAGAACTGTAAAACTTAATTAAAAATTTACAACTTTTATTGCTCTTATCGCTAGAATAGCAAACATAAAAATCACAAATGTGAAATAGGTACTTAAAAAGTTAAATAAAAGCTTGAATCATGTAATGCTTCCTTAAAATGCTGCTAGTCACCATCTTATCCCTATTGAAAATGCCATGTTGATCCCTGCAGTTCCCCGTTGATTTCCCTGCGGGGATGCATTGGGAATGCAAATCCCTGCAGGGAAATTCAATTCCCCGCAGGGAAAAGAAATTCCCAGCAGGGAAAAGATTTTCCCCGCAGGGAAAAATAATACCTGTAGGGAAAAGAATTTCCCCACAGGGGATTTGATTTCCCTGCACACACAATTAGAGATATAAAAGAATGAGTGAAATGTAAATAGCCTGACAGCACACACTATGCAATACAAATTAAACACAGCTGAATAACCTCAATAATACATCATGTATGGGAATGCAATATGGCCTTAATATAGCTATAATTTCTTTGTGTTTTTGATTCAAAAGTCCTCTAGAGCATACACATTATAGCTGTATTACATAATGTATTGCATCTACCCAAGTAGCCACCCAATATCGGGCATATGTCGGGCCAATATCATTTGCCAATGTTTTAATGTCGGCCCAATATCGGTAGCCAATATTGGGCCAATGTCCAAATGATAACATTTGCGTCATGTAGCCAATATTGGCAGCCAAGATTCAGCCAGTGTACCGGTGTTCACCCGATATTGATCTGATTTCTTCAGCCATTGCTGGACCAATATTGGCAGCCAATATAGGGTCAATGTATAACTAGATGAATGATGCCCAATCCAAAGTACTTTATACACTGCTAATGAATGTTATAATTTGGAACTGACTCCCCCTGGCGAAAATATTGTAAAGGGAAGCGGATGCGAACCGTTGACGAAGTGGAGCTTTAAGCATACCCGAAGCGAATCGGAATGTGAAGGTACCGTTACTAAACCACCTCCGAAGCGAAATGAAACGTAAAATGAGATAAGGAAGCGTACAAACGAATCGTTCACGATTCGGAATCCAAGCGTATGGAAGCGTTCCCGAGCCGGAAGCCTAGCGGACGAAAACGTTCACGAGCCGGAATATCGTATTACCTCTCCACTGACTTCGCTGCTCTCTCAAAATAAAAAAAAGATGAATTGCCATTAATCAATTTAACTGTACTATTGCGCAATGGCATGATATAAAACGTCGTATTATGCTACCTCACATATACCTAACGTTGTGCTACCTGTATCGAATATCTTCCAGACCTTCGACTCAACGCACCTAATCTCGCACTCACTAATACCACAGAGTAGGGATATACAGAGAGGACACTAGGCGACTATACCATTGTTTTCTTGTAATGGAAATTGCGCACGGCGGCCATATTGAAAATAAGTGAAATATGCGGGAAATTCGAAACAACTCAAGCGCCTACGACTTTATGTACATGAAACATTGGCGTTTTAACTCTCAAATTACCGTCATTATACCAGTAGTTTAATGCAATATGTATAAGGACATCAGAAGCAGAAATGCGCTCGCTGAAGAAGCATTTTCGAAGAGAAGGGAATTGATGAGGGGGTGTCTGAGAAGAGACGTAAAGAAGAGGCTGGTGAAAACTTTAATATGGAGCGTGGCGCTATATGGGTCGGAAACTTGGTCATTGCGAAGGGAGGATGTGCGTAGACTTGAGGCGTTTGAGATGTGGGTTTGGAGAAGGATGGAGAAGGTTAGCTGGATGGTGAGAAAGACGAACGAGGAGGTAGGTATTGGATATGGTCGGAGTGGAGAGGAAGCTTGTGGCAGAGGTTAGGAGAAGGCAGAAGAGATGGATGGAGGAGGTTTTGAGAGGAGAGGACATGTTGAAGAGAGTGATAGAGGGGAGAACACTGGGGAAGCGTGGAAGAGGGAGGAAGAGGATAGGAATTCTGGACGAAATTGGATTATTAGTCGTTATGGTTTTAAGGATGTAAGTTAAGTTCTTCGTAATTACTCCCATTCTATAAGCAACAAGGGATACAGTGGAGATCTCACTACTCTCCTGTGGAAACTACCTGAAATTGTTGTAGAAGAAATCCTTTTGTAATTTTTCACTCTTTTTTAATAAACTGACCGGTTTCAATGCCTCAACATCATTATGAGAGTTGGAATACATGTTTAAGTAGAATTGGCGTCATATTTCAGGGTACAGGATGAGGGGTTAAAGGAGGAGCTTTGAGATGAGGAGAGATTAGATGTTATAAAATATATCATATCCAGTTATTTAATATAATGATACTTATTATAATACCCCCATATCCAGTCCTATAAATTTAGACGCCAACTGTACTTGAACATGTTGACACACTCTGATGATGATGTATAGACACTGAAACCAGTCAGTTTATCAAAAAAGTGTGGAAAATAGCAAAGTGATTTATTCTTCAACTTGTCACGGTTCCACAAAGTCTTTTCGCCTATCATAACATTAATAGCTGAAATATGAAGTTCACGGTTGTTTTATTAGTGCCTTTAATACAACATAACCCCATTAGCATGAGTATCACGTACAGAAAGATCTACAATTATTACTTTTTCTGTGAATACCTGCTGCGTACAGATTCCAATGAATTATTACTTTCAGCAGTCTGTAGCTGCTGAATCAAAACTTCACTTTTCTTTTTCAAACGATGAATTTAAACCCTCTGCCTATTAATGACCTTCTTCAACTTGCTGATGATATCAGCATCACATGGTCCACTTGGACTGGATCCCGGCAGGTCACTATTACCAATTTTTGGCAGTTGCCCTTCCTCTGGAATAACCACATTACACCAGTGGCGGATACATATGGGGGGCGCGGGGGGCGCGCGCCCCCCTTGTGGGGCCGCTCGCTTTGCTGCCCGCGCCGCCCCCGCCAGTCAGCCCGTACGCTATTCGTTCATGTCTTTCGTCAGTCGACTCTGAGTCGAGTTATCGAGTAGTTATACTTTCTTATGTAGCACGCGCGCGCGTCCTCGTCATCGTATTTTATACGTTTCTGTCTGGCACATAGATAGCTAACCCAGCTAACCTACGAGAAAAGTCGCGGCCATTCTAGTGATCTCGAAACGTTATTCTGTCTGGCATTTGTTCGAGAAAAGTCGCGAATATTCTACTGTTTGTATTTGTTCACACTCCTTAAAAGTCTGGAAGCGAACATTCTGGCACCGAATGTTCTCGAAACAACCGAGCTACATATATAAGGGAAGCAGAGTCGCTGCCAGGCAGTCAGTTTGAAAGCTACAATCGTCACGATAACTTGCGCCCCCCCCCCTTGAGTTTTTTCTGTATCCGTCACTGCATTACACCGGAAAAACTATAAGTGCTCAGTAATTTTAAAAGAATCATTCCTATTTCCCATAGGTTTACTTCAATGCTATAAAATTCAGACTTCATGGGTATAGGCATATTATCCATTGGATGAAACTGTTAATGATTTATCAACTGAGAGTCTATCATCTTATTTCTCGAGTTTTTCAATATTTATGAAACTTATAGCAGAACTGATTGATAGCATCAAGACAAAAAGGTATAATAAATGATAAAATAGGAATACTATAAGGCCAATATCATGTATATTTCTCTCAACTATTTCCAGATTGTTTAATCTCAGTTCAATGGACTCCAACGAATCACCCATTCTTTGCACCTGCATCATAAACACATAGTTATCAAACCTTTTCCGCTATTTCAATTCACCAGCGTGTAGAAACAGAAAAATTATAAATGTTTCAATCCAAACGCGTGACCAGTAAACATTTATGAAATAACTAACATCACAGGGTCTTTCAGGAAACTGAAGAAACTATTCTTTTCTTCCACCATTCCCGAGTTGTTCTTGCAATTTATGGCTGAGCACCAAGCCAAACCGCTTCTTCTTGTTTTACTAGTCTCCTCAATCGTTTTCCTTGAGTCCCTCCAATACCAGTCACAATGTTAATTTCGTGAAATAGGTGATGAAACGCGAATTCCGCTTCTGTCAACCTAGACCGCTCTACTCCGATTCACTTATTTAGAACATGGCGAAATGCGCAATGAGCGATTACCGCTTTCAGCGCCATCTGTCCTCTCTGTATATCTTTACTCTGTGATAATACAGTGTTGAGAAAGACGTATATATGTAGTCACTTCCGTGGATAAATGTGACTTCGAGAACTATAATCATTAAATGATTATTCCGTGATAGTTTGAGGAAATTCCATAAAATCTTGATAAAAGTTTTTCGCCATTAATTAATGCCAGATAACTGTTATCCTATTTTGCCACACAGTATGAATATAAATGCAATATTACTGCGAATAAACAAAATTTTCCAATTCCCGCACGTTAGATTCAGCGTCGTAGCTATAAGGGGCTGGCCAGGCAGGCGGCTGCCAGGGGCACAACCCTCAGGGGGCGCACTTTGCAGACCCACAGCCTGCGGGCCATAAATTGAGGTAATATTATTCGCCAGGGCCACAAGTATATCAAGTCTATATGATAGTGAACTCTTACGTACCCACCCAATATTGGGCTTATGTCGGCCCAATATCTTTTGCCCCTGTTCATATTTTAGCCCATATGTAAATCACGGGCGGAGTTCGAAAATCGGCCTTCAGAAATCAGAAAACTTGGACTGATGACTTGAGAAATATCTACCGCTGGGAGAAATATCTCATGTGTTCCATCGCTCCAGTAGATCACAAAAAATTTTTAAAACTACATTTCATAGAGCATTTTTCATTTGAAACCAAAAGATACTTACCCTGACCATCAGAAAATTTTCTGACCCGGCCACAAAAATGGTTAAGTCCCAAGTTGTGTATGAAACAAAAAAAAAACTTCCCAACCTAATGTTTAATCGGTTCCATAGTTTGTGAATCGAGTTTTAAAACATGCTTTCGGAGCTTTGTCAATATTCACCTCATAACAGAAAATTTTTGACCAGGCCACAAAAATGGATTAGTCCCAAGTTTAGTGTGTGAAACAAAAAAAAATTTCCCAACCTAATGTTTAATCGGTTCCATAGTTTGTGAATCGAGTTTTAAAACATGCTTGCAGAACTTCGTCAATATTCGCCTCATAACATAACATCAGCAGATGATGTCGGTCCAATGTAGGCTGCCCATATCGGACCAACATTGGCAAAACGATGGCAATGAGGGGCCGATGTGCCAATCTGAACCCGATATTGGGCCAATATTCAGCCGACATTCATGGCTACTTGGGTATGATCCAGCTGTTACGCAGGCTGTATACATAATGTAAACTAACTGTACGTACGAATTGTACAGAATACAGGATGTAAAACAGCCGTATCTTAAATGTAATTCAGTCATATAACATCAGTATTTCAGATGTATAGGGAGTTTCATATATACATAATGTAAGTAGCTTGCATTTAGTCTGTTATACAGTGGTATTATCCACATACCTCTGCATGTTATGTGTAATACAGCTGTATTACACTATGTATAATTCATGCTATTTTCAGTGGTCTATGGCTCACTGGGGCATTTTGCCTTATACATAATGAAAAAACACTCTGATGCTTAACTTCGGTGATCGGACGAGAACCGGTGTATTCATCGTGGTGTGGCTGTTTGCGGAAGCAATATGTTATTTTAAAAGTAGTTATATAGCATTCATCTTGACCTTGTTTCCGTTCGCTGACAGCGTAACGGAACTCACAGGCCTTGCCAAGCCTGTGAATGAGAAGTTGCTGAAACATCATTATCTGAAGGTGAAATGAAGTCCGTTGATGTTGAGTATAAAATTCAGAATGTGTAACCTTCCAGTCAGATAGACATTGGCTTTGCCACATAATCGGCGATCAAAACCGCAATGAATTCCGGGAATATTCCTGAAAAAAAGTTTCGTTGTTCCGTACTGCATGCAGGGATATCTACGAGGGGTTTTTGGAAAAAAAATTAGATCGCTCTCCACTGTGCTGGGTGTTTCTTTCCATTTCAATTTTAATTTATATTTAAACGCTTTATCTAATTAATAATGTTGTAATAATTCATGGTAACCACCGTTTATCCTTAGTTTAAAAGGAGTTTTTGAAGTAGATAACAAAAGACAGCGCTTGTAAAACAGAAAGCTACAATTTGATAAGTTTTTAGTGGTCATTTCCTTAAACAGAAAACTAGGAGACTACCGATGACCAAGCGTGAGATAGCGTGAAAGAAAATTGGCTGCCCACCAAACACCACCGAAGTCTAACACCACTGGTATAGTAGGTGAATAAAGTGACGGAAGGGCATTAGATTCCAGAAGGGTGACTTAACTCATAAAGTCCCGATTTCGCCGTTCCAGAGCGCCAAATTGCGCGCCGGAGATAGTTTTCTTTACGATCGTGTTATGTTGTGCTGTTGTTTTTGTTCCGAAGAGAGTTACTGTGTGGTACGTGTGTTACGATCCTTATGATCAATAGCAGTTTGATGCACGCTTATTGCGCGTTGGAATTCCTAATTGTGGTGTAAAGTCACATTTACCTCTTATTATACTAGGAAGTGATGATCACTCAAGTGAAGAGCAAAGTGGTTTATTTACATTGTCATGATTAATTGTTACACACAGTTCCATGCCAAGTGGAAGTTCATTTTGCAAGTATATACATATAGGTATATTTCGGGGTTGAGGATTGAAACGTGATTGTCTTTCCCTTCGCAGTGTTGTGGTTATTCTATTATATAGGTACTTTTGGTAAAATACTTCTTTGGCTTTAGTGTTTCTCAAGTGACGTAATGATAATGCCGCCATGAAAGCTTTGGAATTGCTTCCTAGTGCAAAAATACAACTATTGTGTACGCAATAAGGCACAATAAAATTACTGTGTAGCATGATCTTTTCCTTACATTTGTGTTTGATTCTGATCCTAACTTTCGTTAATGTTGTGTAAGATTCTTGATATGATGCTCAGACCTGTGAAAATAAGCTATACCCAGAGGATAATCGAAAGCTATGCTAAAGTTGTACCAGACCCTGTCTACTTCCACTTCACGAGCTAATCAATAAAACACATTTCCGGTATTTGTCAGAGGATTTTTGCTAGAATAATGCTTGATGATGATGGCTTGCAGGGTATTTTGTAGATGTAATGTATAGAATAGAAAACTTATAGAAACTGATTGCGAAGAAAACGGGAAAAATCATAAATGTAGTCGGGAAACTGGGAAAATGTCGGGAATTATATTTCTGTAACTGAGAGGCCACCCTGGTTCCATTGTATCCCCACTTAGCCTATACACCGCGGCGTCAACTCGCCGCGTTATCTTATTCTTACGGAGGCTTCTTCGCAGAAGCGAAGGTGAGGCCGACTTGCTGCGTCTCAGCGCGAGCTTCGGTGTCGAGAGAAAGGAAATTGACATGACTCGGTTGTTCCATAAATAAACTCCCTCGCGTCCTCTCCTAAACCTCTTGTTTTTCCTCCTTTCCTCGCCTCCCACAAGTACACCGAGTGAGGGAGGGGAGATAACGTCGAATTTTCACGCAAGATTTCCAGGTTGGAACCTCGTCTCGTGTAAAGATCTCACCCCCTTGAGTGAGAGGGTGCTTGGCACTAGCAGGAAGTCATTCAGGCTTAGGTACACGTCTGGAAAGTTACAAAATAAATTTAAAATAGTTTTGTAACGCGTGTATCCTTCGTTATGATTGCGTATTTTCCGATTAAAATGAGAGTTTTGTTCATAAATGGCTTAAAATTAGTCCTCTTGTATAATGAATCATCTCCTGGGCGCATTATTCCGATTCTTGAGGGGAAAAAAACGTTTGAAAGCCGTCTGTCTCGCATTCAATCAATTTGATTTCACTTCTATGATACACAGTATACAGCTAATGCATTAATAGTCGTACCTAGTATCATTAACCGTATTAGAGTATGGTGTAGTGCATTCTGGTGGCAATTCATCCCCTACCACATACCCTTGAGGTGGCTCGCAGGGTATTATGCAAACTGTTATTCGCAGGGTATTATGCAGACAGTTATTATACGGTTGTACGCAGTAATGGAGAATTTTGTTAAAGGTCTTTGGTTAATAGACCTGGTTCTAATTTCAAAATGTTATAGTAGTCATTATTTGGGGAGTGTTGGAAAGCTAAGGTCATTTCCGCAATTTGCGATGTGAGTTGCTTGGTACAATTAGGAGGATTTGAGGAATAAAGAAGGATTGGAGAATCCTTAGCGCTTCAAGCTTAACAAAAGACGTTAAGACTAGGTCTTTAGATTTATGCCTCATCCGAGTAAGTACACGAGTTTGATGAAAGTGGCAAGTGACGTATTTTATTAAAGTCAAAGGGAATTTCTTTCCCTGACCACTTTTTTCGTGGTTGTTAGACACTATATTCAGATACTCTTCTGAATCTCCGCCGAAAATTAAGAAATAAGCAATCCTCTCTCACTTCCTTTTGGCACGCCACATGTCTATTCAATCTCTTCTGGTGTCGTTACATCGTTGACCATTTTTTTATTTTTGTTCAACTTTCAATTTCTGTATGAGATGCTAATGACTGTTATTTTTTATGTCTTAAATTTTGTAAAAATTTTAGAATGCAATTAGCTTGGCAATTATTAACAGCATTGTGATTGATAAAAGATTTTAGGCTTTCCGGGCGAATAATATTAGTAAAAACTTCTTGGATTTTTTACTAGCATTGTAATTGCGTAATCGTTTTGCACATTAGCATGACTAAACTCATATTAATGGTCCCCGTCGTGTACGAGCACAATCTCCATCCCGCTTGAGTGAAACAATATATGAGACTCCGTATTCAATGTGAAGCTCTTTGCGTATACGTCACTGGACAGGATATATTAGAAAAATAGCGAATAAAAATATGAAAGTGTGTTTCATGGTTAGTGCATGCCTGTTGAGGAATCGCCCCCTGCCAAACACCCTTCTACATCTCCATCTACGAAGTTCCGTGCAAGCCACCACTAGGGCATGTGGCACGGGGTGATCCCACACCAGGCATGCAGCACTTGTCCCAGCACATCGGGACCTCGCACGCTCCCCCGGCCGCTAGGCGCATACCAAGAAGCAGTCATATCAGGAGAAAAGTGCGCAGTCAAACTAGAAACTGGGAGAGTGCTACGTTAATGAACATGCAAACATGCAGTACAATGCTAAAGAGACATCTAGTTATTAATATTACTAATATTATTAATTTATGAACGCTACGAGATACTACTTCATGCAGAGAAAAAATAAAATAAAATAATGCCGGACATATCAAGCGGTGTGAAGCGTTAGTAATGATGCTGTGTTTCTACCGTAGTATGTCGGATTTCGTAAAATATTATCAACGTCGTCAGAGAATAGACCGGTTTGGAACTTACATAATAGATTGAGTCTAAATTTTAATCGCAACTGGCTACCATTTGCCCGCGTTCCTCCCAGACCTGCGCGTTGAGAGTCACCTGAGTTCCCGAATTCCCGCGTGCAGACGTCCTCTGCGGTGATGAGGCGGGGGCGTGGGACGACGTGGGAGTGGTCGGAGACGTGCGCTCGCGAGACATGACGCTGGCTGACTCACCTCTTGCGGCCCGCGACCGTAGCGACTCACCGGTTACATTCATGCACATATTTTGCATGCCTAAGGTGACCAGACGGACACGAATAAAATAGAGGATAAACATTGACGGTAGGACGTACGAAAATATACATTCAAATTTAATAAATTAACAGACATTTACATGCATTCCTTACATTTTATCGGTACTTGTCTGAAGATCCAATTTTCTGTAGAAGTTGAGGCTTGCTTAGCAGATAGTTGTAAAAAGATAAAGATGAAAATTCTTTTAAGTTATATTGGACCATCAACATACTTTTAACAGATTCAAGTTTCAAACTATTCCTGTCAACAGTCCACTGTGTTGCAATTAGATAAAATACTCATTCTACATTGGCATTGTGCCCTGATATACAAAAAAAGTATTCTGAGAGTTTTAACAATTCTAAATTACAATCAGCAGACTTTCTTTGACAAAAATACTTGGCCCATTTTTTACTACAAGATAAGCCACTCAATTCAGGAATTTTACTATTCTCTTTCAGAAATTGCCTAAAATTACAGAATGGGTCGAAACATTTTATATCTTAAATATTAAAATTATTACATTTTACATGGCTTTTTTCTACATCACTGTAGGTTCACATCTTTTTTAAGAGACATTCATTTGAAAAAAGGAAAAGTCGTCAAACATACAGAGCCATCGTTTTAAATATTAATAATATTATTCATTAAGCAACATAGCTTCCTCCATAAAAAGATTAACTTTTTTACCAAATTCTTCTGCCCTTGCCATTTCTAGCACCTGTTTAACCTTTAGGCAAATGAATTTTTCATATAATCGGTCCTGAAACACCTTCCATACAGAATCAAAAATTTCAATAACTTCCAGAATAGAATTGTCCTCCTTTTCCAGTCTAGATTATTTGTATTGAACACAGACATTAATGATTGCAAGTGCCATAAGTAGGCTTCACTGAACCTATTCTAAAAAAACTGAAAAGAAAATCTTTGGTGGCTTACTTTCAGAGAGAAAATAAGATTTCAGAGCACGATACCTTTATATACCCTTTCAATACACATAAAACAACTGACGGGTACTAAAATTCCCTCTTTCCTCGCACTATTAGTGATTATGACCAAAACAGCGTGACTTCATCTGAACTAAAAAAACATCGCAAACACCAAAGTCACCAGTCCATGGCTGGTGTCCTTACATCCCCTGCTACTCCCCTCTGCGACGGCTGGCACGTAATATGTAAATGTACCCAGGATAGGATCAGAAACCTGAGATGGTGCCATAACCACTATTGACAGAGAAAATTCAAGTCGCTCCTTATTACTTCCGAAGCTGGCTTCTCCAATAGCATGTATAGATAAATTAGTATGCATCGGAAAAATACCTCTAGCAGCCACGCATAATGCTATTCAAACGATGCCTCTGTATGAGCACTCTCTAATTCCTCGATTGTTGATGTTTTAAGTTCCTAAATAAATTGGATATCGTTAATACAAATATTTACTTTATCTTTCACAACTTACGAAGATTAGGATAATCAGCTAATGCGTGTATTGGTACACTTGGTTAAATTAACATCAAATTGACTGCCATAAACATGAAAATATTAACCTAAGGATATAGGAAATACTGGAGGAAATCATCGAAGGGAACCGTCTATAGTGGGGAAGCATCGGTGGCTAACTATCGATGGTAAAAATAATCTCGAACAATTGAACACGATGCACTGTCGATGTTTCTTCATTGTCCGCCTTCGATTCTCATACCCAGTGAATACGCCGAGGATGAAAATCGTTTCTCGCGGTGTATTTTGCCAAATCAAATATCATATTGAGTCTCTAGTCAGTGCTACGAATTCCTTATGAAAAAAAGTATCTCTGGCCGTTAAGACGGTGGAATTAGTCTACCTATATTCTTGTAAGCTCAATCGATCGAAGGTCTTCACACGAATTCCGAAGGGGGTCTCTTGTATAACACATTTCTCGCCATGCTACATCGAAATACTAACCAAGCACATATCCCTACGAAGTAGAGGATATTACTCACGGGTTCCATGATCGTCGCCTGGATCCATTGTTTACCAAGACAATCCTTTCCTATTTGATCTAAAATGTTAAAATAAGCGTTCCGTTGCAAGATAAGATGAGAGTGTCTTTGGGTTTATAAATTCTGTTTCTTTGGAAATTATACATTTAGAGTACAAAAAGACGCGAGATTCTTTGAATTTCAATTTGATCGGATGCAGCCATTTAGTTGAAAAGTTTTAGAAACGACTTCAATAGGAATAGCCACTGCTGAGGAATCATTCACTGAGAACGTTTCTTCTTCACATTCCGAAAGTAATGTTCTCCCAGAATATGTACGATATGCCAATCGCTCTAGTGATAACACAGAATCCAATTGGAACTGACGATATTAGATCCCAATAAGTGAGCCGAGCCCGGCGGCACTGCAATGCCGGGACGACTCGTGGAGAAGGCGAAGTAAACTTCACTACTCCTCCATCTCTCAAAAATATAGTTAACACATGGTCCCGCTATGCGAGACGTATCAGGTGTTAAGCTGATAAGAACAGAAACTACACTTTGATCTTAGCCGAACAGGCCGAGAAGCGATGACAAGCGTTGCCCTTACCTACAGACGGGCATGGTCTGAGCCTTTCACATGCTATGCGTCGCTTCCCCGCACGACTGATATCCCCCACAACGCGTCCAAAACCATTGCAGCGTGCAGTTATCAGCAATTCTCCTATTTTTCTGTTATCATAGTGGCAATAGATCTTTTTTTTGAGATTTGCGGTTCTTTATAAACTCATTGAAACACTCCAATAATTCCTCTTTATTTGCCAAACGTTGGTTTCTTCATTGACGCGCAGCTCTCTGAGCTTCACTGCCACCTCTCATCGCAAAAACCGGGAAAGTTTTCAACGACGCACGATGGGCTGAAATCGAAATTACCCGGCCAAAATTCGAAAAGTGATTTTTCCCTACCAACATGTTTAACCTCGCATTGTCATTCTCCATTGTTTGGTGCTTTTGGCGACTCATTTTATTTGGTTCGCCTAAACAAAACGTGAAGGCTGAAAACATTACACATTTCACAAAAAGTCCTCAATTTTCTGTAAATATCAAATAGTCAACCTGATACAGAACACGATGGTTTTAGTGTGTCAAATAAAATATTCATCCGGCCACTATCACATTTTGACCTATAACTTCACATAATTTTTATCTTTGCTTTTCTTGTCTTATTAATCTTATACAACTAGATGAGGGACACTGCTTTCAGTTTGTGTTTCGCCGTTTAGCATGGTTAAAAAATTTTTAGACACTGAGATCCACACACGAGGATCTCCAATACTCCTAGAGTGTGATTTCAAAGAGATGATCTGCGACCGTTGGATACCCCGGGAAATAATCCTTTTTGTGTAGGTATGCCAGAGACTGGCTCAGGCCGCCGGACTACAACGACGCGTCAAATTCCTCGATCCACTGCGGGCATATAGATTTTATTCCTATTGGCGATGTTCAAACTATGAATTCTGTAGATATTTAAATCAAGTATTTCCTTCCTCCTCCCTTCCACCAACGAATGAGGCTTGCGAAAAGTGACTCTCTAACAGGAAAGGAACAGTTCAATAAATAAATAAAAATTAACTATGCTCCCGATGAATCCGCTAGCTAATGCGCAAGGTCTGAAATGAAGGAAAGCCAAGTTCGCTGTTGTGTTGCGAAGTGAGCAGCGTATTAGAATCCAAATAGATCCTATCATCTACTATGTTTAATTTTAATTGCATTGTGTGTGCTGTCAGGGTATTTACATTTGACTCATTCTTTTATATCTCTAATTCTGTGTGCAGGGAAATCAAATTCCCTGTGGGGACATTCTTTTCCCTACAGGTATTATTTTTCCCTGCGGGGAAAATCTTTTCCCAGCGGGGAATTTTGGGAATTTTTTTGGGATTATAAAATACTTATACATGTAGCATTCATTTTGACATTTCCGTTCGCTGACTGCGTATCGGAACTCACAACCCTTGCCAAGGCTGTAATTGAGAAGGTGCCGATGGTGCTGGAAACAGATTATCGGAAAGTGAAATCCAAGTCCATTAATGTTGAGTATAAAATCAGGATGTGTTACCTGCCATCCAAATAAACATAATGCGCACTCAGGTAAAAATATCTCATTTTCAACTGTTTTAAATCTGAGTTTCAACTCATTTTCTCCACTCATTTGGAATTCATTTGCGATTCCTTTGCAATTTGAAACACGGGAAAATCAGCTAAAAACCGATTAAAATGAGTTCCTGAAACTGTTGAAAATGGGATTCAAAAGAGTTGAAAAAGAAATTTAAAAGAGTTGAAAATTGGTTTTAAAACGTTGAAAATGACTTCTAAAGGGGCTGGAAAAGCAAATACTTAGGCCAAATAATGTTTAATTGAAGCACATATTTCACTAACACCAGCAAAAGTAGATATCACTAGCATCAGCAAAAGTTGACATGAAACTCCGCCATAACCATAATTAACTAACTTGACATTTTAGTTGGCAATATTTCCAGTCTGCCACCATATTTTCCAATGTATCAAAAAGCAGAATCGGTTCTGTTGCTGAGGCAATGGCTATCGTTGAGAATGCAGAGACTACATTGGTGCACTTAAAAGAACTGTAAAACTTAATTAAAAATTTACAACTTTTATTGCTCTTATCGCTAGAATAGCAAACATAAAAATCACAAATGTGAAATGTACTTAAAAAGTTAAATAAAAGCTTGAATCATATAATGCTTCCTTAAAATGCTGCCAGTCACCATCTGATCCCTTTTGAAAATGCCATGTTGATCCCTGCAGTTCCCCGTTGATTTCCCTTCGGGGATGCATTGGGAATGCAAATCCCTGCAGGGAAATTCAATCCCCCGCAGGGAACCAAAATTCCCCGCTGGGAAAAGATTTTCCCCGCAGGGAAAAATAATACCTGTAGGGAAAAGAATGTCCCCACAGGGAATTTGATTTCCCTGCACACAGAATTAGAGATATAAAAGAATGAGTCAAATGTAAATACCCTGACAGCACACACAATGCAATTAAAATTAAACATAGTAGATGATAGGATCTATTTGGATTCTAATACGCTGCTCACTTCGCAACACAACAGCGAACTTGGCTTTCCTTCATTTCAGACCTTGCGCATTAGCTAGCGGATTCATCGGGAGCATAGTTAATTTTTATTTATTTATTGAACTGTTCCTTTCCTGTTAGAGAGTCACTTTTCGCAAGCCTCATTCGTTGGTGGAAGGGAGGAGGAAGGAAATACTTGATTTAAATATCTACAGAATTCATAGTTTGAACATCGCCAATAGGAATAAAATCTATATGCCCGCAGTGGATCGAGGAATTTGACGCGTCGTTGTAGTCCGGCGGCCTGAGCCAGTCTCTGGCATACCTACACAAAAAGGATTATTTCCCGGGGTATCCAACGGTCGCAGATCATCTCTTTGAAATCACACTCTAGGAGTATTGGAGATCCTCGTGTGTGGATCTCAGTGTCTAAAAATTTTTTAACCATGCTAAACGGCGAAACACAAACTGAAAGCAGTGTCCCTCATCTAGTTGTATAAGATTAATAAGACAAGAAAAGCAAAGATAAAAATTATGTGAAGTTATAGGTCAAAATGTGATAGTGGCCGGATGAATATTTTATTTGACACACTAAAACCATCGTGTTCTGTATCAGGTTGACTATTTGATATTTACAGAAAATTGAGGACTTTTTGTGAAATGTGTAATGTTTTCAGCCTTCACGTTTTGTTTAGGCGAACCAAATAAAATGAGTCGCCAAAAGCACCAAACAATGGAGAATGACAATGCGAGGTTAAACATGTTGGTAGGGAAAAATCACTTTTCGAATTTTGGCCGGGTAATTTCGATTTCAGCCCATCGTGCGTCGTTGAAAACTTTCCCGGTTTTTGCGATGAGAGGTGGCAGTGAAGCTCAGAGAGCTGCGCGTCAATGAAGAAACCAACGTTTGGCAAATAAAGAGGAATTATTGGAGTGTTTCAATGAGTTTATAAAGAACCGCAAATCTCAAAAAAAAGATCTATTGCCACTATGATAACAGAAAAATAGGAGAATTGCTGATAACTGCACGCTGCAATGGTTTTGGACGCGTTGTGGGGGATATCAGTCGTGCGGGGAAGCGACGCATAGCATGTGAAAGGCTCAGACCATGCCCGTCTGTAGGTAAGGGCAACGCTTGTCATCGCTTCTCGGCCTGTTCGGCTAAGATCAAAGTGTAGTTTCTGTTCTTATCAGCTTAACACCTGATACGTCTCGCATAGCGGGACCATGTGTTAACTATATTTTTGAGAGATGGAGGAGTAGTGAAGTTTACTTCGCCTTCTCCACGAGTCGTCCCGGCATTGCAGTGCCGCCGGGCTCGGCTCACTTATTGGGATCTAATATCGTCAGTTCCAATTGGATTCTGTGTTATCACTAGAGCGATTGGCATATCGTACATATTCTGGGAGAACATTACTTTCGGAATGTGAAGAAGAAACGTTCTCAGTGAATGATTCCTCAGCAGTGGCTATTCCTATTGAAGTCGTTTCTAAAACTTTTCAACTAAATGGCTGCATCCGATCAAATTGAAATTCAAAGAATCTCGCGTCTTTTTGTACTCTAAATGTATAATTTCCAAAGAAACAGAATTTATAAACCCAAAGACACTCTCATCTTATCTTGCAACGGAACGCTTATTTTAACATTTTAGATCAAATAGGAAAGGATTGTCTTGGTAAACAATGGATCCAGGCGACGATCATGGAACCCGTGAGTAATATCCTCTACTTCGTAGGGATATGTGCTTGGTTAGTATTTCGATGTAGCATGGCGAGAAATGTGTTATACAAGAGACCCCCTTCGGAATTCGTGTGAAGACCTTCGATCGATTGAGCTTACAAGAATATAGGTAGACTAATTCCACCGTCTTAACGGCCAGAGATACTTTTTTTCATAAGGAATTCGTAGCACTGACTAGAGACTCAATATGATATTTGATTTGGCAAAATACACCGCGAGAAACGATTTTCATCCTCGGCGTATTCACTGGGTATGAGAATCGAAGGCGGACAATGAAGAAACATCGACAGTGCATCGTGTTCAATTGTTCGAGATTATTTTTACCATCGATAGTTAGCCACCGATGCTTCCCCACTATAGACGGTTCCCTTCGATGATTTCCTCCAGTATTTCCTATATCCTTAGGTTAATATTTTCATGTTTATGGCAGTCAATTTGATGTTAATTTAACCAAGTGTACCAATACACGCATTAGCTGATTATCCTAATCTTCGTAAGTTGTGAAAGATAAAGTAAATATTTGTATTAACGATATCCAATTTATTTAGGAACTTAAAACATCAACAATCGAGGAATTAGAGAGTGCTCATACAGAGGCATCGTTTGAATAGCATTATGCGTGGCTGCTAGAGGTATTTTTCCGATGCATACTAATTTATCTATACATGCTATTGGAGAAGCCAGCTTCGGAGGTAATAAGGAGCGACTTGAATTTTCTCTGTCAATAGTGGTTATGGCACCATCTCAGGTTTCTGATCCTATCCTGGGTACATTTACATATTACGTGCGAGCTGTCGCAGAGTGGTGTAGCAGGGGATGTAAGGACACCAGCCATGGACTGGGGTGACTTTGGTTTTTGCGATGTTTGTAGCTTTAGATGGAGTCACACTGTTTTGGACATAATCACTAATGGTGCGAGGAAAGATGGAATTATAGTACCTGTCAGTGATAGTGTTTTACTATGTTTCGAAAACCATTCGTTGTACCTACCTGTAATTCAAATTTCACTTTATCGAGTATAAACCCATATATTATGAGCTCATTTGAAGTAGCCATGATGATAGAACCGATTTTGGTACCTTACTCATTTCCTTCTGAGAATAACATTTTGTAAAGAATATTCATGAATCATTTTATATGTTCGGTAAAAAAATAATTTCCAAAATTTTTTCGAGCATCAATAGGCGTGTAAACATTTCTGTAGACATTATTTTGCATCCGTTCCAGGATAAATCTTCAGATCCTGATCTGAAGATGTCTCCTGCAATGGACCTCGAAACGTCATTACCATAAAGATAACCCATTGAAAACTGGAGGTCCTTCAACCAGAAGTAATCCAGATCTCCCAAAATCTCCAGCAGAAAAGGTAAATATATTGTTGATTCATAGGCCATGTTCTAATAATGTCTCAGCTGTGTTATTTGGCACAATGAAGTGAGAGAGGTCACTTCTGCATTCGTAGTGCTGGGAAATAATGTTTTGCATACATAATTTAGAATTCCAAAACTTTCTTTTACCCGTCAACCTATAATCCAAGGATGAAATGGTTAACTGACTCAAGATACATGTCGTAGGTCGTACCCCTCTTGCGTCGTAGACGGTGAAAAACCACATAGGTGTGTCCTTACTTCTCTACAATAGTGGGCGTGACTTAAACTGCAAAACCCCAACCCCTAGGCATGCCTAGGATTAGCAATATAGGACTTAACGCTGCTGATGGTTCCGCATTGCCCAGTTATCTGTTGTATGGGTGTCAACCGCAATTAACATTTTTGAGTTAGTACTCATGATTTATGAAAATGCTTAGTACTTTTCTTCAAAAAGGTTTGGTACAGAAAGTATGTTATATGCGTTAATTGTTGCTGTAGTTACGGGGAAGGAGGGTAAAAATACAAATATTCGGACAGGGTTGAGAAGATAAACACGTTGAATAAGAGCTGGTGAGGCGGGAAAAGTTAATTTTATCGGAAAGGAGTGGGGAGGGATGAATTTCTACGAAGTGAAACCTGCCACTGTCAACTTGAAACATTTTTGAGATACATTGTTATCTGTATGAACGACTGCTGAAATACATCCATAATTTAAAATAAACTAAAATTCCGTCGCCAATCTCCGATCCCGTTTACCTATTCTATTCGTGATTTATTCGATATAATTATAGCATTCCCCGTTCCCTACCTCCCTCATTTACGAAAAAATTACATTCTTTCACGAAAAATCATTTTATCTGACTCCCGTTTATTAAATTCCCCCAGCGATGTATTCTCACGGTCTCGAATTTCAGATGCGTTTTTACTCATGGGGAACAACGCTACATCACCCTCGATTTAAGGCTTCGCGGACATTTCCCTCATTATTGTTGTCCTCCGCGTAGGCGATGGACGAAGGAGGTCATCCTGACATGAATGACCGCGCGAGAGTTTACGTGCTTGTGTTTCCATAGTGTTCGGAGAGAGCTTGAGATTCAACGTATGTGGCACAAAATGGTCGAAGCTGTGAAGCGAGGCACTTCACGTCAGATCACACATTTGCAGATTTAGGGAGGTCATGTGGTAATAGTTAAGCTATTCTCCAGGAGTTAGCACTGTGCGCAGAGTTCTCCTAGAGGCCCTCTATTAGGATATATAATATAGTCCTAATATAGGGCCTCTACGTTCTCCATTTATAGTCGATAACTGTCGGTGGATCTTCTTTGGTAGGAGATCATCTGAAAACATTGAGAGGAAATGAGTGAGACGGCTGGAAATGCATATTGCAGACGTTGTTATAAAGGATGTACATATAAATGTTTCTGATTACTTTCTGCAGCGGAGATCAGTTGTTCTTCAGCGAAGCAAAATTGCTCGAGCGGAGATGACTCCTCCATAAAAAGTTTTCCCGACGGATATTTTTGATGGCGCAAACATACCATGAAGAAAATTCTCAACTATTCTCAAAATGAATCAATTGGTCACCGCAGTAATTTTTACTGAATCGCAAAACGTTTCTTCGGCTGTGTAGACCTTGTCACCGTACGGCGTGAAAAAAGAGTAAAAATAAAGAGTTATGAACGCATATTTAGTTTATTACGGAGAATTGCAGTCATATATAACAATATTTTTGCGCCATCAATACTGCATTTACACTTCATGCTTCTTACAGCTGCTGAAATTAAAAAATAATATTCAAATACGGTCTCTATTATGACTAGGGAAAAATATCTCTCAAACCACCTTAATACAGTTATTGTAAATCTTTTCTATGATTCATCCGTGGAAGATTTTTTTACTTACCTGTGGTAGGCGTGTTGAGAGAGGTCAGACTTTTATCTCCACGCGGTTAATGGTGATGAAGGCAGGGCTGCGTGCCTGGCCTGCGAAAATGTCTGGTAGATAAATTAATCGATACACAAAGAAATAAATATGATTCAGGAACCCAGGAATTTTATCTGATTAATATGAAAGAATAAATTTAAGATAGGAACACGATACTGAATTACAAAGAAGGAAAAACATAAAGCCATTTTCAATAACCCACAACAAAATTCTCCTTTATGAGCGATGTTTTTCAGGAAATTCTGCGTAGTTCACAGTTCATTATAGTGATTATATATATATATATATATATATATATATATATATATATATATATATATATATATATATATATATATATATATATACGAGTTCGTGGAAAATCACACACGCGATAATTTAAATAAAAATAAACTTTGCCACAGGTGGGGCGGAAATAAATATAGAAACACAAAAAAGAAGAACACTCACACACTATACGTTCTGATATTTCGGCAGCCGAGCTGCCTTTCTCACAGAAGGAAGGATACAGAAACCTTCTGTATCCTTCCTTCTGTGAGAAAGGCAGCTCGGCTGCCGAAATATCAGAACGTATAGTGTGTGAGTGTTCTTCTTTTTTGTGTTTCTATATTTATTTCCACCCCACCTGTGGCAAAGTTTATTTATATATATATATATATATATATATATGTATGTATGTTTTAATGTACGGGATGAAGTCATTTATTTGAAATGGTGGGAAAATAATAACCCCTCTGTGGGACAACTCATTTACAGTTCCCAATTTTTGACACGAAGGATAAATCTGAATTTTAATTAAGCCGGCTGAAACTCTTCAGGTAGGTAACATAAATTAATGATTTTTACCCGGAAATTTCTCCATTTCCAGATCAGTGATAACTTTATCGTGTCTAACAGTTGAAAAATCATAAAATCAATCGTTATTGCTTTTCGTGCCCACTGTTTTCTCCTACTGTTAAGGCCATTTTACACGAAGCAATTTATTCCGCAGTCTGATATATGAATGGATGTGCTGTGGAAAATGCGTAAAGTAAAGCGGAGAATTGCAAGAATGACTGCGCAAATGCATGAACGAGAGATAGGAATATAGCCCATACTCTAATTCTGTGCCCACGTCACGCAATTTTATTGTATCAAATTGCGCAATTAACTACTTGGTGTAGAATAGCCGCTACGGCATGTAGTTGTAGTGGAACATCGTGGCAGTCACCTTCCCGTAGCTTGATGATAATAAAGCCTCACACTAAAATATTGCTGCGAATGCTAAATTAGGCGTAAACATCCGTGGAATGAACTATTGAACGGACATGGAATCTGCTGATATTGTGAGATACTGTTAAATGCGCGTAAAATCGCTTATACGATTAAAGAAATGAAAAAAACATGCTGTAATCATTTTGCGAAAGCCAAAGGGACTGTTTCTCATTGGTCCTGGAAATAATCATGGTTTTCTCATTTTTTGGAAGAGAGATGATTCTCTAACCAATGTGAGGTTGTCATAATTAAGTTTGAGAAACTACTTTCTTACAGAACCCTTATGGCTTGACGATGGCTGCTTCTATTTCAATATTCTATTGGAGAATTTCTTTTAACTAAGTTATATTATTTTCATATCTGGACATTACAACGACACATGCATGGTTACTAAAGACTTAGATTAGAGTTCCCATACGTCCTTAAATAGCGAAATTATCCTGAATTTTTCCATATATTATAGCATTATGGCGAAATAACGAACAGTACTGAATTTTTCTTACTACTTTCCGAGTGTAGGCTTAGGCAGTCTTTGATAGATTCTGATGTGATTTTTAAGTTCTGCTGCTTGGCTCAACGTTGGCTATTTGGCTCAACGTTTCTCTCACGTTGCAGCGAGCGACTTCAGGAGTGAAGTGGTTTCACTCACTCTGAACGCAGCAAAACTCGAAAACCTCATCAGTATCATTTATTTGTTTAAGGTGGTTGGAGCTATTTTGTTAAGGTACAGATTTGCGTGAAACTTAGCATACGTGTTCTCATTAGTGATAATAGAAACTTCGTGAAGGATCACTCGAGCGATTAAATTCAGGATATGCCAAGAGGATGGCCGATAATGATACAGAAACACACCAAAGACACAAATTAAATCTTCTATGCTTCTTCTATACTTCTATATACATCTGTCCCAAGGTAGAACCTTTTTTAGCATCCTAATGAGTAATGAGTCCGGCTAGGGCATAAGTGTTGCGTGAACGATGGTGGTTTGATACCTGATGACTAGACTTCATTGCTTGCTCACGTGAACAAGTCTCTAGCCCTGGTCAGTAGTGACTGAACAGTGTACATGGCTACGATTAATCCTGGATATTTTTTTGGTGGCCTTCAAATCTTCAGTTTGTTTGAAAATGTGACAGGTCTGTTGTGCGTTCATGGGTATTTTTGTGACTGAAGGAGCCGTTGATCGAATGAATACGCTAGCAATTCAATCTTCTGTGTGCATTTGGAAAATGTGTGAGCCACGCGTAGAGTGCTTCTAGTGCATTACTCTAATCGTCTGATGAAACTTTGATGCATGGACGCCTTGTCACACTGTCGCCTTGGTCTATCTTTGAGGGTGAGTTTACAGAGTAAACGTTACACTGGCCGGTTACTTCCTTAAGTTTCGTCTACAAGAGGTTGCGGGGAAATTTAATCTGACGAAAAACTTTTCTCAATTTGGTGCAGAGCCAGCAACAAAATCCCTCTGCAAGCAACTTGCCGAAGCTTTTAAAAGTTCTACAAGCGGACTCGCAGAGCCGTTTAAACGTGCAGTTTACGTGGAAAGTTGCTTGCTATAAGTAACTTTAGCAATAAACTTGTCAGTGAAACCCACCTTAAGAGTAGGGTTTTAGATTAGTCCATGTTTATTCTCATATTACCCAAAGAATCCTCCCCTTAACCAATCTACGATCGCCGATAGCGCAAATTACCTCAGTTGTCGGTAACCTCCCAGAATGATAAACCAACTCAGGGTTTATCTCACTGGCGTAGTAGGCCAATCATAATAGCATTTGGACGTGACAAAATTGTATACAAGTAGGTGATAGATGAATCATAGAATAGACAAGATTAAGATGAAAATAAACAAAAAACCCTCACACCCTGTTTTGTTATAAAATATGGTCAAAGATGCCAAAAATTGTTTTCGGCGTTTCTACGAAAAACTTTAGATAAGATCTGGGTACGTGAACGAGATGAAATATAAATAATATAATTACCTACAAAATAAACCGTCGCACAGTAAGATTCGTTAATTTATTGCTGCGGAAAATGCAAAAATCCACTGAAAATGGCTATTTTTGCTATCACATACTTACAAGCACATACTATTTGAATTGTAAAAATAATTGTTGCTTGCAATAATAGCCTTTTTCAGTGGGTTTTTGCATTTTTCGGAGCAGTAATTCACGAATCTTATCGTGCGACGGCTCATTTTGAACGAGTTTTTATTATTTACGTTGTATCTCATTGACGTACCCAGATGTGATCTAAAGTTTTCTGTAGAAACGTCGAAGGCCACTTTTCGGCATCTTTGGCCATAGTTTGGAACAATACAGGGAAAATTTGTGTGTGAGTTTTTTTGCTAATTTTCATCTAAATCTTCCATTTTAGATGATTCATCTATCACCTAACTGCATGGAATTTTGTCCAAATCAGAAACTTTTCAATACTGGCCTACAAGTGATGGATGGGAATACAGGGGCGTATCTCCCGTCCCCCACCCTCAGAATAATCATTCAAGCATTTGTATGGTAAATAATTTAGTTTGCTTGTCTTTGGTCCAAATATTCCGAGGCGAAGAAAAAAAACTTCATACATAATAGGATCACAAATAATTTTTCGCTGGAGGTATTGAACATTGCTTATTGCTGGGTAGCCGACCTAGAAGAACTTGAGGAAAACCATCACCATTAAAATTTGCAGCCTAGGCGCGCCTGTGAAATGTGCTGTTTTTCATTTCATCATCCCATTTTAACTTCACTTTTTCTACCGAGGAATGATATGAGCGGGAGTTTCCTCTTCGCTTCCGTTGGTCCTTTTCAATCAGTAAAGCAAGTCTTCTTCTGTGACGACGTCCTAACACCTTATAAAAACTATCCATTAATTGACGTATGCGCGACAATACGTAGCTTGGTGATAAACGCGAAAGATAAATCTAGTGTGATGATTTCGCAGAACCTGGACAATTGAGCAACTTAAGCATTGAGCGCATCGATCCTGATTCCAGGGATTATTCATGACCTTCGAAAGAATTGAGACGCTAATTCGCTGTGCAAATGGTTTCATATGAACAAGTATCTAGGATTTTTATCCCCATACCGCTCTTTATTTGCTTTTTTTGCTGTATATTACTTCAGTTTTTTTCTTTTTAAAAATGTATTTTGGTTCAATTTTTAACTCATGTTAGGGATGGCAATTAATTTTGTTTTATATGCCTGTAATGTTTTAAATGTAATTTTACTTTTTAGCATGACTGTAATTCACAGCACTGCAATTTTTTAATGCTTTCGCGTATCAGTATGTCTGAACTTTAACTAATGGTCCCCGTGACGTATGAGTGCAATTTCCATCCCGCATGAGTAAAATGATAAAAGGTGCATTGCCTGTGAAATCTCCTCACAGATACATTGCTTAAAATTATATGTAATAAAATAACGATTAACGTTGTGATAGTGTTTTTAACGGTTATTGCATGTTTGTTGAGGAATCTCCCCCAGACACACCCATTTGGTGGCTTGCAGGTGCTCGATTAAACAATATATGAAATGCTTTCAATTTGCTATGCGATGCGTGGTGAAATATTTGGTTTTACCTTAGTGTATGACAAAAGTGGTCCCATTTGCTGTAATAGCTGAAAAACAAAATGAATGGACCAACTTTGTTGTCTCCTGAATATTGTTGGTGATTATGGCACGATTGGTTTTTCCAAACCACGGCATAATCTTGTGCGTGATCATCTACCATGTGATTTTGGAAAGTACAGTGTCGGTTTATTTCATAATGAGATAACAATTTCCACTTAATTACGACTGAAATTTGCATGCTGAATTCAGCTGGTGAACTCCAACATTCGGAGCGATCGGATTTAAAATATCTTTCTTCCCTTTCACTATCAGATGTCAGAATAATATTCACCAACATTAGGCTACTAATGCTCGGCAACATGTCAAACTAGCTTGCTTATTTCGTAGTCATTTATGTATACCGCTTACTCTCATACTTTGTGACATTCATTGCTAACTGAAATTGTGTATAACACTTGATGAAAATTATACTTCGGGTAATATAGCATTATCAAAGGTTGAATTATTTAGTCTAAGTTACTGACATTTTACGTCTAAAATTCATTTTGCTAATAGTTTCATCAGTGCGTGCCTAACGTGAAGCTGATAGTTGTCATTTGTCGCACACCCTTGAGGTGGCTTGCGGGGTAATTCTACGATATGAATAGTGATTTATAAATAAGAATGGCTCTTGATAACCAGTGTAAGCAATGAAAACTGCTTGTCAAAATAATATATTTTGTGCCTGGCTATGAGAGCCGTAAATATGTTCTAGGTGATGCTCGAGTGTGGCAACCTCTCTTATCAGTACGAGGTGCGAACAAGTGTTTACTAATGCATAGTGTTGTACCGTTGTAGTGTAGGATTATAACCCTGTTGTGTTGAGGATGTAGCCAGTGGCGTACAGGTTTTAGGGTTTAAACCCCCCCAAAACATGTATACCTGAATTCGTTTTCGTTCGTTTACCTGAACTAGCGTTTTGAATTTGGTTTATTGGGCTGAAAAATATAGTTGAATTGCCTTCACGAAAAGAGAATGCTAATTTAATTATTTTTTAGTGAATAATAATCTAAATATCATTTTATGATGATGTACATAAATATTAATGAAACCTCCCCCCAGAATGAAATCCTGCGTACTCCACTGGATGTATCTCAATAGTAGAGCGTTCATTTTGCTTGGGAAAGGTTCCTGTTTTGATCCCCGGAATCTTCTGTTCCTTTTTTACTTAGAATATTTTCTCTTTAGATCTCTCTTTCCTAGCACTACCGCCCACGGTGGGTCTAGGCCTCCCTCACTGCACCTTTCCTTTCATCTCTAATCTGTGGCTTCTCCAACCATCTTGTAACCCGCATTATACTTAAGTCTTCCTCCACTTCTGTTGCCATCTCCTTCTTTGTCTTCTACTTTTTACCTTTCCCTCCATTCTCCTTTATAACGACTCCTTTTGTAACCTTTCATCGTTCATCCTTTCCACGTGCCCTAACCAGGCCAATCTTCGGCATTTTACAAGTATCACCGTCTTCTCCCTTGTAAATGCATTCTATTTCTCTATTAGTTATCTTTCTCCTTCTCTCAGTGGTCCATGAATCCTGCGTACAACTTCCTGTACAAAAAAATCCATAGGTCACGACTGGCCTTATGAGTGTTTTGTAACAACTTAATTATCAGCTCTCTGGATAGGACTGTTGACTTCAGTAGCTTACAGTTGACAAAATAAGTTCGATTTCCAGCCATTATCCTCTTATTAATTTCATCTCGTTTATTTTCAGGCGTACGTGCGTTATTTACGAGCCCTTGTTTGCGTAATATTCAGCGATAGCGTAAAAGAAATCCGTGCTTAACCACTCCAAACAAAAAACAACGTGACTAACTACAGTCTATCATTGATATTTTATGCACTAACACGTCATCATCATTGAAAAAAATTGGCATAAAATTATTGCTAACACGTATTTAGATTTGATAAAGTGTCATAGTAAACGATTTAAATGTTTAAACTTTATTGTATCTTTTTGACTGAATTTGCCTCTAAACCATGTGGCAGCAGGGTCGTTTGCGTGGTGAGCTCGTCTTCCGCTGGAATAAGTATCTTGTTTTGTTAGCATTCTCCATTCTTCATCATCGGAAGACTAAACATTAATGGGATTGCGTCTTTTTTTAACCAAAAGTCGCTCGGTGTGTTGGTAAATTTTCTATCCTAATTCTTCTGAAAACTGAATAAGCTCGTATGGCATTCAGTTGGAAGCGATAGAACAACGTTTTATATTTTTTTGTACTGAATTCGTCGATCTCAGAACAATATTTGCAAAACAGGAACTGAGACAGTCAATGATATCGTCGAACCTCTCGATATTTTCCTCATGAGCCGAGGTCGAGTAATTTTCGGAGAATGTATGAATAAAGTCATCCATCTAGGAATGTTTTCTAGGTTTTAGAACCTCGACATCTTGTGAAGCTTGAACATCTAGGTTTTACAACCTTGACCTATTAGGGAAAGCAGACGTAGAATCAATGCTAACACGTATTTTCATTTGATAAAGTGTCATAACGAAAGCCTCACTACTTGCTTGCGTAGTGAGCTCGTTTTTCGAAGAACTAAGCTTCTTGTTCTGCTAATGGCCTCCAGTTTTCATTCTGCTTCACGCATTTCGTGAAGCAAAGGACTTGCAGCTTGCTTTTTTTAGATAAAGACTTAAAACTTGGCACATACTCACAAATCATTACTTATTATGAAATAGTAAGTCATTCTTCATAGGTCCTACCCGTTACTTAGATACGGAGACTAAAACATGACCAAAATTCCAAAAACAACACCCGTTTTGATTTTTCATCGAAAATCTTAAAAGTTAATCTTAAAGCTGAGTTAATCTTAGATGGAGTTGTGGAAGGATTTTAATGAAACAAAAAAGGCTATCATATTTCATGATGGTGCTTTTCCTATCCTATGTATACGTTTAAGAGATAAATTCGATATTTGTGTGCAATTACGTCACAAGGCGGACGCTTTTTTCAGGAAATATTTCACATAAATTAGCCATTCAAATTGGCTTTACGAATATGTGCTCGGAGTTAATTATACAGAGTATTAATTGAAGACATCTTAAGGTTATTCTGAAAAAAATCTTTGAAAAATGTTTGCGACGCCGAAAATAAATTCGACTTAAAGCGGAAACAAGTAAGAAGCGGATATATTTTTTGATGACGTTAGAAGCATTTTACGGAACCCGACTTACTACAGTAGATTAGATCATGAAAATGAAAGTAGGGGAAATGACTGCAGAGCTATGGACAGGTTAAAAATGTCACTCTTACTTTGAATGATAGGAGAACATAATAGCTGCCACTGAGACTTTAGAATTAGGCTTTTCGATTGTTGGTGTTGCTAATTACTTGACTCTTGATACTTACAAGTATCGCATGCTTCCTGTGCAGTGGCGGATTAAGGCCGTTGTTTTGGGGTGGGCGGATTGCTACTTTACGGGGGTCTGTGGATTATGGAATACCTTATGGCCACCATTTTTCCTATTGCACCAAGGATTACGGGGAGTCCCCCCCCTCCACACTCCCCCTCCCTCCGCACCCCTTTAATCCACTACTGTTCCTGTGCAACTCTTTTATCTCACAATGTGTAACCGATTAACTCTTTTACCTCACTTGTCGGTGCATTTATGTAGTTTCAAAAATCACTAGCACACAAAGCTTCTACTACATTAGCTATAGTGTAGTGCATGGTGTTGAAATTTCAACCCCTGACAGGAACTTGAAAGTTATTGCTATGTATAATTAGTTGTGGATTCATTAACTTCAGTGAGATATAGTGTAGTACATGTTGTTGAAAATGTTACCCCCTGCCACACACCCTTGAAGTGACTTGCAGGGTATTATGTAGATGTGTCGCCGACTCGATATTCGATCTCACAGTCAGCGCATGCGGGAAGGCTTCCAAGACATTCGACTCATTCGAGGAATCAAAGGACAAATTCATTCAACTCGTCACGTAGGCTACAACATCTTTTGCATGTGGTGACACAACCCTTTGGTGTCTTCTCCTTTATGATGCAAGCCTTCTTTGGCTCATTCTCCCCCTCTCAACCCCTCCCTCCTCTCACTTGAGCGTAAATATCCGTCAAGCTTTCAAACAGGTCGACCGCTACCGGCCGGCACCTGAATGCAGGTACAGTAGAACTCCAATTATCCAGATCAATTGAGGCCGGACCCCTTCCGGATAATACAATATACGGATAAATGGTTAACTAAGAAAAAAGTAATGTATTTGGAAACATCTTAACGTATACGCTTCGGATTGATGTAATTGTAAGAATGCTAAAGAGTCGTATGTACTGTAACCAATAACTGTCAAACGAAATCAACGGCATAAATGATACAATACACATTTCGAATAGCCTATTACCGTGACTGTAAATGCCGGTTTTCGAGGAGTTTTTCCCCTGTAAGCGATCCGGATGCTTGGAGTTCGAATCATTGGAGTTTTACCGTATTACTCACCCATAATTGATGGCGATTGGTCGGTAAAAATCATAGTCTATCGGTTTTATAATTTCTTCAGCCTCTTTTATTTTCATTCACTAGCATTTTTGAGTATGCGTGACATCAGAAGCAGTTCGTGTGGTGTCGGTTTATATACATTCCAACGCATCATATATTGTTTTCTAGTTTGTGGTCGGATTTTATTATCTTCTTCCGGGGCGGTAATTGAAGGCATGGGAATTGTTCACGGGGGAAACTTAGGGAAAAAGTTATATTTAGAAAGGAAATCCAAAAAGTAATTAGTTTTACTGGATTTTTTAAAGCCGCAGTTGGTAGTAATATTTTTACGAATCTGCTCTACCGTTGAGTCGCTTAATCATAAATAATAGTAATTGGCCGGTAAAAATTACAGTCTCTCGGTTTTATATCTCCTTCAGCCTCTTTTCAGACGTTTCCCTCGTATTCTCACCTTGGATGAGTGCTTTACTAACAGTTTGTGAGGGTAAATACACAGACATCATGCATTGTTTTCCCGTTTGTTTTCTGATTAATTATCTCCTTCCAAGGCTTGGAATAGAAGGAATGGCATTTGTGTAGGGAGAAGCGTTAGTGAAAATTGAGCTTTGGGGAGGACATCGAAAAAGTAAGGAATTTAGCCGGCATTTCTTTTATGCTGTACTTTAGGCTGCAATACTTCACCAATCTATGCTACATTTGAGCGGCTCCGGTGTCTGAAACTTGATGGCGAAATCCCCTTCGAGGCTATCAGATGTGAGAATGTGAGTAGGGCTGCATGCCATATTGAAAATGGTGCCCTTTGAATTGCTAGAAACTCCGTCAGGAAAGATCTCCCGGCGTGGCCTCCATGGCGTCAGCCGGCTCATGCGCGGGACATGACGCGCGCGTCCGACGCAAAGCACCGCCGACCTCGGGGCGGCATCATTATCGTCCCACGAGCCGACTTCCTGATTTCGCCGTAGCGTCTAAGCGGCGCTGCTCTCCAGGGAACTTACTTGCCCTCTATGGATCGAGACGAGAATCAACTGTACAGCGAGACGGCCCCGAGGGGGGAATATGGCGTGGTCGACCGATGGACTCAGCCGCGGACGAGATTAAGAAATTTCTAGAAAATGCCAGAATGCGACCCCACAGCGTCGAAGAATTCCCGGCTCTCCCAATTCCCCCTCTGGTGAAACGTTACACATTATTTCACTCGTGCGGGAGCCTGCTGATTAAAATGTTTTTCAATTTTGTTGACTCCGACATATCGTTCTATTTTCGAGTTGCCTGGAATGTATTTAAGATAGTAGCGAGACTGGTGCAAAAGGAAGCTCGAAACTGATGAAGCATATGCTAAACATCTCCCAGCGTTCATTTATAACGAGCTGGAGATAATAATTGAAGACATGTCGCCTTGTTAGTAAATGCGGTTCATAGATACTCGATGAAAACCTATCACCTTATTACAGATTATATACAATAATAGGTTTATACTTTTCAGTTAGGAATAGGAGTAATTTTCACGGCAGGGAAAGACCGCCGCTGTTCATTTCATTGAAAGGGAGGACTCCCAGTTCCATTGAAAAGAAAACTGCTGAAAGATATTCTTTAACATGTATGGACCTTCGTTTTGCTCATATGATTGTTCTCCCCGCATGGAGGCAGCAGGATCAATGGACCGGATCATTATTCTCCATAAAACGATGGCAGGAATTTTTTTTCCCTCAATGCTATCGAAGCGACGCTCACGGAAACACGTATCGGATGACTTTGTGCTGTTAAATTTTAATAGCGCGAATTTTTCGGTGGTTCCTCGCTTACCCGTCGTGTTCCGCCACTCGCGGCGCTGTCTCCGTGTGAAGGGTGCTCTCTGGCTGGAGGACGAGAGAGAGGGAGTAAAGGGAGGAGAGAGAGGTATGTAGTAGAAGGGGGCGTGGCCCGGTGTGTTCTAGGGGTCGCCGGCATTTGCTGGAAGTTGAAAAAAAAAGAGGTCGCGACTGGGAAGCATCATAAGAGGCGAAGCCTTCATTATTCCGTCTGCACTCCACGGTCGCTTTAACCACGTCGACAGGGTGACTCACTCAGCTCCGTAAGGGAATGGCGAGAGCACCGCTCATATATGCCGGTTCCAGCTTAGTAGCCAACTCAGCTACCAAAACGAGCTCCTCTTCCCCTCTCATTAAGCTATCACATTGGATTCGTGGAAACTCATTAAAAACCTGAGTTTCACACATCCCACCGGGGATAACCAACCGAGGAAATAAAGATTTATTCACTTGCTTCGAGTCATTCATACACGAGCTTTCGTGTCGCTCTCGCGTCATTTGATTGTATCGGAGATATGCACGCCCCCTATTGAATCGATTGGATCTGCTAGCATCTGTGAACCAAATTGGCTTCGCAGTTAATGACGTGTAAATGTTCAAATATTGTGCGCATATCTTCATTCCTGCGTGAAGCGATTTATGAATCATCTCTGTGCTTAAGTATATGTATATATTACAAATATTCTGGTTTCTCGGCATTTAATTGTTAGCTACGGAGTAATTCCGCATTACCACAAGGTATTGTTAAGGTCATTTTGAGGTTTAAAACTCTCTGCTATGCTTCTTTTTCCGAGAATAATTCTTTTCACATAGTATTTCTAATTCCTGGTGAAATCAATGGATTGATAGATGGGGTAGCAACACTACTACGGAGACCTATAGGAGTCTTGGAATTTCTGATTAATTTATGGAAAATGAATGACAACGCTTCCTGCGGCTGTAAATGATGTAACTTGTTGTTGTGCCTGTCACCTAAGTTTGTCACATTATTTGGCGCTGCGAGTAGCTTTTCTACTCCGTCTACGTCGATATTTAACGGCGTGAGGTAATCTTTATCAGTCAATCTTTCGATTAGTCAAACATACTTGAGTTAGGGCTTGAGATTAGGGATCAATATTGTCAAACTAATCCGATAGAGTAAGGAAAATCCATTTTTTTAAATTTCATTTAATTTGGCTTTCCAGCCTTTTGGTAATCTAACCAAAGTGTGAATCAGTTAACTTCCAATGCCGTTCATAGCTGTTATTTCCACCATTGAAATGAGTTGAAGTAAAAGGTTGGATGTAAAGGAAAGCTGCGGAAAGTCTGCTTTCCAGGATATATTTGGTACAAACATAAACCCGACAAAAAGCTTGTTCAAGTGAGGCATAAAGATTTGCTGCGGACACTTGCTTTGTCTGTGACATGCTTTTATGCTTTGTTATTTGATATAGAAAATGAAGATCCACTGATAAATAGTACGGCACATATCGCTGAAAATAAGGCCACTCCTCAGTTGTTAAATCGATACGACGGCGATTGGGTTCAAATCTAAATGGAAGCCCATTTCTTTAATGAAATTGTTCATTTCGCGGGAAAACTCATTTGCTCGGCGTTGATCAGCTCTTTTAATGCATATTATCGGTCAAAAGGTTGGTTAGCAATGCAATAGTGCTCATCAATAAATACGAGTAGGATGTGATGCTTGAAAATGAAAACAAATTAAAATTTATGATATCCTTTGTCCCTTTTCGAATTAAATGCAGTGCAGGATTTACGTATAAGCTGCACAAGCTATAGCTTATGGCCCCCACTTTCTTGGGGGCCCAAAAACAAATTGTCCGAGTGAGAAATTGTCATATATACTTAAATATACTGCATCATTATTTGTCCCAATGCCGCACGTCCGGGACGTCCCATACTCTTCTTATAATAAAGATTTATTATTTCACTATCTATATACTTCTTCATTGTATTTCAGTTTAACCTTATAGGTATCCGAAAATCATATTTGGCCCTGGCATAGAATATCTGTACTAATAAAGGGCCCCATATCTCAAATAGCTTAGGGCATTATCAAGTCTAAATCCGGCCCTGATTGAATGCAACGCAATGAAGCACTTAGCCCTTGCGTTTCCTCAGTTATATTGTTTAACAACTCGAACAATTTTTTCTGACATTTTAACTTTCTTTCCTTCTAAGGTTGCCCGAAATATAGAGAATTGTGTTCCGAAGTCCCCTCTCGGTGAATTCCTTCTTTCGATCATCTTCCAATGCCAACGTTGTCCCGCGCGCTTGGACACGGAAACCGTTCCGACGAAGCACCCGATTGGAAATCCATATCATTGTAAAATACATTACGTCCTCCACATAAACCTCCAGAACATGCTGGAATAACTTCCTGCCGTCGCCAGAACTTCTTCGTCCCCGAATTCGCCCAAATCCACAGCCGTCATCGATCCGCGGAACTTGCCGGGAGGATGAGCAAGCGCATTACGTAAGTCTATTGTTGTCGTATGAGAGTAGAATAACGGCGCCCGCTACTCCGTAGATTTTCATTTTTGATCTTTATCCGGGACGACGATCGAAATTCTCCCCACGAGCCACATGGGGTTTTATTATTTCAGGTGGTTGTCCCGTTAACATGACTAAAATGACATTTCAATCATAATCATGGAAAGAGGCGTTCTCCGTTTGATATGAACGATAAAATTCCACCTTCCGAACTTTTTTCGTTAAATATAATTAGTGTTACGGTAGTTTAAGCGAGATTTTTTCCCAAGTCATAATAGAGACCATATTCAAATTTTATTTTTTTAATTTGAGCAGCTGTAAGAAGCATGAAGTAAATGTTGTGATATTAATGGCGCAGATACATTGTTTTTTATGACTAAATTTCTCTTTAATTAACTAAATATACATAGGTAAGTCCATAACTTGACTAATTTTTACCATATCATTGAAAAATATCATGATGTACGCAGAAAACGCCTTCACTGTCGAAGGTTAGTATGCGATTCTCAAAAAATTACTGCAGTAAGTAATTGATTCATGTTTAAAAATAACTGGGGTAGCATGCAAACTACACACTGTTACATTTATGACGAGATATTATCGTTACGAAAACCTCCTTTTTGTAATTAAGTCTCTCCGGGTTGCATATCCGTACTCGGGAAAAAATAGGTCTTGGGATGTATGGTGTAGGATCCCTATTACCTCATCACCAAAGTTTTGCATTAGTATATTTGCTTCTTCAGGTGCTGTTAGCATTTTTATACAATACACAATAATTAAATTCTTACTATACTAAATAAATCCATATTATATTTTGCGAGCCGCCATAGAGGCGTGTGGAAGGGGGTGTTGGGACACCGGCCATGAGAGGGGAGGGAATAGGGTAAAGGAGGAGGGAGAGTACAGAGAAAAAAATAATTAATTGTATTACCTTCTTTAATTTACATACAATACGTTGCATCAATTATAGGAGAAACTATCCGAAAAAATAACCTCACTCGCTATCCAAAAAAAAATATTCAAAGCCTTGAAGGAGCAATTACATAATTGCAAAATGTTTGCTTTGACGTGATAATGATTATTATATCCCAAGACCTATACTCTATCGAAAAAATGTGATGTGTATGCCTAATATCTAATCCCGATATGTAACTCCTTAGTTTGTCCTAAATCTTCGGAGAAAATACCTTGGTACATACAACCAGAGAAAAGAGACCTATGGAATTCCGTAAGTTCTGTTCCATTTATTCCTTTCTGTGGTGCAGGAGATAAATATAATGAATATTTTTTTTTGTTTCAAACTTAAAGTGTGAAACACTGCGAGAAAAAAAATCTTGCGGTCCTAGAAGATGTTGCTTTGAATGTGCCGGCAGTATGAACAGTGGAACAACGCTATTCATAAGATAGATTTTGATGTAATTTAAAAACTGTAGACGGTAATTTAAGAATTGCTTAAAATGAATTTGGGGGTTGCTTCAAATGAACTTCTCATGTTCCGTTACGTCACTAATAGATGGAAATCCTGGTCTGTTTCCTCTGCAGTCTATATTTTACATCTATGTAATATCGTGCAAGCCACCTCAAGGGGGTGTGGAAGAGGGTGGTTCCTCACCAGGCATACAGTAGCCGTTGAAAACAATATCATAATGTTATTCGCTATTTTGATAAATATACTGTTATTTAACTTATTTGTAAGAATATTTCACATTCGATGCGGTTTTTAATCAACGTTTTACTCATGCGGGCTACTACTCTGTGCTCTTACACCACGGGGGCAATTAGTGAGCGTCAATTCATTTTTATCTGCAAAACTTACAAAACTACAATGCTGTTATTTACACTAATGCATAAATGCTAATACTGTTGCAAAATTACACTCGCGCAAAACACAAAATCAACCAGCGGAAATGGTAAGTTGAACAAAATTTAACTAAAAAAGCAGTAAAGGAACGCTCTCAATCTATACCAATTTTTATTATGTTTTTTGTCATCTATTGTTGAGCCCTGGATTTTCTTCATTAGAATGTTGGGAATATTGAACCTCGACATCCTCTTTCATTGTTTATAACAAAAATTAGGAAAATAAACTGTTGCCTATCCAAAAGATTCTATATTAATTTGGCGTGGGTGAGCACATCAATGTAATTTCAATGAGATCATTGACTATGTTACCCGTGATAAATGATCGTGGCCACGTCCGGTGAGTTACCAGTTCAATGTTAATTCCTAACGCCGTCATTCCTCCCGCTCTGAAATGAAATCTTTATGCCTGCGCGGTAGTTATCTCCTCGCCTAGAAGGAAAACTGGGGCGCTGAAGAAAAGAAGGAAAAATGTTAATCAAGCCATAAGCGAAAATAACTTAGGCGCTATCTGCGAAAAATCACATAATCTGGTAATCCGAGCGCTATCGACGGGGAACGCTGCCCTCGGGTCGTCATCGCAACAGAGGCACCTCGAAATACCCTCCCGTTGAAGAAGGCGATAGGAAGGACGCACTCATGAATTGATCTAATATGAAATGCTCTTAAACGTCTAATAATTTTATTATTAATTACTACTCGTTTTAAAAAATTATTATTATTAATAATAATGCATGTACTAGCTGATACAGCTCTAACGATTTTGAAGAGACTTCACAAAAAGAGAGTTTTTGGCTCAAGAAATTCATTGGGGTAGGTCCAGTCTTCTGGAAAATTCATTAACTGGCCGAATTTGTTTCCAGAAAAGCTCTTCCGGGTCAAGTCCCTGGATAGCATTCGAATCAATGCGGAATATAAGGTAGATTATTTTATTTTACGGCTTTACAATATGATACAAATCAATTAAACAGTGAGAATTGGACTAAATCGCGCAAGAAAGTTGCAAGTTTATTTTTCTGGCGTTCGATTTGGACTTACTGGTCGGTAGCTTCGGATAGTTAAGATGAAACATTATTTTAGCGCGTTTTGCGCACTTTTCACGATCTATAATTACAGCCGTTGTTGTTTATTTTTACGGGAAATGATGGCACATGCCATAGCTAGAGTAATGAGCGATTGGCGGACTTGCGACGTATTTTCGAAATTCCAAAAATTAATTTGCTCAGATAGTGACATTTCTTCGAGATTTCGCCTGAAGAAACATGACAATCCGAGCAAAACCACCGTAAAATGACTTACGTGTCATCAAATTCATATTCTGGCTTCTTATAACATAAGAAACACGTCATCTATTTGGCTAGAATAACAAAATCATAACTTTCAACGCTGTTTTATTCTCAAATGGAACTTGAAATTACATGGTTTAGAATGCAGGCAATGGGTGAAACATGGGGAAAATAAATATTCCTGTTTCATGCTGGACCTGGTGTAAGTTGTCGATATTCACATTGAATAAAAAAAATTAGTAATCTTCCGCAGATTAATTTCTATGGCACGACGCGTTTCACCACACTGTGGCACCAGTGACGTAGCCAAGAATTTGGTTTGGCGGGGGGTGGGTGCTTAATCTGAAGCCAGGGGGGTCCACTCTTGGTACAATTTTATTCGTTATTGCAGTTTATTTATGGCTACTTTTTTTGTAGAAAACTGCTTTGTTCTTACTTTTTCCCCTCTCGAATCCTCGTATTCTTCATCCAATATAATACATGGTAAAACGAATCTAACAATATGATTTGAAATTTCAGGGGGGCTGAAGCCCCTCAAGCCCCCCCCCCCTTTGGCTACGTGCTTGTGTGGCACGTGATTATGCCACAGTGTGGTGAAACGCGTCGTACAATAGAAGTAAATCTGTGGAAGAGTACTAAGTGGTTTTTATTCATTATGAATGGGGAAAAATAGTACTTTTCTCTCTTATATATGTATCTCCGATGTATTTCAGATTCTGTTCAGCTGACAGTGTGTGGAATTGAAATAATTAATTAATCGTTACTTAATTAATTAATTGTTATAACATGTAGCTAGCATTGCATTGTTATCCACTTCTGAGCTATGGTTGCAACGCAAGCCACTGAAACTTGACGTCGCGAGCGAATTGACTGCGATTGATGGGTGGAAACGAGAGAAAAATGACAACAACTTTATCCAGTTTGATTAACTTCAAGTAACAGCATTTATATAACCACAATTATTGCAATAGAAAACAAGCCCGTTGGCTAAATACCGTTAACTTGGTCTTTACAAGACGAACGCGAGTCACAACTGGAACCAAGCAGATACGTCCTTCTCCGGCCGCGGTCAGGTTCTATTCAAGAGGGCTATTCACGGTACACTTTGTCAGTGCAGGAGGGGAATCAGCTGACCAGTGGAGGAGTGGGGAGAGTAGGGGAGGTGCTATCACAATTTGGATTGGTGGGAATGTTCACAGGTCGACTTGAAAGTGGAAAAAGATGTCTGCACCAGCGCGGACCGAATAAAAGCAGGGTGCTTGCAGGAATCGCGATAATCTGAGGGTTCGCGCTGACCAGAGCCAGGTCGCGGCACTTGTTTCGAGTATCGAGGTTTCGAGGAGGAAAAATTGGCACATGGTTAAAATTAAAAGTCTCTACTAGCACATCAGGAAATATGTTAATTAATTAATCAATTAATTTCTATAATAGATAGCTAATATTGGATTGTCATCCACTTCTGAGCCATGGTTAAAATTTTAAGTCTCTGGCTGATCGGGAAGTTATTTTAAACTCGGTTGTAAAATTCCACCCGGACAGACAGACAGACATTACGGAAACCGAACTAATAAAAACGTGGTAAAATGTATTGGCTGAAACTAAAATACGGGAATACTGCAGCAACTATTTGGAATATATCTGTTGGAGAAATAGAAGTGATAAAGGAAGAGATTTATATCCAGGGGAGATCCGCCAGATTTGTTATAACTTTTTCTTGATAAAAAATTAAGTAGTACCGGGTTAGCGTTCAACCAATACAGGGGATCCTTGTTTGCTTTCAACGCCGACGGAGTGATTAGGGTTCCTCATTGCGTTGGTGGTTGGGACCAATCAGGTAAATTTCGATAGAATACTCCTTTCCTCGAATGCGCCATCCGTGGACAACTGAACAGTTCTCATAAACTGAAATAAAGCATAATTATATACGAGACAATCACTTTTTTGTTTTTGAAAACAAGAAGTGGCTTGTGTTGTATAGGATTTGATGCTTTCCCGGCGAATGACTGAATGAGAATAATTTGCTTCAAGAAGTTGACATAACTGGCCTTTCCTTCCGTTTCACGTAAATCAAAAACAACCCAGCACCTCAATCGTATTTATTATCCTTTGTCTAGCCAATATTTATGTATTGCTCCCCGGTAAATATAGTGTGTATCAGCTCCTACAAATCTTGCCACCCGAAACAATCCCACGCATTTCTTCGCAAAAAATGTTGTATTAACGCAATGGGTCCAAGAATGCCATTTTTACTTTTCTCTGCGTTAAACTGACCAACTGAAATCTGACATAAAACTCATTTACAACACCCTTAATTCTAACATCGACTCTCCGGAACTTCATTCCGCTGATCAGCTTCAGATTACCTTCACCTTCCACCCGAAAAGTCTCATTACTTCACACGCCCGCGCCCAGTTCTCATGAAACTATCGCTCTTCTTTCGTATCGCCTCCCTGTAATAAATTCATTCCCTATTGACATCGTTTTCTTTGCTCTGTCCTCTTAAAACTATGAAAACTAGGCCGTTATAAATCTTTCCGCATATAGTTATCAATATCTCTCTCTATCTTGTTCTTTGGGTCGTTTTATATCTTGTTAATGGTTAATGCGGTAGGTACGTCACATAGTTATGTTTGTCACAAGTGCTTTGTAAATGGGCAGTATTGCTGTATTTGGACTACGTTGTTTCATTTATCATTACTACTATGGTAATTTACTGGTAAAGGTAGGCTTAAATCGAAGTATGTAAAAATTCTCCAGTTTTTTACTTGTGCAGTGCACTATCTACCAACACAATTTCTTTCTAAGTCTCGGCATACGTCCTACCCTTTTTCATCCCGTCCATAAAGCCTATATTCTTTTTTTCCCCTTACCGGGGAATCAATATCCTCCCTCTATCACAGTCTTAAGCAACCCTTCGCCCCTCATTACCTCCTCCAACTACCTACCTTGCCTCCTCCTAATCTCATCCAGAAGTTTCCTTTCGTATTCCACCTTACCAAGCAGTTCCTCGTTTGTCTTCTTTTCCATCCACCGCACCTTCCTCATACTCCTCCATACCCGCATCTCAAACGCCTGCAGTCTATTCTCGTCTTCTTTTCTAAGAGTTCACGTTTCTGTCCCATGCAAGATTACACTCCATATTAAACTCTTCACTTCTTTCTTTCCATTAATAATTTTTTTTAACCGTTCGTGCTGACGCGCTCATGCATTGCATCGTTCATGTGGCTGTAGTTATCACAATGATGAGAGCGTGGACTTGGAGATCATAGAGGTAGCGCTCGTGTGTGCTTGCCGATTAATCTCGAGACCGACATTGAAACTCGACATCCATGACGGATAGAGGGAGGCGAACTCGCTATCTTTAGGTTAAGCTTGCGGGTTCATCACCGCCCGTTAAGTTCATCCGGTCGGCCACGGTGGAGATAATACTTAAGCTAACTACTCAGGGCGACGCGACGATTGCTTCTTTCCTAGAAAGCAACTTCGTGCAGTCGCCGGATAATCATTATTGAAAGCGCTTCCTCGCCTCTGTTCTCACCCGATGCTTCGGATCGACGCACCCGCCCCAAATGGACGAAACGGTTGCTTTCCCCCTCTAATCACAGGCTTAATTTCACCCCGTTGCTCTTTTGATGGGGAAACAATGGCATGGCAACCGGAATAATCAACCGAAAGGTTTTATTCGGGAAGGACTGGACGCGTTGAGCCTCGGTATTGACGGAATTCTGACGTCAGAGCTTCCATACTGATCGTGGATACATACAGATACTGATCGTGGCATTAAAAACATTTGGAATCTTCCCGGTTTTGATTGCTTGTGACGTCATTGCTTAGGCTAAGACTTCGTGTATCCATCCTGAATACTTTTCTTGATCTTTTGACCTAAAGGCTAATGCTTTCCGCCGTGACCAAAGGAGTCATGAGGCAGTATGTACAGTCAGCAGTTGAAGTAAATGATGAAACCTCGTCTGCGCCACGACTTGGACTGAGCTTGAACCGCTTGAAAGTTATTTGTGAAAAATTTTCCTATTTTGAATGGTTCTATTTTTAAATGCAGTACCAACTGTAGAATACCTATAGTCTAGTGTATATTGGTGAAAATTTACCCCCTGCCAGACACCCTTGAGGTGACTTACAGGGTATTATGTAAATGGAGATGTGACGTGTGAACAGACAATTTCTCCGTTCTGTGTTAAATCCATGAATATACATATGGATCTAAATCATCGGCACCACTGTAAGAGTAGTAGTGTTGCCTAGCTTTCTACGGCGCTGCAATCGGCATGGTCCGCTTGTGTGTCAAAAATGGCCGGTGTTAAAAGAGAGGCCAATTCCGGTACTTCTATTTCCAGTATCTCCATTTGAATCACGGCCTTTCCTTATTAGAACCACCTTCTCTAGAGTGGCGGCGCTACTATCTGCTTGGTCCTGATTTTTCGGTGCATGCGGAATGTTTGGCAACACCCACTGCGGGCAAGTTTAGGATCCATATGTATATTCATGGTTAAATCCACAAGTTTCCTGGAAATAAAGTTGGCATCACACTGGCAAGCTAATTTCGCCGGCTACTTCTGCAAGAGCTTGCGGGAGAGTTTACTCTTACAAAAAAAATTTCACAAGTTAGTGCAGAGCCAGATTGGTTGCCTCTTACCTACACTGACTGAAATACGCTTCTGCAAGCGATTTAGCGAAACTTTCAAAAGTTCTGCAGGTGGACTTGCAGAACCGTTTGCACCTGTAATTCACGTCAAAAATCGCTTGCTGCATGTGACTTGCACAATATACTTGCCGGTGTAAACCCCCACCACAAGTGACGCTCGAAAAAATTCCCATGGTGGTGTGCGTCAAATTTGCCCGGCAGTGCACACGTTACCGGTGCATTGTACACGTCTCTTCAATTTTAATTTTTCTTCTTCTAACGCGCTGTTTATATTGACTTCGGGAAGCGCCCATTCCCTCCACCGTTTCCTCCGTGGAACCCCTTTCCCCCCCCACCCTCTCCTTCCCCGACATTTAATCCTGGACTCGAGAGAAGTTTGGCATCGATCCCTGGCTCTTTCAATGAGGAGAGTGAGGGGACGGTGTGAGAGGCTTGAATGAACCGCCTCCCGCCGCGTGTATCCCCCCCCCCCTCAGGCCCTTCCTCCATCTCTCTCTCGTGGAAGCGGTTCTCGTTCTTACACTTCGCAGGAAAAATCTTTTCCCTCCTCTTTTTTCCACGCCAACTTCCGGCCTCCTTCTCGTTCTCCTCCTCACCTCGTCCCACGCCCCGTCTTCTTCTTCTTCCCCATCCACCCCCGCACCCCACCCCCCCCCCTCTCGCCCCACTTACCGCCCTCTTCCTTCTCACGGGCGTCCCTCGCGAACCACCCTCACCCCCCTTTCCCCCGCTCCTAGCCCTGCTCCTTCATTCTCCCGACCGCGTCTCAGCCCCTCTGCTTTTTTTGCATCCTCACCGGTCCAAGACCCCTCCCTTGTGTTACTCTTTATCACGGCCCACGACGGAGCGCTCGCCATGGACGTACGTACGCAAAAGTCGTCTGTGGCGGCGTCTGCTGCGTCATGACAGCCCAGTGATCTGTAATTTTAATTTTCATGCGCCTCGCCGACCGTATTAACAGCATCCAGTGATTAAAAAAAATATTTTGGTGTAAGAATAATGCGTACTCACGAAGTTTTATGGCTAGTACGAGTACAGTTTGACCTTGATTATAGCAAGTGGCACCTTTTTTTGGGTAGTATTTTTCTCGAAAATAGCAATGTCATCAAGGAAAATTAGGTGGCAAACGGCGTTAGCAAAAGAAGATCTACATCTACGACTACTGAGTACCCTGAATTACTCGTCAAGGGTGTGTAGTAGGGGTCGAATCTTCACCAACAATGCTCCACAATACATGCCACGAAACTAGTAGAAACTTACATGGTAGAAATCTTTAATTAATGGGTTCAACTGAAATGCAGATACACTAATGGAATTTGAAAACGGAAAGACATGCGATATGAAATGCTGGTATGGTTTGGGAAAGAAAAAACGTTTCCTCATTATGCCAGTTGAACAATGCATCCAATCAGTTTTAGTGACAACCGTTATTATATCCCTTTATGCGGGGTGAAAGAAACACGTTTTAAACCTGTCCCCGATCACCAATTTCTTTCTTCGTCTTATGTATATGATCAAGTAGGTATCTCATAAAAACAAACCGACGTTCACGATTTATTTTTAATGTCGTCAGAGAATCAAATTTCAATCAAATCAAAATCAATTTGGCATCAAAATTACTAAAATTATATGGTATACATTTCAAATTTCTCTGCGATAAGGACGAGTAAAGTAAGATGGGCAAAAATAAAGGTTGAGAAAGTGGTTTATGATGGTATTGGAAAGGCAATTTTTTGTGTGAATTACTTGTAGGCAAATAAGCTGGATGGATGTGGAATCCACACAATGGGGTGATGCAGGCTGTAATAGAATTGAATTAATGAGGTAAGCGTAAAGGATGTTGGGGAACGATAAGTAGATATTTTAAATGAAACGAAGAGAGCTACGCATAGCTGAAGGTGGGAACTGTGTGTGACTATAATTATTTCCGGATTAAACTAGAGTTTGGTAATATACCAACTAAGTCAAACCTACCATTGTATTACTTCGTTGGAATATCCAAGGTAAAGTAAGCATTACATTGAAAGTTGGTTTCCGTAAAGTTAAAGTCTTAGTTCTTCAGTAGATTATTGGTCTAATAATTTCCTGTTAAGCCGGCGCACAGTCGGATAGGAACCCAAAAAGGTGGTCATGACGTGTGAAACTTACCTGATGAACTTGAAATTTTTGTTTCAGCTGTTTTCGAGGTCGCTAGACTTCAATCACACTAACTGGCTGTTTAAGGAGGAATATAATTGCAAAAACGTGTCCTTAAAGTCGTAATTGTTAAGCGTGATGAATCTAACTCTTTCATAACGTCATTCACATATCGTTCCTTATAGCATGTTGTGATATAACTTAACGTAACAAAAGGTTATGAAACCGCCGCCTTCATAAGAAAATGACAAGTATTGCATTGCGAACTGTGACAAATACACTTGAAAGTATTTCTCCATCTGATTGTACAAAGAAAAAACTTGCTGTCGAGATATCGTGACTATGACTATGACTGAAATGTAAGAATAAAATTGGTTACGTACCGTCCACTTCCTTGATTATTATTGTAAAACGCGTTTCTACGCTCTTACAGAATTCATCTGGGATATGATTATTCTCGAGTCGGCATTAGACAATAATTAGCAGTGGCGCCAAAAGACTAAGGGCCAGTTTTATAATCTCTGGCTAAATATTTACTCAGTATGGAGACTGAAGCTAAAACGTTCTCTAATCGATAAAGGCCACGTCAGCCAATTACCAGTTGAATATAGTATGTATTACAAAACCCAAAATCTCAGTTAACATCTAGTTAAGGTAAAGACAACGTCTTATTGTGGTTAACGCTAATCAAAAATTATAAAACCGGGCCTAAATGTAATATGTAATACATTTCCGGTAAATTTCCCTCTATTATAACCACCTTATGATCGTGTCATCACTTTAGGATGCGTGAATTTGAGTTCCAATAAATAAGAATATTTTTGTAATGAAAAAGTTATGTTACTGGCACACAATGTTATTTTATAGCCGCAAAACAGAATTTTAATTTGCTACCAACATATTTTGAATTAAACTGCGTAGGTATTATAGTTTTCAGAGTACTAATACATACGTGACATTTCAAATGGCATCATTAACCTTGCTTCTTTAATTTAGCCTGTGGAAAGAATTTTTGAAAATCCTTACCAGTTTCATGTCCGTTATTTTGGCTAAGATCGTGGCCCGATATTTCGGTGAAGGTCAAAGAAATATGCGTCAGTCACCTCGACCTAGTGGCCCAGGGTTCTCAAGGCGGCCCTGACCTACTCAACGAGTATTCGTTCGAGTTATTGACGGGTCGCGCCTCGTTCATGAATATGTGTAACTAGGGTACTGGAAAAGGACACGAAAGCATGATGACAGCTGTATTTCGGGTCATATTCATCATTCGTACTTTTGGATTTAATATTGTTGTAATTCCTTTTGCTATACTCCAATAACGCACGATTGAATTGGAACACCAGGCTGTCTATTGTTTGTGTGGCTTAATCTGTCAGGAAAGTGATTTGAACATGTGTTGTAAAACTCTACTATGAGTGAAATGCGATTTAATGCTTACTTTGTTAGAAAAGGTTTTTTTTCTTTCCTTCAACGAATATACTAACATTTAGATGATATGTGAATCTTAAAGTACGTTTTGTGTCAGTAGCATCGATTAGTTTAATGTGGAAACATAAGCGTGGCAGCTAAATGCGAGTGCATCGGCATTACGATAACTTTTGCCCTTTTGTGTGGAAAACACATCCGGAATTTAACGACCCTGCGTTGAAGAGACTGGATTTATGAGAAAAATCATTGGAAGGAATTTAGACGAAAATGACTGAGAGAAAGATGTTTTTTTCGCTTCCGTTTGGCCAAATCTCTCGAGGATAGCTAAAAGGTACTGAGTGCGTCCACCGGGTCTTCGATGGTGGGTCGACCTCTAGAAATATAGAGGTTAGATGTGAAGCAAGATTACTCGACGAATTAGTTGTCATGAAATGGCAAATCTAGAAGCTGTAGGGGACTACCCTTGGGTAAAATCGCAAAAAAATGCTACGAAAACCCGTGAAAATATCGCGAATTTGCGAATTGCTGCCGGCTAAAATGCGGCCAGTAATTCGGAGGGAACAACAGCCCTCCTTCAAATGAGCGAAGGAGGAGACGATGTTATTTCTTCAAATTTTCTGCTCTTTTATTTATCTTTGTTACGCCTAACTCCCATTTATTCCTTTTTAGTTGTTATTTGTTGTTGTTATCTGTTTATCCTATCCCTCAGCTCTTGGCGGCCTGGTGGAGGTTTGCTGGTTTTCCTCCGCCCTTGAGCGAATGCGCGTCACTGCCACTCCGGCAACGGTTATCGTCTCTATCCGGATATAAATCTTAACCCAACCGAACCCTGGAGAGTCACAAAGCCTAACACATGGGGCCAAGTTTTTTTTTAAGGTCGTAGTCGGTGTAATAATTGCTATTGTTACTTCTTTTGTTCGCAAAAGCATGGCAGTAACAGAAACAGTTTTGAATTGAATTGACGGCGAGGATCAGTACAGCTACACTCGTTACATGCAAGCGCGGTCAAGTATTTGCCTAAACGGCCGTTGTACTGCGAGGTTGTTGGCAACGGAAAACCACCGCGTTATCATTCCGAGACGTAGTAACCAACCATTTCTTTTCCTTCACTTTTCTTTCTTAAAAAAAAGACTTATTTAAATCCTCTCATGTAAAATATTCCGAAGGTAAACTATTAATTGTCCCTCATTTGGATCTAGGGTCAGGGACTACTCGATAAAGTACACCAGTTAAGTTTGATTTGCATAATTGCAAGGTTGCCATGGAAACTCTGAGAAAAAGAAGAGGAAAACTTATTTAACTTATTTTGCGACACAGTAGCCTCTTGAAAACAATAACAGAAGGAGAGATGAATCAATATAATCGCTGAGGAAGGCCGATAACGCCGAGAATGGAACTCAGGGAGAATTATGAGGCACGTTAAAATGAAGACTGAACGATCAAACCAGGGCTTATATAACTTCAGTCGGAGCGGTCCAGAGTGCAGCTCCGGTACTTCTTGCAATACCGGGGCGGAGTTACATACCCCGCCGACCTCCCTATGCTTCAGAGTTTCTTCAGTGCTTCTAAGCTTAAAAATTAACCCCTGGATTAGCAGTGGAGTGAAGAGCTAGAGCGAACCAATCTTTGGATTAATGACTGCTGATGATGAGGCCTCATCTCGAGCCTGCTGCGAGTGTTTTGGTCTCATCATTATAATTGTTATTTTTAAGGTAAACTACCGTTTAAGACTGATTTAAATGAAAGAGAGTAAAACCCCTCTAGATATTTACAGGCGTAGACAACTATTTCCTTACGCAATTTCTTTCTTCATCTCGGCGTGCGTCAGTTCTTCATCCCGTCCATAAAGCCTATTCTTTTTCTCCCCCCTCCCCGCTTACCCAATATCCTCCCCTCCATCACAGCCTTCAGCAGCTCTTCCCCCCTCATTACCTGTTCCAGGACTGCTTCCTAACCTTCTCTAGAAGGTCTCATTTTTTCACTGTACGGTGAAAATTCCTTCACAATAGGATTTTTGCGATTATGTTAAACTTACCGCTGTGAGTAAATGATATTTTTTAATAGTTGAGAAACACGAACTATACACTGTTAAATTTCTTACGAGATCTATGTGTTAAAAATTCCTTATATTTTAAATAAAATCTCTCTCGAGTGCATACGCGTATCATTTCCCACGGAGTACAGCTTCTATGTTTTGGTAAATACCTAGAAAAATAGTATGTTAAGTGGCTGATATTTTGGTATCTTTAGAAAGTTGAGGTATTTTTCTTTAAAATGAGGCCAAGTTCTTTGAATTGTATAAGAAATGATATCTCGCTCAAACTACCTGAAGTTGAAACGAACAGTTCGTTTGTCTCTTGCTATGTGGCTAATGATAGATTCCGCTAGGAGGAGCAGGGAAATCAAGCCGTAACATACCTCGTTTTTGAAGATTTTTAATCATCTTTCAAGTAAAGAGAACAGGGAGGAGAGATGCCCAGGCTGAGGAGACTAGCGAGGAGTCGCGCCATGCGGTTGGCAGGGAAGCGGCTTGATGAGCCAGCCCATCTTCCTCCATATCGACCGCGGAAGGGCTCCGCATTCAAAAGAGCCGCGCAGTCGATTGTGGAGGGCAAAGGGGTCGTTTCCTACGTGTCCTCGCGCAGGCCGACATTGGTGGTCGAAGTGGGTTTCTTTTATTACGTGAAAACGTCCCAGGCAGTCGATAAGTTAAGCGTGCATTGTCACAGTCTGTCCACTTATTACTGACATTTCGTCCGTTCGAAGGGAGGTGGATTCATCCATGCATTCTCCCATTACCACGACTTATTACTACACATCCTGTTACGTGAAACACACAATTAGGGTATTACACATCAGTGGCGTATCTAGAATTTGGCTCTGAGGCTGTAGCTCCAGAATATTTTTGATAGGTGAATTACCTGGGGGTATAGCCAAATGGGGGTCCGGGAGAGACCCTCCCCCAGAGAAGCTTTGAAAATTATCACAACAAAACTGCAAATTATGTCCCTTTGTTGAATTATTTTAAGATATTTAGTTTGTTAATTTTTTATAAATTAATGTTAGTGCACTTAACAAAGTTGTTTCGGAGGGGCGGTCCCGTTCGTCCCTCCCTCCCACCCCCCGTTAATACGCTCATGCTACAGACCCAAGGTATTACGACACTGACCGTGAAAAAGCGAGGGAATATGGAAAAGGAATTTGAAGATTGATAGGATAAAAAGTGAAATACGTATTGACGGATTATTATTTCGCTCTGTTTTCATTGCAGTCATTAATGGTGCGTGGGAAGGAGGAATATTGGTACAAACCTCTCAGTTCGAAATGCATCTGTCTTATGTTGTCCCCTCTATCGGTTCTAGAGATGCACGTAGGGTTAAATTTATATCCTTCGTGTCACTACTAAAGTCGCGTGATATCATTTTTTTATTTATCGTAGTGAATTTTCTCAACCCCTCTTACATTCCCAAAATATTACTTCCCTCGCCAACCTACCCACTTATTCTTTATGGCAGTTCTTAGAATTTCGGTGTGCTAGATATAAAATTTTTTTTCGCGAACTAATCGGGAACTGAATCGTCGTCATCTTGACGGAATAGACAGGTGTTTTGTGACAGTTAGCCTAGTTGGTTAACTCTTCGTAAAACCTATTCTGAAATCTTTTAAAGAAGACTCACAGAACGTCTTGTATACCTGCTTCACTTTTCGAAATTCCATGGGGTGAGTGGGTTGGTTTGGTAGTTACGAGTACCCATATTTGACTCTGTTTCGAATGGCGGCAGTGGGGAAGATTTTGCAGGGGCGGAATTCCGATGCCTGTATGGGTGTCTTGTGGAGGGCACTTCAAGTAAAGTATTTGCCTGTCGGATGAGACGTTGAACTGTGGTCGGGCCCCCTGGCGCTCTTTCGTAACGAGCTGGCAAATGCCGACGACACTTTGTCTCCCGATTCCTGGATAATCCTCCACTAACCAACTTACCCCCCTAGGGCTGGGCGGTGCAGGAAATATTGAACTGGCTCTCGGTTCGGAAAAAAAACCGTCTGTGACGGCGGTGCACCGGTTAAATAGATCGCACCGGTTTTTTCTACTGCACCGGTTTTTCTTCTGAACCGGTGTTTTCTTCTGAACCGGAGTTTTCTACTGAATCGGTGTTTTCGACTGAATCGGTGTTTTCTCCTGAACCGGTGTTTTTTACGGAGCCGTTTTTTCTACTGAACCGTTTTTTTTCTTGTGAACCGTGTTTTCTATCATCCAAAATAAAAATTTCCAAAATTTTTATTTAACCTGTTTTTTGAAGTCGTACTTTTTTCCTTAAAGATGATAATTTTTAATAACGCGGGTATGCTTTCCTAAACTGAACAGAAATAAGTGAGAATGTTTACGAGAGGCTATGGTTTTTATGCGAGGTCTGTGCATGCATATAAATTGGCTTTTTTAAATGTAAAAAAATGCACCTAAATGTTGATCTGCTGAATTCAAACCTGCCGCGTGAACGGCGATGAAATTCACATTATTGTTGAAGGAAGACATTGCAAAATTTCCACAGATATTTATTTACTTCCTTTCAGGTCCTGATAAAATTCCAGGAAATATTACTTAGTCAGAATACGATTACTTCTAATGGCCTCTTCTGTTTATAATTAATCAACCATTGATTCAAGAAATTCTCCCATCCCTTCTAAAACAGTCCAAGATTGCTCCTATCTATTCACAAGTTTAAATTCCTAGGGATAAGCCGAGCAGTATTGGTTGGCTTATCCCTAGGAATTGAAACTTGTGAATAGATAGGAGCAATCTTGGACTGCTTTAGAAGGGATGGGAGAATTTCTTGAATCAATGGTTGATTAATTATAAACAGAAGAGGCCATTAGAAGTAATCGTATTCTGACTAAGTAATATTTTTTATACCATTGAACTCATATAAACATCATTAGACCTATAGAAATAGAATTAGGGATGTGTTATAATTTTCAAATTATTTTCATTTGATATTGTTGATCACGATCAACTTAACAAAGCAGCCATTAAAAGCATTCCAGAATAATACAAATTAGATCAGATCCTAGAAATGGTGCCAAGTGTGACTCACTTTCAGGCAAAATATATCCTTCCAGAAAAAGCACCTCCTCATTATGAGGATGTAAATGATGTCGCGGACTCTTTTGACAGCATAATGGGGGCTAAAGCTATAGCCATAACCTATGCTGTCCACACAAACATTTTACTTTCTACTCCTACACTACATAGCATTTCTAAAAAGTCTGCATTAGCTCAGCAGATCTTTAAAATTTGAGTCAGGAAAAAAGGTTACTCTTTAATATTTAAAAAAAATTAACATTCCTCTTTCTCCTTAGTAAGTTGTCTGTAAGTTTATTGGCACAAATGGGCAAAAATTCAATCAAGAAAGTTTCCTCAACCAAATTTTTAGGCATCCAATAAAATGCCAATTTAGTGCCTAGAGTATGAGATGACAATATTAATTGATAGACAGCAAAACATTAAGTTCAAATAGAAATAAACACATCTTAAGTTTGGTGGCATTAAAGAAATTTCGGGACGATTGGTCATGAGGGTCAACGTTGTCGAACACATATTACCTTCCTTTTGATACGCTCTGTCTGTTCGACGAAATTTTACGCTCATAAACAACTTGACTCGAACTTATCGACTGTATTACGTCGAAGTTCGCAAAAATTTGTTTGACGCCGTGAGAAGAAACATCTGCGTGACTTACGTAAAATTTTAAATCTAAGCTCTAATGCATGTTTCAAATGTAGGCGCCGTGGCTTAGTTGGTTAAAGCGCCTGTCTAGTAAACAGGAGATCGTGAGTTCGAATCTCACCGGTGCCTAAATTTTTTCAGGTATCTGGACGGGAATGTTTAAAATCCCTTTTTTCCCCCAAGGGATATCTGAGATTTTAATAATTTTCACTAACAAAGAGATTACAGAAGTTGGTTCTTCAATATCATTAAACTTATGCGTTATAATTTAACTTTTTGTACCAAGCTTTTTTATTTATGTTGTAACTATTTTTTCAATAATAGTCCCGCACGTCTCGAATGCTCGTTAAAACTTGTAAATTCTATATTCCTACGAATTAACGCAGGAGTTCATGTAATTCACTGCTACTTGTAGTCGACTCCTCAAGATTTTGTAGCCTTAGGGATACATTATGCATTTTTGGTAGAAAATTCACCCATGCTGTACACGTGTACACCCTTGGGGTTGCTTGCTGTGCACTACGTGGGTGTAGGTATAGCTTCTCATACTACTAGTAGCACCAGTAGTTCTTGTAGCAGGCTTCCATTGAGGTACCTACGCAACGGGAGGCATTCAATCGTTCGTCTCACAACCGTGGACGATGAAGGAGGCTTTCTTCCATTTTTAAAAGAATTCTTTCTTCGATCACAGCCTGTGCAAATCGATACGAATCCACCAAATCACATCCCAATTTCCTCCCTTTGCCCGAAGAATCTCGTTGGAAGAAGTCACGCAAGAGTCATATTTTGTTGGAGACGGAACGATTATGGAAAATGAAGAACATCTTCGACCTACATACTAAGGTGGGAATTCTTTGATTATATCGAAGCCGTATCGCTCGTCCCGCCGCAAACTTAGTGCTGTGGAAGGCACTTATCGACGCCTGGTTGAACACCCCTTCTATTGAGATGCGTTGTCCTGTATTTCCTTTGGGTTTTAAAAATTAATATTAGCCGAAATCTGAAATTTACTGGAAATTTCATGACTTATTGATATTTTTTTCCCAGCAAATATTGTACCAAGTAATTTCTTTTGATGCTCAAATGACGGTGCTAGCACGCCGAAGTTGCGAGAGGTATAAAAAGGTCTTACATATGTAAAAAGGGTGGAAATTTTCGGCGTGTTCGCCCTTGCCCAATATGCTCGTCGGACACCAGACTGTTTCTGTAATGGTTTCCTTTTGTCCGTCTTATTTTAAAGACGTATACTCGTCAGAACCTGAACACCTGACAACCTTCGAGGTATCAAGATTTGTGCTACTATTAGCACAATCAGTATCATGTGTGGAGGAAACATGGTGGTTTTATTTACTTTGCACCCAAAGAAAGTTTGAGGTAAATTGCAGCCAAATCTTCTCTTTAAATCTGCCTCCCACCAGCAAGTGTTACCGAAACGCAATGACAGTGGCATATGTTAAATTGCCGGCCGAAATAGCCGGGTTGGTACGCACGTCGGCCTGGTAAACCAAAACCTCCGGTATTTATATTGCGTTTGGTTTGGGGCTAAGGTCACAGGCGATGTGATATATTCTTGGCAACTGAATTATCTTTAAAAGCAAATCTTCGAATACTAATATTTGAGAATAGAAAGCGGTGGTAGTTACCTGGGGTCACTTGTGCCTTTAAGGATAAGTAGGTTGGTTAGTGTTGGACGGTTTGAGGAAAATAGGACGAGGGAGAGAAACTCTGTGTCGATTATGTCTTGTTCTGAACTTATGGCTCCGAATATTTCACAATTTTATGTCCTATCCAGCTGTCATATCACTGCAATTGAAGTTCCCTCCTCATTGTACCGAAGCGGGGAATGGAATTTCACTGAAAAATCTCCGCCAATGCTGGGACTCGATCCCCGGGTCTCTGGGACGGGGAACCAATACTCCAGTAATCGCACCAAAGTGAACGAAACGTGGATATGACTATGTGAGAAGTGGAGGACGGATGGAGAGAAACTCGGCGTACTATTAACCTAGCGAAAAGCGCCAGTGCGTCCAGCCGACGAACAGAACATGTATGCCTGGGGTCCCAACCATTTAAGGATCAAAATGGGGAAGCTTGTCTTTATCTTCTTTTAATGACGAAAGTTGAAGTTTTTTTTAGTTTTAATTAGACTTTAGTTCCTCTGTTGGCCTTGAAACCCGATTCCTCCAGGACGGAAAGTTACCGCTCCAAAGCCTCGACACCGACGTGAATGAAACGTTTCGAAGAAAAAAACCGGAACGCCTCACGACCCTGTGCCAAACAGGGAATCCGTTGGCGATGCAAACAACGAGCGGCTAAATGCAAGTCGGTGCATTTCCCGCCAACGGACGCGTCCACCTTTCCCCGGCTTCCAAACGCGCGCGTTTATACCTCTTGTCCTCACACCTCCCCCCCCCCCTGTATAAGGTTCCCAAAAGCCTGTGCTCTTTTAGGGGCGGTTTGAAGAAAAGGGAGGGGAGATGAGGGGTCTGGTGTGCTGCTGCACTTACTATAGGACAGGAGGGCCGGGTGGGTGAGAGGACTGCAAAGGGAGGAGGCCAACACGACCCATGGGGAGGAAGGGGGGGGGGAGAGACCCAATCCTTTAGCAGGCCCCCCTCTTGCTTCCTTTCCCTCTCCCTCTTCCCCTCCCGTTTCTCCCCCTCCTCCTGCTCTTCGGCGTGCCTCCCCCTTTTTCCCATCCGTCTCCTGTTTCTCGGCGATCCCACATTCTTCTCCCACGTCGTGTATAATTCCACTTCTCCCTCCCAGTTCATTCCTCCTTTCCTCGTGCACACTCCCTCGACCACCACCACGAATTGCTGCGCACGCAAGCTCCTTTGCTTATTTATTATCCCCCACCGTATCCTCCTCCTCTTCTTCTTCTCTTGCCCTTACTTCCTCGCATTTCCTCCCATGGTTTCTTTCTCCTTTGGCCTCTCCTTCCTCGGAACCTCTCCTTGCCTTTCCTTATCCACCCGTAGTCCGTCAACCGCCGCCTCTCCACTTTTTCCTTGCTTCCTCTCTCTCGCAACATCTCTCACGGTGGGGCAAGCCAAAGGAACCTCCTTGCTTGTTTCTTCTTGCGAAGCTTACTTGCTGCGAAGCTTGCTTGCAGCGCAGCTTGGGTCTGTTTCTAAAAAGGCATGGAAAGGTGTACTTATTATCCATGCCGCTTAAAGTCGAAATACTCGAGTTTGAGACGATATATATCTATAACCAATGGACGAGATATAACCAATTACAACAAGACCGACTGCATATTGAAGGTTATTTATTTTTACGCTGCGTAAAAGGTGTGGATAATTATTAAACAATAATCTTATATTTTTATGGGGCTTCGATAGGAAAAAGTTACGGTTTCTGCTGCCAAAAAAACGATAGGAACCCTTTGACCGAAAAAAACATAAAAAACTGCGCAGCGTAAGTGCATGCGCATTTACACTAGTAAGTAGGTATTCATTCCAAAAGCACACATTGCAGCAAAATGTTGTCGCAGTAAAATTTATACCAGTAGTGGTGATTTCCCGAATGAGGAAACTATATAGAGAGCAGAATTGTAACTGGGTCTATTTTTCGGGGAACCTTTTTTGCATCCGCTGCGAAGGCGTGTTTGCAAAAAGGCAAGAAAATGCCCATTTGATTGCACGACTATGTATTCGCGAATTAAGAACTGGAGCTTGGGATGGTAACCGGGTCTGTTTTTTTCTGCGTGCGTGGTGTGCATTTCCGCGAATTATGTTGTAAGGCGATGGAATGTTGAGGAAAATCTGTCCATGCACACAAATGCGTTATCACCTGAGTTGAAGGTCATGCCATACATGAGTGGCAGGTAAACTTTGTGTCTTCAGAGTGCTCGAGCATGGGAACACAGAAACGTAAACATTGCACGAATGCACAGCACATATAAATGCACAAAAATAGCTACTGAGCTAATGCTGGGAGCTGTACCGCGCTGTTTCCATTCCATTTTTAGTTGAATACATTTTAGCGGCAGTTTTGTTAGAATAATTGAACTCATCGCCCGAAGGATTGCATTCGAACTGCTATACTGTATCAATTCTCCCCGCTGGGTTTCATTTTTGTTCCAAGTTTCCTCGCAGTGGTTATCGATTAACACGTTGATTCGTGTTAAATTCATGTTTATGTTAAGATACTTTGAGCCATTGTCTGGGAAATTTCGGAAGTCCGCTAATTGGATGTGGGAATTGCCCATTTATTTTCTGCCCTGATCCTGTGCACTTATAACTAGTGATCTTATCCAAATTACTGTTAACTTCAGTGAATACACCTGTTCGATTATGACCCTGCTTTCTAAAACGTACATAAGATGAAAATCATTTTAAGCGGGAAAGAAAGAATCAAAGCTAGGCATGCAAGTCTCTTTCTTGAAGTTTCTGCGTGCCATTCGCGATTGGAAGGAAGGGACGCTCCTGACGCCCTATCTGCGTAACATCACAAGGAACAACGTGCTTCGAATGACTGGATATCGTCTGCAAATGCTTCGGGCATGGCTTCGCCCGTATCAACCAACCACAGATGTCGGGAGGCACGAGTCAGGCGTTTTTCTTTTCAAGCAGCGTTCGTCCATGAAAACCACTTACTCCTTCCGCGAATGCAGATGGCAATTTTTTTCCGCCTCTGAAAAATTAATCCTGTCATTCTCTCGGTATCACATATGAGGTTTACTCTGTCAGCAGGCGTATCCACCATGTTGACCTCATGCGAATACTGGCTGCCTGAAAAATTGAATATCTCCCCTTGATTAACCTTTCTTGTCGTAGGTCACTCAGAGGAAAGGCTCTTGTCTGCATCCTCAGTACCCTGCAAGCCCCTTCAAAGCAGGCTCCGGAGCAGAGGTTCGGGGGGGGGGGGGGGCAACCACTGGCTCTGGAGTTGTGAAATACTTCCCTGGAAAAGGGGAGAAGGGGAGTCCGGGGGTCTCGTCCCGGGAAATCGTTACAAACTATGTGTAAAATGAAAAAGAAACTCTTATTTAGCTTATGACATACGCCTACCATCGTATTTCACAGCATAAAATAATTTTGGCTTTTAGTTTTAGCCCTATGAAAAAAATACGCCGGGTTTTTTGGGGCTGCTGCCCCCCTCTTGGAGCCGCCAATGCTTCAAGGATGTATAGCAGGGGGCATTTCCACTGCTATTATCTATTTTACTAAACATACTTTACTCTATTTTACTAAATGTTGAATTAAGTAACATGGAGGGGGCTTCACAGGCAACGCTGCTTCTAATTATCATTATACTCATGCAGGATGGACACTGAACGCATACATTGCGGAGACGATATTTTAGAGTTCATCCATGTTAGTATGCGAAAAAGTTTTGCAAAATTAGAGACACATAAGACATGTAATTTATAAGCTGCGCGTACAGAAAATGAAAATTGAATAAATATAACTTTTTCAGACTGGACCTGGTGGAATGAATACCGACATGAAAATTGAAGTTAAATCAGAGCATAAAAACTACGCTACCTATAATTACCATAAACGTATTGGCAGCGTCCATCACAGCTTTTGTGGCCCCTAATACGTTTGAAACATGTGCGGCACTCAATTTATCTCTTTAATTTTATGCATATGATCGAACCTACTCTAGAGCACTAGGGAGCACAGAATAAATGCTTGAGAATATGGATTGTAAATTCCCTGATTCTTTTTAACTTCTCCACGGTAGAGATTAATTCCCAAGAGATAACTCTTTGTTTCTCTTGCGGTCTTAATCCATTCTGAGGACGGCTGGTTACGTCTCTAGTAAGGTCATCGTCCCAACGGTTCTGTTGCGAAATGTCGTTTCTTGAAACTCTTGGTGCGGAAATTCGAATGGACGTGCATTGTGACGCTTTTGAAGCCGTGTTCTGAAACTGTGACGACCGCCGAAAAAGGGAGCAGCCGTAGTGTTTTAAAATCTAGTTTTACTGGAGTTGGATCAAAAGTTTCTTCTCTCATAAATCCTCGTAGGGCTATTGATTGAGGCTCCTCTCGTTTTATTCTTCAAAGCGCACGATTTAGGACAAGAGGGGAATCTCTAGGGTAACGAATCAGTACTTAGTAAATTATTACTTTGTACCTATTTTTCACGCTTTGCAGTAGCTCTAGTTATCAAGGAATATGTCATCACCTCGATAATGAAAATTGCCGCCGAAGCCACGGTCGGGAATAAATGTTTGTCGGAAACGCTAAGTATTCACTTGTTATGTGTGTGACTTCCTAAGTTATGGCGGAGACCATCGCTTTCATGGTAAAGAATCGGCTTCATATTTCTAACCTTAAACCAGTGTCAGGTCTGGGCGCTAGCCCAGGAGAAAAAAAATTGTGGCTTTCTCTAATGTCCTTCGTCCATAGATACAATCATGTTAGGCGTAGGCGAGACGAAATGGTTCGGTTCAATGAACGATTTCACATCAGTGGTGCTGATCGTGGCTGCTTAATCTTTATGGGTAATGACTCTAGAACACGGCTCGAAGGAGAAAAGAAAGCGTACGCTTAATAATCACGAGTTATAAAGTCAGCGATTAATCAATCAGAATCGGTGCCAACAATATCAATTGTAAACTAGCAGACCTGCTGCCTACTTTGCAGGCAGTCTCTGTCTTGTGTGCTCTTGAGGTGAACTTGGTGTTTTTCCTTTTTTTGCACTACTCAAGTGGAAGCAGTGGGAAATGTGCCTTAATGAGTGTATATGTTTCCCAAAAATGAAAAAAACATTGAGAATAGTTTTTGAAACATAAGTAAACATTTTGGAGTAAAAAAAAGTCATAGTATTTATTTTTCTGTGCAATGCCCACTGTAGTTGCCTGAGGAGAGTACCATTTTTGAGATACAGTCACTCCGACGATTGGTTAGTCATAGCTAAAAATATGAGGGCAAAAATTCCGCCTTCTTTCACACAGAGAGCCATTGTTTATTCAAAACAGCAAAACAATTGTTTAATTCAGTTTTTACGGATTATGAGCTCAATAGCTAACCATTTAATTCTGCATATAATACCATTCAAGTATTCTACCAGCTGATTGGTAGGTTCTTGGACAGTCCCCATTCTGCATCCCAACCTCATAGACATTGTCTCACTTTCCCTCCTAAGGATGGCCCGTTATTAGATCCCTCTTCAAATCTTCATATCTTCTACCTCCTCTTATTACGTCCAGAAGTCATATCCTCTTCCTTCCTCTTCCACGCTTCCCCAGTGTTCTCCCTTCTATCACTCTCTTCAACATGCCCTCTCCTCTCAAAACCTCCATCCATCTCTTCTGCCTTCTCCGAACCTCTGCCACAAGCTTCCTCTCCTCTCCGACCATATCCAATACCTCCTCGTTCGTCTTCCTCGCCATCCACCTCACCTTCTCCATACTTCATCAAACCCACATCTCAAACGCCTCAAGTCTACGCACATCCTTCCTTCGTAATGACCAAGTTTCCGACCCATATAGCGCCACGCTCCATATTAAAGTTTTCACCAGCCTCTTCTTTACGTCTCTTCTCAGACACCCTCATCAATTCCCTTCTCATCGAAAATGCTTCTTTAGCTAGCGCAATTCTGCATATGATGTCGATAACACTAAACCCATTCTCCTCCAAAATACTACCCAGATTCGTAAACTGCTCGACCTGCTCTATCTTCTGCCCTCCCACCCTTATATTCAGCCCCGCCTTCTTACTTCTAGAAAATCTTATTACTTTCGTTTTCTTGTGATTGATCTTCATCCCATACTTTTCGCACTGCACCTGTAATGCATTCACCATTAACTGTAACCCCTTGGCAGACTGACTAACCAATGCTTGATCATCTGAAAATCTCACTGATTTTATCAGCTCCCCTCCTACCTTTATTCCTACCTCCTCCTCACCACAGACATGACGTGACACTGACTGACAAAATTAATATACATATAGATATTAACGTTGAGTTTACAGGAATTTGACATAAACCTTATTTTTTTGGAGTGGCATACATTTATCCCGGATAATTTCTAAATATCTTCACTAAATAACTTAGATTGGCACACTTAACTGTACCTTTCATTTTCAACTCGACTAATTGCCGAATTTCACCTTCATTCGCGTAAAAGTAGCTATATATCAAGGGAAATTAAAGAAATGAAAATAAAGTAATACAGATATCGTAGTGCAATCAACCTTAACCCGAAAAAGATAAATTAACAACGTTCATATGCCCATACGGCTTGTAACTGATTGTAATTTAATGAGTACTGTTTGTTTACTTCACCGTTGCTAACATAAATAAATGCATCGTTGTTTAGCAGTTTTTTGCTATTTTCTTTGCACCCCCAACTGCTAAAAATTCAAAACTACTACCAAATCATACAGACAGAGAATCCACATTTAATGCACCAAACCTCATTTCTCTAGCGCATAACTTAAGAGAGAAATAAACAAAATGAATACAGAATGACTGACTGACACGCTACAAAATTAATATATATATATAGATGCCCACTAAGATTTCTGTCCTTGCTTGTTTTTTTTTATCTTTTCCTTTAATTTTCTCCGATGTTAACTTCTGAGAGAATAGAGCGGCTAAGTTCAACAGTAGTTGTAATATGCACGCTTTTTGTGTTCAACCATTCATTTATGAACACAATACTTTATTGAAATTTTCTATTGTTTCAGACTTAACTATTTGCAAATTCGAGGTTGCAAAATAAATAAACTACGCATTTTTCGCAGATAGAATTGATGTACGACCGGTTTCTCCATATTGACGACGTCATCAGGTTTCGTAAACTGTGAATACGTGCATAATTTATTTATTTGGTGACCTTAACTTAATCTCCATTTCCAGTACATAATTAAACTTGCAGACATCAAAACTCTGTGCCTCACTCCCTTGAGGCGGCTTGCAGAAAATAACGTAGATATAGTTGTCATCACGCTTGATCATCCTCGTCCGAGTCGGCAGCCCACGATAGATGCAAAGTTAGATAGTGCAATACACGCCAGTTAGTGGGCCCTTCAGTAATCTCATCATCCCCGCTGTAATCCGTGACGAAGACGATCGTCGAAATGGCTTCTCATCAATTGGTTTTCACTTTTACGGTTTTTGTCTCGGCGAAGGCTTCCAAGGCAGTCTCGCTGTCGCATTCGTTACAGTGCCGATGACGGGTCTTCCAGGTTTGAATGAATGGTGCCCAAGTATCGACTAAAAAAAACCTGATACACTGATCGAACCGTGCATTAGATGTAGTTGTGTCGTAGCGAACGTGCCTTTCCTATTCCTCCAACACTCCCATTCTTGATTCGCCGCGAAGCTGGGGTAATAATAAATTTGAAATGAAAATGCGGGACTCCTGAAAAGTTGAGTAAGCTGACATTATTTTTATCGAATGTTGCAATCTTCATCGACTTTGTTCTATCGAAATTAAGGGGTGTAAATTTATGAGCGATGAAGAATCGTGGTAATAATATTCGTTTGAAACCGTATTCATGAAGGGAATATTTTTAAATTTCATAGACTGAAATAAATGCAAGACGGCTGCGTTATATTTTAGGTTAATGTAGTCTTATTAATTAGGAGTATCTTCTACTGGGCTGCCATGGATACCTTGGAGAGGAGTTTTCGGAGGCTAAATGCGTGTCGTTTCATTGCGCAATCTGATGTGTGGATAGATTATTAATTTAAAAAATAGATGGTGTGAAGCACGTATTGATTTGAAAGTATACGAAACATTGCTTAGCCGATTTTTTAAACGAAGTAGGAACACAAGTATCTAATTTTTATGGCAATTCATCGTCGCGCATATGCCTTTCGTATTATCCGATTTTTTTTTATTATCCGAGGTGGCGTCAGCGCCCATTGTCACGGATAATAGGGACTTGAAAGCCCTGTTACCGTAAACTGCAAGCCACTGCAGGCCTGTATTAGGGGATTTGAGAGGAGATTTTGGGAAAAAAGTTAAAATTATAGTACTCCGTCTTGTTTTTCTACCTCCCTCCTCACACTCGGTTCCCTCGTGCTTTCGGGAGACGTGTAGCTGAGTGCAGAATAAACTCTTTGCGTGGGATGCTGAGTCGCTCGACTACTCCCTGGGCGCAAAGCGAATGAAAACCGTTGCGTATATGTATGCACACTGTGTGTAATGCTTGCTTGCGCTGATTGTGCGTTAGTACGGCTTTTTGAGTGCGTATGTGTGAGAGCGGGAAGAGATATACACCCACTCATGACTGGCGGTGGGGGAGGTCTTTGAAGGAGGGAGGGAGGCCTGGAAGGGGGGCTTGGGGTGGGCATGGGGAAGATGGCGCGGAGAGGGTGGTAAAAAGGGCGGGTGGGGGAGGATGAAGGTGTGTTGGAGTGGGTGAGGGGCTGAGGAGGAGTCGGGGAGAGGGTAAAGACTCTTGGCTGGCGGGGGTAGGGAAGGTTTCTGGAGGGAGAGACATGGTAAGGGGCAGTGGATGTGGTGGTGGGAGAGGAAAATGTGGGACCGTAAGGCTGTGAAAGGGGGAGAAGAGAGAAAGAGAGAGAATATGTCGTATGCTTTGACCTTGCTTGCGAATGAAAAAGTATCTTATCATGCCGGGCAAAATGGGAGTGTTTGTCCTTTCCTCCAACCATATTCCTCATATCTTCTTCCTTCTCGTTCCTTCTCCTCTCTCTCTCGTTTTTCATCCCCATTATATTTTTACAGTTTTTCCCCCAATATTTTTAAACGCCTTTTTCTACGCATCCTGCGTACATGAATATCCTGACGCGTTTTCCCATACCTGCGTCCGTGCGAGTTCGGTCCCTCTTTGGCGGGGAGCGCGTGACAAATTTGTTTTCCTATCCCGCTTTCCTTGTAATTTCGCTGCTGTTTAATGTTTCCCAACCCTCAACGGTCTTCCGCGAAACGACTTTCAACTTCCTTTCTCGCACCACTCTAATTGCGTAATTTTGTGGTGTATAACTCTTCCACTAAATGTGTCGTGTATTTTTAATGCGTGTTCGTGTCTTTCCGGATTTTTAACATTTATATGGACAAATAGAATATGCTTGGTGGACTCATTTCTTGTTTTGTAAACTTGTTTACCTTCTCTTCATTGACTTGACATAATACTGTATGCATTTATGCGTATTCATGTTTTATCCCTCAGATTTGATAAGGATGTTAGGCGGAAAACGGGGGGTCGGTAGAGTTTCACTGTAGCCCCTTATGATAAAGACACTGATCTGTTAATTTATCTATTTCGCTGTATTTCTTGCCCGTGGGTTTAGCCTCATCGACTACCACCGTTTCCTTGCTTGCGTTGTGCAACGCGGAGAGGAGGAAGCAATGTGGAAAGGGAGGGTCGATACAGAACGGGGGAATTTCGAATGGCAAGGACATCCTACGCCATCATTTTATTTCGAAAAGGTTGCCTTCGTCCTTTTCTCTTCCGCCACACGCTCCGGCTTTTGCCGGCCGGCCGGCCGGCGACCGGCGGCGCGTCGTCCGCTGCTTCGAGTTCTGCATCCCAGAGACACCTAGCGGTCGAAAGAATGAAGCCGAAGCCCCTTCACGGGCCGCGCGCTACCGCACTGGTGGCGTCATCTGACGAACATTATATATCACTACGCCAATGCTTGGCGGTATCGATTTCTTGAGTTCTCGCGGTGAATCGTTTGAAGTTCCTTTATGTGTTGAAGGAATATATATATATATGATAAAATGCTTTCCGATAAGTACAAAATGTGAGGCTTGGCTTTGAATCCATCGCATTATTGAAACGGTGGTAATAATAACGAGGTAAGAATTATGTGGAAAGAAATTAAGTTATATCAGTACTTTGTTATGAATTTCAATATGCAATACTGGAGTGTGATTAGGGCTTTTTTGCTTTTGCTATGGTGATGTTTATGTTTGATAAAATAATAAGATAACTGTTAAACATCTATATTATACCTATATCGTCTAAAATGACCCAAGTTCCTCTGGTAGGCAATGCTACCGAGTGTGTGACCTCGAGTTGAGATATTGTTTTTTTCATTTAGTTAGACCTTGTATATGGGCTAGGGTCTGTCAGTGAGCTTATTCTCATTGATATCCCTCAAATTCTTAATATTCTAGCCGGGCCTGTAGATCCTGTAAAATTCCCACCGCAGATATTTCGTATATATATACACTAGTATTTATTATCACAACCCGAGTTTCAACACTTGGTGTCATGTTCTGAAGATGACACCAAAGTGTTGAAACCCGGGTCGTGATAAAAAATACTAGTGGAGTTAACGAAGTTATTTTAATTCTTCCGCAATGGATAAACTCCACCAAATTACGCCTACAACCGTTTCCTTTGTAAAAAATACAATGTTGAAAATAAAAAAATAATTTTGATGTTAGGTATTATAATAGAAAATAAAGCCATCAGAATTGTTGATAGCAAATCATACTTTGCCATCATAATAGGACGACCTCAGAGAGATTTTCGGCGTCCCCCAGTTTCCTTCTTATGAAAATTACGGTTGAGTCGAGATTAGGGAGAGATTCTGAAACCTAAAGTGAAAAAATACCTTTACAATATTCGTTAGTATCCAGCCTGCTATGTGAAGGTATCATGCCAGAAATTATCGTATTGATCATATACCCTGAACGGGAAAGAGATGCTGCCACGCCCAGTCGAAGACACTCCTACCGACCTCGACGAAACGGAAACAGCCTGACAGAAGATGTTTCTGCATTTTAATCTTAACGTTATTATTGTTAACATTAGGTTGATGTGCTAGTTAAGTTTGGTTCGTATGGAAGAGAGTAAAAATCTTCTTTTTCAGGCGCATGCCGAATGTCTGTACACGATTTCTTTCTTCATCTCAGCACACGTTCCACCTCCTGTCATCTCGTACGATACGTAAGACGATTCTCTTTCTTCTCCTTCCCCACTTACCCCCCCTCCCCCATCACAGCCTTCAGCACCCCTTCGGTTATAATTACCTCTTCCAAGCACTCACTCTGCCCCCTCCTTATCTCCTCCAGAGCTATCCTTTCCTCACCCACCATGCCAAACAATTCTGCGATCGTCTTCCTTCTCCATTCTCATCTACACCCACATCTCAAACGCCTCCATCCCCTTCTCGTCCTCTTTTCTCATAGTCCAGGTTTCTGAACCATGCAGCGTTTCACTCCGTATTAAACTCTTCACTAACCTTTTATTTCCATTCCATCGTTTTCGAAATTACTTTAATTACGAGTGGACAGAGTTTTGCATTGTCAGTTCTTTCATCCACTGGCCAGGTCAGTCTTTTTGGGATACTTTCTCACCTCGCATAAAAGGTCGGAGGGGCATTTTCCTCGGATAATCGCGTGACTCGATTGAGTGGGCCTTAAAACCTTAAAATGACAATTTCGTTTATCGGGATCCTAGTAATATGGCCTACAGGTAGGCCATCGAGGGTTTCAATTGGATGCAACAGGAACGTGTAAAATTTGACAGATTTAGCAAACGCTAAATTACTGTAATTTGTTGGTTGGTCCAGGATAAAATAATTTTATTATTTGACGTCCTTCTTTTCGTTATCATCTACAGGAGTTTATTTCAGGATCGATTTGAGGCGTTGCGTCCACGGTCAATTTCGTTGTCTCATAAAAGCACGTTGTGTGTAAACGTAGCGATTAGATAATCAATATGGAAACAAACTTATTCCTACGTGCGTAAACAAAGGCTAATTTATGTTAAGGCCACGCCCTCGCTACTCTGCATTTAAAATAAATGAACTATGAAAGTTTATTATTATATTTATGCTGCTACAATCTTTTCCATCCCTACTTAATATTTTAAACTTTATTATAATTTTTTATCTAATAGTGATCGTATTGTCTATAGTATATGAGATAACGGATAAGCATAAATGTAGCTTTAGAAGTACCTATCTAAAAAAATGTGTTGACAATTGAATTACCCCGGTTTGTAATGCAGCATTTGAAAAGATAGCACATAAGCACCTTGAAAGTTTTTTTTTAACTAAAAAAAGGGTGAAGCACTTTCAGACTCTTAGCGCACATTCTCTTTTTAGACTAAATTAGAACTTATGCTTGCGTTTCAATGTGATCTTTATCCAAAAAAAGTCATTCAACGTTACAATTAAAGGTAGTGTTTTTTTCACTTAATGAATGGTGGAGTAGTGTTGCGCCTCGCCACAAAGGTAGTGTTTATAAAATTAAAGGTAGTGTTTGTAAAATTAAAGGTAGTGTTTTTTTCACTTAATGAATGGTGGAGTAGTGTTGCGCCTCGCCACATAGGTAGTGTTTATAAAATTAAAGGTAGTGTTTGTAAAATTAAAGGTAGTGTTTTTTTCACTTAATGAATGGTGGAGTAGTGTTGCGCCTCGCCACAAAGGTAGTGTTTATAAAATTAAAGGTAGTGTTTGTAAAATTAAAGGTAGTGTTTTTTTCACTTAATGAATGGTGGAGTAGTGTTGCGCCTCGCCACAAAGGTAGTGTTTATAAAATTAAAGGTAGTGTTTGTAAAATTAAAGGTAGTGTTTTTTTCACTTAATGAATGGTGGAGTAGTGTTGCGCCTCGCCACAAAGGTAGTGTTTATAAAATTAAAGGTAGTGTTTGTAAAATTAAAGGTAGTGTTTTTTTCACTTAATGAATGGTGGAGTAGTGTTGCGCCTCGCCACAAAGGTAGTGTTTATAAAATTAAAGGTAGTGTTTGTAAAATTAAAGGTAGTGTTTTTTTCACTTAATGAATGGTGGAGTAGTGTTGCGCCTCGCCACAAAGGTAGTGTTTATAAAATTAAAGGTAGTGTTTGTAAAATTAAAGGTAGTGTTTTTTTCACTTAATGAATGGTGGAGTAGTGTTGCGCCTCGCCACAAAGGTAGTGTTTATAAAATTAAAGGTAGTGTTTGTAAAATTAAAGGTAGTGTTTTTTTCACTTAATGAATGGTGGAGTAGTGTTGCGCCTCGCCACAAAGGTAGTGTTTATAAAATTAAAGGTAGTGTTTGTAAAATTAAAGGTAGTGTTTTTTTCACTTAATGAATGGTGGAGTAGTGTTGCGCCTCGCCACAAAGGTAGTGTTTATAAAATTAAAGGTAGTGTTTGTAAAATTAAAGGTAGTGTTTTTTTCACTTAATGAATGGTGGAGTAGTGTTGCGCCTCGCCACAAAGGTAGTGTTTATAAAATTAAAGGTAGTGTTTGTAAAATTAAAGGTAGTGTTTTTTTCACTTAATGAATGGTGGAGTAGTGTTGCGCCTCGCCACAAAGGTGGGTAAACATTTGTTTGCACATTTCTCTGAGCGTGTCTCGGACCCGAAAATTGTGCATGGAGTTTTTCCTGACCTTTTCGTTAAATTTCAACTCTGCGCTGGCGAAGATGTAATTCCCTCCATTGCCGCGGGCAGCGAGGTGTTTCGGGGAATCGAATGTGATTTTCACCCCACCAATTTCCTCTTTGAAGCGAAAACAGCGTGAATGATTGATTTGATCCCAAGCTCTGGTTCCCAAACTGACAGCCGTGCTCGCATGGCATCGAAACCGAGCGTATGCCGTGAAGGAGTTGGATCGTTGATTGCTAGTACTTATACCTTGCATTTGAAGTTTGAGAAGATTTGACGTTAGTCTTTGCGGGTGTATTTTATTGTATATTTATCCATAGACTAAAGAAGAGAGTAAGTATAGATGGCGTATTCATGGTTTCAGTATTTGCCTCTGCTGTCGTACATCATCAGGTTACATCTAATCTCTTCTTAAACCTATGATTTTAACCCTAGAACCACTCATTGGGATCTGGCAGACCCGCACGACTTTGCATTTCCATTGTGTCAAATGTACCTATACTTTCTAATTTGAGATTGTCTTCCTAATGAGGACCGTGAAATTGTCTAAATTAGGAGAGTAAGTTGGCCAAAATGGCAAAAAATTCACATGGCTGAATCAATATGATTACCTTGAGGAAGCGAAGGCTGATATGTAGTTATTTTTGATCATATGGTATGTGTTAATATAGATTGCGGGGAGCATTCTTTTATAGCTTGAATGATGAGGAAATATCGAGATATTATTTTCGAGAACTATTTTGCAGTAATGAAAATATACTTACATACTATTGAGGTAAAGCAGATTCTTTTTCCATTAGTATATCCCTTTTACTAGAAGGAAATAACGATCGGAACTTTACCACAGAAAAAGGTACTTAAAACAGGAATGTAAATTTGGATTTCGGGGTCTGCTGGAGATTGATATGCAATTGATGCATCTCTCTATTAAGTGTGACATTATGGGGTGAACAATTTGTCAACGCGTCGATCCTGAAGTGTTCGTCGTTCGGTTATGGGGATTATCTTCATTGTAATTCAAATGTTCCAACCCTAACCGCATTTAATTTGATGAGTTTTCTGTTGAATTTTCATGCCTAGAGACGTTAGCATTGCAGCTTGTCAAGGAAACGGGAGTCTGGTATTGTGAGAAGCATGCGTGATACCATAGAGTAAGTAATATACTTATTATTAATTGATAAACGTGGATAGATATTTTAGTTCTACCTATTATGATAGTGGATTTTTTATTAAAACCTTTAGTGTCGGATTCAGGACATACCTCTGAAGTCACCTCAGTGCAATACTTATTTCCAATGTGACGAATTTGGTAAAATGAAAAAATTATAAACAAGTTTTTAAAAATATTTCCCACGGTTTTTATTTTTTCCGTAACCACCGTTATTTAATGATAAGGAAGAAAAAACCTTTCTCAAATGTGAACATGCTGGTCCATAATGGGTTACTAAAGAGTAAAGTTTAAAACACACTGGAATCATTAAGTTTCTTGTAAATGTGAACGATAGCTTTAATGTTATGATAGGCTTTTCTAACAAAGATTATAACTTTCGTTAATATAGTATGAATTGATTTTTGGACGGTGTTCGCTTGATGATGACATTGGGCAGTTATGGGGTGGAAACATGTTGTCAGGTTAAAAATGACGTGAGTCAGTTGCTCAGTCCTTTATGTGTTCATTAATCCAGTCAATATAATACGACAGGTCCGTGTACACCGTCGGCCACGCGACTTGTCCAACGATCTGTGCCCATGAATTAATTGCGACCACTTTACCGTTTATCGTGATCGGAGCCGCGGAGTCACCCTGAAAGTAAAACATTGTATGATTAGCTGGCGTTTCGCTTTGTTTTTTTTTTAAGTTTTAATATAATAATGATAATAGAATTTATTTCACTCCAATAAGTACACATAAGTTTACATGAGGAAAGAGTGAAATTAAGCTCCCCAGAAGAAATAATTTCTTATTTTGGGGTTGCCATTCATTGCGTATGGGGGTGCAGCAGCGTAATTCATTAGAATAATAATAAATTTTTTTGACTTTTTTACTGCAAAGATTGTGTTCTAATATTAAATTAGTACGTAATAGTAGAAGTTAATACAAATTTATCAATTACACAAAAATTAACCATAACAAACTACAAGCATATACATAAATTGTATCTAATCTTTGTCTTAAAAAGTCAAACAATAGTTTTGAGGAGATTTTCAACATCCCTACTTAAGAACAACCAGGTTCTAAATTTTCATAGAAAGTGACTTAATGCCCAATAGATTATATTTTGGTGTTTTACGGTAAATTGTAGGAGCAATGTAGTCATAGAAATGCTTCAAGGCTTCAATATTAGGTTTAGGAATAATGCTAGAGCGATTATCATTTCATTTAAATATGAACACGGTTTACCATTGAGACCTCCTCGGTAATATTAGTAATCCCTTCTACAGATGTAAATGACAAGATAGTAAAATTTCTAGAATGATACATAACGGGATGAAGATTCAGTGGCAGAAGTTCGAAGAATGAGGCTTAATATTTTATTTTGAACCACACGAACTGCTTGAATATTTGATATATGCGTGCCTCCCCAACAATTCAAGCCACATTCTATCTTAGAAAAATAAACGGATTTCGTAAATGACACAGAGCAAAATTTTTCAACAAATAACATTTTCGTAGTACAATGATTAATTCATATTTTAATTTGTTAATATGTGGTTTCCAATTACAGTTTTATCCATTGTTAAGTCAAAGTATTTTAAATGATCAACAGGTTCAACTTTATCTATGCATCATAAGTTCTCACATTTGTACTAATGCACTTAGGACATCTATAATAAGTATTAACATCATGTGGTGGTACATTTTTTAAATTAAACAATTAATATTTAGATTTTGCACTTAAAATTAAATATTTTGACAAAAACCAATGAGTCAGGATATTCAAACCATTTTGCATTTGAAAAATAAGTTCAGACTTACTGGATGAAGTGTAGCACAAAGTCTGTGAGCCTTTTTGATGATATTGAGTGGTCAACTGAGTCAAATGCTTTAGTTAAATCGATAAGCAACCCAGTACCTACATTTTTATTTGTATGTAAACGTTTATATAAACGGGAGTAAAATTCTAACAGTGCCTCCTATGTGCATCTACTTTTTAGAAAACCGAGTTGAAAGCCACTGAAGTATTTTGAAATATTAAAAAAACAGAAGACGGGATTTAACTATTTTTTTCAGTTTTAGAAAAAATTGGAAGAAGAGAAATCGGTCGATATTTGTTGATGTATCTGTCTTATCACATTTTATAAAAATTAAGGCTGCTTGTAGTTTATCTGGAAATAGACCTGTTTCCATACTCACATTATCAATATAAGCAAAAATATGAGCTATATTCTCGTTAATTACCTAAACGAGATTAGTAGTCATCTTATCAGTTCTAATTGAACTGTAAAAATTTCAGTCTGTAATGATATCCTTCACTTCTTTTGGTGATGCTGGTGAAAAAACAGCATTTTCAGTTTGATATGTGGGAAACCACTGTTGATTATCCTCAGGGGGCATAGTACGACCCATGTTTATACGATTGTTATTACAATATAGGATCATAGCTAAATTGATCAGCTATCTCCTGTGGATTGGTTAAAAATTCATTAGCCTCAGGAGCGTTAATTCTTTCGATGTTGGATCTAGCATTCTTAGAGCCTGTTATACTGTCCAAAATTATACACTCTTTGTCAGTATCACTTCTGTGAGCTTAAGATATTTGAATGATAAATCTCTTTTTGACTGAGAGTATCTTTCTTCAAACGCATTGTATAAGATGAATAGTAAGGTGACAATTATCATTATACTTCTGTTTCCTAATCTTTTTTATAATAGAATCCTTATTTTTTTTCTTCTTTCAGGAGATTTAGGCCAATTAATTTTTAAATTATTTCATATCTCCTGAAAGAAGAAAAAAATAGTTAAGTAATAAGAGGTCATGAAGAGGAATCATAGAGATAGAATCCTTTTTGAAATTCGCAGAGAGAGAGAGCTTTATTTATCCAAGGTTACGTTAATTTATATATGTATTCTTTGTTCAAAATGTGACTCGAGAGGTCAATGTTATCGTGGTATTAGTCCTTGTTGATCGGACTTAAAGAAAAATGTTTTTCTAATGTCATAATTTTTGCGTTTATATTATAACGAATGGATTCGACCATTTACTAAAGAGTTCTGTATCAAATGTAGCCTTCCGACCTATCCCAGGTGAATACAGGGTGCGCGAAATTTTGGGAATGAGGTAATTCCTGTTAAGCCGGTGTCCCACGGTCCAATTTGAATCCAAATTTGGTATCCAATTTGTATAAAAGTAGAGTGCGCCGTGTCCCACGGTGAATTTGTATCCAATATCCTTTTCGTTCAATCAGTTTCATTCAATTCCGTTGGGTCCAAACGGATAGGACATGTTCTAAATGTTCATCCAAATGTACGAAACCAGCCAACCAGAAGTTTGAAGAAAAAGAAGCATCGCCATATGCGTTGTAGCCTACTATTAGGTGTTCACTTCTTGCAGAGAATACTTCTTGTTTTGCAAATACGGTGGATAGCGTGGTCAGGTTCGTGTGTTGTAATTATTTTAAGACAAAAAATCAAAATGAGCAAAGGTTGGGCGCCTGAGGCAGTTGTTATACGTTCAGCGAGCAAATGAAACAGAATGTGTTCATGTACAATACGAAATATGTGATGTATCGCAACCGGAATTCCAGTGGAGGTGTTTTGGAAATTATTAAAGATTTACTTATAGAATTCCGGGAACCAAAACCCGGCGTATTTTTTCATAGGCTAAAATTTAGAGCCTCTATTACTTTTTTATGCGGAGAAGTACGATGGAAGGGAAGCTAATTACGAGCCTATTTTTCATTTCACATGAGTGGCAGTGAAGCAGCAAGTTATTAGATAATGAAAAAAGGAAACAGTATAAGCACACTAACAGGTTTAACACTGCTGCCGATATTATGCTAATGAAAAACGCTCGAAATAAAAATAATTTTGGAAATAGACCAAACATGGTGGTAATGTAAAAAGGAAGTACTTTTGTATGTATTCAGTTAAAACTTGCTCTTTTAAACTGGCAAAAGTTGTTTCTAAACCACTTAAATCACGCATTTTTCACTTTTCACGAGTTCCATGATACCTCTTTTCCTGGAGGGTATTCTATTCCCCAAAGCCGCCGGAGAATTTAATAAGTTGAACCCTTGGAACCCCCCGTTTCGATCGCAATGATAATAGATGACTAAGGTCCTCTTTGCAACTGCCCGAAGGCTAATTTGGAAAGACAAATGTCATTTCAACAAACGTTTATAGCACCACAGCGGCATAAGTATGTAACATCATCGCAACTTATGTGTCCATTTCTAAATTATACACCTGTTAAGTAGTAGTATTTTGGTTTAACGTGCTTCGTCAGTTCGCACTTACTGTATGCCACGCGCAGACGGGCGAACAGCATTCGGACGAATCGGAGGATCACCCCTCCAAACTCGAGTAGAGCCCAACGATGCTTAACTTCGGTGACTGATCGGTAACCGGTGTTTCTATCGTGGTAGGCTGTTGCCCTTATACACCTTTTCCTTACGGGAATACATCACCTCATATTGGTGCCCTGGCGCCTTATTCTACCCTCAACCTTGCTGAGAAGGGACATGAAAACATCCTCACTCATTCTCAAGTAATTCTGATAGTTTTCGGGATCGTCGGCAACCATCTCCTTCTCCAACATGATAAGCAGGACTCTTCCAACCCCTTCATCTCTTCTTTCCAGCCAAGGCCTAGTCCACCATTGCCTTCGCTTTATTTTCTTCGCCTCTTTTATTTTTAATCAGCCTTCGTAGCCAATTCCGACTGCTTACACTGCCAAGACGGAATCCTCATAATCCGTAACTTACATATTTGTTTACTATAATATCGTATTTCGTTTGTTTTACATCTTTTGGCCCAAATGTGATGCACCGTGGGAAATACCATTTCCGTTGTGTACAAATTTTGGGCCAAAATAATTTGGACAAAAAATTTGGATACAAAAATTGGATCCAAATTGGACCGTGGGACACCGGCTTTAAACATTTGGGAACTCAGGGGAAGGAGCTGGACTCTACTTTAATGCGTGAAATTGCCACTCATTAGGGTGCAGTTCTTAGGACTGGGGCGCTGGATAAAGTGTTAAGTTTTCTAATTAATGCTCATAATGAGTCTGAAAATTCGTAATATGTAGTCTTATGGAAGCGTGATAGCTGCGGTACTTCAATCAAAAAAAATAGTTGAGTATAGTATTCAGATTCTTTGAAAAGTCTCCCTGTCTAATATGTTTGATGAGTATATATCTAAATATAGAATAATTACTTTCTTCAATTCATTATAAATTTAATGGCGAAAATCAATCTAAGGATTAAAAGGCACCCGTAAAATTAAGTACACGTTTCCTTGAAGGGGCATTAGAATTTTAAATAAGCAAGTACTTGGGAGGAAGCGTAGGGCACTTGGAGGAGCTGTTCGATGAATTGAACCTGTGTCGCATATCAGTGCTTGAATTAGTGACGGCAGTGATTATTTAACTGTTTACACTGCTGTTAATTTCACGGATTAGTGTAGCTGGACAAGTAAATAGGTTGAGCACATGGTGGAGCATCTAGCAAATTGCTCATGGCGGTAGAATCAAATTATGGTTATCTTGGTATTGCTTACATTAGTCATCCCTTGTCCGTCAACTTTGCCAGAGGCGCAGATCTGAGATGGATAGATGACTTTCTTCGGCACCGGAGCGTAAATCTCTTCGCATTTTTTATGGTCGACCACTTCAACTTCCCGTTTGTGAAGATCGTTTGCGGGTGGGCCGGGGAACTGTGAAATGTGAAAATCCGGGCTGAAGGTAAAAAAAGGATTATATATCATTCAATCGTTACACTGTGTTCTTTGGAACCACCGTCCCTCAAATTTGCAGCGCAGACTTGGTTTCTTATAGTGTGTCGTTAAAAAAACAAAATCTGTACTCTGGATGTCTCCCCCAAATATTTCCGTAGGCATTGGAGAATCCTGGGCAGCGTATTGGTCTGCGCTGAGGCCAGGAATGCCTGGATTCCTCCATTCCCTGTCCTGGAAACCCTTTTTCCTCTAGAAATTTCCAGAATTCTTTTCTTTTCAAGGCGGAAGATGGTTACATCTTGCACTAAATTCAGTCTTCAATGCATTTCTATCATATTTCGTGAATCAGGTGACTTGTTAACTCACCTGGAGGGATCCCCAACCGGCGATTACAGCTATCGTGCCACTTGGCGGAGACGGCTCGCCTTGGTTCACCAACACTACTGGTGACACCCCGTCACCCATTTGTATGGGAGGGCTGACCTGAAATATTGTCAGAGCTCCTGAATTTTATATTGAGAAACGAATGAAAAACTGGATGCAACTTTCACGTGTATGAATGAGGTGGATGAACGCTCACAAGTCAGCGCTAAAGTTAGCCAATTCCCATTTTTTTACATTTCTTAACTAATGCCTATTGTTAACGGTAAAATTTTCAATAAAGGAGTTTTAGGTAAAGATGAACGTGAAGTGATAATTGCACTCTCTTTTGGATGACTGTTTGGTCAAAAACTATGTGTATTGTTTATTTACTTACTTTCTGATCCCCCTCAACGGCGCTAAGGCCTTATTTATACGTCTACGCTCTGATTGTGCGTAATATGAGAGTATGAATGATCAGGCGAAAGAATTAATAGCATGAGTTGATAGTTTCATGAACTTCCAGCCATGTTTGTTTAATTTTTCCTTGTTTGGCTTCCCATGGATACGATATTATCAATGCAATGAGGGGAACATCTCACTGGTTTTTTTAATTCAAAAAGATATGGTAATTTTTTCACAGATTTTTATTCCAAGTCGACCGGTTTCGTCGCACAGGCGACATCATCAGGTACATGAGCTCAGTAAGTTGCGGAATATACAATTTTTGGAATGGGGGAGAGGCAGGGGAAAGGGGTGGTGGGGAGAGAAGGTATGCGAGGGAACGCGGAAAATAGGCAAGGGTGACGCGTTGGGAGGGGTTAAAGTTGTGGCGTGGGGTGGGGGGAAGGAGGTTGCCTCTCTCCCCCCTTCCAAAAATTGTATATATTCCGCAACTTACTGAGCTCATATACCTGATGATGTCGACCTTTTTGATACCTTTTTGAATTCATTAGAATGGATTTTCACAAAGTGAAGCCCGAAACCATCGAGTTTATCATTGGTTGTTACATAAAACGGTTTTCTGGAAATAGAACCAGTCCAATTCCTTAAAATATTTTATAAAACTAGGTTTATTTGTAACTAGGTTTTACAAGCTCATTTTTATAAAAATAGTCGATTTTATAAAACGTTTTACCGAAAATATAACCGTGAGCAACAGGCATAACAATTGAATATGATGGTTAGATTTGTATATTTTTTAGTGTGAGAGAGAAAAAAATCCAATATTCGAAAATTGGCCCTTGCAATGTTACAGTTCTCGAGAGCAATGTTTACAGCTGATCATATAGCTACACATACAGGGCGTTTCAGGAGGAATGTGCGTAACTTCTGGAGAAGGTAGGGGAAGTGATTTGAAGCATTTATTGTCCTGTGAACATGAGGTCGCAACTCCTTAGTTATCGTACTATGGCAACGCAAACATGATGTCAGAATCATTATGCAGTCGCCATTAAAACGCCGAATATCGATGACTTGTACTGATTGAGGATATTTGAAACTTGTCACAGTAGTGCATAAGATATGTATCGTTCTTTCACGGCTATAATCAATGCTAGGTATCTTATTTCCAGGATGGCTCTCGAATATTCGTAGAAATTTCATCCTTCGAAAACAAATAATTTACAATAACATTTCTATTTTCAGAGATACTATAAACTTTGTCGTGGAGAAACTATTATTAAATTTATTTTTCTATTAATTACAGCTAATATCGTTTTCTCTATATTTGTTTATACGGATAACGGTAACGGATACGGTAACTTAAGCGATGTCATTACCACAAGGCAACAAATGTCCTTGGAGGAAGAGCTTTCATTTTCTCTAATTACCTGAGCGATTGGCGAAAATAATTTAAATTTGCTTTAGAGAATAAGAACTGAGGAGAATACGAAGCCAAGATCATGGTTAAGTTGCTAAAATTACCAAGGTTAACATTCACAATGGCAACAAAGTTTTTGAGCGGGGATTAACAATATGAATGAAAAGTTCACCCAATTCCAGATTTATTGTTAGACACGCTGATTAGTTTGATTTATTTTGGGAAAAATAACAAATAAAAGCAATCCCAATGATACTATACATATCATCTGCACCGGCGTGACAAATTTCAAATCTCCTCAATCAGTATAAGTCATCGATATTCGGTGTTTTCATGGCGACTGCAGAATACTTCTGACAAAATGTTTGCGTTGCCATAGCTCGGTAACTAAGGAGTTACGACCCCATGGTTACAGAACACAAAGGCTTTTAAAAAGAACTTTCCCTACCTCCGCAAGAAGTTACGCACATTCCTCCAAAAATAGCCTGTATTTCTTGCGAAAAATCCGTTTCCATTTTCGACCAAGAAAAATTATAAGTTGAAAAAATAAACCCGCCTTCACTCAAACTCGTTAACCCCATTTTAAGTTTGCATAGCAACCACGTAGCTACCGTCAATAAAGTTGCACTTTAGCACGGATTTTTATATTTTGTTAACATTAATAACGGCCTAAAGGTGTTAGACTATTTAGAGTGAAATAGCCTTATGAAAACATGTATAAATAAAATCTAGGCGGATAAGAATTGCATGACTGGGTATTATCCCCGTCATTTTTAACGGGTTATAAGCTAGTGGAACTATGGACTAGTAAAGAAATGGCGGGCAGCATACAGGCTTGGCAACGTGTACAAGGCCTACAGAAAGGATAAGGGATGGGAGGATATCAATAAAAGATTGCTCAAGCCAAACCAAATCGTAAGAAATGACCATAGTTTTAAAATAAGGGCACGGCATAAAAAAAACTGACACAGGAAAATGTTCCTTCGTTAACAGGATGATAGAGGAGTGAGCCTTACCTGTAGAAGTCTTAAATCCTTTCCCAAAATGTTATAAGGAGTTCAAGAAAAGACTTCGCCTCACAAAAATTTAGCGAACCGACTAATAATTTTTACGTGAATTTTTACTTTTTAAATATTATTTGCGGATTGAGTATTGGAGTGATACATGGACCATTACCACCAGACAAATGCCTAATGTAATGTAACTGGTCAAATAAATAAAGTCGTGACGTCAAAGTACTTCAGAGACAATTTCGGCCTATTTATGGAGTTTATCCATAGTAGAAAACACACAACTTTGTAAAATGCAATGACACTTTTAACTACTCCAAACCGGTTTCAACACATAATTATAATTTTAAACTTAATTAACACAAGTTTTGAAATCGGCAAGTAAGTGTAAAATGACACTTATGTGTTGAAACCGGTTGCGAGTAATTAAAAGTTGTGAGGAATATTACAAATCTGTGTCTTTTCGATTATGTTAAAATACTTTCCTATCAATTTTTTCCTGTGTATTTAGCATTAGCTTTGCATTTATTTCGAAAATAATACCTTGGTACCTACTTTTCGTGAAGCCATACTTTACCAGTCCATACTTGCGTTTTCTTCAATACTCAATGCGATGAACTTCTCCAACTTTAACATTGAGCCCTCTAATTGCAGTAGGATTAAAGTAGAAATATGAAGTTTATTATTGATTTATTGTATCTAACTCCTATGTCAATAATTTAAAATATATTGAGTTAAGCTGAGGTTCTATAAAAATTTTCTAATCTGATTTTCTTCGTAACTAACTATTTTTTAAACATCTTATTTAATTTTTCTTACCTTAAGCACAGCTATATCATTGATCCATGTGTTGGTTTCGTTGTATGCCTCATGCATCACCACTTTGGTAACATCATGAATTGTCCCACCGGTGTCCAAGGTATTAGATCCAACCTTCACGGAATACGAGTCCCAGTTGTAGCTGCAAAATTATGGTATGCGTCGTTAATACGATTAAGTCTCGGGAGAGTTGACATAAGAGGGAAGGTAACTCGACATATCCTTTAAGGTTATCCTGTTTAAATTGTGTGATTACAGGGGTCACAAGATACAAAATCCGACGTTTTGGATGAAGACAAATTTGAACAGAACAGGAATTGAGCTTGGATGAGGCTTCGAAGATCCATTAAATTCCTGGAAGTATCTAATTTCCAGTTTTCATTTTTCGTCTTGTGGTATTTTATTCGCGACATAGGATATTAATAATACGGTCAGGAGTGAATCCTCATTTTCTAGCTTTCTAGGTTACATTGAAAGAAAGATACTTCATTCTGAAACTTCGAGCAAGCACCGAGGGCTCATAATTTGAACACCTTTATAATGACCATGAGTTAATTTATTACAAATGCAGCACGCAACGGCTGCAGAAGGTAATCGCTAAGTAAAAAACGGTAATAAAACAAATTTGCTTGGAAGAAAATGCTGCAGTGCCACTTTAGGTCTTAATAACAAAATACACGATTTTAAATCATATCCTTACATCCATGGGATATCGAATAACACAGATTAGTTGTTTATAGCTGATTCATTTTCTGTGATACTTACAACATGCAACTTGCTACTCCGAGGACCCACTCTGAGTTTATAATGTTAGCGCCGCAGAAATGATAACCCGCAACTCGCAGCGATGCCTGTGGAAGAGTGACCGAACTTTGAAGTTTGGTATTCTATTTAAATCCCCTGTATTGGTTGGACATGTACCTTTTACTTACTCGGAATCGTATATCATACGCGCAAAATGGATAGTGAAAGCTGAATATAATGTTTAGATATCAACTTTACATGACATGAAAATGAGCTGAGTAATAAGCTGATACCAATGTCCAAAGTTGGACAGTTTTCGTTACTGCAAATAAACGCTCATATTTTTTAGAATTTAATTTATCATATAATTTCATTCTGAATTGCTGAATTCAATGCCTTTTGAATACAAAGGTTAAACTTTGCTTTTACCTCATTAAATTTTAATTTTCACGACCATGGTTTCGACGGTTGACGTCATCAGCAGGTGAATATTCAAATTTAATGTGGAAAAAACAATGTTTAACCTTTTTATTCAAAATGAATAGCAAGTTCCATAAAGTTACGCCGGAAACCACCGACTGAATTTAATGCTATATTGCTTATTATTTTCTCAAACTATGAATCTTCCATTTCACGATAATTACTCACCAGCCATGGGAACTCCCTGCCCTCAACAAGCTCTCCTCCCTCAATGTATGGTTTTGTATCAATTTTCTGGGTTTCCTTAGCAAGTAGTGGAAGAAGTGGTCCAGCCTTATCTGTGAGGGCGTAAATTATAACGCGTTTTATTGAAAAATATCTAAGTATATATCGTAAAGCCCAAGCAAAGATTCTAGTTCTACTGTGTAAATTCGATCACCATAGTACGTGAACGTTCCATTGATATTATTTCGTAATTTATTAGAGTATTGCTCCTTTGTATAAGTAGTGAAATCAATTGCCACTTTACCTAAGAGTTAATATTATTTCATTCGGCAGTTATTGAGCTCTCATTAGCGCTTTAACATTGTTGGTCCGTAGACTATGATCTTTCTGATTTCCACAAGTGATATTTTAAGCCAATCTATCACTCGACTACAATCATTCCCTGTGAATTGGTCTGTATTGGAGTATGATAGTTTTTCCCTCTTAATCGAAAACTACCGTTTATCAGCCTTTGCAGTACCCGCGCCACGTGCAGCTTTCCCTGCTGAAGGTTACGGCGCTCTACCTGTCAGTTTTTTTTAACTTTTGCCAGTGCGCCACGATACCAAAACCTATTAAATACCCTAGGCCCGCTTTAACTCTTCTACTTGAGCTAGCATGCCTTCTAAAAGGACTACCTTGAGAGCCAGCATACTCATGTCCGCGGCCCACCCCTAAGACTAACATGCGGTTTATTGACGCTCCGGAATGTGTTTTATCGTTTTGTAGTTCTTTGACTTTGCCTACCTCTAAAAGGAATGGCGTGATAGGTATGTACGTATTTGTTTAGCGATGTGTATAAAGAATATAATACTACGAATCAAACGCGACTGAATCAAAAATACTAACAAATTACGTCGAACATTACACCAATCGATGAATAACTTGAACTAGGAAACAAGACAACCAACTCAAACAATATCCCATATGATCCGTGGAGTAGCCATTCGAAAAATTATCAAGTCATCAACGTCATGAGTTTCTTCGACTCCTCGGTGTAAGTTAAATAACGTCTGTTCGCCCCTCGACAAGAAAGTAATCACAATAGTTTGAAGAAGAATAAATAAAAGCAACTCACCAATCGAAAGGGTAGATGCGGGATATACCAACGAAGATCCTACAAGTAGGAACACAACCAGAACACGTTTGGGAAGCATTATGAGTAGAGGTTAACTGCGAAAGATGCACGAATCTCTCTTTCAGTAAATATGAAGATTTTGGCCGATTTTTTTTCTTTCAGTTAGAAGGATTGCAAAATCTTTTCATATTGATCAAGTGATAGTGAATGTGTTTGCGCATCCGTCGGCAAGTCATTGGCGCCTATCTTTTCAGGTAATACTTGAAACACGTGTACCTATACGAAATATTTTTTTTACATTACTGCCACCCATAGATGTCCGCTTTGACTCTTATCGTATCGTAATCAAGCCTTTTGTTTCATTTCCAACTGAAGGCTTCTCTGATTACAAGGAACTCCAGCGAATTCAATGCTGGCTAAATAATTTGTGATGAAAATCATAGAGCATATTAGCAATGCAGAAAAATTTTAATACTAGATACCTGCTATCTTTTTATATAATTAGTTAAATTACGTACAGCTAAGGAATTATGCAGCCACGTTGTCTTCGCAGATTGCCAAAATGCTTTGTTTTATCAGTTATTTTTTCCTGAAATGAGGCTGCAATGTTCTCTTATATCGCTACATAGCGTTTGATGAAGTACGTTTTAGTTTTCCCATTCGTTTATGTCGGTTTTCATGGAGGAAAAAATATTTGCAGTTTCGTTGTATCGTTTAGTAATGTATGATCTGCGTTTTAAATACAATAGTGTGATGAATTAGGCTACTGGTAAGGTTTCATTTCATAAGCAGCCTTGTGAGGGAGCTGGTTTATGTTGTAATTGATCCATGGTAGCCGATGCTTCGGTATTCTGTCAGAAAAAAATATTGGCTGTTTATTCAAAAGTAACGCAGAGAAAAAAACCAAAAGTGAGTGTCAGAATTGCAGGTTTTGGAAACCTTACTTGAAAAATTAATTGCAGATAAATTGTAGACTACGAGGTAGAGGTGGGTCGGTCGCGAACGAACGAATCTAATCGAACGACTCTTTGAGGTGAATTGACACACTGAATCGTTCATGGTAGTGAACCGTCGTTCCTACGACTCGTAACAGAGTCCTCTACATGGCCACCATGACAACTATCAAGACTACTCGGCGGCGTAGATGAAAATGGGCGCACCACTCGGCAAAGAGGGGAATCAACAGACGCCACGAACGAACGAGTCCTCCCACCCTTCAACTTTGAAGAGGGGGGACCTGTGTACTCATATAGCACGAGGAGTGAGAGGAATCGTTACCGATGAATCCGTGAACTCGTGATTCAATGGCTCAGTAAAGAATCATCTGACTCTAGGTGAATCAAGAGTTGCCGAAGACTCATGAATCAGTGAGGAATCATATAAGTCGAAGAATCATATGAGTTGAGGAATCATATGAGTCGAGGAATCATATGAGTTGAGGAATTATATATGAGTCGAGGAATCACATGAGTTGAGGAATCATAAAAGTCAGTGAATCGTTGGGGAATCAGTGATTCTTCACAGAGTAGCAGACCCAAGAGTCAATAAATGCTCAAGTAATCTGTTATCCCGGAGGAATCCAGGATTCCTGAATCATTTTCAATGAATCTTGATTCGCACAGGGATATACGATTTTTCGCGAACTTCCAGAAAAAAATTACGGGGTCTTTGCTCCGAAAAATTCAGAAATCTATGGTCTGTGGTGGTTATTCGACAATATTCACCTCATTTTTTTTAAACGTTTACAACTGTGTACATTCGTTTGAAATTATACGTATTTTAAAATTTAACAATCAATAAGAAGGGAACGAGATGCGAAAAATGGAGTTTGGTCTTTATATGTCATTGTAATTCCAGATATTCTATTCTAGATCAATATTCTATGTACCAACGCATGTTTTATTTTTCCTACAATTTTTTAAATTGTGTGTATGTTATTGCTACTGTTTTATATCAACTTTTTCCTTAATTGGTTCAAATATATTGATTTGCATGTTGCCGTGGCTTTTATTAAGCTTAAGTACATTTAAGAAATACATACATTTTATTCAACCGAATTTCAATATATTGATTCATTTATAACAACTGAACCTTGAGGTTTTCCAACCACGGATATTTTTAAAGTCCCGATCAAAGATGGGGATGTTCTTATTTTTCTCTATTCAATAGAATGAATTTTAGCGCGTTTCGACGCTTTTTTTTTACTTTTTCATGGCATCGCCCCATACCTTTTATTTAATCTAGACTTTTATAATATAGGAGTCAAAATTTTTATTTAACGTGTTTTGTAGCGAATTGCCTTTGATTTTAATTTCTTATTATTATTATGCATTGACGAACGTGATAATCGTGATTCGAGAAACTTCCAAAACTTTGTGAAAAAACTGTACTCAACCTTTTCGCGACGACATACTCAAGTGAGTATGGATTTAGTGCCCTTATGTCAATCAAGACAACATCAATAAATAAATCGCTTGGGTAAAGCAGACATATGGATTGCTATAGCGGCGTATACGAGCCACTGGCCGCACGTTTTTAAAAAATCTTACGTAATAACAAGAAAAAAAGGTTCATGAGCCAGTTGACTAGAGGACAGTTGAACGTACGTTTTAAGTTAAAAAAAATAAATTTTATGCATAGATGTATCTTTTTGGTTTATATAACTTTAATTTGTTCTGTAATATTTTTCTTTCTTTTTCATGTTTCATTTTTGTCTTTATAATACATATTAAAATTGATCAAAAAAATTTGTTTTGGTCATTTACAATTTCATTCTTAAATGAATAATTACTTCAATGGGCGCGAGAAAAAAATCAAAACTTTTAGGGGCGTGGGGCATAAATTTTGGGACCACTGTACGAAAAAAAATTGAACGAGAACGAGCTCCAACAATCGACTCCTTAAACTGAACGACCGATGAATGAGTCGGTCATCGGAATGAACGATGTTGCCCATCTCTACTACGAGGCAGTGATTTTAAAATATTTTTCTGTTTGTCTCTATTTATTTTTGTTGCTAATGTTTCCAGGTATTGGTTTACAGTAAAATTTACACCGAGTCGTGATTCACACCGATAGCAACAGCAACAACAAAGTGCGTCAACAAGCGCGGGGAAACTCGTAGGCGGTACCTTCCCGGAAATTCCATTAGAGAGAGCAGAGAATATTAATTTCATCGATGTGCCTCAGAGCAATGGCACCCTTTTTACACATAAGGCTGGCGTATTTTTTAAATAATAAAAAAATCATCTTGCCGTATCTTTCCAATGAGTGTTTATCCAGTCGATGTAATGTGAGACGTCCGTGAATACCGCTGGATAACCCAACTCATTGGCATGTCTCTGCCAAGGCATCAGACTGGCCACCTTCCCGTCTACGGTTAGCGGTGCTGCTGAGTCCCCCTGGAATGCCAGAAATAAGCATGCCTGCATCATATAAGCATACATGCGCATGTACGTTGTCTGAATGGACAACGATATTTATGTCTATTTATGGTGATATGCTGGGAGTTATTTTTCGTATCCGGAAGAGGATTTAGGCTAACTTAAAATTTTTATATCAAGTTTCCTGTTAGAATAGTGGTTTTAGACGACTTATGAAGTTGAAAATCAGAAATTCAAGAGCGCGAAGATTATATGGGTGGTAAAAATTAGACAATTTTATTGATTTCATTTGTAAGAATTGTTCTGGAAATTCCATTTACGCGTGCGGGTGCAATCAAATGAAGCATTGTGTAAGGTTCACCATTTCCATTCATTTCTGGGTTCCACTTTGTAACTCACAATCAGGTTAACTTTAAATCATTGCTGGACTTAGGCTTGAAACCTCTCCAATGCAGATTTAAAAATTAAAACTTTTACAAGTGGGTCAAATTTTTTTATACGCTTAATAAATGATAAAATGATATCACTGATGTAAATGGGCGATTACGTCAATTTACAATCTCACAGAGTGTGACAGTAATTCTTAGTTTGGATCACAGAGTTAAGCGTACCTTTTTAACTCTATGGTTCGGATATTATGCTGAATTTCGATGCGAGTTAACGTAATTGTTAACGATGAAAGAACCTGAACCTGTATACAGTGTTGCTCATTCCATTTAAATGTTTCGACCAACTTTCTAAAATTGGGTCAAAGATTTTTGTTTACTTTTCTTTGCGAATTTCAGTATCATACCACGATATATTTTGATCATAAACACGCAAATGCCGAGCGGATAAGTTTAAAATGTCTTTCTTTCCACGAGCAATTAAGGATGAGGATAGTTGTATACATTTTTACTATAAATTAACTGGTGGTACATTATTATAAATCAATGAAACAGAATCTGCCTGCTGTTGCTCACATGATAAGCGATTGTTGATTAAGCATATGGGTGGCGTAAATGGACTGACTTAGAGAACAAACGAAACTATTAAAAAATAGTTAATTAATAATTAATATGGTGAAAATCTGAGATATAATTAAATTAATTGATGAATTACAGTGTAAGGATTTTTTCACACGTTCGATTTGCAGCATTCACAACTATTGCCCAACTGAAAACGGTATTTTCAGGTCAACGTGATCCACCAGACGTGGTCTGTCAGAACTTTTTGTAATTTCATAATGTACGAAATCTTTTGAAGTTCCCATCTTTTTTTTCCTCCTTTGAGTTCGTCATTAACTTTTTTTTCTTTGATCACGGAATCCTGAATTTATTTAATCTGTCAAATGAGTCTGAAATTCTTCATTAATTTCTCATTAGCTATACTTTTACACCTAAATTTATATTGTGAGCTTGTGGACAAATGTAGAACATTAAATAAGCAGACCTCGAAGGGTGTCATTCGAATATTTTTTTTCCTATAAGTAAAGATGAACCACAATATACTCATGACTATTAGTAAACGTTGCTGTTGAAACTCGGTGCTTATGATGTTAGTTTGTTGCTTCTGTTCTTGAAAGATTCCGGCAAAAATGCTTGATTCATTATAATGCTAGTTGATATCACAATATTTATTAGCTATGGAAGATATGGTAATAACTATTAATAACCTTTGATAAATATTTGGACAGCGTTTTTCCTTTTAACTTTGTTTAGTATTTATTGAAAGCTTGGAATTACTGGTCGTGAGCTCTTACGAGACGAATTTAAATAAATTCTGTGAACATAAAGACGGGAACTAATGATTTAATTAGTGAATACTAATTGTCAGTTGACACCAATCGGTCGAAAAACTGCTTAAATAATTAAAGCTTTAGATTCAAAACACGTCTGTGGAAAAAATCTTTGATTTTTTGATAAATGATACATATCGTTAATTCTCCTCGAGAATTCCACCGGGTTAAATTGGTAAAAAGTACCGACTTTTCGACGGACGGCTCGTGCATCACCTTCAGAGTAAAACCTGCAGACGATTGACGAGTCGTCCGTCGAAACGTCGGTACTTTTTGCCAATTTAACCCGGTGGAATTCCTGAGAAAAGTATTAACGCTTAGCAATCGCCGGGAGAATATTAAATGATATTATGCTTGCCCCTAAATATCTTTAAATGTGGTAACGCTAATACAATCGCAACTTTCCAAAGCGATAATTCGTGTTACGAATTTTATCATTTCGGAAAGACAAGTGCATCTATACTCATATGGCGTGGGAGATACAATTTTTCCACTTGAAAATTTCCTTTATATATCTTTCAGATGATCATTTATCCATTCGATGTGATGTGACTTTTCCGTAAACACTGCTATAAATGCCCATCTGTCCGTGTGCCTCCCCCATGACACCAATCCAGCCACCTTCCCGTCGACGAAAAGCGGAGCAGCCGAATCCCCCTGGAATATGCAAAGGTTACTCATTTATATTTGATTTAATGTCATTACAAATTTTTCATTTGAGGAAATCTTTTCTATGCAGGTTTTTCGATACATTGTTATTTGCCAGGATTTTATGCCACCTTGTGAATGAGTAATGCCTTATCTATGCGTATTTTTTTCCATGACTGCATCCTCTGAGGTACTTTTACCTTTACGCGGACCACGTCAATGAACCAGGGGTTCTCGCACCCCCAAGGGATAGCATTCCAGGGGGTGCGAGATAACTTTTCATTTCTTTATGTGGCGTTTCGGCAACCTTTGATTTGTTATTATATTTTTTCTCATATGTTTCATTTTTGTTTATATATATTTAGAAATTTATTATACCAAGTTGTTTTGGTCACCTTCGCTTTAATTCTAAAAAAAAATATCTTTAAGGGGTGCGAGATATTACGTAAGAACATGTTTAGGGGTTTGGGGCATGCGTTCACTAAAAATGTTTAGGGGTTTGGGGCATAAAAAAGTTTGGAACCACTGTTCTAGTAGGAAGGAATTATTTGAGTGGTGGTAGATTTCAGTGCCTAAGATGTTAGATCCTACGTTTACGAGGTAGCTGTAGCAATTCCCAGCTGTAGCAATAAAGATAAGATTAAGTCTTAGAAAAGATATAAGATTTATACTTAACTTGCTATCATAAACTGGTAACTCATATTCCCATCGCACTAGTTACGCATTTGAGCATGCCCAGACATATTCAAGGGATAACAAGTTCTGGAAATCACGAGAATCATAAGTTTTTCATTGCAGTGTCTAGGATTAGCGATATACCTACGACACGTACAACATACAACTTGCGACACTTAGAACCCTTTCTCAGTTGAGTATGTTGGCGCCGCCGAAGTGATGTCCCGAAACCCGAAGCGAGGCCTGAAATAACAATGAAGATTATTTTTAAAATATAGCTATGAATTTATTTTATATATCTTCATATCCTACGGTCTCTCTAGGTGAAGAAAATGAGTGTAATGGTCAGAAAGGGAAAAGGAAGGTAAAATCTTGGTTTTTCTTTATGTCCTACATCGACATCTTCGCACTTCCCCACAAGCCGCCGCACC